>JACCIA010000006.1:0-2817500 GCA_018906985.1 Apocrypta bakeri
AACCCAATAACCCAGTAACCCAATAACCCAGATTGTCGAATTTGACACAATTAACCCCATAACCCCATAACCCAAGTTGGGTTGCGTTAGAATACGTTAGGTACGGTTATTTTCGTTAACCACGTAACCCAACCCAATAACCCAATAACCCAATAACCCAATAACCCAATAACCCAATAACCCAATAACCCAATACCCAATAACCCATAACCCAATAACCCAATAACCCAATAACCCAATAACCCAATAACCCATAACCCAATAACCCATAACCCAATAACCCAATAACCCAATAACCCAATAACCCAATAACCCAATAACAATAACCCATAACCCAATAACCCAATAACCCAATAACCCAATAACCCAATAACCCAATAACCCAATAACCCAATAACCCAATAACCCAATAACCCAATAACCCAATAACCCAATAACCCAATAACCCAATAACCTAGATTGTCGAATTTGACACAATTAACCCCATAACCCCATAACCCAAGTTGGGTTGCGTTAGAATACGTTAGGTACGGTTATTTTCGTTAACCCAATAACCCAATAACCCAATAACCCAATAACCCAATAACCCAATAACCCAATAACCCAATAACCCAATAACCCAATAACCCAATAACCCAATAACCCAATAACCCAATAACCCAATAACCCAATAACCCAATAACCCAAAACCCAAAACCCAATAACCCAGATTGTCGAATTTGACACAATTAACCCCATAACCCCATAACCCAAGATTGTCGAATTTGACACAATTAACCCCATAACCCAGATTGTCGAATTTGACACAATTAACCCCAGATTGTCGAATTTGACACAATTAACCCCATAACCCAATAACCCAAGTTGGGTTGCGTTAGGATACGTTAGATAAGGTTATTTTCGTTAACCACATAACCCAATAACCCAATAACCCCAATAACCAGATAACCCAATAACCCCATAACCCAATTGTCGTTGCACAATTACCCATAACCATACCCAAGTTTGCGTTGCGTTAGGTACGGTTATTTTCGTTCACCACGTAACCCAAACCCATAACCCAATAACCAGATTGTCGAATTGACCACAATTAACCCCATAAACCATAACCCAAGTTGGGTTTGCGTTAGAATACGTTAGGTACGTTTATTTGCGTTAACCCAGTAAACCAAAACCCAAAACCCAAAACCCAAATAACCCAGTTGGGTTGCGTTAGGATACGTTAGATAAGGTTATTTTCGTTAACCACATAAACCCAAAACCCATACCAATACCCAATAACCCAATAAACCCAGATTGTCGAATTTGACACAATTAACCCCAATAACCCCATAACCCAAGTTGGGTTGCGTTAGAATACGTAGGTACGGTTATTTTCGTTAACCACATATCGACAACATCAGCAGCAACAATACCAAGAGATAACTATGAAGAACAACACCAATTAACAAATCATCTTCAGCCAACATTAGACCATAGGATAAATTTACGAATTAGTATTATAAGAAAGAATTCCACAATCATAATCAGATAGTTTTAATAAGTATCACAAATCAATCAATCAACAAATTAGAATTAATTACAACCAAATGTAAATTATTAATAATACAATTCACTTACATATTTCTATAAGTGATAAAGAATTATTAATAATAATTAAGAATGTAAAAATTATTATTAAGCAATTGTATTTATTTCTACAAGACGCTCAAGAAATTGTAACGTTGACATTTTTTTTAAACTGACTAAAGACCTCCGCGATGTAAGCATTTGCTTGCAATTTCAAATTCCAAATACTATTAATGTCTTTTTAAATGCTGATGGTTCGGAGAGATGCAACCTTGCTTTCATAAACCTTACCTTGCAATTTTTATAATTTTTTGTTTACGTTGTCACTTGTGAACAGCGTATAAATAGTGCCGTTCGGTTCGGTTAAGAGGAGTCAGAGTCGGGAGAGTCGAGAGAGGAGGAGTCGGAGAAAGGTTAAAAGACAATTCAATAAGCAATTCAATAAACAATTTTAATAAAAGTTAAAGTTAGATTAAAATCAAATTTAAAAAATTATATTCAAACTGAACTAAAGCCAGAGTTCTAATAAGTAATAAAAGTGTCAACCATTACAACTTCAAAAGTGAGTAAACATAGCATATACTATTTAATGAAATTCTAATCAACCACTAATAAGTACAAATAAATCAAAGAGTATATAATTTAAGGAATTAAATATAATTCTTTTGTTTTTTTCCTATTTCTAACCATTAACTCATTTTCCTATTTTTCCAAATAAAGGACAGTGAGAACCATAAAGAATTCTATACTCTGTCCCCTGGACTGTTGATCCGATTGGAAGAGTCAATAGAAATTCTATGCCAATCTATGAAATTTATACATTCCTCAATAACAACCTTTCCGCTTTTGTTGTTTACCATAAATAGAAACTGCATTGAATTCTATATGAATGTATGTAGTTCTCTGTTACATGAAACACAAAATTCCTCATAATCATATCATTTCCCTAGCTATACGATCGAAAGATTGTGGCTAAAAAACGAGAAAATTATCTATACAATTTTGTCAATCCTGTCTAGGACGTGACACATAGGGTTATAGGGTTATAGTGTTATAATTCATTATATTGTGCTGTTCCTGTTCCGATCATTCCTGGCCTGATCCACTGAGAGGGTTATAGGGTTATAGGGTTATAGGGTTATAGGGTTATAGGGTTATAATTCATTATATTGTGCTGTTCCTGTTCCGATCATTCCTGGCCTGATCGACCGAGAGGCTTATAGGGTTATAGGGTCATAGGGTTATAGGGTTATAGGGTTATAATTCCAGAACCCAGAACCCAGATCCCCTGGATCTCGATCTCAATTTCTGTTTACATCATTTTTTCCCTTTACACACATGATTTTTCCTCTCGACGCTCTCATCTTTCAACTATTCTAAAAATTCAATAACCCAGTAACCCAGTAACCCAATAACCCAGTAACCCAGAACCCAGATCCCCTGGATCTCGATCTCAATTTCTGTTTACATCATTTTTTCCCTTTACACACATGATTTTTCCTCTCGACGCTCTCATCTTTCAACTATTCTAAAAATTCAATAACCCAGTAACCCAGTAACCCAGTAACCCAGAACCCAGAACCCAGATCCCCTGGATCTCGATCTCAATTTCTGTTTACATCATTTTTTCCCTTTACACACATGCTTTTTCCTCTCGACGCTCTCATCTTTCAACTATTCTAAAAATTCAATAACCCAGTAACCCAGTAACCCAATAACCCAGTAACCCAGTCCCCTGGATCTCGATCTCAATTTCTGTTTACATCATTTTTTCCCTTTACACACATGCTTTTTCCTCTCGACGCTCTCATCTTTCAACTATTCTAAAAATTCAATAACCCAATAACCCAGTAACCCAGTAACCCAGAACTAACGGTTAAAGGATTAAAGGGTTAAAGGGTTAAATGGTTAAAGGGTTATAGGGTTATAATTGCAAATGAAAGTGGATTGCCATGTTGGGTTGTTGTGTCAACATGTGTAATACTATCGTAGGTTTTGTGGTCAACATGCGTAGTACCGCCTTGGGTTGAAAAAAATTTTTTCTGGGTTTTTGGGATATGGGCCAATGGTTTATATTACGTAACGTACCTAACGTAACCTACCATTAAGTAACCTAACATAACCTAGCCCATTCATTATACCTTTGTGTACAGATTTTAAATAACGTTTCAGTTGCCAAATAATATTTGTTAAAGTGAAAATATTGTTATTTAATTCAATAAAATATCCGGACGTGAGACACTTCCATAATACTCGATTTAAAAGACACTTTTTTATCTTATTTTTTCTTTTGAATTAAATTAACGTTTCAGAATCCTTGACGCATTAGATATACCAGGAGCCGGACGTTTACTTCACTATCCATTAAACTTCATTTCGCTCACTTCTACTCCAAACAACGTCTACCCTTGAATATTATTTTCCTTCTCTTTAGTCGCGAGCGATGTGTACGGGTCAACGCAAGATATAAATATACTGCGCTCGCGAACACGCGAGACCGACTAGTTTAAATAACTCATAAAAAAATTTTGTCAAAAATGGTTGGAATCTCAGTGACACAACCTTGCTAAATATGTATTTTGTTTACATCAAAATTCTACTTGTTTATTGAATACGCCAATTTTTTTATTAGAAAGTTACACAAATCATATCAATTTGATGGGAAACATTATCAATAACTCTCTTCTATCTACCCGCAAAAAAATGTTTATCTATATAAAAATTTTGTTTGTGTACATTAATGTTGTTAAATTAAACATAGAGTGCATTTTCTTAACATAACTTGTATTATTTTATTAAGAAAAATAGTCCAGAGAATATATTTAAAAATAGCGCAGGATTAGCAATATTATAAATAATTACAATAGTACATTAGTACAATTTGAATGGGAAATCTGTTAAGTACAACATTCATAAATATTTAACATATTTAGCTTAATACAATTTACAGCAGTAATCAATGCGTGTGTACATATTATTGTGGAAATGACAAATGCTTTATCTTGTAGACATATACTGAATAATCTCTTTCGATGATTAAGACACTATCGAGCTTACTTATATACAATACATACATTTTTTTTCTTCACCTCATTTTTATAAATTAGTGAAAAAATAATGCTGCTTTGGCCGTGATTAAAAAATCGTTACGATTGTAATATTTAATCTTGTTTTAGAAATACTAGTTCTCCGAAACACCCTATTTATAATTTAATAATTAAATATTTCAATGTAAAAGTTTGATTATCCCTGAACTTCGATTCGTTATCAACACCAGACATTTCTATTATTTGTCATTAACATATTGAAATCGAAGAATCTTACGAATTTTCTTATCACTTATGAGTAATACTCTAATACTTTTTGTTACTAACGTACCTAATTAGCAATAACATCTGAATCAATCATACTTACTCCGTAAGTATTATATTCTCTATGCCGGTTAATATTAAAAAATTTACAAATTATTTTCCAATGAAATTCATTGGTTTAGTTTAATAAGGCAATTTTGATAATAAATTATTCTGTAGTAATTTTATTGCGCAGTACTACTAAGCTAATCTAACGATTCAGGGGCAAAAATCATTTCGTCGTTATATTTGATTGGAATGCATTGCATGACGAAGTAATCGTGAAAATTGGCCCAATCATTTTTAATTTTAATTGTTTGGAATGTAATATGAAATAAGTATTAAATTTAGATTTTGCTACATTACAGCATACCGAAATGGATTCTTTTGATTGCGAGCTTTATGAAATAAAATTATTAAAAGATTGACTGGGATGATAAAATTTCCTCGTATACGCCTTTAGTTTTGCCTCTAATAAGTGACATGAAATATCTTATTTAGACGCAATATTCAATAGGAATAAATACATCATGCGACGATATGTACACGCAATAATACAAAATTAAATCTAAGGACGGAAAACATAAAGCAGTAATTGGCTATAAGTATTCTGATTGACGCAAAGTTCGTTTGTTACAAGTTATTTTTAAGTGGATTGCATCACTGATTAAACAAAGTAAACTTTTTGTCAAAGCAAATAACCCCGTATTCGGAGAAAAAATGCATATCGTACAATTTCAATAAAAACGTTAGAAAGAACCTGTAGCCATTGTTGGAGAAATATACGATACTCATTATCGTTCTAGATCTTCTAATTCATAAAAATGAAACGGTCTTTACTACAGGCGCGTTCCTTACAATTCTAATTCGACCAATTTTATCAATTCCTACTCGAGAATTTACACATTTGTAAAAATATACGTATCATGAAAATAATAGTTTTTATACAAAATCAAGTTACTTCGACAAAGTACCGATGATTGGAGACACATAAGATAATATGAAAGTAGTAGGCGGGATATTAAAAAAATATCAGTGAATCCATTTATTTGTACCGAGGACTATCCGGTGGTGTGGACTGTGTATTATTTTTTATTTTGGGTCCGCTTTTAAAGGACATCTTCTTCGCCGGTCTAGGTGATATTCCGTGAAGAGTAGTAGTGTCGGCTGTGTCACTACTGAACCACACGCGACTTCCATCGGAAACTGTAAATAGGTAAGCAAGGAAACACATCAGGTTAGCGCAGTTCAAATAGCTTAAACAGCGCACGATTGCAATACCTTGGCTTAATGCTCTTGCGCATACATACGAAGATTAACCAAACGACGCGTGTGTGAAAAGCCTCTAAAACTATGACTAGTTTCTAGGATATACGTAGAATGGAAGTATTACCTCTTAACAGATTTTGTAAGACTGTCAAAAGAAAAGAGTTAATTGAGAGTTAAGGACAGACAAACCGAGGCTGCATTTGTGATATCGATGAGCGAAGATGTTAGTAAATTTATGTCTTTTTTCACTCACAAGTGAAGCGAAAAGGTTACTTGAATGTTTAAACTCGAAAAAAATTTCTCTCATGAGTTGTTACGATAATATGCAACGAAATTACTCGCAATAAAGTGATCGAATGGTTTTTTTACCTCTATTAGCACGATTGTCATTGTTGGCCGTGGAACTACCTCGAAGACCCGGTCGTACTTGATGTGAATCGATCAAAGCTGCCGCCAGATTGGAAGATGCTGCTGATTGTACGCTAGTAGTTGAGCCTGAAAATGAAAGCATTGTTTAATGTAATAAAATGTTGGCTTGTATAATCTGGTTTGACTGCAGGCTCGCAGGTGTACCTGACACTGATGAGGCTCCGCTGAATGGACTGGTCGGTTGAACCGGAGAATAGACGTTCGCAGCAAACTCCTCAAATGTCGTGGCTTCTTTATGATTTCTCATTATTGTATCTATCGATCTTGCCCTCTCCTCATAGCTGAATATAAAAAATGTTGCCAAAAATTAACGGATACTGATAACTGGATATTCAATTAAATCTTATAGTTATACGTACTAATGCTGGTACAAAGTCAAGGTAGATCTCTTAGCTCTGCTGGCAGCAAGTGCGGTAGTTCTAACCAATCCCGGTAGAACGGCATCTTCTACAATGCACTCATCAAAAAGTAGTCCAAAGAATGGAATTTCCGATTTCCTGGAGACTTGTACTCTGTAGAGTTTATTAGACAAGGGATAAATTACTATTAAGACGTCGCAAAATTCAGTAGGGATAATGTCTCTCCTGTAGTCGCGCCAATGTTCCGACCAAACGATGTGTATTTCATCGTTACCAAGATGTCTAGTCTGCAAAAAGAATTTCTATTCGATTAAAATTCTTCCCTATTAAGTACAATGGCGCTCGATTGCTCGACAGCTTTCGTGGTTACAGGAGACTAAATTTATTGAATGTGCCAAGATGAAATCTCCTGTCTGCCTACTCGGTATATAAATGCGGATATATATATATATATATATATATATATATATATATATATATATATATATATATATACATATACATAGGTCTATGTTAGTCAGTCTTCCAGCAACCTACCTATCTACTCGTGTAAGATCAAGCACGGTAGTGGAGAAAAGTTGCATTAGTGTGCGTAAGCGTTAGCCTGTAGGAGAATAGGCTCAACTGGCAGGGATCGGCAGGACAAGCAATCGAGCGCGCAGTCTACATCAAGAAGAGCTTGCCTTTTGCAATAAACTTTCTGGACTATCGGAAGGCATCCTAGTTGCTACGTGGAATATAACTTCAGCGAACGAGGTTGCAAAGTACGGTGTTGTGACACCGGACGCTTTTCCAGGTACTAGACCTCCCATAAAGCCTGTATGAGACTCCAGTTCAATCTCCCAGGCCAGCCTAGCAATAAAGTGTTCATATTCCTTGCTGGCAGTGACATTACTGAGTATCGAATTTTTATCTTCTTGACCCTGGCCTACGTAAATTACGGCCATTTTGTGAGTTTCTCTCGACCTCTGACTATCCAAATTTCTTAACTCTCGTAGTAATTTTTCATTTTTAGAGAGCAGATGAAGCTTGCGACGTTGCTCCCAGCCCGATAGACCAAGATGCGAAAAGAGCAGTCGACAGTGGTGAAAAGGTGCTGGAGGTGGACGACACATGGGCGGTGTTATCGGTGCAGCGCACATGCTCACATGTTGATTCCATCCATTTATGTGCTCACGTTCAGCATTGCGTTGATTCAGTATAGCTGCGATTGTCTCGCTTTCGCAATGTTGGCCTTGAGGAGAAGTTGCCGGAGAATTGAGTGCTACTTCTGGATTTGTCAGCACTTCAGGACTAGTATGACCGATATATTGGAGAAGCTATCGCCAAAATGTATATTCATTTACTATTCTTATAACTCGTGTAAAAGTCAACGTTAAAAATTCATATTAATATTAAGTGATTGTACTTACATCGTCCAAATTGTCCATGTCACTTGCCCCATTTTCGAATGTCGGTAAAATGTGCGGATCGTGATGTCTCATAGTGTGTCTAGGAGGACAGCTTTGCAATGGCATCACACTACACAAGTCCTCTTTAACTGATCGTATTGGACAAACTGCTCAAATAAGACATTCCTTTGGATTATTTTCTTATACATAATACTAGCTTTGGTTATACGAATAGTAATTTACCCGATCTTGTTGGAGAGACTTGGACTTCTCGACTGGGGGGTTGATTGTACAAAATAGAACTATCCCAGGATGCTTTACCAGCCAAATCTCTCAAAAGTACTCGCACCATAGATGGTGCTGTCGTCAATCCTGCAGTAACTCCGCCTCCTGGGGCATCCAGAGTATCCAGTTCAATCAAAGACATTATAATGGAATTGGATAACATCAACAGTTGTATGTTTGGTGCTTGAAACATCGCCGACGATAGTTCGTCACTCTCTATGCCGGGTACGTCATCCAATTCAACCACGAGTGAAGAAAGCCGAGCTGCACCGATGCCCATAGGAAAGTGTCCCAAGTGATTTACGAGATGCATCATCACCTAAAAGTGTATCATTCTTCAATTACTTGCGAAAAGTTAAACAATAGATGAGCTTTCGTGAAAAATACTTGCCATCTTAGCGGCTAACTGGACAGATTGAATGTTTCCTTTCCAGAGTGATTTCGAACAAGATTCGTCAAGCAGATTGTCCAAAGTGATCGTTGGATCGAAATCTTCCTTCTCAACATGAGCTTTTGATACTTCTTGGGTGTCTCTGCTAATTTTATTTTGTACTATATTGTCTAAAACCTTGAGATCAAACGAAACGATTAACTTAACGGTCATCGTAAGAATTCATTTAATTTTCAATACTCACTGAAAAAAGTGTCAAAAGAAGTGGTTTCCCTTGAAATACTCGCAATAACATACTTGGACCGAGATGCATAGCCCATTCTCCCAAACAGAAGAGCATCGAAATTGTCAAGGCATTCTTTCTTTCTCGAGTCATATTGCGCTCTAATGTTTCGGATAAGCTCTATATTGAAACAGTTCATGTTAATGAATGATAACTCATGTATGCATTAAATGCTCCATTTTAATGTATTAAAATTCCTTAAACTTAACATACCTGAATAATTTTAGCTGGTACATTAGGATATTGCTCCAGAAGTACATCTGCTTTGTCACAAAGTAAAAGAAGACAGTCGCAAGCTACTTGTGCCACCGTCGCGTGGTTTGTCTAGAATATTTATTATCATTAATGAAAAACATAGGCAATGACAACTAGCTCTTTTGGTTAATCAAGCTATTTATGGTATAGTGTTGCAATGGTTTAATAATTTGGTAACCTAATGACATTAGCTTACAAGTACATGTTAGTAGTTAAAAATGAAGCTATATATTTAATAAGTTATAAAAATCCTCAGCGATACACGTACATTTATCGACGTTTAGCTGCGCCACATAGAAACATTTTTTCAACGACAAGGACAACGACTCTGGAAACAGATGCACGAATCATGCATACTTATACCTGGTCAACTAGGAGAAAATGAAACTTGTCCCTTCGCCTCGCAGCTTGTTGAGCCCTTTGTCTAGCAGTCCCAATGGAACACTAATTTTACCAAATTCAAGCGCAACATCCAACACCATTAACTAAAGTGCACTACTCGTTTATAAAATAGACCCAAAACCGATATATATATATATACAATTATACATACATACATCTAATTCTACTTACAAAAGATTGTTAAGCATTCTCTCATATTAATAAACCAACTAAATATTATTGCAAACGAAATGTCTATGTAATTGACATGAAATTGAAATTCACCTTTAATGACAAAAGTAGAACATTGACTGCCTCCGGTATTGTTCGATGCAATGACTTGTAGCTCAACTCTTTATAAACAAACATTGCAATACTCGAAAGGGCAATGCATCTGGCTATTCCCGTGGGTTCTCGACGACAGCATCGCATTAATATAGCTATGATGTGATCCTAAAAATTTGAATAAACGGTATCAATGGTACTTTCGCATTAACTTAAACATAAATAGAATTGCAATTTTTACTTTTGCATATGGACAAGTAGTTGTGATGATCTCAGCTTCGTTAGGTTGAAGAACTCTCGTGTTGAGATTGATAATTGGTAATGAGAGCAACGAACCCAAAATAGATACTGCTTCCATTCTAGGAGCCTCGATATCCTGACTGCTTAGAATGACATTAGCTGCTTGAATGTAATCAAGTACAAGAAGGCTGGATCCAGGTAGATTTAGACTGAATAGTCGGGGACCAGTATATTTGACGAGCGTATGCAAAATTTTCGTGTCATTACTGGAAATGCCGTGATGAACAGCCCGATAAAAAAGTGTAAGATGTTGTTTTGGTAAACTAACATCCTGCGGCTGGATAGTTAAAAGGCAAATGAGGCGATATGCCGCTAATTTTCCTGCTTCGTACTGTAGAGGTAGTTGAATCGCCTTGAAACACCAGGGGGCAATTATCGTGAGAGGAGGGATCAATTCTGGTGCTGGAGGAGTCACTTGATTGTCCCCGGAAACGCCTTGATTTTGTCGAATCTGTAAAGCAAATAAATGGAAATGTCCTACTTTTGCTCATTCGTCCAGTTTGAATGTACGGCTACCTTGACAAGTGTTTGCGTAAGCTGCACAAGATAATCCATAACCTGGCCATGTAAGGTGGGATCCTGGATATTATTCACATCTCCGAGGGCTGCGAGCATCCTTCGCCAAAGAACGACTGCAACATCGGGCAGCCAACCCCTGACACCACCGCCTGCCATTACAGACCTCTTTTCCGACGCATCGCTCGTGTCTGTGGGAAATATTCATTTGTCAGCTCTAAGCAAATAATCACTTTTATTTCTCATGATTTTCTGCAACTTAATAATAAGCCAAGTCAAATCTCTAAAAGTTATATTAATTTATAATTAAATGCGATGGCAAGCAACGTAGAGTGAAATATTATTTTATTTTATTAGATAGAGTTAGAGAGGGAGAGAGAGAGAGAGAGAGAGAGAAAGAGAGAAAGTAAAAATAATGATTAAATATTGAATAGAATGAAACATTATTTATTATGACTTTCTTATAATTGAGTAATGAAATAAAAAGGAACAATCGGCACTTTCCTCCTGACAGACCCTGCCCCTATTAGCAGGTCTTCGGATACATACCGATACTGTTACCGTCAATGTTATCGATCTGTATGGGACTGTCCTTATTGCTGTCGACGCCACTGCTGGGTGTTGGCGAGGGGCATCTCGGAGTTGGCGGTTCACTTTCCGGGACAATAACGCTCTCCAATGATTTGGCTCTGCGTCCCAGCGAACGCTTGCTGCTACTCCGCATCGACGACACCAGTCTCGCCATGTCCTGCTCTATTGATAATGGTAACGCTGCACATATATACCAGGAAGGAATGCAAAGGATGCAGAGGAAGGAAATCAGGTCAGACAGACGCGGGTTGTAACGTCATGATGAAATTGTTAATTTTATGTAACTGAGCAAACGAATTATTACATCTATAAGACCTATCGATTAGACGGTAAAAAATGATAATAAAAAAAAAAGAAACAATAGAAGCTCTCTAATCGTCTCGTTAGTCGCGTTTTAGCGTTCAAGTGTAAACTCCGAAATGGCAATTCCAAGGCATTGCCATCGAAAAGCGCAGCTTTTCACAGCTCACAGTAGACATACGCGTGACTATGTATTTTTAACCTTCTGTCAGCGATAGAAGCAAAAAAAGTTCAGGCCGGGTGTTATATTTATAAGTATACATTTATGTGGTATATGAAGTCGACGAAATAGCCAAATGACAACATTAAAATGAAACTTAGTTGTTGAATTTGCCAAACCTTCGGCTGTGCCAATAGCAACGGAAAACCTAACTTTAATGTCTTTACTATTTTATTGAATATTAAACTGTTCTTACCAGGTATGCCACTGCTTACAGCTTGCGAGCGATTCCTCTGAATTTTAGAGCGAATTTTCCCGTTGTAAATGGAATTATCACTAACGCTTCGTGGTAGTGGTCGTACTTTTCTTAGTTCTCGAAATGCATTATCTGTAATAAAGTCTGAGTCAAGTACTAATATTCTGCTCGTTTATCTAATCAAATTTTTGCGGTTTAATTAGCTCGTTCGTGCTTGTGCGTTCCACTATTTAATTGATTTGATGTGAAACGAATTATAATCTTACCAGTGACTTCTTTTGAGGACTGAGTTATTTCTTGATCAACGCTCCCTCTTCGAGGAGGTTGCACGCTGCCAGTTGATGCAGCCCGAGACCCGACTCCTCTTCGTTTTTTCGATTTCTGCTCACTCAGTCTATCCAAAGGCAGATCGTTCAGATCAAGATTATAAACATGCCTTGCCAGAACTCGCGTTAGCGTATCTAGAGTTTTCTACGGTAAAGACAATTATTAGAGAGCGTATCAAAGAGATTGCATATTAAAGAGATTCAATGAATAAATCATTGAAATAATTACGAATTTTCATGCGAAGATTTATAAGAATGTTGTAAACTTGAGTTGAATGAACGACAAATGAATACATACGATTCTTTGGGAAATGTACTTAATGAATGACGGTGCACTTACAGCCCATTCACGTATAAGCTCTTCCCAGTGTGTAAGTGACGTCAAGACTTGAAGAAATTGATCCCACAATTGCGTAGATATAACGACATTTAGATTTGCCTTTATCCAGGTAACAATGATAGTTTGAAAAATGGCAGGTGCTAACTTGCCACCAATACTTTCTTGGTGTTTACGACGTGAGTTTTTCTCACTTAATACTAGAGACGTTATTTGTAGTAATACCCTAGAGTAAATGACAGACATTTAATGTAGTAGCTTGCGACAGAGGTTAACAAGTATATTTTATCCAGTATTTTTTAGTAAGTATTTTTAAGCCAGTATTTTTTAGCCAGGTTTTACCTCAGTAGCTGCTCCCACGTAGCAGGTTCGAGCCTTGAGTGCATAACAACGTAACGATAAACATTAAGAACTCTTTTGCAACTATCGGTTTGTTCTTCGAGTAAAGTTGCCGAGGCAGTACCTCCTGCACATTCCAAAAAAAATACATTCGAGGCTTGCGTTATGAATATTTGCAGGACGTTTTGCAGTCCTGCCCTTACGAATAGATTTTCTTTGTGAATAGCGCCTAGATAGGAATCATTCCTAATCCGCGATAGCCTCAGACTCTCTTGTGGACTTTTATCCCCATCGATATCTTTTCTCTGAGTCTCTTCGTAATCCTTGTCCTTGTGACCATCTAGCGGTTCCAACATAAATGCTGGAACCTCCTACATAAAAATGAGGGATGCGTGACAACAACAGCAAGGAGTAATTAATCATATTAACATCATAAGAAGTGTCAAGGAGAAATGCCAAGAGAAACGTACGTTCATTTGAATCCAATCTTTATAGGCACAAATTGCTTTCCGTATCGCTCCAGCGTGCGTAAAATCCAATAAAAAAGCTTGCCTATATATTTCATGAATAAAATTAACATTTTCACGACTGCCATACAATACTTCGCGAACTAGCGCCATAGCCGTGATAGTGCTATCTTCTTGATTCGTATCCTGAGTGATATTTTGATCCGGCGATATGAAACTGTTATCTTGCGAATGTTGCGACATTGAAACACGTCGCAGTTCTTCAGGATTTTCTTCACTTGGAGTTATACTAAAATAGTAATTAATAATAGCTGTAACGAAAGGTCAGGTGAACAAGGTCAGGTGAAGAAGGTCAGGTGAAGAAGGTCAGGTGAAGAAGGTCAGGTGAAGAAGGTCAGGTGAAGAAGGTCAGGTGAAGAAGGTCAGGTGAACTTACGACAAGTACTAGTATTATATTACCTTTGAGTAAGATTTGAAAAGGCTCCATCCCTTTTGGCGACATATGTGAATGTGGCAATCCATTTGATGAGCGCAACTTTACAGAGCACATAATTGCTTTGGCTTTGATTCGATGGTTTTCGCATTGACGGCAACTCTAGGTTTGGTTTATACAAAGTAAAAGTTTCATTGAATTCTGGGCAAATATATTTTAAGTATGTCGCTTTAAACCGGTCTAAGAGAAATTGAAATGCTCTGTATTGACGAGATGGTTTGTCTCGCCATTCTATTTTCACAACTTGTGTAACCATAAATTCTAATAATGCTTCTAAAAAATTGACCGTTTCATTATCCAGTGGTTTTTCGCCACTCTGAGGTGGCAGAATAGCACCACTGTCAACCTGACTAATAGGTCCTTGTGTGACGCCGCCATCGTGAAAAACACATTGGTTCAGCTGGGTGTCATAAAATTCTTTCTTCTCCTTTTCATCGCAACTCGCCGACTTGGTATGCCTCGACTTGACATCGACTTTCCTTTCAGATTTGTAAGGCGAGGGTTGTCTTGGTGGAAAACCTGGCACGAGGCATGCAAACATTTGATGTATATGTTCGGGTGCATTGTCTCCGAGGGCTTGATACCACAGAATAAAAAACCTGCACACCAGTAAATGGAAGTTTAACTCGCTATTTATTTATACAGAGGTATTTGTGTGATAATAAAATTGACGATATTAACCTTATTGCTTGTCTACGAAGTTTCCAGCTGTTTCCCGGCTGAAGTAGTTTATGAATTATTCTCGCTAAACTGTGACACTGCCATCTTCTATTGAGTAGTTCAGGAAGCAGAGTCAAGACTTTTTCCAACAATTGTAGAACCTGCTCCAATTCTTCTCTGTGCGCTTTGTGAACTTTTAAGAAAAGGGGATACAATATTGTAAAATGATATTTGTTGGTTAGCACTATCACTATATTCCAAGCACCTTACGATGGAAGCAAAGCTACTTATAAAAGCACATTATTCTACTTACCAAGATGAAACGAAAGTTCTGTCAGCAGTGCAAGGTGCAGAGTAAGATGCAGAGAAAATACATATTAGTCAATTAATGGAAAAAAGAAATAATGTTATCGACACACAAATCTGTAATATTAGCCTGAACCAATGTAACGCAGGTAAAATGAGATTAATGTAAAATGAGATTGAAAAATTTGCAATCGTTAAACTTTGTTAATGTTGTTATTTTAATGAGATTATTGAAAAGGTAGGTATATATAATAAATATATATTCTAGATGGTACGACGTGGTCTCACCTCTTTGGCGCAAGTTTGTTTCTGCACACACAAAGCAGTCGTACAGAATGAAGTAAACGTGACTAAAATTAGCTTCGAAAAAACCTTTGGCTTCGTCGGTATCCACATTATCTGAAACGAGCAAGCGAGTGAAATATTGGAAAAAGTGAGAGAATCCTGCCTGGTCTGTTTACCAAGCATTCTGTCAAAAGTCAAAACAGAATGCTTGGTAAACATAGCACTGCTCTCTTGGATAACTCTCACCGAGAACGATCTTGAGATGCTTGAACCTGGTCGCGCTGTCCTTCTTGACATCCTGAACTTTGAGCGTCGACTTTTTCACGTCTACGTGCAATTTCTTGCTGAACATTGTCTTTCGAACAGGCGGTAACCGGCCAGCTCAATGATCCTCCGCCTCTGTACTCGTCGTAGACGCTGTCGTCGTCCCTCATGGATACGAGCTGTCCCCTGAGAAGACCGATCCGCTGCTATTCAATGGAGTCACTCTTTTATCAATTATAGCCTTAGCTGCACACCTACACATCAACATGTACACGTTAGTTGCACTGCCGAGTTTGCGAGTAGCAGATGCAACAATGCATACAGTGTGCACTAAGCCATCTAGTAAGTGCTGTCTACCGAATCTACTCGTACTCGGCGGCCATCTTGGCTCTTCCTCTTCCTATACTAAATACTACTCTTGTATTGGCGCCTTATACTCTCACAGTCTCACCTGCCTAACTGCTGCCTACCCGCCTACCTAGGCAGGTACCTGTCCATGTCCACCTGCGAACATTTATCGACTCTTTGGATGTTACAATTTTTTAACCATTATTTAACCACTATTTAACCACCTTTTTCTCGCACCTCCCGTATAATTCATCGCACATCTTATTGCTACTACTACTACTATTACCGTTATTATTATAGTTGTTGTTGTTGTTGTTGTTGTTGTTGTTGTTGTTGTTGTTGTTGTTGTTGTTGTTGTCGATGTCGTTGTCGTCGTCGTCGTCGTTGTTGTTATTGGGTCATTATTGTTATTATCATTATTATATTATGCGAATCGTCAGTATGATTATATTTAATCGCATTTGAAAAAGTAAGTGCTAACAACGCGACACGTCATTTTGACTAAAAGTCACTAGAATTTGTCAAATGCGATAAAAGCGCCATCCTGCCGCAGTACCAACGGAATATCATTTAGTTTCTTTATTTGAATTTTCAATGCAAGTTGCGTTTAATTTGACTAGCGCAGCAGCAGCAGCAGCAGCAGCAGCAGCAACTGAAGACTCGAGGAGAAAACGTAATAGAAACGTAGAAGCCATCTATCGGTAAAAAGGCGGGCATAAAAAGCACTTTGGTCAATCGGTCCGCAGACCGTCTGGAAATTGCACGCTCGTTCTAATTTCCATCGCGCATTACGTATACGCGTATAGCGCGAGCAACTACTACTCGTAGCCCGTCGTACAGTGCCGCTCTTAGCAGTCCTCCGCCCACGACTTAACGTTAAACTGACTTATGGCAACGTCGGTGTCGCAGTGAATTTGGCTTCATTAAAAATCCATACAAATCCTGTTAAAGGTGCTTTCTGCGCTTTCTGCGCTTTCTAGCGCCACGTGCATATATATCTATATGTATATATGTACGTGTATACATACTTGTACACATATTTTCGATTCCAGGCAGTCCAGGCAGTCCAGGCGTTTAAAGGCTTTTTAAGCGCGATAAATTCGATTTTTCCCCGCAAGCCCCTTTTTATCCTCCGATCGCGTTATGCGCTTTTCATCGATTTCTATTCGAACGCCAACAAGTCTCGTTAGTGGAGTGAGAATCTCCCCGCCATTGTCTAATCAGCGACGCTCTTACAGGTGTCCGCCGCCGCCGCCGCCGCCGCCGCCGCCGGTAATTATCGCCGCTTCTCACTACTGTACAGAGAAATACAGAGAAGTGTAGAATCCTAAGTACTCGCTCTCAGCCAGCGACTCATTCAAGCCAACGAATACGATACTGCTTTGGGTTCGGGATCGGGATCGATTTCACCAATGCGGCGCAATAGTCAGGCGCACTCTCCTTACTCTCCTTGCTAAGAAGCTTCCTTTTACCGGCAAACAACGCGCGTCTTTCATTTCTCCTTACTCCTTGAAACTGGAGAATTTTTAGCTAAAAAAAGGATTTTTCCCGATTCCGTTTCCATTTCCCTCGGCGCGTTCTCTATCTGCGAGACCATTCACAAGATTGCTAAGCTAATAACAGTAACGATGACGCGATACCAACACGCCACCTTCTTCTTAGATCTACTAAGATGGTGGCGTGTGGTCGACATACTAAAAACTCATTCTCGTAAATATCTCTCTCTCTCTCTCTCTCTCTCTATTATAAGACAGTTGCACAGTTGCACAGTTGCACAGTTGCACAGTTGCACAGTTGCACAGCTGCGCGCATCTGCTCGCTCCGGAATTCAGCTCGGAATGCTAGGCGAGCCCCGATGAAGTTCCGAAGCGCGGAGCGGCTCTCGCGATTCCCCGAGCTCTAACTTGCCTGAGTAGAGGCCGACTATCCCGAGGGACGTACGAGCTCTGGCAAGCCATGCGCGCGATTAAGCAACTCTCGCGGCGCATCAAAGCAATCCTAGCGCTAGCCAACCACGACCTATGGCTCGAGAGGTAATGGACCTTCGCGAAAACGTTTTCGATGACACACTTTCAACTGCACTTTCCTGGAGTAGACATTTCAGATGAATAGACCGAGATGTAAATGAGTTATAACGTCATTTATTTTAGAGGACGCAAATAAGTACTTGTATTGGATCGGCCGCTGCCGCCCGCTGCCGCCCGCTACCGCTACCGCCATTTCTATTATAGCAAATAGTAGATAAATTGTCGAAACTAGCCAGCACTATGATAGAAAGCTAATTTAGCGGCGAAATAAAATTATTGTCTAGTCGCTGCTTTCTACGTTCCGGAGGTAAAGCGCTGCGCGGAGCAGAGAACAGCTTTTAATGGGAGGGAATATATATCAAAGGCCTTTCAGAAGCAACGGCAGAATGCACGGTATTATAATTCGCGGCAGCCCAAAGCCTTGCCATATTCCTCGAGTTGCTCACAGCTCGAGCTACAGCTCTCTAGCTGCAGCTACAACCAGAAGGAAAGTTGCAATTTTCCTTTTTCCTTTTTTCCTTTTTTCCTTTTTTCCTTATTTCCTTTTTTCCTTTTTAACAAACTTGCATTCGCATTTCACGCTCTTGCATTCGAATTTATCATCTATTTTTCACATCTCCTAGTTTATTTCACTGCAATCCTGCTAATATAACGAATTCGCTAATTATCGATCGAACTTCCAGAGGTTTCGCGAATATTGCGGAAGAGTCTCTTCTAACCGTAAGCGAAGTCAATTTCTTCTATAATTCTTCTCTTTCGAGTGTTAAAGATGTATTGGAAGCTGGTCGTTAAGAAAGACCTGCTGTGCCTGTAGCCCGTAGCCCGTAGCCCGTAGCCCGTAGCCCGTAGCCCGTAGCCCGTAGCCCGTAGCCCGTAGCCTGCCTGGTGCTTTAGTCTGGTGCTTTGATCGAGTCGACTTTATACTCTATAGCTTGCGGAGACTATAGGCCGATTGCACGAGCTTAATCTCGCTGGCCGAGTTGCTTTTTACGAGTGAGCTACTGCTGCTGCTGCTGTTGCTGCTGCTACTCTCGCGCTGCCTGGCCATTAATTCAAATCTTGCGCCTTATTTATATGTATACGAAACGAGTAAATATACAGTAAATGTACAGCTTGTTGTGTGGAGCTTGAGCGCACGAGAGAGAATTTCATTGAAAGTACCAGAGCGCCGCGAATCGCCGCCGCGAATCGCCGCCGCGTATAGATTGTTTTGGGAAATTGATTTCCCTACAAGGGAACATCCTAAAAGGCCACATTTACAAATATATCGAAATTTAATTTTCTTCGTTAATACAAATATACTTTCCATATTGTTCTCCTTCAACTTTTCAAGTTCAACTAAAGTACTTACGAATTCGACTTAGCGGATGTATTGTGTAGACACACTGTCAACACATTGAGAAGCAGCCGTCAATGTAAGAGCTTCAATGCGAAGATGGAAGCCTCTGGATTAATCGATAGCATCTCCACTCTGGCTGCTGGCTGCTCTGCGAGTGCAGCTCGTATGCGTCGTATGCGTCGTATGCGCCTCTATAACGGCAAATGGACAGGTTCGATAACAGATTCCCGAGGAATCCATCAACTCCGAATCCCATTATAATCATTATAATCATTACAATCAGTACATGTAATAAATAATCCTATATATTGATATAGGATTATAATAGCAAGCGACGAAGAAAAACGTCGTATACTGAGTCCGTAATAGTGTATAAGTGGTTTACTTAATTATCATCCGTTGGTTTTCTCGAACGCCCCCAATGTCTGCCCGCAATGTCTGCCCCCAATGTCTGCCCCCAATGTCTGCCCCTGACTCTACGCCCCAGTGACGCCATGCAAATCGACCCCCGTCGGAATACCTACTGTCTATGTACCAAAGAATAACGCGATATGGTCCATTACAGCAGAAATTTTACATTCGATATAGTTGACGCGTTGCTGTGTCGCGCGACCTTTGATGCTTCCTTTACGCGTACAATCTATAGCCGTCACGTCGTCACGCCGCCACGCAGCCACACCATCACCGATCAACTGAGCTGATCCAGTCTAGAACATTATTATAATGCTGTCTTTTTACGAAACTGTTGCTTCAAATATTCCCCGACTTCGACTCTCCCTTATAATAATAATTTATACAACTTTCTTGTCAAAACATCGAATTCCACAATATTTCCAATAATATTCCAATGAATTCATAAAACTTGGATTATTCGCTGAAAAAATATTATTATTATTCTATACACAGATGATAATAAATATGAAAGTATATGAAATTGAATAATTGAATAAGTTTTTATTAAGATTAATAAATAAAATAATATCGAGAGCTGTTTTGTAAGATTATAAGGGGATATCCGTAAAGTTTGCAGAGCCAAGGCGTTGTTCAGAAGATGAGGAAGACGAGGTAGATTTTTGTTTTGCCAGCTGGTTCATGGTACATATATGAGCGCACGTTCTGCACTTTCATCGGATATTGCATAGCCCCGTGCCCGTAATCTTTTTATCTCGTGTATTAATATATTATATTTGTGCCTATTATATTGACTTATTTCTCGATCGCTCTCTTTCTCCGTGAAATTTCAGCAATTCTCTTAACGCGGCAGCCGTCAATATATCAGCCTCAAATCGTCAAATAGTCAACATTCGGTTGTCATAATGATTTCATTTGACTTGGGGACTTGAATAGTCAACGAAAGCTGAAATTTCTCCTTAAATATGAATGAGTATTCTCGATCGAATATACATAATGTATAATGTATAAATAAGCCGTTGCGAGTCGTCTACGATTTTCACTATAAATTTCAAAGTACAGTATTTTTGCATTTGTTAGAATTAATGAGAGCTACATGACTAGCGCAACGATTGTTGCTGCAGCAACTCTTTCTCTTTCTCTTTCTCTTTCTCTTTCTCTTTCTCTTTCTCTCCTCTTGTCCTTCTTCTTGCGGGGGTGTTTGTCTTCGAGGTGCATAAATTATCATCGAGAAACGCAGTCAGGCGGACGGTACTGCTACGCGCTTATCTTTGAACTTTTTTCTCCGAGAGAGTGCTCTCGGTATCTTTGAAGGATCGGGGAATCATCGTGTCAGCTGGGAGTGCTTATTTTCCACGTCAACTCGATCTGTTTTTAGTCCTTGATCCGGTGGGAACCGTCCCTCTACAATGACAGAGGCTGAATTCGGATATATTCCGTTACGCATACGCCGGGACAGCGTGCCGGGTCTGCGCGCGCGCTCCGAACGCGCTCCGAACGCGCTACGAACGCGCTACGAACGCGCTACGAACGCGGGCTTATATAAACGCTATCGCGGCTTCCGACGCGCACTCATCTTGCCCTCGCTGCCGCCGACGCTTCTCCATCGCGCCCACTAGTTCTCTCCGTTTCTCTCTTTCCCTCGCGTGCTTCGCTCAGCGTCTACTCCACGCACACTACAACTCGTCCTAGGTAAGTCTCAGCTCTCTTCATTTTTCTCTTTTTCACATTTACAAGAGCAAACTTTACAAATACACTCTTTCAAAAATGCAAAAAACAATCCACGCCTGTCAAGCTTCTCACCACCTTTCTCGTTTTCCACAATTCAACGCGGAATAAAGCTTCGGAACAATAGTTCGTCACGCGCAACGGGTAGAACTATTTAAATATCGCAGAGTCGCACTAGCTGTACAAATCGATCCTGGATATTCCTCTACGAGGTCAACGAACAATCCTCGACGATGCTTAACAACTATATGCAACTATAGATTTTCATTATATTCAGAGCTCCAACTTTCAAAGCAGTTTAGTCAAATGCCAAGCGCCGCAAATTCTAAAGCTCGACAAAAGTTCAGCTCTCTTTTATTATAATCGCGTGCTGTATTACTTTTTTCGATCTCCGTCGACTCTCTTCATCCATCTCCGGCGTTTCGAGAGAGAGAGAGAGAGAGAGAGAGAGAGAGAGAGAGAGAGAGAAAGTTGGACAGCGGCCTCCTCTAACGTAATCATAACTCCATGCTATAGGAAGGCTCGTGTCTTCGTAAGCTTCCTTCTTTTTTCTCCACTCCTTGAGGGCCAACAACGTTTGCCGATCACTCGAGATGTCTGTTTCTACATGGGAAACAGTACACATACTCGAGGAAATATTCCCCGTATTTTTATCTTTATCTTTATCTTACCGATACGAACAAGTATTTTTCTCCTCCCAAGTGCTAAGCGTCCTATTTGACGATTAAATAACTTTTAGCCGAAAGTGTATTTTCATATTTTCATTCATCTTTAGCCACTATCGTCAAATCGAACTCTCACCTGCTGCCCTCTCGCATATCATCTAATACAAGTTTTTCTTAAAAAATCAATACACGCGCGACTTTGAATATCATAAATTCTCGCGTAAATTCGCGCGTAAATTCGCGCGTAAATTCGCGCGTAAATTCGCGCGTAACTTCTCACCCGAGCAACACAGCTATAACTTTCTTCGGAAGTCTCAGGTCTCACGCACTAGAAGAGATACACATATAAGCCGCACGCGAAATTCACTCAACGCGTATAACGCGTGGACTTTGAACGCTCGACGGTCGGCGGTCGACGGCCGCTTCAGCTTCAATGCGCAATATCTTAACGGACATCTATACTCTATCTCGATACTCGACTTATGTGAACACCTGCACGTTATATCGAGTAAAAAAAACCAATCAACGGTTTTGATTCTCGTATTGTAAGCGCTCACGACTACGCTCATACTCCCGGGCGGTGCGCCAGAATTGTTTATTATATTTTCGGCTAAACGGGCAAACCTCGCTATTTCCCACGAGGGAGTCTACGAAGATCGAAAAAAGAAAAAGAAAAAGATAAAGAATTTGGATGCGCCCTCGAGAATAGAACGCGGTGATGGACGCGAATTTTCCCTACTTCGGTAACTGCCAGCTGGAACGAGCTCGTCTACGGCATATACAGTATATGAGGAATCGCGCAGATTTTCGGCTGGCTATGGGGAGGACAATTGCTCGGCAGATGAAATGCTTTTCGCTTTACCTATAAACACACCTATACCTCTGCGCACGTTCAACAAATTTACAACGAAACAGATTCCATTTACAAGAATTTCCCGGCTCTGCTTTTCAATTGCAACATATATTATTATTAGTATATAATATTGAGTTTTATTCGATAGAGTATTTTCGATTCCATACTTCTAGGAATCTCGGACGTATATATATATACACATACATACATACATACATATATAAATATCGAAATTGAATTCTTTTATCCGAGAATTCGTTCGATATGTCTGACCAAATCTTCTCTTGTATCACTTACATTGGAGCGCATTTTAGCGCGCGACCGTCAATGCCGTCAATTTAACCATATCAGCTGACATTCTCCACTCGTTGCGTAAAATCTCGACTCGAATAATCCACGTTTAGGAGGAAAAGAAAGAGAAAGAGAAAGAGAAAGAGAAAGAGAAAGAGATAGGGAGTACTTGCGCTCCAGCGCTCTTTGAATTTTAACGAAAACACACAGACTCTATCTCTCATTCCCTTTCTCTCTGTTATCAGTACAACCAGGACGTTGAAATCGAAAGTTTTCAAGTCTTTTTTTAACCCACGGACTCGGACAATTTTCACTCTTCGGTTTTCTCGCTTCGCCGTACACGTGGATAAGTAAGTTCGAAGCGCAACTTTGCGACCAAGTCGAGCTATACGCGTAACTGCCACTTTGCGAGGACGTAAACTTTTAGTTGAAGCGCGAATATCGTCGGTACAAATAGTACAAGAGAAAGAAGAATGGAACGAAAGTTTATATTTGTAGTTTCTACGTGTTAAAGCAGTGCATGCGCGAGTTGCCGACGTCGATTATATGCATTGATTAGCCTTTCAATATATAAACTCCTGTATATAACATCGGATCTATCGTTTCATTGAGTTTGTCAACTTTTTTCCATTTAACGCTTTGCGTTACTTTTCTGAGTAACGAGTCAACTGTTGTATGAGTTATAACAGTCTAGGGCTAATCAGAAACGCGATACAGAAACGCGATACAGAAACGCGAAGAGATCGTTCTTCGTGACTTTCTAGAAATAAGCCAATATAATTTACTCGTCCTTTTTGGACGTTTTGTCGAAGACGAGATGGCAGAATACTTTTTTAATAGTAATCGAAATAGCGGAAATTGTCGGTAAATTCGCGCTAAATAGGCGTACTCGTCGTATAGTATACTCCCGACAGATCAATCATGGCGAATTCTCCCTCTAATATCGAGCAGCAACAGAGTTGCGTATCGTCGGAAGATATTCCTCGCGAGAAGCGCGCGGCGGAAAATGAAATATCGATGCCCGATAGAAATAGCCGTTCCGCATTCATTCAGTAGCCTAATGAGCATTTTCATTTTTACCTATGTTATTATTAATATTTATTATGTTCGGCCTCTTATCGGAAAGTCGCGGAAATTCCCGCAGGTGATCCGTCGGACGGAAAATAGCTGGGACGCTGTGCGCTCGTTACCCCAGTAAATATAAGCCTTATGAGAAGGGTAAAACTGCGGGGAAAACTGCGGGGAAAATTGCGGGGGAAATTGCGGGGGAAATTGCGCGAAGAATTTAAGGGTCACCCAGAGACCGTCTGCTCTCGTAGTACTCACTCGTAAGCCTAGAAATTTAGCGCCTGTCGCCTTCTCGTTTCGGCTTCTTCTCTCAACGACTCTTACCTTAATGCTATATACGAAATTTTCCTCTGCCCGACTGGCTTGTTTATTCGTCGCGCGCGACTATACTGTGCCGGGCCAAGCGACACTATGAGGAAGTACGCGCGTAGGCGAGGCACCTCGAACGCTCTAGGCGGCTCTGGATTAACGAGATAGCCAACCTTCTAGAGATTGCACGAGTTTTCCTCTTTTGAGATTTCATTAACGCACATCAGTAGGACAAAAATGAAGGTGAATTATGCCACGATACGCGCATCGGCAATACGTCGTCGTATAGTTGAGGATTTTTTAGCGCAGAAACGCCTAACCAACGTCTAACCAACGCTTCATCCACTTTGACAATTTAATAATGGAATTCAAATAAATGCCGGCGGTACTGCGCGGTAATCGGAATTTCTGTAACATTCGCCTCTCTCGTACAGCACTCTCGGTTATTTTTGGCTAATTATATAACAGCGCTTTGACACGCGAAAGCCAAACGCAGATCCTTTATAGTATATTTCATCATTTGTAACAAAGAGGAAGAGAGAAACATCGTTAATCCGATTAATTCATAGCCTGCAGCTTCCCGAATTATCCACATCGATCTTGATAATTTCCATCTTTTGATTTTTCTCCGACGTTATCTCTATACGTTGAAACTTCCATTCGACAAGATATAATTTATATACTTATTTTAAACTTTTCCAATAGTTTATCTCGCTTAAAAAAAGACTTTCGAGCGCGTACTCGCAAATGCCTGCGTGTAAGAAGTTCCAATAAGACGCCAGATAACTGTAACGTAAGAGGCAAATATTCGCTGAGTAATTCCTTGAGTATACTTTGAAGATTGTCGAAATTCCTGATGATGAATAATAAATCATTGCTTTGGTATAAATATCGTATAAATACATGCTTTTCGACTGAAAGCGCGAAAAGCGCGAAAAGCGCGAAAAGCGCGAAAAGCGCGAAATGCGCGAAAAAGCCCTCAATCGCTTCAAAGGAATTGACTCGATGGAGATGGAGAGAGTGGAATTTGAGATTTTCATACTCCTAAGCCACAGCCACAGCCACAGCCACAGCCACAGCACTTCTAGCAATGCCAACGATGAGATACATCGTGGCTGCGGCCTGTGCATCCCACGCATTCTATATATATAATATAATATATAATAATATGCAGGCGCCACGGGGAGAAACAAGCCAGGTATAAAAGACCAGCAGTTTTTAGCAGTGCTCTCGCTCTTGTCCTCGAACATTTTACCGCCGGCGCGCTGATGAAAAAGAGCACTTTTTTCTGGCCAAGTAATATTTTACTGAAAAGAAACTCAAATTTTCGTGCTTTTAAATCTTTCGATTTTTTATATTCCCCAAGTCATTCTTTAGCTGAGTATTCCTTCAGCTCTCCTCTCACATAGATAGCACTGCGTTAGCATCCATCATAATCCGCGGTGATATTATTTTATAACGCAATATTGCTTTGGAGAAAAATTCGCGGAAATACGATGAAAACGTGCTTGAGCATGAAATTTTTCCATCAATAAGATGCAGTGCCATTGTCAACTTCATGACACTCAACTCATGATTCAACTTCAGTGCATCGCAAACTTTAATGTTTATTTTCTCAAAAAATAACTACACTTCTGCTAGAGTTTATGTAAATTCGAATCTTCCCGCGCTTTTCAAAGCATAAATTCCCTTTCATTATAAACCTGCATTCACTATTCAGTCTCGAAGACTCGCATAAAATTCATTTAAAAACCGCGCAATTTGCTAGTCTCGTTAAACCCTACGTTCTTACGTAGGATAGACCTTATAGGCATAAATAGGCATAAATGGGGATAAATACGATACAGAAATTTAGCGAAACATAAGTTTTGAGCTTTAGTGGCAACGTGCAATGCGATAAGTTCATTTCGTTCCTTTCTCAATTCTTGGCGAATGTGTATGAACTTTTAGGCGCATAGCTATGTGCATCGTTATGATGCTGCAGCGACGCATGCGTTGCAGCGATTACATTACAGTTACAAGAATTTCGGTTTGAAAAATCAAGCTTATTGTTGCTTTCGCAGAAACTGGAGAAGTCGAGTGGAGAGTTTCTAGGGAAAGTTTCTTGACTAATTGTATGTGGTTGAAGAAGTTTCGTCGGGCGAGGTAGCGAAGAGATGGCTGATAACGTTGACGAAAGATCCCCCGACTGAAGGGGCTTTCGGAGCAGTAGAAAACAAAAATATCTCGGCAAATGCGTCAATCGCATTGCGGAGATATTTAACGAGAAAAATGATCGAACGCTCGTCGTTAATCATATAAGAGCTATTATTATTGCATTACTCGCTATGTGGCTCGCTATGTGGCTCGCTATGTGGCTCGCTATTTTATATAGTGTCTATGGGCTGCTGATAGATTCTTCATAATTCATTGCTTCGAAAGACCGAGAGTTAGTAGAAAGGACGCGAGCCGCGCATTATCTGGCGCGCAAATATGCATAAGTTCCGCCTGGCAGTTTCGAAAACTCGCTCGCGATTCGCAAACGGTTGAAACTTTCGAAGCTATCTCGTTTGCATACGACGTGGAAAGCGTCGAAGACCTACCTTAGGTCGCGCAGTCGCGATTCGTCCCATCGGTTTCTTTTATCGGAGTGTCCGGTCTCTCGATCGGCTCAATGAATAAATGAACTCGACTCCGATAAGACGCGTTCATTGCACTAATTACGAAATAATGTAAATTCCCGTTCGCGTAATAGATGCAGTATGCGCGTTGCGTCTCTAGCGTAGCTGTAGCGGACGAACTAACGCGAACGAAGCTACGATCGTCGAGGCATCGAGTTGCACCGAAGTAGCCGCAAACGGAAGCGCGCATCGCGGCTCTAGCACGAATAATAGCGTAGTTCGAAAAGCTGCCTGTACAGCGAGAGCTTGCACACTGCACTTGCGAATTACGAAATATCGCTCTGTGTCTCGTGTCTGCGTGCGCAGAGTGTACACACTGCATACAAACATATACACGTAGAAATGTAGGCGCACTACAAAATGCGACGTTGAGTACGTGCGCGTGCGTTCGAGTCGAATCGACGAGTCGAGCTCTACTCGACTACGAGTGACCGCGACGCGTACTCGGCGTCCCTTTGTTTGCCTCGACACTTGTTGAGCGCCAAATGCGAATATGCACGCGCCGAGTCCAGTAACGAGTGGTTACCGTGACTTTCAAACGCGTATATAGTTATTATTATATTATAGTTATGCGCTTCGGTGAACTTTTTACGAGGGATAAGCCTGATGCCCGCGACGCGCAACCCGATCGATTGATTGCGTTTTCAATTTGCGCTGCGAATTGTGTGCAATGCAAACTACGCATCCATTCGTTCTATCGGCTCGACAAGGCTATATATATATATATATATAGAGGATACGTCACTCCACGTATTTACAGCAACAGCCACGGATAAATAGCGCGGAGTACCTTCTACGACTCGTTCATCACTCTATAAACGTTATTCTATCTCATCTCCGCGAAGATCAAAGGAATTTCGCGTGACTGGACCCACGGGAAATATATTATATATATACATCTTCCCGGAGTTCTATCAATTATTCAACGTGTGTACGCTCTGCACGCCGAATAATTAATAAAGTCAGAAATCACTTTGTTCAAACTCCAAGGGTAATATGGACTATAATAAGAAATATAATACTCAAATGGACACTTATCAGGGACACTTATACTTTTCGAAATAATGACCAAATGAGCCCGCTTCATCTGTCTACATGTTTGTCTATATATATATAGAGCGTCTTGACACTTTCGTTCGTCGTCATAAAATTCGGATGGCTTGTAAAAAAAGAAGACAGGCACGGCGATAGAGGGCCAACGGATATTTCACTCATTCGCGATTTATGATCATTTCCCCTTTTTATTACTCGTATAAATCATGAAAGAATAATATAGATGTAAAAATAAAAAGATCCGGATTTCACTGTTTCATCGACCCTTACTCTAAATTGATCTTTCAACGGGCCGTCAAAACATACATACTGTGGATAATTGATAGAATATCCCTCAAGAGGGCTTTTCCTTCAGCTGTTAGTTTGCTACTTTCAAGTGGAATATAACACGATCGCTGATCGCTGATCGCTCAACGCTCAACGCGTATATTGATGAATTTATGCAATTAACTTGTGGTCGCCAGCAGATATAATAATCGAGATAACAATAATCCGGATAATATTCATAAAGTATGCTAGCTAGAGCTCGGAATTGCACATAATGCAGCGAGCATTGTATCGTAATGTAATGAGAATCGAGGAAGGGAGCCGGTAAACCTTCAAAATATTTTCGATCCTACGGAATGCGGCGAGAATAAAAACAATTTCAACCTATGAAGCTTGCGTTATTCGATAAATTCAATCGTTGCAAGTCGCGGAAATCATTCTACGGCCAATTTCACACTGGATTATCCAGCGAAATAAGTTTTATTTTCGGGATAAATATTTGATCGACTCGCCGAGTCGTATGTTTAGAAAAGCCTTTACCTAGGTATTCGGTGTATAGGGCATTGTGCTGCGGGAAATCGCCTCTCCCCCTATGTACACGTTTATTCGAACGTCGATACGCCCGGAAAGTGGGAGTAGCGAGCAAGAGAGGGGGATATGCTCTGCACACACGCGTCTACGAGCACACAGAAAAAATCTGAAAAATATCCAGCCATATAAGGATATTTTTAGGATATTTTTGAAATATTTAGTAGTCGGGTAGGATACCTGGAGACAGCGAGGCGAGAAGCAAAAAAACGCGTAAACAAGCAAGCGTAGGCTCGAGAATTAATGGATTTCAGCCAGAAAAGGACAGCAGACATTCGGCAAGTCTTCCTTCTCCATCTCATTTTATTCCATTATTTTATTCCAGAATTTTATTCCAGAATTTTATTCCAGAAAGTAGATGCTAGAGGTTGCCAGGTAGTCCGACATTTTCTCTCCGCTCCATATACAATATTGGCTTTCCCGATTTATTTTTCTACGCCCATCACTAGTATAGTTATATACTGCAGTATATACTGCAGGTTAACAACTTAAGTCGTTTCAGCATCGATATCGACATTGCGCTGGCTCCTCTAAGCTCAAGGCATTTTTTATACCCATTTCATTATCTTTTATTTACATCGAAAAGTACAAATAATCCATCCGATTAATTATTCGAAATTGCATTTTTTCCATCGGAAGCTATACGGGCAGCTAATCAGTCTGTATCGACTGATTAATTAGAAATGTATTAGAAGTATATTGATTATGATATTATTCTTTGAGCGTTTCAATCGTTAAAAATGCTTTAACCCAACGAGTCAAGCACATACGCACAGAATATTTCGTAAGGGAGTTTCCGCTGGTATCCTCTTGGCAGAGAGTCGACGGTATAAGCCAATATATGCGGTATATTCTCGAGAGCAGAGCATTGGAAAGCACGCAGTTGCAGCCGAGAGACAAGTTGACAACGGGCCGCGTACGCGATACATTTGGAACGGTTCGTTCATCCAACGCTCTACGCCCAGTTGTTATTATGTTGATTCAAATCTCCCATATAATATCCTAGTTGTCCCCGTACGTTCCGACACGCGTATCTCCTGTTTCCGACAAAGTTGCGCCAGATATATCGACATTAACGATATATCAGCATACGTATAGGTATATATGCTGATATATCGTTAATGATGTATGCACGTTCATCGATACAGCTTTCAACTGCATCTCGAATTCTGATTTACCTAAGTCAATTCGGTTAATTACGCCAGTGCTCGGTGCGCTCGACTGATGAACAAACTTTCCGCAACTGCGCCCAGCCGTTCCGTGTAATACGATTCTTTTCTGCAGCCTAGCGATACCTCCACCCAACGATACCTCCACCCAACGATACCCACCCGACGTGCGACTACGCGACTTTTCACGCGCTGTGACCTAATAAAGAAAATCTTTGCTACGGTTTAGCTTAATTGAAGGCATTTTAATCTGGAACCGGCAGTGAGCTCGTAGTAGAAAGTAGCTCGTATAAAAGAGCGTAAAAAATTATACGATTTGTACGTAGCTGACGTTAAGGATTATCAGCCGCCGATTATCGTCAAAGAAAGTTTGCATTATTCTAGCTTGATATCGAGTGACTCATAGAGCAGTGAGGAGGAAAGACAAAGAATCGTATAGAAAAGAAATAAAAGTCGCGAGGTCAGAAGGACTATTACATCGGTCTCTATCTTCCTTTTAGTTCGCTTCGTCCGCTTACTCGTTTAAATCTTTCCCTCCTGCAGCGGACGTTGTCAATCGCGGCGATCGCTCATTGAAATCTGATATCCGGCGACTCGGCCTACAGGCTCTCTGTAAACGGGAGAACAAAATCAGCGAAGTCCTTGAGAAATCGACGCAACAATTATCACCGAGAACAGTATGAAAGAAGCTACTTCTAATCCAATCATCGACTTTATTTTCCCGCGGGGGATGACGAACGTCACTTCTACAAAGCACCGCGTGATTGCATCCCGCAGAAATCCAATCGCCCGCGACAAAGCGATGATTTAATCGAAGCGAATATGGAAATACGCGAGCTCGGCTAAATTGAACTCTCCTCAAAATCACAACTGACCAGTATAGACTGAAATCTGTAACTCATTGTTTTCCAACGAGCGAACCTTCCTCTCTCACTCTATACTGATATGGCTGTATACCTACACATTCACCTACACACCTACACACCTACACACCTACACATCTTTCCAGATCGATCTGCGTACATAAATCGCGCAGCCGCAATTCAGAACAGATCTTTTCATCGCGAAGGACAATTTTTTATCTGCTTATCGAGCTTCTTGGCGTAAGCGAACTCCTCGTATTTCACTCATCAATTTCATCATTTCATTTAAGCCTGCGTAAGCGCAATTATATGAAGGGAGATAAAAGACGAAGCAACTCCTTTCAAATTTATTAAATATAAGCTTTTAATTAAAGTCTCGATGATGTATACCTATATATTATACCTATATATTATACCTATATATATATATAGGTATAATATATGGGCGAAATAGCGAATCGTAAAAAAGAAAGGCTGCAGCTGTGGCGACGAGAAAAAAAAGAAAGCTGGTATACATGACGCTCTAAAAGTGAACGACGTCTCTTTTTCTCTCCATCGTATACGCTCGCAAGCACACGCTTGCACACTGCAGAGCCACGTAGACAGGTAGAAAAATTCTTCTTCTGAGCTTGCGCGCATTTTCTCGAAATCACGGAGCGATGTGCGCGGCGAAACGAAGCCGCTCCTCATTATTTTGCCGTTCTCATTCAGAATCCGCGTCATTCCGGGCTCGGAGTTTCCGCATTGTCCGCCGGCACGTCGCTCATCCTCGCTCGATCTACAAGATCGATATTTGAGTGTATATATAAATATATATAGTATATTTACGTACATACGAATATACGAATATACGAATATACGTATATACGTATATACGTACTTGTGTATTCCTATTCCGATAGGAAATTTCAATTAGTATTATTATTATTATTATTATTATTACTAGATGTATCATTTGAGAGTTAACTCGTTGTATGGGTGAGAGGTTTTTTCAACGAAACTCCATTTTCATTGAATTTCTCTTTCCATAATACTTTTCTCGTTTTCCGCAGAAAACGGTGCGGAAATCTCTCAGCTAGTAGTATCTTCTTACCAACTGACATGATTTGTCGCGTATGATTCTTTATTTTCGACTATTTATTTTCGACTATTTATTTTCGACTATTTATTTTCGACTATTTATCTCTAGCATATTGCAAAAATGAAAGCTCTCGGTGTATATAAGGAGTCGTGCTCGCACTCGCACTCGCACACGAATAGCACGTGTACGCGAATGAAGCAACATTCGTCCAACATTTTCTACTTTCTTTGTCTCTTTTCTCCGCTCTCGATTGAACCTTTGCGTTTTACAATGTAGGAATCGCTGCTCGCTTTCTCTACAACAGACTTGTCTCAACAGACTTGTCTCAACGGACTCGTCTCTGCAGACGCCATCACTGGTGATGCGTAATGCGATTTTACGTGAGTAACGACTGGCCCTCAGGAGACGTCCCATCAATTTATTTCCTCCTGGCTTATGACGGCGCACTCCCGGCTACAACTATAGCTCAAATTTCTTCCTCTCTTTTCCCGCGGAAAAGGAATTTCATGATTTAACACACAGCCGAGAACGCGTATTCTTTTCCTTTCGACGATCGATTCGATTCTATTCCTATTGTTATAATTTCGATATGCGCGGGAAAAAGAAAATATCTAGACTAAGTTCGAAAGATCTTGAAGCCGCTCGAATTACTTAGTAGTAGTTACTTAGTGTACCTGCGATAAAGGTGTGTGTACCTTTGACGCGTCTGAGCATTTTCTCGACTAACTACCGATCTTGAGGCTAATTACGCGCTACTTGCTCTATGTTTTAGTAATTGAAATTGATGAATCGAATCGATGAATCGATGAATCGACAATATATATTAGACAATGCGATGCATATCGCCTAATTGAAAAAATGGATTTGAATGAAATGGAATGGAACTCGACCGAGGTCCCGTGGTTAAATCGTGCTGAGCTGAGCCTTTCTACAAACTATCCTTCTAGAAAGAAGAAAAGAAAATTGCGATCTTTAATAAGGTAAAAAGCTTGTACGGCGGCTTCTCATTAACTTGAGACGTGCTTGCTTTGCGTCTCGCAAAGCCGTTCGCGTCGGGCTCTCTTCGCCCCTGTTGAGAGACAAGCCTGCAAAGCCCGGAGATTCATAAAATTTTAATTCATACGCAAAAAGCATCTTCATACTCATTTGCATTAAACGCGTACTCGAGTCGAATTGTTCCGTTGCAGTACTGCATTATTACGCGGCTCGTGTACCGATCGTACGCGAGTCATGTCATTATCCGCATATCGCGCACGATCCTGCACGATCGTGCACGATCGTGCAGAAGCAGAAAAGTCGCATTTACTCATTCACATTTGCTACAAAGTATTCTCCAGTGCTTGTGCCAATCTAGCGACTAAGCCCCGCTATGGAATAATATGGAATAATATGGAATAATGGAATAATGGAATAATGGAATAATGGAATAATTTCAAATCTGAATGCACTACTGCCGCGGCATGCGCTCATCGTAATTTAGCTGCATACACCATTGGCGAGCAAGCCAAGTTTAAAACTCCTCTCGATCTCGAGTTTAAAACTCCTGGGAATCGCGAACGTCAAATTAATCTGCTCGAGCTTAATAGCTATTAAGCTATTATCCTATTTCATGGTACAAATGTTATAACAACAACAATATAACAACAACAATATAACAATATATTATTTGATAATAATAACTATGGTACGTACTATTTGTATTATTAGCAAAAGTATTAAAGCTGAGGCGCAAAAATAAATTTAACGCGAGTCTTGAATTATAATGGACAAGCGCGGCGCTAGTCTATTGTAATAGGGAGAGAGAAAAAGCAAGCGGACTCAATTTACTCGTCGCGAGAGCTTTCCCGCGTACAAATAACTCCCGAACTTCGCGCGATTACGTATACAATGCATTCCGTAGAAGCGTTACGCGAGTCCATATAATATTCTAGACAGTAGAATTTCTACACTCTCGACTCTCGGATTGATGTGAAAAATATTTGTCTGCTATTTCAGATTGACTACTCATTGGAAATGCAGAGGGAAATCGCACTCTCTTGGCTCTTGTTGGCAACCTTTGCCACCATCGCCATCTTCGAGCAGGCCGAGGCCCTACCTTTCAGACCGTAAGCAAAATACCGCATAACTACGAGGCATTCTTTCCTGCACATACTTTCATTTTTATCCAGCACATACACATAGATATGTATATTGTATGGGCACACACACACACCTGCAATGCGTTTATACATTATCGCGGAAAGTATTTTCCAGTCGCTCGATGCTTTTAATCTAGCTCTCGCCTTCATTGGCGGCGGCTCGATCGCCATTCAAACTATAATAAAAAGTAAACGGAAGGAGAGTGGGCAGCTCTTTTATTTACTTACACTCTCTGCGTAGTTGAAATTACTTTTGCCAACTATAACGGAAAGAGGGCAAGAGAAAAGAAGTCATAACAAAGGCAATATTTTTATTTCTCTCTCTCTCTAACGTACACGGATAGGTAGCGGTGTACATTACAAACGATCTCTGTGAAAGATTTAGTCAAAGCTACGAATAGTTTAGTGCCTATAGAGCATCGGTCTACATATAGGTATAGAGTAGTCGTCTGACTACTGGCGGCGGTAATTCGTAAAATTACCTCGACCGCACCGCAATTGCTAGTTTCCTCAACTGTGATTAGAAAATTTCTCTTCACCAATCCTACCAATCCCAGCAGTCCCAGCAATCCCAGCAATCCCACGATGCTGGCTAATGAATCGGCAATGAAATTGTCAATCCAGCAAACCACCACTCCTTAATTTCCATCCATCTATTATACATAATAGTTATTTATAATAGTTTTTTGCCATATAATAGTAGGCCGCGGTCATTGTGGAATCAATTCCAAGAGGACTATCCCGAAGCAGCTCAAGAACTATTGGATCGAATTGAAAACTTGGCAGTTTTTGCGCAGCCAGATAAGTAAGTAGCGCGAGCTTTATTTATTGACTCTCCTCGAGGTTTCCTCCTCTTAATTTCGCATTGTACGCATCGCAGCGCGAAGCGCGGCTTGGACTTGGGCTTGAATCGCGGCTTCAGCGGAAGCCAGGCAGCGAAGCACCTCATGGGTCTCGCGGCTGCAAACTACGCCGGTGGTCCCGGAAGGAGGCGCCGTTCCGAACAGGCGTAGACCGACGCATCAGCAGCAACGACAACCGCCGCATCTACGCCGAAGCTACTACGTGCAGCCAAAGATATTTTCAGCTCCTATAGTCCTTCTACATAGATATATAGATATATCTCAAGTTCACGCAGACACGCACACCTGCGCACATACGTACATACGCTAAACAAACACTCCGATATCTATAGACCTCATCTGCTCTCTCGCGAGTGCTTTCAACTAAACGATTATTCTATATGTCCGTGCAGAATATGTCTTTCCTCCTATTCGAACTAATTCGATTATTCGCTTCTTTTCACTTCATTCATTTCCACGCACATATATATCATTTTTAATTTTTTTTTTTTTTTTTTTTTTTTTTTTTTTTTTTTTTTTTTTTTTTAAATTTCAATTGAAGAACGCAATTGATGCTTTTTTGCTGACGCGTCGATCCCTGGCATCGCCCACAAATTGTCCTCTCATACATACGCATAGCTAATTTAACATTAGAACTTTTATATTAACGTATTTCACCTGTTCCATAAAAACGTTAGCAAAGAATTTTTTAGACAAAATTCTATTCCTATATTGAACTATTCAAAAAGTACAAAAAAATGCAAGTTTCTGCGTATTCCATTATTTACGCAACATATTCTCATACCTAACAGTATATATTGCAAGAGAATTCAAATATTCTTTATTCGTTTAACTAGAATAATCATAGCTTGAAAAGATTATTATTACATATAATAGAAAGTACTTTATCAAGACCGGTTTAAAAGCACATTTCAACGAGGTATCTACGTTATTGAGTAAATAACAAGTTAATAATAAAAGTGATAGAATAGTGGATCCACAGCTCTTCTAATAGAAATCTTCTAATAGAGATGCTCGTGAAATTTCCTGCGGTAGCTTAGATGTTGTTTCACGTCCAATAAGCTGGCTTATTATTACAGAAAAATAATAACCCAATATATAATGAGAGAGAAAAGAGACGTTTTAGCGGTTCGCTATAATTTCTATTAATTACTACATATTTATATATACAAGTATAAATCTATATGTCAACGCTCTTAATATAAATTTATTATTCTTCTTCCCCTCAACAAAACTCCACTCACACACACACACACACACACACACCTGCGCGGGCGCGAGCGCGCACACTCTTTTTCTCCGAAAAAATTGGAAACTTGTTATCTATTAATTATTCATCGAGCCTTATGTAGTTATACGAAACAAGCGACACTCAATATACTCTTCACATACGTTAATTAGCACGTTAAAAATCTGATATGTTACTTGTATGTTTATGTATACATACAGGAAAAGTGATCGCACTCATCTTTCCGCCAGTTATATATCAATTATATAATTATTTATCAGTATTATTATTATTATTATTATTATTATTATAGAATATGCTTTAACGTACAAAAACATCTACATGTCATTTGTTTTAGTGCAGAGTATATTCACTGTCAAATTAACGCATAAACATAAATGTTCCTTCATATTCCTAAGCAAAATATATATATAGCTAAATATTATAAAAAAATATAAAAATTATATACTCTCACTCTCTGGATTAGCTTTCTCTGCTTTTTCATTGAAAGTACCAGTTGATTTGTTATGCTAGCATCATCGCGACACAGACCTACCCTGATTACCCTGATACGATGTTATTTGTATTAAAAATGAAAATAAAAATAAAAAAAATCAATGTTCATTATTAAAATGACTTTTGTTTTAACAAATACATAATAAAACATAAAGTTGCTTTAGTTATTATTATTTGACTTTTTGAATATTATATATATCGTCTGTCTTATCTCTCAATAAATCAATAAAGATCAATATCAAGAGATGAAATTGTCAAATAAATGGATACGCAATATAATTATAACAACCCAATATATGATAATTATAAAAGCACACGAATATCCTTCAGAATTCATGATTTATGAATTTAGTGGATAATATTTGTTTCGATAAGTATACAATATACATCGTGCAGTTTTAGTATACAAAAACTATATATAGTTTTACATAGAATTTTATTTATAAATTCATATGTTTTTATGATTTGTCATTAAAAGTCTTCTAAAAAGATTTGCATAGAGACTTAGACACAGTTCTGAATTAACATCTCTGATGTAAACGCATTGACTGTATTAAAAAGGCATTTGGAAAAAGCCTCAAAACGGCTGAGTAATTTCGAAAGAAAATTATTTTTCAAATAAGTGAAGGTCAGGTTCCTGCACATAACTTTGATTGAGCAAGTCCTTGGCGGATGGCCTTGGCGGATGGCCTTGAACCTCGGAGATATTTGGAGATATTTGGAGATATTTGGAGATATTTGGAGATATTTGAAGAGGTTTAATCAGATAAAATATTACTTTTGTCCGTTAATGAAATATAGATTTGTTATTTTGATATTGTTCTCTGGAAAGGAAGAAGAAATATATAGTAGGAGTATTATGATTGGAGAGGGGGAGGGGGGGGGGGAGTTTATCGATGAAGCACAATTTACCGTTGGAAGTTGGGCACCTTTTTTGTATTTACGGTCCTGGAGTGTTTCGTACAAGAAAGTACCGCGCGACACTATATGCGGCGAGTGAGTAGCCGCGTGAGCGCAAGGTATTGGTATTGGATCAGCTGTTCACTCGTACTGCGCGTTCGTAGCATAGGAACTCGACTAGAACTAGAGTAGAAGAAGGGAAAAAAGGGGGAAAAAAGCAATTACAATTAGATAAATTTGAAAATTCAATCGTTCGAAACTATTATGCAGAACTCGATAAGATTGATCGTGTAATTGTGTGACGACTAGCGAGAAAAGTCACGGTAAGACTTTCGGTGCGCTGCGATCGCACTCCAGAGGCAAGAATCCCCCCAGTGACGGATCATCAGAAGCGCATAATTGCGGTTCGAAGTCACTGAGATCGTATTTCGAGATCGCAGAGCAGCCATTGCTGAGATTCAATCGAAGGTAAGTGCGCGTTTTTTCGTCATTTTTCCTTAAAATAACTCAAAACGTCATTCGTTTCGAGTTCAATTAGAATTAAAAGAAAATTTCAAGTCATGGAGAGTAGGAGTGCGTTGTGTCGTGGCGGTCAAGCAGGAAAGAGAAAAACCTGCATTTCAGTCGTAGCCCTTGCGATAGCGATTGGCTGTATTTTCTTGGCCTATACAGCATTCGGAGGCAAACCAAAGGACACTTCTCTTAGAAAAGTATTCATCGTAAGTTGTTCAACATCATTTTCCATTAAATAAAAAGTCATTTTTGACTAATCGCTACGTACTTATTTTCAAGATATTTCGACACGGGGATCGAAACCCAACGGAAACTTACCCCAACGATCCGTACTTGCACTATAATTGGCCCGACGGTTGGGGAGCTTTGACAAAGGTTCCATTCCTATCAATTCCTATCAGTCAATTAACTACTCGATGAATATGAATTACGTACATCATATTGTATCTATTAAGATTTTTTCGCTAATGGGAAAAAGTTGGAATTTCAGAAAGGCATGCATCAGATGTATACGTTGGGCGAATGGATAAGGGAACATTTCGGTTGGATCACCGATCACAGGTACACCAGTTCCAGTGTAGTCGTGAATAGCAGCTATTCGGATCGCTGCATTATGTCTACTCAAGCATTGCTCGCTGGTCTTTATCCTCCAACCGAAGAGGACACCTTTGTTCCTGGACTTTCATGGAGACCGATTCCCGTTCATTACTCTCCAAAGAATATGGACAAAGTAAAATATTGGCTTATTATTATTATTATTATTATTATTTAGGCAGCCAGGGCTTTTTCAACAAATATTTTTTTCAACAAATATATATTTACTCGAAACTCTCGTAGATTCTCGTCGTTGGTAAAGCATGCCCCAGACTAGAGGATTCACTAAAGGAAGCGTATTACAACGAGTCGCGCGAATCCGACGAAAAATTGCAATCCTACTACAAGGAGCTCAGCCACATCACGGGACAGGCAATGAAAACAGTCACGGACGTTGAATTCCTCTACAATACTTTGGAGATTGAGGTGCACATGTCATTTGAAGAAAAAAATCCTTTAATTCGTTTTATTAAAAGAAAAAGACTTTATTTGTTCAGGTAATGAACGGTCTGGAGCTACCAGTCTTCATAAGGAAATATTACAATTCCGAGATGCGAGAACTAGCGGCGCGTAGCTATTCGTTGTTCACGAGTAACAAGCTTCAGCAAAGACTTCGAGGAGGTAAAAATCCCTTACCCTCACCCTTACCCTTATCATCGTCGACTCGTTTCTATTTCTATTTCTACAAATAAGCCGATAATAAGCCAATAATCGTTGAACAATCGTATGCAGGGCCTCTGCTAAAACACATTTTGCGCAATATGAAGCACGGCAGCCCGAGAGAAGCGATGCATTTGTTCGGTACTCACGATGTCAATATAGTCAATACATTAAGAGCCATGGGATTTACGAATGAACTTTTTAAACTCGACATTGGAGTTGCACTCGTTTACGAATTACTCGTTATCGAGGGAGGCGCCTCGCAAGAAGTTCGGGTAAGCCCCCTACCAATAAGTACGAACAATTATTACATCGTAGACTAAACAAACGATATAGCTGACGTTGTTTTGCTTAGGTGTCGATGTTGAACAATACGGAGACTAAAATACTGCACAAACTGAGAATACCGGGCTGCGAAGAATTATGCAAACTCGATGATTTATTCGCTATCTGGAAAGACGTTATTCCAGATGACTGGGAAAACGAGTGCGAACGAGTGAACGACGACGAGACTGCTCATAAATAGAAGAGCTTACTCGATAATCTACTTATTACCGTAAACTATGTCGAATTTTTAGAATAGCCTTTTTTACTCTTCTAAAAATAATATAATAGAAAGAGAGCTCTATACAGCTCTAATAAGTCTAAGAGAATGAGCTTTCGATATTTCGGTTTTTTTTCCTTTACGTAATCAATGCATTTGAAGCGACGAGTTGAGATGGCTGCCCATCATTCTTCAAGGACGAATAATTCACAATTGAACATTTCAATTGTGCCATTTGGTCGTTGTTGAACCTTCAGGAACACAGGGGAGGCGAAGGCCCTCGGACAAACGAGAGTGTGAGTTTGCCCAGCATGTCAACGATATGAATGCCGGGATTGAAAACTTATTAAACGACGCATGGCCTCGTCTGGCACGAGAGAATCGATAATCGATAATCGATAATTGATAATCGATAATCGATAATCGATAATCGATAATCGATCTGTACGAGAAGATTAGGCGAATATTGATAAATACTGAATTTCGATTTTATAATGCACGTGTTAAGCGTAGAAGAGCGTAGAAAGTGAAAATTGTCCATAATGTAGATGAATCTTCCGAGAGATTTCTAATTGATTAATCGAAGAGCAAAAGGAAAGAATAAATGAATTTCTCGAGAAAGGCGAATATTTGCGACGAATCTCGAGATTCATGCTTACAGAGGATGGATTGTTTGGAATCGGTAAGAAACGCGCTAACCATGATAACGCTCAACGCTCAACGCTCAACGCTTAACGCACGACAAGGCTCGACATTGTATAGTGTGCGAATGGTTGCGAGCTCGGTCGCGGATCGTGAACTTCAAGTGCACCGCAAGAAGATCGCCGCTGCTCCACTCGCAAACCAAAGCAAAGCAAAGGAAGCGTATTGTTGAGCGTTGCGCAATTCGCGCCTATTATTTTGCCTATTATTTGTGCCTTCTGTGCCATTGTGGCATTGTGGCATTGTTGCGTCTATTGCGTAACGCGACGATCGCACTCAAAGCACGCTCTACATAAGGTAGTCGAGGAAAAAGGAAAAATAATCGTTCAAACGACAACGTTACAAAACTCTCTCAACGTTCTTCAGTCAGTTTCGATAGGCTTGTGTTTGCTCTGTACTCATCGCCTTATCGCCTTATCGCCTTATCGCCTTATCAATTGCCCGAGATTACACTCTGCCTACTACTCGGAGATTCCCCTCTATATGCTCTTTCTATCTTGCTCGATTTCAATTCAATCGGCTATATTGATTTATTTATTCTTCCCTAGAATTCTGCTGATTATGTAGATGATGCGTCAATGATTTCATTGCATAAGATGAAACGCCCCAATTCCAAACGGCCCGTTCTACACACCGACTATCCACGAACGACTTGACTTGCAGCAGTTTCACATCCGGACTACCCGGAGTCGCTTCTGGATCCTGAACGCCGAACGCCGAACGCTCTGAGCTGAGAGGTTACCCTCTCTTGCAGTCAATTCCCCCTCCAGAGAGCCTGTTGCATTGGCATAGGTCCGCTATTGTAGAGTAGAGACTCGCTCAGTATACTCGCTAGAGTAACCCATCCGTAACCCGTAACTCGTAACTCGTAATCCGTAAACCGCAAACCGTAAACTCGTAACCAGGCCAGGCACGAGTGAAACACAACTACAGGTTAGGGTCACTAGTCTGTCTGCGCCAAGTGTACTTATAAGCCAATCCAAGTCCTACTCCGCCCGGTTCCTAGTTTTTGGTAAGACTAAATCTCTCCAAATCTGCTCATTCTTCTTTCTCCGCCAGCATGTCCAAACTTCACTATTGTCCGTGATTCATCCTCGATCCATTTCCTTTCTCTCTCTCTCTCTCTCTCTCTCTCTCTCTCTCGCTCTCTCGCTCTCTCTCTCTCTCTCTCTCGCTCTCTCGCTCTCTCGCTCTCTCGCTCTCTCGCTCTCTCGCGTCTACATGTACAACCTTGAGAGTAGACTCATTTAACAGTTAGTCTGTCTGTTCGATCGTTAAATTTCCACTAGTCGGCTGCTAGAGCTAAAAAGATCTCTTGTTAAATGCCACACATTTAAAAGACTTTTGACATCGAGCTCTTAGCCGGGGCCGCGATCCAATTTTCTCGCTCGATTGACTTTAATTCATGCCGGCTGCATATTTTCTCTTGTGCATCTTTCGATTGCTCAGTCGAGTCGGGTTCCATGTATCATTCGCTCTAATTTCTTTTTACCACTAACCGCAATAATAATACATGAATTTTTACTAGACTCTGCACGTTCGGAATAATCGATAATTCGACGTTTCTGAGCTAATTTCAACATAGTCGTGTATATTTTATCTATTCTCTCAACTAGAGTGTTCTTGGCTGCCTTTGCAGCTCTCGACATGTTCAGCTGGCTCAGCAAGGATGACTCCAACAAGCAGGAGCTATTCGAGAACGTCACCGAGGGTCTTAAGAAAATCTACAAGACTAAATTACTGCCATTGGAACAAGCTTATCAATTTCATGACTTTCATTCCCCGCAATTGGATGATCCTGACTTTGATGCTAAACCAATGATTCTTCTGGTAGGACAGTATTCTACTGGTAAAACCACTTTCATCAAGTATCTCCTAGAGAGAGATTTCCCAGGAATCCGAATTGGGCCAGAGCCAACCACCGATAGATTTATTGCTGTTATGTACGATGACAAAGAGGGTGTTATCCCTGGTAATGCACTAATTGTAGACCCGCAGAAGCAGTTTCGACCGCTTACCAAGTTTGGAAATGCTTTTCTCAATCGTTTCCAATGTTCCTCCGTTAATTCACCAGTGTTAAAGGGCATTTCTATCGTCGATACTCCTGGAATACTTTCCGGTGAAAAACAGAGAGTATGTATTTTTTCGTGACTTGCTTTATTTTCGCCACATTTAATCTCCCTGTAATTTTACAAGACTCTAAATTATACCATAGGTGGACAGAGGTTACGACTTTACTGGCGTATTAGAATGGTTTGCCGAAAGAGTAGACAGAATAATTCTTTTATTCGATGCACACAAGCTGGATATCTCCGATGAATTTCGTCGTTCCATTGAAGCGTTACGAGGCCATGATGATAAAATTAGGATCGTTTTAAATAAAGCTGATATGGTAGATCACCAACAACTCATGCGTGTCTATGGTGCTCTCATGTGGTCCCTAGGTAAAGTTCTTCAAACACCAGAAGTTGCCCGTGTTTATATTGGCTCGTTTTGGGACCAACCATTGAGATATGATGTCAATAGAAGGTTAAATTCACTAATATTCCATTGGTACTATTTGCAAACTACGCTTTCTCAAAATATTTATCAAATTTATATATTTTTACATTGCAGACTATTCGAAGATGAAGAACAAGACCTTTTTAAAGATATGCGTTCTCTACCTCGCAACGCAGCATTAAGAAAACTTAATGATTTAATAAAAAGAGCACGTCTGGCTAAGGTCAAAAAGAACGTTATTTCATTATTAACATCAGATTATACGATATATATTTATAAAACTTTTGCATTTTTCTAAACAGGTGCATGCCTATATCATTAGTGCATTGCGTAAAGATATGCCCTCTGTATTTGGTAAAGATAACAAGAAGAAAGAGTTGATAAAAAACTTGGGGCAAATATACGATCAAATTCAACGTGAACAACAAATATCACCGGGCGACTTTCCAGATCTCAAAAAAATGCAGGAAAATTTAGCTCATCACGATTTTACGAAATTTAATATTCTCAAACCTAGGCTTTTGGAAATTGTGGATAAAATGCTTTCCGAAGATATTTCAAAACTGATGGCAATGATTCCCCATGAAGAAAGTACAACAACCACAGACCCAGTTATAAAAGGTATTTACACAGGTTCTGTTCTAATGTCAAGTTGTTAATCGACTGCAATATCCTAATATTACTTTCGATTCAATTCAAGGAGGAGCATTCGAGGGAATTGAAGATCAAGTAAGTCCATTTGGATACAAAAAAGGAGAAGGTATCGATGCTGGATCTAATGAACCTGAATGGATTGTCGTTAAAGAAAAGTATAAATATGATTCATTATTCGAATCTCTTGGACCATCTGACGGGAAAATTACTGGTGCAGGTAAAAGACATTAAACATTACTTACGGAAATTTCAATAGATAACATAGCAATTACATTTATGAAAAATATGTAAATACAGCCGCAAAATCTGAAATGGTCAAATCCAAATTACCTAATACTGTACTTGGAAAAATCTGGAAGCTGGCAGATGTTGATCAAGACGGATACCTAGATTCTGATGAGTTTGCCTTGGCGATGCACTTAATCAACGTCAAATTAGATGGACATGAATTACCTGTAAAATTACCAAACCACTTGATACCTCCATCGAAGCGCGATCTGTGATTCCTTAGAATCACTAATCGTTTGAGACTTTCATGGAATGGATTACTTCTATTTAAATGAAGATTCAATATTAGCAATTATTTTCAATGGAAAAATGAAACGGATGATGCCGATAATATTATCGTAAAAAAATCATGAGCAAGTGCAAGTTCGCTAGAAAGAGTATAGGTGATGATATTGTTACTATTTATATACTAGTTTAAAAAAAAGGGTGGCTGTACGCGATTATTTTTTTAAATCGATATGTGATTATGCACGTGGCTGATTAGTGTGCGTATTGGAATAAAGCTATCGCATGAAAAAAGTTCTGCATACGAAATTTAGAAAAGAACGCGTTAGAAAATCATACATTACATGTTATTTTATAGGGAGAAAATTCATAAAGAATCAACTACAATACTATCATCGTTAATAATCGTACATTTTTTAATTATCGCTATTTAATGATGAATGAGTCGCCTTCGTGGTACTTGAACGAAAGTATTGCTAAAAAGAATAATATAACAAAACAGTTTGAGCATAATCTTATGAAACGATGTTACTCTGTAAGTTTTTTCAAAAATCGCCACTTTATACAATATAATTTCTATCCAACTAAAACTTGTTAAATTTATTGCATTACATGTAATATATATGCACAAAAGTACACAGCACTAGTATACAATGTGTGAAATTTTATAAATTTATAGATAATATTTTGAAAAATTTCAATTACTAATTAAGTTATTTATTTTCTGTTATAACAACAATTTGCAATATTAATGATAAATAACATTTTATACTCAAGACCAGCATGTTCTTATTTAATATATTATACTTTTGCAATTGTTTAGTCGTGTACAATATATATATATGTAGTAGCTTGTATTGCGACTAATTAAATTGAAGGCAAAAAGAGTAACAAATATTTCCTATAATTTATTAATCTTAGAAAATGACCAATTTCTTGTTTTATAATATATTTGATAAAAATATGAAAACATTCATGTGTATATTGTATATTGTATAAAATTTGATAATTATAAAGATACATTTAAATGATGTATTAATACTTAAATAAAACAAAATATCTTTTATTTCTTTATTTACTACAAGTTCAATTATTATCTATATCCAATTATCCATTCTAATTTCGAATTCTAATCTAAAGTCCATAATCTGTAATTGGTAATATCAGAGGTATATATAAATTAAAATAATAATAGTTATTATTGTTATTGCGCGTGTATGGAAATTTTGCTACGTTGGCGCCCCCAACAGAATTTTTCCATGTATTTGGGGCTAGAAACGAAACACCACGTTTCCACACTCCCTTGTTCAAATCTCCATTGTCGTATTATATTGTATTTCTGGATTATAGGTTAAAGACGCTGTAAATGTAAATTAGGTACCAGAAATTTAGCGCAGGTTTAGAAGTATTTTTTCGTTTTAGTTAAACAAAATTTCTTTCTCATTGATAATATAAATATATACATACATATATTATACATATATATATATATATATATATATATTATATATTATATATATACATACATACATACATATATATTTATTACAAATAATAGGAAAATGTCTTCAGCAGTTATGCTTTCATTATTGTACCAAGTACTTCTTTATCTGAACATGTTTTATTTTGGAATGTTTGCAACTTGTGAATTCTGCATGAAATGCGTGAAGGCGTACAATTTTCCTACAAGTTTTGGGACGATATCAATGGAATTTGCACTCCTGCTCTTTCTTATTACAACAGAAGGTATAAGAATATACCTTGGTAGAAAAGGAAATTTATTAGATCATGGATTGCCATTTCTATTGGGAGTAGCCTTAAATATACCTAGTAGTTTAGCTACCCTTTACTTTTTATTCTGGCAAGATCGAACGTTAAGACTGGAACAGATTTTATGTGGGATAGAACTTGTCCTATTAGCAGCAGAACTCATTGTTGCCATCATGTTTCTTGTGGCAGTTTATAGACGTCCACCACCAGAAGGCTGAATTTTTATAGAAAATAAGTTCAACTATATTAACTGATATATATATATATATATATATATATATATATATATTCTGTACCAAAGATTGCGCACACCAGTCATTTATCATATATTTATTATAACTATTTAATTGAGAGCATGTTTATTATCATTATCGTATATGTATTTATTACTTAAAACCTCTCATCACATATTGTCATTAATTTTACTTTGTCGCTTTATGTTTGAAACACTAAGTGTGAGATCATTACACCTAAGTTGATGTATTTACAACATGTACAGTAGCAAATAAATACATTTTTGAAAAATGTTTACGACCTATTCTTAATGCTAACAGCCTCGGCTCGACGTTTTTTAATGGAACGCAGCCTGTTATTGCAGTAAATGCGTAGGAACACTGCTAAAAATACTAAAAATACTCCAAACATACCGAGTGGTGTAATATAATGGTTGTACAATAAGCACGATAAAAGAATTGCAAAACCCTGCAGAAATAAATACAAACATTGAATTATGGCCTGATAATAATACCGATAATAGTACTTTTATGATATATATGAATGGATAAAAATACCTGTCTCACTGTCATCATAATAATGAAAGTTACAGCTCCAAAATTTGAAATTGTATAAAATATGTACAATTGGCCCGTAGTTGAAAATATGGAGATTAAAATACAATCGAGTAAGAAACGGGGGTACTGAAATAATCAAAATTAATATCTTATTTCTGTATATAACGAGAAGTTGAAAATTCTTTGGATTTGAAGTTACCATTGTCATAAATACTAGTGAGTACATAAGGCTTGATTGTTGAAAAAGAGAAGTTGCTGTCAATAAACATGAAAACAAATTAACAGCACACATCATTTGTATGCTAGATACACCATACTCTGTAAACAATGCGTTTTGCCAATTACTTGTAAAACTATCTAGCATCATGTATGCACCTAAGAGTAAAACTCCCGAAAAAGTAGTCGCACCATCTGAAAAGTTATCATTGTGTAATATCAATATAATTAGATATCCAAATAATTCCAAGATAATAAAAGTGTTTTACCGTTTTCATGATCTGTACTACCTAGCATGAACATCAACATGCCTGTCGATATTAAAACTGCGGTCACATATTCGTAGTATTCATACTTTGTGCGCGACACTATTTTTCCCATAATCATGACTGGAATAATTTTCGAAGCCTTGGCCAATACTTGAGTTGGAAAACTGACATATTTCAGTGCTTCGTATTGACACCAACTGCTTAAAACATTAGAGAGCGAGCAAAACGCATACTTGTACAGTGGTATTGTATGCGGCGGTTGTCTTATAATTAACAAACAAACTGAGGATATGATGACTGCAAGAACTCTATTTATGAATACTAGGAATTGAGAATCTTTAAAGTGAGCCTTGTTACCATTTCCATCATCATATTCCTATAAATATTTATAGTAATTATTGCTCAATGACATAAAAAAAAAGACTTTTTTTAATACCTGTGTCATAATTTTTTCTTGTAAATAACCCCATGTTAAATAACTGACTTGTAATCCAAGGAAACAATGTATCAATAAAAATGAATCTTGTAAAAACGTACGCGAAGCATGACTATTGCTCGGCGTTGGAGAATAATGAGGTGAATCAAGTAAACCTTGATCACCACTACCCACAAAACAAGAATGGATAAGCTTTGGTAAGCATCCTTTACCTAAACAATTAATACAACTGTTATGGGAGGTAAACTTTGTATCAAATGATAAATTTCAAGTTAAGACAGGGAAAAGTACCTTTTCTTTGAAGGTATTTACTTATTCGAACATATTTATATATCAAATATCCTGGAAGTAAAACAGTGGCATAGCCCAAAAAATTCAAGCAGAATCTGATTATCCAACTATAATATGTTTCTGAACTTAATATATTTTCTCCATTTCCAACTAAAGATTTGATTATGTGTGTTGTGCCGTATATAATACATATGGAAAATAAAACCAGCAGGCTGTCAAGATGTTAAAGCAATATTAATAAACAATATTTATAAAACCTTCATTATTTTGGCTAAAAATGATTTCTGTGACGTGCGTATGTTCGAACTTACCAAATTATAATATCACCAGCATAATTTCCCATTTCACTTCAGGTTAACTTTTGGCATTAAACTAATACTTAAAGGCTTAGCCAAATTAATTGACAATAAAATAATATAGTACGTTTTATTGTAAACATTGCACTAAGGACAAGAATTGCTTACAAGACTCTGTACAGCAGTTTTTCATCATAAATAAACAGTTGTTAATTTTACTACAAACAGCTTGTATGTGTATGAAGCTACTGCTTGTGCTTGTGCTTGACAGTATGACAGTGACAGCGTGTAAGTGTGTGTGTGTGTGTGTGTGTGTGTGTGTGTGTGTGTGTGAATATATTATATTTTATATGTCTTATGATAAGACTCTTATCTCTTATGTGCTATGTGCAAATGTGCATGTGGAAGGGAGAGAGTGAGAGACGAGAGATGGAGTCATGGAGATCATGGAGAGATGCGGATCGTGGATTTGTGGAAATGTGATGTGAATTGTAGTTTGTAGATGATATAGGAGTAGTACAGGTAACAGTACAGGCAGGCTGGTACAGGCGCTGCTACAGGATACAGCAGCCTGTTCAGTGAATCAGCACTATCAGCAGGCACACAGCACACCTGCACACTGGCAACGAGCGCGCAACGCGCAACGAGCGCGCGAATTTGAAAAATATTCTCTCAACTGGAAAATAATAACCTTTTCATTTTACTCATATGGTTTATTGTGTTGATTGAATGCGCTAACATGATACGCTGTGCACATCTACGCAAGAACGACAGCTTAACCCCAGCCTTTACAATTGCGATGTAAATAATAAAAATGAATTATATCTAATATTTGATATACCGCATTTTATAAAATATAAAATATAACGGGAAGGGGAACGGCGGAAGTCGAGGAACGCTACATGTCGCGATAGCGCCGCGCGAGCAATTATTATCGCGCCGCTACACATTGCTCCATCTATAGCGAATCGACGCAAATCCCAGTATTCTCAGTCTGGGCTCTGGTCTATAGGCTATAGTCTGGTCCTCGCTGCTTTTTATGCCTTTATGGAACCAGACATCACGATAACTCGTACGTTCGTCACAACCCAAGTCAAGTCACACAAGCAAGAAACATTAATATTGTCCAAAGTCTTAAATCGTATGAGAATAATTTTAAATGGACTTTCAATTGTTAATGGCTGGAAGTAGAATTGAAGTTCTAGTATAAGTCTTGAGAATTGAGAAGAAAAAAACATAGCGACGACCTCTCGAAAGACGAAAGGTCTCGGCGGCAGCCTGGTCTCGGCGGAACTCTCGGTAGTCTCGGTTCTCGGCTCTCGCTTCTCGCTTCTCGCTTCTCGCCTCTCGCTTCTCGGAGGCCTCGGAGCGCGCGCGCGCACATTTTCGGCGCGGACACCAGTCGGTCGGTCGGTCGGTCGGTCGGTCTGTCCTGTCTCCTGTCCTGTCGGGCACTTTGAGCAACGGGCAACGGGCAGTCGCACGGTAGTCGCACCTCGCACAGAAAACGCACGCAACGGCCAAGGGTAGCGAGTCCAGTCAGCAGCAAATAGTTAGTTTCTATAACTAGCTGCTCGGTCAAAGGGAAGAGGAGCAGAGACCGGTACGAGGACGGACGCCATGCGAGGCCCGTAGGTGGCCCAGAGCAAGCAGAAAAGTGAAGCGAGCAGCAGCCGAGCTGCCTGCAGGGAGTAGGAGCGAGGAGGAGCTGCAGGCCCTCTCGGACGACGGGGACGAACGAGGCGACGAGATGAACAGCAAAACCGACGTCAACAGGCGGGTCTTCGCCATCAAGGCTAAGAAGAAGCGACACAAGCCCGACAAGCGCAAGGGCAAGGGCGGTGGTGGTGCTGCTGCTGCTGCCGTAGCTACTGCTGCTGGAACACCTGCTACTGTTAGTGCAGCGCCAGCTCAAGGAGCTGGAGACTCCGAACTGCAAAACTCTTTGCCACAGCAGCAGCCACAACAGCAGCAACAACAGCAGCAACAACAACAGCACCTGCAACAGCACCAACAACAGCACCAACAACAGCACCAACAACAGCACCAACAACAGCACCAACAACAGCACCAACAACAGCACCAGCAGCAAGGAAAGACTCAACCCGCTAGGCAAGAGCATGGCGTGTCAACTGTTGAAATGGATCGGTGGTACACACAGTTTGTTGGACAGTCCTGCAAGGGTAACGGTAACAGGTAGGCAAACATCTATTTTCCAATGCAAATTAACTCTAAATCCCAAAGAATTTTCTTACGTATCACGACCAATTCATCATTATCATGTTCATCGCAACTGAAAAACTTCTGACCTACTCAGTGACAACATCATTTGTAAAACATTTCTTATTAATCGATATCAATATCACTGTCCCTTACCATTTATATTTTCTTTATTTATTAAGAATAACTGTATATATATACGTATACATATACATACATATACATATACATATACATATACATATATATATATATATATATATATATATATATATATATATATATATATATTATATATATATACATATTTATCTATTTTATGTATAGATATATATGTTTAGATGAAAAAAAGACAATTGCACTTAATTTATTGACACTTTATGGCTTCTTTTTATTTATTTTTTCAGAAACCTGAAATTACTATTGTGTATGAAAATTTTAAGATTAAATGTACCTTGCTTTATATTATGTAGATCTAAGTGGTATTTTTTACTACGGCAAGAATTGTACTTTGAAATAAGAAGACAGAAAGTTCTTTATGCTTGCATAACAAATATCATACAAAGAACTACAAACTAGCATGTCTTGTATAAAAATCAAATGTTTACATATGATTCTTTTATTTTGAACATATGTTCAAAGAAAACTGCATAAAATAATGATATTATTATTAAGAATTTTCAATTTAAGGTTACCTCATATTTATTGTTTTGCTAGAATGTCAGAGACCTTTGGTGTATATATTGAGTCTTTGACCTCTTTATCGAGCTTTGTTAATTGTATGGGATTACTGGTAGTATTGCTTGTGATTTAGGGGTTGGCACTTCTCTCACTTTCTTCAGATATGAATATTTTTAGAATAACTACTGGCTTTAAAGAATCTATTGTACTTTGTAATATGCTAGCTGGCAGTTTCAGCTTTTGTGCCATTAACTTGGTTAAAACATTCGGTCAAATCTAATGATAAATAAAATTACACGTCGACGAATTGAATTAGTAAATTGGCTAATTTTTGCTGGCTTTAGTCATTGCAGAAACTTTGTTAATGTGTTCTTTTTATTGGATACAAGTGTATATTGGATTAATGTCACCTCGTATGTTTTCCAAAACAATAAAAGACAAATTAAAGGTCAAAAAATGAATTAAATACGTAAATTAAGAAAGTATGTCAAAAAAATATATTTTAATTTTGTTTGTAACTATAATTTATAGACTTGATCCGTGTCACAGTTCTAGTAACGAAACTATTGAAGACGAAGACGATATGTACAGTAGCGAAGATGATGAACAGGAAGACAGCACTGATTATTGCAAAGGTGGCTATCATCCAGTGAAAATAGGAGATCTTTTCTTAAACCGTTATCATGTGACAAGAAAACTTGGATGGGGACATTTCTCTACTGTGTGGCTGTGCTGGGATCTTCAGGTAATTAATCTTGTATTTTTTAGGCTACGGTAACTCATGTTATCTAATCTTAATAAAAAGTACATTGTACATTTTATACATATAAAATAAAATTTCATTCTGTAGGACAAGCGATTTGTAGGCCTCAAAGTTGTAAAGTCGGCATCTCATTTCACGGAAACAGCATTAGATGAAATTAAACTGTTGAAAGACGTTCGCGATACAGATCCAAGTGATCCAAAGCGCAACAAAACTGTCCAGTTGTTAAATGATTTTAAAATAAGTGGAATCAATGGTCTGCACGTCTGCATGGTGTTTGAGGTTCTTGGACATAACTTGCTCAAGTTGATCATTAAGTCGAATTACAGAGGAATACCCAGGAACAATGTCAAACGTATCATAAGACAAGTTCTCGAAGGATTAGACTATTTACACAATACATGTAAGGTTGACTTTCTTTATTAACATTAAATATTTGAAGGTTAGGTACAAAGGTTTTATTTAAAATTATTTAATGCTCAATTTCAACGATATATATCTTTCAATTCGTATGAAATATTTGATGAGTAAGATTTGAGTTATTTCAAATTATTTTTATGGAACATAATGAAAAGCAAAATTCGCGTAGACTCATTGTACAGTAAGAGTGTATTTGAAACTAGAATTTATTTTCTTACCATAAATTACAGGTAAAATCATTCACACGGATATAAAGCCGGAAAACGTGCTGATCTGCGTGGACGAGGCATACATACGTAAACTCGCTTCAGAGGCGACGGAGCTTCATTCCTTAGGCCTCAAACTTCCCGCTTCGCTTATATCGACAGCTCCCAAGGAGTTCCAGGAACCTAATTCAAAGATGTCGAAAAATAAGAAGAAACGTCTCAAGAAAAAGGCCAAACGCCAAAATGAGCTGCTCAAGCGTCAAATGGAGCAGATCGAGGAGATGGAGGAGCAGAACAAGCCTCTTATACATGCCGTCGATAATCATTCTACCTCAGCAGGTAATAAAGTTGTAAGAAAAATGTTTCAACTGAAAATAAATATCTAATTCATTTCTATTTACGATAGAACACAAAGAGAATGGTGAGACAACGACGGCGATCGCTACGAATACCGCTAGTGTTGATGGTAACAACAGCGCTGATCAGGAGTTAAACTCCGAAAGTCTCGAAGACAACACCGAGAGCAATAAGGAGTCACCAGATGACATATCCGAACCTTCCGCGCCTCTTGTGCACATCAACGGTATTGAGCCGATCGACGCGGCCAATACTACAACCTCTGCTGTAACTGGTCATAACGATCTCTGTAGCAGCAATGGCGATGCGCTAACCACGATGACAACGACGGGGACCACCAATACGGGTACGACCACAACAACGACGTCGCCAATGTCGGAGTGGGATAAAGAAAACGAGGAAGATGAAGACGAGGAGCATGCAGAGGGCAAAAAGCTAAAAAAACCCAAGAATGCCGCCTCGTGTGATATTGAGAAGGACGGTGACGAGAACGTTAATCTACTTGCCGCTAACGAAGATGCCGAAGAATGCGGTGATGGTGAGACACATACGTCAAAACTCATTTAAAGTCTGCTTTAAAGCACATATTACACGTTTATTTTTATCCTACATTTTTGCATACTTCACATGAACAGGCGAGAACGCACAGCCGCGAGAAAGAAAACAGCTTAAAAGAGCTTCCGTAGCTCCACTGGATCCTGCCCTTGTTGACTGTGATGTTGAAGTCAAAATCGCTGACCTTGGCAATGCCTGCTGGGTCCATAAGAAGTTTACGGAGGACATCCAAACGCGACAGTATCGTTCGCTTGAGGTTCTTCTTGGCGCTGGCTACAGTACTTCAGCTGATATTTGGTCAACAGCCTGTATGGCCTTCGAACTCGCTACTGGCGATTATCTTTTCGAGCCTCACAGTGGAGAGGATTACTGCAGGTAATTATCTCAGTTACACGACGATTAAAAAATAATGTACATTCAAAGGAGTAACGAGTAATTTGTTATCTGTTAACAGGGACGAGGATCACTTAGCGCACATAATTGAGTTGCTGGGTGAAATCCCACGAAGCATAGCCTTATCGGGTCGTCACTCGCGTACTTTCTTTAATAAAAAGGGTGAATTGAAGCACATAACGGGGTTGAAGCCCTGGGGCCTGTATGAGGTATTGACGGAGAAGTACGATTGGTCGCCGAGCGAGGCACGCGAATTTGCAGACTTCCTCACGCCGATGCTGCAGTTTGACCCCGATAAGCGCGCCACCGCTGCTGAGTGCCTCAAGCACTCCTGGCTACAGATCAAGTGAATTAACTTGCACAGTCTCTCTCTCTCTCTGTCTCTCTCTCTCTCTCTCTCTCTCTCTTCCTCCCTCCCCCCTCTCTCTAACTCTCTCTCTTTTCTGCTTTTTTGTTTAATCGTTACATCTGTTTTTGTTTCATTCTTATATCCTAGATATTCTCTGTTCACTGTGACTCTCTGTTTCGTGCTTTTTTATGACACGCTCTAGTTTGATTTTCGAGACAGGAAAAAAATCATTTGTACTGCTATTTTCCATTGACTGGCTAATTAAGTCAAAGTTAATGGCATAACGAACAGAATCTTTAAGGTATATTATGTATTTGATCGTTTGCTCACCGATTATTGGTTTTGAAATAATTTTATTGAATGAAGTTTGTACATCGAATCATGGGAATAAGTGTTCAAAAGTACAGTTTAACATTGCATAACAATCATTTACTAATTTACGTACTTATATGGGGGCTTTCATTAGAATTATTGTTCAATACCGTGAATAATTCAAACAATATTAGTAAAGATCTGTCTGTTTTTTATTAGTTGACACGACAATTGAACTATCGATTTGAGTCAATTGACGATGTATGAAAGATTGATTATTCTTATATGTGATCATGTATTTCTCGCAGAATATCTACATAGTATAAAATAGTATATGTTAAATGAAAAGAAGAAACCCAAATGAAAGCGTATGCAAAAAAGTATGTGCAAAGGAGACTTGAAAGGGTAAAAATGAAGCTTCCGTGAGTTGTACAAGCTGTGACATTCCTGCCGTACTAGCCGTATCAAGTGATCGTAAAATACAAATGTTTTACTCGAAGTTTTTCAGACAACATTCTAACTCTTGCTATCTATTTTTACGTTTATAAGCGCTGATCTTACAATTTTCAACAATTTTACATTGATCGTGCTTATATAAAAAGGTAATGTTGAAAATTGTAGAATCTAAAGAATAGGTTTTACACGAAATCGAAGGAAAACGATTTATCGTTGAACTTTTGTATCCTCTTCGTGAGTAAATAAGCAAGAAACATTTTTTATTCCCGAGCGTTGTTGGAATTTTTTCAATGACTAGATTATAACATGCGCGTGCACTATAAACGCATAACTTTCTCAAAGCAAGAGCAAATTAATATAAAGGAAAAGCATCTTCCTTCGACTATGACAAAAATTATTAAAAATAAAGTATTTGCGATTATGATTTTGAAGTAAGCTAACAAATAAGAATCGCAGAGAAGGAGGAATAAATGGAGGAATAAATGTAGTTCGAAAAGTGAAATCGGAATTATCGCTACCTCGCGTTGTGAAAGGAAAAGGAGAGATCTATACTTGCAAAAAGTAGGAACAAATACTCACATACACGTTAAGAAATCAATGAATATATTACGAGAGGATGAGAGGATTCATAAAAAGCTGACTCAAAAACGGGCCCGACCCGATAAAAAAGATATTTCGACGTGCTCGTGCGAAGAAACATTGCCGCGAATCTGTGAAACAGCGATCGTAGACATGTTACATAGACATCTTATCATATATATATAAATAAAACAAGTAATAATAATTTAATGCTAATCGATGTAATACCTACGCGAAGAAAAACGACGATACTCTTGTATGTATATTATTATAAATTATTTTTCCGCCTAGATGGATTAAAAACAAATCTTTGGTAAATGATTTTCTGAAGTACTAGTAAAGAATGAAGTAAAGAATTCAATTAAAATCACAATAACATGCCGATACAGAAGGACTTAGTTACTTTCTTGGTTCTTTCAATTATAAATACAATATTGATAATAAACAATAGACGATATTTTGTAGCGTTTAAGTAATCTCGTAAAGCGATTTCACGTTGTCACATATATATGGGGAATATTCGTAGACACGAGCTGAAGGAAGCTTAGTTCAACAACACATATATTATATAAAATTAATTGAAAAAAATAATTAAGTAAATAATCGAAAAAAATAGTTATCCTGCCAGTCGGAAATATGTTTATAACGTGAATCAGATTTTTTACATGGAAATAGAATCGTCATAAAAGTTCGAGTTGATACTTGGGACTTCTGAATTGCCAACGTTTGTGTCTCCTTCAAGTTCTTCCTTTGCAATCTTGTAAAAGAGTTTTGGAAGAATCCAATGCTTGTAGAAACGACGCATATTTTTTGAGATTCATTTATCAGCACACTGATTCGTTGTATATTATTTTTAATTAATATTGCAATTGGATGTGTTTTTTTTTATTTTCTTTTATTTTGAATTTTTATCAATTGCATATATTAATAACAATATTACATTATTTTAAAGTATAATGACAACTCAGTATTGCACTTGGCACTGTAAGAGTTCTGATAGTAAAGTATCCTCGAAATCGTGTAAAAAAGTAAAGAAAAAAAATGGATAATAAATGCAAAGTGGAATGTAATTGAATCAAATGTCGTATTCGTACTATTTTCTTAATTACACTGCGAAGAAAACTGAAAAACGTCATAAAGATTTATTTGTGTAAGATAAGTGATTTTTTGTTAAATTGTCCCAGAACGTTTGACAAAAAATATAAAAAACGATAAGAAGCGCAATCATAAAGGAAGATCTTGTGCATGAGAGTTAACTTAGAGAAGTCCTCGGAAGAAAAAAAATTGTCGATCCTCATGAAATTAACAAAAATGAAAGATGAAATGAGCGAAGAGAAGCGTAAAAAAGGATCAAATGCTATTATTAAATTTTAGAAAATAGATATAGTACAAAAATGATTAAAGTGATATCGAAGCAAAGAATGTTTTTATATAGATCGATGTCTGAATCTGTTTCTTTTTCTCGCTGCCTATCTCTTTGGCAAATTATCCTTGCCATTGGACATGCAAGCTTGCAACGTTATATGTATACGTAAGCAAAGTGATGTGCCCGAATATCATTGTCTATCTTAACAAAATCGTCAAACTAAATTTACTTTCACTTTTTGTAAACTCGAAATTCCTAAAAAGTACTTCAATTATGTGATCTAGTGGGGTAGCATGCAACAAGGAACATTTCGACAGAGCTTGCACTTTTTAATGATATTTGTAACTTTTCTAGCATATTTTTCTTAAAACGCTGAAATGTTTATTTATATTTTGTAAATAAAGCACAATCGCGCAATTAGTTATTATTTGACGTAATTTATCATTAATTGTAATATGCCAAAATGTGATAGGGATGCATAATTGGAGTATTTTAAGAAAATCTCTTTAATAGAATTTAAAGGGATCTTTCGGATAATAGGGCAAACTTATTAGTTACTTATTGGTTACTTATTAGTTCGTGACGCTGAAATACAATCGAACGATTTCTTATCTCATTGAATATTAAACGACAGGATAAAACAAATGATTTTCACATTAAAATGTGCAGTGTGAAAATGTAAGTATGCTGATGAATTCTTTTACAGTTTGACCATTTGCGCTAAATTGTACGCTCATTCGTACAATTCCAATGATTTTCATGGCGCGTGTAAATCCATATTGATTAAGCTGACATTCTTATGATTGAATTATCACGTAAATAAAGTAGAATAAAACATTAGAAGGATGTTTTATTTGTTTATTGACTCCATCAGAGTGGAAGAATTGAGAAAACGAATAGAACGACGCGTGCCCGTCGTTACGCGCCGTCGTTACGCGCCGTCGTTACGCGCCGTCGTTACGCGCCGTCGTTACGCGCCGTCGATACAGCGAGTATTTCTTCCGATGAAAAACCGTCGGAGAGATTATATTTAGCCATTCTATTGGTATAAAAGAAAAATTGAACGTGGGGAGTGTTGAGCTTGTCGAGCTTAGTAGTAAATAGAGCGAAAGCGTCTTTCGAAAGGGGAGGCGAGAGGGGTATTTGATTTGAATTTTTCTTACCAAAGTTTAATGAAACTGCTATTGAAAAAAGGCACGAACGAGAGCAGAGAATCAATTTGAATATCATTGAATTTTTGTTGAATTTTTGTTGAATTTTTGTTGAATTTGTGTTGAATTTTTGTTGAATTTTTATTGAATTTTTTTTATTTGGAATTTTGTTTTTCTGTTTGTTTCTTTAGGGAAACGGCACAAAGTAAAGACACGAACGAAAACACTTGCGACGAGGAATCGATCCCAGATAATGAATGGTAATGAATTGACGACGCACACAGCACCGTTGTATATTTTTCGTTGAATCATCAATCAAGCAGTTCATTTAAAGCTCCCACAGAGACAAACGCGTGATCGTACTCCACTCTAGAAGAGAAAGTCAACGATACTGCACGGGCGACGATGATATTTGTATGCATCGTGGCCTTGCTGGTTATTATTTACCTTAGTTTGCCGCAGAGAGATAACAATTGTAATATGTAGTTTTGTTCTCGCCGTCGACTTATATATCATATTCGAGCAAATCGAACATGTGCCGAACATTGTGATGAGATGTCTGAAAATTTTTCGAACCCTGACTTACTACAATTTACTCGCAATCCATTTAGTATCGATGTTTATTTATTTTTTTATATAGGCTTATTATACTACAAATTTTAATGTCTCTCGGAAAAATATATCAAGATTTTATAATAATTTCAACAAATATCGCAATATTCAATGAGGATTATTTATTATATTCCCTGCAAATTCAACGTAAATGAAAAATCTTAGAATGCTCGTATTTTATTTATTTAACATTCCAAATTTTGTTTCTTGTCTTAAAAAGGAATTAAACTTTATTGAATGATTTCAATCATTGAAATGCTTTTTTCCGTCAAACATGATTTACAGCGGAGAAAAGTCATGAAAATTTCAGATGTCTGTCTTTCCTAACTGAATAATAAGTAATAGTGTACGTAATACTTTGCATGCTTAGCGGATACCTTTCGTACCTTAAAAATCATCGCTCGTTAAATAGCCCAATATATAATGTAATGAAACAAGCCGCGCAGAAGTGAACAAGTGAAATAATTCCAATTCAAATGACATGGTTCAATAGAATGATCTCAATAGATGAGATCGTTCTTATCGAATAGATATGAAAATTCGGAAAGATTTTTTAGGCTAAATTTCTAACGCCAAAAAGGTAAAAGAGACATTGTCGCATAATTAATAAACAAACGGAGTAAATGTATCCGAAGATTCATGTGGCGAGATTAAAAGACGAAAGAAAAATACAAGTTATGTGAATAATAATAATGTTGAATGGACACAATACCGAGAAGAAATGCTAATTTCTATCAGTAATACTGTGCGGATGAGTTTTACGATGTTAATTTATATATATAAAGTGTGTGTGTGTGTGTGTGTGTGTGTGTGTGTGTGTGTGTGTATACATATATATACACACACGCATAGATGCTTTCCCATTTTTGGCCTTCCACTAAAAGCAGAAAATACCGAAAACTATATCCGTATGCAAAAATGCGAAAATTATGCAATTGAGGATGAGAAGATTAAAGGTTCGTCGTGAATTTAGAATAACATAAACTCGTTTTACTTACTTTACCCATCCTGTTGAAGTATTGCCACGGCAAATGTAGAAATTCATTGGAGAACAATGCAACGTGCATTGTTTTGTTGTGCATTTATTTTGGTCACCAAATGCGTATCTTTATTTCAGAGAAGGTAAGTATTTAAGAGTAAGTGTAAGTGTAAGTGTACAATAAGATAATCTACGCTTCGCCACGTACGGTGTATTTATTGTAACATTCAACTGACAACAATATAATATGTACAGTATTTTTCTTTACGTATACGCAATATATTATAATTAATCGCATTATGTATGTTTATGTATAATATTTATATCCATTTTCTGCCGGCCGACCTGAACCATCATAACAAGGTAATTTGTTGTTATATAGTCAATCATTTTTTATTCTTGCAATTATATTGCGCGCGTTATTATAGCTTCGCGCTAGTTCCTTTATCGTCTTTATTCTCATGTCCCTTCCTCGCGCATCTTCGTTATGTTTATCGAGCCTTCCCTTCCGCCTCTACGATTTTTATCCTATTGTTAGGCTCATTCGCACGATTCGCCAAAAATATTAAAATTAATATGGTAATGCGCTCATTTTTCCAGCGCGTTATTGTCTCATTTGCGATAACTGGTGAGTTCGCATCGCATGCATTTCATTTGACGAATTTCATTCTCTTATGTCGTTTTTTCATTTTCCTTTTACTATTTACTGCTAACTTTCCTCTCCATTGAGATTCATTAATTTATCTTCGAGCAAGAATATAGAAGCGAAGACACTGCGTGAGTTTCATTTTATTCTTGCGACACATATATTAAGGAATAGAAAAATTCAATGCTCAAGCTCGAATCTACAAGAAATATTTCATTTCGATTATTCAATTTCAGCTCTCCTCATCCTCTTTCAAATTATTCCAATGTATTGAAATTTTCATCGTGACAAATTATTCAATTAAATGTGGAATTATTATTATTTATCTTCAGATAAGCCTATAAAGCTAAAACCCCATAAATTAAAACTTGAGTGTGTTTCTTGAATCTTGCTTCTTTCTTTAATATAATGAATATTATTTATCTTTCTACGATATCGGTATCATATATTCTTTTCTAATAAGGTATTTTTTTCTCTTAGATATTATTTATGTCTGTGCGCATAAAATGCTATCGACGGTTATTTACATTACGCCCACATGAATTAAATGCTACGCTATGCTACGCTATGCTACGCTATGCTACGCTATGCTACGTCACGTACGTATGTCATACCGCAAGCAATAATGAACATAAGTCTATGTATAATAAAGTCATTAGCCGCGTTGAAGTTATTGTCGTGAAATTTTCGGAAATTCGCACTGATAGCGAATAATACGCGCATTTCGTTACGTTTTACATTTTTTTACTTGAAAATTTACTTTAAAAACATTGTTTTTTCGCCAAGACGACGTCTCCAGCGTCGTCTTGTCCTCCTCTCGTAAACATATATGCGTATTACGATTCGATTTCCTTTTTTTATAATTATCGACAAGCAATAGTCGCAGTTCAATTGAGCTGCTTATTCGATTTTATCGATTTCTTACAAATCATCGCTTAAATGAATCGCATAAAGAACTACATTTGATTATTTTTATATAATTAGTATATTTTTAAATTGAACAGTCAACGAGGTTTTGGCGACGTGCCGTAATATATATACATTATACATATACAAATTGAAGCTTCGATATCGTAGGTGATATGCAACGGGATACTGGGATATGGACACGTCAGTGCAACGATATTGTAACGATATTGTAACGATATTGTAACGATATTGTAACGATATTGTACTCACAGCAAGATCATTTGTTTTCTTTGTACTAATTATGTCGGAAACTGTTTGATGGCCAATGCCCAATGCCCAATGACAACAATAATAATGAGACAACCCCGTCTCTTCTCAATACAAGCAGAGTGTCTGCATGCGTTCATATTTGCCCAATAAAATAATTTTAATCATTTCTAAAGTTACCGTTATTTTTCGAAATTCCAGATATCTTAACAAATGCTAATTACAGTCGTTTAATAGTAAAATTAGTCTTGCATTCAATTAATTTAGACGATAACCAGTGCTCGAATGAGCTATGAGCTATGAGTTATGAGCTATGAGCTATGAGCTATGCAGTATGCATACAACATCAGCTTCATTTTTATGAAAAATATGTAAATAATTAAGAATTATGAATAGGATTACGATACGCCGGAATAAAAATAAAGATTTTCACGCCTAGAAAGTTTGCATTAGTATTTCTTTGGGATTTTCATGAGCTTGGACCATTGTCCAATTATCCATATCATTCGACTAAATAATCTTTCCTCGCCATTTCGTCTTGCATTATTCCATCTTTTTACAAACTATTGGAATCGTCATATATTATAATTGACATTTATTGTCACTTTGTATATAATTTCTTTTCCAATCAATCTCCTACAATGTTCTGCTCGAAATATTATTGTCGCTTAACTTAAACTCATATGAATTATATCACGTTAATACATGTATACCTAAATCGTTTGCAGGACGCAATCGATTATTCGCCTTATTCAAATGAGAATTATTGTCAATTAACATTGATTAATTTTATTGTCTATTATTCTGCAGGAATGCATTCGACTATATTTACGTGGCTTTTCGATTTTAGTGCTTATTATAGTCGTTCGGTGTCGATATCGGAAAATACGAATAGGCTACTCGTTCAGCCAACCGATGATAACGTCAAATAATGCTTACTCGTTCGTTAAAATCTCATTGCTATCTCTATGGATTTACTTTCAACGACATTAGATTATCGCATCGTGCTAATCGATCAGTTCTGCGATAGCTATTTCTTTCTTCCTTTTCTAACATGAAACCGGTTGAACACGGTTGTACCTGTTAAATGTGTCTCGCGTGGCGCAAGGTGAAAAGCGACAGACAGAATCCAAAAGTCAAAAGCCAAAAGCCAAAAGCCGAAAGCCAAAAGCCAATTGCCAACAGGCAAAAGGCAAAAGGCAAAAGGCGAAAGGCGAAAGCGAAAGCACGTACAAGTAGAAAATGCGAGCTTAGGTGTGTTATTTGTATTCTTGTGCGAAATGGAAATGAAAAAAACGAAATTGTAATTATATAGGTACACGGTACATAATACCTATATTATGCATAATACCTATACGAGATGTCGCGCGTCGTGTCCGATGGACGGCTCTTACCATTCAATATCGCACCATTTATCGTTCCGTCCCGCAGTAATGTCGTTTTGCAGCTGATAATAAAACATTGTAATTGAGATTTTATTTCTCGCAAGTCGGCAAAACGATGAAAATGAACAAGATGTCAAGAGTCAACAACAACAATAGCAACAACAATAACAACAACAACAGCAGCAGCAGCAGCAGCAGCAGCAGCAACAACAACAACAACGTCAACCCGCGCGTATAATTGGTATACTAAACCGCGACTCGCGAATAAAGTTAAATATGCTTTAATTGACTGAATGCCAGATAGTTGTGTAAATAATATGTATATATTGATTGTATATATTGATTTTGTCATGGCCACTGACGGACTATCATCGATATATCATCCTTCGGATATGTGATAATAATTTGAAAAGCAATATTTCGATATGACTAGTCGCCGCCGCTTCATTCGCACGATTATGTGACTTAATGTGTGTGTGTGTGTGTGTGTGTGTGTGTGTGTTACGTCGTTGTGCGTGGCTACGTAGCGCGTATGACGCGTGGAGATTTAAGCGAGATCGAGATCTTCGTCGTCGTCGTCGTCGTCGTCGTCGTCGTCGTCGCTGGGACCACCGGTGGGGCAGCAGAGACCTTCCGAACCATCGGCTCTGATGCAGAACAGGAGCGTTTCCGCGACTGTTACCTCGTGCGGCATTATGCCGTGGAATTCTTTGAGGTCTGCTGCTGGGAACCAGGCCTTTTCGTTATCATCGACTATCAGGACGTTGAAGTATCTAAAAATCCAATGCAATTGAGTAATTATAAACAAGTAATGTACACTGGTTGGCTTATTCTTTCCGTGTGTGTATATAGCAGAACCTGCAAATAGCGACGATAGGAATCCAAAGGATGGAGGCGAGTATGAGTAGAGCGATAAGAACGAGCGCCCAGACCGGCCACTCGTGCCGCTCGGTGACACCCTTACTCGAGACCCAAGCTTGGTAACCGCTGCCATCGAGCAAGATTTCCACGAACGAAGCTATCAAAATACTTAGCATCGCCAGAGGACTCAGATACTTCCAGCAAATGAGCCAATAGAGTCCCGGTCGATTACCCGTCATCATCTCGATGTCGTCGGCAAACCTGTTTCACAATCACACGACGATAACGTTCGTATTTGCGATCAGCATTTGCAATCCGCATTTGCTCCGTTTTCTTAGACATCGATTATCGTACCTTTTGATTCCGTAGACGTAGGAGACTCCGATGCACTCGAAAAAGGCAATAATCAGTAGCGGAAAGTTACCGCTGAAGTTGTCGAATAAAACGAAAACGTAACTTCCAGCTCCGTGGGCAAACGCCATAGATATTATGCAGCAAATCAGGCAGATGCTACCTGCAAATTCAGCAATTTCAATGAGCTCATCAATTGCGACTGTAATCTCCCTTACAGAGGCTGCATTACTGCGTTACTTTCGCTGCGTTCTCGCGTTCAATCGCTAACTCGATATACGCGACACGCTCCATGTCCTCTCAGCTTGAGCTCTCTCAATCATCAATCTCAACCATTTAACCAATAACCCTTACTTCTATGCTTTATTCTTTTAAATGCAGCCTCTTCATTTAAGATTATATACACCGTTTTAGAGAGACAGAGAGAGAGAGAGAGAGAGAGAGAATTATTTTATCAGTAACTCACCAGTGAGAATCTCCTTACGAAGGTTTGGAAAGAGTTTCATGTCGACGATACTGGTGACAACGCCTTCGAGAGTACCGAATTGCGAATCTATGCCGAGTGTGAATAGCATGAGGAAGAACAGGACAGACCAAAATTGTGCTCCTGGGAACTGGTTGATTGCTTCCGTGAAGATTATGAAGGCCAATCCGGTGCCCGACGCGGACTTAACAAATATTCCAAATTCATCTTATTAATGCACATTTTATTCATTCACTTTTTCGATTAAATACACGTGCTATACAGTAATACAGTATACAATGCGCTAATTACACACATTCCTCATTATTATTACAACTAATATAGTCATTTTCATTCCTATCGGCAACGTGCGAAAGACATTATTCGAAAAATCCAGGCCAACTACCTATCTGAACGTCAAAATTGCGATGGCGATACTTTTAGCTTATTATGACTAGTCCATATTTCTATTGCACACACACACACACACACGTATGTACGTGGTACACGCAGTGATGAAATTGTTATTAGTTAAGTAACGAAAAGAGTCAACAATGGTCACTTGTATTCCCCTTTCAAACCCGTCGCAGAGAAGATCGACTACTCGCTTACTACTAGTATCAAACATCCGTAAAAATGAGTTACCTTTCAAATCAAAACGCATTATAATTCCTCCAAAGGTAATATCGTTTTGATAATAAAAGCCTCGTTGACTCACAATCAACGCAAGATAAAAGAGCGAGCGAGCGAGCTCTTTTCCACTCGTTCTCTCGTTCTCTCGTTCTCTCTCTCTTTCTTTCTTTCTTTCTTTCTTTCTTTCTCTTCGTCTATTTACTCGAGTCTCGGAGTAGGGTACGCTCGTTTATCGTCGGCAGTCGTGTCGTAGCGACTCAACGATGCATACGTCAACACGAGTACTTTTCACGTTATTTTCCTGATCTTCTAATCTCGTGATCGAATTCAACGAGATGTCTCGAAAAAACAAGTGCTACAAACCTAATCCCAAACTTACGGCTAATTTGTTCAGTAGATTGTTCTTCTGGTGAGATTTCAATTTCATACGATGACAATGAAGTTCGTGAAAATTAAAGCCCGTTCTTTTCCAGTTGGCTGTTTCCCATATTTCAAGCGGGCAGACATCACGATCTCGAGCCGAAGGACTTGTACGAAACGTTACCGGAGAACCTGTGCGAGCCTGTCGCCAATCGACTAGAGAAGTAAATTTACCTATTTTTGCATCTGTATAGATATATATATATATATATATATATATATATATATATATATATATATAGATATTACTATCTATGTATCTATGTACATGCGCAGCACACATATCTATAGATAATTTGTCACAGTTATTGGAATGCCGAGTGCGAAAATGCGATAACGAAGAAGAGGGAGCCGAGCCTACTGAAGGCATTGGGGAGAACATTCAAATGGACCTTCCTAAAATACGCAATACATTTTTTCCTTTCGCATCTCGTTCTCAAGTAAGTCCACAGTTTTGCTCGAATTATTTTTTACATTAGCACACGGCTACGGGACGACTTTCTAAGATCGTATCTTCGACAGAATAATGCAGCCACTGACGGTCCGTTATCTCGTTTGGCACTTCGACGAACGTTCCTCCTCGAGCACATTCCAAGGCTATGGCTATGCAACGGCTTTCGTTCTGATAACCACGTGCGATGTGATACTTTTTAATCAAATGTGGTTCGGTTTGAAATCGATCGGTATCAGCGCAAGAGTCGCCTGCGCCTCGCTCCTATATCGAAAGGTATTACAAATTGACCTCTAAACTATTATTAGCTCTCTATAATATTATTGAATCTATATACAATATTAAAGAGCATACAGTATTAATGCTTAAGCATCTGACTGTCCCGTGCGTATATTTCACTCGTGGCGCGGTCAACGCTCCGAGTGTACATTCAAACTGACAGCTCGATTCTTTTTTATCAATGAAGGTTGATTGGGACTTGACCCATGCATATACCTATATCGTTTGCCCGATGCATCATCCGCGTATATCATCCGCGTATATCACCTATCTGGCTCTATATCATTCGTCTTTTAATGTAGATAATGAGGCTGCCTGACTCTGCGAAGCAACTCACGGCTGGCCGGATAATCAATCTACTTTCGAACGACGTCGGAAAGCTTGAGTTTTGCTTCCTCTTTCTCCACATCCTTTGGATACTTCCGATCCAGCTGATCTTGATCGCCTGGTTAATGTGGAAAGACGTGGGGTTTGCTTCCATCATAGGTGTCGCATCGCTCGTCGCTCAAACTCTGCCTATACAAGGTAACCTGCATCACAAGCATGCAACCATACCCGTTTTATAATTCGAATTATTTATGATTGACTAAGCGTGCTGCAGCTTTCAGCGGTTCGGTTATTGCTAAACTACGTCGAAAGGTCGCCGCGAGAACGGATGAACGAGTCTTATTAACCAAAGACATAATTCGCGGTATCAGACTCATCAAAATGTACACCTGGGAAAAACCATTCGAACAGTTACTCTTCCTTGCCAGAAGGTGCGTGCTTTATTTTCATCGATTTAACATTCATAACTCAATTAATAAGCAAATAATAATAAGCATCGACGACTGATTTGCCGGAATTCCAGCTACGAGATCGTCGCCATAACAAAGGCATCGTATTTAAAAGCGTTATTGTGGTCAATAACGACATTTGCACAGCGCACGCCACTCTTTGTCACGCTCTCGATCTGTCTGATTGAAGGGAACAGTTTGTCCTCGCACACGATATTCATGCTCATTCAGTACTTCAATATTTTGCACGTGATGACTGGCTCCTACTATTTGAGAGCTGTAAACACTCTTTCAGAAGCTGCAGCGTCGATTAAACGTATGCAGGTGAGCAGTTTAACGCTTCTGTCTTTATCTTCGATTTAATCGACATCGAAATCGACATCGAAATCGACATCGAAATCGACATCGAATTGTTGGAACATCTTCTTTCGGTAGGACTTTCTACTTCTGGAAGAACAAGCAGCACGGAGCAGCAAAAGCTTCAAATCGAGGCAAGACGATCCAATCGTTTTGATCGTTGGAGTAAGCGCTTCGTCACTCGACAAACCTCACGTGAACTTGTTGCACGACATCAATCTTTGCATCCAGCGAACATTGCTCTATGCAGTCGCGGGTCCAGTTGGCGCAGGAAAGGTAGTTTGGTCACACGGCCACGAGAGCAATGTGTTATTCCGAATTTGGAGAAGGCTTTTACTTTGTACAACGGATCCTTAGAAGTTGTGACATTTTGCAGAGTTCCATTTTGAAATTGATCCTAAGCGAACTTAGAACAGCTACCGGTGAGATTCGGATCGATGGCGAAATTTCGTATGCGAGTCAGGAGCCCTGGATTTTCAAGGCAACGGTCAAGAGCAATATTCTCTTTGGTCTGCCGTTTGACGGAAATAAATATAGCCGAGTCATCGAAGCTTGTGCACTTTTAGAAGACTTGGAAGAGTTACCTCGTGGCGACGAGACCGTTGTTGGCGAAAATGGCGCGACTTTGAGCGGAGGACAGTGTGCGAGAATTGGTTTGGCAAGGTAAGCTAGGTAAATAATAATGAAATTATTGTTGCCTAAAATACAGGATTATTCAAGTTATGCGCTTGCGTCGCGTTCGCCTTATGGCGAACAGAGCTGTGTACAGGGAGGCCGATATCTATCTGCTAGACGATCCACTGTCTGCCGTTGACAGTCGAGTCGGTAAACGGTTATTCGACGAATGCGTAAATGGCCTGCTCAAGAGCAAGACTCGAATTCTTATAACGCACCAGTTGCAGTATCTAAAAGAAGCGGACGAAATCATTTTCATAGATAAAGTAATCGATTTTTGCCACGATAAACCTCAAGCTGCGAGCTGTGAGCTGTGAGCTGTGAGCTGTAAAATTATTTTCGAATCTGTTATTCTTAGGGTAGAGTAGAGTATCGAGGTGATTTTGCGAATTTGCCAAAAACCGAAGAACTCTTTCGGCATCTGAATCGCAATGAAATCAACGACTTGGATTCGCGTGCGAACGAGTCTAATGCGAATTCGACTAGCCCTCGTCGATTCGCTCATTCTCGATTGAGCACTCGAGCTAAAGACGACAGAAAGGTTGAACCACTGGAAACGGAAACATTGTTGAACGATAAGCCGTCGAAGACAAATACGGCTGAAATACGGATGGTTCAAAAAACTAGAGTGGCGACAAGACGGGACAACATTTATTGGAGGTACTTTACTGCTAGTGGCTCGTGTCTTTTGCCCTTTATGACGGCCTCTGCTTTTGTCATTGCTCAGCTTATGTGCAGTGGCTGCGACTACTTTGTCGCGTTCTGGTAATAACGAATTTTTAATATTGTATTTATAGATATATTCTAATCGATGAAAGGAGAAAGGTATATCTTCTTCTCTACTCAAGTGATATTATATATATCTCTCTTTATTTTTAGGACGAGAAAACATAATGTTCGTCGTTTTACTATGTCAAATGCATCAGAAAACGACACGACTACAGATGTAACTGAAACTATAGATTCTTCAACGGCATTGTACATTTTCGGAGGATTGATGATTGGCATTATAATCATGTCTGTAACGAAAATGCTATTGTATTGTACGATTTGTAAAAAGTCTAACGAAATGATTCACAATAGCATGGCTGCTCGTTTATTGCGAACAACAATGTCATTTTTCGAAAGAAACGATTCAGGTACATTGGTATCATTTGGTTAATTATCAAATTTATATGTAATTTGTCACAGGGTTCGTTCTCCTGAAACTGTGCAGGTCAAATCTTGAACCGATTTACCAAGGATTTGGGAACGGTTGATGAACGACTGCAGGCATTAATGCTCGAGGCAATGGAGTTCACCTTTATTATCCTCGGAGTAGTATTTCAATTAGTTTTCATAAACTGGTGGCTTATTTTCATCATCGGGTTCATGGGATTTCTATTCTGGAGAGGCAGAGTCGTCGCTATTAAAACTACTCGAGATTTGATGAGATTAGAGGGAAAAGGTAACTAATTTTTAAGAATATTTTCTTGTTTTGCTTAAAAAAAAACCGTCGGTGTAATCAAAATTATGCTTTTAAGCCAATAGTCCAGTCTTCTCACATGTAAATTCGTCTTTTACTGGGATAGCAACGATTCGCTCTTGTCTAGCCGAGGCAATGGTTTGCAAACAGTTCGATATCTATCAGGATGATCGCACAGCAGCAGCTTCCATTTCTCAATACGCCCTTCTGGCCTACAACCTTTGGCTGGACTTGATCATCTTGACTTTTACTGCCATCTTAACCTACAGCTTTCTCGTATTTAGAAGTGAACAAACTGTCGGAGCAGATGTCGGTCTTGCTATTACACAGGTTCTTATCCTCTGCGGAATATTGGGTAGGGGTATTAAACTGACAGGCGATATCGAAACTCAAATCGTATCAGTAGAAAGACTCTTCCATTATACCGAATTAAAAGCGGAAGATTTGTCAGATAATAGTATTGAACGAGAATTGCCTAGTAATTGGCCTAGCCAAGGAATGATTAAGTTCTATAATGTGTCGATGAGGTACTCATTAAATGATTCATCAATTTTGAAAGATCTGAGTTTCACCATTGACGCTGGCGCGAAGGTACGTAAATGATATATTTTTTTCATCAAGACTCATATTGAAACCATAACAACGTGAACAAACTATAACATTAAACGTTTACTAATAATGTTATTCTCTAGATAGCTATAGTCGGTCGAACAGGAGCAGGTAAGTCATCGATGATATCTGCTCTCTTCCGCCTGGCTCAAGTTGACGGAACGATTCAAATCGACGACATTGATATTCGCAAACTCAATTTGAAACACCTTCGCAGTAAGATATCAACTTTGCCACAAGAGCCCATCCTTTTCAGCGTAACTCTTAGGAAAAATCTTGATCCACTGGAAGAGTTCGACGACGCTGAGCTATGGTCAGCTCTACAAGATGTTGAACTGAACGAGTCCTTTAGTTCCCTAGATGCTCCTTTAGATCAGAATAGTTTGAGCGCAGGTCAACGGCAACTTCTGTGTCTTGCTCGAGCCATACTTCGAGACAATCGGATCCTTATTCTAGACGAAGCAACCGCTAATGTCGATACTAGCACTGAGGCCTTAATCCAAAGGACAGTCCGGGCTAAGTTCAAGGATTGCACTGTGCTGATGATCACTCACCGACTCAATACAATTATGGACTGCGATAAAGTACTGGTTTTAGAACACGGTACTCTCGTTGAATACGACAGACCTCAAGTGTTGTTGAGACTCAACGACAGTTATTTCGCGAAGATGCTACCTCAAATAACGAACTTCATTCCAGTGGAACAACGGGTGAGTTAGAAGTTTTCTGTACACACTCATAGTAAAGCGTACGTGTCTACTTGCATACTTTTTTGCATAGCACCATTAATCTGGATTTAGAAGTCGCTGACACGTAACTTTGTAGAAGACTTACGCTCTGACGAGTATTTGATTGATGAATCCTCTCGTTAGACGGCTCGCATTATGATTAATACATTGGTAAATCATTTGGTGTTCGTAGGTACATGAAACGAAAACTAAACTAGCGACTTTGCAGTTTCAGCATCGAATTGGCGAGACGATTGAGAAGCGAGAACAATATTAATAAGCAGTATTTTGTACATTATTAAATGTATAGATGTAGATCTTAGATGTAGTACCCGTCGTGAATTGTCACGCGGTTATCAATAAAAGCGCGGTTTGCTCACTGCTTAAAATACGTATATACGTGTAATTATAAAGTTAATAGTTGCCTAATTCTATAATAGTCTCCTCATTCGCAAGATATTCTACTTACATTATCAAGCTCTTTCTCGAGATCGCATTCAGGCAGTTCGGGCATGAGAAGGTTGGTAAGACTTCCATTAGAATTCGTAAAATTGAGTAACGCACCGCTGACCGGAAGCTGACTGGGGATCTTACTGGGATTACCGAATATACCGACGAGCGTCGAATTTCTATCGGCAAGGCATTGCTCGTACACCATCGTCGCCTTGAAACCTTTGAACAAATTATAAATATCATTACTTCATTGAACCAGAACAATACATTATAATGCAATTGTAAATGCTTGCAAACCTATAATGGAGAAAACAACGATGCCGGCGAACATAGATGTAAAGCAGTTGGTTAGACTAACCATAATTGCGTCTCGGTAACAATTGTTATTAACGGGATTGTAGGAAGAGAAGGCAATCAGCCCTCCAAATGCCAAACCTAAGGAGAAAAAAATCTGTGTGCCCGCCTCCAACCAAACCACCGGATCGGTTAATGTGTACCACTAGAGTAATGAAAGTTGAAAGTATTTAACGGACTTTGCGTCAGGACTTTGTTCTGCTACTCTTAGCATTCGCTGTCATTTCGATTACGTGTGCTAAAGCCTATCGTACCTTTGGTGTGAAGAGGTGACGAAGGCCATCTGACATCCCCGGTAATGTCACACCCCGAAAGAAAAAGATAATGAGAACGATGTATGGAAAAGTGGCTGTGACGTAGACGACCTGTTGGAAAAAGTATGATTGAAAAGAACAAACGAAGTACAGTCATAAATATATATATATACATACTGTTTGACAGTATTTACCTTTCCAGAAGATGCGATCCCCTTGATCATACACATGTAGACGAGAATCCATGCAATTACCAGTGCCAGCGCTATCTTCCAATTGAACACGTCCGGCGTATTGATGTCTTTCGAAACCATAAGGGTAGTGCGATACCAGAAATATTGCGTTGGACCACTTTGCTGTGATTCATTGTGCAATGCAATGATTACAAATTTTAAATTAGCCTATTGATAATAAAGATAATTTCAGTTAATGAATTACCAGGCATTCTGGTTCAGGTGCGTAAGAACCGTTTTGGAAATATTTGTTCGGGCACTCCGACCAGGGAAGTTCAGATTGGAAGCTCTGCAACGAAAAATACACGATAAGATAGAAAAACTGGGAAGAAAATAATGGTAGGAACCAACCTGAACGAAGTAGAATAGGCACCAGGCGATAATGGTATTATAGTAGAGGGCCACGTTAAATGACACTACAGCGCTGCTTACACCTATTCCTGCCATATAAGGAGACACCTTGAAGGAAAGAACAAACAAAACGATATACTCATTTGTGTCTATCGGAAAAATGTTTCTTTTCTACTCATTACCAACCTGATTCCAAACGCCAATCGCGCCCTTTCGCAATCTTTGACCGATGGCGAGTTCGAGGTAAAATATTGGAATCCCCTCAATTGCCAACATAACGAAATACGGTATTAAGAATGCTCCTGGAATAAACGATTCATTCAAGTCATCCAAGTTTTGAAAAAAATGATTGAAAATGATGAAATTTATGACACTTGTTTCAAAATAACGCATTCGCCAGCTATTGTCGGCGAAATGATGATCTACCAATAGGTAGATACATAATAGTGTGTAAGAATTTGACATTACAGCGATAGTTGAGTTGGTAGGAAAAATGGAAACTGAGAACCAACAAAGTAAGAGAATAAGAGAGGCAAGGCCATTTTCAATTTGCCTACTTTCAAACACTCGGAACTGATTAATCAAGCGACCAAAGTCTGCAAAGACGCTAAGGATTGAAATCTGTTGAAATCTAGCCAGCAGTTAAAAGCTCTTTGGAAAGTTCCTACGATTAATGTGACATTATTGATTAACGGACCAAGTTAATGAATAATTAATTACTAAGTGACATAATAGGAAACTAGGAAAGTCACGCTTCGGAATTTCAAACACACCAAATATTGTGTAGTTTTTGTAATGTTGATATTTGTAATTAAATTTTGACTCACCTCCGCCATTCTTCTGCGCAAGATAGGGAAATCTCCAGACGTTTCCCAAGCCAACCGCGTATCCAACGGTGGCCAGAAGAAAGGTCAGCTTACTGTCCCAATTCTCGCGCTCGTCCTCGCCGGCCTCCGGCCTGAATATTCCCTTGCCCTCGTTGCTTCCGAGTTTACTGGCAAGGCCACCGCCTTCAGCAGTATTGGCACCTGTGCCAGTGCCACGGCCAGCGCCACCGCCACCGGCGACAACTGCTGACGACTGCTCGGCCGGTTTGCTCTGGATATCGAATAAACCACCCGAGGGATACTGGTGAACGCGCGTCCATCAGCCACATGCAAACAAAGCCAGAGAAGCGTGTGTGCGATGCTCATGCGGTGTTTTAATCAGATTAATGCCAAGAGGATGAAATGGAGCAGAGAGAAAAGAGAAATTGATAGGGGAGAAAGAGCACATTGATAGGAGCTAGTTTGACTGACTCGCCGCGTAACTCGCCGCGTAACTCGCCGCGTGACTCACCTTTGTGCTGGGACTAGAGTCCTCGAAGGCAGCGTTGGTAGCCCCGTAGTTAACACTGACATTACTCTTGCGGTTTTCGACTACGAGCCTACCTCGCATCTCCTTCATTTCGAGCTTATCGACGCTCTTCTGGGGCTTGAGGTCGCGCGAGCTCTGTCTGCGCACCAGGTGGGCCGTGTTCGCCATTGCTCGCGTCTTTCGTGCCACAGGGATTGGGAATGAGACGGGGATCACACGGGGATGAAACGGGGATGAAACGGGGATGAAACGGGGATGAAACGGGGATGAAACGGGGATGAAACGGGGATCAAACGGGGATCGACGGGGATGACTTCATTCCGATGGCTCCATTCTACAGAGTCAATTATTAATCATTATTTTGATTTAGTAAGAGAATCGACTCAACGTGCATATCACACAGACAAAGAACAAAGATAATAGATGATAGATGACATGACTACGTGCTACTACGAGTATATAGAATATATGCGCAATAGACTAAATGCGCATATATAGAAATTCCGTTGTTGACCTGCCTTGCTTTCGCTCAAAGTCTTTGTACGTGTCAACTTACACATGTAACCCGTAACCCGTAACCTGTAACCTGTAACCTGTAACCTGTAACCTGTAAACTTGCACCTACTTCGAGCTGTTGCCTGCCGGACAAATGCAATGAGCTAGGAATAAAACGAATTTCCAACTTTGATAATATACAAACATATAACCTCGGCTTCATTGATACTATAATATAATGAATACACGATATCGAAGACGTACATTCAATGAGCAATATACAATGAGGATTCACGTGGCAATGCTATACTTGTAATACTTTTGAAGAAAGAAAAACCGAATAGGATAATATGATTTTCTTATATCATTTTCAACGCCATCGCTCGGAAAGTTTTTACTCTTTGTTTTTTCGGATTCTGGACTGATTATACAGGGGACAAACTACTCTGTACAACTGATGCAAGCACGGTCTTTAATGACTTTCCTAAGATGTTTTGCACGGCCAGAATGCCAAGTTAATTTAATGATCTCCTTGAAGTTTTCTTTCGCTGAAGTTAACTTTTATATTGAAATTTCTAGTCAAACTCTCTAGAATGACTCGAGTGAAATTTCAATTTCACGTCTCAACTACTAAAACTCGTTAATGATGAGCTTGAGATTGTATTCTCTAAGTTGAATATTTTCGAAATACAAAGCTTTCAAGTAGACTCTCGTAACAAACTCATTGAGTACGACTCAACTGAGCAATTCATTCGCTCATCTCTCCTGATCTTGCACTAGCATCGAAGCGAGTCAACGAACAACTTGTCACCTTCCATGGTATTTCACGTTTATTAGTCGTACACATAGTCATCATTGCTCTATTACGTACCTTATTATACAACGATTACAGTACTCGCTTTCTTTTATAATTTATATGAAATGAAGTTGCGGCAACTTGTCGCTCTATTGTCAATGTTGATTATTATCAAGATTATTACGTTGTCCGAATGAGAACGCGTTGCACGATCGATGAATTATTTGCAGGCATCATCATTTTCCAGAGCACTATCATCCAGCATGCTAGTGCACCCGAACCATCGCCAGCTGATTTCATTAATATTGTCGTCGTATTAATGAAATCAGCTGGCTTGCTTGGCTAGAAATGCAACAACGATACATAGACGAAGCAATATTGTAAATAATAGATTGTGATCGAGGCTGCTATTAATCTACGTCAAAGCCTATTAATCAACACGACGCGTTTCGTTCGGGATATTAGCAAAAGCTCATCGTCATCACGATTGACGAATCCACATATCGATCCTTAGTTATTATCATTTCTTTCGTGCAAATTCAATCAAAGGACAAAAATGTTTCTCATTTGGAAGCTCTCCTGTGACGCGGAACGTGAACAGGTGTTTTTCAACATCAATCGCAGCGCAATTTCGCTTTGCTTTGGAGTTGAATCGACCCTGACCCGGTCTGCCCGTATATATTCTTCGCCCTTCGCCCTTCGCCCTTCGCCCTTCGCCCTTCGCCCTTCGCCCTTCGCCATTCGCCCTTCGCTTTTCACTGGCTTTCCACTAGTACCCCGAGGCATCCGAACCACATTAGCCTTTGTTCCTATATAATCGTCAGAACGATTAGCGGTTGGTTTTATCTCTATTTGATCAATCGCACGAGCATGCGAGCGTAAAAAGAATTAAGTACGCGACGATCCACGGCTGATCCACAAGGCGCAGTAGTACAGACGACGTTCGATCAGTCGCAGCAGCTCTGAGTTGGAAAGAGCATGCACTTTTGGAGCTTACGCAGCTTCCCGCGTTATGCAACTGACGGCACCTCGCGGCACCTCAACGCACCTCACTCGTCACTCACGCATGCAAGTTTATCTTGAAATTTCACGATACAGCAAACATAAATATACTAACCGAGAGGCAGGGCTAAGGTGAATTAGCTCAAGGCAAGGGAGAGCGCGAGTCGGGGCGACTCGACGTCGACGTCGTCGTCGTCGTCACTGACCTGTGGAACGGCGGAGTGCGCGCGTAGTTCCCTTGGCTAACCAGAGGATCGAGGAGGGATGTGCGCGCGCCGGAGGGAGAGATTGCATTTTACCAGGCATCCTCCCCCTCTCCATCTCTCAGCATTTCTCTTTTGGCTTTCCTCTTCGCGTTCGTTTATTTCCGGAAAACCGTATTTTCTTCGTTATCCTTCTTCCATCGATCACGCACGATTTTAATGTCACTGCCACGCTCTTTTGGACCTTGATTTTCCAGACTCTCGGTGCTCTCTACTCTTTCCATTTTTACATTATTGAAAAATCCATTAAAAATGGCTTCTCGCTCAGTCACGGGTGACTGCAGCAGCCCAATCTGATCCTGTTAAACCTGCTTACCTGTTTACCTGTTTACCTGTTTACCTGTTTACCTGTTCCTGAAAATATTTTAGGATCATTTCGACGAGGCCGCGCAACTTTTATTCCATTGCATTGCGTTGTGCATTGCATTGCATCGAGCTTGCGAGCCGCTTGTCAGGGCAAAAGGGAAGAGAGGAAAGAGGAGAAATTTTCCGGCGAGCGCGCGCAGAGGAATCAATAGACGCGCGCTACCGGCGCCCCCGCTACTCACACGTGCAATTCGGTACAATTCCTTTCAAATACATTTAATAGAACCATTCACTTTGTCTTCTCTAGGATACTTGCTCTAGATTAGTTTTAGACTCAATGCAGTACTTTCGCTATTTAATGGCAACCTTCTCGTATTCAGAGTCATTTTTCATTTCTTCGTTGCGAAACATGGCGTTTCATGAAATCATCCTTACAAAAGGTGACTTGTATTTATACATAATTAAATCACCGAATACTCGAGGACTCCTTCGGTTAAATCATCAATAATAGCTAGATTTGCGTAGCTAGCTGACCAGCTCTCAGTAGCCAAACGACTTGACATTTAGACTAGATGCAGGCTTATTGGGGGTGGATCGATTTGATGCAGCTCCAGAGGAATTAGTTGCGGCGCGACCTCGACTCTTTTGCTGCATATGAATGAAGTTGAACAGGTTTGAACCGTGTGCGAGAGCGGCTTCGTCAGTGGCTTCGTCAGTGGCTCCTTCTGTCGCCCTACCTTCGTCGCCCCACCTTCGTCGCCCACCCTCTGCACATAGCGTAAACTGCACTTGCGAGACGAGATAAGTGACTCATTATCCCTCCGCTGCATAACTCACTCTAGCTCCAAATTCATTGGATCAAAGAGAGGAAAGAACTTTTATCTGAACGTCTGGCCATATCGCGTTATTTCTACTTGATATGTCAATTCGTTTATTATTTTTCAAAACAAATAACATCAACTATTAAAACTTGGTTAACTCTTTCAACTTTTCATCAAATATGAATAATAGATGATGATGATTAACTGCGAAGAATTGAGAGTCTCCAACAACTATAATTCAATAGCCCTTTCGAAGCAGAAGTGCCAAAAGTTTTTATACAGCTAATTTATTCAGCTCACGGCTACCTCTATTATGGCTATCACTATTGCGTGTTAATCAATATTAACTATTGATTTTTATTTATTTTAAAAATAAATAGCAATTATTCGAATTCGCAGATGAAAATGAATTTGTATTATCATCGGAGATTTTAATCGAAACACATGTCCCTACTGCATTCTCCATCGACGCGAGCTTATACTATAATGTGGTCAGGAAAAGCTTTTGCGAATTTCGCCCGACTTTATCTGTTCTCGAAACATTCCTAATTACTGTCGACTATTCACTGAAATTTTGCCAACTTTCCGTCCCACATATAATTATATTATTACGGTATATCTCGTTATATATGCTTTGAGTCTTTGTTAAATTGTAAAAATGTTTTTATTTGACGAAACGAGTATAAAAAATGTTTCCATTAATAGGCTTGTTGTATAGCTAGATCAAAGTATCGAAGAAATCAGTGGATGGTCTCTCGCGCGAGAAACTGTGTGTAGGCCAGTATACCTGAAATGTAGAATTAATTTTTAACTATAAATAATAAATAATGATTTGTCAAAAATACCACGACTTACGATCGACCCTAGTCCTCGACGATTCGGGTTCGTCAAAAGAATGGGATAAATTCTCGATGCTCTTCGTACTCCCGTAGTCTAAAGCTTTAAGGCTTCCGCTTAGCTCGCGATATCTGACGTGATACATCAGGATTTTATGCATTGTAGGAGATTTTAGTTGGATCGACGAAAAGGATTTTCATTAAAATAAGTAAAGGATACAAATTGTGATAATAATCATAGGCGTCTATCGCCCACTCGAGAAGTGAATTTAGCTTCGGCCTGTGAGCTGTACCATTTACCAATTCACTCATACTTTCCTCCTCCAAGGATAATTTATTTCGCGCGGCTTCAATTCTCATCAGTCTGTTTTTTAAATCCTGCAAAATATAACGTTAAGGAAGGAAAGGATGATACGATGATATTGAATAAAAATCGAATTGAAAATTCGAGCTTCTCGCGAGTACCTGAGTATTATTATTTAGTTTGCACACTGCCTCCTGAATAAGCGTAACCTCGTCTTCTATTCCCGCGTGTATTTTGAATATTAGCCTGTCCCTCAGTCCTTCGACTTTAAAGAGCTCTGCATTATCGACTTCCGAGCTACAACAAAGTGTCGACACTAACAATAACAATGACTTGAAGTGAAATGTGAAATAATCGCGGTATCGCGCGTCTTTTCGAAGAACGTTCTCGTGCTCGTGACTCGCGAGTCAATACTATACGTTCTTTAATTTCACCTACCTAGTCACGTAACGTAACTGTTCCGTTTGATTTTTCAAAGCGTCCGTAACTCTCTCGATGATTGTTCGCAACTCCTTCCACTTTATGTCCGATGTTTCTAATTTGGAGAAAAAATCAACAAGACACTTGTGCAGTTCCTTCTCCATTCTCGAAGCGCCTAATTTGAGGTTAGAGTGTTAGAGTTAGAGCTTAGAGATGAAAGATGAACGATTGCGCATGCTCGGCTTTCTGCGGTAACGGCAGTCGGCACTGTCGGCACTGTCGGCACTGTCGGCACTGTCGGCACTGTCGGCACTGTCAACGAAGATAGATACGCATAGAAGCGGAAAGCCCTATCTTGAAGTGAGGCGGCCAGACCTAAGTAGGCACCCCGACCAGGGGAGTCGCTACGATCTGATTCTTTGACGCGATGGTACAAGTAGCAAGCGGTCGATAAACTACCTATACCTGTTCAGATGATAATCATCATCTAAATCACGAGCATTGAAAATTTTTCAATTTTTTAGTTGACGGTTCAAATCCCACCAAATTTTTCATTTATTTTTTCTTTTTTTAAACAACAGTTACTAATTAATTTTTACTAATTTTTAATAGGTAGTTTATCGACCGCTTGCTATCTATCTTCGTTGGTACTGTCGGCACTGTCGGCACTGTCGGCACTGTCGGCACCTCAGCAGTGAACCAGTAACGTAATAGCGTAGTAACGCAATAACATAGTACGTAGTATATTGTTAGTATCATTACATTTACATTCGAAACTCGATTTTTTCACAATTCGGTTAAAACTCCATTCGACGAATTAAGCCCTGAGGCAGGATCAGAAAGGACTTGGATATTAAAAGATAAAAACTATCAAAAGACCATTGAAAATTTGATTAATATTATAAATCAGATTCACTTATTTTTTTATTCGACTTACGAGTTTACTAAATTCAGTAGTATTCATTAGAACTATATTCTAGGAGAGAGAAAGATTTGTATATTGCACATTGGTTGAAAAGTCGAAACTTCTAAAATTAGTACCTGCAAAATTAGTCTATCTGCAATAACTTTTGGCATTTAGACGTTCATTCTTTGAAAAGGCGCTTCTGGTTCTGCGTGGCATAGCTAGCATAACTGGCATAACTGGCATAACTGGCATAAGTCGAAAATAACGGGATAAATGTTCTAGGAAATTACAACAATAATTACGTTGCAATAATAATTACGCGTCAAAACCATCGTCGGTATATCAAGCGTCCCCGTTGTACTTTTCAAGGTCGTCGTTTTATTGCTGCTCTTTAAGCGATGTTCAAGACAATAAAATGCGTGCGTGTGTCCGTAGGGACCGTAGGTAGGCAATTCATTATTGACGCGCATATATAAACACAGGTGTATAAATGAGCAGATTAGGTATATAGAAATGTGCATTGTATTTAGCATAGGGTAATTCGACGTGTACAGGCGCGCGTAGCTTGTCGCCCCCTCCACCCTCCACCGACAAGAAAGAATTTGAGATCTGTGCACAGCTGGCGCTCGCAACTCGCGAGGAGTCGCACTAGTCGCACTAGTCGCTGGTCGCTGGCGCTGAGAGCCGCGAGGCGAGGTACAGTCGCTCAGTGCGCATCAGCATCCGCGCATTCTTTGCTCCGGCGCCGATGCGGCGACACGAGAACACGGCTAGGTGCGCTGTTGTGCGCTGTTGTGCGCTGTTGTGCGTTGTGTGCCCACAGCAGCAGCTTCACCTCGCGTTTTCCCTTTCTTTTCGATAATAATTCGACGTTCTGAAGTAGAGCCTAGGATCGCGCGCGAAGTGAATATATTTACGTACAATAATAGCCATATTATTACATAGGCGTACGCGCACGTGCACGTGCCTGCGCGCACTTAACTAATTCGTAGGAGTTACTCGTTAAATTAAAGTAATCGTCGTCTGCTATAAACGGCAAGACGAAAGAATCCGGGCAATCCGGAAGCGTCGTCTGCTAAAGTAAACTAAGCTGGCTGCTCGCCCCCCCCCCCACCCCCACCCCTTTAACGCGAGTGACGAATAAAAAGTGTGACTCGTTGGAAGATTGTGCAACCGTCGGCAAAAGGAAGATGCGATACAGAAATCAGGAGATCGAGACGACGGTCGTGGGCGACGAGATAATGGAGGAACGAGGCAAGCTGCGCAACGGCCGTAAGGACGACGACGAAATCCTCGAGGAGGAACGAGCCGTTAGCACTGAGATACTCAACCCTTTCGTGCATCGGCTCGAGCTCGATACGACCTACGACAAGATGAAGGTATCTTTCTTTTTTTCTATCTATCGATATGTATCTACGTATATGTATGTGTTTACCTCGTTTAGAGGTGCAGAGTGCAGATGCAGGTACCGCCGGATGTGCAGTTCCGGCTTGGATCGATATATGTAAGAACCGTCTGAGTTTTCGCGAGTGGCAAATTCCTTCGCCGAGTTTCATTGCGACGCTCTCGCGCGAACGGCCTGTAGACCTACTTTACCTCGAGATAAAAACTTTTCCAACTTTCGCATCACTCTGCATATTATTCGCGTACATTGCACATGGCCCGCACGCGCGAATGTGCACGCATACGAACAGAGATCCTCTAGATTCACCGATATGTAACTATTTGAAACTCTACAATTAACCGCATATTCAATACACCGTTTGCCTTTCACTACGATCTAGGCTTCACTTTCGAAATTACGAGCAAGTCAACCTACAAATTTACGAGCCAAGCTTTTAGAGCTCAAGTAATAACGCTAGAGAAAAAATGAAAACTACTGGCCCTTAATGTAGCACATGCACGGAAGGAGGAAGCGGAAGAATGGTTTTTCGCCCAGGTCGCCGCTGCACACGCCGTTGCGAACAAAGTCTCCCCGTTTATTTAACGTTAACTATTCGACGTAACTTCTTTTCCAAGCACTTATTTGTATAATTTGTTTATACAACCTTCGACAACATATTCGAAGCTTTTGCTTGTAGCTAAAAAGCCGGTTTCTACTATCATTGACTGATTATACAAGCAATTATAAGTACTAAGATAAGTTCGTTTCCTGCTGAATAATCGCCACTGCGTAGCATGCTTCGATATCTTGCAAGCACTTTGCTCGACTGCGTCTCTCGACTTACTGTCTAAATAAGTTGAAAAAAATGTAGAGAACTCAGCTATTTACTATGCTGTTTACTACGTCCGGTGTAATATTCACTTTCACCTTGCAGTTGTCATTCTCTTTTAATTGAATGTCGCTTGTGAACCTTGCGCGGTAAACGTGCGCGCTGATAACGAACGTAGTCTCACCTTCGGTTCGATAATCCCATTTATTGATCGCGCAACGAGGTAACGAGCAAAATTACGAATAATGAAAAATTCCTTTGTCAAAAAATCATACTTTTCGAGTGTAAGCCTTATTCGTATTAATATTCCTTAGTCACACTCACACGCACAGCGCGACTTGGACTTTCTATAAGAAGCGCGCCGGCAGGCCGGTAAGTATACTTCGGCCGTAAGGTGGCTCACCTCGCGCGGCATATCTACCGAGTATGGGGGCACGAGAAAACCCGATAACGTCTATGTATCGTGTGCATACAATATTGGAAAAATGAAGAATTTCGTCTAGTCAGAATGACATTACTCGTAACGGTTCGAGAGGACTTTAAACAGTACTATTTGCGAAGAAACTACCCGAATAGTTCATCTCGAGTATACCTAATAATACGTGTACGTCAGCGGTTTTTACGCTTCTGTAGTTCTTTTCATTTTTTTTATTTTTTCTATTGAAATGCAGGTGCGAACGAAGGCATCGAATTATCGGGTTAAAATAAATTCATAAAATTGGAAATATAAAAAAGATTAACTTCGTCATTAAGTTCGTAAATATCGCGTTTAACCCAATATCTATACCTGTGTACATATAGATATAGAGCTGCATATACAGCTGTAGGTCTAAAATAACGAATGCGGGAATGTGTATTGGATATTCGAAGAATAAATGTATTTAGAAAATATAAATAATGGATGAGGAAAGTAGGTGCGCTGCGGAGAGTCAGCGAGAATCGGCACCGGTTGTTTTTACGACGACGATCGAAAGTGATTAACTTTTTTGGTATTTTCGCGCGAAGTTTGGCGAATCTAGGAAATGCTCGTAGGAAAGTAAGTTTTTCTATGCAGAAATCCCGCGAAGAGCCGTTCTTTCTGTAGAGCTGTTTACGCAGTACTGCAGTCGTAAAGAGATAAGAAAAATGGCCAGGTCGAGAAAAAAAATCCTACATACGTATCGTGAGAAAGCAAGAAGCGACGCTAAGAAAGAGGAAGCCGCTGGTCGTTCCTTTCCCCGGTGCGCGCGACTGCTGTATATCTGGGGCAGGCGTGTGTACAGCGTGTAAGAATGTGGGACGCGGGACTCTAGTCGGCATGGTTATTCAATCTCTCGAGGACTCGGCTTGGACCTAACGGTCCAAGAATTTTTTTCCAAATTCGATCGTGTATGCGTGCTCGCTTGCTCGCTTGCTCGCTTGCTCCGTCTAATCGAGTCTCAATCCGTAGACGTATGTTGATACATCGAAACAAAAGTAATCATTCGCTTGAATTGCCTAAAAGTCAAAAACGGCCTGCATCTCTCCCACAGATAACATATACGTTTTCCCGCTTCTCTGCGCTTTTTACTGCCCATAAAATGCCGAATGAATCTTCTACCTTATGATTGTCGTCGCATTGTGTTGGCTTTCTCTGGTTCCGAAAAAATGCGAATCATCGCGCGTTCTCAGCGATCTAACTACGAAAGTAGGTGGCTCGTAACGGATGTATCTGGTTTCAAAATTTATCTGCGAGATACTTTCTAGCTATTTGAGAATCCATTAGATCCTACGATGCAGTGCGTCGTTCGACAGCTTCGTTCAACAGCTTCCTTCAGTTTCGTATAAGAAAAAAAGGATGTTTACTAGTGCGAAAGTGATGATTTTTCACTTTTACAACTTTTACAACTTTTACAACTTGTACAACTGTACATAGGCTATACAGTAGAAAGTACCTAGGTATGCAAAATATTCAAATTCGCTCGTAGCATCTTTTTGGGTCAGTGAGTCGTTCGTGTAATAAACGTGTATTCGCCTGCGCGAAAACAATTTTCCGTTAAATCGACCAAATTCAACACTTCCAAGAATGATACGTTTTAGCGCGCATTAGAAAGGGTGCGATGAGATAATGCTACGTGTTTGGGGCGAACTTTCTCCATTAGACTTTTATATGATTTACGCTAATTAATCTACGCTTATCTTCCGATAACTGGAAGAAAAATGCTCGATAATGTAATATTACATAAACCATTAGCCGCAAAGGTCGATGTCAAAGGCGCGCATCGAATTTCGAAGACGTACAGTCGCGCCCGCCCCTTCCGCGTATTCGCTTTCTCTCTCTCTCTCTCTCTCTCTCTCTCTCTCTCTCTATTTCTTCGATGAATCTAGTTCTATTCGGCGTGAAGGGCATAGATCGAGAGAGAAAGAGAGAGAGAGAGAGAGAAAAGCGGTGTCTCGGAAACTGGGTCGACGCTGCAAACTGATTCTCGGCCACGATCGATTGTCCGGTTTTGAATTGCGGGCGCTACTGCTACCCCGACGTACTGGCTCTATCAAACAAAACTTTGGCTTTTCGAAGATTTTCACCTATATTTCAGGCTACGATCCGTATAATATTCCGTATAACAATTTTCCTTACTTTAATGAGAGATACTGTAAGAGAGTTTGACATTACGTCAGTGGAAAAAATTGAAGGTTAGCTTAAAGTTACGAGGAATGATATTACCTTCGAAGTAGAAACTCGTTAAAGTTTCAACTTGAACGTAATTCACGCGGAAGGACCTAAAGACCGTTAAAAATGTACTTATACACGGCATACTGATTCATCCGCATTATCTTGAAAATGTCAGTTCTTTATTGAAGCCAGGATAAGTATAGATAAAGCGCGGTAAAGGTCCGCACCTTCGAGGAGGGCATTATCGGAAAGAAAATCTTAATCATCGTGAATGAATGAGATCATTCGTGCTTGCATTATCCAATGAAATCGTCCGATGATTTCACAGATGTAAGCGTCTTTTCTTCGCTCGGATGTCCGAAGAAACTTTACAGTTAGATACTTCATCTAACACGAGCGAGTAAACGTGCGCTCAAACTATGCAGCATGACGAGGCGGCTCTCGATATTTCCTTGCTTTCTTCTTTCGATACTCTCGTACATTTTTTTTCAACGATTCTACCGCCTTTTTCAGTTGAAATTATCTTACTAACTAAACGTTACTCTAATTATTATTTACAATAGAGGATCGGATAGAGGATCGGCTAGAGGATCGGATAGAGGATCGGGGCGTCTACTAGCACCAAGTACCAAGAGAAAGGGGGGACATAAGAAAAGAAAGCGGAGAATTTTCGGACAAAGTCGTGTACTGGCCTGCGGCCAATCGCAAACTTAACTCACTAAGTTCAAATACAGGATAAATAGAGTGGATAAATTGCGCTTTTTACAAACATTTCGTGCCAACGAATCGTTCATTCAAAACGGTGTCAATGGAAAATTAACACGTCATAAAATACATACACTTGTGCGCGACGAATACGAGGCGTGAAAATTCTCTCAGCCATGCAATTAATCGTCATCACAGTCGTCAGCACGATACTGCTCATTTGCAACTTCTATCAAATGCATAACTTTCATCTATTATTTACTTTCATCATTTCGTCGCGAGAACGATTTCTTCCGCGTACTTCGTCACATCGTTTCGAGCTCGCAGAGTTTGCCAAAACTTCCCGTCTATGCGTGACACTGTGTGAACGTCCACTGGCTGTCCATTGACTGTCCATTACTTTTTTCTCAATTCTCTTCTTCTCTTAATTCGTAAAAAATAATTTTCATTCATTGGTTACCGGTATTATTGATACCGGTATTATGCTCGATCATTCAAAGTATATGTTCGTTGGCGAAAGGAAAGGAGAGCTCTAAAAAGCTGCTGAAACCGAGTATTTGCGCAAGACTTTGTTTTTCTTTCGCAATCAAGTATAATCAAGTGTGTATAATGAAGTGCATATCGCGGGCCGGGCTGATCTATACCGGGAGAGTTGATCCCTCGAAAAGAAACTCAAAAACGGACAGTACTGCTTGCAATGAGTTCGAAATTCTGTTGCACAATTCTGTCGACGCAATTGAACTTCGTCAAGGTTTACACGCGCTCTCTCGCATAATTGTCGAGTTAATGCAAGCAGTGCACGCTTCTAGCGCTTCTAGAATCCGAACACAATACGTATAGCCACACCTTCTTCAGTTCTTCACTGCCTCGTGCACCTTTATTTGTACACCTACACGTACGTGTATACGGGTGTTAGGTGGCCTTGTGCAATAATCAAAAGCGAATGACGTTCGATTATGCGATGGTAAAGTTTTCTTACCTGTTCAGATCATCAGGCTTCAGAAGAGCCTTAATACGGATGAGGCATATGAATCCATTTAACTTTCATGTACAGCTCGAGTGGAAAAATCAATTGCAGAATTATGCTTTCGAAAATTCAGTGCATTATTTTCATAAAACCTTTGAATTTGTATGGGACATAATGCTAAATGCAAACTATTTTCACAAATCGCGTATAAAAATATATTATATTATTTTATTTAGGCGGATATTGTCGTAGCTGTACCGCCTGTCGAGTAGTGCCTGTCGAGTAGTGCCTGTCGAGTAGTGCCTGTCGAGTAGTGCCTGTCGAGTAGCGCCTCTACTTCGCCGAACTATCTTGGCCTGTAAAAATTCTAGAAAACAGAACTTTCGCGCTCAGAGGTCAGAGTTGCTATTGATCGTCTATATTACGACGAAACTGAACAGTTCTGCGATTTCAATGCGAGCATAAACAATGAAACATACACAAATGGAAATTCATTGCTTGGTTCAAGGGCGTCTTGCGAATGTCAACTTTGACAATTTCGTACAATCGGCGGTGCAATCCTCGCCTGCCAGATCCGATAGCTATTAAAAGATCACATGACACTGGCTAATCATTTTTAACAATGTTTCAAGCAATGTTCTCCTTCATTCAAATCTCACCGCGAGATCTCAACGTCTCTTTTGATCTCAACAAATGAATTTTATTCGCGTGTTATACCGTTAGCCAGAGGAACCGCGGAAAACAAGAGCTGCGATCGTTCTATCCGTACATTCCGACTAATTTCATAAATCTTTCTGGGCTAAGATTTAGGACTTTCCAATCGTTGCTATACACATATACTATGTGTATAAATAAAACGTTCGAGCCACGTCCGCCTGAGATATTCTCTCTTCACTCGATTCTTCCGCCATTCACGGCAACACACATAAACACAGACGGCTTCTTGTAGAACAGGTCTCCTCTCGGGTCAACGGCACGATCGACATAACGGACTTTGAGGCACTTGAGCGCGGATGTCCAACGGTACATTTGCGCAACTTGCGACTGTCTCTCCACGCATGTGGACCCCGTCTATAAACATCTATCTACACACGCGCGCGCGCACGTACAATGATTTCTTAACCTTGACATCGGTCACCTAAATTAACAGAGGATTAGAAGGGAGAGAGAAGTTTTCATTTCTGGAAAGTACATTGATTTCTGAATTGGAAATTTCTGTTTATCACTTTTTTCATCGTTAATACTACGCGATTATTATACATAGAACAGCTGTTGTGCGCTACATTCTGCTCCTTTTAACATTAAAAACAGCAGAATCTACTGAGGTGACCGAGGTGACCGAGGTGACAGAATCAACCGAGAATGACTTTTTCGAATTAATCTTTTAGGGTTTCAGTATAGTGTATATATTTTCTTGGCGCTGCGCGTTCGACAAGTTTACACATGGAACGCGTTTGTGCAACTAAAATAATCGAGAAATTGGAGAAAATTTTATAATTTTGACAATTCATGTTGTGAACACAATTCTGATTGAGAAGACAAATGATTATAATACACGAGCTATCGTCGATGCTCCTTTCACTTAAGTAAAGGGCTTGTGTCATCAGCAATTCATCAATTGCTCATGATAATTGATCATCAACTAGAATGTTAATTCAAAATTCTAACGTAGCTAGGAGACTACTTTCATTTATGGAAAATGGAACGCCCTTAGTCCCTACATTGCTCATTGCTCATTGCTGTGACCTACAGCGTGTGAATTCCTAGCTAAAAGTGAAATAAAAAAAGGATAAAATGAGAAATCCTTGAAAATGAGGATTTTGTAACTATACGACTGCGTAACGACAGTGCAAGAAAAAGGCTTGATTCCGAATCGCGAAGCTCTAACTGCTTAGCTCATAATTGAAGAGCTCGGTAAAAATGTAAATTAAGAACCGGTCTTGGAAGAAGTACCAATTGAAATGAATCTTTACTGGATACCGATAATACTCGAGTGCGACTTTTCGTTTTCGCGCTTGGTATGCCAGTTTTCTTGACCTACTCGCCACTACAGCTTTGACATTACATTAGTTTTTTCCCCGTCAGTCTACGGCCCATATCGTGGCTATTCTCTCGATACTATTCTCCCGATAAATGATAATTATAGACAGACTGATGGTTGTAAAAAACGCCGAAATGTCAGACATAAAATAAGAGTATAAGCTAAGATTTAGCTCTTGAAGCCGTTTTGAGCTAGTTTCGTTAACGTATGCTACTGACAATTGTTGGCAATTATTGACAATTATTCTGCAATATTGAAAAGTGCCTAATTGATAAATCGAACGAATTGTTTTTGCAGACAGCTTTCCTGACGATCGCTCTCTTGCCGATCCGTCTGATGGCCATCACGGCTCTCGTGATAATGGCTTGGCTACTGGCCTGTGTTGGACTGCACGGTCTCTCCGAAGAGGACTTGAGACGTGCGCCCCTCAAGGGATGGCGACGGTAAGCTTATCATATTCCACCAAATAACGCAAACTTCTCTACCTCTACAGCTTTATTTTCTAGAGCTTCCTTGCTATATCTTCTAAAAGCTTTGTTTTATTTAACAAGTTCAACTATTAAGCCGTAGCGAGGTGATGGTGTGTAAAAAATACTAACTTCAAAGAGTAACTTTGACGAATAACTTGCTTTTTCTTTGACTTGTTAAAAATGGACAACTACCTAGACTCTATACGCAAACCGGAAGAATGAACTAACGACGATGAGACGTACTCGGGCAGAAGTAAATTATTCAACGAGAGATTTAATCAATGCAGCCAATGTCAACTCGGCGCATCATCCGCGACACGTTCCGCGACACGTTCCGCGACACGTTCCGCGACACGTTCCGCGACACGTTCCGCGACATTTTCCGCGTCATTTTCAGCGTCAGTTTTCCGACCTACACCTTGCGAACGCGCCAAGAATCTTTACAGCAAACGCGCACGTGTTGTCCATTTGACCTTGCATGCCTGTTACAATATACGTCGTAGAATATTCTTTTGACTTGCACGAATGAGCTTACTTACATGAAATAACTAACCGCACGCAGGGAGTTACGCGTGGTGGTCTGCTGGATAATGAGAGTATTCTTCGTCTGCGGCGGCTTCCACTGTCTCAAGGTGAAGGGCCAACAAGCCAACGCTAAGGAGGCGCCGATACTCGTGCTTGCGCCGCACTCCAGCTTCTTCGATGCCTTGCCGGTGGTTCAGCTCGGTGGTCCAAGCGTCGTTGCCAAAGCTGAGACCGGCAGGCTTCCCTTCTTTGGGAGTAGGTCTTTAGCTCATTTCTCATTATTCTATAATTCTGCTTCAATCTATAAGCTATATCTAGCTCTATATATAATCTAGTATAGTATATAGAATATCGGGGCGAACGGCTATAAAAACTAATAAGATCCTTCGTACTCGAAGGATATGTGATTGACGATTGGTGAATGGTTTACTTAAATAAGACCTTTAACTTGAAGACTTTAACGCAAAGCTGCACTCACACACTTACACGCTCACACACTATACATCGAATTATTAACTTGGCCACGCTTCATAATCACATTTAACGAGGGTACAGAGTGATCTCCTCGTTAGATCCTCACTAGATCATCACTCATTAGTATAGTGTCTAGTGATGTTCCAAAAGTAGAGCATCGACAATCTACTTTACCGACTGCAGTCATTTTTCCAGTCGCATTCTTTTTTCTCTCCTCTGTCAGTCTGTAAAGTACATTGTTTTAGGTTGCAATCGCAGCCTATTTTACGAATGTGAAACCGAAGTCGAACCGGTGCTTTATGTGCTCTCGCAGCCAAGTAGTGCCGTGGCTGTGTCTGCTAGGTCGATGGACTTATCAAGCCGGAGGTATGAAGATCGTAGTTCGAGGCAAACAAGCGAGCCGAGACGAGGCACCGATCCTCGTGGTAGCCCCACATTCGACTTTCATCGATGGCGGTATTGTCTACGTTACAGGATTTCCTTCGATCATCGTCAGACGGGAGTCGGGCCTCAATCCCTTCATTGGAAGTATGTTCAGTATCAGTGGTCTGTAAAACATCGCAGGAATCACATTTACATTTTGTCTGCGAATGGGGAAAGTTTGCGCGCTCTGCAATCCTTCGAGCGAGCATTACCGATTAAAAGTTCATTCCACAGACATAACTTTCATGAGCTATTCAATATTATTATTTCCATTACACGTATTAGCTTCCCCTTGCGAATTAGAATATGGCTTATGCATGCTCCTTCTCGATGAACAATACGCGCACATATTGGTTACCGTCGCGTTACTTTTCACCAGTTCACAGTCGTTAAACAATGTTTCATTGGCAAAAGGTCTTATAGAAACGTTCGAAAGCAAACGTTCGAAAGCAAACGTTCGAAAGCAAACGTTCGAAAGCAAACGTTCGAAAGCAAACGTTCCGTTGTCAAATCTAATGTGAAAATCGTAGAATCGAAAATGTATTTTATTCCATTCACCGATAGCCAGACGCGATTTCTATCAATTCTATGAAATATCATTACTATACGAGCTGAACTTACTTAGCGCGCGATATTATGAAAACCAATATGTTATGTATGTACCTCACACATATGTATTGAAAACGTAGAATTGATCAACTACACACAGCCAGTCTACGTATGGAGGGATGACCCTAATTCACGGCAGAACACCGTGAAGGAAATCATCGAAAGAGCCACATCGAAAGAAGACTGGCCACAGGTTAATAATACGCAGAACTTGTTTCGTAAAATCCTGCGAATTGGATTAATAATAATTTATTGTACGAGTGTAATTGGCTTATTAGCGATAAAATGGCATTCTCTTGGTAAAATAGGTGATGATATTCCCAGAGGGAACGTGCACGAACCGCTCCTGTTTGATAACCTTCAAATCGGGTGCATTCTATCCGGGTGTTCCGGTACAACCGGTCTGCATCAGATACCCCAACAAGCTCGACACCGTTACCTGGACCTGGGAAGGACCTGGACCGTACGTTCCACCTATACATAATCAGTACCAATACCCCACAGTCTTGCTCGACTTTTCGTCGACTTTGACATTGATAAGAATTACTTTGACGACTTACAGACTGAAACTATTATGGCTGACACTGACGCAGCTGAACAGCAGTTGCGAGATCGAGTTTCTCCCGGTGTACCAGCCGAGCGAAGCAGAAAAACTGGACCCCAAACTTTACGCAAACAACGTTCGTCGGCTCATGGCTGAGTCAGTATATCGCCTCGCATTGCCTTTATTCTTTCCTAAGGAATACATGAAAAATCATTGTGTAGAACTAAAAGTAGAAAAAACATTTTCAGAACTCTGCAAATTCCAGTCTCGGATTACACGTACGACGACTGTCGAATAATCAGTAAGGCGCATCAACTGCACATACCGCACGCTTCGAGTATCGTCGAGACTCACAAGCTGCGTTTCAAGCTCGGGTGAGTTGCCCTCTCGCTAAAATCCTCTCGCTAAAGTCCTCTCGCTAATATCCTCTCGCTAATATCCTCTCGCTAATATCCTCTCGCAGCCTGGTGCATGAAAACGCGGAGGAGAAATTGCTCAACAAAACATTTGACAACTTGCCGGAAATGGTTGATTTTCACGAATTCGCCGAGCTACTCGGACTCGACGAGAACAATCAGGCTGCTCAGCATTTATTCAAGATTCACGATAAGGTAAAGTATCAAAATATCGAGGACACTCTTTTTTATGCATACTTCATTTCTTCTCTACGTACGCGTCTCTATGTTCTGTATCGTATGTAGCACAACCAAGGATTGCTCGACTTCCAGGAGTACGTTTTCACCGTGTTGGCAATAGCTGAAGCCGAAATAAAAGTTGACACGATCGGAATCGCCTTCAAGGTGCGTCTTTCGATCGTGGCTGTGGAACTGGGCAGTGGGGCCACTGGCCATTCACTGGCCATCCACATGGCCACTCACATGGCCATTGGCAATCGACCTTTTCAATGTTTCCGCTAATTTCAGGTCTGCGGTTTGGACGCCAATAATACCCTCGGCATGCTGAAATTGCGAAAAGCATTACACCTGTCGCTCACCATTGGTCCCAACGAATCCGATAGGATTTTCCAGAATATTCAGAGAGAACACAACTCTAACAGTGTTAATCTTGGTATGCAGAAATCGCCAATTCAACTCAAATCTTCAATACATACAAATTTTAATTCGCAGATCAAGTACTGGGAGAATTAATTGGACGACCGGAGTTCGAGTACTTGTTCTTTGCAAGGAGTTCCAAGACAAAACGGAAAAAGAGCATTTGAGAACGTCTTTTTTCAAAATCACAAAGTCCTCCAGTCGGCTCCGGGCGTCATCAACGTCATCGCGACTCGCACAGCAAACCCCTCGTGCACGAGTCCCTCTCCGGCGGCTTTACCCAACTCGTCTAGCTACTACTATTTATCTATTGCATTCATTATCTGCTTATGCCTTTCTCCTCGTTGTAAAACTCTTTCGGTTTTTACACTGGTATACATACCTATTATATATATATTTATTTATTTATTTATTTATTTATTTAGAGACAACGCTCAGATGTAACGACACAAGGGGTGTCTTGGGATTTATTTAAAGGCCTAACGTTTCGTTGCCTCTTTGTAAAAAAGCAATTGAAAAAAATTCTTTCAAGTTCATGCCAAACAGACTCGATGCCAAAGTCCCAGTTCACCCGGTTTCTCTTACATGTATATATATTTATACGAACATACGTTAATACATACATACATACATACATATATATATATATATTGTAGGAGAAACGATGAAGCGCGCGCGGTCAATTCATTCGCATGTGGTCAGTTACACACACACACACACACACACACACACACACACACACACACACACACAGAGAGTTATTCATACGTAGATAAAAATCATTCCCGAGCAGATAACGCGGAGACGCATCAAGTCAATTGCCGAGGAGTCTCGTCCATTTGAATTTGCCGGGCGAATCTGAACCGAATAATATAAAACACATAAGTAGCCAAGACAATAGGAGCTAAGGAAACAAATATAATTACAGATTGAACCATTATATTAAACCACTCGATTCGCCTGACTGAGGAGCCGTATTTGAGAAAGCCCTTCGAATGAACGATGGGTGCCTCTTTGCATACCTTGTAGTACGGACGCTTTATACAATTAATATACTACATAAATTAAATGGACATTTTATCGGCCTGGAGAACGAATTTTCTGTACAGAATGGTATTCAATTAAAGCCTAAATATGTACTGATTTGATAATATATAACATTTCGAAATTAATCACGGCGCCGTTTGCAGCAGTATCTCAAAACAGTGGCCTAAATAAAAAAGTAACAATTACAAGTTCAATCGTCAGAACTTCCTTCCTCCTCCTCTCGCAACTTCGCTGAAACATACATTTGAAAAATCGAATCTGTAATAATAATCGTTTTCCCTAAAGAACTCGAATTCAGTCATGTAAATAGTAGGCACTCGATAACGACGTAAATTAATTGTAGCGGTATAGTTGTTAGACGAATCTTAGAGGTGCGATTTGAGCTTGAGTTGAACTGAGCTAATGAAAAAAGCAGTGGATTAAAGCATTTCGATTTCGAAAATAACGAACCGGTACACTTGTTATAAGAACATTAGTGTAAATAGTCTTCGATTACTCTTATACTTCGTTATTTATTATTGTCATTATTATTATTATTATTATTATTATTGTTATTATTGTTATTATTATTATTATAATAGACATATTACGCTATATACATGTTGTAACTAACTCTGAGCCAAGCGAAATGCTATATTTTCAATAGAAATATTCGCGGATAACAGCGTGTTTCTATACTTAATTGAAGCAATCATTCAATTATTCACTATTCTTCTGCTGTAAATATACTTTATAGCTCCTGAGTAATAACTGTAATATAGACACATGTAGTTTTTTTGGTTAATGTTTTTTATTTATATATATGAGCTTTTACGATACACGGGTTCCCTTTCGAAATCGAAAACAACAAATTGTTTGCGTTAGACATAAACAATAGGTCCATAGCTAAATATTTTTATAGAATTGCATTACCATTTTTGTATAGTTACTTTTGTTAGTATGAAGCCACATCGTCGAAAATTCACAATGAAAAATTGCAGTTTCAAGTATTATCAATGCGTATATTCGTATTTATTTATACAATATTCCTTGTATAAATAATTAAATAGGAAGCCAGTGCAGCAGATCTTAGGTAGCAACCCATAATATATTATAGATTCACATGTTTGCAAACGATTATGAGAAAACTTGCATTATTTTACTTGATCGCAAGTATAAGAGTAAACTTTCTTAACGGCTCGATAAAAGATGCTTTCTTACGTAAACACATGATTAGTACGAATATCTCATAGACAAAAAATTAAGTAACGAACTTAAATAATCGACCTAAAAGAGTAAATGCACGTGAATTTAATAAATGTACTGATAATTGTAAAAAAAGTATGTCCAAACTGCGACGAGCGTCAAGTCATTCGTTTCAATAAAGAAGATCAACGTTTTCTGCGTGAATTATTTGTAAATTTGCACGTTCTCACCACCTTATAACTTGGATTCGTGCTTATATAACTATAAGTAGTTCTCTCTCATTGTTGCCGATAATTTCACTATTTTCATCGCTACGTTCCTTAATTCTATCTATTTCATATTTTTTTCTTTTCAAAGAGAAAAAGCGTTACAGCCGTTATGTTGGGCAAAGCAATTGTTTAATATAATACGAGGAATAATGTAACGTATTTATTATTTTATTGATTTAAAACAATTTATTATTGTACGTTTAAAGAGATGCTACCTATTACGCGTTGGCGTGCGTAAGAATTGTAGATAACTAAAATAAAATATTCTTACAGAAAACAGTACACGAGTAGCTTTAATTTTATTTCATCTTAAAAACTATAATTTTTCAGGTAAGTTTAAAAAACACTTTTTTATGCTTAGCAATATAGTTTTATTAAAAGATCAATTTTATATAACTATAGTTTTATACGCCATTTTATTCGAATCCTAAAGAGGCGAACGTAAATTCAGTGTAAAATTCGAATAAAATCAGTAAAATTGTATAAAAAAATAATTTCATAATATTTCAAGCAGCCAAAATTTATGCTTTAAAATATAATGATTTTTCATCATTTAAATGAAATAATAAAAATACATTAAAACAATTTTGTAAAATAACAAATATAATTGAAAATGTTATAAACATTTTAAAAGTGAATTCGAAGTCGTAATCATTTTGTAATAATACCTGATGAACACTTAATCGATATAATAACCGTATAGACATGCAAAACATTCCATCGAATTATATCGCAATAAATTTCAACTCACTTTTAACACGATTGCAAAATATACAATTATCAATCGAGTTGATTAGAACAATTATTACTAGTAGAATAACTTTGATTCTATTGCAATCACGATGATATTTCACGCACAAAATATTATGCTTTTTGATAATACACTGCAAAAATATGCGGGATTACAAGGGAGATTTAACTGCTCCTGTTTCCTTTAGAATTTAACTTGAGATTGCTCGAGGCGAAATTGATATCTACAAAAATATTTGCAATTTCATAAAATTCATCTTTGATAAAAAATATACATAGATCTTTTGATATCGCCATTCGAAAGTTTCAATATATATAAAATGTTCTTAAGTCTAGCTTACAAATTGCATTGTAGTAAGGGACGTAAGCGTTAAGGATTCCATCATCTTCTTGCTCTATGTACATGCATATATTAAGTACATTGTGGAGTATATGTCTGTTAACTCTTGTAAACTCTGTCAATGAATAAATTCATAATAGATCATTCAACGATTCTCTTTCTGCTATATATAGTACTCTGTTTTTATAGATTTTTGATTTTCGTTAGTTTCCGTCCAGCGTACTAATATTTAGTGTACCACTACCGGTGAAATATGTGTGTGTGTGTGTGTGTGTGTGTGTGTGTGTGTGTTATGTATTTCATCATTAATTATATATATTAGCACTGTGCGTGTAAACAGTAAACGTTGAAGTCTGGAAAAGTTTATGGAACAATTGTAAGAATCACATATTTCATGCGGGAGCAGAGAAGGATATGTTCCATTCGAATATCTGTTAAAGTCTTATGTAGTCATGCATATTAAAATGAGGTAATCGAGCTGAGACAAAGCAGTTGCCCTAAATTATTCCCTAACCGCCTTTCCCTAATAGGAACGAAATTTATTTTCAAAATAGCTAATAAAAATAATGAAATTAGCTCTAGTATTCTAGTTATTAAAAAATGTCTCGCGAACTCGAATGAAATGATTAGAAATAAAAAAACCGTTCCTCAACCTCAACACTCAGATGCTCAGGCACACAGCATCGTTTTGCCACTCGCGATGCACAGTAATAAAGTGACACTTGAATAAAAATAGTACAGTAATAAAGAAAATGAGATTTCAGATGTGAGAACAATCGCCCGTACAAAAGATCATCAATATCATCGTGGTCATAGCTATGTACTTATAGCTATGTACTTATCATTTCTTCCTAAAGATGCTAGACATACCGGGCGAATTAGACTTTTGCTGGAAGATTTTACTGACACGTTGACGCATGTCCTCGACACCCTGGCCGACATTGACCGAAGCCATCGATAACGAAATCCCACTGCCCATCGATGCTGACCTGCAATTCGTAAGTGTCCATTGAATTTGAGAATGAGTGAAAATGACTATTTTTGATCTACATCGAAAAGAGTTGTCGCACTGTTTATTCATACCTGTCCATCTGTTTGGGCATATCTTTTTTAGACTCGATTTCCCGCAAAAGCGAGCGCACAGCATCTTTATGCTGAGGTGCTACTTGATTTACTAGTCCTTCTAGATACTTAAGACCAGGTACAATGGCATTGTTTACGCACTGATTGCTCAATGTGCAGTACACTAGAACAGAGTATGCCTCGACTAGAGCGTTAGCTAAATCAGGTTGTCTATTTTGTTGAAGTGCAGACGCAGTTAGACGGGTCAATTGAGTTGCTATTACTGTGTTTAAAAATATAACGTGGATTAATCAAGATTTTCGATCTATATATGGTTTGAAAGTTTGAGGCATTCGAATAAAAAATTACCGTCTTCGACAAAATTCTGGGGACAATACGGAGCTATCGCGGCTAGAGTCAGAACCAGAGGAGCAGCCAAAACACTGGGGACACCTTGAGGATCTCGCACAATAGTTTCCAGCGTTAACCGGGCTTTATCCTTTGCATCTCGCACATCGCTCTCTGTCACAAGTTTGCCCAGTACTTGCACTGCAGCTGCTTTAACCGATCTAGCGAATATCTTTTCAATTTAGAATGACATTCTGATTGTATTTTAATGAACTATTTGTAATATAAAGATTTTTCTTACGAATCTGAATCACTAGCTAGCGTAACTACCGCCGGTGCTATTCTTACGTCGACTAGTTTATTAGAGACTTTACTTATTATAGAGCTAAAGAGAGAAGCAGTAGCGCACTTGATAGTTGAATTTTCATGAACAACGCCTAGAAAATGGGAACAAGGGATATTTCAATTGTATTACAGAACTTTTACAACAATTCGTTTCTTCATCCCTGTAATGTAGTATATATATAAATATAAACTTACCATCCCACAATGCTGAAAGGACGTGTTCTTGTAATTTATCCTGTGCGCAATACTTGACAACTGCGATTCGAAGGCCACTGAGATCAGCACCACGCAAAGCCAATTCTACGAGGAAGTGCTTGAGAGCATTGGTAAATTCATTGCTATCTAAGGTAGAGAGTATTGTTAAGTGTACTGGTACAAGATTTAAATTAATAGATTGGTTGTCATTATTTAGCGCGGAGAGCTCTTCGTTCAACCTATCGAGATGTGGCTTGAAAGCTAGAAGAATCTGAAAGAATCGAATTCGTTTGATAAATGCATTCTTCGTTATTGAAATTCATTATTCACCTTGTATCGTGTGATGTATTTTCCAAAGCTCAGGCACAAAGATTGTAGATATGTAAGAAGCCCGTTGACAACGTTTTCTTGGGACATATTCACGGACAGCGCTATGTCAATAACATCGAGTATTCTATAAAAATAAAGAATATTCTATGAGTATGAACAGTTGGCCCCAACATAATAATTATAATACGTGGACGAATACAGTCGATGAATCGCATAGTTACAATTTTTCGGATAACCACTCTAGTTCGGACCACGTGCAATCGCCCCAGGCACTGAGAAGGAATGTATTCAGTAAGATACCAATATCCAGCTCGCATTCGTAAAAGATTTTTGGATTTACAATCGATAAACTGCAGAGACTCGTGAATTCAGGAGCTAGAAATAATAATAATAATAATAATAATAATAATAATAATAATAATAATAATAATAATAATAATAATGAAATTATCGAATGACTTGTTAGTCATTGTTCCTTTATAATTTGACATTTGACATTTGACAATTTGACGAGGTAAGCTGTAAAACTTACGAAGCTGCGGTGATAAGCTCTCCTGCATACGCCTACGTACGTTTTCGTTATCGATAACGCATATGACAGTATGAGGTAACAACTTGCACAGCAAATCGAGTAACGCCGCGGTTCTATTGCCCTCGTGGTAGTCTCGAGTCGGAGAGCTCGAATTCGTTAGCGAAGGTTTAATGAGACTGCGAAGCTTGCCAAGTATACGCGGCAGCAGGTGTGATTGCAACCTTTTCAAAGACAAAGCCCACTGCGCTAAAATTGGTAGCAAGATACTGCTTGCGGCATCCACGACATCCGCTGAGATATCCTCCATCGCTGTGAGCGCTAGCTCTTCGCACTAAAAACAATACGATGGGATATTAAAAATAATACAATAGGATATGATTACGAGAGGATAAATATTCGAAATAAAGGTTGAATCTAACATACTTGGAAATATTTATCGGGATCGTCCATAAGAGCAACGAGCAACGATAAGCTCTTAACGACCGCGACTCTGACTGCTGGTTCTTTGTCGTCCAGCAACATCTGCTGCAACATCGATATCATTAATGAGTTCCTAATACCGCTAGTTGTATAAATCGCTAACGCGGCGCAGCATTCTGCTGCCAGCATTCGTCGTTCCGAATATTTATGTTGGCTTTGCTCCCAGCACAAATTCAGCACCTCCTCGTTGTCGGTTGGTTCCTTTTCTAATTTCGCGATCGCCGTCAAGCCTAGCAATGAAATACTCATTGAATTATCCGAATGATCGTCGACTTCTTTTCTCATTAATGAATTATGTATGTCTTTTATTATGTACCAGCAAGGACCATCTGTCTCTCCTCGTTATGCGGTCGTTTTTGCAGATTGAACAAAATCTGCAAGAGCTTTTCGCGCTCGACAGAGCTGCTTTGCAACTTAACGACACTCAATAGAAGCGATATCACCTCCTCGCGTTTGTTCAAGATGACGTTAGGAATTATGCGCGGTAGCGCGTGAGTCGCAATATCCGGTAGAAGATCGCGCGTTATGCCCTCCTTCAATGGCTCCTCGATTACTTGAGTCGCGTGTGCTGGCGCCGCTATCTGGCAATGCTTTAATACCTCGCGTCTAAAGCTTGCCGGCAGGTATCTGTGGATAATTCTTCATTTGAGATTGAAACATCGGGGAAATGTCATATAAAACACACCTAGATGGCGAATTAGACTCGTTGGCAGAGCTGTCGGTGAGCTCTGCCCTAGGGAAGTGTATACGGGTCCAGTCTCGTTCGCTCGTCTCGGTCTCACCGAGACTCACAACCATGGATGCGCTGTCCTCTTCTTCGGCCTCTGGAACAGCTGCTTGGGAAGATGATGCGTCCTGAGGAGGCGATTCCAGTATTTCAAACTTATCCGGCGTGGTCGAGCTCGAATTCAGCGTCAGGACCGTTCCCGTATTCTCTTGCTATTAGAACCATTTGTTCTTAGTACATTTTATTTATTATTATCTTTCCGTTTAACGGAATAATTGTCAAAATTGCAATAGTTACCTCAGTTGCCGAAACAACGCTTCTTAGATTAGCAGTGGCCAAAATATCCTCCAAATTTGTCTTCTCTTGCTCGAGCACACCAGTTTGTTCTTTCAGTCTTTCTACTTCTTGAGCCTGTTCATTCATAACTTTTCGTAATTCGGCTTCTTGCCTTTCTAGTTCCTCCAATTTTTTCTTCTCCTCTACCTCTTTCTCTAAGTCTTCCGTTTGTACAGCAATTGTGCTCGAAGGTGGCTTATCGTATCCGGTTGATCTCATGAACTCTCTATAAATTTGTAATAATTCAGGAGGTTTAGGAATATTCAGACCTACATCTTGCCAGTCCTCAAAATCCTGATCTTCATTCTCATCACTGAAGGTTATAGATGTCAATTTGTAGGTATTAGCTAGCAAGTACTCGTTTACCAAAAAATTTAGGGCTCTTTGCTCGTGAGGTTTTATGGGATGTTCGAATACACCCTTTTCAGAATTCTTATCAGGAGTGCTGACCTCGGATTCTACAAAATATGTACTTTTATAAAATTACTTCAAGCTAACAATAACACCAGCATTTTCTATTATATCATTGTCATTTTACCCGTTACAACGGTCAAATTAGCACGCAAGGAATTAATATTTTCTTTTGCTTTCCGCAGCTCGAATTCAAGAACTGCCACTCTTTCATCCACACCACCACCATCTTCGGAGTATCTTGTCATGTCTAAAGAATCTAAAGTTGCTTGACTGGATGATCTTGCTGCCGCGGCATAGAAATAATAATATATTAGTTTAATATATTCTTTAAAAGAACTTGATTTATAGTTCTTACGATCAATATTTATAATTCTTACGTATGGGCAAACACAGTTCTGGCTTCAAGTTTAAACATTCAAAGTTGTTGGGATTAGAAAAGAAATCTTTTAGCACGGGTAGTTCTCGATCAGCTTCACAAAGCTCGGCATGAAGCTCTAAAGCAGTTAGGAGTAGCCTTTCGCTAAGCAATTTCGTAGCTATCTCCTCGTACGATATGACAAGTTGGTTACGTTCATTTCCTAAAAAAAATCACAAATGGAAAAAATAATGAAATTTATTTAAGAATTTCTATAGAAAGAAGTTGCACCTTTGACGGATTTTACGTCCTGGGGATGAGGTTCGGAATTCCTAACCTCCTCGACGGAGGAGCTGGCCATCGTCCTTAGATCTCGTCACTCGTTGTGCAATAATCTATAGCTTTATGGAAAACCGTGGCTTCCACGGGATAATAGTATCAAACTAAACGGTACATGCTTAACTCTAAAGTGTCACCGAGTCTCTTGTGTCGATAGCAGCAGATGTGGCTATCGTTATAAAAGCTATTTACTATTGCAACGACTAATGCAGATGCATAAGACGTATGCTCCGTCTGACAGCGGACGATGCGCCGCTACTCTCTCTTAGATCATGTGCACATATATATATATATATATATATATATATATATATACAATGTGATGACTTGTGTACAACTCAATATGTACTACGCGCTACACAGTTTACAGAGTAGGATTTCGGACTTTACCTGCAACGCCTACGTAAGGCAACTGGAATTTTTATATCTACAGACTTTCTTTAAGTGCGCAATTAGCATGATTTTTCTAGAATATACGCGTCTAAAAATAATTTTGATTATTTAATATTATAGAAATTGGCCTACAAATAGTTAAAAAAAGCCTTTACACTCGCAATTCGCAATATGGAGATCGTGGATAAAGGTGTAAGCGTGGATTGTGAAAGAATAAAAAATCCGCAACGTATTTATAATATATACGCATTGAAAGATTGGCACTTGTGAATTGTGATTTTGTGATTTTGTGATTTTGTGATTTTGTGATTTTGTGATATTGTGAATTGTGAAAATCACCGGCTAAATTGCGCAAATTCACCACCGACAAGGGGGGCGTTACTTTATTCAGCACTCGCCAATCGAACGAAACAGCGAACAGCGAACAGCGAACCTTTCGGAGTTCGGAGGAGACCTGGAGACGTAGGCTCGTTACAGCTTACAGCTTACATAGTATACGCACGGCTGTGTAGTAACTGGATTGTAAATATCAACATCGTAGCGACGAGACTGCCAGGAATTGAAGATCAACGGAAAGTCGCACCAAGACTTTCTAACCTTCATTAAACTACTAGACTTTCTTTTCGTCGCGGATGATTCTTCTATTTCTCGGATACTCAGCGGAATAAACGACGAGGCAAGTTACATCGCAGGATATTGCAGACTCTCTCTCTCTCTCTCTCTCTCTCTCTCTCTCTCTCACACACACACACTCACGCAACATTCGCTTCGATTGTGAATTTGTCAAGCGCATTTCACCCACACACCTTTATCGTTTTTTTCTTCATTTTTAACCAGATGATCGTTTGGGCCTTCGGTCATTAAATGCGATTCTTTTTTTAGTTAAATCTATCGACCAGTGGTTAATGTCACTGCACTGTAAGCGAGTGTCTGGGATATTTCTCGACTTCGTAACTTTTGATGCTTCGTTTATGCTAAATTGATCAACTTTCTTTTTTTCGATGTAGAGTCCACGTTTTTCTCTGGAATTTTTTCGATTTTCCAGTTTTCCTCGTCGGTTTCTTCCTAAGAATCACAGTGATTCATTTTTTCTTCTCACTCTCTTGCTCAATGTATATCTTGCAATGATGGAGAAGTCTGTGTAATGTAATCTATTTAACGTCACTTTGCTTTTGTGCTTAATCATTGAATAACGGGGATAATGAATTTTTGATGATTCTTGATACAGTTGTATTGGCAATCTATGTATAGATTCATATACTCTACTATGCATATAATACATATATAAGTGATAAATTAGGTAATCGTCATAAAGAGAATTTCAATTAACTTTTTTACTTTGCGCATCATTATACAGAGTTTAAAACTGATGATGATAAATGACTTACCTTGACAATTAACAAAAGTCACATAATGTGAGTAATAACATAGTGTTTTAATTTCAGTCAACAATGATCTAGCAAATGCTTATCCTAAAAAATGTCAAATAATAGAGTGCCACCACCCTCGTATGGGCTAGATCATCCAGTAAGAATTGTTCGACTAGAAAATGGTATATCATCAATCCAAGAAGCTATTAGAATGATACGTGCAAATTTCACAGACGAGGAGATAGATGATTTGGATCAGGGTACGCTAAAAAAGTATTAACTTATTCTCTCCTATAAATAAGTAGTTACATATACTTATAATATTTCCAGACAACCTTCGTACCATGATAGAAGAACTAATAGATCCTGATGTCAGTTTTGACACGACGGATGGAGCATCGTGCCCTAACCAGACGACGACTAGCATTCCACAATTAAGTTCTGATGATGAGTAAGCATTGAAATTGACTTTATTATCAAATTATGCAACAACAATTTAATATTAGAAATTCTTGTTTCAGCACAAGGTACTGTTGGGTATGTTTTGCAACAGATGAAGATGATGCAACTGCTCCATGGGTGAAACCATGTCACTGCCGTGGTACAGCTCAATGGGTTCATCAACGTTGCATCCAGCGCTGGGTAGATGAAAAGCAAAAAGGACGTGCTGGTGTTCATGTTGCATGTCCTCAATGTAATACAGAATACATTATCGTATATCCCCACATGGGTAAGAAATTGAAATGATGAACTTATTATTGTGTTTGTAGAATTTTATTGATATAATATTACAATTTTAGGCCCGTTAGTCGTGATATTGGATAAAATTGATGGACTTATCTTTCGAGTGTGTCCACTTATAGCAGCTGGAATTGTAGTTGGCTGTGTATATTGGACAGCGGTAACATATGGTGCGGTGACAGTAATGCAAGTAATTGGCCATAAAGACGCACTCTCCATGATGGAGCAGGCAGATCCCTTGGTGCTATTAGTAGGCCTTCCAACAATTCCAATTATGCTTTTCCTAGGAAAGATGCTGGATTGGGAGGATCAAGCTCTTAGTTTGTTCAGACGACATGCTTGTAAAGTTCCACTTTTAAAACGCTTTTTAAAATGCCGGTAAGGAACATTTTATACAATGGTTGTCTATGTTTTGCACTATTTCCCCTAATATTTCTCAACAATTTGATATTTTATTCTTACAGTTGTTCTGAAGACGATGTAGCGAGATCTCAAGATGTTCCCCCAATGACTGATCCAGTTTCAGCTACACGAGTTCTTTGCGGAGCTCTGCTACTACCTACTATTGCAACTATCTGTGGAAGAATATTTTTTTATAGTATAAAGTCAAACTTTCAAAGAACTTTATTAGTTAGTCTCGTTGTTTACTTTATTTTAATTATTAATGCACATTTACGTGTAAATAGTTAAAAAAAACTCTATCGTTTCAGGGTGGAGTAGCATTCATTACAATTAAGGGAGCCTTTAAGATTTATCATAAGCAACAACAATACATAAGGCAACGCCAGAGGCGCATTATGGATTATACAGACACTAACATAGCATTGTACAGAAGACAAAGGAGTTCGGAAGATAATCAGACTAATTAATTATATTGAAAAATATCAGTAAAATAGTTTAAAACAATATACAACCTGTACAAACTTCCTAGCACGAAAAAAAATAAATATACTTTTGACTAATTTTATTTAGGAACAGTTGAAGTTCAGTTGTTATTGAAATATTTTTTTAACTGATGTTGTAATAAAATTCGAGAATACTTTTTTTATTACTCAGAAGCTTCAAAATATACAAAATAGAAAGTGTTCCAAAAACATTGCAGTGTTTGTCTAATATGACGTGTAATATAATAATGATAAAAATAAAAAAAATAACACTTTTATGTTTACGAATTTTATTAATTTAACTTACATACATACATTATCATACATATATATATATATATATATATATATATATATATATGTATTATATATTATATTTGGATTATAGCTTTTATAAGAAAAATATTTCGAACATCGAATTTCAAGAGACATCTGCAGTTAACTTCAGACTACTATATTAATTCGCATATATGGGGACGAATGGCGGGTTCGAGCGTTCGAGTTGGTTGGATTTGGATCGTGTGTTGATATATATTATTTATAATAATTAATATATATTTATCTTGATGGCTTTGCTAGTGTGCGTTTGCTCTATATATGTTCAGAGTTCAGACTTCAGATCTATTTAATATGCTACTGTGGATGAGATGTATTGAAAATCAAGTAAATATTATATATGTATAGATATAATAGGAAAGGAAATTATTAAATTCTTAACAGTACTCCGTTACCGAAGTATGTTCAAGATATTTTTTTCATAATTGAGACTTCAGTTTTCTTTCAAACTAAGCTTTCAATGTAAGTTGCAGCGTAATAAGCAAAGTAGTATGTTTGTAATACATTTTTATTTCGCGAGTGTATAATGTACTTTCAGAGGTTATGTTTATTGTTTACAAAACGAAATCTTGAAAAACTTTACGAGTCTTTATTGCTTTTATTTAATTCTCCTTATTTACTTAGTTATGTTCATTCAAAATTCGTGAACTTAATCTTGTTATTATTATTATTAATATTATTAACTAAAATGTTGACATTTACATTTCATAGTACTTTTGATTGATTAATATTTACAGTTTACGTTTATTCACAGTACATAATCAATTTACATGATGAACAATGAAGAACGCTGTAGAACACTACTTGCAGATTTAGGCAAAGCTACTCTAAGAGGTGTCAAAAAGTGTCCTAAATGTGGTACTTATAATGGATCTAGAGGAACCTGTTGTAAAAACAAATACTGTGATGCTGTTTTCAAGGGACCTAGTGAGAAACGTAAACTATCTACGGAAGCTTGCAAACTTATTACCGGATCGACTGCTCAAATATTCTCTGTACAAATGCACGATAAAAGTCCTGATCATCGTGGATTTGTACAATTACCAATTGTTAATTTAAAGCCTTCTAATGAATTAGGTGTCATAAAATCTCAAAACTCTGCTGCTTTATGTTTTGTTGATAACTGTGAAAAGAGTTTTAAAAATAGTGTTTTACAATGTCACGTAAGTTTTGAACTGCAATCTTTTGATTCCATTATTTGTAAAATAATTTGCATCTCTTATTTTTAGGAAAAGGATACTTCTGTTATGTCTACATCTTCTTGTCATCATATTCAAGCAGCACTACGTTGTTATGCAGAAGCACAACCACTAACACTGCGTAATTCCATATTATCTTCTCTAAATGTTGATAATGAAATAAAACAAGATATTTGGGTATTAGCTACAGAAACTGCGGGACCACTTGTTCAAAGAGTATCAAAAAATATTATGGCCGTCAAGTGTAAAGCATCTCCAAAGAATCCACTTGGTTACTTACATTTTTCTTTCTTTAATATAAAATTAAAAGACAAAGTGGAGTACAAATATTTTTGTAACTGTTGTATTCCTAAGGTACCTTAATTAGATTACATAAACGATTTTTCTTTCATACATTATAACAAAGTTTAAAGCTTCAATATTTTGTTTATATTAACAGACTAATAAATTGAATGATAATAAACTTGATGCCATTGCCACCAGAAGGTGCATACATTTTTATGCTTGTATTTGTGCATTTGCAAGTGATCCAAAATTGACAGACGAGTTTCAGTACTACATTAATATCGATCAGTCTGATTTCATTATTCAAGATCCACTTGCTTTTGAATTTGATCTTAATGAAGCAGGTAAACTCGTTGAAATGGGTAATTAAAGCAATAAATTTATACTAATCCTTCATTATTTTTATAGTTTTTATGGCAAAAATGTATTAATTTTACAGATTTTGAAAGTTTATCAGACGATACACATCTTTTAATATTCAGGGATGATTCTCTGACAGTTCAAAATTTACAGCATGATAGATTAGATATCGACGGTATAAATTTAGATTCATCAATACTAACTACTGATATTGTTGATGATAGCATTAAAGATACCAATGATCATTTGTTACACGATTCTAATATCATATCTGAGGTATCTATTAATTCTTTGAGATTTTATAAATAACTAGTAAAGAAAGAAATTTCTTTGTGTGATAGTAAAGATTTTTTTAGGTGCATAATTTAGAAGTAATAGATCAAAATGCAGTTTTTGATGGAAGTACAATAAAAATTATTGGAGACCCTATCATGATTGATGCTAATCTTGAAAAGAACATAGACAAAGATACTTTTTTAGATGACAATATGCATCCTGGAAATGGAACTACTATCAAAATTCTCAATCACAGTCTGTTATTTGATACCAGTAATATTAAACTTCTCGATTCGAAAACTGCACCTTATCTTATAAATAGTTCGATGCTTTCGAAAAGGCCAACAGAACGTAAAGTAGTGTCATCGACAAAGAGAAAACGTGAGGAAAACAAAAATCTTCATGCAATCACAAATTTAAATTCTATCGAACCTAGAAAAACAAAATTAAAAACTTCACATTCGGTCAAAAAGTATCCTAATACATGTGAAAATGTCGACGAAACCGATGCTAATTTATCCTTTATTAAATGGTTTGTATCTTATATAATTATTATATTAAAATTTAGAGAAATGATCAACTTTCAATGATTTAAAAACGAAATAAAATCGCAGGTTGTCCTCGATTACGGAGCGGATAAATCAAACAATGCATTTTCAATTCGATGGCAAACCAGAGCCTCTAGTCTTTCATGTTCCTCAGATGTTCTTTGAGTGTCTTCGCGAAAGAATGTCATGTGGTGGCAAGAAAAAACGGTTGCCTAACTCTACAACTGCTTTTGTTAGAAGGGACGGTGTTCCCTTGGGAACTTTTACGAAATACACTTGGCACATTACAAATATATTACACGTAAAAAGTATCTTTGAGACACCGCTCATTCCTTTAGAGATTACTAGAAGTTTTGTGCAAAATGCTGATGGTACGTATGAATTGTATAGAAGAGAAGAGACCGAAATTGACAGATTCAAAAAAACGGATAACACAGCTCTGATTAAACCACTAGAGCTGAAAACATTTTTAAAAGTTGGTAAGTATTAAAGATACGAAATTTCCTCTTTATTAAATATATAATTGTGTATTTCTCTTCAAAAGTACTAAATGATTGAATTATTTATTATTTAAGGAAACACATCGCCCAACCAAGTACAACCAACACCTTTCTTGATTGAATGGATACCAGATATTTTACCAATATCAAAAATTGGCGAACTTCGACTAAGTTTTGAATTTGGACATGTGAAAAATGAATCTCCCCAAAGGTGTACAAAATTTGCCTTATCTAAAAACTACTAATATCTCTTTTGCATACATTTTATATTATTAGATATTTAAAAAATCGCTTTTAATTATATTTTCTTGCAATGTTGATTTTTAATATTTATTTTTCAAAAGTTAATCTCTTTTCGATATGTGTACATACAAAGTATGGGGAGAATTAAAAATCGTTAAAAAAATATTCATTTTTAAATATTTATACAAAAATTATGGCATGCATTTCGTTTATTTACAAATACTTCAATCAAATCTAGTATTTTGCCATTTTTTATTGTATACATATACATGTGTATAAACTAAGCCGAATGAAAATATTTTCATTTAATGTTTGCTTATGTTACAAAGGTTAAATAATTTCTTAAATTTCAATAATTATAAGTATTATAGCATATGATTAAACGAAAATGTTGCTGTTGTTATTTGAAATTTGTGACAAGTCAATATTATAGCTAAATTTAGGTTAATTTTGAAATTTACAAACCAAATATAATAGTATTTACTTGTAAAAGTAAAATTATTTAAAAGTAAAATGTTATTTATATTTATGAAATGTGTGATATAAAAAATGTAAAAATGTAATGTACACCTTATATGTATTGATTAATAATATTCTTAATTATTCAGTAATAAAATTATGTACTAATTGTTAGTTATTTGATAAGAAATGAATATTCATGTAACGAAAAAAGTCAAGGATAAAAAGGGTATATACAGGATTTGTTTTTTAAATTCCACTTATTATTAGTTAGTTTTTACATAAGTATATCAAATTTTTTTGGTAGACATACAATATGATAGATAATTTTTACTTTTAATCTCAATTAGGTACTTCACACTTCTTCCAAACCGGGGTTTTGAATTCTTAATTTAAATCCGTTTACGAAAATATCACACTTATGAATAAATCTTGGGATAAATAAAGTTCAATTATTAAATTATTTTAATTTAAAAACTAAACGAATTTTACTTTAAGTACATTTATTTAAATCATGGGAAGTATAAAGAAATTCGTTCATTTGAGATGAACTAGTAGATCAATAAGTACATTAATCATCAGAGAATGATTAATTAAAAATGCAAATTACTCATATCTTTCATCATAGTTATCTGTACATTCTTTCGTTTGTAGTTTTAAAAATAGATCAAATTAAGAATTAAATAAAAATGAGATAGGTAATTCATTTAAATTTAGGAAATCTTTTGTAAATATTATTTTTTTGCTAAACGATAACAACTGGATATTACACTTTGAGTTGACTACTACTATTCTGACACGCTTCGTAATTGATAATGCAATATATTAAAATAACTTATTACAATTAAACAAACTATAATACTGCAAGTGAAAAATAAACAACTTTATGAGACACGTACTGTTTATCTCAGACTATTTCACATTGCACAATAAAACAATATTTGTAATGAGTGGTTTTTACATTCTTACAAACTGTTAAATTGGTTGCATTTTTTGCACAATTCAGTTCTGTAGTCGTAGAAATTTATTACTTTTTTTAAACTTCACCATCTGTTTAAAGATTCTGTTCTGTATTAATCTTTATAATCATACCAACAAATTTTGTAATGGTCTATAAATTAAAAGTAATATTTAAAAAATGCCCAAATAAATATAACACAAAAAATAAACTCAACGTTAATACTTAGTACTAAATAAAAAATCTGCAAGAACTTGAAATTGTCATATTTTTAGAAATATTTATGAATCTACATTTTTCCTATTTTCTGTGTTATAGTTTGTATTTTGAAATCTGCAATGAATAATGAATTCATTAAAAAAAAAAGTGATATATCTATTAAACTTTGAAATTTCAAATCTTAAGAATATCGCAATGGCTGACCTAGATATTTTAAACTTCTAGAGTACAAAGTTGACGGTACATCTGTGACCATTAATTGTACTGCATCAGACATTTCATCGCTTACAACCACTTTAAAATATGTACATAGCCTCTTACCCCCCCCAATTGTATTAGTATCGTAGGGTGGACTTAAGACATCCAAAAATGCACATGGACCCTCAAGACACGTGATTTCATGAAGGTTCCTTGCAATTGGAGTTAATACACATGCACCATCACTTTGGCCAACGATAGCCGAAGGATGCTTAACAGCTGGAATGGCTTTATCCGGTTCCAAAACTTGGTCGCTATCCGATTCTATCGTATAACTATCTATTTTTACAACACCACTGATAACCTGCAATGAATTGAATAGTTGTATAATTGAAAATTTGCTTCTTAAACCGGCGATATGCAAAGAGAAATTGACCTTCAATAAGCCATGCATTTCCGGATGATCGTGCATTGGTAAAGTTACTCCAGTTTTTAGAATGAATACGGCTATTGTAATATCTTGATTTTCAAAAATATCGATAACACACATTGGTGCAGGTTGAACATGTACCATGTCAAATACTCTTTTGTCAACGTTAACATCTTCAGCTGTTATCTCGTTGATAAGGCATCTCAATTTTTCAAAATTTTGCAAACATAACTTATAACTAGCACTTTTACGGCCAGAAAAAGTTTTTAATGCATGTTTCCATAATCCTTCTATTCTAGTTCCCATCAGTCACTTTTTTAATAGCTGTTTCTTAATATTTCTGCAAAGAATAAATTCTCTAAATAATATTATGAAGAAAGAAAGTAACCTCTTTGGTATACCAAAAGAGCGAAAAGAATATAAATTGTATTTTCAGCAGTTTACTTCAGATAAGTCAATCTTATACTTGATACATTTTTTCGAAAAAACACAAGGTCGTATAATTAGAAAGAAAAAAATTTAATCGTCTTTTTTCTTATCTCATTAACTCGTCGTACTTCGTAGAGTAATTGCTAGGATCCATTAAAAATCCATTGATCGATTCTCGAAAACTGATCAGAATAATATAAATAATGAACTCATACTCGGATCACGGGTGACAGCCTCACAGGCACGAGTGCACAATGGTACAGTAGTACAGTAGTACAGTAGTACAGTAGTACAGTAGTGCAGTAGTGCAGTAGTACAGTAGTACAGTCTGCACAGCAGTACAGTCTGTACACTGTACCGTAAAGAGATGAAAAACTGTATTTTAGCCGATAGACAGCGCTATTCAAACATCTCCGACATACATGTATGTCATTAACAGATTCAATATTAATCAACATTATTCAACATTATTCGACATTATTCGACATTATTCGACATTATTCGACTCCGCAAATCGTGCTCGATAAATCACATTAAATCACATTCACATTCAAATTTCCCGCTACCAGCCGTTAGTAAATGAAACTGGTCCTGCTTGGTCGCTTCGTCCAGCTTCGTCCAGCTTCGTCAGCTTCGTCCAGCTTCGTCCAGCTTCGTCCAGCTTCGTCGGCTTCTCGTTCTCGCTTATCAAATGTTCCAAAAAAGCACACACTCACACAAACGCGAGCGCGCGCGATAACAAAACTATATACAGTATATATCGCATTTAATCTATATACTTGCAAGTATAGAATAGACACAAACGCAATACGCTGTAGGCAACGAGACTTCCAATTCCAAGTGGGCGACATATGTATACACTCAGATTATATATATATATATATAATATCTGAGTTCTCCTTTCGGTTTTCGAGGAAAAGCCGAAAAGCGGCTCTTCCGAAAATCTGTCTACTTCCGTAGTGCGCGCGAGATTAACGATTCCGTAGTACGTCAACGGTCGAGCATCGCTAGTGCGGATCTGCGAATTAACGTACAGCATTTCCGTTTCTTCGGATCTAGCATCTATCTTGAAACTCGAAAAGCTCACGCGATTACGCGAATAATATGCAAAAATATGTAGTGTCCTTTTGTTGCGACGTCGGCGCTATGTCAAACATTTGCGTGAATCTGATTAAAGCGACGAGATTAGGTTAGATCAGGTTAGATCCCCCGTATTCGACAGAACCTGCGACTACTCTTTCCTACTGTTGTACAATGGTAGGTTTTCCGTCCTTCAACTCTTTTCAATTAAACTCTTTTTCAGAGTCCTCCTTTTTTCTCACTTTTCACCTTTCATTTTCCACTTTCTTCATTATAGTTTACCATTATTTATTCCATTCTTTCTTAATAGGTTAGGATCCTTAACTTGTTGCATCTCCACCGCATACGTTCGGTAGTCATTTCTTCTTTAATATTCCGACTATTTAAAAATAAAACTCGTCTTTACTCTTGCAGTTTTGAAATAAACTACTTACCACGCAATCCAACAAAATGAACGGAATCATTCCTGAAATGGAGCAGATCATCAGTCAGCTTGAAAGAGGGACTGTGGTTACCAAGTTCTTTCCGAGAAAAAGACCTGAAAAGAAAACTTTAATGATACGTAGAGAAACCAGACAAATAGTTTGGGCTCGAAATACTACTTCAAGACCTTTCGATGGATCTGGTAATTTCATCTCATTCGACTTTCAATTTATAAATGCATTTTTTGACATAATATTTCGTTGATCTATTTCTTATCGACTTATTCTTTCTAGTCGATATTCGAGAGGTTAAAGAGATTAGAATAGGAAAGAATTCTAAAGATTTTGAGAAGTGGCCTGAAGATGCTAAACGAATTGATAATTTTCGCTGTTTTGTTGTTTATTATGGTTCCGAATTTAGATTGAAAACTCTTTCAATATCAGGTAAACAAATATGAATTTATTAATTTCATAGTGAAGCATCCATTCCTGAATTCAATATTTAATGCGTAAATTTGAAAATTCCTTGTAGCTCTCAGTGAAAAAGAGTGTGAATTGTGGATCAAAGGACTTAGGCATTTGATGCATGATACGATAAGTGCTCCATACCCATTACAGGTTGAAAGATGGCTCAGAAAAGAGTTTTATGGAATGGAAAATTCCAGAGAAATGTAGGTTTAGTATTTGTCATTGGTTGTAATATTAAATTCTGAATATTTCTTTATATTTCATTAATATTCTACTCGATTCTACTTAAGGGTCACTTTAAAAGATGTCAAAGCCTTTTTACCACGAGTAAATTGCAAGATAGCAACGAATAAACTTAGAGAAGTTTTTCAAGAAGTTGACACAAAAAATAGAACTGAAATTGGATTTGATGACTTTGTCGTACTTTATCATAAACTTATGTTTGACCCTAACGTAAGGATTTTAAACAAAATACATTTACTAATGATGCAATACTACTTTATAGGAATATATTATTTTATGCATTATTACAGAATTTAACATACTGGACTAAACTATTAGCTTATTCAAATTCTGGAATGATGGTAACACTGCAAGAATTTCAACATTTTCTACTCACAGAACAACAAGATTCTTTAGGAAATAATGAATCAGATGCTTCACTTTTTATTCGCGAATATTTACAAGATCCTCAAAGAGACGTACAAGAGCCATTTTTTCATTTTTCGGAATTCATAGATTTTTTGTTTTCAAAGCAAAATGAAATTTGGGACGGTGAGTACGATGAAATCTATAACGATATGACTAAGCCAATGTCTCATTACTGGATCGCTTCATCGCATAATACGTAAGTTTCTTCAAATCATACTTTAAATCATTTCGATGATCAATGAGAATTTCAATAGTTCAATAGTCTCAATGAAAAATTTCATTCTGATTTACGTTTTTAATTTTAGTTATTTAATGGGCGATCAAATTAGTAGTGAGAGCAGTTGTCAAGCATATGTTAGGGCTCTGCGAGCTGGTTGCAGGTGTATAGAGTTAGATTGTTGGGATGGACCAGACGGGATGCCCTTTATATTTCATGGACATACTTTAACGACGAAAATAAAGTTTTTGGATGTGATTAAAACAATTAAAGAACATGCCTTTGCTACTTCCGAGTAAGTTTATTCAATTAATCAGAACAAAAAAAAAAGTTTATTCCTGTAGTATATAAACCTACGTTTATATAATGTTTTTGTTGTTGTTGTTGTTGTTGTTAAACTATCTTACAGATATCCTGTGATTCTTTCGATTGAAGACAATTGCACTCTACCGCAGCAACGAAAAATGGCAGTGGCTATGCAAGAAGTTTTCGGTGACATGTTGCTGGTTCAACCGGTCGACAAAGGCGAAAATACTTTACCCTCGCCATTTGCTTTAAGGAGAAAAATTTTACTGAAGCATAAAAAACTGCCAGACGGGGTTGACGAAAGTTCTTTTGTCATTCGAAATGACGAAAGCCGTCAAGAGATGGATTTGAGAAATACTATTAAAAATGGTATATTATATCTAGAGGATCCAGTGGATAGAGAATGGAATCCACATTTTTTTGTCCTGACACAGCAGAAACTCTTTTATGCAGATACATTCTCAAAGGCGCAAGAAACCGAACCGGATGACGATGATGAAGCAACTGTTAGAACTCCCGGTGATGTAAGTATTTAAAGCTACTTCATTAATAATAAATATAATATATTAAATTTTCGTTTTAAATATCATTCTAGGGTGTTCCAAATGACGAACTACATTTTGGAGAAATGTGGTTTCATGGCAAATTGGCTAGAGGAAGAGAGGAAGCGGAAGAACTGTTAAAAAGATATTCTCATTTGGGAGATGGAACGTTTTTGGTCAGGCAGTGTGTAACTTTTGTTGGAGATTATTGCTTATCATTTTGGAGAAAAGGAAAAGTCAATCATTGTAGAATTAAGTTAAAACAAGACATGGGACAGACTCAGTTTTATTTAATAGATACACACTGCTTTGACAGTTTATACAGTCTCATCACTTATTATCGTAATAATCCTCTAAGAAGTCAGGTAAAGTAATATATTTATACATTGAATTGTAATATTTTTATTAGTCTAAAAAAGCTGCGATTTATAATATGGTTAAGCGGAATTCGTTGTATGTACAGAAATTTTAAATTATAAATCATTACACTGTAACGAGCTTTAATTGTACAGTTACAAAGATTTGCATGCGCAACAGTATTTATTTATATATATATATATTGCTTCTCAATATAAATTAAAAACAATCATTTAAGAAAAAAATTTAATTAGAGCAAAACGTAACACTTTTGGATAATTATACCGCATTAATTTGTTCCAAAATTACACACAGAAGCATTACTACAGTCGACGGGTATAAGGTAAATACGTTTCATAATACAAGTGTACAATTGGATTTCTTTTACGTTACATTTGTCGTCTTGAAGTTTCTCATTACCACCCGTTTACAGACTTTTCGTTAATAATAATTTTTGTTTTAATTATATAATAATTCGTTTTCGTTTTCCATTTCAATTTTATTTATCTTTCTATTGTTATTCACACACATGTTCAATAGCACAGCGATCTATGATCTGTGACAATTACTGCTATATATCTAATAAGCATATACGTGTATGTTATAAATAAATGATCGAAAGCATGTTGTTGTTGTAATGAAAATATTCTTTGTTAGGATGCAATTCATAATTGTCTATTATTATTATAGTAATATTATTTTAGTTTTATTTCAGTTTGAATAAGAATAATTGTTATTATCATTATTATTACCATTTTAACTAATAGTATTTTGATTTTGTTAGGAATTTTTAATCACATTGCAAGAACCTGTACCACAACCAAGCAAACACGAGGAAAAAGAATGGTGGCACTCGGAATGTTCAAGAACATTGGCTGAAGAGATGTTAAAACGTGTACCCACCGATGGAGCCTTTTTAGTAAGGCCAAGCGAAAAGGAGAATAATTGTTACGCTATTTCCTTTAGGTGTGCATTTAAATAAAATGGAAGCGATATTTACCTTTATATGGATATTAAAAATTTATTAAAGTTATTCTTTCCAAAATTTAGAGCTGAAAATAAAATAAAACATTGCCGCATAAAACTTGAAGGACGACTATATGCAATAGGAACAGTGCAATTTGAAAGTTTGGTCGAATTAGTAAACTACTACGAACGCCATCCTCTATATAAAAAAATTAAATTAAGTTACCCAGTAAATCAAGAAATTGTCCGGCAAAGAGGCCTGGTAAGTTGTAACTTGATAGAAAATTAAATATTAAAAATTCACAAATTTAGTACTGTAAATAGAATATAATGTATTCAAAATTATAACAGGATGTCGACGATGGCTCCGTGTATGGAATTCCAGGCTATATGGATCCAACGACTTTTGTTTCAAAAGTTACGGTTAAAGCGCTGTACGATTACAAAGCAAGACGAGATGACGAATTAACTTTAGTGAAACATGCTATAATTACTAATGTAAATAAACAAAATGGTGGTTGGTGGAGAGGTGATTACGGCGGTAAAAAGCAACATTGGTTTCCGGCTAATTACGTCGAAGAAATCGAGCAAGATAATCAAACGGATGTGAGTCGCTTTGCAGATTTTAGTTTTGTTAGGAAATTTTAATCATATTGATACATCTATGGTACATCACCATAATGATAGATTTCAGTAATATTCATATTTTGAATACTTACTTTATTCCACTTACAGACGTCCGATTCGATGTCACTCGGTAATTTACAAAAAGGTTCATTAGACATAATGGGTGCTGTTGTGGAGCTAGTCATGTCCGACAGACCTCGTCTAGAATGGATTTTGCGAATACAAAATCCAAGTATGTGCTCTGTTTTCGAGGCAGCAGCTCCATCCAAAGATATTGCCGTTGAATGGGTACAAGCAATCCACGAGACTGGACAAAATGCTAGCGTCAGGGTAAATATCGTATTACGAAAATGAGATTTCCCTCTCATAGTATCGTATTGTTTTACTAAGCGTCATTTTGGCTTTTAGGAGAATCAACACAAAGAAATGGAACGAGCTTGGAGAATAGCGAAAGAAATGTCAAACCTGATAGTTTACTTCAGATCAGTAGCATTCAACGTTGAAAGATTAAGAGCCAAAGGATTCATTTTCAATGAGATGAGTAGTTTTCCTGAGACTAAAGCAGAAAAATTAATGTGTCAACAAGAAAACAAGTTCTTTTTACGATATCATCAGGTACAATTCAGCCGAGTTTATCCCAAGGGTCAAAGAATAGATTCTTCCAATTATAATCCGGTACCTATGTGGAATTCGGGCTGTCAAATGGTAGCTCTAAACTACCAAACAGGCGACAAGCCAATGCAATTAAATCAGGCGAAATTCCGAGAGAACGGTAATTCCGGTTATCTGTTAAAGCCTGATTTCATGTTTCACGAAGATTTTAACCCGTACGATAAGAGTTCACTAAGCGGAGTGGATGCGTTAAAGATAACACTGCACGTGATAGGAGCAAGACACCTAAGTAAACCGGGTAGAGGTACAGCGAGTCCATTCGCACAAATAGAAATTGTTGGCGCTGATTTCGACAGTGGCGTTAAATTAACAACAAAGACTATACGTGAGTAAAGAAATAATTAAAACAATTACAAACTAAGTGATTGCAATATTAATTTATTTATTTTTTAGCTGATAATGGTTTCAATCCTGTGTGGAATGAATCCTGTGAATTCCTAGTGGCTAATCCGTATTTGGCATTGGTTCGGTTCGTTATTCAAGATGAGGATATGTTTGGAGACAGTAATTTTATTGGACAGGCCACTTACTCTGTACGTTAAGTTTGTAATGTAGCAATACATTAAGAATTATTCAATACAGTAATCGAACAAAGATTTGTCATTTTTATTATGAATTTCAGGTTCGTTGTTTGAGAACTGGATATAGAAGCGTTCCTCTGAAAAACAGTTATAGTGAAGATCTTGAATTAGCGTCTCTTCTAGTACATGTGAAAATTTCTAGTTCAAGTGTGAGTGATAGATTATAATTTTTTTATGAACAACTCTACTGGCTATGTAATTTAACAAAGAGCTGATGAAGGTACTCTTATTTACAGGATAATAATTTAACGCATAATAGTACTCCAAAATACGACGGCCGATCTATCGCTGTTAGTTCTCGAGCTATGGATAGAGGTTCGCAGTTGTCTGGAAGATTGCATGCCTAACAAATCAGTTCTAGTGTCAATTCTTTAACTCGTACACTCACTAGAATACTTATGCGTAATTACAAAACAGTATATCAATATATAATAACGTATGAAATGATGAATAGGTAATAGAAAAAGCACATTTAACGATGCAAGCTTCAAAGCAAAGAAGCTCAACTTATACAAAGAGAATGACTTTGTATATATTATCGATTTCTTTGGTTACAGATTTTAGTGTATAAAGCTTGAAACTGACGATCAAAACAATTATGAAAAAAAGTCTCGATACTTTTTGAGTATTTTTAAATGAATTTTATTAAATGCTACTAAGCGATAGCATAATAGTTTATAGAAATTATTAATGCAATCAAGAGAGAGAGAGAGAGAGAGAGAGAGAGAGAGAGAGAGAGAGAGAGATTTATATTCGAATAGATTTGCTTTACAATTGTTAATATAATGTTTTTCATACGCAACCATGTTGATTTTATGCATATTTTTATACATTAACATATATTACGCGGAATTTCGCATACGTTGATAAGTCGAAGGTGCATGTGTCTTGAAATGAATAATCATGAATAATATTCGATCAAAAGCATGCTACTGTTAGAAGGTCAAATTTAATCATTTCATTAGTTCTTATACTATTTATTATTTACGACTGAGAATACAAAAACTGCACAACGAACTCTTCCATATAAAATGTTTTATTTTTTAATCGTATAACGTATATACTTCTTAGGGAGATTTTACGTGTATAGTTATTATTCACCAAATTTTAATAACTTAGTGTTTTTTAATTTATATATATGATATTTGCGAGAAAACGAGTAGACAGTAATAAGGTTATATTTTATTTATCAAGGCTTCCCAAAATGTTTCGCTGTGTATTTTATTAAAAGCCGATATTAGCAATGAATAATAATCTAAAAGTGTTGTACTTGAAATGGAATAAAAATTTTTTTACAAACTCCTACTTTTCTGATTTGAATAATTGAATTTTGGACGAGTACTACTGGTGGTGGTAGTCTAGTTCTACTAGTACGAAGCACGTAGTTCGTCACAATTAGAATCAGAACTAGAAAACAGGCCTGTTGGTGACTGTGATCCAATGAACGGTTCGACGACCGTCACAAAATGAGAGTAAAGGGGGAAACGGGGAAACGTCCCGAACCGTCCGAAGCCCGAAACGAAACGGGAAACAGGAATAGTACTACAGTACAGTCTGCGGTCGACTCAGTACACACTGTACACTGTACAGTGTACACAGTGGAATTCAGTTGCGCGTTTATGCGCCTATATATTAGAGGTGCGATTAATTCTTCCCCTTCCACTTTGACAACTCTGTAGATAGCTCGGTCCGCTGTCAGCTCTCCGCGAGGCGGCGAGAGCCAAAGCAGTGAGCGGCTGGTCGTCGAGGCGGTTCGGTGGTTCGTCGATTCACGAGACACTCGTTGGTGTTTGGCAACTCGTCTTCTCATCGTCATCGACGAGCGACGGAGCGACGACGTCGTATATATATCTGTATGTGTATATCTGTATGTGTACATCTCGGCGACACAGCGACACTGCGACCAGCGACCCAGCGACCTGCCGCGAGCCGCGACAGTGACTCTCCTAGTCGCAATCGCTTGAAAAATCCGCGTAAAGGACATACACGCATACATAGAGACGTCTATAGATACATATATACAGAATCATCAGCTATTGTGTCGTGTTGGTGCGAACGCGAAGCCGCGGTTCGCGAGGGGAGTGGCGACTTGGCCAGTTCGATCTGCCGAAAACTGTCACATCTGTTTTCCTGTACACGTCGGCGTTCCTCTGTACTTGGCGCCTATACAGCTGGGAAACCCATAGACTGGCATAATCATCGTCGTAGTAACTACTGTTAGTGCATGTGTGCGTACGTGTGTTGCGAGCTGTGCCTTTGCGTTCGCTGAGCGAGCGAGCGAGAGAGCGAGAGAGAGAGAGAGAGAGAGAGAGAGAGAGAGAGAGAGAAAAGGTGAGTGACCCGAAAAAAGGAAAACGTTCAGAGGCTGCGAGAGGTTTCAGCTCCAACTCTTTCGAGTGGTGGGCGTCTGCTCCTGCTGCTGCCGCTACTACTGCTGCTCTACTCTTTGCTATTCTCTCTTTCTAAATCGGAGTCTGCAGTGCGCGCACACGTATTTTTTATCCTCTCTCTTGACGATTTGATAAAATGTCAATGCTGCTACTGCTACTGCTAGTGCTTATGTCTTTTGGTAGCTGGTTATTTTCAAGCCATGCTACGTTCCAGAAAGATATTTTCTTTTTTAGTATGTTCATGTCTGGCTATTCCGTGCAGAGGCGTTAAATTTTATTCTATTAGGGAAACAAGTATGTATAATTGTCCCAGCAATTGTAAGCGCTAAACTTTTTCCTCCTTTTTTTCTTGTCTTTTTCTCTTGTCTTTTTCGCAACCATGATCTCGTAATTGAGTTTACCAAGACTCGTTTATATTCATCCAACTGTTTTAATTTACATATGAAAGGTGATCTAATCCGATACAATTGTATCATAGATAATGAATTATACAATTAAATAGAGAAACTCTTCTAAATAAATTAAATATATCTATTTAGTTGTTTGAGCGAGTAACTAGTAACGCTTGATTTTGATAAGGCAGGCCATAAACAGTGCAAAAATTTCAAGGAAGTGGTCTCTGATTTCAGCAATGTTAATAAGTACAAACTGTTGAATTTCACGTAGAAAAGTAAATGCTCTAAAAAGATTACATTTCATAGCTTCTTTTAGAATGCACAAACTCGTTGTAGCTAGTTGCAGTACGAGAATCTAGAATGAAAGTGTGTCTCGAGAGTTAGAAATAAGTAAGTTTCAGTCGAAATGAATGGATCCAAAGAAGAGAGCGAAGCTCTTCAAGAAATTGTCGAAAGTCAGTTAGAAACGAGGAGTTGTCTGTCTTTAGCAATTGACAAATTTACAAATTCAAATATTCTCAACTTGTTGCGTTTACTTACTGCCTTGCACGCAAATCCTGCAAGCACTGTTTTATATATAAAAATGTTATGATCGTTGGTAAAAAGTTGTTTTGAAAAAGCATACATAAAATATCCATAAAATATGCACTTAAATGCATGGGTACTCCCTGTAAAGTTAGTAATTTTAACAAAACAAATTCTATTATCGAGTGAAATTTGTGCAAAGCTCTGGATAATCCATGGGGCACAGACTGTTTTATGAAAGGGAGCACCGAAGCTGCAATTAAAATCAAAGCGAAAAAGAAAGAGCTGTTGTCGTCGTACAGTAAGACAACTCGACAACGGCTAAAGGAGCCAGATGGCAAACGAGACAGACAAACGAGACGGACAAACGAGACAGACAAACGAGACAGACAAACGAGACAAAAACAGAATGATGAGCGCAAATTTGGATTTTCTAAATCCCAGGCAGATATAGAAGATCCCGCTAGTGACATTAGCATAAAAGTATATAAAATTAAAATATACAGTGTGCGTGTATATTTACGCTTGAAGGAGCGCCTATCCTCTACGCCTATCCTATATAGGTATACTATCGTATCCTGAATAAACGGGAAGTACTTTTCTCTGGCTCATTGTCTCGTACGCTTGCATACGCATGCATACGCTCGTGTTCGGGCGATATTGCGAAACTGGCGCAAACCACGCGCAATTACGCGGGTTCCGCGATTTTCATTCGTACCATTTGTTTTGTTCGCGTACCTAGTATACAAGTGCTAGTATACAAGTGCTAGTATACAAGATGCGCGTGTCCTCCTAACCCGCATCCTAGCTTTTTATCAACATTACTGGATGGGACATGGGACACGGGACACTTTCATTTGAAAGTTTCGAGAATGCGCGCTTATTTCTACGCAATATCGTCCAAATCGTCCAAATCGTCCAAATCGTCGAAAGCTAATCGACGTAATCGACGTAATCGACGTCCGTCGTCTAAGATTTGTCTTTTTTTACTTACAACGTACTTTTTTTATACGCGGAATTTCTCGATAAAACAAGGCCAATAAAAAGTACGCTTCTCCTCGTTTAGCTGACAACGCGCTTTCCGCGCACTGATTGATTCTTCGCGGTATTATGTAGCTCAGCTATATCAGCGTCGTACACAAGAATTCGCGTTTCCTCCGCGCAGAGCTGGAAAGCCGGAGAGCTCTGCACGGAGGAAACGCAACAACAGGATATAATGCGTGGGAGAGAAAACCAAAGAGACGTACAACGTATTTTCCCAGCTACTGCTTGCGAGCAAAAGCCTCGTATTTATGTGCATACGTGTGAGTTAGGTACGCAGCCAAGGTGAGCGGCCCAGTTTTTCACCGTATGTTGGCAGAGTTATTGACTGATTGACTGATTGACTGATTGACTCCTATTTCCTCCGATCGACCTACACCTATATACTTGCTTATTTCGATTCGTTCGTAAAACCAAACAAAAATACTCCTCCTCTTGTTCGTCTATTTGCTGCTCTCGAACACGTGGACAGAACTTATGCTCAGCTCAGTGTGAGAACAGGTTTACTTTGGATACGCTATCACTTGCGTTCCGACTATGCTCAACAGCAGCTGGTATATAAACTGACTACAGGTATTGTATTGAGCGCGAGGATGATTCATCGGCGATGAAAACAAAAATTCGCAGACGCATTTCACTCCCGTTTCCTGCCTCCCCCGCGTCCTTCGCTCGCGATCTCTTACAAATCTCTTTTGTGTCCTCTCTTGTTTCTTTTCTCATCGTTCTGTGTGCTGGTCAGGCACACGCCGTTGCGCTACAATTTAACGTACTCGACAATTTAACGTACTCGACAATTTAACGTCGCTCGCACATTAACATGAACAAAAAATATTTAACTTTCCGAAAATGGAGATTGGAATCGTAAAACAAATATTACGAGAATTTCAACTCGAAGCTATTATACATAGGTGTATATAATACCTAGAGCTGTAACATTCACTAGCTGCGCGTATATACGATATGTATACAATTATACATACCTATACATATATACAATCAATAACTATCTTGCGATTCAGTTCTATCTTGCGATCTCGAAGCTATTCCTACGAGAGGAATGAGAGTTTTTTTCTTGCATAACCAGACACAAATTGCCGCGCTTCGCGATGACTCATCCGCATGTAATAGTATTTTAATGTATTCCGTTGTGTTCAGAAAAGCGAAAGGTTCGCGTGGCTGATTGTCTCGTGGACGATCTTGAACGCGTGGACAGGAGACAGACTTTCTTTAAGAAAAAAAAAAAAAATCGAGTTCACCATCCACCATCCAATCGATAACAAAAAAGTCAATACAAATAAAAGTAGTATTTGAGAAGTAGGAGAAAATTCGAAGGCGTTTTGCAATACGAGAGCCTCGACAATGTCACAGCGCGGCAGATATCCGATAATGGAAACGGGTTCCTGTGTATATAGCGATAGCCTTTTCTATTGATCAATATATAACTAGAACGAACTATGTCAACATTGCTGGCATTATAACAAAGAACTCTAGCTCCGCGATTTCCATGTCGTTCTGGAGCAAGTGGTTGGTTTAATTCAAAAAGTACCATCGTCTTTATTCATGTACATGCAGTGTGCGCGCGTGTGCGCGCGTGTACTTCCGTTATTCCTTCTGTAATAAATGAAAAGGCGCGCATTCGTTCGCAATGAAATACTCGGCCGGAACTCTGCGTGCGATATCAACGATTAGTATATATATATATATATGTATATATCAATGGTATGCAATCGTGTCCCAACTGGGACACAAGCCTATACAGATGTATATGGTATATATGGTATATATATAGAAAATTTATCCGGAGGAGGTGCATGCACCACAGCCGTTACGATAATGAGAGCCATTCCATTGAAAGGCATCGGGCAACTTTGACTTTCGGCAAAATATTCATATATATCATTGATATCTCATCGGAATAAAATGACGATGATTGGAGATGATTTCCGTTGAAATTTCCCAGAGTCAAAGGAGGAAGCAAGAGGGAGTAAGAGGATCGTTCATGCTGTTTGGGACATGGATCATAGGTGATGAGCGTGGTGTGCTTGAAATCCTCCGTGGAAGAAAGCATTCATAACGGCGATCACAAGGAGGCCGCTCTCACGTTCGCGGAGTTGGAGCCGTCGCAACCGTCGCAACCGTCGCAACCGCCGCAACCGCCGCAACCGCCGAGGGACAATCCCGCGCCCCAGACAACCTCCAAAGTCATATCCACCGACGAGCTGGCTCTACTAGCTAAGCTGGAAGAGGCCAATAGGTAAATTTTCACTCATTATATGTATAATTATTAATAGGTAGGTTAAACCTATACCTACCGCTTTTATTGCGCTTTTATTGCGCTTTTATTGCGCTTTTATTGCGCTTTTAGCTTTACCACCATTCCCCCCGTTACTCGCAAATGCGTACGTCGTACGCGTCTATGTGGCTATATATGTCTTTTTCGTTATGCTCTATACCGTTACCTTCATTGCGCCTATTTTTTCCTCAATTCTAAACGCTAATCTATCGATGATGCACTACTGTATGCCTTTCTCTATTCCAGCACTTGGCCGAGTTCTTTATTTTTTTTTTTTTTTTTTTTTTTTTTTTTTTGACGTTACTATTACATACTAGGTATATTCACTTGCTCGTGAAATCGTTAATATACTGCGATTAACGAGTCTCATTGATTTCAAGCAATTTACACGTACATGTAGATTCAACGTGAAAGCTGTGGAATAATATACTGAATATCGACTTCACTCTTAAGGGGCTTCAAGACTGAGTTAAAAATTCAAAATAACTACTACAGTATGATGATAGTTGTAGTTAAAACTACACCTGATATATCAGATATATAATACTTGCTCACCTACATACATAGACATATGTCTTTCGAATAATAATAATTCATTCAGTGAGTATAACCAACAGTGAGCATGAATAGACTTATATATATATATATATATATATATACATTGCCTGTATAATTTGCATTGTATAATTTTGAAAATGAAACTCAGGCCTGATCCTCTATGCTCATTCTCATCGCATACAGCTCATCGGACAAATTGAACGAAAGTTCAAAGTCTCCGTGAAAGTCCATATCTCTGCTTTGGCGATTGAAACTAAACTCCGATCCGATTAACCAAATGCTTGTTCCGTATCGCAGGCTAAGCAAAAAATATCTGCTCGGCAGGCTAATCGAGTCGGACGCGAAATCTCTGAGCTCGCTTCAAAGCAACCACAGTAGAAAGGGCTCGGATACCTCTCAAGTATCATTAGCCTCGGGCTGCAGCAGCGCGAACGGCGCCGTTGATTCGACGGCTGCCAATTCCGCTGCTGTAGCCCAAAGGCCGAATAATGCAACGAACCATGGCAATGGCAACGGCAGCAACAGCAACTACAACAACAACAACAACAACAACAACAACAATAGTACAGCTGCCGATGGCGAGGAGAACACCTGGACGCTTTGGGGTAACATCGTCGCCGATTGGGACAACCAATGGAAGAAGAGAAAAGATTTTGTTAAGGAACTCGTGAGACAGGGTGTTCCTCATCATTTCAGGTAAATTGTACACGTGTCAAGTTTCACGATAGAATTTGATAATGCAAAACTTTGGTCAAAATGATTTATTATTATTTATTTATATTTATTCTCCCCATAGGGGCATCGTGTGGCAACTGCTCTGCGGCGCGCACGACTCACCGGTGAAGAAGCAATTCGCTGAGTACATAAAATGCACTTCAGCTTGCGAGAGGATCATCCGTCGGGATATAGCCCGTACCTATCCAGAACACGATTTCTTCAAGGAGAAAGATGGTCTCGGACAGGAGAGTCTCTTCAACGTCATGAAGGCTTACAGTCTCTACGATCGCGAGGTTGGCTACTGCCAGGGCTCAGGATTCATCGTTGGACTGCTTCTCATGCAGGTCGGTCATTTTGGCTTTGGACAGTAATAACATCAGCAGCAATAGCTGCTCGTCACAATGTTCATTTCATAACTCTTCTGTTAATGCATCGATATATAATGCATACAGCAAATGCCCGAGGAGGAAGCGTTCGCCGTTCTGGTAGCTCTGATGCAGGATTACCGACTTCGTGATATGTTCAAACCTTCAATGGCTGAACTTGGCGTCTGCATGTACCAGCTGGAGCATCTTGTAGCTGATACTCATCCGGAATTGTACGCTCACTTTGCTGCCCAGGGCTTCCACACGTCGATGTACGCCTCGTCGTGGTTCCTTACACTCTTCACCACTGCCCTAAGTCTCCCGCTGGCCTGTCGCATTTTTGACGTCTTCCTGTCCGAGGGTATGGAGACCATATTTAAGGTCGCCCTCGCTATGCTCCAGCTTGGAAAGGAGGACATGCTCAGCTTGGATATGGAGGGGATGCTTAAGGTAATATATTGGATCCTTTTTTACCACCGACTTATCCAAGACTGGTTAAAGCTTAAAGAATTGAGCGAAAGCCTACGATAAAATTTAATATATTGGCCAATGCCCTGGAATGTGTGTGTGTGTGTGTGTGTGTGTGTGTGTGTGTGTGTGTGTGTGTTTTTTAAATGCGTTCTTAGTACTATTAGTACTATTTACAAGTTTTCTATTATTTCAATTGTATTTTCTAGTTCTTTCAAAAAGAGTTACCCGGCCGAGCCGAGGCAGATCCAGATCGTCTCATGAACATCGCCTACAGCATGAAAATCAATCCTAAACGGATGAAGAAGTTGGAAAAGGATTACACCGTTTTAAAGATGAAAGAACAGGAAGAGATGGTGGAGCTACGAAGGCTTAGAGCAGAAAATAGGTTACTCAGACAACGGACTGAACTTCTCGAAGCAGAATCGGCTGAGCTAGGTAAGAAACTCGCGAGGCAAGAAATTCTCATTCTAATCGACTATAATACAAGAATGTTCTAATTACTACACTTTACTGTCAATTTTTAGCCGACAGGCTAGTTCGAGGTCAGGTCTCGCGTGCCGAGGAAGAAGAAACAGCCTTCGTTATTCAGCGTGAACTGACGGCTCTTCGCCATACACATTTGGAAACGTCGCATCAGCTCGAACAAGCTCACGAAGAGCTGCGATCGTTATCTATACTACTCGAGGAGAACGTCAACTCGAAGCAATCATCCCTCGACGAGATCAGTCTGAAGCAGGAAGCTCTCTCTTTAAAGGAGGAGATGATTCAGTGTTTGCAGGAAGAACTCGTGAGGGTGAGGCTACACGAAGCAGAGAACGATGCAACGATTAGAGATCTCAGGGCTAGAATTCAGGAGCTCGAGCAGGACAAGAAAACTTTGAGGGAGAGCACGCCTGATAATTCGGTTGCTCATTTGCAGGAGGAGCTCATAGCCGTGAAACTTCGAGAAGCCGAGGCGAACTTGTCACTAAAGGTGAGGATTTCAAGTTTCGAAAATACTACTATTACCTTAGCTTACTTATCTATACATCTATACGTCTTCTTTAGGATCTTCGCCAAAGGGTTACAGAATTGAGCGCCGCCTGGCAGAAACATTTGCAAGAACATAGAGCATCGCACTCAGCTCCAGCGGCTGACTCGACTCCGAAGAAACTGCTCTTTTGGGAAAATCGAGGGCATGAAGTGCAGAAGCTCGAAGAAGATCTCATGACCACTAGAATACGAGAAATGGAAGCCTTGACGGAAGTAAAAGAATTGAGGCTAAAAGTAATGGAATTGGAGACACAAGTACAGGTCTCCACGAATCAGCTGCGTCGCCAAGACGATAACGGCAAGGTACTTAAAGAAGAGCTCGAGACCGTTCTTGGTCGCCAAAAGGAACTCGAGACAAAACTTAGAGAACAACATGACAGGTACTCGGATCTTGAATCTAAAATGAAGGATGATACAATGATGGCGAGAATTAGAGATGCGGAACATGCACAGCAAGTGGCCGAGCTTACTCACAAGATTTCCGTACTTGAACTTAAGGTACTGTTTTTTCATTCATACTCTTCGAATGTGATCTGCAGACATAATATGTATTACTGTCAATATTTTAGAATGAAGAAATGCACGCCGAAGGAGAACTGAGAAATAACATGGACGATAGTGAGAGAGTTCGCGAACTTCAGGATAAAGTCGCTGAACTAAAAGCTGAAGTAAGTGTCGAGAAGGTACTTGTACGAGCAGTTACTTTAATCGCGATGTGAAAATACCTGATAAAGATTCTGCATTGCAGAAAGAGGTAGTAAATTCAAAACCAAACACTATCGTGATCAAGCCTACCAACTGAATAGGACAATCAAAATGAGAAACAACAATTCGATTTATCTTTATATTTACTTCTTACTTTGATGTGACAGGGACGACTTGCTTATCACCATTTTAATTGCTTAACATTGCACTGTAAAATATGCCCACAGCTTCACAAATATCGATATCGGTAAAACAAATAAATGAGTAAAGGGTCCTCTTAATAAAACTAATGAACATTTGCTCAGCGTCTATACTAAGTCGGAAAATATATTATTGAATCAAGGCAATAATCAGATTACGCTTCTCTCGCTTTATGCTTAGAAAACTTCAATTCATATGAATAACATTCTAGCTTTGCTTTTCTTATATTCACTTGCTTTAACGAGAGATAAATTTATAAATTCACACACTCGTTTATTTTTCACACATATCAGTGTTACATAAACATGCAGCTTTTATTATCTGTACCAATTATTATGTGAAACTCGAGTTCACGCTTTATATTGAATTAATTTTAATTGTAAATACTGAAGCGGTTGGATGAGAGTAATAATCATTATGGTTATTGCTCTGATCTTTGATGGTTTACTTTTTTTGTCCATTTTTCAGAATTTCTTTAATAATAAACAATTTACTCGCACGAATTGGATTCACATATGTTCGTAAGTTTCATGAAAAAAAAAAAAAAAAAAAAAAAAAAAAAAAAAAAAAAAGTCTATGTGAGCATAGCAATCAGAAGTGAACAAAATCTGGATCTTATGTTAAGAGAATAACTGATTTTAAGAGGTAAACGAAAAACTTATTGTCCTGAGTACACTAGCATTTTGAACAAATTTTTGTTTGTAGACAAAGACTTTTTATAGTTTTTTAAAAAAGTGCAGTGGAAAATTAGGTTAGCGGATTGTTTACAATTGACAGTTATTAGACTAGAAAAAGTGACTTTCTCAGGTAAAAAATACAGACCTCAAAGGACCTTTTAAGAAAAATCTATTACTTGGGTTCTTAGTAGATTTAATTGGTGATGGCGGGATATAGAGGACTTGAGTTGAATATTTAAAAATGAAACTAACTGGCTTACGGTGATAGAAAACAGTTTATGTTAGCAGAACCAATTAAAAAGATCAAAAAAATAAGATCACGCTTAAATGTTGGAAATCAAGAAAAAGCAATTGTTTCTGTTAAGGTAAAGCTTAAAACACGCCTTTTACCTACGACTAACCCACTATTTCTGTTGTGTTTTGTCGCATTAGTGTCCTACACCAATCACCAGTCCGGAGATAGATCTGTTGACCTGGCTCGAGTAAGTTTTCAAACACACGTGTCGGTATTATATTTCGTAATTTCCTATGTTCTGCAATTGCTCATTATCAAAAGAAAAGCATCACGTTTTAGTTATTTATTGACGCATTCAATTGATGAATCTTCGATATAACTAGGACATGAACAAATCCCACCGTATAACACAATAACTGTCCTTATGATTAAACATTTATTAAGAACTGCTTAATACTTACTTTCAGACCAATAGGCGAACCTGAAAGTAAGTAACAATGGCCTTGTCTCGAAAACAAACATTACCACGAATTATGACTGGTATATTATGTAAATATACGTTTTTATGTGCGTGTACGTCGTCTTTAGTGTAGTGTCTTGTTCATACTATTATCATCGGGTTAATGTGTCATTTTCCCCATAATTTCGTTTCATACAATGCATGAACTTGAGCATCCACAAGCTTTATACACCACTTTGGCTTATCTTATGTAAACACTGCATTATAATAACTCGTTCGAATTTTTATGTAGACATTCGTTTGCTTAAAATACTACGATCAAATGCATACAGTCATTCCAATCAAGTTAATGAAGTTTTTGAAATTGCATGGAAATTTTTCATTCCGAAATTAGTTTGGTTTACAATATACATTGATGCATAGCTAGTATTTGAAAAAATATCTCATCCAAATAGCTGATTGAATAGAGAATTTGGATTTTCAAAGTATTCGAGTAATATTAATGTATGTATAAATGCTCGTGTCAAAAATGTACGACGTAAAAGTAATGAATTATATAATATAATTATATAATATAATTATATAATATAATCGAGCATAAATTCAGTAAGAAAAGCTATCGTCTAAGCCTACTCCTTAGAACTTGATTGTACGTAAAATGAATATAAGAAACAAAAGGTATGACGATACTTTTCTGAAAAGGAGAACAACGAGTACGCGCCATAAATTCTAAGCCTTTTTTTCAACTGATCGCCAGGTGTTGAGACTGGAGAGTTGGAAGGAGCGTTGGACGGGCACCGGAAAAGCGCCAACAGTCGTGCGTAGCTGTAGCATCGAAACGGATGGCGGTAGCAGCGAACTCGACGACCGAGACGATCTCAAGATCTGCTTGCAGGACGATGTTGTCAGCCCGGCAACCAACGACTCGTAAAACTGGGCCTTGAGTCGTTCCGTGCAATTCCAAGTCCGAGACGATCATTTTTTGTTTTTTTTTTGTTTTTTGTTTTTGTTTTCATTTCGATCACACGCAAAAGGTATTGTGGAATCTCTTCGGTAACGGAAGCGCATTATATAATAAACAAGGAAGCATTTATTTTAAATACTGATACGCTTAAGATAAGAAACGAACACTTGTGACAGTATGTACGAGAACACATTCCCACAGAACTGCATAAAAGATATTTTGTAAAAAAGAAAAAAAAATAACTGATGTTACTGAACAGATTTCATAGCGGCACGTGCCGTAGAACGAAAATATATTTTCTTCTTGGTATTCCGTTCGAATTTCACATCGAAATGGCTAATAAGCAATGAGCGATTTGAAAAATACATTACGCGTCATGGGGATTTTTGCACAAATTCAAAATAATGCCAATAATTGCATGGAGCGATTTAGCCGTAGATTTTAATATAGGCAGCTGAAAATGTTCGAATTGACGGAAAGAAAAATACTCTCTTGTGGTATGGAAGAAAAAACAAAACAAAAAGACAGTAGGAGTTTCATTTTTATCGAGAAGAAATTGTTACTTCTTCATTCCATTCTATTGTATATCGAAGTCGCGCGAGCGTTTTTCACAACAAAAAGACAAAGTATATAGTTCGAGGAGATTGTACGATCTGACGAAATAATTCGTTAGCCGAGATTCCTTTTCAAAGGAGTTTGCGCGAATTATTTTGCTTAGATGCTTAGTTACTATTTAGACATTGCGGGCACTGAATATCTTAAAAGTATTTTATTGTTGATTTTTTTACACAATTGAAGTAACCAGATTTTTTAATAACTAATGTTAAGCGTACATGAGACTAATATAATTTACGTTAAATTACACGTTATAAGATTGATTTTTATCCATACAAAGACAATCTAGAATTATGTTTAACCTGCAATCATAGGATAATTTATTAATTACGATAGTAAGTTCATCATAATATATCTTAATGAAATAATGTTTCAGTGCCCCTTAAATGTCCAAATAGCGTGCATGTAGTAAGAGTCGTACTAAGTGGAATTTTTTAGATAATTTTCATAATAAATACGTGCAAAGCAATTTACTCTGTGAAGGGAAGAAACGTCAATTGTACTAAATGTAATGAAAAAAAATTGTCACATTATATATTTATGTTGTCGAATTATTTTTAAAAGCATTTTAAGAATTAGCGTAATGAACATTTCATTCGTTTTTATAAGAGCGGTTTTGTAAAATTTATAACAGTATTTTTCGATACTAGTGAGAAATTAAGATGAGCTAATAAGTCATTAAAATCAGTTTCTTAAGATTAATTTTGATTTTATTTCGGAATAGGTAGAAATATTTTCAGTAAAAAGCGGTATAAATGTCGTACTTCTGAAAAACATGAATAATAAAATTGAAAGACGACCTTTTTCTCAAGTATTTTTAAATGATGGATTTATATGCATGTTGTAACAGGCCCTACCCAGATCGCAAAAGATCTTTAATAATGTGATAAGTGACTTAAGAATTGAAACTCTTGATACAAAATAAAAGCTGTTATCTCTTAGAAAAGCACATTCATCGTAGAGTTAAATATAATCTATAGCACATTAAGTTATCAAAACAATGGCCAATAATGCTTACATATAAAGTTATTTAACAAGAAAATTGTATGTTTATTTATAATTTATATATATATATATACACATGTATATTTTTTTTATTGTCGTTAATGATTGTTCGTAAAATGAATGATTTGAAAACCGATATTAACATTTTAATTACTTCGTGCTATTTTAATGTATAAGGAAAGAAAACATAATATACATATGACAATCGCTGTGACAATTTTTTTTCGAGCGATTTGAATATAATTTAATTCTAAAGAATATCTTCTAAATATGTATAAAAAAATGTAAAAGCAGAGTTAGTTTATGGAGAAAAAAAGATTATAAAATAATTTATAAAAGTAATTATTTATTGAACCGAGTGTTCTTTTTCTTGTTTCTTTGCCTCTGATGAAATAAAATGAAAAATTTCCGTGCAATCTTTCGAGACGTATGAAAACTAGACCTATGAAAAGTCATAGCCATAAGTTGCGTGTTTGTAGTTATTTACATCGGTGGTTTAACATATCACGCGCACGGCTTCACTGGTACTTCCGATGAATATGTATTATACTATTATTGCTACTACTATTACAATGATCATTTGTTATTATGTTCTCTTTGTCACCGAAAGTATGTAAGACTAGCAAAGGCAATTTGCAATTTGAATTTAGCATTTTTTCAATCTATTTATATAGCTAATGCAGTTTTCTTTAATGCCGTCCGAAATAATATTTAAAGTATTGTCGCAAAATTATTAAAATAATAATCAGAAGTTGTTTCTTTAAGTTTAGTGTCAAAGAAAGACTTTGACGTAAATTGCTGCATTTTTACGATTAATTATTTATGTTGCATTTTAAAAGTTCATAGATTTAAATTGCCTTTGCTTTGAATTATATAATTATATGTCGGATTATTTAATTGCATAGGGCAACTTTGGGACGAGAGTTGATAATAAAGGCGCACGTATTAATGCGGTGACGATTTCTTAACGTATTAATAGTTGTAACACTTATATAGCATTGCCGTGTACGACTGTTTGCAAGAATAAACTTACTAGCGAATATGTCGAGAAAGACATTCAGACACATAATACCCTTACATTTGTAACAAACATTATCGTCGACCCCTTTTTATCACTGTAATCGTATCGATGAATTTAAAATGAGCATTTTGAATCGCACATTCGTATACGATTTCTTTCTGAAGATCAACTGTAGGCTAAGACGAAACATCATTCTAGAGTGTTTTAGAGGAAAAATAGGAAAAATAGGAAAAATAGGAAAAATAGGAAAAATAGGAAAAATGTTATTTGATCGAATCATCAAGTTTTTCGTTAATTAAAAACGACATTGTCATTTTATGATATAATTGTCAATGAAAGATGAGGTATGAAATGAATCTATGTCGATTTGTTAATGCACTAATGTGCGTTACCTTTTCATCACTCATTATCCAAGCAAGTTGAATATTCGATTAAATTCATGTTCGTTAAGAGTTTGTGTAAAAAGGCTGCTTTTAAACACCTATTGTTTAAAAGCAGCCTTCCTCATTTTCTTCCATTTCATATTTATTCAATGAGAAGCTTTCTTTCTTATTTTATTTGACTACAATTCGATTATTATTAAACTTCAAATACTGCGACGCGATTCTCATGAAATTTTCATGACCGAATGAGCAAGGCTTGTAAAACAATGTTTTTAGCACTGCGTTCCGCCGAATAGAATATTTAAGAGTATATACAAGGTATTTTCTATGTAAAAGAACAAAATATTAAACGATAAAATCGATCGAAGCTATGCGTCAAAGCTTATTTTCTACCCGAGCACAATAACGGGCTAATCGGTAGAGAGACGCGAGTTGCCTCGCGTCCGAAAGAAACGTAAGTAAGCATATGCTTCTTTCGTATGTCGCACCGAGAGAATAATCTGCGCCATTTGTTGCTTGTTTTTCTGTCTTATTTTATTGCGATATCGTTCAAGTCAAGACGAATGGTCACTGCCACGAAACGAATTCAATTTATAATCATCTCTTAGACAAATTGTAAATCATCATCGTACAGCCGCCCCATCAAGAGATATTGTCCGATTCGACGTACAAGTCTTGCGGAAAGAGCTTCTTTAAGCCACAAAGGCAAGCGTAGCTTCTTCAAGTGCTTCACTTTTGAACCACGCGCTTCGAATGGGTTGACAGTTCAATAGCCTTTTAAATATAATAGGCTAAGGTCTTCCGACAGTGGCCCCGCACAAAAGATCCGGTACACCGATATAGTGCGCGTATATAGATATAGTAGAAAAATGAAATTCACATGCATACCAGCAACGAATTCGGTTGCTTCTTTCTGCTTTTGTCGAGGCATCGCTTATTACAATTTTTCAAAGCTATTAGTGAATTTGAAGAAGTATCCCGATACTAATAACATCTCAGCGAAGTACTTGTAATTTAAGAGATTTCTAAACTTTTGAACCACCAAGTTGTTTTAATCGAAGTGGCAAAAATGATTAAGTTAATACTGTTGGTTTAGCCCGAAATTCAGCAGAATATAACTGGTATAGATAAAGTAGAGGTAGACTCGTTATAGATTTGGGAACGAGTGTAGAGGGCTAACCCCAGATCTAGCTGAAAATCTAAATAGAAGAAGAATCATCTCGTACGAGACACGCAAGGCCTTCTTGTGCCGAATAATCCAAGCTCCGCGTGTGCATATGCGTCGGAGGGACGAGGACGGTACGTGCGGGGACAGGCGCGGGGTCAGGCGCGGGGTCAGGCGCGGGGTCAGGCGCGGGGACAGGCGCGGGGATGCCTATAATAGGCTAATGCCTGGCCTCCCCGCGCCTGTCCCCGCGCCTGTCCCCGCGCCTGTCCCCGCACGTACCGGAGCGCGCGCTCTGCCTTTTAAATGAAATATGTGCTTACCGTTTGCCGGAAATCGATAGGCTAAACGCTCCTGTCGAGCTAAGTGCGAAAGAGAAGTGTAACGGGTCGTCGCGCGACATACTTGCTCCGATAAACGGCGCATTCTTCTATAACAATTTTTCAACATTTTCTCACGCGATGTCGATGCCTCGATGTATACCGCGAACTTGCGAGCGAACTTTCAATGATTCTTTGTACATCGTTAGTGAAAAAAGACATCAAGAGCGAGTTCGTGCAAATGCTATTTTCATCATCAATGGCGCAGCTTATAATGACTCTCGGAAAGAGAGCTTATAAAGAAAGCATTATATACGTACACATACACGTATATATATATATACACATATACTGTCGACATCGCGTATAATAAATATTTCGCAGCGATAATTTTAACGACAAACTAATGACTCTTCATTTTATTTGACTTATCTTGGAATAGCGCTACATTTTCTCCCCTTGTACGTTAAAATCAGGTCGAGGGCTTCATTAGGCATCATCTTCCCTATATCTAAAATCTCGTCGGATATATTATAGGTGTATGTGATACACTGTAAGTGTACTGTAAACGAGCTCTCGTAAAATTCTCGTTACGCACTATATGTACTATTACGACTATTACGACTATTACGACTCTATATAAATGAGTCTATATTTTCGTATTGCATAAGTCGAACGAACGTACAATATGTAAAAAAGAACACAATAAGTGAAAGGAGTAATGAAAAGAAAGCGACGCTCATTTTTCCCTATCTCAGCTTATATCCAGTAGCCTACGGTATGTATATGTATGCGTATAACGAAGATACGTGAAAGGTGAGTCATTGCGGGTTTAATTCGAGTACGCAGTCGGTAAGTGCCGGGTAAGGGTCAACATTGATCCCACGACCGACGATACGTATACACATATACATAGACGAACAGTCTCCAGTCTCCAGTCTCCAGTCTCCAGTCTCCAGTCTCCAGTCACCAGTCTCCAGTCTCCAGTCTCCAGTCTCCAGTCTCCAGTCTCCAGTCTACAGTCTACAGTCTACGGTCTACGCTCTACAGTCCACATATAATACAATACATGCTCTTTATAGCCCTAACCGAGCGCGTACACGCTATACATACGTTTTTCCCTTTCAACGTTATTCCACTCTTACTCCACTCTTTCTCTCTTCCGACGCGAAGGCGGCAGCTCCTTAATTTTGTTCAATTGCCGTGGGTGGATGCCCGGCTTGAAAAGCCACTGACTCCCTCCTTGTATTTTTTATATACTTGTATACGTGTGTCAACGATGGATTGGCTACTTGGGATATACACATTATAGTAGAGGAAAAGCAACGACATTCTTGTTTTATCAAATATTCCCTCTTAATTAGCTAAACAAATAACAACATTACAACGGTCAACTAGTTTTTTCTACGTCGACCAGATGAAGAGAGCCCCCGTAATTTAGAATCGAAATTTGGCGGCTATTTCGGCTGTTTCGAACGCTAGCTTTTACGACTTCTCAAGTGTTCTCGAGAAAAAAAAGGACTTCGGAGAAGGATGGGGGCAAAAATAGAAGAACGGAGTGATAGTGAGAGAGAGAGAGAGAGAGAGAGAGAGAGAGAGAGACTGTACTGAAAGAATCTTAAACATACCACGAATTTGAATTTTCAAACAGTGCAATAACACTAAGCAGACGGAGAAAGAAATGTTGAATTTAGTACAGTATATTTTCCTTGATTTATCATAGGGCTGGAAAACAAGCTGGTTCGTCTTGGATTTCATGAGTTTATTACGATAATAATTCATTGTTTGTCAAGAAAAACTTTTTATTTCATCTCCAAGAAAACGGGTTTTAAATTAAGATTAATATCTTGGAGACGGCAAAGTTCTCGTAAATAAACTCCAGAATTCATTCATTAAGGCAAATTATAAATAATCCCTTGAATAATAACAATTATTGTCAATTAAAAAGAGAGCTTCGCGATACCCGTGTGATATTCCCGTGCGTTATCGACATACTTCATCAGTGAGGAAAAAAGTTCATTTGGTTAGCGTGAAATCTCGACAAACATGTTTCAATGATACAGTTTCCGTAGTTTCCGTAGTTGACTCGTCGACGCGGTTACTCATCGATCTTGGCGCCGCACACCCGCTTTATTTGCTAATAATCGCCCGATGAGGTGTATTCAGAACTAGAGGCGCGTTCTATGCCCGCCCAAGGGCGCAATTATTCTTGCTCGTTTATGTATAATAGTGCGCTAGAAAATCTGCTAAGGTCACGCTAGTCGAACGATTCGTTTACAGACCGAGCGTTTGAATTGTCCAAATTTCCCGCCACGTCAAACGCATATTACAGACTGTACCATGAAACCGTGATCCGTGAATCGTGATTCAGACTAGAAACATGCCCGCGATCGTAAAGCGACTAACGAAGGCTACGCTCTACCCATACGATTATTAGCCGAGGAATGTCGTTAACTCATCTACATACCTATATTTCTAATAACTTGGTTTTAATTTACACGCATTTGAAAATTCATTTTCGATGCGTTCGCACAACGCGCGCAAAACAGAACCACAACTACCATAAGCCATAGGGGGTATGGCCGTATGGCAAATGGGATATGAGAAAGAGAGAGACGACACAGAGAGAATAGAGAGCTATATGCATGAACGCTGTCTACCGTATACCATACTATACTGTATAGTGTATATATACTATACTAGACTGCACTATACTATACTATACTATACTACACTATACTATACTATACTATACTATACTATACTATATACACTATCCGCTCATCTCGTGTAAAATTGCAGGAAAATTTACACTAGCAGACAGCGAATACGCGTTACTTTACAATCGACCGCTCGCTCGGTGCGTCTCGAGGCCTGTGTACCTCAAGTTAAACAGTTAGAGGATCAGAGGATCGTTTTCACGACTTTTACGCAGCGGTAATAGTACGGGATTCATGCAAAAGCACAGATCCTCATGGATGCGCATGGATTTGCAAGGCTCGTAAACTTCAATTTTCCCGGACGAGTAATAATCAATCATCTTCCGGATGAGCAATTCGATGGCTCGTGATTTTTTCCCTTTTTTTTTGGCATTATTGAGCTTATGATTATGATTCAAGCTCGATTATTGTCTCGGACGCGCGTTTTGACAACCAAATTCAACAGAGTTTTTTTCCCTGGCCAAACAGCAGCGCAGTCGACATACGCACGATATATTCACACGATATATTCACACGATATATTCACACGATATATTCAAACGATGTATTACACATAGGACACATAGGTATATACGCGCGGCTAGAGAAGGACGGAAAGAGTCGTGAGTCGTGAGTCGTGGCTTGGCTTGGCTTGGCTTGGCGTCTCCTGGCAGCGCTTGCGCACACATGACACACATGCTGCAGGGACCGAGCGAGAGCGACCGAGGGACGAGGGACCCCACATAGGGGTGGCGGCCAATTAAACATGGCGTCGTTCGCTCGGAGCATCGGCGGCGGCAGCATAGCTTTCTATAGCTATGAGTACGAGCTGTACGAAATACCAGTACGGTATACCTATAGCGATATAGCATGTAGGCAGAGTAGCTCTCCGCTACTCCGCTACTCCGCTACTCCGCTACTCTGCTACTCTGCTGGGGTGTGGCGGCGGTGAACGAACTGCGCATGCGCTCGCCTCCCGCGATCCATCCATATTCCATATCCATCCCTCTCACTTGTCTCGCTCGCCGCTCGTCGCTCCCCTCTGTGCGGTATATGCGTATACGCCGTGTGGAATTCAGCGGCTGTTCCCGGTGCAGATATTAGAGAGACAGAGGGAGAGAGAGAGAGAGAGAGAGAGAGAGAGAGAGAGAGAGTGACGCCTCGCTCACAGGAGAAGTGGGGGCGAAAACCGGCCGGCGGTGGCTTCGGCGGTGGCTTCGGCGGTGGCTTCGGCGCTGCTGCGGCGGTACTGGAGAGAGATCGAGGCTCGGCAGCGTCGCACGCGCTCCGTTCCAGTCAGTGTCGTCTGGAATTTCGATTCGAGCGATTATATCCCTCGTCTTGTCCATCCGAATATCTGCACAGTACTTGTTCAACACAGAGTACACAGTATATAGTACAATATACAGCTCTTTTCTCTCTGCGCTCTTTTTTCGACTGGGAGAGCTTCCTCGTACATATATAGCATTTTATATATAGCCGAGGGCGGCAAGGAGCTTGTTTTTTTCGAACAAAAAAAAGTACAGGAGAGTAAATCGCGCGTAAAAATGACGATGGCTACGGAAACGGAGAAGAACGGCCCGGCGGCAGAGACGAAGGACATCAAGGACGTGAAGGAGATGAAGGACGCGTTGAAGGACGAGACGCCTCCGGATAACAAGCAAGATGAAGCGTCGAAAGAGTCGGCCAACGAGAAAAAGGAAGAAGCCGAGAAGAAACAACCGGAGGATGGAGCTAAGGCTGCGGCGACGGACGCGGCTCAGACCGGTGCTGCCGGCGACGCCTCGAACGCGGCTGCGACCAACGCCGCCACTGCCGCTGCGCCGGCCAAAGCCCCGAGCGTGCACAAGCCAAACTTTGAGAAGGACGTCGTTTATCTCTACCAGTTCCCCAGGACGCCTCTTCTTCCAAGTCTCTCGTCTTATTGTCTCAAGGTCGAGACTTGGCTCAGGCTCAATGGCATCCAATACGAGGTTCGTGCTCTCTCTCTCTCTCTCTCTCTCTCTCTCTCTCTTCTCTCTTTCTTTCTCTCTCTCTCTCACACACACACACACACTCTATCTCTTCTACCACATTCAATCTTTGCTCTTCTTTCTGCCTTTCTTTTCTTCGAGGGGGTGCGACTGCTTTATCGACCGGATATACGTGTTTTGTGTTTGCGCGTGTGTGTGTGCGCGCGTGTGCGTCCGAGATCTCGCGATTGCTCCACGGGTCCATTTTGTGGATGTACAGAAATCGGCACACGCCCTTCCTATGCAACGGAAAAACAAGTGAATTTCGGAACGATGACTGTTTAGAATGACTGAGCGTCGACTTTTCAGTCTCGGAGCTCTCTTCTCAGCGCCCTTTGTTCCGCGGATTTCATCAAAATCGTTCATCAATACTATATTACAAAGTCAGTAAAGGCCTCGTTCCCAGAAACAACTATCCCTTCGATAGCCGCGCACACATTTCGGAGCGGAGCCAGAGAAAATGGCGCGAGGGCGATCGTGCGTTTCGTTTAGCACTACTTTTCTAGGCCCTTGTTTCGAAGATTTTCAAGCTGTTGCGAAGGTGGTGCGTCAGTCGGGAGATTCAATGACTTCGAACGAGGCTCGAGAATTTATATTTCTCACACTTTCCATTCTATATGTGCATGTGTTTGACTTGAGTTTAGACGTGCTATTTACTCCGAGTATTCAAATTTAACACGACGGCTTTCAGCCAATGTTTTCACTGTCTCTGTGTCCGCGTCCGCGTTCGCGTGTGTGCTTGTATTCGCAGAGAAAAACAAATGCTTTACTTTTGCTTTCTGCCACGGTATTTTCAGCAATACAATAAGCCATTTTCTTCGCGCCAAGAGGAAAATAATGAACTTTAGCAATGAATAAGACGCTTTTAGCTAAATACAAAGGTCTCTTCATCTCTTCCACACAAGGAAACTTCCTTACACACATAGATATTTCTCGTCCTTTCTCTATATCCACTTTATTTCTCCCACCTACGCCCCTCCTTTCTCCGCTCCTTCCTGTCCTTCCTATCCTTCCTATCCTGCCTATCCTGCCTGTACTTTACTATCGGGAAAATAATAATAAGAATTTCTGCTTGGCGCACGGGCTTTTCGACCGATTATCATATTAAAGAGAACATGAACATTTCGATCTTCATGCAAGACGCTCATACAAGTTCTATTGCCTCTGCGAGCCACACTGCAAGGCGATAAATATTTATTTTGAAAAATCTCGTCCCCCCTTCTTTTTTTCTATCAATCGGTATCGCCGCTCTCTTTTCGTCTTCGTCTTTCGTCTTTTCGTTCGTATTTTCCTTATGCTACGAAAATCTTTCGACCCTCTTCTTGGCGTTTAATTGCCATTTAACTCGGCTACTTGTATCCACTTGCATTCACTTGCATATTTTTTGAACCGATCATACGCCACCTAGCGGTGCGCTGTCTCAATAAACGCTTAACAAACTTCACTACCGCGAAACTTTCATACCAGCCTGTACCCACCAGCCACTACGCGTACAGTCTCGAGTCTCGACCAAGAGAAGCATCAGGCTCGTTCTGCGCGCGCAGGACGCGATTTCTGTCTCGACAAAAAACGCCCGTACACTGTGCGTGTCCGCCCGGCGAAGGGAGCTCGGAGCAAGCACAAACACTCCTATAACGCATACTATGCGCGCCGGCGGAGAGAAGGTCGATTCGGAAAAAGGGACGTAGTCGTACTTTATTGCGCGCGCAGATTCGTCTTCTCTCTCTCTCTCTCTCTCTCTCTCTCGCCCCCGCTCTCCCTCACTCGTTCGCTATCACTCTGATACACTCTTGATGGCAAACTCGCTTACTATATCTAAGCAAATCAAATTTCACTTTTTTAATACTCTCATTACTTCTGCTATGTTGCCTATCAATTATAACGTGTAATGTACACGCAGTGTATCCGCGAAGAATGAACAAGCCTGTGACAGGATAATTTTTGGCTAATTGATCAATGACACGAGCCCAAATAATCAATCAACTATATAGCGATATTAAATCTCCTTGTATATATATATGTGGCAGGTTTCGAGAGGCCAAGTCCCAGAGACACGAAACTATATAGAATAGCGATGTATATGTATATGTAGAGAGAGAGAGAGAGAGAGAGCGAGAGGGGGGGTGGCAGGCACACAGAGAATTGAGGGAGTCGCCGGCGAATATTCGCCGTTGGATTATCGATCTTCTCTTTCTCACCAATGCGGCTTCCCTCCCCGCACGCGCGCCATCGTCTTCTTTCACTCCCGTTCTTATACCAGAAAGGGCTTATTTTCTCTCTCGCCGACGGCTTTTTTGTGTATCAATTAATTTAAAAGCTTAATTTACTCGACGAATTCGCGCCACATGCTCTTGTCAATGTTTATCGGTTTGACGAAAGTCTGGAATATCGTTTGTCGTATATAGTTATATACGTCATTGCGATTGTATATCTATTTCAACTTGGTGAGATGTTTGTGTAGTTAAATTTAAGGAAAAAAAGGCTCAATCGAAAGGGCCTCATTCGAAGAATCGATCTCAGCACGCGAACTGGCACGCGAGGATTTTTGCGGGTCGTTGTACGCCCTGGTTATCGAGATGCGCGAGCACGAAGCGCGTTTCAACCTCGCGGAAGTCAAGTCTCGCGGAAATCGCTTTTCCGATATCCGATTCGGTTACTGCTGACTCCACTGGAGTATAATGTCTGACCAGCTTGACATTGTCGAATGTCATTACGACCAGCTGCCGAAGTTTGCGCTTGAGTAAGGCAAAAATCTTTTTTCCCTTACACCTTTTACGCGGTACCCGCTAAAGATAATAGCTGTATTTCGGTGCTCTTCAAGCTCTTTTAATTCGAAATATTGAAATTTTACGATATTTTTGAGTCTACCTAGGTAATATACACCTACATTCACTATCAAAGACTACCAGAATACTTCAAATATATAATTATAAATTATGCTACGTCAATACGTGCTTATTAGAGTGAAAATCATTTTCGTATACTAATATATTTACATATACAATCATATTTATATTGTATATTTAAGCTGATCATCCGGAAATGCCATCTCTCTCTCTCTCTCTCTTATCTCAATAATTCTTTCAATTTCAATTTCAACATCAATATTTTACAATACATTTAAAAACCTAGAATAGTGAGTGACGAATGTCACTGTGAAGAATAGTCAGTTGCTTATTACTTAAAATTTCGAGATACGTAGTAGACAATCGGCTGCATATCTATGTCTATAGATATACTGTTTATTAATTACATAAAATAGCCCAAATTAGCATCGTTTGCGTGCGCTTGCCATTGGTATGAAGAAAAGCGTCGGCAAAGTTGCATCGAGTCAAAGATAGCGACTCAGCCGTGCGCGTATTAATATTTTTCCATAAAACTCAACTCCATCGTACGTTGAATAGTCTCCATTGCGGCTAATTTTTTAACGCGGCGGGTTCAACCAAAATATACATATATATTGATAGAGGGAGAGGAGAGGAGAGGAGAGGAGAGGAGAGGAGAGGTGAGGTTTTTTGCGCCAACATTTATGCAGGATAAAACGAGGCCGTAAAAAGGAAAAGGGGCTTGTTTCAATCCCGTAAGGAGCAATAAAGCTCTACAGCGGCTATCGCGGATGTAAGTCAGTACGCGCGAGCAGGCGCGCGATTTCAAACGCTCCATACAACTTTCACAATTTTATGAAATTATTAATCATTGACTTAGCGTTAGGCACTATTTTCTCCGCACTCTCGACGACTCACAATCTCTTTTAATTCATTAATCGAACGAGATGCTATTATGCGGCCAATCTCTATTAATGACCGTATATTTGTGCAATTTATAGTCCGAATGTTTATATGCCCTAGCTATATAACGTTTGGAGCGTACATTTTGTCCATTTATAAAGTAACACAATATTATCAAATGATCTGGAGGCAATCAATATTTAATGCCTGCGTATAAGACCAAAAGCGCGTAGAAACAGTATACGCGCCTTTAAAAGCTTCAACGAATAACACATAGAAAAAAAGCAGACGTTGCGTGAAACATGCGAGTGGATAGTAATCGCATTTTTTTATTATTATTTCCCTGTACGCGTACTGTAAAAAGCCATAAAGAATATATACAGAGTAATAGGGCTCCGGTGAGGTATGAATTTCGGAAAAAATTATTATCATCGCGTGCTCCAACCAAGCCGCAAATATCGAAAATGTCGATTTTTCTATTTGAGCTTACTCGTGTTAATATTCGAAAAAGCACACCTCGCACTCTATCTCCTTCTGCCCCGAAGGAAAGCTTGGCAAAAAAGGAGTGAAAACAAAGTAGAAACGTAATAACACGACTGTGGCTTTCTGAGAACTTGACGCTCCGGAAAAAGAAATAATTATCGTCGCGCTAAGGGCTCGAACGCATATGCACGTTTACACATTTACACATTCATGTCCTACGCGTATCGTCGATCTAAAAAAGCTAGTCGTGCGCGCTCGCGTGCACATATTCACAACTAGCCCTCGAGCCCCTGCTGCTCGAGCCCCTGCTGCTCGAGCCCCTGCTGCTCGAGGGCTAGTTGTGAATATGTGTGAGATGGAACGACTGACGTATACGGCGACGGCCTGCCGCCCCAGCGAGGTGGCGTAGGAGGGGTTCAATCCGGAATCGCACGAGAGGGTGTGAATATCGTTACTGCTGCTATTGCTGCTATTGCTGCTGCTGTTATGTCTGCTGAGAGTGTCTACTCTCTCGTGTATTATGGAGAGGCGATCGAAGAGGCTTTGCCCGATGAGGCTGCCCCTTTTGCGCTTTGAGTATCTCTCTGACGGTTCATGCAATAATTCCAAATACTCGTTAAATTTTTAATACTGACAGATTTATCTTTCATTATTATTATTATTATTATTATAAATGTTCAGTGCGTTGACTATTCGATATCACAGTCACTATAACAAATAGTTATTCCTTTTCGTCAATATTGGATTAAGAGAAATTTTACCTCGTATAAATAGGAATACAGAATAAGGAAAAAAGAGCTATAGCTTAAAAAGGCCAAGGGACAGGGATATAGGGATACTCGACTTGACTGTAGAGCTTGGAAGGGAAAGAATGCTCTCTCGAGGATATCTCGGATTACACACCGCTTCGGTTAACGCCCTAGCATACGTAGGTACACGTATAAATGTACACACGTGTGTACGTACGTATACCTGCTCTGAGAATTACACCGAGAGAGCCCAAGGGCTGAGTTTATTGTGTAGCTCGGGAAAATCGGCTCTACCAAACTTTTTCTCGGTTGGCCGAAAGCACAGATTTTCAACTTCGGCTAGCGAAAACAAGGATTTTACATTAACGCCGCACGCAAAGATCAGTTATATGATTACAGGGTTATTTAATACAATATAATATATAATAATAGTGAGAGGAGCAAGAGCGAAACGCAGAACGAAAATATTTGCCACAAGGTATTGTCCATAGCATGCGCGCGGGACTTGTTTGTCGCTGCGATTCCCTCGACTTTACCATAGCCCTCTGAGCTAAATAAATACCTGCTCGACGTCTCTCTCTCTCTCTCTCTCTCTCTCTCTCTCTCTCGCTCGCTCGCTCTCTGCGTGGAATTTGCGGCTCGTTCATCGGCCTCAGTTCCATTCCAGGCTTCCCTTTTATTACGTCCTTGTAAGATTACCCTCAAGATACGGAGGAATTTTCGCTTCCTATTCCGACACCTATCCGGACAACTATGGCTGCGGCATAGTTGTCCGTTCTGCTTTGTTATGACGGATGGCAGGAGGTTCGGTTAGTCTTGAGTGATGATGAATCGAAGTAGATTTTCCACGACGATACCTTATATACGTCTGAATGCAACTAAGTGCGTCTATCTCGAACCGTTAGAATGAATCCAAGTCACGTCGAGCGACGCGAAAAAGAGGAGTGCAGAATGTAAACAATTGACGACGAGGAGGTGCTATAGATATACACGTCGGTGAGGCGAAACGCGAGTATTGCCGTTGCTCCGGATTAGGTCTACAGCTCGTTAGGCTCTAGTCGAGTCGTTGTTGCATACCTCTATACATACCGGAAGAATGAGGCGGTAATGACGACAGGATGATGCTGACCTTCTTCGATAGCGAGTTATCTCACTCTGTACCAAGTGGAATTCAAACACGATGTATGTTACACTACTGTTATTTGTCTTATTCGTGCTTCGCACTGTAGTTTGCCGTTAATTACCTTTCCGAAACTCACGCTCTCGGCTCATACGAAAGATAACGTTAATCTCTTTCTTAATATGTTTTTAATGCTCGTCCGTAGCAGCGTTTACGCTCGTCATTTTCCCGAATCTTATGTATATTACCCATGCATAGTACGTACTCGACTACTTTTTCCCAATTTCGATTCACTGTGCCAAAGCTTCAAAACAGCTAATTATCGTAATCATTCTTGTCCCATCGTCGTTTCTTTCTCTCATCGACAAACTATTTCTTCAAATGAACAATTTATCGTTGTCGTTATTTATTGGGCCAATAAGAAATTGTCAATCGCCCCATGAAATTCCGCGGATATCTTCGCTTCGCATGTGTGTACTAATCGCGCTAATAATAAAGCGCTCTCGTCGCCCTGAATCTCGACTCGCTCGCTCACTTTCGTCTTCAATAACAAGTTCGTTTGTCTTAATCGCCGGACAGAGAGCTCTGAACGCGAGAGATACACAAGCGTGTATCTCTCTCTCTCTCTCTCTCTCTCTCTCTCTCTCTCGTCATGCTGAGTATTTTTCTTCATCCTCCTACATACATGCAGATATAAGCTATAAACCACGCTTTTATCCGAGCTGTGCAATCATTTTTTCGTCTGACGCATGTATGCATTGTATGATTGTGGGCTAATGATCGATGCACTTCTTCGAAGTATACAACTTCTTTTTCGGAATGTACGAATTTCTCGAAAGCGAGCCTTGGCTAATCACCTTGAAAACTCGCCTGTTTCCGCTGCTTTTTTTCAAATACGATACTATACGGTATTCGTATAATACCCTCTGGCAGTTTGTGCACACATGCGAGCTGCACACTCACAGACAAATAAATGTACGTTCAAGCCAAACAAGCGAAATTACCGGCAATCTCGATGAATTTCCGGTTCTTTCTGACTATTATTTCCCCCCTCCGATCTCTTACTAGTATATGTCTGTACGTTGGGCTGCATTCCTCTGCTCGTATTCGTTTCGGAGTTTATTTGAAAAAAAAAGAAAAAAAAAATCGATGCCATTAACATCGTGATACATAAGCATAATTAGCGCATTGCTCTATGGGTGAAAATCTTAGCGTGGAAAGTAAGCGATTCTGCAAAATTTACAACTATGAAGAAAATATATAGAACTAGGCGCGCAACAATACGGGATCGAAGCGGAACGAAGTGTTCGAGATGCGTATAATTCGAACACACGGCGATAATGATCACCGTTTGGGCTGCTCTGCCAATAGGAAGAGGGATGGGCAGATTGCTTATGAATGGTTAGTCATGGGAATTGAGTTTGCCCTGCTTTTGCTCGACCCCCCTTCCCCTACACTTTGCAAAGCTTAATACCGTCCGTCGTAACTGTCTTTCCAAATATTTTCCCGTAGGTACTATTATTCACCGCATCAGGTTTCTGGACTTTAATCAGGCGGGACATCGGTGGAATTTTCGAAAATTAATCCGACCATTCAAGACGCACTGACGTACACCCACTAAATGTTTCTTTACCGCGTGACTGGACGAACTTCTATAGTATATACGTATACTGATATAATTCGGAATTCGATGTTCACCTCCCTTGTCGTTTACGCAGCTGTGGCGAGAAAAAAAACATTGGTACCCGCATACAAGGGTGACTATGTCCTTCCATATTCACCGTTATTTTACTCTCATCTCGTTATCTTGGCATTTAAACGACAACACGTGGGATTATTTATCATCATTAACGTGTGACCGATGATTTTTCTCTATAAAGTGGGCTCTCGATAAGCTAACGCTTAGGCACACTAATGTGTTTCTTCTAACTACTACCATGAGAAGTAGTGCAGAGTAGATTGGGTTTTATGAGAAATTATTTCTAAAAGGCGGCAACTTATCGAGCGTCTACTGTCTATAATATATGAAATATTGATATCGACAATATCGCTAGTGAGCGGTGGCTTTGAACTATGGCGTTGGGAGTTTGCAAATATGTTCGTCGCACGAATTACATTTAGTATCGGACTAATAATTTTTTCGAATGAATCTCTCGTCTGTTGAAATTCGAGCTGCTCAAATTGTCGCATCGAAATAAAAACTAAAATAGCAAGCGAAAATTAAATGATCGCCAATGACATTTAAAGGGAAGAGTATGGGATCTAGTATATTGCATACCACATCGGAATTTCTCGCTGTAGAATATTGCAAAAAGGAATTATGCAAATATTGCAAATTATATTGCTATCGTGGAATGTTACTATTAGGTTCGTAATTACAAATTGAAATGTCCGAGGTATAGCACGTGTCTGGCAATCCAAATGACGAACTACATTCCAATTGTAGAAATCACTTATATATAAACATGCGAGTGGTTTAGATTAGTATAAATCTGTAATAAAAGATAAATCAACAATGGCTGCTCATAGGTGTAAAGAGAAATTACACCTATGAGAATATTAGGTTGCTCATTTTGAGTATTTAGAGTGTTGTATTAACAGGCTGTGAGCTGGCGGATTTGTAACGTTTGTAAACAGTAGCGAATGACTTTATTCGAAGGGAAAAAGTCGAATCACCTGCTCGCGCGAGCTAAATAAACAAGAACGCATATTTCTTACGGATAATTTATACATATGTATATATGTATAAACATGTGTATGTACCCACATGTTTATCGCGCTTTAATCAAAGTTGATCATGAAGGCGTGACGAAAAGTCCAGAATTAAATGCAGTTTGTAATTCGAAATGCGTTATACGGAAGAAGTTGCCCTTTGAAGCCGCGACTGATGAAACTTCAAAGCATCGTGTAGCAGAGATCGCGCGCTAAATTAATATGTATATAAGTAGAACGCTCGTGTACACACACTCGAAGCGAAAATGCAAAAAGACATCGTTACGAGTGATAAATCACGAGCGTCTATATATATGGGGTATTTGTAATATTTCTTGCGATTCAGGACTTTAGAACGCATTCATTTAAAATGTCACTTTTAAAATGTTATAAATCAATATTCACTTTCTTTCTTTAGTTCTTGACGGGTAAAGAAAATACGAGATTTCGCGAACGTACGAAAAACGTATGATATAATGAAGAAACATTAATGAAAATATTAATTAAAAAATATTCATTAAAAAATATTCATTAAAAAATATTCATTAATAAATAATTATTTGTGTAAATCAGGCCTGTAGTATTATACGAAAGAAAAAGAAAATTACATGCATAATTAATAAAAAAAATCGTGCCGGTTTATTAAGAAAATGGGTCAGTCAGAAGAGGGAGAAGAAAAGAGAGAAGAAAGGAGAGAAGAGAAGAGAGAAGAAACGCGGATAACGGCTATTTCGCTGAAGAATATACGTATACATATAAAATGTAAAGCAAAAGAGACAAAGAGAGATAATTGGCGCGCGAATTTCGTCGCCCGTGACGTGCCCCCCATTGAATTCCGTTCCAAAGTGCTGCGCGGGGCCGTGTCAGCGTCGTAAACGAACCTCTCCTCCTTCGTTAGAAAGCGCCGAGGCGCGCAGACTTCCTGTAAATACGTGTATAATTTAGCCTTCGGCATCGGATTTCACTGCGGCTTGCATATTATTGCTATTTTTCTTCTATCGCTTGTACGAACTGTGTCTCTATATAATAGTTTGTCTTATACCTATGCCTATATAGGTGTGTGTGTATACACACACACACACATATATATACATGCAGAGAGAAGATCGTATAACAACAGTGTATAATGCGAAAGAAAGTGAAATAATTGAACGAATTGAAGATGAAAGGGAATTCCTCTCCTTAAATAGCTTAATCCGGTCCATTATCGTATAGCGTGGCGATTCATCCTCGTTAGATAAAATCGCCGTGACACGGACGCCGTGCGAGTCAATGTGTGTGCGTATTAATCGTTTAAAAAAAGCAACGAAATCGATTGTACTTTTTGCACTAGATTTTTCCCATATCCAGATGACTTGGAAGTAGGAGATGGAAGAAGAGCGATGGAAGGAGAGAGAAGGCGAGAGTAACGATCTTCGCCTTCTACGATGTGCTCTTCGTTTTCTTGCAGTTGATGATGCTTCTTTGCGCTTCTTTGCGCTTCTTTTTCTCGTCCTGTTGCTCGCTTTGCTACGCGTGTGCAGTTTCTACTCTGCGTCGTCACATCGAGCGTGAAACATTTTCAACGATCGTCATTTCTTGCTCTCTCGGGACAGAGAGATCCCGTTCTTTGCGCGTCTCCTTTAATCTCTTTTAGCCCATGGCTCTTCTTCGCGTATATGCTATATACACAGTTATATATCCCAGAGTTAGTTCTGCTTCCTTTGTTATCGATCATTTTCATTAGATTTACGCTCAGATTTCTCTCGCATCTCGACGTTACTGGCAAGTCTCACTTGTATATCTCGCGCTTACTATGTATAGACATGACTGACCAACGTCTTCCATCGACTCCTCGCGAGTAGCTATTTATCAATTGAAATAGAATAAGCGGTAGCTATCGTAACTTTTGATTAATTCTATTACATCGAGGCGTAAATAGAGAAAAAATATGCTCGAGCGTTGCGGAGACTCCTGGATTCGTTGCGCCTTTATTCGATGCGTCTCTCTTCGTACCTCCTATTCGAGCCCGTCTAAATAGGGGACCGTCTATTTTTGACGAGGGAACAATTTTTTAAAACCATATCTCTCTTCTAATTTCGAATTAACTCGATTAATCTGTCGATTTGCATGAACAACGCTTTAACAACAAGAAACGGCAATGAATTATTGACTATCGTAAATAATGGCATTAAACAAATGTGTTGTATTGTTATGACTTGTGAAAAGACCCGCACGATTGAATAGCTTGGATGATTAGAGACTCGACTGTGCGAGAAAAGATGCGAGTCGTCGAATAAGCTACGTTCGCTTGACCGCTCGTTGTACCGTGTATCTGTATAGGTGTACGCGTACGTGTACGCTTGCACGCTTGCACGCTTGCACGCTTGCACGCCTCGTTGACAGTCGAGGAATGCCGCGAGCTCACGCCTTTTTTCTATTTTTTCTTGCGCTTGGCAATAAAGAAATCGTTGAAAAGCATCGTTGATGATCTTTCGGTGCAGGTGACACGCGCGAAAAGGGACAGTCTGTACTGTAGTCTTTCCTATAGTGTTTCCTATAGTGTTTCCTATAGGAAAGGGAAGCAGTCGTGCAACATTAATTAGGTAGGGAGAAAAAATTCTTTCTCAACTTCTTTCTCAACTTCTTTTCAAATTCTTTTCAAATTCTTTTCAAATTCTTTTCAACTTCTTTACATAACTTGCATATTTCTATGTATTCGAAATTATATGCGTAATCAACTAGAAGTAAATTCTAAAAAATTCTCTTCCTCTTTTTCTTACAGGTGAGTCGTTTTACGAAGCTATTCGAGTATTGATTTGACTAGGTGTACGTGCGTTATGTCTCACGTTCGTAAGTAAAGAAAAAAGCCAATCTAATTATTCTATTGAAAGGTTACGCGAAAGTGAAGTGCAGTCATTTTAAGAGTGAACTGCACAATAGAACCGACCAAACGAAACCTCGCGGCTCGTAAAATAACCGACAAGCTTTGTTCTCTTTTATAGTCCTATGCGTGTAATTTGAAAAAAGTACGGAGACGAAGGAGGTACAAAGTGCACATATTTAGACCGGAAAATTCATTCTCCGGTAGGTAAAAAAAGAAGAGAAAATAACAAATATATACGTTGAAATATTGTACGTTGAAAATGAAGCGCATCGATAAAAGTTGCATTAAACGCGCTCCGAAGTAACATTAACAACAGCATTTATAATAGTTCTTTTTTTATCGCCAAATCGAAATACATGCTAACGAGAAGCAGACTCCTGTGTTTCAATAAACCTCGAAAGCTCTTTAAAGAATGACAATTCAATGGAGCACGTTAAATCCATGTCTTTTTATGACGCTACAAGAAGCAGCAGTAGCAGCAGCAGCAGCAGCAGCAGCACCTACGAAACCGGAAGCACCTAGAGGAGAATTCCGATGTATAAAAGTTATGGAGATCGAATTTGTCGAGTTTGTTGAGTTTGTTTGGCGGATTCGCAGAGGAAAAAAACTGATGCGATACCATTGTTTACCTAAACCGAAGCGATTTGTTTGGCCAACTTTCTTACGATAAGACGTAAGGGGAAAAGGTTTTCCTTTGGGGAAAACGTGTCTTTTAATCGCTCTTTTGTATCACTTTGTGTATTTTTGGCTAGGGAATAAAAAAAGAGCAATAAATCGGATAGGAATTATGCCTCGGAACATCTGCGAATTTTTCATGCAAACTATACTCTACCGTACTACCGGTATACCTCCACTATATACTACGCATCACAGCTGTTGGAAACGCGTGTTTCTCTCTCTCTCTCTATCTCTCTCTCTCTCTGTATCAGAACTAACCTCGAGAGTATAGTTGCAGTTACTCATTTTTTCCGAATCGAATGATTATTCTGGATCACTTTCGTCGTCGTTCCCTTCCATTATTTTTTTTATTAAAAAAATGTTTGATAAAAGAATAATAGAAAAGAATATCGTATGCAACTGGCGACGTAATGTTATAAGGACACACGACTCCAGACTCCAGGGCTCCAGGGCTCACTCGTACATAACCGTTAAAATCTCCACGCTTCGCTGATATTTCTTCATTTTTTATCTCGTTCCGATCGCGCGAGGAAAGAAGACAACATTGTAATCGCGAGACTTTGTTGCTAGAAACATTAGAATTATATGCAGAGACCTTGAGCGCGTAGAACGTTCGATGCGTGATTTTTTTATTACGCGTGGTTAAAAAAAAGTTTCATTTAATTTGAAATTCAAGCTGAAAAAGCACTTACGCGAGATGATAGCAGCTCGATGATAGCTGCTCGGCGATAGCAGCTCGGCGATAGCAGCTTGGTGTAAGACAATCCACAAAGAGGAAAGGAGCCGCGTCTCTCGACGATGACCTTCTAGCGCAAAAAGAGAGAGTGACTGAGCTGCACGCATCGAAAAAGTCGTCAAGTGGGGGTATAAAATAAAGGGAGACGCAAAGATCGCGAGCAGAAGAAGCCTTGAGCGCGGCGACTGCACTTGGTTGGGAAGGAGGCAGGCGGTGTGTAAGATTATTTATGGGATTCTTTGCCGAGGACCTTCGGTCGTACCTTTAATACGTCCAATTCTTCCATGAGAGTATGTAGCATATCGTTTACACAATGCTTTCATATTTGAAATCGAATCTAACGATATTCGACTCCGCTTTCTCCAATTCGTCCATCCAATTCGTCCATCCAACTCGACCATCCTGCACGAGCTGTACAAGCTGCGGCAACTCTTGAGCGGCAACTCTTGAGCGGCAACTCTTGAGCGGCAACTCAATGCTGCGGAGCTCTGCACGCATAGCTACGGAGCTGTGCATATATGTGCATGAAACGTCGCTCGAACCATTTTTTCTCCTTTGCTTCGCGGAAAATCGCGGTATGCGGTGGTGGATTTGACGTGAAACTCGCATGGCACCGCGAAAACGCCTTAAATTCCTTGATAAATTGTGCGTATCGTGTATCGGGTGTCGCCTTCCTCGTGTATAGAAAATTAAATTCGTCTGTATGTATATAAATATAATTAACACCCGTATCGAGGATAAATTTTCTACCGCAAGCCACTACGTAAACATTGCATTAAAAGGAGTAAAAATCCGCTTGACCACATGCTCCCTTTCTAATTAAGCAATAGTACTATTTTAGTTTAGTAAAGCAACACCCGTTATAGCTTGGCTCGCCATGCATTACTGGGCTTTATATTATTAATAAACGTAGGCATGAGCCTCGGCGAATAATCCCTCCACGATTCTTTCGAGCTGTCCGTCTTTCAACCGAACCGGACAGTTCACGCGGTGAGGATGTTTGCAGTGTGAATGCGTGCGCGCGTCTGTGTAACGGCAGATTATGCGCCTAGCTGTGCGCGCTTTCTATATCCAAATATTTTACATATTATTACAGATCTATGCGTACATATGCTAAACGGTATTATTATTCGCTTTTCGGAACCGTTCAATCATTGCGGCGGCATTCATTGCGACATCCATTTCGAGGAAATAACTAATTAACAATCGATTCTCATCAAATCGAAAATTTCAATTAAAACCTCACGACCTCGATGTAAGAAAACGTTCAAACAGTTTTTAGTACTGCAGCTCTAGAATAGTCGGCTCTGTGCTAACTACTTCTTCATCAATGAAACCAACAAAATATGTAGGTTAAAAACGTGTAATTAGAAATATCGCAGGATGCGAAGGCGCCGAGCACTGCGCGATAAATCTCGGAATCGAAGCTTATCGTTTTCGCGTTTCTAATTAACTCAGGCATTAATAGCACAACGATCGAAGCGAAGGAAGCCCCGAAGAATTTCTTTAGATCCAGGCTGGCTTTTTTCTTAATTCTGCGTCAAGTGCGTTTTTCCATTGTGTCTGCAAAAGAAAGTCTCCTGGGACCGCGGGAGAAATTTCTCGCTTTTACGCGAGATTTTTCGTCGCGATACGCGCGAGCTTCGGAAGTTCCCGATTCTACGCATGTATAAAACAATATTTCCTCCATCGGAATAGCTCATAAATAACGAGTTAACGCTTTCGCAAAGCAGACGGATCTTACCGTAGACTTGTAGAAACTCTCGTGCAATCTCACTTCTTCCGCCTCGCAGATTCATCTCCGAAGCCTTGAAGTAGCCTCGCTTCACGCACACACTCACACACACACGCGCCCGATAAATAGATATAGATAAGTCCTCTCGGCTGTAGTGCCGATTTCTCTCTCTTAAATTAACCAGACCGTTCTCGAAGCCTGTTTATTTTTGAAGGAGACGCAGGATTTGCATAACTGCCGATCGATATGTAATCGTTTGACCGCGAGATTGCAGAAGAACAATGAGAGACGTCTCGATTCCGTTAGATGCGTACAGCATGTGAAATCGATCGTAAAAAATTGCTATACCATATACTTTAATCGTTAGAGATTAATGTATATAATATATGCTCTTACTTTAAGAAAACGAGGAATCTTTGAGGAAGATCGGCGAAAGTGAAAATTTAGCTCTCGATGAATTAATGCGTGTCTGCGAATGAGTGTCGCGCGCACACACGCGCATGTATACGCATACTCTCTCCGTCGTATAATTGCATTAACGACTTCGACGCGACAACGGCGCTCTTAATGCTTTCGTAAACGCGCATTCCGCGATGTCGCCGACGCGCGTTATGAAGGCCCCGAGAGAGAAACATTGGTATTCATAAAAGCGCACGCGACGCTGCTGCCTCCGGTCTTGCCTTCTATAGACTTGCGGATGCTTTGAAACTGCATGTACATTTCAATCTATATATATGTGTGTGTAGTGCGCGCGTCCACGCGTGCGAGACTATTTTTAGTAGTAATGATATATCGAATGGCTTTTTGGCTTCTGTGGGTTATGGGGTGATTATACACTGGATACTAACGTCCTTTGTTTTTCTTTTGTTTTTTGCAGGTGAGCGTTCGCGAGCCATCGCGCGCCGTATGCTAATGTCTACGCGTGAGGTCACTTCATATTTTTCTCCATTCATACTTTTCTCGCTAACGTTACGTCTGCGAAGGGCAATAACTGACTCCATAGCTTTGAACCCCGCTGGCAAGCCACTAAACTTTATACTCGGCTGTTAAGTTCTTTTTACACACTTATCGACGAATCAAAGTTTCTCCTCGCCCAAGTCGAGTTCTTATCGCGACAAACTTCTTTTCTTTCTCGCCTCCTGTGTCCCCCCCCCCCCCCCCCGTTTAAAATAACTGGAAACGACCGGTTCTTAAGCTAAACAGTCCATGCGTCAATACACGTAGTGCGAGTGCACTGATCGATAGGCAACGCGGGTTCGCGGGACGATATTTGGAGCGGGTCAACGGCGCCGATGAATTTTTCATAACCGATCGATCGAATTGCAGATACTGATGTGTGTCGTGTTCTCGTGCAGCGGAATCGAGATTTGGTGATTTCGGTAGGGTTAGGCGCATCTTTCGCCATGTAATTACGCGGTCATTGTTGCCATCCGGTTCCATCCTTGCATCACGAAGGAGACACTTAGGGACACCGAAGAAACGGTTAATGCAACGACATTTTCCCATTGCGCAATAATTCGCCCTGCTAACTGACGTTGCGCAGGCCAGCTTCGCAATATTCGCATTATAATGTATTATATGCTGTAGCGCACGAGACACTTGTTTGTATGGGCACATACACATAGACGCGCACACATAGACGCGCACACATAGACGCGTACACATAGACGCGTCGACGCTGTTTTCTAATAAGGCAAAGAGCGAAGGCTCGCTCCTATGCACACGCGCTGTCAATTCTGGGCTATCTTATAGGTAAAATCAGGCAACTATGATTATTATATGATTTAAGTTATGATTCTCCTTTATGGGACTGCGAACAAGCATTCTCCGCTAGGAGTAAAGGCCGATAGGCCTATTGTTCCTATTTGTTCCTCTGTAGGTTTGGCATATGCGTCTAGGTAATATATCACGCGACTCGGCTGGCACGGTCCAGCTCAGCCTACTAAAATTGCATAATTCTGCTCGAAAAACGTCTCATTTACACAGAACTCATTAATTATCCAAATCATCATCGAGTGTTGAACCTCGAGTAAACGTGTGCGCGTTCTAGGTAAATCCACGAGTTTCAACTTTCGACGGCGCACCTCGTGAATTTCTGCAACTATGGCCTTTGTATGTGCAGCGAGAGAGAGAGAGATCCTAGTGATTTCGACATTTCTATCCGCAGGCGTTTTCTATACGAGCTTCATTCAAAACAACCTCTCTCGCTTCGACTACGATGAGTTATAACTCATGCGATATATCGTAGTCGAAGCGCTATACGAATAGATATACATTTTTGACATTCCTCGGATAAACTGCATTAGCAATATACACCATATCGTATAGGAAAACTCTCGGACGTGCATAAATATTTTCGGAACATTTGAAAGTTCCGAGACCCGGTCTTCTGAAAATAGATTCTAAATAACGAAATAATTGAACGTCACTTACGAATATCGAGTGTTTTCAAAAGTACACGGCGTTAATGCGCCTGGAAAGATCCTGTAGCATATTGTTCATTTATGCTCTATTTCTATCATAGCTTTCTGACAAGTTAGTCGTAGACATAGCTAGTGCATAATACTGGATAGATAAACTCCACATGAAGTACTCTGTCAGTACATAATGCCTTTAATGATTTTTAATAATCAATAATAAATTCTGTATATAATGGATAGACCAAAAGCGCGAGCATAACCTTAATCGACGTTGCTCTCGAATGGCGAAAGGTGCGTCCTTTAGGAAAAAATTTCGTTTATGCATGGATATATAATACGTGTATATATTATCGACTAGAGTGTGTACGATAGACGTTAGCGCGTGTATAAAGAGCCTTTCTTAAAGCAGTTCATAAAGCAGTTCATAACAACACGTGTATATACGTACGTGCTGCTATGCACCTGCACGAGCTCGTGTATGCATGCAGTGCGGTCGATAAGATCGAGAGAGAGAGAGAGAGAGAGAGAGAGAGAGAGAGAGAACCGCGCGTTACACTTTCTCCGGTCAGTCGCTGAGACCGCGGCTAATTTCATGGCCCATTTTCCTTCGGCTATACGAAACAGTACTAGTACGACTACTACTATTCGGTTTACTACACTCGGTTACTGCACCTTATACTATGCGTCTCTCAAACTGCATCGTAATAACGAGATTCACTGACATTTTTAAACCTGGACACTTTTCGCTTGATATACTGTATACGTAAATGACTCTTTACATAAGTGCGGAAAAATTTAATCAGTTCGTACGTGAATATTTAAGGAAAATTTCGCAAACGGATTTAGCGTATCTCCGATTGAAAGTTCCAACGTTCATTTGCAGAGCTCGAATTCGTACTAGGTCGAATATCAATACTTGGACAATATATCACTGGCATAGAAAAGAAAATAGTATATAACAGAGACTTTAAAACTTTTTCTAGCTTCTTCCGTCAAGCAGAATGTCTCTATCTTTATCCACGATCTTGGCTCGCTTTGCTAATTATTTCGCTCCGAAAGAAAAGAAAATGACGCGCGAACTTTCCACTCATTCATTTCTAGCCCCTTAACCGAATGCACATGGATTGACCTTTTCAGTAGAAGAATAAAGAAACAAAAATTCCGTACCGTGATTACTAGTAAATCGTATCGCGAAGGCCATGACGGTTAACGCTCATTCTGCAATTGGATTAACGTCGGACGTGCGAAGAAAAATCTCGGGAGATTATATAGGTTTTGAAATTGACGCGTACACAACAATACGAAAGCTTGCGAAAGAGATATTCCGAAGCATTTGTATATTGGAATGTCCGTTGATTCATGTATGAATTCCTACCGCTGAGAACATGGATCGCATCCTTTGGACTAAGACAGTATAATGATAAATAATAAAAAAAGTACAGGAGCAACCTCGAATGGAAGTAGTCCATCACGCTGGCATAGCTTCGATTAAGCAAGTTATTTTATCGGCGCACGTGCTGCGCACTTGGCCGCGAACAAACGGAAATAGCCGAAAAGAAGCGTGCCTCTTCGATATGACATAAGCGTCGAGGAATTCGCTGTAGGAATTCGCTGTAGGAATTCGCTGTAGGAATTCGCTGGAGTCCATCGTTTAAGGTATTTAATGAAAAGCTCGTGAGCTTCTATTAATGATCGCTCGGAAATCCTTGTCTCGACATCATCGATCTCCCTTTTGAGCTGAAAAACAGAATGAATGAGAGAAAACGGCGTTATATATGCGGCGTTATATATGCGGCGTTATATATGCGGCGTTATATATGCGGCGTTATATATGCGGCGTGTCTATACATTATACACGAACAGAGAAAAAGATGATCAGATATCCCCCATGAGTCAACTTGAACTTGGCAGTCGGTCTCCTTTTTTCTACCTTCGCAGTCTTCTATTTTCGTCAGTTGAGAGCGCAATTACTCAGCGACGCTCGGATTTTCCGAGGAGTTGAGCGCGCGCGTTGATTTTTTGTATTATTTAATCAATATCACAGTTTCCAACATTGTGTGACAAGTCCGGTTTCCTGCTCTTTGTTTTTCTTACAAAAAGTTGACTCATTATTTGATATTTGTATATATAGTATAAATATGCAGCAGCAGTCGGAACATCAGGATGAATTAGCTGTCGCGTTACTCACGCGTCGTAAATTTTCTTTCTCATTGTTTTTTTTCCTATTGATACTGGTAGCTAGAACATAAACCTCTCAACGAGTCAATCATAAGAGAGAAAAATTCAAAAGCCCATTTCTCATCGTACCTCTCGAAATCCATCCTGTATAGACGGTATAAGCATATCGTCCCTTATATGCTTATACCGCTTCCCTTTCCCTCTGCACTCATCTCTTAGTTCACGACATACCGACGCATCATGCCCAATTCAACGAGCGCTTATTGCGTTTAATTAATTAATCTTCCAATTGGAGCTCATTATCCCTGCCGCCGAGCATTCCTATCTCTCCCTTTAGCCCCTTTCTCTCTGTATCTCTGCGCCGTATCTCTGCTCTGTATCTCTGGGCTGTATCTCTGTCGCTCGGCGAATGAAGAAAACTCGTAACAGCATGAGTGAGTCGTCTAAATTCAATGCGATGACGAGTCCTTCTCGTTTATGTTACTGCGCTTTACACTTCCGTTTTCGGCTTTTTCGGTGTATACGTAGGCATAAACGAAACGGAAATAGCCTCTCTCACTCTCTCTCTCTGCAAGGAAATGTATTTTCTCGAATGTTTGCGTAAAGAGAGAGAGAGAGAGAGAGAGAGAGAGAGCTTTGACTGATCGAGTCAAGACTAACGGATGTTGTGAGTCAGATAATGTTGTCGATAACGTTTTAATGCCTATTTTAACATAGCAAAGAACTGTACTGTAGAACTGAGTCTAGAGATTAATTGTATTTTTAAAGTGGGAGCACTTGCGGAACCTGTGATAGAGAGGAAAAAAATTTCGTAACGCTGTTGGGTCTAAAAATAGCTCTACTCTCTCCAGAAATCATGCAAATCGACGCGCAAATTGTTCAAACCGCTCGTCGCATTTCTCATTATTGAGAGTCTACTCTCTCTCTCTCTCTCTCTCAGAGTAGACATCTCTCAACGAGCTGTTGAGAATTGCCATTGTACACATCCGCCGTCGCTGTATACAGTCGCTCTTCTAATGCACCTTCATTGCGGGCCGCCACCCACTTTATGCCGGACACAGAGCTCTCGAACGGAAGAAGTTGCTTGGATTAGGCAGTGAAATTTCCTGAAAGAGAAAAAAGAAAAGAACATTTTTTTACGATTTATATTCAGAGAATGCGCGCTCTCGCAGTTATTCCGTCAGAGATAGCCGAAGAATTCCTGCGTAATAAAATTTTTTTCAAGCGATAACCTCTCCTCGTCTTATTCTTGGAATTTATGCGGAGTTGCCTCGTTAATTATATCAAGCGTTGTCGCTCGATCAAGCTTTCGTAAAGGGAGAAAAAAGAAACGAAAAGAACGATGTGTTTGCGTTGATCGAGGTAATAATTTACTCGGAAAATGTAGCGTAATTACACTACTGCGGCTATATAAGTTCCTACCTAGGATATAGTTATATAGCTGGATAACGAGGATTCAAAGAATCAACGAGGTTCCGGAGTTGATCGAAAATTCGAATATTTGAGGAATTTCGCGCAACCATTTCACATGCTACGTATCACGGGCTATCGTATCGCCGAGCGATAAGATAAAATATCACTTATGTCCTAAATAAATCCTCTGCCGATCCGATGCCAAGATAAACGAGAAATGCTTTAATCCACGTAGTGAAGTTGTTGCCACTCCTACCTATACGTGTATTCATATTTACATTAGATGGAATTTGGTAAATAGGCAGAAACTCTCGGTACATTTTCGCGCGTGTATACACACATAAGTTTGCGGAGATCGATGGACTGCTGGAGTTTAAAGCTCGAGCGCACCGGTTACTCCAGAGCCGCAAAAGCATGGGTTCGATGCTTTTATCCGATCGAGTTGGTTCGAGTTTCGACGATTTCGACGATTTCGACGATTCAAACGCGAGACAAAAAAAGTACAACGAATCTTTGTCGCCAACTTCGAGGAGGCGCTGAATATTATCCGACGTTCTCAAAAGAAACAATGGACTGTTTATTGTCTGTTATAGTTATGTCAATTTAATTGATCGATCAACTTCGACAAATCCAAGCTCCAATATCAATTGTTTGAATACCTCGATAATAAATAAAATTCATTGCTTTTGACGGTACCGACGACTCGCCTAGCGAGGCTATCTAGGACAGGCTCGGAAAAGACATTTTCCGAAATCGAGTTACGTCATTGACAAACCTACAATAAAGGAACTCTCCCTTTAACTATTAATCCGCAGGTAAAGACGATTTGCACTCTGATTGAGTGAGTACTCAGTGAACTTCCAGATAAGACCGGAAGCCTCTTCTATCTACCAGACAGTTCATACTGCACCAGCTCAAGTATCAAGTACGATGAGTGAGGATATTATTAAATTTCAATTCCAAGATAAAGGTATCGAATAGTATGAATTATTAGCCTTTCGCGCGTATAATAATATTCAGCTTCTCGGAAGTAGCATTCCAGTCATTCAATAATCATGTTACTTCGAAGTGAAGTAACATGACTATTGAATGATTAACTTAGCATCGATTAATATCATCGATTATGAAGATCTTAATATGAAGATCAACTGAAATCTACATCCGATTGTTTTTTAATTATCTCATTCATTTATAAAAAGGCGCGTTAACGTATAGAAAAGCGCGAGACTGAAGCAACTGCAGTAGACTGTTTTGTAGACAACTTATCGTTGTAACGAATGTTGTAGCCAATGCCGTCTAACTACTCGTATAAAAAGAAAGAAATCCTGACGATTATTTCCAGATAAGTAATTTATTACTCAATCTATTGCTTTGAACTTGTGATTTGAGAATTGAGCTTGCGATTCAGTATAGAGTCTTTCGTTAGTAAACAAACGTGCATAGATAGACAATTTGTTCTGGATACGTACGTTCTCTTGATCAACGAACTTGTATGCATATATGTCTATTTTCGGAGTCGGCCACATATATACCGACGCATTATATCGACCCATTATATCGATCCATTATATCGACCCATTATATCGACCCCCTTTCGATGTAGAAACTCGTCGAGGAGATAAGACACAGGCGACGTTCAAGGCTTATCGTATATGTGGGAATGTGCAAGAGCACAAAGACCGAGTCTTTCTTCGGAAAAGCTCTACGGCAATGAACGATGCTCCTTGTTCCGCAGGTTTCCGATTACGACTACTTCTTCTCTTCTACCACTTTGCCGATTTTGACTTTAAAGGTTTAGTTTCCATTTAGAGGGAAGATTTTCGGCCGTACGAAAAAGAAGCTTTTTATTGACTTATTTGTCGGATATTAACTAGGAGTGAAAATTCTTCATATTATCATAGGACAAACAAATATGCGCGACGTCATTGTTATCCATTCGAGCAGTGGAAAATCATCTCCAGATCTCTTCCGTATAACGAGCTTAGAACTTTAATCTTGAACTTTTTGCTTTTTTGCATTAACTCGCCAAATTCCAAAGTAATTCCCGGCGCAAACGTATAATAATAAAAGCTATTTCGAGCAAACGGATATACGCATTCCTGAACGTAAAGCACCGGACGTATAATCTTCGTATTCAGTCGTTAACAAAGAAAGAATAAAGGAAAAAAAAGAAAAGTTTCGAGAACAGGGTTGTGGTGACAGTGTCCTCCTCCTCCCCCCCCCCTCCCCCTTATCGAAACATATTTTCCAAAGACGGAAATTGACGAAGTGAGATTTATCTTGTCTTTACACAGTAGAATGTTTCATAACAATGACCGGTTTGTCGTTTTTTTTCTGCCGTGTCTTTACACAGCTCGATGAGACGAAAATATGTATTTCAGAGGGGAGATTACGCTGTTGCGCCATTTTTCCTTCTACTCCAGTGCCCGTTTGACGCGAGACGAAGCGTATGTTTTTTATTGAGCAAACGGCGCGTCATAAATTCTCTATGATCAATGTTATGCTTTATAATTTATTATCTTTCGTGCAAGATTTTGGAACGGATAATAACAACAATAATAGTAATAATAATTATTATTGTAATAACCAGACCACATAGAACTTTTGTGCAAACGTGCTTAACAGGGAATAAGTGACGAATTACTCGCCGAAAAAAAATCATCATTTTTTAATTGCAAAAAATCGTATGCCTACGTGTTCAAATCAAATAATACGAAATCCAAAGCTATAAAGCGAACTCAGCGTTGTAGTCGACAGCGGCAGCAGCAGTAGTAGCGGCAGCATCCCGCCGATCAATACCTTGGCTTGCGCACGTATACTCTTATACATATACAGACGTGTGTGCGCGCGCGTGTGTATATATATATATATATATATATACATATATACATATATATCGACGAACGCGAGAACTACCGTCGCGCCGGGGCGGGGGATGCGCGTGTTGCCAGGCGACGGAAGCTGCGCTTCGCGAGTTCATCGCCCCGAGAAAGAGGAGTAGGAGGACGAGTTCGTATTCGTTATTTTTGTTTATCCCCGCTACTCGTTCTTTTAGACTTCGCTTTATACAACGCTTTTCTGTATTGTTGTATTTGTATATAATTTTAAAAGTCTTGTTTGTTGTTTTGATGAGAATTATTTTTAAAATTTAATAGCGAACGATAAATAATCCTCTAAATAATCCAATTACTCGGACAGAATGGCAGTAATCCGTGTCTTTTGTCGTAATCGATCTCGCGTTGTTTTTCTAAGACAGTGAAACTTGCACGTGCGTATACGGAAATTAGAAAGAGTACGGAAGAATCCCCGGGATACGGATGCGCTTTTATAAAATGGTCGATACAGTGAAACGGGAGAGAAAGAGAGAGAGAGAGAGAGAGAGAGAGAGACGAAAGTCAGTAGAAAGGCAATGGCGTCTCTTTCTGCGGCACACATGTTCGGGGCTTTATTTTCTCAAGCCTATTTCGAGAACTCGCATAGAGGGCAAAAAGCAAAAAGGGCGCGGCACTCACAGCGTGAGGAGAAACACGTGGCCTACGTGATCCCCATAACTTTCCTCGGATTTCCTTGATTTACGATCTGTAGACACACACACACACACACACACACACACACACACACACACACACACACCAGTGGTTGAATTTTATATTGTATTATAGATATACATGCACACATACTATACGATTTATAACTAATACAAGTAATATTTCTCTCGTAGAACGTCGACCACAAGATGAAGTTCCGCTCTAAGAAAGGACAGCTTCCGTTCGTCGAGTTGAACGGCGAGGAAATCGGTGACAGTACGATAATCCTTCGTGAGCTTGGTCAGAAGTACACCAAGGATATCGACGCTTGCCTATCAACTGAGCAAAAGTCCGTAGCTCATGCGACGATATCGATGATCGAAAATCACCTTGTTTGGGTGGTTAATTGCTGGCGTACCAAGAACCTTGATCAGATGCTCAAAGGATACAAGGTTAATCTTCAACACGCTCTTGGCACTCGTATTCCCAATGGAATTCTCAACTTTTTCTTCAAGTTCACGTTTGGACGCAAGGTGAGTCGCATCGTGACCACGAATAATTCACGGAAGATTCTTACATTGGTTACCACAAGCATACCTTCACACCTTAAGGTGTCTTAAGTCGGACTTTCATTCTCGAGATAATACACAGACATTTACATAAAAAGATAACGCAATCAACCTATTAATCTATGGAGTGCCTCTTTCTAGGCTTTCCATACACGCGCATCATCTATATATTGTTCATTCCTCACGATCACTTAATATAGGTAGTTGTCTTTGTATTATATTCAGAATTAAAGCCAGCTTTGATTCCTTAACACCTGCACTCCTATCTATATCCTATCAGTCAACTAGACATAATATATGCCCTTGGTTTGGTTTTTCTGCGTTTTATACCTCTTTTTTTGTGTTTTTATACATTTACACACGCGCGCGCGCGCGCACACACACACACACACACACACACATTAATTGTGTATGTTTAACAAATCGACACAGATGTAGACGAGAGAATGGATCGACATAGCCTGTCCGTCTGTGTGATAATAATGTAGTGGTATTAGTTGATAATAATCAATATATATTATAGAGTATAATGTATATAGCTTTGGGTTGTGTTTTTTCTGCACGTAATTTTGTCAGCACATTTGACTCGCGATTCTTTGGAATAATCGAGTAAAATAATTATAATCCGCCACGCATTTAAGCATGTTAAGCAAATGGAGCTGACGAAAAGTGTCTATATTGACTGTTTACCTTGACTTGAATGGGTCTGTTGTTTCTAACCCGCGAATAGCGTATACTACTAGTATTATAGCAGAGACGACGGCAGGATAATGTGTGTTTTGCGAGCGAAAGAGAGTAAAAATGCAAAAAAAGGCGCGACGAAAGAGCGCGAACGGTGTGTAGAGTACAAAGCTCTGCCATCGTTTCGTAACTTGCTACGTCTGCGCAGGTATAAACGAGAATATGCCGGCCGTCCATATTGTGTTGGCTAGTCAAGAATCACGCGGTATGGTCATTTGTAGTGAGAAATAGTTGGATTGGTTACAGGGAGCGAGAAAGGTCAAGGCTCAGGGCATGGGAATTCACACGCCCGAGGAGGTGCTCCAGTTCGGCTGCGATGATCTGAAGGTGCTTTGCGACATGCTCGCCGACAAGCCATTCTTCTTCGGTGACGAACCCACCTCGGTAAGTTACAATTTATTTTTATACGAACTTCCAAAAACGAACAACGCATGTTAAATCACTGTAATATGATATACCCTATGCCCATACCGTCAGCCAACAATTGGCTCACATTGACATTCGTTATTTATTATTCCAGCTCGATGTCGTCGCGTTCGCCAATCTGGCTCAGATCCTGTACATCGACAAGGAGATTCCATTCGCTCTACGCGACTACATGCAAGAGAACTGCGCGAACCTCGTTGGACACTGCTCCAGAATGAAGGAACGTTGCTTCTCCGACTGGGACGAAATCTGCTCGACCCTCGACATGAACACGCATCTGCCCAAGCCCGAGAAGACCGAGGAGAAAGAGGGCAAAGAAGAGGCGAAAGAAACTAAAGAGTCCAAGGAAGAAAAAGAAGGCGACAAAGAGAAGGCCGACAAGGAGGAGAAGGATGTGGAAAAGGATAAGGAAGTCGACGAGAACAAGGAGAAGGACAAGGAAGGAAAATAAGAGTCCTAATTCGACCAATGGACTTTTCGACACCGAGACAAGACAGCCGACAGTTATGATATGATATATATTGTGTATCGGAGGAAAGAGAGAGAAAGAGAAAGATTTTAAAAAGAGACAGATGACGGATGTCGAGAAAAGATAGATAGATAGATAGAGAGAGAGAGAGAGAGAGAGAGAGAGAGCGAAAATTATTAGTGTATGTTGGACTCTTTTTTACTTGATGCTCTCTAATTAATCTTAAGATCGAAGAGGGAAAAACATACATATGTTTTTTTTATTATTTCGACGAAATATGAAAGAGTTTTTGTATCGAAGGGGGAAGAAAATGCGGTGCTCACTTTATGCAGACGCCTTTTCTTCCCATCTTTTCTCTCACTTTGTGTTTTTTATTTTGTATTATTGTAAGTTTCTCTTTTATTTGTTTAATTATATGCATTGCAATTTTTTACATTGTCACGTATATATGTTATGTATGTGTATTATATAACAGTTGGACACAAACTTCACACGTTTGCAACAGTATTTTTGTCACGAGAAGATGAAAAAACAAAGTTATAATGACGATGAATTTCCGGTCTCTCCCTCCGGCGGATATGATTCGGTCCTTTTCTTTATTAAGTCATTAGTAAGCCATAGTGTCTATAACGCAATATTATCGAATGCAATAGCCTATCGTTGTGGACTAAATGGAGATGATGGGAATTCGCAATTTGCAATGTATAAGCGAGGCATAGAGATTTAAAAAAATACATTATTATTATTATTATGATGATTATTATTATATTATCTGCGTATGCTCGATGAATTTTTCTAAAATATTATAAAAATGTACCGGTTTTATGCAAAACGAAGTTACCAGACGACGAATCTTTTTATATACGAGAACCGCGTAACCACGTTTTTTTGTACGAAACTTGTGAACAAAAACAATTACAAATCTAATATTGTAATAATAAAAGACTTTTTTAATGACAAAGCGAATGACCCTTTCTAAAATTTTTCAACCTCCGGTGCGTCCGGTTTACATTGAGAAAATAAAATGTAGTTTGAAGGAAAAAAAGTGTGTAATCTCTCTCGTCGATATCACGATCTTGTCAGTCGCGAATTCAGCGAATTTAAAGAAAATAACAGTTGCGAATAGGTATAAAGGGAAAATGTGGAAAATGAAAAGTCGCAGATTAGCCTCGCTAGTCCATTAGCTCTAACTCAATATACTAGGCAGGTGCGAAATATATAAAGGCCAATGGAAAAGAAAGCAACGATTCGCAGGTCTGCGACGAAGCGACACACGCATTTCTGCACACCTAACTACACATCGTCATACTAACACTCATCCACACTCACACACTAACACATAAAAAAATGTAAACACGCTAAATATGCTTTATTATTAGGAAAATTGAGGATTGAGTAGAGTTAGCGGGCTAGACTGTGATGATTAACAGAATAAAAGAATCGACATGGCATCGGAGAATTTTGTCAGGCGTTAGGTTATAGTTAAAATGAAAGGAGGAGAAGTGGCACTTGATTGGATTGAGAGGATGAAGGAGTTTATGAAATTTTATGGAAAAAAGTGACAAAGAAAAGATTTAATATGCTATTGTATTGTAGTTTAAGGGGACGAGGAAGTCCCTCGGCTCACGACTGAGTTTAAAACGTTATGTACGTTTGAACATTGTAATATATAAAGATTTTTTTAATTGCTCGCGTAAAGCTTCTGAAATGCGAAAGTTGATCTTTTTCCGACACAGTGAAACTCGATCGAAATTTGTATTTTTTTTATTTTTCCGCTTATTATTCGATTTTCAAATTTGCCTGTTTCGTGCGAATCTAAAAATAGAAGGATAACCGGATGAAATGGAAGAAGAGAGGATTGAATGATCGCTTGTTATGTAGAGATAAGGATCAAAATTCGCATCTATATAATAATGCCCATAATGCAGCTTGAATTGGTTTATTTTTAAACGGAAATCCAAATATATTACAATGAAGAGCGTGCGGAATAATTCTTAAGAAAGAGAAGCAAAAATAAGAAGATGAAACCAATTTATCGTCTGACGTCACTTGGTCGTTTCCGAAGGAGACTTTTTGCATCGCCTTAACGCCGCACTTAGTTGGCCGCCCAATTTCGCCTCGTGTTATGGCTTGAATTTTTTTCGGTCCTCCTCTTAGATGCTCTAGTTCGCCGAGCAACGGAGCGCTTTCGTCCTCTATGTCCGCGAGAAAAAGGCAGAAAGACTAATTTTCCTTTTTCTCGCGGAGTACACATCACCGGAAGAACCAACATTCTCCGAGGCGACAAAAACAAAATTCCTGTCTCACTCGAGGGGCGAAATCGAGCGATCTTCAAATATTCAAGCGGCGTTGGATTTTAATTGTCAAATCGACGACGCTCGTTGTTTATATTGCATTGGCGCTTAACTCATTATTATAAATGTAAACACATCAAACACACACAATACACACCACTATAAGCGTAAAACACATAAAGACACGGCTCGAAGCCATCTTCTCATTCTATCAAATACAATATCAAAACAAATATTTAAATAAATATATACGTATGTATATTTATATATGTATTTATATTATATATATATATGTATATATATATATATATATATATATTCATATATATTCATATATATTTATTTATTTATTTATTTTAATAATGTATAAGAAAAAACAAATTCATTCCCGTTTTTTGTATCTTTATAGTCCTTTTTTACGTCTTTTTTTACACGAATTTGACAAGCGTCGTCGGCCATGCGTGCGACGTCGACGAAATATTATTAATTATAATTATTACATTTATTTGTATATTATAGAAATATGTCATATTGTATGTTTCTATGTGCATTATGTACAGGCGAAGGCAGCCCATAATCACGCGATGAAGCGTTGAATTAAGAAGATTATTCAAAAAAAGCTATACACATTTGTAAGATGTATTCAATTGAAACGCGATTATTAATGATAAACAATAAATGAAATAAAAATAATAAAACAACAACCATCTCTCACGTATATTCACGCATTAAACATAAAACAAAAGTTATTATTATATATACATAGAAATAAATGAGATCTCTTAGATCTCTCGTGCTGCGAATTTTTCGGGGACGCGCGCTCTGTACTGATGATTTTTAATATCAATGTGTAAATACATACACACACACACACACACACACAAACACACGTGTGACGTGTCATGATTCATGAAACAATACATCGCTGGTTGAACGAGAAGTATTCGAGTTAGTTCGTCGATTTCACCTACATTAAAGCGAGAGTTAATACAAAAATGAGTGAGAAATTCGGGCGCTTATAAAATGTGTGACAAAAACAAAATGATATTATAGTGTCCTTGACGCATCGAATATCTTAGTGGCATTTTATACGCGACGCGTTTTGAATTCTTTCTTCGATTATAATTGTAATTTAAAAGACAAAAGTAAATAAATCGCTATGGGGAATTGATTATAAGTCACGGTTTTTTTGTCACATCTCGCGCGAATGTACACACACACACACACACACACACACACACGCGCGCGTATTGTATCTATCAACAGCTTAAACGATAATTATTAAACAATGAATGAAGAAATGGAAACGCGATTAAAAAAATAAATAACGATTATGTAGAAAGAGCAGTTCGTTTTTGGTGATTGATTGTTGTGGAAACGGCGATGGCGAAGGCGGCAAGTGGCAAGCAAACACACACACGGACACGCACACACACACAGTGACACCGTATCGAACGGTTTAGAACGTAATGAAAAAAAAGCAACGGAAAATACTGCAGAGTAAGCACAGAATAGGTAGATACCATCCCAGTACCCATACAGTAAGGCAAAATCTTGTAAGAGTAATATTAATGACAATTATATATAAAATAAATATATATAAAAAAATTATAAATTACGACTGCTCGTTTTATGCTCGGCGCTATACATGATTTCATTGTCATTATTATATCAGCATTTATTAATGATATACGGACGAATAAAATGTGTTTATAAATAAAAAAAGAACCATTTCATTGTCTTACCTTCTACGAGGGAGAGGGTGGGTGCGTGTGCACGAATAAATAGAAAAACACAGACTGCAATGAACTTTCATAATATATACGTATGTATTAATTACAATATTGAGTTACAGAGGAATGAACGTTTTTCGTCATTATCTTAGTTGAATTTGCTGAATTGCCTGAATTGGCCGCTTGCTTATTCATTTTATTTTCTCTTTTGGCATAAAGTCGCTCTATTCGTCACAAAAGATAGTAATTTTTGGATCGGACGCCTTCAGTGTTCTCATGACCAAATATACAATTGATAAAGTTATATATATATATATATATATATATATATAAGAACGCACGAGCTTCCTTTCTCTCGAGTGTCTGCCTAATTTCAGTAATTGTATTACGAATCGACGTTTTTATCTTTTCGTATAGTGATAATAATAATGGTAATAATAAGAAGAATTTTTACATTCTTCTAATATAGAATTTGAGTGAATTATTTGCGTAACCTTATCCTGCTTTTAACATTCATTCGAGCATATATGCAATGATCCTTGAAACATCGTATAAATATATATGTTGTATGTGCATAAATTTGTATTCTTGGTATCGCTTTTATAAAATGGACCCCATCAGCAATATGGAGAATGTAAACGTGCTAAAATCTACGATTTTGACAATGCATTTTTTTCTTATACTTTTTTCCTCTTGACATGTGCATGACATACGAGTTCTATTGAGTGACAAAAATACTGCGCGAATAAATCATCGTCAAAGAATATCGTTCAAATATCTGATCAGGCTCAATAAAAGCGCAAAAATTTCTCGAAAAACATTGTATTATTTCGTTCATTTTTTCATTCGCACCGCATTATTCGTATCTTTTTATCGATAAAAAATACACCTCATTTTTACACCTCATTTTTACACCTCATTTTTACACCTCATTTTTACACCTCATTTTTACACCTCATTTGTACACCTCATTTGTACACCTCATTTTTACACGTTCATCATAGAAAACAAAGTTTTATTAGAAGAAGAGAGGTGAGTTGCGTTATAGAACGAGTATTTCAGCATTTCATATCGTAATTCACGATTGAACGAAAGACTGGAAATTGCTTTGATTTTCTCGCGATTCCTTGGCTAATTATACGTATAATAATACGTTTCGGTTCTTAGTGCCATTAGTAAAGTGTAGTAATAGTTTATAAGTATAATTTGTTTTTTCATTATTATAGAAAAAAAATTAAACAATACATCGATAAAAGGAAACATGATGTATGTATAGATGGCGATGAATTTTGATTCCCCCACATCTGTATTGTATTATATAGTTCATACGAATCGGATTAGAAGTTGCATACACACTGGTCGATCCAAAAATCACCCATTGGTCGCTAATATAACGACGATCATATCATTATTCTATAAGTCTAAGTTTTCAAAATTTTTTTCTTATTCTCTCAAAATCCTAAAGTCGTAAAAGTCGCTACTTACGATAAAGATATGTGTAATAGGTATTTTCTAGCCACTGCCATAAGGAGAACAAATATTATACAGTAAACTCGATACTGTCCAATAATCTAGGCTCGAGTGTTTCGCGCATTTTCTCCTTGCGAGATATTTCAAGAGTGAAAAAAAAAAATGAAAAAACGGCTTATCTATTTTGCGGCGCATCTTATTTATCGGTTGAAATTTTTTCACTATAGTATAGTAGTTGCTCTATTAGAGAGTTTGAAAGGAGCATTTGATTGCGGTCTTTTCAAAATCTTCATTTATCCTTTACAAACTATACAGATTATTATAAGGTATGATTACTAAGGCCGAAGCTCAAAAGTTTTTTTTTCTCTTTTGTCTTTTCTTGTAGTATACGAATTCGTCTACAGTTTGATGTATATATATATACATTCATAGTTAATACGCATTAGTAGCTCGATAATAATACGGAATTATACATTTGATTCAACTCGTCTTTATATTACATATACTCTAAGTTTAAGAAGTATTTACGGCAAAATTTCTGTCAATTTTTTTCTTTTCAGTCACTCTTGGCTAATAAGCTGCGGTGGAAGTTATTTATCAGGAATGAATATTATTGATATAATACTGATTTTTAATGTACTTTAATATTACTGGTTAATATGATTCGTTCGATGAGACACTTTTTTGCACAAAGTATAATCGTTCGAAGTAATAAATTTGTTGTTACCGTAAGATGTACACGCGTGTAAGCACGTAATAATTTGTAAATACAAAACTATAAGATGGATTAAAAAATTATTTTCTCTTAAACGTGTATATGTACGCTATAAGAATATGTGCAATAAAATGCATACAACTCAATGTCAAAGTATTATATCTCGAAATTTCATACTGGTCAATTATTCAACGAATCTATAAGTAATAACGTTATATTTCTTAGTGAGAAAACAGCTATAATATTTTTAAACTCGATAAACCTACCGTCCAATCTCGTCTGAGGTATTTTCCTCGTTAGAAACAACGTTCTTATAAAGGCCACAGATTAAACTTTTTTCCCTTGCCCATCCTGCTCTGTGCGCGTGTGTGTGTGTGTGTGTGTGTGTGTGTGTGTATGTGTATGTGTGCGTGTCTACATTTCTATGTACATTTTAGAATGAACATAGAAATGTATTAAATAAATGTATTTTAGCGTCGAGTACGCGAGTAACTACCGATTCCTTTTTATTCCCAACATGAAATATAGTCGAGACGTCGTTACGTCGTGTTTGAAATTTCGCGCCAGAGCTCGATGCAACATCGTGGCGGGAAATTCAAAATTATCAATCCATCTCTACGCATCCATCATTCGTCTACGATATTATCCATGATAATTTATCAAAGATGAATGTCTACAGTCGAGTTTGTAAATCGCTTAGAGGTCTATTGCAAAAATGACCTTATACTTTCTTTTCCATGTCACGTATAATATTAAGATCCGCGACCCGCGACATTATGCGTGGCGCGTACTAAAGAAAGAAAAAAAGCTGTATGCATTATCATGGACGAAGTTAACTTGACTCTTCGAAAATGTCGAGGAGCACGATATTTTAATGTATATGTGTATCAATATTAGAGTTTAATACATTATTGTTTACGACGAGTGACGACTTAACTGTGGATATGATTGAGCGCTTTCTCAACCGGTCTCACCGCGAAACGAGCCTACAAAGTTTCATTACAACACATGTGCTCCTCTGCTCATTTTGAAAGGTGAATGTGCAGGTACATAGAGTATTTCGTTCATATTTTGTTCGTCTAAAAATATGCCGTACACCCTTGAAAGAAGGATATTTCGCGAACTCATGACCGTTGTGCGTCAAAAGAAAAAAGGAAGAAGGAAAGAGGTTGGTTAGATGCAATTTGGTACTTTGGTATACTACAAATAATACAGATGTCGAATCGAAGTATGATTTTTCGAAGCAAGTATACGAGGTAGGAGAATACATTACGTGCACGACTTAGTAATTAGGATGGGAAAGTGCCTATCACAGACTGAAATTCACCTTCCACAGTGGCAACCAGTACAGTGGCAAGCACAGGATCCAAGGGCGCGACGAGTACAATGTGTTATATCGTCAAAACTTTAACGCATATAATCATATAGATTATTTTGATAGATTATTTTTTCTATGTATATGTCGGTACAATTATACAGGTACATTGTGGAAATTCTCTCTCTTCTTATTTATACGTATCCTTGACTCGAAAATATATGTACTGAAAAATTGTCTCGTTATTTTGAGTCGTTCGCATGTTGCCCTTTGCTCGTAAAATGGAGTTTCTATTTTTAGCTTCATGCGCTTTACATGCGATTACTTCTGAGAATGAAACTACGGATTTGTTTATTTCGTTTTCTTGAACTTTCGAGTTCGAGTCGGGACTGAATTTGACGCGTAAAAACGCGTCCCGCTTATACGCTACGGGTATAGCATTCAATTGCTTTATGGAGTTGGCACTAGGAAGCTTTACGCTAATCCTACGTATAATAATGTATATATACATATACGTTTATAATGTGGAAGCATTATATCGGAGAAAATCGCTATGTATCTAGGATATTAGGATATTAGTCAACGGACGAATCATCGTCAATGAGAAGCAGTTTTTCCGAGTTTTTCGAGCATTTTTTTCATTTTCCATATTTTCTGTCTCTCGTCCTTATCAGATAATCCTTTATGTCTGTATGATTCTATCCGAGGAAACAAATCCTCGGATAGAATCATACAGACAAATTACACAAATTATTCATCTACTTTCATTTAACAAGCCCAGCTATGCCGCGTTGGTCTACCAAAATAAAGCTTATTTTTAAAAATCGGCTTCAACTTATCGGTAGTATGTAGTAGCATACCGTAGACTATTACTTTAAAAAGACTACTTTCGCTAGTCGTGTGTCATTCGAAAACGAGCAAAACCAGAAGATTATTTTCATTTGATTCGAAAGGCTTTTTTCTCAGTGTACGTCAAGTATTTTTATGCGTGTGGACATGCCAAAAGGACTCGGAATATAACGTAGTATAGGCGCAAGTTAAGAGAGAGAACAATTTTGAGCAATTTCTTGTTTCTATATCCTAAGTCTCTGGCTCGGTACGATCACATCTTGGTTTATTTTATTTATTTTATTTTTACGTGGATATTCTTTTTTTGGCTCGACTTTTTTGACCCACAGGACAATGAATGAGAGAGAGAGAGAAAGATAGATAGATAGATAGATAGATAGATAGATAGAGAGAGAGAGAGAGAGAGAGAGAGAGAGAGAAAGTGGAAAAAAATATTTTCACCGAAAGTTACGAAGTTATCGCTCATCGCTACTTCGTTTCTGGAGACGCTTCGATTTTGTTGTGAGTTTATATATTTATATGTGAAAGACGCGACAAGGTGAACAATTTTTTTACACAGAGTTGCTCTTTCATCGTAAACTATATAAAGATGTTTTTTGTCCCACTATACCTACATATTATATACATATAATATATTCGCTCGCGCGCGCGCGCGCATGTGTGTATGTGTGTGTGGGTGTTTTATAGAGACTGTAGTGAGATTATAAAGTAGGAGAAAGTTGTATTTAAAATTATTGATTTATAATATAATATAATATGAGAATGTGTGGAATGTATATAGGCAGTTTCGTTTTGGCATCTAACGTTACACATTAAAGATATATATATCTTGGAATAGTTTTATTTCTGTATTTATTTGTTTAATCTTCTGTCGAGTTTTACCATAAAAACCGAGTAAAACTATGAAAAGTTTAAAAAATTCTTGTTCCCTGTACAAGTTTTGTTTTCTACGACAAGTTACGTTTTGCTCCGTAACTTTTGGTGAAAAAATATCTTTCCAGCTTATTGCCATGCTGTCGATAATCTCTTCGGGTTCTTCGGGGAGAAGATACAGGGTGTGTGGTGTGGCACTTTTAATGCGTATTAGTTAACGTTTAGGAAAATGCTCTTCACGGCGAATGCAGAATATGCTAATATTCTAGGAAAGAATGTTTCCTTTTTCTCTCGTTGACATTTTTTCTTTCTGTGCGCAAAATAAAGTACACTGTTGAATAAGCGATGTATGCGACTGAATTTCGCATCGTTGACAGGATCGTCAGCAGTGCGTTCCTCACGACCGTACGTCAATTGTATCGAGCAGTAAACAAACAGCGTTACTCATCAATTAAATCGAATGATAGTTACAGACCGTGTGCCGAGTTACCAGAAAACATTGAGTAAATGGCAAACGCTCGTGCGCTTTCGCAGAATTTCGCGAGACGACCGAGGTCGAGAAAATAGGTAATAATCGTTACAAATCGGTAATAATCGGTATTAATCGGTAATATCCCTAATTGACGTCGACTAGATGCCGCGGCTCGCAAAGTTATTCGTTTCTTTTTTCTCCGTGTATATTTGTATGTAGAAATTCGCAAGTACGCAGTGCAATGTCTCGCGCAATAATGCGAGAACTTTGTACGGAAATTTCCATCGTCAAATCATTATATATTATATACGCACGCGTTATCTGGATGAGAAAAGGAGAGAAATCGCCGACCGTCTATGCGAACATACGAAGTAAATATTGAATAATAGAAAAGTTGTGCCGCCGCGCGAGCGTGTAGGCCCGAAGCTGCATCGAAGGATCGCTCAATTTCCGTTCTCGCGTCGTGCAGCTCCGGTTGGGAAGACAGCGCGCTGGCGAGAGAGAAAACAAAATCTCGCCGTCCGCGCGAAAAAATACGAGGACGCGGTTGTTGGGTCGACCGGATCAGTCGACTTTGCGAGCCGTACTCGGGCTTTTACGTGCGCCGATTTCCGTCGATAGACGAGGAAAGCCGACGCACGCTTATAGCTACGTGGACGCTGCGAGGCTGATCGACGTTGACTCGGTTACGGCAGCTCGGGGCTTTACGTCCAACGAATCGTACAGCGGGAATTCGCAGCAGAGGATGAACTTGAGAAACCAAGGCACTTCCGAGTAGATCGCTGGCGGTATCGGTATCAGCGGCGACGTCGACTGCTTGTAGTAGCGGTACTCGGCGTTGCTGCGAACATTCATTTCACCTTAGTAAGTCGAAATAAGGCAATTAGACGAGTCGAAATTAGAGGCGTGCAACGGAGGATGCAACGGAGGATGCAACGGAGGATGCAACGGAGGATGCAACGGAGGATGCAACGGAGGATGCAACGGAGGATGCATTGAGGATACGACGGGGGACTACCCCTAGGGAGGATGCTATATGGAGCATCGTAGAAACTCACTCTCGGTATCTTTCATCGGCAGCTTTTTCCAGCAGAGGCATTCCAGATAGAAAGAGTATGATGATCGTAGTGAAAATCGGCGAGACGATAACGATCCACTCGATACCTTCGATCACGTTCAGCGAGATGACGAATATGCCCCACCAGACGACGATTTCGCCAAAGTAATTCGGATGTCTCGAGAGCCTCCACAGACCTTATCGTTGCCCCCGCCCAATGCAATCGATTCAACGGTTTACGGCCAATGGCAGCAGGCCAGCAGGGCAGCAGGGCAACAGGCCAGCAGGGCAACAGGGCAGCAGGGCAGCAGGGTAACGCAACGGGGAACGACCCAGCATCACGGCAGCGATCACGGCAACAAAAACCAAGCACGGAGCTATCATGCACCACATCTGCGTGGATATGACGATGAGTACGTCGAACGAAGGTAAAAACAAACGAATCGGAAATTCATTTCTCACGCGAGCTCACTCGCTTTACAAAACTCATTGAAATATGACTTTTATCGTTAAACGATACTTTCCGAAGGAGATCCGAGGAAGATCGTAGGATAACGGTTTTAGTTCAAATCCTCGTAATTTCATCGAATTTACAATATCTGCATTCTATAAAAATTGTAAAAAAAGCTTTGAAAACAGGTAACCATAAGCCAGCGCAGCACCACCAACACCGAGCAGACCGCCGAGGACCGCCAACGTATATACGGAAATATTGAATAAACAATCGATATATCGATTGCGCATGATGTATTTACCGTCGTTGCACCACTTGCCGTCGTTGACAGGGTCTTGTCTGAAAGCGAATTTCTGCAGATCGGCATAAGTTTCGGCTAAGAGACCCACGACGAAAAGACCGGTACCAGCGCTGTCCAATGTTGTCATGGTCTTTGGTGCCGGAGGTATCTTGTGCCTCGGTGAGTTGATTATTATCACTGGTAGACTCACCACGTATACCCAGACGGCCTGTTCGGTTTCAGTAAGCAAAAAGTTTTCAGTAAGCCAGTCCGAGTTTATTTCATATGCTACATTCTTGTATTATATTATATGCTAGAGAGAAAGAGAGGCTTTCGTTTCGCGCTCGGCAGCTTTACGAGCTTGCGGCCTTATTGCTACCGGTGGGTTAATGCTTTCTTTGAGGTAGTCTGCGATTTACGAGGCTGTCGCAGCTTGATTTATAGGAGATCACGGTATATGTAGTATATCTACGAGCTCGTTAAAATTTCTCACTTCTCGACCGTCTCGACCGTCTCGACCGTCTTCTCTCGTATTCAATCGCGTACTCAATCGCGTATTCAATCGCGTATATTATCGCTTATATAATACCTTCTCAATATATAGGCATATTGCCTATGGAACGTTGGAAAAAGAAACTTACGTTCAATTGAAATATAAAAGTACTTTTCATTTTCTATGAAAATCTTGCAAGATTCACGAGTCCGAGATTAATGAGATCGGCATTTTACAATGATTTGTAGCTCCTGAAAAAAGTTCCTGGAAAACGATCCGAATTTCGCTCCTATTGCTTTCCTACGCAAGTTATATTTTTTCCAACTGCATTTTTAAGACTTTTAAAAAATGCCTCACAGAACACCTCATACAGTACCTGAAATGTCCAAAAGACGGCGAAGCGTATGACATTGCTTCGTCGATCGTCGAAGCGCTTGTCCCTTCCAATTTTGACAATACGATAGAGTAGATAACAGGAGAGCCGTGCTCCCCAGAGACACACAAAAATAGTCACCATAAGTTGACGACTGTCATAGGTCTGAAAAATATTCAGAAATTTATTTAACGTAAATTCGATCAATCGACCTAACGTCTTCGAGTGCTACAGGCTCGATATGATTTTCGAGGATTAACAGAGTGGCACTTCCAGCTACGGGCATTCGCCTATTTTCATTTCGGGATTGGCTACTGCTGCTCGATTCTACAGTCCTTGCAGACCAACTGATTTTTTGCATTCTATATAAACGCTATATTATATATACGTCTATTATATTATATATTATATTACACATTATAGATCGAAGAAACTCAAGTTGAGCTTTCAATCATTTCTTTAACTTCAATCTATTATTAGAATTACAACAAAACAGTTTACTTTTTGTAAATCTCGGATATCCGTTAACTTTATTCAAAATCGAATTTCTACCGATGCAGCTACTGCTCCTCTAATATTATTGATTGTGCAAAGAAAAAGCTTTTCTATATAGAATTCATCTAAATGATCGATTCAAGCTTTTTTGCAAGATCTTTCTTGCAGATCTAGTTCAATGTACACAAAATATATTATTTCCAAAAACCTTTGAATCATATAATAAGCACAATAATGCTAAAATAGAGTAGCAAATCAATCGAAAATGAAAAAAAGTAAACGAGCGAATAGCGAATCTTCGGGATAAATGAGATTTTAAGAGTATTGAAAAATAACTTATTTAAATGTACTTATTGAAATTCGATATGTTGCTATCGCAACGAAGTCAGGTTTTCGTGCATTTCGATTGGCGATATAATTTCAAAAATGTATATACATCTACTCGAGTAAAATCGATATCCAGTTGGTGAAAACCTGGCTTCTTATGTGCATAGGAAAAAGCAAAGCAATTCGACTGCGAGTGTGAAAAGTCCCAGTGCGAAAAGTCAGCCGTGACCAGTCCCGAAACTTATTTTCTACTTCAATAGCTCTGTAGTAATAACATACATTTTTCAAAATTTAATCTCAAATCGTCTATCTACGAAACTTCATCTACGTACTATTTTTAAGTATGTATACATGTAAGAAGAATATCTCGAATAGAAAAAGTACTCATTGTATGTATACAGAGAGAGAGAGAGAGAGAGAGAGAGAGAGAGAGAGAGAGAGAGAGAGAAAATAGTTGTGATGTCTACATCTGCCAATGTAACTACATCAATTTAATCCATTTACGTATACAAGTTAAAGTTCGAAAAAACAGGCGAAAAAATGTAATATCTGTCGAGACAGTCGATTTTTGGATGTCGGCCCGTTATCTCATCGAAAATTCGGCAATTAATGAATCTCGAGGTCCCTGGGAGAAAAATTTCAAAAATCTTATTCTCAGACGCTTAGTTGGACCGAAAGATTTTCGATATATCTATTTTTTCTATCATCCATATATGTGTAGTTTTCGATTGTTTTCAAGACTTTGTATGAATTATTGGCTTCGGTTCGAAAGTTTCGTCGTTAAAAATTCAGTTGATCCTGAGAAGCGATAAATTTGAATTGTTTGAAAAGAGAGAAAACAATCTCATCTCCGACACGAGGCAATAATGTCAGTTTCACGTAGAAATTAAACGTACAGTAGACTATAATCGATAGTTAAAAATTTATCAATAATACGCTATAGTTGGACTCGTGTCATACATTGATCTATTTTTAAAATGACGTTACTATGCATATGTAGTATATGTACTTACGTATCATTAGACTTCAAACACACTTGTCTCAAGTAAATGCACAAAATTTCATTGCAGATTTCTACGAATTACTCTATTACTCTATACAAATTGCATGTCTATTATACAAATATTGGATAAATGTTGAAAACTACGTTGTACATAGATATACTTTATAGTTTATAGATAGGTCGGAGAAAATACATATTATATATGTATATCTACATGTAGTAGAGTTGATGTAATTATCTGACGTGATTGATCTTGTCTAAGGTAAATGTACAGACTATAATAGATATAAATCTAGAAATAGATAGATAGATAGGTAGATAGATAGGTAGATAGATAGGTAGATAGATAGGTAGATAGATAGGTAGATAGATAGACACGTTCCGCAACGGGTAGACAGAGTAGAGAGATAGATGTATACAATATAGAAACGAGTAGTATATGGAAAAAATCATAATAATAGTGATAGTAATAATAACAATACTGTAATATATATTGAAATATATACTGAAATATATACTGTAATGTCCCAGAGCTATTTTTTTCGAAAAAGGCGGCGATGCGGCCGACTCACCTTACCGACCTGTCCAAGAAAGAAGGTAAGGAGGGCGAGGATAATGAAATTCACGCCTCCGGCAAAATCCGTGAGCTTGTCCATCTGGAAGGTGGCGGCAATCGTGAAAAAGATGAGCTGCATGCCGACGGTAACGATCGCGCTCACCGCGAGGTGATCGACGTCCAGGATGTCCACCGCCATGCTGTGCAGGCTTCTCGGCGATCACTTGCGACGATCACTGGCGACAAAAATTCAGTCTCCTTTGACAAATTATTTATTCCCTGCATGCATCGTTATTGGGGGCTTCGGCCGTAGCTTCGCTTTCGGCTGTACATGTGACAATATGTATTGTTACGACACATTGTTCATGAGGCACATGCTAGAAGCGACGACGAAGCCAATAACGTTAAGTGCATGCAAGACAATTCTGCTGCAAATTCTGCTGCAAATTCTGCTAAGCGTTCCTTCAACTCAAGTTCAAATCACTGGAATATAAGGTCGAGTCGACACGGAGCGCAGCAGGAACGTTTACCCGCATTGCAATGACACAGATTCAAAACGCACGTCAAAGTACATGTACGCGTACGTACGTACATGTATACGTGTGTACGTATACGTGTACTTTGTGCATACGTAGACACTTGGTTCTATTAAACTTTCGTCTTTAATGCCGACATTATTGATATAATTAAGAATGCAACTTTCAATTCGTCGCCTAAACAATCACTCAGACTGAAGAAATAAAAAGCCGAGCTCCCCTTACCTCGGTGCGACGACTAGTCCATTCTGATCTCTAGACTCCTAGAGCCCGGACTCTCCACTTTTCCCTTCCCTCTTCTCTCTTCTCTCTCAATTTCCACTTTTCTCTCTCAGTCTCTTTTTACGTGCCCTCCTCTGCTCTCCGTACAGAGTCCGTACAGAGTCCGTACTATTTACGCGTCTCTCTTATCGCGGCCTCGCACTGCAGCCATGTTCCGCGCGCACATTGCCGGTAGAATGCGTCTATCAAAGTCGAGCAGCAGCGGCAGCAGCGGCAGCAGCACACCCCCACCGGAGAGAAAAGCTCTCCCGGCCGAGTCGCCCAACTCCTTCCCCCCACTTTGCTACATATCCCCACTTTAATACTCCACTGGGCTCTCTCCCTCGAGGATTTGCCGAAAATTTTCCAGAGCTCGTGACTTTACGTAACGATCAGAGGCTTGTATTGAATTTTTCCTTTTTTCAATTTCGCGGGCTAATTTCGCGGGCTAATTTCGCGGGCTAATTTCGCGGGCTATCGGCAGGTGAGCGAGCAGCTTTTCGCGCATTCAAACAGTTCGAACGCGAGCTTCGTACACGAGAAACTCGAGAGAACCTTTACTTTTTTACTTGTCGAGAGCGAGATTCGAGGCAAGAGCTGGCACTTCGAGCCCTTCTCTTGTATATGCATGGCACAGGCTGCGCGATGCGCTTCAAAGCTTTCGGGGTGATGTGACGCGGTCATCGGTACGGTTTCGCTGACGGATTTTCTGACCTTTTGCCGCGCATTGCCGCAGAAACTACCTTTCCAGAAACTACCTTACCAGAAACTACCTTTCCAGATACTACCTTTCCAGATACTACCTACGCCTGTATACGCCTATATAAATATGATCAAGCGGAGCTGATTAATCCAATTTACTCGCGTTACGCTATGTCATTTGAGTTGGTTGTCAGAGCGACATTATCCTCGCTCCGCCGAGCATAATCGGCAATAACCGCAACTGCCACAGCATTAGCGGCGTTGCATTGCTCGAGTTTAAGCGCACTCCGCTGACTACCCCAGAGAGTAATAAATTCTCTTGATAAAATCTCGCTTCGAGCTCGCGTTCTCGAGACATTGGATTTGTAATTTCGAATGCCGCACACTCTCTGTGTGTAGAGCAGCTGCTATAGCTCATCCCTGGCGTCACTGACGGTCGCGCATCCAAAGGGGATTAACGCGTGAGGGGCGGTAACGCGTAACCCCCGTGCACAACCGCGCATAACCCCGTCCCCCGTACGGCCATCCCACCAATCGCTCGCACAGCTATCTATATGCATTATATATACTGCACGGCGGCTCGAATCAATAAGCCGCTCGCGCCTCTCTCTGCGTCGACCAAGGGGACAGCTATCGCGGGCGCTAATGCCGCGGGCGCTAATGCCGCGGGCGCTAATGCCGCGGGCGCTAATGCCGCGGGCGCAACTCCTCCCTTTTATATTTCTATTTTTCGGTTAGAATTATACGTATTATTATATACCTATGGACCTATGGACGATTGTAGATGACCGAGGCAACATATCTCGGAGCTTTTTTCTCTCATTCAACTTTTTCATGCATAACCGAGCATTTTTTACGTCACCGCGAAAATGCTCCTCCAAACGATCCGTTAAGGAAATGTTTTTCACGCTAGAAACGTCGCAGCGTATATTAATGAAGAGAACAGAACTTCTGCAACACTTTAGGTATTTTTTTAGGTATGCGGACGATGGTTAAACTTTAGCTTAAACTTTTGTTAAACTTTTTCTCCTCTACCGTACAGTAGTAGTAGTAGTAGTAGTAGTAGAGTAGTAAGTTTACTACTACTACTATTTGCACCATAGACACATTTGCACAGTCGCGTCTCTCGTAACTCTATGATTATTTATTACTGTGCATATGTCATGCGCTGTAATTGCATTATTTCAACACAAGTCGCCCATGAATAATAATGAAAAAATAGGCTTAATAGGCGATCGATTGATTTTTGAAATTTCGCGCCGCTAGAGCCGGTGCATTTCGGGCGCGGTTGCAGCGCCCGTTGCGGCACATCTCTGTACTTGCAGGTACTACTTAATAGAGAATAGAGATTATAGAGTATAGAGTTTCTCATCTTGACTCGTAGTTTGAGATCTATGCTCTGTGCTAAACCCAGATATCCGAATTTTCTGATGCAATACGGCAATACCGAAAATAACAGACAGCGGTATTTGTTGCGAAGCTGCAAAGGACACACCCGGGTAGAAGATAGTGTTCGAGAGCAAAGTCCGACTTAAAAGCAGCATCAAAATGACGGAAGAGGAGTCGGTGAGTATTTGTCTCGATTTCGAGATGCTCCGAAATGTTCGAATAAATGGGAAAATCTAGCAAACTCCGCGAAAGTAGATGGTCACAGCATGGTTGGCATACAACATGCGTGTCCGTTATGTACACGTGTATCCTTTTTCGTCCTTATCAATATACATTCTACTATTTCATTTGTCTTTGGAAATTCCCCTTTTTTCGCCGTCGAGCGATCATTTTCCCATCTTTTTCCCTCGTCTTTCCGATGTTTTTTTCAGTTACGGTAGGTGGAAATAGGAGGTTCGACCAACACAACCTCCAAATGCACGTTGCCCGACCTTCCGTGAGGCGAGCGACCGGTTTCTCTTTCTGTCTCTTTCTTTCGCACACACCTAGATGTCTCTCTACGTCACATGACGCTATTTCCAATATTTTCGCTAATTATTTAATGCAGCTTTTATAGCAGCAAATATATTTTTCACTCATCTGGGATAACTGTCTAATCTATTTCCATAATGCTGATTCTGCCATTTTTTACTACTTATAGATAAATCAATTTCATCCTTCAGTTTCTCGCATATCTCATTAGTTTGGACAATCGATCGTGATGATTTTTTGTATAAATTCAATAAACCACCGCTATTTCTTTCAGATCTTTGATCCCAAGCTTACAAAAAAGAAGAAGAAGAAGAAGACTGGTTTTGATTTGGATTCAGCCATAGCGGATGCATCTGGTGATGCGACCGAAAACTCCAAGCCCGACAAAGAAAATATTGAAGTTGATACTGCTGCACCAGAAGATGAAGAATCGTTAGATCTTGAAAACTTTGGCAAAAAGAAGAGAAGAAAGAAAAAGTTTAACTTGGAAGAACTTGATGCTGCCCTTCCAGAAACTAATAAAGAAGTACAAATTATTCTTAAAAATGTATTTATTTTAAATGCACGGTTGTACTAGCTTCTTTTTTATATTAGGATGTTGCTGAGCCACAAGCAGAAGAACAGGAAATCGAAGACTTTGATTTGTCACTGGACTTCTCAAAGAATTTGAAAAAGAAAAAGAAAAAGAAGAAGGACCTTGACGAGCTGATGGCTGAGGAGAAAAAAGAAAGTGAAGCAAATGACAATGGTAGATATAATATGAAATATATTTCATTGAAAGCATATATGTGAGACTGAATGTTTATTTTTTGCGTTATTTGTTAACATGCTGCACTGAGTCCGAGCGAAGTGCAGACTATGGTAAGACATATGTGACAAACAAATTTATTCTCTTGTGATTACACCTTTTAATTTTAATCTGCAATGTTTCAGTTTGTTTTCAAATTTTAAACATTAGTGAAAAGAGTAAACTTATTTCTTATACTTTTATGTAATTTTCGCTAATGTTTCTTTTCATAGCTAAATTATTTAACATCACTCCAGCCTGTATTTCATATTAGGTAGCACAATAATAGATTATTGGTATTTTACTTGTCTGTATGTTAAATGTGTATGTTATATAGATTGTTATTGTATGTATGCTATACGCAACTTAATTATGGAAGAATATTTATTCATAAAATAATTTGTAATTACACAGAAGAACCAAGTCAGTGGGTCGGTTCAGACAGGGATTACACATATGATGAATTACTTGCAAGAGTTTTCAACATAATGAAAGAAAAGAATCCGGATATGGTGGCTGGAAAGAAACAAAAGTTCGTGATGAGACCACCACAAGTAGTCCGTATTGGTACGAAAAAGACATCGTTCTCGAACTTCACTGAGGTAATATAATAAATAAATTACAATAAAAAGTTGTTCAAATTGTTATTATTAACAATAGTTCCTATATTTATTCAAAATTTCCTATTTCAGATATGTAAAACACTTCACAGGCAACCCAAGCATTTACTCGACTTCTTATTGGCTGAGTTGGGTACAAGTGGTTCAGTGGATGGTAACAGTCAATTGATCATTAAGGGTCGATTCCAGCAGAAACAAATCGAAAACGTTCTGAGAAGATACATCAAGGAATACGTTACGTGCCACACGTGTCGTTCGCCTGATACGATTCTTCAAAAAGATACAAGACTTTTCTTCCTGCAATGTGAAACATGTGGTTCAAGGTGTTCGGTGGCCAGTATTAAATCTGGTTTCCAGGTTAGTACTTTAATCATGTATATGGATCATTCTCTGTTAAAATATTTAAAAACTCTTAAAATCTTCTTTGGCGCTGTATATATACCACGATGAATTTTTCTATTTTCAAAAAAATCTTTTCGGACAAACAGTTCTCACTAAAAACACAAAAGGGATTTTTATGTAGGTCATAAATCAGTCACAATCAGAGTAATAAATAAAATTCAGTTTCAAGAAGGTTCAATAATGAGTTTTAACATGGAAAAGTTCATGAATATACATTTTATCAATGCAAAAGTGTTTACGAAAGTCTCAACCTCGAAATCAAGTTATGTTTCTATCTGGAAATCTAGACCAATTTTGAGAAACTCATTTAAATGATAAAAGGCATCTTCATGAATATTTTTCAAATTTCTTGAAAATAGGCTGAAAATGCGACAGTTGACATCCTGTAACTTAAAGAACCTTCATGAACAAAAAGTAGAAAAATATTTCGCAGTGAAAAGTTGTTATTGTACTTTCTACCCTGTACCAAGTTGATAAACTATAAACTTTATTTTGATTTTCAGGCCGTTACTGGAAAGCGTGCTGCGATTCGGGCCAAAACTGCCTAAGCATATTATTTAACATCTTGTACCGCAAATATTATTTAGAGTTATTACTTTAATAATAAAAAAAATGGTTTTAATAAAAACAATTATCGTTGCAATTTATGCGTATATACTGGTTTGAAGCCGATTTTGATTACGCTATCCATCCTTTTTTTCAAAGTGCTCTATGTGCGGTAGCAATATATTACAAACGAAAAAACATAGAAATCATCGAGCCAGTTGCTTTTCTTCCGACGATTCCTAAGGAAGCGAAGAAAATCACGAGGTTGGGGTCATCGTGGTAAAAAACAACAAGAGTGTTCCGAAAGCATCAATGTCTGTTTTCCAGCGCACGGAAAAATATGAGGAAGGAAAAGAAGAGAAGCGTGGAAAGTGTAAGGTGTAAATGCGAAGCGGCAAACGTCATTCTTGAATATAACGATGTATATTTATAAATATATATCGTTATTTCAATAAATTGTGCGAATGCGAAAACAGAGTGAAAAAATCATAAAACTGAATAATAATTCTTAGATAATTAATCATTCACTGTACATTGACTACTTGAATAAATGAGCACAGCGCTCAGTCTGCTAACACAACAAGTCTCCGAACAGAAATTGTCGATTTTGATTTGGTATACTTGATTCCTACTGCTCCTCTCGTAAAGTTGACGATTGAATTGTATCTGGCTTGATAACGAGTCTGAACCTTTTGCGATAATAGTGACGAAATCACAAACGCCTATATGTGTACCTATATGCTTTATATATGCGCATGCATAGGGAATATGGAAGCGAGGGTGAGTCGGGCAGGCAAGCGAGCGAGCGAAAGGTCGGACGCACTCTCTATAGTTGTTTTTCAAGTGATCGAGTGGAAACCCTAGTTTCTTCCCTAGTCCCCGGCTACGGGCTAATAGTGAGACAAATACTCTTTGTTCGAAGTGGCGAGCGCCTTACATTATAGCCCCTTTATAGCCACTTTATAACCAAACGTAGAAATGCGCGAATTTTCTTCGGAGTCGACTTTCGACATCACGTTTTCTTTTGCTTGTAATAACTGTGATGTATGTGATTGTATGTGAACGATCGAAGAATGAGAAGTAAGTTGCACTTTGAAATGATGTACTTTCTAAAATGTATTTTCTTTGGCTTGAATCGGATCTTTCAGTCTTGCATACTAACTCGTGCGCATACGCAGAAATGAAATTATTGCATATAGGTCGTTAGAACGATAGGTTAATAACAAATGCATTTGGTTAATGATTTATACGCGTGTATACGCGTAGCTTGAGAACTGAGGGAGAAGATAGACGAAGCTCTTTGAAATGTCCTTTCACGCGAGTGTATAAACGAGAGCTTGATTTGAGGGGATTTGCTCTCAATTTGAGGCTGTGTTCGTGGAATATTTCGATTTACTTAGAATGAATCTGGTTTTTCTTTTGTTTGCAATTCTCGCGTAATTTATACTTTCTTTTTTCTTAATAACGCGTCTTTGCAAACGTTTTAGCGTTATTGTTGCTAATTCAAAATAACTACACTCTAGAATATCTATTTAAAAGTCTCATTTGCATTAAATGCCTATTCAAATTTCTGAAACATTTTAGTCTTTCAATTGAAATTGCGCAGTAACTTTAGAGTAGAGTTCAATTGATTAGCATTGAAATGAAAAGTTAATGTCGGAGTGGGAGTCGGACGCTCGGACGCTCGGACTATCGACGGTATCACAGTAAGACAGTATTGACAGTATTGACAGTATTGACAGTATTGACGCAAGGAAAAAGACACGCGCAAGCGCATTTCACAGGCGATTTCAGAGGACGCAACCCAAGAACTAACAATAGTTTCAACAAGCAGTAGCTCCATCACGATGAATGATCAAGCTACTGCTGAAAATTGAAACTACATTTTTATTGATTTTATTATATTTATAAAGTTGTTTAATTTAACTTTATTTTCACTTTCATAAAGTCTTGGTTAACAATTCAATATTTCTTTCTATTTCACGAATCAATACTTGTATGCGTGGATTTACATATCACGTTCCGCGGTACTTACGGATTATCGTAAAATTAGATATTCATTCATGCAGTGAATTGACCGATCTATGTACTCTTTCCAAACTTCCTCTGACACTCTGACAGTCGTCAGACCTCACCAGACATCCCCATATACAAATATACTATCTATCTATATATATATATATGTGTGTGTGTGTGTGTCTACGTAGATATATATGCATATTTGTTTACGTTGTACTGTTGTACATTGAAAAAGTTCACTCATTTTACTTATTTCTTTAATGTTTCTACTACATTTACATGCACAATTGTAAACATTAACTGTTTGAACGAGTAAAGACGATTTGCTAAATATAAAAGTGCATATTCACTAACTACAGCAATTAAAATACGCCGGCTAATTGATTGTATGTTGATATTTGTTGTTTTTTTTTATAAAAAATAATATAAAATTTGGAACATTTGCTTAAGAAAGGTATACTTTTGATCGTATTCGAAATAAATTAACGACGATCTCTCTTTAAGAGATTTTCATTTTATTTTTTTTCTCATTAACAAATTGTTCGATGTCATTTCCTAATAAGATAAACGCAATGAATCCAATTTATTTTTTATTCATTTATTCGCATTTCATAAACGCCGACTTACCAATGCGCTTCACACTGTCCGTAAATCTATAAATACCATCCAAAGCACTTCTATAAGAATATTCTTTGAAAGTCATATCGATATGATATAATAAATAAAAAAACAATCATAATGATAATCATTCTTTCTACAAAATGCAATAATATTCTTATATTTGGGTATTTATTTTGTAAGGCGTAATTTTTTACCGATAAAACCGATATATATATATATATATCAACTGGTTTTTTTAAAAAAGTGCTATTACACTTGTTCGTAAAGTAAATAATTGTTGTCAGTAAATATTTGTTTAAATATTTTTTAAATTCAATAAATTAGTTATTTATTGAATTTAAAAAACGAATGATTTACCACTATAAATAATTTGAGTTTCAAGGAAACATTAATCAGAATAACAATATTGTTTTTTAATTTAAGTAAGAAATTAGAGGAAGGAAGAATTTTTTTTGAAAAAAAGAAGCAGTTAATTCGCGAATTAAGTGAAGTTTTGTATTAAATTTGAGAAGCAGAAGAGCAAAGATAAAAATGTTTCCTCTGCAGGATTATTTGAGTAATGTGAGGGAGGACTGTATTATTGTAAATTTCTCTAGTCAAATAAATAAATAATATCGCAGGCGCTTGAAAATTTAGCATTTTATTTTAGCTTACTTTAACAAATCAGGTAATTTACAGTTCGCCTCGAGTGCAACAACTTGTGCTTTTCGGCTTGAAATCTATTTTTACTTTGTTCAAGCTCTTGGCACTTTTGGGGCTTCCCTGTTAGCCGATGCTAACATGCTGAAAATGCAGCTCGTCAATGACAATGGTCCACTATGTATGTATAAATGTATGTATAAAATGTATGTAATGCTCTCAATGGAAAACGTGTTCTTCTCTCTCCTTATCTCCTTAGATCTGTTTAAGGATACGAGGAAAGTGTACGCGTGTGGGACGCTAGAAGCCGAAAGTATAAATTCGCGTTCCAAATGCTAGAAAAGCGAGTAAAAAGAAAAGCATATCGATAAATATCGATAAGTATCGATAAGTATCGATAAGTATCGATAAGTATCGATAAGTATCGAGGAACGATAAGATTCAATAGATAATAAGCTTTCGTAAGAACTTAGCCCTGGGACTTTTTATATTAGTTTATTTCTATTATCATTATTATTATTATTGAGAACTGGAGAGTATATGAGAAATAATATAGGTATATAGAAATTGAATAGTCATTTTCGAAAGGCATCATCTTCTTACGAACGGTATGTACAGTTATGTATTATGTATATCTGCGCAGGTGTATATAGATACACCTACGCGTGCGGTTTACACGTCTTCTAAACTCACGCACCTTCGACCTCAATTACGTCGAATTCTTACGGTTGGTGACCTCTTATGCTGCTACGATCATTCGTCCACTTAGTTTTCTCCCGAGTCCCGAGTGGATATACGGTAGTCTGGGGTATGTATGTATGTACCAGCTATTATACCTATTATACTCCAGACAGCAGAAAGCAACGCCCTTTTTTCGTCTCCTCATTTCGACATTTTTATACGAGGAAAACTGCGAGGTCAACTACTACTAGCAGTACATCTTGGTCAATATCTCCGATCGTACGTAAAATCGATAATCTCTCTCCCCCGCAACGCGACGCGCAAATAAATCCCCTTTTATCTTATGTGCGTCAGGTCGAGAAAGAAGAAGAAGAAGAAGAGCGAGAAAGAGAAAGCCTCGATCGGTAAAAAACATGCGGATAAAGATGCAGATATATGTAGACGTAAACTACGGCTACTCTCTCGCGGGAAGCGATGAATCTCGGAAACTCCCGTACGGCTTGGCTCTTTGGCTCTTTGGCTCTTTCTCCTTTTTACTGCGCAAAACTCTATAGTACGTGTGTGTATGTGTGTTTCTCCGCTTTATATACCTATATGTAGGCTGCGACTGCTGCGAGCTGTGAGACCCTGTTTTCTGTTTTCTGTTTTCTGTTTGCTGCGTTTACGCGACCTCTCTACGTTTATTATACATATAGCTATATGTCTTTGTTATTTTTATTTATATTTTTGAGAAATCGAGATAAAACATAGTGTGACCGGTCATCGCGAATCGATTTATAGCATTTACTTTGATTTTTTTCCTACCCTCCTCGGGGATATAAACGTGCGTAAATAACATTGAGTTATTAATATAAGGCACCTCTGTTCTCTCATTTCATTCATCTTCTCTTTTATTTATTCTTTCATTTTCAAGTTTTAAACTTCGAGAGCCAGATATGTGTATATATATATATATATATATATATATATATATATGTGTAGAATTCAAGTAAATACAAGTAAATACAGTCTGCGAATATCTGGCGGCTCTATTCATCGACGCCGCTAATGTACCTCTCGATTCTCTCGAAACGCATTCCCAAGACAGAGCACGCAAACGCGCGCTACCTCTCCTCTAGTCCTCTCTCGGGCAACTAGGCTGGTCGTCCTCCCCCTCTCCCCTCTCCCTTTCTCCTCCGCCCGTTACCGTCTTTGTCCGCGGATGAGAGAGAGAGAGAGAGAGAGAGAATGCGCTCGCGCTGCAGCCTACAGAAACAAGGAGCAGCTGTTCGCCCAGCTGAGAGAGGCTACCCCCTCTACGCTACCTCTTCCCCGATTCGCGCATTGCTAAACACCAGTAAAGACCTCCTCTTTATACACATAGCTATGAGTACACTTGTGTATAGCTATATCGGTATGTGTGCAACACCATCGTGGTTTCATCGTTTCAAACGGAGTCCCTCCACGCTCCCCTCCTCTAATCATCCGAGGATCCGAGAATACGAGAAAACTGAGCGAACTGACGGCTGAGGCACTACTGGCAGTACTGGCACTAGGCACTGTCACTGTGGCTGATGCAACGACAGTCTGACAGTCACTAATGGATATTAGCTAGCAGCTCTTAGTTACCGTCATCGGTACGATCACATTGGACATTCTCGTGAGAATTGAGAAGTCAGATGATTATTCATTCGCAAGTTCTTCCAAATGAAATTCTTCAAAATACTTCTTTCTCTGCTCAGCCAAGTATACGTAAGAAAATACGGCGTGCATAGAAATTATTGAAAGAAAAAGATGTCGAATCGAAAAGCATAAAACGACGAGACCATGAGAAATGACACGAGCAATGCACAGCCAGAACCACATATGTTCGTGGACGGTCACAAAGTAACGTCGGTCATCGGCTCACCCTCGTCTTTGGCCGCGTTGCCCCCACCTATTATCGTCGAATCAGCTGACGGCTATCGGTTCCTCTCGCGTTCTATCCATCTCTTTCTAACGTTTGCTTCGCGCGATATGCTATATAGCTAAGCTTGTAGAGAGAGAGAACGCGCTCGTCGTCGGACCGGAGTCTCTAGTCGCTGCCGCGAGCCCTCGACAGCAACACGCCCAGGCGAGTGCACGTCAAAAGCCCTCTGTAATTCACTATTTTTACTTTATCTATATATACATTCATATATACATTCATATATACATTCATATATACATTCATATATAATATAGCTATACTTGTTATATTGACATTCATTTGACTTTTGTGTTTCATATACGTAAATCTATTCATATATGTAGATTTTTTTTCGAAAGAGAATTATATCGATCGCTTGGAATATTTCGCTTTGAGCCAAGTGCGCGAGTGTGGTTTATACGCAAAGTGACAGTAGTAACTGCATAATACAGTGCTTTACGTAAGCAGGACGAGTGAGCTTTCCCGGCGCGCTTTAAAAACCAATGTACATAGCGATTCTCTCGATCTAAGCTGTCTTCAAGTGTGCGTGTCTGCCTGCGTATCTGTTTGTGTGTATAGAAAAGCTTCCGCACTTCCGCAGGTCCCAGAGTGCGCTTCTTTCTTCTTTGTCTCAGTTTACAGTCGTCGTCGTCGTCGTCTCGTCGTCAACGTAGTGGTCTCTTTACATATATAAAACATCCTTCCGTGACTTCCTTTCTTGAGCATCGTTACTGTCCTTGTTGCCGAGCGTTCTTTCTCTCTCTTTCACTCGACTCTTCCCACTCGATGCTCGATGCGCGACTCTTCTTTCTGCGCGCTCTCTCTCTCTCTCTCTCTCTCTCTACGCTTTCTATACCTATACGCTTATATGTCTTATACCTATATGTCTTTCATTTTCATAACGTTCGTTGTGCTCCGGCGATTTAAAAGCTCCGTTTAAGCGTACGAAATTTTCCAGCGAAGAAAATTACAGAGAAAACTCTACAGGAACTGCATAGTCCTTTGTTCTCGAGTCGAGGTCGCCTCGAGCAAGAGACTATACGGAGGATGTGCCTAGTTACCCGTATCAACTACGCCTGTATACTTAGGAAAGAAATGAAAAAAAGAGGGCAAAACAACCTCATGCACACTTTTTCCGAATAAGAAACATGAAAAATTGACCTGACCATAGTAGCAGCTCCCCTTTTTCTTCACTTCTATGTACATACACATGCATATACCTATAGAATCTCTCTCTCTCTCTCTCTCTCTCTCTCTCTCTCTTCCCCCCCCCCCCTCTTCGCAAGGATACACAGTTGGAGTGTGCGCGAACGGCTGGATCGTGACGCAGTCGATTCTGGCTTAGAGACGGAAAGGAGGGCGGGGAGGGGGGCGAGGGCCTTTGTGAGCCGAGCTGCTGCAGCCTAAGCATTATTGTACGAACGAAGCTCGAATGCGTCGTATGTAGGCGCAACTCGAGAGTTAACGCGTCTATTGTGCGCTTGTTTATTTGCAAGTTTAGTAGAGAATTGTCGAGTTTTTCGATAGGATCATTAGTGTGGAAACTGGAAATGTGCTCGTAGGATACTTGTGCGAAGATCCGGATTTGTGACAAGGTAGGCATTTTGAAAATCGAAGGAAAAACCGAGACGCTACTCTATTCGGGGAGGTTAGGATTTTAAATGGCGCTACGAGCGCGTCTGACAGTGTTTTTGTTTTAATTTTTTCACTCGTGTCGTATATGTTTGTTTTTTGCTACCGAGCGTTAGTTACTCCGCGTTTGTTACCTATGCGCGTCTATAGGTAACAAAGTAAACATTATACAAACGACAGCTCGGAACGTTCAATGCCGACATAAATGTCATGGTAATTTACGAGCCGCGGCTACTACTAGGAGTTAACTTTCGAGTACGGGTTTGAAAAAACTTTTTACCGTTTATCTGAAAGAGCGATGCGTCGACTGTTTTTCTGCTATCTCCAAGTGAGAGGTTGCTGAACTTATTTCTACCTGTATATATTTCTAATACTCATTTCGTTTCTGAATTTCGTTAGAAACATTTTCAAGATATAGCTCAATCTTACTTAGGCTACAAAAAATACACATGAAAAATTCAACTTTTTCTTCTGCGATAACTATAGGTATATTCTTTCTCTCTCTCTCTCTCTCTCTCTCTCTCTCTCTCTCTCTCTCTCTCTCTCTCTCTCTCTTGTTCTAGCTCCTTACGCGAGCGCGACACACTTACGCACAGCCTTTGTTTCTATTCCCGAGAGTTGAGTATACCGGAAAATAAAAAGGCGTCCTTTTTCTTCAATATCAAATGCGCTTAGCGTTTAAAATCGACGTATACGTCCTATATATACGTGCATGTTACGTGCATATACGCACTTTAATCGCTAACTATATATCGGTATATAGTTAGCGATTAAAGTGCGCATGTGTGAATGAGATACAAATGTGTATACGTCGATGATTTACATAAACGAACACTCGTGTGCATCAAGAGTGGCACGTGCCCATATAGGTATACAAGAGGAGTCTATGCAATGTGTGCGTGTGTTACAACGAGCACTCTTACGTTCTTTCGGCTTGGCAAAAGTATAGTTTTTTACGTTCCACTGAGAAAGTATAAAGTCTTTATAGACACGCAAACTCGCAATGGAAAATATATTTATTCATCAAGTTTCACCGTTTCACTCGCAGAAATCAAATGAATTCGTATATTGAGAAATATTTTATTGTTCTCTATTCAGCGATTTAGGCTTTAATGCTCTTACTGATTCATGTGTGCGGTAATCAGAGAAGTGAGTAATTGAAATTTTCTCTTTGATCTCGACGTTCCAAAAACAAAGATTCGCGCGCATGTGTGCTTTATCTGAAAACAATTTCTTCGTCATTCAACTATATATGGGTATATATTATGTAGTGTAAACAAACGCCTGACCCACTTCGGATGCGCGTGTGCAATCGATCATTTATTCGTATATGTAAACGGAACAGTTATACATATTACATGTCGGAAAAGTGTAAAACCTCTACTATCTATCATATCGTCTATTTTGCGTTCTTATGAACGTAAATCGCATATTCGCGCAATGACAAACAATTCGGACACTTAACATTCTAAATAAGCATACGAAGGATCAGGGATTGAGCTTTTTCTTTATTTCTCTCTTTTTGTCGGCTAACTGAGACGCGTAGTTCTGAGCTGACATCTGCGCAGTTGTGCCATTAGTTCGTTCTAAGTAAGTATCATAAACGAAACACTGCGAACCATGGGGTTCGATTAAAGGAGTGGGAGAGGGGTGGGATCGTGACTAATACTGCTTTTGTCGTCTAAGAAGTGTTCTCTCTCTCTCTCTCTCCCTCTCTCTGTGACGCAGTTTGCATCGAGACGTACATATAGGTAGATACTTGCATTCGTGGCTCTTCTAAACAATTTTGATCATGCCCTTCGGTTGTCTTACGGGGACTGCTCGTCTGGTGGGGGTGAAGCGATGGAAAGGAAATTCTACTGTAGAAGTGGGGAGCGCTGAGGAAAGGTACATTTCTCGATCTCTTTTTCTCTAACCTGTGCTACGCCGCAGCGCTTATTTCTTCTCTCTTTTCAATCTCCGCAACGGCGTAGAAACATTTATCCGTCTTAGATGATTCATCCAAGTGTGTATATACCTATATATACCATATAGATACTCCGTCTGTTCAAAGTAGAAATTCATGGCTGTCACTTGGCTGTTTTTGAGCGATTAGCAAAAATTGTACCATTCTTTTAATGATTTTCGATCTTAATTTCTCGAGCGAGAAAATCTTAACTAGAACGGTAGATATTTCATAACTCTCATTCGATAATCTAAGAAAAATACTAATTGCTGCGAAATTCGGATGAAAACAATTTAGACCTGTGTCAAAATACATTCTTGACAGGAGTGATTATATTCTATGATAAATACGAATCTAAAAGCGGATAAAAATTGTTTTAAAAGAGTTTTTTAGACTGATCATTCTTTTGATCGATTTCAATAAATATATGTATATATATTCTCTAAACTAGGTAATAATTTCATAGACACGATCACCATCGGTACAAGAACGCCGCATTAGTGATAAATAGTTTAATACATTGATTGAACTTATTAGAGAATTAAAATTTGTTTGTACATAAAAACGTCTTACGTTCGGTCTACGCCTCAAAGTACTCGTTATTCAATATTTGCATTATACAGCTGTAATGGTGTCATTGCGCGAAATTCCGTTTACCTCTAGGCGCGCATTATGCACGCGATGTGTTTTAAAACTAATATCATTGGGCGAGTTCCAGAATACGTCAGAGAGATGCTTGCTTTGGGGGACTCCGTGCCAAAATTCAAACCGCGAGTCTTAAGCGCACTAGCTTTAGGACGGATAGCATTATTTCGAAAGCTTCAGTTAGTTGAGTTGGTAAAAAAGTGAAATTCCAAGCGTATCATTCGTCTTTGTTGTGCGTGCGCGTGCGCGGGAGCGTACGCGTGCCTTTATGCAAAGCAAACATTATACCGAGGATGCGATTGCGTAACCATTCGATATTCGCGAGAAAATCATTCTTCTTTGACATATTTCAAAAAAATATATTCATTTTCCATCGATAAAATCTTTCATTGGCCGTCGAGTAATTTTCTGATCTCACGTTCTTCTGAATTGAGCACTACATGATGCAATTAATCGGTGCAACGCGCGTTAATATATACTCTCTTCTATACACACACTCTCTTTTTATAGAAAAAAAATCCTGTCCTCTTATCCGAATAGCTTTTTACCTCGGAAAGGCAACTGACGCGAAAAAGCGCGAACTTCGTCTGATGGAATAGGCAAATTTATCACGTGCACGTGTGAACGTCTCGCGTGAACGTCCCATCTTCGTATATAAGGTCCAAGCGCGAAAATACTGTTCCAGAACATAACTTCTGGATTCGTATCCACGGGTATACGTGCGTATGTTAACGGTTGGTAGATTTGAACGCCCGAATTACTTGAGGGAGAAAAAAATTCGTACACCAATGGAGTGCGGGATGCTGCTAACGTGCAGATTGAATAAAGAAGAGACATAGTGATACAGCTAATACTGTCGCCTATACAGCGTCACCTGTATAGCGTCACCTGTATAGCGTCACCTGTATAGCGTCACCTATATAGCGTCACGAGCAACTTTTTGTAAGAAGGTATACTATTGTTAAAAGTTACAACAGATTGTCCAATGGAAGTAGTCGAATGAATGGCTTTTAATGAAATATCATTAAATGGAATACACATGCTTTGCCGCGATATTTTCCATGGTATCGACGTTGAGCCCGACGACATCGTTTTCTTCACGTTAATTTTAGCGCGTCTATGCGTGATGCAAGTTTTGTCTTTAATGTCAATATGTATATATAGAAGATTAATCATCGATTTATTCAAGTAGTGAGACTTTCAAAGTATCCAAAATAGCCAAAACTTTTTCAAACTCACTGTGCATATTGCGCGCGCGCACACAAGTTCATTCTAAATTGATCTCTCGTTCGTCAATATAGCTATATATACGTATAGAAATACTATATATATTATATAAATAGCTGCAACCCATAAGAGGAGAAACCGCGGAGAAAGTCATTATTATCCAGTAGTTATTATCCAGTTTAACACGTGAGTTTACGAATAAATGAAGTTTAACGTCGTTAAATTGAATCTGATATGAAAGAATCAACCGGTTCTCACATAATACGTTATGTATTTATAAATACGAATTTTCATTACGGGAAAAACAATTTCCCGCAATTATTTAATCGACCTCGATGTCGTATACATTCCTTCGTCGTTGACATTCCGAAAACTCGTTCAAACGAAAACCCGTGCTTAAAGTAAGGACGAGGATATTATAAACGTGCGTTTGCGACCTATATATATTATATATGTATAAACAGCTACACGAAACAGGAACTCGATGTCCTCCGAAAGTAGATATGGAGTAGGAGATCGGTGACAAGAGAGATATAGAAAAAGTATCGCGATGCATTGTAGCCCCGATGACGACGTCGATTTTATTTTAAACCTCTGACATAGCCAAGAGAACAAGCGCGCTTTTCATTACACAACGATCCAAGTCCAAGATCTGTACGTGTGTGTGTATCAGCCAGCTTGACGTCGGTCGCCTCTACGTCTCGCTATATCGTCTCTTCCGTCTACAACTCTTCTCTCACTCTCTCTCTCTCTAGCGCGCGCGCGCGTTCGAACGCCGCTTTGACCTTGCTCAAGGTTTTCCTGGGAAATTCGAGCTCTTATACATCTTATCTAATCTGATTAACTATATATGCTCTGCAAATCGTGTTAAAGAAGACTAATTCACTGTCATTTTTCAATTGAACTCGTTGGTTCGTTCGAATTCGCCTTTTCCCATAACACACACAATGCACAAACATCTTTTGGTATTCTTGCTTAACTAGTCAGTACTTGAATGCTCGTGGCATCGCTGCTGAATTTTGTTCGCTTATCGACTGATTTTCATGTACGGAGCGAGGTTACGGAGCGAGGTTACGGAGCGAGGATAATTGGCCTCGGAATGAGGTTTCGATGTTACAAAAGAAAAAAATTTGAAAAATCCAAACTTAAATAAATGTAACTGTACAAGCTGCAATACTCTCCCCCTGTTTTTACCACGAGCCATCGGCTTGCGTGCAACTCGCCTTTGACACTCGCGCGGCTCTCAAACTCGGGGATAATACGTGCATGCGCGTTTCTCTTCGTTCGGTAAACTTGGCATTCGCGAGGGAGTCACGCTTGCGAAATTCGCACGCGCGCAAATTCGAGCTTTGTTTGTTTGGGCGTAAAAAAATGATCGACTCTATTGTTGGTGGAACACGAAGTTCTCTACAACTTCTCTATATGTCTAATCTTTTTCGTAGTCTGAATTTTTGCAACGTACATCTTTACGTAAGTAAAGAGAAGGTTCGAATTTTAGGTGAAAAGTTAGGATTCTCTTGAACGTAAGAGAGTACGGACTGTCCAGTCGGGACGACATAGTGCAGTGCGGTGCTGAAACAGTCATTATTCAAGGTAATGACATGTAGATAGTTTCGCAAGTGACCAATTTGAGTCATTTCCAGTGCATTACGCGGCGACACGACGGCTCGCTTTTTATTGGTATACTAATCCGTGATCCAGACTTCTCTGGTTTTATAATAACGATCCCCGTTATCTTATAAAGTATATTTTTTTACATGTAGTAATTAATTAGAAATATGGCTTGATCACTAACTTCTGACCTTAGCAGACTTAGTGACACTTTTGTAATCGTACAAGTCATCTTCTTGAATTTGTTTATGTGTAGACTTAAGAGATTGGGTTATTGCTATGCTCTATATGAAAATCCCTTTAGTGTTTTTAGCTTCCCTGAGAAGGTAGGATTTTTTGAAAAAATGCAAAAATTGCGAAAATTCGTGCATCAAATGCCATCTTTGACATCTTATTTATTATCTTTATAGCTTAAAGAATCTTGATGAATAAAATCGAAAAAAATTCACTTCGGTATATACAGTGCTAAAGAAGAGTTTAAAAATGATTTCAGCGAAAAATTTGTTTGTTTGGTCAATCTGTCAGAGAATATAAGTTATATATACGAATACGTACTTTTTTAGCGGCACTTATTTTGCGGTTTGATCAAAGTCGAGTTCCGCGAGAGATTAAGTCGGAATTTATACTTATCTGCTTAAAAAGTTTAATTAGATTAAATGATTAATACGTCGTGCTATTTTAATTAGATTATCTTCCTTGTGTTGATATATGCGTAGGGAAAATTTACTACACTTACATATGGGATTGTTATGCTTTTAGTACGATTAAAAATGATGTCATCGTTTGAAAAGTACACACACACACACACACACGAATGTACACCTCGTGCACTAACTTCGAGCTAATTTTCAGCGCATAAAATAAAACTTGCTCAAGACAGAGATAGAAAGAAAAAACAATATCGGCATGGCAATGCTAAATAGGCATTACGTCACAATAGACACTATATATACCATCGAACTCAATGGCATTAGCTCATTGCTAAGTTTGGAGTGCGCATGAAAAAAGTGCATTTATACTCGCCACGAAGAGACTAACGATAATAAATGATAAAAAATGTTTTTTTTTCTTTTAATCTATAAGCTCAATCGTGGACATGAATTTTATTGCTATTTCTGCTCTGAGTTTCGTTAATACGTGATACGATGATAAATTCTTTTTTCCTTATTTATATTTATTATAAACCCAATGTCGCGATCTCGTATATAAAACGCGTTATTTATAAGCGACATGTAATTCATTGCATATACACAGGTGAGCAAGAACTACGTAATAAAAAGAAATTATAAATTATAGCTGAAAGAAATTATAGATAGAAAAGAAAGTCCGATGACTATTCTAATTCTGACGTCTCTATCTCTTAGCTTAAAGCAATAATTCAGTACAGTTGATACAGAATTGTCTTCTCGTCGTGTGTATATATACCTTTATATATACATACCTTTTTTCCTTCTAGCACAGTTGATCTCCTTAATTTTTTGCCCAAGTCGCGATTACCGATGCTATGTACACGTCTCGATGCATGGAGCGATTGAATTTTAATGAGCTTCACGGTCTGTCAGTGCTCCTATTCGCATCGCCTGTACACATACACACACACACACACACACACACACACACACACACACACACATTCAAATAATTGCAAATTGATAAGGTTCGCGAAAAATGAGATTTATATATGCACGTGTACAAATTATTGCGACAGCATTCTCATACTCGAATAAAATATATTTAGCTTTACAAAAGCGAGCATCGCGTGCAGACCAATAAATTCGTACTCGAAAGTGAATGGTTTTTTTTTAATAAATCTACAGAGCTCGTGTTTTTCTGCGATTTACAACAGGCGTCTCGCCTGTCCTCGCCTGTTCTCGCCTGTTCTCGCGTATTCTCAGAAGAAAAAAAAATAAAACGTATATTAGCGGAGGTCAATGCACGAAACTGCGTTGCAAGGCACGCGTCAGTCTTTCTTTTATTTCAGCATTTTGACCGCTATCTATACGCTTCGGAAATTTAGCTATCGATCGTACGTCACGAAATGAAAAAAAATTACCCACACGCGCTGCTCCTTATCTATTTGAACTGATAATGCAGTTACCTGCAGGATGGACGTCCCAAGGAAACACTTGTTGTTGGTCCGTGCGCTTTATTCGATTGAAAATCTTATCGCGTCTCGAGGCAAGGAGAGGGAGGAAAATATATCCACGTTTACACACGAGTATCAAAGACAGACTCGGCAGTATTTATCGAGCAGCTGACGCATAACGCTGCTGTGTTACTCGTGCTGTATCAGTTGCGCTGAAACTCTCGAACCGACAAGTGCTGCGGACTTTTACGTTTTCCTTCTTTCGAGAGAGAACAATTCTATTCGGTGAAGTGTGCAGAGGCAGTGGTAATTTATTGACTATACATAGGCGAGTTTTTTAGATATTCTTTTTATTCTTGCTGATAAGTCGTGTTGTGCGATGACTGATTTGATGGATTATTTGACGGATTATTGTTCTCTTTAGCGAGTAAGTGCAAATGAAACGAAGTCGTTGGTGTTTGTCATTGGTGTTCCATGCACACAGGAAACAAGCCTGCTTCAGTGTATCCGCTCTTCGAATATTACTCAATTCTGATTTTATACATGACTTTTGTCTTGCGCGATATTATCACCGATACTTTGTTCACGATCACGAATGGGTGATAAAATTCATTTGTAGAAAGGTTATTTTTCTATTTTTGTGCGATGGTCGTTCGAAGTTATTGCTCCAAGTTGAAAAAAAGAAACTAGGCGTTGTATTCTATGCGCGTTTCTACGCGAGTCGAGTATATTAATTGCACTTAAAAATATAAGTAGGCAAGTGACCTAGTGTTTTTCTCTTTGGCTCGTTTGCAGGATGTACTTTCTCGTACATGCCGCATTGTTCGTTCTATCGCAGTTCCTCTTAATCAACCAAATTCTCGGTATATATATATATATACCGAGAGAATATAGCATACGACTTTGACTTATCTACAAAACGAACTTGAATCGAATATCATTAGCAAGGTCATTCCAGCTCTAAAATCTCGCTGCCTCCAATTCGACATTCATCATGTTAAGCATTTGTTCTTAGCCCCAATAGAATTCGAATGAACCCTATTTCAATAAGCATCGTTCGCGCGTTGATCTGTACGATACGCTTACAGCCCAAGTAGAAAATGTCAATATTGAAAATGCCAGTGTTAACGATAAGAACAAGTCGTCAATATTCTTTTTAACTTTCTCAACTTATTATTACCTAGAATAACAAGGAACACTAGTCAAAGCAAAGAATCGAAAGAGTTTTTTTTATTTTTATACCTATTGGATTAGTCATGTTTTAAAATATAAAGTTTCGTACACACTACGACGCGTAGTAAAAGTATTCGCTCGCTGCAGCAGCTGTGTATCAGCTATATACACGATGTTCATTGCGATATGTGTGCATCGATCTTTCGTCGAACGAAGCGATTATTTAACGATCAATGCAATTCGATTGATTAAAGCACCGCAGTGGGATAAAAGAAAAAAGATTTCTTGCATTGTATGTTATAACCTGTATATTATGCAGGTTCATAATGGATGCATAATCCACACGTACATAATATACGGTAGAAATTATTTTTATGGAAATTTCGAAATAATATCTCGCTATGGCTTTTGGCCGAGAAGTACACGTTTATTGCTCTTTATTGATAATACAAGTGTAAGTCGGCGGAAGCGTGTACGATCACGGCATCGTTCACGGATCCATTTGCCAGGATTGACTGTAATAACGCAGTGGAACGCCCATCACCGAGTCTAAACACGGCAAGTTCAGCTCCGTCATTTCGACGCGCCTACGTAAACGAATATACGATATGGTGGATCTTTTTTTATGAAAACTTATTTAAATCTTGAAAAAATCCCTTTCCCAAAATAATTCGAGACGACAGTGAATTCATTCCGTTCGCAAAACCTGCTCCGTGGGATAATAAAATAATTTGATGAAATATCGTTTAAGCCTGTCAGACCCACGCAGTTAACGCGTGTCAGTCACGCTCCTCCTCCTTCTGACTGACTCACTCATAAATTGACCACCGATAAAATTGAAAACAAAAAAAATCTTTCAAAGCACTTATGTTATGTACCCTATAACTAAAAATAAACCGAATCCTCTTTCGATAAGACTAGACACTTTCGAAGCTCATCGATAAAATCAGCTCTGTAGACTCTCGAAAATAAAGACATCTGCGATGTATAGAAGAGAAAAAAATAGCAGCGACGTAAACGAAAAAAAATATCGCTCGAAGAGCAAAAGAGCTTGACATTGCTTTGCGCTTGGTATTCTTAGACTGCGTATACTGGCAACAGCTCAAATCGTTACAGGTGGCTCGAAATCGCGTTAGGAGAGCGACGTAAAGCTTCCCCACTTGTGCGAGCAGTGAAAATGACGAAATAGCCGATGGGCTTGCGCTTGTGAGTTTATTTTCTTTTTGTCGCTCGGTCTGGATAGAAACAGTTTTGCTCTCTTCCCAATCGCTCCGCTTCTCAATACGCTGTGCACCGATTCGGCGAGTGGCCTAGTTCGTTTTTTTTTCTTTTCTTCATTTTCGAGCTACTCATTTTCGAGCTAAGGTATCGGCGCTTCTTTTCTTCCTCGCTCTCGACGTGAAAGTTCTTTCCGACGAACGTATTTTCAATGATGCAATTTTCTTTCGACCTACCGTCAAATGCAATTTCACTTTTTTTATCGCGTTACAATAACGCGTCGTCTCTTTATGCGCTACTTTGTAATTCGTATGCGTAAACGTGAAACGTGGCAAGGGAAAATTGTACAGCCGGAAGATGGATAAAGCGAGCAATTATAACAGATTCGAATGCTAATTCCATTGATCGTCATTCCTCTATGTCCGTGTATGCGTATATATAACGATAAGGTTTCTGTTCTGTGCATTGCCGTGACATCGATGCTGAGTGCGAATGTATATTTATTTATTTTGTCGATGATCGAAAGAATTTGATATTCGCTAGTCAGGGTTCATAAAAAAATCGGCTTCTTTAGGAATATGAAAAGCGGACTGTGGAATGTATCCGCGTTGTTAAGAATAGAAAAAATAGAAGAGAAGGCGGATCTCTTCTAGAACGTGACCTTGTCCGTGGCTTTGCAATATGTACAGACAGATAAGATGACATTACAGGTAAGAGCTCTCTAGAAAAGCGGTCTGCAAAGCTCTCGTGTACGGTTCGACGCGTCGATTGAGAGCTTCCTATGGGCGGTCGCATACGTGCGTATGCGCGTGCATTTAGTGTTCAGTTAAATTAAATGGTTCCGCATGTTTTTCGCGTGAAAGTCGGCACATATTTGAACACTCATCGAAGTTCATTAAAACTTTCCATGGGGGAGGGCTCTCCCCCATGGCTCTCCCCTCTGGGAAAAATCGCCAATCACTGTAACCTCGCGCGCAAAAATCGATTCCGCGAAATGGCTCTTGTGAACTAGATCACAGCCAAGTTCAGCCGTAAAAATACACCGGAGAACGGAGTTTTATAAGTGTGAGAGAGACTCGAATAATAAAAGGCAGCAAAAAGCAGGCTTTGAAAAGAAAGTATACCCGCGCGCTCGCGCTTGGCCCTCTTTTCTTCCCAAGCGCATGTACAAAATCGAAATAACTAACGCGCACATTCGTACGATTGATGCTTTCAGACAGGGAATATAAGTAAGGAGGACGGGATGTTGAGCAGGCTGACGAGTTACTTGCTGCGAGGTGCTTCCTCCGGTGCTGCCTCCGGTGCTGATGACGGGGACGCGCCAGTGCGGGACGAGGAGATCCCCAGCAGCGACAACGGCGGCAACAGCGGCAACAGCGGCAACAGCGGCAACAGCGGCAACAGCGGTAGTCCATCGGACGCTGTCACCGCTATTCCCGTTGAGGCTCGGTTAAGGCAAATCGAGATCGAGGGTGATGACTGGATCCTCATTGACCGTAATGGTAATTTCAGTTATCCAAATGCCCACTAGGCGGCGCACCCTCCTTTTTACCTTGAGTTATTGTCATTCTGTTGAATCATTCTGTTGAAATAGTTGAGGGATTCGCGGGTCTGGACGAGTCGTGGTACGTGACGCCTCCGGCTTGCTTCACGCAGCCCGGGCCCGTTCACGTGGAAACGTCACCATTGGAGGACCTGCTGATCGAGCACCCGAGTATGTCGGTGTACCGGGCAGCCGGTCCCTCGAGCCACTCGGACAAGCCCGAGTCCGGCAAACAACGTGGAAAACGGCGACCTCCCATTCCTGAAGCTAAGAAGCCGCTGGACAACGCGAGGCTTCCTCTGGCGACTCGTAACGCCAATCTCCAGGCTGTGACGACGACGACGACGACGACGATGACGAGGACAATGCAGGTGGCGAACGTCGCCAGAGCCGAGAGCCAGGCCAGCAGCAGGAGCAACCCTAAGCCCAACAACAATAATAGCAGTAGCAGTAGTAATAATAATCGTCCGAGCCATTATCATCATCACCATCATCATCATCATAATCAAGCTGGAGCCGTTGTCGAACAGGCGCCCAGGAGGTCCAGCATCAGGGACCTTCGAAGTGCCAGGGGCGACGAGAATCTTCGGATCGTACAGATCCGCTCTGCGCAGAAGGTATTTCAATTCATTATTCAGTTCATTATTCCTCGCCAAATATAGTCAACAATATTCTATTCAATATTCTATTCAATTTTCTATTCAATTTTCTATTCAATTTTCTATTCAATTTTCTATTCGCAACGGCGAAATTATTTTCTCTTCTCGATCTATTGAATATTCACTCTAAATACGGCGTATTAAAATTCGCGAATATAAATTGTCGAATTTGTAAACGTGAAACCTCCTGTGACTCATCTGTTCTTTATTAGAGACTTATCTCTTGATTCATTGTAGGAAAATCAAATGATTTAATGAAAAATAGTATGAGATTATAAGAAAATGTACGATATATCGAAAACGTTGTTCGCACAGATACTGGAGAAGCGTACGTCGCAGTCATCGAAGCGCAATCGCCTCGAACGTGTGAACAAAGCACGCGAGGTGTCCAGCGGTAAGGGTCGACGTCCACGGCGTCAAGACCGGCTACGGCTTAACAACAGCGGCGCCAACAACAACCGCAAATGCTAGTCCTCCGATCTCAGGCCAGGGTGCACGCAATATAGACATACATTGCAAATGACATAAGCGAACGACATTTTTCCAACGGCGATTCGATCCTTGCGAAAGGAGGCCAATTTTCAGTATCGATTTCGATTTTTCGTAGTCGATTGACCGACACATACGTATAAGATTCAAACGACAAAATGATTAAAACGTCTTTATTCAGGATGTCAGGATGGAAGCGCGATTGCCCCCGTAAACCACATACAAGATATCTTTCGAGCGTGTACACGTGTCTCCAACGTCGATGACTTTTTTCCACAAAAAAATCATCCACGGTGAGCACACACCCCAGCATGCATGCCATTCGCCTCGAAAGTTTCGTCGGACCGAATGCATCGTTTTCGCTCGAAGACGACTAGAGCTTTGTGCGGAAAAATGAGAATTCTCGAAGTGTCTCGAAATGTTGTTGACTCCGTTGTTGACTCCGTTGTTGACACCGTTGTTGACACCGTTGTTGACTCTGTTGTTGACTCCGTTGTCGTGGTTACGATTTTCGTCGGTTCGGTGCCGGCTTTTCTTCGCTTCTTTTTACAATGTACATTCTGTCTTGAATTCGACCAAATTTTTCGTCGTTTCTCATCAGCCTCAATTTTCTTTCCTTCTATCGATATGCTTTTCCGTCACGAGCTTTTCCTTCTAGTCTATATATATATATATAATTATCGCGCAACTTAAGACAAAAGATTTATCCGTTACAAGGTGTAACGATTAACGAGAAAGCATCGTTTAAATTCAATCGTATAAGCTTTCCGAAATTTGTTTCACAGGGCGCTTATTTTTTGTAATGTATCTCTGTGTTTTGAAAAAATGCTTTTACAACTAATTTCGAGATAAAACTTCAACTCATGGTACGCATAGAGCTCTAAAATGAGTACTGCTCGAAACGCGATACTGGAACTTTCGGTTCGACGTCAAATAAAGGAGAAAAGAAATAGAGTGGAGGAAAAAAAAAATTAAAGTAGCTATGAAGGTATCTTTCGAGAGTCGTTCCTTTCTTTCTTTAACTTTTTCACGCAAGGACGATTCTCGAAAAGTTATTATTTTTATTATACTTCTCTTTTTTCACTTACTTTCCTTTGTACACGGTATCGTTCTTGCACGACGATTTGCACGGTTATTGTACGACTATTACACGATGGAGAAAAAATAACTTACCTCATTGCAATCTCTTTAGGCCACTCGAATAAAAAAAAAATTAAAAAGTAATATACGAAGAATATCTATGTAAAGTTTTGGGCCGCTATTTCGAATTTTTGTTCACTCGATAAGCTCATTTAATTTAACTGAAGAATATTGACGAAATCGTAAGCTTGAAATGACTCGTGAGGCACGGAAAAATCTTTTTTCCATGATAATAAGGTGAATTTATGATTGCGAGAGTAACGTATACATATAAAAGTCCTATTGCGTGTGTGTGTGTGTGTGTTTTTAATATTTCGCGCGACAAGGGTAAGTTGACATTCTGAAGGAGATAGAAATAATAATTTGAAATATCGTCATAGCACGGGATTAGCGATAAAACGCGGAAGAATTTTCCGGGTACGCGGCCCAAGTATACATAAGCGGAGCCAGAAAATCGCAGTCGCGCAAGCTCGTCGTACTCGTGATGTTCTGTATAAAACGCGGAAGCATATCTGTGTGTGTGTGTGTGCGTGTGTGCGTCGAAAAAAAGAGACGTTCCATCGATAAATTTAAACCATGTTTATCCGCGTCTATCTTTAAAATACATCGAGGCCGAGACGAAGCTTTGACGCGCGTTAAATAAACCAACGTTGTTTTTAATTAAATATATTCCAACAGATATAACTATTATTGTTTTCGAATAAAATTTCGGAGGAGGAGTTGCTACCGTTTTATCACTCCTTCATTCGTTAATCGAAGGCATTTAAATTCCAGGAAATAATGCCTTTTTCCTCATACGTTATCCGATATACACACATATTTGTTTATTACAAAATGCAATAATTCAACAAAAGAAACATGAAAAAAGGCCGTGGCTCTTTAGCCGTACAATCGTGTGACGATAGAAGAAGAAAATAGTGAAGGCGACGAGTGAAATTATGTCGACTTTCGATTATTACGACGAGTCGGTACTCGTCGCCGTCGCCGTATGAATAAAATATGAAATTGTTACGCCTCGAGATACGTGTGCATATACCTACTTCTTTTATTGACGCTCGCGAGACGTTTCCGGGGTAAGAGAAAAATAAGAATAAAAAAATCTCCAGCTGGTGGTAAATCGATGCGCGAATAACTCTGCTAATAACTATGCTACGATTTAGTTATATATAATGAATTTACGGATGCGTTTCTCTAATCGACATATTATGGATGCTTACGTCTGCAAATCAAGCGAATTCAAAAGAATTAATCGACACGGAGTAAACATCAAAAATCAAAACGTATAATAAATGGGCAACGCATTTGCAAAAGAAAAGAATGTGTCATTATTAAACTTTGAAATGCAAAACAAAGCAGTGAGCTAAAACACTTGCGCCATATAGATATACACGTATTGCGCCTGTGTACGCTCGAATGATAAACAATTAAAGATGACAGGCGTGTCTAGCACGTGCTTTCGTACATACATATAATACTTATACGTAGCTGCCGATGATAAATTACTCCGTCGAGAGTGGGGCAAAGCGATAAGAGAAATTCTGTCTGATAAATCATCTTGAATTTTTCTTCCATCTCTAATTATGTCTGTGTAGAATATGCTTTTTTCTAGACATTATCTAACTTTTATCGTACGTATATTGAAATATTGATTGAACGCGTATGTCCGGCCACCAGTCAAAATTTCAAATAAATACCCGCTTTAACAGAGTCAAGTAGAGAGCTACTACGCGTACATTTCAATCGCACGTCTTAAGTACTTTCGGTAATGAACTTTGTAGACTTGGAATAATTAAAAAATAGATAAAAAAATCAAATCGCGTCGCTTAATCTTTCGTAGTGTAGTAGATATGCAGCGGTGTGCATAGCGCATAGTGCACAGTGCAAGCTGTGTACGTGTATACTATGTATAGGAATAAAAGAGATTATAAAAGAACAATATACCTTGACGATTATGCATGTTCGTGTGCGATACGTGTCTTGGCTTCGCGTATCGCGTTCAGTATTCTTCGTGTTTCGCTTTTTTGTCAACTTACCTGGTCAGGTGGTAACAATATGGTAATCATACCATATGCGCAGCTGGAACACACATATATAAACGAATATGGACATTAATGCACGCGCATGTATAGAAACCAAACCGAACGTAAGATTGAGAGACGTAAACGAAATATTCAAAAGATCTCGCAGATGAGAAAGGGGTAACGTTAAAAAATCCAATAAAAATATAAATATGGGTACATGTAAGGATGACCGTTTTCTATTTTATTTAAATAATATCGTATTATTCGTGTAGCGATACACATATATTTATTTATCAACAGATTGACACTCGGAACTTTTTTTCTTTCACGCTCCTCAAACTTGCGTACGCGCATCTGTATATATTTTTGCGTATATTTCTCCGTATATATATATATATATATATATATATATATAACGAAAGAACACTGCAGGTGTTACGGCGTATACGGCGATATGGAAAAAAGATTAAAAGCCTCTTACTCTTATTACTACCTTATCTAATATATATCCTACGTATATAGTATATATGTTAGAAGAAACATTCTTACTTTTATTCAATATTCTTTGTTCGATTTGACTTTCGATGCGTTTGTGTGTATATAGCTATACACGAATGTAGGAAAGTTGGACCATGTATAGAAAAGCTGAGAACAAAAAATTTGGTGAAATAAGGGTCAGTTTAAGTCGTATTAGCTGTCCAAAGAGAATAAAAAGATAAAAGATAAAAGATTAAAAAGAAGTACATTATCCGTATAAGGATGAGATGAATGTTTAGCGGCAACGTTTCTGCATGACTCGTCTAAGTAGTGGTATTATTGTCTGGCGAAGAAAAATCTCGATAAAAAAGCATTGTGATCAACTCGATATATTAATAGAGGGCTCTGGTATACAGGTATACTATATGTATATGTATATGTATACAAAGAGGTGTATGGTATTTCATATATGGAATAGCGAATTTGTATACGAGCAATTCGTCGACAACTACTGGGGCGCGCCCTTCTGTGTCGTATGTAATAGTTATTGTAATACCGGACCACGTATAGCTATGTTGTTGCCTCTTTAGTTTCGAGTCGGAGAGAAAAAAAGGAAACGTAATCAGCGATATGCTCGAGACTAACTTGAAACAAGCGATTCTTTTCAATTCAGCAAAGCGTGAATCTTTCTCTTTTTGTCTCTCTTCCCTCTCGCTATCCAACGGAAATCAGATAGCGAATCGGCGGTGGTGGCACCAGCAGCACCAGCAGCACCAGCAGCACCAGCAGCACCAGCAGCGACGCAAATGTATGACAGCAGTACCACCTCTTTCCTCGCCTTTGGCTTTGAAACCGCGTTGACTCGAACGAAAGCTCAGTTCATGTATATATCTACAGAGTGCGAATTTATTGCGCAGTTACGCGTACACGTATAACAACGTATAACGCAAAATAAATTCGTCGAGGCAATTGATTTTATTGTTTTTTCTTTCATATACAAAAGAACAGATCGAAACGATGGAAACGATGGAAAAAGTCGCTCGATTCATCGAAATTCCATAACGCGCGCGGAGCTTTATTTAAATAGTATAATTATTCTTATTTATTGTACGCATCTCAGAATAATTAAAAAATACTACTATACTGTATGTTTACCGGAATGTTATTTTTGCGAAATGAAAAAGTTATCGACTATCCGCCAGTCAACTTGGGCTCTCGATATGTACTTCAATAGCGAGAAGAAAGAGAAACTATAAAACAATATATTAATAACGAATCGAAATGTAAACATGTACAAGCGGAAAGTTCACGATTGTAAGAGCGCCAAGTTGATTATATCGGTTGATTATATCGGATTATCGTACAAACACATTTAGTTGTATAAAATATAAAAAGGTTCGCGAGAAAAGTGTGTGCGGAAAAAGACGCGAAGCGCCGTATAATCCTTCTGGTTCAAGAAGCGAGAATATACATACACAATATACATACACAATATATATACACCTGTAAATAATGATTTTTTAGCCGTCAAAACGAGAGGCTCGCAAAATTGTATCAATTTGTTGTGTCGCATAACGGTGAGTCGACGACGCGGGATGTTAATCCCGCGTCGTAAAAAATTATACATGTATAGTTAAAGATAAATGATAAAATATACATTATCTAACTTAAAGGAAACAACAACAAAAGTATGAGTATAATCAATTTTTAAAAAATTGACTATTTGTTTCTGTAATTGTACAAAGAGTTAGCCAGAGGTCGCGTGCTTAGAGAATAACTAATGGCAAAGAATACGAGAAATTTGACACAAGCAAAACTAATTAAGGCAATTCAAATTAGTTATTAACCATAGACATTAATCCATTTGTAAAAGTGTACGTGCGGCTCGACTCGACGATCCCTTTTTACCTTAAGTATGACCTGCGTACATAAAAAATAAACGAGAACCTTTCTTGCAATTGCATATAAAACGTATATCATATATGCGAAATAAAAGCGAAAACGCAAAAAAATGACATTTTAAACTAAACCTAGCTATGTAGTAGATTACACACCTGTAGATAAATAAATGGTTAAACGACAAAAAAATCTATAAAATAAGTAAATTCATAAACTTAAAAAAGAAAATAACAATGATTGTATATCGCGAAAAGCCGTGTGAATGAGGTATTTAAGATTCTATACTATATACATAATAAACATATGTCATTTTCAATCTCTTAGTTACAATGTTGCCGCTCGCAGAGCGCGGAAATAAACAGAAAAAAAACTAAATGAGATGAAAAAATAAAAAATAAAAAATAAAAAATGAAAAATGAAAAATGAAAACCTATATATATATATATATATATATATATATATATATATATAAATGCAGAAAAGCAAAAAAAGTTCATAAAATTATAATGTGCGCGCGTGCACCTTGGCTCAACAACAATTGCAATTATGTTCGCCAGAAGAAAATGAAGAAGACGCAAAACAGAAGAAAAAAAGATAATTATATAAATAGAAAAATGAAAATACGAGAAGGGATATGATGATTAAGTTGATTAAGCGAATCGATCAATTCACGAATCATTCGATTATTATTATTATTATTATTATTATTATTATTATTATTATTATTATTATTATTACTACTACTATTATTATTACTATGAATTATTGCTATTATTACTGCATAAAAACGGGAAACGAGCGAGATGAGTGGATGTTTTATTATCATAAACAATGAACGTACATGCAATAAAAATCAGTCTGTTTGAGCGAGATGAGGTTATAGCGAAAGTACATAATACAGTACATAATATACATAATAAGAAAACATAAAAAAATACTTGGGATGAAGATAAATGAAGATATAACTGAAGAGCATATATATGATATGATATATATATATATATATGTGTGTGTGTGTGTGCGTGTATTCCGAAGCGCGTCTAAAAATCGAAGGCTCACGGCAGCGTACAAACAAGTTTGATGTTTATACACATAGAAACATAAAAACTATAATTAACTCGAAAACATAAATGGGGGAAAAATGTGAAAAAAGCTCTCACCACACATTATATGCGAGTGCAGTTGATTTGACCTGTTCATAATGAATATACGTATAGTGCGCTACCACAAATGACGTTATATAATTATATTGTTATCGGGAGTCCCAAACTATGTAATAATGCAAGCAAAAGAAAAAATGATAAAAAAATCAGTGCACAGAGTACGTGAAAAAAAGAATCAATTAATAAAGAGCAATTGACAAATCTCAGTAGCATCTCTTTCTTCTATATCCTCGATATAAATAAAGAGAACAAAATGAAAAAAAAGGAAATGAAATTAGAAGCGATATTTTATTTATCTTTCGGAAGCGTATGCAAACGTAAGTATGAAATGAAAGAAAAAAATTGTTGGCCAAGGCTTGATCCGTGAAAATTGCGGTTCATCGCTTTCGTACATCAAACTTCGTAAAGTAGTCTAAAGCTGCAATAACGAGAGGGAGGTGACGAGAGGGAGGTGACGAGAGGGAGGTGACGAGAGGGAGGTGACGAGAGGGAGGTGACGAGAGGGAGGTGACGAGAGGGAGATCCAGAAACGTGGACTCGGCCAGCAATCGACGCAACTGCGCTGCTCTACCTGCGCTGCGACTGCTGCGAGGGCAGCGAGGGTCTATAACGTACATACGCATACCTATACCATAGTATATGTATATGCACGCTACCCTCAGTCCCCCACTGGCTTTTTAATAGCGGATCGATGTTGAGCTCTTGGAGGGGAAAGTTGCCTAGTCGATACTCTCGGGGATTGGAGAGAGAACTTGCAATTTCAAGCCGTGCCGGAGACGAGGAAATGGTCATTATGTTATTTTACACTTCCTCTCACGTCTTACTTATATACTTATTCTCCCGGTATTTTTTTTTATTTTATTTTTTTTTATTTTTATCGACATGGAAAATCATACAACTCATATCGGGTTATCGAAGAAAAAACGTACATCCAAATTATTATATCAAGTTATTTAGTACAACGTTATTTACAACGAAAATATACTAAGCTCAAGTTTGCTTTGCACAGGACGATACGTGTATAAAAAAATCAGTCTTTTGTGGAAAGAAACAAAAACAATGACTGTTTAATAATAAAATCAATGACTCTTTGCAGGCTCGGTAGATTCGTTTTTTCGCCCTTCTCAATTTCGAATTGCGCCTAGTCGTTATAACCCACTCAGTTTATTTTATTGGTAAGTCGATGTACCAAACACAACGTACCAAAGCAGATAAGCATTATATATCTTTCTTTCTAATCTTTCTTTCTAAACCAAAACTTTCTTCAGGGTTAAGCCTTTTCAACTACATAGACGTGAAGGAACATATTGTTGACGCTTTTATACAATGTCTTTCCGATTTACATCATAGTGGCAAGAGTTTCTTTCGTGAAATTTAACCATTACTTTTGATAATTTGATAATTAGTTTGATATAAAAATACGTCGAACTCATGGCGTACTTATAATATACTCATTTTTTCATGCAGAATTCATTTTCTTCTTTTCTATTGATTGTGGCTTTTGACTGTCGGAAATATTAGTCTCTCCGACGAATATTAATATTAATATTCGTCGGAGAGAAATAACGAACGAAAATACTGAATTGTGAATATTGGATTAATGATTAAATTTCAATAAACTCCTATATAATAATACATTATTTGTTTTTATACATATATATGAGATCTTTGTTAAGAACCGTTATTATAATTATACATATAATTTACCAATAAACAAATTTATAGGACTGCTGTTTATATTAATACTTCTGACACAATAACTGTCAATTATACCTACTAATGAAAATTCTATTAATCAATAATTTATCGATCAAGTGTAAATGACAAGTTGCAAATAGTATTTCACGATAAAGCAAACTTAGTACTGACCAGGAAATTTGTTTAAATTGCATTTTTCCCTTCAATCTTTTTTTAACACACAAATAATACTTTATAATAAATAGTTTTTCACATAAACTCAAAGTTGCTTACGACAGCAAACCTAAATACTAAAAATGTTTCCGAATTGGTGTTTACACAATATTAGAAAATTAACTTACAAAATTTTAAAAAACACTTCAAAATTGTCAATTGCTCGCTTATTTGAGAAAATTATGTTTTTGAAACTGAAGATACTTCCGTTTAATCTCGATTTCATCGAATATCATTTTTCATCGTGGTCCAGAATAATATTATAGAACAGGGAACAGGAGACTTTCTTTCTTAAATACAAAAAAAATTGAAAGATTCCTTATTAGCGTAAAATAAAGCCTTTTGCGAATATTCTTTCTTAATGTGAACTTATTGTCCCCTTTTTGTATAGAAACGCTCATAAGTTTCAAGTTTCAGCCTCACTTTTTCACTGGCAAGAGAGTATAGTATTGAATATTTTGGTTGGAAATATATTGTACTAAAATTTACGTTTAATTTCACGAATGTATTTCGCTCAGAACTTTAAGCAACAGCCAATTGCTTTAGTGTATATTATTATATTGTTAATTAATTGGTTTTTTGCTATTGTATCGACAGCTGCACAACTACTCAACATGAAAATAGTTGAAGCAGAATGTAAAACTTTTGAGTGTGCTGTACATGTTTAAATAATGATTTTTAAATAATGATTTTTAAATAATGATTTTTAAATAATAATTTTTAAATCCTACCTACAAATATTTTCACATACTTGAGTGCAAGAATAGCGAGTTTCCCTATGAACTATTTATTATTTTTTTTTATTTTTTTCTTCCTGTCTTCTCCAGTCAACCTTTTTCATTCCAAAAGAAGAACAAATTCTTCGAGTAATCTCTAACTATTTTTACGATGTAAATATGCATATCTAAATACATCGATTTGTTGAGGGCTTTTCAGGAATGTTAACTCTGATCAAGTATTCATTTTCCTATAAATTACTGCTCGAGCCAGGAAGGTAACGATGAGTTTGGTGATTTCACCTTGATATTGAATTGCTTCAATGTTGCTTCCAACGCTGTTTGGTTACCAGAGAAGTAGGCTGATACAGCGTTGTGGAATAAGAGAAGCTGCTTGTGCATAACTTTGATCTAGAAATAATAATAGTGAGACTCGTAATTAGAGTTGTGGTAAATTGGTTATACTGTGACGTAGTGAATTAAAAATTTCGTGAGTTAGATTACAGTAGACTTACTCTGTTTTCGTCCAAAAATTTCAGTTTAATGGAAACATCTGAACGTAGTTTTTCAAAATTTTGTTTGTGCAGCTCGTAACTCTGCTGGGCTTCTTCCAATCTTGCGACATTATTTCCATCTGCTTTAGCAGCCTGTGCTAAAGCTTCAAGATCTGTTCTATAAGCATCATACTCTATTCTGTAATAGTGATAATAATTAATGATTTATTATTTTCTAACTTGTCTGGAGTAATATGCATCAATTGTAGTATTGTGTAGTAACCTAGCAGTTTCGTATTGTCGAACTGTAAGCAACGTGTCCTCGATCGTTTTGTTGCAAAGAGTGTTTACAGACGAGACAAAGAAGTTTAAGGCCCCTAAAAGTGTTTCTCCATTTTTGGTCAAATTTCTTTGTGTTTCTGCATTGTAGAGGAATTCTTCTTGCAATTCGGGTGACTTTTGAGCTAATTCGGAAAATGCTTCACCCAACATGTGCTGAGTTTGAACTACATGATGAAAGTGCGATGCAAGCGCTCTAGATAGTCTCAGTAGGTTGCAATATTTTTTTTGAGTATCGCGTAATAATTCTATCTGTGTTTCTAGCTCTGAAATTTAATTTAATTTATAGCATAACAGTTTAGAAGATTCATTAATATTCTTATAAAATAAAGCCAATTTTCAGTTTTCTTACCAGAGTCTATAGTACGAGAAGTTTTACCAAATGTTTCATAAACACGTTGTTTAGTGCATTTGTACGTAGAAATACTCCAGTTCTTTATCGTTTCTATTTTACTCTGTGCAGAACGCATTGCTGCGGCATCTCCATTTTGTACAGGGGAACTTGGAGTTGTTGTTACTAAGTGGAAAGATTATCGATAAATGTTTCTTTTCTTTTAGAAAATACAGTGCTAAATGTTGGACTTACCAGACTGAGAGGTATAAGTGCTCAGATTTAAGTTCATGGTTGCTGGTCTAGTTGCTAGCTGATTTTCTTTGGATCGATTATTATTGGGCACGTGTGGTGGAGGTGTTCCAGAGTGTACTGCAGCATCGCTTTCATTGAGCGAAGGAGCATCCTTCAACATTTCGTGAATACTACGTTCCATTACAGGAGATGACATAGTAACTTGTGACATAACTCGAGGACTTAAACTTTGAAAACTTGTCCGTTAGCTGGAAAAAATAAAAAGCAGAATACTCCACTAAGAACTCTAACGATATCCAAGCTATTGATTTATCTAACGCTATATATCTATACTAGTAAATTTGACATTGTATTTATGAATTTTTCACTCCTCGCAGCTCTGGAATAAACATAGGCATTCTATTCTCAGGCTCGGAAAACAAAGAAAACTCATGATGCAATATTATTCTAATGACAATTTTCTATCGTCAACATATCCAGAAGTAACTGGGACAGCAGGATTCTCAAGCTATGCTCAGAGCAGAAATTCCTTAGAAAACCGTTGGAATAATCCCAGAAGGTATAATGAAAAAGGATAAACGAATGCCGCAAGTAAAATGCAATCGTCTAAAAGAGAAGCAAATCTAGCGATAAGAACTGAGTCTTCGAAGTAACAGCGACTATGGTCGCGTGCGTTAAACCGCAAAAGGGTGCACACTTAATACGCACACACAGTACACACGTACCGGTTAGTATATTAAGAACGTAAAAAAAAAACTAACTCACCGTGCAAATCTAATAAGTGAATGCGGCTAAAGAAGTTGCGGTTAAAGATCCCATGACGTCATGTTTCGAACTGACAGGCCTAGCAGAAGAATAGCAATAGCACCGATTACAGCCTATACACACGCAGGGCGTTGTTTGACGCTTTAGATATATTCTTCTTCTTTCCTAAGCTAAGCGAAGCGATTCTCATATTCCTCGTCTACACACACACACACACACATACATATATAACTCTATATTGACTCGGTAAGTCGGTATCTCGTATATACAGTGTAGTAATTTTCGCTGATTTACACGAACACGATTTTCGGCGGATTGGCTTTTTTTCGAAGACGACGACGCGACAATCTTTCACAGACGGGGTTTTCAGCTGGCCGTAAAGCCGTAATGGTTAAAGGTAGTCGGTTCGGTGTCGTCGGTTCGGTGTCGTCGGTTCGCTGCCATAGGCCATAGTCGCATTAGACGGAGAAAGAAGGGCTAGCGGCATCTTTCCAACTTGCCCACTGCCCAGCTACGCTCGGTAAAAACGGACTCGTTCAACTACCTTATCGACTATCTAGCTACTTTATCGACCTACGTTCAAAATACAAATCTCCGAAGGACCTACAATAGTGTTGAAAAAAGAGGGCGACATGCGGCAGCATGCAGTCGCAGTTAACTCTTGCGCTTTGTCTTATAATAACGTTCAAAAGTGGAGTAGAAGAGTAGTATTTGCAGAGTAGATTTTGCAGAATCTCGTGACGCGTAATGGAGTAAAAAAGCGTTATAAATTTGCTAGAAATGAAAAAAAGCTTTAACAAATGGCAGAACGCTCCGTGCATTGAAAGTCGCTATCAAGCCAAACAAGCGTACTATCTACGCGACACTCGCGAATTCCTGGTCGATCGCATCCGGTCTCTCGCACAGCAGAGCAAATGCGATTATAGCGCTGTATGTGTGTGCGCACAGGCGAGCCGGTGCTGCGGCGAGCGCGATTCTCGGGGTCGGGAAAAACCCGCCGCCGATAACGAGCGGGAACATTTGCGGGAATATTTGCGGGAATATTTGCGGGAATATTTGAGGGAATGTTCGCGGGATATCGAAAATGTTTCTCCATCGTCCTCGGCAGTAGAAAAAAAAAACAACATAACCTCTCAATCAAGAGCGAGGCTCTAGTTCGTAAGATACGGAGGCACTTATACGCGTTTCTATTTGCGCACATCGTCCGAAAACGGTCAACGGGGTCACTCGACTCGTATAAGGAGAAAACGAGCTCTGGTGTCGTTGAAGGAGGAAAACGAAAAGAGAGGCAAGGGTATATATGTATGTTTTTTTTATTTTTATTTTTTTTTTCTGCCTCCACAATTACCGAGAAGCGTTTCGTAATATCATATATATCGCGCGTATAATGCACAAAGAGGGGCTTAATCGGACGAGATTCTAAAAATCCGCGAGATCGAGGCCTTTTTCTTTTCTATATAATCTTTTTTATATAATGCCTAATAATTCAAAGGTTGTCCGCAAAGACACGCATAACGCGTAAACTTGGCTCTTTATAACGCTTGGCTATATAGTCGAAAAAAACGTATTTTCTCCAGAGAGCCTGCCTGGCGTGCCTGTATCATCGCGTTGATAAGACGCGACTTTGCATTTCGTTGACGAGCTTGAGCAGGCACGTATAGATCTACGGCGGAACCAGTTTGAACTTTTCGCATCAGAGGAGCGCTTTCGCTCGGTATAACTTGCATGAATCTACGACTGCGGGTAGTCGACCCGAGGAATGCGACAAATGTGGTGAAATAATTTCGACAATATGAGCCGACGAGAAGGTTTCGCAGAATCCGTTGTGCAACTCTGTGTATCTACGTATATCTACGCATAGGTACACCTATCCGTAGAGACCGGTCTCGGATTAAAAGACTCGCTTCCACTTATTTTCTCAATATTCTATATAACAGCTGTTCCCGCTTCGAACCAACAAACAGGACATTTATTTTTTTATATTGTTATATAGTTATGTATAGTTATGGATGGCAATATTACGAATACAGGGAAATCGGCAAGGGAAGAAAAGCTCTCTAGTATTTAATGTTTAGGTATTGCCTACTGTATTACTGTATTACCTATAGGTGTGTATATATACTATACAGTGTAGGTGCAGTGCGCGCAGGCAATATTTCAAGAGGAGAGCGATTTCGAGATTGTTTCGGGGAACCCCTGACACAGACACTTTTCTCCCGCGCTTGCCAAAACGATAAAAGCGAGGAACGGCCTTTAATAAATGTCCGAAGTTTCGGCTGCGTCTTTTTGTGTACATACTGACCGGAATTTCCGAGAGAGAGAGAGAGAGAGAGAGAGAGAGAGAGAGAGAGAGACACAGTGCTCATATTTTTTTCCCTCTTTTTCTTCGGACTTTTCAACTCTACGATATAATAGCTATAATTCTTCTGTTTATCGCGAATACTCGAATTGACATCTATTTATTGAAAATTCATGGGCTGTTATAATTCATGGGCGCTTCAGTCGCGAGAGACTTGTCTTGCATGGAAGTCTTTCGATTTCCAATGTACTGTCTTTTCGTAGAGCATTGTTAAATCTCTTCTTTTTTATGCTGAAAACTACATTTATTCGAAACTTATTTTCTATTATTTCTTCTGTTTAATGTGTATTCATTCTTGAGATAACCTCATTTTAATTTCAATGCCGTTTGGAAGAGATTTTAGCAAGAACTCGAAGGTTTATCTCTAAAAATTCGATTTCCAGCTTTGAAAAATAATTTCGATATCCCACCTTAGCAGTAACCAAGCGCGTACTGTAAATATTATTCTCGATTCTCCCTAAATCTTCTTTTGTCCCCCTTTCTCTTTGAGCTCGTCTAGAATCGGTGCCTCGGCCAAACAACTTCTCAGAAGCCATATCTCGTCGCTATAGCCACACTCTCGTTCTCTCGCCACTTTGAATTTCCCGCCACGGAAAATCGTATTCTTAGCAGAAAGAGAGGCGCGCGACTTTTCGGAATCGAGCCCGAAAGCTCGCGCTTACAGATTTACAACTTCTGTCTAATCTTACGGAGACTCCATCGGAATTAAGTAAAATAAAGTTGATGCTTGAATCGATGAGATTCCTTGACAAAGGCCACACAGCAGCTTATATTTTCCTTGTGACTCTTCGGTTTTTTCACACCTGTCACACCTTTCACACCTGCGACGAAGAAAGATGAAGAAGGGTATACCACTCGATCGGGGTGAAAGCCCTTCGATACGTCTACGTATCGATGGTTATCTGTAAAGACAGATGTCTTTTTTCAAAGAGTGAACTGGCGACCGCACGAGGATTATGGATTTGAGAATGAGACTGAAAAGAAATTTCAATGAACGCATTTGCCCTCGAAAAATTCCAGAGCTCGTCTCAGTGGATAGTTCACAGTGTCCGATTTCACAGAGGAGGTTCTGTCAATAGAGAGAGGAAATCGAGGGACGCTTTCGATGCATCCCTAATGACGTATCGCGTGTTGTCGGCCACGTTTCTCTTCTGTGTTTTTTCTGTTCTGTTCTCTTCTCTCTCTCTCTCTCTCTCTCTCTCTCTCTCTCTCTCTCTCTCTCCTCTCTATTTTCCCAGCAAATTACTCGGTCATTTCGAACCCTTCGTCATATCTGAGAGAATGCAGACATTAGATACATAGATATGAATTTCTCTCAACACACTCGCGTTTATGAATTTACAAAATAGCATAAGCTAAATTGGTAAGTAGGTAAAATGTCGGTATAAGAGTTCTAAGCGAAAATGAAATGTCCACGGTCAAGTGGTGTATTCACGCGCCAACATGTACACATATATAGCCGTCGATCAAAAGCATCCCGCGTTAACTCAATGCCAAACGCCGAGAGCAAAGAATGCGATGCATCTCTTTTCTGCACGCGAACCTGTGTGTGTGTGTGTGTGTGTGTGTGTGTGTGTGTGTGTGTGTGTGAGCATAAGACCTCGGGCCGTATTATCGCATAATATCTGCATTCGCCACGAGCGAGGCGGGCGCGAGGCGGGCGCGAGGCTGGCGCGAGTGCATACAAGACAGCTAGAAAATACGTGCACACACGCGACGACTGGCGCAGATTGAGAATAGAGAGAGGGAGTCGCGCGCCTCTGACTCACGGACTTATCGCGCTCGGCTTCCGAGAAGCGCTAGATTGTGTACGTATTCTCCATCGATCGACGAGCGTACGAGCACATGTGCATGTACATGTAGCGTGCATGCTCGCAGGCATTCACGCTAGAGGAGCCGGAAAACATTCCTGGAACCGCGATTCGCCAAGATGACTCGGAGAAAATTTGACTCAAAGCAGATTTCTCAAGGTCGGCGACATTGAATCGCCGCCCACGCGAGCGTACCGATTCTAGCTGAGCTCTCGATGTTGTTGAAAGCAACGTCTGCGCCTTATTGAAAAAAAAACGAAATAACCGTTTCCAAAGCGACACGCGCCTTTATCTGGAAAATCCTAAGTGCTGCCCCAGGGATGGGGGCGGGAGGGGGGGGGGCTCAACGCACACCAACGAAGAATGCAAGTCGCCTGTTCATTCTTTCTGCTCTCTTTCTTACGCGTGGATGACTCACAGGCAGGTAGTCCGAGACGCGAGATAGGTCGAAAAAAATGAGTGAAAGGGGAGAAAGCGCTACGTATTTTACAAAAGCGTTTTGTGTCTGCGCATTCATATCCATTTATACATTCACCTATAATATATAAATTATAGGTGTATAGTATAGGATGTTGATAGTTAGTTCATGAAAATGACATTTGTATATAGGAAAGAGTTGCTTCGAGGTCGACGCAGCTCTGCCTATGTATAATAGTTCGAGTTATTCGAGAGATAATAACACTGCTGAGTATGTCACAAGAGTACTCTTTTTAATTACTCTATTATTATATCGATTGTGCACTATCATTAATCAATAATAAGAAATCTCTCTATACTTGTCTATGCATACCATATAGCTATAGACACACAGACACAGACACATCCGAGGTATATCGCAGACAGGAAAAGAGAGAAAGAAAGCAATCGTTGCACATTCCCGGGGTATAGTAACCCTGCGAGTGTGACTCACCGGGTCGTCATCCCCCGTGAGGTTCCTCTTCTCTTTTTTTTCTCATTCTCTTTCTCCATACCTGTTGCCACCTGTTGCGTCTCGCACGTTTCTGGGACGCGCCGAGGTACGATTCACGCTAAATACTATAGTCTATAGTCCATAGTCCTCATTCATACCCTCCTCCATGAATGTAGTCCGTTAGGCAAGAGGTAGCACAATCGATCTCCTTTGGTCGATAACAAAAACTCGCAATTTCACCAATATTACGTATTTAGCTGATTTTTAGATCGAGTTAGAAGTTTTTACGCGCGTAGATGGGAGAGCCAACGCGCAAGTCAAATTCCGAATCGGGACGATGATGCGATCCGCAGCTGCTCGATATGCGTCTATAGACATGATAATGTCCTAACAGTTGATTATCAATCATCATTATCAGGTTAAAAAAACATTAATAAAAGAGATCGAATATCGCTTTTAAAATCGGAACCCATCAGTTCAATACGTTCAATTGCCGGATGTGGGAAATTCCACGACGTTCGATTTATCCACCGCCGAGTGAAAGTACGCGTGGAATGCGACGCAACGAGCCTCCACATCCGACGTACATACATAATATTATATAGGTATGTATATACCATGCTCGTTGAGCTGCGGATTTTCTCGGCCGATATTTCGTGGAAGCGTACATCAGGTACTGCCGATGTCCGTTGATTCGTGGAAATTCCATAGTCCCGACTGGGTGACAGAGAGACAGAGAGAGAGAGAGAGAGAAAGTACGTATATCCCATATGTATGTGTAATATTCCGGTTCCAAGATTTTTAAGTCCACCTCTCTGACGCACAGAGGACGCGAGATGGGACCCACACTAAGCTATCATACGATCTGCCGCCGGTCCGCAGAGTGTAATGGAGTAATTATCGCCGAAGTAGCAGTCCGATGGCTTCTTAATGTCTTTTCAAATGGGAATATTCTTATTATTTTTTTTCGCGATGCTGACTCGGTACTCTTTAATTGACAATACTGAATATTCACTATAGTTGCTGTAACTTATATGCCTTTTTTATAAAAGACAGTAAAAAGTGCATATTGACACCTATTAAAGATAGATACGCATTAATACGTACATTTTTATTGAAAAATAATGTAAGTATTTCCAATTCTTTTTTAATGATAATGTGTATTTTGTCTGATTATAAGGGCATCGATGTTAGCTTATCTTTTAGAGGAACATTTCAATTTTGCGTTTTATTTCTCTTTGATAAATTTCTTTCTTCGATATTATTTTCAAATCTTTTAGATTCGTTATTTTTACAAAATAGTAAATATTATCAATATTGACTTGTGATTTATTGTCGTTGTGTCTACGAATTTCATACTGGCAGTTAATTGATTAATACCAAAAGAAGAGTTTTAAAGAAAATTCTTCCCAAGTCGCATCGATATTTTCTATATTTTCATTCCCATGTAGTCAGTGACAATAATAATGATCATCGAGCATCCGACAATAATGTGTTTTCAAATTATTTTATTTATCGTTTATTAATAAGTTTCATCAGTAACGAATTAATTGACAACTGTGATTACAACGTATGGATAAATATTACGTATAGATAATAAAATAATTGTTTTATTTTTAAAAATCATTTCTGATTTGAAATTTCATAGAAAATGTTTATTTGTACTAAACCTGTTATATATTATACGAGATGATTGCAGTATACATCATAGGGATAACGTTAATCCGTCTTGATCAGTGCGAGTGCGATAAATTAGAAAGTGTCGAGCGAGTTTTGTTCTTCACCCGAGCGATTGCATGATTCACCCTTCGTTTTGCAAGCAAAATGTCCAGGCAAAACGATTCTTTCTCTTTCTCTCTCACTCTAATAGCGCTATATTTATGTATACATATATACGCGCGATAACACGCGATTTGTATTACCGCACTACGTTCGTCGCATTGGTTAAATATTTTTATCCCCGAGTTAGTCTATTGTTATAAATACAGAAGCGAGCTCCGTTTAGTTACTGCAAACATTTGACATTTTCTCTTTTAACTCACGAGCTTTATAAATATTGCAATAGCTCTTCTTCTTGTAGCGTCAATCTTTTGACAGAGAGAGAGAGAGAGAGAGAGAGAGAGAGAGAGAGAGAGGGAGAGAGAGATACCTATATGGACAAATGGACATAGGTATATTCTTACAAATATACCTCAAGTAATACAAATCTGGAAACTCACTATTCACCAAGAGACATTTTTCAAACCTTACATCTCTCGTTACCTCACCTCGTATTACGACACGTGCGAATAACTGACCGACGTCGTATTGTGTACCAATATACAACTATATATACATATGCAGTTGTCACCTTCTCTCGCCGCGACAATAGACAGCTTAAATCTCGTCATTCTGAGTCGTGCGTTTTATTTTCAGACGCGGTCCTTTCGCCGAGTCAAGCTTCAAGGCAAAGCTACCGATAGCTTTATCGGCAATTTGCCCTCGAGAGTGGATATATCATTGTGTTAATTTATGCTTTTTCGTCTGCCAGGTGAAATGTTCCTTCAATTTTCTTCGAAGGTGTGTCATACCAACAGGTGTTTTTCATTCAATACCAGAGTATCAGAACAATATTAGATTACCTGAATAGTTAACGTACATCTTATAAAAAATAAATTAAATAGAAAGAACATTTCACTTGACCAATGCCATTAAATTACAAAGCTTAAATAGATTGATATTTATTAGTAAGTTTGATGGGAACCGGTTTTTCTAGAAATACCTGCGAAGACAAAACATTGTACCAGTATCGGTGTGCACGATTCAAACGCTACGCAATTTTAACTCTGGCGCAGCAGCATTAGCCCTGTACATTATCATCATTCCGTCCGGTTATTGTGATCTAATTATTGAATGAAGGTTTTACTAGTATTGGTAGCCATCGGTATACCGTTAGTTACGTAGAATTCGTAGACAGTTACAATTCTTACCAGTACATATAGATGCGCGCAATGTGTGTGTCGTTATGTAACTGTACAGTGTACATGTATCCAGTATACATACGTACATGCATGTACGCATACTCTATAGTATACAGGTATATGGGTATATGGGTATATGGGTATATTGGGTATATTGGGTATATGGGAAAATGTATTTTTAGTCATAATACAAGCGTACGATGTGCTGTCGCGATAATGATTCTCAGGTTTGTACGGTCAGAATCAGCAACAGGTTCGAATCGGCTTTTAATCGTCGCGATGAGTCGCTAACGAATACAACGATCGTTCGATAAGGACTTCCGGCGCGACGAATCTTTTTATGCCGTTTTTCCTTCCGCGATTCCCAAGAATCGCCCGCTGATTCATCGTTCTGCTCTGTATCTCGCTGCTCCGAGCACGGATGACGACACGGGCCACCTCTCGGTGATAATGATTGAGTGTCGACGGCACATATTCGTTACGTAAGCTTGTTCTAGGTATATTATATACGTACACGCGAGAAGCGCGCGGAAGTGAATTTTGAACGAGTGCAAGTCCGATGACGTTGCGAGAGATGTCTTGATGGATGTCAATCAGTGGAAATATTTTTTTTTGTATTTTCGACTCATCGAGTATTATTACGTGCATATTAAACGAATCGAATTAGAAATTGTCCGTATATTTCGAATATGATTAATCAAAATAGACGAGTACGATGCTGAATCACCGATTGTAAATCCTGATTGATTTTACTTACTCCGAGGCGAGGAAGTTATTATCTCGAGGAATTTGTCAAGTTCAAAATAAGCGCAGACGTTAGCGAGAGCGAATAACAAAATCGTAGACGACTATGCTAATTAAATAAGGTGTATGTAGTGTGTGCACCGATAGGAAAATTCATACTATCTTATCGATATGTATATATACATTTTTGCGAATCAATCGCCTTGTATAGTCGTGCCTTTTCATCCGGCGATTTTGTTCTTATCTAAGGGCAATTCCTTAGATATGGTATCCAATTGTGAGAAAAATTCGAAAATTCACGCAACTGCAATGCTAAAACGCCACCCTCTTGCTACCGATAGGCAAATTTCTTTCCATTACGCGAGCAGCGTCGTAATCCAGCGTCTAAACGACTTTCGTCAAAATATATTTGAATTTATATTTCAACTAGATACACACAGACAATCTGTATACATAATTTACAAGAGCGTTATCATGAGATATCGACAGTATTATTGACCTCAATTCAGTAGCATATTTCAGTAGCATATTATAAGGCTATCTGAAAAAGACGCTCCTCTTGAATTGGAAATTCAAGAGGAGCGTCCACCCATAGAAATAATCTAATGCTGTCTATGGATTCGGTAAAAGTGTTGAGTAAATTAGCCGTAACCGGGACAGCGTTTAGCATCGCGATTGTCGGATTCGGCCCTTCGCGCAATTAGCATATAGGAATCGATGTCGGCCACTTTATCGCTCTCTTTCGAGAGTAAATCGCTTTGCGACGTCACGTTGTCACGCATGACGTTTTCATGGTGACGTAGACGATACCAATCCTTTACGGTATTTCGAACCGGTTTCCCGCGCGGTTATTTTGCTTCTTCTTTCCTTGTGTTCTAAAGCCTCGAAAGTTTCCGAGTCGCGCAGAGATACCGGATACGTTGCTTGCTCTTTATGGATTTTCGGGTACTTATACTCGTATAGTTTGTTATTTTTTTAAACCAAACTCGATACTCGAAATTTCGAGGACGAGTTTGACTTGTTGGAAGAGTCGATCGTTAAGCTTTGATACACAGTGAACATGGGTTTTGATGTTTGCGTTAGCATTGTGTTGCTATGTTTTGCGAATTTTTACTTGTTATTGATCGGTGATTCTTAAGATTTCTATATACATATCGTAAAATGTCGTTATCGCACTCCACGAGCGAGACGGCCAAGTTTTACACTGGAAATGAAAAAGATTCGACTCGATAGGGATAGCGACTTGAAAATCGTTCGATTAAGAGCCGGGGGACGGGAGCGGGTAGACGGTCCGAGGTGCCGCCGATGCGATCGTACTCAGGTTATCGGATTCGCTTCTCTGTGTTGTCTGTGCGCTCGAGAGAACGATTATACTACATTACGTCGCAGTTATTTTTACAACGGTGTTGCCAGCGTCGAAGCAGATCTATTTAGAAATCTGTTCAATCGATATTTACCTCGTGTCAGAATTTCATTGTATATCGGCCACCTAACGATCAATAGTCATAATGAAAATAAAGCACACTACAGTGTCTCAAACTCACGCACTTGTTGTTTCTACTTTCCATGTTGCGTTTTAGAAAATCACTTAATCTATGATAAAATCGTCATTGGCAACGATTTCGAAAAATCGTATCTTTGAAAAAGTGTATTGCTATCCTACTGTTGGTATATCAATAGCAAAGCGCCACATTCAATCGGTGGACATTTTTTTTCTTCCACGATTTTCCTTACACGCTCCTTCTCTATAGGTATAGGTATATACCAACTCAGACTTTAGAAGTAGAATTTATCCAGTCCCTGGATACGTGTACTTAATTATATTATTCTTGCTGGAATGACTTGATATTTGCCAAGTGGAACATTTATCGTTACCAAGTATTTCTCGACACCGTGTACTGTAGAGTACGTTATCAAAATCCACATGCGAAAAGACAGGCACGACACAATTCAAACGAATTGCGCAAGTTTGCAAAGTTTCAGTTTGTTTTTCGTCACTATCGCCGGTGAAGTTAAAATGTAACGTAAAGCACAAGTATTACTCTGGCCCGTTTTAATGATTCGGATATCGCAGCAAGGTTTGACCAGTAAAGAAGCGCCGCGAGTAGAGGCGACCAAGTCTTCAAAAGTTCCATTCATCCTCAATGCAAATGATGTTAATATTTTCTTAGCGGTATATAATATAATATTGCCGTATAATCCTACGATACTTGCACCGAGTTCAATACTGGAAAGGTACTTACATTCAATACTGGCTTACAGTAATGCTGAGAGAATATCAGTACTGACCCAATTCTGCCAGGGTCAAGTTTCGTAGTTACGTAGAATGTCTTGAGAATTTGACCGATTGCTGTCTACCGTAATATTTCGCACTAAAGCACACTTGGGACGTTCAAAATTTCAAACGTATCGAATTATGAATATTTAGCGGAATAATTCTTGTCTACAATAATATTAGAGAAAAAGTATATTTATCTCTGTGCTGCCATTATACATTTCCCCGAAATATAAATATTCGAGATCCGAACGATAAGAGCTTTTATCGTCTTCGTCGATCTCACTCGACGATCGAGTACCGCACGTTCGTACACTGGCGCACAGCGCGTGGAAAAATACGTCTCCGCAATGCCCTCTTCGCAAGCAGATCGAAAATTTCTCAAAGGCCCAAAAATATGGGCTTATCTTCCGCTTTGCGAAACCTCGCACGCTCGAGAAGCTGCCGGAGGCGCCGTTATCCGAGTATCGGATAGTATACGCTATAGTATACGCTGCTGCCACTGCGAGCGTGGGTCGATTGAGAGGTGGGCACGATAATGAAATTCGACGCGCTTGCCGGAGGCTTCGCTAATTTTCAGAACGCAATATCGCTCTTACAGTACTCTTACAGTCGAATCGAGCGCGAGAATCCATAGCGTGTGAAGCACGTTTACGCTTTGTGTGTCCAATATATTGATAATATCATATTGGGATGCTGCGATTCGAAATTGTAGGCTATGCAACGATTTCAAGCTTTTTGGCTGTGCAATAAGGTCGCGATCGGTATAGTTAGGTATCTATGTATGTAGTTGGATGTACGACTTAATTCCATGGATCGAATGCAATTGAAATGGATTATTTTGTTACCGAGAAATTCAAGTTATAAAGCGCATCCCAGATCACCTTCGCGTTAAATTATAGCTCTGTTTACTCCGATGCGCGTTTTGCTCAATGCTTCAAAGAAATCATCGAGTGTATATTAGAGGCATCGTATAAATGTCATCTGTAGCGAACGTGTTCTGAAAAATTAATGTACTCGTCTCTTTTAGTGATATTCGTTGTTTGTATAAAACGTATATACATATACACTATATACTCTACATGTATATAAAACGTCTCTAGATCTGCCAAAAAGTCACGCTCGTAACAATCCTACCTCCGAAAACAAACAGCGGGGTTTCGTTTTAGATCTAAAAGTTTATTAATAATTCGCGTGCAAACGCGTTTTATAAGCATCTTCATAAGCATCTTTACAAGCGAAAGTTCGCGGCTCGGCTACTTGTGTATATATAGCAATGAACAAGACATATTTCAATGTGGAAGTAGAACTTGGCACAGCGATGCCTGAACTCCACAATTGTTACAATAAACTAGACGTTATTTGGAATAGGAGTTAAAAAATCTTGCGTAAAAAAGTAAAAAGTAAAAAGTAAAAAGTAAAACGTCTTGCGTTCGTTGTGTTAGCCTTTTTCGCTTTGACGTAGACCCTGCGTCACAAGATCAGGTTTTATCAAGTCTTCAAGTTCTTTTGGGAATTCGTGGCGATTCAAACGTTTGAAACGTTCGCAAATCTCGGACAAGAGATTAAAAAATCGCGTAGGCTATGGCTGTTTTAACTTATTAAAGGTTGAAGCATTATTCTTAGATATATATATATATATATATATATATATATATATATATATATATATACAAAAGATTATAGCAATGAACTTCAAAGCGATTCTTCCAAGATTCTTATACAGTAGCAATGATTGAACGGACTTCTTTTCTAAAACAATTCTTCGATTAATAAACAAACTAAGACATTATTTGTTGAGCAGCTGACTCATTACTAAGGTAACTATAGAATTTTACAACAGCTACATTAGCATAGCGTTGGCTCTAATGTTTATAGTACGCTCTGCTCTTATCTCATTACTCCAGTATTAATTAACTACTCATCAAATACGTACGTGTACTCGAACTGGAACAAATTGTATAGTTATCTAAATTCGGCTCTTCTTTACTTCTGCAAGCATTAAATCGTTTCGAAAGACATTCAACATTTAAATAAGGGTAAGTAAGTAGGTAATATACCTTTAAATGGGGCTAGCTAAAATTACAAATTTTAATCATTTCTAAGGCTTTGATTTAAGCATTGGTTCACGTGTCGATCAAACTCACTCCCCGTAAGATTTCAAGTAAATTAATGAACCGATTGAGCTAAAAATTGTACATCGGACCCGCTGAATGAAATATATTCAATAATTAAATAACTATTTTTTCAAAAATCTTTAAGCACGTAGTCTGTAATCGAATTTCGTAGAAATATCCTTGCGCAGTTCTAGAATGAAGAAAAACGTAATATATACTCTACGGAAGGAAAAGAAAACGATGCCGCATTTAATGAAGAACTAAAAGCTCACGAAGCTTTCAAGATTCAACGCGCACAGTTGCCAACTTTATATTCTGTTTACTATTAGCAATCAATGGCAGATAAGATTACACGCACACACGCACGTGTGCTTCTTCTCTCGCTGTAAAACACACCATATGTGGATATAGGAGGATTCCTAATAACTCACTCTTAAATAGCCTAAATCGCTTCCTCACTCTTGAGCAACGAACTTTTTTCCTCTGCGCGAAAGAAGTTGAAAGAAGACCGTCGTGAAGCATAAATCAGTCCAATCCCGTAGCCGACAATATACTCGCACCTCGTCTATTTACAATTCATGATTCATTGTATTCGAAAAGTTGGCGCGTATCTTCGCGGCTTATAATTAGGCGGGATCGATTAGCTATCGGCTGATTTCTCGGTAGTAGTAGTGTATAGAAGAACAGCCCTTGCAACCTCTCAAAATTTATATCTCATTCGTAGAATGCGATCCGCTTGGCAGACTAGTCAAATGGCTTCTCAGAGGCGCTGGCGCTTGTCGCAGCGGCCTACATCCCTCGCGTGCCAGCCAAACAAGCTTTTACCGTCGTTTCTTTCATCGATCTATCTGCAGCATGTTGCCATACGCGTAGCCCACGCACACATACGTACATACATACGTACATACATATAGCTCGTCTAACGAATAGTGTATTAAGCTACATGTGTTTCTCATTTTTCACACGAATCTCAAGAGAAGCTTTACACGAATTAGAACATTATTTTTAAATTTATAAATTCCACATGGGACTCAACGTGAAATTCTGACTCACACAAAGCAAAGTACGCGATTAAGTCGAATTGACAGGTGGATACTGAGAATTTTTATACCAATTAAAAGTTCTTCTAATTCAATTCATTCGTATATACACATATACACACACACACATATGTATATACAAATAGGATTTATCCTTGCGATCCATCAAAAAATCCCTCCAAATTACAGATAGTTAGAGATCTTTATCCGATCTCACGCGTCGAACTCTGACGTATTTAATGAAACGTATTTTACGCCTGAGCAGCGCTACGGGCTATTCTTACACGTCTATACACAGACTGAATGCATTTAATCCGAAAGTGCGTGCGATGCGGGAGAAAATTTGGCGCGTGTGCCCATGCATGCGTCTCTACAGAATACACGTATGTATATATAGGCATATAAGGACAACGTAAACTCGCACGCGATCTGTCGTTTCGCGCTATCGGCGTCGTTCCTCATTCGCATAAACGCACGTGCGACGCGATTCTGCGATTTTTTCTCAGAGCCCAGTCTGTATCGCCAGATACAAATAACGAGCTCAGTTTAATCAACGTAATTCAAAACGAAACTCAATCGAAATGCGCGGTTCAATTGCATAAGCCGCGAATTAAAAATTAAAAAAGCATCGGATACCGCTTACGAAACATTCATCCCGCTTAACGCATCGTTATGTTGTACGCGTATGACGGGCTGAAAAATAATATTACTACGAGGCTCGTGCTCGAGCGCGCAAAAAATAAAGAAAATAATAAAGGAACGAACGAAGCGCACGAGGACGAGAAAGAGAAGTGGGAGGATTCGAGAAATCCTTGACTTTTAACCGCGAATCGTAAATTATTCCGAGGTCGCGCGCGCGCGCGCGCCCGTTCCTAAGTTTTATGTTTTCCGCTGGCAGCGGTTCTCCTATTGTATTTTCACCCACGCAGGAGAAACGGAAAAAATGGCCCGCCGAAAAATCTCTGTATGCTATCTGTCTCGGATAGAGAATTCGTTTCGCTCTTACGAATAAGGAGCTCTGGCGAGAGAGAAGAGGAGAGGAAGGAAAAACATAAAAAGGTACATGTGTCGCACTTCTTTCTAGGGCTTCCCGGTTTCCTTACGCTGTCCCTTTTTTATCTGTCTGATATAAACTGAGTCTGTATAAACTGAGAGGAAGAAACATTATTTCTTTGGAAAAAAATTTCGCCTTCTCGCAACTAGTCTCGCAACTACTCTCGCAACTCTACAATACTGAATTACTATTGAAAACTTTTTTAACACAAATTACGAATTTCAATTATTTATATAGATATTGAATTAATAGTGAAGTTATAGATTCGTCGTATACTTTGAATTTTGGCTTTGTCTCGGAAGAGACTCAGGGATGTGAGTCTTTTTGTCGAGAGCTTATTATTGAAAAACCATTCTCCCGTTCAAGTGTTCAACGTGAATTAATGGACCAATTGAGCTGAAAACTATCGTAAATCTACTCTTTAAAATTATTATACTATTTCAACTAGTGTTTGTGACCTTGTATACTTCAAGTACACTTCGAGTACACGGGCAATGCATGATCTTTGAATCTTAAACGAATCCATTTGATCAGTTTATCCTAAGTCTTTGTATCTATTGCTGCATTTTTAGTCTATTGTCGCGGGTTGTTTAGCCATGTAGTCGTCGAAACGATTTCAAACTAGGCTGGTTTATTAAATTACTTTTCTAAATTGATTATTCTTCGCATTTTTTTCTAGCTTATATGAGATTAGAAGACATTTGTGAGATATAATGATAGTAAATCGTAAGTAATCGTAAACGTATAAGTGCGTACATATAAACGTATCATCTAATATAATAAAATGAAAAATTATTTTCGAATCCCATCGAGAAAATAAATAGCCGAAATTACTCGAATGAAATTGGCTGAAACTTGCTAATGCTTTCGATTTTTACGCCGTTGTGTACTACTAGTGGAGGTATGTGTAAGGAGGGAGTACGCGAAGCCAGTATTTTGACGAGATTTACGTGAAATTGTAGTTAAATTCGATTATTAGCCAAGTACAAATCATCATATAGAATCATCATATAGTACTTGAAATAACAATGAAATAACTTGAAGATCGTATAATCGAGCCTATTAGAAATTAGATACCTATTAGAAATAGATAGATACGTATTTCTGCTAGTCGAGTGTTTGACGAGAGTAGGGATTCTGTAATTAACGTATTAACGCATTGCTAGAGTACTCGAAAATGCATAATTAATTTGACATGAGCTAGCTGCGTTTACCTGTCACGTGACAAGACTTATGCGATATCGGAGAAAGGACTTGAATCCGGCGGCAAACAGTTTTATCGTGAATCATCGAGGTAATTTGAAATCCGATCTAGCAACATTCACTGCCAGTGCTTAACCATAATTCCAGAATTTGGACCAGCCCACCCTTATCATCCCGATTTCGAAAGAAGGATTACCGCGATCACTATTGCCACTGCAAACAGTATACTCATTGACATGTAAAGAAGCAGTCGTAGCCCCTTCCGTCCACTAACGTCAATTCTTGTAGCAACGATACAATATAATATAATCATACATTATTCGAGACATATAGAAGGATTAATTGAGAAATTCGATTATCAAGCATTCGATTAGCAAGCAGTCTTCTGGCTGGAGTAGAATCTCGAAAAACCGAGAGGCGTTTAAGGTCGATTATCGTTCTGCGTCCCTCGTCGGTGCAGTTGTGCAAACACAATTCTCATTAGCGATGAAGTAATCTATAGTGTCTGCAGAGATATACAATAGATACTACCCCCACGATGTATAATAGACTTTTAATCAAATTAAAAGCATCGTAAGCATAAATAACCGTTGCACGTTCGTATAATGCGTATATTATATTTGGTAGGCGATAAAGCCTGAATGCGCGTATACGTCGCTTTATATATATTTGCCAAAACGCTCGGTAAACCGTGAACGTTTTACTTAGCAGCTTCGCTTCGGCTTCTGAAAAGTCTATATCACACTCGAGAGAAGATAAATCAAACGACGAATACTTAACTCGGGGGTTGAACGCTGTAATCCCCGTAATGCAATTCTCGCGCGCAACTAATTCGGCCAAGTGAGCAAATGGCTTATAGCGCGATTTTCTCGAGGACGACACCCTCCAATAAATGAATATACGCATAATCATATATAGAGCAAAGGCAGAACGCTCGAGGGTCCTGCTTCCTGCTCACGGTACATTTAATATACGTGGATTCCAATGAAGATTCTTCAATTAGCCTACGCGTACAGGTTCTTGTATGAAAAATCAACGCAAGCCTCGATGCTATAGCTACCTTCTTTGCATGCACCTCCACAAAGGTATACCACCTGTGCACTACCTCCTGCGCACTACCTCCTGCGCACTACCTCCTGCGCACTACCTCCTGTGCACAGGAGGTCTCCGGTCTGTAGTGCGTCTCCGGTGCGTTTGCGCGTGTACGCATTTTTCCCAGTAGCTTGTAGACTTTCCGAGGGCGAAAATCAATACCCTTCGGGCTCCCCCGCATGCTCCTAAATCGTCGGGAGAGCTTTGCACCAGTATACACCGGAGGGGGTTAGCGAAAGCCGCCGAAGCGTGCCACCCTAAGTCCTTCTCTCTATGCCTATACGTGTACAGCTCTACAGCTGTACAGTACTAGACAGTCTAGCTACCGATTTCCGTCTGCGAAAACTCCTTTTTTTGCCGGCGTATCCTTCCTCCCTGTTTCTCTCTTTCCTTTTGCTTTCTCCTTTTTTTTCGACTCTACATCGTACACTGCTGCAGTGATGCATTGCACGAGTAGAAGGAAAGGAAATCAGATCATCTCCCGGCTGTCGGTTTCTGATGCCAGATTGCGGATGATGTATGTTGCGCGTGTGGTCTCTTGCCGATCTCTTTCTCTTTCCTCATTTTTTTATCTTCCTCTCTTTTCTCTTTCTTAACTTCACTGAATTCAATTGAGTGGCCGGACAGCACTGAAGGGACGCTGTGTGTGCACAGGACGACGAGAAATGACGGACATTTTTCAGAGGTAGAGAAGAGGGTCGGCCGTTTCTTCGAGCTACTTATACCGATGAAGCTGAACGATCGAACCGATTTATTGTGCAATTTTCTTATCGGACACAACGTTTCTGCATGCATATTATACCACGAGTCCAAGCTTAATAGCCTACTATTATAATTTATGGACTATTTCGTTAGAATAGAAAAAACACACGCACATTTCAAATTAAGCGCCGTTTCAAAGTCGAAAAATATAGTTCGACGAAGAGTGTAGAAGCATGGAAAAATTGAAAGAAAAAAAGAAAAAAAGAAAAAAAGAAAAAATAACGAATAAAAAGTGCGCAACTGTTCGGACAAAAGGAAAAAAGTTAATTTGCATAAGACAAAATGATATTCCTACATTTCCCCGTAAGGATATCGCCGCAGACGGACAGATGTATAAAAAAGGCTTTTCGCATGTTAATTCATCCTTCTTTTTTCCTTCCTCCACCTCTACTATATCTCATTCGTTCACTAACGAAGTTAAAGCACTCGTAACGCGAGTCACGCCCCGCGAACTTTCCCGTTTGCATATACGTATAGCTACGTATAGCTATAGAGAGTCGCTCCGCAGATGCGCTTAGTGCGCTTAGTGCGCTTACTGCGCTTCGTGCGCGTTCGTGCACGCGAGCACGTCAGCCGGTCGGCTCTTGCAATGAAGACGCTATACCTATACAGCATATACATCTATTTGTACATACTCCCTATCGGTAGATCGTTCCTTTGGTATTCAAGGAATTTCGACGGGAGAAAGAGATTTTTCGATCTCAGCGAAGAGAAAATTAAATTTAATTTTTGATAAGTCTACATAATGTATGTATAATTGATTTAGTAGACGAAAGCACTCCTATCCGCAAATACCGAGATTCCTATCGACGGTCTGCGTTAAAAGCCGTTCTATTACGTGATTTTTCTAATAGTCTGTCAATTCTGCGAATTTAATGATAATGACAAAGAATATCGAGCCGGACTTGGCTGCGTATAATGATAACGCACAGACACATAAAACAAACTCTTCGATAGAGAGTTTGTTGAGTTGTATCAGTGCAATCGTTACACTGCGATAATCGAAAGAAAAATCTCTTTTTATGGTTTGTATACACCATATGTATACACCATATGTATATAGCGCAATACATATATTGTAGGGAACAATGTAATCGGGCCAATGGGCCAATAATGAATTCCTGGAAAATCGCTTATTTCGTAAAGTCATCGCGGCATGCTAAGTTTTTTTACATACATGTACATTATACATAAGCAGACGAGAAACGGTCTTTCATTCCAAGTAAAGCCGCGAGGTCTTATCTGCACGCCTGTCCGATGTGCTGCCATAGTTCTCGGAACAAGAGAGAAAACTGCAAGTGTGTGCTGCGGCAAATGAATTTTCGCTTTCGGCCTAGAATGAATCTTAGGCTCAAAGTGGACAATTTTTACCGAAACGCGCGTATCATACGTTATATTATATACATAAATGTTATGTAAAGAGTTGCGAGAGAGATAATATAGATTAGGAGAGATGTAAATTTTCTAATGTACAGCACTATAAGAGGAAGGAATGGAAAAAGCGAAGAAACGAAAAGCCCAAGAGGCAGCTTGGCTCACGTATGTATATACTTATAAGAATGATATGCAACCGCGCGATGTATATATATTCCAGTCGCGTACGCAGGCAATATTACAGCCAGGAGGATCCATCGCGTGGAATGACAATTGCTCTTATCGATCAAGTCGATCGGTCTAATGCAAGCGGTTGTTGCAGCTTTGGCGCTTTGAGCTTTGGCGCTTTGAGCTTTGGCGCTTTGGCGCCTACATACGCGTGTCTCTAACTCTTTTTCCATACGACTATTTTCAAGGCTCTCCGTCTTCTTTACTCTATGGAAATTTCGAGATTTTTTTATCGCTGTGACACCGCTTTACTCGATCTATTTATTCTGCCATCCGTATGTACACTATCGATAAAAATAAGCTTGTTAGCCGAAATACAAACAATATGCAGCAGCATACCTTCATTAGTCAATATATATATATATATATATATATATATATTGACTAATGAAGAAGACATTGGAGAGCAGTCATTTGTGAAACTACACAAATGGCAGGCATATAATAATGCAAGAACACATATTATCATTGTAATGTCAAATTCTAATATATTGTAAATGGTTCGCGGGAGAAAAGAATTTATATTATACAATGTTATTTAGCACGTTTCCGTACGTATAAGTTACTGTTCGTAGTGAAAAAGTTTCGCTATCTATGGCAGAGCAAAGAGTCATATATTTTACGACAATATTCCGAGGTTGTTCCAATATCAGCATCTACCCTCGACATCGGCTGTAATTTTTTGTCTTCTTTCTGTGCCGCAATAGTCTCCCTGATTTTTTCCTATCTATATATTGATAGTACAATGGTACATTGACTATATCTTCGAAAGCAATGAATTACAAATTGTAGGACAAACACGAGAAAAAATCTCCGTTCCAAGTGAATACAAACGAGGCGGGCTTTTGATCTCTGCGGAAAAGTGATATTTTAGGGGCAATACAAAGCTTCTTTACAAGGGGCTGCTTCTCTGCAACGAGCGAATTCTCCCCGTCTCGAGGTGTACACACGTACACATACATATACACACGTATACACATGCTCTTAACTGAAATTTATGAAGCGTGCGGGATATCGAGGCATTAAAATTCTTCGCTACACTTCCGCCACGTGGGCGCGCGTTTCACGTGGAACTTCAAATTAATGTATATTAATGACACCGTTCTCCTTTGTATGATCTTTCGGGAGTGCAATCGCCGCTGCGTCTTTTGTGGATACACCGGGTACACGCATATGTATATGTGAACCCCCTCCACCTCCCCCTCCCGCACACACACGCACACACACACACTGCATATGCGTTCTTCTCATATTCTTCGTGCTTTTTATTGGGAGAACGTGAGTTTTGGATTATTGTCGAGATGTAGATTTTTTATGGGCTGTAAAGGATACGTGGCACTGCACTGCCTCGACTTGGTATTCATCGAGCGAAAATTGTTTTATCGAGCGATGCTTTTATAGATGTCCGGGGGGTGTGTATAGAAAGCGTGCATTCCACTTCCTTTAAGAGAGACGTTCGTCCGTAGTTGCAGCGACGTTTCATTCGAGTGGAAAAAAAGTTGTCGCTTGAGTACGTATCGATGTTAGATTCCATATTTCTTAATATATAAAAAAAATTATATACGCATATATGCGTAGATTCGACGACAACCCCTATGGATTTTTTTATACCTATGTATACCGTCGCATATGTACGAGGTACTACCTATACGACCTACGTGCGAGGGTCGAGAAAAAAATACATCTAGTCGTGTTTATAGGTGTATAGGTGTATTGGTGTATAGGTGTATACGCATAGGAGGTAGATAATGGGGCCCCATCATCTAAGTAAGGGCCCCGTATCGCCGCGGGGGTCAGCAACAGCGTCAGCACGCGACCAGCTGTCGAATGGGGTTAGCTTGCCCGCAGCTTGTATGTCTTTAAAGAGGTCAACGAACGAAGCGGGAGGAAATTTATGAATGCACTTTGAAAATTGTGCGTTCCTGCCCCTCAACGTGTTCTCTCTCTCTCTCTCTCTCTCTCTCTCTCTCTCTCTCTCTCTCTTCTCGATTATACATTTTTTTCCAGCGAGAGCTAAGTATTGTCATGGTGATGATCGGCCCTGTACCTTTTTCAATCAGTTTAAAAGGCCACTTAGCGGATGGAGTCGAAATGGAGTATTTTTTTCGATCCGGAATGGTGCGTTAAAATGCTTCTTTCGGATAGATTGGACCATTTATCTCGTGGTCGCGCTGAAGCTCTTGTGGTGTGAATGATTAGCATTAATTTTTTCGAATAAAACCGTGAAGAACGAATTTAAATAATATAACGACGACTCCGTATCCGAGAAACGATATTGTTTACGGCTTTGAAAAAAACTCATTCTTTTCTTTTCCTCTCCGATTTAAAAAATAAATATATACTCCACTTGATTAATAGATATAATTTAAAAATATACTTAATACTCAGTTCTTAAATCAGTTCAGTGATTTTTAAGGAAACTGCTCATTTTAATAAATATCTATGTATTTTTATTTTTATGTATTTTTATTTATAATAGAATAATATGAAACAATCATTATATCCCATTACGTTTGCAATAAATTAAGATTCTTGCAAATAAATCGCACAAAACTATGAAGTGAAGTGAAAATTTTTCTATTAAGAAGATATTACTTTTTTACAATGAATCCAAAATTGGTCATCTTCCTAATAGATACGCAAAAAAGTGGAAAACAAAGGTGTGCTTGTCTATTATAGAGATCTATTATTGCTTATAGAGGTAAGCCATAAACTTGATTAATCTCCTGATTCGTCCGAGCCTGATGGAATTGAGTACGCACATTAGCTTTAAACTTTGCGGACAGAGTTGAATTTACATCTTTTAGGGGCTTGCACCATACTCTATTACTAAACTTGAAACGTCTGAATTGTAATAAAATGAAACGTATATATATGATATATGCACAGCTTGGAGACGTCGATGTTGTCGCAATGTGAAAAAATATGCCCTAGGAAGTGATAAATGATAATAAATGTACTATATAAAAGAGTGTAGAAAAAGGACGCTTGGAACATTAATAAATGTTCGCCCTTCCATTTTGTCCTCGCGTTACCGATAAACAAAATTATGCAAGTAGTTCTCTCGCGAGAGCGCAGCCAATTAGCGAAGAGCTTGCGATAGCTCTCTGGCAGAGCTCCGAGAGTGGTCTATATAGACGTCGGTTTCTCGGAACCAATCTCAATGCGGCCACAGCACTCGTCTCGGCCAATAACGAGTTAGGCGTGAATATAAGCCACTAACCAGAGAAGTGCATCAGGCATTATTTCACGAAGCTCGATCAAGCTATGCGCAACGAAATACGTCTATGTAGATCTTTGGCTCGACATTGACAGTTTCCCGAGGATGCATATCGAGGATATGTACGTACGCATACTCACATTCTAGTATATATATATATATATATATATATATATATGGTATGGTGTATATACGTACATATGCATATGCGTACGCGTATGTCGAATGTACCTCTGTGCATATTATAAGCTTTGAAGCCTGAGTGACGAAAAGCTGGAAATCCACCGGAACGAATTCTCAGAAGTACAGTGTGTTATAATAGTAGCGAAGGAGATTGTTGAATGTAGCGTAAACGTTACTCGTGCCTTGATGCACGCGATAACTCGACGTTCTGGGTCGCAGCTAACGAAAGCTCAGTTCTCGCGAAGATCGCGAAAAATGTCAACGGACAACTACGCAAGCTCCCATTGCGACAACTCGCCATTGCGCTATTATAACGAATAGACCTATTTCAAGCGTCGCTCCAATTAGAAAAGACGCATTACGATGCGCCCCGCATTTGCTCTCCCATTCTTGCTCTCGAAAATACCTACGTATACGTTTTTCAGCGTAAAAAAAAATATAAATAAAAATCTAATAAAACACATCTGTGTTTACGCCGGTATAGGCTAATAATAAGAATGGTGGCGATTAAGCCGAGAGTCGAAACAAAGGAGCAGCTGTGTAAAAAAGTCGATGTAGAAAAGAAGCTGTGTCGCCCGAAGCGTCGAAAACAAAAAGATCCCCCTTCGACCGTGTCAGCGCATAAAAGCGAAGCGTAACCCTTTGAAAAATGAAGTATCAAGTCGCGTTTTCATGTCGCGTTTTCATGTCGCGTTTTCATGTCGCGTTTTCATGTCGCCAGAATTTATCATCGCCAGAATTTATCATCGCCAGAATTTATCATCGGACGTTTCGTTCGAACTCGCCGACGGTAATTTACGACAGACGGTAATTGTCCAAAAACCTTCGTCTCTCTTTTCGTGCTGCACGCCCACGCGTACAAAAATTTGTCAAATCTCTGGATCGTTGTTCACGATTGAGACGCGATCGAGAGTCGCCGAAGCCTGTACATCACAGCCTGGCTGTACTGCGTGCAGTCGATCGGATACTGCCGCTGTGATTGCGTTCACACGCCCTCGCATTTCCAGGTAATACTTGGAAAGTTTGCGTAAACGCTTCTATACATATACTATATGTATAGTCTCACAGTATATAGGCCTCTGTCTATACAGGAGATTAGCATTGCATCTCGCGTGCAGTCGACGAGCGTTTATGACACTCCGAAGAGCTTAACTGCCGCTTAATTGTCCTCGCGGTCATTTTTATCGGCGTATAGGTGCGCGCAACGAGGAATATAACTGCAAGCGACCCTGGCTCACTGACCCTTTTTTAAGCGTCTGAACCTTCGCCGTCTCTGTCTTGTCGGCGGCGCTACGTTGGATTATGGCGTAATTCGAAGGAGATGATGACGACGATGATGATCTCCGTGCCGTGATTTTCCGAAGGTGAGTTAGTACTCCGTGCGTATTTTATGCGAGGGAATAAAATTTATTCTCTTGTGCAATGACCATTTTTAATTGAAATTTTCATCCTCTTACTGCAACTGCCCGTAAATATTTCCTTTTACAATTCCAATTGAGAATAACGAATTTCCGTCTCTTCGATCTATATGTACGATATGCAATATCTGTGCATACATAAATGTATCATTCATTCCGATATGGCCCTGTTTTTTATAATATAACACACACACATACATATATATATATATAATCCAACGAGGCTTTACAACTTAATGAAAGTCAAAGATGGTATTTTTAGCCTTTCGCACTTTATGACTATTCTTAATAATTTGTAACTTGTCGCAAAAAACAAATTATTTTGACAAAATTGAACGAAATTTCATTTTAAAAATTGGACATTACATCGAATCTACAGGAATTGTGCTGAACAAAAGAAGTGAATCAAGCTCTATTTCTGTATCTAAACAGTGTACAGAGTCTCTAATAAATCTTCGGCAACAAAAGAGATCGAACGGAAGATTCTTTTTCATTGGCGGTCCGCCAATTCCGATGAGAAAATCGTCAGACGATTCCTGTGAGTACGAGCATTAGACATTAGCACATCTCCTCGCGATATAATATTCTAGCTCGACGATATATAAAACAATCAAATCAGCTAATGCGTCGAAATAAAGTTTTACGCGTTTGCGTGAGCACGCATAATTGGCCAATCGATCAAAGCCAATAAAAATCCTCAGGTATATATATATATAACATGAATCCAACAATAGCGCATAAATTGTAACATAAAAATGTTTATGTCTTCCATCCCCCTCCCCCAGCCCTGAACACCTCCTCCCCACTGCCCTCCCCACTGCCCTCCCCACTGCCCTTCCCACTGCCCTTCCCACTGTCCACGTAACGGAGCCTCGACTCGGTGATATAATACGAACTGCACGGATTCTTCCCCCTCGAGGTATACCTCGTTTATATATAAAATCGATGTGCCTGTATATGTATATAGCGTATACACATAGTAGTCGCTCCCTTCTTCCTTCCGCCGGCGATTCCCTCAGGCCGATAGTGTCTTAATTGGCCGACGATACTGGCCAATCTCGTATATGCGCGCTCTCGCGTGGTTTAATTGCCCTCGGAGAAACTTCGCCCCGGCTATTTGCCATTATTAGTGTCAGTCCGCGAGACTGGATATTTACGGCTGCTCTGTCTTCTTATCTGATAGTACGGTCCATCTGTGTGGAAAGCATATTTTCACTTTTGCGATACGCAAACGTACACGTGTACGCTTCGGAGAAGTCATTCTCGGCAGCTATTTCGATTTTTTCCATATCTCCCTGAACGTATACGTCTGTGCATGTACGCGCGCGCGCGCGCGCACACACACACACGCATATACCTAAGATAGTCGTGGGAAGATACGGTCGTAGTCGTATAAATCGAGCGAGAGATACGAACGGTCAATTGGATGGATACGCATTTCATGTATTGCTGCTTGATGATTTATTCTTTTTTTTTATCTTCTCTCTATAAGCTTCCGGAATTATAGCGCATCGACATTAATAAGTGTGCACGAAGAGTCACAGTCTTTCTTATCGGAAAATTCATTTCTTCTCACAACATAAACGAATTTCTTCTTTTATTTATTTATTTATTGAAACTTAGTTAGGTAGAACCCTTAGGAATTAGCTTCAATTATTAACTAGAAATCTTACAAACTATAATCTTAAAGTAATAAAAAGTCTGACTGCAACGATATAACTGCTTTTATAGTTAGAGAGATGAATTCTTTAGCTCATCTTTCGAATCGCTATATTCGTATTTTCTTATTTCTAATTATTCAAAATGAGTTTTACGTGCACGTTTTATCTCCCCAAACACCTACAAAAACTGAATATTGACCAATTTTTTACTGCAAATTATAGCTACCTCGAATCTCCCGCGACTCTCAACAGCAATATCAAGAGTATTTGCACTTATTCACTCTTTTGCTAATATATATATTATTTTTTATAGCTTATGTGCAACCACTTATTATCATTTTAGACGGATTAAAATATTGATATCAGTTACAATAAAATAAAGGACTTCCTTCATTTTTCTCCTGCATCAGTAATCCTAATGCATCAGTAGCTCGAAGTTAATCCAGAATGAATAATGATTTTATTTATAGTTGTTTGTGTGATTATGAAAGAGGGGAGCATGCACGTTGAAATAATACTCGGTGATAGGAACAACAAAAAGGTTTATTTCTTAATACTTAGCGTTCGCACTCGGCGTGTCTCGAAAAGGCGGAGCAGGCGAGATGCCGAGCCGCTCTAGACGAGAGTCCTGGCGAGAGTGACGATTGTCTCGTGCCTCCTTGTCACTACGCCTCGGTGCAATAAAAAAGGCTCTCGGTATTCTGTGGAGAGATCCACCCGAATATCGAGAGAGGTAAGTGCACCGAGGGCAATTAGGCGCGTGGGTTGTAAGCGGACGTGAGCTTTCCGAAAACATCGAGATTATATGGGTTGCTTTATTTCGGAGGAACGGTTTTACAGTAGCAATAATCAAGCAACTGGCGTTATTTGTTCGATACAATAACTGGCCGCTGTGGAAAAAGAAAGAAAGGTACGAGGCAAAACGTCCGCCACATATTTACTAGTATCTGAAGAATATTCATGGTTTGAACAATAAAGAAAATTCTTGATTTTTCCGTTATTTTTGAGAAAAACGCTGCAAAAATGAAAAAGCGAATGCATAAAGCGAAAACGTTGACTACTTTTATTCTAATGAAAAACTGGATGTTACATTTTTATGCATAAATAAAATATGAATTTTCATAAAAAAGTTGAAGTAAAATGATCCTTCTTGAATGAAACGTTATACTCTTAATTAAATTCGCAATGAATGCATTTGTTTTAACGCGATATTTCCTCTTCGCATACTAATCACATAGATTATTTTCTTTTAATCGATGCTTTAAAAACTTTAATAAAAGACTACTTGATATTTCATCTCACCAAATTCGACCAGCTTACATTATGTAACGATATGTAACGAACAATTTTTATATTAGAATGAGACAAAGTGGGATTTTTGTAGAAGATTCGAAGGTTTTGAAAAATTGCGAAAAATCTCGAGATCTGTGAAAAAAATATTGGCTGGAAAGGAGAAAGGAGAACCTTGAATAACTGTTTATACTTGTTATCTTTTGTTAAATACGCGTAGTACGGTGATCGTGCACTGGATTTCATAGGTTTCGGAAACTGCGTACACCTTTTGCAATACGAACGAAATACAATGCACATCATAAAAGACACTACTAGAACTACTAGGATTTCTCTAAAAAAATGATGATTTCTCATATGGAAAAGGATTTTGTCAGAATTTGGCAAAGGACAACGCAGAGACTATCGCAGACCATCGTTGGGATGTGTACGGGCAGAGTCGCTCGCGCACACACATAGAGTGGTTGAAATGAAAATCGATCGCATGGCCAACAAGAGCAGCTGATCGTCGCCGTCTGGCTGGTATAATCCGAAACACCTGGCGAGAGAGTTACATGCTAAAGGTAAAGAGAAAGAGAGGGTGTGGGTGCGAGCCGCGGTCCGATAAGCAAAGTCGATGCCGCGCCCTTTTTCGACTCGATTTTACGACACAGACACGAGCGCTGCGCCTTTCGAGCAAGGCTCGTTCTCCGGTGCCGTTCTCTATGCGCGTCGGATATTCCAAAATGATTTCCTCATTCATCCATTGGTAGAGAAGAATTTTTGAAGAAATGCATTTGAATATTCTGTTATACGAGTCTCTTGGCCGCTCGATCTGCTGCTCTCTCTCTCTCTCTCTCTCTCTCTCTCTCTCTCTCGTGGCCCGCGTAAATTTCGAGCTAATCGCACCCGAACGTTTCGTCGCGAAGTAAAAAAAACGTTTGCGCCCGTACAACGAAAGACTAAATATTTACGTTGGCGGAATGGCTCCGATAAACCAGGGCCTCCGGAAGTTCGAAGGTCGCGTCCGACGCGTTCCATTTTAAGCGAAGGTGTATTGTATACATACTGTATGGTATGTGTATGGTAGGTGGTATATTCCGCGGGTGTATGCACAATTGCACATTTACACAATATGTACAGTACAGAAAGTTAATACTCGAATTATGGCTCCTTTTGGCGAGGCAGTACCTTTTCCTCCCAAGACAATTTTACCGAGTTTAAACTGGTACTAAAAAACGTCAATTGAAGCCTACACTCTTCTCGGGTTTATTTTTAGCCGAGAGTACACACGCGAAGCGACTCCTCTGTGTGAGTATAAATTGGCCGCGCTTGATTCGATAAATTGCGGCGACGGCAGCGGCGGCAGCGGCGGCAGAGACGGTAGAAACACGCGTGCATTCACGCAGCCGAAAAGAGAAAGAAGCTTGTGTTTTATCTTACATACTTGTGCCTCGGGCTACGTTCTCTCTTTCTTTCTTTTCTCGGCTTTAATATTTATAGGTTTACCTGCGGGGACTGTGTCAAGGCGATGCGCACTACGCGCGCGCGCAAGGATGTGTGTACCGTATACTTGCGATGTACATATGTGTATAACTGAGAATATAAATGCGTGTACAATTCGCGCGATAATGAATGAATTTATTGTGTGCTGTCGATCGCAATTTTTACGTGTTTTTTCTTCTTCGTCTCCTTTATCCGTCGAAAAATTATATTGCGAAAAGTAATGACGATGATTCCGTTCTATTGTTCTCGGTATGTTTTTGTTTTTTACGCGTGTCAACTCTTCTTGTATAATCGGAGGGAATATTATTACGACTCGTACGAGGAAAGTTATTAATAACGTTGCCTTACGTAATTGCCTGCCTTCGAGGGTGATTTATTAAGATTCTTATACGATTCTCAGACTCGGGCTTTTATCCTGTGCAATTGAAACGTTTTCAACCTCGAAAACTGGCGGCTGCGTTTTCTTTTCTTTCTTCTTCTAAATACTTCTTTCAAGACTGTAGAATCAAAACATTTCAAAGCATTGTTTATACGAAGTTTTATATTCTTGGATCTGCGCATGGATCAAGGCGTGATTGATGCTTTGAAGCGTATAAATTACCAATATATTAAGTTATTTCGTTGTTGTTCTTGCTATGCGTTTACATGAATTTTTATCCTGCCTCTAGGCAATGCGTTAATTATATACCGGGGTAAAAATATACCTCTACGCAATGTGGATGCGCTGCTTGAAAAACAAAACTTGTATGGAAAAAAAATATTAACTTAATGCGTTACCTGTTTTTTTTTATCCATATGCATGTGTAGCGATAAAAATTACACAATTTTATTGAATTTTTATCGGATTCCATTCAGCAAATTCTCATTTTCCATTCACAGACTGAAGTCCTTGACAAAATTCATTAATTTATTCTATACACTTGTCGAAAAAGACGGGTATACGTTGAAAAATAGAAGAGCCGCAGGTTATATACCAATGGGTAGTCGTCTTCAAATGTCACGTGGGCGAGCGATTCATATTGAAATTTTCTATATCTATATACACATTATACACATATCGGCTATTTATCTTTCGACAGCAGAATGGCTTTTCTAAGTCTTTGGTTATGCTTGATAAAGTGCTATTAGAAAAAGCCTGTGAGAATGAGAAATTCTTTTCAATTTTATTCGTTAATGGCGAATTTTTTTTTTTTTTTTTTTTTTTTTTTCATTTTTTTTCATTTTTTCCCCTCTCTCGAAATATTATATTCTATGTTTTTTCCTTTCCCAATGGAACTATTGAATAACTCGTATTTGTAAAGACTGACTATAGCACTTCGTATGGAGAACTATTTGGGACTTTGATTAATAAACGCTTCCTTTTTTCAAAGTAAGTGCGATTATGCCATTTTTTTCTTCATTTTTTAAGAGTTTAACACACCTAACGACTCCTAGAAACTCTGTTAAATCGATTTAGTTCAAGGCTTCAATTATCATAATCTATTCAACTTTGACACTTTGAAGATTTTTTACTTTGGTCTGCGATTCTGAGCGCGACTAAAACAAACCATTCGTTTCATATCAAAAAACCGCTGACAATTCATGGTCACATGTAGAGCTTCCTCTGGATTAATTTATCACTCTTGCAAGCAATTATATATATATATATATATAAATTCTTTTTTCCATTCGAATGGCGAGATAAATTAAAAAATTCAGTTTTTAATTGTGGTATCTACATATAATTAAGATTAAAACTGGACAAGCCCTTCATTAAAAGAAAAACATTTTTTTTATTCGCTTTTGTTTTTACACACTGATAATATATAGAAATATTTGACTCAGAATGTAGTACAAGTAAAGTGAATGCAGCTATTTTTATTGTAAAATAATTTTAAAATGTGTAAAAATTCAGGCCTGTAGAGATTTGCCTTACCCTAGAAACATGCTGCTTTACTAAATGTGCACATGAATGTAATAGGTACAATGTATCGTAATGCACAAAGGCGGTCTTTTGAACGAAAAAGAAACAATATATGTATTATTTATATACTGATATACGCCAATTTAGCGATTAATATTTATTACACGAATAATCGCTGTATTAGAATTGTCTTAATAAAAAAACGATTCATCATTTTCAGTCCATGTTCTTCTAATTTTAATTTAAGAATTTGTCCTTAAAGACATTTATCTGGAGTAATGAATCTTTAGTATTAAGATAATATTCATTAACAGGTAACGCGAGATTACTCTCTATAATAAGTAAGTAATATAAATGTTCAAAGTTAAGTTGTCGCTTCTTAACAGGTATAATTAATCTCTACAAATAAATGCCAAATAAAAACAAAAAATAATATATATATATATATATATATATATATATTTATTTACAATCGTTATTCTTAACCCAACATATAGCAAGATTCATTTGTTATATCTAAAGTGTATGCCATATGCTATAGGATAATTTATCGCTAAATAAACATCCCGTATTCGCTTTCTTGTAAATTACAACTTCGTTTGACTTATAAATTATTCAGACATAAGGGCTTGGTAAATATGATTGAAATCACAAATGATAAGTAATAAGAAAATGTATAAGGTATTTAGATTATTAGTAGTATTGGAACTGTGGATTTGACCATCAGTCGACTTCTGAATAGAAAATAAATGAAGAAAGACGAAAAATGTTGAGATCCTTTTTTATAGCCAATATAAGGTATTACAATGATAATTGAGAGTTCCATAAACATTAAACTGCATATTAAAAAAGAAAAGCAATTAGCATTAAAATGTTAGTACTCTTGCAACACAGCGAATTTTCTCACTCGATTCATCAGCACAAATCTATTCTCGCATAGCAAGATTTAGCGGCTCTGAATTAGCCAATTCCTAGTCATCCGAGACGTTCGATTCATTAACCGTGGTATACACAGGTAAGCTCTTCCTCTTCAAGCATGTACGTATCAATATACGCGACAATTCGCATTGGCAGAAAGACATATATAATATTCAATACACCGCTCTAACGTTCTTTTCTCGCCTCGATCTATTAATACCGTTTCAAGTGAGCCGCATGTACGTATGTACGCGATGTATGCATGTATGCATGTCAATGAAAATGGAGGAGGACTGAGGAGGTGAGGTAACGCTATACCTCAAACGAGCACAATACGCGTCGATTTGCATGGAAAAGATCGGGAGCGTTAATAATATTAGGATGTATGATGCGGTACTTGCACGTGTTGTGTGAATCCATCTCTCTATTTCAAACGATTGTTATATAAAACTGATATACCCCCTTCGTGCATCTATGCATCGACAAGATAGATAGATATACACTGCACCTTTTTCAATAATCACTAAATCCTTCTAATAGCTTTTAAATAATGGGCTGATTCATACGTTAGACGATTGATCATTGGTTTCTTCAGCTCACCGATGGAAATGACATTCGTTCGTCTCTCTCTCTCTCTCTCTCTCTCTCTCTCTCTCTCTCTCTCTCTCTATAATATGCTTTATAGGAAGATTGACTTTGGGATTCGACGAATGCATTAGCGAGATTATGAGATGACTCTTTGATCGTTTCACGCATAAACACCTATCTATATATATAGATAGATTGACGAGTGTCAAGTGTATAATTGCTCTCCTGTACAGATATCGCATAGATGTGTCAATTCTAGAATCTTTGAAAAGGATATATACCGAAAGGGTATAATACGATGGTATTCCGATGGTACGAGTTAATTAATATAACTCCTATAGGCAATTGCCGATAGGATTTTCGAAATAATAACTATTATTACGAGATTCACGATCTCTCGCATTTCTATGGTATTGAGATTTGCTTTTAACTTTGAAATCAAATTCTATACACAATAGCCGCAGTTTGCAGAGGCGATCTCTCTTTGTTCATGAATTTTCCTGTCGTGGATTTGAAAAAACGGAAGACACCGACGATCTCAGCACGAATATAAGCTAAGCCACAGGAGATACTGGAACACGTTCAAATTATAACTTGTCATTTTGTTTTGTTTGCTTGTCAAATGTTCGCAAAAAATATTGTATTTTACATGAAAATCGAGGACTATAATTCCCTTGAGAAAAAGAATTTCTGTCGCGAAGAAAGTTTGAAGCAATTGAAGAAGGACTTCTTACGTGTCAAAAGATTTCTTCAAACATTTCCTCGCAACTCTTCCATCGAGAGATATTTTCATACTTTTCGATGTTAATCGAAAGCTATACTATTTAAGAGAAACATCCATTAAACTAACCATTTCTCCTTGTCTACTCGTTCGGTCTAGATCAATTTGTTTTTCTAATTGCGAAGATGATTAGAAAAACAATTGAATCTGGTCGTCTTCTTATATAGGCATAAATAAAATATTATTCTTCTGCTAGATTAATAATTATTAATCCGCTGCAATGCAAATGCTTGAAAAATCGTGTATAATTGTTTGCATCGACGCCATAATGCTCGAGGGTTAAGGTGAAAAGTATGGAAAACTATGGAAAAGCCAGGAAAATAATTCGCAAAAATCGAGTTGTTGACAGTATCGCGAGTGGATTTGCTCATAATGAGCGTCAATATATAATTATTGAGAAACGTCGCTGCGGAAGACGATATACGACGAAGCAACAGCAGCTAAAATATTAAACGACTTACATAACGACATACATTATAAAGTGAGTGTGTATATATATATATATATATATATATATATATATATATATCTCGGTATAAAGTCAGTCGAAGTAGAAAAAAATTCTGACGCGGACCATAAAGCGGAACTTTCACCGCTACACCCCCTGAAAAATCGTTCCCCATAATCGGTGCAGCCGAGCGCACAATACAGATTTCCGCGAGATAAAACTACATGTATATATAACATGTATATATAATAGCGTGTAAGTATGTTTCTCCCCGTGTTATTCCGACGAAAAAGGTGTGTCTCGGTTATTAGTAGACGTAAGTGCGCGAGCGTATGGAAGAAAGCGCGAAACCAGCTGATGTCAGGATATATGTGCACACGTGCGCGACCCTTCGCGGGAAAATCGAGAAAAGGAGACATAACAGTATACACCTATATGCAATAGGTATACGTTGACGCGTTCAACTGTACAGTTATAGCGCAATCGGTGCGTAAGAGGAGAAAGGAGGATAAGGTCTGAGGTTAAGTCGTATATGTACTTGGTATATAGGGATGAGGTAAACGGGTTTTTGAGTTGAGGAAATATTCGGAGAAAGATGATGATACAGGGAAGAGAAAAAAGAAGAAAGAAAAAAGAAAAAAGAAAAATGAAAAAAGAAAAACGAAAATTCTCAGTAATAAGAGTCCGTGCGTATAGAATATAAAATTGAAATTTCCCGCCATATTGCGTCACCGTTATCACATTACCGGTCGAATGTTCAGTTTTTCTCTAACATCGTTTAAAATGATCGGATAATAAAAAGAAAAAAAAGATTATCCTTTAGAGAGTGAGTGAGAGAGAGAGAGAGAGAGAGAGAGAGAGAGAGAGAGAGAGATCCTTTAGAACGTCTAATAGAGCCTTATAAGAGCCTTATAAGAGCCTTATAATACACACCGAGAGAGGAGGAGGAAGAAGCAGAAGTCTCGAGGAGAAAAATCCAGCTTTCCAAGAATAGAACGCACGCCGAGCAGCGTCGGAGGCTGCGCACTAAGGAGTGTCGGCGGCGCTTTTAACATTTGCATGTGGACGATTTGAACGGGCAATAAATTTGCGCTCTTTATGGATATTAATTTGTAATACGATTTCTCCTTCTCCCTCGTGCCTACAAGTCCGATTATGAGATTCCGTGTTTAGCTTCTCTTTCTCTTTGTTCGCAACATGTATAGGTATACATACTCATATGTTTGCATACGCGCGACTACGACGAATCGATTAGAATAATTATATCGGCGTATTTTCTTTAACCATTTTTATTTCCAGCCTATAGTACGGCAAATTGTTAGGGAAAATTTGCATAAAATCAATTTGCTTCAGGGGGGGACGATATATCTATCGCATATATTATTGTAGTATAGGTGAACAGTACACGTGACCTAATACACGGGACTTGTAATACCGGGTAATATGACTTCATATATGGTAGTAATAGAATTGCAATTTAGTTGCACGTGAAAGTCCTTTGTTCGACATTCGTGTAAATCTGATTAACATTTTCTCTGCGAATACACTGTATACATTGCCCAGGTGCATCATACGTGCGCATAAGTGCGAGTCATTGTTGCAAACTTTTCAAATTTTATTTTCCGTCACGTATGCGCGAGATTTATGAGACCCGATCTTTTTAACGAGCGATTTTAGCCATTATAACCCAAATAGGGCGTAATGTGGATCATTAGCGCCCATTAGCCTTCAACGTCATTGTAGTTAGTGCAGGTAATAGGCTTGGGCATCACTTAATGAGCTGCAGGTACGAAGTAATCTATAGAAGATCTATAGTAGACATTATACACGTATAATGCTAAAAATTACATTAGTTTCTTCTCGTTTCCAACTTGCGAAACGAGAGCTCATCGTATTTGTTTAATATTGGCCCGCTTATCCGTACAATAGGATTTTAGAGGAAAAGCAAAATGCTTTTCAAAACATTTCCATCGCTACAATAACTCGCTCGTCCTGTAAGCGCAACTGGTAGAAACCATTAGATTTTAAGGAAGGAACGAACATTCGCAGAGGCATTTTTCTCATATAATATCAGAAGATCTGTCATTTGAACGTTAACAAATTCTGACCTGCGTAATCATCTTCGCATTAATTCCAAGGGTTCGACGTTCTACAATCGTCATGCATATACTTATATTTTGATAATACTTTATGTGAAAAAACCGGAACTACCGGAATACTGGAACTGATCGATCTCTCCGAGAATCACTCGTATGCATATAATTCCCCACAAAAAAAAGGAAAAAAAACTAAACTCACGGTTGTTCAATTGAACAGGATGTCAAGCCCGACATTATCCATCTCCTTTATTTCCTTCTAGCATCAATGTCCGTGCGAGATACGGAGGTAAATGCGGGAGAATCATCTGTTTTTTAAATTCATATATGTACGGTCGTTAAACAGACAAAGGAATCGCGTAGCGAAACGACATGTTTAATTTGTATTAGCAAATTTGGGCAATTTGGGCAAGAGTTCATTTAACGAATTTGACGTACAGGAAGTCCCATCCCCAATTTCCCATCTCGATTTTGAAAATGGGGCTGGCTTGGTCTTCGATTATTTGGATTATTTGGAAATATGAATTGGCTTTTTTCGAGTCACTAGACTTGTACTCTTGACTTCGCTCCGGAAGAACACGAACATTGTCCTGACAAAGAAAGGGTAACGCAAGGAAAAAGAGCTTTTTACTATCGGCTTCTCGGTTGTAAAAGACTCGGCGGGGCCTGCATTTACAGCCGATCATTTATGCTCGTAAAGGGCGTCGTCCGTGTAAATCGCGCATCGGGGAAAATATTTTTCGGCATACATTAATTGTCCTTTCTACGACTCTTGGCTTTTGTTAAAAGTTTTTATTTTTATCCCGAGGCGGTATATGTGCGCGTCGATCCCCTCTCTCGCGTGTATAATAATCGCGTTAGGCGCGAGTTTTATGCGTTCACGGGACAATGCTTTTCAAAGGGGGGAGAACAAGATGATGATGATGATGAACTTGTAATGCTCTCTTCTGACTCTCTCGATTATTCTTGCTTATGTACCGAACGCGTTTCGCATTTGTTCGGAGTTGAAATTCCGTGTAGTCATCCTTAATCCTCCGGGGAGTCGAAGGAACCGAGTCTTTAATATATATCGCTCTATGTATTCACAATATATATCTATATATATATACACGAGTATAAAAAAGAAGAAAAAAACGAGGAATGAGAATATAAGTTCGGAGACAGACAGCCGGACATGTACAAGGGTGGAACTGCAATAACAATTACAATTCAACTGCAGTGTGGCGTCGACTCGACAATTACGGCAGCAGCTGATATAATGGATCGCCATGGAAACCCTCGGCGACATAACTCGCTCCTCGGCGGGAAATTGCTCTAATAAACTTTACCGCACTCTCGCGTGCAGTATACATATATACTATAATATGTATATATACGTATATGGTATACGTATATGGTATTCGTATATGGTATACCTATATATACCTATATGTATAGAGCTGAGTGCCTTATTTATTGGTGTGAAAGTGATGCGTCGACGGTATACTGTTATTGTTATTTTTTAAGTTTTTACGCACAATAATGTAAAACGAAAAAGAAACATCGAGCCAGTCGAAAACAGAGAGGCAGCGCATTTACGCTGTTTATGTAGCTATACGTCTATAGCTATATGCACAAAGAGAGTTCGCTGGGGGCCGAAGAATCGGCGTAAAAGAGAGAGAAAGAGTGGAAGGTTCAACGGCATGCGTTGTAATTTTAGAACTCTGTGCGAGGGGCCTCCTCCGCTCTCTCTCTCTCTCTCTCTCTCTCTCTCTCTCTCTCTCTCTCTCTCTCTTTGCGAGTCCTCGTCGACTCGTGGACGATAAGGCACGTGCGACGATCGAACGTAAACTCGCGTTCGGGTCAATACCTCAATGCACTGCTAATGGCTATATCGTTTTATATCGTATTTGTTCTCCATTATCGATTGCCCATTTTTTTCGATCAATCATCCTACGTTTATTTCATAGCAGACTTACATACAGATCTACATTAATGTAACCATTACAGTAGTTATATTATTAATGAAAAAATTAATTTACAAAAGTAATCCAGCAGAGGAAATCTTTTATTGTTCGTTAAAAAAATGCCTGCATTTGCCTTTGCAGATTATATTAAGTTCACGAGAATTTTGAGCTCAATTATTCATTAGTACTAGTCGTTTAATTGACTTTGAATGTTACGGAGAGTAAATTTTCTAGAACTTAGTATACGTGGTCAGTGCTCGTAGAAGAGTTTAAATTGAAGGTATTTATATCTGTAACATCGCTATTGAATATATAAACAATAACTTAATGAGAGAACGGCATTAACTTTTTAATAAGTCTATATCGGTGAAAGCCTTGGCTCAAGTATACTGAAAATTCACACGACACGAGACAAAGGAGTAAAGGAGTAACCGAATGTTCCCAAGTATACATAAAATTCTGCTTAAATATACAAAAGACCCGCGTGTACATATAAAATATATCTACACACGACTAGACTCGTGATGGACACGTAAAGAGAGTGATAATTGTTCCCTCTCCCAACCTATGCATGGTACACATATATAATACCTAGAGATGCAGACGATGAGGGCACGCGCATATGTACCGCCACAATCGTGGGATCGTAATATATATTCGGACAGACGTGTCGGCAATTGACGCCAACCGTCGGAACCTTACAGCAGCGATAAGGGGGAGAATGTAACCCCGTCTTTCCTTCGTCCCAAAGGCTTTTCACCGGATTATTAAGCGTAATTTGATGTCTCTCTCTCTCTCTCTCTCTCTCTCTCTCTCTCTCTCAAAGCTTTGAAGATATCCGACGCTTGTGGCGTGTGCTTGAGAGAGAGAGAGAGAGAGAGAGAAACGAGGAACGCAGTGGACCCTCTTGACTATATCATATAATACTCTTATAGCATGGAATTTCGTATATGGAACTGCAGTACTGTCTGATTAATGGGGAGTAATGTGGAGGGAAATTTTCGAGGATGTATATTGCATATACCATCCACCAGTATACCTATATACTATATATGTATAAAGTAGAGTGAAACTTGTTATTATGCTCTGATCTGCGGTCTTTTATTAGGATGACTTGACGGGTTCGAGCGTAGGCGGTGTGTATATGCGATCGTGCACTGTGGCTTTTGATTAGGCAGATTATCGGATCAAATGATGATCGCGATATATACGAAGGTTTCTTCTTCTACGCCACTACATGACTAATAACCAAGAAAAGTCTTTGTAATATGCAATTAAATGCAAATTGCTGCTTCTTTCAAATCGTTCAAATTGATAACGTTAAAAAACAAATTTCAACGGTTATTATCATTATTTTGTCGATTCGACATTTTTGCCGAAAAAAAGAGCCTACAGTTTGAAATAATAATTTATTCAAAACATATTCTAAAATAATTAGAATGAATTGTAAGTGATTTTCTTTCTTGGCATTAGAGAATATAGACTAGATTAACCAGTCGTTGTCTTTAAAAATAAGCTAAATTAAATAGCGAATATTGACAACGTCATAAAATGAGTTTTTTGTCTCATTTTAACAGTGGAAAGTTTACTTGACTACTACTGACTTAAATTTGTAATATTCTCTACAGTATTTTTCACTTGTTTTTATTGCAATTGAATCATTTAAAACCAATAAATATGAATTCGAACAGCAGTGAATGTAGAAAAGTGAATATTCGTCTATCAATAAAATACGTCTCCAAGTGCGTTTATTGAAATATAAAATTGAAGCCTCTTCTTTCTTTTGTCTCTCTGTTCGCACGTCCGCGATTTTTGGGGGTTACTGCCTGCTTCTTCTTCTTCTTCTTCTTTCTCTTTCGCATTTGGGAATCCATAAATACGCTAATACGTACTTTTCGGAAAATAACCGGTCACATGCTATACTCGTTTGGATAATTGAACGACTTACTACGGCACTGTAAAAGCTCGAAAAAATTCCACACTGTCGAATCTTGATATTTTGCTGGAAAACCTCGAACGACGCGTCGTTTTAAAAGCAGCTTTAAAAAATAATTCGCCGGTTTGAAATACCTCGAATATTGTTCATAAAATCGAACGTAAAAAGAAACAAAGTTGTATATACAGATACACCGACGCCAGCGACGATAGGCTCAAGTGCATATAAATGTACGAGTTGCCGAATGTATAAAATCGCATTGCTTTCAGCGCTAAACTCGAGCCTTTGGTGTCTATAGGTATATCTGTGGTATATACACATAGTTTCTCGGAATTAGCCGCAAATTCGCAAATTAAATAAACAATAAACCGTGCCCGCTCAAGCTATGTATCGAGGTCGTGGAAAAGATCGAACATGTTTATAGATTGCATAGGCTGCGTGTATTCGACGAAAGATCGCTCTTATTTTCCATTGCCCGAAGATGCATTTACGACGTAAGTAGGCGATAACGAGAAACTACCTCGTAAAGGAGCGACGATTTTGAAAGCTCGTAAACGCGAAGAAAGAAAGGAAAAAGGAAAGAAGGAAAAGAAGGAAAAGAAGGAAAAAAAGGAAAAGAAGGAAAAAAAGGAAAAAAAGGAAAAAAGGAAAAATGGAGGACGAGGAGCCTTTTAGCGTAACACCGACCGTCTTAATGTGCGTCTACTCTTACTGCTGCAGTATACCTATAATCCAAACTCTACTGATATACCTATACTATACATCTAGTTTTCGTACTGTATATCGGAAGACTTTTTATTTACACCAAGACGAGCAGTAAAAAAGAGTCGCAAAATTCATGTCTCGCATATTCGCAGCGAAATTAATTCGAATAATAAAGACGCTTTAGAATTCATTAAAAATGAAAAAAAAATACACAAAGTATGTCCCACACACAGCCACGTATACGGATATGCATGTAGAACTGGTAATTTCTTTCATAAAGTAAATATTTCAAGTCGAACCCTCGGCGTCTTCTTGTTCTTTATTGGCCATTAAAGCCCTCCTCTCACTCCCTCCTCTCACTCCCTCCTCTCACTCCCTCCTCTCATTCGCTCTTTATTTATCTCTCTTACTCCTGTCGTGAGAGACTAGAGAAAAAGCAAGAGATGCCTGCATGTACGCGCATGTGCTCGCAGTATAGGTTAAAGTGTTAATGCCACATGATTGCGGACGAGGCTCCAGTGCGACGACGCCGACGCGGCGCACTTGCCCGCGTAAGTAGCTTTTATGCCGCTTGGACACGGCGGTCCGATAAATTACTGGTGTAATCTGGAAATAGGGACGGCTTCTTTCTGAATCGTGTCTATTGCGCGAGAGAAAGCGACGGAACGTATATCCGCGTGTTCAGCGGCTAATGATTCGGAAGCGTAAACAATAAAAATAACATCATTTCGCTTATCCACCTTAACTCGAAATTAATAGCGATTTCAAGACTTATTAGGCAGTAAGTTATTACTAGGTAGTCATATTATGAGCGTCGTATGCAAACCTACTAAATGAAGGATCGTTTACCTACCGAACGATCTAGCTTTTAACTATATACTTTTTATTGCTTTTGTTTTTAAACAAAAGAAGATGAATCAACAACGTAGTATACACCTGTATGCACAACAATAATACAGTCTGAAGAAATACACGTACTACACGTGTATCATATTGATGAAATACACATATAATATTGAACGCTATTACATAAAAACCATTTTTAACGTACAATAAGGTACAATAATAAATTATTTCCTAATAAGATGAGAAAATAAGTAAATTGTCAATAATGGTGGTTTGTTTTTGAGTTGTTGAAAATGAGAGGATACGGATATAAATATCGATCTATACGTAGATGTACTAATTAGCATTATTTTAATTATAATAGGATTTTTAACGAGCTTCTGCGCGTTTCCCGCCTAATTCCGTTGTGTCTTCATTAGAATTAAGAGGTGTTGTCGAGTCCACGCGGCCTCGTTTAATACTTCGAGGCTTCGAGAGCGAAAGAAATTCAGCTACTATCGCAAAAACTATATTATACAGGGGGTCAGCAGCATCGCACGAGCCTCGTATGGGCCCGAAGGTATATAAAATTATATATCCTCTAGTCTCCCCGTCGATGCCGCGATAAGGCAAACGAGCCGAATGCTCGAGTTCCACGTCCTCAATTTACGAGTTGCACTGTGCACTCAATCTACGATACAAACGCATGTACAGGCAAATGTACAGGCAAATGTACGGATACACATACACCTCGAAGCCCCTGAGAATCGTCGTGTGCGGGGGAGTACAGTGCAGACAGTGAAAAGAGAGAGGGGAAACGTCGCGCAGACGTGGCGCCGGGCGTCCCGACGCCCAGACTCGTGACCGTGAACCGAAACGATGTAAACTTTCTTTCTCTTTCTATCTTTTCTTTTTTTTTTTACTGATTTCTCGCTCGTTGACGAATAATCGCGTCTCAGTCAAAGGATTATCCTCCAGGTACAGATCGGTGCGCCTACACCTTTCATCGAACCCCCTACACCCATACGTCGGTTTTCCGCCTAGTCCTTCCATTCACTACCCCATTATAATATATAGTACAAGAGAGAAACGAGGGTCGACTGCAACCGATCGATGTTGAACTTGACTATGCGCGCTCGCGCCCCTGCACATGCGAGGTCGAACCTTTTCCTCTCTCTCTCTCTCTCTCTCTCTCTCTCTCTCTCTCTTCTGATGCGGTCGCTTGACGCCGGGAATTAATACCGTGTATTAGATGTAAAAAGACGGGGGTGACCAACTGTCCCTTTCGCTACTTCTGCTTCTTCGAGTATGAATTCGAAATGGCTCGATTAAATTCATTGAATTATGTATGCGGTATATTGATTAGCGGGCGTCAAGTTCAATTTTGCACGCGTTTTATCGAGACAAAATTGCAACAATCTGATACAGACCTGCAAATGTCAAATGCAAAGTACGCATACGTCACTATAGTGGTTTATGCATTTTATACGAATATTAGAACTCATTATGTTAAGAGGGCAAATGAAAGCTATACATATTCACTAAAGAATCAATGAATTTCTGTACTAGTGAGTTCTTACTATTTTCTTACTAATTTCGAGTTGCTTTGCTACAAGTGATTAACTATATCCTTTGATTTAAAATATGTCTTAAGTCTTAAGTGCAGACTATAGTTAAGTACTTAAGAAATCGTTGGTTTTGAACAGCATTTTATAATCTTGAATTCGTACAGTTTCACCTCGTGAAATTGCAAATAGAATACAGCGTGTAAAATGAAATTGCGCTAAAGCGCTAAAGAGGGTAAGGAATGAATATTTCTTAATATATAAAAGTCCAGGCAAATTTCACAAATTTAATAGTCATTGTTTACTGGATATCAAAGGTGAAATCGAGAACCGCTGTTTTTAAATTTATCATCAGCCACTTCCAGTATGCATAAACTTGTAAATGAGTTATCATTATTACGTACAAAGTAATAGTTATAAACAAAGTAATAAAGCTAATGAGTTAGGCACGCGCGCATGTACGCATTTAATTCAGTAGTAGATAGACATCGTAAAAATAAATTTAGGGCTAGATAAGAGACACGCGGTGAGCACGCGAAGAAACAAGAATTTAGCGTAGGGGATGTCGCGTCCGGATGGCGACGTTGCTCGAATATATATTCATAAAGGAGTAAAAGTGTCTCGTTTGAGGAAAGATTTTTATCGGTCGAACAGTACCTCTCGTAAATCTTTGGACTTTCCCCTTGTTGATTTTTTTTCTTCCAGCTACTCTCTCTCTCTCTCTCTCTCTCTCTCTCTCTCTCTCTCTCTCTCTCTCTCTCTGCTGTGTGCGCTTGTACCTATACACTATACATTTATAGTATACCTATAGCGACAGACTGGCGTGCAATTTCAAATCGATTGCCGCTTAAAGGCCGTACTTTTTGTCTCACAACCTCAGTTGTTAAGTCTCAAGGTGACGGATAAATGAATTCGACGTCGAAGCGTTCGTCAAACGAATCAGTGAACTCGCGTTGATTAATCGATCGCAGAAATAAACCGTCGATTCGGACAAAGACGCGTGTAATAGCGGAAGTCCGGTGAAAAAAAGTTACGCGTATATACATAACAGCGAGAAAAGAGAATTTCAGCCCTTGATTTATCGTATGCCCTTACGTATGCCCTTATGTACCCCCTTACACTCCGACTTATTGAGCGAACGACTGAAAAAAATAAGCGAGACACTGCGACTGTATGGCCGTGATATAAATCAGGGTAAAGGCGGAAAGGACTCTCGCGGCCTACAGCAAATGAAATCAAAGGAACAAAGGCACGAGAGTACATTCTCCCTCGTATACACATAAATATATATATCGACGAGAAAGACTCGATCGTCTTCCGGCTAGATTCGATCGGGAAGAGAACGACTAGTTGGAAAACGGATCGTCCTTAGCGTGGGTAGGCACGTGCCTATCGTCAAAATATACCATAGGGGACACCGAGGGTCAGCAGCACTTCAGCACTTCTCTTTCTCGTATTTTTTGCTCGTACAGCTGAACGCTGGAGGATCATTCACGTTGTCAGTGAAATCGGCGAAAAATTCTCTCGCTATTGGACGGATGGCTTTTTCATAGGGTTTCCAAATAAAGACAAGACGACGACGAGTTATCCTCGTGCTCACCAGACATTTAACTAGCTTAGCTTACTCCCCTTTTCTATACACCGCAACAAAAATTTCTTATCGGCCAGTCCTTTGTCTCCGTTTTACCTGCTCGACGCAAATCATCTCCCCCATCGTGTCCCGCTTTGTACAGCGGAGCAGTAGGAAAGTAGTGCGCGCAGCGAAAAACTCTTGGAACGTGCGTGCGTTCCACTATGTCTGCGTGTATATCTCTATATAGTTGTTATGCTATATATATCTTATGGATTGTAGGTGTGCGACATATAATGGATCGATAAGCCGTCGGTATAGACGCAGCAGGGGAGGTTCACAACTCGGAGGTTCAGGGGGCTGACGGTGGGGCTGACGGTGGGGCTGACGGTGGGGCTGACGGTGGGGCTGATGGGGGGAGGCACGCGGAATTAAGAATTCTTAGCTGGCCTGGGGCTGCAGTTAGCTTGTCCCACGCTGGGTGTTTGGCCCTTATCTGTACAGACATCTCGCTGCGTTTCGATTCCGTACGTCGCTCTGCGAATAGCGTGGATTTCCTTTCGAGATTTATCTTCTATTTTTTCTTCTTCTTTCAACGCGGGGGAGTTTTATTTCATTATCTTCAGGATTGATTGCGAGTTAGCAGGTAGATTGGGAGGAGCTATTGATTGATTAGACTCTGATGAAGATCTGTTAATAGCTGTATAGGTGTATTTTCATCAATTAAAGCCCAGATTCTTCCATAGAAATATATATTAAGCCATTAATTAAGCCATTAAGAAAAAGGATTGTATAAATAACTTTTAATACTACAACAAGTGTTAAACTTATAATTAATATTAATACTAAAAATATACTTAAAATTGAATTAATTAAAACGCTATTAAAAATACAATTTTATTTACAATTACATTATAATGTTTGTGTCGATAAGGAACTTTTCCTCTACAGTTTGAGAATTCATACAAAAGTGAAACTGAATTAAACTGAAATTTAGCAATAGTCCATGCACATTGCATTTGCGATTAATCTGGTTAAATATATACTATAATATTATTCAAGATTCATAAACCCTCGAGATTTTGATAAACCTTCAGAAAGCAATTTGTAAGTCAAGAGCAAAACACATACGACAGGCTTAAATAAAGCTTATACGAGTTGTCCATAGTGTGGAAGCATTGAAAATTGATTTATCATCGCTAGTAAAGTAGTCGATCGATCCGCTCGAAATCAGCGCATTATTCCGTGACGACAAATTGACAGCCGGGCACCCGGGCACCCGGGCACTCGAGCACCCGAGCACGCGTCCGCCCGTAGCATTACAATACATTTTTCTTCCACATATATACGTGAACCTGAGCAGTATATAGCATATACCGGTACAGTGTTCAGGTTACCCACCGTGAGAGACAACGAACACGCGCGTACATCAGCGAACTATCTCAGTGATTTTCCCGGCAAGGGGAGGAAGTCGCATCGTATACTAAGCGCAAGAGCTTGGACGGCTTCTTCCGAAATCTATGTATACATGATCGGGTTCTTTGTGCTTGTTCGTCTCTTCGGACGAAGCAGCTTGATTAATAGCAAATCCCGGAGATGAGACTACGAGCTTTCCCAGAGGGCTCTGTCGAGACAGCACTACTTCCTGTCGGCATTATTTTTCCGGATGGCGCGAGAGAGAAGAGCTTTTCGCCGGTACGTACTTACTACTCCCCTACGGGAGAGAGACAAAAAATTAATGATAGCACAACCCCTGTAGATGCAGCATCCTCCAAGATACGCGATTCAATTGGTAATTCGAGGATTTTCGGATGCTCATCGTGATGTTTGCTTCTTGCGCATTCGAAATCTTCCACGTCTATATATTACCATTATCTATATGAGCATAAGTCAAATCATTTTTTCAGCCTCTTTACATATTCGATCGTTCAATTAAATATTTTCCATTGAATACTTGCCAAGCGCAATTCTTCAAATATCTTATATATATCTTCAATTTCAACGATATTTCTCCAACTTAATAGAGAACAAACTATCCTCAAAGAAGTGCACAAAATATTCAAGCTTTTCATTTCTCTTTTTCAAGTCTGTCATTTTATTAATGTTATTCAATTATTTTATTGTGAAAAAGCAGTTTTTATCGATAAGCCAGTATCGCAGTATAAGTCGACTTACATCGGTAAAAAGAGAGCTATAAATAGAGAAATTAACGAGCTACAATGGTACACCGATTAAAATTTGATTTCCCAAAAAGTCATCGAAATAGACCTTCAGGTTGATGAAGATGAAGTTTTGAGCGTTTGTGTAACAACTAAAAAAACGTTCTGCTTTAACAATAACTATAAAAACATGTTCACTGCTTTGACTGCTTTCATCACTGCTTAAAAATACATTTTCTCGCGTAAAACTCTCTAGTTTTTTAAACGAACTTTTAAAAATGTAAGCTCTGCACTTATTTTAATTTCGTTTCTTGTACTTCGCATTCGTCGCATTTCGATACTTACTTATGTTTTTGCAGGACAACAAATTCGAACTTCCCGTTTTCCTTACTCGAAAATAATGTAGCCGAATAACAAGCGTAATAGGCCGATCTCCTCGAATGCATCTAAGACAACAATAATAATTGAGAATTTTAAAGAGATATCTTAGCTCGCAACAAGAGAAACACGTTGATAAAATAATCATATAAATATCGCTAGAATCTTTCCATTTAGCTACTGTACGTCTACGTCTACGCGAACCGCGGGAAAATTCAATATCCTCGTAAACCGTAAGGATACGCGATTCGCTCATTTTTCGGCTTTGTATTTCACGCGCGAACAAGTAAGCGTCGGCTCTTTTTATAAAGAACAGGGGCGAAGCCGCGACGGGCCAAACTTTTGGCATCTCCTCGGCACATTTGTTCCACTCGCGCGCGGTATAACTCAGTCTGCCGAGGCGAGAGACGCGACGCGACATCTGTCAAGAGTCGACTAATGCGAATAGATTGATATGCTTTTAGAATATCTTCATTAATAATCCCTCGTAAATAAATTTTTCCTTTTTTTTCGGATGACCAATGAATAAAACGAGAAATACGATCCGACTAATATATTACTCGAACCGAAGACTCCGACCTTGCGCTCTGCGGATAATGAAAAATGTTTATTTTAACGAGTTTACAAGTTCATTCGCAGAGATATTTTTTTGCCCGAGGACGCCAATAACGATAGGCCAGGCGATACGACCGCGATACGACCCTTGAAGTAAATCAATTTATCGAATCTCTCGTCTCTTATATATATATATATTATGTATATATATATTGTAAATTACGGTGTTCTATATTGACAAATTCACGAGCAATGTACAGTGCAGCAACGCAGCTGAAAAATAATGAACGGGAGCTCGTTTAACCTAAATATTTCCCGGCTCGTTAAAATCGTCGCACCAGTGCACGACGGACTTGAAGGAAGTTGCATCGCGCGTTCAAAAGCAGCAAAAGTTCAAAACCGAGTCGGGGATTCCCCTGTCTCCATCCTCGGTATGTATATATATAAAGGTATAAAGAGACACGAAGGAGGAAATCCGGGAGGAAAGAGGAAAGAGGCGCCACAGTAAAGATAGACGGACACTAAAATATATGTATATATATATACATATATATACGCGACGAAGAGCGCAAAGCGAGGAAGAGAAGAAAGCTACTGAGCGACGGAAGAAGAAAAAGATAAGCCAAGACACACGGCGCCGCAGTGCGAGTGAATCAACACGTGAAAAACAAGAAGGAAAAGAAATAATTCTTCGGCCGATCGCTCTTTCTAACTTTACGACGTTGACATTTTCTTTTTCTTCTTCTCCAGCGTATGCGCACGGAATAGGCGAAGGTCTCGACGATGCTTGAAATTTCATTTCGACGAGCGATCGCGCGTAACCTTCGCGACGAATCGCTTCGATGAGAATCGCTCCTTTGATTTTTGATTTTTGATTTTTGATTTTTGATTTTTGATTTTTGATTTTTGATTTTTCCCCACTACTATCTCGGGAGATTTTCTCTCTTCGAAGGAGAAGACAAAATATTCGACTTTGTCTTCCTTCTGTCCTTTTTCTCCTCGGTATAGTGCAGGAATGGTCGGTATCTTTTGAGCGTTCGACGTCCCGCATGCGCAATTCTTGATAAGGAAAGCGCTTGGAACGTGACATTCGGCTCTCCTGAATTATCGTCTCTTTGCAACTTGGCACGCGCTCTCTTTTTCTCTTCTCTTTTATTCCTTGCTCATATGTGTTTTGAGGAAAAAAATGAAGCATTGCAGAGGACGAGGCATAATCGAACGCCTTGGCGTGCCGTGGATTCTGGACTGTAATCTATATAGAGACAGAAGGTATTTTGTTTTGCTATTGAAGAAAAGACGCGAGTTTGTGTCAAGGCTTTTTATTCGTGCGGCGAAAAATTCCTCAGATAAGGGGATTTTAAAATAATTACAGAATATACGGAGCGAAGAAAAAAATACGTGGAATACAAGCTGCGGCGTCAAAGTTTTTTCTTCTTGTTATGACTTAAGTAGGTTAAAGAAGGAACGTCGAAGAGAAAGTGAATATGTGTGAGTATGTGAGAGTTCGGTGCTATGCTGATCCTTGCTGAAATACGACGAGAAATGTCATATCTGGTTTCCGGTGCAACAACCTCAACGACCGAGGGAGTAAGAGAAGAGCAAGCGGAGAGTAAAAGTCAACAGATAGAAGAAGAAGAATTTTTGACCGATCTATATTGAATCTGAGGCTACGCATACGTACGTATATGCGTGTGTATATGCGTGTGTATATGCGTGTGTATATGCGTGTGTATATGTTACGCATACGTTTGCCGGGGGGTAAACAATCGCCTGGATTATCGGAGTCTATATACATTCTACCATAGGTATACTGTATAGAATACCGGAGGATCGATCGTATATGCGTTCTGTAATTCGAGCGTCGGCTCTGCTATTTTTATATATCGGTGGAAACAGTCGGAGAGAGACGGAGAAAGACGTCGGGGCTGCGTTCCATTTTCCACTTTATTCCTGGAATCTTATGCAACTGTGCGTACATCGCGAATTTACTTAAGGAAAAAATATATATTATATTTAGTAGTACGCCCCATTAATTAGAAATTAGTAACAAGTTTCAGGGGCTAAGAGAAAACGTACGTCTTAATTCGAATGTTATTTTTATTAGTCACGGCTGATAACAACTTCGGCGTATGATCATTTGTACGATAGCTGTCTTTGTTGAGCTTTGGATTTTTTGCAAATTATAAAATCTCAACTTCTACTTAGCGAAAAAATGCTATTGCTTATTGAACGTAGAAGGATTGTATTGGTTGGATAATTAATTAAGATAGCTCGTGTGCTCACGTATACTTATTGTACATGATTCGCGAATCAGAAGAAGAAATTGAAGAGCGCAGAAGGTAGAAAAAGAGAAGGAGTGGAATAATGGACTTCCGGTTCTGGGGGGTGGTTCTTGTGTACAGCTCATTTCCCCGGAGTCGTCTTCGGCGGTGGTCAACAGGAAGCGTCTGAAAGCCCCGACCTTACCTTTGTTTTCATTGGCGCGTCCGACAAACTCTTTACACTCACGAATTACGTAATTGCATTATCGAAGACTGGAAAGAAAAAGAAAAGTCGCTATTTGCTTTTTCTTTTATTCTCTCGCCGTTCATTGTTATCACTTTATAGACAAAAAGAAAGATAGACAGAGAGAGAGAGAGAGAGAGAGAGAGAGAGAGAGAGAGAGAGACCTTTTTGGTGTGCACGAGATAACGGTCGACGCGCGCGCGCGTATATTTTCTTAGAGGCCTGAGACAAATAAATCGTGTGCTATACTTAAAAGCTTTGAGAGACCTTGAGACTATACGAGCCGAGTATAGAGTCAATTAGTTTTTTAACCGACAAGCCTTTCTTACTTATTATTGTTATACAAGAAAATTGAAATATATAACTTGTTTACGATAAACGATAAATAAAATATTTACACGTCTGTATAAAGAGAAAAATATACCAACTCAGTATAAAATTAATAAGCATTTGAACCACGAAGCTTTTCTTAGCTCTTGTTATACAGGAAAATTAAAGTTTCCATACGTTTGCGCAAAAGCGAAACAAAAGATTTGTAGGAAAAAAGTATTTTTATGTGCACGCCCGTATAATAAAAAAAATATTTACTTGCTATATAGACGCTATATGTATTTTCCATTCGGTATGTCTGTTTATACGTTGTACATATACATATAAAGAGACTCGGAAGAAGAAGAAAACGTTACAACAATAAACGCTCGTAAGAAGCAAGAATATATTTTGCATGCGAAAATGGCAGCAACGCATTTGGTATACCGCTATATAATATAGTCGCGCAGGAAAAGACAAAGAAAGTCGACGGTATGGAGTTCTTTTTCTTCTTATATAGAAATCATTCGGACACGTGGACGTCGTCTCTATGCTTTATATACACATATAACACATAGCGTCGAAAGAAGTTTGATTTCAAGTCACGTCCGCGACGTGCGCGACGAGTTAAAACAATCTTTGCGACTCGTTGCGTGTAAAACTTTTTCTTTTCTTTTTCTTTTCTTATTCTTTTCTTATTCTTTTCTTGTCCTTTTCTTTTTCTCTTACTTTTTTATCTTCTCCCCTCTAATCCCACGAGAACAAAAAAGCCAATTCTAAATACCAAAATTGCATAGAAGCGCTTCCGTTCCGATTTTCTAGCTGAGCTCTCTGTACTGGCAGACCTCCAAATGGGACGTGGTGAGCGTCTTTATATACGATGCGCGTCCATACGCCGGAAAAGCTCATGCAAGCTCTCTCTCTCTCTCTCTCTCTCTCTCTCTCGCGCGCGCGCGCGCGCGCGCGAATTGTTACGCTAAGGTTACGTCACTGCAGTCGTGAGCATCGATCGACTTGATGTTTTGGACGATTGGCTATTTTAGTTCGGCTGTGAGAGTGACAGTTGTTTTGACGTCGTCTGTTAATGCATCGTGTAATATTTTCACTTTTATTTTACGTCGTCGAGAAATTTATATGCATACATGTGTGCGTACATAAATATTCAAGAGGAATACACAAACAATCGCAATATTCTCCAGTCGCAGCATCCGACTTGTACTATGGTCGACGCACACATATACCTACACCTATATATTTATATATGTAAAAATATATATACGTATCTCGGCACAGTTCCCACGTCGCGACCTTCGGCTTTGCAATAAACAAGTCCTAAAAAATATATGAATTCTCGTCTCCTGGAGTGCCGGAAAAGTCGTTTAAAAAAATTCATATAGCTATATAGCTATGTGTATGCGCGCATATCTCTCTCGCTCGTATATAGAATTTAGTGACGCAAGAGACACTGTAGACAATTAAAGCGTTGAGTACGCTCGCAACGTACGTTTTATTATCACCGCCGAGATATCGGTTCGCGTCTCTTTTTTTACTTCTGCACACCCGCGAGATAGCGTATAATTGCCAGTTGCGAACTAAAAGAGAGAAGAAAAAAAGATCGCCGTTTACAGTCAGTTATTATATCCGCGTATCACTCTTATCAAGATACATATACATATAACATATACCTGTAGTATATATTAGTATAAATGTTATTTTCAAGACCCATATATATATATATATATATATATATATATATATCGTATATGTATATCGTATATACGGGCAGGCCGCAGTCTCGTCTAGTCCTTGAATTCCATATAGACTGCATAAAACGCGACCTTTTCGCGCTTCGTCGCGTGGGTGCGAGTGTGAGAACTCCGTAGCGTTCGAAGGTCCCCTGCGCGCATTACAAAAGTCCGGATCATAATGACGGACTATATAAAATGATAAACGACCCGCCGCCGAATGTAAACATTACAAGTATGTACAAGCAAGAGAACCTTGCGACCGTCTTCACGGTCAACGTGTACAATTCAAGCAACACGGGAAAACAACAAAAATACACGATTCCTTGGATTTTTTTTTCCTCCTCGTCGATGCCCTGCGGAAGTGCACGATTAAGATCGCAACCGCAACGAGTGTAGTATACCTATATGGGTATATATATCTTGCATTCGATTTAGCGAGAATTTCAAATCTACTTTTCATTCAAATGCGCCTTATATTCACTAAATAGAATATACATAAATACTTCGAATGCATTATCATAATGTCATTACACCCGTAAGTGCACTACTTATAGTTTTTCCATTGGAAATAATGAAAATTTATTTATTCATGTTTTATCATCTCTGGAAATAAATGACGGTACCTTCATTTGTACCGTCCTCTATCATTTTTATCGCTAACAAATTCATATCGATTATTCCTTCATGTAAAAAACAAGATAAACATCACAAATCCATTTAATGTTTTAATCCATAAATAATTTTTACAAAGTACTACGTAATGTCACTATTCTTTTTTTATAACCGTCGACTTACCAATCAATTCGACAGTGGAAATAAATCGCTTAATACCTAGAGGGATTTTGAAGAAATGTCTTTATAACTGACATCTTCGTTATCGATCAATACCTTCATTCGTATACAATGTAAATATATTTTTATCAAAAAAAAGCCTATATACAGTAGTAATATAATGGCAATTCATTGCAAAAGACAATTATTCTTTTTCGTGCATAATTAATTATACGTTGTACGCAATAATAAAGAAATTCGTTGTATTAAACAGTGAATATTCATTAAATTATAAACTTACTTATAATATACAACACAGTCATTAGCGACAAGTTGACTAATTCAGAAACCAATATGATCTTCACTATGAAAATACATAAATTTAGTATATAATCCAAAAGTGGAGATAGTTCAACTCTCGAGTGTGAATAATTTTTGTTATAATTAATTTAGATCGCTACGATCGATTGGTGCTTGTAAATCGATTTGAAAGACGCGCCAATCGAAGAACAAATGCGCGAAGTTCACGATGTTGATTTTCGTAATCGACGCTCCATGTTCGCTCGATTATTTTCTCAGGCGCGCGCACCGAGCGCAGTAGAGCGCGTCTCGCGACAATGGAAAATGGGAAAATGTAAGATGAAACCGTGTGTGGGGGAGAAGAGTGGAAAAGGCCGGGGAGAACAAAGGCATAAAGAGAACATATCCCATTATGGCGGCACCTGAGCCAACATCACTTCGCGCTCTTATCTACGCTCTCTCTCTCTCTCTCGCGCGCGTAAAGCGCACTTCTAGAAAGTAAAAAATTTATCGTCGTATATTCGCGATTTTCCGCTACAACAACGACTTTCAATATTTTGCTTTCGACTTATCAGGCACGTTATATATTACACATACACACACTCACACACTCACACACTCACACATATATATACAATACACGTTTTCCGTTTTTTCTCATTTACGTATTGTCGATTTTACGTTTGTTTTCTTTTTGTCTCCATAGAACTGATAAACGTTTCGTCTGTTACACACATGCACATAAAACACTCTCTCTGTTTATTATCCTTTTCGAGTACGTTCACTTATTACGCGCTAAAATTTTACTTATACGACGTAGTGGCAGTTTCGTTGGACAATTGCCACCGTTGTTTAACACACGTGTTTCAGTCAGAAGTAAAACTTGTTCGTAGATACTGCAAAAAGCAAGTCTCGGATGATTTTGTTTTGAAAAAAAAAAATTTCTCTCATTCTTTTTCATTAAAACTTTAGTACATCGCTTAGCAAGAACAAAGAGATAACGAAACGGTGACACAAAGAGAAAAGACAAAGAAACTCTCGTTATTCGAAGGATAAAAAATCTACATCACAGAATAAAACCAGTGTATATATAGACTTCTTTTATACTTATATACAATTAATCAACTATGTGTATACGAGTAGCGTCTTAAGCGTCAATTCTATCTTGATTTATCGACTATCGCAATTCTATAGTATACATATACCTATACATGTACTTCGCAAAAGAAGTATAATCAATACATGTTATACAATTAGCATGAGAATCGAGTCTTCTCTTTTATATATATTTGCTAATTTATCCGTCAGTCTCGCTTTCGCCATAGCCTCGAAACAGCAACGCGAATTCGAGCTCCGGTAAATAAATTGAAATCCAATCATCGTATCCGATTCTCCCGCTTGCTTTTACGTACATATATATAAATATATACATGTGTATACTGGATGTATAGGCACAAAAGCGAGCAACGGCGATCAGCTGGTGCTCGCGCAATCTCTCGGGCAGACATTCCGACGCCGGCAGCGTCATGATTTCATTTCATCGGCAGAGAGACACGTGGGTTCATGCCGGCACCTGTTGCTCTCTCTCCCCCCCCCCCCTCTCTCTCTCTTGCTCTCTTCCCTTCGACGGAGTACATGCAGGTATATATATACTCACACACACACCTATATATAGATAAAGGGAGAGAGAGAGAGAGAGAGAGACTTTTGCGAGAAATCGAATTGAGGCTTATCAATGTGATGGACGAGACGGTTCGCGTCGAATGCATTGTTTGACTGCGGAGAAAAGATAATGTGCGTGTGCATAATTATGTACATAAGTGGCCTTTGACGTCCGACGTCTGAATCAAGCTTCGATGAGGTCAATGCGAAGAGAAAGTTTACGTAATTATAAATGTACGGGTTGGCGCATTAAATGCGCTGGGATATTGAGAGACGGAATTTGTTATCTTTTTTTTTATTGGCGTCACGGTTTTGGACATTTAATAACGTTCCATTTTCATGTACATAAACAGATACATGCATATGCTTCGATAATAATAATTTAAAGGAAAGATGAGTGGGTTAAAATTTGGGTACGGGTACGGGTACGGGTACGGGTACGGGTACGGGTACGGGTACGGGTACGGGTACGGGTACGTTTACATGTACTTCATTTTATTGGATACTTTTGATATTGAATATAATACGAAATTTCTTTACGATTACGTATCACGTCTAATTAATTATGCACGAGCTTTGGAATTGAAATGGATTGTTTTAAGCATAAAACAAGTATTGTACTCTTTAGAATAAAGTAGTATTAAACGATTTGTTGACAGTCAACGTTTATAAAAATTATTTATGGAGTTAAACTGGATTTGTGACGATATTTATTTCATTAAAAAAGTAATAAAAAGTGTGAAGCTAGGTTTGGAAAGAGTAAAGAAATAAGTGCAGCCATCCTTGTTTTCTCCTTTGCGCCATAGACCGACGCGTTATCGATTGGCAAATTATGAGAAAGAAATAGAAGGCGGCCACTCGAAAATCCAGTCCTTCCCTCTGTGCGGCTCGAAATTTTCGGAGGGAGGAGTTCCGCTATTTGTATCCCGTGCATTCGCGCAGAGCCAACACGAGTCACGAGTCACGAGTCACGAGTCACGAGTCACGAGTCACGAAGTCACGAGTCACGACGCGAGACTGGAGACTCGCTGCTTGGCAACGTCCGTGTATTTTCTTTGGAACCCGAGACGCACGGCTCGCTCGCCTTGTCGCTGACTCTTTTTCACTCGCGTTTTATATGCATCGCCCTCGACAAAGATCGCGAACGCAGGTGGTCTCCATGCTTCTTCGACTCACACGTGGCTCACTCTCGCTTCCATATACAGCTATATCTATATACAGCTAGCTCTACTACTAGCTATAGACCTATATCCAATGGAAACGGTCTGGAAAATTTCCTACTCTTATAATACGTACTCGAACGAATTGCGCAATACTCGATGTAAGAGAGAAACAACACAAAGAGACATTCCTTGGAGGATATAATACAGACTTTAATGTAAACAGCTTAAAAACGAGCCGGTGTGTTTTGCTTTCAGATCGAGATATCGAGAGAGAGAGTGGGGGAGAGTGGGGGGAGAGTGGGGGAGAGTGGGGGAGAGTGGGGGGAGAGTGGGGGAGAGTGGGGGAGAGAGAAAAGACCCAGTCTAGTGCCGGCTAATTAGCATGTAGAGTTTTGTGCGTCTGGATAAACAGTCGGGAAGGAGAGGGCAAATTGGAGGAACAATATTTTCATTCAAATCTCATGCGTGTAGAATTTGGTTTTTTTATTTTTAAACGTATTAATTCCCTCTTAATTCATGCTCGTGTACTTTAACATCGCGACCGAAATAGAATCCACGCTTTTAGCGCGTACGGGTTTTGCGATCGCAATAAAAGAACTAGAACGCGGCTTCTCTCTCATTCCCAAACACGCGCAAAGTCTACGCAGAGGAAAGTCGATCTAAGCTCTTTGTTGACCCACGATATCGTCGAAAAAATCCCAAAAGCGCAAAGTCCGCCAAACTTTCGAGATAGAGAGGGAGAGAGAGAGAGGGTAAATCTCAGAAAGCGAGAAAAAGAAGAACCGTAAGCGCATTCTCTGTCTCTTTTGCCCCATTTGCACGCTTTATTCGCGCGCGTGCGCGCGAGCGAGTCCAGACATGCCTCGTGAAAGAAGAAGAACCGGTTGTGTCGAAATCGCTCTCCCACTGAGGATTACTTACGATGAAGAGGAGGAAGAAACAGGCCCCGTCACGCTTTTGGCGCCTGGCCAAATTTTGTTCCTATACGTGTGTGTGTAGAGAGAGAGAGAGAGAGAGAGAGTGAGAATGGGACGCGTTTACTCGCGCGCTCTTTTTCGCTTATTATATGCGACTGCGTCTGTATACGAAAGAGAGAGAGAGAGAGAGAGAGAGAGAGAGAGAAGTTCCGATAAATCATGAAGACGACTGCGCAGTTACAATCTCGCGCTGTTATTGTTCGTGGATTTTTGCGCGTTTCGCGCTCTTATCAAGCATCTGTTGCGCTGATTAATAAAAGCTCGCTCTGTCCACGCGCTCTCGCCCTTTATCTCTATGTTATACTCTTTTTCCTTTGTTTAGCGCTCGTTCGTTCGTTGAACCCAAAGAGAGAGAGAGAGAGAGAGAGAGAGAGAGAGGGAACGGTTATATACGCACAGTCGAAAATTAATTATAGGACGCTACCGGTATTCTTCGACGAAATTTCCATACGTTTGATTAACCCGCTGTGTGTCCATTGTCTCCTTCTTCTTCACGGGAAAGACGAGAGGCTCGACCTTCTTTTGAAATCGGACATTCGTGTATATGTCCTCCATTTACGAGAGGTGAGCCTTTTAAGGCCGAGTCACATCAGTCAGGTGAAACGCGTGTCTTATTTTTTTTTCTTTTTTTTCGCCAGTAACAAGACTCGCGTGTAGGAGGTTTTAATTAACGAGAGAGATCGATTTTTCTCTCTGTCTTTTGTGTTCGAGGCGAAAGCTTCGGTGTGGTACTCGAAATTTCCGATTTGTATTCGTTGTTTATGTATAATATACAGTACATATGCCACACGCATTGGCAAATGGTGGTCATCACCAGCAATTTTAAAAAGTTACTTAATACTAATCTATAGAAATAGAACACGGACACAGAGTGCTTTATTGCACAAATGTTGTAAATATGCAACTGCAAAATAATGAGCCATAAATAAGAGAATTTTTCGTTTTATTCTGTACTGTTGTATTATTTCTCGGATACTTTTCTGTCATTTTTGTGAGTAACGTAAGGGGACAAGGTGTAAGGGACAAGGTGTAAGGGACAAGGTGTAAGGGACAAGGTGCAAGGGACCTTTAAACGAGTTTAGCTCAAATTAAAACTTTGAATTAATTATATTCATTGTATTCTTAACGTATTTAATATTAGAATCGTAGATTTTTTAATGAATAAAAATTGACTAGAAATCGACAACATGACTGTACTGTACCTTTATACGGTTTAAAAAAAACCGTATAGAAGTACAGTTTACGTTTCATCGTGTCGAATGTTTTATGCAATTTTCAGCTCATAACCAATAGGGTTGATTGATTCATTTTGAATTTAGCGGAGAGTGAGTTCTCTCCAAGTTCAAATCAATCACAAATCAAAGCTATGCCTATTTACAATAGGAGTGTTATTAAACGTTAATAGAGTAGTTAGAGTATAACTAATTAATTATAACTTATCTGAAATAAGGAGGAATTGTAATAAAGACTAATAAATAATAATTGAAATAAATAAATATTTAGGGAGTGCTGCTTAAAGATAGCAGGTTCGTCGACGAGCACGAAGGTGGTCTTCGCGCGCGTGTATTTTCCTCGTTCCTCTTGCAGTTTGCAGTCTTGCCCTGTATACCGCATACCGGGCACGCGCATACGCAGATACACGCATGCACGCATACATGCGCACGTGAGTATCCGTTATGTAAGACTCTTTTTAGGTTACGAATTATTATGACAGAAAATGCTAATGTTGCTACACGCGGAAACTTTGTACGTGAAATATTAGTCTGCGCTAGCTGTATAGTGTATATTCTAAGAAAAGTATGCATTCAGCCCACCAGCGAAAGCTCGGCTTTTAATAAACGCTAAACGATCTCTCGCTCTGCAATAAAGTCCAGACGTTATATCATACGGCAACTGACCTGATTACGACTGGCAAAGCGCGAGCGCGCGAAAACTGCTCCGTCGATTATCGAAATGAAAGAGACAACAAGATGCTAACCTAAACTATATAAATTCAACATACATATTGCATAGGCTCATTACATCGGTGCATTACATCGGTACATTACATCGGTACATTACACCGGTACATTACACGGGTATATTACACGGGCATATACCGGCACTCCTCGGCCCTCGCGCGCCAGGTACACGCGCGCCAGGTACACGCGCGCCAGGTACACGCGCGCCAGGTACACGCGCGCCAGGTACACGCGCACCCGTACAGGAGGAGGTACGAGTGCACATATGCACATATGCACATATGCACATATGTATATAAACAGCGGTATACACACGTTTAACGCCTCGGCACACAGTCCGGCTCTTTGTTTCCGCGCCGCGATGCCGCGATGCCGCGATGCCGCGATGCCGCGAAGAGGGAGTCTCGGGCACACATGTGTTCGTTCAACAGAGCGATATACAGCGGCTGGATGTGTGCGTGCATTAGCCGACGTACAAACTACGCAGCGAGTTAATCTCGCGGCGAAGGCTTTGGCGGCCAAGGGGAGCGGCGCGGAGGAAAGGGAGATAAGAGAGCGAGCGAGCGAATGCGCTGAATAACTTCATCGAAGCGTCGATCGGGTTCGGGTAGTATACACAATCGCACACATAGCAACCTATGTTGATATGTTCATATTTTTACCGTTGCATCCACGCGCGAAACGCGGCGAGGTTTTTTCGAATGAAGAAGAAGGTTGATTTTAATGAAAGGAGATTCTGTGGAAGTTATATCTTTCGTTGCTTTGCTGGCTTCGATGGTTTCTACTGATTATGTCGAGGCTTGCCGATCACATATCTATGTATATATGTATATATGTATGTATGTATAAGCATACGCATGCGTGTATATGAGATCTGATGCAAGCTTTTAGAGCGCTATGAACTTCAAGGCTAAAATTCCGATCGGATCTTCAATTTTTCACTTATTATATTACAAACGAAGTTTTTATCGTTACGAATTATTCGTTCGATTACGCGATTAGATTGTCCTTTTTGTTGTTTTTATCATTTTTTTCGTCTCTCGATTCTATTTTTCACTACAAAACGGTCAATGTTCATTTTATCTTTAACGTCGAATGACTTTATTTATCGAATATTAAAATGAGGAAAATTGCTAGTGACAAAACGGTTTGTCGCCAGTGTCAAACGCATTGGTAAGTCAAGGTTTAACAAAAGTGCACAATCATGTTTACTCTTTTTAACAAATTATTCAGCAATTAAAGATGCAGCACATGTATCCGAGTCAAATTTATCCTCGCAATTATTAACTTTAATTGAAAATAAACATTGAGTAGAGGGTATCAAAAGAATTCTTTTGGCAATTGTAGATCACTATATTGATTATAGAAAAAGAATTTAGATTATTGTCAAAGAATGTTCTCTCGCTTAAACAGTGAAATATGACTTGTCTCGGCATTTTCAAGTTTTCATCTGGTTAGAGAGGATAGTCTCGCTAATTTCAAGCACTTGATTCTCTCGTCACTGAACAAAATCGCATACTCGGAATGAATGAATTGTTTGCTTACTAATCTAGTCAATTTACAGTTCCTCGGTAACACACTCGGCAAATACGAATGACGCGTTAAGTTGAAATTTCTTCATAAGCCCGAATACACCATCTCGAAGAAAATACCGAGGAATTAAAAAAGTTGTCGTCCCGAATCGAAGAATGCAAAGTTCGAAAACTCAACTAACAGATGGCTCGCTCTAAACATATCAGCGATGTTTCAAGCGCGACCATGTGGTTTTATTCTCCTCTTCACACCATGAGATAAATCATGTGTTCGTGTAGTAAAGTGGTTCACCGTGTCGGTTGCTGCCGCTGCAGAGACCGCTGTAGAAATTGGTACCGAAATAGCGCGTACATAAAGAGCTCAATCTAACGTGTTCACATAGGCATTACTTGACTTTGTAAGCTTGAGTTATATACGTATATATACGTCGTATTTCCATCGCGATTAATAAAATCTTAAGTGGAACGTTTGCAATCTATCATCCGGTTGATATGCGATGCAAAACGCGTCGAAGTTAAAAAAAGGAAATTGAATTTGAAATTCGCCGATCCTGTGTACATTGCACGCGGTAGAGAGAGAGACGCAATAAAGGAGATAAAAAATTTGAGAAACCATAAGAGATAGAACAGAGGAAGCAGCATTATATGCGTAGTCTACGTCTGCGAAATGGTAAATGAAGTAGAGTGAGCGAGAAGACACTGGAAAGAAAAGGAACGGATGGCGTAGGTGTAAAGCTGTGGAGCGGAGAAAGGGAACTGTGATGAAAAAATTGTTAGGCGTACGAAATCTGCTAGGCTCTTGCCTCTCTCGCTCCTAAGAGAAGAAGAAGAAGAAGAAGAATTAAGGTCGCGTAACGAGAGGTTTTAGCTCGTGATCAAAATATGAATTTCAAATTTTTTATATTTCGTTCAACACGCACACACACGCAGACACATTACACAGACGTTTTTATCATCTTAATTTATTAGCAAAAAACTTTTTCACAAAGATACGCGATTAAATTCAAAACTCTCTCGTATAATTATTTTCAACCAAAAAAAAAATATATATATATATATATATACATATATATAAATAAGAAATTTCGAACGCAGTAACACTAAAATAACGCTAAAGCCCGAACAGCGATTCGCGTCGAAGAAAAAATGAACACAGCGAACGCGGAGTAAGGCATAAAGTACGAAAATCCAAAAAGGCGAGACAGCAAACACTTAGGCAAAAGACGAGAACGGGAGAAAGGGGCAAAGACGAAGGCAAAAAGCGAAGCTCGAGAGAAGAGAAGAAAGAAGTTGAAAAAAAAGAAATCGAAGCCCAAAGAAAGAACCTCGTTCCATAGCAGCACGTGGCTTTATTCCTAGGTCAATTGCACGAAACTCTCTCTCTCTCTCTCTCTTCTCGACACGCAGAACCTCGCGTGCGCCTACACATACGAAACGAGAAAGGAGGAGGAGGAGGAGGAGGAGGAGGAGGAGGAGAGCCCGACAAAAATTCAAACGACGAGGACAAGCAAAAAGGCTACGCGCAGAGTATATACATATGTACATATACACGCGCGCGGCACTCTCGGTAATTCCCAGTGTCGGAAGGAGCGGGTGGTAGGAGGGGCGGGGGGCCGGGGGCGTCGAATTCCGCGATTGCCCAGCGACGACGAAAACACGTCGTGAGAGGAGGAGAAGATTCTTCACGCCGGGAATTTCGGGCCGACGAGAGCTAACTGGGCCAGAGGCCCTCAAACATATATAAAACATATGCCCGTCGATTCTTTCTTTTTCCTCTCGTTGTTAATCGTCGCGATGGGAAACATTTCGTGGGCGAACAAGAGATTTTCGTACTGCGCGCTTTATAGAGTTGCGTAATTATTTTGTTTTTCACGACCAAGAGCATTTCAAGGAGAAAAAAGCTCATTCTTACGCGGGATTGGAATTCTTTTTCCTTTTGTGGAAATATTTCTTCGCGTCAGGGAAAAATCGATTTGATAACTATTTTTGATGAAAACATTCATCCTATAATAGTCGTAGCGGCTGAACAGTTTAGCCTCGCTGTGTGATCTAGATATAATAATTAGACATGTATTATGTTGCGTATGTAATATTACAATATGCGCAATTACATAGGAAATCTACGTGTTTTAGCTAGTAGTTCTTTATTTTTTTTCCTATGTATTGTTTTTTCATACTTTTCCTTAGTCCCTTAAATATTTGACATTTGAGTTAGAATAATACACGGTAAAAAATTTCGACGAGCTATTGTAACCGTCTAAGATATAAGCAAATAAGCTTACAAACAAGATAATAATATTTTACTAGGCTAATTAATTCATTAACGGAAAATAATAACTTTAACTGTTTCAGGAAGCAATTTCAGATAAAGGAGTATGTAGTAACTACAGTATTTATATACAAGCTATTAACCTCTATTATCAACCAAGTCCCGGTAAAAATGTTCAATAGTTGACTAAAAAATATTGAGTTAAACACATATATGAAAAAAGTATTTATTTGAAAATGTAAATAAGGAGATGAAAAATATTTGCTGTATTCGAATATTGTTATTCGTATAGTAGATCAATTTTCAAATATTAATAAATCAACGTGAATTTAATACGTTTTTCATCGGGGTACAACCTCAATTTCGAATGTTACTCAACCGACCGTTTGGCAAAAGCGTTAGCTTTCGAGTAAATCATGCGTATGTATCGCTCGATGAATTTTCAGCTTAACTACCAGTGTGACAAGTGTCATATGTGTAACCATAGAAAAACAAGCGAAGCTACGCAAGAATTATTTGACAAATTTAAACGTCTCATAATAGTGGTATTGAAGCTGTTGAAGAACGCGAAAGAAAGTGGCTTCAACGACTATATCCGGCGAAACGCACAATTCGCTAAACTGGCACGAAAACATTGAATTATTCGAAAATTTTACGATTCGTAATGAGAATTGAGAGCTACGCTGAATTGGCTGAGAATTGGACCCTGCTAAGGTCAAAATTAATGTTTCTTAAAATTTCTTAAATGTCGCAACTCTGTCATGTTCTACGAAAAGCACTGATTACAGCAAAATGTTAATGAGAAAACTTGGATATCGTGTACCTGGAATTTGTTCATATTTCCATAATTGTATTGCAGATTATTCAGAATTTAACCAATGTCAATAAATTGGGTTATCCTTTTTTTTTAATAAACTATCTGCACAAAAATAGATAAGAATTGTTATACAAACTATTTTCCGTAAGAGCCGGTACAATAGTACAATAGTGCAGTAGAATAATTCAATTGTTTTCGAATATCTGAACTGAAAGTTAACATGTATGGTTAAATGGTTATGGTGTAATGGTTAAAATACGGTTCACTAGCATCAAAACCTTGACAATGCTTGACTGTTGGCAGGCAATTTTTTAACTGTTATACATTAAAAATACATTAAAAATTGATGACAAATAATAATTTTAATTAGATAGAATTATTCGTAATTATTATTATTATTATTTTCTTCTTCCTTATCAACTGTAATTTCGATTATATTTATGAAGCCCTTACGGCTCAATCATTTACAAGGCAAATGCGGTTGCAATTTCTGAGAAAACGAATAAGTAATATTTATTTTGCAATTCATTATGTCAGCGTATAATTTTGACTTTTATTCAAAACTTCATGTTAATAATATACCCATCGTTTTTATACCTATATAATATGAAATTTTGGTAGGCTGTAGAATGATGTCCATCGATGATTGATTAAAAAGACGCAATTTTGTCTAAAACATTCAGAGTAGAATAATAATTTTACACAATTCATTTGTTTATTAATTTAACCAATAAGAAAATTAACATAAGTAAAAATTTAGATACAAGTACCATATTGATTTGTACATAATAATAAGATTTAAAAAATGTATAATAAATGTACCGGTTAATAAATAAATAAAAAAAATAACACGATATTTCGGAAGCACATTTTGGAAATTCAAGCATGATTTTTCTCAGTCCGCGAATTATTAATGAATTTCCATCTCCGAAAAATGACGCCTTACAAAACATACCAAAAATACGCGCCTTCATAAATCTGAAAGCATAACGCCCATTGAAATACCTCGAAAGCAGTAAAAAGTTCGAAAGGGTGATAACTTCACACACAGCTCGCATGAAAAACAAAAACGAAAAAACAAAAAAAACATTATCCTGCAAAGAAAGTAAGAAAGAAAGAGAGAGAGAGAGAGAGAATGAATGAGAGAATGAAGACGCGCTCGATGGAGCCAAAAAGCCTTCGAACGAGGAAGTAGTTTCGCATATATAGAAGCTCCTCGTCTCTCTTCTTCCTTTCTCCTCGAGTTCGCTCTCTGCGGTCGCTCGTTTTTTTCATCCTGCATTCCTGGCGTTCCGGCTTCGTCTAACCGGAGGGCGAACGCGCACACACGCGCACACACGCGCACACACTCTCGTAAGGGTCTATGGGTGACCTTGTGGCAAGAAACTTTGCCTTCTCCCTCTCTCTCTCTCTCTCTCTCTCTCTCTCCATACTCGAAAGATCTTTATGTAACGTCACCGCGGTTGAGATAGAGAGAAAAATCAATCCCAGCGAGGAAGGATTTTTTTCTCGTCTGCGTCTGCCGACTCTCTGCACGCCGACGATGTTTGATTGAAAATTGCACTTCGTTCCCCAAGGTTTTCTACGATATAATGTATTCGCTCGTGGAGAAGAAGGAATTCTTTTTTTCATTCGATCAATCAAACTTTTCGATATGCCTTGTGTGCGCATATACCTTGTGACCTCGGTGAAACACTCGATCCAGCCACTACGGTTAGAACAAATTTTGGCTGTGAATTGTCGTTGAGAAAGAATCGAAGCTCGCCTACCAACATCAACAATATTTTACCAATGTATTATTAAAATCATTACAAAAGTCAGTAGTAGTATAATTAGTGTAGAGAAATATTCATCGCAGGAGAACGTTAACGAGAAAAATCGGATAAATATAATCGGAAACGCAAACATGCTCCGATCTTCCAAATTTCCGATTCGAATAAACAACTTATATATAACTTATAATAAGTAGATAATAAATTATAGACCAACATTTTTCGATAAAAAATAGTAGTAATATTAAGAGAATTTTCATTGTGAAAATCGGAGGATATTTATATTACCTAAATCATGAAAAGACTATAATCTGAATATACGTAATTATCGGAGCGTTAACAAATTTTGCCGTAATCTGTATTTTTGCAGATAATAAGTTATCAAATATCTATTAGCAACGTTTTTAATGATATTTCAGTGACGCGTTTTTTTCTTTCTTTCTTTCTTTGTCACCAAGGCGTCGAAATGTTGCCACAGGTCTGGAGCCTTATTACGCGTCATAAAATTTGAATAAACGCCTAGAATTTGTCGATAGTAATTTGTTTGTAACCGTACTGCTCCAATATCATATTGAGTCTTTTTGACTGTGGTGACGCTATGTAACGCATCGATAGAGCTAACAAAGCCGATATCGGAGGGGCGTTCGCGCATGGCCTAGACTTGCTTTCTTTCTAAAAATATAGATCTACCTATATATCATAAATGTGTGTGTGTGTGTGTGTGTGTGTGTGTGTAGAGCACATATTGCGCCATACGCGTATATGCGCAGGAGGCAACTATTTTCCTTATCTTTTTTAAATACGGTATATAGTATAGCTAGCCGATCGTTCCTTCGACTAATAATCTTGCTCAGCGAGCCCAAACAAAGCGCGCAGTCTCGGAATCTTGCTCTTTTCTCGTTGTTTGCAAGGCGCAGCCACGAGCCTTATCTAACGTAAACTTTGGCTCTCTTTGTCGCTTGCGCGACAAGCCGCGTGCAAGCGGTTGGATTATAGCTTTTCTGTGTGTGCGTCTCTGTATACGCGAGTGCATGTGCGCGCAAGCGAGAGAAAGAGATTGCAAAACGTTTCCTAAAACGGCTCTCAACTCTTTCCGCTATATTGGGGATATCGAGTGTAGAGCAAACTCAGGGACGACCAGCTGTGTTCCGTTTTTTTTCTTACCTCTCTGGCTTTGTCTTGCGTTGAGTAACATTGGATTTCGTTTTTCTGCCAATTGCAAAAGACAATAAAGTCGACAATAAACTCGTCGTAGCACCTAATGTTTCTTTAAACTAATTCTTCCTTTTTCATTTTTCCTCGCGATGCGATGAATTTTTTTGAGAATTGCAAATTTTAACGCTCGGCAATAAACGTTTATTTTATCGTTTTTTTATGCACCACTGCCGACGCATTTAGTGCAATATTCACGTTGATGAGAATCCAGTGTATACCGCCGAATGCTCGACTATATTCGTAAGGACTTTTTTCTCTTTTTTTTCTTCTCTATTTCAGTTTGTAGCAACAGCCGTATCGCGAGCTTTCGAAAAAAACAACCTTAAATGTATTATCTCAGTAAAGGTATGTCGTTCACCGGATTCTAGAGCAGTATTACAATTAATTCATAATTTTGTACTATTTTCCTTTTTGCCAGGCTCCAGATCTAGGACAAAATGTCAAAGTCAGTTAATGTCTAAAATGTAAGTAAGACAGTAGTAGTAGATCTAGAAGTAGATCGAAGCGAAATTACCTTTTTTACAGTAAGTAGTCCTTTTAGTCCTAAAAACCTCTACATATTGATTATTTATTTGATTGATATTATTTGATAACGATTGTCGATGCGTATTTCGAACGAATGTATTAAATGTCTTAAAGCCTCCTTTAATATTAAAGATTATATAATCTTTAATATAACCATGTTTCCTTCCTTTTAGAATAATGCAGATTGCCTGAATTATACGAAATTTAGTTGAATGCTGGATAAGTTGAAGGGTGAGCAGACGCGTTTGCATGGTAAGAAAAAGTAATGGTAAAGAATGGTGTAAAGAATGGTAAAGTTTTTAGCGAATTTCGTTATACCCTTCATTATAATCGAAAGATTAAATTAAAATCCGTTTTACACGTATTTCAGTTATTAATCATGCGATACTTGACAGACATACGCTATGCTACTTAAAGAAGATAGCTTGCTTAAAGAAGATAAATATTCTCGAAATATTGAATTAGTATAGTTCTGAGATCCATATTATCTCATAAATGTATCCTTCCCTCCGATTTTCTTCAAACAAATAAACATATCCACCGAAATAAAAGAAAAACAAATTCTACTCTGTATACCGAGAAGCAATCAAATATACCTCATAACGCATTCACTGCAGAACAGAATACCTCGTTATTACGAAAACTTGCATACTCACTGTGAATGTACATAAAGAAATAAAACCGTATATCCATGTACGTGTAATGTGTTTGTAACCGAATCTCTCGCAGATTGAATAATAAAAAACTTTTTTTTCTTCATATAAATTATTTTAAACTGTTCATTTGACACATTCTGTACACCCGTGTACGACGCGAGATCTATCGACGCGCGTTATTTTTAAACTTTCAAATTTGTGTAAATTCTTTCAAAATTTCAAATTACACGCATAAATTGCAATAAATGTATATGTCACATAAGTTTTAAAATCAGATTGTGCGACGGTTTGATGCTTCAACACGTTGAAGCTTGACTTGAAACAAGTTAAGTTAACGCACGAAGGAAAAGTTGAAATCATACTCTATTTCTGTTGTATAATATATAAATGCCCGTTTAACATTGTTTACTGAACTATTCGAAAAATTCGTTACAGCAGATGAGTCTAAAATAACTGAGAATATTGAAACGTTGAACCGGTCAATCTGTCCGAGAATCTCCCACGTATATATGGTATACGACATATTATATATAGGTCCACCTACATGTATATCGCGTATACCGCGTATACCGCGTATACACATTAAGAGTCAGAGTTGAAAAAAGTTTCACGCGCCTATATATTGTACCCGTGGTATATGCACGTGGTTACTCGACAGTTGTCCTCCCCCGCAATTCTCATAGTCGTCTAACAAAGTCGTCTAACAAAGTCATTTTCGAGGATATAAAGCCGCAATGGGCCGACCCTCTAGCGCGCATACGACCCTTTTCCGCGTCGCTGAGAGAAATCGCGCAGCCCCCATTTTCCAGGCCGCCGCGTCGCATGCGCCGGTTATTACACCGAAGAAGACATACATAGTACACTGGTATACCAGTGCAGGGTTCTTCCCTAACGAGTCGCAGACACTTGCTTTCTCCTTCACGGCTCGGCGGCTCGCGGGATCGCTCGCTTGGAAATTTCTCGTATTTATATTGAGAAAAAAAACCTGCCTATATATATAGGTGTATCTATAGACTAGAGAACACCCGCGCTTTCTAATTCTAATTGCGGCTTTGTACAAAGTCCGGATAAATCGTCAGCGGGCCTCATGCGCGTACGGCTCGTAAATCAAAGAAGAGACGGTCCCTTCGGGGGTGCGGTCAGGTGCAGTTGTGCGGCGCACATACGTGTACACACGCGTGGAATGTAAGCAGGCCGCGCGAGCAAAATTAGCATAAGGAAATTAGGAGGGAGCCGTGCATTATGCAGCCAAGATCTCATTTGCATACGAACGACGATCTTTCGAGTAGATTCGACGCGCTTCTGTCGCGATCGTCCGATGGTTAGAAACGCGTGACAGCTAGGATATACCGTAGGTATACACGATATACAGGGTGTGAAAAAGCCCCGACAGGAATTATCCGATCCGAAGCGACGGCTTGGAAAATGGACGAGTTTCGGCTTAACGAACAGTTTTTACTGCTTCTTCTGCAGCGTATACCCATAAGCAGCGGAGAAGGTTTGGTTTTAAGTCGAGAGGGCTGGGTAGGTCAATGTCACTTTATCGTGCATCCAGGCGAGTCAGCATAAATACAATATATTTTTACATCGCGAGAAGTGAAAGTACCGTGATTTTCTCTCTCTCTCTCTCTCTCTCTCCGAAAGCCCATGCAAATCGCGATATTACACGAGCGCGGACTGGTATCCTTATTTGTTTAACGCGCTGACATTCCTGCGATGCGCGGCACCTTGAAAGCTGTATTTACACACACATACATAAACGCTTAACGACTCTCGAAAGTGCTAGTTCGCAAGAGATTTTGACAATTTTATTCCACTCGTCGAGTATTTAATGCAAAAACTCGCCATTCGTTGCGCTTATTATAGGAATATGGATAATGCGCTGAGCCGAAAGTGCATTCGCGCGCGGAAGAGAAAACGACTGATTTATCGAGCGCCCGTTTCTGAAAGTTTTCGTCTACAATATAGGTGTATGCAGTAAAGTTACATTCGATATAAATATATAGATAAATATATATAAATATATATATATATATATATATATAATGTAGACTTAAGGAAAGCGTGTAAATAATACATCTACATCAGGCTAAAAATAAATACGTTATACCTAAAATTAAGACAAGAATGCGATAACGGAGGGAATAGATTCGTCTTTGAAAAGGACATCCATAGCTAACAAATGTTGTCAATGGTATTTTAATTTAATATTGAATATTAACCGTTTATCGCTGATGGGAAATCCTTTGTTGCCCTCTGTTGTTATACACCTGATCTTCTAAAATAGCTCCGGCGCTTTGACCCTAAGAATTTTTTCGAATCAAAATTTATTAATTCCGAAACGTGAATTCTCTATATTCAAGTATCACATCAGCATTCAGCACATCAGCGGTATATATATTTATGTATAAGGAGGTTTCGTATTTATACGGAGTTGTTATAATTGGAATCGTTGCATACGTTGGCGATACGCAGTATGTTGATAGTAAATTGATATTCGATTCGAATAATAAAACTATAAACGCTTGTAAGCTCATATTTGATTATCTCGACTAATAAACTCATGGAAATACCTCGAGAAATTGGAGAAATCTGCCCTGGCTGCAGCCACGACATGTCTGTACATGAAATCGTACCGACATCTTGTCATATATTATTGTCATTTTCATTTTAATTCTTATGCATAAATACAGTTTTTCTTTATTTTTATTGTTCATTTTTATTATCGCGACTATCTGCATCGCAAAGAGAGAACTGCCGCTTTGCGACTGGCCTACATTGTCCCACGCCTCGTCATCCATTAAATTCAAAAGCACGGCTTTCCGCCGGCTTCGGTAAGATGCTCTTTTTTCCGCGAAGCTCTCATTTGCCGAGACGTGGGCGGCTTCCATCGAGATTTTCTTATACATGTGCAATGTGAAAGTTTTGCGCACAAAAAGTTTTTAACGCAGAAGGCATATAGGACTCTCTTATACCCTAGTACACACTCTCTGCATATTCACATATAATTTATATAATATATATCAATTTTTCTCATAGAAATTACTTTCTAACATATTTTAATACGTTCAATATTAATGTATTGAAAAAGTAATTAGACCTAAACATAAGTCTTTATTCGACATATTTGATAAGATTATCAGTTAATAATTTTTTATCGCTATAAACTTTTTATTATTCAATCAACGATATTCTAAATTGTTAAATGATGGCAATCGTAAAACAGACAATCATTGTTTAAAAAATGAAAAATTCTTCTTTACTGAGTAATACTGAGTAATATGTTCGTATAGATTTTTACAAAATAAAAGCTGCACATTGTAATTTGCGAATTTTCTAACTCAATACCCTCGATACGAGAGAAAATTCACCACTCTTACATTTCGCTATAACTCTAATAATCCCTAAATGAAATTTCAAATTGGTAGACATCAGAATGAATTATTATCCAGATTACTTTTTACAATATGAGAATGATGGATTTAAAAAGAAATCTGCAAAGTGTACGATAAGCTAAATTAAATTTCAAATGAAATGCAATAGAAAAAACATGTTAAGCGTTTTTATTGCCTATAAAAACGCGCCGCAAAATTACCTATTTTTTGTTTATCATTTTGTTTATTCTGTAACTTTCTTATTAATTCGAATAATTTGAGTGTAAAAAATTGTATTAAGAGTGAAAAATATCTTTATCATAGAATTGCAACAGAATTCGGACTTGCAAAATCATTACAGCTACTGAAATGTTATTAACGGAGGTAACGGAGTTATTAGAGGAGCAAGATACACAACCCTTGACAATAGATTGACTCCAGTAATCGTCGCATTACTCTACATACATGTATATGTGGCCTCATTATCGAATGATATATGCGCAACATTTCCCGCAAAAGTCTTCCTGAGCGTTACACACGAAAACAGAAGGCGAATGTGTACGTGTAGAGTGCACGCACATTTGCACGCACATTTGCACGCACATTTGCACGCACATTTGCACGCACACTTGCACGCACACTTGCACGCACATACCTATCCATATTTCGTTTGTACTCGGCGCGTAACGATTTTCCAAGTCTTTGTGTAAATAGACGTATACGCGCGTATAATGTGGCCTTACTTTAAAACGTGAAAGAAGTGCTTTGTCCGCGGGGATAAGTAACGAGCGACGACGGGTACAATGCTCTTTAAGCTAAGCACGTTCAGCAGCGCAAAAGAGACGCGCCGATGTACACAACTTTGTTCCGTTATCGCTTTTGCCTATACGAAAATGTAACAAGAAAATATACACTTGTATACCTATACTGTAGTGTCTTTCTGCGAATTCGCGAAACGTCCATGTCCCGCTTTTACGTTTCATACGACGATTGTAGTTTTTTGCTTTCGGAGATGATACCGATGTCTCTTTCAGAGTATTGTCTGCGGCGTGCATATGCTATTATTATATATTACCAGTTATATACCTATACCAAAGCCACATTTCTATAACTATATAAGTAAAATATAGCAATCGATAGTTTTATTCAAAGATAATAAATAGAATGATATTTTTCATTAGAAGATGTAATATAGAATGTACCAAACCATTTCCATCAATGTAAGTGTAAATTAATTTAATAAGATTAAAAATTGTTGAATTTATTTTTCACTCTCGAGCTTTTTCTATCTCTCGACTCGAGATAACAAAAAATCCAATTAAATATCTAGGAATTAGAAAAAAATTCCTTTTAAAAATAGAACGTCTCACAATGAGGAGAGAAGTATAAATTATACCTAAATCGAGAATCTATCTCGACCTCGTGCATTTTTCCCATCTACGGTTTACGAGATCCACGACGACCTTCGTCGATTTAGCGAAAAACTTCACCGAGGTTAAATTGTGGAATCCTACGTCGATAATTTTTCTTTCGTTCACTTATATTTCTACACACACACACACAATACACGAAGAAAAGTATCATTTTTCTCATTTTTCTCATTTTTCCTCGTGAGCGCGAGCCAAGTTTCGATATATTATTCGAATTTGTTTTTGATCGATACATTCGGACGTCATAGCACCTTAGATTTTACGCAAGATGCGCAGCGAAGCTATTTTTCCAACTGAAACCTGATAATTAATTGATTGTTATTTATCGAATAGGTTAAACTAGACGCCGCAGTCTTTTCATACATTTTATTACAGACGGGCATTTATTGATTGTTGTGGAAAGTTATTTTTATGTTACGATAAATTTCAAACGATTTATACTACAGATAATAAACGCTTCTCTTTTCCTTTATCCAACGAGAGATAAGAGCGGGACTCGTAAAGAGCTTTCGCAATGGATTTCGGGGAGAGATAAATCGAAAATTTTTCATCCCAAAACACACGTTACGTACACGGCTCTTGTAAAATATCAATAAAATCCTATAACAATAATGAGAGCCAATAGTAATCGTTTGGAAAACGATATTAAGCAGACCACGCGTATAATACAAGCCGTGCGAGACTCTCGAGATGAATTGATGCTCTGTTACGCAAGCCTATCCTTTTTTCTCTCTTTGAACTTAGCTTACTTTTTTATTCTCGTAAACGCCTACGTCTACACAAAAAACCTATTGTTCTCGCATTACGCCTGCAGAGTAATAAAAAAAATACACAGCAAAAATGTTCTTACGCAAGAGCTTGAGTTTTTTAATACCTATATTGGTAGATATCCCCAATCCCTTCTACAGTAAACCCGCATTTCATCGACAATCTGACGCTACATGCACAGCGGTTGAAAAAAAAGAAGGGGCGAAAACGTATCGAGGGGTGTCTAGCGTTCTTTAAGAGCTTTACAAATGAATTAGCCCTTCAACGAATACCGATAAAATGTTGCTTTCGATTTTTTTCAAACCTCGCATTTCAACAGTAAATATTAGTATTTCGGAGTGTTTAATTGCTATATAATGTTTCTCTTTCTAGGGCGTCGCTTATTGATTTAGGATTACAAAACTTTCCACGTGGCGTAAAGCCAAACTCTCGAAAAAAATCGCAGGAAAATATCCAATGATCTGAACGGGTGTAAGGAAAAAAGGCTATTCTCTCTCTCTCTCTCTCTCTCTCTCTCTCTCTCTCTCTCTCTCTCTTATATATATATAGGATTTATCGCCGAGTCGAAAGAAAAACTGCGCCGCAAAGAGAGAATAGTATATAATAAAAGTAGGAGCGAGATCGAACGATTTTGCAAACGACTACAGGACATACGCGAGTCTAAAAATACATTGATAATGTCGCGTTGCGAAAACTTTTGTAAAGCACATACGTATCGCGCGGGAGAAGAAAGGAAGGCTCGTTCCGAAGATTCTCTCGTCGAAGTGTGTCACTTGACGGGAGCAATGGAAAATAAACGAGGATTGTAACGCATATTCTCACCTTGAAAAATATTCCTCTCCTTTACTCGCGTTCTATGCTCGCAGGAGAGCGTTTTGCAATTGTAAATTAATTGTCGGTAACGTTTGTTTTTCCATCCGCGATATATAGGAATGTCTATGCATTCCTCGCGCGTCTCCTATTAGAACATATATAATGTATATTTTTTTCACAAACTTATCATCTTCGATCTTATCTCTGTGAAACATAGATTTTTTGTTATTTTCGTCTCCAGCATATGAATCTCACAATTTACGATCGCTCGCCTACAATAGGAAAATGACTTCTCGAGTAATTATTTTAAAACGAACACGCAGAAACGAGTTAAGAGCTTTGCAAAGTCTTAACGATGAAATTGCTCGTAATTTTACTGAAAAGAAGAATAAGGAGAAGGAAAAAAAGGTCCTTCATCTCGAACGATCGCCGTCGTAATCTCCACCTGCGGACGCTATGGAATCGGAGGAAAACAGGCTACAACGCGAGGAAAAATTGAAGAGAGAGAAAGTACACACGTCCGCCACAAGGCTTTCGAGCGGTCGTCCTCAACCCGACGTCAAGGCTCCAAAGAGGAGGAGGAGGAGGAGGAGGAGAGAGAGAGAGAGAGAGAGAGAGAGAGAGAGAGAGAGAAGAGAGCGCCTGATCTCGCGTTGATCAACGCGCGTAGTATATGGGAGGCGAGTTGGCCGACCACCAAAATTCCGATCGTCGAAGCTCTTTCCGGTTATCGGATACGCGCGAGCCGAATTATGCGGAATTCCGAGAAGTCGGGATGGGTCGATGGAATGTATAAATGATATTGTGTGCGGGCGAAAATATATACATGTATATATATGTGTCTGTATATATAATATAACGCGTACAGTTGTATAGACACACATGCGCGCGTTATCTTTCGGCTTGGGTTTATTTTCATTCATTTTTTTCTTTCATTTCATTTGTCTATCCAAGGTGCACGCGCTTAATTGGGAATGCTCAAGGTTAAGAATGTCTTTGACCGTGAAGTTATGCTTTGATTTTAATTGAATTTCTTATCTTCGAATCGATCGCCCATCTACCGTGTACATATTATACGTTCAATCGAAATCGCTATAGATTAGTGATTTTACTGGAGTTTCCGTTTCTATTTCTTTTTCGTGTCAATGACAAAACGATAAAACTAAACTTGGCTCGCATCCAAAATTCTCGACCGATCGATCGAACGCATCCCTCCTATATCCCTCCTATATCCCTCCTATATCCATGTTATATCACACAGGCTATTCTAAATTACGAAAATAAAAAAGTTATTCTTTGCTATAATCAAGAGGTCGCGTGAATCATTGGGAATCCAAGCGACTTTCCCGGAACAGAATCGCTCCGACGAGAGTTCAAATTCTGGCTCCGGATGTTGCACGCGAACATTGTGCAACTAGCTTCGAACATACACAATATACACAATATACATGCGCCGATGAATCATCGAAAAAATATAATAGAGAGACGACGACGTCGGCGCCGGGGAGTCGGCATTTCACGAATGACACGACTTGCAGCTTCTTTAACCTATAGTACGTATCTCTCTGTACGGAACTAAGTGTGACAAAGTGAAACGAGATATAACGGTGGGAGGACTCTCGATAAGTTACCGCTTGACTATATGTATATCACTATAGGTATATCACTATAGGTATATCACTATAGGTATATCCTCGTTTCACTACACGAGTTACTTACTGCATGCAAATGCATCAAATGCTCTGCACTGAGCTAAAAGCGAAAGAGAGCAAAGAAACATAACAGCAAAGAAGCATATAAGCTCGCGATAAGTTGCCGCCCGAGTACCTTGTGCACACCAGGAATGTAAAGCTCCTCTAGCGGTGACTACTTTTTTTGCAAAAGTTCCTACTCAATTTTTAATCATTTTTTAACACTGCCAACTCGTTCAAAGTTTACTCTGCAATGCACAATGTACATAGACTTTGGATTCGCTTTAAGATCAATAGGAAGGAAGTTGACGTGCAATGTGAATAACGCGCGCAGCGATTAACGATAAGGAAACTGCCTTGACTGACACGCCAGTGTTTTGGAAATTCCGGATCGTTGTTATGGATTAGCATAGTTGATAAAAACCACTCGAACACTCGTTGTAAATTTGAGTTTGCTGCAGTTTTATCTTGTTTACGACGACGAGATGCTTGTGTTTTTCAATGTTCGATTCGGCGGAAAAAAACGGTTTAGCGTTAGTTTTTTTTTTTATTTTCTCGATAAAAGTACATCGAAAATCGAGAGCAATTAAAGAAACGCATGTATAGAAAGTACGTTTACGCGTCGTTAATAAATAAATATAAGATGTCCATGAAAACTGAATGATAAAGTCAATGCGCGTAAAAAGCGTAAAAAGTCGTATATGGGGCGGGAAATGAAAAATAATTTTCAGCTGGAATCCGAAAGCAGCATCGTAAATCAGTGAATTAGCATCGAGAGAGAGAGAGAGAGAGAGAGAGAGAGATTGAAAAAAAATCCCCCTTCAAATTATCAGAGGGAAACGTTGTTGGCCCATAGTTATAACTCGAGGACGTGTTTTGTCGTGCGACAGAGACACACTCGCGTCTGTGTTTCCGGATTACGTACGCGATAACTCACCTCTAAGTACTTTCCACATACCTACAGCGGTTTCGCTCGGTTCGTCTTCTAGACTCAACTCAGTCTCAAGATTGCTTGGAATTTAGAGCGTCTCTCTTTCTCGGTGATAACGAACGTTTTACGAGGCTTTCCTCTCCGTATAATAAAGCCGATCGTTTTCATCCCCCTCTTTTTTACTGCATATACGGTATATGTATTCATCGGGAAATTGTCTCCCGCAATTTGTGGCATTTTACGATTACTTATACACTTCTTTCGAATGGGGTAAGGTCCCAAGTACACCTTCCGCAGCGTTGCCTATCGATTTTTTTATGATTTATGCATAGCCGTTTTACAACCGGAAACGCGCAGCCTTGTTTATTTCAGCTGCTCGAAACGCCTCTCGAGTAGCCGTACTTTTCTGGATTATACATCACTGTAAGTCATTTTTTTCGTCGAGCACAAGCTCGAAATTATCGAATTATTATCGGTTCGCTAAAATTCCGCGTCGTTTCGGTTAAGTAGCTCGAGCCATTGGAGTGTCTTTACACGCGGGCTTTTGTTTGCCGAGTCCAGCTCTTCCGCGACGTACCTGTACCGGTGGAGGAGGTACAGGTATTCAGAGGAACCTATACGTATACCTATACCCATATACATACGTTACTAGCGCGATAAGCGGTTTTCCAAACGATTAACTACGCGATGCATATTAGTATATGCACTGCTCTACAAAATTTCTCGCTTGGTATTTGAAATTATTACTTTACCTCGATTTGCTTTTCGGTTTAGACGTAAACGTTTGAAAAGAAGAAGAATCGATCTCTTGTAAACTATTATAAATAAGAAAACAAATAGGCGAGAAAAAAAATTGTTGAAAACGCAGAGTAACGCACGAATAAAGCTGCAGACATTCGTCCGAACGACTATCTTCAAATCCCGATCTCAATTCCTACCAGGAACTTTTCTCAATTGAGTCAATTAGCCAATTGCACTAATTAGAGAGAAAGCATGGGAGCGAGGCCCGTCTGCCTCTCCTCTCTTCATTATAAAAGTTGTCCGTCGCTTCGCATATAGTCTTTCTCTTCTTCTCTCTTGGTTTGCTTGCGTTTAATTTTGTAAAATTCCGTCTATATAAGTATAAATGTGTGTGTGACTATACTAGGCACGTAGCGTAAAAATATGCGAGGTGCATTGCGCTCTTTACGGAGAAGTAGATAAATGGCGTTTTAACTTTGTCGACGAGCGTTAGAAATGAACGGCGAGCTTTTAAACTTGGACGAGTATTTTTAGATTTGCGCGCGGGCGCACGGACTCGCGAAGCAACAGAGGTTTTAAGAAGAAAAAAATCGCGCTTCGTATCGGTTCTCGCGTTAGGTGACTTTGTGTGTGCCAAAGCGCCGTCGAGGCGTACATCGCCGATGTGTTTACGTTGTACTTACAGATTTATATAATTATTTGAGAAATTCACCGTGGAAAGCTGTATAACGCACGATTATGCAAGGATTCTTTTTTTTCTGTATATACATATGTGTACATACTATAGTGATAATAATTCTTACGTAGCCGAGACGAGTTTCTGGAATGTGAGCTTCACTGGATCTCGTGCTATCAAAATAGTTTTATATTTCTATATAAATATAGGTGGAGATTTTTTAAATGATCAGATGTTAATCGTTTTTCAGAGCAGCTGTTTCATCATTCCTTGGAATTTATAATCGTACAATTATATTTAATCGATTAAATTACGTAGAATGGGCTTTCTTAGTATCAAAATGAATCAACAGAGACAGATTATGTATGTGTAATATAGTAAAATTTATTTTCATATTTCATTCAAAAATAAAATTATTTGTAAAAAAAGATTTCTTCGCTCTCTTGTCGGTATACAATATGTATAACATATATATATATATATTTTTTTTTTATGTAGTTGTGTGTACGTTTTTTTCTCTTCATAACTCGATGCTTCTGTGTAAATACATAAAGGCGTACGACCATTAAAAAAATTACTCTTGGAATACTTTTTTTTCTTTGCTGTTTTTTATTCAAATCACGATGGAATCCCGTCGTTTGTGTCCCATTGTGTATCGTATCGGCACAGGAGCATTTCGTTACGCGTGTTTGTGTCTGTATGTTTTTTGTTTTCTCTGTGTTTGCTTGTGATTTCGCGCAGTATCGCTAAAAAATATATAATAATATATAAGTGTATACTCTAATGGGGTTTTTTTCACTTAAATACTAAATCACATGTTGTTTCATTACTTTCATACGTTTTGTGCAGCCGCTTCTGTCGCTTCTCAACATATATATATATATATATATATATATGCATATATAAAAAAATTTACACGCGTAGAAAAGAACCTTGCGTTCCTTGCATCTTTACATGTATGTTTTCTATTTTTTTCCTCATCTATACGGTCATTACACAATCAATCGCCGCAACAATGTACAATTACATCGCCGATTTATTCTATATACTCTTCTGATCAATCCTACAGTTTTTGCGTTATTATAGAAAAATAAGATTAGAGCGCATATACAATATAATATTTTCTTGACTTTTTACATAGCATTTATAAAAAAGGAAAGGAAGGAAAAGGATTGGGATACGAGAATCCCAAATAGAAGCATTTTTTGCAGAAAAATTTGATTCTCTCGATTTGTATTCTCGCTAAAGAAATCAATACGGGATTGAGGAACGATAGGCTAACCGGCACTGGTATGTCGCTGCCAGCGACGGCCGATTGCTCGTTTTCATTTGTAAAAATGTTTTTCTCTTAAAAAGGCACACTGTGCAGTGAATTGATTGCCCAGAAAGTCTTTCGACGAAGCACGCGCATTTAGACTTTCTTTCAATGAGAAATGAAAAAGAAAATGAAAAATCAATTATACTTTATAAAAAACAACAGAGAGAATTTCTCTTTTTTACACTATCTAGGCTTTTTCCCATCGGACTTTTTTGCACAATGATTAATTATTCTTCCCAGCGTTCGACAATATACAAAGAAATACAAGCGATGAAAATTCATTATTTTTATACAAAAATAATCCGCATCGCTATTGCAACAACGACGATAAGAACCTTTTAAAAGGAGCGCAATTTATACAAGAAACGTTAAAAAAACGTTACAAAGTTTTACGTGTATAAGTAAATATACACAAAAGTACAGAAGAAACAATGAAAGAGGGAGATCGAAGAACGATTTTTTTAATCCCCATCGTGTCTAGAGTTTCAAAATCGCAATGGCGTTGCTATATAAAAAAATTCGTATCCTTACATTTAATAAACGTAATTGTTTAGGCAATGTTTAGAGTCAGAGAGTAGTTAGCGTCGAGGGATTCATCTTGAGCGACTTTTTTTTCTTTCTTTCCTTCATTCTCTGTCTGTCTGTCTCTCTCTCTCTCTCTCTCTCTCTCTCTCTCTCGTATATATAATATATATATATATATACATATATAAGATAATCTCAAAATATTGTCCACGGCGCATATACACTATAATATATAAAGCGTCATGTTTTATTGCAATAAATAAATATACATTTATATTTTTACCATTATATATATTTGGCATTCTCAAATAAAATGTGAAAAAATCACTCAACTGCATCCCGATCATCAGCTGTTTCTCGGTTATAAAATGAATTGCACCTCGCAGAAGTTAATAGCGCGCGAGAAAACAAAGACAATTATTATTATCATTAGATTTAACTTTGAAATAGGAAAAATTTCAACGAGATTCTCGAAAAGTTTGCGTTTATAGCATGGAATTATTCAAGAGACGCAGTTTGCGCGTGCTGTGCGATGCGTACATAAACATGTATGTATGTACACATAGGCAGAAACATGAAGAGCAGTAAGACAAGAACAAGAAGCGAATCTATATCGAGCGCATGTCTCTTTATCCGATTATACTTTACAATATTTCGTATAAAAGCGCGTTTTGGTTTATGCAAAACAGAAGTCGGTAACTCGCGCGAGCGTCGCGCAAAGTTCTGCGGGGACTAGATGCATCTGCACGTGCGCGCGATGTGACAACGGGCCTACAAAGGGTCATATAATAAAAAAATAACGAGAATAAATGAAAGAAGATATTGATATTAGTTTTGGTCTATGTAAATTGTATGCGTGTGTGAGGCGCGTTCTTGCCGTTGAGAATGACACAATAAACCGAGTAGAGATAACGTATCGTTATAAAAAATAGCGCATACTTAATTAAGAGCACTAGCGCGCAACTAGTCCGTCGGCAGTCGTCACTTTCCAACAATAATATTCTAATACAAAAGAAGTGTAGCGACTGACGGCGCACCACTTGCGTTCGTCCATGCGTCTGCGTGTCCGCTGGATATACAGTATTTAAATATATGTATATATATATTAATATAGTTATAAGTTATACACGAGTCCGACCGCGCGGGAAATTCGAATTTCCCGGTACGGTTCTCCAAAATGGCGCGGCAATGTGTCCCTTCCTCCGATCACTCGCAGCACTACGTATAAATATATTTATGCATCGATACGTCACTCGTTGTCTCTCGTCACATAATTACACAGAGAAATCGCGACGATCTTGGAAGGGCAGCTAGTACCGAGGACGTCGTCTTCGTCGGCGGCTCGACGTCCGTCAACTGGTAGAATCGAACGAGTCGAGGGCAAGCTCGACTCAGAATATCTGGGGCATCGTGCCGATCTGACAGCCAGAGTTAACGTGTTCGATCACCTGTTCCTTAAGCCTGCTGATGCTCTCCTTGAGCTTGTTGATCACTTGGCTGAGGTCGCTGTTCTCGGTCTTAAGGACCTTGACCCTGTCTTCGAGCCTGGAAATCCTCTCGAGTTTGCGCCTGCGACACTTGGAGGCGGCGACGCGGTTCCTCTGCCTCTTGCGTTCGAGTTTTATGCGTTCTTGTGATTCCATATCGATGGGTGACATGGGCGGCGAACTCGACACGCTGGGCACTGTCTGGGGCTCGTCCTTGATCTGCACCATACCCTGACTGAGAAGCGACTCGGTGCTCTGCACGCTACCCGGTGGCTCGAGGTTCGTATAGATGGCGCCGTTTATGCTACCGGGCTCCTGCGAGCTGTCGGAGTTTTGGAGCTCGTTGAGGGCGTCCACGAAACCCTGGGCGTATTTCTCCTGATCCTCGGTGACGATCTTGCTGTCGAAGTAATTACCGACGGGCGTTGGTACGCTTGGAATCATGCCGTCGGCTGAGGTGAGGAACCTCTCGATGTCCGGAGTACTGAGACCGAGTTTCATCAGATCGGGCGAGTTGATCAGCGGAGTGATACCGGTTATCGACGGAGTCAACTGTCCCAACCTTGGTCGCTTCGATTGGGAACCAGCCTGTCTCGCACTGTTCAAGTCTAGACTGAGATTGCAGCGTTTCATGCTGCCGATCTCGTTACCGATCGGTCCGCCACCGATTCTGTTGAGACCGTTGCCATAGATCACCTCCTGCTCGTAGAACGACGGCTCCATGGTCGGGTTTCGCACCATCGAAGCAGAAGCACTATCAAGGCGTGTCTGCTCTCTTCGCAGCTGTATATTACGCACTTTGGTCCGACGAGCGGCCGCTATTGCATAACACTCGGCTGCTCCGCTGATTTTCCTCCTTCTCTCTCGCCCTCTCTCTCGCCCTCTCTCTCGCCCTCTCTCTCGCCGTCTCTCTCGCCGTCTCTCTCGCCGTCTCTCTCTCTCTCTCTCGCACTTTGTTGGTGAAAAAGGTGCGCGCGACTACTGTCTCACAGCTGACTCCCCGTCTGAGTTACGTACTCGCAGAGCACTCGCGAACTGTAATGTATAAGCACTACCGGTCAACACAACAAGATGAGTCACAAATGCATGCACGCAAACACACGTGCATATGCGTATTTAAGAAACGTCAAAGTAAAAGACACTGGCCTATAAAGAACATGCGGAATAGTCTCGAAGTCTATATAGGCTTTGTATCGTGTACGTATGTACATATAACGCAAGTTTGCTGTCGCTCTCGTTTCTCGAAGCGCACCGCGCAGACTCTCCGCAGTATCTGCTTCGACGGACTAAACCGTACTGCCTTATATCTCGTGACTCACGGCGGCTCTAAAAATAGAAGTGGCGTCACGCAGGCGCACAATCATTGGCGGTCGATGGCGTCAGTCGCGTGAGCTTATTGGCTAGCCGTTCGACGGCGCTAAAGAGTGGGGAGAGTTTGAAACGGCCGGCGCACTGTGTGGAGCACACACTGCCGCGAGCGCTTGCTGGCACCCACTTGCACTATAGCTATTTTCCCTCTCTTTGCTTTTTCGTTCGTTTCACGTTTGCCTGGAGACTTGGAAGTTGGAAGTTGGAAGTTGGAGAGTGAGTGAGCGAGCGAGGGACTCGCGTGTATATGCGCGCGCTCGTGGGTTTTCCCCGTCGGTCGCTGCTTTATTTTTCTTATACTCGCGGTCGTGCGAGAGAGAAAGATCGGTTATCTGTTTCGGCGGCTTTTTTCGTTCATCAACGTTTCGCTCGCTTACTTCGCTCCTTACTTTGTCCTTTTTTCGCACCTCTCTCTATCTCTTTGTTTTACGCGAGCCTGCATCTTTGCACATTGTTCGTAGTGTGCATGCGTGCATGCCTGTATGCGCACACGGCACAAGTCAATAAGCCGTAGATCGATAAACGTGTACAACGCGTTGGGAAGTCTAATGGGATTGTAAACGTGTTTCGGCGTACTGGCGCGTGTCTCTCTATACGTATAGCTATGCTTCATAGCTGTGTATATCTCTATAGCTCTACAGTCTACATACACCTATAGGTGTATACCTATTACCTATATAGATAGATAGATAAAAAATTGGCTCTCAAAGTATGCCTTTGCCAGAATTTTAAGTTGGGGCTCTTCCGAGAAACCTTGATTTTTATTTTTCCGTTATATACTCTCATTGCATAACTTTTTTTCCCTCCCGCTCGCAAACGCATGTATACACATGTTTAATAACTCTCTCGGCAAAAGCGAATTTCTCGCTCATTTGCATATACTTCATTTCCTTTCCGACACGTTCGATTTTTTTTCATTCACGTTTCGCTTCTCTTTCGTTCTGTTCCTTATTTGCGTTTCCTTTCTCGCTCCGCCTCTTTCTCTCGCTCGCGCTCGTGCACAGATTCGCATATGCGATCTAGACACCTACACGCGCTCACGCGAGTAGTTACTGGTGTGCGCGCATTCTACGTATACCTATATGTATAGTCAAGTTTATAGATTAGAACGCGCGGTCTCTTGTGCACAGAGCGCTAGATAATACGACGATATGCACAACTGTTTGACTTATTTCTCTCTCGATCTGTGTGGGTCCGTTGTTTGTAGAGCGAGAGAGAATAGATGTGTGTGTGTGTGTGTGTGTGTGTGTGTGTGTGTGTGTGCATATACATGAAACATCAGTATATGTATGCGGTCGATTGTAATTGTAATTTTACGTAAAAGCTGTGTATGTAGTGGCGTTTGACGGTAGCGTATATACTTTTACTTTCACATAATGCGCGCATAGCACGCACACACGCGACTAAGCAACCTTGAAAATTTTCACAGAGTTCTATACGGGACGTAAAAAGCTATAAAAGTCATGTTCTCTTTCATAAAGCAACTTATTGATTGCGTTCCCGATCGAACGTTTTATGAATGAAAGCATTGACATTGGATTGTATTATTTCTCTCGCAGAATTTCTCAACCGATATATTATTTTTCTCCGTATTTCGATGCGATACACGTTAAAACCAACGTGTTTACAAAACGTGTCGAAATCCCAAAATCACCATGTGAATAGGCCCTAAAACTTTCGTAGTTAGATACAAAGAGAGAGAGAGAGAGAGAGAGAGACAGAGAGCGAGAGAAGAAAAAACTAATAAACTCGACCTTGAGAATCTTCAGAAGTGTATGTATAAGTATGTATACACATCTCGACTGAGAGAGAACAGATAGAAGCGCACGTATCGCTTCCTGCGATCTTATCGCAGGAAAGAGCACTTAGGCGCAGTGTATATGTGTATATAGCGAACAATATAAGTGTCACACCCATGGCCCCGATCGCGAAAGTGTCGACGCGTGTGTTCTCTCTCTCTCTCACTCTCTATTCGTTGCTGCGAACGCTAGAGCCTGAGATTTGCCGCGGCACGAATGGCTCTTTTGCTTAGATTTAATTGCTCGCTGAGTTCTAACCTTGGTGTAAATATTATATACACACTCATACACGCATACGTTCACGTTGGTAAGTGGGTAAATGAGCATTAGCATATTTACGCGGAACATCGTAATTCCTTCTTTTTTTCGAAAACTTTTTTCTCTTTTTCGTTGCGACTCTTTCCCGGAACACTTATCAAAAATCACGTCTCTGCGAAATTTCCGAAAAATTTTGAAAAAAAAGACACAAAATATCGGTCCTGCGAAAAAGTTTTTCTAAGTAACAGTAGACACGCGCGCGCGATATACAAGTTGCTTCTTGGAGCTGTTTGTTTGGCAAAAGAAAAAAAATGAAGACTCCGATAAGGAACGAGAGCTTATAGATAAACAAAGTCTGATTCATCGCGAGTTTTCACGCTTGGAGTCGAGGCACAGGTATATAATTCGTTTACGCCTCCAACCGATCATTTCTCTTTGCAGTTGACCAAAACAATTATAATCTTGTTTGCTTCGCTCGATGCAGGTAAAGTGTTGTTGCGCAGAGCGCATTATAGTCCACTGTGCGCAGGTAAATTGTTTGTGCTCAGGGGCGTCTCGAACGGGGGCGGAGCAGTGTTTGCCGGTTTAGACCTGAAATGGAGAAAATCAACTAGTCGAATCTCCCCCCCCCCCTTCTCACTCACTCACTCTCTCTCGCTCTTTTGTATTGCGTCGTCGTTTGTGTCCCCTTATCTTAGGGATTTGCTCTCACTCTCTCTTGAGAATATCATAAATTTTCCAAACCGTTTTAGTGACGATAACGTCTGCGATCTATGCTGCCTAGTGAATTTTTATACGTATTCGAGTATAATATTATGTTAGCATTTTGCCGTAACATCGTTTTCTTTTGTTGTTAGCGTTAAAAGCTTTATATAAACTATAACTCTAATTGCGGCGCGCAACTGTTATTTTTCCCACGACTTCAAGTATACCTATGTACATATATGTATATATAGTCTACATATAAGCGCACGGTTATATAATTGGTAAACATACTTATAGTTTAGCACGGACGTCGCGCGTTTAGCGCAAGGAACTAAAAAAACATTATTAATTCCAACTTATAATACGCGTCGCTAAATTTAAAAAAGTTTTTGCTCCTTTGCGAATGACAAAACACGGCTCTCTCGTACACGGAATAATATAGCAAAATTCATCGCACGCGCGCCTTTGCGTTTTTGCACATTACAAAAATACATAACGTAAAGTTGTGAATAAAAACATCTACATACGTACACAGTCGCATATGTATCTGGTAAAAACACAGGCAATACAATACAAACGTTGCACGGACCGGTTTGTACGTGAAATCGCGTGCGTGGGCGGGGTCTTATTTTCTTTATTTCTATTTCATCTATTTCGGAACTAAGTTAAGCAATTAATTTCCGTTCCGACGGAAGGTTAAATCCATTAAACGTCAGCGTATATTCGTATATATCTTTTTCTCTCTTTCTCTTTTCAACCTCTTCTCTCTAAACAATGAGATGGACAATGTACGCGATTTCTTCCTGTCTGAGATTCTCTCACGCTTTTTTTTCGTAGACGCCGATTCCACCAAGGTCGACGTTTATTTTTGATTCGCGCTCGTATAGCTATTATTCAAGGTCTCGGTGAAGGAGTTATGTCGCCGTTCCACGCGTAGTTTCGTAATAACGGTTAATAAATGATTGACGGATCACTTGACAAAGTTGTTTACCGTCTTTGCGGAAGAGAGAGAGAGAGAGAGAGAGAGAGAGAGAGAGAGAGAAAGGTAGTGACAGTTTTGTTGATTATGGATAACAATGAGATTTTTAAAGATGGCAGCACTTACCCGTTGAACGGTTTGCGCGTGAATCTGTTTTATCGACAATCTAACTACATCGGTAACTACCAAGCAACGGTAATTATAACCGGTTTACCGACTACAGTAAATTGAACGTATGAATTTTTCAACTCACCACTAGAGGTGTTGAAGGAATCGAAATATTCAGAAGTCAGGTTAACGCCGTCTTGTGTCGACGTTATTAATTATCGAAGAGTAGAAGTAGACAAGTAGATCATCTACTGTAGATGGAATGCAAATGTGCAATATAATATATAAATTTAGTCATGTCAGAGGTTGAATCTACAAAATGTGAATCGATCGAAGAAGTCAAAAATCAGGAGCAGAACGTCGAAAGAGTTATGAATACACGAAGATGGTGCAGTGTGCCTTTGTGCAAATCGCGGAAATATCGTTCGTTGCACAAATTTCCAAGAGATCCGGAACTAAGGAAGAAATGGGCGATAGCTTGTCGAATAGGGAAGAAAATAACAGAAAATATGCTTGTATGCAGAGATCACTTTCTGCCTGCGGATTTTATTCCAAGTAAGCGTTGATCGTTTCGTAAAGAGATGTTTAAATGTCGGACTTTGTGCTTAATGTCAAATAGGTTAGGTCAGAGATGTTTGCGCGCTGCGGCGCGGGAAAACAGCTGTGATATTGGATTATTTGAATTCTTTTTTATCAAAACTGCGTATGCTTTTCTTTTAGGATGGGATGGAAGACTCAGAAGATTAAAAACAATTGCAATACCGAGCCAAAGTTTACCTACAAGGCCACTCGATAAGAAATTAACTCCGGCTCAAATGAAGCGAAAAGATGACAGAGCAGCGCGAGCTGCCAAAAGATTGGAACGTGTAATACCAAGGTATTTATCGATTTGATGTTGGTGAGTATTGATAAAAATCCTTTGGAAAATTTAGGGATAACAGATAACAGGTTGTCTATTTAAGGATACTGAAAGGATCTGCGTCTACCAATAAGTCAGTTAAAGATAATGATAATTGTAAGAAGTCTGAAATTCTGGACAGAGATAAATTGGGAGACGATGCTGAGACTGATGTTGATTGTTCTGAACCTGATGTGAATCTAGTCACCGAACAAGAATGTCAAGCTGTTAATGATGGAAGTAAAACGAATCGGATAACTTACAGAGAATATGTGTCCACTTCTGTGTGTTCGTGTAAAAGTGCGAACAAACTTATTGGAGAAAATAAAAGTTGCTACGAAGTTAGAGCAGCTAAAGTATTATTAGAATTTAATGAAATAGTCGACGCAATGACAAGATGTTCTGAAATCGTTTTTCCAATAAAAGATATTGTTTTAAAACGAGTAGAAGAATTTTATCAATGTGCAAGAAGATCTCATAAAGTATCATTTTATTCGCTTCTTAAAAGTGACAATCAATTACATGCTTTCACTGGTATCGATTTAAAATTACTCGAAATATTAAATAGATCGGTTAACCTATGCAAAGAGCTAGATTCATCAAAAACAGAGCTCTGCGTTAAAGAAAAAATAATTTTGTCACTCGTCAAACTTAGATGGAATATCTCATTTAGTTCTTTAGCTTACCTGTTTTATATTAACGAATACGATTGTATTCGCACATTTCACACGATGCTGCAGATTTTAAAATCTATTTTGAAAAGTGCAATTTATTGGCCAACGCAAGAGGATGTTATGAGTTTTATGCCAGAATCTTTGGAAAATTTAAAAAAAACTATTGTAGTCATGGATCGCAATGAAATAAAAGTGGAAAAACTCAGTTGTCCCAAGTGTAATCTATCGATAAATACTCTGTACAATGGTAGTGAGAAATTAAAAATTTTACTAGGTTTTTCCCAATGTGGCTTGATCACTTACGTCGGTAAAGCCCAACAAGGTATTGGTGCCACAAAAGAGACAATAGTTGATCCATGCTTTATATCAAGAATACTAGTTCCAATTAATGACGCAATTATGACTGATGGTTGCTTCATCGAGCAGGATTGTAACAGATTGTTTCTAGATTTGATTAAAAGTAGAAGAGAAAAACCATTTGATCCGGAATTAATGAGAACAGGAAATGCGAAAGAAAAATCTACAACTTATATAGAAAGTGCATACAAACGATTTCAAAAGTATCGATTTTTAAAATCGAATATTATGTGCGACCAAGCGTCGCTTATCGATGACATATCTGTAGTAATATGCGGTATTGTGAATTTGGGTAATCCAATTATTGTAAATAGTTTTAAAAACCAGAAATCTGAAAGTTAGAAACTAAAATCGTTTGAAAAACGATATTATCAAATAACGTACATTTATCGAATTACGATTTGTAATACTAGTTTGAAGAAGGAATATTTGAAAAATAAAAATCGATGACAATCTATGTTTGTTTTTATTATTTACAATGTACCAATTTATGTTAGCTAATGGCTTATTAAATATCACACTGTTTATAAAACGTCTTTCAATTTATTTTGTTCAGGGTGATTTGCCGATGCTTTTTTTTTTCTTTTTTTTTTATAAAACTTGACACAAATTATTGTTAATAATTACATAAACTAGATAGCGCAACAATGCTTTAAGATTCTTTTACTTTTAAAGTATCATATCGGTTTTATATTCGCCCAATGCATATATATATATATATATATATATATATATATATATAATTTTAAATCTCTATAAAACAATGGAAATTGTAATACATATTTTATACATTGTTTTTTTTTTAATTTTTGCATTAATTTATCGATAGTTTTTTTTAATATTCGTCATCAATGCAGCCTCTAGATTTGTTTGTAAATCTAGCGGACGATATAATTTACTCTATAACGTGGTAAAGTTGGTCTGACATACATAAAAAACACAGGCATGTCGCGATTATTCGTAAACACTTACACACAATTCGCGCAACACATCGCATTGTAGAACAATATATGTTTGTATTAATATCTTTGATAATAATAACAATAATAACAATAATAATATTATACGAATGAAATAATATTATGAATAATATAATATAAATGGCACTAGGCGTATTTGTAAATTTCTTTAGATCTCCTCAGCGCATCACGCTCAACGTGTCGCAGCAAACAAATTGTAATAAGGAAAAATAAGGAAATTTCCTATAGGCATCGTCGTTATATATAATAATAATAGTTAAATAATATACGTCAGGTTGGGTGGGTAGATGAAAGAAAAAAGAAAAGGTAAAAAAAGAGAAAATGAAAAAATGAATCTCAACCGTCATAAGGCGCGGCCATGTCATTGATGAAGGAACTTAATACTGAAATAATACTCGTCGCAATTCGTTATTCACGTTCCATTACATTAAAAAGCGCGATTACATGAAAAATCGAACTCGAACTTACTTGGACATTTTCCATTGTGTCACGCGTCAGGCGTCACGTGTCATCCAAAAGAACGAGAAAACTGAGAGAGTACAATAGAATTCACGCTAAAAGAATCTCGCCAGCGAGGAAAAAGAGACTAAGTGTATTTAGCGCGGAAATTTGTCGAAAAAAAGACAGCCGAGTTGATGGACGGATTGCTGCCGGCAAAAAGAACGTTCGTCGAAAAAAATAACTATACTAACTCTTACAGAAATGAGTGTTGTCAATGGTAAAAACCCTGTCTTGCCTCGTCTTTCGTTTCTTTGCTAACCGCCCTTTTTCATCTTCTTATTTCATGCTCGAGGAAAGAAAACGGAAAAATAGAAAATTAAAAATCGATCGCGGTCCACACCACACACAATGACGAATTTCTCATTGAAGCGCAATTGTGGTAGGTGCATAAGATTTGAAAAGAACATTCGATAATGGCTCAACGAAAGACACTTACTTGCATACTTGCATACTTCCAAGGCAAATAACTCGTAAACGTTCAACACCCTCGTAACACTATCGTCACACCATCGCTCAATATTTATAAATATATTTCACGTATATGTTCTCTTTATATACGTATTCATATATCTATATTATTTATAAAATTAACATTGCGTAACATAGAATATAAGTCGTATCTTTGTTTGGCACATCTCGTCTCGACTCGTCTCTATATAAGGATCTTGATAACGTTTCGTATGTACTTTGGGAATCGGCAGTCTCTTTGTCCAGATTCTCATTATTACGGACTTCTGGACCAAAAGAGTTGCACGAATACGGTTCTCGCACCTTTTTATACAATCTTCAGCCCTAAGAATCTAAATTATTTTAGTCTAACGTACAAATATTCTCATACTCTTAACAATTACAACGTTATAACGACTAGAACGTCTATTTATTTATTTTTATTTTTATATATATTTGTATATGTATATGTACACACACACACACACACACACACACACACACACACACACACACACACACACTCACTTATAGTTATACTTTCCATATACAACGAGCGCCTTTTCCAATCCATCTATGCCTCTAGAAAAATCACAAGAGGAACGTACGAGAATGAGATTTTTTTTGCGCGGCCCAAATGTCATTGCAGGTACATCGAGAAAATTTTAATTGCAACTTCGAATGTCTATATATAACGTATTTATAAATTACTAAGTATACGGTATAATTGAATTTTTGAATTTTTGTTCTTTTGTTCTTTTTTCTGGTAATAGCAACAACATTTGAATTATTTCACGCAACACCATTTCATCATTTCGCTCTTCGCGGTTCTTTCATAATTCTACGACGAGGACGATTTTATCTTCCGAACGGAATTTAATCGGCATGCGTCCGTTCGTGGACTTGACATTAATGCTGTTCCGTCGATTAGTAATTTATACGGACAAGGCACTGCGCAATAAAGTGTTTTTTAATCGCCTTATTATCTTATTAGATTAAGTTTCGACAATTTGCAAAATAACAGAAAACAAAAGATGTAATTTTAAACAATAGAGTAATTATAACTATCATCATATCCTTTCGAGTAGAACTGCCTAATGGAGCTCGAAGCTTACGAATATTGGCATATTATAAAAGTGTACCAAAAATGATTGTAACAACTGACGTGAAGATTTCGAGTTATCAAATTTTCCTTCGACTTAAACATTTAAAGACGATTCTTATATGTCTTGTTATTGAAGAGCTTATTTATTTTTGAAAGGTGTGAAAGGTGTGAAAGGTGTGAAAGGTGTGAAAAGTGTGAAAGGTGTGAAAGGTGAGCTTTGAGAGGAAAAGTCGAAGAATATGAAAAATTTGAAGTAACAAAGGTTCGCACTTTAGCGGATCCTCGAGGATACTCGATTGAAAAATAGTCAAAGAGTTCGCGAATGCAGATTCGTCGTTTAAACTATTATCCATTGTATGTGCAATAGATTGGATGATATTAACAACTACAGTTAGAATATCGTCGCATGATTAACAATAGTGTCTTCAAAAAATGTCTGCCATTAGCTGGCAATAGTACAATCACGTTACGTATACCCGTGACCCATTCTTGTTCTCAGCTTTATATATCTTAAGTAAAATAGAAAAATGGTCCGAAAGCTTACGGGCTAGAGAGGACTTGGTGTGTAAGTGTGCGAGTAAGTGTGCGAGTAAGTGTGCGAGTAAGTGTGCGAGTAAGTGTGCGAGTGTGCGTGGGTTATGTCTGCTTGTCCAATTCGTAGTTCGAGGCAGGTAATCATTTATCAAGTTTTTCGCCAACTCAGGTTTCGTGCGTTACAAGGGTAGGCATTTCGCCCTTTTCTGAACGGCTACTTCTTTACAGTCAACCTTAGTGGTCACAGCGAAACTCTCCTGTTTGACTGTTTCCTCGACCGATATCCTACCTAGACGCTTCTTCATGCGAAAAGGTGTTGCCTTCGGTGAGGCTACTTCACCTTGTTCCTTCTTCTTGGGACTTACCAGCTCTGGTTCTGAGCAGTGGTTCGCTTTCAGCTCAGTCTTCTCGTACACCACACCGTCTCGTTTTTCTTCCGTTGAGTCGACTTTCCTCTTCGTTTCTGGGACTTTCTTCGTACATTCGTTGCGTTCCTGTTTCGAGTTCTTAATCTCGTTCTCGATCTTCAGCACCTCCTTCTCAACCGAGATGCCGCTCTTGGTAGCAGCGACGATTGTTTTGTCGTTCGTTTCCTCCGGCGGGGTATTGAACACGTCCGAACTGCAACTCTTAGAGTCGCAGGTGATGAGAGCAATTTCCGAGGACTCTGGAATGTCTTCGGATCGTGGACATCGGGCCGATGCGAGGGACAGTGCTCTAGTTTCAGTCTTTTCAAGCTTGGACCTCTCGTCGTCAGCGTAGTCGAGCGAGAGGCATCGTTTCTCGAAGAGCGCAGGTCCCTTCTCGGGAGACTTGACGCAAGCAGTCGTTTCATCGGGTTTAGCTTCGAGGGTATTGACGCGGGAGGGACGACGTACGCTGTTCTCTCGCTCGATCGACAGGCAGAATTCCTTGTCGGTTAGGAGTATTCTTTTGGGGAATGGCTTGAGCTCGGTGATTTCTGTCTCGTAGGTCTTGTCGATCGACGGAGTCTTCAGCAGGCTCTTCACTTTCTGGAGCTCCGATAGTAGGTCCAGTGTTTCCTGCGACGGTTCGTGTATCATCCTTCGGCGCTGATTCGAATCCGTGACCGTGCTGCCGTTCAGCTCGGACAGCTCGATCGGATAGTTGGAGTGATCCACACCTTGCTGCTTGCGCAGAACCGATCTTGTTCTGGATCTGCGGTGGTGAGCGTCGAGCTTGTCCTTGCTCTTCCTCTCGTTCTCCACAGATTTCGATCTAGCCTTTGGCGAACCCTCGGCTTTGGCTTTTTCAACTTTTGGCGAGATCATATTTTCCTTGACGATCAGTCGCTTGAGCGCATTCGAGGTGTGCTGGTTCCCCTGTGTTCTGCGTTTGAAATCGGCATAGGTCTCCGTGAAGATTTCCTGACTGTTAAATCTGTCGTGCAACTGCCTGATGCTGGAAGATGTGGAAACGACGGAGCTGCAGGAACCCTTGCCATTGAGATCCTTAGCGCCGATCTCGGCGAAGACTGGAGTAACCACTCGCTCCTTCGTTAAATTGTCGGAGGAGGCGCCGCGTCTCTCGAATCGATCGTGCCTGCTTTTTCGCTTGTCCAGAATATCCTCCGATATCTGTCTGCCGTTCTTGACCACGTCGAGCTCCTTGTAGATAGCGGTAACCTTCTCGGGAGTGACAGAGCTGTGGGCCCTCTTAGTTGGTGAGTTGGGTACGCTTTCATTTCCCTTGTTTTCTTGATTGGTGGCAACGTTGCCGGTGCCGATCTCTTGGTTGTTCTTCCGGGGTAGTCTCCGTCTGGGAGAATTACCCCAGCTGATCACTTCCATGGGCGAGTTGAGACACGAATTAGAAGATATGATCTCCTCACTCGTGGTTACGCGACACTTGACCAACTCAGCCACACTGGCGCTGGTCGTTTCGAAGTCGGAATTGGCCAGAGCGCAGAGCTCGTTGATTCGCGGCATACTGCTGGGTCCTGATTCCAATACGTCGTCCAGCGAGGCACCGCGCAGTGGATCCCTGTGAGGAGCTTTCATTGCCAGAGAGCTATCCTCCAGGTCCTCCGTCTCGAAGGAATACATTTTCAGCAGGAAGTTTTTACCGGATCTGCGCCTCTCACCGGTGGAGAAGCTTCTGATCTCGTCCCTACGCTCTTTGGGCGTTTTCTTCTCAGGCTCTTCGATTATGGTGTCCCGACTATTAGGTTCCGCGGGTTTCCGCTTGTCGCTCTTGGGCGTGTCGAAAATGAATTTATCGAGCGTCCGGGATGAGCCGATTTTCTCGAGGGAGGGCTTATCTACAGCGCGACTCGGGCCTATTTTTTCGAGGTAAGGCTTACCCATGATTATGGGCGCGAATTTGGCCAGTAACGGTCGGTCTTCCGTCATGGAAATGCCGATTTTCTTTAGGAATGGACGCCTCCTCTCCTTCTCTTGGGGTTTGGCATTGTCGCTCGTTCGCTCGTTTAGCTTTTCACTACTGTAATTGGAGGAATTGTCACTGCTCTTGGACCTGGCGCGTTTGTTTCGAGGGTGAGGTGTAAGCGGCGTTCGCGGGGTTCGCGGTGTCATCTGAGGGCTAGCTTCGGGATTCGGACAGGTCTCGTCGAGTAGCGCGATCGCATCGCTGAGAACCATGCAGGCCTTGCGGGGTGCGCTAGCGCGGGGGTTCTCGCTCTCGATGCTGCTAGTACGCGTGGAGGCAGCGTCGACGCCTCGACTGGACGTCGTCTCCTTGTGGTAGCTGCTACTGTCCTGAAAATCGTGGGACTGGTTGTAGGCGGGGCACGAGCTCTGATCGATGACGGCTGCGGGAGGACTGTCCTTCGATACCGAGGATGCGTCGTCGGTGGCGTACCAGGGCTTAACTCGGAGATCCTCGGGCCGCAGAGCCGGACTCTGAGGTCCGAGGGTCGCGCTCCTGACGAAGGCGTTCTTTTGATGATGGTGAATGACCGGCTGATGAGCAACCGCCGCAACCGCCGCAACCGCCGCAACGGCAGTAGCGGAGGTCGAGGGCAAGGCGTCGGCCTGCGTGGTCGCCGAGGCGGCGAAGGACGACAAGTGCTGCTCCATTATCTGCCGGCGGTAGGTCGAGCAGGTGGCGAAATACGGTGCCGCGGGCCTCGCCGTCTCGATGACAATTCGGCCCTGGGCACAAGGTACCACGGGCTCGCCGTCGGCTGGTGCCTCCTCCGGCGTTAGGGGCAACGCCGCGCCCCGGCCAAATTCGATGAACCACAGCTCGTCCCGCAACTCGCTTTCTCACTTCTTCTCGTTCATATCTTTATTCAGATAGTGCAGTACGTAGTGCAGAACCAGATCGTAGCAGTATTTGTACTCCGTCTGCAACAAAACGTATTTAGTTTCTCATTATTGACCGCTCAGACCGCGCTCCGTTCAGTTTGCGATTCGGAATCTCGCGAACGGAGATCCTTTGAACCGAATTATACCCAAAGCAATGAAATGTCAATTTCGTCTTAACGCGTTGCGTCTAGATCTATTCTGCGTTTAATGAAGCCGAAGGAACGAGTCAAATTTACAAGTCAATGTGACGCTAACCATGTTTTCAACGAGCTGGGGTCGATGTCGTCGGACAGTCTTGACAGCTTGGAAGATGTCGACTTCGCCGTGTTGTATAACCTGCTCGATGCAGGCATTGGCGGCACAATAGACACCGCATCGACTACGCCCATCTGGCGAGACAACGGCGACGGGCCCGTAATCGGTGCGTTGACGCCAGCGTTCCACCATGTTCATTAGCTCAACGAGGCTATTGGTCGACGTCGGTACCGCCTGCCCCATCGGCCAGCACGTCAGCTGGAACAACTGGACCGTTTTTGGAGGAGCCTTCACACCGGCCATGAGTTCGGTCAGCGAAACGATCTTCTTATTTATACGGAACACCTGTTCACAGGATTTCGATATTTTATTGAAATATTGTAAATGCTCGAGGTACAAAGTATAAACTCACCCAAGTTTTGATATTGGTATAGTGATTGTGACTGATGTGGTCTATCGTAAAAACAGGTCCGTATTTTTTGGATGATCGTCCATCCGGCCAGAAATTAGGGTAGTTGGTGGAACCGGTCGGTGGTACGCAAAGCACCACGACGGCAGCACATTCGTAGTCGTAAACCAGAGACCAGAATTCACCGAGACTGCGCTGCACTGGCCATTCGGTCACGATGTACTCGCGCGGCTTCGTGTAGCCCTGCGAACGAATTCGTAATTAATTCTTAACTTTTTCAGATGGAGCGTGAATATAATTAAGAAGCGTTCTCGCATAAAAAATGAAGTGGCGCATAATGCCAACTGAGTATCTCTTCACTGTTGCATGGAGATAAGTGTAGTTTAAGTGCGTGAAATATGGGACACGCAGCGGTATACATACATTCGTCAAGCGGTCCACACCTATTCGTGTCACGTACGACTTAAATTAAACGAATATTTGTTTTCTCTTCTCGTGCATTAGACTTGAAATCATTGCCGAACGCAGTTCGGCAAATATTGAAATAAATATTTACAAAGCAAGTAGGCGAATAACGAGGTTTTAATATAACTTACATCAACGAACACAGCATTTATGTAATCCGTGTAGGTATTTCCTTGAAAACTTGTCAAGTATGGCCGGAAATTGTCGGCTGTAAATGAAAAACAATATCGTTGCGAAAAAATCAATCATCAACACACCACCGGAACATAAATTTTCATTTATTTAACAGTAGAATGTTCGATTGGAATAACGCAACGTAATATGCAGCAATAAAATAGGAGAAAGAGGATGAAAACGTTAATTGCAGAGAGAAATAGGTCGAGCAATTACTACATAAGTACTACAGTGTAAGTATTATACAGAATGTAAGGCAAACTCACGTGGCACTACGAGGACGTCTCTGTTCTTCTCACGATTGTCGGCTCTGTGACCGCCAGCGCAGTCGCCTATCGTGAAACGTGGGGTTTGCTTGCAGATCTGTTGATACTCGCGTTGGTACTCGTTGATCTTCGTTATTTGGCTCTTTTGACTTTTCTGTTTGAGACGCACCGACAATTCCGAGACTGGGAACCACGAGGCACCGCATATCACAAATTCCTCCAGCGTGTCGTACACGAATTTGTACTGGTCCTGTAGAAGTTTCATTAACGCTTATTTATTTATAATCTAATTTTTACATTCCAGTCAATGGTTTCGTTGAAGCTTTTATAAAGATAAAGCATCACTGTACAGGGCTGGCTAAAAGAAACTGATTATTTTCTTCTGACCGTGCGTAATACTAGAATTGGTGGGACAAAACGTTACACGCCATATTATACGCCATATTATACGACATACGTTACACAGAAAGTAAATAAGCGAAGGTTTGTTTTCTTCCAGTACTCTAACACTGAGTGTGTTTATTTTGAAGACGCTTTTCCACAAATATTTTTTCTGACTCGATGCTGTTTTGGCGTTAGACTTTAGTCTAGTGGTTTTTTCCATTGGCAATGATCTCAGCGTGAAGAAAGTCATCTCGCACATGTGTCGTTAGTTCAGTTTTAAAGTATGCTTGGTTTTATTCCAAGAGGTATATTCATATATTCATTTCGTATAATTGAAAGAAAAAGAGTTTTAATACAAATAATCAACAAATAACTTTTATTTTGAAAACTAGCATTTAAACAAAGTTGCGAATGTTTATTTATAGACTTTTCATTGCGTTAAATTAGCAGTCGTAAATTAAAACAAGCCGCGTTAAATTCGAAAGGTCCGGTATCATCGCCAATTCCCATAAAAGCACGAATGAAGATTTTCGATAAGACTGCTAAATAATCCTTCGCGATCTTGATATATTGAAAACACACATTGCAATTCTTAACTTTCCCACCGAGATTTGCATCCGATTCTGAGGCATAATATATTATTCTATTCGTATGGTATATGTATATTAATTTCTATGAGCATAAGTTTAGTTATTTACGTTCAACAAGAAGAATGGGAATTTCAACAAATATTAACAATAAAGTTCTTTTGCTTTTGCTCAAGCTTGTATTTTCTAGGCGAACACTGTTCAAACGAACGATTGGATAAAAAAACTTTTATGCAGTATTTAGAAATACAGAAATGGAGTCTATAGTGAAGAGTTTGCTTACTAGATTCTCAATGAGACCTTTCCGACTTTGCCGAAGCTTCTTCAGATAACCAAACACGTCGAACGCGTCTTCCTCTTCCGCAAGCTCCATGTTCGCATCGATCGCCAAGTAAACACCCGATCGTCCACCGCCGTCGCTGTTAATTCGCAAAGAAAGCATAATATTATCGATTAGAAATTTCTTACGATTATTAAGGGTATAACACCTGAGTTGAACATCGAAAATAAAACAATTATTGGTCATAGAAAAAAGAGCTCACAAACTTATATCGTTTAAGTATAAAGTATGATCTTTCTACATTAAATTAATCCATATTGCTTATTTTGCTACGCAGTCAATTTCGCAGCTCATTTTCGCAGTTCACTTTCGCAGTTCATTTTCGCGGTTCATTTTCGCGGTTCATTTTCGCAGACTGCGCTTAAAAGGTTCATATGGAATAATATCGTTGGTTCGCCGGTTTACATTTACAAAAGAATCTTTATTTAATTGTTAAATCAACACACATGAGATTTATCATTCTCAAATTACGTATATACATCTTATAATCGTTAATAATAATTAAAAGAACAATTATTTTAGAGAAGTAGCGATTGTCAGAGTAGAGAAAGAGGCCGAGACAACCGCGCTGTATCTTTCTATAAGAGTCGCGAGCTTCTGCGATTGTTTTTCGCTAAGCCATTCCACAACCTCTCGTTTTTCCAAAATCTGCTTTGTCCTCTTTTTGAAAATGTTAACTTAACATTTGCGATCTTGTCAAGTTCATTTATTACATTAATTTGTTACAATAATTCAAGCTGTCATTAATTACGAATGTCTGTAAATGTCACGAAAAAGTGTCATTTTATGTCAAAGCAAAATAATTAAAGGTACATACAAAACCGTTGTGCGAGACCCACCAATTTATAATAGCATCTCTTGTGCAGAGATGCTGTTTATTTTAATTTTTACTCTCACGTAAACAGCTTGAATATACCGATTAAATTTTAAAAATCAAAGTTCAAATGATGCTTTTGCTGTTGCTCACATGATGACGTGTGAGTGGGGCTATCGAATTGTATGCCTATGAATTCATTCCTAATACTTAAATTTTTAACGAAACTCTGAATGAAAAAGGCATTATTTTCAATTTTCAATTTTCAATTCGACAGTCCGAAACTACATAAAAATCAAAAAATCATTAGAGCTTCGGATATGAAAAATCCATCAAAAGCAACATTTGAAATAAATTCATATCTCTCCGCAGAATGGTAACATTGACTGATGATATAAATAACATACCTTTTGGAAAAACTTTATAACTTTGCCGTAATATTATATATTTTTTGTGCGTGTACTTAATGTACTCAGAAGTACGAAATATTAGGAAATCACCTGGATTGAGCTGTCTTTCTTTTATGACCAATTAAAAAAATCGTTTTCTATTTGTTATTTTAATTTTGATCGTTCAGTTTTGATTCACCCTCTTAATTACATGAATGTAATCTCACTTGCAATGGACGACCATAGGTCCGGCTTCACTCTTTAAGGTCGACCCAACGACGGCTCTGACGCGCCTTCGGAATTCCAACACTGCGTTACCGAAAGGGCACGTGTGCGAGTGCCACTCTGTATAATGAAACTGTAGTATCGTCCTTTCTTCCGTGACTTCCTGCAAAACGAACAATGTTCGACATCTACGTACAGGTGTGCGTACCTATAACCTATACACCTACACACGTATGAACGCTTGCGGGTGCAGTTACATTGCAGTGCCACTTCACTGCGATGTAATTCAACTAATTGACCGAATCCAGAGCAGAGAAACGAGTGGAGTACAACCGAGCGCAATAAGTCGATGTTAGAATTTTAATAATATTAATAGTATTGCGGCTTAGCCTCAATACTCAGCTCGTTAGTCTATTTTTCGCGACCGTTTCTTCAGAAAATTCGTTAAAAAAAAATAGCGCTGCATTATTTTTGACTAGTTTAACCATAATTCTGGGACACGAGCAGATCATAAAAGGACGACATTGAGAATGTAAGGAGCGAACTTACGTCCTTTTCGTCCTTCTTGTACAGCTTTATCGTTCTTATGTGAAAATTCGCGAGTTCCTCTTCTTTGAGCACGGAGACACCGATGCCGCCGTAGTCCTCGTCCTTATCTTTGCTAGCTGGCCAGTACTGCATGCACATCACCTGATGAAAAAATCACATTTTTATCGTGAAAAATCATTTCCCTAATACTCATCTAGCTAGCAATGTGAATTTATGTATAATATATATATACAAATATATATACATATACGAAGCCCTCGTAAATCTAATTAATTTTCTCGCTTACTTACGAGTGCTGCAACTTCTTCTACGAATAAAACTTTTTCCTACGAAGAGCTGGTAAACCATAAAGTATGTGAAGGATCATTTTATAATGATTTGGTACATTTTTTGATATTTAGTATCCTTGGTGCGAATGGCTCAGAGGCACTATTTTCAATTAGTTTCACGAGAACACTTCGGCAGTACTGTATAATGATACTGTACAATGAATGGTAAGAATAGCGCATTCTAGAAAATTTGACCTAATTTAATAGAAAATAATTAAATAGAAAATAGTTCACGAAGCAGATCTGCAGTTCTGTATCTCTAACAATTATGGATGTCCCAAAAATCTAATTATAAATATTAGATTTATTGTACCGAAGTTGTAACTCGAAAATTCTGTCTATCCAAGGAAAAATGTATAAATAGCCTAACCCTAATAAGAATGCAACAATGACTATGTACTAGATATAGCATTTAATCAATTCCGAAGCGATAAGAACTGACCAGAACTGAAATGAGTTTGCAATATATGTACAGGTAAAGTACTACAGACGGTAGCAATATTCCTAATGTCCTAATGTTTGGACTCCAAAATTCGATTTACCCTAGTAAGAGTGGGTCAACTGACCAATACCATAACCATGGATAAGGTATGTCAGTCAGTATTAGTTTTCCGATTTCTGTAAGAACTCTGGCCCGATATCTAAGCAATAATAGAGTGATAAGAACGAGCTGCAGTATAGCTGTAGTAGAGTCTGTAGTGAATAGTTTCGTCTGTAGTCTGTAGTTTCGGCATCGATTATATTAAAAATGAGTTTGAGTTGTACAAGTCTGAATTGGATAGTGAATGATACACTAATGATACACTAATACGAACTACAAGTGGATTCAACGTGCAGCAGTGGCGAATCTTATCAAAGACAAATTATACAACGTTTTTGTAACGAGTTTTTAAATGTTCAGAACAGATCGATAAAAGCGCATTTACCAAAAGCATATCTATACGAAAAATCGGATGGAAGTTTAATTAGTCGACCATGAAACTCAACGTATGCTGTCTCAAAACGAATCGGTGTATTATATAACGGGCAAAGAGCCTGTGCACGTGCGCAACTTTCGGCGCGTGCGGTTGAGAGTCTGCGCGGATAAACTTGACACGCAGATCAACTTCTCGCGCAATTTCGCGCTGCGGCAATTTTGACCAGTAGTAACAGCGGTCGACCAATAAAATACTCCTCGTATGTACGCGTGCGAGTGCGCCTGTCTGATTCACCGCACTCTGCTTCCGAGCTCGGATTTCCCATAGCTTCGAATTGATGAAGAAAGTTCGCTGAGACTTTGCGGAATTTCTATAAGGACAGCGAGAAATTCAAAACACAGATAAGAGCTTTCGAGATGTAGGTCGAGCTGACAATTCTCATCTGGGCGCGATCTACTTATCGGAGATCGGTTGAAAAAAATCCAACCTCTCGGCTCACGCTCTTTCCAAGAAAGACTTTTAAAGCCATGCTAATCGCTCGCACCAAAAGGTGACCTGCTTTTTTCCATTGAAATCCAAGACAAAATGTAACTTTATCGTAAGCCAGAAATTCCTCGAGCATGTGAACAAATGCAAATTGTCAGTTTACATTATACTCGCACGTATGCGTAATGTATAATGCACGACAATCGACGAATGCGTTTTCCACTCACTGCTATCTAGCGAGTTTTCATTTTTTCCAATACACACACGTCGTGCCTTGCGAGACGTTTGATTGGAATGCGATTGGATGGAAAAATTAAATTTATCCCTCGAAGCTTTCCAAGATTCTTTCGACTTTTTCCTCGAGACGAGCAATTTCGCGTCACTTTCACGATCCTCGATCTTTTTGTCGCGAGTTTTTTTTCTCCTATATTCAATGAGCTATTCGGAAGCATCGACGGTACGTTGAAAGTTTCCAAGAGCCGATAGCTCAGTTATATTTGACTTGGCTTCACTTTTCGAAACGAACGAATGAGATTAACGCGTGCCTGAATATATGCATTTTCGTACAAAAGGTGCACACGCAACGAGCGAACAGTGCTTTTAGCGTTTTTGATTTAATTTCACCGAATCATGTTTAATAACGTCGTACGGTTTCACACCCCTTTGATTCTGCATATCGTATTCCATTCTCTATGTACAGGAAATGTACACAGGTATAATGGATTATTTAGTATATAGAGTTCATTCTTTTACCAATGAAACTGAAGATTTAATCAACTACTATAAATATCATTGTAAGATCAACTTACTTCAGTTATAACGTTAAATTTACAGAAAAGGTTTAGCAATCTATGTCCAAGACCCTTGTCATTAATCTATATCGCGTTGTAATAAATGAAAATTTGATTAAACTCGATTAAAAACAATGATCAATAGTTGACTAACAGACCATTTTATCTGATTCATTTCCTAGTAAAAGACTATAGTCAAAGTTGTCTGTTTAAACATCTTTATTGCAGCAATTGGAAAGAAGTGTACGTCTGACCGAACTTCGTCATGTTCCACTTTCAAACTCGCTTCGATGCAACTGCGATAAATCCCTGTCGTTTCTTTTTCCTTCCGTATAAGTATTATATAAATTTATTCTAATAATGAAAACGAGATGGAGAGAGTAGGGAGATGAAGGGGGGGGGGATGGACAACAAGAGGAAAGAAAGTTTCTGTGAGAGTAAAGCTCGAGTCTATAAAACTGAGGAGAAAAGGTACACAGTAGAGAGATGCGACGGCCTAAGTAACTAGTTCGGAACAAGTTTTCCGTAACTCACTTAAGGACAGTGTCAGTCGAAGGTAAGACACGTGTTTGCCGTAGCGGAACCTTCGCTCAATCAAAACTAAATTACGCGGAGCGTGTCAGCGTCAACTTTCGCTGAAAGTCTATCGCGTATCGTCGCGCGAGAAGAAGAAATTTCTTTATTTTCCCTCTTCTCTCTTCGGAAATCGAAACGAAGCTATACAACCTCTTGAAATGCACTTCTTTGAGAAGTTGGAGAACTCTCGTTTCAAGAGGCTCGCGAGAAACATCTTCGGTGTATGATTGAAGCCTTTTACCTTTATGAAATCGAAAGTTTTCGTGAGCATGACTATGCACGCGGCTCGTTCCTGCCAGACCATTCGCCAAAATTCTACAACGGTATTTTCCATGGGTCCCTGAGTTACGATGTAGGCATTAGGCTTCAGTATGCTCTGAAATTTAACAAACTTATTACGATCAAATTGCAAAAGAATATTATTACAAATTTTTTCTTTGGATAGCCTAGAAAGATGTACTTTGACCTAAAGCTTTAATCTGTAGTAACTTTGTGAAAACTCACATTTTCTTTATTCAAAAAAGTAATTTTTTGACAAATACATTTTCTTAAATATAGTAAACATTTTTTAGTCGACTTTTTTACACTAGTGTGCTTGATTCGATTGGACTATATTCTCCCGTTGAAAATATTGTGTTCTCACTTAATTATATTAATTCTATTGTAATACAAGGTAATATTTAATAGTCTTTGGACAATGGCAACGGTGAAATGGTACAACACGAATTGGAATTTCACCTTCGGTGTTCAATGTTTGTTGACTATTAAATAGATTGAATTCAATTGAATAATTCAAATTGGTTCCCTATTTAAGAATAGCGAGTTCAGATATTGTACTATGTCGGAGAAATGAGTTGATTATATAGTAACTGTGACAGTTCAATGTTTGAAAGTACAAATGTTTGTATTTTTAATTTTCAAATGGAATTTATGCAGTAAAAATTAGCACGGTTAAACTTCTTTCTCTTTTCTAATAATCTTTGCAATTACATTTTTATAGTATTTATTTGTGAAATATTCTCTACCCGCTGTTTCACCACTTAACGCGGCTTATATTTAAGTAGATTCATCATTGAAAAGTTAATAAAGTATAATAAAGTATTATATAAATTTTCAATCACTTTTTCAGTTAAATTATATGATCTCTTATATAAAGGACATTTAACATGTGATCGTAACGTATCGAATAGTGCTAAACTCTGCGAATTGAAAATTTTGCAGAAATTATCATGTATAATATATAATTATATTAAAATACAAATTTAGTAAAATTTAGAGCTAAATAAGTGAATTGATTTGAATTAAATAGAAATTTGTACGTACAATGGTTGAATGAAAAAGACACTTTTTAAGTATTGCTATTTTGTGTTATTATGGAAGACATGAAAAATATGGACGTATAGAATTCGAAATTATTTTCTTACTATATGAAAACGTTCTCTGATAGAAATACACGTTGGAATAAAAGGAAATAATTTGGATTGGTGCATCATACAGTACGAACAATAGCGTTACATCTATCACAGTTACTGTATTTTAGTAGATTATCTTTGATTCCAAAAGTACCATTATTTGAACATTTTCCGAAACAGATTTTTCCACGATTAACAATGAAAAATCATTTTTCCATAAAAACCTTACATTGTCTAATTACATTTTTCAAGAGCATACATGTCTCCATTTTTTATTTAAATTAATGGATTCTATTGTAAAGGCCGTTTTTCCCAAGTCCTCTTTGACGGGCTATCCTGAACGGAATCGATCCCAAAAAATTCGAGCGATACATTTTCCACTAATTTGAAGGATGCTCTTTTCAATGGTGATGCTTAATATTTCATAAAATCCATATTTACCGTTGAATAATAAGACATAAAAAGAAAAATGGCAATTTTTCGCCAAATGTTTTTTCGTACTAGTTTTAAAGTTTTTATAAATATGTTTCCGATGTCTGAACTTAATTGGAAAAATATTTTTGGAACCTGCGGATTTTTTAAATCAAGCACAATGCCGATTGGTACGGACCCATTAACTTATAAATTTAACAGAAATTTCTAAAAATATGCAGCAAATGAAAATATCTTAGAATTAATGTATGATGTAATGAGTTCTGAGATGAATTTTAAGTGAAACGCGTAACTTTCGAGAGAAAACTGTAATAACTGTTTTATTTTTCTTTTTTATTCTAGAATTGATGCACTTTAGTATAATAAAGCATGGTTCTTGTATGAATATGCATGAATGACTGCACGACTTTTTCTTCGTTTATTACTAAATAAAATAAAATTCTTATGTCATATTGTTGGACTTCGAAGAAGCGTCCTTAGAAACATATAGGATTACGAGGATAGTTTCTTCAACATTACAAAGTAAATGTAATTAAAAAATTCGAATGTCGTCCAATAAGTGTAAAAATTGTCATTATGTATAGAAATACTCACATCAACATACGATGCGTTTATGTAATCTGAATCCGGTCGACCGTCTATAGTTTCTAAAACGACCCTGTTGTAATCATCTGGAAAATAATAAAAGTCTCATTAGAAAACCAACTCGTGGTATACGTTCATGTAATTCAACTGCAAATTTCACTGGTCAAGCGCACAAGATGCGAACGTCCTGAGTAATCAAAGCGACTTAAAATCAGTAAATTAAATGAAAGTATATGTACAAGCTTCATTACCCTCTCGACTAACCTTTGGACTGCGTAAACTCACTCTCGTCCCGCAGAAATATTAATAAACTCTCGAGACTAGTGCGAGAGCGAGAGAGAGAGAGAGAGAGAGAGAGAGAGAGAGAAGGACGGAAAGTCAAATAGAAACCAAGGTTGAAAAAGAGTGTAACTATATATGACGAAAGTAGCTCGCTTTTGTGTCGTTGGACTATAAAGCATTGTTCCCAAGCGCGTTCTATAGCCAAAGCTCGGAAATAAGTGAAGAACGAACGATAACCGGAGCTTTCCACACGCTTCGAATTGTGGGCTACACCTCAACTGCCTTTGCATATTTGAAAAAGGGAATTTCTCACGGTCAATGAATGAAAATGCACGAGTGTCTCTTCGGTCGGTGAGTAAAAAAAAAAGAAAATAAGCGAAAGAGAGACATGGGCTGACAAGCGCTCGCGTGAAAGGGCTATGAAAAATTCAGCTACGATGTCAGACTGCATTTGTAAGGAGATGTACGTATAGAACTTCGCGCATTTTACTACGTATTAAAACTCTTCTATTGCACTCGTTACATGATGTATATGTGTCTTTGACGTGTATACATATATATACATTCGCAAAAAGTCATCCACTCTTTTGAGTTTATCTCTTTGGCGTACAGACTTATACATACTTATACATACACATTCTTTTGATGCGAAAACACGCGCGAGTTTTTTTCACCGTTCGAAGTAGAAAAGTGTCTTATTTGTTGGCGGAGCCGCTTTTCACTTGCAGTTTTTCTTCGAAAGCTCCCCAGAGTCAAAGATGTTTCGGAGAGCTTTTACTCGTTGTAAAGCTCCTATTATTGCCTTAGAGGCATTTATTTTATTTTCCTCATTCGGAAAAGGCAAGAAGAGTAATGTTGACGAAATGTGAATTGTACGCTGAGAGAAAAAATGTAGTAAATTATATTTTCTAGTAAAAGTTGTAGTATCTCATAGCAAGATTCTATTGCAGTAATAATTGATTGATAATATTATAATTAATATTACCTAAATAACAAATTTTATTAGCAATAATAATAATTTAAATTGGAATTATTAAATGAAACTGGAACTAGCGAAGCTGTGCATGTCACTAATGGATATATTAATGATATTAGTCCAGCCGAATGACGATACGTATAAGCTTTTGAAATTGGTTCTAGAAGTGGTCAAAAAGTTATAAACAAAAGAGTTATGAACAATAGAGTGAAATTACAAAACAATTACAAAAATGACTATTCTCGTTCTAATATATTTAGCAAATCGATATTTTTTCAAATTTCCATAGATCTAGTAGGATATTTCGGTTTTATTTAATATGTATCAACTTCCTGCATAGTAAAAATGACTATGTTTGCATAGAGTGTATCCAACCGCTCCGAACGCAACATAGTATTTTTTACAATGTTTTTTCTCTCAGTGTAATATAGTGAAAAAGCCGTAATTTCGAAAAAACTAAATGGTATAATGTTATCACGAGTAGAAAGAAGTAAAGGAGAAAAGGAACTGCTTAAGTGCTATACTTACATGGAATACATTTTTGGTTCTGATTCTTTTCTCTGTTCGCTGACTTGGTGGCATGTCTGCAAGAATGCGTCTCGACTTTCGTCGCCGACTGTAACACACCGAAAGAGAAAGACGTGACTTTTAACGTATACATATATTATTGTCCTTAAAATTTCAAATTCCTGGAATATAACGTTAACACCGTGTGTGCATAAAAATATTCCTCCTACGCTACGTGTCGCACAACCTCTCTGTGCGTAATTTCCATATACATTCGTTCATGCGCGATTTCCGACATTGCGAAGTAATAAGAAAAAATAAATGCCTCTCGATATTCAACGAAGAAGATTCAACATTCGTCTGAAAGTGTCGAATTTCGTTCGCGTGTTGTGGCATAAAAAATTGATATTGAAAGAAACGGTCTGAAATGCATATTGAGATGAGACACGCGCGTTGCGGTTATTTGTGCATATTATATGTTGTCCAACCAGCGACGCGAAGTTTGAGCGAGAAATTCTCTGCGTCTGTATACAGAGTTTCGTATGTTCAAAAGAGAAAAAGAAACGCGTCTATGTAAACATACCTATACATACCAATACATACCAATACATACCTGATGTATGTTTAGGTTTGCATACGTTGCAACTTGCAAGCGCTGGCTTTTCGCCCAAAAGAGAAGCCTATGCGAGCGGATTATGAGGATATAAAACGTGAAAACGGAAAAACATATTAATTATCGAAAGGAAATAATGGAGCTGTTAAATTATTAAATAATATGACGATTGAAGTGAATCGTTTTCCATAAAAGTGGAGGTGCTCGAATGGAAATGTCAATCGTTATGAAATGAATGTGTATGCGGAAATGACAAATACACTTGCAATATTCCCCCACACGGCCTCCAAATCGCTTATAAAAGCATCCGTTAACATTGCTTATTGCACACACAGTCGTATGTAAATATGAGAGAATATAACGATGTGGTGCACACGAGCTTCTTTCGGCTGCACACCTCTATGCACATACAGACAAATAATAGACATTCTTTCTCGTGGACTTCAATGAAGGGAAAGAACTGAACTTCTCACTAAGTTCATTTTTTAATTAAAGTGCTCGCCGTCGTTGCAAGTAATAATGCGTCGCGACAAGAGAATTACATATATGCAGTTACTAATTCATTCTAATTAATGCTTGCTCTGCTTTATCCATTCTTACTATTAACTCTCGAGAGAACTCTCGCACCAGTAAGAATGGGTCAACACTGCCTGAAAGAATGCCTGCAACACTGAATGAGTAATAACGAGTTTTACATAGTATTGATGCTGTTAGTATTGACGCTGGTCCACCAAAGTTCAATCCAATTCATCAAAGTACTCTGATCAAAACAGCTTGAATTTTGACATTCAGGCAAGAGCTAGAGAGAACTGGGTACATCAAGGTTTATCTACCGATCAATACAAATAGTATCTCAAATTCAACATTTTTATTAGTTTTATGTAAAAATTTTTTTTTCTTCTTTACGCCTTTAATACTGAACTTGCGTACATATAACTCGCGCGCGTACGTACGCTTTTAATCTGATCTTTCATTTACATCCAGACGTCCCTTTGTTTATCATTTATGCTGAATTGCCGAAAGCTCATTTTTCCTAGAACTCAAAGTAAATCAATGAACCAACGGAGCTGAAAATTGCTCCGAATGCGCGAAAGCACGAATCTATAAAGGTTTTTTTCATGAAAAGAAAAAATATATAACTATTTTTTGGAAATCCTTACATTCATGCTTCAGAGAATGTATCAAAGTGCAAAGTGTACTCTGACAAATGAAATTTCTGACAATGTTCAGCTCCATTCGTTCATTAATTCACATTAAATTTTATGGAAAGTGACTTTTCAGCAATTTACTATAAATGCTAATAATTTAGCATTCTATATGCTATTTTAAGTCTATGCTGGTTAACTGCAAAAAGATAGTACTGCAACGGTTCTGTTGTAAACTAGACATCTACAATATGATAACTTTTCCTCAGTACTATAAAGGATTCTGGCTCAATATGCAATATCAATGCTGGAATGTTCAGAAGGTAGCATAGTAGGAGACTAGAAGGTTTGCACTGGTCAAGTACTTGAACACAAAACTGTACCCATTCTGTAGAATACTTAAAGCCTACTGGCTTTTATAAACTTTTTATGAATTTACGCAAATGTATGTCCACTTTTAATTCGACATATAATAGACATTATATTAGCATTGAGTTCTGGTCTGTTATCAGGATTTTTCTATCTAATGAAAGCCTTCTTCCCTCCCTAATAGTATGGCAATAGAGAATACTGGTTGACAGCAAAGTATACCAGTAGTATCTCTCCATCCAGCAATTCAATTCCTGCCATTGGATAGGCAATCGGATGAATGGAATGTTTCGGAACGCGTTGTACGATTAAATGTAGAAGATAAAAAAGATTTCCATTTTTAACAATTGTTCTATTCATTTAAAAGGACTTTATGCGATTTTCCTCTTAAGCGTTTGATGCGGAACCAATTGAAATAATGAATTTTGGATTAGCCTCACTTAAGCGTAACTACACGCAATAAATTACACGATGATTACTCGCAAATCGGCGTTTCTTGAAAATTGACACGTACATTAATGCAATCTATCGGTCTCTCGAGTAAAGTTACAATCGTATACATCGTACGGATGTTTATATCGCGAAAATCAAGCTTTCCTTTCAAGGGTTAAGTTCTTTTAAGGGAGTTTTAAATATAAAACCTCGACGACCACTCGGAGAGATGCTAGTGGCGTATATACGACCTTGAGCCCTCTCTGGAGATAAACAGATAGATCACGGCCATAAAATTTTTGCCCTCGTAAGCTAGTGCTTGAAGGGATCGTCCCTGCGAAACTCGCTATCGATTGAAAGCGCGATACCTTCAAACCTTACATATATGCAAATGTAAGCTTATATTTAAAAGAATGGGAAATTTTGAAGAGGATCAAAGTAGGCGAAGCTTCTTTTCTCTTTTTATCTTTTTAATTCCCCTTGTGGCTTTCCTTCTCAATTCCCGTTCATATATCATCCAACGCTCGTCTCTCCCTCTCCCTCGCCCTTACTCGCTTTATCGAAGCTTTTTCTTTTATTCTCTAGTATGCGCAATAGGATATGCTATTATGTATATATATTACGCGCATGTAGGTATCGCGTCGCCCGTGTTTCCTTTCGCGAGGCGAAGAAACGCGTTGAATCAGCAGTATCGGCAGTAGCCAGTATCGGAAAATTTATGAGGCAAGCGGCACTTTTCCTTTGCCGCGATGGAACAAATCGCTCTTTTTTATAGCATGTTACAACGGTATTGTGCGTATAAACGGAAAAGTGTATCGCGATGTTTTACGCGGAACGCGTTTAAAACCTCGTGTATATGTATTATTAATGTATATTGAGGCTGGAACGCGAGCAGCGGAAACGAAACAGTGGTAAAGACAAGGGACGTCTTTCTCGTACTAATTCGGTCGAACCCCCTTGGAGGTACTACAGTACCTCTTACGTAGTGTAGGTGGTACCATCTAAGGAAAAGTTAGCACGGGGGAAAAGACAATGGCTTTACTGCCTTTTCTTTCGATAGTTCAGGCTATCTGTTTACTCAAAGTATCATGAATATTGACCCTCCCTTGCCTACAAAACTAGGGCAGAAACGTCAAAATGACTTTTTGCTAGTTCATTTGATATCGGTTCGTTTTCTCTCTCTCTCTCTCTCTCTTCTCTCTCTCTCTCTCTCTCTCTCTCTACTTCCCAACGCAATCAATATTCCTCGTGAATGTGTCGCCGTTCGGACCAGCGAGCTTTGCATTTATTAGCAGCCAGGAACAACAGCCAGGAGTAAACTAAAGTGTCAAGCATCGCGATCGCTCGACAACGAAAATCTCTCCCCTGTACTGGAAAAACCAACTGCTTTACATCTTTCAGTCATATTTTCTCTCTATCTTGTGTTCATCTCCTGTGTTTGCGTGCGTATGTAAAGCGCGCGAATGCAAAAATGGAAGAGGGGTGCAAGGGACGACAGGGGGGAGGACTCGAGTATATGCAAATGCCACGAGAGACTTAGAAGGTCGTGAAAGTCGAGAGTAAAATCGCACGGGATAAAAAGCAAGGAGGAAGCTTTTTCCATGCTAGAACGTCGTGCAGCTACGCAATACGCGAGTGCGTAGTGAGGAGAAAAAGCTATATATCCTATACATCGTTAAGGATCTTGGGAAATGAGAAATGATTGGCATTGGAAGGTGGAACGATCGATGCAACGCCGCATTACAGGATATTTTTTTTCTCGATGTGTTTTTTTTTTACTAAAATAGACTCATATTACTTTTATATCGAGAGCATTTTGCATTTGCATTGCTTGACGTATTATGCACGTCTTGGTGCGACTGGATGATTCTCTCGCGAACTCATGGGTAAAACATTGCATTTTTTCTTATGACTAATTTTCAATTATTCTTCAGCTCTATAAAGGGATATTATGGAAAATAAACGGAATTGTCGTTAAACACATTCGAGATATCTTCTGGATAATTAAATACATATTAAAACCGTTAAGGGAAGTTGATCGTTATTCCCTTGATGAATATGAAATATTTTTAATGCCTGTAACAACGAATTTAATATTATTACTAAGCTAAACTTTTTTTTAAAAGTATATTTGAAAAAGATCATTTAATAAGACCTACCAGAATTTCATATTATTTTACTGTGTTGGGTATGATCTTATTTAATATTGATTTTGGTGTAGAGTACGGCCATAACGTAAGAAAGTTTTCTGTAAATTGTGCATTAAAATGACAAATACATTAAAAATCGTGATTATACCTGTACATCGCGATGAAGACTTCGATGACTTCCAAATTTTACGTAACCTATATATATAATATATAAATACGACTTTAAAAGTATTTAATTTGGTAAATTTTACAAAATCACCTACAAAAAAATGTCTTGTTTTTGAGTGATAAGTGCCTTTCCGAGGAATTACAAAATATGAAAAACAAGCATGAAATAATTGTAAGAAAAAAAGTTGTAACCTCTAACTCGAACTCTCTGGAACACGTAAAAATTGACCCTTGGTGAAAAAATCAAAGAATCCTCGAAGATATGGAGTGTTAAGCGGTGAACGTAGCATCGGCGTAACCGGATATTAATGAAATGAAATACATTTTAAATGTGCTTGCTCGCTCGATCGATTAATCTGTACAGAATAAATATATATGATAGCGAAGCGAAGACAGTAAATAAACTCCTTTTAGATTGAAAATGCGAAAAGATCGGAAGGAAAAGAGCTGTTAAAAGAAAGAATAAAGGGGATCAATATTATTGCAGACAAGAAAATCGAAAATTGGACAATTAGAAGACGCGAGAAGGAGGCCAAGCGAGAAAAAAAGAAGACTATCTAATGGCGGGCACTTATATACCAGAGAAGAATAAAAAAGAAGAGAAAAAGAAGAGAAAAAGAAGAGAAAAAGAAGAGAAAAAGAAGAGTTTCGCGTGAAAAAAAGAAGTTGACGAGCTTCCGAGTAACGAGGAAGAAGCCTAGAAAAATCGGAAAGAAATATTTTTTTCTATAGTCGTTGGTAAGAGGATCGCGATAAGACGGCTCTTTTAACGCGTCTCGGTTAGCCTGAAAAAAACGACGCGTCTACCGTTTACGATCGCACTGAGAGAGGCTCGATGATATTTTTTTGAAATTATCAACGTGGCTTTTCTCGTTAAATTACACTTACGGAGTCAGCTAGACTTCGACAAGTCCGAGAAAAGCAAAGCCAACGTTTAGAAACGCATCGCTAAGGCCGAGATGGTAAGAGGCGGCTGACTCGATGGATCGGGATCGTAGCGAAAATGCCGAGCTGTCACGCCTCGTAAATTCTCGGCGCGTGAGTTGTTTCTCGAGAATTTCGCTCGAAATCTTTGCGTCTTTTATGCTTACCTATATACAGAATACGATCGCCAGGAAAGCTTCGCATACGTCGCCGACGTCGCTCTAGGGAGGAAAGGAAAAAAAAGATTACCGAAAAATCGTAGACGCGTTGTTGAACAACAACAACAACAGTTCGAAGATTCAATTTTGAAAGCCGGCAATTATTTCCTCCTTTGCCCGTGCAGAATAGTACAGGCGACTTGTGCAGAAAAGTTTCAGCGGAAGGGGTGGAAAAATGGCATTTTCGAGATTCGTGCCGAGAATCGTGGCTTTGCCTTAACGAGAAATCGATTCCCCTTGGCTTTTTCTCTCCTTTACTTGCTGTACAGAGGCACACGCTTATACGCGTGTCGTGTGGGATCGTTTCGCCTCGTGCATGGCTGGCTTTCCGTCGAGCGACGTCACTCTCGCTGCGTCGCCGAGCAAACCGATGCATCGTCAATTAATGGCTTGGAGATATTGGCTGTGTATCACATAACTACATAGTGCATACGTCACACTAATGTCAGACTTGAATAAGATACCCAAATATATAAAGGTCATTTATATTTTGCCATTCCTCGAATAAAGCCGAGACAGGGCGTGCGACGTTTCATAAATGGGAGCTCAATTCCAATTCGGAAGTCTTCAAAAAGGCAACTACCCTTATATTAATATAGCTAGCTCAGATTGAAATTAAAAAATCCGACAACTGGATTTCTTTCCGAACGGGCTGGTTTATATCCGAACTTTGTGCCTAGGTCACGCATATATATTCGCACGTTGCAACGTAGTCGAAACATGGATTTGGATGGTTCGCGCGCGCGAATATTATTTTGTCCGAGTTTCACTCGATGTAGGCGATCGACAAACAAGAGCGACAGTTAACGTCTGTGTTTCTGAGGAGATCGTGGTACCCGAGGAGTCAAGCTACCGGTAAATGGTACTTGCGCGGTATTTGCATCCCCATACAAGCCAGTAAAAGTTTCGATTATTTCCCAGACTGCGCTACATAACTACGAATACGAGATGAGCAATTTGAATTCCTGTGTACGAGGGAAAAAAGGGATTTCTTCGATTATTCGAGTTTGACTCGAATTTCGGTATAGAAACTATCTAGAGCAAGGAACAACAGTGAATGGCGTTTCACTGTTGTTTCTCTTTCTTTTACTCGGTTTGTGTTTGAGGGATTATTTGCTAAGGTTCGTAGGGCCAGGCCTGAGAGCAGTTAAATACAACTTTACAATCCCTGATGGCAGAAACGCTCGGTAACTCGTACGTCGGCCATAAAGTATGAATACTGCAAAAGTTCATTTGCCGCTAACCCGAACCAAACACGCCGGCTGACTTCGTCAGATTAAAATAACGACTTGACTTGATTAATTGTTATTGAAAATTGAAGTGCACGTACCTAATTTAGTGAATAATCGAGGTTAGGTCGTCAATTAGAAATATACCGTTTTGTTCCGTTTCTGCTAAACGCGATGTATATGCTCTCGTAGGTATATGCTCTCTTTTAGAACTCTCAACCTCTGGAAGTGAGAGCGCAATAATTGATATATTGTTGAAATAACTTTTATCGATACCTTTCACTTGTTCAAACGGTTAGCTTAGAAAAAACATCCAATTGATGCTTGGCAAATTATTTTCGTTGATTCGATTTTCCGAATAATAAATAATAATAGAGTCAAGAATTATTTCTAGCATCAGGAACGAAAGTACTTTGCTCGAAAATGACTTGAGTATGTCGCGCTAACTCAAATAGAGACTGGAATAAACCTTAGTGGGTGTGCGCTCTCTAACGTGGTCAGTTTCTGTCTCCGGCATTTATGATTCACTGCACAGCTCGGCGAATTAACTAACGAGCGTCGACCTAACTACCGCCGCACTTGTCCTCAAGTGTAACGTCAAATTTTCTTAGCTCAGTACTTTCGTGGGTATTTGGGCACGTACATACATACGAGCAAATCTTCGTGGATTTGCGACGGGATCCTCGGCGCTTGAAAATCCCTCAGTTTTTCCACGTGCAGAGCACAACGATTTTGGATTTTATTTCTTTCTCGAGTGAAGCAGTTTAATAAAACATAGGTACAATTATGTTATACAAATATATAATCTTACACATAAATTGTTTCAAAATATATAGAATCATTTTTCTATATAACTTGTATGAACGATCTATTTAATTATTGGACTCGGCTAGTTTTTGGAGTCAAGTAAAACAATATAGCTAACCGAGTAATGGAATGTGATACATGATATATTTATATCGTATTGAACATGAAAATAAATTAGAGAACTAATATTAGAACTATGCAGGTTTCATTAAAAAAAAGCTCGTTTAAAATCGTTTATAGAATAAAAAGTTATGAGCTTTAAAAAAAGACTTTAAAAGTTACAAGACTTTTAAAAAAACGACTTTGCTTATACATTATTTAAGAGCTCGTAACTTTTTAACCAAGAGGTATTTTTTAATGATCTTTATGGAAATCAAAGCTTTTGTGAATCCCTTTCCAGTTCATCAATTTTTATTAATATTCCAGAACGTCACTAAGCATATCGTTAAATTTAGTTTCGATAATTATATCATTATATGTACAGTCAATAAATTACTAAACTGAAAAGTAGATGTCAAAAGCTTCAATTTGCAAATCTATAAGACACCTTGTACAAAAATTCATAAGAATTTGAATTAAAACGAGAAACATTTTACACCTTATTAATGTCGTCGTACAAAATAACGTCGTTTGAGTTTTGATACTTTCCAGGATGATAACATTAACTTTCGAGAGCTTTATTGAATAATGTTTTTTAATATAATGTTAGGAAATGTTAGGAAAAAGTTCAGTTTTCAATAAATATTGAAAGAATCTTAAGGAGGGTAAGTTATTATAAATGGTCAACGAAGGGGCTCAGAGGGGAAGAGAACAAGTTGCAATTAAAGGCATTTAGTACAGCTATCTATAATGCCAGTCAGTGTTAAATTTATAAAAAAGGCAATGAACGCATAACTGAATAAAATTTGGAATTTTAGCTAGCCATGCTTAAAGGTGTCTTGCTGGCTTAACTAAATTAATCTGTAAAACTTATTTTCGGACATTCAATCCGAGATTTGGCTTTTTCTTATTCGCAAGTCAGTAAAAACATCAGTTGGTTTTTCGAATTGTTTTTGGTATTTCGAGCGGATTGGCTCGTATAGAAAAGTATGCGTGGTGGAAGCTCCGGAATAATTGCTGAACCGACGTAGATCCACACGAGCACTTTGAGCTTCGATTCGTAATCGAGTGTATGCCATCACTCTTGATTTCTGAGCGCGAATCACGATCTCGATGTTGTATGCTATGACAGTCGGTTTATCCTCGGCAGTATACCCCGATACTCAAATACTCGGTAATAAATGCACTTGTGCAGGTATTTGTAACTGTATACGCCGATAGCTCCGCGTATACAATCCGTTTTATTTTCACAATTTCTTTTCTTCCGTTTCGATCAATCGGGAGCTTTTGTAGTCTGTAAAACCGCAGCAAATTGACTTACGATTAGTTTTTCCATTACACACCGACTGAGTTGAATTTTCCACAAACGCGTGTAAAATTCAACTTCAGAGAGAGAGAGAAGTCGAGAATGCTCAAAAGGAACAAATACAGATGCAAATGCCTCGGGAAATAAAGAACTTCTATGGTTGTACACAATGAAAAATCCTTTCGTTGCATCGAACCGTTTGATAAGTCAAGTTCAAATCCACGGAAATTTCTCTCTGCGGAAGTCGGAAAAATTCACCGAGGACTCGTTGTATCTTCTTTGTAGTCGACCGCATTGAAAATTCTACACGCTATTGTACAAATTATTAGCTTTGGACAAATTATTATCTCAAATTTCCTCTCCGATGTTTGTTTTTTCTCTCTTTAGCCCAACGTAAATCCATTGTTTCTTCCGAGGAAATTAATTGTCGCCTGCGTTTGAAATAGCAGCAATCGTCGGGACAGATTCGTTTCACTCATTGTTCAAACTCGAGATTTTTCTTTTCACATCGGCCCATAGAGTTATTACCTTCTTTTCATCGCCAGACCAACAAACAGTGAGTCGCGCGCATACAAAAATTCATTGGGGCAATTTTCCTCGAGAAAAGAGTTGGATTAAACTTTTTTTAAAAACTATCCATGCGGGCGGACGACGGCGCAATGTTTTATGCGCCGACAGTAAAATTAATTTAAATGTCACCCACAGGTTTTATCGCGTTATATCGCGGACAGCTACGTTCGTTTTTTTTTTTTTGTCTCATTCATATTTCCACTGTGATATTTCGTCTTTGTGTCGAAAGCTGTCTCCCAATAGACGAGGACCGATTTTACGAGGGGGAAAAAAATAAATCTCAGCTCAAAAAGCAACAATAGGATGCATAAACAGGAAATAGCGCAACTGCATTCTGGAAGGCGAAACTCGAGGTTTGAAATTTCAGACAGTACAGGAAATTTAGAGAGCCCTTCGCACAAAAGTATATTGGAAAAAAGAAAAAAGAAGGTATACTGTCAGTCCGATCCAGCAAGGCGACGAAGTTTAATGGTTGAAAGTCTCGGACATAAGTGTGTCGAAGCCTGTCAAGAGCCGCACCCAAAGAGACTCGATATGCGCATTGACCTCTATGTTACACTTCTTTTCTCGTCGATACTCTAGTAAGAATGGATCAACGACCCAATACTGCTATATCAATGGATCAGTAATGACCATTTTTCCCTCGATACTAGAGTGATAAGAAAGGGTAGTTACTCTCTAGTAACGATAGATCAACACTTAATCCTCGATCGACAATGACAACTTATTTCTAATTACTCTCATTGTATTGTCTGACAGTACTTGTCCAGGAGTCAACGAATACTGGAATGATTAGAACGGAGCATATTAGAAAATCGGTACTGGTCAAGTACTTGATGACTACATAATGTCACATCGATTTCAGATTAGAAATTTTATCCAACATGCTAAAAATGATACCATCCGCTTGGATGGTAAGCATATACGGTACATGTTGCGAGCTCTTGCGTCTACATAGAGATGATGTCGAATTTGGAATCGATGCAATTTTGCGCAGTTCATAGGAACGAATTAGTAGCGACCCGAACTTCCATCAGTAATGATGAACCTTACCAGTGTATATTAACAACTTGGTGATGAAACATTTTCTTTAAATAAACGAATCTTTAATGCTGAACTTTCGATTATACGACATCGTACTGTGCAACGGCTATACGATAGCCTAATAGACGTGTATATATATAAACGTGAGAATGACTCACCTGAAACTCGACGCGATATAGGACCGGAAACTTTCTGCGCAGCTCGCAAAGCTTCGGGTACTGAGTAAGTTCCGTAGGCGCCGTTGGTAAGGTGGTTCCGAGGCCGAGTTCCTCTGCTGCTGAAACAAAACCAAGTCTCGTCTGAGAAATGCTGGCTAATCGTGCGAACAAACAGGGCTGATATATACGATCTTAAGAAGCGTCGTCGCATCGCTTTACGTGTCATTAACTTGGCTAGATCGTCTCGATCTAACTAGAATCAGACAATGAGTGGACGATTACGTTTTAACTTTATTTTTCCTTGGGTAAACTGAACTGTCAAAAAAATTTCCCTCTTTTTTGTACAATACACAGGCTTGTAAGGTCGCGCGTGGGGCGAATTATTAAAAAGTGCATGTAACGCTCTTCGAAATGTATGCATATCGATCGCTGCAAATTATTCAAATAAATTAGTAGTCCGCCGAGAGACGAGAGGCTTTTTTCTCTCGTACTATTTTTCGTGCGAGTTATTACACAGCGGAGAGGTAATCTCGACGCGTCAACTCGGATTGGATCGAGAAGGGAGAAATAAAAATGGGAACAGGGCTAACGTAGCGAAACATCGGACGCGCGATATGTTTATGCGCGGTTGACAAAAAAAATACACCAACGAGAGACGAGAGACAGGCATTATTGTGGCGACGTATAACAGTGCGGAGGTGGATGGAGGCAGGTTACGGTCTGTTAAATTTACAGCTGCTGCTTGCCGTCCACAGCGCTGACTCCCTCGAATCGTAATTTTGAAGCGTGAGCAGCCAAAAAAGGGCATTGTGGCATGTTCACGAGAGTGATTCTTATAAATACAACACTCTCTGTAAAATCAGATTTTATCGAACTTTGGACGACAGATATATTCGTACATTTAATCTCGGATGCAAAGCTTCTGCACGATGCTAACGCAAAACCAAGGATTGGTTTGCATTCCATTCGCCCGCAAAAGTATCTCTACCGCCTCGACCCTCAAAAAAGCTAAACTAAACGCGCTGATCTATATATATGGCTGCGCCATTTCTGATAGATTTGCCAGTCGAAAACTGTTCCTTGGAACTCTAGATTATTGTATTTTCTGAGATTTTTAAGTCGTAGGAAGTCGAACGAAATTCTATTCTATTACAAGGATATCTTGTTGTATCTTTTGTTATAAATATAGAAACATCCATAGAAACCTTACTACAAAAATAATAAAAAACTTCAACTCGTCCGATTAAATTCTGATTCGTATAACCCATTGGTATGTCCATTGACAAAGCGTATAGAGTTTATTATGAATCAACATCAATACAACATCAATGTACCATTCGATACAAGAACTAAGACGTCACGTAAAGAAAGCAAGCGGAAATATAATTATCTACCACATCGATCTTTCGCAATGGAACAATAAGACTAAAAGAAAAGAAACGGCTCGTAAATACAAAAATCAGAAATCAGCGGAACCTCCTCTGGCACGACAAATGACAAATAATAATTGCAAGCTAAGCTACATAACTAACCCATCGAAATTCTTCATTACAAAAATATTTCCGAAGATGATAAAATTGAAGTGTTTCAAGGAGTGGCTTATATGTGTCAAAGACAATATTTATTTAATGTAGTGCAGCTATTATTTATGAGATAAAAAGAATCTTTATTTCTAGATTTATTTCTCGAAGTAGAGCTTGATTCACAAGTTGAAACCTTTGTAGATACTTTTGTATTGATACAAGGCATATTCATAAATTTGTTCTTGTTGAGACTCGTGATCGAACTTTCTCAAAACTTTGAAAGTATCCGTTACTAAATTCTAACTAATTTCACAAGAAAAGTCTCTTCTCTGTTTTTAATGAGAAATGCCAAAATTGGAGAAAATGCCAATTTTAACTTCCTGTAACTTGAAATTTCTGAATGAAAAAAATTTAAAAAATTCAATAAGGTAGACTCAGTGCTAAAGAGCAATTTAAAAATATTTAGAAGCGACAAAAGTGTCGACCTGTCAATCTGTCAGAGAACGGCCCATATATATAGCTCTATCAATTTATGCATTCGATAATAGCCATTGCAGTTCGTTCAACTTCACTTTTCCAAAGTCCAACGAGTAATGTCTTACGTCTCGTGTTATACCCTTATATATAGATACTAAAGGAATGTGAGCGAGAGCGAGAGAGACAGTGAATGATCACGGCCGAACGGCGCCGTACAAAACGAGGGTTTAATGGAGCCCTCAGTGGCTCTCCCTATCTCGCGATTAACCCAAATTTATTCTCGTCGATCTCTCCATCGGATTCAACGCAGCGCCTGATCATCTGCCCGAGATGCTTTCTACGTACTATACACGTCGAATGAATTACCGATTCACGAGAATCGAGTATTCTGCTTACGGTTTGTTTGCTCGCATAACCGAGTTGTCCATGTATGCGTATAAAGCAGGTCGCATTCAGCTTCGAAATTCAAATGTATTCGACATTTTTGAATTCGCTCTGTTCGAAAAGCGAAGTTAGTTTGATAATCGTTCTCGACCTAGTGGTTGATCGAATTTTTCAGTCCCAGCATCACTCGTCCAAATGAAATTCAGAAATCGTTTCGCCAATTTTTCGCTCAGTACATATCGATGTATATATTCACAATTGCACATGAGCAAATCCACTATTCAAAAGATTTTCTTTCCAACGCACATAGATTAGATCCAAGTTATAACTTGCTTTTTGATGGTATCAGAATATAAGATAAACACGGAGCTCTTACTCGGGTTTATGGCCAAAAGTGAAAAAATTAGTTTTCAAAGAATTTTCAAACATTTTGAGCCAGTGGAATTTGCAGCATTTCGTAAAGTGAAGCGATTAACTGAATTTTCAATAACTTAGAAGTTCTGCGTCTAATTAGTTATGTATACTTATATCATGTTATGAAAATCCAGTTTTTATTGCCGAATCAATCAACAACGTAAATTTTAATTTCCATTAAGGATCACAAAAATAGCACTTGGTTGTACAAGTTCCACGGCATTTGAATACAAATCTACAGAATCTCGATATTTAAGAAATCTTTTAACTTCTAAAGGACCTTTGGTCTAATCCTAGATTATATTCGAGAGAACCTTTTGCATGAACTTTTTATGGCAACATATGGAATGTCCCTTTTTTTAAATTCTATAAAAACAGAGAATCCAAAAACTAAAAAGTATAATATGCCTTTTGTTATCTTCTTCAGAGCACTAGAGAGCAGGAAAATAAAGTCCAGCCGGTGTGCTCTGGTAAAATATTTTTTTCATTCCCAGGCATCCAATTGCATCCGGTATCTCGTGGATTTGCCCATATATGTGTGTAGACCCGCTTGACAATCACGCGCGTGATTACGAGTTTGTTTGCACGATCGCACGCGTTGCGATGCGAGTGATTATTATCCGTGTCGACCGACTGCTCCCGCGACTTGTTTGTCGATGTGTTTACGGGAGTGTATGTACATTTTTCGAGTCGACGGTCAATTGTAGATGGTCAATTGTCGATGGCCACCCTAGTCGATGCATTATTTACGGGCTCTATGGTAAAATTAACAAAGTATACAGTCAATTCGTGCTTTTTGATGCTTCCACTGCTTTGTTCATTAATTGTGTTCGTAATGGCTTGGCTGACGTGCACATATATAAATTTACAAAGCCAAAACTATGGCTGTTGCAACTATTAGACACAGTCGTTGCGCGTACGCACGGGAACTCTGGCAATATTCAAACGGAAACTTAGTAATGTGCTCAACTTGTATATATACCTATATAGGGTACATAAGGGTAGAGAGGAGCGTAAGTTCGCGTCAACTAGACAGGACTGTAGCTTGACACAGAGCCTCTCTCTTTATGAGTATTGCGTGATTGAGCTAAGTATGAGAAGCCTGTAAAACAATGTATAAGTACAGTTTTACTTCGAGAGGTAAGTTTCGGAGAAATTTCGGCTAAATAGAAATAAGTATATGGAGAATTTGATTCTACTTCTTAGGAAAGGACATGTTAATTATTCTAGAAATTAAATTTCTAAAGACAATCATCTCTGGTGAATATTACAGCAGAATTTTTCTCCAAATGACTTTGTACAGCCTCCCGGGATTGTTACTATTGAAGATCTACACAATCATTGCTGCGAACAATTGATTCTCTTTGAATAAACGAAATCATTAAAATGTACGTACGACAGTTCTGAAACAAAGTTGAGCTATCCAAATAACTAGAGAATAACTTACGTGGATAAACTATGGGTACAAATAAGAATGTTTAAGATTCTCTAGTTAATAAACATTGAAATTCGCTGACGAAAGTGCATGGTCAGTTGATGGTTCAGCCAGTTTCAATCAGACTGTTCTATCATTATAATCATCTCAATAAGATGTATCAATAAAATAATCAATTAGATGAATTTTATCTTATGGCAGAAGATCAATGAATAATTGCAGTACTCGTATTCGCTATTCTTGTAATTCTTGCGTAAGAATATATTATTTTCATCTTTTAATTATGAAGTACATTTAATAATAAAAAGATGCAGAAACTGTACTATTGTACTATTCTAAAATTTCTTTTAACATTTTCATCTCGTGGCATAAGAATTGTAAAACGACGAGTATAATATTAAAGAGAAATATTTCGCATCGAAGAAATTATTCAAAAGCTGGTCTATCTATATAAATCATCATTGGACGGAGTAATTTGAAGTCTCGTTTGTCCAGCTGTCACAGCGTTAAACTCCTCAACTTTGTCAACCTCATCTAAACAACTTTCCAATTTCGTGTGCACGTTCTGAATAGTTGTGCGATTTCCATCTGACACTTTGTACAGTATATAGGAACGTATACACATACTTATTTTCAAAAGCCATTTGATCGAGGTAACTTTATTCAATCCGATATTAAAGTGTAACTTGTCGATACGAGGGTATGCGAACGACAAGAGACTGTGGAAAACTCGAGCGATAATAAACTTGCTCTCTCTTGTCTCTCGTATCTTCGCGTAGCACTCGGGCTTACAACCACCGAGCGAATACGAATCTTGGAATAAAAACAACTGTATGCACTTCCGGTTGGCCAATCACACTCTTGGCAATGCACGGCTGGTTTCCTTCGAAGAATAAAACTCTCGTCCGTGAACGAGAGAGAGAGAGAGAGAGACTGAGAGAAACGAGATTGCAACGTGAGGGACGCGTCATGCAACGCTGGCCTAGTGAGAACGCACGTGCGTGTGGATGATGCACGGGATATACATACACGTGCAAAGCTTGAGCTTGCGTACTCTGATCTCGCGACGGATGAATTATTTAGAATCACCAGTGTGTTATTTTGAATTCATGTATATATATATATATATATATATATATATATATAAAAGACCACCCCCTTTTTTTTAGTTTTTAAATGATTTTTCGCTGTTTCAATTTTTTCGATAAACTTAATGTCTTTCTTAGTCATATTTTCAATGTCTAATCTTAAAATAACTCTGGGAGCTTGCCGATTTGCAACGGCGCTTTGTTTATCAGTCTTATCCATTATTTTCTTCATAGCTACATTTAGGTACAAATTTTCGAGAGAAAAACTGTTTATATTGTTTATAATTTCTATATATATACGTATATCTCTCAAACTATGAACACGAATAAAAATATCCTAGAATTCATCACAGAAATGTGAACATTTTTTCAGATATTTATCCACGATTTTCGAAATTTTAGTTTAGCGAATGTTATCGATAATACTTTTTTGGCGAGGATTCAAGTTGATAAAAAAGTGCCGTAATAAGAAATCGTTTTAAAAAAATTTGGGTTAATTTTCGATTTTTAAAACTTTCTTTGAATTTGAATAGATTGAAAATAAAATGAAATTTTAAAATTAAAAATTGGACTTTTAATAAATTACGTCTATTTGCATACTCGTCACATATTTACGCTAATTTATCATTGAACTTTATTCAGCTACCGTAGATTATTAAATCTGACATAGCAGCATGGGTCAGTATAATCTGACAACTTTAGTTCGTTCTTATGATTCCCGTATCGAAACAAGAGTTTCGATTATCTATAAAGGCTTACGTTTGACACGAAAGAGCCAGTGGTGTGCAATAACGACGATTCGAAGCAGGGAAATCTTCGTGTATTATATTTACGAGAAACATAATGTTGTAACAAAATCTTGTATTCTTTAAGACTAAAGAAGTATTTTCCCTCGCTAAATTAAAGTTAAAAAATGCTGCTCGCGCACAAAATTTCAAATTCTGGGCGTGCACAGTGGGCAAAAGCTTGAATTTTCTGCTCACGTATACATACGTATGCGGAGAGAAGGAATCAATCACTTAGAGAGACGGAATCAAGCAGGCTTTCACAAGCTCGGACAATAGTTTAGAAACCCCGCTGGTTAACAAGGTTACACCTCGGGGTAAGTGCATATATGCGCATGTGCGTCCGCGTGTCGGTGTAGGTCTTGCTATTTCCGGAAAATGCCGCGGTGAATATATATTATGTATATACACTATTACATGCGCGGAGTATAATACAACTTTGCTATACAGGTAAATAAAGCCAAAATTCGCATCCGTCGAAGTACATCGATTTCGGCATCCTCGCTTGCGCAAGTTCATCGGGATCTACTCTCTACCCCCCTTGGCCTGAGCTCGGCGATGCTGCTCGTGTCCTCGTAGTGCACAATACACATTAGAGCCGTTGTTTTGCACTGGAACGCGCTCTGCTTACGGAGAAGCTTATTAGCGGACACCTGCCGAGACACGATCCGAGCTTAATGCATAGCCGACGAACAAAGCGCGCGCATACCTCCCAGCGAACTTTAAAAATTCCATATTTTCCCGAGAGCTAATGGAGCTGGTGATGGGGGAAGTAGCATCCGAGGAATCCTTGATTAAGAGATTGTCTTTTATATCGCCGCTCGTTTTTCCGCGGTTATGTTTCGCTCGGTAATCGCTCGAGTTTCTCGGGATTAATCGCGCCCGCGGACTTTATGAACTGGCGAGGGCAAAAGGCTTTAAGATTCATCGGTAGTTTAAGGACGCGGCTGAATTTTAATTAAACTCCCGGAATAGGAGTTTATTGCGAGGCTGGAATATGAAAAATTGTCTTCGGCTTGATGCGCCTACATCGCGGCTGAACACATGTAAGAAAATAAGAAAAAGAAAAACACATGATCCACTACTGGACTGTTGATCCATTTTCATTGGGGTATATATAATTTTGGAGTTACAACATTGGTGCATACAGTGGAGTTACAACATAAGATAATCTATTCGTGCGTATTCTACGCGGAGTCGTTGCAATACCGTCGTCGATACGTCGTGGATTCGAGTAGAGACATTCCTTTTACTAGATACAGACGGTACTGATGAATCCATTGCGTTATCCGTGCATATATGTACATTATTTCGACATTGTTCATCGGTCAGAAGCGAGTTTTCTGGCTAATCAGACACATCGTTAGCCAGAGACTTGGTATATGCTTCGATATATTATCATATAATAATATTATATGAACGATATTAAAAGTCCTGAAGCTAATTAGTGATGTCCGACGCATGATTGGGATAGGAGCTATTTTGGTTATATATAATATACAAAATTCAGCGTTTATTAAATATAAAATAACAATAAGTCAAGAGTATGGAATCACTAATAGACGAATTAGAGACAATTAAGCCAGAATGGCGCTGAAAAGATAAAAAAAGAAGAAACAATAAAATAGAATTATTTACAAATAACATGTCGAGATCTTCTAGTATGATTTGAATACTGAATTGAATGGAAAATTCGGGTGATGTGGCGTCAATTTGATCCATTATTACGAAAGAAGCATCTTATTTATCATTCAGTAGTGATGGAATACTACTGGAAAAGTCGATACTGCGGATCCAGTTTTAGGCCATTGATCAATTCTTACTAAGAATGTACACCGCACACATCACTCCAGTATTGTTTTGGATACTTTGAAAAAGTCGTTATTACATCAGATTCAGTATTGAACCGTAGACTCATTGATGACGTAGTCTCGAGTACTACTGCTCTCTCGTTGCTACTGCTCAAGCGAGCAGATATTTGTTATTTCATTCGCATCAGTATTCTGGCGTATACAGCTCTCGAAAGCTTTTGTTCGACAGTACGCATCGGTACAAACCTCGACAGAGTGAACATCGAACACGGAAAAAAACGAGATTCTCCTCTAAAACGAATCTCGCGTTTCGTCTAAAAAGTAGTTTAACAAAAGCATAGCTCAAAGCGATTAGATACGCGGCCGAGCAATCAATCGGCCTCAGTATACGCGAGGCGTAAAATCCTTCAAGGCTTCGAGTGTAAACACGCTGTATAAACGCTATCGTCGCTATGCGTTCGAATCGATGCGTCTCGCTTTATGGGTTCGACATTGCGGATCATCGCGATTTTCGTTTCTCTCTCTCCCTCCCTCTTTGAGCACCCTGACCCAGTTGGCATCGGAACCGCACAGACGAGCGAGAGACGGAATGCGCTTGGCGCCAAGAAAAACTGGCTATTGACTCGACGGAAAGCGAGAAAGAGAAAGATGCGGGTGCGTGTGTGCGTGTGTGCGTGTGTGCGTGTGTAACTTACGAGGAAAACAGTCCGCATTTTTATGACCGGATATAATACCGCTGGCTGTTTAATGCCTCGTAAAAAGTTCGGCCGAGGTTTCAATTGCAACCGATGGCTTATGCATTACACTCGCTGTTGTTGATGCGCTCGAGTGAGAGACTCGAGGATCAATGTGGGCGAATGGATGTCGAGGATGCAAGTTGATAATGTTTCGAGAGTATATTTCGAGCGTTTTGTACAGTACAGCTGCGCGTTTCGCATGTTATTTATTAATGTTCGACATTGTTGCCGTTGTCAGTCTATTTGAGAAAGTTATGGCTCGGAAAATGGGGAACGTTCCTATTGCTCCGATTGTGTTATATTATATATTTCTGTACGTGCATATGTACACATACATTATACATTACACACACACACACACACACACACACACCCACACATTTGTATCATCAAGTATGGATGAATTTTTCACCCGAACCTATTAATAATCCGACCTTCGCTCGCGATAATACGCGGTTCAAACTATTCGCTTCTGTGTTTAGCCTCTTACTTCCGGCGTCAATGCGCGTATTCGCTTATGCATAGCGAGGTAGTCACGCGTTGCAGTCGACGAAATATATATATAACTTGATCAGCCACGCGCATCGTTACCCACAGTTGAGATTTCTGCATAGGGACGGATAGCGTGAATACAGTCATTAGCGATTATAAAGGAGGGGGGGGGGCTGAGGGAGAGTTACGTCGAGTCGATATATTCAGATGTCATTTTAAGGGATCTTAACAAGGGCTTAACAGGAAACTCGTGCTCTAATTACTCGTGCTTATATTATCTTCTTTTACATGTATTTATATCGCATCGCAAATATTATTTCTAGTTATTATTTTTCCTCGTAAACTTGAGAAAAATAAACCTCGAGCTTTTTTTACGTACTCATCGGATGAAAAATGAAAATTTATGTCAGCCCTGTAAACGAGAGCGTTTTCTACCTTACATGGAATTATAATTAGTGACCCTCGGGCACTCGTAATAAAATAGAAATCAATTTCCTTCTAGACGCGGCTGCGTTATAATTAAAAATCCAATCGAAATTGATCGTCCCTTTGAAAGCACGTCGCGACCCTTAAAAGAAGAATTAAGAAATAAAAGAATGCACGGTTGCTAATGGATAATAGCCTAAAGATAATATCCTATATAGCGAAGTATAAAGTGAAAGGGTCATTTAACCGAATTAATACGATGTCGTAGTGGCCGGTGACTTTGAACGGAGAAAAACGGCTGCCTTGACACAAATGCTTGCCAATTGGGACGAATCCAACTCACGCGAACTCATGTGTGCATGCATTGTGGCATGTGTGGTCCCAGGAAACGGAAAATCTTCGAGCCACGCCCGAAGGCACGTCTTCGATCCACCGGCAGCTCTGTGGCGCTCTTGGCCAAATCTAATTAAATTTCGTTCTATCTCGCTTTACTCTAATCTCAAGCTTGCTTTACACGTGCTTTTTATTTGCCCAGTTTCTCCGCAATCTTTCGCGCGAAATAAACCCTTCCCCCTGTGTTGTCCGTTCACGGTTTATTTTCTTAAAACATTCCCTGTCACTGTGTATTATTATTTTTCTTTTTTCGTTTGCTGTGCATGAAATGGATAACTCCGTGAAAAAAAACTCTTGAAAATTGTTCATACTTCGCGGTAGCTGGAGTTTCGATGCGACGAGAATTTCCAAGCGGAGGATTTGATGAATTCTGATGTTTTCGGCATGACGGCTGTGCATGGAAAGCATATATATACATATATTATTTATTGGCTATACTCACAATGTGTTTGTCGTGTGCGCGCGACAGAATTGCGGAAAGCTCTTATACCCTTATATCCTAGAGTGAGAACTTTTTTTATATTCATTCGAGTTCGTTCCTATATACGCGGAGATACATCTGCGTGACTGGAAATAAGTTTCGAATAATAAAGATAAAAAGTCCCTCTGGAGCATAAATCCTACGAAATCGCCAGATGAGCATAAATTTCTGCATCAACTTCCTTCTTATTCACCAAGGGAATAAGAAGGAAGTTGCCATAACGAGATGATTTGATAACGAGACTAGTAAGAAATAGCGTTATTGGAAGGCTATGCGGCCTATTAATGTATCTTTACTTCCAAAAGTATAAATTTATCACGCAATAGTGATGGCAAACCTTTGTTTTCATATTAGGCTAAGTTTGTTGGATTGAAATTGCTCCTGATAATATACTGTTGACAACAGAAATTCTGTTTTACAAGAATCAGTCAAAATACAAAGTCATTGCTTAATTTTACATTTGCATTTTACATTTACATGTGCGAATAAATCATTGAAATCTAATTAGATTGTTGGTCCAGCAGTTTGGTACTAGCAGTATGGTATTAATGTAGTACTGTCTGCATTGGTAGCGTTTACATTGGTGTATAGTACTCGCAAATACTGTCAGTATTCTTTACAGTAAAGTCGACTCTTTGCAAAACAGTTATGAGAATATTGATCCAGTTAAAATGAGTATTGTCGAATCGATGATTGATAATATAATCATTGTATTCAATTAAAAAATACACAAATGATCTAAACATGATTAAGGCATCCAGTCTGAAAGTTCCGAGTATTTTGAAGCACAGCACGCCTCGGTCAGTGGGAAAGAGGCGGGACAGAGACGAGATGGAAATATATTATAGAAAGGAAAGAGATAAGTTGCTCTTTGGATTTAGACACAGCTCTTGGTGGTGGCCGCGTGTAAACTCAAACTGAGAACGCGCAACCACAATCATTAATTTGAAGAGATCGCTCGGCTAGGGATAGACATCTTCAAAGGCGATTGCTCTCTTGATTCCCTTTCTATATCGGCTTGATTGGCCAAGTTACCAGTAGATACGAATTGGGTCGCGTACTTCGCTTTTACGCGTTCCAGTGTACGGTATACACATACGGTTTACGCGCGGTATGGTTGTCATGAGATATGTCTCATCCCCCCAACGGCGCCTCTTCTTTATTCATTTCAATTCCTGCGACTATAAAGCGTATGTTTACCAGCGTAAGTGAGTCCGCGGAGGTGTGTGACGCTAGTGGCGCGGGAAAAAGCCATTTTCACGGTATAGAGAGCTCTTATTTCTTGGCTCTTATTTTTCAAAACTCAAAGTCGCCTCTCTTTTACGAGCTACTTATTATACTACCGCTATAGAGAGAGGACAAACAAAGATTAATGGGTTGCGTGTGCTATAAGTCGAAGAAAAGTCAGTGATCGATTTGGTAAATTATAAAATGCTTGCGTATATGCGAGTCGACAAGAGGTATAACGTTGAAATACATTTATTTTCATTGGCAAGGGGTTTGTTGCCAAAGCCTCTGTCTCTGTCGCGAGTGTACGCAATTTTCATCTCCTGCTGATCCATGTAATTGTCAACTCATCTGCTTGCTTTCCGTATGACTATACGTCCAGTTAAACTAAATTCTGACAAACGCTCGACCGTAAATTCCAATTAAATGGCGTTTATTCATTTAGAGCGCAATTTTGAAAGTTCACGCATTTAATCTTGGGGGCAGGTTAAAAGCTTCTTTATTCAAGCTGCTCGTACCTGCTAATACCTGCAAGTACACTCATGTACATGTACAATTGTGCACTGGCTAAATCGCCATCCTTCTCAGCGTCATTCACGAGCTGCGCACAACATCATCTTCTTCATTAAGTGCTTGCAACATTATTCACTGACCCAAATTTACTTCGTTTGCATGCATTAATACTGCATACCAATCAGTAAGCATCATCGTCTATATAATTATAACAAGTCTAGTGTTTGTTGACTGAGAATTTGACTGATAATCGTGTTATACGTTCTCGAAGGAACGATCCGCGAAAAAACATGGAAATCGTAATGTAGCTCAGAGGAAAAGCAGTGCAGCTCTTGGTATACCGCGAGGCTAAATATTATTGTATCGGAAATGAAAAGCAAATAGACATGCTATATATTATTATAATAAAAAAGCAGAATTAAATGTTATATATGTTATACACGCACATGTGCGAATCCAAGAGATACTGGAAACAACTTGTTACGTGGAACAAAAATATTTTCTGGCTTCCGGGGTGTCTCTTCGACTATTGGCCAAATTATGTTATCACTATTACCTAGGATTGTCCCATTTTTAATAACAAAAAATGCAAACAACAACAACACTATATTCATCAGATGTATTATCCAGATATCTAATATTAAACAATTGAGTACGATACAATATTCATTAATATCCTGTTGGCACTATCCGACTTTTAAAACGAATTTTCTTAATTATATCGGTAATTAAAGACTGTCTTTTAACTTGCTTTATAAATAAATTTGAATTCTTCGCGAAATCGTGCCATTTTTTGTAACGTCAAGTTATTTTTCAGCCGTTAATAGGTATTTAAAAAGCATTTATCTACGCAGGGTCAACCGTACAAACCGTACAAACCGTACAAACCGTACAATTAGCCAAATTACAGTGTAATTTTTAGCGGGGTAGATATAAAAAATGTTATAAACTGGATCTTTATAGTTTGCACAACGAAATATATTAATCTTGAAAATAAATTAAAATTATACAATAGCTTCGATTTAAAAATAACAGCGCTATTTTCAACTTTATTGAAGTGCACATCATTTTTTCATGAGTATTTGTTTCTAGAATTTTTTTGCAGCAGCAGTTTTTGTTGACATTTTATCAGTTCATTTATTTATAAGAGTATTTTATAAAATACCTAACGATATATTTGCTTATCAATCAAAACGGCTATTTTATAATATTTATAATATGCTATGTATCACTAAAGTAAATAACTGCGCTGAAAAATAAATCAAATATCAAAAGCTTTGATTAGGCAAATTATCAACCAGAAAGCATATGTTCGTCAATAATACATAAGCTTTAGAATTAAACCGAGAAAAGAAGTGATTTTTTATGAAACCGGTGCAGTTTCTATATTCTTGTATACTTCTGCAAGTAAAGATATCTTACTATCCAGTTATGCAATCGGGACAAATTTATTTTTTGTCGCGCTTCATTTAATACGATGTGTATGCCGGCGAATAAATGCCCAACGTAATGAAATTCATCAACATCCTCGGTCTCAAAGCGCTTAAAAAGTCCTTTCAAACGTTTCATGCATATTCGGTAATAAGCCGATATTATGAGCCGAGTGGCTCATTGAAAATTGTGAGCTCTACTTTATCTCCACCCACTTCCTTCGGAATTACCTGGATCGTATGAATAGCGAACTAATCAACTTGTTTCGGAAATTGCATAAATTATGTGCATACAATTAAAAGACGCAGTGTATATGTATAGTTAAAAACATATGGCACTGCTGAAAAAACGAAAGTCACACTCGTAATTAAGATTGCGTTTGGTTTTAAAGGCGAAGAGCTGGGGCAGGTAAATGCAAGCTGATACAACCGAGTTTCACGACAAACTACCCGCGCGCTTTAATATACAGCCCAACGAATTAGTCTTCTTGTGTACACGAAGGATGTAGTTAAACGAGATTTGTCAAACGAGATCATAAGGCGCCTTGCTCGGGGGAACAATGAAGATACTTGTTTACCGCTGTTCTACCGCAGGTGATAAATTATGGATTAGCGCGTTAATGAAAATTCGAGCATATCTACGGAGCGTTTTTGTTTGATAAATCATATATTCATAAATAAGTCGTAAAGCATACTCGATGAAAATGTCAAACGCATGTTCATTCGGGCTTTCAAGGGGACAAAATACCTTTAAGCGAGGCTCGCTCTTATGGAACATTTTAATTAGTTATATTAATTGCGTTCATTATAATACATTTATAATACTGACGTTGTTAGATATATCTCCATTCTGAATATTCTTTCTCATCTACGTGTCCGTTCATTGGTGGACAGTAGTAAGTGTATCCAAAAGAATCGCTAATAGTTGATCGAAAGAATCAAGAATCGATCCCTTTAATAAAAATCAAATCTTCTTTCTGTAATAGTAAGGAGATGAAGATGACCTTAACGTACAGTCAAATGGCTAAATATCGAATTCGATGTGTAAACAATCGGAATAATTGTAATAAATCACGGTCGTCAGCTGTACAGAGTCAAGTATAGAGCGTTTAATTAAAGCCGTCAAAAGAACTTTGTCGCATCGGTCACCAAATCCAACTTCCAGAGCTCGTTCAACTTATCGGACTAAAGTTTTTCGCGTCGCACGACGGGCGATCTTCCGGCGATTTTTCTTTACTTTCTCAACGAGACTGCCTTGAATATATGAGTATCTTCTTAGTATAATCTATTTTCCTTAATTTTCGATGTCTCCTGAGTTCTTACTGAGCTACTGAGCTCTTGCTCGCTACTAGCCGTTTATACATTCTTGTTCCACTTGCCCGTCGGTTTTGACAGCCGAAAATGCAAAAAAATGTTCATATAAATTATTTTCGATATATGTCCTTGAGTACGGCACCGTAAGTGCTGGAGTAAAGGCTCATTTGTAATGACAAAATACACTAAATTTTCACAAATCAATGAGTTCTATTTTGAAAAAATCTTGGACAGAAAAACAAATTGTTTGCGTTTAAAATAGAAAATGCAGTCATCGACGAATCATGCGGATTTTCGATTAATCATGCAAGATCGTATAAGCTTTTTACTTCTTGGATGTTAATTGACATTTCTATTCATTTATACAGGTTTCCGTATACTGTCAGTGTGTTGAACTTAATAACATATTAACAAGATCTCATCTATTATTGCTATTTAGGTAGGTTGTGCAATCAGTCTGACTATAAATACATCTTACTTAGTCAGACCGATTGCATCCTGTAAGGAAAGAATTCAGAAAGGTGTCTACACCATGGGGTGTATGTGGAATAGTCTATTCTAGTCTAGTTCTATTTCCAGATACGTCAGGACATCTGCATACGATATATTCTTCATATATATTGTTGATATGTCGAATCCAAGATATTTTGAAGAACTCACGAAATAAATATCTATTTTAGCTTAAGTATTGTTTTGATAATACCCATTGCAATAGGCTGCCTAATTTCCTGGCAATGTTTTGCGCAGGCACCGAGTGGTTTTCTACAAGTATTGTAGATTTATTCATATATATACGTATATAAAAAAGGATGATCGGATGAGAAAAAAACGAAGCCTTGAGGCGACAAAGCTCCTCCCCTTATAATCTAGCTGATTGAAACTCTGTGGGTAATCCGACGTCCGATTCAATGCGGGGTACCTTGAGCCCGAGAGCGATACATACATTGCTCACTCTTAAATTGCCTATTCTCGCTTTTGCTATATAGAGTACGATGTGCTCCGCGACTGAATTACAGCTTTTATTAGGGTTGATTATTGCCGTGTGATATTACGTGTTGCGGAAGGTCACGTATGTATGAAAATCCGTTTACATTATCGGGTTACAGTGAGACACAAATGAGAAGCTCGGGAAAAGTTGGCAGTTTTCCAGACTAGAGCGCAGCTCGCTCAGCATATATTCCTTAAAAGTTTTATCACTCGCGCCAATGCGTATCGATATACGCGGCGCCTCGAGGGAGAAAAAAACCTTTGGAAAATCAAGTAAGCACCGTTCTATAGAGTCTATGTTATATAGAGTCAAAAAGGAGTCGACAAAGCTGTCGGAGTATTTGATAAAATATATCAACAAAATTATATAACTAGAACGAATTTACCAATTTCTTATAATTGGCAAATGCCTTCTATTTTCAATTTAATTATTTTCACTTCTCAGTTACTTAAGTCACTTATAATAATACATTACTAAAATGCCAAAATTCAGACCTACCACAAGTCGATCTTGTTATTCTGCGAGGAGACATGCTCCTCGCAGAATCTTTTAAATTTCGTTTTGGGCTACAGCTTGTACAGCTTGTACAGCTCGTACAGTTTGCTAGATTTTTAAAACCTCTCATTAAAAATATAAAAAGTATAAACTAATAAAACAACAATTCGATGCATTAATATTAAAGTTTTCATTTAAATCATGAAATTTACAAAGTTGTGAATTTTTACTATTTAATCAGTCTATTTCGACTGATAAGACCATTCGCCAGTTGTTTAAATAAAAATACACTATTCTTGACAGAGAAATTAAATAAAAATTATCTCTGACAAGAATATATATGTTTGAAATATAGTGAAATTATTCTTAAATCTGAATTAGTTAACTTCTAACTGTTAAGTATGGTGCAATCAAAATCTGTTCATATACACGTGTCAAAAAGATAAACATTGATAAACACATGCGTTTGTTTCTATATTTGTATATTTGAATGATTCTAAATAGTGAATATTCATTTAATGGATTATTTTGGCTTAATGAAAATCCGTGACATTATGAAATAATGACTTGTCACTATTTCGGATTTAGAGAGATAGCAAGTCGTTCAATTAGCCTTGATAAACATTTATCTCGAAGGACGATGAGGAATTTCCGAGAACCACTCTCGTAAGGGGAGAATTCGTGTTAATGATTTTCCAGGCGCGAACGCTTTGATACTACCAGCAGGAAAGCGTTGTCTTGATTGCGCATTTAAAGCACTCTTCAAAGGGTGATAATGGCTTGTTTGTTCATCTGTGTGTGCTTGCACTCTACAGTCACCAAGGATTAGCATATAAATGTGCATGGGAGTGAAAAAAGAAAACGAAAACGAAAACGAAAACGAAAAAGAAAAAGAAAAAGAAAAAGAAAAAGAAAAAGAAAAAGAAAAAGAGAAAGAGAGTTCGTCTGGCCAGACCGTGCCCTCGCCACTGTCCTTAAACGCCGAATAAATGACTGGAGAGGAGTGACTTTTCTATATACACAGCAGTCGTGTTAGATCTCGTGAATATATTTTCCAGAGCAAACTAAGAGCAAACGAATCGAAAATTCATAAAAGCTGTGCGGTGTACGCTGTACATGACTCGTCGAGCAAACACGCATTTTCAAATAAATCTCACGTTGAGTAGGTCTGTCGTTGAGCGACGTTATCGGGATTGGATCGATATACAGGCGAGAGATAAAGAGGAACGGGAGAAAAGACAGGCGCAGAGAAGAGTTATCCGAGAGGCGAAAGATCCGACCATTTGAGGAGATTGCAGCGAACGGAAGAAAGTTTTTTAAAACGTTTTTAACGACAGGAAGTCTATGAAAGAAGATGAATTTGCCGAAATTTCGCGACGTTTACAATTACCTCCTTTATACGAGTTGCGAAACAATAAAACTCCGGCTTAAAGAAAGAGGAAATTGGAATTCCTATCTCACGTGTCGGCGCATATCATGCACATATTTCAAAGGCAAGCTCGTGGTTAAACGTGCATTATCGGGGCAAAGAGCTTTTCACGATCATCGCGTTCTATGCGATTTTAGCGCAGCGAACGCGCAACAATGATATTGTTGCGCGTTCCATTACGCCGATGAGCCTTTTTTAAAACCACCGCTAGAAGCTCATACGCGAGGAGAGAGATTTATCGAGCTTGCGCTCTTGTTTCCACTCGTGTTCTTTAATCCGAAAGAAAATGCTTTTGTCGGAATTCTGGTGAGAATTGCCTAATGGCTGTACCGTCGAACAGGCGAACATATACGTAAAATAGTATACTACTGTTTGCCGTATAACGTTAGCTTAAGCTTGACTAGTACAATGATATCAGTATTAGTTAGAATTGCGTGTAAAAGTTGTAATTACCGATATAGTATTTTTGCATAATGTATGTTTGCCCTCAACTAAGATTGCAAGTGTGTAGAATATCCGAAAATCGAGCTAAAGCTCTCGATGCAAACGAACGCGAGTGTGAAATATAATCGCGTTGATTGATTCCACTCGCGATGGAGGTGTCACGATCAGACGGTCCAATACCGTAAATATCAGTGGGAACATCGAACGCAGCTGTAAATCTACGCGACGCTATCGCTCTTGCTCGACATCAGTTTTCACAATTCACAGGATGGATATAATCGATTCCGTCGAATGTCCAGAGGTTTCTAGCTAGAAACACAAGCTTCGAAATCCCAGCAAGCTGTGAAGGAAGGTTGATTACTCAAGTTGCGAGAAATCTGTAGCCATGAACCGGTTGAAAACAAGCCTTTCGAATATAACTCGAGGGAAAGAACGAGTGAGAAGCTCTTAGAAGTACCGTAGAGAGATGGTCTCGCGTTGCTTTACGCGACGAAGGCTCCTTCGTCCGACTTAACCTCGTTTTGGTAAATTAGCTTCCCCTTTGTCGTAGTATCCATTGAGTGTTTATTGAAAGCTCACGCTTTGACTTACGTTCCTCTGTGACTTTCACACAGCAGTTTGTGCTATTACTAACCATTTCAAATAGCTGTTTTTCGAACAATTTTCATGAATGATTAACGCACTGTACCGGCAACATTGCAAGTTATTGTATAAATTATACGTAGACTCATTACTGATAATTTCGTTAATTAACCGCTACGATAGCTTCCGCTTCGGCTTCTCTTCGTAATAATGATAAAACTAGACTTTTGTACGAAGTTGTCAGCGATTTACGAGCTCGGTTTATCATGCTCCGTGATCCATGTAGGGCTATCGTGGAGTTCTATTAAAGGAATAGCGAGGAATAGCGAGGAATAGCGAGCTATTCCTTTAATCCTATTCCTCGTGCTTGCATCGTATACAGTTTAAGCTCAAATGTTTCGAATCTCCTTGAACGTATACTCCCCCAGAGAGACTGCGCGAGCTTCATTTTGCTTTTCTTTCTATGTCGCGTACTTACGCGATGTAACCATCGGACGTTTACAAAACCGCAGAAGCCTGTACTCGGGTCTCGGGAAATATTACGATCGCAGCTCTATCGATCTTCGCCACAGCGAAAATATCCGATCTCGTCGAATATTCCTGTTAGATTTTTTCACGAACTACTCTACTAGCCAGTAACTCGTACTCTCGATTCTTTTTTCCGAGTCTCGGGCTTTCTCTCTCCGGCGTCGCAAGGGATATTGGCCGATTGCCATGGCGGCGCGCCGGGAATGGCAGAAAACGTTATTTACGATCGCAGTTCCTACTCTCCTACCGTATACTATCGCGATATGGCTGAAAACATCGGCGGACGCGAAAGAACCTCTTCGCTGAAAAATGAGCCGCACCGACGAGTTTACGAATGAGACGTCTTATTGGGATTTGTTCACCACGACGCGATGGAGCCACTGCTACGTTATGCAAGCTAGGAAGGTATAGAGAGCTGTTTTCGTCGAGAGCAATTTTCGTCGAGAGCAATTTTCGTCGCGCATGTAAATTTTGCTCCAAAAACCCGTGCTATCGCTTTGTATCGGATTTCGCACTTTGAATCGGGCGGAGCTTTATTATGTATGGACATATAGAGCCACGGATAAAAACGTCTCGAGCTTAATGCGTCCCAACGCGTGCTAACCCGGTTCGAATCTTTATGAAAATGAGGCAGTTGTAGCCCCTGCTTTTTGGAGCACCGCTGCAGTCAATAAGGGGGTAAATATGGAGAATGCCGAGGCCACTGGACACGACGGCGCCGTTTCGTCCATGAATCTTCTTGCTCACGGAACGATAGCTGGATGGAACGATAGTTGGATTTTGCTTGGCTAAGCTTTTTGTCGTTATTAAAGATAAAGGGGTCGCCGCGGAGTTCTCTCGGGTCCGACGTCCTATCGCGCACAACAATGGATATTGACATTTTCAGGAAAACTCCGACCAGACAAAAACCAGAGCTGGAAGTTCTGTGCAAATTTCATATTCGCTTGCAGTCCCTCACTTGTTTACCTTTTCATTTTGAGATAAAAAGCTTCCTCACTTGATAAGTTTCAAAAAATAGTCGAATAACGAACGTTATGTCGAAAGTCGGATTAATCCAGCCCGATTAATCTGACTGAATTAATCGACGGAGGAAGAACCCGTTGTCCCTAAAATAAGGAAGGCTTATAAGGCCGCGCTTTCATTGAGGAATTCATGGAATTTCATTGAAATTCTCGCGTAGCATGGCGCAAGGAACGAAGTGCGGTCTCTGTGTCGCTTTGTGCGAAATCTGAACGCGCGCAAAATTTCCTATAGATTTAAAGTTAGGTATCCAGGATATAAAAGTAAAAGAGTACAAGAGTAAAAGAGTAAAAGAGTAAAAGAGTAAAAGAGTAAAAGAGTAAAAGAGATCTATCGGAAGCTTCAGCACGAAAGGCATTTATACTCAATACTCAATTTTCGTATGCACGATGCGTTTGACGAAGTTGTGGCGGGATCTGCCGTGTGAATTGAGTATAAGTCGTCATCTAACAGAGATGCTGTATCGAGATAATTATCTAATGCATCGCCAAATAGAATCAGCAAATCTTCATAGTGTCTTTATAAAATCTTCTTATTCAAACAATGATGATCACTAAAGTCTAACTATTCGGCTTTTCTATAGAATATCTCTCGAACCGAGGTAGCAGTCAGTTCGTTCCGAACAAACGTAAATATCGAACTGTTCAAAAACTAAACTTTAATTAACTTTAACATAGCTTTCGTTAAAAAATAGACACATATAGTTGAATCTTCAAAAAAATGCTCAAAACTCAAAAAGATAAATATGGATAGTGAAAAAATACAATGACAAATCAAAATATCTATACTAAATCTGTTGACTATTTAATTGATACAAGAAATAAATGAACAGTCCACTTTTGTGAAAACATCAATATTATTAACAATAGTTTTTACTGTCTCCGTTCACAATGTGAATTTGAAAGAATACTGATTAAATGAATATAATGTTTCTTCGAATAATACCCAATACCGGGGATGCGACGTTAAATAAATAAAGTAAAAGAATCGGCTTAGTGATTTTCTATTAATACGAAATTCAATCTGGCCTTGGTATATATTCTGAATTATTACGCTGAATAACATTTGTGTTAAATTATGACTTAATAGGTGTATGAGAATTTGATTAGGCCCTATAAGTATTTCTAATTGGAAATTTAGAAACTATTTGTACGCAATATTTGTATATATAATTTTTGTATATAAATTGTTGAAAAATAATTTTCTCTACATTTTATAAATATTCCAGTGAGCTGTTATACTGGAATATTGCTCAGCCGCACACATTCTTTGTAAGAACAAAAACTGTAGATTAAGCCAAATGGTTAAGGACATTTTACGTTGAGAAATTTTCACGGTATTCTCGGGATATCTCGTATAAAAGTAGCTATCGTTGGAATACGTAATTTGAACGGCGGTATGAAAACGCGGGAAAATTGAAAATTCAGACAATCCCGCCTAGGTTGTAAGGGAAGCCAGCTCGGTTATATATGTATGTTCGAGTCTTTAAATATCGCTTAAAATAACATCATAAAAGCCGACCGTCAAAAGCGCATACTCTGTGTACACACGCCCCAAAAATTCGTCCGTCTTCTACAAAAGCGTATTACAACCTCGTGGTAAGAAGCGCGCCTCTGACTCGTAACACAGCTTATATTCCTTCCGCGTATACTGCTAGTAGTATATACTAGCTGCGTACCGGGAAAACTTTATTGAAATATCTGCGCTATCGGGGTAGCTGCGATTTCGGGTTGACGTTAAACGTTGACGCTGGGCCCAGAGGAATCGTTAACGCGCAAGTCGAACGTGCGCGTGCAACCACCTACGTCGTACGCTCAACGTAGTTTGCAAATTGTATTTTTCGCGAACACGGCGACACCCGGATGGCGGCGGTATGGCTGTGAATCCGATCTCCCAATGCTTCTATTTATTTATTCAATACCCCTGAAAAATTATATTCGCCGCTATAGAAAGTATATACATAGGTTACCGTCTAAACCGCCCATGGAGGTGAAAGTTTTACACGAAGCTGACTACCGCTACGACTCTAAAAATACTTGTAGATAAAATGAAATATAAACGGTTTTTACAATTAAAATTTAGTCTACACGCTTTTGTCTTCTTTCTTCTTTATTCGTTGACTAATTTGGGACAATGAGATGAAGTATTTTTGTTACTTATTATCTGAAGGAAGTAAGACATCTTAAACTAGGCTACTTTGGAGAAAGAATTTGAATTTTCTGTACTAATTGCATTCATTATATACTTAATAATGAAGTACTATAGTGTGCCCTAGTGATTGACGAAAAGTGAATTAATGCATCAATCGAGCTCAAAATTCATACGAATACTCTTTCATACATTTTCTATAAAGTATGAATTATTCAACATTTTTTGGTACGTTTCGTCGTGTCAAATTTCTTCTGCTCTTCTGCTCAACAACGTATCTTAAAGAAAATGAATTATAGACGGCGCATCGATGATAAATGCTTTAACATTGTATATACTAATGAATCGTTATTTCAGTGGTGAATAATTACGTTAAAATAATTGGAACCTCAAATGGAAATTGCCAATTACTCAGTTAATACTGATAATAGTCTAATAATATGGTATAAGCTAATTTCTCACGAACGAATAAGACGAGGTGCTGAGAAAGGGCTTACTTCAAATATCTTCATAATTTTTTACTCCATATTTTTATCCCATTCCCTTTGTAGAAAGGTCTTTTCAGTTGAACAAAAGTTCTCATAAAATACGCGTTTAATCAGAAACCCAAGGAAATTCCATCGTTCCCGACCGTCTCTTTGACTATGTTTCTTTTGCTCTCCTTTTCTCTCTCTCTCTCTCTCTCTCTCTCTCTCTCTCTCTCTCTCTCTCTTTCTCCATTGGGCTTTGCCCACTGACTGGAAATGCAACTACTTCCGAATGAAACAACCGCGAAGTGAAAATCTCTGCTCGACGGCGAGCTCATCAGTATTATATACTTTCTCCGAGTATATCCTGCAACGTATATATAGCTAGTAAAGTGGTGGGTGTGAAATGGGCACAAGGATGAGGCCGTTGGCTCTAATCCTCGCGGTCAGCCGGAACGGATCAAAGTTAGACTGGAAGGGGTGGGTAGTAATCTGTGCTTGACGGCCAAAAACCCTTTACCCAAGCGCGAACCAAAAGTTCCAATAGTTCCAACCTCTTATGTACGCCGAGGGAATCTTTATGACGGAAATAGACGCGACCTGGATATATAATGAAACGAATAGGGTATACACGTATTGTCTAGGCTGCTTCATAGCCAGGTATTCTTCTTTCCTTAAGAGGTTTCACTTATGCTGGCCCTGAATTTTTAATCTCTAAACTTTTACATTATTTCATAAAACGTATTATCAGAAGTTCACGCGATCGTCCTATGAATAGATATTATGATTTTTTTTTATTTTGGCTTTGGCGTAGGTTACAGCTCGAACAGCTTGATGGATTTTTAAGATTCACAGCTCAAATAATATTGTTTCTAGATCAGATTGGAATTGCGAAGCACATGCGTTAATTAATTACTATTTGTATTTCTTGCACTCTCGTCTTTTTGTCATTTTGTAATTTGTATTAACCAATTGATCCAAGATTTGTAAATATTATTATAAAAAAATCATATCATATCTCTCTATAAGGACAGTTCATGTAACTCAACTTCTGGACGGCCTTAGAAAATAATGTTTTTTAATATACTTTAAAAAAATGCTGCCTCGAGGGAATTTTTCTTCTTCGGAACGAATATTATTGATTATAGGAATTTGTTTTCTTTTTAGGGTTATAAGGAATAATGTTTGAGGTTCTCTCGGGATGCGAATTGTCTGCAGCTCAGGATTTATTGCTCTGTATATATTGAAGGTTTTGGAGCAAATTTTATTGGAAAAATTTACGATTTTTGCGACCGGCTTTGATGATAAAAGTTTATTTATGCATCAGTAGTCTGACTGCGAATGCATTTACCTGAAAGTAATTTAGTCAGGTATAATATTCGTTTATACGAAAACACGTTTGAAAGCTGTTGCGGGATCTCGGTGGTTCAATAGATCAAAAACGTCCTACTGAAACTAAATACCTAAATATTAATGATATATTATATATTTCTTAGCAATTTATAATACTATAGTCAAGTTAATAATTAAACATTATCGGCGGGGGGGGGGGGGGTATTATTAACGCATTGACTTTTAGTTCAGTAAATAGTATAATAAAATTTGTTGACCCATAGAGTGATAAAATAAGGTATATTTTAATTATTCGGTATAGTGAACAAGTCTGTTTGAAGTTTTAAGGAGCGCACGAGTGAGACCGTTAATTACTTTGTTAAATGACCGTCGTAATTACGCGCAGGGAAAAAATTGTAACCTCTAAAACGTTTTTATTAACTTTTCGTGCTATCCGCTAGGTCTATCCGATGCGTTAGGTCTAATCATCCAACCTTTTACGAGTAACGAACGTTTTACTCTCAGCCTCCTAGCGGAAAAAATTGTTCTATTCAGAATATATGGTTGAACTCGTGTTTACAATAAAATTATCGATATAAACAGACACGAATTGCTACAATTGTTTAATTGCTCAATATATTATTCAATTATTGCAAAATACTAGAAAATTTAATAGAGTAGGTCCGATATTTTTTTGTAAAATTGATGTACCTCTTTAGTATTTTTTATACGTAATTTAACATTCATAAGTTTACATGGATATGATTAAATAAATGAAATTATAAGAAATAAGGTTCGTACACTGAGTCTGTCATCGCATTATTGTGGAGCATAGTAATTTGAACAATCTTTTGGAGCATAGTAATTTGAACAATTTTTTTCAGCGTATATAGCCAATATTCAAACAGATACTACATTGAGTAAATCTCAAGAAAGAAATAATAATGATAAGATACAGCAAAGCGCAGTCTATACCATATTAGGAATAAGTACAATTACTTCGTATTTTTTTCCCGCAAATTCAATTCAGAGAAATTCTCTTCCAGTAATATCAAAGATTCATGTGTAGCTATGGAAAACCCCCCGGGAAAAGTAGGTTCGACCGGTTGCAGCAGGATTTAGCCCTTTCCCCAACTAATCCGTAGCGTAGTTTTTACGAGAGAGTCAGACTATATATATATATATATATATATATATATATATACACGAAGACGCGAGCATTAATTGGACGATATCCCAATGCGACCAGTGCTAATTAACAGGCTATGCGACTTAAGCCTCTGGTGCGTTTAGCGACGCGGAGGCGCAAAGTGCTCATGACCTCAACGTTAATTACAGAGAGAAGCAATCCTCTGGGACGTCGTGAAAAGGGGACGCTTTCCTGACAATAATTCCTGACAAAAATTCCTGACAATAAGGAATTATGGAAATCCAAGCATCTTTCCTGCTTGCAGTTCATTAATGCTCGATTTGGCATTCCAAAAACACATAACTACTCAAAGTGTCCGGAAAGCTTTTCGAGTTACACTCGCAGAAATGAAATGGACGATCTTCTCTTCCCCTCCTGCAAATGTTCAAGGTATAGGAAAAGTTTCGAAGGGTGGAAATTAACTGAGCCAATTAATTTATCGCGCTGAAGTTTACCGAACGCCTTATCGAAAATGGCGAAGAAAGCTAGATTCAATATTGGAAAAGAAGAAGAAGAAGAAGAAGAAGAAGAAGTTTCGAATAAGAGAATTCCCAAAGCCGCCAAGTGAAACGTTAATTTTATGATACGCATATACATAGAGAAGTAAGAAAGTCCAACTGCGCTTGAGGATATCGAGGTAATGGAATCGTGTACCCGTGTGATCGCGCAGACCTCTAATAAGGTTTTAAGCAATACATACATATATATATATATATATATATATATATGTGTGTGTATGTATATATGCGTGTATTGTATATACATCGCCTGTGCGTTCATTGCTTATTCCAAATATTCCGATTGATTCAGGAAGTTTATATTGGAAGGAGAGCCTTCGAAATCCATTATTCGCTGAGTTCGGCACACCAGAAGTTTCCTGAACTGGTTAAAAATTAACCAGTAACAAAATTGATGTAAAGACCGATTGTAAATTACCTTAGCTACGAGTTAACTTGATTATATTTTGATTTTCTAACCTCTTGTTTAGTTTCATTAATCTTTCCTTAATCTCGAGCAGCTAACACTACATTATACAACGTCGTATATTCATTCGTTTACTTATTTTTCCTACGGAACCGAGGATACAATTGTAAACATAAATAAACACAAGAAAGGTAAGAATATTAGGAATATTCGAAAATTCATCACAATGGCCTGGCAAACAATTAAGTAATTTATATCCATAATATGTTAAGACTTATGCTAAGATTATGCTTAAACAATTTGAACAATGCGTGTTAACTTTTGTAGAAATAAAATTTAATTTATAGTTTAATTCTTTTAATTTTGAAATAGCAAAACTCATTGTTATACACAGTGGACAGTCAGTGGACACTTCAGTTCCCATTGTCGCCTGCTTGTCGCCTGCTTGTCGCCTGCTTCACTCTGACTCCGTAACACCTTTTAGATTATGCATATACTGTACATTGTGCGTGTTAATTCACAAGCTGGATATACGAACTCGTTGTCGCACATTATTCCCAGCTTGTCGTCATTCTTTTTAAATATTTGTTCATAGCAATCTTATGTATATATATATATATATATATATATATATATATAATGATATTATGCGCACGTTAGGTCTCAGGTCTTAGGTATTACGGTGAAGGTGACGATGCGCGCATGCGCATATAACAGACTAATGCATGTGTTTGCGTAAAAATTTAAGCCAGATTATTGTTATGGGATGTTCCATCCCTTTAAATCGTCGCGTTGCGGCTTGGAATCCCTTTAAACCGGTTAGCTGAACTTATGTAAGCAAACGCGAGTCTTATGTAGCATGTATCAGGATTAACTTCGTTACACTCGAACTACACCCCAACTTCGGCTAATCATTCCTGCCCTATTTATTTTCCTCACTTATGCATATACATCTAATCCTCTATTATTTTCATACCAAGACTATCCTTCAATGTATACTTGTTTTAATAACCAAGCATTCTGAACGACTCAAAACTTCAAAGTACTGTACTGACAAAAAATTATTCGGAATAAAATTCGTTTCATTCCACGAAATTCTCTCTTTAATCGTTATATTTATTTGAATTTTAATTTATGGAATATTTTGCCTCTTTATAAACTCTTTAAAGTTGTATAACTTAAAAAAGCAGCTGTAAATAATTAATTATTTACTAAATACATTTTACGTTTTACGTTGACATAAGTGCACTTTTTGCACATTTTTATTTTTACACGGTAACTAACGTTTTATTGAAAATAACGTTATACTCAAATAATAAACATGTATCAAAGACATGTATTAAATAGTTTTTACTTTCTTTTTACTCACAAAAGCAGTTTTACAATAAATGATTTTTTGTAAACAGAGCAAGCTTTTTGTTAATGTAGCGCATCTAAACAAACTCAATTGAATTCCGAATCTCCACGATATTTCGATTTAACAGGGAACTACGTTGTTGAGTTTCACGTAAAGAAGAGTGGTCCTTATAAATCACAGATATCCAGAAATTCGATAAATTTAACAAATTATGTTTCCTTTTTTTAATAAATGACTGATACTCGAATAATGACATTTCATTTATTCTTATCATATTGAAAATCTTATCATATGAAAATCTTGTAAGTTGGATCGTCATTCAAAGACGGCTCGAGTCCCACGAACCTTATTCATGTTCAGTATTGTCGTACATTTTTCAGTTGTACTGCAGTATTTTTGGTCCATTTCAAGTCTCACGTACCAACAACCTTTATTTCTCATCTCATCTGTAACACCCTTCATTGATAATTTATTAAAAAATCTTGGTTGGCCATTCGATTGGCAATCTCTACATAAATACTTGGAAGAATATATCAAATTAATAAGTAGTAACTGTCAGTAAAACATCAGCATTAAATATATGGGTGTTGTCTCTTAAGTTAGTTTAACATTTTTGTTATAATTTTGTTTTTCTACAGAAACAGAGCCAGATAAATTGTATGATTTACTTGGCGATTCAAATTCAATCGAATTCATCATCTATACTTGACTTTTCACTACTAGATTTATCTATGCAGATATTATCTGTATAGATAATCAATTACGACACGAACATGTATAAATGTATATAATATTCGAATCTCAATAATGTCTTGGTTAACAAGTGTCTGGACCACCCGGGGACTGCTCTATCCCTATCTAATGCGTTCACCAATACCGATAGCCAATAGCTTAGAAAAATAATACAATCCCATTAAAAAAACAACAGTACGTTACAGCGCTTCTAAATTATAAATTGGAAAAGAGAAGAATGAAAGAATGAAAGAATGAGAGGACGAAAGGACGAAAGGACGAAAGGAAGAGAGAAAGCAAGAAAGCAAGAAAGAAAGAAACCATAAGCAGCAACTGCATCGACGAAAAGAAATTGTCAGTCGGTTTGCTCATGAAAAATTCGAAGGCTCGCATGCCACTAGTCAAGGATGGAAGTAGGGCAAAAGTGGAGGGACATAAATTCGAGATAGAAAGAAAAAAACCTGATGCTGTGTGGAAACTCGGCCAGGCTTTTTGTTCAACGACGACGACTACGCGTCGGGACAGAATTTCCGTATGTATACTGAAATGCTGCTACTGCTCGTCGCGGAACGAGTTCGCGCATTAGAATTTATGAACTTTCCCTTTGGCTACATACTTTTCTCAAAGATGAAGCTTAGCTTTTTCGAATTTCGCTACGCGAAACAAATCAGCCCTCCACTCGAAATCTGAAAGTTCAATGTTATCGAAAGTAAAAAATTTATGTTTATTCGTCGGCGTCGATGTATTTTATATCACATAACAACAGAGCATACGCTATCGTCGATTTCTTTTTTGACGTAGTCAAGCGTACTTTATTGTGCTTTAGACTGTGTTACTACGTTGGAGAGGTCAATACCGCGACAATACAGCCCGGAGGAATGGAACATTTTTCCAACGTATCCCGAAGCGTATGTAGGATGTCGTCCGGCAATTTTCCTATCGATATATGCATATATGAGTGATTCTCTGACAGATCGAGAGGTTCAACTTTTTTTTCTTCTAAGTAATTTTAAATTATACAAAAGTTATTATTTATTTGCAAGATATTTCACGAGGATGCCTTTTTACTATAAAAGTATCTACAACACTCCTTTGTACACTCTTATACGTACAATCATGACTTTGGCTCTATCAATCTGCACTAAAATTTAAAAAAGATAGCCTATATCACTATTGTAATTGATCTTACTTATGAATCTTCATTTTTTCTTAAAAATGCACTTTAAAAAGATCTCAAAATTACATATAATTACATGTTTTTAACGAGGCTGTATATACACACTTATTTCCTTCTTGTAGTTCGAATGTTTGTAATAAAGAATTTAATATTATTTTAAATAATCATTTATTTAGATCTACCAGAAGTTAATATTATCATCCTTTATAGAAATATGATTTCTTTTAATTGTGATGGATTTTTCAAATCCAAAGCTTAAATGATTTTATTTCCGCATGTTAGGTTATCAAATTAAAAATGGATCATATGTTGGTACGTAATGGTTATGGTATGAATAATTTAATTCGTTTAAAAGAAAATATTTTTTTTAATTCTGTCACTCGTTAAAATATCAGTATAGTAGCAATAAATTAATTAAATAAAATTCGATAGCCTTAAAAGGCAGGAATAATGATGGATTAAAAAACAAAGTTTAGCTTAGTTTTAATTAAAATTTGTTTGTTCCAGGCATTTAAAGTTCAGGAGGAAAGAAGTGTAAGTGTGGTTAATCGTTGCGAAAGGCGCAATGATTGAAATCAATTATAAGTTGAACGAAATAATCTTCTGTTACAAGAAAGAAATTAAAAATTATTTCGAAGATGAAATAAATATATTCGAGCATTGAATCTGCCAGAGAACCAGCCATATATTATACCAATATTCTTCTTCCTCTTATAGCTTTTTCAATATGGTGCATAGCATGGTTAGAGTCGAAATACTCGTCTATGCACGAATTACGCGAATGCGAAGGTTCCGCAAAAAGAGGATTATAAAGGATGTGACTAACGTTCTCACAAATACGTATAGCAAATGACCATAATATACATATTTAAAATTCGAAAAGAATTCTATCGAAGAGAAGACTTTCCAATCATTGATCCCGACGCAGTTACAGGAATCTTCCTCGAATCATGCAGATCGCAAATAAAGTTTCACAATTGAACGGTCATCGTGCCATACGAATACCAATAGATTCTCTTTCTCTTCCAGATAGCACGAGGACTTACGTAATGGCAAGTGGAATGAAAAATGGGATTCATTCTTTTGTCGTGGAACGTCAAATTGAACCTCTCGATAAAAAGTCGCTGAAGAAGCCTGAGGGCGGACTCGAAGCTCGTCTGAATAATGATAAAAGTCCTGGAATTTATAGATTCGCAAAAAAAATCTCCTCTGAATAAGATGTCATATCGGCGAAGCTAATCGAATCTTTCTACACAATAATTCAGTACGTATCGTAGCTACTACCAGTATACGTATTTTTTATGAAAAAATCACGCACGTTACGCGACAAAAACTGTATTGATATATATATAATGAATTAGCTAATTCAATAGAGGACGTGAAAATTGGAAAATAATAGGAATTGTATAAAATATATAATATACCAACATAAACCAAATTTCCATACTATCAAGCAGATGAAATTCTGAAATAAACTGCAACGCCGGAATCTAATTTGATGAGGTTTGATCAGATTTTCGATATGCGTCAGAAATTGAACGAACGAAATTCAAGCTCGGCGTAGCATCAATTTCCATACGTATAGAAGCGGCAATATTATCGCGAGCGTAATTGTCGAAAATTAAGAGTTTACGCAAAAAAAAATTGTTCTACTGGATACACTACAACAAAGCGACTGTCTGTGCGAGAGAGATTCGAGCTTCGAAATAGAAGTGTAGCCAAGGGCTCAGGATTTTGCTCGGGATTTTGCTCGGGATTTTGCTCGGGATTTTGCTGCTTCGCGCGAATTCCCTCGAGTTTTCCCAACTGGCGAAAGAGAACACAAGAAAGGAAGAGAAAGAAAGAGAGACGACTAGAGGTGACGACGGGCAATAGCCCCACTTCACTTTTTTCTCGTTTTTTTTCTTCTTCGTCGGCTGACTCTTTCCCGCTTTTAGTTCAGCGATGCTCCGTCTGCTTTTTTTTCTTTTCTCGCTTCTCCCGAAAAATAAGCTTTCTGCTCTCCCTCCACCGTCTCTTTTATTTTGCCCCTTTAGAGCTATCTTCCGTCTGATATATCCGAGGTAATGCAATCACGTCCTTTACTGCAAAAAGAAACGCTCGCTTGCGACTGCTTGTATATACATCGATGGAATTTCGATAGACTTTTATATCTCGCAGTATCCCTAGTGGGAATGGAACAACGGCCTAGTACTGGCCCAGTACTGATATATCCTGTCAACCGCAAGCGGCAGAACTGACCGAGAATTGAATCAGTACTGGTAACTTCTTTCTTATTCACTTGACATTCTATTTATTTTTTATTTTTATACGATATTATGGTATAGTATACCAACTTATCGAATGTCCTTATATTTTAATTATGAATAATGAATATTGTGATAAACTTTTATTCGTCACGTGGTTATACTCATCTACTCTATTAGCTCTCATTAGTTGCCTTGTTTTACGCTCATGCGCAGGACATACCTTATGAAGGAATACGGTAGTTCGTATTACTTTTGCACACACACACACACACATATATATATACGAATACACAACTGTGTTGCCTGTACTTTTTGAAATGTTTTTTAATTATAATTTTGCTCATTTGAGATTATACTTTAACTCTGATTGAAATTTGGCACACCAGCATTGCAATTCTGGCCCGCATACTTTTTCAGTCGTAATTGTTGATTAGCGTACAAGCGTCGCAGCCTTGCATTCTAACATTTATTAAAATAAGTTTTTCCTTTGAGTAAGGTTTATTCTGCTATTGCTAAACTTGCACGAGATAAAGATTTGTTTGTACCGTACACGACAAGGACATCGAGACGACCGCGTTATATTCTGTAGCCCGCCGATATGGGATTGAATCCAATAGAATGCGATATAATATATATTTTCTTTGTCTCGAGCACGTGGATTGATTTGACTTTGAAATGTGACTTTGAAAGTGATTTTAATTTTATTAGGACAGTTTTAGAGTCTGTAAAAATAAGGCAATTCAAGTCAGTTAACGTAACTGCACGATCGAGAGCTTTCTCGCTCTTATCAACTCGATATCGTACGAAGGTTGAGTCTATAGTATATTTATTTTTTTGTCTAGAAAAGAAAAGTAACTTGTAAATATAATTTAATTTAAAGCGCGTCTCGAGTTTTTCCACTTAATTTGTCCCCGATCGATTCACCTCGTGAAAACTATATCGATCTTTCGTTGTGTACCCTCTCGAGACGTGGAGTCTTAAACTCGCGACTGCCCCCCGCGATAAATTTCTGCTCGGGAGTCGGGCGCAACCAGGAAGAAAAATAAACCGACGAGAAAAAAAGGAGAGTGTGTGCACCTTGAGGAAAAGGGAGGAAAAAATAGGAAAACTAGGAAAAATAGGCACCGGATAGAATCGAGTGAAAAAGAGCAATTGATTGTACCGCTCGTGCACCGATGGCACGGCAGTTTGTTGGACATTTACAAAGTACCGACTTGACGGAAATAGAAATGGCGATGGAGGAGAAAAGCGTTTACAGCGTGAACGCTTTTCTCAACAAAGTTTAATCGCTTTCTAAAAATTCGACTACACGGCCGATTCGTTCATAAAACAATATATACAGCACATGCTTCCGATTTCACACATAAAACAATAGTTTTATCGGTAGTGTAAAATCGGTATGTTTATATTTCATGCTTTTATATTCGTAAGCGCCCTACTTCACTTTGAATTACAGCTGAATTTTATGATACCGGATCGTATCGATATTTTACAATTCGGTGCTTGTACGAATTATCATTTTTTTTAACTATTCCTTCCCGAGAAAGTAGGACGATGCTACATCTCCTATAAAAAACATTTTGTTTGCATAAAATGTGAACATTTTACCAGAAATTGGCCAACCATTGGTCAACCGTAAACGGCAGTTGGCCTATAACTTCCGTATACTACTGCACGTCCGACGAATTTGTAACTGGTCAACATAATCTTAGCATAATTCTTAAGGTATTCTGTCCACTTACTGTTGTCTCCTAACTGTGTAATGTACACTGAAAAAATGTTGGCTATATTTAAGAAGATTATTTGTATGATATTATTTATATGATACAGATTTTTTATTTAGATGCATATTACCATAAATAAAATGTAGATGTATGTTTTCAGTGTAAGCATAGTATATTAAATAATCTGCCCACAGAACAGAAAATTTAACATAAAAAGTATAATTAACCCTCCAACTTGAGGAACTTATTTTTTCACTCTCTGCATCCCGAAGGTATTCGCAAAAACAATAGACCCTTCAAGTAACTTAATGAACTTTGAAACTTAAATTTTCACATACACACACACGTATGTATACACAGAGAGAGAGAGAGAGAGAGAGAGAGAGAGAGAGAGAGAGAGCCATTCGAGAAGTTAGGCTCGGTTTCTCGGTAAAAAATATAAAAGCTGTGTAAAAGCCTCGAGTAGTAGAGGCGCGAAGAAGAAGCAATTGACGAAAAAGCGCAGCGGTAGTTAAAGCACAAGAGGTTGCAAAAGAAATGCCGCGAAATCACGTATACACGAAGAGGGGAAGAAATGCACTGCGAGAGCGTAATTGCCGTCTAACGAGGCGAACATTTGAATGTGTCGAGGATTATTGTCGAGGAAGCTTACACCATTGGCTACTATTGCTTGTGTTCTGCCAAATGAAGTCCTTTAGAAATTGCAAGGATGTGTCTAGTGTGCTTTTGAATTAGAATTCTCTGGGAGATTTACGTTTTTCGCGGGAAATTTAAACGGATGTTTAGTTCAAGGAAATTGTACAACGACCAATAACGTACAATCTACATGCATTATATAGAAGTTAGCTCTAGATTGCGAAAACTCGGTCAAAAGATTCGAGTGCGGCTTTGGTTTCCGAGTACTTTGAAACCAATCGTACTAATGAGTTTTTAACTGGTCTCCATTGTTACAAAAGCAATTGACATAGAATTTGCTTTCGATACGTATTGAAAGCGTATTCAAACAGTCGGTATATTACTTTCCAGACAAAACGAGACTGCATAAAAATCCTCGATAACAAATCAATTAAGTTTTTTCCTTTCTGCAAATATCGTTTAACGATGCTTTGTAAATCCGAAACGGTCAAAATTTGCTGTTTCACGGTATATTTGTTACGAACGATTTGAACCTAGTGAACGAGTGCACAATAAACTCTTCCATACATTGAAAACTATTTAAAACTATTCACTCTTTAAAATCTGTAAATATCTTTCTGCTAATATTACAATATAAAAGTGGAAAGAAACCATCGATTATTCTATAATACATTTTCATAATAATCATCTATAATTCTACAATGGTAATTCAATTGACGTTTAATGCTGCTTGTTACACGTTAGACAAGAGTTCGAGTTACTAAACAATTTGCCTTGTCGATATGGCATTTTGCCTAATCAATTGCCGTCGTAAAGCGATTTATTTAAAATTTCTCTCTCCGTGCTAACAGCATATATCGACGCCTTGGGGGAAGATTCAGCCAATTCCAATTGGTATCGATGCAATTATTTTACCATTTATATATATTCAATAGAATATAAAAAAAAATATAAACGCCTTTTATTTTCTAAATCATAAAATTTCATTATTATAAACATTGTATGATATAATAACAAAAGTTTCTCTTTTGAAATGTCGAATTGTATATTCCAAATGCTCACGCAGTGATGCTCAATGAATATTCAATAGATACAAATGTATTCATGAAAATTACACTAGTCATCGGTATAAACTGAATATTAAACGTCAAATTCAGATTCACCTACTATCTTTGAAAAGATAAGTATGGTCATTCGCGAAACTAGAAAAAATGAACAATGTAAATTTTGTAGAGTTAAAATAATGAAGAAAAATTACACTACCTTATAATAATAAGCGATTCGATCTTTATTCGATCTTATTCGAAGCTAATGATTAGCGCGAAATTCGAAAGGTTAATTCTCGCGATATTGAATCAATTCCCACAGGCACTAACAAACATTTTTAATCAACTCTGAGCATTAATTCAAGCTTTAGCCAGGATAAATCGAGAGCTCGAGGTGCATCAACGTATACTCGAGCCTTTTTCCATTTTCGACACGAATGTCGAACGTGAGACCAATATTACGCGAGCGTGAATTAACGACGCTATATCCGCCAAAGCGTCGCTACTCCTGTACGGTGGCAGCTGTTTTACCAATTCCGATGGTGTATACAACCTCACGAGGGATGAAGAGGGCGGAATGCGTTCGCTCGTGAAATTTACGGCGCTTTATTTTGCCTCGGGCTTAAAGCGAAATTGTTCCTGCTTGTCGAGAGAGAAACAGAGAAAGAGAGAAATTTTCCCGAAAAGCTTTTTTTCTATACAGATTTTGAATTTCAAATCGATTCGAGCTATCCAAATATTTCAGAGAGGGAGAGAGAGAGAGAGAGAGAGAGAGAGAGAGAGAAAGAGGAATTTTATGTTAAATAATTACTTAATTATAATATTAATGAAGATTTTCGAGAAAAAATCTTAAAAATATTCCAGACTCTAACGATTTTATGTAATGAAAAGTCGTCAAAAAAATTTCATCAGACAATCATTTCATTTGTATTTTTTATTTTTGACTTTTCACTGTCGAAATTGATGAGTGACGTCGAAAATAGTTGAAACGGTTTCTTGGATATCATGTTCATTCAAAATAATCAGCCGTATCCGTCGAAAATATATTTTTTGTGACGTTAAAGGGTTAAAAAAAATAACGTATGCTAAGAAAATATTAATACGAGATTTATTTAATGGGGTTTTAAACTTAGTTTTAAATTTATCTAAATATAAATTGTAATTTTTTATACTTCAGGTACAGTTCTAATGCATTCTCATTGTAACGGAATGTATATTACGCTCTTGTATGTTTTTTATTTATAGTCGTTTTTCATAGGCTCTTTTGCCGTAGAGTAATTTTAAAAAAATTTCTTCTTTTAATTTATTAGATGTACTTGCAGTTTTTTTGCGATATACTAATATTACATTATTTGAACATTTATTATGAAGGTGTAGGATAATTTAAAGAATAATTATTTTTGAAAGGCAATCCATTAAGTCCATAGTTCTTCTACTCTTATAAATGAAAACTTTGAAAGGTGGTTGACATTTATTCTCGCACTGTACTTATGGATATAATATTTGTTGAATTTTAATTTTGGCGTAGACTTCAACTGAAACAGCTTCATTCATTTTTATGATTGAAAGCTCAAATTATGTTATTTCTATGTGATTTTGGACAATCCATTTTGAACAATTTGCATTGTTTACGTATTCACTAGTATTTAATAATATTTTTAACGAGTCTAAGAATGATCCTTATTGATACAGTAATCACACTGCTAAAGCTTACTGTATCGACGATTTAGAGGAACTAGTTAGGAGTTAGGAACCCAGTTTAGAAATGTCTTGAAGGACCAGAGCGTTCCGGGCTAGTTCAGATTGAAATCCAGCTGTCGGGTTCTTGGATTGCAAATTCAAGTATATGGTTGCGAAGTTTCATTTTCTACTGGCTAAAAATGTATACCAACAATTTAGACGATCAGTTGGAAGTTACACAATATACACATTTTATAAAACAAATAGTTTTGTCGGATGAATTGGAATTAATATTTTGTCGACAAGAAAAATGTAGCGCAGAATGTTGAAACATATTTTCTCTTCTACAAATATTCTTTTGTTATTCCTTTCGGGAGTATAAGTACTGACTTATCTTGTATCCATTACTATTTTACTCTATGATATTCAGTTTAGCTTAATTATATTATATTATATTACATTAATAACTCAAGCTGAACTGAACCCCTTAAAATATTCCTATGCTATAGGTGAAACGAGGTTGAAACGAGGTTGAAGCGAGGTTGAAGCGAGGTTGAAGCGAGGTTGAAGCGAGGTTGAAACGAGGTTGAAACGAGACTCGAATCCTATTCATATTCGTTCGGGCAATCCTCTTCAGAATCGAGAATAACCCGAAGGATATCCTCGTGTTAGCAAATGCTATTGAGAGCTTCGAACACGTTACATCCATTAAAAGCTCGTCGAGCAGCAACCCAACGTCGTCCCCGTTAGCAACGCGTGTCAATTGATTTCGACGACGTTCTCACGAGGGGACGTAAACCTTCCTCTCTTTCTATCTGAGAAAACAATACGAGTAAAGCATTGGATTCGCGAGAAGCAAAGCTGCCACGTGTATATTAGGCGAAAGAAGAGAATTTCTCCTCGAGGCTTGCGCTCGAAGATGTGGGGAGAAATCGAAACCAACGCGCACGCTTTGCGGACGAAAGTCGTGTTGGGAAGAGCACGTCTCGAATAGCGAAGGTGATCGCATTGCGAGACTTAATGGAACAAAAATTCCATAAAGTCTTGAATTCTGGCCAACTGAAAACCCAAGTATGAAAGATAAGAAAACCCAAGATATATTATTATTACGAATTTCAGAATTGAAGTATGTTAAGTAACTTTTACTTTACCTTTGAATCGCGATAATTCATTATTATTTCGAATTAAGATACATCTATCTAGATTGGAAATTCTGAATAATGCAGCAAAGGGTAAATAAAAATATAATATTGTTACGGGAGAGAAGCGCTTGCGTAGGTTTTCGGTTGTACCACCAATAGCGCAATAGTCCAATGGCGCGAAGAAAAGTTATTCAAAACGAAGTACACAACATTTTCCTCGTATTGAGTGTATTTTCAAAATATATTAGATCCTGCCCTTGTCTATTAGATTCTCGATTTTCTACACTTCACCTAATGTAATCACCTATGACGCTCTTCGATTATGACCGATCTCTGCCCCAAGTCACTTGTGCGCTCCCTTTTTGACACCTCGCTTCCATTGTTCAAAGGTGATTCAAGAGTGCATCAAGTAACATTCGGCAGACACGAGACAGAAATAACGATGGAATGCTACTGTTGCTACGTTAAGGCTAAATAGGTTAAATATATATTCATATGCTTATCTAAGATTAACTTAATTTTTACTGGTAACTACTGCATTTTCCTCCAGGAGTTATTCGGTATATTTTTCTTACCGGTTAATAATTAACAAATGTTAACAAAAATGTCAATCTCCATAGAAGAATATACAAAATGATCATTATCTAGAAAATTATGAGTATTTGAATAATTTAGTTTCTATTATATAAAAAACGTTTGGAATTTGAAGAAACTTTTTAACTTCGAGAAAGTCTGCTGCCCAAACCTTCATAACTTTACAGTTAAGTGAGCTTATGGAACGAGCCATTCTTTTCATGAAAGTTATATATTTTTAGTTTATTTTCTTATCTGTAATATCTGTAATAGATTATTATTGTTGATTACATTTCGATATTGGGTTGGTTATATGAACGTATATACGTACAGGATATTTCACTGTGCTTGAATTTTAGTTTAAACAACATTTCAGTTAAACTCCACACTCAAGGACATATCTGGAAAATAGAGTATTTTTATCCGAAAAATCGGAAAACATTTGATATCATTTTTATCCGAAAAAAGAGAGCATCAAGCTGCGATTTGCGATCTCTGCTTTTTTCTTTCTCAGACGTTATCCAAGAACCAGAAAAACAGAGTACTATATATCAATCTTCTGTCTTCGAAAATTATTTTATTTCCAGTATCTCGTTGATTTGTCCATACATCGATATTGAGTTCTAAAAATATAAGTTATCCAAATTCAACTTTGAATTATTTCAATTTTGAAGATTCATTATTTTCGGAAAATATTAACTTTTATTAACATACACAAAAAAGGAGAATATCTTAGAATCTGTCAATGAATACGCTCCAATTTTTTCAGATTTGTACGCCACAGTTTTTTGATTTCTCAAAAAATCGTGGAGTTAAGCTAAGCAGTCTATAAAAAAAATTTAGAAGACAAAAAATGCTCGACTTGTGAGTATGTCCGACGTTGACACGTGCGCATGTCTCCTTTGCGATTAGCGCTAATCTAAGCTACATCATCGCCAGGACGACTATCACGTGGTCTCTTTATATATCGATATGCGGCCCAAGGCGAGGCCCAAGGTATAATTTACGGCGACACGCAACCATCTGCTGCTTCTACTAGTGTCGGTGCTTCGCATTTCCGCATGAATTGCTAATTCGTAAGGCACGAGTTTTAACGAAAGGCCCATATACTCTCTCTCTCTCTCTCTCTCACTACCTGCTTTACTACCAAAGATCCAATGGTTACGCTTAGCTTAAGGAGATTTCTTCGGGCTTTTGGCTTTCTGAATTCAATTAAATCGCTCAATCGGGTGAATTAATATAACCAAGTAATTATTGATAAGTGCCACTCGCTCTAATTAAACCGTCGAATATTATGTGGGCTAATGAACTGCGTGCGTGAATAATTTACGATCAACTACATGAATATCGCCAAGTTTATCGAGATAAAATAGAGATAATACGTAGATAATTAAACAGTAAATCATATTCCATACAAAACATATATCTATATCGATTGCTTTGTAAACGTATACTTATATCAAGATGTATGTGCTTCTAACAGCAGAATAAATATCGAAATTATCATAGAAAATATTATTATAGATAAAATGACAAATACACGTAAAGAAAATATTCACTCTACTGTCCTTACTAAACTATGAAGACATATTACAAAGATGAAAACATGTACTTCGATAAAAATAATGAATATATATATATATAAGGCAGAATGAATTTTTTTTTTAAATGTACGAATATTTATTGGGAGTGAAAAAATATAATAGGAAAAACGAATTAGTATACGTAAACAAATATTTCCAGTAAGTTAAATGAATTTTGAAGCTAAATTCAGCAGCATTTTCGGCACCTCTTTAGCACTACATATTTCTTTCTCTACGCATCGTATGCACGCTCGAAAGAAGAAGCGCAAACAATGCTCGCGTAAAAACAAAAGGCATAAAAATAACAAAACAAGCTAACGCACGCACGGGGTATACCGGGTAGAGAGACGCCGTAGGAGACTCTCGACGCCAGTATAGTCGAGACGATCGATGTAACTTTTTTTTCCCGGCAATTCTATTCCAATGGACAAAGACGCACTACACACATCTCGTGGAAAAAGCTTCGTCTATAAGCGTCATTTCGTTGCGAGTGCAGAGGCTTGTGCGCTTATATTCCGACGAATAAAACTTTTCGCTACTGCGTGCTAAATAACTTGAGCTGGATTTCCTTTATAATATATAAAAGAAATATACGTTTATGTATAGAAGAACTGACTGAAAGCACGGATGGAAAATAAATTTTCATCAAGAAAGAGAGAGAGAGAGAGAGAGAGAGAGAGAGAGAGAGAGAGTCCGATGAGTTCGCTCGAGCTATATCTGAAAATTTACAAAAGTGCTGATGCGGATTTTTCGAGGCAGTTTTGCCGCGAGAAATTTATATTTCTTGATTCTGCTACTGAAAAAACCGTAGCTTTTTCGAGATATTTTATTTGTAACCGAGAGGATAAGGAGTTACGTTTTACTTTTTGAAAAATTTTATTTCTCGATCGAGCATTTTCCAAGACTGTCGAGAGTTGTATGTTATACCTATATGTATGTATGCGACCCACACCGACTATATACAATGACTATATACAGCGACTATATAGAGCGACTATATACAGCGACTTTATACAGCGACTTTATACAGCGACTTTATACAGCGACTTTATAGACCGACTATTTTCGTATAAAATATCACATCTTCGACTGTAGTGGAAGAAGAAGAATCTGCAAGAGCACTGCACGAAAGTCGCCTGGAGTATCGCTGTAAAACTTTAGAGTTATTATACGGCGCGTTGCAGCCCTCGCGCATAACCGCTGAAACCACGCCGAGGTGTGGAGTATCGATGAGAAAAATATGCTTTACGGAGATAAAAAAAAGAAAAATAGGTATGCAGCCCGCAATCGGTGCTCGCGAGGAAAATCTCGTCGTATATATTGGCATGATCCGCCGGAAAGACGAGTCGAGCTGCACGTGGACTGCGAGCGGAAATATTGCGCCGCGCGCGGCCGTCACTGTTGAGCGAGTTATGTCAAGGGGGAATGACTCGTTCGAGACTTATTTACGCGACATACGAAATTGTTCTGTATAATGAAACTCCAAGTGACACGGATTTCATTTAGATATTGCATCAGCTGGTTCGCATCAAGAACACGAAATTTTCATGTCCTTTCGCCTCATTCGAATACCTTGCTAAAAATTCTTATCACTGCTGGTTATTACCGCCGAACAATATTGGTTCTCTTTCCTCTCAAATCCTTGCTTTAAAATGGGAGAGATGACAAGAGGTCATAATTCTGCTCTATACGAGCTGCTCGCTGCTCGCTGCTCGTTGCATTACCAGCTAACCAATGTTTTAAACAATACAATTCAATCAATACTGTAATATAAAAATATAATATAAAGCGAGTTTTTACACACTCCCCAAGTCTTATTAGAAAACTTGGCGATCTGATAACCTTGATAATTAAATAAAAAATTTTCAAACTACAGGCGGCGGTTTTCATTTAGATCAAATTCATCATGTATCTAATCCTAATTTTCCTATATCATTAAACTGCATGCTACAGTACTGGCTTCAAGTAATATACCAATAAGTATACGACAGAATCGGCATTATCTTCAAGTATTCGACCAGTAGAGATTGAGAGATTGTTTAACCCGTTCAACATTGTTATTACCGATACACTGTTGGTCAGCCCTATCTAAGTCATTTAGAAACTTTTAGTCTTTCAATAATTTAGTATCCTCTAGTAAAAAATGTCTATATCTAATATTTATCGAATACTAGTCTTTTTTAAAGTACTCCTGAAAAATTGACACTTCTGATCCAGAATTAGATGGTTGATCTATCGCTACTACGGAAGATTCGACTTATTCTACGAGTTCACAGACATTCTCTCGAAATATAAAGTATAATATATAAATCATAATACAAACTACAGGATCCGTTCGAGGCATTAGCTGAACTTCTCCAAGAGAGTCAGAAGAATGTGGGCTAAACTCGGGAAATAAATGAAGATAAGAACTAGGTATATAGGGGAAGAAGCCAAAGTATTATGGAAGGATGCATAAATATCTCACACACACACGCACACACACGCACACACACGCACACACACGCACACACAAAAGCGAGTTCTGAAGGTCCGTTCGTAAAAAGTTTGTAATTTTCATAAATTTCGGTATAACTCGACAAGAAGCCTTTTGACCCTCTCTGAGTACCAAAGAATCAAAGTTTCCTCTGAACTTTTTTTTCTTCTCCGCCCGTTCAATCGCCACCTCTTTTTACACTCTCAAATTCAGTGAAACTCGCAATTAGAAAGAATGGCTTTGCTTTAAAAAGAAATTTTTATAAGCTTTACATAAGTCGCGGAACGATGATTTTGCGACTGATAAAATTTTCAAACAACGTAAACATTAGCTTTGAACAGTTTTTCGCGAAACCCTTTTCTCCGACATTGCTCGACAGTAGTATACATGTAAAAGAAAAAAATAAGAACTAAAACCGAGCATTATACAAGGTAAACTTTACTACCTGTCTCGGCAAAAGCTTTCCGTGACACAAAAAAAAATCCGGAGAAAAGCTTGTCAAATTTTTTTTTCTCTTCATCTTACTCGCAAGGATATCCCGCAGTGAAGTAAGCTTTTTGTACGTAGAAGCTCTCTGTTTCATCTAAATATGACATTTTTAGTTCTTAAAGAATTTCATAAATTCTTCCTCGAAAGCCTTGGCTTTTTACCGGTCGGGAAGAATTCCTCCGCGAAATAAAGCCTAAAAGCGACGTGCACGTATGGAATGTTGAACGCGAAGTAATAACCATATCCGAAGAACAGCGGCGTTGAAAATCTTCTCGTTTCGCTTAATAATAATGCAGTTAATTAATTCCTCCGGTTCACCTAAACGGCTTGAACTGGATAAATCTCGCACGAGCTCTAACTCACTTTGCGTGAGCTCGTGTCTCCTTAGAAGAGATCGTTATACCGCTATATATGTATATATAATACGCTCGTACACACATACATATACAACTAAATCTCGTGTAATCCTGTATAGTGCGTCTTCTACGACCCGCCAGCAACTTGGACTTATGAATAAAGAGAGATAGAGTGAGGACATTAAGACGCGAAAAAGGGATATATATATATATATATTTCCGTATATAAGAAAGAAAATCGGGCTCATTATTCATTCAGACGTTCCTTTGTTGCTTCGCCTTAGCTCGATACGTCCCTTAGCAGTCCAACATCGACATCCCAATGGAGTCAGATGACGTTGTCATATATCCTCGTAAAATATATGTATATTAAATAGGTATATATTATTTATACAAGGAGGAACATGAGAGCAAAAGAAGCAAAAGAAACTGCATTACTCTATATACGCGTTGGCGGCCCTACCCTATATAATTGAATAGCCCGACGTAGTATATAGCACAGTAGTGTGCGCGGCACTGGCTCGTCTAAAACTGAATCTTCCTTGACCCAATTGCGCCTTTTCCGCGTGTACACACATGTCGCGAAGAATTCGCGCATCCTTTTCTCGCGATATCTGTGTATGTGTGTATGTTTATTTGTATACATATATATATATATATATATATATATATATATATATATATTTATATGTACATATGTACATATATATACAAATATATCTTTATATATATTTAAAGAAGTTCTCGATCAATAGTCAAATGTGTATAGAGCACTCATATATGTCTGCATAGTATACGTAATCTTTCATCATTTCTGACCGCAGACGTTTGTTTAAACCGAAGATTCTTTTTATAGATTCGACATTATTGAAGCTATACGCTGTACTGGTATCCTCTAAATCTGAAATAGCGAAGATACACTATTTCAATGCGTGAAAATAATTTATTGAATAAAACGGTCAGCATGCACTAGACATAGAATAGTTCAAATAATATGCTGTATCCGACTTTTCGACTTTTTAATTTTAATACTTAAAATTATACTCGATTTTTACATAAATATATGAGATAATAACGATTGCGCATTTAATCCATTGATTCTCATCTAATTGATACATTAAATAATGCATTTATTATAAATCAAGAATTCTTTGATATCGTTTCCCAATAAGATAAACATAACGAATCCAATTTATATTTCAATTATAAATAATTTTTAAAAAATAATAAATAATATCATTATTCACTTTTGATAAATGTTGACTCATAATGGACTGGACACAGGCAATAAATCCTCGAATACGAAGGCGAATTTTAAAGGAAATTCTTTGAAAGTGATATCAAAATATTTTCATTCGAATAAAATTATATATATATATCAATGTTCATCAAAGCTAATCTACTCATAGTCAGTCATAATGATAACAATTACTTCCAAATAATAATAATTCATTCCAAAAGGCACGAAAATAAATTTTAATGGGAAAGATTTTGCATAATTATTTACATTATATGTAAGACTACACTGAAAAACAGCTATATTTAGGAAAACTTATTTATTAAAATAGTAGAAAATATTTACTTGAAGTGGAAAACAATGAATAACGAATTAGTATTATAATAGTCTTTTATCAGGAGTTGATAAATATATTTTGGAATCAAACAAATTTTATTTAAAGGTAACAACTTGTTCTCAATGTACACTTTAAAAAATACTGTAATTTTAATTGCACTATATACACTTAATACTTCAATAATAAGTACTCACTATTAAAAATTTAGGAACTAACTACAATTGAGAAAAACATTTTTTATTGTAATTATAAACATTTTGGTAATACTTACTGTATATATATATATATATATATATATATATATATATATAAAGTTAATCGGGACTCGACAACAGGTACTCACCTGGAAAAGAAAAAGAAGGATATTATTATGAAATATTCATATTCATAGTGATGAAGTCTTTATGCAACTTTATAATGCAAGTTCACAACTAAGTATGTTATGCAAACTTCTAAAACTTATCAAATGAGTCGTTGACTAAGGCAAGAATTTAACTTTCTTGAAATTGGATTTGCATGTTTCTCCATAAGCAGGAATTTAAAATATTTTATATAAACATTTCACGAGTGTGCACATCACTAATTCGCTATTCAAATGTTTCTTAAACTTCCTTACCCAAACTTATTTATCCAATGAATTCTTAGTTTAGCTGCCAACTATGAGCTTTATCAGATCATGTTTTTTAGTTTAACGACGACACGACTCGCCTTGTCGCTGCCAACTACGCGCGCTTCATCAGATAATTTGTTAGTAATATTAACAACGACGCGATATGTCTTATCTCCGACACCGGACACGCTCTTTTCGTAAAATGCCGATAAGCTGGCGAGATTAGAAAGTAGAGCCCTACTTTACCATCGACCAAGTTACCATTATTCGCGAAGGAATTGATAATCGGGAAGTGAAAGGTGTGGTATTTTCTTAAAAGTCCGGTTACTTTCACGCATGAATGAACAAGTCGAGCAAGATCCAGACTAATCTACTGCTCTGAAACAGTGTTTCTCAAGTCCTCCGATAGCCGTGATCGTCTAGTGGTTAGGACCCTACGTTGTGGCCGTAGTAACCCAGGTTCGAATCCTGGTCACGGCAATGTTAAAAAACATTGTCACGGTGGAGGTTTTTTTTTATTTTTCTTACCACGTTTATATTATTCTTCACCTTCCTTGTTATTATAAACAATATAGTATTTTAAAAATATTTTTTTTTAATGTTTATTAACAACTTTTTTTTGCATCAATAAACATATCTAACTTTATGATGTCATTCAATATTAAATTATAATATTTATATTCAAATGATCATAAAATGAGAAAATAGTGATATATGCTAAAAGAACTTTATTATTAACTATATTGTATGTGAGTAGATCGATCAATACAGGAAATAACTCGGTACCTGAAAAACGGAAAATAACTCTTGTGGCGCCAATGACTTGATTATTTTTATTTTTTTTGGTTTTTCGGTGTCTTCCGAGTAAAACGAGTCATTTATACTTGACACTTGGTTTCTACCGACAAAAATGCACGTAATATATATAATATACATTTTGCGAACTTTATGAAAAAATATTTCTAATTTATCGTTTAATGCAATGTTTATTCAATTAAAAAATAGTTTAGATTAAATGTGCGGCTAATAAATGGTTTGTGCTTAAAATTAGAAAATAATACTTAAAAAACTAAAGGTATGTTCTTCTGTTTTCTTTAAAAATAACTTAATTTAAAAAAATCTTATACAAGTTCGGATATCAATTTACATTTTATTTTATTAAACGCGTATAAAATTTTACTCGATTGGTCTTTTTGACAATTCTTGTTTTGAATTAAATCTTTACAGTTTGTCTATCTTTTCGTGTATAAACTATAAAATATGAATATATAGTTGTCTAAATAAATTTTGTTTCAAATAAATTTTGTTCTTTTTGTGTATAATATACACAGACACAACGAAAACTAATCGTAAAATGAATGATATTAAAGTAAAATTAGAGTTTTTATTTACAAAAAGAATGGTTCGAAAAGGTTTTATGTAGTATCAACAAATTTTACTCATTATTCAAATCTTCTCAACCAGTAGGTTTTTCTTGATTCTTTCTAGTAATTGAAGTTTTTTCCAGTTTCTCGTTAGCTAAATAATTTGCATTTATTCTATAAAAGATGTAAAAATAACGTCTGAATCGAAAAGATATAAGTATTTTTTAATAATAATTTCTTTTCTTCTCGTCCAAAAAAGCTCTTTTAATGTACTTCATAGCTATATAGATTGGATTAGCTAGATAACGCAGATAACTCGATGAAAATTGGCGAAACTCGCAGACTAAACGGTCTTAAACAGTCGTCTGCAAGTTTTGACATGCTTGCCTGTGAATGCTTCGTTTTACTCGAACACCTAGAAAGAAGAAAAACTAACCCGGCCAACGTGGGGACCTAACAGGGTTGTTGTTTCCTGTATTTTATTTTTCAGACATCATTATTTAAAGCGAATATCTAAATGCTCAAAAATCTTATTTGTACGAGCCCCACTTGTTCCTATCCTGAGACAACGTAAATATTATTCACTTTTACATTGAGCCACAGTCGCAATTCAAACGGAAAATGTTCCCTTCTCATAAAAGAAAACAAATTCTCTGCGCTAATCTTATCCAAGCATGAAATATCATAAAATTACATCCTTACTCAGATGTCCAAGTCCAAGTAAATCGAATTACTTCTAGCCAACCAACCAACTTGTGCGTATTTCATTCCTCTCGTTTTCTCGTCGCCTTTACACTTGCTCCCTCAAAGAGAATCGGTAAAAAACACCCGAGTCAAAGGCATAATAACTCAAAGTGATGTTTAATATTATCTTATCCGCGTGATGAATCGCCGGAAGTAAAGTTCGAAGACTGGAGGAGAAGCGCTCTCGAAATTAATTACGACGGATTACAATATTAACACGCGAAACTTTGCGACACTCGGAAACGATGAAAAGATCAGCGCGGGTCTGCTGTTCATTTATTATACTGCACCGCGCGTGTGTGAAATTGAATTTTCGAATTTTTCACTGTTGTTTACTTCAAACGAAGGAGGGGGCCGCTGTTGTTTTCGAGATTACCGAGCTTGGGATATGCGAACGATAAGCTATGCGAGAATGTCTTCTCGCGTCACCAGGAAAATAAAGGAATCTAGATGTCTATGTGCATGGTGGATACGCGAATATATAAGGGATGTTGTTTGCGAAGACGCCCCCCGAATTTGGCCGAAAATTGCTGAAACCTAGAAGACTCGTGGATGCGTCATATTAGAGGATTGAATATGTAGTTTGCCTTATCAAGTATAATAAGTTGCTGAAATTTCTTGCTACGTGGGGTACAATTGACATTTTCACAGAGAATATAGAGAATACAGAGAAATAGATCGTGAGTTTTTAAAATTATATTTATTGCATAAGAAAATATGAATTATCAAGCAACGAGGTTATTAAACAAACAATAATAGCTACATGTCACAGTTACTACATGGTGACGATAATGGATTTATAACAAACGTTCATTTCGACGTGACCTTCTGATAATCGAAATATTCACGAAGTATGTATTGCTCGCAAATATTTTATGAGGCTTTCGATAAGGACGTTAACTTGAACTCGAAACGACTCTTTTGCGATTTTATCGTTATTCGTAAAAGATACATCGAAAATGAGGCAGAGACAGAGAGTAATATTTCATGTTTAAAATACTGCGTTCGGCGCCTTTCCTCTTCTACTTTTTCAAATTTAAAAGTCTTTTCTCTTCTTCTTTTACATCGGGCAAAAATAAAATGTGGTCTACATTATCCCGAATGCCCGCTTAGAAATAGCTATCAAGAAATTCCTATGAAATTCCTGCATCTATAATAAATCACACTATTGCGAAATTACATATATAAAAATGATATTCACAAGAAGCCGATCTATATAGCTTGACAGGAAATTCATGAATCAAAATTTGCGTATGGACAGAAGAAGACTTATCGCGCGTTTGTTTCACATTGTTTCACATTGTTTATATGTGTACATTGTACAATTTCGGTTTCAGAAATGTACGTACCATCATTTTATTACACGGTTGGAATTAGAAATTGTCATTGTCACATTGATCCATTTAATCGAAATCGCGATATTAAATTTCAACCAAGAGATATGTTTGAGGTTATGCATGCCCTTTGAATATTGCAGAAACAATCAATTACAGTAATTTTCAACGTTGTTGCAAACTTATTTGACGAAACGATTCCTGCCGGATAGAATGAAAAATTCATTTTTTCCCGCACGCTTAATTAGAACGGTCACTTAACGCAGTAATTAACGGTTTCACTCGTGCCTTACTCGACACTTAAAATATTCTTCTTCAAATTTTACTACACCTAATATTAAAATATACCACTTTTTAGATAAACAATTTTTAATCTACTTAAACATATTCATAAAAGACTAGTTATAACACGATTCAAAGAGTGTAAAATAATATTCTCTACTAACATCCGATGTTTACTCAGAAAGCAAGTTTCTATTCCTATTACTGTAAAAGTACAGTCGTTTTTACGTTGCCGTATTATAAATTATTATTACAAAAAATAACTATTTATTTGAATTATATGAATAATCTAATTACTGTCTGTAAATGTTTGGTTAAATATGCTAATGAATCGATGAATGTTTACATTTGAATAAATGTACTTCTTAACGCATTCAACCAAATTGTATTTAATTTCTTTTCAATGACTAATGTATTATATAAAGTTAGGGAAAAATGTAATGTGACGACGATTAGAAAAAATCTTGCATAGAATAAGCGATCGATGACAAAGTGTCGTCTTCGACGATGAGGAAAAAATGACTCCCGCACCACCACCCCCCCCCCCTCCCCAGGCGTTCGTTACATTAATCGTCCGATTGTTTTTCCAATCATACTCGAGGACGTGTACAATGAACGAATCGAAACGAATTGCGGTAAAATTATATTCCTGGAAGAAAGAGCCTATATGCCGTTTAATCGTCATATCGATACATACGATGAGGAAGTTTTATTGACGCGATGCTTTTATCGATAATTGATTTTCAATAGTAACGCTTTTAAGTGCCCGTGTGTATACCGGTGTATATACAATATATATAAGTGTATGAGGATTTTATAGCTTCGTAATGGAAAAAGCGTATGTATTATAGTAAAAACTCCCGCGAACCGCTCGATAAAGATTGATTAATGAGTATTTTATGTATAATATTATTCGAGATTAATACGGCGCTCGCTGTTACTACTTTATTGTTCTCGATTATTGTTCCACGCGTGACTTATCATATATCAAACCTATAGCTGACAGTCCATTTAAGAGTAATTCTATACATGGTGTAGCTGTACATAGACGATTAAGAAAAAGAGGACAAAAACGATAAGAATCTAACGTAATTGATAAGAGGTACTAGGGATATCGATTATTTTCCGGGAATGATGCTTGATCCGCGGATCTGTCGAGCCACGTAAACCCAGCTAATTACGGGAGTTTATTAGAGAATAATTTTCCTAATACGGTTTTTTCTCTTCTTGCCGGAAGAAGCCTCTCGCTTCTCCAGTTCCGAACTGTTGTTGCGCTTCCCCGATACTTTTTCTCTCTCCTCTGTGGCCTTATATCGATTTTGTGCATAGGAAATTGAGTTGTAAACCAGCCGCACTCACACGCATCTGGTTGGGGAATCGGGTTAACGGCAGAGTCTCTCGTTTATCGAACTAGCCTCGCTGATGAAATTACGACTTGATGAGCGAGAAGGGGATGGCTTCAACCTTGACGAGTCGACGACGATCGATCAGTGACTGTTGTTTTTATCAATCTACCCTAGTGTGTAACTTCATCAAGCTCACTTATCGGACATACGAAGTAAGTATGTACATTTCTAATGGATTGTTCGTAAATTTTACTCTGATGGTTTTTAATGAAGTGCGGCGTTGAAATGTTTAAAGCTCTATAGCTAGCATAAAAGACGCGAGGAAATGCATGCACTTTCTTTCAGCGCAGTTTACTCGAGCTATTGTCCCTTGAGTCTTACCGTTGAGCTCAGACATTTGGTAAACTCTACTCACAATTCGACGATAGAAAAGAAATTGAAATTACAGTTGCCGCGTTTCGGCATTGGAAGGATACGAATAAACGAGATTGCCAGTGAATACAATCGTAAATAATCATTTACCGTAAAAAGGCTTACCGTTTGCTATTATCGGTAAAATCTCATTTCAATATTCGAATGGTAAGAATGAGCCGCAATTGTGGTAGTCCCAGTGTCAGTACACAATGCTGGTATGTCGGATGACAAATGGACATGAAATTGTGCAGTACCCGAATACGGTGCGACAGCGTTGAGTCAATGCAATTCGAGTCACGTCGAAAAAGCTACACAACTTCAATTCCATTTACGATCATTTCAAGTAAATCTGATAAGTGAAATAGATGAAAGCACGTCATCTATTTAAATCAGAATTATCGAAGCAACAATATTGGGATTATACTAGCCTATATTTACAGAATTTCCTTCGCACACAGTGTTGAAACTTGGGCCAGTTTTCATTAAGTTTACCGGATCTGCCAAATATACATTTGAATTAAAAATTCTTGACGCATGTAACATTTGTTTTCCAAAATAATCTTATGCCTTTTGTATATGAAAATGAACTAAGAAACAAAAAGTAGAAGCACCGAGGAAAAGTCGTTATTACGGATCCAGTACTTGGCCAATGATCCATTTTTCCTAAAGAAATCAGGATAATGTTTTGCAATATAATAATCCATAAAATTGACGTCATCGAGGAATATTCTATTTCTAGATATCCTATCGCGTATCGCGTAGATATTTTATTTTTACGCGTAAAAAGCTCACAGTTCACTAGATATTTATACGATCAGTTTTCTAATCGAAGATCTATAGTCGCATATATAATGTAAAATGGAGGAATGAAGTTTGTACGAAAAAATAAGGAACAAAAGCCTGCACAGCTCTCGTGACGAAAATTTTGTTTCTCTTGACTTTATAAAAAAAATTACACTTGTACCAGCGTGCATTCATTCACACAAACGCACAAAAGCACAGACACACGGACTCGAGAATCTCTCAGGAATTCAATTTGCGAAATAAAGGACCAACCAGCGTCATTTGTTTCGAGAAATGCAGGTGCTCGCGGCGAGCAAAAAGACAGCCGACAGAGAGAAAAAAACAGCAGTGAAACAGAAGCACAGAGATTGAAACCGGGACGAGCTTTTCTAGGCTCTCTCTCTCTCTCTCTCTCTCTCTCTCTCTCTCTCTTTCGGAATGAAAAGTGTCACTTTGTCGCCCTCTCTTCTTCCTCGTATTCGCGCACATATAAGACGCGTATCTCGAAATAGTAACGCGAACTCGAGTCAGGGTCGACTGACGTCACGCACGTGCTCGAAGAGAGATTTTCGGAGTTGACGAACTTTACTTGTTTTTCAATGGAACCTGCGTCAGGCCGACACTCTTTTTCGCTTCGATATATACGATTCTAAAATTGGCTGAGATGCGCGACTGTATACTGTTTTTAGCAGGCTGTGATATGAGCTCGATGAATTTTTCAACTTTCTAAGTATACTCGAGCAAGAATGGGTAAGTGGCCTAATACTGAATCGGTAATGACAATTTATCTGTGGTACTGGCCCAGGCTTCGTGCTCCAAAATTCTTTTTAGATTCAAATAATACATTAGGTACGACAGGTACGACATTATTTCACGTCCACTTCAACATTTATTTATTTTTATTTATTCCCCAGAATACAAAAACATTTTATTCATTCGACACAGAATTAATTAAAAATTAAATCGACAACCTTGGCTAAGGTCAAGTGTGCATTGAGCAACCTTGATCACTAAGTTTGCGAAGGTTATAAACTAAAATATATATTTTAACCAAGTATAAATTTAAATAAGTAATTATTATCATAAAACGATAAATATTGTTTAGTTTATTATATTATATTATATTACATACTTAAACATAATCTCAGGCTTACATCGAGATTTTTTTATTCTATTGGCAGTATGTTACGTATATTATTATGGGTGTTGCAATACTGTTTTTTCTTCATATTTTTGTAAATAGCGGTTTTAATGTAAAAGTGGACTTATTTTTTGTTGTATTTTTTGAATTGCAGTATTTCAAGTCATCGTATTTCAATTGAATTATTTTGCTAACAAGTATTTTTGTATTCAATCTCTCTCCTTCCCAAGCTATGATGCCATAGCTTATAACGCTACATATCGAATAAGATGCATATCGAAAAATGAAAATGAAGTATTTAGTCATTTTTATAGTCCCTAGTAAAAATGGCTACCAACCGTTTAATTTGACCAAGCAATGTTAATTAATTAATATTGCTTGGTCAAATTTATTCATTCTGGCAACTGTGTCAACGTATTTACTGGTGAAACTTCTGATTGTACTAACAGATCAATAGAAAACGTATAAAAGTTCTCTTTTCTTCTCTAATATACTACTTTAATAATTTATACGGTCTATTGTGCATTTTTTTAAATGTACTGTAAACATACATTATATATAATATATACTCTACAGCTGTAAACTATATGACAGTATCACTGAAAGTGTACCAGCGTGCCTCTGTGTGTACACAACGCAATTTCTTCATCACACGAATGAATCGATTGATTTGAAGTTTTGTCTATATAAGATTTGTGTTTTGTGTTTTGTGTCTTGTGTCTTGTGTTTTGTGTATTAACCGTTTTGGTTGCGTTTTTATCATCCGGAGAAACGATATGCAGTAAAGAACCAGTATAGAAAGAGTCGGTACTTCGTACATACAGTTATGGTGAGAGTTACGGTGACTCTTACCGGGATTACAAACGGGGGATAACACACGAATATCAATGTTAATTTTGACTACGAGGATATTAGAACGTACAGCCACTACTTCGTCATTTTACACACAGTTTATAATCTAACCTTTATTCATCGCTTTATCGCTGTCCACAGAGAAACAGAGAAACAGAGAAACAGAGAAAGAGAGACCGAATAAGGAGGACAACTTACCATTCCCACGATGATCTGTAATAGGAAAGAATTACGTTACTTATTTACTGTTTTCTTCAAAAATATACTTCATCTTCAAGAGTATACTCGTAGTGAGAAGTAATCACGTTATACGTATGAAATTCTCACGCGTAAACTAGAAAATTGAGTTTTCTTTTGCGAAAAAGCTTTCTTTGCTCGACGCCTATTTCAATCTAAAGTTTAAACTTTTCGGCTACGCGCTTCTACATTATATTCAGATATGTGTGTAGCAGATGTGCGAAGCAAGTTTTGATTCGGTGCGCGATTGATGCGGATGCCACGCGAAACTATTTCACATCCTAGAGTTAGAATTTATTTCGGTATATTTTACAAACTATCCAACGCGAGCTTAATGAAATAGTTTTTAAGAAATTTCGAATGTTTCACAACTGTCTTCTTACAACTGTATTCTTACCCTTAAGTGTTGCGAGTATCAAAGTAAAATATACTCTAAACACTCGCGAAATACCTTGGAAACTCGCGTTGTTTTGCAAAGCCAATTTTTCAATCTATTTTCCCAGGTTGCGTTTCAATTTTTTAAACGCCTACGGTTGGCCGAGTAATTTTTCCCCCTTTATTCAATTCGATAAAAGCGCACGCGAAAGAGATAGAGGCGGAGAGATGGAAGCTCGATTTTCGTTTACGAGCCTGCGACCACGAGATAGTCGTTACGCGAATCGCGAGAGCGTTGCGTTAACCGGATACGTCTGTGATTCGGATTTTCGCGAGAGAAACTACGCCGCTTCGAGGGAAAATCGAGGTGGATTCGTCGAACGAAAGGAGATAAAGGAGAACGTAAATCGAACAAGAGACAGCGAGGAATTGGAAGAGATTCAAAGTACCACGCCTAACTTTCCATTGGAAAAGAATCTCATCGTGTTGTGTGAAATAGTTTTTTTTAAGGCGCAGTTCTGTTCTTTCAAATTCATTTTCACGCATACGAAACATCCACATCCAGAAACATCGTGTAGAAAACTCATCATTTTTCGCCAAAACTTATATCTAATAAATATTCCATGTTCCAAAATTAATACCCAATTCAATGACCATTTCCATAGAGCGTTGAATGATACTTAAGATTCGTAGACGATTATTTTACGTTAACTAATTTCGATTTCAGTAAGGTGAAAATCGGTTCAAGCTCTAATCTTTTCCTTGTGGAATATAGCTTAGCACCTATTCGCCGGAGTACACACTAAATGACATAACTAATTAATAATGCACAACTAATAGACGTATATTATGGGTTACGTTCTCGGAATGTCCAAATTTGGGATTTTCAATGATTTTTCAAGTTTTAGACCCAACTTTCAGAAAATCCTAACACCTCGGGCAAACATAGAAATGTGTGAGAACTAAACACACTAAAGATACGTTTGTCGTAAAATCAGCTAAGCTTTATTAATAAAATACTTTCCAAACTATTCCAAAGTCATGCATAATCACGAAAGTATCTAAAAAGGTCTCAACTTCACGAAGGTAGATAATTCTATCTACCATCTGCGAAAGATCAGATTATTTAAAAATATCTAGAATAACAAAATATATATAATATACTTTTTGACTGAATGCATATGACCGAGTTTTTAGCCGTCGTTGCGACAGCGGGTCATTCGGTATTTTTGATATATAATATTACACGAGTAGTAACCCCGATAATCTAAAACGATATCTGCCGTGATCCGAGCAGCATAATTTTTCCAATATTTTTTCATTTTCGGGTAAAAATTATAAAATCCAGAGTGTGCAAACGACGCGCACCCTACGTAATATATAACCATCGAGGAGAGAAGGAACTTGATCTTGGCGTGATATAGCGATATATAGTGAGTAATTTCTGGCGTGCACTTAGCTCCGTGAACTTTATCGTGACTTTCGAGAGTTCGTACATAAGGTACAGGATTTCGCGTGAAGTTTGCATAGTCATGGATATCCCCAAAGGCTCTCCCACGAATTAGGGCTCGACTCGTTCTATTTTCAATTATTTAAGTATACTACCCACCTGGACACCCGATAATTTGGATGCGAATTTGGAGCGGCGACAGTAGGTAATAATGCTTACACGGAGCAAAAAGCGTATTTAGTTAATTATGGTGTTAATTAAGTGACCCACTAAATTCGTTTGGTGCGACAAAACATTTTTCGAAGAGGACTAGTTAAGTTATACTGCGATCGATTAAATTATCGTTCCTTTTCTCTATATTGTGATAGCACCTGGCCCTGCAGTATGTGAAAATTACTGCTCAATACACGTAAAAAATAACTCGTAAACTCACGAAATGAGATTGGATTGGTATATTTGAACTATCCTCTCCAGAAATCTAACTTTTAATATTTCTAAAAAATTTCACTTTATTCTTCATAGAATTAATCTGCACAGGTTTCGTTTGCCATTTGATATCCCGAGGGGAAGAACCATACTCAATTAAAAAGAAAGTCTCGAGGAACCAGACGTTCAAAAAAGAATTCGACAACCAGAGTTCTCAATTGGAAATCCAAGAACTAGACAGTTCAAAATGAAGTTGAAAAATATAGTTCGAAAAGTAGATAACTGTATTTGTATTTGCTCGATATATTGACTAGTTTTTCAACCCTTTATTGAATTTAATATTAATAAATTTAATATAAATCGAGGCTGTTTCTCAATTCTCATACAGTACAGTGCAGTAGTAGTAGAAATCGTAGTAGAATTAATTGATAATGTGTTTCCACGTGTAATATAATTAATAATATTTTACAAGATATTGACTGTTTCGTATTAAATGATATATTTGATTTTTCACAACTATCCAAGCCTTACTGATTGAAATTTTAAAAGTAGAGCGCTTGCCTCGTCATCGTTATAATTCGATTTAAAAATAAGCGCATCTTTTGTTTTGTTTTACGTTATATACGGACGCGAAAGGGTGAAAAAAGCAAGGCAAGGCAAGGCAAGGCAAAAGTTCGTTAATAAAAAAATACGAGGTGCGATGTAAGAAGGGACACAAACAAGTAACAAACAAGTCTGTGTCTCTCCCCTGGAAAGCGAAACGAGTAACGTACGATGTCTCATTAAAATTTTAACGCCATCGATTTCCCTTTGGCGTTAGTTCTCGCTCGTATAGTAGACACACACGCGAACGTCTCCGCTGTCAAGTTAGAGGTGGCTGACCTGTCGTGTCGCTGTACTACTGTGCCTGCTTACCCACGACCTTTCCAGCCACGCTGCTTACACTATTTCCAGCCACGTCTAAGCGCGATAGTGGTATAACCTTACCACCAGCTGCGATGCGCTCTTTGATATCTCTATACTATCTCTGTCCTCTCACTCGCGATTTGCTTTTAATGGAAAATTCATGTACAACGGACATTTTTTAGAAAACGTTACATCGAATTTTGATTAGCGGAGAAATAACGAAAGTAGAGAGACACTTTGGCAAGAGTCTGTACGACGCGGAGATGTATCGACAAGCGTACGAGCATGCGATTCGGTAGACGTATGCGCTTGTACAATTTTCCAAATATTCACCGTATACGCTGAGAATTTCTTTCGAACGGGCGCAACAAGATTATGGAACGATTTACAACAATTTTTCAAGGTCTTATGTAAACAGCATAGCACCCTGTTCTCCTTTAAGGAGGGTTTACACTTCTTCCCTCCCTGAACATAACAAAGCTACATTTTTTTATTAGAAGTCTATTAAAAAACGTTATTTACTAAAACGTAGCTATTTTCATCTTGTGCACAGATTTCATTTCTTTTCTATTTTATCTTTGTCGTAGGCTTTCACAGCTCAAATATTCATATTACTAATTGAAAATGTATCGTATCTATCATATCATAATGGTATAACTAATTCAATTTACTTGTAAACAAACATAAAACAATGTAAAAACATTGTTTTATCTTCTAATAAATCAATGAAATACAAGTTAATAGCCAAAAAACGACATACAAATAACATCGTTTGAGCTTCAAATTTGACAAATCCATTATGTTGTAGCTAACGCCAAAGCCAAAGCTAAAAAAAATATAACTCTGCGCAGGATGGTGACATAAACTTCTGATTGGTTTCATTAAAAATTCTTTTTAATGCGCTTAAAAAAAAAGATTAACTTTCTAATAATATTACACTTTTTGTTAAAAACATTTAAACCTCAAAAGGGGAACAATGGAAAAATGTTCGGTTTTTGCATTGAATCTTACGAGATTTATTATTATTCATAAATTGAAGATAACGCGATTGTAAAATTATAACAGTTGATACAATGAAGATAATGATCAATGAAAAATCAGCATTTTATCAACAAATTTCGGCAATAAAACTAGCCTTTAAAGCTTCGATAAAGAAAAATAAATACTTTGGCATCGCAAAATCTTCCCAAGAACATAAAATTTAAATTTAGATAAGAGCTTTTTGCAATAAATTAAGCTATTAAAGATCTGAATAGCAAAGCTGATTATATTCTTTTCTTCGTTACTTATTGAGCTTTTTACTTATTCTGTTATTTTTATCTTCATTTCGACTCGATAATTCGTAATATCCGGATCGCATTTATTTATCCATCGCAAGACTTTCCGTGAAAGATCTTCTTTTATCTTCTCGTTTGTCTTCGGAACTCTAAAATACAGCACAAATGTGGTAACTGGATCGGACAAAGGCCGACTGATACAGCATGTAGTAAATTTGACGAAGCCGTCGTCCTATTAGTTTCTCACATTATTCCGCAGCTAACGGCGTTAATTGTCCGTGTCGATTGTTTTATATTCCGCGTATAATGACGTAGTCAAGCGCGAGGGAATATTTAATGCCTTTGTCACGTGCTCGGGCGCGTGTGATTTACATTCTACACAACAGAGCCATCGGAATCAAGGATGAGGCTATCGATCTATACGTTTATCGAGTATAATAAACCGCACACGTGTCTACGCGTAATTACAATTTCATGTCTTTGCGCATAAAGAGCTGCGGTTTTTGAAATAAAAATTACGCTCGGTGCGGTATGAAGAGATAACGAGGTGTAAACGAATGTAAAAAAAATCTGCGAAAAAGTACGGAAATCGTAAGGTATATATTGTCACGCGAATAAAGACCGCAAGTGCTTTATATAATATATTATTTTATATACGTTTATACGTATACGCGTGATCGGCATAGGCAATGAGTATGTATAGGCGCCTCCTCCCTCCACTTGGAACGCAGTCTATATATATAGCTGTAAGGGGCGAATTAGGATCGAATGCAAAATGACGAGTTCGTGTGCGCAGTGTGTATTGCGTAAAGAAATGATGAGACGAAGTAGGAGAGGGAGAGAGAGAGAGAGAGAGAGAGAGAGAGAGAGAGAGAGAGAAGTACGAATTCAATAACCCTGGTAAGAATTACCATTGTTGGAAATACGGGTCAATATAACAATATATATACTAGTATATAGTTTTCTACTAGTATATAGTGATATATGTACATATATTGTTCGTAACCCTTGTTTATGTATCGGAATAATAAGAACGGGCCAGAATTGTGGTAGTGCACTGGACCATTTCTGGCTTGGAAGTCTTGAAATGAACATCAAAATGGATTCTCGAAATTAAGAACCGCTTGAAAACTTGCGTCAACTAACATTTTGAAGTTCCATTTTCAATCTGTTAAGGGGGGATTACTGAGTCTCAGAATGAAAAGAGCATCATATTTTATCTTTTTTTTTTTTCAAGATAATTACATTATTTATACCGCAATGATGTGTGTATACACATACATATATAAGTGAAAATGTAATTAATCAATGTAAGCAACGTTCACGCCAAAGTAAAAATTGAAAATAAATCATTCTTAATTATTGCTGCACAAGATCGTGACATCAACTTCTGGTAGGTCTTATTAAACTATATTTTTAACTAGACTTTTAAGAAAAAAATGTATTGTTTTAAAAGTTTATTGACATTCGTGGAGGGATTTAATGAATGTGAACCCAGCTTACCACTTACGGAACATTATAGTGACTAATAAGTGATAAATAAATAGTGACTATATAATATATATGTATACAGCCGATATAGAAAAGGTTCAAGGACATCAAGTGTAAAACTATTGGTGAGAGGTGAGATTACGTTTTAAATCAATCTTCTATTAACGGCCGAATTTTCATATTGCTATTCAGTATCCTAGAACTGCAACAAAATTATGGGACCATTCATGTATCAGATGTCTAAAGTACCAATGAATTATTATTATACATATATCGAAGACATAAGTCAGGAGAATCAATTGTAAAATATATACTCTATTCGCTTTCTCCTAAGATCGACTTGTTAAATAATGTCTTTTAATGCACTTTTAAAAACAATTTAGTTTTGTAGATACTTAAGTAAATAGAGGTAGAGAAGCAACAATTGCACAGTACTGGTTTGAACCTTGCGATTGCTCATTCGGGAGAGTGTCGTTCTCGTAATCCCGGGTTCGATGCTCGATCTAAACCGATTGACATAAGCTCATGAGCTTTGTTAACCACACATGACAAGGCTTTTTTCTTGAATAGCACCGTAAGTAAGCGCAATAGAGCAACGTTTGAAAAAACAGTATTGCTGTAAAATATGCTATCTATCATTGCGATATTGTAGTATTTTCTTCGATCGGGTCTTATTACCGTATGAAGGTATTTATTTAATTTACTTGGCTGTTTCAACTGGAAAGTCAATTTTTTCGCTGCATTTTACTAAATACTTGACCAGAATTATTTACAGTACGACGACGAAAAAATTATCATTATCACGGCTATTATTGCTCTATTTTTACTATGGTAACTAGAATTTTGGAATAACAGTATTATAATGGGCCAATAATGGGCCAGTATTTCTGAGAATACTTTGGCAAAGTGGTTCTTAATAATTGTAATATTGGTTCTTTGATCTATTCTTAGAAGGGAAATCCTTCCATCTTCCACGTAAATTATTAACTTGAGATTTCATTGTTCATCGCAATCATGCCCTTTGGTGAATCGCGTAGCGATAATGTAATACACGAAGCATTGCTAATTTTCATAATTGACTCGGCTATCTACACTCTCTCCCTGGAGAGCGAAAGAGAGAGATAGAGTTAATATTTGAATAGCTCCGTTTTTAATCTGCGAGAAAAGTTTATACGAGAGTTTAATTAAAAAAAGTTACTTTGAAACACACAGATTACTCAAGCGTACAACGATATAAAGGTGAGAAGATCGATTAAGTTTTTAATAACGCGAAAAATAAAATAACAAAAGAATTTAATAATGCTGATAAGTACGCGCGTGTGGGTGTCGAAACTGATGTCATTAAGTATGCGAAACTTGCGGTAAGAAGCTCTCCCCGGCCAGAAATTTCATAAGCGGCTCTTAAATGGGAGACGGGTGGAGGGGACGCGGTGAAACTATTTGTAGGAAGCTACTGTTCCATTCTATAGTGCATATTATCCGGGATAATTAGCGTTAAAGTTATTTCTGAAACACGACAATGCGCCGTGTAATTTGAACGTTCTACTAAGCTGAAATATTTTAATTTCATTCAATTCTTCCGCGTCCGAGCTCTTCACTTTATATTCGCAAACGAATCATCGCTTTTTTCTTTGCCTCTGCATACCGCCGCTTTCTTTCGAAATATTTCTATATTTCGAGTCCTTCGTCTTCGCGCTCACACACACACCCACACATACACACACACACACACACCCAATAACAATTCTCTTCCGCAAACAACTTTACGTCTCATTTTCCAAGAGCATGCGCTTATATATACATATATATATATATATATATATATATATATATACAAGGAACTCATCGCGCAAATGGCCATTGCGTGTACCTTAAGGAGAAAAAAGGAGTACACAAGGTATAAGAAGCGCAAAATATTTCTCATAAAACGCATCGTAAAGTTCAGTCGAAAGGACTGCGCAACAGAGTCGTCCGAAGAGAAGAAGCAGAGGAGATAAGGAGACCGCGAAAAAGTAGATAGCTGCGCCCGCACCTTGCACAGTGCACATGCTACTCCCTTTCAATAAAGGGAAGGCTTGGCCAACCTGTGCCGTTCCATTACTACTGACGCTTCGGGCCAATATCGAGAAGCTGTCTCTCTCTCTCTCTCTCTCTCTCTCTCTCACACACACACACACACATGTGCTCTCTGATGGATTATCAATCAGTCTCAAGATCGAAGTCGGCCATCATCGCTTCCCGCTTATTGCTTAATGGCTGTAGTACTGCAGACCTATAGAGAGACGGAGCTATATGCACATTGAGATGAGATAAATATATTTAACCTGGCGATATTTAAGGTACCTTTAAGTCGAGTTCAAGCGTTTTATTTACTCGAGTGCATGTATATTATCAGAAGCACTTTACCACTGTGTTTTTCTTTCGAAGCGCCATTTTCGGTATTTCGTTTTTGGGGGCTCATATTTTATCGATGATACAAATTCATTTTTCAAATAATGTCATTAAGATCCTTCGTTGACCGTGTGATAGTAGGTTGTTGAACACTCACTCTCCGTAAAGTTCAAAGTGAATTATTAATGGACCGATTGAGCTGTAAAATTGTCATGAATACTCTTTGCTATATTCTATAAAGCACGATTGTAAGGATTTCCAATCGAACGAGCAGAACTAATTTTACACGATGAAATGTGCCAAGAGTTTTTGAAAAATAATAATTATGCTAGTTTTCACCTCAATTGGTCGTTTAATTGACTTGGAATATTACGAAGAGTGAGTGAGTTTTCAACAATTTTTATAAGTGGTTATACTGGTTATTGGCGAGATTTAAACTCGTGAAGCAAAGCTCATAATTAAAGCTATATGTATCTACTATCTATTTCAATATTAAATATACAAATAAGGTAGTTGACATTTTAACATTACCAGGAGACTTTTTCCGAGTCCTTTTTTGGCGAGTTATTCGGAACAGATACGATCTCAACAAAATACAATTACTGGTAAATGAATACAACAGTAATTATATTATTAACTTATATCATGAAAACAACGAGCTTTACTTGAAACATTCTAAAAACTAAGGTGTCTTGGAATTTATCAAAGATTCAAAATTGATTTTCAAAATTTGGATTTGACCATTTCTGGAAAATCAAAATTAAATTACATTACTATTTTCGTTAATTTACTCATACGTTTTTACCATCAAAAACTTATGTCTTTTTTGTATGATCGAAAAAAGAAGAGCTATTCCGGCACAAATATTATGCCGTTTTAAAAATTATTTTATATCTAAAAATAGTTTGAATAAAAGTAATACAAAGAATTTCATGAAAATCTCTCTCTCTATTATACTCATTATACATATATATATATATATATATATATATATATTTATTTATTTATATACATGTTGAGTTTACCTTCCTGTAGCTAAACAATAAAGATACAATAATAAGTGTGAATTTTCAAATTTTCTTTTAAATTGCAATTTTATTCAAGCAATTGAGTTGAGCAATCCTCGAAAATAATGGTTTTCGATACATCGCAATGAACGAAAACCGTCGCGATGTCATAAATAGTATATTCTCAATTAAAAAATTCTTGTAATTAGAGGAAATCTTTTTAATTTCGACACTCTCTAATTTATACAGAAATGTCTTAAACTGCTCAACACAGATTCGCCTGTATAGGCATTCCTGTTTTGTTACATTGTTGTTGTAAGTGTGCACACAGTTACACAATTACACAGAGTATTATCGATCGAATTAAAAAACGTTCGCGTTGAAAAAAAAATGTACGCGCAACATTCTATATAACGTTGTCTGTTCAACTCACGAGTTTCGAATATAAACGAAGCCAGAGGGAGTAGCAGAGTACATAGTACTACTGCATACTACTACAGCATATAAGAGATGGAAGTTCAGACGGCTGAAGTCAAATAGCTTGGAGGTCCAGCTCGTTGAGAAACCGCGAGCCTCCTAGCTACGCCAGCTTTAGTCTTACAGACCTGTCCCTCTCTATTTCATCTGCTGTACATTGCTTTCGATTTCAGCATACTGTATAATATTTCCTTCAATATCTTATCATCACTGAATAAACGGGAGAAAAAGAGAGAGTTTCGAGTGAGGTGTATGTACATATATAGAAAATACTTCTTTCGAGAGCACGAGTACCCGCGTGAAACGCGTGAAACGCGTGAAACGCGTGAAACGCGTCGATGGAATACATCGAATGCTAATTCGACTAATTCGATCGAAAATAAACGATAAAAAGTAACCGAGTATTCGCAAAGCTATATACACTAGACTCTCTCAAAATTGCAAAGCTACCTGAATATCATTCATCGCGTATGTCTTGTTTGTATGAGAGATACGTACATGAGAGATTTTTATCAAAATTTTTGTTCATATTTAGAAGTGTTATATACGTGGAAAAGCTGCGATATAAGTATTGTTTATAAATATGGTATACCACATTATATCATTATATATACCACAGCAGGAAAATAAGAGAATCTTACGTTTTTCATCTTGCAATCTGAAAAACTTCGCCTTGGGCACATGCAAAATGGGCTTAATCTTCCAGTTAATTATTTATTGTTGTACGAAAAACTAGTTTATATTTATTTCTTTATGAAATGAATTAGTCTTAAACGAAATCCTATTACGAATACATAATCTAAAGTTTAATCACTAGAAAAAAAAGCATCGAGTAGCAACGCCTCTAAATACCAAATAAATCAATTTATAGAAATATATAAACCTATACCGTTTCCATTTTGAAGGAGTCTAATATATACATGTATGTGCATGTAACGAGCTCTACACCTTATGCGCTCGAGAATTTCAATCATCGACACGCTTCTACCTTCGGTGAATCTCTCATTATCATCTCAGAGAGAAAGCACACGCTCTACTTGCGAATCAGAATTATCGAGTGCCTAATTTCACGAGATGCTTTGGCTCTATGATGGATTCGTTTATCTTTGCTACATATATGTGCGTGTGTGTGTGTGTGTGTACATGTGTGTGCGCATGTGTGTGTGCGTAGGCAAAGAATTTCAAATTTTCACGGTCTTGTATATATAAACTCGTTAATGCTGCGAACTTCCTATTTTTAAACTGATTCTCGGCCCAGATCATTTTCAAACCATGATTTCTAATGAAAAATTAGAACTTTGAATGCTTTTCGATCTGAAAATCAGTGTTCCATTGGTATAAGAAACCTCTTTTGTCCCATGATTGTCTCATCCAAAGAGGTATGATCGATGTATGTCACCTTTATAATTGGCCGAGTAATTATTCAATCGACGCAATTGAAAAATTCGTTACGGCGGTCACTGAATTGGAGTTTTCAAGTATAGCAGAAATACGAACACGCAATAAAGACTTATTGTCTCGTTAACGATCCATTTTATAAGACATTTTTGGGCTATTAAAATTATGCGTATTTAAAATTATTCAAAAGAATACGTGTGGTCTTTTACATAGTTTTCCGATCAATTTTATTTGACTCAAAACTTGTAAAAAATGTGTACAACATTTGTAATATTGACATTAGTCAGTAAATGAGTCAACTCTGAGTAAAGAAATACTGAATATTTAATACTGAAATTGTTCATATCTTTAAGTCGGTTCGTTGGCAGTGTATAGTAGGTTATTGAAATCTCAGTTTTCGAAATATTGAATGAGAATTGATGGACTAATTGAGATGAGAATTGCTAGGATACTCTTTGATACATTCTTGAGAGTTTGTTAGAAGAATTTCTAATCCAGCGAGCAGAAAAAAAATTAACATACTGACATAATATGGAGTTCCCGGCGTTAACGCGTGAGTTTCAAAGTCTCTTAAAATCTAAGCAATATTCATGTTACTGGTAAGCCTCGTCCGTAGAAAGGAAATACAAAAGAAAATGGAAATACAGCGAAAGAGCAAAGCAAACTTTCTTTTATCAAGTCAAAAGCTCGAAAAGAGCTTTTCACCAGCTCGTAACGCACGGTAAATATAAGAAGACATTCGTTCGTCGCCGCAGGATGTGAGTCAAGAAAATAAGCTCGGTTACGTGAATTAGAATGCAAATGGATATTTCCATTTGGCGGCGGAAAATCGAAACGAAATAACAGGTTTTTTGTTATACTATGCTTGAGATGTGTGCTTGAGATGTGTGCTTGAGGGTCGCGACAAATTGGACGTTTCATTTGTTCCTCTGCGCAAGCTTTTTTATTTGTATCTCCCAATTGAATCGCTGCTTTGTTACACATTTACTTCGCAATTTCAGCTCAACGGACGATTCCAAGCTTTTTTTACACAAAGCCCCGACTTTCGGACCAAAAACATTGTCTCATTAAACGTGAAAGTGACGTGGAGAATCCGATAAAACCGCAAAAGCTCGTGTGTTGAAAACACAGCCGACGAAGTGTAATCAAATTTTTTCCCACAGTACGGAATGAATCAGTGAAATTATTAACGACGACGCTTGCGCGCAAGCTTCAAAACTTATGATGACTAGAATAAAGCCATGGGACGAATTAAATTTCGTCGTCCAATCACTCGACACATTATGTTCATTTTATTGAAGAGATCGATGTGTACATAAGAGCCAATCGAACTTTTTAAAAAATTTTCCATTTGTCTCATGTATATTGTTCTGACTGAGCGTGATGTGTGATATGTGATGTGAGTGTAAAAGATAAAATATTAGCTGAATAAATTATTATACTATCGTCATAGACTTCACGAAGATGAAGTGGTACTGTAGAGCTTTCGTTTGGAAAGAGAACTTGTTAAAAAAGACCTATTGAGAAAAGTTGTAAGCATAAGTTGAAAAAAACTATTTTTGAAGGCAAAGGTTTCGTAAAAATCGAGATATTTTAACTTTTCGATCAAGAGTTTTATTACATTTTAATTAATTTAATTTAGTTTTTTATAATTTTGAATAATGTTGATAAGCGAATGATACAAATTATAGTTAATTATATAATAAAATGTTAATATAAATAAGTAATCTGAAATAAATTGCTTACGGCAATAAACTACTTCTATTTTTGAAAGGAATCTTCAAATCGAGAAAAATACGTGATTTAAAAAATTGACTTATCCGAACAGAAGAAATTGGTTTGAATTTCAAATTAAAGCACATTCAATATTCTCGTAAAATATATTCTTTATTTACATGCAAGTAAACACTTAACCTAATGAAATTCATTAAAATCTATCGATTCAAAATGCTCAAGCCGGGGCTGCACTTATTCTCTTTTTGAGCTACGGAATGTCTGTAAGAAAAACAGTAATGAGATTTAGGTGACGGCATCATGAAAAAAGCAGTATCGTTTCAAATTAATACGTTAAATTATGTTTACCTCAATGCGATGCGTATGATAAATGTTCAATTCGATAGTCTAAGGATGAAATAGAAATAACCTGATTTGATCTTTGAATTTTAAAAATCTATTTCAATTTTTTGTTGTTTGACAAAAAGAGCAAAATTATCGTTTTGTTTTGAAATTGAAATTTCTGGACGAAATTTGCACTGCTCTGCACTGGTTGATAACATGAACTTCTCCTACGTCTTATTTAGTGAGTTATATAATAGTTATAAAATAGGTTACAGTTTTCCTTACAGACATTCAAAGTTCAGAGAGGATTTAAACATAAATCCCCCGTAATAAGCGTGTGAAATTTTGTTTGCTTTCCACGAGGTAGCCAGAATCGTAGGAAAATAAATAATCCAATTGGAGTGCCCTCGACAAAAATTTGTATCGAAATACCGAGTGGTTTCCACTAATTCGTGGACCTACTATATACATATCTATAAACGAGATTACTACACTATTCAAATGCCTGTTACGTGTTACATAGACGAGTAGCATTCGTATCACGAGAGCGTATTTCACGTATAAAAACGATGTAACGAAAAGATTGAGAATCTATGCAGCTGTTTACAAGAGTAATTAATGTATCAAATTCCCGAATCGGGTTGCGTGTCATCGCGTTATAAACGCTTTCTACAAAGTATGTAATCGCTGGCAAATCAGAAGCTGTTCAATACTAAGTTTATTAAGATACTGCGAACTTTGACTGCTCAAGAGGGCATTTTAATATAATTTTACTTTAATATTTTCATTTAAAATAGAATTGTGCCGTACGCTTAACTACTTGTTTATATTCGATAACACATAAGTATAAGTATGTATAATGAAAATATTAAATGTTAGATTTCCGCTTGAAAAAGCAGCAGCAGTACCTGATGAAGCATACTTTTTTCTCAATTGCAAATCCTAAACTGTATTTTATATCTTTCCAAATGTAGGTCAATGTAAAATAATACAATTTCCACCTCACGAAAGCCTCGCGTACTTCGATTGCTATATACGCATAAGCACATGCATACGAACGTAAATGAAATTAAGTCACATGTCTTATATGTATACACGGGGTATTCTCTGACAGATTGACCGGGTTTCTTCCAAACATTTTCCAACTGTTCTTTAACATGTTATTCTACAATGGTATTTATTTTTGCTTTTTTCTATTGCCTTTTCATTACGCGAGATTAAAGTTGGTATTTAATGCCTATTTTCGAGAAATTGTAACTCCTCGAGGCCCCTCAAGCATTTCACATTGAAAAAGAAACAAAAAGACTTATTGTGATAATTATCTCCTAAATAATGAAAGTCGTTAAATTCAGTTTTTGCACCGACACATTTTCGACCGCGAATTTAACGAAACTGAATTTTTGCAAAAATGTATACGAAGGTCTTAACTTGTAATTCAAGCTCTATTTCTGATTGGAAATTTGGACTAATCTTGAGAAACTCATATTTTATTATACGATAGCTCGTAGCTTGATTTCTAGCTCGAAATACAACTTGATTCACAAGTAAAGACCTTCGCAGATACTTTTATAATGATGCAAGGCTTCTTACGAATTTTTTATATCGATACCAGTGACCGAACCTTCTGAAAACTGAATTGCAAGATTTAGATGACTTTGAATGAAATATTTTTGGTATTATTGTTGTGATATTTCAACAAAACAGTGTGTGATTGATTGACTTGTTCAACGTTAAAAACAACACACTAATCTTGCATTTCAAATAAACATTTTCAAGATAATATTAGAGTAATTACTATATACATTCAATAAATAGAGACATTAAATCCTCCCGAAAGCGACTCGTCGAAATGGCGCATACGCGATCAAAGCTTGCGTGGCGCCAAAGACTCTCAAGATCCATATAAAGTTTCGATTAAAGCTCCGCATAAATTCTCGCGCAAAGTTTGGCAATCCTGGTGAAGCTTAACCGACCTTGTACAGAGTGCATACGGTGTGTGACACGTCGAAAATTGCGGTAGAATAATTGAAATTAATGCCAATCCGGAAACCGGTATAAAACGTACATTGCGGTAAACTAGTTGGATTTCGAGCAATAAAATCGTAATCTCTTAGTTTTCTCGCGTTTCTCTCTCTCTCTCTCTCTCTGATGATAAGGGCCGGATAATGTCGTTGCGGTAATTCGATGGATTTCGAAAGCGACGCGTCCTGTCAACTCCTATATACTTGAAATAACTTCCATTAATGAAGACGTATGTAAATTTCTGTATTTTAATTGGATTGAACAAGGATAAAAAAATCGTCTATTCAAGTGGACGACCTAGTTGAATGTATAAAATTACATTTTCCGTATTACAAATTCAAAAAATCCTTTTTTTTATTTAAGGTACCGTATAAAGCGTGGGGTCGTCCAGAAGTTGCTTTTTTAAAACTTAAAAAACATTTATATTGCTTTTCAAAAACTAGAAAAAAGTAAAATGAATAATTTTTTGAACGAAATGTATAAATAAACAAATTGGTTTGTTAAATCTTATGTTTCTGAATGTTGTCTTGAATTTCCTTATATATCTTATTTAGCACTTGTTGTATACCAAATATCATTATTATTCATATACCTCCTAGTACATTGTTTTTTTTATACGTAACGTGGATTGCGATTATACAACTAAATAATATTATATATATTGAAATGCAGCATGTCCAGGTTTGCCAATTTATTATTTATTCGAAATATTATTCATAAAGTTTATTTCAACGAACAAAATCAGTGTTTTTAGAAGATATTGTTTGGCCATGCGTGTAAATATTTATTAAAATCCATTATTTATACTTGTTTATTAATAATAATTATTTTTAGGAGTTAATCCAGTATAACTGTTATTTGAATTTAAATATGTTTTTGAAAGGCAGAACACGGTTTTTTGCGATCAACAAATATTTGTTGGTACAAAATGTATTTAAATTCAAAATCATTGTTCTTGGTGATAGATATTCTCTTTTATACTTACGATACGGTTTGTAATTACAGCTAAATATTCATTATCATTAGCTCAATATATTATTTAAACCATTGTCTATAATAAACTTCGAATTATCCTACGAACTATCCTTATTTACTCTATTGTATATCTATATATACTTGATCTTTACTATTTAAGGATCTTTTATATAAACAGTATATAATTTAAGGCAATAATATTCATTACACTACTTTAAAGTAGTACGAGGATGAGTGATTATTTAAAAGAGATAGTTTGAAGTTGCCGCTATATTTGTTGATTATGCAATGTTGCGTGCCAAAGCTTCACTTTTTGTTACTTTAATGACAAATTTGATAAAATTTAGGTCCATAACATTTATAATAATAAGTCTTATAATGAACGTTAATGGAAACTGAAAAATCTTCTACTCAGTTTGGCTCACAAATATGATCGATGACAATTTAGCTCTGAATATTGGATTCAAAGTAATTTTGGATGATTATCTATATTATGATTAAAAGTTGCTTGGAGCCGCCTTTTGATGATAGCGTGACTAGGAAGAAATGCAGTTATCTATACTGCGATTGAATGTAATATTTTAATAAAGTATCTTGGGAAGCGAAATTAAATTCGTGTGACTAACGGGCCATTAACGAGTAATTACAATCATAATATCCAATAATCGATCGATCGATATTCCAAATAGTCGAGTTGAATTAAAATTAAAATTCTATACATCATTGCATTTTAGAATTTAACATCTGTTCGCGCCTTTATATCATATCAATAACAAATTACGTGATTTGTTTTCGAATGAAGGGAATGTCGATTAAATTCCACCGACCAACCATCATAAACCATTGAATCGATGAAATTCCACTCCGCATAATTAAAATCCATTCGCGCGTCGCATCTTCAGACTACCTTTTCTGTTAATAAAGCCAACAAAGAAATCAGTCCGTAGAGACGAGAGTTTTTTCGTCTGAAGAGGGTGTGGTTGCGAATCGGGAAAGATCCGCCGCCGCCGCCGCCGCCGCCTTCTACCTGCATAGCAATAATGCGATCGATAAAAACGGTTCCCACGCGAAAGCTGCGCGGATGCACAAGCATAAGCGTTAGCATCGAGTTCTAGTCGCGTTCAAAAGTCTTATTATCTATTCTTTTTTTCTTCTTCGCCAAACCACCAGTGAATTATCGCCGATGATTACGAGTAGACCCAAAGCCAAAAAACTCTCATTTCAGATCGAGAAAATGAGAGAGAGAGAGAGAGAGAGAGAGAGAGAAACAGAACGTTAATAGGTGTATGGAGTGCACAAAGAAATAATCGTTTTAAAAACTTGCTCGTATATCGTCGCTGAGATCCCCTTGCTTCTATAAGCGAAATTCCACGCTCATATATTGCTTATAATTGCACGCCTAAGTTCGTTACGCGCACTGCTAACCGTCTGCGAGACTCTCCGTTGCTCGGTCTTTGTCCACATTGTCGGAGACGCTGCTAATAAATGGCACTCGCATTTCTCTGTCTGCCTTCATTTCTCAATCCACCGTCAGGGTTGACCGAACAATTAAGAATTTCGTACAATCGACACTTTATGCAATATTACCCTTCACTTCTCGAGTATGCAGCTTTTTATTTTTCAAACTAATTCAATGACTTACACGATAATGATATATGCGATGAATTTTCAATTCGATAGCCCAAAATAGCATAGAGCTAGCATTGTTAAGCTTTGAAGCTTTGAATTTGATGAATCTCTGGGGTATCATTAAGGTAGAAATTATGGTGCATGAATGCATTCTAAATATATAATAAAAATCTGACAGGTATTATTAAATAACGTCTTTTAAAATAATTTAATATAATATTACGATTGATTTACCAGATCAGTCACATAACTGCTCGTACATTTCAATTGAAAATCCCTATTGCGTGTAACACTTATTTTCCTATGATGTAACGACTTTTGTAAATAAAATAACAATTATACTTTTAAGAAAAAAAGTTTAGCTTTTTCACAGTAATTCAAAATTCAGGGAGAGTAATAAAAATCCCCCTTAAAAAGCGCTTGAAATTTGTTCGCGTTCCACGAGGTACCTCCAAACCCGATCATAGGGAACCCAACGAATGTGCCCTTGACAAAAATTTATTGGATATCCATATGGCTTCAATTCTCAGTTATATTTATAAATGTAATAACAGTGTTTGGTCACTAAACTTGGTCAATTGAGTGGTTCGGAGTAAAAGAAAAGTTGAGAAAAAAGACAGATTTCAGGTGCAATCGCGTGGAAATTGATCGCGTGCCGCTTCGCGAACCAAGAAGAATGTCAATTGTCGATTCGCCGATGCTGTTGTGTATCGAAAAATGCACTGGCTTGTGACTCATTCATGCATTCGAACGTATAAGTTCTCAGGGTTGATGCGAGATGTCTTTATATTATGTACTGGCCAATATTCTCGGGTTAAGGTTGGATGTCGGTTTTTTTTGTAACAAGCTCGTATCGATTGAAGTGATCGTGGAGTGTTTTCGTGCAAGTTTTTTTATCCAGAATAAAATAAAGTTTCTAGCGTGCTTGACTCGGTATATAAAAATATACTATAAAAACATTTGAGGAATTATATTTTTTATTAGATTTCAAAAGTATTTTCATAATTTATATTTACAGCCGGGTTCGCGAGATGGAAATGCATTTAATTAACTGCATTAATAAAATATCATCGCGAACACTTAAACCTACATGTAAAAGCTTGTTTAAACCTTTAATTTTTACAAATATATAACTTTAATGTATACCTTTTCGAATATACGTATATCCATACGTGTATCCACACGGAGAGAAATTAATCGATGATATAATCGATAATAATTTCACTACAATTCTGTATGAAATTACTGTATCGTTCTACGGATCGATAGATTAACTAGATTTATATTAAATTTATGTATATGTATATATATATATATATATATATATATATATATATATATATATGCATCGATAATCTGAATTAACTAAAGTTACATTACTGTAATCTCGGACTGTGCAAATATGTTTAAAACCGTCTAACTTAAAGAGACGCCCCCTAGCGACAATTATGACGAAACAAATTTATCAGATTTTGTTCTCGTCGCCATTTCTAGCAGATATACATGAAAAGTTACATACAAATAACAATACCTTCACGTAAGCTTGTTCGCTCTTAAAGAACATCGTATAAACAGTCTACAAAAGCCATTTGCAAGTGACTCAAGCTGCTGCTGAGCTTATTACACATTCCAACCGAAGCCGCATTATCTTGAGCTCTAAAACGCAATGAAATAAACTCGACAATCTTAATTCCAAGGCGTAGGGACGCTGCAGGGCTGGCCACAGGACTAAAGAATTATATTATATGTATATGTATTCCAACCTATACATATATATAGGTTGGAATCCACTTTCGCCACACCTAAACCCGAATGAACGAAGCGTTAGGACGTAGAGTCGCAGTAACGCAGAGACATCCAAGACGAGTAGGGGCAGCTACAGGTCAAAGTCCCATCGTCCCGACATTCCGACGATATTCGGTGCGAGAGGTTTGCAACTGTGCACGTTGGAATGCAGGCATCTGTGTCAAGATCAACCGGCGAGTTAAGCCGGGACTTTGTGGCGAGGGACTCGATATGAAACCGAGAAACAGTTTTGCTCTTCCTGTATTTCGCGTCCCAACATCGATTCGATAGCGGCTAGGGCTGCCGGATTCGAGCCGAAGGTCATGGGACATGGGAAAAAAATGAAAAAATCAAGCGTTATTCGAGATAATTACGCGATTATCGTCGAGGAAAACAATGCGTATTGTCGTGTGTCTGACCAGCTCTCGACAGCTTCCACTGGCACCGTTGTGTTTGCGTAATGCCGCTCTAATAGCAATAATCAACGTAAATGCCGAAAGCAAGCGATTTATTCTCTCGGTTCGATTACGCTACAAGCTGTAGCGAAAACTCGGAAAATAAGCTAAATTATTTGCTTCAAAGTCTGCGTTTATTGTTTGATCCAATAATTTTCTAGTACAAATCACGAGGGTAATAAATGACAATAGTGTTTTTAATCAATTTTTATCGGGCATTATTTTCAAATTTTTTAAATTTCAGTAAGTAATTGTACACTAACACCAGATTTACCATCTATTCAACTATTATACCTATTGCTATTGTTTACTTTTTGTTTTATATTTACCAAAGTCATAACATTATGTCGGAAAGCAAGTGTTTACGTGCAACAGGAATTTTCCATTGAAATACACGAGCAGTCAAAATTGCTGGTCTAGTAAATCTAGTGTTAAAAAATTGTACTCAATGAGATCTTCCGAAACTTTTTAGATTTATTATCCAATTGCGAATAGAGACTGAAGTGTATTGTATTAATCTTTATATATAAAAAATGGGTGAAATTATGGTGAAATTTTGGTAAAATTTTAACCAAACCCAAATATAAAAAGAATCATATCCCCTGAGCAGGAAAATAACAACGAGTTATGGTAAGTCTTATTAAATTTATTCATTAAATAATGCTTTTACGGGCGAACCGGTTTTAATAAAAGAAAACGTATAAATTTAAAATTATGTGTATTAACCTTTGATATATTGTGTATGTTCTTACTTAAGAAGCGACGTAGAAACAGTTAGTTTGAAACTCAATGAACCATTTCGTAACAATTATACATACATACATACGCATTTGATTCGTAATAAGAGGGTAAAATTTGAGATTTGAATCAGTTATATTGATTGCATTCTTTGTATATTTAATACCGAAGTTATAACTTTGAATCTTACGAAGATCGAGTTATCAACAACAACTTTATTATTAATATAACTAATTTAAATTTTCCATTGCAGTTATCCTCGCTTAAAGTTGTCTTACACCTCAAAGCCGTATAGTTATTAAATGTCACATCCATAAGTTTACATCGAATGAATGAGTTTATGACTGTCGCGAAAAACAACGTAGGACACAATGCGAAAGAGATCGCGGTCTCTTCCCACTTTGCTCTTTTCCTATCTTCGCTGGCAACGAAACTCCCTGTCTCTCTCTCTCTCTCTCTCTCTCACTCGCTCTTTCTCGCGGTCGCGGTTAAAAATATATACGCCCGTTCTCTCGGCGCCGGATTCCCCCTTCCGTTTTACGACGCTCGATCGCGCACGGCCTTTGGGAACTTTGAATTTTATTGATTAAAATTTACGTCGACGGCGCTTCAGAATTTCGAGGCGATCGTTATTATACAAGGAGACCGGACCTTTTTTTCGGCGATACTCCCGATTTTATGAGCGGACGGTTCTTCGAGTGAGTGCATATATATAGAGGGCTAAGCTTAACTCAGGAGTACAAGAGGAGGGTCGCGCGTGAAAAATTCTACAAGTTAGGTAAACAGGAAGCGACGATCCAATTTCGAGAAATTCGCAGCTTTATTTCCGTATCCGAGCGATTTCCGAGCGAACTTTTTCCATGGCAAGCGCCCTGGACTGGGTCGACTTTACGTACATTTTCTAGCGAAGCTGCAAGGCAAAGTCGTCTAACTCGCGGCTAAAGTTTCCAAAAGTATTGCGTATAAAGTGCGCTTTTTTCTCTTCTCTTTTCGTAAGAAGCAGAAATAACGCAACTGACGTGGACTTTATGCACTTGGATCACAATGATAATTCACGCGGGAATTCAATTTATTGGCATTCGAAGCAGGGAATCGGAATATTATGAAATTATATTATACGCGCGCATATGCATCGTGATTACCAAACAAACGATCATACATATTTAATGCTTTTTATGCAGAAATTTTATGCAACGGAATTTTACCGATATAATAATATTCGAAAAATGTCCGCATAAAATAATACATGTTCATGATTCGCGAGTAACGGCAAAGTCGAATAATAACGCGAAAATCGCATGACTTTTTTGCCGAACCATTACGAGCTAGAAAGGAAAAAAAATATTTCCATTTCAGACTATCATTGACTCGGGTCGCAAGTGCAACGATGTATAATTCTGTCACCAAAGCCTGGAGCTCTTTATCTGTCGCGGAGCAAATACAAACTATATTGTTTCAGGCCGAGGGCACTGCAGACCTGAAGTTTAAAACTGTTTGATGTTTCGAGCTTTTATTCGACCGGAGAAAACGTATCGAGGGTGAAAAGAATAGGCCGATCTCAAAGGATTAACGTATTAATGGATTGACTTGCTAATGAGGCTATTTGCCATTCAAATGTGACTCCAGAGAGGCTAGAGCCGCGTCGGAGTTTCATTATGCACAGTGGGGACAGAACAGTTTTATAAATTTAACTCACTGATACGATTTTCAAATTTCTTTTTGCTGATCCATTTAATTGCAATTTGTTTATTTGAAGCTTTGAGTACTATGCGCGGATGCTATGATCCATATGATCCACGCTTGCATGAGTTTTCTCGGTAAAGTACGATTCTATAATCTTATTATACAACGACAGTCGTCATTACTACACTGTGTGGTAGTGTAACTAACTAGTTAGTCACGGTGATAAGTAGCCATATTCATTAGTTCACTGGAACATTCCAAAATTCCAACAATTCTTCACTTTGTAAATCTATCGCTAGGGGGCGTCTGATTAAGTTAGCCTGCAATCGATCGAGTCGTCATACTGTTAATATCAGACAGTACAATTACTGTATTATAATGGTAATACGATTTTAATTTACGGTATACGAATCATCATGATATAAGGTGCAATGTCTGTAAGCCAGTGACCGTGTGATTCTTATCTGTCTATTAAGAAAAGTATATGAAAAGTATGAGCTCTATAAAAGATCTGTCTCTTATACTTTTGAGAAGATTGTTCTTCATAAAGTAAAGTATTTTAGCATTAAACATCGTTGCATTAAACACCGGTAACTAAGTGCTACAGTAAAATTTATATTATAAAATATAGTAATGTTTTATGTAGTAACACCGCACTGATAAACATTTTAATACTAGTCGATTTTCAGTCTCTATTCTTATAAAGAGTATTATAATAATTGTCTATAGCAACGGAGCTCAAATTTAGCAATAAATTTCTTTCCATATACAGAATCATCGCGTACGCGTCAAGCCGCGGAGCTCGTGATCGACCGCAAGTTTTAACGAGAAATTTAAATTTCAAAAATACGAGTACATTTACACGAGTATATTTACGCAAAAAAAAGACTTACCGAAAGAGATGAGGCCGCTATTAAGCATGGACAGCTTAATCTGACTGGGTATAGACGCAAGACTGTGTCCGGGATTCATGTGCCGTTTTCTCGGTGGTTTCTCAGGCGCCCGCGGCGCGCTTCGGCTCCTGTGATGATGATGATGCTTCCTGTGAGAATGAGTGTGCGAACTGCCTCCCGTGGAGGTCGCAAGGGTCCGGTCGGACCCTGCGCTACTGAGGTTCGTCAGCTCGCCACCAGCCGACTGCGCACGCAACAACGACGACATCTGCAACAGTTGGAAGGGGACAAAATTACTTATCAATAATCATCTATCCGAACTGCTAGATTTCATTAGATATGCTGAGCTTAATAGCTTAATTGAACAGAAACTTTGTTTCACATCTCCAAGTCCATTCATTGACCGCTTTCATACATTCCTTACAGTATGAATCTAAAGGTTTCCAATCGAAGATCCAATCGGAGCAGAACAGATTCTTTTAAACAATGCCTATAATAAAGCATGCTTTAGATTTTTAATAATTGTTCTATTCATTGAACAAAAAATCTCTATATCCATGGTTTAACGAAAGTATCAAATGATGAGTATTGATGACATTTTTCAGCTCAATTGGTCCATAAATAAACTGTGACTCTTACGGAGAGTAAATTTACAACCAGTAAATTTAATACCAATTTAATGCATGGTCAGCGTACAAGCTGTTCTAAAGCTGTCTAGGTATTATAAAAGATTGATTAAAAACGCAATTCCGACTGAGAACAGCATCAGCACATTTTTGGGTAGTGAATATATTAAAAGACATTAATTAATGTGTGACCTACGAGAAGTTGATGCAATCATATCTCATAGAGAGATACGATTTGTTTGTAATTTTGGATTTGGCGTGGGCCATACTCGATGGATTTTTCAAATGCAAACTTCAAATGATAGTATTTCTATGTTTTATTTTGGGCAAATGAATTGGAAATTTAGAGCTGATAAATCGATGAAGAGGATATAAACTACGCCAAAGTTAAAATACAAAAAAATATAATACCTCTGCACAGGATGATAAAATCGACTTCTTAAACAACGCCTTTCAATAACTGAACATTCTGGCAAAGGATTAAGTGTATATCCCCCATATGACGATGCATATGACGATGTTGATGAAAGACTGCAATAATGGCCAATTATCAAAGTTTTCCGACCGAAAATTCTCAAAGCACTGGTGTCATTGTGTTACGAGCTTGCGGAATGTCTAAAACGAGGAGAGCTTCGATTCTCGGCTTGAGAATATCGTCGAAAACTCGAGCCAGCTGGCATCTGACCGGCGCAAAAAGCCGAAGCTCGAGTGTATATTAAACGCATCCGTCTCCTTCTCTCTCTCTCTCTCTCTCTCTCTCTCACTTGCTCTTACGCGTATTAGCCTCGAATGAAGCTTCGCTGGTGCGATAACCTTTTCCTCGTCTTCTTCTTCTTCTCGTTCTCCTCGAGGGCCGTTCGTCATCCGCGGAATTTCTCGTGCGATGATGATTGTAAAGCTCGAGGGAGAGTGTACAGCAGTGACAAATTGCTCGGCCGCGGATGATTTTGTAAATATTTATGGTGCGCTCGCGAGTTTTCAGCCGAGAAGGTATTTCTCGCGGCGCGAGGCCTGTGATGCGAAACAGGGTCAGCCGAGTTCAGTGCTACGATGAGCCGTAAATATAAATTTAACCTCGCGTGTATCCTCATAATTAACGGCTAAACTCTATAGAGCTCGATCTATAATCGAGCTTATAATCTGATGATTTTCGAAAATCCATTGGATAATGCACGCGAATCCGATCCCGGGAAACAATCGCTGCATCGTCTAAGGAGTCTAGGCACCTTTGGGCGAGGTTCCTTCAAATATCAAGCTTTTCAACGATTTCAATATTAATTTAACGTTTGTATGCTGATGTTGTTAAAATGTAAGTACCTTCGATAGCAAGTCAGAATACTGAGTAGAAAATACGCTGACAGTAAGAATCATAGTCAACTGCAAATTTATAAGTGATTTTTCAAGAATTGCACTATATTTTAAATTCCTATATGCATCTAATAAACGTATCAAAGTATATTAGTCTTAAATTTTAGCTTTATTGATCCATTGGCTCACTTTGTATCTTTCGGTCAGTGAATTTTCGACTCTGTACTGTAAATAGCTTTCGCGGGAACTTGGAGATGTAATAGTCGAATTAAGTAATTAATATAGTGTCAACTACAGTAGTACTGTAACTACTTATACATTTATTTATTCAATTATTTTACAGGTTAATAGAGGGTTATCCTGCAACTAATGTTGATTACGAAAAATACCACACAATAATGTTGAGTGGTAAAACCAAGAGATGATGTCCTATGGTGATAATTACCTAATTAAAAATCAATATCTACATCTGTAACATTGTATATCGTATGATAAAATCTTGATCACCGTCTCAAGATCCGCTAGATCGCGTTATATTAACTCGCTGCACACAACAACCACAATTACCATCTCTTGGTGAGAGCGCATTAAGCTGTGCCTTTCCATGTGGAGTGTACACAGATCCGTACGAGCAACGCCTTCCGCGAATACCAAAAATTTCGGAGTGTTTATCTTTCCTCGTAGATACGAGATTCGAGAACGGCATCATTTTTCGCGAATAGTTTCGTAAAAAGGTATGAAGAGTGGGGAGGGATTGGGAGGAGGGGGGTGAATATAGCAATCGCCGTTTTTTTCTGCTTTTCGCGGATGGATCCCATTAAATGGGGTAATCCTGGATCCGACTCTGATATTTCGCGATTCCCTTTGAGACGACGTCGCTCAGGGGCTTAGTACTTACATATATACCCTTACGGAGGAGTTGTGCTTAGGGCGGAATAGAATTCCATGAGAGACGAGTGAGAGACGAGGGTTATGGTGAAAGTATGTCTTTGTCACATCTGGATACCTAGAGGGATTTATTCACGAGTTCGAGAGAGAGAGAGAGAGAGAGAGAGAGAGAGAGAGAGAGAGAATCCGATTACTTCGTTAAAAATGTATCTCTTCATTAGTACAGCATGGACATTTTAATAATTCAATTGTTTTTATTTTCGCTTTAGACTCTACTATAAGAGTCTCTACTACTCTCGTTTACGGGACGTTTACACTTATTCTCTCCCTGAATTTTTAATGCCTGTAACAAAAATGCCATATTGTTGGAAAGCCAAACTTTTTTTCTTCTAGTATATTAAAAACATTTTTTAATAAGATCTGCCGGAAGTTAATGTCGTCGTCTGTGCAAAGATATGATTTTTTTTTACATTGACTTAGGCGAAAATTGCACCAGAATTCGGCTAACTACAATTTAACTTCTGGTGAAATTATTACCAGAGGTAGACTACAGCTTGAACAGACGAATAGACTTTTAAGACTCAAAGCTCAAATCGTCTTATTTCTATGCTCTATTGAACTATTCAATTGAAAATTTATCATTATGGTATGAATAATTTCATTTGTTTTAACATTGAAACAAATTACTTCTCTCAAAAGAGTGAAAATATTTAAAATCTTATTATTTCTTAAGACCTATTAATATACTTATAAGAAGAAAAGTTTTGTTTTGTTTTTAATATTACATTTTTTTACAGACATTCAAAGCTCAGGAAAGGAATAAGCGTTGCGAGACAAGATGAGATTTCGGTCTCGGTCAAGATCAATACAATCTTGATACAAAGAGCAAAATCCCTAAAAACGTTTAAGAACTTAAAAATAAAAATACCGATATTTTTTGCGAATTAATATTAATGTGCGTGTATATATATATATATATATATATACACACATATATATATACATACTTATATAGGCTTTTTAACAACATGTTACCTCTTTGTTAATTACAGCTTATACGAAAAGGAACATTTGTTTTAACGCTTGCATTATTTAAATGAAGTTATTGAGCAGTATCGATTTCATATTTGAAAATGAGATTTTTGTCTCCTAAAGATCTCGATGACAAAGAAGACTTTGATTACGGGATGAAATTTATATCATAGCGAGACGAAATCTCGTTTTCCCTTATTACATCGCACACCCTTGATCTGCTACAAGTGTACTCCCATCGTATCGAATGAAAAGTTTACAATATTACGTGAACGTTATTTTTATTTATTATTATTATTTTTATTTCGTATTAAAAAAAGGCGCCAACTTCGCGAGAGCTTATCTTCTATCATCTACTGCGAGAACACGCTACAAGGCTCCATAGTTGATTAGTGCCGTAAAGGAAGAGCAATTAAAGCGACGTTAAAAGATAAAATAATAAAAAATAAAAAAATAAAAAACAAGCAGCACTCAGGGCTTCAGATGCATTGATTTTTAAAAGGCACAAAGAGCTACTATATAATAAAATACTATATAGTTAAGTACGCGGATGTGGTCTTTTTTTGCAAATCGTTCATAGTGGAAGAAGAAAGAGAAGAGTATAAAAGTATAAAAGTATAGCGAACTTTTTTGCATTGTAAAAGCCTTCAAAGCTCGAGAGTTTGACTCTATTATGCCGATGACGCGGATCTTTTAGAGGATGAGCGACAAAAACGAAATTTGTCACGGCGTTCTAATAAAAAATGAATTATGAACAGTTTTACAAAGTACCTTTTTCATTCTCCGATTATTCAAAATCTTTGTATTTTCAATAGTAATATTCCAATATTTCAGAAGATAATATATGATTCTGGAAAGATCTATCAAAATAAGTATATTTTTAAACGAGGTTGGACTGATGTAGTAAAGAGAATAATAAAAATCCTTGATTTCTCTATTCCGCACAACTAATGAAATAAATACGGAATTTCTCAAATAATCCCGTAAGCAGGTGGGAGTAAAAATTCGTTAAACCCCGAAAGATTCGGAGAGAAAAGCCATGATCTTGGACGGATTGTTCGACGAACCGGTAAAATTAATTAGCCTTTCACGGCCTGTATGCAAGAACCGCCTCGTTCGGCAAAGGCAAAAAATAGAAAATCCCGCGCGTGTGCAGTGTGTGTCTTAACCTTTGATGCGCGAGTCAAGGCGAGGAGATTTCCCCGCGTCAAGGTCCGAAAGCTTCTCGGACGCCGCGAGAGAGCGGGAAAGCGTTATTTTTAAATGCGTTTTGTAAGAGCCAGATATCGCGCGGCGTCACGGCCTCGTCGTGGATATATATCGTCGTCTTCGTTTTTCCGCTCGGCTGCATATAGCCGCAAGCTCTCGCGCGGATGTACGAGTTTGCGACGAGCTTGCGACGAGCTTGCGACGAGCTTTATACGTTTTGTTTATTATTTATTATTATTGCTATCCGCTCGCGTTTAAATATAAATTCCCTCGGCTCGCGACGTGTATTACACGACGCGGCTATCGATACCGCTTCATTCTTCAAGCTCTACTGTAATTTCCCAACGACTGTTATTTTATACTTTTATATATAAAGGGTATGCAAGAGTATGGCAAGGGTATGCGTTTGAAATTAATTATACGTAATGAAAGAATATAAGCGCGATTCTTCGGCCCTCATTGTTATAAGACGTTGCGGTGATGGGATTTAGTCGAGTTCAAAGGAATCGTACTTCGGAATGCAAGTGGAATTAAGGGCACGACTCAACCCGGAGAATCAACCCTTTGGGCTTTGTCGGTATTTGCTCGTCTGCTTTGGAATTTCCCCGGAAAATACGACATATAGCATAGCTGAATATAGGCGCAACGCGCTTCATTCCGGCTGAATCGTCCTCGAGACTTCTGAATTTTCTCTTCAAATTCATACTGTAAAGTCGAGTATGTGCACGGTACAGACGGATGTGTACTGGAAGCGATTGAATTATACGGATCATACGCTATTTGGACGTCCAATTGCTAGATTATCGATCGCTCGACTGATGCGCGGGACAATATATTACATATATGTTCAAGTTCCTGTATAATTATATAATAATCACACACGTATAGGCAGCCAACTAGCGGTGTGTAATATCAAAGGGACGTACACAGCACGACGGACTCATTACCGAACTATGTAGCCTAAGGTATCTGAAATGCTCGGGATACCCTGCGTACCCGGGTGCATTAATCGAGCCAGAACCTCGTACGTGAAAGTACTTGGACAATTTGTCGCGTCCGTTACTGTGCACTGACCGACCATCCACACTCTGCAGTTTCCAATGAACATCGTGCTGACCAGCGATTCAACAATTTCTGCTAAAATTTTTCCCTCTCTTATATATACTAAAATCTATATACTAAGAATAAAGCAAATGACATAATTTAGTTTTTGAAAACTTTTTTTATTCGCATTCTTGCTCTTGTGTAATCAGGGTTAAAATCGATCATACTTGAACTCTGATTCCAAGTATTCTCGTACATTAGTCAATTGCTGCAGTTTTATCTCCGTATTGGGCCAGTGCATTATTGTCAAAGTTCTCTCAGCTGTTCTTGTCATGCCAATATCGTATCGAAGTCACTATTAGAAATAGTAGTAGTAGTAGTAGTAGTAGTAGTAGTAGTAGTAATACCATTCTCCCAGTAACAGCAATTTTTACAAGGTTATACATGTATGAAAGATGCTATATAACTCGCATAACGAGAGTTTGGGGAAAAAAATAATAAAAACAGATGAGCGGGAGAATAATGAAAGTTATCGACGCTTTGATGCCACGGACAAATTACTCCATAGAGTCCTGCGAAACGTATAGTAAGAAAGTTTTTTCGCCGCGCGTTTCCGTCATTGCTTTTTCTTTAGGAGACCAGACTGAATGTTTCGGAGCGATTGAAATCTCTATTTCAATCTTCAGAAATAGTCGAATGTTTGTAAGCACCTTTTGGTTGAAAAAATGAAATGTACTAGCATTCATTCTATATATCCTCTACTGCGCCCTTGCAGCCCTTACATCGAAATATCGAAAAAAAGTTCCCGTTAGAGAAGCTGTCGAGACTCCTCTCGAGATATCCTATACACGTATATATACATACACACAAGCTTGGTCCTTTAAAGCTGACGAAGGCACTTATGTGTATGTATATATGTGTATATGCTTTCAACTGACGTTCGCTACACGAGAGGAAAGTACTCGTCGTTGGTTCGACTGTTAGTTCGGTACCTCGGCAGCTTACAGAGGCAGAGGAACAACTTTCGAGTTTACACATGAGAGGCGCGGTCTGTACCGCCGAGCTTAGTAGGCAAAAGATTATCGTATAAACATAGATAGGATCGTTGCTCTATCTTTTACGATGCAAATTCAAGGGAGCGCAATGTTTCGGTCGGTCAGTTTACAATTTTTTCAATTTTCATTATATCCTTTGATTCCCCCAGTGAAAGTTGTATTACTCCAAGTACTGGCCACTATTGGTAAATCCTTGTATTGGTATTGGGATTCATCAGATAAACTGATGAACAATGAGAACAATCATGTGCACCGAATATCAGATTCGAGGCGCATCTCATAACTGGCATACTTTAAACTGTATTTTACCAGAATTATGATGTATTTTAACGGGTAGCATTGGTTTGAATTCTAATCAGTTTTATTAAAGCAAAGTGTATATATATATATGGAATTCCTGAGCTCAGAAATTTATAGCTGATGCTCTTCGGTTGTCTCGCGTCGTAAACAAGCCACCCGCGCACTAATCCCCTTGACTTAAAAACATTCACGTGACTTGGAAATAATTTTATCTCAAGCGTCATCCGGATGAAGCTCCCTTTTCATCCGGAAATCGTTATTATACCTATACCTTCGTTTTTTTCGCCCATTGACTTCCTCAATTCGTCAATACTCAAACGAGATTTCGTCATTAAGACGAACGTTCACTCTTCGTGCACTCTTTCCATCATAGGGGTTATATTAAAGGAGAGAAAAATAGAATATTCCGTGTTTATCTTTGCGTGACGAACCTCCGGACGACGAGTCTCCGGATCTTCGTCGGAGGATAAGAGCCGACGAGTGCCCGGAAAGACTGCGGCCTCGTAAATCTTACAGTTTTATGGAGCTTTTGCAATGATCGTCGAGTACATTTTGGAGAAACGCGTTGCTGTTTTCGTTTTTGGGACTTTCGTGGGAAGTTAAGTCATCCTTCCTACGTAGTAGTAGTAACGACTGTTTCTCAAGTGCTTATGAATTAAGTAGCTAGGAATTTTTTCTCCATTTTAATATTCCCTTTGAAACTTCTTTATAGAGAGCAGCGAATACGAGACCGCTCATTTCGAGAAGTAGAAAAAAATTTGACAATTTTAATCCTATTCCAACGTCTCTCGGTCGAACGAGCACAAACGTTCAGCGAAGTCGCGAGCATCGAAGCTCCAGGCTACGATGCTCGCGAAGCGACTGAATTTCTCCTCTTGATACACGCGTACTTCATCCGCTCTCGTTACAGTAGCAGATCGAAATTCATCATCGAGATTCGCTCGAAAGGCGAAAAAGCGCGTGAAAAAGCGCGTGAAAAAGCGAAAAACAAATGAAGCAACCGAGAAATATGAAATATATAATTTTTTACAAGCTAATGTTCATTCGTATAGTCTCTGTGTCTCATCGCCGATGTTATCTTGTGCTTTTGAAACTATCAACAAACATGAAAGTGACTTTTCGAAACAATATTCAATCGTTTATCAAGCCAATCGACATTGAGCTTCGTTTTTCCCCTCGATTCTTCATGATCGAGCTAGCGTCGCAAAGTGGGACCCGTTGAACATACAATAGGCGAAAAGGACAAGAGAAAAGAAATCGATTTGTGTAATACATATGTGCTAGAACAACTCGTTATAGCATATATGCTATTCTTCTAGCACATTGCACTATCATCGCCTGTCTATTCACGGCCTATTCACTGCGAATCATCCTTCTTTGATAGAGTGAATCTATCTTTGACGGATAAAGCAGCGGGGGGAGAAAAAAAGTGGGTCTCCTTAAAGAGACACAAGTGTGGAAAGTGTGGTTTTACGCGAACTCTTCTGAAAAGGTGTTCAACAATAATTTCGGTTACTGCAGGCTGAAATTGTTGGTCATCCAAAGAACTCGAGCATTTCTGTGAGAATAAAATGTTATCGGTGAGATGAGAGATCGCTTTGAAAGACAAAGGAGATATTCCTTTGTTCGACTTGACTCTAAATAAGAAAGAAAAGAAAACGCTTAGATTCGAACAGAGTATTTGTCTCTATTATGCAGTAACGAGGCAATTTTATTTTCTCGCCAAATGTGAGTATCAAATTCTCGCGATCGCTAATGGATTTGTTCAATTAACAGAGAGTTTTTCCAAATTTTCTTTTTATGCGTCTTGCCGAAAATAAAGTTATTTCATTTGAATGACTTTACGTAACGAGCAACATATTATGTAAAGTCCGAACAAATGAAAGACTGATTGAGCAATATTCCTTGGCTGGGAGTTTAATTCGTGCGACGAGCCGTTATAAAACGCGACATTTTTTCGTAACGACGCAAACGTTAACGTCAATACGTGCACAGCCTATTACAACAGCCTGTTACAAGCTCGTAATAGGCTGTTGTAATACCCAATGAATATCCGACACCGGAAGCGAAGCTCGAGAAAAGTAAGGAGGAATTTGTTTTCACCGCTAACCGTATAGAGCATCTGTTGGCAATTGGCAAGCTCAGCAGTAGCGACAAACGAAAGACTCGTCTGCCAATTTTCCGCTGACGTTAATCGTTAATCACTCCTATTGTCTTTCGTCGGTAGACTTTGCTTTGCACTCGGTGAAACTCCGTCATTGGCTCACTTCCGGTTGATCAGCCGCTTCATTGAGAAGTAGCCGGAGGGAAAGCTTTCTCCGAGCTTTTTTCGTCCTCAGTGGCTTCTTTGACAGCTGAATTAAATTGTGACACTGGCGCGTCGATAAAATAATTCAATGGCGAAACCAGCGTAAACATTACTGACTCGATTACAAATCCTTTATAAAATTAAGCGGAGGATTATCCGTAGTGGATAACAGTTTTTCACTCGATAACGCATAAACTGCTCTCGATGAAGGATAGACTTGACGAAACAAAAATTCGGAAGCTTCCCGTAGACATGTTTATAAATCATTTAGCTTTAATTATCTCTGACGAAATCAACGCTTTTATAGCATAGCCGTAAAATCTAGATTGGTCTCTCTCTCTCTCTCTCTCTCTCTCTCTCTCTCTCTCTCTCTCTACCTCTCTACCTCTCTACCTCTCTACCTCTCTCATCAACATGACTCGTATAGCCGAATATCATTCTTGTTTTCACTATACTCGGCCATAAAACCCACATACCTAATCCCAATACGATCTTCTTGGTTCGTTAGTCTGCAATTTTTCAACGTATTTATATATACATATAGACACTATAGAGCGAAAATATTGACAAAAGAGACACTGACCGATGCGAGAGTCTACAAAGCGGATGTAAAGGACAAATACAGGCGTCGTAAATAATATCCGCTCGACAACTCCTCTCTTTCATCAGAAAAGAAAAAAAAGCTCTTGCGGTGATTAACGCATCAAGAAGCTTTTTACTGTGATGGCGCGTAGATTGCGCTGTAAATTTAAACGAGTAACGGTGATATTTCGCGCCTTACTCATACGTAAAACCTAGCCTTACTCATATCCTAAAAAGAGCAGTTTTTTCCGTAACTTTTAAACGGGCTCTCGTTATCGCGATGGTTTCTTTACATATATCTAGCTCCTTACATCGTCTATGTAAGTTACTTAGGATGCAAAACGGATTGATTAACTAAGTCAATTACTTATTTTCATTATCAAGTGTTTTACCATTAAAAATGTGTATGCCGACTACATTCTTGTTAAAAGATATAATTACTCATAAGGAGATAAAAGGAAATTAGTAATCCTTACCTATTAATTAGGTGAACTGAACTCTATAAGTTGGATAGCAACTTTTTTAGCCCTAACTTTTTTACGATCGTTTACCTAACTTTTTAGTAATGACTTTCTGACTATTCTATTACATTCTGACAATAAATTAGTAATAAATCCGTTAAAAATGAATTTCAGCAATCGAGACGATAAAATGAAAGTAAACATACATTTTTCAAATACATTCGAATGAATTGTCCTATATACTACATTTTGCCGATGAATCTTTATAGTAAAGTCCTTGTCTTGTTGATTGATTTAAATATTTTATTGTCAGTACGAAAAATTGATTCTCACAGGATGTTGTAATTTCTCGATTTGATAATTTTTAATTAAACAAAATAAAACAAAAATAAAACAAGACTAACTATTCGAATACATATATAATTTTATTGTGTATGTATTCTAATCCCGGATTGCCTCCCAGCTTTGTTACACGCGCAATTATTAGTAATCTCTCTTAAATATATGTGAATTTTTTTATCGAGTAAGCGAGACAGCGAGACAGCGAGAAAAAGAGAAAAAGAGAAAAATAAGTAAAACATACCGTGGTCTTCCCGGCGCTCTAGGCCGGCCGGGATCACCCGGCAGCTCGCACCGTCACTAGCTCCCTTTCCTCTCCTGCGACACAGCAGCGGCAATTCTTCTGCACTCAACCCCGTGTACGTATGAAACTCGGAATTATTATCTCACTCAACGACCCGCACTCGGGAGAAACGTACCGTCTCTTTACGACGATTTACCCGCACTAACAGCTGTAGCTGTCTCAAAGCAGCCGGTCATCCGCGAGAGCAGAGCAACAGCGAGTCCACGGCACACCTTAGCTCCCGGGAGCGCAAAAGCGCGCGCAAGTAGATAGAGTCGGGTGTAGTCGGACGCCCCCGCTGAGCCAAAAGCGAGAAAGAGACAGGGAGAGACGGGGATAGACAGAGAGAGAGTGAGAGAGAGAGAGAGAGTGAGAGAGAGAGAGTGAGAGAGAGAGAGAGAGAGAGAGAGAGAGAGAAGTTTCTGCTGCTGCTGCTGCTGCTGCTGCTGCTGCTGCTACTGCTGTTGACTGCGCTGAGGTCGACGAGAGACTGGCGGCGGAGCCGTAGTGCCGGCGGGGCTTGGCCGACGCACACAGCCCCCGCCAGTCTACCACTGGCCGTCCGTCGGCGCGGACATGCCATTAGACTGAATCTACGATAGATTTCTTTGTTTTTTCTTTCGGCTATTTTTTTCTATATCTCAGGCTCAAATCCTACTGGAATTCCTACTGGCATTGAGCCTGAGAATTTCAACTATGAACGGTAGATTATGCGTGTGAAATTTCAAAGGGTAGGACTGTCGCGCAGGCGCGTACGTGTGAATGGATGGGTGTGAGAGAAATTAGATGGGCAAGTGTGGCACGTGTATTTTTTTCGACGAGAGCCTGCGACTCGGCAGTTACTTATGGGAACTACGCCGGGAAGCTTATGTATATTATGTCTATGTATTTACGGATCAATTACTGATACATTGACTTTGTTTACTCTCGAGGTAGAGCGGCCTAGGCTATTGAATCGCAGGAGGTGAGAATTATGGTGGCCGATATACTTGAATGAAAGTAAGATTCATTGATCAATTCGTCGCGAGTTCTCTCGTGCTACGCTCAGCTATGGATTACTCATAGCTGTTCTTTAGGATTTCATCGAAGATCTCGCTAGTAGAAAGTAGAGGCTGACCGAACGACAAGGGTTATAGGCGTAATAATGGATAACCGAATGCACCGATCGATAATCGATCGGCTATCATTCGGAATCGATGGATTAACGAATATTCCAACTGCGGATCGTTTACGTACGCGCAAATGAGAAATAGAGAGTGTACAAGTGTTTGGCAAGAGAAAATACGATTTCGCGACGAGGGCGTGGTCGCAACGATGCCTCGAGGACAATCTTGTCTCTTCCTATGTATATAGGAAGTATTCCCGCTATTGCTTAAAGTCTATGTATGTATGTGTAGACACTGTATGTATATATAGTATGTATATATAGAGTGCATATATAGAGACTCTCTAAAGATGAAAAAAGCCTGTTTTTTCCTTTTCCTCGTTTTAGTTCGCTCTTTAGAATCGATATTATATCCTCGTTATCGCGGGACAGTACTATAAACTGTTATTTTAGTATTATAGCTTCGCTCTGTATTCGTATTAATTGATTTCCGATTCGCGAGCTTCGAATGGACACGCGCGAAGTCTCACGCTCGAAGTAAATCATGACGTTTTGTACGCGACGCTCGCTGAATCGAGATAAGTTAGATATCCCGAGAAAATGATTTTTATTCCTTGGTATGTATACCAGCGTTTCGCGGTAGAACGTCTATATCTATATGTCGGAGCAAAGATATATATGCATATTGTATACGCGTATTGAAAATCTCCGCAGTCGAATATTTTTCGCGTAAAATCATCGGGTACAATCTGTGTACAATGTACAATCTATATTTCTGCACGAACGAAAGCGAAAGCGCACTTACCGCCGAGAAAAGTCATCTCGTCCGATAAAGCAAGTATCACAGTACAAGTATAACGATAGAGCTGAGAATACAGCTCCACCTATACGGGAAACTCGTAAGGAGAAAGACATGCGTGTGTATAGACTCGATTTGTCATTTTCTCTCTCACTAGAAATTTCACCTTTACTACGGAACTAATTGAATTTTCGAACGTGATTTTAATTTTTAATACAGTATGAATATGTGCTGCTTATTGAAAGGGGTTTACGCGTCTTTTTTATATCAACTGTGGAGAGCTTTCGATTAAAAAGAAAAACTCTTTAAAAGGGCCTGTTTGGAGAAACTTTAATTTGCGTGGAACATGGGGAACAGTAATTTTTATAATTTCTCAAACATACTTGAAGAGACTCTTCCACCCTGCCGCCAACGTTGCTGATGTTCAAACTAAGTATCGATTATTAACTAACCGAGGTTCTTCTAACCGTTTGCTTTATAATGAATATTTTATTAAAAATAGAGATATCAATATAGAAATATGAATTTCCATATTTCCATATTTCCATATTTCCATATTTCCGCATATTTTCTTAGTTTTACTATTTAAGAGCCAAGTCGGCAGCGCACTGGATATCTTTTTTCCTCTTCTGGGTTACTATTTTCTAAATGATTACTATTATGATAAACACGTGTTCACTTGTGTAATTAAATATTCTTGGCTACATTAGGATAACGAGTATACTTTATTTAACAAAGTCTTTATTTAATATGAATGACACTTGTAACGCATTCGATATCCTGTCAAAGAAATACATTCACAAGATGGAACAAGAAGAATGTACTTTGTAAAATTGTTGGATGAATAAATAATAATGATAATGATGTGGATGTTTAGAAGAGGGTAGAATAAAATTCAGGTCAAAAGAAGGGGACCTGCGATAGGATCGTAACAGTATAGACTAACTTCGTTGTAGACCAACATACACTTGTATGTTCTGCTACATAAACAAAAAATAAATAAATAAAAAATACATAAACATATGTAGAAGTTTGCTCGAACGATCAATCGACAGTGCATACAGGAACAACTCAGTGGATTTAATGGATTTCTCGGTCTCTCTCTCTCTCTCTCTCTCTCTCTCTCTCTGATCTTATGTCATTACATACATATATATAGATATAAATGTAGCGAGAAGAGAGCCGCCGGCCGCCAGCCGCCAGCCGCCAGCCGCCAGCCGCCAGGCTGGCGCTGCAAATTCCGAGAGCGTCGAAAAGCACGAGGGACGATAAATAGAACGAGTAGATACAGCCAACACTGGCCAGACCACCAGAGTAAAAGAGAGTGAGAGCGAGAGAGAGGGCTTGGAATGCGATACCAAGACAAACTTAGGAGTAAAAAAATAGGAGAAACTGGAGGGTAATTTTTCGCCTCCAGACTAACCGTAAAAGATGCCTATATGACCTAATTAAATGTTCCAGCAACTTAATAAGCACTGAGATGACACGAGGCGAAGACGACGGTTCACGTCGGACAAGGTTAAGCGGCGACCCTCGGTATCCGCCTTTTTATAAATAGACCATCGTCTCTCTCTCTCTCTTTCTCTGTATTTGTATATTAGCTACGCATGAGAAGTATAGCCGCTATTCGGAACCGATTTTTCATCCATGCAAACTTTCGACCTTTTTTATACATATAGTATAAATATTATCTAACGTACATAAGTTGTTTGTGATATAACAAATACTGTATTTATATGTGTATTTACTTATGTAATTATGATTTTAAAGAGAAAAAAAATTCAAATTATTTAATATTCCTAATGGAAACAAATTTTCTTGTACTTACGGAGGGTTTACTCTTATCCCTTCCCTTCACTCTGAATGTCTTTAACGATAAGTTTAATTACAAATTTAAGCTTTTTTTCTTGAAAGTACAATAACAAAAGCTACTTTATTAAACTGTTTAAGAATTTTGTTTGTATTGAATTTACTTTCTGGTTAAAAATTTATATTACTAGATTTGAAGAAAAGAATTTGTTCAAACAATTCATATCAAAGCAATAATTGAAAAAAAAAGAAGAAGTTATGTTTTTTAAAAATATATATTGATTTTTATTCATACATCATTATTGCAGACTCGTATGTGGAGGCGTTAAATTCACAAAAGCTTTATGTCATTTTGGGCTATTGTATTTTATTAATTTATTACTATTTATATTTTTATTGGATTGCAGAAAAGCATCATTGTGTTGTTTATTTTTGTTTATTTTTCAAGCATATTGAATTATTCACGTATACCATAATGATATTTTCTTAAATTTTCAATTGAATTTTTCAATTGATTTAAGAAAATATCATTTATGATTTGTCTTTGTTTTTTAACAAACAAGATTATTGATAAATTTTTCAATTCGATAGCCCAAAATGGCATACAAATAGCATAATGTCAGCTAATTAAAAATCGTTTAAGCGCTTCTAACGTTTTTTAATTGGCATGATGTACATATATACACATAGATAGATCTAGAGACTCGAATAATTGCCCTTGAGGCGGTAATCTCCGAGGAAAGTTCATCTAAACTCACATTGTTATTTATAAGTGACATTTTTCGGAAACATCTCCCAACTAATAGCTGTATATATATATATATTTATACATTCCGATCGTAAATTGAATAATATATAGCGTTCGCACGCGCGTAACAAATCACTTACGTTTCTCAGTACATAGTCCAACAATGCATTTCACTATAATTAGTTCAATGTCAACGCTGGGTCATTCATATGTACACATATACATATAGACTGACATGTAGAAATACAAACGATCATAGCAATTCTCCTATTTAGCTGTTATTGTGAAATTTTCGTCGAAAAAACAAATCTGCAGAACGCATTAGCTCCAGATTTCGGTCAGCAACAAAGCAATGCGTATCCGGGCTGTACGGAGCATCGAAAATCCGGTAAACAAGCGCAGAAATCCCGGTAAAAAGACACAGGGCTCGATCTCCGCTCGCGGAACTATACGAGCATATCTGGCTCCTAGCCAGAAAACGCAAAACTCGCTGTAGCCATCGCGTCGCCTCCGCACGCTGCGATGCTTTTTACGCGCTTTCTTCGTGTAGAAAAAAGAACCGAACGATTGCCATCTGCCGTGTCGTCGCCGTGTGCTTTTCCTGCACACACACACGCAGACTGTGTATATTATATATCTTTATGTCGAATTGAAATAAAGATATTTAGCAGACATAGGAGAGTGAGAGAGAAAAAAAACGTTCTCTTTTGGCAAGAAAATTCGATTTCGTATAATTGCCTAAAACGTCTCGAAACGAAGTATTTCCGGCGAGACATTAAGGCGAAGCTCATCAATTGGTCGAAAGCGCGCGCGCCAATCGCATGACGCACGCGGGAAGAGCTTTTACGCGCCCACCTATACGGAGCTTCTTCTTTTTATCTTTTTTTTTCTGTACATTCGAAATTTCAGTGAGTAAGTCAAATATGGCAAAAGTCAACTTTTTTATTTAGTAAAAAACGATTGTAGAAATAATTTTCATTTCTTTTCTTTTTTTTAGCTTTCTCTTTTTAATTTAGTTCCAATACTTTATAATTATCATATGTACATACATACGCTGATCCGTGGATTTTTTTTTAAAGAATTTTTGTTAAACGCTATACACTAGGTGTCATGAGAATTGTGTTAATTCTTTAATTAGATGCTATTATACACGTATTATACAATTCAAATAATTAGCGTTCATGTATAGAATTATAAAAAAATTTTTCCAAACAATTTTGTCGATCGCTTTTTAGTGATCTCTCGAGCCGAATCCTAGCTAAGACACTCCTTAGGTGGTGATTCTAATCTCTGGCATACTTGTCGTAGTAAATTTTTCAGAATTAATATCTGATTATCCATCTCGTTGTCCAGAGTGATGGTTGGTATGAAAATGACTTTGGGATACAAATCTTTAGTAATTTCGCCGTATTTCTGCAACAATCTCTTTCCTTCAATTGATATCGAACAGTCTATTATGTCTTTTAATTCGTTCATTCCACTAGCACATGATTTTAAAATTGACTGAGGATGTATATTGTTACTAATCATGCATTCCACCAATTCCAACTGTTTCCTAGGATTATGTACTTTCTTTATCGTGCATGCGTGAATAATATTTGCTTCGCATTCTGTTTCTCCATGCTGACACTTAAATCTATAATCGTCGTCGATAACTATGGTTTCAGCTTTTCCATAAGGAATTAAATTTATTTCAATGTAATCTTCTATGAGATCAAAAGTTGGTTTTAATTGATGTTTTATAAAACTTCTTGAATCAGGACACAATGCCTCGTAGAAAACTGTTACCAAAACTTGCTGAATTTGTTGTTTTTCTATCAATTTCTCTAATTCACTTTTTTCAGGAGTTGACGAACTCCATAACTTCAATAACTGCCAAAATAGTATTAAACATAATACAGCCACTAGTATTTTAATGACTAAGTTGTACGATCTCATTTTGATGCGCCGTCTAAATAATATTCAATATTTTAAAGCAAATGAGCGCATAGCTCAACAAATTTTTATTCATCAAATATATTCACTGTCTTCTTCGGTAATGTATTGAAAATTTGACGTACAATTCTATATTGTCTAACAATATATATCAGAAGAATCAACGCATTTATGAAAATCACACTAGCGGCCTAATATTGTTAATTCCAATGGGATTCAGCTATGACAAACCCTATAAACACTGTGTAGAAATAACAATAAATCGCTTAAACAGATCAGTCTATGTTGATGTAAATATCTAAGCACCGGTTACTTGCAATTCAGAAATATCCTGAAATAAAAAACAGTTAAATAAACATATGGTTTGATTAAAAGTCACTTCGACATCCTTATTTGTTTTGTTGCTATTACCTGTAATACTGGCTTTTAAATAGTTTCGTTAATCATCCAATCTCTTAATAAATATCTGAAAATGCGGTCAATCACATTTTTGAATTTAAAGAAAAATTTGCGACAAATTGGAATGAGTTAAATGACCTAACCTATAACCGATTGCAGTCTACGTTGCTTTTGCTAATCCTCCTCCAATGGCAAAGCGCAAAACGGTTATCTTACAACACCTGTCTAGGGTTTTTTTTTCTACCGCGCGATTTCCTGGTGTCCGTAATATTCTCTCTATTCCGGAAAGTTAGTATACAAACTTGACTTTAACTGTTTTTAACTTGAACCTTAATATTGAAAGTCCGCTTTTTCGAGATCATCTGTTGCCGATTTATTGTGGAGAGAAAAATCGGCGCCGTGTAAAATTCACTATTTGAAAGCTCGTCTGAAAACTTTGTTGATGTAATAATTATCCTCTTGAGAACTAAATCATTGTTATTGTCAAGTATCTGCAGATTTGATTCTTGCATTTTTTCATGCATTTTCATCATACAACAATGAATCTTCAATATAATCTTGAATACACTATTATTACTATAGTATACAAACGTATACTAAAAATAAAATAATATATGAAACCACTACATTGCTTTTTTCCCAACGAAGAAGCCAAACAAATATCATAATATAAAAAAAACAATACAACAATATCGTACAATATTGTAAAGCCAAAGTTGTTTGTTCCTTATCAAAAAATTATGCAATACACTGTATATAGTATTGTTTTATTGTTGAAGGTTTGTTACGGGAATATTTACATTATTGTATATTTTTTCCAAGTTAACAAATTTTAAACTCACTAGCGTATTACCAGTTTAGTTAGAGATAATAATTTGGCAACCTGTCCCTGGTCAGACCTGGTTAGGTAGCCAGACATTAGTTAGTTAATTACTTTGAGAATGACTTAAATTACATAAAATTACGTATAAATAGTTTAATTATTATTATTTAAGGGGTTGTCATACTCAACTTTGACCGACTGCTTGGATCTTAATAAATCCGCAGAATAATACGTAAAGTTTGATATGAAAATATATAAATATTTTCTTATGAACTATCTTGACTTATTAACTTATTAAGTTCCACACAAGTTCACATCTTCGACTCCTTTGGTAAAAGATACGTAGGAAAGCCCCTTTGATATCGCTATTGAAAATAAACATGTATGTTCTTTGAATCGGTCAACCTGAAATACTAAATGATCTAAAGGAACGAGGATTTTCATTTTTCCAGCTACGTATAAAACTGGTCTAGATTTTGTCAATAATATTATTAGCAAAGACAGTTAATTGATAAATAACTTAGTGAAGAGTTTATTTGCTAACCAGCCACGGTGGCTGGTTGTTCGCTATAAATGAAGGTATACTAAAAATACTTACCCTCTTTCATGAAATTCCTAACTAACTTGAATGATTTAAGTTGATCAAATTTGTTCACGTGGAAACTCGCGATCGTACCTTTTGAAAAGGAAATTTCGAAACAACGGCTTGGACCAAAAGTCTCGAATGCGTTTTTTGGGGAGGAATGCTTCCCCGAGGAGTTAACGCGTTTACGCGTTTAGTTTTGATAAGTGAAAAGAGCTCGTTGAACAAAAAATGTAAAATAAACTTTTGTCTGCTCGGTCTGTCAGAGAATGACCCGTATTACATTATATTTGCAAATTGTTATAGAGTTATCATTTGCAAGTATTTTCGATGCCACCGAGGGCAAGTGCAAAACAAAAGTCAAATATATGCAGGTCAAATATATGCAGGTCAAATATATGCAGGTCAAATATAACAGGTATTTTTATAGAATTGCTTCATGAGAAAGAGGTCAGTTCTACTTATATACACTATAATAGTGTATATAAGTAGAACTGCCGCTCTCACTCCTATAGAAGTACTTACGCGAGACACAGATACACGTTAGATACGTGATTTGATCAATCTGTATCTTCTAAATATTTTTAACCACATTCGCCGTAGTTCCAGCTGTAGTTCTAGTGTTAATACAAGTAAGTCTCTGTTTCTCACACTCACAACCGGCCGACACCTCTCACTGCAACATTAATCACTCGCTAATTAATCGCTGAATACCAGCATCGATAGCCATCCAAAAAACGGCTATCGCTGTTAGCTATCTATTGCTTAATAGAACTTCATTGATGAAAAATCACCTGAGATTAAATTCGATCCTACATTTTTTCGCCGACAAGGGGCTTTACACTTTTTACACTTTACTTTACTTTACAAATGGGACAATGAATTCGAATTTATTTGAAAAATGGATATTTTTCAATGGATATTTACTTTCATTCTATCGCCTAAATTGCTGAAATTCACTTTTAACCTGGCACTCGAGATTACATTACTCGAGATATTACAACTTTGTCGAGTTCAGTTTACCTAACCTGTAGATACAAATTTTTTTTTCTAAATATATTTTTTATCAATATACATGGATACATATCTTGGATACGTAGCTTTATTAAAAAATCAACGAACAATAGAAATGTCCAAAGTCAAGATACTCTTTAAAATCGCTAATACGAAAGTAAGGTTCACCTGGTCAGCCGATAAGTTTTACATATAAACAATACCCAAACAATGACTCGTAAAAAATAAATTAAAATTGCCATAGTCAAAGATTGAGCAGGCTGTGTATGTGCGTTTAAAGTATCATGAGAACTGATGAAGATGTAAATCAGAAAACAGCGATGGGAATTTAACACATTTTTATTTAATATGTTAATTAAATTTTATAGGTTTTACTGGGCATAGAAAATCAATAAAATAGAAAGATTTATTTGTAATATGGAGAACTTGCCGGATATGAATCAAAATTTGGAGCCTCGTAAAGCGAGATCGAGTGAAATCTCCGATTTCTATGAAGACCTCAATATTCTGGTAACGGGTCCATCGGGATTTTACGGTACTCTTCTGATTGAAAAATTACTCAGGTAAGAAATATGAATAACTGCAATCCGTGGATATTTGTTTTTTGTCAATAACTGCGGAATATGTCATTTGAAAATTGGTGGACACCTGCAGCGGATAAATTTTACTTCATAAATGTACTTGTAAAACTATGAGGTACTCCAAAGAAAGCAACCATTCGGTGCGTGGAAATGAAATTTTCCGTATTTTATCCGAGCACACACCAGTCGAACCTTATTTTCCAAATTCTTAGCTGCCTCCGAGATGTGAAATAATTGGGACCTCGTCGAAGTACCATACCATATTGTATGATATTTCCTCCAATGTATTCTTAAAAGTATTGAATCGCTAATTGAATCGCTAATTGAATCGCTAATTGAATCGCTAATTGAATCGCTAATCGAATCGCTAATCGAATCGCTAATCGAATCGCTAATCGAATCGCTTGAACCGATTTTCTTTTTCGAGATTTCGCCTGATATAATCGAGTCTCGGGCTTGAAATTACGAGGGAAACAAACAAGATCTAAATATTGTGCATTTATGAAGAAATGTTCAATTCCCAGGTACCTACAACTCTTTCCAACATTACAAACTACATTAGAAATAATATTTATTTTTCGATATCGATAGCTACCGTTGCAAGTTTTGACTTTATGTCATTAAACATAAATCTTTGTCCAACATTAAAAATGAAACATATAACGAAAACTACAATTCTAAATAGACATATAAATAAGTAAAGTTAACGCGATGGAATTGTTTGTGTGTTTTACAGAGCATGCCCAAAGTTGGGTAAGGTTTATATGTTGATGCGTTCGAAACAAAATAAGAGCCCAGAACAACGATTCAAAGAGCATTTCAACGATGTTGTAAGAGATATATGTGACGATAGCAGTATTATGGTAGCATTGCATAATTAACACATTTATGTTCCTAATTTAGGTGTATGAAAGACTAATGCGAGAACAACCGAATTTCTCGAAACACGTAGTCCTAGTTGAAGGCGATGTCAGCTTGAAAGATCTTGGTTTATCCACGAAGGATCGAGATATGCTTATAAAAAATACCAATCTTATTTTTCACGGTGCTGCTACGGTACGATTCAATGAATCTATTCGACGAGCAATCACTATCAACGTGGGAGGCTTAAAAACACTATTGCTGTTGGCGAAAGAAATGTCAAACCTCAAGGTTACTTCAAATTCTTTAAATAACCAGTCAATTCAAATTACAATCGATTCGGATGGAAATCCAACGAGTAGACAGATCAAACTGGTATTAAAAAACCGGACTGAACTGTATTATTCTTAGATTTTCTTGGAATTGCCTGATTATTTTTGGTTATTCCTGCTTATTCCTGCTTATTCCTGCTTATTCCTGCTTATTCCTGCTTATTCCTGCTTATTCCTGCTTATTCCTGGTTATGCCTAGTTATTCATTTGAATGGGCTAGTTTTTCTCGCTTTTTGAATGGAATTTTTGGCATACAGGGTTTTGTGCACATATCGACGGCATTTTCCAACTGTGTGCACGACCACATAGAAGAAAAGTTCTACGAACCACCGCAGGATCCAGACAAAATGTTATCACTGCTCGATTTATTGAACGACGAAGAATTCGAAGTTTTACAGAAAACGTAATATCTGCAATTTCAGGAAAATACTTTTACGATATTTTAGTTTTTATTTGAAATTCTATTTACGCAGATTGATGGGCGATTATCCGAACACTTACATTTTTTCAAAAGCTTTGGGAGAAAATATCGTGCAAAAGTACAACGGTGGTATACCCATTTGCATTATCAGACCCTCTATTACAATTTCAACTTTTGAGGAGCCTTTAATTGGTTGGGTAAATAATTATTACGGACCAGTAGGCTTTTGTTTAGGTTATTGGCTTGGTTTAGTACACTGCTTTCTCATGGATGTCTCGAAAGTCTGCGACTTGGTCCCAGCTGATTTCGTCATCAATAATATTGTCGCTGCTGGTTGGGACCTCATGAAAAGAGGGTAAGTATTCCGTTAACAAGTATTGCGCAAATTTACGGTGGGAAATGAACCATTAATCATAATGGATACGTTATTCTAGCGAAGAATGCCGAAAATATAGTAAACCAATGGATATTAGTATTTTTAACATGGTTTTGTCAGCTGAAAATTCGTTAACTTGGGGCAAATATATAGAGAAGTGCAAATATTATGCCCAAAAAAAACCTACTATACGTGTAATGTGGTACAATTGTCTGATAACGTGCAAACAACTTTGGCTTTACAATATTGTCTTTTTCTCTTTACACACAGTTCCAATTGTCTTCGTTGACATTTTCATGTCTTTGGTAGGAAGAAAAATGACGTAATGGCTTGGTATATTTATTAAATGCATTGATGTAAAAAATATATTATGCTTGTAATCGTATATTCGTGATCCGTTGCAGTGTGATGAATATATACAAGAAAATGTGTGACGCCCAAAGTTTCTTACACTACTTTACTTTAAATTCATGGACATTCAAAAATAATAATGTATCGAATCTCTGGAATAGAGTAAGTCCTACCGATAAAGAGATATTTAATTTCGATTTGAAAACATTGGATTGGGAAAAATACTTTAAGAATTATGTAAAAGGTGCACGTTTGTATATCTTAAAAGAACCAGACAGTACTATTCCAGCTGCTAAACGCAAGTTCGCCGGGTAAGATTTAAATTCGTTATAATATTATTTTATGCCACTAACTGATTTTGCTTAATTTTTAGGTTGATGATTTTGCATTACGCGTTTTGTATGTTATTATTGCTCCTACTGGCTTTCATAGCTTTAAGCGTTCTACGACTTTCAGCGCCCTGGACATATTAAGCGAATGTTTCTTACTTAAAATGTAATCGTCTAAAGAGTGTTTCACCTGCTTATATTGTATATATATACACATTGTTGTATATATACTATAACATATGTAACATTGTATTTATGAGGTTAGTACGGAGTTTTTGGTCAGAAAATTAGACCATATAATCTAGATAATTGCCATTTTTTTGTACTTCAAAAATACATTTTCATAAATATAGCAAATTTTTTTCCATCTTTGCCAGTATACGGCTACTTCTATTTCTAACTGTTTTCAACATTCTGAAGCAAATAGTTAAACCTTTAATATGAGCTTTGTCTCGCACCTTTAGGTCTCTATCATTACCACTTAAAGTATATAGAAAACTCAGAGTTTCCGCATAAAATTCAAAGTGAATTGAAGGCGGACCAATTAAGTTTAAAATTGGCATTAATACTAATCTTCATTAGCATTAATGTTGGGAATTTTCTTTAATGAATAATGCTGTAAACTTTTTTTGCAAAGAGACATAAAGATGTAAAACAAATCTCAATTTAAAGGTACAACTATCTACAATTTCAGTATTAAATTTATAAACAATTGAAATAATATAACCAATAGGTTGGGAAACAATAATAGCTTGCATGAAGGTGAGTCAATAAACGCAATGAAATCGAGTTACAAATGGTTATTATTCAATCAGTTTATATTACAAAATCAATTATAATTAATACGAGTAAATTCGCTCTATAAATTTTCGTTCGTTACCTACGCAGAATTTTTATAATCATTTATATCATCGAAGTATAAAATTCGATTATCCATTTATTTCCACTAATTTATGATCATCTCTTTTTTCAGAATATTTATTTCCAGTAGACAAAGAAAGTAATGTTCAAACCACAATATACTCGAGATCTAATAAATATCTTTTCGTTTATTTGTTTAATTTTTTATTTCGGTGTATGACACAAAAGTGCCCATAATTCGTTCTTTAAGCCTGAAAATTCCTATTCCGTACAGTGCTACATCACTATAGTGCATTTACACTATTTACAAGTACAATTTTCCAACTCATTTATATCGGAAAACTGTTTCCAGTTGATGATAAAATGGTTTTTCTGAGACTAAAATTTTCTGACGTTATTTCGATAATTGTTAATTCAGTTTTTCAACAAAAATCCATTTAATGAATATCGTTCGTTTATTATAACGCAAGTTAAATGTTCACTATTCAATAACTAAAATCTTATAAAAGCGTATATAACTATATAAGGTAGTAGTATATAACTATATAAAATCACGTGAGATTTTGATTAGTGTTGAAATATTCGTGATGTTTATTTGTACCGTATAAGCACTGAATATTGCTAAAAAACTTTGAAACACATTTATAAATTATTTATAATTATTATATTTTAACCAATGATTATCCGTGTTATATATAAATATTAACTTTCGTTGATTTCACCTTTCTGACAGATTGTACTGTTATTAACAAAAATATATATTGACTGCAAGTAAAATCATTACGTAAGAATTTTTTTTAAACATGAATATAGTTTATTATGTGCAACCTAAAGACTACGTTTACTTTATAAATACGCTTACTGTTCTCCATTATAATTTTTAATTTTCTAAATATCTAAACCATACATCTACACCACCGCGAGAGAACGTTCAATCTTATAGCTTTGCAAATACGTTTATGGTATTTTATCGAAAGAGGAAATGAAAAAGTCCTCGTTTTTTTCTTTTATCTGAGTTTACGAAAATTAGTACGAGTGTCAAGATTGAGACACGAAGGAACCTTTTTTTATGGACGATGCGTATATCATTGAAGATAATGTTCATTCGTTCATTACCAGCTATTTGCGTACGATGAAAAAAGGAAATTAACACACTTTTTTGTTAACTACCATCCAAGCATGTAAACGTCGACGAAAACAGAATCTCACTAATCAGTGATATATTCGAAAGATAACAATACCAAACACGACTTTTAATCGGATATAGAGTTGTTTAAAACTGTTTCAACGATTATTGTCTTTTTACAAAAAAAAGATGCAGTTACCTCCAATTATTTTATCTACTTTCATCGCACAGTGATTACGCCTGAACAATCTTCAATTAATTACGAATTTAATAATAATATTTATAACTTTCCAATAAGTGATTATTTTTGTAAACTTTAGAAAAATACGAAGATACCAGTTTAATAGAAGCTAAACGTTAAACATACGATTATACTCGAATTATCGTAACTCGAACGGTGGTGTGAGGAGGAAGGAAAAGGGACGGTGCTTCGAGGCTCGGTTTGGTTAATGGACACAAAGCGAATCTCCGCTCGGCACATGTAACATTATATGTATTCTGGTTGAAAAAATCTCTAAATACTTATTATCGCTGAGAAAGAACGATGTTTCTCTTTCGTTTCAAGAGATTATAGGGCTTCTATAGCTATGTTCCTTTTACTACACTCTAACTCGTCTATCCTTGTCTTGTTTCTAATTTGCTTATTCTACTACTTTTTTCTGAGCGGAGATATCACTATATCATACAATGATCATTCAGTATAAACATACTCAACAGCGAAATATTGGCATCGATGAAAAATAATCTTTTTTTTCATTCTTCCGTTTTATTATTTCTCGCGTACGATACGCAATTCAACCCGTCAATACCAATCGGTATGACTATAATAATCGTTATGGGTTAGTACAATGCAATGAGCCATAATTTATAATTATCGATTAGTTGTCTTCCCCATACAACTTTAATAAAATCGCTTAAATTGTTGTTCTTACTAGTTTGTTCTTCTATTGTTATTCCGGACCTTCGGATATATATGTGACTTCGTTAACACATCAAATAATCAAGCTGGCCATTTGTTTTGCTTTTTCGAAAAAAATAGATGTTTCTTAATTGTGAATCATGCAATCATGCAAGATTTGTTTTATATTTTCATCTTTTACGACTATAATTACAATTGCATATGAATAATTTACAAGTTATGTATAAATAGTTTCCAGGGTCGTCTACTTTATTACTCTCGTCTGTTTTAGTTCAATTGCATTCGATATATAAAAGCGAAAACATAGTTACTAACAATACGATTCAAACGCACAAAAATTAAACGTAACTAAAGGTGATGATACAGTTAAAAATCAGTACTCAAAATAACATTTTAGCTGCCGTATTTAAAGAAAAAAGTTCTCGTAGCAGTACTGATTAAGCGCTTACAAGTTTGCACTCGACAGAGTCGAATAATAAATAATTAAATCAATAAAAACGCGATTTATGTATGAGTCATACATAAAATAACAGTATAAGTAATTGCACAATTTCCGTTTTTTCTGGGCGTGATGTCGTTTTTGTAATAAAATTTTATACCGATTGAGATAAATAACTAACAGTCAGTGTAATCGATAAAATAGTACAGTAGGCTGCTGCTATATTAGAATGCCGCAATAGCAGCGACATAAAATCTAAATAAAACCTGCGCTATCAATTATTAATATTGTCCTCGCAGGCACAGGCATTTAAAGATTTTAAAATTCTCTCCTTTTTTTGTTTTTTAGTTACAAATCTTTAAAAATGAAATAAAAACCCATCTCCTAATTGATCAAATATACTTGATAGTTCAAGTACAAATGTCGATATAAAAATAAAAAGTATTGAGAAAAAAATATATATACGCAATGTTGTCTTTCTCGTTATCTTACTAAGACTACGGACATAGTTTATCTTTTTCTCCATTATTCGTCAACTTCTTTGCGAAGAATAAAAAACGAAGTGGACACAAAATTCAGTGCTTCTCTCATTTCATAACATTTTCGAAGATCAATTATTCTTCTCTCACTTACATAAAAAATCTTACAAGACGCAAATTCAGCGCAATTCAACATTCTAAAAATTTATCCACGTCAGTTTGTGGTTTCTATTTCGCGTCATTATATTCGTGGACTTTTGTATCGCGTTGCAATACGTAACAAGAGGCAGAGATTATCGACGATTCGACGTCGCGACATGAAGCAATTGTTTCGAGACCATCTTAGGGATCGCAATACCATCATTTATACCGTACAACGTAAGAATAATAGACAATTATTTATACGAACATATCGAGTAATCCAATCGAAATCGCACAAGAGAATTTCGTAATCTTTCCAAATGATATTATCAGTTTGTAAAACTGGTATTATTCTAAAACCTACATGCTTTAAAAAGTAGTATTTTTACAGAAAAATCTTTGTTAAAAAAAATTACAATATTCTCAGTGTTAAAATAGATTTTATAAGAGTACCAAAGTGATGTCAAAGTTTTGTGATGTACTTTTTACACCTAACCAATAAAATACTGTCTGAGTAATGAGTTTGAACACTAAATGCAGAGTAATAAAAATTAAATAAAGAAAATTGTACCATAAATTCTAATACTATTACTTTTAAAATTAGTTGAGGTAAGAAGTGTAGCATTTTACATTGACCACAAATACCCCACATCACTTTACGAAGTTCATTCCAGCCGTCAGAGTTAAACGAAAACAGACATACTTATACCACCCAAGTGTACAAAATCTAAACGACAAAAGCTTCGTACAATAAGACCACAAGTAACTATGAAAATAACTCTGCCGGCCAAAGGAATCTTACATTCAGTATCTCTTAAGTCTATCAATGTCGGTATTGCGATCCTTGGGCGCATCTCAGAATATCTTGCTCCACATCTTGACCATCTTCTAGAAGTATTCTCTACCCTGATTCGGACGGTTCGTCGTCTGGGCCATTCTGCCACGACCCCGGCTATTGCCACCTCCTCCACCGCCTCCTCCTGCATTAGCTGGGTGTCTTCTTGCATTGCGTAGCTCTCGGTCGACCTCGAGCTCTTCCAATTTCATCGTCAGTCCTAACTTCTGCTGGACGGCGAGGCGTAACAATTGGTTCAGCGTCTTACTATCTTCCTCGGCTGCGGCGAGCTGACGCTTGAGCTCGTCTTCGCGTGTGGCGTTCTCCTCGCATCTCGCCGCGAACATCGCGCGTAAACCTGTGGTGGGCGAGTATTTTGTTAGAGGGAAACCAATTTTTAACACGAGAACAAAGAGGGAGTGAGAAAAAGCGTGCGTTCGTGCGTGAAGCTAACAACGATTATACCAAACTGATGTACCATTTTTTAAATGATATTAAAGCTTGATTTGTCCGAATTGCAATGTAGTGCTAGGATAATATTATTATTATGTATGATAACCTGGAAAAGTAAACTTTCACTTTGTATAATAGAATTTAAAAGCATGCGCTATGAAATAATGAGTCTTTACTTATTCCAGTCACATGAAAATTCCAAAGATACCTATTTACGATTCGCGACACACAATGAATACCCAACGTCGTTTGAAATCGACGTATAGATTGTATTTCTATTAAGGGACTAATATTTTTCTTTGGCATTGAGTTAATTTGTTATTGAAGTGTTAATAGAACTGGTAACGTAAGTTTTTATGAGCAACGACAACTGCCAGGCCCAAATCAACAGTCGCACAACTGAATAATAACATAAATACGTAAGCTATAGCTAATTGTTGATTTCAAGTGGATTACCAGACAAAAGCATTAGTTCAAGCGTGTTAATGGAAAAAACAGGGGAAAACAAACATATTATTAAACGTCTCTATAAATATGCGTGTAAGCTATAAATTAAAACAAAGTTCTTAAAATATACTGTGTAATGTACTTGTGCTTTGATAACAACGCAAGGGGTTCTAAAACAAAACTCAAGCTTGCAAAATATGTACGTGCTAATGCAAGGGTTCGGTACGATTTAATTTTGTTATTTAAAATCGCGTGATTCGTTATCAATTTTCAAATAATAAATGTATTACTAAGGTAATAATACAATTGCCACTTACTGGAAAACGTAGCCGCATTTTCCTTTAATGTTCTAAGCTCGTTCCGCAATTTGAGCATGGTCTCGCTAACGATCATTTTCTCATTCTCATATTTGCTCTTGAGATTACTTAACGCCACTTCCGCGGTATTCTTATTAGACTTCAGCACAGTTCTCAAAGTAGCTATTTGTTCTTGCTTAGCTGAAAGCAGGGCCTTCAATCGAATAACCTGTTCTTGAAGTTCAGCTACCTCCAATTTATTCTCACTGACCGAAGCTGAAACGTTTATTGAAATTAGCAATAGTACGTATAAATTATTAATAAAACAAGTAAATATAAATATGTTTCGAAAATCATACCTTCGCATACAGCACACATTCCAGTCTTGATACCTTTGAGCTTAGATAACTCAATGGTATGCTCAACCGCACTCCTGAGGTATTTTATTTGATCCATGGCAGTTTCGATGTTTTTCGTAATTTCCTTAGCTTTACTGAGACTTTCAAGGTCCTTGATTTTGATGTCAGTCTTGAAAAGGGTTCTGCACCACTCAATCTTATCACTTTCCTCTTCGTTATTAGCAGGAACAATTTTCTCGTGATCCAAAATCACCTGCAAAGAATTGTTTTCGTATAAACACATTATTTCAACGAAAATTAGCAATTAGAACCAAACCGATATTTACCCTAGATGGAGTTTCGCCATTGACCGTACATACGTGATGATAAAGAGTTGCCAGTTCATCCGACATATTCTGCAGATCGTTTTGAACGGATTCCAAAGAACTACCGGCTTCGGCGGCAAGCTTTGAAAGTATGTTGACATCTGATTCAAGCAACATGCTTCTTTGTTCAGTATCCAATAACTGAAAAAATTACAATTATAATTAGAAGTGTTGATTTTGCATTAACTTGGTAAGAAATAGCAATCAATTTAACTTCAATTTAACCCTTTGAATACTATGTTTTCTTATAGAAAAAAGATCAAAAATAAAATTTAATGAAAACTATATTTTTCCAATATCTAAAATTTCAAACGTGTGCAAACGTATTTATTCATAATTTATTTCTCTTAACTCAGAAAAAGCAAGGGCGTTTCAAAGGTTAAAAATTTTCATGATAAGCTATCATGTAGCATTAAAATTAACAGTCAGTGTATCAAGATTTTATACTTCTTATTGAAGTAATTATTCTTCTTGGAGTAAAGGATCTTTTAATGCAAGTTTCTTTCTTTCGTGCATTCAGGCTCTTAATGTTTATCAATTATTCATGCCACTATAGCAGAAGATGAGACAAGATATGAAGATTTCAAGAAGTCCTCTGCAGCAAATAAAATCTTTTTTAATTTTCAAAATCGAATAAAAAAACGAACAATGATAAAATAGATTACACGAAAAAAACTAAACGAAACGAAGTAACGAGAGATAATATTTGCTGCAAATTTTTTAGAAAATTCTTAAGCACATTCTTTTATAAAGAAAGGGATGCGTTTTTTTAATTATTATTTGCTAGCAAGATTGCAGTGATGAATCGTAAGATGATAATTTTATCTCATCATCTGCAGTGCCATGTCAATATTTTGTCAGTTAAAGCTGTATAATGAGTATTCTAAATATTAAAACAAAAATAAAATAGAACCTTAATTAAAATCTCTTATCGATATAGAAAAATTTAGAATACCCTGTATACAAGGCACGGTTAGGACAATAACAAGCTGTACGAATTCATTAGAGGAGGCAAAACCATATTATTAAATCAGTAAATACGTCAAGAGGATCACTCTCCCCGACCTTTTCTTGTAGACTCTTCTCTGTAACAGGTATCTGAAATGTCACAATTCCTATTCAAATTTTACGCTCAAATGTCTTTGTGCCGAAAATTCTGTCTTGCATTAACGATTCTTTTTATTAAAAGAATAATGCCATTAATTATTAGATTACACAAATTATCTAAGTTACCCAAATTAGATGGAAAAATTATGTTCACCTTTCAATACTGAATAATTAGATTATTTTTTAATATATATATATATTTTATCAAAAAAACAATGTACGTCATACCTTATTACGAAGATTCGTAAGTTCCGTTCTAAGGTGTTGAGTAGAATCTGAAATCGTAAGACCTTTCTCTAATTCAGCTAAGTCTCTTTGCAGCTGCTGAACTTCTTGTGCTGACATTGTGCTCCATTGATGATATTGTATAACCGCCTACAACAGTGAACAAGTTTATACTGCATAAAATCAATATTTCTTTTAAATAATCGAATTAAAATTAGAAATATAACTGATTTTTACCAAGTTAAGTTTGTCCAAAGTAGTTTCGTCGCTTTGTTTCTCTGGCAGCTTAGAGTGAATATGTTGCAAAGATTGAACATGAGCCGCTAATTGCACAATACGCGCAATAAAAGCCTGTAATTCCGCTTGACTCTTATCCACCGCACACTGGGATTCCTTCAGATTTTGTGTCAGTACTGCTTTTTCAGTTTCAGCCATCTCGAGTTGTTTTTCTAGCTTCTTCAATTCGTTCAAATGAATCTCCGAGAATAAGTCGACCTAATAAGAAATAATAATTGTTTTTACAACACTTATATTTTACAAAACAATAAAAAATTATTCAATAAGATATGGACCTGTTTGTTGGGTGATGAAGTGCCAGGTTGTTGAGTCTTCAAATCATCTTCTATTCTTCTCAATGCAGGAGAATCATCCTCGCCATCGCTACATATTGTTTGGTCATCTGTGATACCACGAATGGAAAGTGCAAGATTACTGAGATTGTAAATGGATTCACTATTCATTCTCTGATCCAATTCCTTTTTGAGAACATATTTAGCTTCTCTTTCCGCTTGTAAAGACTCTAATGCTTCTTCCATCTGTTTTTCAGCAATTTTCTTTAAATTCGACAATTCTTCTACTTGACTGTTCAAAAGTTCAACCTCTTCGGTTAATCTACGAATTTCATGTTTGGCACCTTCAAATTCCACCTGACTAGACCGTAGAGTGGATACTTGTTTCTGCAAGGAAATATTTTCATCCTCCAGTTCCGTGTAATCTTGCAGCAATCTCGATTCGCGAAATCTACTCTCTTTAAGCTCAGTGCGCAAGCTTCTTCGTTCCGACTCCACTAACAAATGGTCCTTACCAACATCTTCTCTTTCTTGTAAAGCATGGTCGCGTTCCGATTGAACACGGTCCAACTCATGGCGTAACTAGAAAAACATCTGTTAGCGAGCAAAGAATATTAATATACATTCATCATTTACAGAAAAGACATACCTGTTTGACTTCATTTTCCAACTCAATAATTTGAGTTTGCAAACTAGTTTCACGGGCAGCACTTTCATTCAACAAACTCTCTTCTTGCTCGATACCACTGCGCGTTGTCAATTTTGTAGTAGTTTGATATTTTGCTAAAGCCTGAGAAAGATAAAATTTCAAAATAAATTATAATACAACTTACAGCCAAACCCTATTATATTTCCAAGCTCATAACTGACACTTTAATAAGCTTACTTAGAAATTCAAATTTTGATTGGCTAATTGTGTTGCACTTGGAATATTGTTAAAAATACTACTCACAACACCTAAAAAATTCTACTACCATTGTATTCTGGGCTTGCAAGTCTTACGAACAACATCCCAGAACACTGGAGAGAAGTGAAAAGAGAATTGATAAAAGTGTCTTGTAACTAACCTCATGTGTGATGTCGAGCTCGTGCTTGGTGTTCTCGTAGAGTCCCTCAAGCTCGTTGCAACGTTCCTGGAGGGTGCTTTTCTCCTCGAGTAATGCAAGCCCATACTGTGCCGACTGGATCTTCTCGGTAGAGGCGAGGTCGAGTTCACGAGATAGTCTCTCGATCTCGGCGCGTAGCTCGGTCACCATCGCGGCGTCCGCCATCTCGTCTTCGGCTACCTGAGATGAAACGCGGAACTGATTAACCTCTAAGCCCTTTGGGGTTAAAGTTCATCCAGACTACGCCCAGTCCGCCGAGTCGTCGTCGTCGTCGTCGTCGTCGTCGTCGTCGTCGTCGCCGCGGCGACGTTACCGTGAACCGCTCGTATCCTGCTCGCCCATTTTGGACTGCCTCGTCGCGGACATTCCTTCTACTCTGTCTTTCTCTTTCTCTTACTCTTTCTCTTTCTCTTTCTCTTTCTCTTTCTCTTTCTCTTTCTCTTTCTCTCTCTCTCTCTCTCTCTCTCTTTCTCTTTCCCACAGCTCGCGGTTACCAGCACTTTCTCTCCCCGTCTCTCTCCCTCCGCACACTCCACGGCGACCACGGCGCTCGATTCGTCTTTCTCCTCCTTTTGGAATGTGCGGCTCTTGATTCTTGATGTGTGTCCTACCTACCTATCTTTGAGAGACGCAAGGCAGCTTATTTCGTGTGCTGCTGCTCCCCTTCTCTACTTTGATACGGGCATCTTTCCTCTTTCTCTTTTTCTGATGTGGCACAATGCGCGAGCGCGGGTGCACCAGGAACTCACGGAACGTCTACCTCTACGAGTTTACCACCGGATACGACTCGTCTATGTGTCTGCTTCAATCGTCTCTCTCTCTCTCTCTCTCTCTCTCTCTCTCTCTCTATCCCCCACTTATATGCTCGGTATATCTGTGTATATATTACTTATGCGTACACCTACTAGTTACTAGTATGTGTACACTTTACAATTACTATTATACTATTATACAGTCTTTACACTTATACTATACAGCTATACTACTACATCTACATACAAATACATATAATATATATATACTGGGTGAGGTGATCAGGTGAGCCTTTTAATTTTACGGGACGCGCTCAAATTTCTCCGTTGATGGGAAGGCAATAAGAGAAATATGTTTCGGACAAAACTTGTTCAGGACAGTAGGGCCAGTAGGGGTCATCATTCTAATTTAGGCTATCCCCGTTTATTGGGTAATAAAAGAGCGATTTAAAAAACTGTAGAATGAAATTTTTCTTTTAATTTGAACAGTACATTATGTATATAAAACCATACGTATTTCTCGCAAAAAATTCGTATAAAAGTATATTAAGCCGGAACTAATACCGTAACTGGATTTACAGAGCGATTTGTATAGATCCTTGAAAAAAGATGAAAAATCGATGATAAAAAAGAATTTTCAATCATTCGTGAAGTACATCGTAAATGTTTTTTGTTTATAGAAGTCATATAGACTGTGAAGATAGAATAAAGACTGTGTCAAAACAAGATCTTTCATACTTAGAACTAATCTGCTATTCCAGGATCATAGAAAGCCTACCTACCCTCTAGCTCATAAATCGTCTGTTGTTCGCCTCCAGAGTCCAGAGTCCAGAGTCCAGAGTCCAGAGTCCAGAGTCCAGAGTCCAGAGTCCAGACTCCAGATCCAGACTCCAGATCCAGACTCCAGATCCAGATTCTATCAGCTAACTGTGTGCCGGTGTGCGTGATAGCGTGATGTCCATTGACTGCGAACTATCAGCCAACTCTGTCGACTTTCAATTGTTTTGACTATTATTATATTGCTCCCCCCCTTGCGCCAAATCTAATTCGCCATTTCATCTGGATAAATTTGTATAAAAGGGAATTCTGTACTACCACAACTTCCTTCTCAAGTGAAAATAATCGACACTTTGACATATTAAGTTTCTGCATCTATACTTGCCAGTATATCATCATCGGTATACCAGATAATCGTCAGATATAATAAATGAAGCTGATTTATTGATTTATAATGTATTTTTTCTGGTTTCGAGCCTGCTATTATAATAATAAATAATAAATAATAAATAAAACAGGAACTCAGAATATTTCAAATTAAGGACACGTCTAAACACACTGGAAAGATCAGGTGAGAACCGAGGGCTAAAATGAAAAGTTGGAAAGTAGAAAATACATTGGAATGAATTTTCTAAATATGAAAGAGTAATACTTTTGATGCCTTAAATCCATGCTTACTGCAAAAGTTGGAGTTGTTCGTAAACACGACGTCTAAGCGATGCGTGTTTACGAACAAGCGCAGTAAGCACCGTTGCACCGTAACCCGAGCCATAAGCGCACGTGTATAGCATATACACGTGCGCACCTGTTCAAGATTTCGTTTTTAGATTTTGGAAACGATAATAACTAGTCCAACGATTCAAACAGCGTTTTGTTTATTGTTTTTTATATTCATTAGTTTAAACGTATTTGTGCATGAATCTGATTCAGATTATGAAACCCAAGAGAATTGAAGACTTTTCTTAGACGGGTATGTTTACACGATTTTAACAAAAAACACCAGAACTATGTAAGTATATTTTAATCCATTAGTGATATTTATAGAAATCGAAATAATGACTGTAAGTAATTAAGTAAAAAATATATATGTTTACGTGTGTTTACATGTCTTTACATGGGTTTACACGTGTTACTCTTTTGAAATATTTCGTAAACCAATGGTTAACAAACGCCAAAAATATTAGAACAATAATCATAGAATAATAATAACAATAATATTGTTGATAATTTTTAACCAGTCAATGTAAAAAAATGCTTCTCAAACCAGACAGTTACAAAACATCATTTTGGTTTGATAGAACTGGTTTTGTGAATTATTTGTTTATTTGTTTAGTTGGCTATAGTTTCTAACTTTTCCCACGGTTCTCGGCGGATCTTTCGTAAATTTTATATATAAAATCACGCATATTTATAAAATCTTTATTTTGCAATAATTTTAGGTTGTATATTTTACGGAAAACAAAGGATGTGAAATTTGACTGCCGGTTCGAGGTCTGTTCTTTTCGTCGACGATTATCATTCCTTCATTAGTATCTAAAATTTAAAATTTTAATTAGTTATACTAATTGCAACTGAAATTTTAAAACATGTAAACTTGTTCCGTTAACAGAAGTCATGCCACGCAGACACCCGGTGACGGCGGTGACGGCGGTGACGGCGGTGACGGCGGTGACGGCGGTGACCCGGTATATTACACGCATACCTAAATATATTCATGTACATATTGTATCTAATATCTATATAGGTACATAACAGTGATTATGCTTGCGCGCAGGCTCGAATTAGTCCGATATAACGAGCGTTTTCCACTCATTGGGAGAAAAGCTTATATCTTATGTCGATTTGTTGAATCGTTATTGGCCAATTATTCTTGCATGTTTACATATATATATACACACACACGTAATGCGTTTCATAATTGTTTTGCTCCGCGAGCGGCGAGATTGCGTGTGTGATACACACGTCGCAGCTATTCGATAACATTAATGAAATAGCTTATACACTTCTTATAAAAAGCAGCTTAATTATTACTTCGTTACTCGACTGTCAAAACTTTACGATTTCGATTAAAAAATTGAAGTTCCTAATATATAGACTTATTGCAGGTATAATGTGTTAAACTTCTATAAATTCTGTACGCATTGCATCACGTCAAACATCTTTTATAACATTTACATCTGCACACACGTATATGTATCCATATATGTATGGAGTTGTATAATTGTATTCCAAATTCCAATCGATTACGAATACCGATGTTTAATTGCCGTGTCGCCGTGTCGGTGACTCCCGGGCCTCCCGGCTCCCGGCAGTCCCGGGTCCCGGGCACACACACACACACACACATATCTATACATATACCCGTAGTTACGCATAGGTAATTCTCCGACGGACCGATCAAACATTTTCTTTGCCACTAGGTCTTACTTTCATAAAAATTTTTTCGATTTTTTTCATAATGATTCTTTGAGTTAAAGTTGTCACGTTATGCCTATTTTAAAAAAATTCTAACTCATGAATTTGTTTTATTGACACCAGTGATCAAACCGTTTCAAAACTGAATTGCAAAACTGAATTGCAAAACTGAATTGCAAAACTGAATTTCAAAACTTACTCGATCACCTTCATTGAAGGTCATCGAATAAGGACTTTCTTACCTATATATATAGGTATATCAATATCAGATATATTGCTAGGTAACTTCATCTCTAGCTAGAAATAGAATCACAGTTTCATTCCCAAATTGAAAACTTTTGATGTATACTTTTTTAATCACACAAGGCCTCATTATAAATTTTTGCTCATATTCAAGTTCATGATCGAAATTTTAAAACTGAATTTAAAGACTTGGAGGTTATTATTACGATTGAAATATATATTGAAACGTATGTTTCAATATATATTTAGATAGATAGATAGATCTACAGTTTCAAAAGTATTTTAATTAATTTTAACTATTCTTACATTAAAAATCCTTTTTATTGAGTATTTTTAGAGATTATAGACGCATTAATAATAATTATTGACAAAATACAATTCCAAAAAGCCGGGCGCCGCCGACCACTGACCACATAATAATGTATACAAGACGATTTCTACGTTATCAAAAGTTAATAAAGCAAATTCAAAGTGCATGACTACGGCATATTCTTTACAACTAATTTTTTATATGATATATATATATAGCGCTCGATTGCATGTACAGTCGATTTCAGTCGGCGGTTGTGGAGTGAAGACGATTCGAGTTAGCGCCTATCAGAGTTGTTAACGTAAAAGTCCAACTCATTATCGATAATAAAAATAGTTCGAGTTCGCGCCTATCAGAGTTGTTAACGTAAAAGTCCAACTCATTATCGATAATAAAAATAAAAGAAACAAGTATCTCCATAGAATAAGATAATATACATATACACTTAATTCTTGCAAGTTCATTGTGTCTTTGACATACGAACAGTTTGGGACCTTGTTCAACTTGTCGTTGGACTTTTGATAAATATATTTTTTTAGATTAAATCTAGGCCGTTTTTTGCATAACTATCGTTTGTATTAATATATTTCATTTAACAAGATGATGACTGATAATATACGATTCGATGGTAGAGTCGTTATTGTTACCGGTGCCGGAGGAGGTAATTGTGAATTTCATAATATATTTGCAATGATGGACGTTGTATAAATTTTATAGTAAAAGATTCCTTGTTTCCCAGGTTTGGGAAGAGAATATGCACTTTTATTCGGTTCCAGAGGAGCCAGTGTTGTTGTGAACGACTTAGGTGGTGGTAGACACGGAGATGGAAGCAGTACCAAAATTGCAGATACCGTTGTGGAAGAAATTCGAAAGTTGGGTGAGAAAATTTGTTAATACGATTCACATACATTAGTGCTTTGTATAATTTTTATTTCTTTAGGAGGAAAAGCAGTTGCTAATTACAATAATGTATTGGATGGAGATAAATTAGTTCAGACTGCAATTGATGCATTTGGGAGAGTAGATATTATAATTAATAATGCTGGTATTTTAAGAGACAAATCTCTTCTTAAAATGACTGATACCGATTGGGGTATGTTGTGAATAATATATATTTCATTTTATTCAGATGTTTAAATAGCTTTTATTCAATCCATTGTACATGATTTATTGGCAGATCTCATCCAGGATGTTCATTTAAAAGGGGCAATGAGAACGACCAAGGCTGCATGGCCATATTTCAATAAACAGAAATTTGGTAGAGTAATTTTAACAGCGAGCAACAGTGGCATTTATGGAAACTTTGGTCAATCAAATTACAGTGCTGCCAAATTAGGCCTCATTGGGTTTGCGAACAGTTTAGCTATTGAGGGTGCCAAGAAGAATATACATACCAATGTAATCGTGCCAACTGCTGCCTCCAGACTTACCGAAGACATTATTCCTCCTGGTTAATAAATATTTATTTACTAGTTGAATTCTTTTAAGATTTAGATTTCATTTGTAAATTAATACAAAATACATATCTTTGCAGAGTTATTTGAACAGTTAAAACCTGAATATATAGCTCCTGTGGTCGCATGGCTATGTCACGAAGATTGCAATGAAAATGGTTCCATTATTGATTCAGCCCTCGGTTGGGCTGGAAAGTGTAAGATCCTGTTATTCTTAATATTGACAACAGAAAAATCCTTAATTTCACTTTATATTCTACATTTAAAGGTCAAATTTTCCTTTCCAATGGTCATTTACTGAGGAAAGACCTGAACGATGTTGTTACACCAGAAGCTGTAAGAGAGAACTGGAATGCTATAACTGATATGACAAATGCAAAACATTATGAAACATTGATGGTGTGATAACTAACAATATGAATTTTATTAAATATATATAAATATATTTATTAAATTTAAGCAATGATAAGTATTATAAAATCTGTGTAATTTCAGGAAGTAACTGCTAAAATTATGGATCACCTTGAACAACTTAAGTCTGGTGAATCAAAGTCAAACAAAGTAAGTAACATAGGACATAAAATTTGAATACTAAAAAATAAATGACGTAAACATAAATTACTTTTTAGGAATTAATAGTGAAAACAAATTACACGATTCGTGATTCAATTCTCTATGCTCTTGGAGGTATACAATAATTTGATCTCTATATATACAATAAACATACCATCAACTACTATGTGAATTTATTTTGATTTAGTGGGTGCAACTAGGAAAGAGCCACGTGACATCTGTTATTTATACGAAAATCATGAAAACTTTTCACTTTTGCCATCGTATTATGTGACATTTGGACCAAGTGCTCTTATGAGCTCTACTTTAGTTCACGAAGCTATTCCTAATGCTCAATTAGATCCGACCAGAGTATTAATGATTTCATTTTTGTATACTTTGTACATGTAATATGAAAACAATGGTAACAGTAAAATATTTAATTTTAGATTCTACACGGAGAACAATATTTAGAAATACATAAAAAACTTCCAACTGAAGGAGAAGTTGAAAATCGATTTAGAATACTGGAAGTTCTAGATAAAGGAAAAGGAGCTGTAGTACTAGTGCAATGTCAGCATAATAAGATTTACATTTTGCGTAAAACAAATTTAAAAGGTACAAAGGCGGTCTAATCCTTTTTATTCAATTTCAGATGAAACATACGATGTAGCTTCGGGAGAAAAGCTAACTACCAATCAAATGTCCATATTTGTAGTGGGTGCTGGTGGATTTGGAGGTACTCGTAATTCCCAACATGCAATTCCATGTATTGAGCCTCCTAAGCGCAAACCTTGCGTTTCCATCAGTCAGAAAACAAGTGTGGACCAAGTAACCGTCGTTGTGATCTTAAAATTTTGGACTAAATTAATAAATTGTACATAAATGTCTTTTGTTCTTAGGCTGCTATCTACAGACTAAGCGGAGATTACAATCCATTGCACATGGATGACAACATAGCAACAATGTCTGGATTTTCCGAACCCATTTTGCATGGCTTATGTTCTCTGGGATTTTCAACCAGACACATATTGCAAGCATTTGCCGATGGAGATCCTGATGCTTTAAAATGTTTAAAGGTAAATATTATATCTTGACTGGTCAAATTAAACAATTATTTTACTACTTTATAAAACCGTTTTATACAGTATCACCTATGATTCCTCAAAGTAAATATTGAACTTATTCATTTTGTAATGTTTTAATATTCAGTGAATTTCATTTAAATAAATATATATCCTCATAATGCATATGTAGATTGAAATTTTAATTTATACTAAGAATAATTTAATACATTGTAAAGTGGTAGGAGTAGGAAAGTACGGGTATCGTTCTCTGTAAGAATTTAAACTTTGACAAGAGGACAAGACTGAAGGAGGTGATAATGAGATATAACGTCAATCGTGATGTAACGTTATGCGCGCGCAAGTCATCGAAGCTTTGCTTCCATATATATATGTCTACAGTAACTGGTTGTGAACACTACAAGAGGAATATTGGGATGAGTAGGCGAATCATCATAACCTCGCGCTATTAATCTAACTTTGACAACATAGTTTCATCAATTAATACTTGTATTAAAATCATTTAGTCATATTCATTAGGTAAAGTATTCAATGAGCTTGTTAGCAAATAGAAAGGAATAAAAAGATCATGCACATTCTGCGTATTCTATCTTGTGCATTGTAGAGTATGTGTATATTAAAAGTTCTAGAATCCATGAAATATTCAAATAAGCATTTGTTGTTTAGGTTCGATTTGCTAAGCCTGTGATACCAGGACAGACACTTCGTACAGATATGTGGCGCGAGGGAAACAGGATTCATTTCCAAACTACAGCCCTTGAAAATAACTCTAATGTTATTACCGGTGCTTATATCGATTTAAAAGAAATCAAGACTCCATCCATCAAGTCTAATTTGTGTTCTGCCGAGAATCATTTGCAAAGCGATGCTGTTTTTGCTCAAATGGCAGATTACGTTAAGGCTAATCCAGAACAAGTTAAGAAAATAAATGGAGTATTCCACTATATTATTACTTCAAAAGGAGAACCACAAGCTGATTGGAGTGAGTAATATAAAATAATAATAAATATTAAAATTATGCATAGGAAATATATTTGATTATTCATTTTAAACAGCTTTGGATTTGAAAAAGGCTATTGTGCAGAAAGGCAAGCCCGAAGGAAAAGTTGACACAACTCTTACAATCGAAGACAAAGACATGATTGAACTGGTATCATGAATTACTTTAAATAATAATTATTATCATTTGATAATTTACTGCAATCTAATTATACTTTCAGGCTCTTGGCAAACTAAATCCACAATTGGCATTCATGAGGGGAAAACTAAAGATTAAGGGAAATATTATGCTGACCCAGAAGTTGAAATCTTTAATTGATGCCAACAAACCAAAGTTGTGAATTTGTAAAATAAGTGAAAGCATGGGAATATGCCATAATTTTTGTTATTTTTGTTTATTACTTTCAATCATTCCTTAATATTAATCTAAACATTTCTAAGGGATGGGAAAAAGGAGGACACTTTAAGGACTCAAAGATTGTTGTAGAATTTTATAATAAATGTGAAACAAAGTTTCATTCAGATTTGTTTGCTGCAATAAAAAAGTTTCTTATCTTTACATGCTCATTATACATTTTCTACTTGTTAATTACCTTTTTATGTGCATAAAAACGTTCAATAGAATCATTAATTCCGTCCTTGACAAAAGATAAATTAGCATTTTTGTTTCTAAAACAATGAATCTATTAATTTGAAAAACAATTTGTAATCATTCAAGATGACGTTCCACTGATATAATTCTACTAATTTTAATTAAAATCTCTGTATTAATAATGTTATTGTATAGCATACGTAAACATTTTTAACAATATATTGTTTTGGTATCAACCGTGGAATATGTATAATACATATGTAATCGTTATTTTGCTTTGGTATTTAAATGTTAGACGTATTCATGGTATAGTCGCACGAATGCCAAATACGCACTTACCTTTCCAAGGACTTAATAATCTTTGTGTTATATGTTAAATTCAGAAGGTGCTAAGGTTGCTAGTGGCTAGCACCGATGTGTACAATTTCGATACTCATGAAAGAAGAGACGACACTAAATTTAAATAACATAATAGAATCATATACAACGATTTATGTAATCATAAACGGTGTCATAACAAGCGCATAACGTTTGTGAAAAAGTTAGATTTTTATTTACAATAATATAGAGTCTAATATATTATTTTGTATTGAAAGTTGGTTCAACAGTTTAAGACTGTTTCATAACTGTAATTGTAATCGTCGCATTATCAATATATGATTTAAGTGAAAAAAATGATACCATATGTAGGTTATAGTGTATCTAATCATTTCGTATAAATGATAGTCCAATTAAATTAATTTTGTTGTTTTTACGTTCGTAACAATCTTTATCTTTTCAATTATATTCCTAAAAAATTAAATATATTATCTCAGTATTAAATGGTATAATCAAAATATTCGCGTGTACGCATTTGATCAAATTTCATTTCAATGGGTCACGTGATTAGGATGAAGAGAAAAGAGTTTCAAAATATGTCTTTAAGTTCGGCACTAATCTCATCGACAGTTACGCTCTGCAAACAAATTCATTTATTTAACATGAGAAATAAATGAGAAATGACTCCGGTTTCTAACTATAGAAACATCAAAAAACAAAAAGAACTTTTTCGATATTTAAAAAGGATATTAAAGGTACATTTGTGCAAAATTTCAGCTTAATTCATTCAAATTCTTCGATAGTAAAAATATCAGGCTTTGTCGTATGACGCTCGAGTTTAAAAAACTGACTACTGCAGATAATTAAAAAATTATATTATCATTTGAAGTTTATTCGGACAATTGATGAAGTAGAAATCGACGCTAAATGAAAAACCTTTTTGAATTTCAAGAACAGTATGAGAAAGTCACATTATATTAAATGTTAAGTTCTGTAACTAAGAAGATTAAATTATTTTTTAAAATAATTTTAATAACATTATTTTTCAGCATATCGTTTAAGATGAGTATGAAAAGATTGTTGAAAATTCTGAATATTAAAGCTGAATTACCAATGAAATAAAATCGAAAAAAATGATCATAGTCAAGCAAGTAGTCGTTGAAGTATAATTTCGTAAGATTTCAACCATTTGAATTTGAAAATGTTCGCGCTTCGTCAGAAAAGCACTCGCGCACATGAGGTGGACTGGACACATGTAATTGATTTGAACGAAACTATTAGCTGCTTTTAGTTTACACGCAGTTATAGATTTAAGCATTAAATCGAAATTTGTTTCATTAAGTAATATTAAAAATTGCTTCATTACGAAAATTTCAATGAGGCATCTCGCATATGCAATTGTCGAATGGCAATTGTATCCTCCACATCAAACACAAAAATCCAAAGAGACCTAATACTTTTATAAGTATGTCTTTGTCGAATGATATTTTGTCGTCAATACAATACCTGCCGAGTCAAAAATTATAGTAATTACGATTTGATCGTCTAGTGAGTCATATATGCTATATAGTCATACAGCTTATTTTTAGTAAAAATTAAAAAACCTTCTTTTGTATATTTTAAATGATTCTAATCATTCTTTTATCTGTACAAATTTTTCATTGAGGGATTGTTAATCAGTTCAAAATTGAAAAGTCTTTTATTGTATTTATGTATAATATGGCCATTTTTCATGTCCGCTTATTTGAATTTTGACATTACATCCATGTGATAATAAAGCATGTGATGAGTTATCGAAATGTCTCGGCACTATTACTGCGGTTTCGACAGAAAAGCCACATTTCTCAGTATACAAAAGTTTGAAATTAAAAATACAATTTGACTGAATAATCGCGCATTTAAAACAAAAAAATTGTTCATAACTTATTAATCGCACTAAAGCAGAGACCACATTTAAATAGCACAACAAATTTTGCGTCGGAAATTATGGGTTTGAATTTTTTCTGACGTAGATAAGTTGTTCTGATCTTCAGCCAAAAATGCTACTTTTGGGCGTTGCAAAGTTTAACATAAGAGGTTTTTAGTCTGGCATGTCCGGGTAACTTATAGTTACAAAATAAAAAATGTTCTTTTGTAGACTATGCGAACAGCTTAATATCACAGGAACTTATACGTTTATATAATTCGCTATTTGGATTTCAATGTGTGCGTGCGTGTATGTATATTATATATTATGTAAAGTCCAAGTAAAGTAACATTGGACATAGGAAGCGATAGTGACTAGACTTAATATCCAGTGAGTTTGCTAAAATTAAACTTTCAATTAGTTCTATTAATTGCATTCTTCATATGCGTATTTAATACTGAAGTTATATACTTTTAATATACTTTTAATTGGATCTTATGTAAAGTTGCTGAAAAATTATTCATCGTAAAATTTCAAGTCAATTAGTGGACCAATATTGAACTAAAAATGTATTTTGAATACTCGTTGAAACATTGATGAAACCACGAATGTAGGATTTTTTTTTTTAAGGAATAGAAAAATTATTACAAATCAAAAACTAACTTAATACCTATTTTTTACATCAATTTGTTTTGCTTATTCAATTGCACTATGTTAGATACCGGGCTAAAGAACAGTTTAACAATATTTAGAAGAAAAATAAATTGTTTGGGTATGCTCCATATATATATGATAATTAAAATACAGAGACTTTAACATTTATCCTGTTTCCTGTGCAGAGGTCAGGTAAATTGAATTTCGCGGGCTAATATGGCCGCCCGCTGTGGTTCCACTTATCGATTGGTCGTGTCGGGGCCTCGGGACTCGGGGCGAATGCCAGTAGCCTTCTCCCGTTCTCCGTTACTCCGTTAGACCACCTACGTCATTCGTCATATATATATATATTGTTGTATTTCATTATCACACACACATACCTAATGTATGCGCGTATATTAATCCTATTTTTTAACTTGAGCAGTACAACTTTACTTTTGGCTTTTGAACTTGGATGAAGACTTTAAGAGGTCAGTTCACACAAAAAACTGTCGAACACAGCTGCCCAGTCTATCCTACGGAGAGAAGAAAATAACAACATAATAGAAAAAATTTACCTGTTTCCTCTTATCTCTTAATTTTTTATTTTTCTATGAAGATGCTGCTATCCGTTGTTAGATCGTCAGGTTAATGAGTAGGTTAAAGAATAATTTAAAAAATAAAGTCTATTGGGAAATAATTTTATGAAGAAATGTGAGCAAATAAAATTATATATAAAGTGAAAGTTCTCAGCCAAAATGACTGATCAGTGTAATAATTTAAAGCTGCCTAATCTTCACAATGAAAGTTTTTGCATCAATTACAATTCTATGTCAATGATGGATGTTCTTGACAGTTTTGACGAAGAACGCGATGATAGGTATGCAGTATTAATTACATTTAACACTACACTTACTGGATGCTTATTTGAACGATGTAATTTTTGTAGTCAAAACTGGAATTCTTTACACCATATACAAGAAACGTTAAGTCAACAAAAGCAAGGAAAGGGACGATGCAGTAGAAGACATAGAAAGAAAAAGAAAGGAGCAGAAAATCGTTCTCCACAAATAAAGAACAAGAATTCATTAGATGCTATCATTTTTAATGAGATGTGCGATAAAGCAGATGAAGACTGTGAAAATGAAGTAAAAGAAGAAGCTGTTAAAGAAGGAAATAGAAAAAGTAAACGTTCATTTAAGTTATTAAGAACAAATGAAAGAGATACAAAACACGATGTTGCAGGAATTGACCATTATGAAATCAATAGTAAACACTATTGCTTGCTCCCTAAACATATTAAGGTGTGTACAACTTACTGTTTTAGCCACTCAATGTTTTCAATGAAATTCTAATTATTTTATTTCTAGGTTGAAACAAAAAATAGATTCAGATGTCTGCGTTCAAAACCTGTTGATGTGAAAAAAAGAAACACTAGTGCTCTTTCAGAATTATCCGTTGATATTGTATCCAATAGTATTGATAAAAGTAACGAACCAATTTCTCCAAGTACTATAAGCTTAAGAGAAAGACAAGTTTTTCACGATACTTTCTCAATTCTTATTCGATTGGTAAGAAATTTCATAAAATAATGCGTCTGATGTATTTGTTGCAGATATTTTATAAGTATATTATTTTAGGGAAGTGTGGATAAAGATAAAGTTTGTCAAAGACAAATGAGTCAAGAAGAAACAAGATGGCAAAACGAATTAAAAGATTTGATCTGGTTGGAATTGCAGGCTTACAGAGCTGACATGACTCCAATGGCAATGGATGAACATCTTTGTAAACAGCGAGAAGCTGTTGGTACACTTTTAGATGAAATTATTGCATATAGGTTAATTTACAATTATTTAATTTACTATTTCTCTTGAATTGAAAGCATTGGATAAAATTTAAAACAAATGTATTGACAGTTTGTTATATTTTATTTTAACTTTATGTAATGCAGTGTTACTGTTTTATATTAAAACAACTTCTATACAGCTTTAAGAATAATGTGAATTCATTTTATTATATATTTTTTTGTAAACAAATAAAGTTTTTATTTTATAGATTTGATGCTGAGTCAGTAAACATGAACTGTTCTGGAACTAAATTATGTAGTGATGTACAACTATGCGGTGGATGTTTGTCAATGTATTGTCAAGATTGCATCCGAGCTCAATCTGAAGCTTTAAAACAAGTAGAAAATCTTTTAACACGGCTTGAAACTGCTGAAGCTTTGTTTCCATCGTTACAGGCATTTTCTCAACAGTATCCTATCTACAAAAGTTCAAATTTTACAGGAAGAGTAAAAGCCATGTGTCTCTGGTACAATATGACCAAACACCACAGACTTAAATTATTGATTTTGGGACGATTACTGACGTTACTTCACAGAAATAAAAAGCAAGATGATTCTTCATTGGATTCTGCATTAGGGTATAATGAATGAAAATATTATTATATTAATTTTGTTTCCAATCTAATGATTCTATACCGGTGAATGAAATGTTTCAGCTCAAATACTTCAAGTTCGTATAAGAGTAGCCCGAGTGATAGTAATAATTCAAGTAACTCGAGTAATACCACCTATTATTTACCATTTAAAGAGCCAAACCTTACTCATAGTTGGAATATATCTTCACTTGAATTGTCATCCCATGCTTCTGAGAGCAGTAGACTGGAAAACTTGGAATTTTATATAACAGAATTTGATCGACAAGCTTACAGGTGAGAAATTGTACGAAATAATTAACAAAATGAACCGAATAAACTTAAATAAATGTCGCATTTGAATACACAGGAAGTATATAGAAGATGTTCTTAAAACAAGAGGTCTAAGAAAAAGCTTAAATTTTTTGGAACGTTTGCATACGTCTGTCTTACGTAAAGCCAGGCTGACTTTACAGAGATCGAAGTTAACATCTGAAAAATATTTTCAAGAGGAATACGAAGGTGATCAAGAATTACGCAGGTATGGAATGTGGAGTCCAGAAGCAAAAGCCTTAAATCTGCCATCATACAGGTAACTGTTTTAAGATATACTTCTTAAAATTGTTTAATCGAAAAGTATAGTATACAATTTATCAACGCCGATTAGAAAAATTAAATTATTAAAGATTTATCTATAATTTCCAGAGCCGCGTTTGTATTTTTATCAAGAGTGCCTTTAGATGTGATTCATGAATTTTTACGAATGAGATTGGAGCAAAAACCAGAACAACCTAGTCCCTTATCTGTTCGTCAACTTATGAGGGAATTACGCGAAGGATTGAGAATAGCTTGTGTACATCGCGAGAGATTTGCAGAACACTCATTTACAGCGGCAGCGTGTGAAGGACCTTGTACTACATTATTCGACGAAGATGTCAAGGAATTCGATAATAGTTTAAAATCTGTTTTTAACTTGTATCTCGACTATTTGCAACAGTGGGTAGAAATGGTACAGCATGACAGTTTTCATAAAAGTTTAATACAAGATGAATGGAACTTTGTAAAATTAATTGCTCCGCAAATTAATAATGCTACTGTAACAGCCACTCGTAAATTTTGGTAAGAAAGTTATTGTAGTAGCAAAATTTAGTTTTCTAACATTTTTACTGTTACAATTTTTGTTTTAATTTGAGAAAAATTAAATGCAAATGCTAAAGTTGTGAATATTTAATTTTAGCGAAATCGCAAAAATAATGGTTAAACAAATAAAACAATTTTTTATCGATGGACCTTATGAGTTAAGAAATACAATTTCTGATGGTTATTCAGAAGAATCAGCAGAAAGGTAAGTATTATTATTTTTTCTACAACAATTCCAACACACATACATTTAAAATAACAATTAAAAAACAAAATAACTCATTTAAATTTTTTTTCTATTTCTATTCTATTTTTCCGTTCATTTGTACTTTATTGTCAATATGCAAATTCAGTTTGGAATTAATCGCAGCCATTTGTGAATAGTTCACTTTAATTGTCAATTGCGTATTTTCAACGGTTGTAGCGTTAAAAACATTTTTTACAAGTATCAGCGCAAGCTCCTAGTTTACTTTCAAGCTAACTAACATGACTTCATTGAATTTTAAATGTAATTTAAAATTCAATGAAGTGATATATCAACGATGTGTATATACATATTTACATATTGTAACAAACAAACGCGTTCGTCACTTGATGTAATTATAAAAATAATACTTTCTGCGAACGAAACAAATATCAGAACAGTTTCAAATACACTTATCAATAATAGCTATTTTTTAATTAATATTCAATTAACTTAAGAACGTATTGTTTCAGTGAATAAATTTTAGCTACAATTCTTACAGATTGTCACTTATTTCTGTCGGACGCGAATGGCAAGTATTATTCGACGAAGCTCGAGAGAAGCTCACAAAAATGGTAATTCTTACCAAATGTTTGAGAAATGACATTCAAGCATTTGCAGAATACGTGGAAGTACTTAAGGAATTTGTCGATTCACTCATGGTAATCATATTGAGTCTTACGAATGCTACATTAAACTATTTTTCTTTTTGCCATAATTATCTGCATTATTTGAATACTTGTTATATTGCAGCTTTCAGTAATCGATCTTAGTCGAGGAATAATCGAAAAAATTATCGAATTTCAAAAAAACAACGTTGAGATGGACGAGTCGAAATTGGGAAACGATTTAATGACATTGCGAATTCGCGCTAGAGAAATATTACATCACGCTTACCGCATGGGTTTTGAATATTTTAAAGAACTCTGCAAATGTATATTTTTCGAAGAAAGACGTATTATGGTAAAGCATCTGACACAGTTTGCTTTTCTGTGGATGGATTTTGTAAGAAAATATTGCGAACGCGGACGAGGACTCCGACCTCGATGGGCAAATCATGGTCTTGAATTTTTGATGTTAGTTTGTGAGCCTTTGAATACGAAATACTTGTCGCAAGAAGAATTCAATCAGTTAAAGACGTCTATGGATCATTGCATCTCGCACGTTGTTGGTAGTACGACTCAACGAGAAACCAGTTCAGAAAGAGATAGTAAGTATACAGCAGACACTAAATAAGTTGCTGTGTTAACTGCTTTTTGTACTCCAATTCTTACCCACACTAACATGCTTCTCACTACTACTAAAACCCTACTACCGAGTAATACTAGATAGTTTTTTTTAGAAATTTCCTCTCCTATGTCCCTTTTACATAGGGAAAGGGATTTTTGAGCAACGACTTATCGAGAGTTTACTATATATTGCGATGAAAGTGCAAAAAATAAATCATTTTTTTATATAGTCTAAAATTTCTAATGACTATTAATTTATAATAATATAAAAGATTTTAGGAAATTTCATGGATCTAGAGCAGCATCACCACACAATAAGAGCAAAACATCTAATGCTAGCCAATCAAGTAATTCATCGATGTCATCTAAGCATTCAGATTCCAAATTGTGTAAGTTTCTTGATGAAGCGAGCACACAGTCGTATGAAATGCCTGAAAAATTTTGTCGATATGAAAGGCTGGCATTAGCAGTTAGAAAATTGGACTATCAAGTCGATAAAAAATTAAGAGGTAGAGAGCTAATAGGACAGGTCATAGATACAACAAATGTAGATAAAATTAAAATAAAAGTTAGAAGAGTTAATTTCACGTGGCAAAGAGGAATAAAAATAGGTAATTACAGTATGACAATTATACGTTGCATAAATGCAGAGCATACAAATAGAAAGTGTAAGTTAATATTCATAATTTACAAATAGGTCAAGGAAGATTTGGAAAAGTATACACTGTAGTCAACAACCAAAATGGAGAACTTCTAGCTATGAAAGAAATTCAATTGCAACCAGGAGATTATAGGGCTATTCAACGAGTGGCTGAGGAATTACAGATATTCGAAGGCATTCAACATGAAAATCTCGTTCGATATTATGGAGTAGAGATTCATAGGGTTTGTAAATCTAGCATTTTCAGGATTCTATTATTACATATATTATCCAGTATAAAATTCATATTAAATTTCAGGAAGAAATGCTTATATTTATGGAATTTTGTGCCGAGGGAACTTTAGAGAGTTTAGTAGTTGGCAGTGGTAATGGACTACCTGAATTATTATTAAGAAAATATACACACCAACTTTTAGTAGCAATTTCAGTGCTGCACGAACATGGTATTGTTCATAGAGATATTAAGAGTAAGAAATATTTTTTTTCTATTTGTATCATTAAAATTTGTTACATACGGACATATATTCTAATACTAAAATTGTTTATTGTAGCTGCAAATATTTTTTTGACTGACGAAGGAAATCGCTTAAAACTTGGAGATTTCGGATCAGCTGTCAAAATCAAAAGTCATACTACTATGCCGGGTGAGCTGCAAGGCTTTGTAGGAACACAAGGTAAATAAAAACGCTTCATAAAAGAAGAAATTTATATCAATTTAAAGAATTTTCGCCTTAAATTAGCCCATATCACTGATTTACTAATTTTTTTAGACCAACGCGAATTGATATTTAGTACGTGTTTGGGCGGTCATCGGGTCATTTAAAAGCATAATGTGTTAATTATCTATGAATTTTAAAAACGTAATTTTAACTTCTTAATTGACGAGGACAGAATTATGATCCGCAATTTTATACTACCAAGCTGTATACTGAACTTAAATTTTAAACGTAGTTTCATGTAAAATTTAATATAAAATAGACAGTAACTATTATGTACATAGTATTTTATTAAATTAGAATACTATTACATAGAATACATTAATATAATTATAATAATTTTTTCAGCTTACATGGCACCTGAAGTTTTTATGAAGAACGAAACAGGTGGTCATGGTAGAGCAGCTGATATTTGGTCGATTGGTTGCTGTGTTATTGAAATGGCTAGTGGTAAACGACCTTGGGCAGAGTACGATTCTAATTATCAAATAATGTTTAAGGTATCATTCATTGTTATTCTATCATTTTCAAAAATTGTCCTTTTTTACAAGTTATCACTTTGATATAAAATTCAATATTTATGGCACGTGTAAGATCTATTTACGTTTTTGAAGCGCTTATTTAAATTGGTTTTGTAATTACGTGATAGTATCTTTTTAATGTTTCGCTCAATATAAAGATTACATTTTTAATCTGTATAAATCATTGTAATGTTGTAAAAGAAAAGCACATATCACGCTTTCGGAAAACCTTAATTTGTTTGGTAATTCCTGAGTAATTGGAATCTAAAAATACATAAATACTGATTGCTGATAACATGAGATTGTACTCTTCGAAAGCTTTTAATGAAGTAATATATGACACTTTTTTCAACGATACAAATGTTTTTCGAAACTTTTCAGGTTGGTATGGGAGAAAGTCCACCGCCGCCAAAACATCTATCATTAGAAGGTATTGAGTTTGTTAGCAAATGTCTTCAACACGATCCCAAAAAACGACCATCAGTTAGTTCTTTAATATCATTGACTTTCGCTCGGTCGTACGAAGACATAAATGCAGCATAAAAAAGTCTGTTGGAAGAAAAAAGTATCTGTATAGTTTTAGTAATGAATATTTAATAAGCCAACGGATGTAAAATAATATAAAAGAATTAATTTCGTGGATTTTGTAAAGTATTGTAATAAATATATAAGGTATGCAAATAATTAAATTAATTGCTATTACTTTATGTATTTAACGAATGTATGCTACTACAAAAGAATATTTTTGATTTTCGCTGCAAAAAGTTACTAATGTCATTACGTTTCGAAGTTTTTATTGATTTTATCTAATTTATTTAATTGCATATATGTAAATAAATGTCTATTACTTGAAGAATATCGTAAAGATTGCTGGACTTTCATTTTTTATAAGGATAGAAGACATGGACAGAAATAGTACCCAAAAGAATTTATTAATAAAATTATAATAGTCATTTTTAAAAATAATACATTTTCTCTAGCGAAACAAATACAAATAACAATAATAACAAAAAAAAACAATGTAACGAATCGTGAGAATTTGTATAATATTTTGTGTAGTTACCAAAGGTATTTATTTCTCGTTGAACTTTATTGACGTTTAATTTAGTTTATTGCACTCTGTTATGTATAAATGCAAACAGAAATGTTATTCTTGTTGTTCATGGTCAAAATGTAAAACATAAAAAATCTATGTAAATGTAAACAAAATAACAATGTAGACCAATATTTTTTGTATATACGATATCGAATCTATCGAATATATTATTTACATTTATTTAGAATTTTGATATTTCATTTATGTCTTGTTATTTTTAAATATATAAATAATTAAACAACTTTTTCAGCTACAAAGAATTAAAAATCACATTTGTAATAAAACGTAACAAACTTCAAAACAATGTAAAAAAATATGAAAAAGATAAACAATAAAAATGTCTGAATTTAAAAATATTACAAATTTCTTACATTTTTTATACATTTTTATACATTTACTTTGTGAACGAGACTATGATTGTTAATTTGTGACAACAAATACGTATTAATAAATTCGTTGAAAAAAATATTCCGAAGTAAAATATATTCAGGAAAGTTAATACAAAATAATTTAGCGAACTTTATATTTGTTACGAATATAAAGTTCTTATGTATATGTGTGCGATTCAAGCACTATAAACAATTTTATAAAAACATATATACGTGTATTCGTTTTCCCGACTGTAAATTAATTTATGCTCTCCAAAAAGAAGCTAAATAAATCTATTCATAATTCGTTTGATAAAATGACTACAATCGTATTTCGAACGGAATCTTGTTACGTTCCTGAGAAATCGTTGCTTGTAAAATACCATTATTTATACAAAGTATTAAATCTACAGGTATTTGTTCTGCATTTATAAAATTTTTTCTTTTTAACTTTAATTAGATTATTTTTCTGGAATGGAGAGTAATTTGGTGTGAGTCATTGAGGTATAATCAACATAGCACAACAATGTTCACAGCCTAAGATAAAAAACAATCAGTTTCTGCAAACAGAAAAAAAATTTTGTTTTCATCATTTTCATTCACATACACTACTTTGCACTTTTAGGTGAAGCAATTCTCTATGTGCGCGATCAATGTCTTAATATCTAATGGGCAAATATGCTATGCAATTGATATATCAATTTTTTTCAGAGAGCAAATTTATAGTGTTGTTTTTGTTTCAATCTCAAATATTAACTGAAGTTTAATCTTCATTAGTCTCAGATATTAACTGAAAACTGCTATTGGAAGCTCATTCCATGGTAACGAGAAGATCGTCTCCTTCGAGTTTCATTCCTAGAGTGATGTCCAAGCTCTTGATTTTTCCTGCTCGTGGAGCTTGTACAACCATCTCCATTTTCATTGCAGACAAAACAACGAGAGCTGCACCTTTTTCAACGGTATCACCGACTTTCACACGAATGTCTATTACATTGCCAGGCATTGGTGCACCGATTTGATTTTTATCGGTCTTTGAAGCTTTCGGATGAATATGCAATTCCTGAAAAGTTGAGATAAATTAATCGCGTGAACTATTTGTTGGTTAGTAGTGACTTATCCGAAAAGAAATTTGTGCTTTTGGTTTACTTTAACGGCTTCCTTGTCCTTGATGAAGACAGATCTTAATTGTCCGTTCATTTCGAAGAAGACTTCTCTCTCACCATTTGGTGTTAGATCTTCAGCCATTGCCAATGTCTTGATACCCAGAGTTTTACCCTTTTCTATGGTGACTTCGAATTCCTCGCCAACTTTGGGACCAGTTAAGAAAATCCTGGTGTCTAACTTATCGACTGGTCCAAAGGTTTCGTGGAAAACTAAATATTCTTGGGTAACTTCGGGGTAAAGCGCTGCTGACATAACATCTTTATCGGTAATTCGTGGATGAGATTCTTGAAGACTAGCTTTTAGAGCTACAAAGTCCAAGGGAGGTAGAGATTCACCTGGCCGTCCTTTAATACGTGGCATATCTTTCAGAACCTTAGATCTGTAAGGAAATAGTTTGTTGTTTGGTATGTGGTTTGTGAACGCGTTACAATTATTTGTTACTAAAAATACAATTAAGGTATTATTTTCCAAATCGGTACATAAATCTAAGTAAGTATTGATCTTAACATACCGCAAAGGTTCAGGGAATCCCTTGTAAGGTTCACCAATAGCACCTTGCAGAAATTCAACGACAGACTTAGGGAACGACAATTCCTCTGCCTTTTCCAATACATCTTCCGATTTCAGTTTGTTCTGTACCATAAACTGAGCCAGATCTCCAACGACCTTCGAACTTGGAGTTACCTTGATTATATCCCCCAAAAGAAGATTAGCTTCCCTGTAAGCTTTCTTCACATCTTCGAAAAATTCACCCAATCCAAGGGAGTATGCCTGGAACTGAAGATTTGTGTACTGTCCACCGGGAATTTCATTAAGGTAGACGTCAGCATTTCCTGATTTCATCGTGGTCGTACATTCGAAAGGTGCGTATAGTGTTCTAGTCTGTTCCCAGTAGGCTGAGTATTCCGAGACATCCTTTAAGTCGAAACCAGTTTCCAAAGGTGAGTCTTGAAGAGAAGCAACCAAAGCTCCCATTGATGGTTGGCTGGTCATACCCGACATACTGTCAACTGCAACATCAACGACGTCTGCACCAGCTTCGGCACAAGCAAGCATCGAAGCAACTCCAGAGCCAGAAGTGTCGTGCGTGTGAATATGGATTGGTACGTCTGGGTGCTTTTGGCGAATTGCATCGATGAGCAGCGAAGCTGCCCTAGGTTTGAGCAAACCAGCCATGTCCTTGATGGAAAGGACATGAGTTCCAGCTTTGACCAACTCGTCGGCTAAGTTGACGTAATATTTTAGGTCGTATTTCGTTCGACTTGGATCGCTTACATCACCTGTGTAGGAAATCGCTGCTTCGACAACACCACCAGCTTTGCCTGCAGCATCCATACCTGAAATATATTTGGGAAGTGTCAAATTTTGAAGACTTATACCATCGATTTTCACAAAGAGAAAAACCTGTATATAGTATTGTAGGAGTTGATTGTTAAGTTAGGCTAACTGTGAAAAATGAATTTATACAAGTAATGCATATATTCGAGCAGTGGTCAATTGTATTTTCAACAAGTGAAGAATTAGGCAACGAATTCTCCGTTTGTTTACTTAACCTGGAGATAACGAATTTTCCTCTGAACTTATCTTGAATCTTTGATGAAAATATTTGTGTTAATGTGATTTCTTACGTATCGCGTAATTCTTCAATCTCATGAACCATTGTACGTAATGTATTAGGTGATATTATCACATACATAATTTCGAAACCTGTCAGAGTTCTGGTTCTGTATTATTTGAAGTTAACACATAACAATTCGAGGATTTGGTCAGAGAATTTATAATTTGAACAGAAAATCATGCGGATCTTTTCATTATTTTCATTCATCTATTGTGAAAATATTATTACCAAGGATCAAGTTAGGCAAATAATTCAGCGAATCGAAAACTCGGAAAATATCCATTCCAGTTTGCACAGCAAGCTCGCAGAACTTGAACACAACGTTGTCAGGGTAGTTGGTGTAACCAACAGCATTAGCTCCACGTAACAACATCTGGAAAGGTATATTCGGTATGACTTTGCGCATATCTTCAAGACGTTCCCAAGGACATTCGTGAAGAAAACGAAGTGCAACGTCAAAAGTCGCACCACCCCAATTTTCCAAAGCGTAAAGGTTGTTGAATTTGTGAGCAACGAATGGTGATATGAGCAAAAGATCATGTGACCGGACACGTGTCGCCAATAGCGACTGATGAGCATCACGGAAAGTAGTGTCCATAAACAGAAGTCCTTTATTTTGTCTAACAGCCTTTGCGAATGCTTCCGGTCCCTTTTCCTTCAGAATGTCTCGGAAACCTTTTGGTGGATTTAATATGTCTGTAAAATGAATAATATTATAAGATTAATTTACTTATAGTTTCAATTTTTTGTTAATGGATTTAATTTTAAATAACAAATTTAAATTTGTAACAGTGACGAAAGATTAAAAAAATCTTATACTGTTAATAAAAAAGGGTGAACATATGCACGTCTTTGTATTAATATGTGTAAGTGTTTTTAATGCTTGACCATGAGCACATAGTAGCTTCATGGTAAACTGTTATATTTCAAACCCTACAGATTTCTTATAAATTCATAATTAGTTTGTAAAAAAATTCATGTTGTTCTTAAAACATCTGGAATCTTATTGGTGATGTAGGAATAATGTGAGATGTATTTAAAATGTATATTAATCGTTAATTTATAAGATATTAATGTTTAACATTTTCAATCTGTACTTTTAAAGGAGCATCTTTTTATCTTAATTTTTAAACAAACATTTAAAAAAAGTTCAAATAATGTATAAATAAATAGAAAAATTTAACTATACAACAATACATTTTTACAACTTCAGGCTTCTCCGAACCTCTGTTTTATAATAAAGTTGAAGAAATATTTTTTAATAGTGGCGCTCTTTCAATAATGATACACTCCTACATTTGTTTCATTTCTTTACGTAAGCTGACAAAAACCATAAAGTCAATTGGTTATTCCGTGAAGTATGCTATTCTTTCACAATCAAGCTCTTCCACAATTTTAATCTTTCGCTTCAATAAAATAACACGTAACTGGAATGCAGTTCACAAATTAGCATTTTTCTTTATTTCTGGAGAGTATTTAAGTAAACAAATGAAATATTTTAAGTAATTTCATTAAAAAATGTTTTATTTTGTTCCGAATATTGTTTGAAGATTTTTTTTTTTTGTCTCCATTAGACTACAAAATATAAATTGAAGAGCCAGAGATTTAATACGAAATTCAAAAACCAGCCAGCTCATATTGAAATCTAAGAACTCGAAGAATTAAAGAACGTATATTTTTTATGAATTTAAATGTTTTGTTAGATGACTGGTTATTAAATTTCAATTTGTAGTGGCCGATACAATATATAATATTTTACTGAATATATTTCAGATTCAAATAAATATTTTTTAAAGCCAAGTTATTGATCTCTAACTATGCATACCTCTAAGAGAACCATTTTTTCCAAATTCTTTAGCGCCTTTGCAGTACTACTATTTTCTAGGCGCAACTTGTTATTGTACTAAACGTAAAATTATTCATCTATTGACACATACCTGATTTGTCGGAATCTGATTCTTCTTCTGCTGCAAGTTTAGCGTAGTCTAAAAAATTAGCAAACAAAACAATAAAAGCATGCGACATATGCGTTTCTAAAAATATTGAAAGTTAATCAGTATCAATAATTTGTGAAAAAACCTTTCATGCCAGTTCATTAAAATTAAACTTTTCCCTAAATTTGTTTGTCATTTTCGAAACGAAGAATATTTCGATCCAAGCTATTTTTATAGTAAACTCATTATTTTCGTCGTTACAAGTTAAATATTTGATAGAAAATGGATATTTAGTAGACAACGGATTTTTATTAATTATTACAAAATTTCATTGAAAATCTACAGATCTGGAAGAAATAGTTGCTAAGGTGTGATTATTATTCAGCAAATTAAAGACGCGTGCAAAGGTCGTGAGCTCGTGAGCAAAGGCTATGGTAGAATGTATACATTATCAATTAATTCTTATGATTATTGAAAATTATGAAAAAATAAAATATACAAGTGCATTGAACTTAGATATAGAACTGTAAACTATACTAACTAAAGCAGTAAATTAATAATGGATTATCTACTAAAAAGCTGAAAAAATACTTTACAAAACATTTATGTACCTTTGCATGCTTGATTTTTTAATTTACGCAAATTGGTAACCGAAACAAGTCGCAAAGTGTCTTTGGGATTTACTTTGAGATTATGAAATAACACAATGGACATCTCTACCTACGATAACGATTTGAAATCATTCCTAGATATTTCCTCTGATATCAAAATATAATGTTTTTGTGGTTCGTCGATAAAATCGACTCGAAACTGGTACCTAAGAAGATTTTCACACCAAAAGCATCATGTGCAGTAAATAACCTTCCACATATCTGGTCAGAAAATGTATTAGTTACCAACGCCCAATCGTATGCTTTCACAATTGTTATTGAGTTCCAGAAACCTTCATTGACTATACTGCGTATAAAAATGCGAAAATTTTGAAAGCTATTAGGCTTGAAAAGCAATCCAATGGACCACGAATCACCTGATTTCTCACGTGGCAAACACTCGAAATATTAAGGTATGTAACTAATCTAAAAGCAATATTATAGTTTAATTATTTTATTTAGTATTATATTCTCTTTGTAAAAAATAATTGCTTTTGATTGAAGTGTACACTTTCATTTATTCAGTGTTTTTCAATGTGATAAATCACGTGATACAGTTCACCAAAAGTTGTGTTACTTGCCCATTTCATATTTGATACTTTAGTCTTTTTTGTTACCTTATTCCAAAGTTAAATAGTTTTACGTAGAAAACTAAAATTACACCTCTGGAAATGATTAGATAAAAATTAAATGGTTTCTGTAAGAAATGTATATTCTTTACGGTATAGGCATATCTTCCATTTCCATTGGAACAATCGAATATTATGATCGAAATTCATGTTATCCACATCAACGACAATACCAGAAACTTAAAGTTAATATTAATAAGATTTAAAAAAAACTAACTTCGAAGAATAAAGCGTAAACTTACCCTTAGCTATTTGGGGTACGTTAGGTCGAATTTCAGCAGGTTTAAGAGAGGTTGCAAGTGGTGTACTTGGTCCGTTAACTAAAACGGTGCCTATGTAATTCAATAACTTCTGAGCACGATTCTGACTCGGTTGGAATTGGAAGAGTTGGGGATTTTCATCGATGAAATAGGTGTCGACGTTCCCGTTCAAAAACTTCTGATTTTCTAAGACATTGAGTAAAAATGGAATGTTTGTTTTGACACCTCGTACTCGAAATTCACGAAGGGCGCGATTCATTTTGGCACAAGATGACTGCAAATCTCCTGCATGGGCGATTGCCTGAATAAATAAAACGTGAACATTTGTAGTGCATAAAAACTGAATTTGTTAAGAATGAAAGCATAAAAACATTAAACAAGTTTTACCTTAACCAGAAGAGAATCGTAATAAGGCGATATAATGGCACCTGCATACGCCGAAGCGCCATCTAGACGGATACCCATACCCTCACCAGACCTGAAAACCTCTATTCTACCGGTATCAGGTTGGAAGTTTTTAGCAGGATCTTCGGTAGTCACACGACATTGAATAGCAAATCCTTGTGGTTTTATTTTATCCTGAGTCATACCAAGCTCGGGTAAAGTTATACCTTCAGCGACACGGATTTGCGATTGAACCAAATCGATACTGTTGATAAAAAAATTCTTCTCATATAACGTGTTGATGAAACTAGTAGGAGGTAATTATTTCTTCCACTTACCCACTGATTTCTTCCGTAACAGTGTGTTCGACTTGCAGTCTAGCGTTAACTTCGATAAAGTAAAAGTTACCCGACTCGTCGACCAGAAACTCAACGGTACCTGCATTTGCGTAACCAACGTGTTTAGCTAATTTAACGGCATGCTCCGTCATTTTGTCACGCACTTTTGGATCGAGACTTGGAGCTGGAGCTATTTCCACGACCTTTTGATGACGTCGCTGAACGGAACAATCGCGCTCGTAAAGATGAACAACGTTTCCAGCGTGATCTCCAAGTAATTGCACTTCGATGTGACGTGGTCTTTCAATGAATTTTTCGATAAACATGGCCCCGTTGCCAAAAGCTGCTTTTGCTTCAGAGGAAGCCCGATCGAACATCTCACGAACTTCTTCCATTTGTTTCACGACTCTCATACCTATAAATAAATTCAATTTCATTGTTTCGATACAGGATCATCAATAACACGCGGGAGTTCGAGTAATCATTTTCTAAACTCCACCTCGTCCACCGCCACCATAAGCGGCTTTGAATATAACTGGAAGACCGTATTTTGTACAAAATTCATAAGCTTCGTCAGAGGTTGTAACGGGACCATCCGTACCAGGAACAATTGGAAGACCAGCATCAATTGCTGCTTTTCTCGCTGCAACCTATACAACACATTAATAAGTATCTTAAAATTTAGTTCCATCCCTACAACATTTTTATTAAGGAGGCGCAGGACTAATGACTCCAGCGAGCAATCTTCGTGACAATGAGATCATTGCCTGACTACAATTGGTTTCTACATTTCGTATTGGCATTCAAATAATATTCAAGTCCACAATTGTTCATTGCATTGTAGAAAACCTTGTGTCGATTAAAATTTAGTTTATAAACTCAAGTTCGCTAATATCCTTACAGCATATACACAAGTACGATTATTTGTGATCTAAAACTATTTTACAATATGAGAAAATAGAACTACACTGTAATCAATAAGATCGACTCTGACACCCCTTAAGCAACAATTGACGAATGTGACCTTGTCACCCATTTGATGGACGACTTTTGGACTAGGTCCAATGAATCGAATTCCAGCATCGATTACAGATTGTGCGAAGTCAGCTCTTTCGGATAAGAAACCGTATCCAGGATGAATAGCATCAACGTCATTTTCTTTAGCTACTCTGATTATTTCAGGGATATTTAGGTAAGCTTGAACAGGTGGCAGGCCACGACCAACTATGTAACTCTCATCCGCCTTTTGTCGATGCATTTGCATTTTATCTTGCTCCGAATAAACGGCCACTGAACGTATACCCAATTCCGTACATGCTCGGAATACACGAATTGCGATTTCACCTTTAAACATAAATTTATTTTTCATTGAATACCCTGATTTGTAATTATTGCTTCAATGTTTGAATCAACAAATTTACGTTACTCGTTAATATTTATTTTGATGAAATATATACAAAAAAAAAAAAGATCGTACTTACCTCGATTAGCCACAAGGACGCTACGTATTGGTTTGTATTCAATATCTGTACCAAAATTCCTATTTGCGGGATTCCAGACCCTTAACGTTACTCTTCGTCTAGCTAACATTTTATTAGCTTTACGTACAGAATACATTTTTTTAATTTTCTAATTTTATCCAGTTATCTATGTTTTTTCTGCAAAAAGGAAGAAAAGAAGATACTTATTGTACATATTGAATAAATTGAATAAATTAATACATATAATCTATAATTATATTTCACTGGATAATAGTCCAAATTTAAACATCAAACTAGACTACGATGAATATATATTTCTATTTACTGGTAGCATTATGACTTTTGTAAATAGAAGTAAAAGTACAAAAATAGCAATAAAATAAGAAAAAATAAAAACAGGTCCACTCGAATAGGTTTCGAGAGCCGAGTTTTAGCATTACAATAAGATCAAATTAAAAATATTTGTATGTACATACGTACTATAAACATTTAATGATAAATCAATCAATCATAATAATATACAGAAATCGGCCAAATGATAGTTTACATTAAGTCGGACAGTATACTGAATTTTTAATATATTGAATTTGAATTTTCGGTAAAAAAAAAATTCTTGCTAACCACACTGTTAGTGATGAGTAACGGAAGATAGAAGTATTTTATCTCTACACGAACCAATATGAGATTTTAATTTAATATATCGTTTAAAACCCATTATTCTCCTAGTAGATAGTGCAATCTTAGACAGAACAACTAAATACGTGATTTATGGTAAAATCTTCTGACAATTTCTAACAAATATTGATACAAATTTAGAAAATCGTCTTAAGCAGATATTATAAGCAGTAATCTTGTTTAATGTAATAGTCAAAAAAAAAAAAGAAAGAAATAAGGATATACAGGATATACAGTTGTTGGAGCTTAAAATAATACGAGTTTACAATATACATAATATAAGATACAAATATAGCGTATGATTAAACAATGTTCAATCGTCATCTTATTTAGATTACGTTTAATTCCATTCATTTCAACATGCTGATCTTGCTCCGAACAGCTTATATCGATACGACATTAGCCGACAGTCCTAGGTTATTTAAATAGACGCATTTTTTGTATACTTTTAATTTGTAATAAAAATAAAATTATCAATCTCATACGTTACATTGTAACGTTAACACACTGGCTATTCAACGTTTTAGATACAAGCATGACCATTTCTCTGAGATAGAAATCCACGTGGTAAAAATAAATTGACGCATTCGTGTTTAGGTGTCGGAAATTAGTTTCCTCGATCTTAGTCGAAATCTATGTTCAGATCACCATGTGTATCAATTTTATAACGAGTGGTAGAATATTCGCTTCGTAATATTCATTTTATTTCGTAGTCAATTAATTTATTGTTATATTTAATTAAATTGTAATAAAGTGATATAAATTCAGACGACAATTTAATAATTGTTATTAATTTTCATGAAAATGTACTGATCGATCATCGGAGTGATTATCTCACATAGTACCTACTAGATTTGTGATATTTATCACAACTTCACGTCACATTTGTAATGTAATTAAAATAAGAAGATCGTACTTTTTGTAAGAAAGTTATATTAGTTAATTCACAACTCATCTTCTAAATAAGAAACTACAATAGTCGTCAAATTTACTCTTCTATAACAACTTCTCGTCTGGAACAATGACAATGACAAATACCCAATAATAACTTCAATATTTACATTCAATCACAATTCAAAACGGTGTAAAAAGTAGAATTGACACTTTTTATAACAAAGCTATTGATTAATTTGCACCCCGCGTTTAAATAAGATACTAATAAAAACTAACAAATGCTCCAAATTTATTCTTGATTTTCGTCTGAAGTACAATCTCAATCATTCGCCAATGTAAAAGAACAATTTATGTTTGTTTGTCACACAGTCATTAGTTAATTTAAAAATCTGTTTCCAAATATTAAAATAAAGAATAATCTTTTACTGTAGTTTTGCAATCGGAACAACCACTAAACTCAACCATCAACGTAGAACTTCAATGTTTACAACTTCGATCAAAAGTCTGTATCTATTTCCAGACCACAAAGGAAAAACTTAGCTTTCTTTAGTTTACAAAATGTCATTCAAGACCACAAAGCTTTACGGTTAAGGTTGTTCTTGAAATGCCAATTTAAATAGGACAGTAGGTGGAAGCGGAAGTTTTGGGTAGGGTAAAATATAATGTTGAAGTGGCAATTGAGATAACACGTTGTTTCGCGTTTAACGCAAAAGATGAATAATGATGAATCGCTAAATATTTTATTTTTATTTGCACAGGCTGATAATAAAAAGAAAACGATAATTTTTCATTTTTAAAATAAAAAATTTTATGATATTTTATCCAGTCACATTATAACGGTCAGGAATTCATTGTTATGTTCAATAAAAAATAATGAGTTTTGGAATTTTGAACTGTAATAAATACACTGTAATACACGATTAGTCAATATTATGAATTCATCTGGTAAATCTAATATTAAGTGTACAATTCCATCGAAGTGCTTATTAAAATTGTACGTAAATTTTTATTTTTATACAATGCTAAAATTGACATTAACAAATACTTGGTGTTATCAGAGACGTCTTTGAATTAACAGATTAAATCCGAGTTCGCGAATCTTTGGTTACTTTGGTATCTTTATATAACATATAAAGAGGATAACGCGTGCATCGCAAAGTTAAACATCGCCAAACGATATCCTAATGCAAATCAACGTTAATATAATGATGATTGCAAAGAAATTACGAGACGTATAACGACTAGCATACTTACGAAGTGATAACATCACAGCGGAAATCTCAGATTATACAACGTATTTTCTTTCGAATGACGGTGACCTGCACATGTTAATGAAAACACTAGTCTATAATCAAAGTATATAGTTGAAGTCATGCATTTCATCCATTGAAAAATGAAGGAATTTGCCATTTTTTAGCAAATAATATAATTAAAAAATTAAAATTAAAAAATCTTTTAAATATTCCCAGGTCAATAATTTACGTATGTTTTGGTGTTACGTGCGTTTTGGTGATTATTGGATTAAATCGCGAAACGCATATTCTATTGCTGTTTTATCAGAGAATCATTCCCTATTGTTCGTCCCAAATACATCATCCGGAGATTATACGCTTGACGTGTTAGCATTAGATAAAATGTACTTAGAAGTCTATGTCTTTACCAAAAATTTATTGCGATCGCTCAAATTTTCCAGACCGCGATTGTAGAATTTAATTTTGTTTGCTATTCATTTTATTTATATTAATTACTCGTTAATATTGGGGATACGAGGAACAATTAAACATTCACTACAATCGTTATATATTTTACAGCTAATAGTCTAATAGCCTGCTAATAGTCCAATTTAATGTATGTATGCACTATACATACATATAGATATAGATAATACTGGTTGCTTGAAATTTAATTTATTTGAATCGATTGTTAAAATAGAGGACACCAAAAATTAAAATTACAATTTTAACTTATACACTTGTTAATTCGGGGATTGTCGCATAGGAGTAGAGAAATGTAATTTTACATTCATGCGAAAAATTACCGGTTTCACGTATTTTGAAATTGATATTATCTCAATTATATCTAATTCTTCATAAATCTTCCCATAATTCCAACGATCAATTCTAAGAGTATGCTTAAATGACAAATGATTATCAACCCGCAAACATGGCATTTCTTAAAATAATAGTTCGATCTACTGTTATTACCCGAACCCGTGAATTCTATGAAATCAACGTAAAGTTAATTTCATAGAATTAATTAAAAACAAGTTATGCAAACAGAAGGATGGCTTCATTTATTGATGTAACATTTCGTAACGTAATTACGCACGAATACACACGTTTACACGTTTACACGTGTACATGCTTATATTTATGTCAAATAAGTTGATGTGCATTCGATAGAGGAAATCAAAGTTGCACTGTTCATTTAATCTGACTAGTATTTAAAAATAGCAAAACAATTTCGTTTTTTTAATAATAGCTTCGTTACACTTAAGTTCGCGCAGATCTAAAATGACTTAACTTATTCTATATTATCTATATATACATTACTTAATTCAAGAAAAAATTAGTATTTTCAGTGCATTTGTTTATCACTTTTTTATTTGATAGATTTTACAGTATTAAATCTATCAAATAAAAAAGCAATAGCAACGATATGGCTATGATGTTTTCATAATTTTTGGTGCATTTGTTAACCTTCTTTGTATTCGATAATCGTAAAATATTCCATTGAATTTTCAACGATCGACGGTCGAAAAAAACTATAAATATTTATTGAAATTTTCTAAATTATGTAACGTTAATTTTACGCAAACAATGAATCGACTAGAATAACAAAGTTTATTTGTTAAATTTGTTTATCCTGAATATGCGTATAATGAAAATAATACCGATTGTACGATTATTATGAACATTTGTATAATTCACTGAGCGTATAAGTTTTCATTAAAAAAGTAAGATAAATAGTTTATTTTACGGAAAAGTATCTTCACAAAACAGTTACGTAATGATGTCTACTGTGAAGCAACGCTTTAACCTCCGGTGACATAAGTGTATCTTTGTATGTTTTGGCGGCGAAAGTTTGACATAGGCATTTCTATATGTACACATAAGGACAACATCAAATTCGACTACCGTAAATAACCGTTGGTTGCTTATCTTCAATTTCTAAAGAAGAAACGAAAAAACGAATGAAACCTTTGTCGTTAAAGACACATTTCCTCCATTTACGCGTAAGCTACAAAATGCAACTGCGACAATTTAATTGGAATAGAAAAAAATACAATTTTTCAAAATTAATTCTTCAACGTGTCGCAAGAAGCGATCATAGCCGATGAATAATTATTGTTTCTTTAATAATAATAACAGTCATTGTTGAACAAACGACGATTACAATTTATTGACCATTCACTAAAAACTTACAAATATGCAGTGTCGATGATCTTTATCTCCGTAACCGATGATTCGTAAAAAGCTACTTCTTCTTTTCCGAAAGAAAATCCGTGAAGAAGAACAAAATGATCAAACCATACGATTTCTATGTTAGACTTAAAAGCTACGTTGCTTACACCTACGAAGCCGATTATAAACTTCGAACGAGTATAAAATTTCTTTTCAGTCGCAGCTAAGAACGGAGTAAAAAACTGAATCAGTCTAACTTTTGCTAAATACGTGCCGACTGTCTCGCTCTTTCACGCGCGCGCCATCTTTCTCTCTCCCTCTCAATTTATCTAGATTTTCTTCCTCCCTTCTTCACCGAATGAATGTATGTATGTATATATATACATATATAATATATATACATATATATATATGTAGCTCAGCGGACAGGCGGACTGCGGTGCGTGTCAGCGTGTGACGGTGATTCGAGTTCAACGGGTCGACCCGGTCGACCGTCGACTTAACAGAAATAGCGCAGCTCTTCTGTACTCTTATAAGCGAACGATACTCCTATGCGACTTCGTTGCTATGTAGCATATTATTTTCAAGTTAAAACAGCTAAAACATCAAAGCTAAAACTATGATTGTACTTTGAGGGGAAGAATGTATGCATCGGAAATGTTTTTGAATAGGAAGAATCACCTAGTTGAGTGAAGTATATATATGAAGATACTATCTCGATAAGGAGGATAAGTTTGGAGAGTATGTGTTTGAAGTTAATGGTTAGGTTCAAGTTCATGCTGTAGCATTTTTTGCAATAATTTTGCGGATTTAAAATCCCGGAGATTGAGATTTGAGTTGTCCGATTCACAAATACATAACCTAACAAGGTATGATTGTCGAGACTTCATGTATAAAATTACATTCCCTAAGCTTTTCGAATAGGAGAGAAAACTGCTTTTGATATTGAAGATATAAACTTCTGATAAGAACGTATATATGAAAGTATATACGTTGGCTTATATGTTGGCTGTGAAGAACAAACAAATGAACTATCTAAAATACTTCATTCCGTATGCGTTCGATGCTATTCGAGTAGTTGTTTGAAGTTTCAAGTGAAAATGAAATATTTTGCAAGATATTTAATACGAATCCAATGATCGATAGCTTTTTCAAAAGCATTTCTTGGATGAAAACCAAGACGATCCACTTACAAGTAAAATCCTTCTACGTGGTACATAACCTAAAAATTTATTATACAGAATCGAAATTTATAATGATATTTTACTAAGGATTTAACTGCAGTTTTTTTCTAAACAGTACATTTCTTTCGTAAAGTAATTAACATTGCATAAACAACAAATATAATAATAAGTAGGAAAATACGTAGTGAGCCTGTAATCACTAGTAAGCATTAAGACTACAAAACGGATTTTCATAATGTCCCCGTGATTTTAATGTTTATACTTAGAATATTTTTAATAGATATTTTTGAACTGTTTAATGTCAGCATTAACAAAAGATCATTCGCCATTGGTTATTCCAGTAAATATTCAGAAGTAGTATTCCAATTTTAATAATATCATCAACATTTTTTGTTAATTTCGGATTATTTTATATTTGATTTATAAATAAATATAGTTCATCGCCAACTTATATGCAGGAACAGTATACGACAGAATCGAAAATTGAATTTTTGGGTTCCCAATTAATGACGGCCCCTTATTGTCGTTACTATGACATCACTAGTCGGCGCTAATCCGCTAATATCGAAAATAACGTTTATTACCCGACTAGGGTATATTATTTTATTTTAGGAAGACTTTTCAATTTTTCAACTCGTGAACGATCCACATAACAGCAAATATTTGTAGATGAAAAAGTATGAAAAATTATTCAAACTATATCTGTTAATTTTTTATCCACTGACCAATCAATTTAAATTGATCTAAATTAAAATAAAAATAAGCTGTAAAGCCAAAAACTGCCAACAAACAAATTTTATTCTATAAAAAATATTCATATTTATACCACTTTCATAGGTTAAACACACTACACACCTTTTTCAATATAAAAATAAATTACATTTTTAATGTTATGTTATTGTAGTTTAAAAAAGTATTTATTACTTTTTAACTACTATTAGTAACTTAATGTGAGGTTAGATCAGAAAATCCAGGAAGCTTTATGTCGGAAATTTTTCATAAACTTTGAGCCAAATATGTAATTGAAAATTGCGCGATGTTTGAACATTCAAGAGTTAACGCATAACAACTATTCATTTAAATTAAACTATTTTAACTATTATTAAACGTAACAGAGTTATAAAACACACTTTGTTGAAATCCTACTACACTTGCAGAGAATATTCTTATATTTTTACTAAATATTTTTACTAATTTGGCAATTTAATACAATGAATAATCATGAGAAGCAAAATAATTTTTTTTATAACAAAAGACATCATTTATATGTATTCTCAATAAGTATTGATTTCAGTTACATAAAGATAATACAGGATATTATTTCACTGTATCCTATTACCTGATTATTTATCAAAGCTACTGCTTTTTCTTATTAATTGTATAAAAAATTCATACTTAACTTTTTAATTTTATCTTAACTTCTCAAGGGTTCTATGTACATGTGACACTCTTACCAAATCTTGTAATAACTTCTACTGTTTGTAGCTTAGTGAGTAAGCTTATTTTGAAGATATTTAATTTCAATAACAGATTTTTTACATTTCCAATATGTTCAGCAATTTAGTATATATATTATAATACTAAATTAGTTAAAATAATATCGTTATTCCGCAAAGATCTACTAAACCACTACAATTGATTATTTTTACTGTACGCTACATGGACATAACTCGAAGCTAATCAATATCTGTTCCTCAAGCAATACTCCCGATTGACAACTGAAGCAAATATTAATCAGTACACTTAAGTGATTGATTATTGTTAACCATTTATAAGTATAAGTATATAACAAGAATGTTATTTACTAACTCGTACATAGAAAGGATAAGTTAGCCATTTTCCATAGTTATTATGCTTAAGAAATCTTATTTTTACAGTAGATTAGAATACACTTAGAAAGAAAGAATACTACAATGCTGTATTACAATGCATTTCAAAAGTCTTCTTATCCCATAACAATTCATAGACATATCAATATTTAACAATATCTCATTTTTTTTATGCACAAGTATTGAACCATTGATTTTTATTTTATAAAAGACAATTTCAAAAAATTCCTTATATAAATGTACTTTTTATTAATATACAATATATAATATATAAATAAGACATTTAGACACTCACACCTATTAAGGGAGAGAAACCATTACAAACTCTACCATTCACAACTAATAACACAATATTATTCAAAATTATTTATCGCCCATATGTTATTTAAACAACAACAAATTTTTTACTACAATACAATATACTACTTCTATGTTGTATTTATTTGTACTATTATTCGACTTACGAGATTTGTAATTTATTTAATTGTTTTTATTTTTTATGTATATATATATCTGTATATTTACACTAACTCTATTAAAATATCTTTGAAATTTATTATCTATTTTTCTTCCTGAGTATTATCAGACTTCTTAGTTATCAGCTCGAGGTTGTGATACGAGAGACATATATCGAATTTTTTATTTATCCATGGCATACGACGATGACGAAGAAGGGATCGAGTAGCTTTGTATGCGTTAGGAGAAAGGACTGACACCGTATTTTCTAAGTGACAGGTTGTACTATAGGCTGATATATATATGATTCATAGATATGTGTTATATGTTATATTTATGTTATGTTATTTCTTGTTTAAGGTTAATGGCTGTCAGTGTCAAAAATGACGTAACGCATGACTACCGTTATCTTCACAAAGACATTGCGCAGTTATATTTTGACGTTGTTGAGACGAGAATACAAACGTGACGGACATGTTTACAAGCGTCAATTTGAATAGGATCGAAAATTCCTTATTTCTTTTTATTCTATTTTTAGATAATAGACAAAGACGTAAGCTAAAATACAGTGTATTATTTTATTGAAATGTCTTGATTTATTTATCGTTTATGTCATTGAGACGAGAATGAAAACGTGACGGTCATGTTTACGAGCATAAATTAGAATTTGATGAAAAATTACTTTTTTATTCTATTTTCAATTAAACACCACTAGTGGCAGAAATACTGTTTACTATTTACTGTCTATAATTGTAATGAAATATCTTAATTTACATAATTTTGGTCGTCGTCTTTACGCGCGGACATTTGGATACAATAACAAATTCTTTTTATGTTTTTATTCTTTTTTTCGTTAATTTAAAGAGGTATTAGCTAAGATACAATGTTTCTTCGATTGGATAAAAATATATCATTGTATTGAAATGTCTGAATTGAAATAACGAAAAATCGAATAAATTAATATTTATAACATCATATTTAAATCCAAAGTAGACTTTCGTTTGTCATCGAAGTTCAATCGTTTCTTTATATCATTATGCTGAGCTGAGCTTAAAATAGATCGACCTCTAAGCTGTGATATCTTATATTATCTATTGGTATCTATTCGAGTTACATGTAAAATCATCATTTACTAACATGCACAAAATGTAAGTATGAAGTCTACAATAGTGTAACATATTTCCTGATACTAAATTACCCATTAAATTGAAAAAAAAACTTTTATATTTATCGTATTCTACTGTAATATCACAATAAGAAATGATACGAAGATCATCCATCTATCACGTTATTAAATCCATCTTTTAAATAAATAGTCTGATTCCTAATTTTAAAATACAAAAATTCAAGAAATAAACGACAGTATGAGAAAGTTAGCTTTAGTATAAACAAAAATCAAGAGTTAGATAGTCAAAAATTGATTAGATAGTTGTAAATCAAGTTTGTAAAACCCAACTATTCCATATTTAACAGTATTTAGGCAATAATAAAAGGTAATAAGATTGGATTTGAAAAATGATTGATATAATTTATTAATTATTTTTATTAATATTAACGAGCTCATATTAATTTCCCTTCAGACAAGTAAATAAATATCATCACAAGTTACTTTAAAATGATCCCAAATTAAAAAGAATTTAAAAAATTATAATAATTACTATTTTCCTTAATAGCAATAAGTCGATTGCCAATGGTTTTATCATAAAAAATTAAAGTCAATTAAACCGTATAAAACAATAGAAGGATTTATTCATGCACACTTTGTAAAAAATAATGAAACAGAAACGTCATTCCTCGGGTTTAATAAATTTGAAGTTTGAAAGTTTGAATTGTTTCTAAGGCAGATCCCTGCTCCTTGGATACGGAACCTGCGGTAGATATTATACCGACAATTGGTACAGTATTACAATAAATGTCTAGTATATGTAAGATACACCGGGTAAGTCTGATGAAATTGGTACAGAGAGCGCACTTGTGTATAATATCGAAGAGAGAATCCAGTCCAGGATTGCAGAAAAGACTGGCTAGAAAAATTAGATCTGCGAATTTCCTAATAACATGGATTTGGACCGATAACTTGTCAATAACAAAACAAAATCTGTTCAATTGATTTACGTTCTAAATGCACTTCTTACAGAATTACAAATGATCATCTAATTTTTTTGAAATCCTTAAATAAACTTTTTCTTCGCATATTAATGCTTTGAAACTGGCTAGCCTCTAATAAAAAGTTTTTAGGTTATGGTAGGTCGTTAAATTTTAGGTTATGGTTGGTCGTTAATATAGTATTAGAAGTACAGTGCACGTGCTGAGTTTTTACAGAGATTCCTTATGAGGCAATAATTTACGATGGTTTGTACTTTCAAAACTAAATGGTACAATTCTTTTAACAAATCATGATAACTTAGTACGAAACTGACAAATTATGCGTATTAACTTTATGACCAATCCACGCGTTCGCTTTTTTTTGCTCATCTCAAACTTGAATTATAGTCAAATAACAGCGTTTTATATTTTAAACAAAAGAGTAAATTGTGGAAGTAAACTACTTTTTAATTTATAACCTTGTTTTATCAACACTGTGTACAGCTAATAAATACAGAAATGCTGTATAATTGATTAATAAACTATTTGCCTGATTCGAAATTTGTGAATTCATTAAGCATCAACGCATGAATAAGCGTGACGAAATAAATGGGTTCATTGGTAAGCGCTCGATGGACCTATTGGCCAATCTGTATAAAATTACGTAATCGTTAGTGAATGGTTAGTGAACGTTTCTACCAGAGGTACTGTATAATATTTACGTTGTTTTTTGTTGAGTAATCTTTTAAACAAAAAAATGAAATATTTGAAGCGAATATTTTACGTTGAACGATTATGGTGGAAGAAAAAGACTTCAATGCTTGACATTTTTCTTCGAAAGAAGATAAGTGCCAGTCAAGTGGTAACGGTTTTTTAATATTATTTATAGATGCGCGTTAATATCAGTAATATTTTGTTAGTTTTTCTGCTGATATTACAATATCGTTATTTGGATTTGCGAACGTATTTTTTATTCGTAGCTGCTTTTACTGCAAAAAAAGTTTTATTGGAAATTACCGATTCATTTATGACGTTCAAGTTGATTTACGCCAATAGATAGAAACTGTTTTAACAAAAATGTTTGTTTGTTCAATAAAAGTATCACCTGAAGAATCTTTATAAATGTCTACATAATATTTTCAATGATATAGTAATAAAATATGAAATTACTATGAATATATAATATAATATAGAAAAACAAACGTATAAATTATTTATTATTATTTTTCCATGGTTCACGATTTCTCTGTTAAATATGTTTTTATTGGAATGGAAATTTTAGGGAAAAAAGGATATTTTTCGTTTATGTAACTTTAGTTCAGCCTTTGAAAAGTCTATTGACTGACAGGATGTATAAATAATATTTTAAAACAATTTTGTTGGATTGTAAATTACGTTGAAAATAAAAACTAAATTATGAAGATTAGTTGAACTTTCTTTCGTCATAATTTTTCTCATTCATTGCATCTTTATTTTTATAATAATTAATGATCAATCACGTACGCGCGAAACTTTCATTAATTTATTATTATCATTATTATTTTGAATATTTTCATGTAAATAAGTTGTTATTCATATGTGAAAACTAAACACGCGAATCGTTTTTATTCATACATTGAATATTTGCATATAAATAATTTATAATGATACTTAAGGGGAAATTGGAGACAAGACTATTAGTAACCCCACTTCGAGATGCATTTTTCATTCGTAAATCAAATAAATAATTTTTAATACGTTATATAGTCCAACCGATATTTATAAATTGATTAAATACCGAATTTCGTCTCCTAAATCGTTAAAAAAAAAATTATATTGTACATTTTTATATTATACGAAAGTGACGGTCACTAGACGTATTCTCACTTTCACCGTCGCCTTCACCTGGCTTCGTATTTCTCATTGTTTGCAAAAATAACGAACGACAGCACAAATAGAAGATTTTGCTGATATAAATCATTATAGCACCAATCTCGAGACATAACACTTTGGTGTAATAAGCAAGTGTGCGCATTTATTATCAACGAATTAAAATAACTTTGAGGTTATAATAGGCAAAAAAAACAAAAACAAGTTAACCAATAATTATAAATCCCACACTCATATTTTTCATAAATCCAAGTACTCAATTCCCATTATCTCTAAACAATAAAACAACAACAATTTTTTCAAATCGTACGCTATTTACGTAAGAACATATCATAAAATAAATAAATAAATACAAATACAACATCAGTTCTATCCCTATAGAATGTGTATTTGTTGATTAGTATACATTCAACTTGTAAACTAGCTACAATATAACGGGTCGAGGAGAAAAAATGGCTAATACGATTATCCGAATAAATACACAAATCCATATAGAGTAGAAGTGAGAGTGAGATAGCGCGAGAGATCATTGTTTTTACAGATATATATATTTTAATTGACCAGAGTTTTCAATGCAATAGAGTATATATATATATATATATATATATATATAGAGAGAGAGAGAGAGAGAGAGAGAGAGAGAGAGAGAGAGAGAGAGAGAGTGAGAGAGAGACGCTAGTGCACTCGGCTGTTGCTGCTGCTGCTGCTTGTTCGGTCTCTCCGGCGTAGTGTGCGCGCACTGTTGCCAGTTCTTCTCTCTTTCCGCGATTATGAGCAACAAACAACTGACTTGCGCGGCCAAGAGACGAGCGCTAGAGGAAGAGAGTGGAGATGGTAGTGGGAAAAGATAAGCTAAACCAGCATGGCATCAACATGCACGTAAGCGCGAGAGAGTCGAAGAAAAAAACTTCGTCTCTCTCTGCATATCTTCTATATACACGACCAACAGATAATCTCGCATTACGTGCGTCTAGAATACGAGTTTCTGTATATAAGGCTGTATATATATAAAGTCTTTAGAAACGTTGCTGTGGACGCTAGACGCAACGTTTGGATTTTTCGTAGCTTGTAGATTTTTACGAATAAAAAAAAAGATAATACTATACCTCTCGTGTAGTGATATACGAACGTACCTACATCCGCAGACAACACATGTAGTCTGTGTGTGTATGCGTTGAGGCCAAGTTTTTCGATTTTGGGATTGTTTAGGGTCGCTCTCTGTGTATATGAGGAGGGAAACAAAGACGAAATTTATACACACTTAGCGTGTAAAATTTAATAGTAAAGTTATTCATTGGATTTTTTTATTTTTCTTAAATATTTCTCGCGCGACGTTCCTAACCACAATTTATTTATTATACGGATAAAATATTGAGTTTTCATGGGTTAACTGAAATCTTATACAACAAAATCAAATCAACTGGTAGATAATAAAGATTAATTATATTATATACAGTAAAACCAGTTTCAACGAGATAAGTCATCTTTTAAATATAAGCTGAAGCTGCACACACGTGCATGCACTGTACTATGTGTGATTTTTCAAATAATCATTTTATCTCATTCGATTTCCTCTTGCATTTGAAAAAAATGCCACCAAGTGTGCTAAAAAAGTACACGCAACAGAAAGTTGTTTCCCTTAGAGTCAAAAGGAAAACGCGAAGGAATATTATTTCCTTAAAAAAGACACACGCGTGCACACTTGCCTTTATGTACATATACTATGCCCACATATACAGCGACATCGGCATCTTCAAACACGACGATATAATAATATACGACTCGAAAATATCCTACGAAATTACGAAATGAATTTCTTTTTCCATCGTCGGTCCGTAATTAAAAAAAAAGAATTTTGCAAGTGTAATGCTTTCTATCGTGGAGAAAGAGAAAAAACGAGCAGTCGTTGTGTAATTTTTTGTACGCTTGAAATTGATTTGCCTACAAGCATCGCAATGATACTCACGCATACATTTAATTATAACGAGGCTCGACGGTTATAAGGACACTTCAATTTTCTCAATCTCACCTATTCCAGCTTCAAGAAAAACAACGACAACATCAACATCAGCATCAGCTGCAGTAGCAACAACAGCAACAGCAACAGCAAAAACGCCAACATATCTCTGGCGCATGAAAGAAGGAAAAAACGAAAGTGTAAAAACCGATCGCTCGGATCGAAAGAACAAAAGGGAGAGGAAATAAAAACTCCGAGTGTTTCTGCATTCTCTCGAGGTGGGAGTAACAAATAAAGAATAAAGTAATAACAACGCGGACGCCATTGAGAGAGAAAGAGAGAAAATTAAGTGTATACCCTCGCACACACTGACGCACAGGCACATAACATACACACACATCTATAATAGCCATGTGTGCGTACAAGTGTGTATAAGTGTATAGTGTAATACGGAGGAGGACGACTGGACGAAGAGACGAAGACGCTCTGCTTCTTTCTCTCTCCCTCGAGAGAGAGAGAGAGAGAGAGAGAGAGAGAAGCAGAGAACAAGAGAAGAGAGAGAGAAATATAGTCAAGTAAGGTTAGGTAAGGTACGATCGGTAAACTTGGGACCGGAGACTCACTCCGGAGTCCGGAGAGAACGCTGTATACGCTCTCAGTGGGGGCAGCAAGCGTGGGTGAAGTGGGGAGGACTTCAGGGATTGGTTAGGATACTGACGCTGCCTTTTGCAAGAAAGACAGCTTAGCAGGTTGCTATGCGGGTGCGACTAAGAGAACACAACATCTCGCTCTCGCTCGCTCACGTTCCCTCTCTTTCTCTCTCTCTCTTTCTCTCTCTCTCTCTCTCTCTCTCTTTCTCTCGTTGGTAGATTGTAAAGCAGCCTTCTCTGCAAGTGACCAAGCTCTTTAGTCAGTTCTCGGTCGTTTGATGAGACGCTTTAACTTTATCTTGCTAGCTATACGCTAGAAAGCGGAGTGCTCTTAGAGCAGTGCGTTTGCTCTATTAACTGTACTCAACTTTTGTTTACGACACTTTTGTTTATACACGCATACTTAGCTATATACACCACGTGTGCCTGTGATAACAATTCCAAGTTTTCGCTCACCACGAACCACGAACCACGATATACCTAACTACCCGCGCACCTTCAAAATATATATATTTATATATATATGCATGCATGTGTATATATGTATATATACACGAAGACGAGTGTACGTATATATAGATAGGATATAGAAAGGAGGAAAATCAAAAGCTAATGTATGTGATGTATGTTGGTTATGTGTTATGATTTGTTAAAGTTGTAGGGATCACGAGTCGACGAGATTTCGTATATGCCTCAAATGTAATCGGTCCGACAAAATCAACAAGTGCTCGGCTCGATTTTTTAAAACTATTTTTTTAGTGTTTTGACGCACGTCGCATCGCTAACGTATCGAAATCGGCAACGTTTTGTTTTAACGAGAGAAAAAATAAATTTATTCCAAGTAAACAGTCAAGAAATAAAAAAAGATGTCGACGGCGATCGTGAGCAGTCCGATTTTCGAGTGCAGCGAACTATTTAAGGTGAGCATTGAAAACAACAAAAACAATCGTCTTTTATCATTTTCCCTACGCTCGCCAAAGGAATATTTTCGAGGCAGAAAATATACATCGCTTCCATATATACCATATATACCATTGCTACAACTATCCGATCGGTATCGATAAATAATCGTTCTTTTTTTTAAATAATATTTATCGAACAAACAAGTAAATGTATCATCCATACGATTGTATATTGACAATATCAGCTCCGATACACGTGTTCGAAAATGAACTTTCAGCACTCGTCAACAATATTAGAGTCAAAACAAAGCCGATTACAATATATGTATACAATATTGTAATTTTTCGAAAGTATTGTGAACAGCATATTTAATACGTATATATCTCCGTCTCTTTCTATCGTTCTCTCTCTCTCTCTCTCTCTCTCTCTCTCTCTCTTTCTTGCACAAGAATACTCGTATGTACAAACATAATGTACCCGCATACATATCAACGCACATGGCTGACTATTTTTAGTTAACCCATAGCTACCAATAATTTCCCACACTTTCGTCGTCAATTTTCATCAACCATTCCATTAGGATTTTCAACGACATTTTATTCGGCCTTTGTTCCACCCTAACAGCTCGTTTCTTTTCTCTTTCCCTGGCAGAAAAATAAAGAAACACGATCGTGGCGTGTACAGTTTCGTTCCTCGTTACGGGATTTATTTGAATTCAAATATATATACACACATAAATAATCATGTGTATACATATAAACGATTTGCCGATAGATCGAGCGAAATGTGTAGAGAAGAAAAGTGAAGGTTTACTATCTGTAGAAAAGCATTTACTAGTTCGGTGCTAGAGCATTCATACATGTTTCTCGCTCTCGAAAGCCACGAGGCGTGTCGGGTTGCTGAAGTGTTGCTGCCGACTGACAGCGTTGCCAAATGTCCACGCGCGAATATTCTTGTTACGTTCTCTTCGCATCGCACATTCGAATAACTATTGAAGTCGCAAGTAAAACCCGTGAATCCATGCGATTAGATTTTCCAACGTTTAACCGGATTATTATACAAAATTTCAATATTTTTTCCCCTCTATTCGATCGAAAGTCCGATTTTTCGTTTGTAACGCTCGTACAGAGTAGAGCCGAGTAGTTGTTATGGAGAGAAACTTGAAAAAAAGAAAGAAATGCTTACTTCATACGCTTTCTCTTTCGAATAGAACATAATGATCAGATGATTTCGAGAGTGCGTATAGTTTCGTACTTATGTATTATAAAAGAATCGCCTCGTTGAAATGTGAAAAATCTTGGACAAAAGAAGTAAACAAAAGATTGTAATATACATGCAGATATTCACTAACCGTATTTACACACACACTCATATTCGCTCATGCTTGCGTACATCCATTGTCTCTTACTGTGTGTGTGTGTACAAACGCGTGCATGTATATTTATATGTATAATTTTTTTTACGTCATTAATAAAAGCCATTTTCCTATGATATACTGCACGTGTTCACTTGTTGCTGGGCCAGCTTGCTTTCTAAAGGCTCTTCTATATAACTTCCATAGTAAAACACACACTCGCTGGCTCGGCTCTCGCTTATTCGTATACCTTTCTTTCGATCGTTTTCTTCTGTCCGCTCTCTCTCTCTCTCTCTCTCTCTCTCTCTCTCTCTCTCTCTCTCTTTTAAAATTTCGTTGCATAAACAAGCTTATCGACATAATATTAATAAAAATTACCCTCACTTACGCTTATATAGATTATTGTAAATATTTAACAAAGAAGCAATTTATTGCATATACAGAGAGAAAGACAAGGTGCGTGTGTGTGTATACGAGCCTGTATGAATGTCTGCGTGCATAAGAGGGAGAGGAAGACACGGGGGAGGGGGAAGCGAGGGAGAGAGAAAGAGAAAGAGAGAGAGAGAGAGCGAGAGGCTCCGACTACAACTGGCATTCGTTTTGCTTCAAGAGTTGTGATAAGTTAAATCACCAATGGAAAATTACCGACTAAACGATTACGCAGTAGCGCGTTAGATTTTCTCTTTTCACTTCTTTGCCTCGCTTTCGATTCTTTTACAGCATAACTTATGGCAAAATATGTAAGACGTGCTGCCGACATATTGTTTCCAGATTATACATTTGTGTATAATGGGTTCCGTGTGGCGTATATGAATGAAAGCGTTATTTCAGTGTAGAATTTCTTCAATTCCTCGATTTAATTACTCGTGCGTAGGTACAAGGTACGTTCGTATGATCAGATGCGCACACGAATCTGCAAGTTTTTAACTTTTTTTTTTTTTTTTTTTTTTTTTTTTTTTGACAAAGACATAGAGAGATAGAATGTTTGATATTTATTTCTCCTGTTTTTCGTTAAGCTGACTTTGTTAACTGAAATTTTACTCGCACACTTGGTTTATTTTATTTTTTCTATTGTTCGGTTGTAGAATGTACGAGCAAGATCGACTTGTGCGTAAACGCAATGACTTTGAAAATGTTCTATTTGATGACCAATCGATTTCCATATCAGGAAATGAGTAGAAAAAAATGATTAAGTTTAGGATCAAGGCATAATGTATCTTTGGCGTAGAAAGCAATATTTTAATTTTTTACAACGTCGTTTTAGCGATAAGAATCACTGCCGATTCATTAATTCTTCAAAACTAATTTATTTGTATGATAAGTAATTTATAAATTGTAAAATGTCCTGATATGTGCTTTTCGTATAGACACTTCGAGACATTTCATTTTCAAATAATACTATTTTAAAATTTTTCCGCTACAACATGGCGGCGATGCAATTCTAGGCCCTATGTAATCAAGACTTGGTGAGCCATGAATGTTGCGATAATAAAGTTTGAATTACAAAAAAGATACGTATCGTGAGTCGTATCTATGCTGTACGCGATTTAAATTTATCTTTGATTGTTCAATATATTGTTCGAATTTCCTTTCTATTATAATATTTAATATTGTATCCATAGTTCAATGTATACATTCATTAAATGATAGAAAATGCCGGTTTTCAAACCTTTCTCCCCATAGCCTATAGGGAGAAAAGTGTAATCACTTATTTGTAAGAATATTTTTTTGCTCACCCTTTTATAACGCTCGATTTATCAGACTAGTAATTTTGATTGGGCGTGCATTTCATATGCCTGTATTCAAAATTCTGGTGAATGCAGTATTAAAATCTTGCTATAGTTGAAGATTTTTTTGTCTACTTTTTTACGGCCTTTGAGTGACTCGACTAGATCTAAGTTATTTAAAAAAAGGGTTTCATGAACAAAAAGGTAAAGAAGTAAAAAGTTGAGCTTCAAATTAAATTAATTTATAAGGTTTTGGTCAGTTTTATTTCCGCGTCCTTCAATATACTAAATGTAGAGTGTTTTTATGTAGAGAATGTTCGTAGTTCCGAGTTTATCGTATATAGAATTAGTTGAAGGTAAACGAGTACTAGTTGATGAAAAAAACAAGTTTAAAAAGCAATTAAACCCTTGGTGTACAATGCAGTCTCGTTGAACATTCATTGATTTTCATAATATTACAAAACGTCGATACATTTTTTATGCTTTCGCGTATAATAAAAAATAATGCGATTTGTTCAAGCGATAAAAACGATAGCAATAATAAATAGCTTAAAAAATACGTTGCAATTTTGCGTATTCTTTTAAGTCTTTAGTTACAGCTGTTTTTATTGTGTAAATTGTAAATATACACATTTTTCATTTTTCAAGTCGACATTGAATAAATCGTAATTTTATTACGGATATCGATTATACTCAAACATAGAATCAGTGACTAAAACAATTATATATAACTAAGTTGAATTTAATCACTAGTTTTGGACAAAACTAACAAAACATCTCATTTCATTAACACGTTTTATTAGATTGCTCTAATATTTTAAAATCGACAAGGAACTAATTTTGCTGAATTGCATTGCACGGTAACAATAACTAAATAGCAGTAGCATTGTTGAATGAATTTACAATCGATATCACAATTTCGTAAGATAGTATACGGATAGATATATTTTTCTCAAAAAAGTCGTAATTTATTGTTTTAAAAAAAGACGTGACGGGTACCAGGCTTGGCTATCTGTTCCGGGTACTTTCACGGCAGTAACTTACGTATATACACATACGCGAGAAATTCGTGAAAGCAATCCGATACTCCCGGATCTCATTGAATCGAAGAAGTGGGGTCTCGTGAAAGACCTTGTAGACATCTGCACAAGGCCTTTGGGTTCATTTGCATTCGCGACTTTTATAAAATTTTCATATATAATGTATTTCATTCTATGTACAAGATGACTTTACGCTGCCATTTATAACGTAAAGACCTTTTCTGTTTTCTCTGTTGCAGAACGTTAACACAACAAAGCCAAAGGAAGGCGCTGGATTACTAGGCCATCCGAACGGTCAGAGCGTTTCCGGCATGTCCACTACCGGACATACACCTCTCAGGCGTAGTTACACAAGTTTGGTTAATCTGATCGAGCAACATCGCAAACTCGATCGCACCGTGAGCGAACCAACGTCTCGTTACAAAACCGAGCTCTGTCGACCATTCGAGGAGTCTGGTAGTTGTAAGTACGGTGACAAGTGTCAATTTGCTCACGGCTACAATGAATTGCGTAACTTGGCACGACATCCCAAATACAAGACTGAACTATGTCGTACTTTTCATAAGATTGGATTCTGTCCTTACGGACCACGATGCCACTTTGTTCACAACTTTGAAGAGGCTCGTATACACAATCTTAAGGTTAGCGCTCAATTGCATGATCAGCAACAGCAGCAACAGCAGCAACAGCAACAGCAGCAACAGCAACAGCAGCAGCACAATCCTCATCACCAGCAACAACCTAATCCATCAAATATCGTAAATCTCAGTCCGTTGCTGCAACCTGTAACCGCTGCAGCACTTGGCGTTAATGTTACTCTGCTTGAACAGTTGACAAATTCACCGCAAGTTGCCGCTGTCGTCGCAGCTTCGACAAACAATAATGTTCCGCTCGTGCGTACAAATTCTTTGAATTTCGCCAATACGTCAGCGCCGATTTATCCAGCACACCAGGCACTCCACAGGAGTAATTCCCTCGGTATAGCTCAGCAGCAACAGCAGCAGCATCATTTGCACGCGATTTGTAGCAGACCAAAACCTCTGAATCTTTCGCCAACATTTTCACTTGGCAGTACTGGTGATTCAGTATCGCCATCATCGAGTCTTAGTCAATCGCCAACTAATTCAATGGCAAGTTTCTTCAGCGACGAAGCTCCACCACCGCCTGGACCAACGACTTTGTTCAGTTTCGCTCAGGATTTTAGTCTGCTAAACAGTAATACCAATAGTAGCAGCAGCAGTAGTACCAGCAGCAGCACAAGACAAAGTCCTAGCCCCCAGAACATAATGGAAGACATGTCACCAAGAACCCCGTCGCCATTGTCTCCAAATGCTGAATCCCGTCTACCGGTGTTCAATCGAATAAGCAACACAATCGTCGAGCTAAAAAATCTCAAGATCTAATTGGATTCTTGATTTTATTCACCTCCTACCAACCGTACGCTAACGCTGGCTTGCGCTTGAGAATTTATATTATAGACTTTTACTTTTATACAGTTTTACATGTTTAACCAGCATTGCTTTTGAAGACTTACAGCGCCAGTCGACGAAAGCGAAAGTAAATGAAAATGACGCTGTAGCTAGACTAGCTGCTGTTTGTTTATGGAGGGGAAAAGAAAGAGAGCGTGAGCGCATGAAAGTGAGCGAGTGAGGCGCAGTGAGAGTGAGTGAACGAGTGAGTGAGAGAAAGAGAGAGGGAATGAGCGAGTGTGTGTGTGTGTGTGTGTGTGTGTGTGTGAGAGAGAGAGAGAGAGAGAGAGAGAGAGAGAGAGAGAGAGAGAGAGAGAAAGCCTCATGAAAGTGAAACGAGACTCAACCGCTTTCTCCAGTCTGGCCCTGTTAGTCTATCGTGTATTATTTAAGATGCTTCAGCTCCTATGGGATTTTTTTTCAAGTCTTCCTCGTTGATAAAATTAAATATGAGATTTATAGGCTACCTATAGCATTGATTCTGTTTTTATTTTTTAAAACTATTCATTCGCGAGCGAAAAGGGGAAAATGGAATATTATCATAATTATATAATTAACAATTACTATTATATCGTCTTCCAATCAAATACGTACAATTACATGAACTTTCTTATGTTACATGCTCGCGAGATATGAATGAATTTGCATGAAATAAGGAAAAAATTTTTTTACCGCTCTAAAGTCAAAATTAAGAAATCGTAATTCAAAGAAAAAGACATCCTCGCGCGTATAAATTTTCCAACAAAGAGAAGTTTTATACTTTTGAAAAGAATTTTTTTTAATTATTTTACTGCACTGCGAAACTCGGAATTAAAAAAAAACAAAAGAAAAAATGTAATAAGACATTGTTACACCAGCGTTACGAGAATGGGTTATGTATACATTTCACAGCGGAGTGAAATAATTAAAAAATTTACACGTGGAGAAATTTTCCGTGTAGAAATTATCGGCGTAGTATTTTTTTTAATTCTCCCGTCGGAAAAGTCACTAGAGAGTCATTATGTAAAGTTCGTCCGGCGTCGATCTAACGCGTGTGCGTGTGTGTGTGTGTGTGCGTGCGCGCGCGCACTCAACGTCTAACAATTCAGATGCAAAATTAAGACGAACATTGCGATAAGACTTGGAAGAGCCTCTACACACGTATATAGCCACGTTCGCAAGTTTCTCCTTTCTCAACGACCCGAAAAGTAAACCAGTTTCGGACAACAATTTTGATGAGCTGATGCAAGCACAAATGCTTTTTATTTTTGAAATAATGAAAGAAAAGAAAATTTTTTTTACTCTACCTACTGTTTCGCGCGCACAGAACAGTTCGCTAATGGAAAAAAATCATACACAGAGAAAGAGAGAGAGAGAGAGAGCGATGCGAGCGAGGGAGGATTAAGAGAAGGAAAAGAATTCGAAAGCTTTTTTGTATATATTATATATACTTTTCCTCAGAAGAGAAGAATGTTTTTTTGTTTAATTTATAGTAGAAGCAAATGTTGTAGACTAGCTAATCGTCATCATTATTATTAATAATATTATTTTTTATAATTATTTGATCATAATTATTATTATTACTATTATTACTATTATTATTATTATTATTATTATTATTATTATTATTATATTACTATTATTACTATTATTACTATTATTACTATTATTATTGATAATATTATTTGATTATATATACTGATTAAACTATAATCGTGGACAGCCCGGCTTTTTTAAGAACTAGAGACGGTTAAATAATATTTTGAAAAAAATGAAGTAATTTCATTCATGTTATTAGTCTCAAAAAGTTGCTTTTATAGATTTCATATATACTTACTTTGCCATACTTATATCACTTAAAATTTGCTATTTATACATACATACATACATATATATATAAATATATATATATATATATATATATATATATATATATATATATATATATATTTATATATCAATCATATACTTTTTCGTAACACAAATTTATTCATTATTATTATTGTTTCTTCTTAAGGTGCTACAATATTTATTATTTTTGATCTATTATTATTATTATTACTATTATTATTATTATTGCTAAAACTATTTATATATATATATACTATTATGATTATTATTATTATTCTTAATATCGCAAATAATGCTTTATCGAAATTACTTATTCGAATGATAATAATTATAATAAAGATATCGATAACGATAATCATACAATTTTCATAGTAATACTAAAGCTATATACTATAATCACGTAATTTGCACCAAATGTGTTTATTTTTTTAATAGTAATCTTATTATTTTATTTATATAATATTTATATGAAAGTATATAACCAGAAAATTGTTTATATCAAAAGCATAATTGATCATTTCCCGAATTTCTTTTTTTTTAATCAATTAAAATGCTATCATAAATTAAGATTCATTTATTCTTTGCTAAAATATAGAAAACGGAATGAATAAAAGTGGAGAATCTTATTCTATCGGTACATCGTAGTTCGAGTTCGACTACTAATTAAAAAAAGAAATAGCCTGAATAGCCATCAATAAATTATTTGATTTCGAAATTACTTCAATTTTTTCAGACGCAAATCGTTTGAAGAGAAGGAAAAAAAGAGTAAGAAGCGAATAATTAATAAGGCGAGTCCAGAATATTTTTCAAGCAATTACGCGCCTTTAAGATAACAATTGTAACTTACTATATGTGTACGTCTTTTTTAATTTAATATATTTATTTTTTTTCATATCTATTTACATATTTACATATTTATATATTTATATAGTATTTTATACGGCGTTTTCACAGTTGTTCAAACGTAAAAGAAAAAAAAAAGTTAATAAATAAAATAGAGTGTACGCCAACGTTTAAATCGATCTCTTGGCTCTCAGACGAACCCTCGTGTTCTTCGAGTTCATTAATTTTTTCTTTTTTTTATATATATACATTATTATCTCTTTAAATTTTTTGCCAAAGTTCCTCGAGTTCTTTTTTGTATTCAGAAATATAGTAAACATTCTTAATGTATTGGCAAAGTTATTTCTTTGTTTTTCCGAATAATATAGTCGAGAAAAATATATTGTATCCCGACCTGTGATGTCTTCCTTAGCCTCGACTAACGAAGTTTTTTTTTGTTATAGATTCACGTCTTTTTTACAGGCACAGATTTAAAAACGATTATTATTTTTTCGGCTGTGTGCGTATATATAGATATATGTGTATGTATGTATGAACGTATGTATGTATGAACGTATGTATGTATGCATGCATGTATGTATGCATGTATGCATGTATGTATGTATGTATGTATGTATGTATGTATGTATGTATGTATGTATGTATGTATGTATGTATGTATGTATGTATGTATGTATACATATGCACACATACCGATGAATTGCAAAAAAAAATCTATTGAATGATGAAGAATACACACGTATGCATACATTAAGCAATATAAAAAAATGTATACTTAATTTTGTCTTGTGATAGAAAGGAAAGAGTGCGAGATTAAAACTTATTGTTGTTATTGATAAATGTATAAATCACGTGCTTCCTTCGGTACAAACAATTATAATTACGCAACCCCCAAAAATACGTACTATGTATATATATATATACGATTGGGAGCCAAACGATACAATTAAAAAAAGGGAAAAGTATAAGCGTCCTTTTTACACGATTTCTTTTTAATGCGAAATATAGGCTTTTCCATCAATTTTTTTTCAAAATCTTTTTTGTTACGATACAGAATATTATAATTGTTTAGTTAACGTTTAGTTATTTTTTTAGTTTTATATAGAAAAAAGCCGTTTGCAAATAAACAAAAAAAGGAAACAAATACATAGATACATTTCATATTCATAAGACAAGTGATAAATTTTTTTTTTGAACATGATTGAACGACTTCTATACCTATACATTTTAATGGGACCACGAAGTGATATATTAAAAACATAGATTTTTGTTATTAGATTGTAAACAATACGTCTTAGAGGATTCGAAACGACATTTACTTTGTAAATCCGATATAAGAAAAAGAAAAAAAAATAACGCAACGTAATATGTCACAAAAGTGCCTTAGATTTATTATTGTAACTATTGTTAGCAATAATAAGTGCCTCATTGCAATTGTCACTGCGTTAATTTTTGACGAACTGTTTTTTTACACTAGTTTTTTTCATTTAACAACAAGCAAATAAGCCTTATGTACCATGAACAAGCCAACAATAATTATTTAATACATTTTATTATATTATTATAAGAAATAAACTGAAACTGTCGTATTTGTTAACATTTACATTCCCACTAGTTCAGACAGAACCTGTCCCTTTCAACTCCCATAAATTCAAACCTACGATTTCGAATGTAAAAATCCTTGTACTCTTTACATCTGGTCTCAAATTAATTTTTTCATCAAATTATATTTTTAAATTCAAATGCACTACCCTTTGAGTTAGAAAATCGACCAAAGTTTAAAAAGCAACTTATCTGTATCCGCCGCCATATTGAATTTCAAAATTTCATCGAAGTAATCTTAAAGTATACTTGAGATAGGTTTCAAACGTCATATATATTGTTTTCAATGTGAAAATTTAATTTTAAAAATGTAATTTTAACTAAAAATAGTATTATTTTCAAGGAACCTTACTCATAACTTTTTAACTACCTAGTAGTCACAAATTTGAGGTTAGATTCATAAATAAAAGTACAAGAAATTGAATTTTTTCGGATATAGAGAATTTCTTCTAATATCCATTTTTTCTAATAACGTTTAACCCGAAAATATAACAAATACCTTTTAAAGTGTATTCAACCACAATTTTTTCCATTTATTGTAAGAAGTAAGTATCAGCAGATATAATACAATTTAAGTATTAGCCAATTCGAAAATGGAAAAATATAAAAGACTCGTTTAGGTAAGTTACTTTTACATAAAAAATTGTAATATTTGGTAAATATTTACGAAAAATACAAACAGCTCGTATCTTTAACGTATCGTGTATACTGTCAATATTATTATGCTAACAATATCATGAAAACCACAACAAAATGCAACCTTTTTTAAATTATCAGATCTGAAAGTCAAGTGAAACTGATTAACGACAGTTATTGGTTTGTATCACCCACATAGCTTCTAATCTATAATAATATATAGATTTTATAAAATAAAAATATAGTTACGTATATAACTATTATTCAAAATTAAAAAAATTAGTAGGCCGAAAAAAAATCTCATTTTATTTACATAAAGTTAATGTTCGAATATTTATCCAATAGTTTTATACCGAGTAAAGACGAACATTTATTTAAACTAAAATTTGTAGTGATATCAGAAATTCGATTCGTAATTTTTTGAATTCTTTAAAAAAAACGTTATTATTATATATGTATGCGATCCAAATGAAAAGTTTATCTTTTCCTAAAGTTTCCAAAGTATTGATGACATTTCATAATATGACGTTAATTTATTGAATACGAAATTGATAACAAGTAAATAAAAAAATATTTCAAGAAAATTTTGTTCATTATAGATATTTAAGAATCATTATATTTGCTTATCTACGAGTAATCGCTTTAATATTGACTCGAATTAAAATTCAAATCATCCTTTTTTATCTACAAAAAGTGATTATACATTTAAACTAATCGAATGAAAGCTTAATCGAAATGTGATTTAAATAAAAATGTGTGCTTTACAATAAAGGCGTACGATGACTTATGCTGATACTTTAATCTTTTTTAAATCATAACATAGGGATAAAAAAATTTACTCTTTATTGAGTGTATAAATGTAAGAAAAACAATGTATTTGTTTTTTTATTATAACGAATTATTAAAATGACGATATTTCGTATGTAATTTTGAAATTACATATTTATTATTATTTTAATAATCATCGAAAAGAGTAGAAAACAATGTTTATGAAATGAATACAATTTTTGTAATTGAAAACGTCGTATGAATGTAGATGGAATCTTATTCCATATATTTGACCTGCAGCTATATTAAAGCCTTTTTTTTGTTGAAGAACGTTACAATTTGAATACGACGCACTTTTCGAAGCAGAGATAATTTATTCAAAATTATTCTTTTCTAAGGTATACGTTCATGCTACATCGAATTTTAAAATGAATTTCCATTTCAAAACTTGTGTTCTAATGCTTTACTATATTACATTACTATGTTATATAATTTGTAATAGTATATAAAATGCTGCTCTTATAATTAGAGAAAAAAAAACTATTTCTTAATTCCATAATTTACAAGAACAAGAATGTTATAAGAAATTTGGATTTTATAATAAATAATTTTTCAAATTATTAAAGCGTTATACCTAACCTAAAAATTCTGATAGAAAATATGCAAAAAATCGATTAACCCACGTCATATTTAACCTAAATTCACATAACCTTCAAATTAAGAATGTATGCTTTCAGATATACATCTTTGAAGGTTAAAACTATTATTGCGATGAAAACAAAAACGATGTATACATCATTTTTGTTTGAAATTGTTACATTACTGAATTGTATTTCTATATGAAGAAAAGTAAAAAACTATTGTTTTTAATAAAAACAGATTGCTTATATACATAGTTTGCGTAAACAAGTATGTTATAAAAAAAATTTAGCTTTTATAACAAATTAGAACGATCATTTTTCACACTTTCTAACGTGAAAATTCTAGAAGAAAATTTGAAAAATGTCGTTTAAACCACGCCATATTAATCTAAATTCATATAACCTTCAAATCAACAATTCATGCATTCAGATATACTACGATAAAAAAAGTCTAATACATGATTTTTATTTAAATCTTGATGAAAAATCTGAAAAACTCTGACATCGTTAATCGATTGCTCTGTAATTAATACACCTAATCTCAACATTTCATTCTGAATATCACAGCAGCTCTTTTAACTGCAGTCTATTTTGAGTATCTTCATTCCGTCATTTGAAAATCGTATCAACGCATATACATATGTTTTTTTTTTTTTTTTTTTTTTTTTTTTTTAAAAAGGCCAGAATTAACGATCACAGCCATACATACATTCAGTCATGTGTTCTAAAAACTCGCTAACCGGTTTTTGTCTGATCTAAGGGTACACGACAAAGAAACTATCGTAAACTAATAAATAAATAATTTTTTAAATGTAAAAAATAGATTTATTTATAAAGAAAAAAAAGAAAACTCGAATGTTAAAATTTACAGTACGGCCGAAGTGACTTCTTAGGTTATCAAGCGATCGATTGAGAGTCACCGGATCAAGTATATAAAAGCCTTCGGTGTAGAAATCGAAAAGTTTTGGTTCGAGTATAGACTCTACGAACCGTCAAGAAAACATCGAAGTTGTTGTCGTGAGTTTAGCCTCTGTATACATCAACCGTTTGCGACAAGGTTACCTTAGTTCAGTCTCCAATCAGCCGTATACTATAAAATTTCAGCCGATCTACACACCAGCAACTTGCCAACTTTCTACGGTTCATCTCCGAATACTCTGTTCCGCGATAATGGCGCAACTTATCAGAACCAGTGCGAAGTGTGAGGTACTTAATGTAAAAATAGAATAAAAACACTATAATTCTGATGCATTTTAACAATACCGTTTATTCGTCTGTTTATATCGATCGCTAATATTTTTTATACCCGCCAGAATGTAACGAATTCAAATCGGCCTTTTATTCCATCTGCTTGTAGGTGTGTGTGTGCCTGTATAAATACAGTGGAATTATTTGAAACCATATCGAATCGTTCATCTCTTTCACACTCTTTATTCCTTTCACTTTCTAAGATTTTTTTTCAACGTTTTTGTGCTATGTTTTGATTGCTGAAGTCGAGGCGTAAAGCTTGAAGTATGTAGTTTTCCAGATGATTTTTGCATAGAGACGCGAATGGATTCATGTTTACCTGTGCACTTATCTCATGCCTTTTTATTTTACCCGATAACGATTCAAGTTTTGTTATAAACTTACTTTATATATGTAGGGCTATCTACATGTACACTGTACACGTATGGAGACAATGAGTATTTAAGTGAGAAATTTAATTTTTCTGTGTCATATGGAGGAAACTTGGTATAGATTCATTAGATTCATTAAAGCGTTTTAGAAACTTGATTGAGGAGGGTATTAACTACGGATCACGCGATTTTCAAAACTGTGCGTGGGGCGTCTGCGTCTGCGTATATATTTGTTCCGTGATATTTCTCGAACAATTCTCAAAGAATTTTGATAAAATTTCATTTCTACTTTAGAAGCGAAAATTGTTTTTCGTCTTTATTCAACTATGGACAATTTAGCTCTAAAATTTTCGTTTTAAACGAAATATTTCAATCAGATAAAAATAACTCTAACTCTAATCTCTAACTATACTAAAAAAATTTCGATAATATACCGATAATAACTTGCGTTTTAATGGTAAGAAATTTTTTTGTTTTTTTTTCTTAATCAATGAATAATTGACAATTTTACGATAAAGCTTTCATCTGGAAGGAAATAGTTAATTTCGATAAATGAATATAATAGAATTTTTTATACGACTATACAGAGAGTTACAAAAATCTTATATTTATTAATAAACGTTAAATACATATATCACATAAATTATGATTCATTATAAATAAATATGTATACAATATTGCGAACATTGCAAGTCATTCTGATGACTAATTTTCGTTTTAAATATAAATATAACTATACTGAAGAATAATTATTTAAACGTAAGTCGATGAAAATAATTAATAATTCTGATACTAATATTAATCTCTTTTATTGTATACTTGGAATATTTAAAAACTTAATAACCGAATTCACGAATCCCTCAAAATGCAAACCTTGCAATTTTAAAAGTATTATCACACTCTAGTTTTTAGTGAAGAAAAATATTTTTTACTTAAATATCACTCAAAAACATCTCCTTGATTAAAATCATGAAATTATAAAAAAATAGTTACTGAATTTCAAGAATCATTACAAACTCTTCACTTTGCCATAGAGCCAACGAAGATATTTTGCACTAAAAAAGCTTCAATAAATATAATCACACGTATTAAAAAATGAATTCAAGTGCAGAAGGAACATTTTTCTAGTTTTCCAAGCCTATATCAAACACGTGGAATGATTTTAAATTTTAAAAGAAATCTCGTCACTCCTACCGAGTCAAAAAGTAAAGTTTCAACAGACATTTTAATTCAAAGAGAATACTTGAAGATTTTTAACGTGTCCACGGCCAGCAAGCAAATATCCTTTTTTGCTTTCAAACATAAACAAGTATCAACATATGCACACACAAGTAGCAACATAATGGCACCTTTAAACAGTCGGACTGACGTATTTTACGATTTAATTTTTAAAAAAAATTTTTTTCTACCAGAGGTGGCTAAAATATTTTGAAAAAATACTTCTTCGACTAGAGTAGAATAGTAGAGAGCAGCGTATTCGCGCTGTTTAAGAGTATGTGAAATTTATTAAAACTTCGGTGAATTATTTGAAGATCTTTAGCGAACAAGATTCATATTTTAATGAAATAGGATTAGTCCGTAGCTCATATAGAGCGGAAAACTTTCAATTAATCACAATTTGTATAAAAATGTATTTAAAATCCTTAGATTTATAATTTCATTCGTGTTTTCGCTCTTCCAACAATTACGAGTAGTTTTTAATGCTTAAAAAGTGAAATCGTACAGCTACTTCGTCATTTCAGTTGAAAGCACAACTCTTACAACATTCGAGAGTATAAATATTTTTTTTTATTCAAAATACTCATCAATGTTCTCGCACATTTTCTTGACAGATAATATCATCGTTGAGGCATTACAGCACATCTGTTCCAAATGTCAAATTGTTCATCAATGGAGAATTTGTTGGTAAAGTATTTATAGAATATCCATATCTTAAGGTAGTGTACAATTATTAAAAGAAAATTTCATATTTATAATTACACAGTTAACATGGTTCTCTCACAATTATGTATACTAAAAACACTGTTTAAAAAGACCCGACAGAAGTTAATATTTATCATCCTGTGTCAAGATTTAATTTTTTTCAATTTTTGACGTGGCCTCGCTGGTAAATATTACACCAAAATTCGGCCAACCGCATAACGATAGCGGCTAGAAAAAGCCTTACAAAACCAGCCAGTTCAAAAAAGGGCTTGAAAAACCTACAATTGACGAATTTGCAAGATTTAAATCTTAAAGATGTTATTTCTATGTCATTTTTATGGCTCTATGTAATATATATACACATACCTCTGTGTGTGTGTGTGTGTGTGTGTGTGTGTGTGTGTGTGTGTGTGTGTGTTATATAAATGTATGTTTTTCGAAAATATACATAAATGAGAGGTTACGTGCAATGTACATACATAAGTAGTAAGAAGGGCTATTTGGAAAGATTCCGGATACATCGTATCAGCCTTTTACCCCGTATCGGCCTTTCTTACTACACTACACTACACTATAAGCACCCCAGCTAGATAAGGCCCTACAAGGTAAGACTTATCTAGATACGGGGAATGTGCTTCCAGTGAAAAAGGCTGATACGGAGTAGCCGGGGAAAGACCCCGGCCAAATAGCTCTTCTTACTGCTTATAAGTAATGTGTATGAATATACTTATAGTACATAACCTCACTTCTTTCCACTTTTCTTCCTACATTCACATGACGTAAAATTTATATTTATCAAAAGTACTTCACAAGCAAAAGTTTTCAATTTTCGCCAGTATATGCTGAGGTAGTTGGCCAGTATAAATAAATTTGGTCAACCAATGCCTAACCTACATTATGAATTATGAATATTCGTTTCGATAATTCAATATGACGTAGAAGTATCAGTTTTGAATCTTAAAAATCCATAAAAAAATTCACCAGAAATTGGTCAACCGTTGCTATATGCAGATAGTTAAGAAATACAAAAAATCAAATTTAAAATCATCTTCTGATAACTTTGACTAAATAACGTCATGACAAAGTACAATTCAAAGTATTCCCCAAAGTGAATTTCAAATCACTATGTACGATCACGCATAACTTGTTCTGCCAGTCAAAGCAGGAAATTCAATTTTCTGTGTCTAGATAAAGTTTGAAAAAAAAAATCGTAATTTAAGCATTAAAATCGTGATGATATGAATAGATAAAAAAATTATGAAAAATTTTTTTTCAAGTCTAGTCTTAAAATAGAGATTATGTGAATGTCACACGTCGAGTATTTGACGATTATATAGTTGCTCGTTTGCGATAACGATCTATCGGATGATAATTGTTTGTTTTGCTTCACTTGTACAGCCGTTGACGCGAGAAACTTTAATGCATTTAACTCTGTACCTATATGTATACAAGTGCAAAATTAGCATGTTTACTGCTGGAGATCATATGCACTATATATAGACAATTTATCGTCCGTAACCCTAGTGGAAACAATTAATAATTATTAATAGCTGCGATATTTTGTTTTTGTCTTTAACAAAACAAGGCATTTTTTAACAAAATTATAATACTCCAAGATCAGACTTTTGGTTTAAATATTTGTTTGTAAAGTTTTGATCGTCATACTACAGAACAAACTACGTACGGAACATACTAAGCTTTTTAAATTATTCTACATTGCGTTTGCATTTATTAAAATGTATTTATTAAAAATATCTTTCTTTGGACAAGAAAATATTGACTTAAAATTATACAACAATATTTTCGCTTGAAAAAATATTTATACGAATGAAAATTTGCTTGAATACGTGTTAAATAATATTTTGAAAATCATTAAATGTATTTATTTCAATAAATTGTGTATTATTTAGTAAATTTTTTGTTAAATTCTATAAATATTTATGAATTTAAATATACAAATTCGTCATTAATAACAAATATTTTAACTAATAAATTTACATTCATATAAATATTATGTAACGTGTATTGTGCAGTAAATAATTTTTTTATCAAACAATTCTTTATTTCTATAAATATTTATTGAGATAAGTAAAAGAGAGTGTTTTTTTGGTACATATAAACCTTGTACACCTAGACGACCTGTTCACGAATTTGCAATATGAGCAACGAATTTGTATATTTAAACTAAATGAACCTTTAAGTAAATATTATACTTAGATTCAAGTATTATTTTAATTTTTCCATACATATTATTTTAGCTGATTCGTATTGACAAGCTATTGACAGCTACGTTTGTGATATATTATGATTTTCGCTAATTATTATACCAATGAATAGAACAAATATATTTGTGAAAATTACAAAATAATGGACTGAATCACGATGCGTTTGAATAACGAAGATTTATGTATAAAAGTATAAATTTACGATCGAATAATCCCATTGAGGAAAAAGAATTCGTATGATCGATTTCGTATGATTTTCATTTTTCCCTTGTTACATGCGAGGAATGTGCAAATTTCACAGAAGTATAAAGTCACGGAGCAATAATCCCGTCGAGGAAAATAATTTTTTTGAACGCGTTAACTTCGATTCAGGTATTATGAGATATTCGAAGATAAAAAATTCAGTCCCATAGTCCGTAAACGTATAGATCTAATAATCCACGTGCATTTTTAATGGCGAAAGAAAAGAAAGTAAGAAGGAATTCCAAAACTTATAGTTGTTGCGTAAAAAATGTCCCTTATTTAATGGCGAAACGACTATACTGTTGTCGACCAACGGATACTCAATTTTGATGAAACTAAAAAAGATCAGTCAACGATGGTATTCAGTAATTACGCATTGGAGATTTTTGATTTTTAAGTTCAGAATCAAACCGGTTTGTAAATTATGTCCACGTATATTAAAGTTGATGTAGACAAAGTCTATCGGGTAGTGAAAGTTGTGCACTTGGTAATTTTTTGATGAGTTGATATATAGATAGACGCTGTTTACATTTGTATTATTACTAAATTCATTTTTTCTAAGCTTATTAATTACCGTTATTGATAAGGATAATTATTTGTATACATTCTAGGAGATATACGAAACATATACCGCTACGATATTTCGTCGATTATTTTTATTAATAGCTGTGATTATGTGTTACTGCTCGATATACTATGAAAAAAATGTTTACTGTGTGGAAATAAAAATTTCCTTGAATTATGCATTAAATAATTTTTTAATTTTATAAATGTTTATTAAACATTAATTTTCTTACGAATAATGAATCTATATACTGAAACAAGTGTTAGCGAAAATTTAAATTACAATTCGAACATAATATTAGAACGTAGATTAGAATGAATACTTCTTAGGACCATAGAAAGAAATCACTTAAATTACGTAGCAGATACTTTCATTCGCTAATTTCATGGACATTTTGTAAAATTTTAACGTATAATCGACGAAATTTTCTGATTTATCTGCATTACATAGTAACATACATAATACCTCGAAGATAAAATAGAATTGAATTGTGAATTTTATCAAAATAACCTTGATTTCTAATGTTTTCACTAGCATTAATTTGTAATATTAATTGAATTATCAGAAAAATGATTAGAAGAAAAAAGATTAGCCAATTGACAGTATAGTAAAATTGCTATAAAAATTTTCAATGATTATTTGAATGAATGTAATTTTGACATATTTGCGAAATCAATCAAGTAACGATGCAATTTATATTTAAAGTAAAAAATGAATATCTGCATAGCCTCATACAATTAATAGATGGCTCTTGTATTGTTTAAAAGCTCAATTATTGGGATTTTTAATTCACATATTACGTTTCTCTGAAGTGATTTTTCTCACCGAGATATACATGTTTAGTGAAATACATAGATGGTTGTTGTTGTTGTTTCAAATCCCAATCTCAAAGTTTATGTAAAATGGCGACAAATTGATATTTGGGCTAATCTTATTATAATTTGATTAATAAACGCAAACGTAATAATCGTGATTTCAGAGTCAAAAAGTACGAAATTTACGAATGTGCATGATCCAGCTACCAATGAAGTTATCAGTCGCACACCCAAAAGCACAGAATCGGAAATGTTAGATGCTGTAGCTAGTGCAAAAACAGCTTTTAAAACATGGCGACAGAGCAGCGTAATGACTCGTCAAACATTGATGCTCAAATACCAATCTCTCATACGTGAACACTCGGTAAGTCACAGATGACAGTTAATTAAAAAAAAAGCTCATTAAGAACTAATTATTCAAAACAAAATAATCTTAAATGCACTTACAACGTATCCTCGCTTTACTATTCACGCATATTTTATAATGGCATTATTTTCTTAACAGAAAGAGTTAGCCATGAACTTGGTGCGAGAAAACGGTAAAACACTCGCTGACGCTGAAGGAGATGTGCTACGTGGTCTTCGTGAGTGATTTACACTTTCGCTCTAATTTAATGTAATATTCACTAAATAGCATAACCGACATTGTTGAATGTTACAACAGAAATTGTAGATATGTGTGCTGGTATACCCAGCCTGTTGCTTGGTGAATCGATCAATAACATCGCTACAGATATGGACACGATCTCTTACAAAGTTCCCGTTGGTGTAACCGGTTCCATTTGTCCATTTAACTTTCCGGCGATGGTTCCACTTTGGACTTTTCCTATAAGCATAGCCTGTGGAAATACAACTATACTTAAACCTTCTGAAAGGGTGCCAGGTGCCTCTATGATTTTAGCGGATCTATTTAACAAAGCTGGTGCACCACCTGGTTTACTGAATATTATTCACGGTCAGCACAAGGCTGTCGATTTTATCTGTGATAATCCTGATATTAAAGCTGTGTCGTTTGTTGGTTCCGATCAAGCCGTAAGTTTGTTGATAATTTATTTCCGGATCTCTTCCTACTCGACGATCATAAAACTCGATGTATTTGTAATTTAGGGGAAATATATATACGAAAGAAGTAGCGCCAATGGAAAGCGCGTCCAGTGCAATAACGGAGCGAAGAATCATTGTGTCGTTCTACCCGATGCTAATAAAAATAAGAGTATATCTCAGATTGTTGGTGCAGCATTTGGTGCTGCTGGTCAACGTTGTATGGCCCTCTCAGTTGCTGTCTTCGTTGGCAAAAGTAACGAATGGATTCCTGAGATAGTGGAAGCTGCGAAACACTTAAAAGTTAACGCTGGTCATATTCCTGGAACAGATCTTGGTCCAGTTATCTCCCCACAGTCGAAGAACCGAATTTTGGAACTAATTGAATCTGGTGTAAAAGATGGCGCTGATCTACCACTCGATGGACGAGGAATTAAAGTTCCCGGCTTCGAAAGAGGAAATTTCGTTGGACCAACAGTGATAAATAATGTTAAGGTAATTTCTGAATTGAAATTTGATCCTATTAATGAATACGTCAAAGTCTGCAATTATTAATAATCTTGTATTACTTTACCCTACTAGCCTCACATGAGGTGTTACAAGGAAGAAATTTTCGGACCCGTTTTAGTGTGTATGAGCGCCTCCTCTCTAGACGAAGCGATTGAATTAATCAATGCTAATCCTTACGGCAATGGAACTGCAATTTTCACAACAAATGGAGCTAGCGCTAGAGCATTTACCGATAGAATTGAAGCTGGGCAAGTAGGTGTCAATGTTCCGATACCGGTGCCACTACCTATGTTTAGTTTCACAGGAAATAAAAAATCTTTCTTCGGTGACAGTCATTTCTACGGCAAATACGTGAGTAAAAGTTATATTTTTTATTTTTTTTATTAAAATTACTTCATTCATGGTACGATTTCAATCGTTCAATTAATTATAATTAATTGAAATTTTACAGGGTATTAATTTCCACACACAAACAAAAACAATTACTCAATTATGGCGTGCTGGCGACGCTACAGATATTTCTACTGCGACAACTATGCCAACGATGCAGTGAATGTACAGAACAAAGTTTTATATACATAGTAATGTAAAACAAAATCACAAATTACGTGATTTCGATAAAACAGAATACCTCTAAGAATGTTAATAAGAACATGTTTTTGTAGAAATAAATAATGACGTTGATTAATGTTTAATAATTTAATAGAAATTAATAATGTTGTTTAATTTTTATCAAGCTGCCTTGTTGATCGAATTTTAACTGAAATGCGAAAAATTGTTTTTTTAATTAATAGTTAAGTTTAATTTATTAAATAATAGTATCGTTAAGTTTTAAGATTCCATTCGAAAAGCTCGCAATTTAACTTAACTTCGTAATGATTTAATAACTTCATCTCCATATTCAAAGTACCTATTAAAAATATTAATTTTTCATCGATGACGTAAAATGTTACTAGTTTGGTTTGAACAGTTTGTGTTTCATTACTATGTCTGTGAATGTCTTGATTTAACTAATTTTAACTCATTAACAACTAAATTTATGAAATTTCTATCTTATTATCGAATCTTATTAACAAAGCAAAAATGAATATTAATACGACCAAACTTATTTAATTGTCATTTTTGGAGGAGTTCTTTCGATTGAATTGGGTTCAAATGCCCCAGAAAAAATAATAACGGTACTTTCTGAACTGTGGGCAAAATAGTTGTAGTTAAAAGAAACATGTTTTCAAGAACATTTTTTATCATAGAACGGTGGCATTAGATATTAGAATTTTAATATTAAAAATATTAATATGTCTAAATATTTCGGATCCACGTCGAAAATAAAGAAATTCTCGTTTGAGTTTAAAGTTAGATTGATTGAATATTTTCAGAATTTGATGAAAGATAAGGATAGGATAGATAAGCAGATTTATACGACGACTCACAGTCGATGACAATTAAGATTAGAGTATGTATACAATGTTTCTCACAATCTTAAGTCGTAAATATGTGTTATTTTGAATGTTAATGAAGGATCGTCGGTAAGATGATGACGGAGAATTTCGAAACGGCTGGTACTCGGCGCCGGAGAAGAGGAGCGAGACTTCTCGAAAAAGATGATAATCATCATGGAAGTAGATCATCGTGCAGAAAAGCTCCGACGACGATAAACTCGAGGGAGAGAACACTCAGGAGACTTGAAAGTAACGAGAGATTATTTACGATACCAGAGGCGTTAGCAAAATGGGGTACAAAATGTGTCGTCGGTATATACTTTGCGTACCCCATTGCAGTGGCGCCTTTGGTGTCTAATTAACCTTCATTTTCTTTAGCGTTACCTTTTAAGCATAACATTTTAGCAAAGTACTCGTGGATTTGTTCGCTATTACTACACATAATGCGTACTTAATATCGTGTACAAAGAGGGTTGCATAAAGTCAATAATGATAAATATTATTTTATTTAATCGAAAATATGTTTTAATATTGTATGAATAATATAATATAAAGGCTACATTACAAAATATATAAGTTGTTCTAACGTTAATAATAATAATCTTATCAAGGGGTAACACCCTTAAGGAGTAGTCGGAGCTATCGTTTCGGACCAATTTTAAGTGCAACTATTAGCATAGCAGTCGGTTGATTAGTTCCTCCAAAAAAATTATGCACTTACATACTAAAAGGCTTCTTGATTGCTGCGGTTGTGACTATAACCTCACCTATAACTGCAGTGCCAACTATTCTATTATACTAACTAATTACCTCAGACTACTCCTTTATATTGGCCCAGCTACCGGAAGATTTAGTTTTTTGGTGCAGAATATGGTATGTACATTAGAAGTCTATTATTACATATGTATAATTATGTATATCTTGTATAGTACAGTCTTCTTCAAAATTTTCAGAACAAAATATGTTATTTTACGCATAGACTTCTATTCCGTTTTTATTTTATATTCGAACACTAATATCGACTAAAAATATGTATTTTTTAACCTTTAACCCATCATAACCAGAGGAAAAATATTTATATTTAAATTATGCAAAAAGTACATAATTCAATTGACAACCCATTGAAGAATACTGGTATCGGTTCCTCCGCTTGATATCAACCGAGTATCATCCTGAAGAAACGATATGTTGGTCACATTGTTCGAATGGCCACTATAGTTATGAAATAGAGACTGAAATTCAAAAATAATAAGTAAGTACAATAAAAAATACAATAGTATGTGCATATTTTGTAATTAATTTAGATTGATAAGTATTCATTTTACATATAATTTAATTGCGAATTCTCCATTATTTGTTATTTTTTAAATATGATAATAACTAGTTAAACCAAGAGGAAAATTTTGGTTTTAACTAATATACTTTGTAATGGCGTTAATAAAAGGTGAATTTGACAAAATAAAAAATGTTTGCGCTTGATCTAAAATAATGTTATAAATAGTATGTACTAACCTTTGGTTGGCAAGCTGGATAACTAAAAAGTTTCACTTTTCCTATACTGTCCCCAACAGCAAGAAGTTTTCCATCTCCATTTCTACTGCAACTACTAATATCAATTCCATCAAGTCCATCCGACCATATGCCAATGGTTTGAAAAGAAATTATGCAAGTATGAGAAGCCCATTCAGTATCTCTTAAAAACGAGGCTTGTGCAATTTGTCTGCATACTCCAGCATTCCCTGTAAAATTGATGTTATGTAGCTTACAAAGTGGGTATTTTCATTGAACTTACAATGTATTAGGTAAGATTAAGAGAATGAATGATAACTTTTTATTGGATACTAAATCCCATTTCGCCACAATTCTAATAAACAAATTTAGAAGCTGACATAAAGAGACTGTTATATTGCATCATGGATAGTTTCTCTTGGGGGTTATATTGAGGCAAAAACCGTGACATGGGGTAAACGGGATATTAGAATTAGCTACTTTCTTCGATGTGTCCAAATTATACTTGTCTTCGGGGCGCTATCGCATTCCTTAATTACACATTAACCAAATTATTGCAATAAACTCTATGAACTCTATGTATTGAAATTAGATTAATTTTTGAAAATATTTTAAATACTTACAGTACAATATTTCGTAATTCCTGCTATTACTTCTTAAATGTTGGCCATCGACAGACCAATCCAAATGTATTACACAACTTGAATGGCCCTAGAAAATAATGCACTTCTATATTTTACTACAATTATAAATTTTATATTTTTATAAAGGTATGTATAAGAAAAGTTTACATTATTTATGCAATTGAATAATAAATATGATATTTAAAGGGCACATAATATAACACAGGAAAATTTGTTGAGTATCGTTCTACTAATAGAAATAGTATAGATTATTATAGTTTGATTGTATTTGATTGAACTGATAATATTATTTTAATTATTCGTATTTACCATGCATCGACCAACGCGGCTATACTTGGTTGCATCATCATTAACTTGATATATATAAATATTGTTGTCTCTAGATCCCAAAGCAAGTAGAGTTCCATCTGGAGAAAATTTGACTACCTACAAATCAATTGATTTATGAATAAACAATATTTTGTATTACATTTTAGATTTGTTGTTATAGCGTATTCATATCAGTTATAGATCTAGAATGGGTTTGTTACATGATGTAAAACAACTTTGAGGCTGTTTTTGTTACGTAGAATGTATAAATATTGCAATAAAACATTTTGGATAATTTTTATAGCTATTTTCAGTATCTAATCATTATAAGTTTTTGAATTACTATCAGAATATTGATTGAAATGATAATACTATTATTTGAATTAACAAAATATTAACAATAATTACACTTACTTGAAGTGGTTCAGAACCATCGTTATGTTGGCAGTAAAGTTCACGCGTTTCGCTATCTATAACCAGCCATTTTCCAGAAACGCACCCGACAACCATTATTGTACCTTTAGGTGAAAAACAAACGCTTTGCGCTTGTTCCTATAATTACGATAATAAAATCTTGTTAAATATGAAAGAAGTATAATATTTATTAGTTAAATATCTTAGAAAAATGCTTACCCCAATATCTTTGCTCCATACAACGGTATGACTGAGACTATCCCACATTTGTAACAAACGATCATGTCCGGCTGTAGAGAATTGAGGTAGTATCGGATGCGAAGCAAGTCCCCAGACTTCTTCCGCGTGTCCTAGCATAGCTGGGTTAAAACCAACGTTAAAATTACCCACGAGTATGCAGTTTCTGGTTGTACCCACTAAGAATTGATTGTTCTTTCCTTCGATGACAGTCCGTATTCCACCAAAGTGTTCTTCGATCTGTAGTTTTTCAATGGAAATAGTAATATTTTGTTAATTACAATTTAGCTGTATTAGATTTTAAAGAAATTCTGTAAGTTAGAATTTCAAATTTAGTTTTTCTAGATAGTTTTTTGCAAAAATACTTGTGTTAATATGTAGTTAAATATTACTCCAAAAAATTGTAAATATAACTTTAAGAAAGTCGTTGCAATGTTGAATTCTAATTTTGTGTCATTTTAACCTCTCGATTGTATTATATATAATTCAAATACAGCACGTACGTACACATAGCAATCGCATTTAAGATTGAAATGTACGCTACAATTGCATAAATTTAGTCGTTAATGGGTTAAATCTACACAGCTTTTCCGCAAATCCACACTTGATATTCATGCAAACTGTACAAACCAAACTAGTAACAGTTTACGTCATCAATGATAAATTAACATTTACCTTTGGGGTACATTTATATGGATATACGATTATCCAGAATATAAACGTAATCAATAACCAAAAATTGTCGATTTCAAATATGCTTATAGGAAGTTTACTACGCGCAAGCCATATGGTGTACGGTGATTAACGGATTCATTGTATCAGCTTAGGTCCCACAACTGTTCAATTACATATTTATTTCTTACCTGAGCTTCTGAATGTATGACGCTTAATGTTGTATCTAGAAGTACTATTCTTCCATCTTTTCCACCACCAGTCATAATTGTTCCATCTTTTAAAACGCACATTGTGAATATAGAACCTTCGTGTAGAGTCCTAATTACTTTAGTTATTGTATTAGTGCCTGGAAAATAAATAATATAATAAATTTATTAATTCAATGCCAATAGAATACGAGTGTAAAATATATTTTTCCGATTTAAAAAGAGAAAATGATCAACTTTACGCTGTACATTCATTACACTTCATTAACTTTACACTTAAGCGTACCTCTTGCCCATAGAATAATATTGCCATTACTGTCACCAGTAAGAACATCTCCATTTTGATTAAAAGCAAGGCAAGTAACATATTTAGGTTTCTCACGACTCTCAAATAATCCCAGACGTTTATATAGGAGTCCACCACTGTCAAGAGTCCAGAATGATATGTGACCTTTTCCGCAAGTAACAATATGATTTCTTTCCAATGGATGCCATTCAGCACAAACTACCGTATCGACTGAACACTGAAAAATTCATGAAACCCATACAATTAATGTATTAAATAAGACGTTACAAACTGTAGTTATAACAAGGAAATGATTACATTACAAATGACATTATACATTTCTGAGTCTGTATTAATTTATATTTAATTAATTAAGCATACTGATAAAAAAGAAGATGGTTGCCCCTTCTTATGAAATGTCAAAGGGCTACAATTGCAAATACAAATTTACATAGTATACGCGTTACTGATCAATGCTATAATCAGAGAAGTGAATTTGGAATTCCCTTAAACAACGTATATTATATTTCATTTTATTCAACATATTTACCTTGGTCTCGGTCAGTTTTTGCCCACGATCACTCTTTTGCCATTCCCAAATCGAAATATTGTGGTCTGAAGATTCATCAACGACGGCTAAGAAGTTGCCTCCATCAGCTTTGGAAAATGACAAACAACAAATTGCTTTGCCAAATTCACCATCACCAATAATACGCAGAGTTATCAAAGTTACTGAATTCCATATTCTTATGTGAGCCTATTAAATGAAAAAAGTATCAATTGAAAAATGTGAGAATAATTTTTGATAAATAAACGAAGATTTCTGCATTTGGTAGATAATAATAGTACATAATAATAGACAAATCGCAAGAAAAGTTGTACTTTACCGTTGTCTCTCTTTTATCCAAGCTCGAAGATTGACCGGTAGCCACCAATAATTTATTTGGATGAATAGCTATGCTAAAAAATACAATTATCCGAAATAGATATAAGTAAGTAAATAATCAAAAATAAATAAATAACGATAGTGATAAATTAAATTTCATTTTGTAATGCAAAGAAGATAAATTACCATTTTATGTCATCATCGTGTCCAAGGTAATGACGTTGACTGTGTTCATCTGTATTATAAAGTATAGCAACTGATGCAACGAAGTAAACGACTTCGCCTGTTGGTAGTAAATGCAAGTTATTTCTGCAGTCTCTGCCTCGGTACCCGTAAACCCAGTCTAATTTTAATTTGGTATGAGGTGCAACATTAACTTTATGTAGATCGTATGCCTTGAGGTATGTTGACAGTGCGTATAGATTAACTGAATGGTTTTCAAAATACATACGAATCGTACATTCTTCTTCGTCATATTCCATATCGCGTGAGCTGGATTTAAAGTACATAAAAATTTATTATTTTAAAAATTACTATTATTATTAATGGTATAAATTCATAGGTAATTATTTAAAAAATAGCATATTTTATTATGCACTATTGTTTTTTCTACGCTTTAAATGTGAGCATGAGTTAGGAGCTTTATTAAATCCTTCCTCGATTACTACCCTAGAATATTATAAAATATTTAGTATATTGTGAAATATGACCCTACGTACCTACCTACGGAGCAACTTATTTTTATTTTATATAAAAAGTATATGTATAATTTTCCGGGTCCAGAAGCCGCGGTCGGGGCACCGAACTGTCCAGCCATGAATCGGATACTACGATGAGTAAGGGATGAATGCTTTTGATGCACACCAGGGTTTAGTGGGAAGGTTGCGATTGCAAACACTCCGGGACATTGATTGGTCCAACGTCAAATACGGAATGGAGACCTTGTATGAGTGGAGATAATTGGGAGAACTCGAGACTTCTCGCGCAGATCGGGTCAGGGTTCGGATGTCTAAAACATTTTGGTATGAGATCAGGAAAGGAAGATTTGGGCACACGCGGATGACCACATTATGACGCAATGCTCGAGATTTTGTACCCTTAGAAATCAACATCTGGGGAACTGATTCATGACCCAGAAACAATACGGTCCGTTCAATCGGTTTCCATTCTTTCGTTCTGTAGAAAGGCGAGACTACCTGAGCAGGACGAACAACTGAAGTTGCAGATGGTACAATAGATTTTGACCTAAGTGCCGGAATGATATTCTAGCTTATTTTCAGGCATCTCTATGCTTTTATTACAAATCGTTGAAGATACCTTGTGTAATACATTGTAGTACATCTTACTGCGCAAGCGTACTACGAAATGACGCGTGCCTGAACCAGAACATAGTTGGACCAAACTGTCCAAAACTATCGAGTAATCGAATTAAGGGTTAACCATCCAATTAATGTTATCCAATTTTGACAATAAAAAGTATTTTTTATCTTCCTAAGCAGTTACGTTTTTAGATCTCTTTACGCCATCTTAAATATCATTGAATTAAATATATATACATATGCGTTTACTATTTACCTTTCCTAATTACCTTTCAAATAAGCCATGCAAATAAGTATTCATATGTATCATATTATAAAAAAAATAATTACCTGTGTTTTATGCTGTTCGGCGACGAAGACTTAAACAAGTTGAGCAGTGATTTTGTAGATGTCAGTAGTCTAAAGTATCGGATAACAAAAATTAGTATTTCAATTGGACTTATTTTAATGCAGTTTGGGTTTAAGGGAAGCAATACGATATAATAAAAAAATTAATTTTTATCAAATATAATCTCTTTCAGACAACATATTAACTTTTTAGTAGTAAATTTTGTAATGAAAAATCTCACACTTAGTTGTATCAATAATCGTTTGTAAGATTATCTGATTTTTTACAAAATTATCCGAAATTTCTACAAGGAAATAAATAAATACCTTCCTAACTAATTGCTTTAGTTTAGAAGCAATGTACAGTGTAATAAGAGAAATATTAAGCATACTTAGTAGATGATAGCTGCGGACTATTTCCTGGAACAGATGGTGAGTGAGTAAAATCTCCAGTAGACGACCATCGCTTCGCTCTTCTGAGGCTATTATGCTGATCAGTCGCTTTAATTGTAGTTAGCCTGGAGTAAACATTTACCGTTCTATTTTAATATTTCGATTATTTAATGAGGAATAACATTAGCGAATACTTTAGTCGAATGAAAGAACTTATTTAAATGTATACCTTGTAGTTGGTAACGGTGTACCTCTTGGACTAGACGACGGTACTGGTGATACGCTGTTACTGCTTAGACTATCTGAATGTAATGAACTCGTAGACTGATAATGAACTGAACGCCTAATAAGAAATAAATAAATTATTAAATTGCAATTTTAATCGGAATTTCCCATGGTTGTAAATAAAAATACCCGGAGCTACCTTTATAGTAATTAACGAGAGAAAACCCCGATTGACGATTTTTAAAAATAAAACTGTAAGTCATTAGATTAGTTACAAACGTTAAGTAGAACGGGTAAGACAAAAAATGTATTAGTTAATATACCGTACTGCTATTACATACAACTATTTGTTTGCAACGTATTAACGACATAAGATCTCTTAATAATGTAAAAAAATAATGTAATTAATCAAGTAAAATGGATATTTTACCTAAGAGGAAGTTGTGATGGTGTCGCATAGCCTATCGATTGTTTTTGGCCTACAGGAGACATCAATTTACTTTGCGAACTTTCGTGCGCAAATTGCCCGGTTGTTCGCTCTCTAATGTGGCGAATTTCTCTGGAAGAATTTGGATCTGCAATATAAATAAAAATAATAAAACGTTAGATCTTTTTAAATAATTATTCGAATTATCTTAAGTATTATGCAATACTAGTAACTTCATGGTGTTAAAGAATATTTTTGATAATTAAGAAATGATAATTTTTATTTTCACCGATGGCACAGACATTTTCATCAAGAACCGCGACAGCATCCCGAAGTCGAGTTAAATTACTGTTTGCGAATCGAATGAATTTATTAAATAGAATAGAATTACATATGCAAATTAATTCTTAAATAAGGTTCAAAATAAATGAATATATTGTTCACAGGTTTAAACTCACTTTTGATAGGAGTATGGCCATTATTTGAGAGTGAAGGCACGATCTTTTCATTTTTTTTTAGATTTCTGTTTTGGCCTGGTCTATCACGGGTTTCTAATTCTGTTAATCTTTGAAGCGCATCTTCCAAAGCAGCACGTAAACAAATAATTTCATTTTTTTGTGATAAAACTTGCTGTTCGAGACTAGCCACTCGTCCATGCAATGCGCTTGTTTCGTATTCTAAAATTTCATCTGAGAAAAAATATATTAATAAATTCATTGTTAATGGAAATAATATAAAATTTATATTACCAATCATAATGGAAGGATGGCCCAATAATTTAGACCGAATATTTACTGACAATTAGGTTATTTTTACGCTTTTTCTGCTACATCTATTTTGTTTAAATATTACTTGATCAGAGATTATCCTTTAGATTGGTTAGGGTTCCATACATGCTCCCTGTCAACCTTGACTACTGTAAAAATAAAAGTATCAGAAAATGTATAAATAAATTTTTTACTATTTTATATTAATTATCTTCGTACGGAGCTAGTTATAGCACAGACAATGTTTTAATTCAGAGAAATTTCTAAAAATTTATAATTACTACTTGCAATATTACAAATTATGACGGTTACAAAAACAAATAGATGTACAATTTTTTGTGATCAAGTGATTCTGTACAACTTTCACAACAATACGAAATTCCCGCGGCGACTGCGAATTGTTCAGAGGTATAATACTTGACTTCAATTATACTTTGAATTCCAACTTTCTAGGAATCAGTTTAATCATTTGGGATGATATTAGAAATTTTAGAATTATTTATATTTATAAATAAAATATAAAATTACACTAGGAATTCATATTCGCATAACTTTTTAATTTTTTTTAATTAATTCAATATTGTATCTCAGTAGCTAAATCTGGAATAGTAGTTTTCAGTTTAATAAACAATTAGCCCATCCTCAGTGACCTTTCTCGATTTGTATTATTTATTAAGGCAGTTATGACGTCCCCTTAAAAGAATAATATCATAACTACTGAAAATTCAACTCACAAAAACTCCTTCAAATTGAAAGCAGTAAACAAGGTAGATGTCATCGATAAAAAATATATATTGGGTCTCCGAGAGTGGACACTGGACGTCGGCCTCCAAACACTGTGCATCGTACGCAGATAAATCTAAGAATAGAATTTATGCAATTCAATTATTCAGATAATAAATCACTTCGAAGTTAAACAGGTAATTGCTACATAAATTAACTATTATTCTAGATACATGCATTATTCCAATTACGCTAGTGTAAATACCCTCAGGGATAGAGTATGTCGCATACAACGCGATCTAGGCTCCAGAGTAGAATGTCTCCAAGTAACAATTCACAAGTTGAGATCTCAATTCCTTAGATAGAACTGGTCGAAAACTAGTTTTTTCTAAACGAGATTACAAGATGACGAAAATACCTCATGAAAAATCCTTTACCGAAAAAGAACCTATTTTTCATTATAATTTATAATAGATAATCGTATGTTCTCTCTTTGTATACCAACGCTTTGATCATTTCTTCCCAAAAAATAAAGTTATTTCGACACTACATTAATATTTGGTGACGTGAAAAACGATATATATATAGTTATACGTTATACATAATACATGCTGTAAGATGCGTGCGCACTAGTACATGACCTATACATATACATATGTTTTTGTACCCCATCCCGAATCCCGAACCCCGTAGCGGTAGTCGGCTTGTTTTCTAACACGTAACACCTACAATCTCTTAGTACGATGCGCGCGCATCCGTACATAGTTATGCAATATCCATTGAACCCCATGTCGCTAGTACCTATAAAGATACAATAACTTTGTACCCTACTTATTCATGAATAGGCGAATAAAAATTATTGAAAGAAATATACGAAAAAAGACAAAAAGCAGCAGCGGCATCAAAAACATGGCAAATGGAAAAAAGCTGAAGAAATTGAAAAGTGGGCTGGACAATTATATCGTTCTGTGATCGCTTTTTAAAGGTAGTGCCATTTCAAATAAATGTTGAATTTATTTAAAAAATATAAATAAAAATAAGTAAACAATTTAAAAAATTCAATACTTTGCATTGTATTTTCTTAATTGTTTGTTGAAATCAAGTTCTATATCATAGTTATCAAAGTCATAGATATAATTATGAATTTTTGAGTTTATCTTTTGCGTTAGCTTCTCATTATTATTCTCATTATTACTCCAAGCTGTATTTTTGAAAAGTATTAATCTAAGGACCTAGTAATATAATTAATTAGAGGTCCTTTTAAAACTATGCAAATTTTTTAATAAATCTCACTAAAATAAAAATTCACTCAAATAAAAATTTTAATAAGATAAAAACTTAAAAAATTAGTAGAAGTATAATGAAAATTAGTTTTTAATACATGCATGAAGGTTGCACTAGAGATATGCACTAGAACATGGTTTGTAATATTTCTCTATATGCAGTTGTGTTATACGAAAATAGTGCTTATAAATATACGTATGATTATACATAAAGAAATATGAAAAAGTAGAAATTATCCTTGACATAATAAACATTATAACAATCTAAGAACGTAACCCAATATATTCACTTGCAGTATTGAAAAATAATAATTTATTTCATGTTAGAATTGACTGAATTTGTTTATCTATTTATTTTATGTGAACATCAGCTGATAATTCATGCAATGATAGGTACCGAATGCATATGTTATTACTGATATCACTGTAAATATGTATTAATAATCCACAAATATCTTTTATTCGCAACATTAAATTTAACGTAAAGTCTTGTCATAAAAATTGTAAATCTATTATGAATTTAAATTGCTTGTTTCTATCATGAAAATATTTTTAGTTATTCAAAAGGATTAATCTACTTTTACATATATTTTCATAACAGTGTTTGTAATATTTATTATGTTATATAACACGTTCAATACAAAATCTTTCATAGTATTGTCTAATTATATTTTAAGAGCAACGTAATATATAACAAATCAAAGTAACTTTCATTAAACTTACCTAACCGAATGTTCCTCTGCATAAATAATAGATTACGATAACTAGCTTTTACTTAGAAAGTATCGTTTAACTGTAACAACTATATGTCATAATATTGAATAAATTCCATTATATCTCGTGAAATTAATGTATATTTTACAATAATCTGTGTTGAAACAAGTTAAATATTTGTATGTTCAATGTATCACAATATTATGTCTAACGGATAAAAATTTATCCGTTTTGCATTATTGTATGTATAAAACATCCTTACAGGTGTTGTGTAAATTATCACGAATTTTCAAACATTCGGTAGAAATATTCTGGAGCATTTGTGCAAAACTCTATACTTGTATAAATATACAATCACTTAGCACTTTCTCAACGGAAAAACTAAAACTATTAGTTCAATATAAATAACAATATCGTTGAAGCCTTTTCTATACTCTAAAGACTGTTTAACAGGTGGTACTATTCGTTACTGTAACTGGGTGTATTCCAAGTCGATTTACACTGCAAACGTACACCGGCCTGATTGCCGACACTTACCGATATTTTATGCCTTGAAGTTAGCACGTACGGAATACAGAACCTGCTTACCTGCTACAAAGTTCTATGAAGTGAGGCGCAAATCTGTAGCTGTTGAACAGTTATGTACGACGAGTTTGAAACGTAAATAATAATTAGTTTTAACGTGTAAATTGTTATAAAGAGCACATTTATAAGAAAGGTTATTTCTGTATACCGTGGTATGGGATTATACGAAGCGGAAGATAAATGATGGATAGTGATGGTTAAAAGATAAGGACTGCCGATTTTTCAATCGGTTAATTAATTTATAGAAAGGATTGTGCAGACGTAAAATTTTTATTTGAAATTGCTCCAACTAAATGTGGAATTCTTTAAATTTCCTTTAGTTTATAGATTATATAAAATGAGGTCAGACGTGAACTTAAAATATTATCAATATTGACGCTTAATGCGAAGATAGAATATTTTTCCTGATACCAGAAGATCGCTTCAACGAAATATGAGATTTCTCTATTTGAACTTTGACTATAAGATTAAAGTTTTTTCAAGAAATTATTAAAATAGAGTTTACTGCGTGTTTAGACTTGTAATGTCGTGGTGCACGTGCAACGCCATCTGCTGTTACATTTTAATAGATCGTAGTCGTGTTGATTGTCATTTTTAACAAATGATCATGAACAATTAACTTCATATTAATTCAATTGTTTAATGGTAAAAGTGAAGTTGCTAGTTTTGGTCGATTGCATTATTTGCTTCACAACTAAAGGGCGTAATGGCATTTTATGATAAATACTCAATTAAAATGTTAATTATTTATTTTTAACTTATCCATTTCAAGTATTTTGGCTTAGAATAATTAGTAAACTAACAATAACCCACGAAGGTTATATTTGGGTTACTGTTTTCTTGCCATAGGTAGAACTAGGCATACAAGTAAGTTTTTGCTTTTACGATTTTACGAAAATAACATCGAGATTCTGCTGTAGTTCGTAATCAAAGTAGATCAAGTTCTTCAAGATACAAGGACTTGTCTCTAATGGAGTGACAGTGTTATATTTTTTACGTTCTTATTTTCCGCTAGAGGGCGCGTTGTCTCTGGACGTATTTATTTAAAAATAAGTAATATTAAGCTATCTATATAAAGTTTATTCTCAAATTTTTAAGTTGGTTAATATTGTTGAGTGTAGACTTTAATGTAATTTACTCATTAGGGCTTTGTGTTTTCAAAGAATGCCACCAGGTGTGCAAACTTATTCAATAAAAAAACGTTATATTTTAATGCAACTATCTCGATCAATCAATGTCGTAAGTGTTATTGTTTGTACTTATCTGCAGATGTTATTAAAATTACTTTCGAATGTATATTATGATTTATTGTGATAATTGATTTAATTCTTGAGAATGTAACAACTAAAGAAAATCCGGTCTTGCCCTCATGAACACGTCTTAACCGACTAATTAGGTTTAACATCTTATGGGTAAATTAGATAAATTCATAAATGGTTAACCGTATTTGTTTAATCAGTAGATCGTTAATTCTTAATCTAGAGATCAATGATATTTTTAGAACACTTTCATTGCACGAATTACTAAAAAAACCCGATTCATTGCATTTAATAAAGTATTCATTAACTTAATTTAGCTTTTAGTTGTCATTGATATTGTTATACGAAAGAAAACATTACTTACTATCCAGCTGTTAAAAGTTTCGTAACATATATAATATGTACATATATGGGATCACGAAAAAGAGCCCGTCTTGTAACATTTCAAGATGAAACCTATTGAAACATCTGTGAAATGGCTTCATCACGAAGAGTTATTAAAAGTTCGGTTGTTTTTGGCACACCCTATATACATAGGGTGTACATTTGTATACACAAAACAAAAAAGATTTTCTACCTTTTATAACACGGACGGCAATATTATTTCTTAATAAAATGTAAAAGAATCTTTTTTAAAGGAATGTAAGAGAGTATGGATACATAACATATAATTTTTTGATTGACTATCAGTACAAGATTTCGGCCATTTCAGCTATTAGCTTGTTATATTGATAAATATAACAAGTTAATAGCGGTAATTTAAATAAAACATTTATGTATTACTTCAAAATTAGAAAAATTTATTTTATTCGAGTATGATAGCACACATAAATAAAAATTTAGTTATTGACATAAAGAAATTACTTCAGTAAGTTAATCTGGAATATGAAACAACATAAGTCATCTTCTTTCTCTGTGTTCCATAGTTTCCATTTGACGTCAAACGGTCTCTGAAACAATAATATTATTTTATAAAAAATGTTTTAAATAAAACATACGAAAATTAATATTTAATGAAATCGACTATTTGTAAAAAAATGTCGTAGTATGCATGTACTGATGAAATATATCGAAAATCGTGATATACGCAGTCCGAACGAATACTTAAAATTCTATTAACCTTTTGATAAAACTTTTTGGACCAAAGCATATCCACGCTGATTGGGTAAAGCGTCAAACTGTTCATTTTCGTGTTTCAAGATACTTTGGTAATTATGAATATTAGCCAATCAGTGCGATGTGAAAATCAATGAAATTACAAATAATCACAGTTGTAAAAGTTATTTGGATTGCACTTTTCGTTAGGAACGTTAAACAATAGTCAATTGGTGTTCTAACCTCAAAGTTACACGTTTAATCATAAAATTCTAATAATTTATAAATAATACTTACGGTTGGGAATTTCTTTGAGATAGGAAGATCTATATTGTAAGTGAATTTCTGATCTTTCACTAAAGGACAAGTTGTTCCTTCCTTACAAGCATCAGATTCCATACCCATTAATGGAAGATCAACAAGTTGATTAGGCCAGTAAGCTCTTGATTCAACTTTTGAAGCATCAAATTCTATAAAAAAGAGGTAGTTTTAAACGATTGAAAGTAATAATATTAACCTATAATAAAAATCCACTTGTTTGGTAAATGCATTAAACTTAGAATTTTAGTATAACCTAACCGCATTGAAAATTAAAGTAGAGGCCCTTCTTTTTTAACAGACCTTAAAATTTATCTCTGACTCCGTTACAAGGCGGTCTAATAGACGTCGTTACTGACGTCATTTTGAGCACTAACAGGGCGATATCTTCATGTTCTAATTTCGGATCTTGGCCCTGACTTCGGAATTCAGATTCTCAATAACTATCAAACAATACTGTTTTTTTATTGCTTGATTTGCAAATCTTGACACAATAATCGAACACTTTACTAAGTCTTTTTATATGCCTCATTTAAGTTTGATTTCATTCTTCGCTTCTTTTTACATGATCATTTTTGTTCCTTATTCCATTAAAGCAACAGTAGGCAGATTTTATGTGGAATATGAAGTTAATAATGATGTTAAGACGTTTAATCACTTTATTTGTATTATTATCTATGTATTATTCTGCAAGTCTTGCAGATTTATTATATTTATCTGAAACTTCATTTTTTATATTTTCTGTATAATTATTCTTATCGATATGGATGTATTTAAAGAATAACAGCGAATTTCATACAATGCCAGCTGGCCTGTTAAAAAGTTAACTTGATATTATTTTTAACGCGTAGGTTTCATAACAAATTTGAATATGAAAATATTATATTTTTAATGCATTCATTATGTGTTGTGCATTGTTGTGCATTTAGTACGATTTGTGCAATGATTCTTAAGCTTATAAATGAATATAGGAACAAAAATGTTAATTCAGCGACCAGAAGGTCTGCTCTCCTTGCTGGATTGCATGTAATGCAGTCTTTTATACTTTTTGTTTTATTACTTACTGGGAGTAAAGTCAAAGCTGATTTTTGCATCTTCTCCTTTTTTCAAATTGCAAGCTTTTCCGTTAGCTGCTTCCTTGCAAGGCTCGACGCGAACTTCATGAATTGCACAGATTTGAGCTCCGCCCCCTGTAAAAAATTTATATTATATCGTATAACAACATATTAATATTCGCTCATATTTTAAAAATGATATTTGGTCATACGTTTATTAATTTTTTATCGAATATTGACTAATTATTTATTAAATGTTTTGTAGCAACTTAATGTTTCTATTTTACTAAATAACTTAACCTAAAATTCAATTAAGAATATGTATTTGAATTTATGAGATTCTGTTTTCCGTAAAAATTTTCTATGTAAAGACTTATACTTTTTTAAACAAGGAGACACATAATAATGTTGATAATAAAATTAAGAGTCTGCAAAGTGACTAATATATTTCAATTCATAATATTTTTTAATATTGAATAATTCTCAACCTAAAACTCCTTAACATTGCATTTACCGGAAATTAAGCTTACATATCCCATAATAAAAATTACATTAAAATTTATCTAATGGTTAGTCAGTTTCTGATGAAATTATTCCTAGGAATATTTGAATATTTTCTTTTATTTTTTATTTATTTTTTTACTTTTTATGTACAAAGGTTACAACATCATTTCGGAAAATAAATGCTACATACAAAAGGAATTTCAATTGAAATGTACGTCCAAAGAAAATAAAGTATCTCGTGAATGTAGTTTTGAAATAATGTTACATAAAATAACAAGAAAATGTTTTTAACAATCTTACATCGATGTATAAATAATAATAATATTACTGAATGAAAAAGGAATGAAAAAAATTGACCGAATGATTAAATTATTGAAGCAATTGTATAGCCATTTCAAAGTGATGAAATTAAGTTGAAAACACAAAGGCAAGAAATTTTGAAGTAGGTTTATTACGTCATTAATAATACTCGATACTTAGTTGCCGTATAAGAAAATAACAATTTTAATAGACGTGTAATCATTCCAATTGTCAGTGTCATTAATTTTCTTAGAATGAATCATTCAGCTGGTCTGCGCCTAAGGAACAATCATATAATTTCATACGCGGTTTATAGTCTATTTAAAAATTTAGAGCTTAATTGAGAGTCATTAGTAGATTGTTGTTTTTTGAATTTGAACAATTATTAAAAATACCAAATTATTTATTTAACCCTACCAATGCGATACTTTACGACAAAGTTACATAGTCATGAATTTATTATAACATTATTTTTTTTTATTTATTTTAATCACAGACTTTATTATATATAGTAACATATCGTTAAAAAATCAATTCTAAAAAAATTCATTACTCTTAACAAAAATATTTTTTTTTTCTCTCTCATCGAAGAGTACGTATTCAGATAAAAATAATAAATATATATATTTACATTTTATATATTTTCGGCTTATAATCGCACATATAATATATGCTTCACTATACTTAAACTAACAAGTAATAAATAATTATGAAAGACACAAGACAAACTTTAAAAAACAATTACATATGAAATATAGATGTTAAAAGAATATCACGTTACATTCATATCTTCGGATGTTCTGTATAAAAGCGAATTTTCCTTACTTATGTAAAATTAATAAATAATAAATTAAAAAAAAAATTACTTACCATCTTTACAAGCTTTCCAGGAAACAATTTCAGCGTTAACCGTCCCCAGAACGGTTAGGAAAAATAGGGAGAATATTTTCAACAAAGTAGTCATATTTGGTACGTATATCTGAGTCGAATGATAGTCAGCTCGAAGAGAGAATCAAGAGGAACCAGATAACTAGAGCGCCGAGATGGGGGAAGAGGGCATAGGTTAATTTAAGAGCTATCTATCTGAGAGAATTTACCACTCTAACAGACTATGTACCATATTTCATCGAATTATCTAATGACGCATCAATGACTGTAAGACGAACGTACATTTTTTTTATAAAAAAAAAAAAAAAAAAACATTATTAAATTTAAATTTCACATTACATTAATATTTTTTCTGTGTATATATAATTACTACAATTTATAAAATATGTATTTTTTTAATTGTTAAAATGGAGTTTGATAAAAAATAATTAATTCATTAAACAAATTGATTAATTTTGTATTATTAACTTAAATACACTAGAATTATTAATACGTTATAAAGAATTTATTTATTATCTGAAAATCAATAAGTCAATTAATAATTTGTTAATCGAATATTTAACAATTTGATATTTAATAACTTATTTTAAAAGCGTTTTTAGTCTATTTTTATTAGTTTGTATTGTATATAATATGGAATATATAAAATAGATAGTATTTGTGGTAATACATTTAATTACTGATTTCGACATAAATGAAAATTATTACATATACAAATTTATCGAAAATTAGATTTTCAACTATAAAATCATGTATAAAAATGATTTTTCATCTTTAAATGTAAATAAAAAAATGTATGAGATTTGATTACATCAATGTTTTGTTATTTGTACAGGAGAAGTGTGCAACAATTTACAGCAGTATAAAAATGTTTGCAGATGAGAATTAGAAACAAATTTTTGAGGGCACATTTACCGACCACAGTTTTTGGTTCCTCCGAACATTTCAAGTTAAAAAAGTTAATACCTGCCCTTACGTTTTCACCTTTTAAATATTTATTGTATTAAATAAATTTTAGGTTTAATTACCAATTTTTTACAAAAAGAATTAAAATTCTTCAATTATTCAAAAAACTGTATAGACCGATTCGATGATTAAAATAATCTGCGCACAAACCACAAGGATAAAAAATGCTTGATTTCCATGAAATATCTTGATTCTTACGAAATAGAAGAATTTTTTATGCAATGTATGTATGAATGATATTTTCATTTAGTCGGATGTTCGTTATTTTCATTCAAGAATTCATTCTGTGAATGAAGCATTTTTCAGTAGATAATATTTTTAAAAACAACAATTTTCACGCTGTGCTTTATTTCTGTTGATTAAATTTTATCTGAAAGTATAAAGAAACTTATTTCGTAACTTTTTATAAAAACCTGCAAATTTAGTATGGATATTTTAGAAAAATAAATTATGTTGCGCAAACCGTATATTTTTCTTCTGAATTTTTCACAGAAATAAAATGTATTACATGAATATACAATACACAACGAAGTAACCTTATTAAAGAGCGCAATAATCCATCCATAAAAAATAAATCAATAAAATATACATAATTGCTATATAAATATATAATAAAGAATACATATTATATATGGCATAGTAGAGGATATAATACTGAAGAAATTCTAAAAACATAAAATTCAATTTTTGAATCACGATATTTATCGTCCATTTTATCGGGGTACGTTATAACTTCATAAAAAACATTTATAGTACTATAAAAAGGCAAGATCGTGAATTTCTATTCGTACATTTTACCCACAAAGTTACGTTTTCAAATAGCGTTAAATTAAAATATTGCAGCGATGAAATAAAGCACAAAAATGATTAATAAATAAAATAGCATTAATTTTTATAGACGTAATCATAAATAAAAACACAGAATATAACGGAAAAAGAAAAAATTATAAAATATTTAAAGTAGCCTTTATTAAAAATATTTGTAAATACATATTCTATTACATTTAACAATGTTAATTATTATTGTAAACATTCAATGGTTAATAATCATTACGATAAAATAAAATAAATAAAATAAATAAAATACATATAAAAATATCTTTATTTGAATTTTCGTTGTCTGCTAAAGAGACATATCGATTGTAATTATCTTCACGTAAATATACAATTCTTTTTTTTAAATAAGTGACATCTTGTTAAAATTTTTATTCCACATACTAAATTTTAGACTAATAAACATAATTTATATCCTTGCATACAACGATCCTTTTAAATATATTTTTTATTATCTGTAATATCGGTGAAGTTTCAACGTTAATAATTTATTCATCGCCCTCACGAGTCTCTTATAATTTAAAATGTGAAAAGTACTTATTTACTTGGTGTTTTTTATTACTATTATTACGAGAATTGAACGAATATAAAATATCACGTACAATAATACTCGTAGATTAGTACGCATGCGTTAGCGACAAAATCATCCCCCATCTAACATTTAGTCCTGGTTTAGCACAGCTTTAGATGTAATGCGCCGCGATGTATAGCAAATGCATCGCTGTGTTGCGATCACTTTAGTGGAAACGATAAAAAAATAAAAGGTTAACTATAAATACGATAATATCGCTAAATATCTAATTATTGTGTCTTCGTCGACGGGGGGTTGCGCTTGAAACTCTATCCTGCGCGTGTGCCGTCATCGTTATGTGCCATTTCTCGTGAAAATTTCGACTGACAAGCGTTACTTAACGGACAAAATAAAATATTTTTTCTCTCGCAACATACAAGTATGGATAAACTAAAAGTTGCTTGAAAATCAAAGCCAATACGAAATAATCAAAATATCAAGACGCTAGAACAGTTGTGTGCTATTCATAAGTGCCAACATACAAGTCAATAAAATGAGTCAAACGCGTATATTGATTTTAAAGCTAAAAATGTACAAATTCAAGTAACGACGATGTTTTATTTACTACTTTGTGCACAGTAAGCCTCAATGTTTTTCGATAACGTTGAAAAAAAATTGAATCAGTTATAATGAGGACTTCAACGAGTTCTTAACGTAATCAATAAATATATACATATATATGTACATATATACACGTATACATGTATACATATATGATATATATGTATATACATAAGTAAGCTCGCGTCGTTCGCAGTAAGTAAACAAATAAATAACAAAAATTATGCACAATGATAACGGGTGTAAATTGTCAACATCGCGCGTTAAAAAAAGTGCCATTAACGAATTGCTGAAAAAGAGCTTATCAGCAGGGGAAAGAGAATAAAGCATAAAACACGTGAGATCGTATCTAAATACAGCTGTATAGATGGGCTGCAAACTAGGCAAATTGGCCTCATCGACAACATCGCAAATTCAAAATGCAAGTTCAGGCCGCGAGAGTCCGCCGCCACCGCCAGCCACGGATCCAAGATTGCCACTTACTGCTAGACAAAAATATCTCCTCACAGCTAGTTGGAAGGCTATTGCAAAAGCAATGGAACCAACTGGCATTTATATGTTTGTTAAGTAAGTCCAATATTATGAATATCGATAATGTTTCTTTATCCCAAAGAAAAGTTAGTACGACACCTATAGGTAGCCAGGGTTTATAGGTTAGTTTTGGCGGGAAACGGTGTACATATTTGAAGTATCGCATAATGTTCATTTATCGTGTTATGTAAAATAGAAAGGAATGGTAATTCCAATGTATAAACGCATGAAATGATTTAAATTGTGTTATGAGAATTTGTTTGAAATAATGCTAATATTTATGAGATAAAAATATTCTTCGAGCACTTTTAAGAGATTTACTTGTTCAATGAAAATATTCTTTATTGTTGGGATTCGAATTTTATATATTTTTATAAAGTATCTATTCTTAATAGTATATAATGTACTTTATATAATTTATATATAAATATATTATAATTTTCTGGTATATTTTTTTGATTGAAAAGTTAATTTTTTTAGCGAAAAATGACTAATGAATATATGTCACGAACAAATAGAAAAATTACCTATACAAATTCAGCTAATATTATAATCCTCAATTATTATAAATTAATCTGTACTCAGCCAATTTTTATATGTTTCTGATTCTCGCGATTACTAACGGTTTAGAATACTGTTTCACAGTTATTTAAAAAATTAAAAAATCTAGATTATTTAGATAACTAACATATTATCATAAAACTTGAATGCCGTACGCATGTGTTTATATATGGTGAGAAATTCTCGCTGAGAATACATATTACACGAACTTTTAAAACGATACTTTTGATTCATTTGTGAAACTTTATTATAATTCAAATGTTTTATTATTGAAATATTATTATATAGTCTCTATAAAAAATATATGTTTGAATAATTAATTCTAAATAAATTAATACTTTAAAGTAATTGGTAATAATCTTACATCTTAAATTTAATGAATTCTTTGCTAAAACTTAAATCAGCGTAACTTTCTAAAAATAAGGTTATAGAAGACATTTTCTAGACAAAGATTTCTTAGGGAGAAAGTCTTCCTTCCTCTGTACTTGTTTGTCAATGTCGTCAATGACGAGTTGACGAGTAACGAAAAAGATAACAGCTACGCATGCGCAAATGATATGACGGAGTTTCCAATTTATTTTATAGATCTTAAATTGGTTAAACTATTAGTAAAACAATGATATTATAAATAATTTTTATAAACAATTGTTATTAAATTCATTTGGTCGATCACCCTTACCAGTAACCTTACCTACGTATATATAATATGATTTCTAGGTTAAAGCAAAAGTTAATTTAAAATTTTTATAATTAATTAGCATAAGTTGAGATACAATGTCGATAATAATAATAATAATAGCTGAAATAAAATTATTTGTCATTTAAAATACCAGAACATGTAAATGATAAGTAATGTTGAAGAATTTATAAAAGGTAGGCCGGACGTGACAAAAAGGCCTCTAGTAAGCGTGAATATAATTTTATCAGTAAATTTCGTATAAAGTCACATCGTACTAAAGAGTACGTTCGCTAATGAAACCGATAATGAAAAACCTGCCTTATCATGGATTGTACATCAGATCAAACTTGCCGTTGCAAACGGAGCAAGTTCGAACTCTTGAATTTTTAACGACAGGGTATATTGTCACATGTATAATATCTGTACTTAATAGTCTAACTTGATGTAAGTTAAATACAGTCTGATTAACTGATTGGGAGAATTTACTAAATCAAAATAAATTGATTAGCAAAATTGTTGGTCTTCAAAATACCTATCGAGGCTAAAATTGGACGATGTAAATCAAAATATTTCAGAGTATAGGAGTATAAGAAGACAATATAAAAGTCATATGACGTAACGTCTTCCCATTCAATTGAATTGGAGGCGGTTTCTTGTATTAAACCTACACAGAATAATTAAGGCTATAAATAAATACTTAACTATCCATATTAGACCATTCTCATGATTGCGAAGATGACCAGAGTATGTTCCTGCAGAAACCAGAAACCATAATATTCACCACAAATGATGGATTATCTATACCTACGGAATTTCAACCACCACTAAGACCTAAGTAGCCAAAAATATTCTCATTTGACCATGAACTAAACCTGCCCAAATTTGAAACGAAAATAACTTAAACGATAAGTGAAAAGCGTTTGTATACCAGTGATTAATTTGGAAACGCGCAATAACTATTTTAAGAAAGTTTATTTCAGTTTACTCACACCTCGTCTTGAAAATTTAAAGTCTTAGGATAATTCGGATTTTTAGGGCAACCTTGTACCAATACATGCAACGTTATTCATATGGCGAAGCTATACCTAGTGACTGGGAAAACATATTACCAGCATTATTAGAATCAAGCAAAACAGCCTTCACGCAAGAAAAGGTATCTTTCGTAACCATTTTTTCGACATCATACCCTAGTGGAGATCTGTATTACTATACAGATATATAGTATAGTAATACAGATGTATAGTAATACAGATCTCCACTTTATCTAAAGACCGATGCTTCTGACATTCGTATCGAAGCAGCATTGAAACAAGATGCAATACTTTTTGTGAACATTTTAAATCACACGACAGGACATCAGAAAAAATCTAAGTAACATTTATGTAACAAGTAAGAATAGGACTACCAACCTCCATTTTCAAAATAACAGCTGAGAGTAAAACGAAGAGTATAGCTAAACGTGGTCCAATACCAACATAAAAACCACTACTCGAATATTGTCTTCTAAGCTTTACGTTAAGATTTCTTTTCTCCTAATAACTATTCAATTCTAAATGGTTACTTAATGCTTTTATCATTCGTATAATTGGTAATATAATTGTGGAAATATTACAGGTTATTCGAAGAAAATACAGAGCTTTTGAATATGTTTACGAAATTTAAAAATTTAAAGACTCAAGAAGAACAATCGAATAGCACGGATTTGGCAGAACACGCAGAAAAAGTAATGAACACACTAGACGAAGGAATTCAAGGTCTAGATAACATGGATGCTTTTCTTACTTTTATACATCAAATTGGTGCTACACACACAAAAATTCCAGGATTTGATCGTGAATATTTTTGGGTAAGATATAACCACAAGTGCATGGACATTACTATTGATTTTGAATGTTTCTTGTTTCTATTCTTAGATTCGAGCATATGCTTTTCTAAAATGTTATCCAATTTCTAAAATTTGCATCCCTATATCGAAACTGACTTATTTTCGAATGCCCTATAGTTTATTTGTTATTCTTCACTTTTATTTTCAATATTGTACTCTATGTTGTATTTCGCGTATGCTTACTCGCGTATGTTTTTAAAGTCCGTTAAGTCTACTTAATTTGTAATTCTATTGTGTTAAATAAAAGTATAATTGAAAATTATCCTTTGAAATAGCGCATCTATTTAAAAAGGTATAAACTTCCGAACTCCTTATCTGACTCCCCTTATCTTAATCTATGTTCTACATCTTTGACAAGTGGGCCAAGGCATATGCAAGTATTCCTCCTCGTGTTTCCTTTGCCCACACTATAGGTCGTGACTCTAGGTGCATGACAGCATTTTACCTTATCTGAATGCACCTACGATCAGATTACACGGATCAATTAAATGCTAGCAGCTATTGTTATCATTAAAAAATAAATATTTCCATAAAATAGTTAAATTACTAATTGAATTGATGCAATCTTAATGTAAGTCGTTAAATACAATTTTATATTTTATTAATTTCTGTTCATTTAAAAAGTTATGTACTGCTGCAAAATGATAACTCTTTCTAAAGAAATAGTTATTTCTGCATAATTATCAACATATGATTTTTTACTTATTAACATTTTTATTTATATATTTTTGTTATATATTATTCGCAAAAATTTATTATAAACCATTTGTTTTTTATATTTTTTGTACAGCGTAGATATTTTGCAAAATAATACTGTTTGTAAACAAAAAATAGTTTTGCTGCTTTGTATTGTCCTTTAATTATTTGTATCCCCGAGTTTTGTTGTTCAATCGCTAGGTTTGTAATCAAATACTCTACATTACCAACGTAGTAGATATCAATTTTAATACTTTTTTTCATTTCTTTTTTTTTTTTCAGAAAATCGAATCTCCATTCCTCGCGGCTATGAAGATGACCTTGCACGATCGCTATACGGAAAACGTCGAGAATATTTATAAACTAACAATAAAGTTTATAATTCAGACTCTTATTGATGGCTATGATGAAGCAAAAGGGAAATCTTAGTTTGAAGATATATATAAAGAAAAAATATATATACATTTGTGTCAAAATACAAAATACTTTCAATGAAAAATGACCCACATTCAATCTATATTTAAAAAAATTGTTTAATATCCGATTAATATTCCAAAGAAAGTGCCGTGGACATTCTTAAGTTACTGGCGCGACAGGAGTAGGATGGCAAGTATAAGCGTACTACGTCATCGGTGGCTTCGTCGCGACACTATTATTTCATTATATTTGTCGGGATACGAATGTTTCTTCGTTTCATTGGATCAATCGAGACAATCCTATAATTGTAAAATTATAAGCAAGCAGAGGCAGGATCTAATTACCAAAAAAATAGCTAAATAGCATTCCTTTATATATTTGTGTATCTGAGTGCGCATGTGCGCGTGTTCGTGTGCGTATGGGTGTATACGAGTCTGCGTGAGGTATATGAACTAAAAAAAATATCTGATCCAATTATTGAGGTACTGCCATAATCGATATGGGCATACTTTTTTTCGAAAATTATTATATATTATTATACGTGATATTTTTACTTAAACGTAAGAGAATAAAAGTAGATGAAAAAAATGAAATGGAACCGTTATATCTGTGCCCGTGATTGTATTGTAAATTTAAGGGTAATATCTTTCTAATACAAAATAGAAATACTGGAAAACCTAAACGCATAAAAAAGTTAAATTTTTGTCATTAGTTTAGAATAAAATAATAATTGTTATAAAACTAAATGAAGATATTTATTGATATGAGAAATATTTTACACATATCCATTAGTTGTAACAGATACGATTCGAAAATTATTATAATTTGAATATACATTGGAAATTATGGATACTTTTTTCAATACCGCAGTCTATGTATATGTGAACTGCGATTTTTTTTATTTAAATTTCAAATTTACTTCTGTTTCTTCAACAACCATGTCTTAGCACATATGCGTTCAAATCTGCGCAAAAGTACGTATTATATTGTTATTTTATATGGTGATTGAATTAAATGTACATGACTACTGTGACAGAAGTTTAATTATGCACAAAAGAATTGTATACCAAGTAATCGTGCACAATCAGATGTTTTATGAGCACAAAATATACTTTTTCATATCAAAGCTTATTTACATACACTATAATTTATGTAAATGTCACATTATAAATGCGAACAATAGAGAAAGAGAGAGAGAGAGAGAGGCACAATTTTTGCAAACGCGATAACGTTGACACTAAAAACAATATAACATTTTAAATGAACATTTTTGTATTTAATTATTATATCTCGAATTTGATGTTTGTGTGGAGAATTTGGCACATTGTATAATTGGTTGTGAGCAAAAGGAGGTTATGTTACAACATAACCTCAATTTCAGAATAATTCGTGCATTTACAACAAAATTAGATTAAATCACAGGATATTTTAAGGAGGTGTTGGAGACAAGATAACAGTTTGAATTTTAATGTGTTTTTAACATCCAAAAACTAATATATCTCGAGATGATGGGTACAATAAAATTTAACACCCGTAAGATGGCCATCATTTTTATATAGGACACTTTAGAATACAAACAATAAATTTAATTTTATTAAATGGCAAATTAGTCACAAAATTATTTTACCATGATATATTGAACGATAAAGAATTGAATTGCAGATCGTATGATAAATATATGATGTAATATATCGTACAACTTTAAATGTGATCATTATCGAGCATTTTAACTCTTTCAGCTGGTCCTTAAAATTTTTAATTAAAAAAATGAATGATTTTTCGATTTATCGACGTAAAATGGATTTTCCAAAGACTTTCGTATTTTTTGTAATTGAATTTTTTGTACCTTAAAAAATGACATGATTATTGTTTTTGTGTTTTTTTTTTGGGTCGAAAATTTGTACCAATGGTGCCTAGTTCTCCTCTACGTAATTTCGAAAATCACAGCAATTTCTTTCAAGGGATGAAGATAATCACTATGTTATGTATATAATTTTATAAATGCATGCATGACTTAATAATAGAAAATATATTAATATTATTATTATAATTACGTTTTACATTAATTAAATAAAAAATACAAATGGTAGGTATTAATTATTATTTTTATTTATATCATTATCAACTGATTTACATACGGAAGTGTCGTTTCAGATATAGAAGATTAATATTATACTTGAGTAAAGATAGTAATTTAAAATACATAATTATCATTTAAAATCGATGCTTTGTTCTGGAAAAAATTATATACACATCTTTTTTCAAATTTTGAGTGAATTGTCGGTACGATTACACGAAACAAAAATTTTGCTATTAATTTAATCTTTGCTAACGAGAAAAAAATGTCGATTTAACGAAGTGCAGTCTTTTTGGACTTGAAAAGAACTTATTAATATATTCGATATTCCGCTAATTATAAATGAATTATTAATCAGACTTGGGTACAAATATGTAGTATTCATACTATTTACTTTATTACCACTATATCCTTTTCTCTTGCATCCACGCATATCTATGCAATCGTTTATATTTGTGTCACATTATTGTAAATAGCACATTCTTAACGTAATCTATAATTTACAATGGGAGTGGAAAAATAATTATCCCTATAATAATTCGATATTGTGCTATTTAGCAATATGCGTAATATATTTTAGTATCTTGAATGTGTAGATTTGAATAACAATTTTTTAAATTAATTATATATTGATAGTAGAAAAATCATATAACGTAAACTGGATTTTTGCAAACTGATATTCTTGCTTCTTGAAGAATTCGTAATCTTGGTCCTAAGGGCACGCCCATTTCATCTAAACGTTCTTCACTTAAGTATGGCAGTTCTACCATTCCAATCTTCTCTTTTTCAAATAAATTAGCATATTTCTGAAATAAAAAAGTAATAATATGTACAATTATCAAATTCATTTTATGATGGCCATGACTATTTTTGTAAGAAAATAAGTAAAAAAAAATACCTCATAACCGAGTTCTCGCAAAAACAGTCTTATAAGTGGCGGTTCCACGCCAAAGAATTTTGTTAATTTTTTTACTCGTGTTGGATTTGAAAGTGCTGGTAAATCAGAATCCTTGATTACAGGCTGAGATTGAGATCTTATCATAGCCATATTTGTTTGTGTTCTAAGTGTTGATATTTCACCCCGAATATTTTCCATTTCCTATTATAAGAAAACGGGAATTCTATTAAATACACAATACATAGTTCAAAACAGAAGACAATTGTATTTTGTAATGCTAAGCTAACAATGATACTTATTTTGTTTTTCCAAATAATTTACCATCATTGTAGCACAAAAATCATGTATTAGTAAGTTCTTAATATTGTTAAATTTGTCTTAAAATTAATTTGTATGCATTGTTTATTTAGTATTTATTACCTGCATCATTAGATGTTGCGTTCTCATTTCTGAACTAAGATGAGCTACCGAACGAGCAAGTGTAACTACATGGGACTCTAAACGTTGAAAACGTTTGTTGATGTTCTGTAAACAAAATTTGGTAATCAATAACATTTGCAATTTAATTTAGTAAATTATAAGAGAATAATAATCCACTAAAGTGCTGTTCTCATGTTAGGTTAGTTTTTAGCATAGTCTTTCGTAGTATGTTTACTACGAACAGCATTACAGAAAAGATGTTTGATAGTGTTAAATAAAACAAGGATCAGATGCATTTTTATGAATTAGAACTTATTCTTCTTCATAAATATTTGGCATTAGAAGTGAGGATACAAAGAAGGACGCAAATGTAAGCAGAGGGCGCCAACAATACTGCTTGCGCATGCGCTTATTAAAGAGTAGGGATAACACATCGCCCTCTTCAGCTACAAACAGCGAATGGGAAGAAAGCATACATACGCCTAACTACTACAGCGCTACAACGCTAAGTACCTAGACTCCTGATGGACCAACTCAAGTATAAAAGGTGGTTTATCCGACATCAGACGCATAAAGGACTATTATTTTGAATGTTATAGCTTAAGGTTTAGAAGAGCAACGAGTCTTGACTCCACCATGTGCTCTCATGTTTTTTATATACATCCTGGAAATTGTGGGTTTTTGATCCACCAAAGATAATTGTTGAGGTCTAATATAAATAATAATATAAATAAGTAAAGTCACACAAGATATGAAACGTTATCACGAAAATGTCAATACGCAGAGAAATTTATTTTTGATTAATAGTCATATTTTAAATGAGGGGTTGGTATCTTGTTAGCAGCGTCCATAGTTTTAATTGATACGCATATGTTTTTAAGAAGAAATTTCAGACAAGTGGGTAAAGCATTGGTGTAGTGGATAAAATAAATCCTTATTATAGAATTAAATAACTATTAAACAGATCTCGTCGGTATAGTATAGAGGAACAAAATACAAAATCACAGTCATTGGAATCAGTTTGCGATACTGACCGATATCCAATAAAAAAAAACCATTAAAGTACCATTGAAGGACATTTACTAAGAAAAAAATCTGATCTAAACGAAGCATTCGAGTTCTGGACTCCAGGGATCGCGACAAAAACATTTTGCGACCAATCGTCGATCGTTCGAACCAAAGATTAATAGATATAACAAATAAATTAGTATTAGTCCTCAGAAAAACCGAGTATAGGATACAGATATTCGAACAGACAAAAGAATGAGAGATTAAGATTGTGGTCTGTACAAATAGAGGGTAAAATTAATGATCGTATAAAAATGATTCGCTAAGATCCAAAAATCAAAAAGAGTAGCGACCGCGTTGAAAAATTGTTACAGTCCGCCTAATAAACCCTAGCCCATTAAGTTGATGAAATATTGTCTGAACCTTTTTATACAAAGGTTCTATTCGTATTCTTACTTCTGTAATTCAACATTCCAGAAATAAATATAGAATTAACAGAGAAAGGCTTTGATGACGTAATAGAGAAGATACATAATTCAAATATATAAATATCTTTGCGTTTTTTTCATAACCGATATCATAACTAACAATGAACCACATACTTTATCCATACTTCATGGTTAAGAATGATTTGTGCAAAGTTTCACGTTAATTTCATTGTATATATTTAATAGATTAAACAAACATTTGGCTTTCTAGTATAATAATATACTTATTATTGAGACTGTTAAGCATTACATGTGCAAACGTAAATTTTCTAGTAAAGATAAATATATATACATATACACTCTATATAATTATTATATTATTTATACTTACTTTAATGTCTTTGGTTTTCTTTAAACGATCGTCAATAGAATACGACTTTTTCTTATCATAATGCCGCGCTAATGGTCTCGATGATACAGACGATGTAGGTAAAGAGGATACTGATCCATAACTGGCTAAGCCACGTTTTTTTCGCTTCTGTTTTGAGTTATTTCCAAGAAGTTTCAATACCTTAAAAATAAAAAGCACGTGTAAACGCAATATTAACTAATTGATAAAATAAAAATTAACACATAAAAGTATTCCAGAGTTTAGTGAGAACAGCATAGATCAGAATTTATAAATCAACTCAGCAAAATCATTTGGTCTCGCTCACTAATAGAACGTAATATGGGAATTCAATACTTTCAAAGAAATTTTCTAAGATTGAATTCTTTTTAATTACTGTCAAGTCTACAAATTATTCGATAATTTTATCTTTGCATTTAAAGTTCTTTTTCTTTTCAAGAAATTAATCAGATAAATGAAGATTAATGAAGCCAGGTAATAACTTTCCAAAAATGTCTATAGGTTATATTCTTAATATTGCTGAGTAATGACAGTAATATCACTTGGTTTTGGCTTAAATATAGTAACCTAAAAGTAGATTGTAACCTAAAAATCGTCAAGTACTAACATAAAAATCACTAGATTTTGATGTTTCGATTGGTAAAAATCACTATTTTCTCCACTGAGAAACGAATGATTCGACTTTTTGAAAAATTAATACGTGTAGTCGTGACTTGCGAGCTATCTTCAACCTTATGTTTTTAAATACTTAACTTAAGTTACTAAAACAGCTTTGTCTTCCTAAATGTAACCATCATGGATGTAGCTGACTTTTTAAGCCAATAGGGCCAATCCCTACACTTCCTATCATTTAGAGATCTGTTATGGAAATATAACAACACTATCCCAATTACAAAGGGAAACCTCATAACCTGAATATCCTTATCTGGCTGACCGTTATAATTATCAATGCTAAATCGTTAACTTAATAATTGAAACTCATTATACGTACTTCGGTATACATATGTTCAAGTCCATCGAGTTGTTTTTTTATGGTTCTTGCATCATTTATACTTAAATCGGAATCGCTTCTATCTAACATAGAATCTAAATCTAGTCCCGTTGTTGTTGATGTCAAGTCCCCACCTATAATACCTAAATAATTAAAATTAATGTTTTTATGTTAACGAAAGTTATTTGAGAATAAAATGTCTAAAGTACCAAGACATGTAGTGCACACTCGATTGCTGGCTTTTGGACTTGTAGGCTAGCTTTTGGACTTTTAGGAGACAAAATTTCTTGGAACTGGTAAGGATGAAATTGCCCTCTCCTCTGTCCCGGGTTTACGTTACTACAAGAGCCGAACCCCCCACCAACCTGTTTTACGTTATAGACCCACAAATAGTAATGGAGAAAGCCGTAGTGTGCGTAAACTATGGTGTGCAAGGGAAAAGACTCAACTTTCAAGGATCTCAAGGCGAAACAATCGAGCACGCACTGTAATGTAAGAGGACCTATTGAGACTCCTTTTAATTATTACTCATACGTATATACTCATACGTAAGTTACGATTAGGTGAAATAATTAAAAGAAGAAATATTTTAGAAAAGTAATTAATTAAACCCAAAGTCCTTCTCTATAAAAAAAAATGTTGAGCACATTATGGTCTTGTGAAAATTGGGTGAATGCGTGACAAAATTGAAGCACTTACAAGAAAGAGAGTAATATCAACGCTCATAAATGGTATATGGATTACTGTGACTACAAAATCATTTTATATTATTTTTAGCATTTAACCCGCACTGGTCCTCTTAACAATACTAGTTTATCATAGGAAAATCATTGTTTTTACTTAAAAAAAAAACCATTCCACGTTAAAAGTAAAGCGTACTTATATAAAATTATTGTAAAAAATGTTTGCTTTTTCATCGTAATAATTTGTAACCTACGGTGCCACATAGGCTACGGTAGCCCATAAACCATTCAGTGAAAATGTATAAAAGCAATTGAACAGTATTTTATATTGAAATTAAATATTAGTTTAAAAAATACAAATTCCATAATTTTTAGTGGATTTTATTTATGTTACTATATTTAGAAAATACTTACGGTCATTGTAATTGTTTAATACTTGTGTTTTATATTCTGAGATGTCTCGTTTTTTAAAACCATTTTGAGAATTCGATGTTCCTAATTTTCTTACATAATCATTGTAATATGATTTATCTACATGATCTGAACTGTAAATGTAAATATTATTTACAAGTTACTAAGTTACTAAGTTAAATATTCTTAGATACATAAAGGAAAAGTAGCGGAAATGAGCACTTCTCAAGTACGGAACATATACCGAAAACATCAGTACACGAGTAGAGAAGAAGGATGACATTATGTGATTCATAACAAGTCCATATATAATATATATTTTAAGTCTAGATGGTAAACCCAAAGTTTAATATTATTAAAAAATTTTAAAGGCTGTTATAGCACTTTTTGAGTGAAACAGCGCACACAAAGTGAAATATAACTTGCCTGCGGTACGCTATCGCGCCCCTTGATAATGTGCATATAGATGTTCGTTGTTTTCAAAACTTAAACATAAACATCTGCGAAACGTTAGTCGTACCAAGGCAAAGACTAACATCGGTTGTAAAAACAGTAAAAAAGATGAGTAGAAGATGTTAAAAACAGATTATTATACGGATAAGTGGGCGTAAGTTTTGCGCCTGCCTACAAAACATTGTCTAGTGACAATATTTGAGGACTCAATTAAATGAAACCTTTGGTAAAGTCAGTAAAGGCAAGTATAAACTTTCTAATGCTAGTTAGATGAATTAAAGAGGCATTCTATTTTTGAGTTGTCAATTCAATACATTTATTGTCTGCCATAGTTTATTAAGAGGTCACAACAAATTTCTTTTTTCTCTAAAAATCATCGAAAATTCTAAATTATTACTTAGCGTTCTCAGTTAAAGGGTATCAATCTCATCTATGCAATTTATTTATTATTAGATATATCAAGAAACATAGATTGGTAAAAGTTATAATCACCTGGTATTATATCTATCTACCGGAATCCTTGAATTATTTGGTGGTGTAACTGGAGGCAATGGTGGAGTTACTGATGAATCACTTTCCGAGAGGTTTGAGTGATTAATTATCGAAATATTATTTGGTCCTAAAATGGTATTTAATTCTGACTCAACGATATCAATCCATTCAGCTTCTTGTCCTAAACAGATCATATAATATAAATCTTTCAATATTTATACGTATTTATCAGTAAAAAGCAGGTAGTTTATAATAGCAAAAAGAGCTCAAAGTAATTGAATAAAGTTGATTTGTACAATATTGTATATTAAAGTTACAAACCTTTTAAACAATCAAATTCCTCTGCTGAACACTTTTTATCATTTGTGAATACATCAGAACCTCTACCAGAATCTATATTCGAAGAACATCTTTCAGTTTTATCATAATCTGAACTTGTTTCCAAGGTCTCAGATTGATTAGCCAGTATTTTTCTATTTTCAAAGTCAGTTTGATCAACTTCTTTTGTAAATTTACTGGAATCAGTAACGAAAAAGGATTTTTGATCATACTGACCATAATATTTTATTACGTTATTCGTTTGTTTCGCGGATGATCCTGCATGCATTTCAGAAACATTAGTCTTACACGTATTTTTACCATTTTCTGATAACGTATTTATCGTTTCTTTAAATCCTAATCTACCATCTAGCGACAGCTTCTTTGTTGATGCACAAATATCTAAATTTGTTTCGGACTTTGACATATCTGGTTTTTCACCAGCGAAATTACTATGAAATTTTTCTTTTTGCAATCCCTCTAAAAACATTTCACATTTTTCATTTTTGGTTGTAAATTCGGAAACGGAATTCCTAATCTGATAATTCACTTTACTCAAACTATTGTTATACGTATTATTTGTTATATCGTCATAAGAAAGATGTAGTTGTGCTACAGCTCTTCCTACACTTGTACTACACGTTTCCGTTTTCATTTCGCTCTCGGAGCACTTCGTCATGTCGTTTTCACAACTTTTTTGGGATTTATTAGATCTACTTTGATTATAGTAAGCGCATGAATCGTCTGCATGATTCGATAACTCTTTCGATAATTTAATCGATGCATTAGACATTTCATTTTCCATCCAAAGCCTCTCCTGCTTTTTACCATTATATTGTTGAGAAGCTGATGTTTGCCCATTCCCTTGAATATAATTATGATATTCGTACGCAATATCGGGTAATTTAGATATTCCAACAGGCGTTGGATGTTTCATCGGTGATATTGGTTGAATGAATTGTTTTTGGTGAGAGTCGTTTTGAGAATGTAGTAAGAATCGATTGTTCTCAAAATGCTGGTTCTGATGTAGTTTCTTTTTTAAATTTTGTTTTTTAGTAATGACTGACTGTAATTCCGTATACATTGGTTGTGATAGTTGCATTGGTGGCTTCATTATTGTCGTTTTAATTGGCTAAAACATTTAAAAGTAGCATTAATGATGTATTCTTCGTTGACTGATATAAATATATTAGAAATTAAAATGTTCGTAAAGTAAACCTGGTCATGGCGAGGTGTCGAATGGCTTATCCCTCCAGGAGCTATATTGCTGTTGTTATCCGATATTTGCGGGCTATAGTTACCATTTTGTGTCATTTGAATCGTTTGTTCAATCATAGTATGATTGGTTTGTGGATCCATTTAAAGTACATTAGATTACATTTGGTAGAACGCATGAATTGAGTATTCCCAGAACTGAATCGTTAACAATATAACTGATTCATGTTGATATCTCTGCTTAGGCTGAATATTCCATTAGTGTTCACATCGATCTAAGAATTAATATTGTTTTTTTAGTAAATGTTCGATCGTGGTCGAATCATGCCGATACCTTGGGGACGAACTAGGCAGTTCAGAAAAAGACTTGAGAGCTTATTTTTCCAAGGCGTCGAAGTACGCAAATAGAAAGTCAGACTATTCATTATTATTGCACGATATTAAAAAAATATTCATCTTTTAAATAGTCCCTGTATAAATTTGTGATTAATATTCGTCATTCCCGCACAAATAACATTGACGTCACCTTTTCTCACAACGATTAACTATGGATCGGTGGTACTCATAATGGATGCCAAGTTTCACAAACAATCTGCGTTACCGACCGTAGTCTGGTAAAACTGTACGAATAGATTTAGCTAGACCCCTTAAAGAAATAAATTATTATCACGAGACGCTTTTTCGAAATGTTTCAGATCTGCTTTAGGCATTTATTACATGTGATTGTATATTACACGAGTGTCTTATTCAATTGTGCTACAATCGGCTGAAATTTCATGAAAAATTAACTCTAATTTACAAAATGTAAACTCCAAGATTAAATACACTATATTAAAAAATAATTAATTATTCTATTGAACATACAATTATAAAATTCAAATTTATGTAAATAATTATTATAAATATTGAAGAATATTTAAATCAATTAAAATGAACTAAAAGTGTGTTTATTTGTAAAATAATCAATTTATAGTTTAAACAAATTATCTAAAAATACCAAAACTGGATAAAAAATAGTACGATTTATAAAAAAACTAATTATTTAGTACTTGATTTAATCACGTGACTTGACGGTATATATTTAAAAGTTTATAGTTTTCACCCGCAATATTCGCAATGCTACGTATTAACGGTAACCTTTCATCTACTATACATTAGCTTTTTCTCCAAAATAATACTGGCAAATCTAGTTTTCGTCAATATAACAGAAGAATGTTTGCAATATTTAAATGCTACATCGTCTTAATATCACAATTTCATCGTTGGGATTATATTCATTTATTAAGCAACAATATCAATTCCTTACTGCAGCTTTCTAAATGGAAAATAGTGAAATTTTATCAACGTGTTTTAATAAAATATTGTATGTCAATACAGATTTCCAATGTAAACGCATATGCACATTTTGTGCATTAATTAAAAATCGTAATTAATAATATTAATAATGATGCTAAGCATTTATTTTTCATAGTACAGACATTCTCAGTTTTACATTAAACGTAACTTTTAACTTAACACTTTACTTTTCGTCTTGTAATATTGTATAAATGATTTAATTACATCCAAGAAAAAAAAATTATTTTTCGTTCCAACGTATCCCACACTACGTAAAGCGTCATAATACAGCAAAATTAACTGTATATTATAGTCTCACCTGTTACATCGATCCGAAGAAGCGTATAAAAAAAACTCCACACAATTTATGTTAGGATCGAATGTGTGATTTTGTTTCCGCGAACAAAATGAAAAAACGGAACAGCTTTTTTTGCATTTTTAATAACAGAAATCACAATCTTCCTCTGCACAATTTGCTGAATTATGTTAATCCTGCACTCGCTTTACAAGTTTGCACTGTCTGAACCACGCCGACCGGTAGATCGGTAGGATTATTTTATTAGTTAACAGCTTCGTAGTTTGAAAAAATAAAAGAGTTTAGAGAATCTTTCTCCTCTTTGTAAACTTCGCGACGATGCATCGAGTACAAAGAGAAAAAGTAACAGAAAGTGGAAGATGAAGGGAGAGGGAACGACATGGAATGAGAGAGAGAGAGAGAGAGAGAGAGAGAGAGAGAGAGAGAGAGAGAGAGAGAGAGAGAGAGAGTGTGTGAGAGGAAGAGCGAGCCAGAGAGGGAGAGAGACGACTCCATGGAGTTAATTAGGTAGAAGTAAGATTCAAGTGGCGTTCGACTAGCTTAAGGTAAGGTGGGTTTTAAGAAAAAACTTGACTTATTGTTTAAATTTTCCAAGAAGTTCCAAGAAAAATCGTATATTTTTTTAGAATGATGGTGAATTCTTTAAAGTAGTTAATTCAGGGTTACTTTTGCTGCAGTTGTTATACGCGTAGAACCGGATATTAGAATAAAATTTCTTTTTGTATATTGTTACTACTTAATTTACCAACTATTTAAGCATGTCTATTCTGCTAAAAAATACGCTAGAATTTCTTCAACCACGTATACGATTGACCAATTTCTGATAAACTCTTTACCAGGCTTGATATACTTTTTTTAACCGTTCATATATTTAAATTGCAAATCCCTGCAGCGTGTAATATTTGGTTTCCGAAATGATGCTACGACTTTTGTAAATGAAAGATAGAAATAAATAATACAAAATAAAAAGTAGAAATATATTCCTGGTAAAATTACATTAGAATTGTTGGTCAATTTTTGGTTACCAGGGGTATTTCTAATATTTATTTTATTACTTAAAAAAAGGCATAAAAATGTTTTATAGCATTTGTTACGATAATAATTTTATCCCTTCCTCAATTTGGTACCCTTCCTTTTCAATGATAATGATTGTAAGTATTTAGTAACGATTAATAAATACAACTTATGTTTGCCTCACTTTAGCTAGAGCATTTCTTACTTTACTTTCAAACTGGGGTTCCAGTACAATTTGTAATTTGTTACTTTATGATTTGCGTACAAATAAAATTGTCTGTACATCTTATCATTAGTTATTAATTATAGCTTAACATTAGTATGTTTTAATCAGTTTCTACATTCTCTGGCCTATTAAAGTTTAAAAACGATGAACAAATGTTTCCATTTTTTACCATTTGACTAGTTTCGTATTGAGTTCAGGTTGAGCATAATTTCCTTCGTTATTATTATGTAAAACAATATAATAAAATAATAGTATAAAAAAATTGATCTGATATTTATAAAAATATCAATCCCTACTTATACCACAAAATAGATAGGTATATTGTTTTGTCAACAATTATTTATAATAAAAGTTGTCTGTAAAATTTAAAAAGTATATACAATTGGAAATACAGGAAGTAAATGTAATGTCCTGATACTACTAATAAAATGCGAAATGTAATGTTCTTATATCGCTTGAGATCTGCCAGAGTACTGACAGTTCATTGCAAAATGTCCATTATAATTATATACTGTTGGACACTAGAGCGCCACCTAGTTGCGTAGAATCATTGCATTTCAGATCATTACGGCGCATCGTTTTGCTTCGGCTACCATCAATGGCATCAACTAAAAGCTGTTCAGCCGCTGTCCTCGACCGTCACGGCTCGAGGAGCATTTTTATTGTGATTTGTTATTGAGTACGTATATATCGGTTTTAAATTATAACAATAATGTTAGTGACGAAGATTATTAATGTTGGAAAGTATTTTTTAAGTATTGTGAATGGTTTGAACAACTATCAGTACAGTAAATATGATATAATTTGCTCTTTTAAAATGTACTAAACTCTTTGAATAATTGTACTTGACAAAATTTTTAATGATAATTGAATTTTTGTACTGTTCGTTTGGTGAAATATTGTGATTGTAACATCTATCTGCCAGTTGATGTTTGACAGTGACTGGCCAGTATCTGGTTTTTTTAACTTAAATAAATTTTTTAGTTATCAAATAATTATTATATAATAGAGTTCAATTTTCAAATAAAATGATATCGTTTGTGGCTATGCTTCGTTTTTACACTGTGTATGTCCAAATACGCAGTATTATTGTATATGTATGTTCACGTACGTAGTTATGTACTGCGTATAATAATAACGTAATTGTATACGTTTAAAATTACCCCATTTATGTAATCGAATTCACACGGTAGCGTATCAATTATTAAGATAATGTATTATTGAAGGAAAAGTAGTTTTAATACATTTTCGTTTGATTTGTTAGTATCGCCAGGGAGTGGCATGCATTTGACAAAAGACGTAACAAATCAAGCAGGTGTTTTCTAGATAGTTTGGTCAAGTGATGTCAAACGATAGGTAACAACAATTTTTACCAAAGTATGTACAAATTAATAAATTAGTAATATATCTGGAGGAGTTAGTAGTTATCAGGAGAGGTTGCGGAAACTTTAGCTAAAAAGAAATTTTGGGTCGAATATTTCATTTATTAATATCTCCTCACAGAAGTAATATTGAAACATGAATCTTTTTTTATTTAAAAGCTATGTTAATATACTCTTACATAAGAGTTTCCAAGCCAGATATATGGTTGGAATCTAGATTTAAATCGTAAGCCAATTTTATGATGAGGTTAGACAACCCAATTTCGACTTATATACTAAGGTCGCTAGGCAGCGCTCGAAAGTAACGTACGTTTATAGCACTTATACTTGTCATCGTTGCGCTGCCGCGACCCTTCATTGAAATTGTTACAATTTTTATTAAATGAATTGATTAATAAAACATTAAAACCATTAGTTTAACGAACTTGCACAAACGGAAGTTGAGACATGTTAAAATTGATACGATCTCTGACGGAAAAACTATACAGTTTTTCTATTTGAAAATTCTACTATCTATAATAGTTTTTTTGTATCCATTTAAACGTTTGATTTGTTAATAATAATTAAGTCGTTTGTAGTATTGAATAAACTATTTCAGAATTAATTTATTTTTCGTGTGATACGTTGCTGGTGTAAAGCTACGTGAGATTGATAGCAAATCATTTTAATAAATATACTATTACAAAGTTTCGCTCTATTATAAATTAAAACGTATTTAAAAATTTGCTTTACTTATCAATATACATTGTTACTGCTAATTTTTAGTCATCCGTCGGTCTTTTAAAAATCTGTTACAAAATGAAACGTAATATAAAAATACGTACAAACTATAATGTAGTTTATAAATTAAATTTCTTTATTTTTTGTACAACTTTAGTAATTAAATAAATTACACTTGTATTAGGAATCACCATAATATTATGATGAATAAAAAACGTACATAATAATAAAACGTAATATATAATCTTGAATGGAGTGACTTACTTTGTTCGATAAGCGTTAGCTTTAAAAAGAAATAACATTGAATTATATATAGACGATGTTTCCATTTGTTTGAATTATTCCATATTCAAAGTGTGCTTGTATAAACAACTTTTGATTTGCAATTATAAAGATTTCATATAGTACTTGTGTAATCGGAACACAAGATTTTATAAGATTAAATTGGTTCTTTTTTTGTTGAACAATATCTATGTAAATGTATATTATTACATTGCTATTGATTATATAAACCAAATTTTTTGCGATTAAAACCACTTATCTTAGTCATTGACCATTGTTAAACTTTCATTATTATACTTTCTCGTGTATGCAAAAGAAAATCTACAATACCTTTTACACATGTTTAATAATATGCTCAAATTAAAAAAATAATCAACAAATGCAATATTTGAAATTACAAAATACGAAAAAATATAATTTTGTGTCTAAATATTTCAGTGAAAATCACAATAAATAATTAAATTTTTACAATCAATAACTTGAGAAATATTCGAAAAAAATCGTTTACAGCTAATTTTATCGATAAAGATAAATGTCAAGTGTATTTTGCAAAAGAAATTTTTCATGTGAGGATTTTTACGAGTTATACATTATATTTTTTTTCTCAGATTTTCTCCGATAGTTTCAAAAAATAGAAGAAAATTGACTTTATGAATATTAAAAGCAATCGCAAAACACGTTACTTTTGGTGAAAACGATGAGCATGTTATTAACGATTTTCGTTATTGATTTAAACTCAACAAGAAGGATTTCTTTTAGTTTCACAAGACCAAAATTATGTTTGGTATTGAAGCATTGGCGCTGTAAGATTTGGGTGATGAGCTGTATTCATTCTTAGAGCAGAAATACTTTTATTATACCATTCATCTTCTGCTGACATACCTGAAACATATTTTATGTACATGTTATAATTCGAATTAATATCAAAGATTTCTATTGAAATTTCAAATCTATGTATGTAAATGATTATTATAAATTTTTATAGTAATGAAGGATAATCGTCGGGAGATCTGAGAGCTCATTTTTACCGACTGGCGATAATGTGAAAACCCGCTGGAGAATGTAAACCGTACAGCAGAAAAAAACGGTAAATGAAATGATTTAACCCAGGGAAATTAGTATCAAGAAAATAGTTGATACACTTTAAAACTTGTTTTGTTATAATGAGGAATAGCTCACCACGAAGAAATAATAAAAAATATTTAAAAATTATTGCAAAATACACATTTTATAAATATGCTTCGATTCTTCGTCAAATTCTGATTGCAATAAAGTTTGCTTAAAGGGGTGATACTCAACATACATATATTTTCGTTTCAAGCTCGACGTAGTGATAGATAGAATAGAATCAAGGCGGAGTGCAATAATAACTGTTAGTTTTGCGTAATTCAGTGGACTTATTAAGTAACTTATAAAATTCAAGTGACTTTCTTTCGTTCTACCGCCGTGTAGACTCAGTCGGTAAATGTTATGTATTTGACACCCCTTTGAGGTAATTACATTTTAGTAAAACAAATATTAAGCGATTTTCACGATTCAAATTTTGTTGTCATCAGCATTGTTTGTAAATCCAAGTAATGGAATTTTTCTTGACGTCCATTCATAAATTCTAAAAATCGTTCAAATAATCTTACAAAATTATCATTATAATTTATTTATTTTGGTTTTTATGCCTAGGACAATGAATTTTTAATTGTGAAAATCGCATAATTGTTGTCTTACTAAAGTTTCAATTAGTTAAGGCTATGATCATCTACTAATCTTGAGTATCTCAAGTAAATGTAATCCTATTTCTACCTGCCTATACGTATCTCTCGTTTAAATTAAGTCAAACCACACACGCCTTTACTTATTATGGATTATAAACTTTGTTTTTTGTACATTAATCGCCATTTACTTGTATTTATCTTATCTTCGAATAAATTAATGCAAGTAATTAACTACCAATGAAGGGGGAACTTAAAATGTTAACTTATGAAACACTCAATATAAATTGAGTCTAAAAAATGAAATCAAATATTTGTTAACTATCAATTAACAATTATGTACGAAATCAACTGCTGGTTTACTGGAGTAAGATTCAAACAGAGACAACTAAGTATAAATCGAAAAAAAGCCAAACATTTAATGTGTCCCTTTCCAATTAGGGAACCGCGAAGAATCTGACCAAGATTTAGGTTACAACCCACCACCGCCGGTAATTCCAACCGCATCTAAAGTACAGTCGAATTGCCACCTAAACCGCGAAAAAGAAAGTGATTACCTACGGTATGGGTGCATATACGCCATCAAAGAAATACACAGTTTAGGATAACCTTGTCTATGTAACCCGATGTGCCCTGTACGCGTAATACGGTACAGACCTTTATCATACCCACATAGACGAGATAAACGTCTTGGTGGTACTGTGGATAGTACAGTATTTAAAAGAAGGCGGAAACAGTCGGTAAGAAGCCACATGACGAACCAAAGACCTAAACCCACTATCATAACCATGCCCATCACGCTCACCAAGTACGCTACCTAAAGGATCACAAACGATTGCTTTTACATAATAAGATCCACGAATAAATTTAACTTACATTTAACATCAAATAAGTCCATTACAACCACGAAAAGTAAATTTCAGAAATTGAATCACGGACCAATTTCACTTTCTTTAATATCTAACACGAGTCTAACAAATTGAATCACGTTAATGTATGTTATGGAAAGTATATTAATATACCAGAAAATCAACCAATTAACTAATACCTAGAAAAACTAACACGAATAAAAAATTAACGCAACTCTTTTCGTGAACAGTCGAAAGATATTTAGAAAAACACAATATTGAAATACTACCATGAAGCTCCAGAAAAAGTTATTATTCCAGCTAGATGAATAAGAAAATCATTTTAATACAAAAGAAAATACAAGTTTTGATATGTCAAAACAATACCCTCAAGAGCGTCTTTTCATAAACAGAAATGTGTTTTTTCGTCAACAATTTTTAATAGAAAATTAATATCTAACCGCTAGATGGCGCGTATACGAATGGCAAGAAATAGGGTAACCTGAGTATGCATCTCAGAGATAAACTCGCCTGACATTTTATAAGCAAGTGATTTAATGTGTGAATATTATGGTGATCGTTAACTTACCCATAGTTTCTTGTCGCATTCCTGTGACCGCAGACATATTTGTTGCAGAATGTGTCATTGAAAATGGCTGTGTCATACTAGGATAAGACGTAGAACTCATCTGAAAAGATAAAAAGGAATGGATATTATCGTAGAAGGACGGATGAACAATACCATTGATTTTAACGCTTATATCATACAGTACATCCATCGGTAATAATTAATGCTAGTGTTAAATAATAAATTGTGTTATGATTTTTAATATTTATAAACAAGCGTTTTTTATTAATTACTTTACAGGATTTTTCTTGCTAGACTAATTCCAAAAATAACAAAACCATTTTTTCAGTATATTTCTCTTCGTGAGAATTGATTTCTGAACAAATTGGCACGAACCTACTCGTTTTTAACGCTCTCGGCGTGAGATGAGTCAGCAATAAGAAAGCTGCCGAGTCGCATTTCTTTTATAACAGATTCTGCCTCTGCCTCCACGCGTATCTTCATACGTTACAATGTAAAACATTTGATCTGTAATATATTCTAATATTTACCTGCGGATAACGATTAATTCCATTTATACTATTGTGGGGATGAGGATACGGTTGATAGCCCCTGCTAGCGCCAGGATAAATATTTCTCATCATTGCACCTTGACACGTGGGAATAGGAGCGAGCGCTTTTTGAAGCTGTTTTTCTTGCTTCCTATACTTAGCTCTTCTGTTTTGGAACCAGACCTGTTGGCAGTAATTATAATACGAGTATTTAATCAACTTGCACTGATAAATTTATTTTATAAATGATTGTTTCTGAAATAGTCAATAAAATTAAGTAAATGGTCTCATAGAATTTGTTAACATTTTTTATTCTTGTTAGCACAGAGCAAATACTCCTACTTATATAATATAATAAATATCTAACACGTAATTTGTTATTAGCGCATCCGAAGAATATGATCTAATATGATAATGTAATAATATAGTATAATAAATACTATATCGTGCGAATTGTGCGGTGACCTCTCAATAAGTCGCCGCTACACACGAACGCTAATGCACACTGATGCACTTCCTTCTACTGCTGTTCATATGCCTAGCTGACTACTGTATAATAGGGTAGGTTGATGAGGGGTCGAGAACTACTCTTGATAGCACCTTAGTAACAGTGGCAAATAGCTATAGTGAAGACCATTGAAGAACTGACCATTGTTTCTGCATTCATAGTATATTTGTAGGATCCTTAAATGTATTATGAATTTGGCCGATGATTCATCATTATTTAAAAATCCCTTTTTATTCACTCAGAACTCGCATTGTGTAATATGAAATGTCTCTTAGTATGTCCACTGAATAAGTACATTTTACTAAGTAAATCACTACTGCATTGTAATTGGTATAAATCGGTGTAAATTGGTTCGGATGCCAAATAAGATTATTTTACACATCACTTGAGTGTGTAATAACTATCCACATATCACATAAACATTGATTGTTCTGATTTATAAAAGTTGCAATGAAACGGATTCCTAAAATTTCATTTTGGATATCCACTGTGTTCATTCTCTTTATGCATTTTAACTTTTCTATTGCACTATATAACTTTATACTATTCATAAAAACTTTCACGAAAGTCACAAATTTCTTTAACGAGGGTTTAGATATCGATTCACTATAGACTCGCTTTCCCCTTGAGGAGGCACTTCCTTCTTTGATAACACTGTCATATTCCGACGGCCCTATCAACCACCTTGACTTAAACCATTTATAGCTGTGACAATGCAAGATGGTTTTAGTATTGGTTTCTTTTTGAAGAAGGAGGGCCTCAGCAAGGCTGCTACATTAATGGCGGAATCTTTTGTGTAGGTACGAACTACTAGGTCTAGTAACTTACTTGGTGGTTTATATGAAGAGGCTCAAAGAAACAATAAATCGCTGTCAACGGTAAAATATACTTGAAATACCGGGTGAGTTGCAGGATAACAAGGTGCATGGTAATATATAGAAGTATATTATCATAATAATAATAATGTTCATAGCATAATAAGGTTTGTAGGTGAAAAGGGTGCATAGAGGTGCCACCGTGGCAAAAAAAACATGCTTTAGCCTAATGATAGAACAAAAATATGTCACCAAAGAAAATATGATGAGAAAGTAATTGTTAAAATTCAGATAATATTGTGTATGGTAGAGTTTCAGGGATCTATGATCTTAAACAAAGATAAAATATATATTGTGTAACATTGTAATATTCGCAATGATGCAGATTTATTTTTTGTCAGAATGCGAGGAGTAGATTATTTTGCGCATAAATCATCAACATAAGTGAATTGATGATTTGACGAATTGCAAATTAGCTTTTTAATAAAAAAAAAATCGTTCCAACGTGAAATTAAAAAAAAATTCAATTAATGACAATGGTTTCAATTTCTCATACACGAGACTGCAAACGTTTTATTACAGTAGCAAGTAGTATTGAGATTAACCGTCGGATCACAGTTGTGGACATGTTTTAAAATTGCGAAATTTTATTTTTATAGATTTAAACGATTTAAACGTCTATTATTTAAGAATGAAATATAAAATGTTACTGTTCCGAATGTTTCTCTAAACAGGAGCACAATATTAACTGAACTAATATTCTCAACACCTATGTTCAAAAACTGTAAAAAACTCAATATTTCATAAAATCAATGAAAAATGTACCCACTAGTTACAAATCGATAAGACCATTTACATAATTTTTCTATTGAGTTTTTTACTTACAACCCATTTTTATTGTACCGATTAACCATATACAACATTGATCATGCTATTCAGTTTGGTTTTTTTCTTAAAAGTCGTAAATATTCGTTATTTTTCTCTATGCTATCCGACGCTTAGCTTTGTTGGATTTACAATAACAGTCACAATATTTATTTTATAAATAACTAATTGGAATTTGCTGAATAAAATATATTATTCCGTTGCGCTAAATCATCAGTTTGACTATGATTGTCGTTTGATGCTGACTACTATCTGAGGGTCTTGATGTTGAATATGATGGAATTTTCACAACGCGAGAAATCAACTTCTATAATTAATTCTAATTTTATTTCTTTTCCTATTCAAAATATAATATTAGAACGTCTAGCTATTAGTTCGTAAGCAGTTAGAGATGCCGTAGAGATCTATAGTAATCATCTGTTTAAGTGTGGAAAAAATTACAATGACCGTTGAAAATATGATCATGTATATTATTAACTAACTTATGTATTATTAACTAACTTCTTGGCGTGACAGAATAATTTTAACTCTGATTGAACATCGTGACTGCGGTGGTCATTGTCAATGTGCGATATCGGTACGATTGATGCCTCTTTATATTATAACTATCGATAATAGTAACATTACAGAGTATCACAAGACTCATGCATATACTCATAATAGCAAAGAAAATCATTTTCTTAGCTTGTCTACTTGGACATTTAACGAGCCTTGGTAAATTTGAACTCACTAAGTCACGCTTACAAAGTTATGAATACAAATAGCAGTAAATTTTAATTCACGATGATATAGGCAATATGAATTATTATGACTATCTTGAGACATTAAGATTCATGGTATCTTTATAAATTGTATAACAACACACGTTCAGAACCGCAATTGAATTTTCATATTGTAATGTATTACTGGATTCCCATCAGGTCTCTTAAAATAAATGTGTTTTTCCATGGATAGTAAACATAAATTCACGATATTGTCTTTGGTCTTCTGAAAGTGCTACTTCATTCATTAAGTTCAGTTCACGTATTGGATGTTCGTCTTTTTTCTCGACCTTTTACGCAAAGATGATGAATATTATATTTTGTGGGTCAGTTGTATGTACCATAAATCCGAAACTTATTACCCCCTTCATTGTTTCGAATGATATTTGCATCTGTATAGTTTCCTCGAAGGTCCTTGAAAGTCTAAATTCTTCAGTCACCTTCACTTTCTCTTGTATGGAGTGGAAACTTCTTAGAACTATTAGGTGATCCAGGAAAATGTACTTGAAGATCGTACAAGATGCTATGGTCTAACAGCAAAACATTTAACATGAAATTGTTTTTTACTCTTTTATTTACCATTATTTATCACGCAGTACTGATTTAGTAATATGTTGTCAGACCTGCGGATAGCGAATATACTAATAGCAATAGTATCAATATGATCTTGGAATGCTTGTTACCCATGTCCATTTTTGGAAACATCTGACGCTTCGTGAGATCGCATATGTTACTAAATGCATATTTATTTCAACCACACTGATATTATGTGATTGTTGGAGTATTTATTTACACCGTGCTATGCTTTGGTTTAATTCAGACAGTTCATGTTGATTGTTAACGAAAATATTAGTTGAAATTCTAACATGGTCTGTGTAACCCTGATTGTAACGAAACTTAAATGTTGACTATGGACAATCTTAGCAATTAAAACATTTGTTAAATTGTTGCTTTATTAGTGTTACCATATTTACTCGATTTACGTTCAATTCTCAAAGTATTTTTCTTTATAAAAATTCTGTGAATGTATCTTAAAAATAGTCATAATAACAGTATTAGCTTTTCAATTTTTTCAGAAATATCATTGGTAAACTATACTTTTTAATCGCGACAGTAGATAGTAATTCTTTTAATAATAATAAATGTAACAGTTAATAAATCAAACCTGGATTCTTGCTTCGTTCAATTTTGTTGTTCGAGCTAATTCTTCTCTGCAATATATGTCTGGATAATGCGATTTTGCAAAGGCCGATTCCAGCTCGGTAAGTTGCTCCTAAACACATAAATATATATATATATATATATATACAAACGTAAAGACAAATCATTTTCGATGAAGGAGATATTTACAAATTCTTTTCAATAAAACCAAGTGTGTCAGCGTGTAAAAAAGGAGTTTATCTGTGGGCTCCTTTAACTATCAGTGTTCTTGGATCTCTGTTACAATTTTATCAAAATGTTTGATCAAACGTTTGATAAAAGGTTAAAAGAAATATAGAAAAGACTATTTCCGTTGTTATATTTGATGGCCTATATGATGATATATAGTATTTTAAAATTATTTTCTATTGTGAACTATTCCACGGCAGTTCATGCATCTTTCGATTTCCTACAGGCCTCTAGTTAAAACAACAACAGTTAAAAAAACAACATTCTTTTCGTTTCCGACGGCGCATAAACCGTGGCAGCTACAATGATATTGCTGCTATGGACGCACTAGGAAAGCAGTTTCTATCCTAAAATGCTTCAAAACTATTTTTTTTATTATATCTCCTGGATCATAAAGTGTATTACTAAAGAACAAACTGACCAAGAATTAAAAACTATTTATCGTTGAAACTACGAGCATCTATTTTAATGTAGATGATTCATTTTTGCTATAAAGGTAAATCATGTCACATTCGATCGAATTAATGACTAAAAACATTTTTTTAAAGCAGTTCTGATATAGTGGCCAACTATATATTTACAGTTTGCTGATGGGAAATGAATAATTCACTGGTAAATACGTTGCACTGATAAATGTCTCATTGAATCGAATTCCCATACTATTGCTTCAACACAGCACGATCTACAGGTATCAGTTCATAATAACAAACGACTGCTCTAGCGACGATATGGAAATAATCATGGACGTGGAGTTTCGATTCGTTGTAATGGTCGATTTGTCTTAAAGCATTCAAAGGACAGAATAGAAAACAAATAAATACTTTATGCAATGAATAAACCACTAAAACTTATTGACTGAATACGGTGTGTCTTTTACTTCTTAGTATATTAAATATTTTGGTATTGGTATTGAGTACTTATGTTAGAATAAGACGAGAATACACGTGATGTTGAAATAAAAGCATAAATAATTTAGGAAATGTATCGAATCTAAAGAATACGGTTCGGTATCATAATTCTGATATACGCATCCTGTACAAAATTGATTAAGTTTTTACAGCAGCCGCAGAGAGAGAGAGAGAGAGAGAGAGAGAGAGAAATACTTATGGTTTAAAATAAGATACAAGATGTTCAACGAAAAGAACTATAAGTTATAGAAAAAGTCTGGAAATAGCTACGGAATAGTCTTGAGTATCAAGAGTAGTGAGTTTTCAAACATGAACAGCATCCACAAGTACGTTATATGTTACTTTGTCGTCGACACATAGGATAGTGTAAAGTCAACTACAAAGATCGAGTACATTTTATAACCAAAAACATCACGTAAAAGTTCTTTGATCTAAAATATGGCTTTTTAAAATAGACAATATCACGAAAAATTCCAAAAATTATTTACTGCAGATACATATTCTTGAACGATGGCATAATAATCTCAATAGATCTTTCATGGTGAGAAAATGTGTGTTCGAGAGTTGAATTATTGAAATTCTTTTGGTTTAATAAACTAAACGTCCAGAAAAGTCCCAGATTTTACAATATCCACAATAGGGTTTACTCATATCTATTGCATCCACAGAATATCAATTTTTGGTAGATATAATAGACCCAATAATTCACCATATTATACTGTATTTTGAATATACTTCAATTCCATCGTATTTACATTTAGTCACGACTTTTAGATAAATTGCAATAATATTCGATTGCCCCGAGGTCAGTATATACCTGCGTAAAAGTTGTTCGATGACGTCGTCTTGCTGGAGTCGGACAGCTTGCAGTTGTTGGTGTATGACCAATGTGTGGACTCGAAGCACAGGGTTCTGGCTTTAACTTTTTAAAAGCACCTTCCGCTCCTGTAACTATAATATACATTAATACGATTCTAGTTCTTAAATGACTTAAATCAATTTATAAATGTAATCGACAATACAATAAATAATTCTTTGTAAATCAAGGTGAAAACTATAAGAATCCGTATGTTTGATCACGAGTCACGTATAAACATATAAATAAAATATGAATTAGTATTTATTTATCACAGAATCTTAGAAGTACACTGTAAACAAAGTATAAATTGAGATGTGGTCACTAACAGTCACCTAAACTTGCACTTGTCACTCGCGCATTCTCTTGTACATATAAATCTAAAATATAATATAATTGTGAATTAACCAAGAGATTGTAATTGTTCGGTAGATGGAGACGAAGGTAAGATAAATGAAAGCGGTAGTGAAACCACAGGCAAAATCTTAGACTAAACAAGACAAATATTACGACCTCGGTTAAAGGAAATATATCAATCACGAAAGTAATTAAGGCACATCCACAACCTGTGGCAGTAAATTCATAGCAAGGGTTTTTGCAGTGACCGCAAACTCAAGGGATCACATCCTAAGAATTTTAAAGGATGATGCAGAAAACCACTAAGCGAGATGGTCTAAAAAAACTTAAAAGGATTTAATCTTGTAGCGACTACTTGTACTGCTATAGTATAACATTCATCCATACAAATTGCACATATTCTGCAAGTACAGTCGAGTGCTATTGACAGTGTAACGATATTTCGTTTAATAGTATTTTTCTTCTAAATATTTGAAAAACAAAGGAACGGATGATGTTCAAACTTGGAATTAATAAAAAGTTCGCAGTTGATCAGAAAATCTAAAAAAGGTATAGAATTACAGTAAAAGCCGCATATTGTATGGTAAACCTCTATACTCTATACTCTTACATACCGATGTGGTGAATGGCAAATTTACCGACGCTAAACTCATCCTTCAATCGTCAGTTACAATCCAGTAGTTGTATCTGATTGCATCTTATAATTAATCGATTTCGTGGTTAGAATGCTCATAAGTGATAAGATCGATTTAGGCTCATGTAGTTAATAAAATCAACGATATTATTCAAATTTCCATATGATATAGTGGAGAAGTAATCTCAAAATATCACTATCCGGCGTTATATTTTGGAAATAAGGATGTAGTGAAAAAATAAAATCAAGGCCTACAAGAATTTGTTCTAAAGTTCTTTTCTTTTGTATAAAGACATTTATTTATATACCCCACTTTTCAAAAAATAATTTTTTTTTTATTCGTACGATCATTGACGTTTCTATTAATGTTTACTTTGCATTTTTTAAGTATAAAACATTTTATAAGCTGGTAGCATATACTGCTACCCATTTGCAAATCGGAAAACCTCATTTTCCTGCAACCATGTAGTATACATTAGTTATGTTTCGGTAAACTTCATTGCCTGAAGATTATTCTAATGAAACTAATAATGGCATTTCATACATTATCGTGTAATACCTTTTTTTACGCTAATTTAGTAAAACCAAACTCAAAATATTATTTAATACTTTACGAATTCGTAGTTAGAATGAATCCAAACGAAAAAAGGTTTTGAAATGCATAAAATATTACATCACTTATTGATAGCTATTAATTTATTTCAAATACAGCAATATTAACCAAACAAATGTGCTTCAGTGTTATTTATGCTTATTCCTCCCCTGAACTTTGAATGTCTGTAATCCAAAAATGAATATTGTTACAAAGCTGAACTATTTCTCTAAAAGTAATTTTTCCAAACTTTTTTTAACAATACCTATATTAGAAGTTAACCTTAGCATTCTGTACTGAAATCTCTCTTAATAATCTTTTTAAATTTTAGCTTGTACAATCCTGGTAAAAATTAGAGCAGAATTTAGTCAACTGCATATATGGTTGGTTAACGGTTGACCTATTTCTGGTGAAATTTTTACCAGGGGTAGACTTGTTCAAACTGCAGCCTGAACAAGTTCATGTCATCGAGTGCTCAGATATGGTTGTTTAAAAGTTTTGGACTACCGAGTTGTATTTTATTAATTAATTACTATTTATATTTGTAACAGGTTTAAGAATGTTTTTTTTTGTTTTCAAACAAATTAAACTATTTATACAATTTTTATACGTATGATAAATTCTCAATTCGATAGCCCCAAATGACATAGAAATTATAATAAGATGAAAACATGATTTGAGTTTAAATTTTAAAAATCCATCAACTTTAAGTACATCGTATTAAATAATGTTTCAATGTATTTTCCCTTTTTTCGTTACAGACATTCAAATTTCAGAGAGGGGAAGAGTACGTAAACCCCACTCAACCCGTTTCATCCAAACGCCATTTTCCGTACATCGTTTTTGGAAGCTCAAATCTCATCCTAATCGATATGGAAAATTCCAGACAGGCGTATTTTCAAGCTCAATATGCCCCTTCCGATAGCATAAATTAATTTTTCGAAAAAGTAACTATTAGAAAAAACCATGTAAACAAAAAAAAAAACACGAAGTTTTCAAATTTATTTTTCGCAATAAAAATATTAAACTCTTTCCAGTTAGCTATGCATCTGGAATCTGTGCGACCAATGAAATGAATGTCTAAACTTAAAAGATATTTGTTTGCGGGATTGAGTTTGTCCGCGGTGCGTCCAAAATGGCGCCTGCAATGCAAATTTTCTATGCAACGATTCATGAATTTTTTATTTCAATACAACGCTCTTTTAGAAATGATTAGTAAGAGTAAATAGTTCTTAGAATTAGAAAATTAGTAAATCTGAATTTTTTCATAAACCATCGAATAATTTTTTCGATTTTGTAACTTAACATGTTTGGAAAATTGCTACAATTGTCAAAACGCTCGGAAAAAATCAAGATAACACTGTGGCTAATCCTAAGAATTAATCACATTTTCATGATAAGTTCGTCGTTAAAAAGCAATTGCATTATAATTCATAAATATATTTGGATATTAATGGAGATCATATTTATTAATATCATACGAAAAAGGCGTTTTTTCGTTTTATTATACGTTAAGAACATCGACTGATCAAACGGCAAATATAAGATGAAATGCAAATAAATTGTAATTTTACTAAAAAATATTATAAATTATTTTTTATTTATTTAAAACTTGTGCTACAGATATTTAGTTTAACAGTCGTTTTTTATGATTGTCACCAAAGCAGTTACCGACTGTTCAGAAACCGCGTGCAGGTGCCGTCGGCGCGAGTTCCAAACCGTCGTAGTACAAAAAATTAAATCGTCATGCTATAAGTAAATTGTTACGTACATATATATTTATCGAGAAAAGAGTTTATATTTACTTTCTTAAACCGTTTTTATTATATAATAATTGTTGTTTGTTTGTATAAGTAGTAACGTCACGATTAGATCAATAATTAACTTTAGCAGCAACAATACGTTCATTCGCTCATTTACAAACAAAAAATGAAAGTCTCATAATTCTTATGATAAATTTTTCTATTTCTGTTAATTTGTATTTTAATGACTATTTTAATAAAATATTCTAAATGGACAAAGTATAAAATGCAGAATAAAAAATCCGATATGCTGCAATAAAATAAAAAAACATCACAGTCCAACACTTAAATTTTTATCGAATACATTGGAAGAATTTACAGTATTTCAATAAAACAATAGATTTTCTAATCATTATGTGCCGATCCTTTACGGGTTTATTTTCTGCGCTTTGAAAATAAACCCGTAAGGTATCGGTTCATAAATAAAGTCTCTTTTTTAACTCCAGATTTACGAGATATTTTTACTATTTTGTTCCAAATATAAATAGTAATACATTAATAAAAAAAGGTAAAATAAAATACAACACAGCTGAATGACGTAGTTTTATAGGGTAAGTAATACTGAAATCAGTAAGTTTTTTTATATTTTGCGCACTTATTAAACTGAAATAAATTCACAAATTACTGAAATAAAATTACTAATAATTTACTAAATTGACTTAAGGCCAAATTTGTACATATTTTCTTTTTTCGTTTTTGTTTTAAACGAATGGTCTTAGGGTATTTGGGGAAATGTGTTTTCCAGAGAAATTTTCAATATAATATTAAATATATATACTAATATTAGGTATGCAAATTAAATTCGTTTATCTTTAAGACCCAAGTTCCGTATTCAATTTTTTTAATTATATATCGTCTTTCTTATATTTTATCGTCCAGTCAAATTTATTTCTTTTCAAATTTCTACAATTTCGTTCTTCAAATACTATTATGCCACTACATAATAACCGCAATGAATAGATTAGAAAAAATATATTATCACCTTTATTATTAGAGCATAATAATAAATAAAAAAAAAAGCTGATTATAAAAAAGGTGATAAACTAAACATTCCAATAATGTTACGCAACGAACCTTAGTCAACATTTTATCAGAGATTGACCAATATATCGTACCAATATTCAAAATACTATCGTAATTTATTTAGGAACCTTCGTAACAATTGATAAACAAATAAAGTAAGATGAGGTACCGAAGTAATAATTGAAAACCTTTTTAAATTGACTTTTAAGAAAAAAAGTTTAGCTTTATAATAATATTCCACTTTGTCTTACAGACATTCAAAGTTCAGATAAGGTATCATTGCAAACCTCTCTTTCAGATACAATAAAGCTTATTTGAAGCTATCAATAGATAAAAAAAAGATAAAAAAAATGTTAAATCTCTGCATTATTTAAGTTGGAAATCGTTGCGCTCTCTAGTTAAGGCTCATAAGGCATTGGAATACATAGTAACATTATTCCATACTCGTATAGCAGGGAACAATAACACAGGATGACGCTCTTGGTACTGACATATGTTGCTACCTGTTCTGCAAGATTACTATAGCATACGTGACCCCAGTAAACTTACTCTTGTAGACCAGGCATATACATGGCAGGTGGCGCCTAATGGAAGGGCAAGACTCATATGAAATAGGGGAGTTAGCACAGTCCCTCGTCGGATCCCTCTTAAGATCTGTCAATCCCTTTTGAATTTTTATGTGCACTTATAATCGAATTTTATTCTGTCTACTTCGCCGAAATTATATATCAAGATCAATTTGATTATAGATTCGGCAAATTTAAGGGTCTCGATTGTCAAACAATGTATATTTTATTTATTTTAGCAATCGTATAGCGTTAAATATATAGCGTTAAAGATTTTTCAAATATTACTTTTCCTATTATTCGGCAAACCTTTCTTGCAATATTATTATTTAACATTCCCTCAATATTTGTGCATAATCTTTCATGGAATGTTTTTCAGCATTTACTTAAATTAAGTAAAACGTACTTTGATATTTAATATGGAGAAATGCCAATTTAATATCCAGGATAGCTCTTGAACTATTTTCGCGATCAAAAATATTTCTAGTTTTGCAATTTGATATTTCAACTACACGTCCGCAATCGCGAGATTAATAATGGGTAATCTAAGATTTCTGAGTGAGCGTGATACCTCATGAATTATTAATATATTAATAGTAAACATATTGATTTTTATACACTTCGGTACCGAGACCTTTAATTAATTGAATTACACTGAAAATTCAATGCTTTTCTCATTTATCACTTATAATATTTGTGTCCATTTTATAAAGTATACAAAAAATTCAGTTTAAAATAACAAGGAAATTAATATTTTAGGAACTAGACGTATGAATTGTAATGTTATAAAAGAACATCATTATTACTTCAATAATGATCCTTACACTTTAGGTACTTACCTAAGGGACAATTGAACTTAAGAACTGTTGTAAGTAAACGTAAATTATTACGCTTATGTAACCTGAACCTACGTTCATCATTGTTAACCTAACCTGACAGAACCTAACCTAACCTATCCTAAATTAGAACGAAGATAGTAATATATTTTTAAAAATGTACTAGATACGAAATCATAGAAAATATTATATGATTATTTTGTTGCAAAGAACTTCGCGTCAGAAATTTTGCAAAAATAAAAGTAAATGTTAACACATTGTGATTGTATAATTTCATTTTTAGAGCTAAAAACGATATTTACGTTTCTAATATAGTAATGATATTATTTGCGGTAAACATTACAAAATAGGCGTAATACAACAGCCTTAAACATTTCATAACGTTTATAGTTTGATCACAATTTGACTGTAAGTCTTCAAGTAAACAAAATTTTTTACATAATATTTAAGACGTCGAATATTTAAAAAGTATCGGGTTTGTTGAAATCGACACTTGACACAATCATTCCATAAGCCAAAGTATAGTAAGCTCAATGTTCAATTACGATATATGGAAAAACTAACTAATTTATTTCTTGTTAAAATATAAATTTCAATGTATTTTATCCTAAAAAGTTATCGTATTTTGTACCACAATAATGTTATAGTTTTATAGCACTAAAAATTATTAAAAATATAATTCTACTTTTTTTCCATGTCTTTATAGATCACGTAAAACAAAATTTATTTTTCTGTATTTAGTTGTGATTTCAAACTGATATTTAGGCACAATGTAGTATAATGTTTTCAGAATAGATTTTATTAAAACAAAATTCTCTTGCTTTTAACACAGTTTTGATCTTTTTGAAAATTCATTCTGTTAAATTCAAATATCGTTATTTTATGGTTTAAAAAATATCCTTCAACTTGTTTTTAGAGAAATCGAAAATTATACTGATACTGACTTTACATTTACAGTGTAAGTCTACAGTTAACGAAATGAGTTATTAATTTTTAATTTGTCATAAATTTGTCACGTTTTAACTATAATTTTGTTATTATATAGTAAATCTAATATATAGGATTGAATGGTGTATATTAAAAAGGGGAACTAAAAGACTAAAATATTTTTGTTTATACAACAAACGATTACTTTTCAATGGTAACTTTTATTGATAAGAAAAAAGAAGATATATTTATATGATTGAAGACATCTAGGATCTTTCAGGTTTTCTTGCATAGTAAACTACACAGCAAAACAGGAATTTTATTACCCGCATGATTTGAAAGCATGAACCAATTGTTTTACTGAACTCTTAATTTATGTCTTTATTGATGTTAATATTCTCTAATAGTCTCCTTTCTATGTTAGGGCTTGGTTTTCAAATTGAATGAACAAAAAGATTATTAGAAATCTTAAAATTGTTTTTGAATCACTTTCTTTTGTAATGCTACAATTGTTCTGTAACTATTAAACACGAGAGTCGTGTTGTATGTTTTATCAAGAACTTTCTGTTAACCCAACCTAAACGTGGACTGTTAACCTAACTCAACCTAAACGCAGATTATTACCTAACCTAACCTAAACGTATAGTTATGATATATTTTATAAAAACAATTAAAATTAGCAAATATATCGATAAACTTATAAAAATCTACAAAATATACAAAATCTTTTTACAACCCAGAAAATATCATAAGGTACCAGTTTTTCGTTTTTAAAGTATCAACAAATAATAAACGAATCGTTAAAAAACAACGGTTGTACAAAAAATTTTCAAAATTGTTGTGCACATTGTTGTAGTCTAACAATATAATAGTTTATTGCTTTGTACAAAAATTAACGACCGTTATTTTGCGTTAAAGAATTAAAATAAATGACTTTAACAAAAATAGTAATAAAAAGAAATAGATAAATTATTATTAAAAATAGCTATTTGGTTAAGTAGTAAAAAAATCGATTGTATTGAGTTTACAAAACACGCGAATAAAATGTATATCTGCATAAAAAATAATTCATTTCTTTGTTTCCCTTATGCGTTTTTGTCTGAAACTTATAATTTTAAGGTGTATTTTATACAGTGAGCTTTTGCAATCTCTAAAATGGAATAGTCAACTGTTCTAAAAAATCATTACGAAATAAAAAATAATAATAATCGATGCTAAACATTTTGAAATTCAACTTTACTTACATGACTCATAGAATACATAATATTGATAAAGAAAGTAGAATAAAGTTTAGCGAGAGAATACGCGTGAATCCCCTTAATATATATTTCAACTAAATTTAAAAAATGTTCTCTAACTGCGAATAATAATTAATTGTACAAAATAATACCACTGATGAGTATACTGTACCGAACGAAAAGTGTACGTAATTCATTAGGAATCTAAAGAAAAAAAGAAGTTACTATTTCCTTTAATAAAAAAATAGTAATAGCGTTATTGGATATCAAATTATGTAAATATTACACGTATATCGGAGTAAACCTCAGAATAAGGAAGGTCAGGTAATAATAATATTATAATATGACATATACGTATATAATAAATCTTAATAGTAAATGGAGATTAGCTAAAAAGAAAAAATAATATATTTTCAGACGAACTAATTTCGTGTTATATAATTATTATTATTTTACTTTAAATGATATCTCAGTAAAATAAAGTTAAATTTCAAAGCTCTCGATGTTCGGGGCAGTCTCGTGGATGCGACGGCGCACGAGTTATATTTTGAAATATCGTTCGAAATTGAAAATATTCTAATATTTAAAGATTATGATTATTTGTTTGTTGTTATTTATCTTGATTATTATAAATTTGATCACAAAATCACTGATTCGCATTATCTCTTGCGAATAACCATCGTACTTTATTCGTATATCAATTATTACGAAAGATTCTAAAAAAACTTTTGACATCGTTTTGAATATTAGCACTTCATTCGCTGCTAAAAGTTACACTAGTATTTGGCCGGCGGTTAGCCAATTATTTCTTAGGTTCTTCATAGTACTGCATTTATATATATTTGTATATGAATTATTACGTATAGGTTGCAAGAAAACTTTTGATAATGTTTCGAACAATAGCACTTTATTCCCCGATAAAAATTAGACTAGAATTTAGCTAATGATTGGTTAAGTATTTCTTCATATCACTATACTTTATTTGTTTACCAATTATTATGAAAGTGTGTAAAAAACTTTTGATAATCTTTTGAATTTGTGGCATAATAGTATCCGATGAACGAAATTCTGCAAATTTCAAAGAAATAAATTTGACTGAACGATACAATATAAGAAAGATTATATACCATTATATAAATTAAATGAATTTATTTTCCACACTTCTGAAAATGTCGCTAGAAGACAAACACATTTCCCCAAACAACTCCAAGACCGTTTGTTTAAAACAAGAACGAAAAAAGAAAATATGTACAAATTTGGCCGTAAGTCAATTTAGTAAATTATTAGTAATTTTATTTCAGTAATTTGTGAATTTATTTCAGTTTAATAAGTGGCGCAAAATATTAAAAAAGTCTTACTGTTCGCAAGCAAAGACATTTTACTATTGTTTTCAATATTATTTACTCTATATAATCCAGAAGTAATATAGATACGATTGAATTTCAAAAATTGCAAAGAGTCTCAGAATGAAAAAGACATTATTTTCTATCTTTTTTTCTTCTATTGCGCTCAATTGCTATAAGTTAATATCGAATGTAATTACGTACATATATGTAATTACACACAAAAGTTCTTTCACTTAAATAATTTATTGACATAAATTTGGTGAAGAATCTTAAACAGATACTAAGCTCAGAATTTATTCAGAAATAGGCCAAGCGTTGGCCAAGATCATTTTTATCACGGAATATAACCGTCGATACCTCAGAAGCCGTCGGATACCAAAAAAAGCCAACGAGTCGGGCTAGTCGTCTTATCTACGATTGTCTAGCTCCGTTCGCTCATTTTCAATTAACAGCCACCGAAAACGAGCCTAAAATCGAAAACGGAGCTTTATTTATTGATAATCATATGAAACGACAATTCAATTGAATCGGATACGACAGTAGATTTTATATCACTTTATTGCATTAAATATTTCTCAAACAAAATGATTAATCTTTAAACGATCAGTAATTAAACTGTTGTATTATATTCAGGAGAGTTTTTAAATATTTCCTAGAATAACCATTCGATTACCCTGGTAAATTAAAAATTCACCGGAAATTCGCCAAATCATCGTGTGATTGTTACCAGTATAGAGATAGACACATTACTATAGAAGATGTATTCTATTTTCTTTTTTTAAAACATTTTTGGACAATACTATATACATATTAAGACAAAAAAAGTTATTCAGATATTAAATTATATAATCTATAGAAAAAATTCGTTTTGTACATTTTCTACCATTTTAAAGATCGTTCATTTCAGTGGTGGCTTTTAAAATTTCGCCGAATCAACATTAACCGTGGAAAATTAAAAAATAATATACATTTTTCTTTTTCTAATCGAGATTTTCCTAATATTTATACACGTTTTTGTGATATGTAAATATATAGTAATGATATTCTTTGTGTCTGTAGTTGAATCAATAACTATGTTGCTAAGACACATTTAGAAATATTAAAGATTCTATAAATTAAAAAAAATTTAATCACATCATTCTAAAGACAAAATAATTATTCATAGGTATATACCCGTATTATGTTTCCTTTGACATTTATTGCACATACATCCTTTATTACATATTTATTTTATTTTTTTTTATTTATACGTGACATTTACATGTCCGTAACGATATATCGGTTTATCTATATATCGGTTAGTTATAAATTTTTAATACAACTGCGAATGTATAATGTACCCAATAATACATGTGTATAATGATAATTATGTTTATCTGTAATTAAATTTTTTTTCTACCTTTCTGTTTCGTAATAAAAAAATTATTACACTTTTTTCTATGAAATTATGAGCTTTACTCTCTTCGAATTTACTTCGAAGTTTAAAGAATTTATATTTTTCATTTTTATTTTGAATTCTTAACAGTAAGTGTTGATTTCATAAGCTTGTTAACGACTGTTTCTTTTCAGGATAGCCCATCGATGTAGGACTTGGAAAAAATGTCTTGGCAGCGTCAAAAGACGAACTTGTGTTAAATACCGGAATAGAAACCTTATTTACAAAGAAATACAACTTAAAGTATGTAGATAATTTATTTTATTTATGCTAATGTTTTTAAGTACAACTATAATATATGATTTGTGTACTCTGAGCATATACATATATCTCATACATATTTCTGAAAAGTGTATCAAATAATAAAAAAAGAAAAGTAATCCAACGAATCCATGATACTGCTCTAAAGCTAAATTCACGTATAGACTAAAAATGCGAAAATCAAAAACTTACAATACTGGACAATTGTCAAAGTTTAAAAATAGGATATATATATATTAGTTTAGAGTATAAAGATCATGCATACAACGTTATTTTTACGTAAACTAAGTTGCCTTATTTGTGGCCTTGTAAATCGTTTTTGATTATTTTCAGCATTTCACTCGGACTGGTCCCCTTAAGAAAATGACGAGGTATTGCAAGTAATTTTTCGTCAAAGAGGTTTGTTTATCTTAATAGGGATTCACACTTATTTTCTCCCTGAACTTAGAATGTCCATAAAAAAGAATGTAATATTCGAATTATAATAAAGCCAGCCTTTTTTCTGAAAAGTGTATTGAAAAACATTCATCGGTAAGAACTAGTCTATGGTAACAATTCAAGCAGAATTTAGCCAACTACATTTACGGTTGACAAACTATTGTAGGGCCAATTTGTAGGGCCAATTAGTAGGGCCAATTTGTAGGGCCATTTTTTTAGCGGAAGACTTGTTCCAGCTATAATCTGAGCAAGTTAATGAACAAGTTTATGTCATTATCCTGGGTAGAAATAAGATTTTTTTCTAATTCTGGATTTGGACTCCCGGAAAAAATGAAACTATTATTTAACTAACCATCATATATAGAGTTAGCCAATTATTGGGTAATTTCTAGTAAAAAGTTTACCAGATAGAACAAGTTGATGTCTTCATTTTGTGCTGAGGCATAATTTTTTCTTAATTTTAGATTAAATTAAATTGTATCTCGTTAATTTGTAACGATTTATATTTTTAATGAGTCTCTCAATGAAAAGAGCATCATTTTATTGCTTTGCTTTCAATCGATTTCACTATTTATAGCATAATCGTAAATAAAATTAAAAAAAAAACGTATCTCTGCACAAGATGATAACATCAACTTCTTGCCATTCTTGTAGAACTTCTGCTAGTTTTTGTTGAATAACGTTTTTAACATATTTCCAAGAAAAAAATGTTTTAATTTTTGGCATTCTTTGTTACATTCATTTAAAGTTCTGGATGAAATAAGTGAAACCCCTTTTTAAAGAATTTAACGATTACACTATTCTTTCAATTCCGTTTCCGTACAAACAAAAAACGGCAAATGTATCGTACATTACAATATAAATGAGTTTTATTTTCAATCTTATGTTATTACGTTAAATTAATTTTCATCATTGGAATGAAATACAAATCGATTGTAAACCTTTGTATTGCCTTTGTATTAATTCTAGTAAAATAATGCACGACTATTTTTATTACGTATTATTTTCCGAATTTTATTTTAGATATTATTCACGTAGCGAAAGCTGAGCGATTTGAACCACTTATATTTCTTTAGAAGGCGTGTCACGAAATAGGACACGCCTTATCTTTGCGTATTTACAAAATATTTTTAGCTGAAATTTAAAAAAAATATCTATAGGAAATATTCATATCACACGAAGGTAGGTTAAAAATGTAATTGCCATTAAGACGATGATAAATTTTATTTTCATCGATTTTTTTTAATAATCTTATTTGTTTGCATAAAAAAGTCTGTTTTTGTTAAAATTGTATTGAAAGCGTTTATCATCCTGTGCAAAAATACGTTTTTTAATTTGATGATGGATTTGTAAAATTCAAAGCTCAGATGCTTTTCTTTGTATTTCGAATTGGATTTTTTTAAGAGATTACTATTTATATTTTTAATGAGACTTTTGAAACACATAGAAATAACATCATTCGAGCTTTGTATCTTAAAAATCAATGAAACTGGAGCCTATGTAAAAGCCAAAATAAAAAAAATCGTATTTCTATACTGGATGATAATACAAAACTTCTGATTGGTCTAACTAAATAATGTTTGTTTTAATAAAATTAATAAAAGTTTACCTTTGTGATAATTTTAAATATTTTTTGACAAACATTCAAAGTTCAGGGAGGGAATTAGGGAAAACTGTAAATTTAATTTTGTTAATGTTTCTATTATATCTCGTAATTACATAGTTCAGTGAAACTGGCTTAGTCTGAAAAATTCACAATTATTTGAATAAGAAATGGTGAAGATTTCTACCACGAAACCCTTTGGTATATTCATAAACTGAGTAGAAAAGACGCAATATACCGTCAACCGTCGGCTACAAAAAAAAACCGTTTTTTTTCATGAAAAAGCTGATAAATAAAATTTTACATTATATACCTGTTATTTACGTTTTGTTGTGAAGTCAAGTTCATACAATGTATCAAATATTTAAGGTTTGAAAAAAAAATTTGACAATTTACCCACTAATTTGAAAACGTGTATTTATACTTTCTAATTTCTAATTCCCATTTACATTTTATTCTTCATGTTTTGAAAAATTCTATTAGCATAAAAAGAAATGTATGCATTTAAACTATGCAAATTAATGTATTTTATTTTTGTCTATCCAAACAGGGATTCTAAAATAATTTTTTAAATTAAGTTTTTTCGCAAATAGTTTACGGCTGTTCGTACATTGCCAAACAGTTTTATTGTTCATTCTTTTTATAAACATGATGAAAGAATAAGAAAAAATTATACAGCTTTTATTTACCAAAAACTGCTTATTTTTAAGACGTTTTTAATCGAAATTTGTTTTTTTAATATCTAACAAACAAATTAAATTAAATAGTTGAAAATGCTCTGTAATATTTATCATATAGTTACGTAGACAACAACATTGAAACATTCTTTTTACAATTTAATCGCGATTACGATAAATTGTTAACAAAAAAGACAATGTTTGGTACACTTGACGGATTTGAAAAGTAATATCTTTATCTATGCCTGTACACACCCACCTATGCAGATCTTTTGGAAAAAAACCCGTATTGTCGCCTCGAATTACCGTTGAAAATATTTTTCTATAAAATATTTTCAACGGAGTGTACAATAGAAACATGTTTTAAAATATAAAATCGCGATTGTTTAATAAACTTTTTTTTATTATTCATTTGTTATGGCTGATGATATAAGCTAACGACTCACATAATTAGTTGAAAATTCAAATAAAAATATTAAATAGACAAGTTTTTGTTAACTTTTGTTGCAAAAATATTTAGGGAAATTTTAATGATTCTCTATTTGAACTTAATGATACACGTTTTAATTTTTATAATAAATACCCTTTTTATTTATTTATTTAAATATTTTTATAAACGATGGAGCCGATTTCATTATATAAATTATATATTGCCAGTTTTCCTTTTTTTGTCACCTTTAAGTATAGTGTAAATACATTTTTTAAATTATTTTTTAAGTTTTTTTTATATACGATAAAGTCGTATTAAAACGAATAAATGGTCGTAGTACGCGAAAAAAATTGTTTTCTCGTTGCACTGTATTAATTATTATATTTAAATGGGAAATTTAAACCTAGATTAGCACGCACAATGATTTAAAAAAAGGGAAACAATCTTTTGATTGAAAATATTATAATCCGAAAGTCAATCGTTCGTCATGCCGAATTGACGATATATATGCATCCTGAAAGACACTACACTTCCGTTGAATCTTCATCGGCAATAATTTTTTATTTAAACGGTAAACGCCACTATTTTATCGCTGAAATCCTTCAAATACATCTTCCGAAATAGTTCCTCTTCTCACGTTATGCTGTTCAATATTTTTTCATTACATGTATACATATTATATATACGGTATCCAATATATATGTATATATCTCTATAGATGTACAAGCAAAACAAATAATAATAAAAAATCTAATAGAAGGAAAAAATTAATGTAGTTTAAGTCTTGATATTTGTTAATAACGAAATCGTTTGAAAAAAATGTCTACCTCTACTTAAAATATAGCAAATGAATGAAAAAAAGCCTTTCGTACCTATTCTATCGACGTTCAAAGAAACTTGTTTTTCTTCCCCAATTTTATAACTAACAAAGAAAATACATCGAAAAACTTGTCGGCGTTTACATCGATAAATTAAATAAAAATTACATATATCGTGGCTTCACAAGTTTTCACTGACTCAATAGACAGATGAGACACACAGAAAGAAAAAAGAAATAAAAAAAACAAGAAATTATCTAACAACGCGAGGTCTTTGTCTCGAAACGTTTTGAGTAACGACTGATCGATAAATGACTTCACATAAATTTGCAGTATTGCCAAGAATAAAAAGTATTAAAATGACAATAGCGACTTAGCATGCACTTAACTTGTTGTATTGTGAATCGATCAGCGTTGACTAGCTCTCAAGCTAACAAGCGGAATAGCGCAAGTCGAATAAAGTCGAATAAAGCCGTAAAAAGCCGTAAATAAATGAAATTCTTTGACATGATATTGAAATTGAAATTGAAATGAATTCGACGGAAGAATAATGTAATAATAATGTAATAATAATAGTAATAATAATAGTAATAATAATAGTAATAATGATAGTAATAATGATAGTAATAATGATATAAAAAGAAGAGAAGTAAAAGTGTGATGTGACTAATTGCAGATGTTAGTAATAAATATAGGTGCGTTTATACGAACCAACGGCGGTGACGGCGCCTACACTATTCCTTCCCGGAGTACCCGTAGGTGTTGGTGGACTCGTCTCAAGACTCTGATGTACTCCATAGATACCAAAGTCTTGCTCGTTCGAGCTAGCACTATTACACTTTCGTTTCTCCTGATTATGATTGTGATTAATGTGAAATGCCTCGTTCTCCATGAGGTTCACCCCGAGTAATCCGAGATTCGGCCTCAGCTCATCCATAAGCTTGCTCTGGCCGCAATTGGCAGCGGCAGCCGAGAAATTCAGTTGTCGGCTAAAAATCGCTGGGAATATATTGAACTGCTGGTGCTCGAGATTGAGCGCTGCTGCCGACAACGATGAGCTCGATACTCCTTGACCTTGAGCCTGGCCAGTATTATTATTACTTCCAGTGCCAGCGTTGCTCGTTCCAGCAGACGACGCTCCCCCGCCGACGGAGCCGCCAACGCCGCCGACCGGGCCAGCGCCACCCGATAAATCGTTAGCCAGGATGATGCCGTTTGTCGTGTGTTTTTCGCGATTTTTTCGCGATTTTTTCGCCTTTTTTCGCCTTTTTTCCTATTTCTCTACCACTATCGTATGTGTCTCATTATCGCTAGACCGATTTAACGTGTATAATCGAACGCGAGCACTGGTGCGATGCGCGTTTTGCAAAAAGTTTGCGTTTTGCGGGAAAGTACGAAAATTCGAATGACCCGAGAAAGGAGAAAATAAAACGGTCTGCGACGATATCGATAGGTGATGAATAAAAACGTAGGCGCGCCCGTCTATGTGTGTCGAGGTATCGAAATAATTGCAAATGTGTGTATCTGATAAAAGTATAAGATAGAGAATGAACCAAGAGAGAGAAGATGAGGAAGAGGGGGAAGGAGTGGGAAGAAGAGAGAGCGAGAGAGAGAGAGAGAGAGAGAGAGAGAGAGAGAGAAGGTTGTAGTAGACGATAGAAGATAAGAAGGAGAGAATGTGTATAAGTGATTGCAAGTTAGTAAGCAAGAGAGGGATGAAAAGAGGGTGGCGAGAGCGTAGGCCTTACGCGGTTGCGTTGTGTACCGTACGCTGTGAGTTCTTGTGGGATTCTGTCCGCGAAATGCAGTTATCCGGGCTGACTTTGAGGATACATCGGGAACACGCCAAGCGGACCAGCTCTACGCTTCTCCTGTCAACTGATTGGCGCTGGAAGCAATGCGTTGCCGAGGTAACGGGCCACAAGCACCCAATGAAATGATACGTCTAGAGCTACCCGACAGAATGGCGTTCACCCAATGAAAATTCCTGCAGAAAATAGTCTACCACCAATTTTCTTCGCTCTACAACATCCCGCAGCACAAATCATGCACGCATCTCTTTATTTATTTCTTTTTTTTCCCCCTTTTTTTTATTTATCCCAAACTTTTTTTTATTATTATTATTATTATTTTCTAGCGTAAAATGAATATTTTCCTTGGATTACTATTTTTCCCTCTACTTTTTACCTGAACTCCTCTAGTTCAGTCTATTGTATTCGGTCCGCGAAAGGAAATTTATAATTTTAGATATGTGTGTGTGCGTGTGCGTGTCTGTGGTATAGTAGATTTTTTTGCTAGGGGTGGGAGGGGCTCTACGTCGACGGTTAATGGGATTTGCAAAGAAGATTTTTTTTTTTGTAAACTATACGGAAGTCATGTGGAATCATCTGTTTCGGAATGTATTTGTTTTTAATATTGCGAATTCAAAGGATTTTCGTTAATTAACTCTTACTTTTGCGAACGTTCGATTTTACAAAATTTATGGGAATAATAACGAAATTAAGGAGGAGGTTTTACACTTATATATTCATTCTGAACGTTGAATACCTGTTAAAGAAATAATATTTTTACAAATCTAAACTTTTTTATTCTTAAAAAGCGTCACTTAGTAGAAGTTGATGTTATCATTCAGTTCTTTTTAATGTTGGCTATGACGTAGATATACACATTATTATACACATGCTACACACTATGCAGATACTACAGCCCGATGGATTCTTACGACTGAAAGCTCGAATGATATTTTTTCGATTTTTCATTTTTCAATTTCATTTTTTATTTTTAATAGTTTAATTTGTTTGGAAAAACTATCAATTAAATTTTGCTTTTTTCGTATTAAAATTCATTAAACATAGAAATATCAATAAATTAATAAAATATCGTTTGACAGTCCAAAGTGACAGTCCAAAGTGACAGTCCAAAGTGACAGTCCAAAGTGACATTGAAATAACGCATCATTTGAGTTAAAAATCCGTAAAAAATCATATTTCTACGCAGGATGATAACGTGACTTACTAAATAATGTTTTTAACATAACTAAACTTTTCCAATAAAATACTTTCAAGGTTTTTCACAGGTAAGTCGCATTAAATTAATCAACCATCTAAGTTTTAAAAGAAAATTTTGCCATGGTTCGACGATAGTTCCCTTATTGATTACAAAACTAGCTACGTCGTGTATTTTTTGGTAAACAGAGGCTTTATTTTTTTGCAAACTACACGCGCTGATTATCTATAGAATTATTTGTTTTGGAATATAATGTTTTTTAATATTGTAAAATTGAAAGGATATTTTGTTAATTGATGATTGTAAATTGACGATGTTGAATATGCGTAAAATTTATCGAAACAACTATAGATTTAGGTATCATTTGAATTTTTTCTTTTACCATTATATGTACAATTACAGCGACGCTATCTCTCACACGGAAAATGACGCGAAACTTAGCTTGAATGTAAAATCGAATTTATTTAGTTAATGTGTTCGATCGAATATTTAGAGAAACCTAGAAGTATAGAGAAACCTGCATAGTAAATATACTTTATATGATATAGGTTTTGATTCTTTTAAAAACGTCAAATTAAAAAAAAACAACAAAATAATAAGTGTAAAATAATTCTTCAAAACTTCAATTTTCATATTTTCTTGATTCTAATACGTATAGATTGAAAATGTCAAAGGCACGTTGTATTTGTACGAAATTTGTCTCCGAAAAACATTTTATCCAATGTATTACTATATGTATTATATAATATGTATATTATATAGATTCGGCGATTCTCACAATCGATAATAAAAACAATTTTACATATATAATTAACATTTGTTATTGGTATTATTTATACAATAGCGTGAAAATAACATCTAGTCAATTCATTACAATAGTTGTGAAAAATGTATTCAACTTTTCAAGTTGTATACATTTTTTAAAATTTATATTATTTAGAAAGAAACAACAAGTTCTAAAAAAATACGTATACATGTTCTATAGAAAAACGTTATATAAAATTGCAACAATTTTCTGCAATTTGTACAGTATTTTCTTGCAGGATCTCTGTGAGAGTTACTATAGTGCAGAGACCAAGAGAAAGTCGATAAAAGGATATGGGGGGATATCCCTGATATATATCTGATTATTATTCGAACAGAAACGTAAAATGTCGTAAAACGTAAAAAGTTATTTACTTGTAAATATGCCATCGAGTTTAAAATATTCTTATTATATTGATATGAACAGTACGATTTGTAAACAATGAAGTATTATAAATGTGTATTATAATGTTACATTTTCTATAAATAATTAATATAAATTTAGTGTGTCGATAATACGTATTATTAAATTAATAATATACATTGTATCGTTAAAACCCATGTAAACAGTATTATACATATATAATTTACTGGTTATTTCTCGTTTCTTCTATATAAACGAGTTTCATTTAGAATTACTCGACTCCATTTTCTATGAGGTTACTTGTTTTGTTTCTCGATTTCATTTTTATTAGAAATGCGTTTATAAATTATATTCTCTTGAGGTGAGTTGGCAATTGTTCCCTCCTTGAACTTTGAATGTCTGTAAGAATAAATGTAAATTTATTATAAAGATAAACTTTTTTTCGTATAGGTGTGTTAAAAAACATTATTCAGTAAGACCTATTAGTATAGTTGATTTTATTATCCTGTGCAGAAATATGTTTTTTTTTTAGTTTTTATGAATTTTTTAGATTCAAAACTCGAATAATGTTATTTCTGTATATCTTAGGCTGTCGATTTGAATTACATTAATTTATCGCTATTTATATATTTAATTAATCTTTTTGTTGCATAATTTTGGTTTTCACTCGTTCAAAGAGAATAAAATTATTTATACCACATAGTGCGATACGTATGATAAATTTTGTAATTTTAATTTTTACTTTATAATGTATGTATATACATCACATTCTACTAGTTGTTTTGTTGCTTTTGACGAAAAACTTTCTTATGACATTTGCTAACAAGGGAATTAGGATAATTTCGGAAGAAAAAGTAATCCATTAGCTTCATTCAAGGACTTTTTACTAATTCTTCTTTAAAGTATTAACAATATAGAATCAATAGCAATAATCATAGCTATAGTCAGTACTGTAATTTATTTATTACTTACTATTTACACTTGTAATAAGTAGGAATTAAAAGATCATCATTTTCTGAAAAAAAAAAATGAAATTATGTTTATGCTATAATAATTTCAATGCAATCGCCCAAAACTACATCATTCGAGCTTTGAATCTTAAAGATCTATCGAGCTGTAACTTGAACCAAAGTAAAAAAATATGTAACTAACTAATGTTTTTTTATTTTATTTAGTTTTTTTAATAATATTACATGTTATCTTATAAATTTTGAAAACTCACGGCGAGGGTACTTAATTTTGTTATTCCCATAAATTTTGTACAATCGCACATCCTCAAAATAACAGTTATAATTACCGAAAAATCCAAACAACAAAAATTGATTGAGCTAAAGCCTATGCTAAAGCTGAATTAGAAATATCATTTTTCTATACAGGATGACAACATCAACTAGTAAACATCGTTCGTCTTACTAAATATGTCTTTTAACATACTTTTAAGAAGAAAAGTTTAGCTTCGTAATAAAATTACATTTTTTTCTTACAGATTTCAAAATTGAAAGGGAGAATTCTATACAATATAAAATATACATCAATTAATAAAATCTCGGATATTCTCACTATTCATGTGTAATACATGCGTAATGTACGTTACATACTCGTTGAGTAATCAAAGTCGTTAATACGTTCAAGACCAAAAAGCCATATCATAACCGCTTTTTTGACGGTTTTGAAGCATGCTTTGCTAAACTTTTTTAAAAACTATATATAATTATTGATTCTTGCAAATTTTTGGCATTTAATTATTGTTTTCGTCTTAGTACTTAGTAGCATTTGACTCGTGAAAAATAAATTCCGGGAAGCGAATAAATATTATTAATACATTAATATGATTAATACAAACTGATCAATATTAATTTTTCATTCCGATGACAAAGAAAAGAGGCTAAAAATGCGTATTTTACAATCAAGTATTGATTTCTTTACGTATATATGAAAAGATTTAACTGTCCAAATAAGGCGCACGAATCATAAAAGGACATAGTTAAAAGTAAGAGAGTCGAGTAAAAATTCCTGTAATTTTCACATCAATAGAAGATCCCTCGCATAGTGCATATAGCCAGCTTTATATGTGCGTATATATGTGCGTATATATAATTTCTTCGGAATGAAATCTGTCACGATAGCAGGTTGTAACAGTTGTTCTAGGGGGTCATTGGATGAAAACCATGTTCCCTAACACTTCACAAATTACGCATGTTCATACTACTTTTTTTTTGCTTCTTCAAAGAAGAATCGCTATTGAATAGAAACACTTTTAGTTTCAGCGATTTATTTTTACAAATATATTTATTTTTACAAACTATTGTCGGTTCAAAATTAAGCTAGATCACAGAAAAATATACAAAATATGTATATTTTTCTATACAAGAGGAGATTCTCAGATAGATTGGCTGGTCGAACAATTATTTTTCTTCTAAATAATTTTTTACCGTTCTTTGATAACCGTATACCGATACCTCCTTATGATTTTTAAAGACTTTTTTATCAAAACACAATGTCATGTGTATGAAAATATATAAATGAAAATATTTTTAAAAAATCCCTGCAAAAATATCACCAGAACAGTTTCTGGTCAATCCTTGGCCAACTGAATATAGAATGACGCCATGTTTACCAGGAATATTTGATGGTTGAAAAGTGTATACAAAATTTTCTAGAAATATCTTTTTAGAAAACTCTCTATATTCATGTTGTAGTTATCATATCTAAATGATAATTTAGATATAATGGGTGATGGATGATTCCCTGGATGCTTGATCGGTCCAAAAATTGTTCATCTTCGAAATACAATATTCAGTTAAATAGTATTCAATTAAATGTTCATGTTTTCAACTGAAAATAAACTCGGCAGAAATAGACTAGCTGTTCACTTGATCGTTCAAAATATCAAATAAAACAAAAAATTCATAAAGATATCGCAGTCGAATTGTCTCTCATCTCATATTAGAATTGTAATGCCTATATTGAAAAAAAAAAAAAAACTATTATTGAATGTTTTACTTCGCAAAGTCAATTCAGTCGGTATAATTATTGTATTTGTAGTTGTATTTAATGAAATAATTGTGCCGAAAAGTGATATTGGATAAATTTTCCTTTATACCACAGACTGTGCGATGCAACATTACTGCATTAAATGCAATTGGTGTAAATACACCAATAAACCGGGGTCTAAATCGACTTAAAATCATTCAATTCAATGGAATCTTGATATTCTAACAATAAATCTTTAATTGTAACGACTTCGGTAAGAGTTACATCAGAAACTGGTCAATTTCAGACAAACATATATACAAACAACATATACGCAGCTTAAAACGTATAACAGCTTAAAATAATTGCTACTTTTCCAGTGATTATCAACAAAACTTGAACTTTCTGTAACTTGGAAAAGACTAGTGAAAAAAGTCTTAAAACATTCACGAGGTTGAACCTGACACCTTACAGGAGGAAAAATTCGAGAAAATTGCTAAAAAAGCTTGGATTATTTGGTTCACTTTTCTAAAATAATGTTATTTAATCTGTTTTCCTTGCGGTTATATGAGATACACAAGTAATCTAATAATAGTTAATGGCATAAAACTTTTATATACTTATACATCTAACTTATAAATCTAACAATTAAATGGAGAATTAAATATATTATTTTAAGTACGTAAAGGAACATTTGAAGAGCAGGCGATCTGTCTATTCTATCTGGCGATATGGACTCTATTGCTTGCCAGCTTTGGGGGCTATAGGGAAGGAAATTTCTTGGAACTAGTCAGTGCCCGAAATTATACGAAATTGCCCTCACTTTTCTACCTGCTGAGTATATAAATGAATATCTGTATATACCTATGGTATATTCGGTCCCCAACCACCCACCCTATCCTTCTCCGTTGGTCCGCGCACAATAGTGCCATAGTGGGGAGATACGCACTAGTGTGTGCGTAAGCGTCGGTATGTTAGAATGTAGGAGAATAGGCTTAACTTTAACTGGCAATTGGCATACTGGCAAGCAACCTAAAGACAATACGTACGTGCTATTAATATACGTAGTGTAGGTTTAAACAAATTTGACGAATACATGACATGAACAAATCCAAGGCAAAAATGAGCGAAACTAAAAGAGCGAGAACTAAAGACCAAAAGAGCCAAAATTGTCAATAACCAAGCCCAGATTCACTATACTCACTATATGCGTCATCAAATCATATCGATAATGTTGTCGCTATGTCATGACAATCTTTAATCTTTTGTAAACATTATTTTAACAATGTATTTTTTTAAATTATAGACAATAATGACGTTCAAAAGAAGATTGGAATGAAATAGTAGGCAAAGAAATAGAAATCAACAAATTTCTAAACGAAAGGAGACTTAGCTTCTTAAAACTGTAATTTTTCTCAGTATAGATAATACTTGAGCAATCAAATTTAACATTCTGCAAAACTTTTCATTTAATCGATGGATTATTAATAATCTTAATCCGTTAAACTACGATACGTCTACGATACGTTTTTCGTATACACCTATAGCTATCTAGTAGTTATCTCGTGAATTTATATGATGATACTAAGGCAATCCGTAATTCTTGTTTTAAGTTTCACCTATAGTCTGTCATCAATTATTTTCGTTCAGCCCTAAGTCTTTGATCTGAAATCAATTAATTCTCAATAATTACCATAACCTCATAACCAGGACATATAAGCTACCTTTTCGTGAAAATCAGTTTAAATCCATCGAAATGGAACTGATTAGTTCTCCTTTATTCTTTTGTTTATTTGTTCTGATGATTGCTGCATTATCGCAACAAAAACAAATGTAGGATATTTTTCTGCAATTACGTTATCGACTAAATGAAACAATTAATCATCATTTACTTATTTAATTCAATCGTAATTCCATCTTTCTTATTTATCTAACTAATATTTGTGTAATCTGAGTTACGAGAATACAAACGGCACGCAAGTGTACTTAAATATATATTAATTTAACTGATATCTTAAAGATACCTTAGTATACCTAATTCTTAGGTATAATAATATACATTTTCTAAAAACATCTAAGTATACGAGATTACACCTGCGTGTACCTATAGAAACATAAGTATACCTAAAAATACCTAATCATATCTGTTAGTACCTAATATATCTATAAAGTTAGTACCTGAGTATATCTAAGAATATATTTTACAATATTTGACGATCTGCTATTAAAAAAATGTTTAAACTAATGTAGTAATGTATAATAATAGCAATGATTTTCGAACTTAAAGATGCTAGCGCCTCTAGTATCGAAATAACCTTTATTTTTTGAACACGGTACGATATGAAGTTAGCTATTTAATTCGATTCTTGCATGTTCGGTTTCCACCTCTGGTTTCTGTCTTACGAGGAGACTCTTATTCCTACACTTGTTCTCTTATTCTCAATCTTCATGGCCACAGCATTGAAATGGAGCCGACCCTAATTCCCGGTCCTTGTGACTACTAAATATACACACACAAAATTTTGATTTTGCATTGTCATAAACTGTAATACTGCTGAATCGCTAAAGACTAACGAAAAGATTATACATTCATAAATTAACGATTAATTGAATGAAATAAAAAAGAACAATATATCGAATAAATTTTTAAATACACTCCGTAGCTATTTTTTAATAAGAAATTAAAAAAATATCGTTTTTATCAATATTTCGAATAAAGAACACTTAAACATGTCTAGCAACGCTTTGTTTAGTACCAATGGGAATAGAAATGTCAGTAAGAATCTAGTGGAATTTAAAGCTGGAAAAATGACAATGAAGGGCCAAACGGTTTATCCGGATAATAGGAAAGGTCAGCTCTACGTTTATCAATCGGATGATTCTTTGATGCATTTTTGCTGGAAAGACCGTACCACTGGTATTGTTGAAGACGTGAGTATATTCTTATTTATTAAATGAGAATAAATACAATTATTACAAATGTAAAATTTTCATTTTATCGGCTTAGTTCTATATAATGCAAAATGTTAATTTTGTCTTAAAGCATCAATACATACAATTGCTTGAATCGTTACTTGTATTTTTGTAACATGATTACGTAGGCAATTGATATTGTCTTTGAATTGCTTGCATATTTTGGTTGTTAAATTCCATTGTATTATTCACCAATGTAAAAAAAGACATGCTATGTTAAGTAAAGATTAACATTGCATTTGCAGTTGAGAATGTTTTGATTTTTCTTATTACAGTTCAATAAAGTCAAAGTAATCTAAAAGAATTATTTATGCTTGTACCTTGTAATTGGTCCTGTATTCTATGAACATAATTTTTTTTTATTATATTATGATTTGAAATATAAACTTATCGAGAATCAATTGAATATCATTTTTCCAAGTTTATTTAAGTAATTGATAAACCTTACTTATTCAGGTAAAATGAACAAGATGTTTACTATAAAATATGGATTTTTTTCATTTTTTATGTGCAATAATAAAATAATCAAGAACAAATTAATAACTTATTAGTTCAAATAGCAATTTTATATATATATATATATATATACATATAAAGAACATGGTTTTTTTTGTTATTTTACAGGATTTAATCATCTTTCCTGATGATTGTGAATTTAAACATGTAACGCAATGTAAAACTGGAAGAGTATACTTGTTAAGATTCAAATCATCGAGCAGGAAATTCTTCTTTTGGTTACAGGTAAAAGAACTTATTACCTAAGCTTCTTACGTATTTGGATTATTGAAAATAATTCTTTGTTAATTTAAAGAAAAAAAAGGACTTTTTAGAAATGTTACACATAATTCTATATCAGTACCTTAGAGGAAAAATCAGCCAATTCAAAATATAAAATGTGTTAAAATTTATATTTTGTATATTGATAAATATACAATTAATATATTTATGAATTGATATATTTATGAATATGTATTAGTTTTAATACAAAGTGCACTATGCAAATATAGGGTTTATGTATTTTTCCTATATTTACAAACATATCTTTAAACAAGTGAACTATGCCAATATATTTATTATTGATATTAATAATTCGTAATTATATGAAATATATATATATATACATATATACATTTTTACACATTTTATATTTCGAATTGACCAGTTTTGAAAGACTGTTTTTGAATTGGAAGGTTTTTCTTCCAAGGCATCGATATGCTCCATTTTCTTTTGTCTTCAGTTGTCAAAAAGGTTTTGCTTTTAAAAATTAGTTTTTAATATTTTTTTGATATGTTACTACATATTAAATATAATTTGTTATAGGATTTAAAAACAGAAAAAGATGAAGAGCATTGCAGAAAAATAAATGAAGTCTTAAATAACCCTCCAACACCAGGCTCACAAAGAGCTACAGGTGCAAATGCCGAAGGAGATTTGCAAAATTTACTGAATAATATGTCACAACAACAATTAATGCAATTATTTGGTGGTGTTGGGCAAATAAGTGGTCTTGGTAGCTTACTAGGAACTATGAATCGTCCATTTGGTAGCGGAAGCAGAATTTCAACAACTACTTCAATTACTCCGGTTACGACAAGTGCAAAACCATCTGCATCTTTAAGTGGTAGTTCTGCTACTACTACTACTGCTTCTGGTTCTGAAACAGCTAGATCAAGTGGTAAATATATACCTACATTCTGTAACTTTCATAATCTGCGCATTAATATTCTGTTTTGAACCTAATTGTTCTTTTTATATTTATAAGGAATATTCATTATATTGATGACCAAGTTTTAATATAATATATTAAGTGTACTTGTTTGCGTGAATTTCCTATGTTTTTTTGTCACTTTTTTACAAGATAGTGTGCTTATAATTAACAGTAGATGTTTATAAATTTTTAAGGTAGTACCAAATCCTCACCAGCAAAAGGAACTGAATCAGCTGCTTCAGGAACTGACAGTAGAATAAGACTTAGTGATCTCCAAAACTTTCTATCAGGAATACCAGCACCTCCTAATACAGAATCAGATGGCCAGGTAATAAATTAATTAAATTAAATATTCGCCAATTTTCTTTTCATATTTTTAATCGAGAAGTTTTCTAATTTTCATAAATATTAATTCTTATTTTTGGTTTAATTAGTTTTTAAAGTACTCAATATATCATATAGCAATAGAATGTTATGTTTTCCATTACATATTGTCTTCTCAAAATTCACTCATAGTCACACTAATTTTTTAACTATTAATTTACCAATATTTCATAAGTACATCCAAATCAATACATAGGAAGAGGGGATCTTGCCTGAAAAATGATACACAAACTTTAATAAAATTGAAAAATCATAGTCATTACATTTGTTTGTAAAATATAAAGGTATTAGAAATATTTTAGTAATGAAAGAGTTTTGTAAGATTAACTAATTTATGCTATTGTATTTCAAGCGTTGTTGTCAATATGATTCTTGTAATATTAAGATAATATAATAAGGTATGTAGTAAGAAAAATCCATTATTATTGCATTAAATTGAAGAGTTTATTTTAATTATTTTGATAGGAATGATTCGATTTAAATGAACTGAGAATTTGATTTAATTTGATCACACTTACATTAATAGTAAACAATTCAAGATTCTAATTACCTGATGATGAGATCAATTACTAATAATAATGGATTTAATTTTCTCTGCTTATATAAAAAATTATTATCATCAAAGATAGTAATTTCTTTAATAATATCAATCTTATATATTAAGATTTACACCAATGTACCTACTAACTATTTTTAAATGTTTGTGAAATAACTAAGCTCAAACGTTGTGTTGCAATGCAGTCATAGGTCCGATTTTTTTTGTGTTAATTTTTATATTTTATGTCTATTAATTAAGATGAACTATAATGAGTGAGTTTTTATAAAACAAATACAACTGCCAAATTAGACATCAAACTGGATGTTCCTTCAAAAGAATTATTATTTTTAAACAGTATTTGTAATAAAAATTTGACTTCCTGTCAGCTCAAAAAGCTTTTTTTCAGACATTTTCTGAACTAGCTTTGAAAATGTGCAATTTAGAGAAAAAGTGAATAGGAATTATATTGTTCGCTAATAAATTCTCTATAAGATATGAAAAAAATCGAATGCATAAATGAAAAATTTATATTGGAAAGTGGGTCTATTTTTTGCATTCACATAAAGACTAAAGTTATGCATCATAAGTGGCGGTAATTTTTTTTTTACGAACTCCTTGGTTAAGTCCTCTTTAAGGCATTATTTTACAATTACAAATGTATAAAATTCAGAAATCATACGATCCTGTTATGAACGATTTTTCGAAATGGCCATAAATCAAGTAAGAATGGTCTTGCCCTCAAAATCAAAGACAATTGTTTTCCTCGTCGAAAATTCGAACATTTTCAAACCTTAGATTTGAAAGCGAATTGGTTTAAGGGGGTTTCATACTCAACTATTAGCAACTGAGTATACCTATGAATGAGTATTTTCGTCTCAAACTTGGAATAGTAATAAATAGTATCAAGGCAGAGGGCAATAATAACTCTAGGTTTTGAGTAATTTAGTGAACTTATTAAGTCTTTCTACCGCCCTATTCACTCAGTTGGTAAAAGTTGAGTACTACACCCTGTTAAAAAATTAACTTTATAAAATATATGTACAAACATGAATGGCAACGATACTAATGGAGATGAGGATTTTAACGTCATTTGTAAGCAATATTACGAATTAAATAAGTATTTTAACAAAGGTGATTAAGAAATATGAGTGAGTGAGTCTTGTTTTCGCTGATTTTCGGTTCGCTGTTGTGCGTACATACGTATTGCAGTCATTGTATTTGATTTTTTGTCATAGGATCATGTGGTTTCTACAATTAGTGTTTCCTACCATGATCAAAAAAAGAAAACTCTTTTCAAGCAACATCCAAATTCAGTACATTTCAAGTCTAATTCTCCTGAGCAACAAAAATACAATCTTTTATAATTTCGTTCAATAGAACGTATTGTAAAAAATGTATCTCATTACAGGTAACAAAATTGATGTACAAAATTTACGTAGCCAGAACATTGAAGAATTATAGAATTTCGAGATTATCTCGTACATATATCTCGTATATATAATAGTAAACCTCTAATATATGGTAGTAATTAAAGATTTTAAGAAGTTTTTACGAGAAATAGTTAAATCTCGCGAGGAACAGTTCGAACCCGAGCGTTTTTCTAATTGTTACCAGGGATAATTTTGATTGAGTCCGTACATACATGATTGCATAATAACCAATATTTGAGCTTATTAGTAATATAATATATATCATATAATAAAATAGCGATATGAGTGGTGGTATTCGTTGGTCGGTTGTTCGGTATATAACAGCTTGTTGTAGCTGACGAACATTATGACCCTGTATTATGTTGCATAATTTGGCAACAACATTATTATTATTATTTTCGATTAGCTACAACATAGCTTTTGTCCGACAGAGGGGCGTAGCGAGCGAACTGAGCTCAGCCATCCCAGCGGCCATCTCCACATGCGAAAGCCTGGAGGATGTAGTAAGGGCATACTTGCCGGCCGGCGACAGCCTCTCAACCACTCTATCGTCTCCTCAGTTCTCGCAGGCGCTATCACTATTTTGGTCTGCTTTGCAGTCAGGCCAGGCGGCCCCTGTTGTCCAGCAGTTCGGATTGGGCTCCGGAGCTGTCCACGCTGCTAGTAGCGGCAGTATCCAGGAATTTGTCAATGCTCTGGAATCCGAGGCTGTAAACAAGTCGCCGGCAAGCGATGCCAAACAGTCAGATACAATCGATCCTAAACAATCCCAAGATAAATCAGCCGATAAGTCAAAAAGCGACAAACAGGATTCAAAAAGCGATACCACTAGTAGCAAAAAAGATGACGACGATGAAGGCATGGCTCTTGATTAATTAATTTTTATTTATATATTTACGAATTAAAAATACATTTTTTAAAAAGCTAATTCTAATATTTATTTTTACGAAAAACAAGAACCTATTGCAATTATTATTTTAATCTTATATGTTGTTCTTGTTGTTAGGTAATATTGTAATAAGCAATATTATATTGAAAAAATTCATTAATAAAGTACGTTTTTTATAATATCCATATGTGTATTTAGATAAGGTAAGAATTTACTGTACATCGTATAGTTTTATATGACAATAATTACCGGAGAGAATTTCTTAAATTTACTTAATTTTTTAACTAATTAAGACAAACTGTCAAAATTAAGACAGCGCGGACAGAATGGCGAGTATTTTAGCTTATCCGCTGCATTTGGGTGAATTTCTTACCTGTTGAGATATATTATTAGGTAGATAAGGATATAGAGATTGACACTTTCGTATCTTAACATTTATTAATATTCAATATACACATTATTAATATCATAAACACTAAAGAATCTATATCATATCAGTAATATAAAAAGATAAACTATTCTCTTTAAAGCATATATCAATTAGGATCAGCGAGAATCGAGAATCCATTTAAATAGTCATTAAGTTGTATATATAACAGGTGCATTTATAAATGTTCTACAAAACTTTATTTCACCAAATAGTTTTTACACTTTCTCGTTCTCCTCTTCGACGTCCGTGTACAAATTCAACGTATGCTAAGTAGCCATCATTGTCCAAATCGTCTTCTTCTAGCACCTTGTCAATTAAATCTAAATACATCTTTTATTACTAATTGGCATTATGTGTACGTAAGTTTCGAACAGAAAATTTACTATCCAGACGGCGCTTAATTCTAAGTATTGTTAAGTTCAATGCATAAAATTAGCGCATCGACATTAAAAATATAAATTATTAACTAACCAACAATCCAAGGTAGATCATCTTCGATTACATCCTTGTTTTCTTTATCAGCCTCATTTCCAAAATATTCATCGGTATGTTGATGAAGTGTATGTTTAATAGCATGTAAGATTTCCAATCCATCTAATTTGGTATTGTTATCGGTATCGTGAAGTCTGTTCAGAAATAACGATAATTTATTGAAAATATTTAACTAGTTAGCTCAAAAAATGTAATGTCAATTTAAATATTCATTACGTGAAATAATGAAAATCTAGTTCTTGTTCTGGCATTTGCGATAGATCTAATTGAGCTGCTAATGGGCCCAAATCTTCTGCTAAATGCCTGAAATAATAAAATATTCAAAAATTTATTTTATTATTACTAGTATAGCGAGTTTAAATTTATATTTGAATTTTATCTGCATCAGCACATAAAGAGCACAAATTTTTTGCAATTAAAGGTTGAAGTCTCTACTTGAAGATGATGTATCTCGAATTTGTATTTGACGCCACCCATATTTATGTGATGAAATTACAAACAAGGTCACTTTTTAAAGATGAAAAATCGTAATCTTTCGAAATGCGTCTAGATACGATTTTTTCGGCGATTTTACAGCGTTTTAAAAATTCTATTATAAAAATACGTTTTTTTTTATTTATTTATTTATTTATTTTATTTATTTATTTATTTATTTATTTATTTTTTTTTTTTTTTTTGAAATTTTTATAATTTTGATCAACTCTGCGATTGAATCAGTGGTGTAGAATGATGCGACTTCGTAGATTTACAGCTCAAATTGAAAATGCTATAAGCAAAGGTTTATAAAAAACGTTATTATAAAAAATGTAGAGGTTCGAATGTTATTTCTTGGCTGATTACGATCAAATCAAAATTAGGCATTAGGTAGTGTTGCGATAATTTTGTTGACTTGTGTATTATAATACTGATGAATAAAATATACGCATTTTTGGTTTACGGGTAATTTAAAATATTATTTTTGTTTCACCGTTCGATTAATACATTCGATTAATACTCGGAAACTGATCCAATTAATTACTTTTATTATTATCTAAACTACCGTATTAAAAAGTACACCATAAATCGGACATAACTTTATACGTAGAAAGTAGCCAAATTATTAGTGTATTTTTTATCAGAGTACTTATGAAACTGTAATTATTTTTATTTTGTACTTACAATGGATCATGAAGAAGTTCATCATCTTGAGTGAGCTTAATGTCACTTTGCGGTGAATAATGATGATGCGAGATACCACTTCTCGGATGATGAGGCCCACGGAAGCTCAATCCTACCTGCGCTTGCACGAACACCAGTAATATAAGTATCATGTTTTATCTGAAATGACAATAACATTCACTAATTCATAAAACCGTTTCACAGGCGGTATTTAATACGAAACTTCAAATATCTTTCTTTACAACCAAACCAATATTTGCCTTGTAATAATACACACTACTAATTTAACAGAATTATACACGCAAAAACATATTTTGTTTTCTCATAATTTTTTTAATTTTCACATTTTGTGGTTAGGAAATACACTTTATTTACGAGAAATAATAGGAGAAAAATTAATATCGAGACTGGTTGTCTACTGAAAAAAGGAACATATTCTTAATAATTACGAATACTAAATTAATAATCTTCAGCTGTAAAATTTTGTAAAATATTTGAAAATCCGTGTATATCCATACAAAAATACACAATTCAATATATCAGGTTAAAAACAATTTCTCTCTTCAACAACTCAACAGCATGAGATGTTGAAGAAAAATATTCTACTGTGCTTAAAAAGTTTGCTACTGTGTGCATTTAAGTTTTATAAAAGAAATCATAAAATTTTAATTAGAAGATTTTATTGGAATTAACAATGGAGACTGCTATATTTATAATAGTTGTTTACGCATACCTTTACGGATAAGAACGAAAATCACACGCTTTGGCATTTGTAGTATTCACTCCTGAAAATTTACGGCTACTCCTTGTTATCGATCCATATTGGACCGTGTAAGCATGCGTATACGAATAGATATCGCTCTCGAAATTCCTATATTCATACTATTCATATTTTTCATATTTTCTATACTCAGAATAAGTGTAAAATATTTTTAGTATTTCAAACTATAAGCTAATGTAATATTGTATAGAAAGTAATATTTCATTCATAATTAGTTATTTTCATCTTTCAAGGAGTGAGGAAATGATATGCGCTGTCGCAAGATCTAAGCGCATGCGCGAATTGTATGAATTCTCATGAGTAGCATTAGTTTTCAAATGTTTACGGAAAATAAAAAATGATTGGCCTTCTCGTTATTATTTCTGTGCAGGACGATCCAACAACCATTGGCAAGCAAGGATTGGCAAGCATTGGATGCAAATGCTAGCCGGAGTCCGGAGTATTATCCGCCGCGCTTATTATATATATATATATATATATATATATATTAAGAAATTAATCCAGTCAGTAAAATAGGAGATTGAACTTTCAAACAGTATTCTAAGCCGCTACTGTATTGGGCGAAATTTTCTAAAAATCAAAACTTTCATATGTACAATCCTGAGATTAAAGATGTAATTTCTTGGTTATGTACTAAATTTCATAAGGCTCATTTATTTAGCACAAATAATATTTGTAGAAAACAGATTGACCGAGCAAAAAAAATTTTTTTTTAAACAATTTTAAACCATAATTCGGCACTATCTACCTTCATGAATTCTCTTTACATCTTTATTTTTACCGAATTTACTAAAAACATAAAAATGTCTTTTCTGTTTTTAGAGAGAAAGGCTTGCCTGAAAAGTTAGAATTTTTTGACAATTTGCTTAAAATGCCAAAATAGGTGAAAAAGCCAAAGCTGACATACTGCAAATTTGAAAATATTGATGAAAAAAAATTAAAATTTCATTAAGCTACATGCAGTGACAAAGTAAAATTTAAAATTGTTTAAAAAAAAATGTTGTTGTGTCAATTTGTCAGATAATGACCCATATATACATACTAATTATTAATGTCTATTAAGAGAGAATACATTCAGAGGATTGTATGCAAATTCATCTTATTTGTATATAGGTAAATATATAAAAGTTTAATAAAAAAGTACTTTAATCTGTGGCTTGACATATTAAGATACAGTATGTCAAGGTCGGCCCAATTTCACCAATTCCATAAGCAACATTTCAGTTCAAGCGTAAACTACAATGATAATGTTATTCTAATAATCAGTTATCAACTGCTTATATTCTTTAACAATGTTTACTTCTCTTAAGAGCAGAAATCAAACGTTATTAGGACTCGTTGGGAAAATTGTGAATATGTTTAGGAACTAATTACTTTATTGTTATCAATAAATTAATAATTACTTTATAATAATTTTGATTAGGGTGATTTATAAGAAATTACCGCGTATTTAAATTTTGTTTTCTTTCACCCTTTTTTTAATAAAAATCACTGATTTTAAATTTCCGCGGTAGTCGAGTGCCACTTTTGAAATCACTGGCAGTGGCAGCAGAGATGAGGAGACCATTCTTTTTTCTACGTGAACATTAAAGTAGAACGTCAAATGTGCGTCAAATCGACTTGCTCGAAGATACTAGCGTTCAGGAAAGCCCCCCCCCCCTTCCCCCCACTGTTCCAGCCAGCAAAATATAAAAATATAAAAAAGTAAATATACCGGGATATAGATATTAATCTCTAATATGCCCGCTTTTAGTTTATTTTAGGAAAAATAAATTAGTAATTCAGATTTAGCTCAAACTTTAATTAACTGTATTTTTTTTAATCAAAACGTTTTGGAATATCTAAATAACGCGAAAAAATTGCCCTTAGGTCGATTCAATTTGCCCTCTACGAAAGCACAAGAAAAACTAATGAATTAATTATTATTTCAATTAATAATATATATTGCTACGGAAAATGAGCCTGCAATTTGAATGATTCGTGCGCAGTAGTGCACTCGATTATCGATAATTTAGCATTCGATTCAATCGATAATCGACGCTACTTTTATATATTTTAATTTGGTATTCCCTGATGTGCGAGCGCTTCACTGATTGGAGCCATTTTTTAATTCCTTGCCGAAGAAACAGTTCGAAAGACATCTTTAATTTATTTTTTACAAAGACGACGATGCAAAGACGACGAAATAAGCCGCCTAATGGATCGAATGCAGGTATAAAATATTTTTTTAAGTCAATAACGTTGTTTAACACAGTTGCTATTCAGATTTTTTATTTTCCTTATATTCTGTATCATTATTTCCGATGTTTGTAGTTTTAAAATTAGTTTGCAGTTTGTACTTGAACCGAAATGTTGCTTATGATATTGATAAAATTGCCAACCTTGATATTCCGTAACTTAATATGCCAAACAAAAGTTTAAAAATCTTTTTTATTAAATTTAACTATATATATATATATGATATCCTTATATATATACATATATATAACTGCTTTCTGATTTTCTCCTTTGTTTGAACATTTTTTAACTAAATTTTCAAACAGAGACCTATTTTGAGAGGTATATAGCTTTAATGATCAGTATTTTTTATTCGTCCTATTTTAAAAGTAAGTGAATTGCTTAACTGCAAATTGAGTATAGATTGCTTATCTATATATTATAATAAAGTTATATTTGTGTTAATAATTATTAAAATTTAAAAGTATGTATAATATTCATTTAGGAAATAGTCCACGTATTAGAAAGGAAACTGGTAGAAATGATTTTCCAAATTTGTAAGTATAATTGAATTAAATATCATAACATTTGTTAATTATTACAATGATGTAGTAAAAAATATACTCACAGCAATAGGCAAGGTAATGGATATCAAAGGAATAATGGAGAAAAAAATTTCCAACAATACGGTGGCTCAAACAGTGCACGGATATTAAATAGGAAATATTTTTCATCCAATTATTTAAAAAACATATGCAACAAAAATAGCGATGATGTAATTACGGCAGTACTGAAGGACAAGGGAGAATTTGAAAAATTCTTGAATGGTGAAATAAGAGTCGATATGCTTGTGCTGACAGTTAAAATTTTAGCCAAAATCTGTCAAGGTAATTTTAATGTAATGATTATGAGTATTCTGAGTACTGCTTGTTCTTTTAAGTTTTTAACGAGTGTACAACATTTTATAACTAATTTACCATCTGAGACATCTTTAGAAAAATTCAACAATGAATTGTACCATGAAAATCCAAATGAATTTTGGTCTAATTTAGAAGTATACTTAAAAACATTAATTCAAGTTTTTCCTATAAAAACAAGAAGTGAATTGGGTTTCATTTTTGAAAAATTAACCAAGTTGATACCAATTATTGAGTTATATCAGAATTTTAAAATCGAGGAAAGTGTTAAAACTTCCCTGATGACCATCGCTAATCAGGAAATCACAGAAATGAAAACGATAAATCAAATTAATAAGGATTGTTCATACGATTCAGAAGATAAACAAGAACCACCCAATGACTTCAGACTTTTAAATATTGTTCCAACAATTGAAGATTTATACGATGAAAATCCATTTTTAAGAAAATGCAAAGTCAATAAAGCATACAATTCTGTCGAGCACTACTTAGATGTACAATTTCGTTTATTGAGAGAAGATTTTTTCTCACCTTTGCGTAATGGAGTGATGCAGTACAGAAATAAAACTTTGAATAAAAAATTAAGTGATGTACGCATTTATAAAAACGTGCATTTAATGTATCTGACAGTCAGTAAGGAAAAGCCTGTAGGAATCACGTTGGATTTTGGAGTAAAAAAAGGTGTAGATTGGAAAAAGACAAAGCGCTTCATGAGTGGGTCTTTATTACTCCTGAGCAGCAATAATTTTGAAACTATCTTCTTTTTCACCGTCACCAACCGTAACGAGACATACTTGAAAGAAGGTTTGGTAGTCGTAGAGCCCTGTGCAGGATCACATATAAAAAAAGAGATTTACAAAGATACTTTTGTCATGTTAGAGTCAAAGGTATATTTTGAACCATATCTGGCAGTGCTGACTGCCCTACAGAATATGACGAAAAGGGATTTTCCAATGGAATCCTACTTAATTCATGGAGATACAGAACCTCAACTACCAAATTATTACAGTAAAATTCTACCCATAACATTGCAATATAAAAATTGGGATTTGCCCATTGCAAACGATAAACCCTGGCCATCAGCACAACAAATGATGATGGATGAGTCGCAGCTTAAGGCATTCAGGTGCGCTCTTACTCAAAATTTTGCCGTCATCCAGGGTCCACCAGGTACGGGCAAAACTTTTATTACTCTCGAGGTAGTCAAAACTCTTCTGAAAAATAGAACCTATTGGGAAAAAGATGGACCGATTGTTGTCGTGTGTTTGACGAATCATGCATTGGATCAATTTCTTGAGGGTATACTCTCATCTACCGAATCTATTGTACGTGTTGGTAGTCGATCGAAAAACGAAAGAATCAAACCCTTTACGCTAATAAATGTCAGACAGACATTCAAATCCGTTGTTAAAAGTCAGGCGCAAAAAGTTCTGCGGTCAGTCGAAACCGAGTTGAACTGTGTAATTCAGAAAATGGAGAATGCGCAAAAAGATCTCATAACATTGACAACACCAAATATGGTTGTGCCCTTGAAATTGTTCAGTTATTACCTTACAGATAATGTTACTATAAATAAATTTCTGTCTAGCGATCAATTCATTAGGTGGTTGTTGGGCGATTTAGCAGATAAATTAAGTTTGACAACTGACTCGCATCCAGAGGAATTAAAATACCCGGTTGACACTAAATTTATAAATCCTATAATGAATATAGATAGTAAATTGCAAGAATGCGAATCTCTAATTGTGAATCATAAGCGTAAAAATTTACCATTCGATTGGAGGTGGAAACAATTCTGTAGCTATTTGATAAATAAGAAATTATGGTTACAAGTAAGCAATTAGCCTTAGATTTTACCGCATTGTAATTATTTGTAGCTGTCAACGATAAATGCATATTGTCAATTTTTAGGACATGTTTGGTCTTCATCCATTATTGAATGATGGCTGCCGTGAAGCACGTGGTAATTGGAAGCTGTATTGGAAATGGGTAAAACAGTGTCATGAAATATTATTAAATGAGTTAGCTACCCTAGAGCATCATTATAAGAACATCAAATTGAGAATGAACGAGGCTAAAGAAATGATCGACTTACAAATAATGAAAGGTCATAAGGTCGTTGGTTTGACAACAACTGGAGCTGCTAAGATACAAGCGTCTCTTCGCGCTCTTAAAGCTCCGATAGGTATTATATTACTACTACTTAGCAAATCATTTTTTATCTAATATCTAGATGGAATGAGAACCCATGGATTACGTATAATAATAATAAAAATTTCAGTGCTAGTTGAGGAAGCGGCAGAAATCCTGGAAGCTCAAGTCATTTGTGGTATGACCAAATACTCTCAACACGTAATTCTGATAGGTGACCACAAACAATTACGTCCAAAAACAAACGTTTATAAATTGGGCAAAGAATATAATTTGAATATTTCACTCTTCGAGAGAATGGTGATAATCAGGAAAGACTGTCCACAGCTTGAATACCAGCATCGTATGCGGCCAGAAATTTCAAGATTGATTACACCTTCGATTTACGCTACCCTGTACGATCATCAATCCGTTTTCGAACGTAATAACATCAAGGGCTTGACGAAGAACCTTTTCTTTCTTAATCACAGTATACCGGAAAGTCATGAGAATGAAGAAGAAAGTTATATGAACGCACATGAGTGCACATTTTTGGTAGCTTTTGCTAAACATCTTGTTAGACAAGGTTATCAGCCTTCAGAAATTACTATTCTTTGTACTTATACTGGGCAACTTTTCTCATTTATGAAAGTAATTACATTGATTTTTCATTAAAAATAAGATTAAATATTTCAAATGAATATATAATTGAATTATTGAATTATTAGTTAACAGACCGTGATGATCAAACTTTTCAAGAAATGAGAGTCACTACAGTGGACAACTTTCAAGGCGAAGAGAATAAAATTATTTTGTTATCTCTTGTGCGCAGTAATGGATCAGGAAATATTGGTTTCTTGAAAGAAGAAAATAGAGTTTGCGTAGCGCTATCGCGTGCACGTGATGGCATGTATGTAATGGGTAATATGGAAGATTTGGTAGTAAAAAATACTGTCTGGCCAAAAATTAAGCAAGTTTTGGAAGATAGCAATGCAATAGGCAATGCGATTGAGTTGCAGTGCCAGATTCACCCCGATCAAATTACGCTCGTAAGATTTGCTTGAAAAATGAAAAAACTATGATTTAAAGTAAATTTCAATATAATGGGGTTTTTTTAGGTGAAAGTCGAAGAAGATTTTCAGAATTGTCCAGAAGGTGGCTGCTCAAAAATCTGCAATATACCGTTACATTGCGGACATAACTGCCCGAGAGCCTGTCACATATTGGACAGAAATCACGAGCAGCATTTGTGCGACTTTCCTTGCTTGAAAAGTTGCCCTCAAGATCATCCTTGTCCACTGAAATGCTCGAAAAAATGTGGAGATTGTAAAGTGATGGTGGAACGCGAACCTTCATGTGGCCATACACAGGAGATGTTTTGCTCAACAGACCCTAAAACTTTTATGTGTCAATTTCTGGTAAGTCAATAGTTTTCATTTGGATGCACAATATTTGTAGCTCATATTGGTTGTTTGAAATCAACAGGTCGATTCAATCCTCTCAGATTGTTTGCACGTCGTTCAAAAGCCTTGCTATTTGCCTATAGAAAAAGTTGAATGTACTCATCCTTGTGAAGAAAATCGTTTGATTTGTGGACACAAGTGTCCACAAAAGTGCCATGTTAAGAAAGATCCAGAACATCTGACGGTATATTCACACCTTTTTAATCGCGTTAAATGCAAACATTTCTCCTCATTTTTTGGGTCCTGATTTTCAGTTCAAGTGCTTAAAAGAATGTCCTCGGACGTACGATAATTGCGAGACAAATCATCCTTGTCAAAAACGATGTTACGAACCTTGTGGACCTTGTCCTATAGTAATACCAAAGATACGTTCTTGCAAACATTGCCATAAATGCGCGTGCTCTGGTAATGTAGAAAATATTGAATGTCATCGAAAATGCACCCGTAAACGACCTTGTGGTCATAAGTGCCCATTGAAGTGCTATGAACCCTGTCTTGACTGTCATAAAAAGGTAAGTTTCAACTTGGCTTTATCTATGAAAGGTACCTTTCTGGTTTGGTCTGGTTAATTGTAAACAACATAAAAACATATGGTTTTTGGGAAAATGCGTTTAAAGTTTCAAGTTAAGCTGGTCACCTGTCTACGCACGGCCGACTCAGAGGCTCATAACTTTTTAATCGTTATGAATTTCACTTTGAGCTTTTAACATGATATTCAATACACGCTTATGGCTATAAAATTATGAAAAAGATTTCGATTTCTTGAACCCAACAAACCAGAAGGTACTCTTAATCGTATACAAGTACAATTATTTATACTGACTTAATGAAATAACAGATGGAAAAGAGAAGCACGTGTGGTCACGTTGTAGTAGTAGAATGTTGGGAAGAAGCTTCTCCATCCAAATGTTCAAAGAAATGTCAAAAAACATTACCCTGTGGTCATGCATGCATTAAAAAGTGCAAAGACACTTGCACCGACGTTTGTAAAATTATGGTTGACTTTCCTGTGCCTGGATTATGTGGACATTCTTTGAAAGTCCCATGTTACTTGCGTAATAGCGGTAGGTCATTAAATAAATTTTGTAATCACTTTATTTAAACAAATAAATAATAGTTTGTTTTCTTGCTGAGTAGATGCAAAATCTAAAGACTTACTGGAATATTGCAATTCGCCGTGTGAAACTATACTACAATGTGGTCACAAATGTAATGGGACTTGTGGAGCATGTAAACAAGGTCGTTTCCATGTGTCCTGTTCTAAACCTTGTGGAAACATTCTTATTTGTGGTCATCCGTAAATATATTGTTTAATTTTTTAAATTACTCGTGCGACGTAACAGAAAAGTTTGTAAAGCTTTGCATATTTTAGGTGTGAAGTTCCTTGTAGACAGGAATGTAAGCCATGTAAAAAGAAATGCGAATGGAAATGTCGCCACAGTAAGTGTACACAGCTATGTGGGATGCCATGCACACCTTGCGTAGTAAGTACATGTTATTATTAACAAGAACTTAATTTCCAAATTAAGAAACGGTATGTAAACGATCTTCTCGATTTTCACAGGAGCGGTGTGATTGGGGATGCCAACATCGACAGTGTACAAAAAAATGTTGGGAACCGTGTAACGTAGACCCGTGTTATGAGCCCTGCATGAAGCGATTAAAATGTAACCATTTATGTGTTGGTTTTTGCGGCGATCCATGTCCGCCCTTGTGTCGAATATGCGACAAAGATGAATTAACAGAATTATTGTTTGGGAACGAGGAAGAAGAAGATGCAAGGTAAAATAATTTAAAAATAATATGCAAAATGTACTTAATGCCATTAGTGGACTAACTTAAGCAACGTTATTAGATTTATATGTTTAGAAGATTGCGGGCACTGCATAGAAAGTTCAGGATTAACCGAATGGATCAAACAATCTAACGAATCCGTGCAAATGAAAGTGTGCCCGAAATGTAGAGCACCGATAAGGAAGTGCATGAGATTAATGAATCACGTCAAAAGTATTTTTAAAGATATAATGAACATCAAAAAAAAAAATTATTCACGCAATATAAAAGATTTAGCGTTAGAGCAACAGACACACTTGGAGACGTTAAAATCATTATCACAAAACCAGTTTGTAAAAGGTAAAATAAATTGTGCATTTCGTAACTTCGTGACATTTACCAATAACAGTTTTTGTTTTAACATAGTAATTAATTTTTCATATTAATATAGAATTTCCGAATTTAAAGAAATATTTGACAATATTATGTGATCAAGGAACACTAATACAAAAACAAAGGAGGACACTTTTAAACGCACAAGAAATCGAAGTTTTTCGAATCATTCTTGAAATTATAAATCGCTTATTTAAAATATTATCGCATATAAATGATGATGGTAAAAAGGCATCTTCTTATGAATTTGTGAAAAATCAAATTGATATGTATACGAAATGCCTTCCTATCGACTGGCAAATTACAGAACAGACTATTCAGGATATGGATAGGGAGCTTCTCCGTTTAAATTACCTAGTAAGCACTAGATTTTCGTTTAATAAGTATATGTGTCTAGAACTAAAATGAATTTAATATTAAATCTTAGGTGGAGCTTCATAAAGATCGTCACAACTACACCGCCTTAACTGATAAAACACAGTTTCTGATTACTGTTGATATACTCACAAGTATTTATAGATTTGATACAGACTTAGAAGAACAAGTTAAGAAAGAGATAAAAAAAATGAATCATTTATTAGAGATCACAAATCTAGTAGAACGCAAAATGATTGTAAAAGCAATGGGTTTTAAGCAAGGACATTGGTTCAAATGTCCTAATGGACATTATTATACAATAGGAGAATGTGGTGGAGCAATGCATGAAAGCAAATGCATAGATTGTGGAGCTGCCGTAGGTGGTGCTTCACATCGATTATTAGATACTAACAAACTTGCACCCGAAATAGATGGAGCAAGCCACTCGGCTTGGCCCGGAAATTATCCATAATTCAATCGACAATTATCTATAATGAATATTTAATTAAATTATTATGTTACTCATTACCATTTATGTTTAATACTTGTGCAGAATATTCACAAGGATTTTTATTTACGAATACTAATTATGATTCTTATAACTACGCTAATTTGTCGGAATATCTATCTGAATAATGGTTACGGAAAGGTGAAAGAAATATCATGAACTGTGTCGTGTTGTTTTGTAAAACGTTTAAAGGAGGATCCAGCAGCTTTCAATTTTCAGTAAAAATATTCAACAAAATTAGATAACATTCATCAAGTACTCTACAAATTTTATTCAACAAAAATTCATACAGTAGTCGAAATTATTATATAATTTATTAGATATAGTTGTATTCTCTCAAGTTAATAGCATATGAAAAATATGAAACGTTGAGCAGGCAGACAAAAAGATAAATACTTAAGTTATTAATTTTTGGAAAATAAGTACTGAATTTTAATTGTCGTCTAAGGGTCGTCTACAGAGCCCCATTTGAGACAATACCCCCACCACCGTTGGATCCTCCTTAACCCCCCAATGTCGAAACGTCACACTTCTGGCATACATTTTCAGATTAAATTTTGAAAAAATTATCTACGTCTAAAAAATGAAAAGCCACGATTTCAAATTTAGTGACTAACGGGTACTTAAAAGTAATGAACAATTTAAAGAATCGATTTTTTAGTCAAATTACATCGTGCATTGAACTATAATGGAAGTGCATTGAAGTAAAAAAAAATTACAGTAAAAGGTAATTAAAGCTGTTTTCCATAACCAATCAATTAGAAGCCTTAACATTAACACGTTCTTTATGAATGGTAGTATATAGTTATATTGATTACTCGCATAAAACAGTAGTGAAAGAAAAGAAAAATCAAATAACCTGCGACACATTTCGTGTTTAACTCTACGCGTTCTTTACCTTAAATCGAATTACATTACGATTTATAGTACTACAAACGTCGTCGATATTTTATTTATTTGGCAAAATAAATTGCTAGCAAACACGCTCGCTTATATCGCTGCTTACGTACACTTGTAAAAGAAAGTTTTTCAAATATCATAGAAATTACTTCAAAGTTTGAATATCGTACTCTCTTCGTATTTTAGTCGAGCCGTGCGGTACGCACGATATTGTCATAATTTGGGACAATGGTATATTATGGTTTTATTATGAATTACGATAGTAATTACGATAGTAATTCATAATAAATAACATATATTTTCAGCGGAATTTCATTTATCATGGATATAAATTTCGTGGCACATATCACATTTTAGAGTTTAAATTTTATATTTTAAAAAATAAAACAATGTTTCCTGTCTGCTTCGGATCATACACAGCGTTAATATTTCATTAAATAATTTTTTATATAAATTTTATTCTGTAATAAAAATGACGAAGGAGATTCTAAAATTCTAGGCATGACATGACTCCACACTAGGCCTAGCGCCTAGCGGAGAGTTATAAATAACAAAATTCGTAAAATTTCTGTAATATTTCTTTATTGTCTTTATCGTTCCTTTATATCAAAGATTTTGGTCTTCATACATGCATGAATCGAATTGTACAATTTGTACAACTAAATAATACAATGTAGCTTTATACATAGTTTGGCATCATTTTTCATAAAAATACCGTGTTTTATGAAAAAGTTTTAATTACAATCATTACTCTTGTATAGTAGCCAAAAGTAATAAATTAGTTTTTCAAATAAATAGTCAAATTATCTATGGATACAATTCATTTTTACATAAAATTTATTTATGAAAATACTAATTTCCAGAACAATTTAACAAGAATAGAAACTATGACGATCATCGATGCAATTATATGTAACCTCAGATCTTTTACAGCAACTTTAGAAACCAGTGCAGCATCAGTTGCTGTAGGATTTGATTGTTTGCTTATGCTATCACCAATGGGTTCGCCTTTCATAGAATGTTTCGAGGCACAAGTTATTTTAACCTTTAGCATTTTTCCCATATATTCTTCCTTCATTGGTATTAAAACTTGTTCATAGTAGGTATTGTGAGCAACATAATGTTTTTTATCATGAGCTATTTCAGTAACAAGAACATCTTGAATTTCTCCAACTTTATTCCCATATGGTTCATAGGATTGGAAGAAATCTGATAAAATTTTCGTTCTACTTTTTATTTCTTTGGATGGTACTTGTTGCATTTTAGCAGCCGGAGTTCCTTGTCTTGGAAAGAATTGATTGATAAATAAAGTTGAAAACTTGTATTTTTGACATAAAGTCATGGTCATCTCAAAGTCTTCTTTAGTTTCTGTTGGAAAACCACAAATTATATCCGTTGCGATAGTTATCCTTGGGATTTCTGCTTTAAGATAATTAACTATATCTTCAAAATCACTTCTAGCGTATTCTCTTTTCATATCGTAAAGTACTTGATCACTACCAGATTGAACAGGGATATGTAAAAAACTATATACTTTTGGATGCTTTAATATTTTACTCATTTCTTCCAAATGTTCTAAAATATATGGTGGATTTGTCATTCCAACTCTCATTCTGCACTGGTCAGGTATTACTTCGATCAATTTCCAAAGTAATTCTGGCAAATTAGTACCGATATCTTTACCATAAGCACCTGTATCTTCAGATGTTAACCATAATTCTTTGACACCTTCGTTAAAAGCTTGCTGAGCACGACTAATTATTTCTTCAGGACTGTAACTAGCAAGTTCACCTCTTGCGTGCTTTGTTTTACAATATGTACATTGATTAAGGCAGCCAGTGTTTATTGCGATAATTTCAATAAGAGGGTTTCGTCTAATTTTAGGTAGAGATAGTGGTGCTCCTCCTATCTTCTTACCAGATTCCTTTTTCTGACTGATAAACCTTACAGTGTTACCTTTCAATGTTTCTTCAACAACTTCAACAACTCTATCTATTTGCTGAACACCAATAATGCTTAAGCCTTGGATGAAACTGGATTTTGGCGCTCCTTGAGGAACACACCTTTAACAAAATAATATAATTATAAATTAAATGTTACTGCACTGTAAAGATAAAATTATTAACAGTTAATATTACTGCAAAAAAGTTTACTAAATGTATATGAAAAGTTGCTGTATAATGAAAATGACATAAAATTAATATATTAAATTTTGATATGTCAATATAAAATAAAATCTAAAAACGTAGTAAAAAAATTTTTGTTTGTAAAATGTAGAAAATTTTAAATCAAACAGGAATAAACAATGTCATTTCTATCATCTTATCTAATAAATAATACATAAATTAATTATAAAAATTATAAGTTTAATGCAATGAATTATTTATTGTAAATTGAAAGCTCATATGCTATTATTCTTTATTAAAGATAGGCAAAAGTTTCCTTGTTTAAGTCAAATAGAACATAGGTAAAACAGTGCCAAATTCGTTTACTTCATAATTTTATTAATGACAATTGTTACCATAGATTTTCATATAATAGGTAATTTAAATTGAAATTCTCAGAGTTATGTCTATGAGATAAATAATACTTCAAATTACATAAAGACTAATAAACAATCTACTTGTAGAAAAAAATCAAATTACCCTGCAACAATAATATGTTTTCCAAGCTTTCGTGCTAAATTAATTTCGTTCTTGAAATGATCTTCTGCTGGGGTTTTAACTGTGCACGAATTTAAAATCCATAAATCTGCTATAGATTTGTCTTCGGTAATATTATAACCATGTGAAGCTAGTTGACCAGCCATATATTCACTGTCCGAACTGTTATGTGTACATCCCCAAGTTTTTAAAAAAATTGTTTGAGTACCTGGTATTATGCTTGAGTAGATCTGTACCTCTGGGTATACTATTTCGTCTTTCTTTTTTTTTTTTACTAAACTCACATTATTTTTCCGATAGCTGTACCTTTCCTTAGGTGTTATATCTTGCGATGAAATTAAATCTTCAATATCATCAATAATGTCGCAAAGTGGTGAAGACATCTTAAAAAATTAGAAAAGGAAATAATTAAAATTTAGCTACTTACAAAAAAATTTCACTTAATCAAATATTTTTCTTAATATTAAAAGCGAAAAGGACCGCAACATTTAAGTTAATGTTAGAGGTTATGTTTATTTGTTTACATCTGTTTACAGTCTTAAGCTTTAATTATTTTGAATAATACTTATGCCTTACTTTGTCAAAAAAAAATGAATATAAAGTATAAATATTTCTATTATTTTATTGTTTTTCCCAATGGACATTAGATTATCTGATTTTTAAATTGTTTTTTAAGGACACGCAGATTGAATCTCGTTTCCCAACCTAAAAGCAAGCACCAGTCAACGTGACTGATTTACCTCATTGGTCTATATAGGGTCTGTCTACAATTGCGTAGATTATGGATATAGCAGATGACTTATCCATGCAATATTTACAATTAAGGGTAAAATTTAAACAATTGATTTTAATAACCATTTAAGTCTATATGATATGTATTATTTAATACACCTAATTCAGATTTTCAAAAAAAGGTCAGAAATAGAAAATTTCTAACTTAGTAACTAGCTCATGTAATAGTATACCTCCTTTTCCGAGAATTTTAGTAACCCACAGGACTAGTTCATCGTCATTTTGCAGGTATCGTATTGAATAGACATTCAATTAGTTTTTATTACCATTGACCTTTAAAAAATAAAAAACCACAAAAATATTAACGTGAAAAAAAACATGTTAAATACATTTCTTGTGCACACCTTATCTTCGTCAGATAAGTATCTAAACATAAAACAGCTCTGGTAGTTTAACGCTGAAAATGTTTTAATGAACAAAATGGCATCCGAAAACAAAAATATTTCATAAATAATATTCTCAAATTTTTTTAAACGATTCTTTGCGATTTCAGATTTATGGTATCAAGATTTCGAAAATGGCGAACAAAATCGTAAAAAATATGTAAGTATTGTATGATCAATTCTATGATATTTTTTATGTTAAAATATTTTTTCTTAGGCTGATAGTTTTCGATAGAAAATCTGTTAAACTTTAAAATTAAATTCTAAATATTTCTGTATATTTTACATTGTATCCTAGTGTGGATGGGAATGCGACCCATATTCTTAAGTGCGCTAGAGAGAGAGAGAGAGAGAGAGAGAGAGTAAAAACCTGGTTTTTGCAATCAAAGATAAGCAATTCGAAGATTTTTTTCTATCCAGACACCTGTTGTACGAAAAACTATTCTACAGACAAGGTTCTTTTATATACGTGAAAAAGGCAACATTTAAGTGCCAAGCTATGGTATTATCGTATTCTGACAGTTTGAATCGCCATTTTATGGCACGGGCGTTTAAATCAGCCGTTTTCAACCAGACTAACGGCTAAGTTCAGAGCCTCTAAGGATTCTAGATCGATGTATAAGCTTATTATATATTATATAATATATACCCCAATAACATTCGTGCAGCGCTGTGCCGTCACAGCGCCGCACGGCGGGCGGACCGTCGGGCGGCACAGTGACGAATATGTACCTAGGCCCAGAGACATCACAGCGACGGACCGCCGTGCTCCCCGCAAGGACCGGTGTACCGTCTCTGATCCGTCACGGCGGGCCGCCCGCTTTACGCGCGTTTATATGAGACGGTCCGCCCGTCGGTCCGTCCGTGTGCCTTATATCGGGCCCGACCACGGCCCGCCGTGCCTTTCGTGTACCTTCACTAATTAATCCTAAATTAGGTTTTATTTTAAATAAAAAACAGAAATTTGATGTTAAATTGATTTTATTAATAGCACAAAACAAATAAAAATATATAAAATCGTTATCCGGGCCAATTCCAAGTCCTATCTCCTATGACATTATGACAGCGACAGAAGCTGAAAAAAAATGTATTATTTATTTAATAATAATCATTTTTATAAGCTCAATATATAGCAGATAATTATACATACTTGAATTTTTTATAGTTAATTTAATGTTCCTTCGTGCCGCGATGATGCAGTTAATGCCGTCGTTGAAGAGGTTAGAATGAAAAAATGTACGGTAAATATTAGTAATGATTGAAAAATGAATAAATATTATAAACAACAGATATTGAAAAGATATCTTACGCCATATACGTTGTTATATGCAGTTATATGCAGTTGATTGAATTTTCCTTCGCTTGGTTTTGTTGAATGCACGTAAAGTATTTCAAATTGTAACTTAGACTACGCTTCAGCCGGCTTGTCTAATTTCCCAAAATCCCAACAGTCACTGATCGTACTGAACTTACCGCGCGTCATTAGAAAAGCTCAGCGAAGACACGGCGTACTTTCGATGTGCCTTCTAGTAGGAGTAAGGCACGCGGCACCCTGCACTGTCACAGTAACAGCACAGTGAAATTACGTCGTGCTTTCTCGCGCAAGGCACGCCGGATAACGATTTTATATATTTTTATTTGTTTTGTGCTATTAATAAAATCAATTTAACATCAAATTTCTGTTTTTTATTTAAAATAAAACCTAATTTAGGATTAATTAGTGAAGGTACACGAAAGGCACGGCGGGCCGTGGTCGGGCCCGATATAAGGCACACGGACGGACCGACGGGCGGACCGTCTCATATAAACGCGCGTAAAGCGGGCGGCCCGCCGTGACGGATCAGAGACGGTACACCGGTCCTTGCGGGGAGCACGGCGGTCCGTCGCTGTGATGTCTCTGGGCCTAGGTACATATTCGTCACTGTGCCGCCCGACGGTCCGCCCGCCGTGCGGCGCTGTGACGGCACAGCGCTGCACGAATGTTATTGGGGTATGCGTGAAGATCTTTTCTTAATTGGCCCTTGCAAAAGAATTCCACCGACAGCATATCCGCTGACATCTGTATGTTGTGTGGCGCTTAATACAAATTTGGATAATAGTGATAACAATTTTATTTTTAATTATTCTGGAAAATAATAATAGAGATGTTCAGAAGTATACTTAGAATAAAAAATAAATCTAAAATTACCTGTCATATTTTCAAAAATCGATATTCAAATCCTACTAAAATTCAAATTTTCAATTTATTCAATATAAGATTAAGGAAGAATCGACATATACATGGTAAAGATTTAGGTTTCATAGAGAACGTGAATCCGACGTAGATATTTTTTCTTTGAATAAATTTGAATTATTTTTAGGATTTTAGATTTTTTGAGTTGGAGTAAAAATCGAACCCAAATACAATTAATTTTTTTTAGAGTAGAACTGTGATATCCGAATTAGTTTTCGAATATAGCAGAATTCACCGAAGGATTAATAGTTTTTATACAGATTTTTAAGATATGGTATGATTTTATTTGGAAACAGAGATGTATGTAATAAATTTTATTTTAACCGACCTTATGATAGTGAGTCTGAAATAGTAAAGAATTAGTAAATATAGGACAGATTTAGATGGCATCGAAAAAATGGATTTCGCTTGCTAAAAATTTGGAACATTTTTATACTTTAGATTTTTTAACTTAAGTTAGAGAGAATATATATATCGACGATGTCTTGGAGAAAAAATCCTGCAATTCAAAATAAGAACTCAAGAACCATTTCTGAGCTGACTGGTTTTTAAAATTTCATTTTGAATTGTCGGATTTTTCCTTCAAGGCGTCGATACACAATAATAAAATAGGTGCTCGCTCCATTGCTTGCATGCTTTTAGGACTATACGAGAATACGAGAGGAAATTTCTTGGAACTGGTCAGGATGAAATAGTCCTCGCTTTTCTACCTGGTCAGTATATCAATAATGTTTATATATATACGGGTCTATGTATTACTATCAGAGCTCGGTCAACATGTCCCCAATCACCTTATCCTAAGTCAGAAGGCCCAAGTACGGTACTGGGAAGAGACGCATTAGGGGACGTAAGCGTCGGTGTTTAGGAGATTAGGCTCAACTGACAAAACTTTCCCATAAAACAATCAAACGTAATATAATATTATATAATAATAAAAATTTTACGTCAAAAGTCAATGAACGCCTTACAATCAAAGTGACTGCGCATGACCGAAAATTCAATTGGATTGGATATTGGATTGGACATAGGATACAGGGTTGTATATTTGGACATTGGAGCCTACTTTAGATAGAGCGAATTGAGAATATCTGATCCAAATTCTCTATTCCGTTTTCCAAAAATAAAGTTTCTTTTAAGTTAATTGTTATTTATTTAATATACGTAGTAAATAACATATTTAACCCATAATGACATAATAGATACAGTTTATCTCTTCGGGAATAAAAAATACAATTTATATATTAATAACACTATACAGTTTATGAAATGCGGAACTTGGAATAAAATGAGATGACGAAAAAGAATATTTAAATTTGGAGAATAAATTAATTTTCTACAAAATATATAGTCCATTTTTTTAATTAAAATATTCAATTAATCTATTCTTCATTCTCTACAGCTATTCTACGAGTATTTCCATTATCCTGTTTAATACACATCAATATTATACGAAGATCCAAATCGATTTGATTCGTAAAACGCATTTATTTTACCGCATTATTATAGACGCTACTAAAGGTTTTCTCAATCTTAAAAGTTCCACTTTTCGAAATGACAATATAACTTATATATATTACATGCAATATATATAATACATCATGTCCCTGCATTTTGTATATAACTGCTATGCTATTGTACTATATACCAGTCTCGAAGTGTTCCAGTAAACAGTGAAATATGTCTATTGCATTTAGCGGCTGCCGTAGCCGCTCAGGTGGATTGATTAGTGCTATTTCCAAACAAATAAAGCTAATTAATTTGAAACCAGTAACCAAAATTTCTGTAAAATTTGATCCATTTCATGAAAATGTTTCGGATACAAGGTTCGTTTTTTTTTTTATTCGAGAAAAACAAGAATCCAGTGTTCGCCTTTTTCAACAATCATTGCAAAAAGAAATTAATTTTAACATTATTTACGTGTAATAAGTTTCAAATAAAATAACCTCGTTTTGGTGATGGCAGTCAGACTCGTGAAAAATTATTTTTACATTGAAAAAAACATTAAAATAATCCTAACCTCAATTATAAAATGTAGTCCAAGATTACATCAGTTTCCCCTTGTATTTATGTTCTTTGGAAAATATCGAGGAAAAATTAAAAATAGTTATATTTTAGTTATTTCAACGATATTTTCAAATCATTTGATAATTTAAAAAACTTGTGTATATTTCATTTTGTGACAATATTATAAATTTTAATTTTAATTAGAGATGTAGCTTGCAAAATAATGAAATTACTTATTATTTTTGTTTTCAGAGAATTTATGTATCATTTATCAGGACCAAGAGTAATCGCAACAAATTATTCTTGCTCGTTAAAATCGGAAATTATTTGCGACCTTTCAGAACCATCTGTGACATATACTTTTGGTGAGCGATGTTGCATATTTCACAAAAATATAAAATAGGAAATCTAAGGTTCTATTGAATTAATTTAATAATTATGTTTTTATTGTGTTAAGTTATTGTAATAAGAGTAAGAAATTTATAGCAATTTAAGTGCTCGCCTTTCTAATTTAAGATCTCAAGCTAATCAAATGCTGTAGTTTTAGAATCATTTATAGTATTGTATTTTATCTTTGTTTATAATTGTTACCTCTACATACAAAGTCATTTTTACAAAAAAAATATACATTTAATTATTATAAAAGAAAGACATTTTAAAATCTTGATTTTCTACAGAATTGGTGAAGGACCATATCTATGTATTTTACCAGATTTTGAGTAATATCAGAAAAGGTATTACATGATTTTTTGAAAATTGTTCTCTAAATGAATCTATTTAATTTACAAAGGTAATAAATTGTTCTTAGAAATATACCTTTACAATCTACCAATGTTCAAAAAATTGTTAATTTGTAACAGTTAAATATTTCTAAAAGTGATAACTGTGGCCAAAATCAATTTGACAAACAGATTTTTTGTCAATTTAAATATTTATTGCACTGGCTGGAGAGATTTCAGACGCATAGCTAACTATTGAGGATTTAAAATGTTGATTCTAGAAGTAACATTTTCGAAGTATTCGTGTTTTTTTGGTTAAATGGATTTTTTTAATATTTTTTTTTTTAACGAGATCGTGCCATTGGAAAGGACATGAGTTAAAATTAAAAATATTTGTAGCTTGAATTTATTGGTCGTGATTTGGATTAGACATGAGCACTCATAAATGGCATTTTGGGCTTAAACTTTAGTGAAGAATATGAATTCGATCCTAATTCTTGAAAAACTTTTTCTTTATATTTTTAACTAGCTGATTCTTCTACTTCCTTTTAAAGCAGTCAGGTTGTTGAATTCTATTTCGAACAGTCTGTCCCCTAAAGCCAATTTTGAACTATCTTTTTCTTGAGGACATTTTTTTAATTGACTAGTTTCATGACACATTCCTGCGATTACTATCATTTTACCAGTGCAGTAGACTCTATAATCAATGATAAAGTATTTTACAAGACCAACATTAAGCTTCTAGGAAAAAATACTTCTAAGTTCAATTTTATACTAAAAATGATCCGTCAAAGTCTCTAGGTAAACGTTACATCCACAAATGAATCTGAAGTTACAGCATTTACCCTAACTTGTAGTCTTAACAAAATGAGGTGTGAGTTAACTAATTGTTTTTAAATATTGCTATATTTTTGTATAGAATAATTTCATGAAATTATATTTTGAAAATCTTATTACTTTTTTTTACAGAATCTGGTAAAAAGGTAATCTTGAAATCTGGTAATCTAACAACTCTAGAATTGTTAAAGATATTTAATAAACATATAAGTGAAAACCTTAAACCATCAGAAACGACAGAAACTATTTCTACCAAAAAGAAGGGGAAAAAGCTTAAAAAATAAAATAATTGAAATTCACCAATAGCAGAATACATAAGGAAAATTTATATTACCTGACCTGAAAAGATAAGTGTCTTGAAAATGATGTCACCTTTTTACGTACTTTAGTAAATTAAAGATAATACACGAATTTAAAATATAACAATTGAGTTTTATATTAATAGTTTCTGTAATAAAGTTCGACTTTAAAATGTCGCGTTACGTGGGGCCGGACAAAGGCTATAGCATGAAACTTATAGATACACTTTACAGTCATGTTCCAGCATTTACAGATATTTTTGATGAAGAGACATGGTATATCTTCGTAACGTGTTTTGTCGCTGTTACAATTATAATAGTGTTCATTCTTTCAAGATTTATAACTATCAAACCAGTTGATTAAAAAATTAACAATATTTATACCAAATCTTTTAAAACTTAATGTTATTATAATGTATTATAAATGTAGTAAATGATTGTTGTTATGCTAATACTATTATTACTTTATTAACTTAAGAAAATAAATAAATAATATGCAAATGCTCTCTGTAAGAAAAATTTATTGCTTCCTACTATAATAAAAAGTGCTACTTTAGCAATTGTAATTTACGAAATTTCTATAAATAAATCCCTTTTAAGGAGGTTTCAAGGAACATAAATATCGTTAGACCTGGAAAAATGAAGGATCTTCAATTTTACCACAGCGAAGCTATTGCTTTTGAGCGACTTATTCTTAAAAATCAGTAAACTACCAAGATGTCCAATAATATTATTAACTAGGGACCCCAAAAATATACAGTATACATTAATGTAGAATATCTGTTTTCTTAATATTTTATTTGATTCAATGAAATCGTGATCATGACTTCAGCGTTACAAAAATAACGTTAGGTATTTTTAGAGTCTGTTATGGAAATTTAGTACTGTTTCTTTAGAGAGTGTCATATTCAACTTTTACCGACTGAGTTGAAAATATATGGATATTTTCATTTCAAATTTGTCATAGTGACATATAGTGCTAAGCCAGAAAGTAAACTCTTTGTTTTCCATAATTCAGTGGACTTATTATACTAAGATTCAAGTATTTTTCTGTCGTTCTACCGCTGTATCGACTCAGTCGGTAAAAGTTGATTATGATATCCCCTTAATTTTATTTAATTTATCGAAATCATTATTCAGATCTAGTAAACAAGTATTATTTATATTCTGTACTTGAACCTATGTATTGATCATATGGATCTCAACGATCTTTATGGTAAGATAAATTAACGTTTAAAAATACTTACTGCATTCGTGATACTGCCAGTAATCATCGTCGTTATCTAGTTCTTATTATTGTTGTTTGTTGTTGTAGTCAAATAAAAAAATGGTTCGGGTTAAACGCAAAATTTTTGTCTATCACACAACAATAATAATTATTATTTTTGTAAACAGTTTAGTTTTATAGGAATTTGACATGGACAAATGTAGCAAAAAGTGTCAATCACGCAACTGCGTAAATTTAGCATTAATTGAGTGGCAACAAAAATTACTGTAGAGAACTTTTAATGATTTTTTATTCTTGTATTCGATGAAAAGTTAATTATTAAGTCCATCCAGTTATCCAGTTCTCTACAGTAATATTTAAACAATATAAAAATATTCTACTTTTCCTCTATGTTTTCCTTTATAAAAATATTCTACTTTTCCTCTATGTTTTCCTTTATAAAAATCTTATGATTTTTTCGTTAAATAAAAAGTTAGAATAGTTTCTTAAGAAACCAAAAAATATTTAATTTGACTAATTACGATAAATTCAGGATCTAAGATGACCGGCAAATTTAACGTATGTTTTAAATATAGTTTATTTATAGATTTAAGTAATTCATGGTTGTAATATATACCGGGTGTTCTATGAACAAAATATATAGATTTTAAATACATCATTAATAAGATAAAATTTTTCGCTCACTTCGAATTCGATATGAAAATGATGGTCCTATTTTTAAACAATCACTCTAATGTCTAATTGACCTTAGAAAATAACGTGAAGGTCAAAACAAAATGTTTGAAGCAAAATGTATTTTATGTATTTTTTTCGTTTTAGTCTTTAAATTGGTTTTTGTCATAAGATTAACTATATACAGACTTAAGTTAATTTTATAATTTTACAAAAAAAATGAGGAAAAAACTATGTAGAGAAACGTGTGCGTGTTAAAACTTCTCTAAAAATATGTTTATTTGACACATTTTTGCTTATATAATATCATGTGGTCTATTTTCCTTTTTTTGGTACCATTCACTATTACACACACACATATATATATTTTTTTATTGTTGATTACTATCTCGTTTTTTATATGTATATCCAAATATACAAAGTTTTAAAAAATAATTAGTTTTCGAAGTCTTTGGAATATGTATTTCTAAAATATATGCTAAAAATATAAGCAGATGTCCCGCGCAAAGTTTTTAAACAATGCCAAAAAAATTAAAAAAATCCCGTAATACACATTATATTTAAAATTAAAAATAAAATGTTATACAATGCGTATTAAAGTATTTTTTTATTTATATATATTTTTTGTAGTTTATTATATTAGAATACTCTTCAAAGTTTGCCTTCAGCATTTGCACTTGAAATATAATCACATTCTTGTCCATTGCACCCTTTTTTATACTTTAAATTAATTTGTGTTTTTTTTCTTATTACTGAATAACAGGAGGTTAATTTACATTGTCTTCCACCACACGTAACCGTGTTTTCATAAATCAAACATTCATTATCCAGAACAAAAACAGTCTGATGCGAATTTCGATTTTTTTAAATGCAATTAAAAATTTTTTTTTATTATAGATTAAAATAATTTAAGTAAAGATTATTTTAAAACTGTTTTGGCACTAAATAACATCAGTTTTTCGACTGGATCCTGTCGGTGAACATCTCAATCCTCTTGTAATTATGAGTATTTTCATTTTCGTTTGTTTCCTTATTTTGATCTGATAAAACTGTCATCGCTGAATTGCTATCCCCTTCGAATTTGTGGGCGACAACGCAATGCACATGCAGTTCTTTGATGCTGCTTACATGCACTGAGCAAAGTTGACACTTAAAATTGTTTTTTTTTGCGATTTCGTCAGTTTTAATATCAATGAAATTTAAACTATTTGATTTGCTGCACACGCTGATGCAACTTTGGGATATATTGGAACTGTTACTCTCGGTTATTAAATTTGAAGTTTTTGTGTCACCTTCGTCAGATGAATTTTCGCTACTGCTAGCTACCTGATTCGAATGTCCTTCGATCTCCCATTGACTCGGATCTTTCTTACAAAGTTTTTGTGCTATAATCTGCAAAAAAATTATTTTATTATTAAATGTACAACGTCGTTTCCCTAGTAGAAATTCGAATATCTAAAGTTTCTTGGCCGTAACAATTGTTTCTTCTATCATTATTTCAGCATTTCGAGAGCTAGACAATATTAGAATGTTTTTTTAGTTTCATTACTTGTACTGTATTAAACAGAGCTTTTAAATATTTCATAGAATAAGCATTCGATTACTCCTAGTCAATAAAAATGTCACCAGAAATTGGCCAGGATAAAGATAGAAACATACGTTCAGAAGGTATACATATATATATCTGTATCATTTCATTTAAAAACTTTTAGATACCACTTTATTAAATTTTATCAAAAGTTTACTAGACATTAACTAACTATTGGCCAAATAATGTTACAAAAAATTTCAATTTTTCGTTTAGATTTTTAAATATAATGGAATTTGATTGTCAAGATTATTCCTCAAATGAAGAATTCGATAAAGTGTCTTGTAAACGTTAAAGAGTTGAAAGAAAAACAGTTAAAACATTTTTGATAAATGAATTAACGATACCAGTTTATTGGTGAATTAAACGGTTATGATTATGAGTAAATATAAATTGCAAGTAGATAAAATGGTTTTCTACCAGGATTAATAAAATTTGTAGTTAATTTTAAAATACTTACTTGTAGGCTAGCAAGACTAGTATCACAGTCTGTCGTATCGATGTCATTAAGATTCATACCAGATCTTTCGACTTCAGCATAAGTTCCAAATGGCAATTTTCGCAAACATTCTAATTTCATAATGTGCATTTTACTGCGAAGATGCTTAGCTAAATGGCCATGTATACGAAACGCTGACTTGCAATCTGTACACTTAAATGGCCGAGGATTACTAGCAGTCGCAGTACCAAAGGTTGAAGTCATACTGACCTAAAAGCATTAAACATACACCAATGATCAAATAGTATTCTAACCAATTTCTACATTTTCAAGCTATTATTATTATAGCAGCTTGAATGATAATCAGAAATATAATGGTATATTCGACACCTAAACGGAAGTTGTTGATAATACAATTCGACAGCTAGATGAATTAAACAGCTAATTCAGAATTTACTTAAACAATAGCTAATCCGAGATTTTCTTTAAAATCCAGTTAATTCAAGAACTAGTCAATCGAATAGGCTACGATGTTACAGTGAAGCAGATTATACTAATTAATGTTCGTAGGATTCTACTTGACATAATATGGGTATATCATGCTAAAAGAATATGGTTAATAACAAACCTATATAATTTATAGCGTATTTCCTATCAGGGATCAGTCAGAATGTGAATACATTCTCTTACTGAATTACAAATGGAAAAATATAAATATGTAAAAATTACTATACTTTTTCTGTAATGAGGATATAAACTCGATTTGTACAAGCAATTAGTTTAATTTATAAAATAAATAATTAACTATTAAAAAATTAGTTAATTATCTTGTATTGAGTCCATTCTTAATTATTCAGTCGCATAAAAAACATCTAATTGTCTGGAAAGTTGTTGTATTGCATATTTATCGCTAGGGGGCGTCTGGTCGATGTATCCTGCAATCGGTCAAATTATCATGCAATTACAATGTTACGGAATGTAATGCAAGAATTTGATATAAATATATTTTAATATATCAGCGATTATGTAGTAATAATGTATTGTTAGATTAAAATCTGCTATTGAACTATTTTAGACACCTTAGGTATGCTACTGCTATGCTAGATCGCTATTCTAAATCACGAGTCACTTTAACTACCGCATCATGTCAGAGTAATTCAACAATATATTACTACAATTAACAAAGAATGTATTCTTTGTTAATTAAACTTTAGAAAAAATCGTACCAACTCAATAACACTTTACAACTAAAACTGATTTATCTTTTCCGTATTATTATTATTAAAAAAATTATGTCTTTACATTAAATATGCACGTGCATACCTGAGCAATTGACAATCCTAATTTTAAGTTCATTCTCTTAGTATATTTATAACTAAGAGCTGGTAGTGATAAATTAATGATTCATATTATTATAACATATGAGAAAAAAGTAAAAAATAATCAGAAATAAAAATTTGTCGGCCATTCATAATGATCGATTATGATAATTTAGGTAGGTGTTCAAAATTTAACTTCATTAAATATGCACTCATTTTGCTGTTTATTGCAATCAATGGTTTAATGTTATAGATCGAGATTTTTCTGATTTTAAATCATTTAAAAAAATTAGAAGAAATTATACGAAATATAATGTTTGTAAACAAATATCATATGGTTACTAACAACGTTATCAAAATAAATAGCGAATTTTTATTTACCTTGTTGTGATGAAGCGTTGATCTTTCATGTTTCGTAAGGTGACCTTTCGTACGAAAAGATGTACCGCAGCTTTCACATCTATATGGACGCTCAAAATAATGTATGTTGATGTGAAGTCTGAGCTGACTCGGTTTATTAAATACTTTATTGCAGATGTTACAAATATTGCGGGTGTCTTCCGTCATACTGTAATTAAATAACTCGGTTTATAGAATACTAAAATTTAATTTAAGATATCGAATTTTAGGTACCAACCTTATATAATTTATTGTATTATTTATGGATGGTTGTAAAAATTCCAATCCTTTAGACATCTCAGTTCGAGGTACACTGGAGGATGATTCCAAATGAAATTCAGCTTCAGTAACAACTACATTATAATTTACAGATTGCATTTGCTGCTTTTTGATATGACATCTAGCGATATCGGTATCCGATGTTTTTTCATGATGACTTTTACTGGATTGAATCTTGCTTTGCTGCGATGACAGTTGCTGCGACTGTAACGTGGGGTCAGAGAAATCAGGAATTTTCTCCAACTCCTTCGAAATTGGTACAGAATTAGCTTGCTTATACGCTAACAATGGCAAACTTGATTCTGTTAGCTCGTTTTGTTTTTTATTAATGACAGTAATACGGCATTGCTGTTTTAATTTACTATCCATCAGATGTCGTTCGGTTAAATATGCTTGCAACATTCTACCTTCGGTCAGATCATTTGGCCAATTGTGGTCTTGCATTGGTAGTCGTTCCATACTCTGGACTATTGTTTGAAACAATGCTGAACCAGAAACTCTATCGACTATACTATTTGATTTTGTGCATTCTGGTACTTGTTCTAAATTCCGTTCTAATTGGACTTCTTGTGGTGATTTGAGATGGGATTTGTTTTCGTTTCTTAGATTTAATTCGATCTGTTTCGTCGTAAGATCTATCGGTTTCGCTAAATTATATTCATCTGCCCCTTTGCAAGTACGAATTACACTTATTCTAGAGTAAGAATCAGGCTTTTCATTGATAGTTGGAAGGTTAAGTCTCTCTTCCCCAAAACTTTGGGTATACGGATAAGTAGCCGGACGTGCTGTGGATAATAAACCTGGTAAATGTGGTCTTGCAAGCTGTAACAGACTTTTGGCAGCTTCGTGCTCTTCACAACCCGATTCATCACTTTCGATTTCTGCTTCGTGTTCACTTTCTTCTTCGGATGAAGATATTTCATCAATATTTACTCCAGCTGAAGATAATCGACTTAAAGCTTCCTTATCAATATTTTCCTCTTCAACATTCGTTGGCACCGGTATTACATTCAGATCTACACATTTTTTATAGTGAGTTTTTGATTTCATGTGCTTAGTTAAATTTCCCTTGGTTTTAAAGCTAAAATTGAAACAGTTTATATTTGAGAACGTATTTGAGAGTAAATGGCAAGTTGTATTGAGCCCCCACTTTTCTATCTTCTTGATACAGGTGGAGGAAATATGTGTGTTACTGCCGTCGCGCAAACTAAGTTTGAAACCGCCCGAGCGATTTTGAATTATTTCATACAGAAAATTTTAAAATAAATGAAAAAATTAATAAAAATTACTTCCTTTTATCAATTAACATTTATTGATATTTTAATGATTAATAATCGATTATTTTCGTTATATAGAGTGTGAGTGTACACAAAAACTACTGTACAACAGGATCAACGGAGTACTTAACAAAATGGATATTAGTGTCAACCTAATTTGTATTTTTAACCCTACTGATATCCGCATTCTATATTTCCCATTATTTATTAACAATTTAGATTTACAATTTGGACTTACCTAAAAGCGCAGTACTTGCAGGTATATGGTCGCACATCAGTATGCGTTCTTATATGTTTCTTTAACATAGAAGGCTTTTTACATCTAATTCCACATTCTTCGCAAACATAACGACCACGACCTACAAAAATAACAATAATTTATTTCATAACTCGAATAACACTTTGAATGAAAGGATTAAATTATAAAATTCCTGAAATGTTAATTGAATTCTGCTAAGTACCTCTACCTCGCACATACGTATAATCTTCGTTACTTTCAAAGCCGCCAGAGAAAATTTTAAGAATGTTGCGCTTACTTTTATCCTGACCATCGCACTCAAGTCCGCTATCAGGGCTAGTAGGCGTGTTTGGTCGTTGTGATGAATGCGTAAGGATATCTTCTGGTCGACTGTGAGCAAGTGTATAACTAGCTGGCCGATGTCGAGAGTCGTAGTGACCAAGTTCCAGTAAGGGAAGTGCTTCTGTACATATTTTCCAATTTGAGTACATTGAAAGAGCATCTTGTTGTCTTACGTACATCGGTTGAGGCCGATTAAGTGTACAGTAAAATAATTTAGTTGAGCATTTGAGACCAAGATAAGTGTAAGCATGTCCATTTAGATACAATTGGCCGTACGATTTTTTCGGTCGGGGCGTTTCGGGACTTATAAGAGCCAAAGTATGGGCATTGGGCGTGATACCATGATGGCGCTTTGGAGTAAATGTCCCAGGTTTCAATGGTAGAGAACTTGGTCGCAAAAATTTATTGGCACTACTGATTTCATCTACTAAGTTACTCGATTTTAACCTTTCGACTTTCTTCAAATGATTCGAATTCACGGTGGCTGGTACTTTTTCAATTTGTTGCACGTTTACTGAGGCTAACGGCGCTGATAGATTCTCAGGTCCTGGTATACCTGGAACGTAAGGTATTATTCGTCCATCGTGAAAAATTTTAGCCGGTTGTTTGAGGTAGCTTAAACACGAAACACTGGGAGCAAGGCTAGGCGTTGAAATAATAGGTGCAATACTTGAAAGGTTTATTATAGTCGTAGATATTGGATCAGATTCGTTAACTTGAGATCCAGGATGCGTGACGTTATGAAGCATTGTACAACCTGAGTGAAGGCTTGAACGCACAACAATGGAAGCGGTTTCGGGATTCTGGGAAGAAAAACTTTGTAACTTCGTTCCTGACTCCGTATCACCTGGACGCAAATCTATTTGCATTATCTTTCTATCACCACTGGTATCAAGTATTTTGACCTCACCACCAAACATTTGTAAGGAATTTGGTCGTACTGTTTGCGATAATTCATGTTCGAGTCGTGGTTGTTTAGCTACTTCGATAAGTCTAGTATTACCCAATAATGGCCCCGGAGATTTTTGTGGTTCTGATATTATATTATAATCATATCTCTGTTCAGACTTAAAATCAGTCATAACGCCCTCGCTATAACAACGTTTTCGAGAAAGTTCAGGCTCATGACCTACTAGTTCAACCAGGCTATTTTGACGATGCAAAAGTTTGTGTAACTTCGGATCAACTGCCTCAGCAATCGTTTGATTATTATCACTAATTACATGATCTATGTGTTGCATTTGTGATTGATCAGCTATAATATTATCTTGTGATACTGTGTGAAACTTAGGTTTGTAAATTTTGACAGAACTTTGAGCGTTCGTAGTTACGTTAGAGTTTAAGCTCATATTAGTAGTACCTGAACTACAAGACAACGTCAAAGCCATGAATTGCATTGGTGGCGGAGTATTCGTGCCGTTGCTTGCAGTATCCGATAAACTTACATCTGAATCCTCCGACAACTGAGAAGTAGTTTGTGAAATCTGTAAAAATAAAATAAAGTTGTTAAAGTTACGTTGATTGAATAATCGTGTACAAGTCTAATACAGACCGCGCAATCTCTGACTGTTAATAATAATTATATCAATATTAACTTTTATGCTTTATTATATATACATATATCATCATAGCATTTAAACTCTAGCTGCGTAAATTTAATCTTATAGTTCAGTTTTTAAGAATTTGTAGAATTAATAATCGTTAAATTTTTAAAAGAATTCAGTGATTTGCAAAAAATTTCTTTGTGCATATACAATTGAATCGTTTATTTGTAAATATTTTTAATTTATAAGATGTGTTGAGTATTTTAAGGTGGCTTTAGTTGCGATTACGGTATCAAGCATGGGGTCTTTATACATTGTGATGTACCATTTTTGTGCAGAGTATATAATTATTATTATAACTGATATATCTTCAATATATGAATGAACCTCTTAAAAATCAATGTACAAACAGAAAATTTTCTATTAATTAATTCTGATTATTAGAATTCTGATCTATCTAATTTTGACGCATATATATATATATATATATTAAATCATTAAAATCAACTTATACGTTAAACCAGAAAAACTAATGATTTGTTATCGTCTGGGTGTATTTTAAACATTTTTTTCTTATTAATTAAATTTTCTTTTATGCCCTCTAGGAAAACGGCATTTTATTGAATATTAAGCGCTAGTGACATGGGGTTCATACGTTAAATGTATTCAGCTTTAGTATGCACGCGCAAATCTATGCACGTATATATAAAAGAAATGTTTTTCGTACTTTGTACCCCATACCACTGGCGTCCCTAGTGTTTAAATATTCAACTATAACCGATTTCATCCCAATTCTTTTCAGTTTTTATATAAAAAAATTACTATTTATATAAAAAAAAACTATGGCTCTCAATGAGTTGTCGTCTTATTTATAAATCAAGCAGGTACTGTAAATTGTTCTATTAGAATTATTCTAAAAACAATAATAATAGCAAACCTTAGAAGTATCGGCGCCTTCCATCTTAAGAGAATGAGCTCTAGATCTGCAATGCTTATAAAGATTAGACTTGGTTTTGAAAGCAAATCCACAAGGCACACATGGGTAAGGCCTCTCATTTGTATGAGCTCTAATGTGCTTTTGAAGCACACTGGGTTTAGCACATGAAATTTTGCAATATGGGCAAATGTATCCCAACTTGCGAGTTTCAACCGCATCATTGACAGTTGTTGTATTCAATCTCAAATTAGTTTTCGTATCCGTATTTGCACCCTCGACGACTTCATCGCTCGTCGCCATCTTTTTAAATTTTTTGTGTCTATATTTTGGTTCCCCATCATAGTTGTTGTGACTTTTATTATTATTGTTATTATTATTAAAATTATTGCTAGTCCCAGTGCTGTTGTTCTGATTGTTATTGTTTTGCAATTGTGGATCAGTCATTGCTACAGTATCTGTTTCTGTATGGACATAAAATATCAATGTTTAAATAATTTTTATTTTATTACATTGGTTATTATTATAGATTTCTCTACAAAAGGTAATAATTCTTATTGCTGCAATGAACCCGATTTATAATTTGAATATTACCTCATAATTCATTAATTGTTCAAGATTTTTTTTAATGTTATCTTGAGCTATAGTAAAATGATATCTATGTAAAATGATTAATTTTTGTATGCGTGAGAATACCTATATTGCAGCTTATCTTAATTTAATCTTAACTATAACATAGCTTGGCAATATATACTTAGTAAAAGAAAAAGTAAATAGATCAAACGTTATTAAAATGAATGTTATAATATTTAATCAATTGGTAATTGGAGCTTTAACGAATTATTATATATATTCCTTTCCTATTAAAAATAAACAATATTCTGAACAAATTAAAACAATCGATTTTATCTAAAAAAAAAATATATAGTTTGTAATAAGATTCTAAAATTTTTCAATAATTTAAAACTTTCAGAATTCCATGATGATATATTACACGGTATTCCAGTTGTGTCTCCATGCAAAGTTATAGATAAAAATATTAATAAAAACAGTATTTTTGTACAATTAAATGTTTCAATAGCAAAAAAATCAGGCTGAAAATGATGTTTTATTATTCTTTTATTGACTTTGATTTTACAACTTAAAACTTTAAGCAGAGACTGATATTTATTTATGCAAGATTAAGAATACAGTAATTGTGTATTATGGATAAAAGGGATATATGACAGTAGCTTTTTATATATTACATATACAATATATAATTTTAAACGTGTATACATTTGATTTAAAGGTTTACAATATAACATCTTAATTTCTTAAATTATTAAGAAATTATGATCTTATCTTAGTCAATTGATATTCAACTACTTGCATTGAAATAAATACAGTACGATAAATGTATTACATATAAATGTATATAAATGTATATCAATCATAATAATGAATTGCTTTAATGGTCATATATAAATGATAACGAATATTAAATATGGTTTATATAACATTTATTTTATATCATTTACTATTCAAGTTATAATAAAATATTTAAAATATAAACAATGTTATTAGTGTAAACAAATCAATTTACTCGTCTATAGTTAATGATACATAAGTAAGCAATGTATGGAGTAGCAAAACAATTTAACGGGAAAAATAATACTCTTTTTTCTATTTACTTTTATTTTCTAGGAAAACTTAATCATTTACTATTCAAGTTATAATAAAATATTTAAAATATAAACAATGTTATTAGTGTAAACAAATCAATTTACTCGTCTATAGTTAATGATACATAAGTAAGCAATGTATGGAGTAGCAAAACAATTTAACGGGAAAAATAATACTCTTTTTTCTATTTACTTTTATTTTCTAGGAAAACTTAATCAATAAATTAAACTGAATAAATACTGCTTCTAGTAAGACTAAACGAATTTAAAATTAAGTAAAATTTTATGATAAATTTCAATGTAAGTATAGGTTATATAATTTTATAATTTATTTTAATCGCATGCTAAAATATATACTTTTGAATAGACTACGATTTTTAATGCAGATCATTTTGTATTTGGCTTAAATAATTACCTAAATAAGAATTTGTTTTTAATGGAACTACTTATGCATACATAATATATATTGTTGTATTATCAATCGAAAGTATTAGAATATTTTTTCCATACTTTGAAACAATAAAATAATTTTTTTGGAATTGTCTTTAAAAGAGTTATGCAAATAATACAATCTAATTATTTAATTTCATGAACCAAATAACAAATATTAGGGAAGTTTTAACTTATTTGCTATAACTAATAAAATAAAAATTAATTAATAAATATATTTATTTATTTAATACTTTCAAAGCAGTTGGTAGATTCACAACACAAGTTCCAGTAAACATGAACGGTAGCAATTATACTTTTATTTTTGACATCAATTTTCAAATACTTAGAACGTAAATGTGTCGGAAAGAGCAACAAGTTAGCAGCGAGTCTACAATACTGAATACAGGGCAGTCTTCGAAAAGTCAGGATATACATATGCAAAAAGTATGCAAATCATATGCATACATGTTGTAGCTATAGTTGCAGTCTTTACTTTTTTTTTAAGCCTTCTTTCTTTATTATATGTATCAATCAAATGTTTAAGTACAGAATTTAAATTGTAAAAATTAAATAATTTTTCACCATAGTTCTTTATGTTTCAAAAATATAATTTTTCAAAATAATGAATAACAGAATTTCACTAAAATATAATATTATTAGCTTATATTGCTTAAACAATAAATAACTAAGTAATTCTTAAATAAACCGAGGATGTTGTCATGGCTCTAGGGACTAATTCCAAAAAATAGACTTATTAGTCAGGTTTCAACAATTTTAAAATATACATAGTACAGGCTTCATAAATATATTCTATACCAATTTTCGTTTGCAAACAACATTTTATCCACTTTTTCATTCTCTAACTGAATTGTGAAACTACACCTTTGTACAACTTATTCCAATGACAATAGAATCTCACATATCAACAAGTTACTAAATTGCATAGAATTTCACAATATAATAAATTCATTGAATTCAAATCTCAACAATTGTCATGTATAAAAAAGTTTCTATGAAAATAGTTTCAAAACATATCTGCTAATATAAAGTTGATATTATATTATACTTCTGCTAGATTCAAAATTTATTAATAACTAATACTATATCTTTTGAAATTCACATACAAAATAATACGATAAACAATATTTATTAAGAGCTAAAGAAAAATAGTTTTTTACAAAGACATTTTGTTTGAATATACAATGGTATCTTGTGTCATGTGGCTAAATTAGAAATTTATACAACTAATACCACATTTTACGAAATTCACGTACAAAATAATAATAACGATAAACAATATATAATCAAAATTTACCAAAAAAGTAATTTCAATAAAGACAATCTTGTTCTAATGCTATCGCATCTTGATTCATCCAGCTATTGTTTCTCTTCTATTATACCTCTTGTTTCGAAAGGTTTCGAGTATATTTACAAACTTACACCTACGATACGTATTTATAAACATTTCAATAGCCCATAAGTGCACGTTAGTAAACTAAGAAACCGTATACAACTCTTTTACTCAATCCTTCATCTTTCACTGTCTGTTTCATACTCTTTCTACAGGCAGTTCCTATAAATTTTCAATGCATTTAATTCCAACTGCTCGTAACAAAAATTCAATCCAATGATGCAAAATCAACAGTAACATTTTCATCGTCTTCAGAATTTTCAAAGCAGCAAGTAAAAAAGCACTTAGCCAACGAATATAAGAAAATAGAAAAAAAAAAAAAATAAAGAACAAAACATAAATAGCTAGATATATATGAGTAGGTTAATAAAAATGGGTGGGATATGAAACGTAACCTACGAAGTAACAAAAAGTTTGCTCATATTCACCTGTCGTCATGGCAACACTGCGCTTTTGCCGCTCACTTGTTACTCCATTGCTAAACTGTGCTTATAGTACTTGTAACAGCAGGGGTAGAAGTCATAAACTGTATCGTCGTCTCAGTCGAAAATATCATAATATCGTTTAGCTTATTTATCCGGGAAACATCGAAATCCACCGAATGATCACTCTTGTCAACTTAATAATACGTTCTTGCATCACTGGGCGCGCATTGTACTCGTTAACGTATTCACCAAACCTTTTCTTTTTTTTTCCCCATTTTCCTCTCTCGTACGATTATATTATGCACTTCGCGCACTGATATATATATACGCTTGTGTGTATATATATATACACGGACACGGACACAGAGAGCGAGAGAGAGAGAGAGAGAGAGAGAGAGACTCACACAGAGACACACACGCACTTTTCTTTTTAATATTTACGGATAATACACGAGTAGGAGTTCGCGAACTATACGTAACTACGATAACGATAAAACACACGTCGAAACCAAACGTAAGAAGGTACGAGTTTTCGCACGATCGATTTGTTTACTCGATTCGAAATTGTTGCTTAAAAGAGTCTTCTTTTCCGTCCTAGTACACTCAGCAGCATCAGCATCTCTCTGAGACATACTCTCACACGCGTACACTCTCCCCCCTCCCACTTCTTCTCCTCTTTCCCTCTTACTCTTGAGTCTCTCTCTCTCTCTCTCTCTCTCTCTCTCTCTCTCTTGCTCTCACTCCCTCGTATTCTTTTTCGCTCACCAGTCACCCGACCTCTGAATTCCCTGTCGTGAACCGTCGTAGCTGTGTCATTTACAATCACCTATTTCAAGACTCATAACATAACTGGCACCAATACTACGACTTAACGCATCATTAGCATATGTGAGCTGACAAATGTTATTGCGTAACTGTATACGGTAGCCCAACGATTGTTGTCTATGTATGTATTTATTAATTATGGCAATGTATGTAAGGCTATAGATTTGTTATTGGAAGAAAATGAGAAATATATAGAAATTTAAACGAGATTGTGCACGTATTGTGTGTGTGTATATATACACACAATATATATGTATATCGAACACGAAAAGATGTTCGAAACAACAGCAAGGTATATCTGAGCCATAGTCATTTCCCCCATCCTTCTTTTATAATCTCTACCATCCTCCCACTCTCTCTCTCTCTCTCTTTGTATGCATACTCTGCGTGTATATACATATATATGTATATAATACGTGTTATATATGTATACGGACGTTCCACGTCATATCATATAATCATACTGATCATACATCAACTGACAGAGCTGTATCGAAAAAAATCTCGTTGAAGATTTTTCAAGTTTTTGAAATCTTTTATTGATAACAAAAAATGAAAGTTTATTCATAGGTTTAAATGAAATTTTATGCGCGACTCAACGTTTTAAGTTATTCCGTTAAATTGATTATTGTTATACAAGCTTTTACAGGATCTAGTTGGTTTAGCATTTCGTATCAACTTGATTTTGAGGTTAGGGTTGCATGAGAAAAATCGGCAAATAATTATATGTTTAAAGAGAAAGCATTAATTATTTATTCTTGACAATTATTTGAACGATCTAGTTGATGTAGCATCCCATTCGCTTAATTTTGAGGTTAGGTTTATACGAACCAAATCGGTAAATAATTATATATTTCTGAATAACTCAACAACTCAATCTAGTTCAACATCATATCCCTTTGATTTTGAGGTTAAATAAACTTTGGGGTTAGGATTGTACGAAAAAATAATTACATGTACCAGTAATAATCCTAACTACAATGACCATAAACGAAAAGTGTTATTTACAATATTCCGGTTTTTTTTAATAAAAAGTTTTTAAAACAGAACTGCATCAATTTTTAAAATGCACCTGTACTTTACTATATGTTTTAAAGGTTTGTAAATATAATAAATGGGTTATTTACAAATATTTTATCAATAAAAAGTCAACGTGTAATTAGGAATTAGTCGAATTAAATATTGCATACGAGATAATCATCAACCCTATTAGTAATTACTATATTAATAAACACCATAGGAGAAAAAAATTACTAATTTTTATTTTTTACGTTGGTACCTTTTACGTCAGCATTAATTATGTGCTTTTTCTCATTACTAATGAACATTATTCGTATTTTTGCTACAATTAAAACATCTAATCTAATTAAATAATTTGTATATTTGAATAAGATGTTTTTTTAAAAACAATAGGCTGGTTCAAGAACATCTTTCACCTTTAATTATAGCAACAATTACTTTTGCCACTATAATTAACAAATGTTGTGTAGCAGACGTTATTGTACGCACAAATATTCTTTATCTCCAAGATTTCAGGGGCTACATTCGATATTTTTCATTTTACTAATTGATAAATAATAATAGAGTACGGTGGTTTCCCCATATTTTACAATAGTCCACCGTTTAAAAATAACCGATGACTTCATACTGTGCAGTCGATTTTTTTTTGCTACTTTGTCTACCTCGTATCATCATCTCTACAGGTGTACACACACTTGTACGACATATGTACCTATGGATAATTTAGATTAATTCAATATTAGCAGTTTTAAAAGAGTGAATGATGTTTGCATGTTTTTTCGATCCTGAAAAGCTTATCGATTCAAGAATATGTTTATCTTCTTTTTAATCTACTTTTATATTAAATAAAAAAGGTCCACGAAAGATGATTGACTTTGTGTTTTCTTGACAAAAAGGAACAGGAATAAGTAGAAGTTGTGCATTTTATATACCGCATATAAAATGTAAATTTGAATTATAGAAACCGGACCATACTCTCGCTATACATAGATCATGAACAATTTTGCTGTAATTAGTATTTTCCATATATATGTATTAACGCAGATATAATTAAATATTTATATTTTTCAATAATTTTAATAATACATTTGAAACAAATTTTTTTCTGTCCGATTGTTCTCTTAGTTTCGACTATTCATTACGAATTGTCTAATCATAGTGAGCGTTTCATCTTGGACACCCGGTATATCTCATCATTAAAAAAAATATAAGGTACAGGGTACAGCTTATCATCTGTTCATCATGTACATATAATATATATATAAACACACATAAACCAACGTCTTTATAATATATATATATTATAAAATATATATACAATATTTGTATATTTGGTACCGAAATTTCTTTTTATGAGTATAATATGATCAACAAGTATTTCCCTGCAGCTAACCACCACAATTTTGTCATAATGAATACGTGGGTTATATTATTATTATACACCATACTCCATATTACGCGGTATAGGACATGTAGACAAATTGTAGATAAGTCAAATCAAAACAAACTCGTAAAGCCAACAACCATGTGGACTCTCCTTTAATGGAAATATTAAAAAATGAAATATTAACTCTTTGTGGATAGGATATCTTTATATTTAGTAATATAAACAAATACATAAAAACGTAAGCATTGTCAATGATACGCTAATAAAATGCATACATACTATTTTTATAATAGAAATGTTATACATATATGATAGAGATTTTATATTGCAGGTTATGTTATATAAAGTGAGATTTTTCTGAAAACAATGGTTAAATGATATAAGAGAGTAAAAAAAGTATTTATATTTGGATACATGTAATAATGGCTATGGTAAAATTTAAATCAAATTTGTACTAATGATTACGCTCATGTACTGCTTACTTTGAATTAATATTCTTAATATTGTTTTAATTTATTTAAAAAATAAATTGCAGAAAACGAGTTATTCACCATATTTTAATAAACACTTGAAGTATGCCATACCATTTTTAATATTTGTTGTCGGAGGGTCAGTTGGTTTACAACAATTCACGTCTTTAAGGTATGATTGAATGCTACCAAGCAAAATATGTACAAAATATATATCAAATGCATTTCGTATTGTAAATATTTTAAATTATTTTAAAAAATTCAAATAAGATTTGATGCAAAAATTACAGACAGCAATGCACAGATTTAAATTGATTTTAATAATTCTAAAACTCTATTTAGATTCTTGAATAAATGTTATATAATAAATTAGTAGTAAGGGACATTACATTACGAATTATTTTAAAGCACTATTACAGTAGTTCTGTTAATTAGGTCAGTTGTAAAATATCCAATATTTAAATTCTGAAGTTACCATTAATATTCTGAAAGAATTATCAAATAATGGTAGAGGTATGATTTGTGTATAAAGTAAATTAAATAATTTGTATTCGATACAATGTGTGATATATGGAGCTACGACTATATCCTTTATTGTGCCTTGTGTTGTACTGCATAAGTATTACTAAATTTTTTAGTAATTTTGAAAAATTTAGAAATACTACAAAATATACTTGACTTTAATGACATTAACAATCTAATGATAATGTTTTTTGGATTAGTCATTATAATCACCAAATAAGGTCTCGAAACTTAAATTACAGTAGAGTTCAACAAATAAATGGTCTTTATAAGTAATTATTATCTGATACAATTAACATGAAAACTATATATATATCAGGGATAGTTTAAAAACCAATGATTTAAAACTATAATACCTGACAATAGTATTAATATAGTGTAGTGTCAAATATGTGAAGTAACAACTCTGTAACAGATCCCTTCAATTTTCTTTATAAACAGTTAGAAATTAATAAAATTTAAAAAATTATGATATTAGGATTAAGAGAATGTTAAATCAGAAAAGTTATCATTAATTTTCCAGACAAAACTTGTTCAGGACAATGGAAGTCATCTTTCCAATTTAAGGAATTTGTTGATTCCTTAAAGACAATTTACAAAGTTATTTTGGGCCAGAGTGTTTTTTATTAATTGGAACATTATTTCTTATTTACATTTTATTTCCTCTATTTAAAATTTTTTTTTTACTAATTGGAGGTATGCATAGATTAGGTTCATTTTTGCTGTGAAACGTAGGAATTTGTCATATAAGGAATCTCTTAAGGGGTATCCTTAAATTAATTTGGCACAATAAATAAGTCCTCCATATTACATATCCATAAATTAGCATTGGATAGATAAAAGAATGATATAGAGTACTAAAAGTTCAAATTTGGAAAGTTCTTTTAACAATTTATTAGTTAATTTAATGCTGAGAAATTCTACATGATCATTGAAGGAAACATTTAACGTAAAATAGAATTGATTATTTTTCCGAAAACATTATAAACATATTATAAAAGGTCCTAATTAATATCAAGTGTTAATTCACATTATCATAACACAATTCATAGAAAAACATAAATCTAATTTAAATTAATTTATATAACCTATTCTAATAGGTACAAATACAGGGCCGCTACCCATTACGATCCTAAAGAAGAAATTAAGAAAGCCGGTATTACTATGACAGATCCAAAGAAACTTAGTTTAGAGGCACAGTATGAAGAAATGAAAAAGGTCAGAATATACAATTTAACTTGATTGAGGGAGCAAGACACTAAATAATTTAATTTTTTGTTACCTATTTTCGTACGAAATTACTGCTTCCGTAAGATTTTTCATTTCATGGAAGGCAAAAATTCAATAAAATAAGAGTACTGATTGGTACGATTATGTTTTAGAAAATATTTAAAAATTTAATTTTAGGAAATGTCCTGTCCCCTTAAAGGTTAAAAAAATTAATTTCATTGAACTTTGATTTTGCATATTAGATACATTAACAAATAAGTTTAATAGTTGTCTATGTTAATAATTAATATTTCAGGTGGATATTTCGAATTGGGAAAATGTCAGAATTCCAAGGCCAGAATAGAAGAAAGCATTGAAAAATATGTAAAAAAAATGTATGTAAATAATGTTTAATTCCATTGTAATATCTAAAAAGGCAAATAAAAGTATTTTCCTTTTATTTATTACAATTAAGTAGAAGATTTTATTTGAATTTATACACATTTTTACAATATAAATAGAACAAAAACTATACACTTTTTTACAATATGAATGAAACAATACCTGTGAATTAATTATTATACAAATTTAAATTATTATTATTTATCGTCAATGCATTATGTAAAGCCCTAATTTCAGATTCCACGAGATTAGGTGGACCTAAAAAGAACCTTCTTTTTATTTTTGGTTTTTGCAACAATACTTTGATCATATCTTCTGAAAGGATCATTGAATGCAATGATGTACGCGTTAAATTGATATTTTTGGCTATTGTTCCTGTTATATGCACATCGTCAACCCAGAAGTAAGGTTGTTTCTGAGCTTCTTTGTAGAGAAGAAAAACGGCATCAGAAGAATATAAAATTGCCCAACCTGCACAATAACGTGGATACTTGTAATCGGCATAATCTCTTGGAGAAACTCGCCATTTCGAACGCCATGATCTTTTAACAGAAGAAGATGTCATAGTATCACACAGAATAAGACCTTTATTATTCATTAGTATTTCATTTCTCAAAAATCCCATTAACGCTCGCACGTGTACAAACACATCATCATCTAATTTTAATATATAATTGACATCTGTAAAAAAAATATAAATATGTTTCTTTAACGGATATACTTTCAATTCAAATGCAAAATTACCCTGGTTAAAAAATATTTTTACATTTGCTGAGTATTAACTAGATTTTCTTTGTAATAGATGTTATCACAATAATTGAATGATTTTAACTGTAGCGACACTAACTAGGGCGCTGGGGTACATTTAATCGTTAGAGGACCGGCATTTGATAATTTTGATTTCTTTAAGAAAATGAATGAAAATGTTATATATATTATGTTACATATATTAAATTGGCCTACTTCGAATAAATTTAATCTGTTGCCATGAATGAAAGCTAAAAACATCATCACAGTTTGAATAATATTCATAAAATAATTGTTCAGTTTCTAAATTGAAAATTTATAGTGCAAATTATCTTAAGGTAAGCTTGTTTTGGATAAAGTATAAATCGTTGCCCCGCAAGAAGACTAGCGAGTCTCAGCGATCCTAGGAAAACAAACACGTGTAATGACGCTCCATCGAAATCTAGCAGAAAAACTTGCTTTCCGGTCGAAGACTAATACATTTTCGAGCATACATCGAATTCCATCGAATAATTACACGTAAAATGTATTGCCGTTGAGAATCCTTAAAAAGAACTCTGTGTAGAAAAAATTCAGAGTTCATTTGAAGTATTTCCAAATGTTGTGATTGCCCACAAGTCTGTCGAGTAAAGAGTCAGATCTACGGTAAACTTTTTTACCGTTCAAGTTTTATTTTAAACCACTTATGCCGAAATTGACATTAATTGAATAATTGTGAATTATTTCATTTAGTTATAAATATTAGGAAAACATTTTTATTTTATGAGTGGCAGTAATTATTTTCTATCGGCCTCTAACTCCCTGGTCCCTTTATTTATTGTTTTGAAAGGACTATTCGGACTGAGTGACGGTCCTTTAATTTTTTCTACTTCTAGCCAAAGATTCTCATTCGAAATAAATTTCTTTGCTAGTTTCCGTACGAAGTCTATTGAAATGTTTCTTCTGTTCTTCCATTTTAAGTCGAATTTTCGGCTAATTTTCGGTGTAGTCTGGTTTCGGTGTGGTCTTTTATGTTAGTTTTCTTTAAGATCGCTGAAGTGCTCGTTAGTCTTCATTCATCAATTTCGACTAGTCATATTATTGGCTAAGCGATCCTTAGTGAATGAAATACTTTTCTACCAGGGTAATAAAAATAATAATATAAACTCAATTTACATGGACAATGGTAGGTGATCCATTTCAGTGCCATAACATGCTTATATGTAATATTTCTATACGAATCTAAAAAACTTCCTTGGATTAAATCTTGGTGTTTCAGATTTTCTTCTTTCAATTGTTCATTGTACTCTTCTGAAAATCCAACTAAAAACAAAGTTACAGTCGACGATAGTTGCTGACCCCAAGTGTCTCTAATTATGCGTCTTTTCTTAAAATTAGCAGGTGCAGAATGTATTAACATCACCAAAAATGGATTTGTTTTATTACATATGTCGTGATTCATTAGAAATTCGAAATGCTCTAAGTCTATTAATGTCGATTCGTCATCTAATGGTAATTTATTAAATAAATATGACTGCGAATCATTGGTATTATTGTTCGGTAAAATTAATAAGTATTTGGAATTTGCTGTATTAGTAGATAATGATACGTAAATATTCGAAAAATTACTAAGGAACCAAATCAAAAAGCATCCAGATATAAATAATGTAGTGAGAAATCCCGCAGCGTATAGCGACAATGCTGAGAAATATCTTTTATCCACCATTTTTTTATACTTTATGACATAAATTTTTTTTTTAAATCAATATCAAAACATGAATAACAATGTGTCTTTGATAATAATAACTATTTGAAGTTGACACATTTATATGCATCGCTGGTTTCCGTTGTCATGTAAAAAACGACAATTTCAAGAGAATATCAACTATAATTCAACATTAGTTTGCTGTTATCGTGCCTTGCGGGTTCTAAAATTTTTTTAAAAGGCTCAACTTTGTTAACTTCTTCATGTATTGCAATGCCATATTGTCATATTGTATTATCTAAAACAGAAAAAAAATTTTCTTACTACAGTAATAACACCTTTAACAGTCAAAAATTTAACATCTGTTGGGAGCGGGGGAGTGTGTAAATACAGAATTTTGCAAATATAAAATCTGAACATTATAATTAAAACTAATGGCTACAGTCTATTTACGTGGGCTCTAAGCAAGAATCTAGTAATCAAGATTCGTTTATGCTTTTTCATTTTTATATATTAGTATACTAAACAGTGGAACTGTGACGTCCCCTTAATACATGACAAATCCTTAATTTAAGGGTCCCTTTGGGCCAATCAATTGTTGAGTCGAGTATAGTCAATTTTTTCAAACTTTTTTCTGCCAAACGATATTTAATTTTTTAAATCAATTATCTTTAGCAACTTTTTGGAAGTACTTATTATTGGAAAGAAAATAACAACGGTACAACTTACGGGGGGGGGGGGGGGTACTTAGAATAGCACGTACTCTTACCGACTAGTTACTAATAAGAATAGTGCGACCTTGGGTAGATTATAAATGAGGATAAGTAAACTTTACTTTATAATTTAGTTCTTAATGAACACGATTACTTTAAGAGATACTTATTACAGATATACACGGAGGACACCTTTTTAAAATGTTTAAAGAAAATTTGAGCGAAAAATAGCGATTTTTCTTTTTAATTCATATTTTTAAATGGTAAATGTTGATTTGATGAGAATTCTAAATGTCACTGCTAAAAGAAGAGCAACCTTCAATATGGTGGAATATGTAATGCACCAATTTTTTTGGTATCGTTGCAGTTCAGAGTAACCTGTCAAAAGAGACTTTGAAAAAGTGTCCTGGTAATGTTGAAGGGTTCAACTACTAGAAAATAAATAGTCTTAATTAGATCGGAATAAGTAACCCTCTAAATAAATACAAAGCAGGTCTAGATACATCCCAGTCCACGAGAGTCTTGAATAATCTACTTTTGCACAATTAGCATTTCTCTATCTAAAACTTCATAATAATTGATTGTGCACGTAACATTTAGAAAATAAATTATGTAAATAAAAGTATATTCAATCAAAACCTGTGCTTTTTGGATATTGTATGCAAATACTTGCAATGGCATACAGAACTAGGTCAAAGTAAGTACAATTCCTATTTTAATATGATAAAAATGAATGAGGATACTGGTGTATATTGTAGTAGAAAAAATCTACACATCACTGCAATCAAAATTAATAATATTTTAAATAATCAGGCTGATAAATACCAAGAGAATTTATTTCAATGCTCTATGACAAGCAATAATTAAAAGAATTAAATTTAAATTAAACTTCAAAGAAGAATGGAAAAAAAAGTAATTGACAATGCTTTACTTTATTTAGGTACATGCAGTTTTTAATAGATTTATAAAGAGATTCTTATGCTTAAAGAATCATTTTAATTACAAATAATATAAAGTTTTATAAATGTATAACCTATTTTACTGTATAGATATTTTTTTCAACACTTAACACGTAATAAATCTATATAAAAATTCAGGTATAAGCAGGTTTAGTGGAACAATTAATATTGATTTCACTATGGTCTATAACTATTTTAAATTAGCTAATTTATTCAATCTCATGCTAATGAATTTAAAGCACTATTAAACTGTGTAGTCATACAAATGTTTGTAACTATGTTTTGTAATATTGTACAGTAATTTATTCCATATCTATAAAAATATTATTTTATTTGCATTTCTTAACAAATAGTTTGAAGGAAAGAAACTTGGATTCATTGCGATGTTCTACGTGACATTAATGAAAATACCAGTGAACAAAAAAGTACTCCTACAAGTGCTTTAATGAAGATGATGATTGTATTAAAAGAAAACATTCAAAGTTAAATCAGAAGTGTAAAAAAATATAAGCAATAAATTTGTGTAATTAGCTTTGTTAAAGACAACTTATGATCATAACTACAACTATACAGACTGTGCAAAAGCTTTTGTTTTCAGAAGTATTACAATCTCTAATTAGAACAACTTAGTTATAAATCTTCATTTGCATCTAGAAAACATTATCCCTGTTTTGAATAAATATATCACAAACTTAAACAATTCCTTTCTTTTATACCCATTTATATGTAATCCAAAGGTCAAAATTTAATATTAGGGTCAAGTGACATTACAATGCGCAATGACAACGTGTAAATTATAAATTCCAATTACAAGATACCTTCTATAAATAAAAATCCTGCAGTTTACGATATAAATTTGGTAGAAAAAATCTATGTAGCTGAGCTCAATAATATTTGAAAAATTATGTACAAAATTTGAAGGTATGACATGAAAGAAAATTAATTACATACTGATAAAATTTGATAACAAATCTATCGAGTTTCAAACGTGTACTCGTGTCATTGCAAGCTTTAAATTATCAATTGCTACACACGAAAAGAAAAATGAAACCGATTTGGACACAGTTATACGTTGCAGGAACATATTTATTAACAATTTAACTGTTCCTACATAACAGCATGTGCTTTCCTCCACAGAGCATTCTCAGCTGCTCGATGCTTACCGTCATCGTGCCGGCATCGTGCCGGCATCGTGCCGTTATAAGGCTCGCAGATCAGATAGCATTGCATTCTTTGCCGCATTTCGTGCTGTCTCTTTACCGTCACTGTGCTATCCTGCTTGCTGAGCACGTCGTGCTGTCTTTGAGCTGGCATTCATTCCTTTCATTGCCATTCAAAAGTTGAATGACTAAATAATTCATTGTAATTTACCGTTTTATTTTTTATTTTACATCAAAAATAAATAAAATTAAATATGCGAGTAAATGAATTTAAATTTATTTTGAAATTTAAATATAGGCAGTTTATTTCAAGGACGTTTATTTTTTTCTTTGATACCAGAGGCGCTAGTGGTGTGGGGTACGTTTTATGTACAAGTTAAATAAGGGGGTGCATTTTAAGTACTAAAGATTTAATAGCTAAAAGAAAGCTTACGTTCTAATTAACTATATACTTAATATAATTTGGCTCTGCATATAACATGTACGACATGAAACTTGGTTATAAAAGTAGTATAATTTTATTTGTTTCAGGTTGAAGTTTCATAAATTTCTTGGAATTCAATAATTGAGTATTTACTAATTTTTTAATTATGTTTTGCGATATTTTGATACCACGAATTTTTAAAAAATTGTAACTGACCACCTTGTCAAAATTCGAGTGTTTTTTTACTAATTCTAAAATGTTTCATTCTTTGTACATTATTATAAAATACTGTTAAGTATAAAACTAATTTTTTGTGTAGCCCACTATTCTACTATATTTGTCTCGGTAAGTTAGAGATTGAGAATACTTTCTTACGAACTGTTGGGAAGACACAAAGTTCTAAGACCAAAAACTTACTTCAAAATAAAATTTGATAAGCTTTTAAATGATACCTTAAAAACCAATCTTTAAATAGTGGAATTCGCACAGCACTATTTTTCTGAGATCGCTTCTATGCAGGATAATTTATCAAAAGAGGACTTCGAAAAATGTCTTGGTAACGTGAAAGGGTTTAGTGATTGATATTTTACTGAACATCAGCACGGTTTTATGCTAATTATATAAATCATATTTATATATTTTCTATTGTAGTTCCGTACATGATTCAGTTGCGAACGCCCTCTTGCAGGTAGTTCATGAATTCCAGAGTAGATAAAATAAAAAGTTACAAAATGCAATTATACCATTGCAATGTGCATGAATATTTGCAAGGAATGAATTTTTTTTGGCAGCACTTTTTTTTGCGATATGCTGTTTAACAACATTATTATTAAAAAACCTAAATTCAACCTCTTAACTGTACACTATTCTTAGTAACATTAAAAATTTAAAAATATAATATTTTATAGACATCCTTTTTTAATCTGCCTATAAAATAATAATAAAAATGAAATATAAATTGTAATACCTTCTTCATTTCATGGATTGTATCGACATAAACGTTAAATTTTAAGTTACTAAATTTAGATACAAAAACGAATCGTAACATTTTAAACGTTTGTGCCATTTAATCGGACGTTTAATTTGGACCAATCACACTGCACAGCACTGTTTCACCACATCAGGCCATAATTATGTTTAATGTACGATAAAAATAGTGCAATATCAATTCAGTTAAAAAAGACCACTTGTAATACTCGATTATATCAGAATGACTTTACATAGCTGAATTCTAATTTTTCCAAAACATTAGGATTCGATATACAATAATTAATTTGTTTACTTTTTACTCCACACTCTAAAAGTACGTAATTAAACAATATATTTCATATTTTCAAAACTTTTCAATTCTTTGCATTTCAACTCTGTTTCTCAATTCTTCCGTCAACCGGACGGCGCTAAGATCGCGAAGATACATATCTTTAAATTTTCAATGTATATGTTCGATCTCTTTCTAGCTTCTGCTGGGTTCCTTTCCTTGATATCGCATGATATCTCGCGACCAATTGGTTGTCGAGATAAAGTAGTTCTAAGTATACTTGCACGATAAAGTAGTTTTTATTATTAACAAAATTTCCGCAACAGATATTGTACAAATAAATAAATGAAATCACAATTATCACACATCGATATCATTAAAGTGTATTGACATTTCCGGTGTTAAACAATTAATAAATAAATACATCAACTGTTCTGAGCAGGAGATTCGAAATACAAGCGAAAACGAATTATTTTTATATTATCAATATACTCTTAAAATTGAGTATATTAGTAATTAATAATTAGTGATTTGAGCAAAGAATTATTGATTTGGAATAAAGATACGTTGAAATATCTTTGAAATCAATCATGTCGCTTAATTTGATCAAATCAAGTGCTCTTAAAAGTTGTCACAAAAACGTAAGTAATTTCTTAGATTCAAGGTCAAATCTTTAAGACTATTGCAAAGTCAAATATTTTTATAATATATTTGAACTTAGTGTTCGTTGCTTTATTAGATAGTAATAGTTTAAAAATAATTTAAATGATTATACTGTCACTTTTTGTTACTGCAATTATTTTATATTTCTTATGTAATAATGACGTTAATAAAGTTATTTTTTTTTAATTCAAGATTTAGAATTGTTAAAAATATAAACTTAAGTTAATAGCAATACTATGTATATCTATTTAAATATGTATGAATATAATTATACTCTTCTGTCAGTATAAACTAATTGTTATAATACATTTGAAACAAGCGAATGTAATAACAAAAGATAAATTGTAACTTTGTTAATAATCGTGCTACAAATTTGTACTAGAAGTAAATATAATATATATATATTGTTATCAATTAAATATAACATTTTTAGAACATGACGATCGTTAAAAGTAACTATATAAGTGTCTAATAAATGATATTAATAATTAGACGAATTATGTATAAATTTAATAATAATATACAAGTTTTTTGTGGCTATTTGATTTTTTAGCAACTAAATTTTTCCAGCTTTTATTCATCTTTTACTGTCCTGAATTGTTAATATTTGATTCAAAAGTTTGTAGGTTATACACATGACTGTCATTGAAGATAAATTTATTATTTTGTAATAAAAAAAGCTAATGTTGATAGAAAAAAATTTATCATTTTACATTAGTTTAATATTTGCTATGCTTCACTTCGATCATTTAAAATGTTTATTCAAGACGTTCCATTTTTTTAAGATAATATTTGTATGATTTATACTTTGCAAATTAAAAAAATCTTTAATATTTATTATAAATGTATTTATATCAAATTAATAGTTAATTAATTATTTAATTTTTAGATATTTGCATTTGCTGCATGCAAAAACTATGCAACAGAGGCTACTTTTGAAACCAAACCCTTCCGTCTCCATAAATTGGATAGTGGTCCATCTACAACTGTAACAGTTACGAAAGAAGATGCTCTTAAATATTACAAGCAATTGCACACCATTCGCAGAATGGAAACAGCTGCTGGAAATTTGTACAAAGAAAAAATTGTCAGAGGTTTTTGTCATCTGTATTCTGGTCAAGTAAGTCTGAAATATGCATTGTATTAATTAAATAATTATAAAAGTTATTTTATTTTATTTTATTTATTTGGATAAACATTCACTGGAGCTAAATAAAACTCCTCACAAGAGAGATTTTTTTAGTGTAGTACAAAATACAAGTGATAACATTTAAAACTTTGCCTTTTTCTTAAAATTCAGAAAACTTTTTGATATTCATCTTCAAATTGTTGTTTAGTTTTTGTCTTAATTTCTTTCCTTGTTGATGCTCGAACAATCTATTTAAAATGGAATAGAGTTATTTAGAGCTTACAATCAGTCCTGGACATAATTTTTCATGTAATACCCAAGCGAGTTTAGCCATTCAGATCTCAATAAAAAAAGAATTCTAAGAAGACTTACTACTTTAGAAACTCAGGTTTAGGACTGAGTTCATTTAAAAAATTTTTGTAAGACTTTGCTTTTTTGAGCATACTGTAAGCTCATGCTATTACTGAAATTTTTTTTTTAATCAATTTCCCTAACAAGTAAATAGTTTAAACTAAGAGATAACAGTTCTAATTTATCTCAAATATTCTATGAATAAACAATGTATAACGAAATTCAAGATGGTGGATACAATATGGCATTTAACAATGGTGAATGACCCTAAAAATTTTTTGGGTATTTTTGAATTTGGATATTATTAAATGTTCTTCCTTTTAGAAAATTTGATCTTATTAAAACCCTGCTCTCCAAATACAAATTCTGTACACATTCATAAAACTCCAACCTACAATTGAAATCATATGATGTTCGAATCACTAATGATTCAGGACATTCCTTTTATTTTTATAATAATATTTAAATGTATGTACTTTTGGTATTGTTTAATTAGGAAGCATGTGCAGTGGGAATGGTAGCTGCACTTCGACCACAAGACTCTGTTATTACTGCCTACAGAGCTCATGGTTGGACTTATCTTATGGGTATTCCACCAGTTGGGGTTCTTGCTGAATTAACCGGAAGACAAAGTGGTAATGCTCGTGGAAAAGGTGGTTCTATGCACATGTATGCGAAAAATTTCTACGGTGGAAATGGTATCGTAGGAGCTCAGGTGAGTGTACCAAATTTTGATTGTCAATATCACATTGTGTATTTTTACAATAAAAAATATTCTCGCGTAAAACAAATGTGAGAGTCAACCCTGAGTTAGTAACTTGGTGTTAAGTCTTGGCAACAAAATGTTGTTTACAACTAAGTTAGTAATATTGCTCTAATCCAAGCTTACCTCCCATGTTTGTCACATACCAAAATAGAGAGGAATATTAATAAATATTTATATATTTTTTGGTATATGAAGATCATTTAAAATGCTGATTTTATTTTAGTGTCCATTGGGAGCTGGTATTGCTTTTGCTCAGAAATATTTAAACACAGGAGGAGTCTGTCTTTCTTTGTATGGTGATGGAGCAGCTAATCAAGGTCAAATATTCGAAGTCTACAATATGTGTAAATTGTGGAATGTTCCATGCATATTTATTTGTGAGAACAATGGTTATGGAATGGGTACGAGTGTAGACCGAGCTTCAGCTAGCACTGAATATTACACTAGAGGAGATTACGTCCCAGGAATTTGGGTAAATAATAAATTTATTCTCTATATTTGTTGACAATTGTCATCTCTTTAAAAAATAGTTACTTTATAAAAAGTTTCAACTATGACACTAATTTAATTTTATTTTATTATAGGTTGATGGAATGGATGTACTAGCTGTTAGAGAGGCAACAAGATTCGCCGTTGATTACTGCACTTCAGGAAAAGGTCCTTTAGTTATGGAAACTTTCACGTACAGATACAGTGGACACAGTATGTCTGATCCTGGTACCAGTTACCGTACTAGAGAAGAAATTCAAGAAGTTAGGCAAACTAGAGATCCTCTTACGAGTTTCAAAGAAAGAATATTAAATGCTAATCTTGTAACTTCAGATGAGTTAAAGGTAAGATCGTATAAATTAGGATGATGGACACGACTCAAATTGAAGTTTTTGGTTTAAGGAATACAACAAAATTTGTTTGTGTATTTTTTAAATAATTCAGTGAGCTGCAAGGGGTTAAAGTCAAATTATAGTCATGTTATTAAAATGGTTTTTGTACGTTCATTAGGATCTCTGTAATCGTACTAGAAAAATGATCATTTTCGGGAGGAAAATTTTAAAATCATACCATTTTGTAACCACTTAAAAAAACAACCATTTTTCTATATTCTTTATACCAAAAGATACAATTTGAGTCGTGTTCGGTATAATTTTTTTAATATTCATGTTGAATGTTTCACTCAAGTATACATTAACTGAGCTTTTTCTTTGAATATTCAATAAATCATTTCGCAATTTATATTTCAGAAAATGGAAAGCGATATCCGTAAAGAAGTAGATGATGCCGTGAAAATAGCAAAATCTGACAGTGAAATTCCTATCCATGAGCTGACAACAGATATTTACGCTCTTGATTTAGAAAAACAAATCCGTAACACTACACCTTTTCAACCATTACCACATTCCAATTTAGGACCTGCAGTTAATGCTTGAACAAGGTTGGACAATATTTATATTAGTCCATAGAATATTTATTGTAAATAAAAAAACCATAGGAATCAATAAGAATACATTTGTTGTGTTTTTATTTTAATATTGTTAATCAACTAATGTTCAATAAATATGGTGTAAATAATAAAATCTAGTATAAATGATACCTTCTATATTCATTCCGATGATAATAGTATTGACTATTGTCAAATGAGTTACATTAGTCTATAAAAATTCAAACTTTTATTAGAAATTTGTGTACAAATATAATAATGATAAGAACATTGAAAGTAAAACGATTTATTAAATCAGTTAAATAATTTATTTCGAGCTTCGAGCAAGAAAAGACACGTTCGAACACTAAAACAATCAGCCTAGAACTAACTGTTAGAAAAAAAGTTAAACATAAAGAACATATAGAAGAAACAATGAACCTATTTTGTTTTACAAGTACAGTTAAGCTGTTCATAAACACAATGCTCCAGTGACATAATGAAGAGAGCCTTTAGCTATTCTGCAACTGTCAAGTATTTGTTTTTGTAATTGTAAAAATTCAAAATTTCAACAATTTTCATAATCAACACTCTTTGATTATTATTAAGCCATTGCTCATTTTATCATTATGCTGTATAATAGAACAGATAATGAAGAATTACCTTTTTCGAACTAAATAAAAAATGAGATACACGAATCCTTTTGTCATAAAACATTTTATTACAATATTTTCCTAATAACTATAAATTAAATTTTAGTAAATAGCTATTAATTCCCTGTTTCGCATGTTATATATTACTCAAATTCATGAACTAAGGAACAGTTAATCGTTTTCTGAAATAATTTAATCTCTTACAAACTGTTCCACATAATTATTAATTTAATAGTAATTTTATACAATTGTGTACTTCCTCAATTGATTTTAATTGATTATCCTAATCATTACGATGGCAAATTTTGTGGAATTTAAATACCTTTCCTCAAACTAATTTGAACATTGTAATTAAAACAAAAGTAGTATAAAATTAGTTTTATTCAAATAAATTTTATATCACAATGATTAAAATCAGAGTTCAGTAGTACATAATTAAATTATAATTTGTATTTATTTCAGTGATCTTAGTAATTCATTGAGATGTTAATCTATGCATTTTCTTTCGTAGCATCACCTTGCAATTTTTGTTTCTCCAATTGAGTTCTGGAAAAAAAAAACAAAATAATTATAATATGTGATATCAATATTAGAGAAATGTAAGATTTACTATTTTATTCACTATTTTTTTGGCTAATTTTTAATTTAATTTATGTAAATAGAAATTTTCTGACCATCGAGGCATTGACAATATGGGATGTGTAAAATAATTTAATAAATCTATAAATACTTCCTGATCTTAGGTTGTTAATGTTTTTTGTATTTGCAAAAATATAATATAATATAATATAATATAATAAAATATAATAAAAAATATAATGTTGATATTCTAATTTAGATTTTTATTTTCATGCTCTGTGTATCAATCTTGTTTTGTTATGTGTTTATGCAATTTTTGATTATATCTATGACAATGATGTGATTGTTTTTCTATTGAAATACAATGAAGTGTTTGATACTGATTTATAAGGAGATTTTTAAATATGCTATTGCACATGTATAATTTCTGTTACCTTAATTGTTGGTTAAAATCATCTTCTACATCGTCATCATCCCAATTGTCTTCCCACACACTTATATCTTCATTGTCCTCGTCTTTGGCAGTCCAATCTGAAATAAAATAATTTAAAGTTTATAATTACAGATATGGACTAAGAGTGAAGATTAATCAAAATGAACAATATTATTATTATTATTATTATTAAATGTTTGACAAGGTCATTTATACAATAAAAACTTGGTTATATTGATATATTTCAAAATTTGTCCAATATTTACAATAAATTGATTTTAAGTTATATTACAGAAGAGAAGAGATGTTTATTACATATCGACATTACAATGTAAAATTGATTATGAAAAAAAGGAGAGAAACTAAATACTGCACGAAAGTCTGAAAATAAAAGACCAAAGCTAAAATTAGAAAAAATGGTAAAGAAAACAAAGAATGAGTAAAATTACCACATTAGCAGTAATGAATAAAAAAGGTACATTAAAATGCATAGTCATGTGCATCTGATTTTATTGCAATCAACGTAACAAACAGTGTTCTTAACTAGCACATTTAGTTTTTATAATAATGCATTTCTACAATCTACAAAAAAGTACATACACACCTTCACTTTTATTTAAAACTATTAATACATTCTTTAATTAATAGTTTTAAATAAAAGTGAAGGTGTGTATGTACTTTTTTGTAGATTACATACATACATGTACAAGCGCAGATGTGTAAAATTGCTCAGTGAACATCCACAATTAATTACTGTTACTTATACATGATTAATACCTATAAACTTGCAATTTACCATAATTCCATTGATATAAATGAACCCATTGTCCACAGAAAGTTTCATTAATTATTTGTTTTCAGGTTATTAATTTTAAATACTTATTTTTGTTAAAAAAATATAGTATTCACGCTTTCTTGTTTACCTTCTGCAGGGAATTCTTCAAATTCATCATCTTCTTCTAGGAGACCGAGGTCAACTTTAATTTTATCATTCTTGATATCTGACATTTTTTCGATTATTTTAATGTAGTTATAGATTCTCTATTTACCACGGTTTTTATTGTGTTATTCACTTTATTTTAAAAATTATTACCGACTCATTGGTCATTCGAACAGGAAATACGAAACTAGTACAGATAGGTATAATCCAGATGTTTACAACGTGCCGTTTCGAAACGAGGGTTTCGCAGTCTAACAAGTAAAATTCTTAGATATACATTGATGTTAATAAATTTAAAAACAAAATAAATATAGATTTGCTTCGATAAATTGTAAATTTGCTTTGTTAATTTTTTATTTTTTTATAAACATATGATACATTTTTTTGATACACAATGGAAACGTACGTCTGTGTTCTAGCGTCATCTATTGTGATCTTCTGATATTTTTAAACGTGTTAGCAAGCAAGTAACTGTTCGAAAGCAACTGTGTGGAAAAATCACGAAGTAGCTAACTTCAGGATGCACTGCTTCAAGTGAAAAATTTGGGAATTTAACTTTGTTTGCATTCAAGCTAATTCTCTAGTAAAAATACCCTATAATATGACCAATATCTATATTGAGATATGGGCAATTTCTCGTTTATTATTTAACAGGGGATAGTGCTTTTGAATAGTGCTTTTTCACCTTTATTAATACATCCAGCTATATAATAGATCTTTTATTGAGCTTAATAACAACTGATTTTGCGATTGCGTAAAATCAAGGAGTCAAATTACCCAAAATATTCTATATATTCATTTAGAATTTATCCCACCGAAAAGGTCTGTGTAAAATGTATTCGTATCTCGTGTAGGATCTTGTCTTTAGATTTAGAATTTTCAAGAATCTAGAACAGGTTTTCAACGTCATGCCTAAATTTCCGACCTAAAATTTCTGGTACATTTTTAATCTGACCTCTAATTTAGTGACTGATGGTTGCTGAAGATTTATAAACAACCTTTTTGGTCAAATTACATTTTTAAATTCGTATTTTCGTACTAAAAAATATGTGCATAGTGTCTGAAACCTATAAAACGGTGGCATATGACTTATATAAGATGGCGAACACCTGAAATGGCCGTACTATTATATGTAAAGTTGAATAACAAAAATTTTTGGAGATTTAAAAGTATGAAGAATTATCCAAAGAATCGCGTAGGATTTTTTATGTTTTGAATGCTTCTTAGACAATATATTCGTACTTAAATTGAAATGAATTTTCGGCAACTTGTATAAAATTTTTGTTTAAATTCAATAAATAAATTTTACAGGAGTAAACATTTTTCATGTTTGAAAAACTGATCAATAGATTTGAACAAATATTTATTGACAATACTCGTATTATGTGTAATACAATTAATATGAATATTTTTTAAATAAATCAATAAATTAAAAAAGTCAATTTGCATATTAATATGAATTATTTATGCATCAACCGATGAATTATTGAATGCCGTATAATTTTTAATACAAAATATTAATCACTTTTTAAGAAATATGTGTAATTAGATTTAAATCGAAATTATTGAAAATGAACATTTTGATTTTACATTTTTTAATATTTGCGTCATACCAATAATAAATTAACTTAAGCTGTGTTCAAATAAACCATTGGAACTTTTGCTATTTTTATAATCATCAAGTACTGATCCGTATCTATATTATTTTTTTGTATACTGCATAAATTTAAAAAAAATTTTGAAGAGGAAAAAAATTAAATTAATATATTCGATGAAGCAGATTATTTTCAACCATGTAAGTGATGTAAGTATGCAAAATAAAAAAATATATAGCGTAAAGTTATTGTAACAGTACTAACAGCTAACAGCGTAACAGCTCTAGTCGCGCGTGCGCGTTAATAATAGGCACGAAGCCTTGTACTAATCGATGATATGTGAATACACGTTATAATAAAGAATAATACATATGAAAATAATAAAACAGTAAACAAACTGTTTGCTTCATACAAACAGTTATTAATAACACCATAATGAGTTGAGACGGAAAAAATTGAATTTGCATTATGACATTAAAGGAGAAATGTTATTGCTCGTTCGGAGAATTCAATTCCTAAATAACCTAAAAACTGCGAAAATAAGATTTTGAATAAATAATAATAAAATATTCGTTAAGATATATATGTCTTCTTCAATATTGTTATTATGAAAAATTCAAATCTAAGAGAAGTGCCAACAATTTTTCAACCACGAAAGTGCCGATCTCATGCTTTATCACCTAGTGAAGACCAGTCAATTAATGAGCAACTTTCCAACTCGCAAAAAATTGTTGAACATACAGGTACATAGACTTTTATAGAAAAAACTTATAATAGTATATGTTTCACTGATAAAGTACCAGAACGAAATATCCGAGAATGATGAATTAAAGAGTTCACGATTACGTAGATCATTCACAACATAGACTCTTCTGCATTTTTTTTGCTTTCTTAATCGTAAAATATTTTTGTTTTTGTTTTTAATAAATCCTGTATTTTTGGGGGAGATTGTTTCGTAATTTAATTCTGTTTGTGATTGTTTGATTGTAATGAGTTGTATTATAGGAAAATTGAACTTAATTCTATTACAATTAACATCGATATCAGAGACCAAGGCAAGTAAAGTTGAGAAACAATGTCATATATCGTGTGACATTGTTTCTGAACTTTAACGATTACGTTCGTCGCCGATGCAATTATTCCACAAAATTGTATACAATCGTTTATCAATTAATTTGATACAGTGTCTCTATAGTTTTTTTTTAATTTTGATATAAAGTTACTGGTATTAATACACCATAATTTTCCAAATTTTATGTACTACCCAATTTTCTGGTGTATTTTATCAGGGATATTTTTTCGAATATATTAAGTATTGTTAGTTTGTTACTAAACATGATTTTACCGCGAAAGAAATGAAATTGGATATAAATGTTTTACAGTATAATCATATTTTGTAATGCGTTTTATATATTAACAAACAAATATATATATATATTTCACAATATGCGGTTTACGTATTAGATATACTACGCAATCAGTTGTTAACCTTCTTTTACATACATTTTATTTACTGTTTTCGTTATTGTCAACCGTAAAAAATAATACGATACCTGTACAAATAATATATTCATTACAAACAGTTTATATAACATATAGGTTAGATCGGTAGGCAAGGGGCCATTTTAGAATGCTACGAAAATTTAGTATTATTCCAATTCTTAAAATAAATAAATACATATGAAATTAATTAATTGTTAACCGTTTTATGTATAAAAATAGTACAATGCTTTAGCAAATTATATTTATTAAATTATATATAAAAAATGTATATAGCGGTATCTATAACTAGGTTAGATCAGACAAGGGATTATTTTTAGAATGCATGGAGACTCAAATATAATATGTTACTATATCAATAAAGAATATATTTCGATGTATTAACTAAAAAAGGACATTTTTAGACGATATACACCATTGCAATGCCACAGACTGTACTGATGCTCTGGGCATATGCAGAACAACAGAACAAACTATTAATCACAGGGAAAGTAATGTCAGTAATGCTTTAAGTGTGGGAGCAGTTAGTGGCGCAATCAACGCAACACAACAAGCATGTCAATTAAGATTGCACACTGGTTATTCGTATCCTAATCAAGGATCATTGTCAACGTTTTATGAATCTTGTTGCGCTGCATCAGCTAAAAAGGTAAACATTTTCAATTTAAAATTTATTTTAAATTATTTTAAAAATTAAACATCTAAGGCGTGAACATAAATACTTTGAAAATATTAGAATATTTTGTTTCTATAATAATATGAATTTCCATAATTTTAACGTGATTCGCCCTCTTTCTGTATCCCGTTTCAATCCTTCTACCAACAGCCTTTTCATCTCTCAGTGTACCAACAAAAAATAAAATGTGTGTACACAACAAGAAACCGAGTATAGATCTCATTTGTAATCAGGGATTGCATTCTTCATCTAAAATATGGTTATCATGTCCCTCGTAAAAATCTACCATAATTTGGCTAACTTGTGTAGATTATTATGGACAATTTATAACATAATAATATTAATTTCACAGTGGCATGATAGTGTACTTATCCATTTTCTTTTAGATTTATTTTGGTATATGCGTGACAATATGTGTCACTGCTAGTTGGGTTGGTGCTACACACTGTATCAAGTTTCTCTATTTTCAAAAAGATCACACAACTATTAATTCGACTATAAATATAAACCAATCACATTCAGACTATCAGAATAAACAGGTAGTAAACATATTTATTAATGAAATAATTAAAAGTGGTTTTCAAAAACACGCTGCATCTAATACTAAAAATTGCGTAAAATATTGATATGTTAAATGCAGATTATAATGGGTACAATTTTCACACGTTTAAGACCTAATGAATGTTGTACCCCATATAACCTTTGTCTGTATGTTTTAACGCTAGAGGAGCTACTAATGTGGGGTACAGAAACCAAGGATGCGCGCGCATACTACAGCACAGCTTATAAATAATGCCTGCGCATTCGTGTATACACACATATTTGCAATTTTTGCTTAGCGCCTCTGGTATAAGAAAAACATCATTAAACAGATTATAATTCGAATAATTTATCTTACAAAAAAATTGCCAAAAATATTCATTAAAATTCTGATGCATCGTGATTTCGAATGCAAATATTTTTAACCAAAAAAACTATTTGTTATGATTGTTCTGTACTGTGTTACTTAAATATAGAATAAAATATTGTTATTAATAATAATAAAGTTAAATTTTGTCTTTTTTAGCGTGCAATATCATACAATGCACCATTTTTTACTACATGGTTTTGTACTAACTGGACGATCCTTTATTTCCCTGTTTACTTCACAATTCAGTCGATCAAAACGAAATGTATCACACCAGCGAATATTATTAATGAAAGTGTAAGAGGATTTCGAGATAAGGGTCTGACTGGAGGACGATTCTTGACACGTTGTAGTTTATTTTGTGGATTATGGGTTGCAACAAATTATATGTACATTCATTCCCTTCGGATACTTCTCGCAACAGATGTAATGACATTATTTGCGACGAATGTCGCTTGTGTTTATCTTTTATCCTGGGTCATTCTTCATGAGCAATTCGTTGGAGTGAGGGTAAGTTTTAAAATACTTGTATTATTTATTATTATAATATGTAAGAATTTGTTAAACTTTGTTATTATTTCTGGGTAAACGGATATACATTTTTGTTGTGTGTTTTTTTATTTTTTTTAATTTAAATGTTATTTTATTTTTGGAGATGTTTGCTTTATTGAATGTTATTTATTTCTGTCTGGTCCGTCAAAGCTTCTTTGAACTGGTTGATTCTTTCTCTTATAGATTAACAGGCACTGGAACTTAAATATAATTTTATTTAATGACAATTTTAGATTGTAGCTGTTATATTATGCGATACTGGTATAGCTTTATTAGCTTATATGGATGGTATAACTGGTAGCCCAACACTTGGTGGGGTCGTTTTAGCTGCATCAGCAGCCGCTGGATCCGCCGTGTATAAGGTATAATAAATATTTTATGAATTAATTTTGTTTAATGTGTAATATAAGTCCAAAATCAATCAAACCTTTTTTACATCCACATTTGCCCTGGTAAACATTACATCAGAATTTGGCAAACGGTTGGCTAATTTCTAGTGAAATTTTTACCATGGCGGAATCCGAAGAAATCTCGATTTTCAGATTTCCGATATAGTTTTAAGATTTTAAAATACTCAGAGTTAAACTTGCCAGACTGAACAATGTATTTGATAGAATTTATAAAATCGATATTTTATTGTATGTTATAGGTCCTTTTTAGAAAAGTGGTTGGTGACACAACCTTTGGACAGATATCCCTATTCTTTTCAGTGATCGGTATTTGCAATGCAATATTTTTATGGCCAGTTTGTCTGGTTCTTTACTTTTCGGGAGTTGAATATATAATTTGGGAGCAATTCCCTTGGATAGTTTTAACGGCAGCCAGTATCTTACATTTAGGTTAGAATAAACATATATATACATTTGCACAGAATATATTCCAATATAAATCTTTTTTTAATCTTTTACTAAATCCGTTTTTTCAGCTGCTAATATGTTGGGAAATTTTAGTGTAGCTGTGACGTACAATCTGTTCATAACCCTCGGATTGATTACAGCTGTCCCAGTTTCAGCGGGTATTGTTTTAATACAATTTTTCAATTTCATATATTTTTTCACTGATTCTTTTTTTATCTTTTTTTCTTAATCTTTGTTCGACCTAACTCTTCCACCTCGAGGTTTGACTACTACACTGTCAAAAAATGTACCATAAATTACCCATTACTGCATATAGAAAATGGCCAAATTATGGGTTTCTTTTTACTAGTGTATGTTTGTAAAAATTAAGTGCAAAATATATTTAACATTTTTCATGATAATTTGAAACAATCATATTCATAATGAAAAGTATTAAAATGTGCGAAAATCTACTAATCAAGTTTTTCAAAAATCATTAGGGCCATTAAGATGAAAACTATGTAAGTCATATTTTTATAATGTATTACAGCTCTAGACGTAATTCTTTATGGTGCAAATTTCGTTGGGATGAAGTTAGCAGGCATGATTTTGATCGCTACTGGTTTTTTTTTAGTTATGTTTCCAAATAACTGGCCTGATTATTTTACACGACTACTCAGGTAACAATTATATATTTATCTTTTATATTTTATTGAAAAATCACATCCAAAATAGTTTTCGTAAAAAATACCGCTTTTCTAATCGCCTTAAAGGAAACGGATAAATTAAACTTGTATGATTTTAAATATTAATCAACATTAATTTAGATAATTTTTTTTGTATTTTTATTTTTCAGATTATAAGGCTGGTTTGTCTCATCAATTTAACAAAAATTTATTTTATTTTTCAATATATAACTCAATTTAAAAAAAAACTATGGTACAAACTTTCATATACTATCCACTAAAATGCATAATTAAAATTTTCTTTACAACAGATTTTCTTCAGCTATGAGCATTGTAGTACGCTTTCACGTAGTTTAATTTATTTTATAAATACATTCAATTTAATTTAAATCTGTTGTTCATAATTTTATAAATTTTTATAATTTCTATTGTGCAAAATTTTCCGTTTCAACAATATGGCCTGTTTTAATTTGAATTTACGTATAATTTACTTTTAAATTTTACACGCAAACTAAAAAAAAAAAAAAAGAATTACACGCATTTAAAGTAGCTGATTGCAGTGTTTTATTTTTAAGAATTAAAATTATAAGTGAATTCTATACAGAGACAAATCTCGAATAATAAATGTATGTATTATATTAAATTAGGGTTTCTTTTATAGCATTTTGACCTCGAAATAAACGGTTGTTTGTAGCTGAAAAATTCTAATAGTAAAAAATAGATTTTTTTTTAGTTAACCCGCAACGCTGAAACGTCACAATTTTGAATCACATGTTCATCTCAAGTTTAGAATATATATTCTACATTAAAAAAATTCAAACGCATGATTCCGACGAAAAATTTCTTGTACTTTGTGAATTTAATAACCTCAAATTTATTAACTGACTGATAGTTAAGAAGTTATAAACAATTTTCTTAAAATAAAATACGATTTTTTAATCAAATTATTCAATTCATATTTTCAATGTACATCATTCAAGAGTGGAATTATCAAATAGACTTTAATTTAATTTACTTATAAAATGACCATTTTAGGTGTTCGCCATTTTGACATTATACCACCATTTTGTTAGGTTACACAAACCTTTTTCAATAAGAAAATATAAACTTAAAAATGCAATTTGACTAAAAAGTGTAAAATGTATTGTAGTTTAACTCCTCGTCGGTCACTGAATTAAATGTCAGATTCAAAACATACAAGAATTTTTTCGTCGGAAATCACGAATATTTCATTGTTTCCGAAAAACTGATTCAAAATTACGTCGGTTAAGCTTTGAAGAGCTAAACTGTATAATCGTAGTTTTATTTGTTTTCAAACTAGGATCGATTTTACTTAGACACTTGACAAGTGGAATTATGCAAATTTTATTCAGGATTTATCTTCGTGTAAAATCTCCGCAACAGACGAAGGACGTAAACTGCATCTTACGTCATTCGTTACAATACACATTCCATGATTGCATAAAAATATTTAACCGATAATCATTTTGTTTCCAGGTGGAGTCGAAGGCATAGACATGGAATTTCTGGCAATGCGTCCAGAGATATAATTGATTATCGTACTGGATACATAAAATCTCACCTTCGCTCACCGTCTGGTCGAGTTCGATGATAGTTTTATTGTCTTCTAAGTATTCTGTAAAGCATAACGGTACTATATTTAATAATTGAAAAATGACAATGAAAATTTACAAATAGTAAGTTTTCGTGTCTTTAATAAAACATGTTAAAATTTGTATAAATTATCGTCAATAACAAATAAATTAATGATATATCCTTAACCTTATTCCTAGTCCAATTTCCCATTTATTAGCACCGATGGATACTTTATCTTTGTTCATTATTGATGAGAGACATTTAATAAATTTATATTTTATAAAATTCATTTTTCAAGTGTACAATACTATACGATTGTCTTGTTAATTTTATAATACCTCCTTTCCTCGCATGTTTTATTTTTAATACTGATGTTTAAATACAATTTTGACATTGAAGAAATAAGAAAAAGAAATAAGAAATAAGAAAAATCATATTATTCCTTTTGGTATTTGAGATTCTAAGAAATAATTAGAAATTAAATAACTGACTTTTTAATATTAGGATTTATAAACGGGTGTTCGGTGTATTTGTACAATTCGATCGATTTCTAACTATTTTCGTTCACTGCCTTCATACGTTTTATACAAACTGTTTCTGTCTACGATCATAAAATTTATTATAAACCTGATTAGTACAAATGAATAAATTTAAATTAATATTGACGTAAGTTACATTATCATTATTTTTTTTCTATTTTAAAAAAATTATTTAAAATTTTTTCTATTTTAAAAATTATATTGTATCTATAAGAATAGTTTTAAATAAATATAAATTAAAAAAAATTTTATCAAAAATGTTTAAAATTTTCAATTCCTTTACGAAAAACAGGTTATCAAATTCCTCTTAGTTTTTTAGTTATCTAGTCGAAAGTTAAAGATCGACCATGATTTTTTTAGCTAAGGGCATGTTTAAATGAGCTTTAGAAAATGATATTTTCAACGAGTATGGTTCTTTTAGAATTAAGATTGAATAATGTTTTTTTAAATAGAAATATTTATTTGAAACTAAAAATTTAAATGCAATGTTAGCTATTTAGTAAATAATTTAATTTTAATACTATAAATATTTGTTAAATATTAAAAAATTATTTAATTTAAAAAAAAGTAGAACAAACTCTAGTAAACTCTAGATCGTTACATTTATGCTAATTTATAAATTAGCATAAATGTAACGATCAATATAAGCATTTCAAGCTAAAGTAGTGCCTCAAGATATCAACGTTTACTTATTGTCGTATACGTATATTCGATTGAAATATTTTTTAAAATAATATTTATTTCGTTATTTAAATTTATTTTTCTACTTTGATGTAATAATTAATTTTCTTATATTAATATAATTAATATAATTAATATAATTAAAGAATGTAAAGTTACGAATTAACAATTAGTATAAGAGATAAAAATTATCGAATTTTTTAAATGACTCAATATTTTATGTTTTGGGAACGCTTATGTAGGAGGCGCGTCTATCTATATATAATATAGGTAGATATGCAAATTCACACAACCGAGACTTATAAGGTTCACAAAGTTATAAATATTTTTGTTATTTAAATTTTTAAATAAGAAAATATCTCAATATTAATATATTATTCATTTCTATCGTAATAAATAGTAGTAATTTGATTGATTCATTAAGTTTCCACACGACTAAAAGTCAATTGTAACATCATATGATTCGATCATCATTAATTTCTAGCGATAGATTAACTCTGTAATTAAAAAAATGTAATAATGTGACTACCAATGTATATATTCTGTATAAAGTATATAGTATATATAGTATTCTGTAAATCTGCCGATAATAATTAATATAAATAATAACTAAAAATATTTGATTTATTTGTACTTCTCTGAAAAAATATTTACTTCAATCAAAATTCTATTTATTTCAATGTGAATTTCGTTTAAATATTTATAAAATTGAAAAAATGCTTTTATGTTCGAATAAATATTTTATCAAATCAAAAATGTTGTTTTTTTAATTAAAATAAATATTTTTTTCTTTTGTTACAAATCTCGCTACGTGACACTTTCACTTCAATAATGCAATTGTTTGATAAATCGATTTTCTTAAATTATGCAAACTTTTATTTTCAGAATGTTACAAACGTTACGTCAACATAAATCGATGTCCTCTAGATATCAGAGACATTAATAATTTGATAATTAAAAATAAAATTAACGAATAATTATTAATTTTTTAATTAATATTATTATACTTTTTACTATGACACATATTACGTTGAAATAAATCGATGTTATATTAAAAAAAATTATCCAATAATTAATAATAATTTTATAAATTTTTTTTACAACACACTCTACAAATGGATTTTCCAATACAATGAATGAATCTATTAAACTAATTATTCAATAGCATTTAAAGCCACATATTTCACTTTCTATATTTAACAAATGAAGCCTATATTAATGCTATGCAGTAATTATAATTTTCAACGTTTTTCTTGCGTAATATTTCAATAACTTCAACGATCGATCTCAAGTCTTTTTTTTAAAACCGAAATAAAATTGAAGTAAAAAAAACAATAAAAAATTATAAAAAATTGAATTACAATTTTCTCCCTTTCGCAATAAGCTCGAGCAATTCGTAAAACGTACCTAACCTCTTCGGTTATCGCTAATAAATTCAAAACGATCACAAGAGAGCTTCGCGTACTTTTCAAAGTTAGGTTCGCCGATTCCTTATTTGGATCGAGAGGGCGTAGCCTAAAACTGCTATTGTGCGCGTGTGTTTCTTTACTTCTCTTAGGGCAACTAAGGACCTATACCAAGAGTAGTTTGCAAGGAGAGAGTAAGTAAGTGCGTTCTGTTCCGACAGATTTCCATGTATGGGGCGCCGATCGCTATTTTCGGCACCAACCAATATGGATAAGAGGACCCTAGATCTCTTGCTTCACGCCACTCTGCGCTGTCCGTCGAACAATTCAACTACTTCGGTTCGTCGCGCTAACGACGTTTGCTTTTTACGGTACAGCCTGCAATAGTGATTGAGTTTATTTTATTTCAAATTTTTTTTTGTTTTGGTGTTTTAGTTTTTACAACGGTGTGATTACAGTGATTATACTCGTGATATTGATGTGCGATGATGTATCGATTGGTTGTATTTTGTAAAATGTATAGAAGGAAGTTTGTGAAGATTCGTTGAGTAGAGAGTTTGAATTTTTGCTGGTAATTGCCGATGTACCGTTTCGAGGTTATGTCGGAAATTATTAGCGGAAATATAGGCGTTTTATGGCATTGAATTAGACAAAGAATGGGACGTTACTGTTCTATGTTAGACTTTTGTTATCAATTTCAAGGTTGTACGTTTTGGCGGTTAACTTTTTGACGTATAATCTGTTTATTACGATTTTATGGTCTATTTTGTGGTAAAATATTTTTTTTTGTCGTGATACGTTTTATGTAGTTTTGGGGATAACTTTTGAGGTTGCGATTACTGAATTTTTTGAATGAAAAAGTATCTTATTTTTCACATAGTCGTATCAAAATATTCCCACACAGCCTTTCCAAAGATCATTAATAATATTTCAAAGTGTAGAATCAATAAATGCCATAGAATGCGAAGAGAACAAATCTATCGGAATCGCTGTAATCACACCGTTAAAAATATATTTTTTTAAACTACACCAATTTTGTTAAGAGAAACAAAAAAAAAACAATATTAAAGAAAATTTATAACATTTTAATATTATAAATTTCCTTATAATATTATAAGACTATTATAAGAATATTGGGAAGGTATAGCTAATTCGTGACTGCTATCAAAGTTTACGCTAAAGCTGTTAAATAAAAAAAATCGTTATCAAATCACTACGAAAAATTCCTGAACGATCTTTAAAAACAATTTATTTTTGTCATCCGAAGACATTGTTTTAAAGTATACTCAGTAATACATTGTTACGCACGATCTACAACATATTCACGGAAACACATGTTTCGAATGTGAAGGATATTAATAGAATCAGCCCGAACGAGTTTTACGCAAGAAAAATTATCAAGAATATGTGCGATACTCGTGAATAATTAATTTTTACCATAATCATTCCGTATCAATAATACATTTTTATAAAAGTGCGGGAAAGTAATTTTTATCTAGTGTAAACTTGAAAAGATGAGTGAAAAAAATGTCACGCAAGGCTGAAATGAAATAGTATTGCATAAGTATCGGAACGTATTTTTTGACCCAACATGTTCACAGCCCGATTTAGCCTACGATCAGGGGGAGCGGGCGTAAAGTTGAGCTTTCAGTCACAGCGTGTGAAAAGTCATTTCGTATTTTATTTTTAACTCAGATAAATTTAATAATTATTAATGTTACTATTATAATATTAGATTTAGTGGTTGAATTTTGAAAAAATTGAATTGTATATATTTTAGAAGAATAGGTTGTCACTAATAATTTTTAAGCGTATTGGATTATAAAAAGATTTTTATAAATAATTTGAAAATTATTTTTAGGTTTGCTAAATAACCAAAATTCAAAATGTGTGACGACGATGTTGCGGCGCTTGTAGTGGACAATGGATCCGGTATGTGCAAGGCTGGATTTGCTGGAGATGACGCTCCACGTGCTGTCTTCCCATCCATTGTTGGACGTCCCAGGCATCAGGTATTATATTTTTACTAGATGTTCTTTTACATTGAAATTTGTCGTTTATTAGAAACAATGTTTTTTATTATCAAAAATTTAGTTCAAAAACTTTTATTAGTGTGAAAAAGAAAAACGATAGCGGGTTTCATATCAAAATTATGTTTCTTAAATAATTCAAATGAATGATTAATCGTGTACATCCGTGTGCACAATGTATGTTCAAACACGTTATGACGGACTTCACGTACAAAAAATATATGTTCGTTTGTTGAAATAATATTTCTTCTTCCAGGGAGTCATGGTCGGTATGGGACAAAAAGACAGCTACGTCGGTGACGAGGCCCAGAGCAAGAGAGGTATCCTCACCCTGAAGTACCCCATCGAGCACGGTATCATCACCAACTGGGACGATATGGAAAAGATCTGGCATCACACCTTCTACAACGAATTGCGTGTAGCCCCAGAAGAACACCCAGTCCTCTTGACCGAGGCTCCCCTCAACCCCAAAGCCAACAGGGAAAAGATGACCCAAATCATGTTCGAAACCTTCAACAGCCCCGCCATGTACGTCGCCATCCAGGCCGTGCTCTCCCTTTACGCCTCTGGTCGTACCACCGGTATCGTTCTCGACTCCGGAGATGGTGTCTCCCACACCGTCCCCATCTACGAAGGTTACGCCCTTCCCCACGCCATCCTCCGTCTGGACTTGGCTGGTCGCGATTTGACCGACTACCTCATGAAGATCCTGACCGAGAGAGGATACTCCTTCACCACAACGGCTGAGCGAGAAATCGTTCGTGACATCAAGGAGAAGCTCTGCTACGTCGCCCTGGACTTCGAGCAGGAAATGGCCACCGCCGCCGCCAGCACTTCCCTCGAGAAGAGCTACGAGTTGCCCGACGGTCAAGTCATCACCATCGGTAACGAGAGGTTCCGTTGCCCAGAAGCCCTCTTCCAGCCTTCCTTCTTGGGTATGGAATCTTGCGGTATCCACGAGACCGTCTACAACTCCATCATGAAGTGTGACGTCGATATCCGTAAGGACCTGTACGCCAACACCGTATTGTCTGGTGGTACCACCATGTACCCCGGTATTGCTGACCGTATGCAGAAGGAAATCACCGCTCTGGCCCCGTCAACCATCAAAATCAAGATCATCGCCCCACCCGAGAGGAAATACTCCGTATGGATCGGTGGATCTATCCTGGCTTCATTGTCCACCTTCCAACAGATGTGGATTTCCAAACAAGAATACGACGAATCCGGTCCCGGAATCGTTCATCGCAAGTGCTTCTAAGCGCAAGAGATGTGGAGTTATAATAATAATTTTTGTTAAATATGCAAAAATATGGAATTAATTAAGTCAGGGAAAGCCACTTTTATCGATTTTCACTGATTGCAAAGGTACCAAAGAAGAGAAACATATGCACTACGAAAATGCCTTTATACACATTTAATATTGTTAAAATATTTAATGATTTGTAGATTATATAGAATAATTGTAATTTGTTATAATATTTGCATTAAAAAAATGTTTCATTTTTTTCATTGTACACGTTCATATTTAGAAATACATTCATTTAATATAATCTCTAAATATCGTGGTAATTGTTATTTATTTATATGTAAAAAATAAACTTTTCTGGTTTGTTAAGTTAAATAACACTATTTAGTTATTTCCCATGTGTGTTAAATGTTCTGTCTCTTGAAAGTTCACAATAATAAATTTGAATTTCTCCTGTTGAATCAAACACAGTACTTATCAGTTTATTTAAAAGTAATTTCTCACTATGCTATTAAAAACCCTAGCTTATTGGAAAATTAGGTGGAAACCTATTAAATTAATACAGGAAATTCCATTGACAACAATTTGAATTGTAATGAAATCTTAATAGATGCAATAGTATATTTTTATACTAATTAACGTCACTCACATCACCAAATGTATCTTTTATGATACGTGCATAGACAAATATCGAACGATCTAAAAAATTCCTTTCTTCTCAACTGAATGATTTTAGATATAGTGACCTTCGAAGATCTAGAAAAGTCATCCAGGAATATGCAATAGAATTTTTTTTAGAAATTTACAATAATATTCTTTAAATTCAGGGTATAGTTTGCTGTATTTTTTACTTAACTCTTTAAAAAGTGAATTTAAAACGAACTTCTCATATTCCCTAAAGGTTCTATGAAAGCTTCTTGGATGTTTCCCAATTTTTCATTGAAGCTTCCTGGAAGCTTTCAGTAACCTTCTATGCTATGTTGGGAGGAAGAGTGGGGTAACGAAACAAAAGCTCATTTAAATATATGCTTTTAAAGGAAAATACAATTTTTTTTTATAAATCAAATAATTTTCATTTTTATTTAAACAGAATTATAAATAATCTATCAATCAATATTACAAAATTAATTATTCTTAAAATTGTTTATTTAATTAACTTGAATTGTGATTTCTGATTTAATGAATTAATGAATACTTTTGTTAGTCTGATTAAGGGGATTTACACTTGTTCTCACCCTACAAACTTGTGTTTTGAATGTTTGTTAGAAAAAAATTCTTTCTATTACAAAACTAAAATTTTTTCTTATTAGTATAATGAAAGTATATTTAAATTGTGACAATACTTGCTGATATCATGCATAGATTTTTTTTTAATTTTGAACTTTTTCATGGATTTTTAAAATTTGATGTTCCAATGATGTTTTTTCTGTTATTTTGGGTCGTCTTATTTTTTAAAACTAGAATATTTAATTCTGAAACATACATATATCACGATGGTATAAATAAATTAACTTGTTTTAAAAAAATTCATAAAATGGTACTTTATTTCAGACCAAAACCCATTAAAATGTAAATACTACAAGTAATTAAATTTGAATAAGTGGAAATCTGCCTTAACACTAGATTTACCGGCTATTTGAGTACATATATACTAACTTCTACTTTTTACTTTTTATTTACAAAAGTCGAAACTCCTATTTTAGTACACAAAAGTTAAATGCAATTAGAATTTTGATCTGAAGTAGTCTATTAAATTCAGCGTTAATCAAAGTTATTTATGATTATTATAAATCTGATTTCTGAATGATATATCTTTTTAAAGTATATATATTAAACAATAATAATACATTTTTTGTAAATTCACGTTCTTTACACGTATTAAACGTTAATATACCTACACAGCAATTAGAACTGGCTATTATAGCACCACAGAAAATAAAAATAATATTTAAACTAAGTCGTAGCAACAATCAATGCATTTTATCTTCGCATATCTCTTTGCAATAAGTTAAAATAAATTCTTTTCTTAAAATTAAAATTAATTAAAAAAAATGGTGTAAAGTTATTTCTCAACGCTCCTTATATAGCGCTTCATGTTTGAAAAATTGCGCGACCAAGCGCGTATCGTTTGACACCCTTTTTCGTGACCGACATGATGCAATAAGTTCGATGCGAGTTTTCGCATTTTTGTCCAAAAATACCGTATTATTGAAATACCTCTTCCATTCTTAATATGGTGCGCCTCGAGCTAATAAGTGGACTTTTTCTCAGCTTCAGATTGGGTGGTGGGCTAATTTTAAAAGTTACGCAAAGACCTTAGTCAAGAACAATATTTAAAATCTATCTCTTTTTTTCCTTCTCCTTAAATTTCTATATGCATATTCACTTGGGATTCAAAGAAGAAACTAATCGTGACGTTATTTTACTTTTTTTATTTATTCAGTCATAACTGCGCGACGAACTAATTTGAATTATGTATGGAATGTGGGTAACGTGTTTTTACACGTCAATATAAGAAATAAATTTTACTATCCGGGAATCGCCATGTACTTACTAATTACTTAAATGCTGTGGTACAATGTTCGGAGTCGATTTAAATGTGTAAAAAGACTACTGGGATATCTTGGTTAAACTTTGTGTATCTTGGTATGCGGTAATTCAGGGAATATTACGGCATAACTGCTTGTACAAAACAGACGTACGTTTGTGTAGACACGTTTTTTTCGAATTTCGGATATGAACAAGTATTCAACGAGTTTACACGAAATTAAATTCTGATTCGACTTTTTGGGTGCATTTAAACGAAATAGCTCATTAGCTATTTCTCAATAAACTTTGAGAAATTGAATAACTGCAATTAATCTTTGTTATTATAATTGGAAAAGAAAGATATGTTTGCGTTGATTGCAGGTAGAGTAAGTATAGGTAAGTATAGGTAAGTATATATAAATGATAAGATGTTATTTGTATAAGGAATTTTTATAGTCTGGATAACATATAAACAAATACAAATCTAGACGATTTTGAATTATCACATTAAAATGATATTTATTCTTTAGGTATAAGCTTATATACAAAAGATGACATTATTGATATTTATAAAATATTAAAGATGTAATTGCCGAAAAGAGAACAAATTTAAAAAGGGTATCTTCGATGATAAGTAGTACATTTGTATTCCATCTGAGTACTTGAAAATTGTAAGATACTAAAAAAATTGAACATAAATATTTGAAATGTAAATACAAAGAACTTAAGTAGTTTAGAAGCATTTGCGATGAACGATTCCGGGACCGGATTCGTCGTATTCTTGTTTGGAGATCCACATCTGTTGGAAGGTGGACAATGAAGCCAGGATAGATCCACCGATCCATACGGAGTATTTCCTCTCGGGTGGGGCGATGATCTTGATTTTGATGGTTGACGGGGCCAGAGCGGTGATTTCCTTCTGCATACGGTCAGCAATACCGGGGTACATGGTGGTACCACCAGACAGTACATTGTTGGCGTACAGGTCCTTACGGATATCGACGTCGCACTTCATGATGGAGTTGTAGACGGTCTCGTGGATACCGCAAGATTCCATACCCAAGAAGGAAGGCTGGAAGAGGGCTTCTGGGCAACGGAACCTCTCGTTACCGATGGTGATGACTTGACCGTCGGGCAACTCGTAGCTCTTCTCGAGGGAAGTGCTGGCGGCGGCGGTGGCCATTTCCTGCTCGAAGTCCAGGGCGACGTAGCAGAGCTTCTCCTTGATGTCACGAACGATTTCTCGCTCAGCCGTTGTGGTGAAGGAGTATCCTCTCTCGGTCAGGATCTTCATGAGGTAGTCGGTCAAATCGCGACCAGCCAAGTCCAGACGGAGGATGGCGTGGGGAAGGGCGTAACCTTCGTAGATGGGGACGGTGTGGGAGACACCATCTCCGGAGTCGAGAACGATACCGGTGGTACGACCAGAGGCGTAAAGGGAGAGCACGGCCTGGATGGCGACGTACATGGCGGGGCTGTTGAAGGTTTCGAACATGATTTGGGTCATCTTTTCCCTGTTGGCTTTGGGGTTGAGGGGAGCCTCGGTCAAGAGGACTGGGTGTTCTTCTGGGGCTACACGCAATTCGTTGTAGAAGGTGTGATGCCAGATCTTTTCCATATCGTCCCAGTTGGTGATGATACCGTGCTCGATGGGGTACTTCAGGGTGAGGATACCTCTCTTGCTCTGGGCCTCGTCACCGACGTAGCTGTCTTTTTGTCCCATACCGACCATGACTCCCTGGTGACGGGGACGACCTACGATCGAGGGGAAGACGGCTCTGGGAGCGTCGTCACCGGCGAAACCGGCTTTGCACATACCGGATCCATTGTCTACGACAAGGGCAGCTACTTCGTCGTCACACATTTTTAGATTCTTTTCTTTTTATCTATCTGAAATCAAAAAAAATACATAAAATTCGTATATCTATTTTGTTAATAATATTCAAAAGTTTAGGTCGTTATTTGACAATGCATTCAATGATGATATTAAATGCATTTTGCTGGTATGTCTATCCGTACGTAAAGTTTCTCAACTATAAGACATATATTTTACAGCAGGTCTATATTTATCTAGCTCGGCTATTTCCAATCTCGCCAGCAACGTCAAAGCCATTTTTGGCTATTCAAAAGCCGAGTAAACCTACTTCTAAATATACTCCCCTAGTCGAAATTCTGGCTTTTTGAGCTTTTACACGTTTTTTAGAGTAACGAACAAAGCAAGCGAATTAAACATTTAAAGACAGATCGGACACTCTACTATTTTATTTAATCAACGATACCTTTAAAATACCAAATTAACTTTTACGGTACGAATTGAAAAATCCACGTAGTTATCATATTTATTAGACGACAAATCAGTACCAAAAATGTTCGAAAACAGAAAATAACGAAAATCCCCGTAAGATCTTATCGCGTACTTTTAATAAATTGCTTTCCAAATTCATCAATAAAATGAAATTGAAAAAAAGATAAATCGTCTAAAATAATGATAAATTTTTAACGCGAGTACAATGTATTTTTGCAAACGCGCGCGTACCTTCCCTTATAAGTCTCGAAAACTATTAGGTTTATTTTAGAAATGTGTTTACTCCTTCCTCTTGCGCGGGATGATATTAAAATAGCCCCGAGAGAGTTGCTTTATGAAAATTCAAATTATTTCTAAATTCTGTTCAACAAATGTATACAATTGTAATAAGGATAGAAACAAACAGTACGGATCGTTAAAAAAATCCGAAATAAACGTCTTTCTCATTCTTATTATTATTTATCCATAACGCGTATTATCGAAAAATCAAATGAAAACTTTTTATTGGTAATGGATTTTCGGCTAAAAGCAAGACATGCCGGAATTTATGTAACGACGACTATATAATTTAAGAGTTAAATAATATACGTTGATTTAATATGTGTATATCATACGTATAAGCGCGCCAAGCGCGCGTACCGCGAGTCGAATCTTTATTTTAAGAAATTTGCTCGTTAATTTTAGACGAACGCCGACCGCACCCTATATGTTCAAGTTATTATAAACCCCGGTATTTTAGCTTATAGTTCTTTAAATAAAACTAAATACAAAATAAAAAAATCGCGATTTTATAACAGATTATTTTGCAATTATCGTCCTAAATTCTGTTTATTATATTGTATTTCGAAGTCGAACGTATAAATTAATTTTTTTTAATATTTATACAACTTTATAGTTAACTTTATAGAATTCACGGTTATAACATTTTTTCAATTACCGTCTCAAAATATAACGTATTCGATTTTTTTCTAATATTAGTAAACCGAATTTTTTGAGAACACTGTCAGATATGTTATTGAAATCGAAATTCACGATTTTAACATTACCGTCCCTAAATGTATTATTATATTTAAAAATTTAGCGTATTTAATTTTTTTTTTAAACAATTATGAACCGAGTTCTTTCAAAACACTATCTTATGTATTGTCGAAAATTCGCGTTTTTTTTTTGAATTACCGTTCTTTTTTAATCGTTTACAAACCGAATTCTTGAAAAACACTGTCATTCTTACCAACAAAAATTAATAAAATTAAATACAAACTAGATACATCAATAGAATTAACTATCTTTTGCCATTAACCGTTCCAAACAATATTAATTTAATTTATTTCTAACATTTATAAACTTTGAATTTTAAAACGAATACACGGCAATCTATAAATAATCTATAAATAAGGCTTGACTTGACTTTCACGGTAACGGTGAGCAATTTGACGGGACGAAAATGTTGAGCGAAAGAAAAATACATAAAAATAATAATAATAATGAAGTCGAATTGGAATAAAAAATTGCAAGTTTCGAACGTTTAACCGAGAAGACCGAGAGGTACCGTGGATAGGACGAAAGAACTCGGCGACCAGAGTGCGAGAATATGATACGTACCGTGCACGGGACAGAGTGTAGTGGCGTCTGTGCTAAGGGAGCCAGGCGACGTCGAATTTATGCTCTCGTTCACACGCCCCCGCATATTTATGTGCTGCTGGTCCATCCGGCACGAAAAAGGCTAGCTTCTTGGATCGTCGCGGTGCTTACCGAATTGAAACAAGCTCGATCCTAACATGTACAACAAATCTGTTGAATGATAAGCTAGTTTAACAAAATTTTTATAAATAGCTTTTTTTCATTTATTTTCATCGATAATTGCACGTCCATTCACCGATGCTTCTAGGGATATGCTAATTGTTGTAACGCGTAGATTATCGTTTTATTTTTATTAACTTGTACTTTACGCTTGTAATTGCGATGTGCCTGGGATCGATGATGGGATTCTAACGGTATTTGGATTGGCTTTACTGCGACGGATGACTTTTATTTTATTTTTATTTTATTTTTATTTTATTTTTATTTTCTTTTGTCAAATGAATCGAGGATACACGTAGATTTATTCGAATTATTCGAATGGTGGATTTTGATTTTTATTCTATTTGCCATTACGATTGCCTGGGATCGACTCTCATATTTTAAGGGAATTTGTATTTGGGTGTGCAGTGTTAGACGAAAATGGAATTTTCTTTTTCTACGAACATAAATATAGACACATCAATTTCACCAGGAATTGACTAACCGTTGGCCAATCGTGTATGCACTTGGAGAAGTTACGGTGTCATTTTTTAAAACACGAATGTCATTATTCAAATCTACATACTTTACTTTAATAAACTTTAATGATGTATTAAAGTTTATTAAAGTAAAGTAAATTGTCCAACTGTTAACTAAATTATCGTGTGATTTTAACTAGAAACGTAAGGTAACAATTCGAATTGTAGACTTTCATTTATTTTTATAACTAAAATAATAATCGAATTGCGGATTAATTAATACAGATCTTAATTTAATAGATGTATTAATTTTACCAGAAATTCACCAGCCGTTGGGCAAATTATTGTGTAATTTTTACCATACACGTAGGTAATAATTCGAATTAGTAGATTTCCTCTTTTTTATTAAAATAACAGCAGACTCGTTAAATTTCGCCATAAGTTAGTCAAAAGTTGATAGAATTCTGGTGTAGTAATTCAAATCGTAGATTTTCATTTTTCTATTGTCCTTGTAATTGATATAATGTACTTGGGGCCGATATTGCTAATTTGTGAATATTTCTGTTGTGCACGCGTCGTATGTAGAAGGATTTTTTGTTTTCGACTGATATAAATATAGACACACATAGATAATAATTCGAATCGGCAGTACACAGGAAATGAAGTGATGTTACGTTGTGTAAAGTGTATTTTAAATTTGAAGTTTAACGTTAACAACAGAATCTAAAAATAATATTTTCTGTGAGAATTACGATCATACATGTTTCATAAATGTTTCGATCTTATAGTGACACATAATGAAGTAATAGCGAGTAATAGAAAGTATAGAGTAGCTCGTTTTATACCGATAGCCTTTATTATAAAAGACGACTTTGAACAAGGAACGAAGACTGCTTCGTAGGTTAAATCTACGAATTGAACCTTGAATTTTTTTAATTTTTTGATCTCAAATAAAAATGATGAAAAAATTACAAATCAATAACTTGCTGTTAAATTATCTATTGGAAAAGATAATATGAAATTGAAGAAATTCTGATAAGAAGAAATTAAAATATTTCGTCGAAATAAAGGTGTGAATACAATTTAGTAAGTGCAGGGATAAATTAAAAATGAGCAAAAAAATCTGAATGAGGATTGAAAAAGATTTGAACTCTTACATATTATATATAGGTATATATAGAAGCAGAGGGTGTAAGAGTGGGGGAGCATAGAGACCAAAACAACAACAGAATAGCTCATCAGCATCCCATCGGACGTGGTATTTAGGTGATGGAGATTCGGAACTATTTAAAACTATCGATAATAGACTAAACTAAATTTTTTATCTTAACGGCCTTGCGATTACACATATCGATATCTGTGTGTGCGTGTTCGTGTTCGTGTTAGATGAGACAGAGATAAAGGTTTTATGTTTATTTTTATTATCGGCTTGTGTAATCCAATTCGTTGACATAGACGTAAGAATGCAAATAAAGTAGTGTCTTTTAAGGGGAGTTTACACGTCTGAAACTATTTCTTGAACTTTGAATGTCTGTTAGAAAAGATAGAATATTATTGGAAAACTAAATTTTTCTTTATTAAAATTATATTAAATAAACATTACATAATAAGTTCTACTCGAAGTTCATGTTATTTTATACTATTCAGAGATTTGATTATTGCTGTAAATATTATCGATGATTTTTTTCTCAAATGATTTTATTTCATTATTTTATTCAATTATTACTATTTATATTTTTAATGAGTCTACAATTTTCAAATCGTAAAACACTTAGAAATGGATTTGTATGCGTGATAGTGTATGTCGATTAATTCTAGAAAGTAAATAATGCCAATAATGAATCGTACATTATTTGCATATAATACAAAAATAAGAAAAAGTCTCATATAAAAATTACAATAATTTAAAATGTATTTAATAGGATATATTTAAGAGAATTAACTTATTATAAAATTGTTTATTTGAAAGAAGAAAATATTTATTTCGAGATTAAATTTATTATCAGTAAAACATAACTCTATACAATTAAAAAATCGTTTTTAAAATAATAAATTGCATATATTTAAAAGTAATAAAATTTTCTTTCCTATTCATTTATTGAGATTGAACAAATTTTGTATGAAAAATAACGAATTAATATATTTAAACAATTGCTTCCTGTAATTTAATCGAATATTTCAACTTATTTTATATTTAAATAAATTTAATAATTATAGATTCTATTAAATATTTTTTCGATACTATCCAAAATAACTGTTTTTTTTTGGGGGGGGGGGGGAATGTATTTTAATTCTAATCATTGTTGTTCATTACAAATTGAACTGCGCACTAAAAGCAGTTACAAAATGTTGTATGATTTATAGCTAATAGTGGCAAAATTTTAATTTGCTACATTATATTACAAATTTTATTCAAATATTATATGGTTACAGTTTTGAACACTTATTAACACAAAAATCCCTAGATTTATTAACTAAAAAATTACAAGTTAATGATTTTTTACATTTATTCATTTTAGTACAGATGTCAAATTGAAGTTATGACTGTTTTTGTCACATTCGAATCCATTACGATTTAAAATTAAATTGCATTAAATTTCAATTTCACATTATATTATAATTACAATTAAGTTCTCAGACGTTAAGTCGATTCGTAAAATTTTCATTTACGGAAAATAATATTTAAATAAACGTAATAATTATTTTCTCAGGACAATCCAAAGAAATGATTGTTTTGTTTTAACGAATACTCTTTTTCTTCCTATACTTTAATCATCGAATAAAATTCAAATCCATATTTGAATAAACATAATAATTAGATTCGAATAGATATTTTCTTAGGACTATCCAAAGAAATAATAGTATGAAATGAAACAATGTAATTCAAAGTTTTTAGGTCGACTTTGAAAATTTACGGTTATAGAACATCTCCACGAGCATCGAATATTTGAAATTCCCGCTTCTCGTTGCCACAACAGTGCGAGCTTAGCAGTAACATCCATGGTGATAAATTAGTGACTTCACAGTTGACATGTACACGTATTTTGCTATTTCTCACACTATTTCGTATTCATTCCATACTCTGAAGTCTGAAATTAATTTATTATTTTAGATTGCAACACTGCGACCTGAATCGGTTCCTATTTAAGGCGAAAACAAATTTATAATTTATTTAATAATTTTGTTATTATTAAGGGACACTATGAATATTGAATTCGTTTGTCTAATCGATAAATTCGTTAACACAATATCGATACTATAAGTTAGTCATGAAATTACTATTATTAACAAATTAAAAAACTTGTTGATATTTAATTTATAATTAAAGCTCAGTGCATTTTCCTGATACGTATATTTTAAGCAGATTATCAGAAGTCTGGTTTAGATTTAAAAGGACATAACCAAAGTTAAATTATAAAAAATGGTAAATTCTTCAAATTTTAATATTTTTATTTATTGTGTATCGGTTCAATTCATTTTGACAACAAATATTTCCAGGCTCAAGAAGTTGAAGAAACGATGAAACGTATCCAGTCTCACAAAGGAGTTGTGGGAACCATTGTTGTTAATACCGAAGGTAATTTTATAAGACGAGAAACTTTTTGTTATTTAATCGCATCGTTCAGATAGAAAATATAAGTTATTGGTTTGTTTTGAATACCATTGATAGAGTTTTGCGATTTTACTGTCACTGATATTTGATACCATCTTTGTAAACGTTATCTTGACAGATAGTGTAAACTATTGAATAAATACTTGATAATTTGTACATTTTAGTATGTTTATTTTGAATAGAAATTGTTTGGGCAGATTTTCTTTTTTTCGTTTGGAACATTTAGAAATTAGTTTAAATGGTTATACGAATAAGTACGTATTATTAAGTAAGAAATATTATTAAAATAACTTAGAACTTTGAAAAAATCTTGCTTTGAAATCATCGATAAGATATTGGTAAACCTTTTTAAAAGTTACACTATTAATAAGTACTTTTGGAAGTAGTAATTTTGGAAATTTGTTATTATTACAGGTATTCCAATAAAATCAACAATGGATAACACAACAACGGTTCAATATGCTGGTTTAATAAGCCAGTTGTCTGACAAAGCTAGATCTGTCATCAGAGATTTGGATCCTACGAATGATTTAACATTCCTTCGTATTCGTAGCAAAAAGCATGAAATAATGGTAGCTCCAGATAAAGAATTTATATTAATCGTTGTACAAAATCCAGTAGAATAAATAAAATTATAAAGATTTTATACATGTTTGACACATAAAATAAATAAAAATTGGCGGCAATAAATTTGAAAGAGTTATATGTATAAACTTAATACAAAAGATAAAAATCTACACATTTTTCTTTTTTATATATCAAGTACTTGTCAATAGTTTTGCTAATTGACAAATGCCTGAAGCTAATTAAGTATGAAAAATTAATAAATTTTTTAGTTTTAAAAGTCAACTATGAACTTGGAAACTTTTGATATATTTTAACAATCTAAAATTCCTGGATAACAAAAACAAATCAAGTACTGTGATTAAAAGAAACTATTTTTACCTTTGTGTTTCTGTGAAATAAAAATAACTACCTCGTTAAATATTAATTATACAAGATTTATTGTGATGGTTAAATTTTTTACATTTATGCTATCATTAAAAAAATATAATAATAATCATTTTTTCTATTTCTAAGAGTATATCATATTTGCAATGTATTAATATTTTTATTTATCAGTCATATTTAAAATCATAGGATGAATATTATATTTGATATTACTTTGACTAACACGTTGGTTCGGATGTGCAAGTAATCTTCCCATACAATTGTGTACCTTGGCCATATTTTTCGATGCTTCCATTATATAAGAATGTCCTTTAATATCCAATTTACTCAACTCATCGAATATCTCATTACATTTATTGTTTTCACTCGGTATATCATGAACATATAAAATGTCCAAAAAAAAATTTGTATTTCTGACCAATTCTTGTATGATTAGATCGGTTAAATTAAACTTGGGAATGATACTGTTTCTGCTGTACAATAAAATTATTCTTACAACATGGTCCGTTACAACGGATTCTTGAAACTCTTTTTCATAAATCAAATTAAAAACTTGTTGTAAATCACAATATGGCTTATCACTGTTTATCGTACATTCTTCGATAATTTCTAATATATTTAATAAAGTTTTAATATTTCCTGTGAAGCTGCAAAGCCATTCAACTTTTTCGGCATTTAAAGTAGCTAATGCAAATTCATGCTTATTGCTAAAATTTTGTTTATGATGAATAAAAATTTCTATCGCTCGCTTTAAAACATAAAGAGGTGGATAGCTTTGGCCGGTATTCAATTTGAATTCCGAGCTAGAGAATTCTTTAACGGTATCTATCACAAATACAATCTTTTCTGGAATATTTAGTCTATTTTTCTTGTATAAACCAGATTTTGTTTTCATCGTAGATTGTACATCTAAATCACGATGATTCGATGCTCCAGTAATTGATTGTTGGTTCTTGCAAGTGCTTGACTGATCCATTTTTATGTTTAGCTTTAAAACATTTGTCTTTATCTTCTTTTGCCTTCTACTTCGACATCAAACATTAACTACAAATAAATAAACAATACATATAAAACCGGTTCGTGATAAAAATGCATAGTAATTTTTTACAAGGACAAAATATGTACACTTTGTATTAAAATTTTATTTGCTTAACTGCATTCCATGTTAGAAAATCAAAATCGAATTATTATATCACCAAAACTGGGTATATTTATATATTAATTAAAACTGGTAATATTTCTTAAACTCTCTTTCAAATCATACAGATGTAAGTATAAATAGTAAAAAACATAAAACGAATTTATGAAATATTAAATTTAAAAAATATTAACACATATTTTTCTTGTAAGTTTTCTTGCTTAATATTATTTGAAATATTCATTATAAGAAAAAAATATAAACCATTAAACTCAATGAAACAACACAAAATACTTCATGGAATATTATTTAAGAACGATACAAGCGTGTATATTTGTATAAGCTGTTACTGTTTATGTCACATACAAGCACATACAACACATATAAGGTTATATATAATATAGCATTTTCAAACTACAATTATTAACATAATATAAAATAAAGCTCATAATTCATAATGTGTACAGAAAATCTGAATTACCGACATACCGACACCTAAGGGCTGTATTAAATTCCCATCGTTCACCTCTCACATTCCGCTCGTAGTTTAATATTCGTATTGTTGGTACGTGCTAGCAGGGGTTCGAAAAACTTTTTTAAAGCCAACTTCAGAGTAAAATATAATAATAAACGTAAAAATATAGATACATATACTGGAATAGATATTAATTTATTATTTTGAACATAATAAAATAAAATATTAAAAAATTAAACTCCCCTTCTCATCGATTAAGCTTACTCTGTAATACGGTAATTCCAATTTCGAATTAGCCTTTGAGAGGAGCAGCATTCTATTTTACTCTGAAGTCGGCTTTAAAAGGAGTTTTCTGCACCTCACATTACCAACAATATAAAATGACGGATACTAAACTACGAGCGAAAAGCGAATGGGAAATAGGAATTTAACAGTAGCTTACCCGAAACATCCGCTATGGTCGCAGCGTTCGTTTTAAAGATCGAATGCAATGTGCAGTTGTCGCACTGTTACATATACGTTTTTTCGTGATCATAACAATAACAACTGTTCTATTTAAATTCTTCTGACTTAACGTATTTGGGATGAAAACTAAATTTTTTGACTAATGTTTTATTGATAATCTTGAATAAAAATAAATGTGTAGTTACAATAATGGTGCGATATTCAGCGTTAAAAGGATTTTACGATTTGGAAAGAACGATAGGATGTGGAGGCTTTGCCAAAGTCAAACTGGCCACACATGTAGCAACAGGAGAAAAAGTAGCAATTAAAATTATGGAAAAAAAGAGTTTAGGGGTAAGTAAATATTATTTTAATTCAGTAAATTGACAAACGAATGATTAATGTCGACGATAAAATGCTTTTACACAGATTTAAAGACCAGAATGTACATTTAGAATTAAAGCTATTTTCAATACACCTTTGAATATGTAATAAATCATATTTAAACTATAAATCAAGGTATTTAATGGTTATTTGAAGGTTCTGATAAGTAACTAAATGTATGAATAAATTGAACTTTTTTTTATATTATTGTAGGATGAATTTATAACAATTTAAAAAAATATATTTTAATGAAAAAAATTATCCAATGTCATTCTGTATTGTAATTAAATAAAGATTATAACACAAGGCCAAATTTTATATTATTTACACTTTAAATTATATTTTTTCTTAGTTTCTTGTAAAATTTAATATTAATCTCAATTGCTGTATTTTCTGTTAGACACAACCATCAGAGAGTATTGTAATAAAAACATTTAATAAACATGTAAAACAATAATTATATGAATTAACATTTTGTACATGCATTTCTATCATCTATGTAGGGACTTAAAAATTGTGTAAGAATTGTAAAAGATTTAATGTTTTTAATGAAACTTATCTGAGATTCATATACTATGGAATATGGTAGTTATGAATTCTTTTGATGTTTGAATATCAAATAAAATTAAAATCATATTGATTAAGCATGCAAAATTATGTACAAAAATTTAATTTTATAACTAAAATAAACACAATTTACTTATGCTTGGGTATATGAGTAAAAATTGTAGTAGTTATTCTGTATAAAAATTGAATTATTTGTATATTAAAGCAGGTCTGTGTATTTAGCAATATTTTTAGAAAATAAAAGATATTAATATTTTCCATAATTGAATCAAAATGACAAATTGCATTGATTATATCATTCAGAACTGCATAGTTCAGGGATATAACACTTGATATTAATTTTTCTTATAATTATTCCAGGAGGATTTACCAAGGGTAGAGTTGGAGATCAATGCTATGAAAAATTTGATGCATCCACATATTTGCAAACTATATCAGGTTATCGAAACAGAGGATCATTATTTTATGGTAATAGAATACTGTTCTGGTGGAGAACTATTTGATCATATAGGTAAGTTTAATTATATAGAATGTCACACATCAAAAAGTCAATTTAATTATCTTATTTGTATAATTGTTCTTCTATTGCAGTGGAAAAGAGTAAGCTGTCTGAGTTAGAATCTAGAAGGTTTTTTAGACAAATTGTATCAGGGATTGCGTATTTACACAGTCTAGGATATGTTCACAGAGACATAAAACCTGTACGTATAACACTTACACACTAAAATTGTTGTTTATATTTTACAGTCTAATATGAAAGTATTTATTAAATAATTCTATTATTATTATTATTAATATAAAATATAAAGTAATGGTAGAATAAATTAATTGCAATTCAATATGAGTATTTTGACGGTAAAGGCGCTAACGACATGGGGTACAAAAACATAATTGTTATATAAAACATAAAAACTATACATATAAATGTATCACCAGTGCCTCACGTCACTAGAACTTGTAGTTTTTTATTCATATTCGTGATTATATTGATTATTTTAATCGTTTAGTTTATTGTATCAATTTATGTGATGTTAAATGAAGTAACAAATGGGGTACAAATAACAGCTACTATATGTATAAAATGTAGAAACTATGCACATATATAACCAGTACCCCATGCTACTAGAACTTATAGTTTTAGATTATACATTCGATATTACATTGATTATTTCAATTGTATATTTTATTAAATGAATTGATCTGCTGTTAAAAGCAGTGACAAGTGGGGTACAAAAAACAATTATTACATGCAATTCAAAAACTATACACATAGGACGTACCCCACATCACTAGCACCTCTACTATCAGATAAAACATTGTAGTTATTGAATGTTTGTTAAAAGTAAAAGAAGAGAAAAAGAACTTAAAATAAGTACTTTTAAAAGAAATTCATAATTGAAACATACAGTAGTACAAGTTAAATTCGACTGAGTTATAGACTAAAATAATTGCAATTTGCCAGATCACTTGTTAAGAGGATGTCGGAGCCATATAAATTAGTCGAGAGTTTCCTTTCTAAAAAGAAAATATTATTTTACTTCAATAAGTATGCAACGAAAAATTAATCGCGTGGCAAGGACGATTCTAAATTTAAAAAGTAAGAATTGTAAAAAGACCGCTTATTATCGCAAAAAATACTGTATTTTAGATAAAAATATTGAATGTTTCGATTATTCACAGTGTCGCTGACATCGTCAACTAAGTTTTTCCTTGTCAAGTTTGCTTTGTCCAAAAAACTTGTTAATGGCATGTTTTTAAAACAATAATTCGTCGTTTTGAAATTAAGGTATTCGTTATTGATTTACCAAGACAAAATAAGTTGCTATTAATATTCAATTAATAAAGTAAAGAATCGGATTTTCTCAATCGCACGACGGTTCTACCTTCAAAATGAATTTTAATTTATGAACTAAAATGCATTTTTAACATAGAAAACAGTTCGAATACCTAATCCTTAAAAACTAATGAAAGATTTGTACTCACAGGAAAACGTATTATTAGACAAAGATCAGAATCTTAAGTTAATAGATTTTGGTTTATGTGCCAAACCAAAAGGTGGAATACAATCTCACCTTTTTACATCGTGTGGATCTCCAGCATACGCGGCACCAGAATTAATTGTAGGAAATAAATATTTGGGGTCTGAAATTGATATTTGGAGTTTAGGAGTTTTATTATACGCTCTTCTTTGTGGGTTTTTACCGTTTGATGACAATAATATCGAAAACTTGTATAAAAAGATTCTGGTAAATATTAATAAGATAAAAAAGTGCCATATTACATACAGGGTCGGATATTTTAGGGGACGCACCCAAATTTCTCCGTCGGTATGGCAGATCGAGGTCAGACGATAATTTTTCAGAACAATACGTCATGTTTTTAATATAATTAATTTGATTTTGAGGTCAAATTCTAAGAAGTCAAAGTGATTTTAAGTTTCATTAAATTAGAAAAACGACCCTCATTGCCCTAAATAAGTTTCTGACTTATCAACGGAGAAATTTGGATGTGCTCGGTAAAATGGCTCATCCTGTGCATTTGTATGAGTAAATATTTTAAATAAATTTATTTTTAGAATGGTCAATACGATGTACCTGATTGGATGTCACAGAGTAGTAGAAGATTAATACGTGCTATGTTACAAGTAGACCCACGAAAAAGAATCACGATAAAAGAATTGTGCAATCATCCTTGGATAATAGCAGGATTTTTAAATCCTATTACATGTATGAAAAATACAATCGTACGTGATCGTTGTGTAAATTATTTTTATGTAAGTTTTAGATTCAATACGTTGATAACTAATTTTTTGTAGGTCGAAAAGAACCAAGAAGTTTTAAAATTGTTAAAAACTGTAAATACTAAAAGTCTTGACGAAATTTGGAAAAAAATTAGTGAAAATGACCGATCGGATTATATAACAGCAACTTATCTACTATTATTAGATAAAAAGAATAAAGGATTATCATTAAGCCTGTCAAAAATGAAATCGCAATTGGATAAATCAAATGTAAGGAAACGCATTACGTTTACATATTATTAACAAATTTTACTTTAAATTTATTTATTTTCCCGAATTATAGAAACATAGAGAGGCAATCAGACGAACACCAGTCATAGAAACGCCTCTAATCAACCTACGCCAATCGCCAAGAGGTAAGATTAATTAGTAAAATTCTGTATTTGCAATTCGAAAGTTTTTGTTTACATTGTAATGTCAATAATTAGTGAATTAAATTCGCATTTAAAGACTGTGTAATTCATTTTTAGGGCGAAAACGTCAGAGAATTAAGGACAACGATGAATTGTTATCCCCTGGTAAAATGAAATTATTATTCTTATTCGATTCATGATAGAAAGGCATTTTTATAATTTATTTGCTTTTAGTTCCTACTAAGAAACTAGCGGAAACGGAAGAAAACAAATTTACACCTACCAATGTACGCACGGATTCCAGGTATTATATTTTTTCTACCTTAATTAAATTAATAAAAATCAATAAACAAAAAAAAAATTGAATATGAAATAGTTATTTCATATTATTGGTGGTTCTTCACTTTGTTTACCGATTATGTTCATTATAATCATACATTAGACTAAAATTATTTTTAGAGATATTCCGTCAACCCCTCGAACTAGCAATGTTATATCAGAAATTGGAAAACATCTTCACAAAGTCAGATGTGTTTTAACACCAAAACGCATCAAACATGAAACGGACAATTTAGACGAACCAAACACATTTTCTGAAAAGGTTAGTTACTTTAATAGTTGTATCGTTAAATTATACTATATTAATTCAACTGCTGGCCTCAAGTCATTCAAAACGTTAAATTAACAATTTTTAATTTTGGTATTCGCTTTTTGATTTTCCTAGTCTATTTCTGAACTGACTGCTTGTTGAATTCTTTTTTTAATGGGCTGGTTTTTCTACGAAGACGTCTATATATAAATGCATATACTCAGAAACATGTCTATAAATTAATATACACACACACGCATATATATTTATAGTGTTTATACGAACTGTACGTATATCCAAAAAATATATAGACACCGATATATTTCTGAATATATGCGTATATAAATATTAACTGAATTGGCTAGTTCGTTAAGACTTTTTTTGAACTGGTTGAGTCTTCCTTTCAGGTGTCGGTACACTAAGCAAAGTTTATTAAAATAAATGCTGAATATTTCCTATAATTTGTAACTATACAATACGTATTTCAATTTCTAGGGATTATGCAATATATCATCAACATCGAGCGATTCTCCAAAACAAGTTTTACACCAACTTCGTTATGCACTGCAATCTAAAGGAATTGTATGCAAACAAAAAAGGTAACATTTTTACTTACTAACCTTTTAACAGTACACGGATATACTTCGATGTGAACACTATTAAAACTTTTAGAGTCAGTTAAAAGTTCAGTAAAATAAGTCTTTTACAATTCAAAAATAAAAAAAGTCTATCTAGATCGTATCCTAAATGTCAGAATTAAAAATAAATGCGATCGTAGGACCCTGACAATATTTTAATGAAACAGAATAGGTGTCAATACGAATGTTTCGATTTTGCAAACTTCTTTTTTATTCGTCAATTTTCACTTTATTAATCCCTCAAAACTATATCTGACTTACCATCGGAGAAATTCTGAAGGATCCCAAAAATGAAATATATATGTACAATTGTATACGTGGGGTACCATACAGTATATATAGACATTCTGACCATAATCACAGAATAGCTACCGTAATACAACTTTTTTCATTCAAATAACAGATTTTATTTTACAGATTTGTACTTTATGGCGAAACTCAAGTTTCAAATTTGAATGAAAATCGAAAAAATCGCTCAAAAGCGTTTCCATTAAAAAATTCATGTTCATTTGAGTTGGAAGTATGTTTGATTAAAAATAGAATTGAAAGTAAACCAATTGTTGGTATAAGAAGAAAAAGATTAAAAGGAGATGCATGGGTATACAAACGCGTTTGCGAAGAAGTGCTTGCTCTGGCTGCCCAGGAAGTCCCGGCAGAAATTGAAAAAAGCACACCTCTACATTGTCTGATCTAATGCGTTGTGAATAAATACATTTTATCTAAACATTTTTTTAATTTTAAGTTTATTTTAACAGTTCGCATTTCCTTAACTGTATTTCATTAATTTAAATTATGTTTATTTTCGCACATATTTTTATTACGAAGACGTCGATGAGATTGATATGATTAGTATCAAGAGAGAAAATAATGAATAAAATGACGCAAAATATTTTAAATTGTATAATAAGTGCACTTATTATTTATTTTCTTATTTCCATTCTTACACCTTCAGATTCTTTCAATATCCCTGATTTGTTATTCTATTTATTATCAATAATCACACTTTTATTATTATTTATTTATTTATTTATTTATTATGGTACATTCAAAATTGCACAAGTAAAAAATAGAAACACTCCCTTAAAACAATTTAATTTCTGACACCACGCCTGTTTTCATTTTCTAATTCTGAAAAACTACCCTCGCAAGTAAACAGTATACAATAATAAATAATATATCATTTTTTGTCTTCAAAATTATAATATGGCTTAGAATATTGAATAATCGAGTGGTAACCCCCATAAGTTGCTGGTCGGTTACTGTTTAATTTATAAAGTATTCATTGAAAATATAGTTTTCAAAACGCCAATTGTTCGCATTGGGCGAACCCTTTATTTTCAAGTAAAAGTTTGTAAATACACAGTACGCCCGGAAAAACAGGCGAAACATCTTATAACTGATAAACTAAGAGGATTTTGATAAAAAGTTCTTGTATACATGAATCTTCATGAAAGCAAATAAAGATGATTCTTGCATCTAATTTTATTCTATACAAAAAGCAATATGCTAAAGCATAATTGTCAAATTTAAAGTTATCTGTATGCAGGGTGGGTCATTGAACGGGATCCACCTAAATTTCTCCGACGGTAAAGAAGATGAGGACATAGGGGTAAATTTTTATAATTCAATAAATTTGATCTTGAGGTCAAATTCCAAGGTTATTTGGACGTCAGAGTGCTTTTTTATAGAACCTCCTACTTTTGACACCCGATACGAAGATAGTGGGGAACTTTAAGAAAACCGTCAACTAAATAAATACGAAAACAATCAAAATCCTGTTAGTTATTTAAAAAATTACCTTATTTTTCTTATTATATACAAAGCTTATGACAATGAAAATATATAAGTAAATTACTTCAAATACTTCAAATAATTATATATATATATAGGTATTATAGCGAGTAAAGCGGAAATATTAAAATTAAAATAATTGATACTTGTAGTTTTCGAAATTAGGCCCATTATTTTTCTTAAGTCAAATTAATTTTTTAATTTCGTCTTTAAATTGTGCTCATATAAACAAAACATGAAATAATCAAATAATAAATATTGTATATTTAATTATAGTACAGTTTTTTATTTAATACAAATAATAACAGATAAAAACATTTTTAAATTTGTTGTTTTAATAAAATTAATATTTTGGATTGTCCACTAGAATCAGGGAAGCTTATTTTTGAATTTGCATAAACAAAATTATACATCACAATTAGGTAAATAAAACATTTAGTGTAAATAAACGTATTTGCAGTAAAAGAATTAGATACAGAAAAAATATCGATTAATTCGATACTTTTACTTCGGGATAACAAAAAATATGAAGTAGCCTCGTAGTACCACGGCCCACGGCCCACGGCGAATGCGCAGCATCCGAATGGATCAATCGAATGATATGACCTATCTCACGATGTGTGTTGGATGTAACTAGGAAAATAAATAAAATCACGCTAAAATAGTAAATTTACGTGTAATAATTCATTGGATTGCATAATTTAAAATGTTTATAACAAATTCAATGCATACTTCTTTTTATTTTTTCAAGATATTCTAACCTAACAAATAACTGTAAGACTAAATGATTGTTATTATGCCACGGTATACAGAAAAGTAAGTTATTAACACAATAGAAAATATTATTTTTAGAAAAAATATAAACAATAATATTTAGAATTCATTAGGAATTTAGTTTTATTATTTAAATTATATTTTTCTTATTCATTTTTGGAATGGTTTTGTTTCTTATATAACAGGAACGTTTTAAACTATATTTTTTATTGTTATTTCATTTGCTGTTTGGATTTTAGTGTTTATTCGTCGTTTTAATATATTTTAAATAATCACAAGATACTGGTATTATCGAATGTTCTAAATGATTTTCTAACCTCTATATTGGATTTGAAAATAGACTTGTGATCGAATGTTTAGATTATATTAGAACGGTAATTTAAAATAGTATTTTTAAACAATATCTACATTCTATAAACTTATGATATAGTGTACAGTTTTTTTATTTTAAGTATTAAGTTCCGTAAAATTATACATAGGTGTCGCTTATTAAAATAACCTATTTGTAAAGATTAATTGGGAATTTTATCATCTTACTATTACGTACTAAAAAATGTTCTAGTATTAATACAGCTATTTACAAATTTTTATTATTACTAACAATATTTTTCTATTTTCAGATACAAAATGTATACAAATCGAGTGTTAATAAAATATTTGATTATCCTGTTTATAATAATACAACAAAATGCATCCGCAAAACATGCTCAGATGTTTAATAATCCTGGTTATTTCAAGATCGGTGGCATGCTTTCCGATGGAGAAAATGAAGCTTTTTTTAATGAGACAATTGATGTAAGTTAATAAATATATTATAACCATTGAAGGAATCTGAATACATATGCGGTGATAACAATTATAAATAGAATAACAAAACTTAATTTTTTAATACGGTATCTTCTCAGTAATATACTAAATGTAAAATTCGTTACGCGCCGATACTCTAAACCCCTCCCCTACTATTTACGCATGCGTAATGGGTCTTTCCCCACTTTTATTTGAAGGAGTAAAGTTAAGTATTTGTTATATTTTTAAATTATCGGTCGTATGACAACCAGTAATTAAACAATTTAAAGATCAGCATTTTTAATGATCAGACTCTAAAAACATACACACTTTTTAATAATAAGAAAGATTATTTTAATTGAATGTAACTTATATTATTGTATCAACTTTTGCAGAATCTTAATTTCGCTTCTCAATATGTAAATAAAGGAGTTACTTATGGCCATGTTGTAATTGCAATGGACTCTAACCCTATCCGAACAGCATTAAATGTCTGTAAATTTCTCATAGCTCAAAAAGTGTATGCAATAATAGTATCCCATCCACCTGTAGGGGATTTATCACCTGCAGCTGTTTCATATACAAGTGGATTTTATCATATTCCAGTAATTGGGATATCGTCAAGAGATTCTGCTTTTTCTGACAAGGTAAGTAAGTGCAATAAAGTGAAAAAAATGTTGGAGTTAAGGTTACCGACTGTATATTATAGCGTAAACATCATGTTAATATACACCCCTATACCAATTTTGTCATTTTTTCTGCTTAATGATGTGAATTATTCGATATGCCATAACGAACCTCAAAATACGTAATAATTTAATATATTATAAAGTACATCCATAAAAATTACGGTTTTACTTCGCTTATACGTTGTCATTTATCGTCTTATTTCTCATTGTTTTCAATAATTACGAATAAGTACATGTAAACATATAGATGTACGACTTTAGTTATTTAAATAACCACCTCGAAAAATCGCAATTGAACTCAATGAGCGCAAGCCAATTTCGCTATTTAGTACTTAATTTAAATATAATTTTGAGGTTAAAAGTTCCATCAAAATTAAACTAAGTAGATTACTCAGGAATTTAATACAGCGAAAAACTTGAATAGTAAATAAATATTTTTCGCGTAATATGTGAATAGAGATTGTGTAAATGATTATCTCCCGGATTATATATGAAAAGCTTTCGATTACATTTCAGAACATTCACGTTTCGTTTCTTCGTACGGTACCACCATACTCACATCAAGCCGATGTTTGGGTTGAATTGTTAAGATACTTTAACTATATGAAAGTTATATTTATACACAGTTCTGATACTGATGGACGTAGTTTATTAGGAAGATTTCAATCGACTTCGCAAATTCTTGAAGATGATATGGAAGTTAAAATTCAGGTACCTTTTTTTATAATACATTAGAAGGTTATATGTTCAACTATTTTCATTGTTAAGCCTCCTGATGAATACCATAACGGATCTTTATTAAAAATGAGTAGTATATTAATTTATTTCTCTAATTTACGTTTTATTGTCATTTCAAGGTTGAAAATGTTATTGAATTTGAACCCGGGTTAAAAAATTTTAAAAATAAATTACTAGAATTAAAAGGTGCTCAGTCCAGAGTTTATCTCATGTATGCGTCGTAAGTAAATTTAATTTGTACTACAAAAATTGTATATAAAATAGAGAAATGATAATAACAAATTATGTATTAGAATGCTAATGATAAAATCTGATTTAAACGAACGTTAATGAGTTGCAATGTTTTTGAATAGAGCTGAAGATGCTGATATAATTTTTCAAAATGCTGCGGAATTGAACATGACAGGAGCCGGTCATGTTTGGTTAGTGACAGAGCAAGCATTGAGTTCCAAAAATGTACCGGAAGGTGTGTTAGGATTAAAATTAATCAACGTAACAAATGAAAAGAACCACATTAAGGATAGTTTGTAAGTAAATAAGTTTTATAATAATTTAATGTTCTTATTTTGGAAAATCATTTCTAAATTTTAGGTACGTCCTCGTTTCCGCGTTACGAGAAATGAATGAAACAGAAAGCATTACCGAAGCACCTCAAGATTGCGACAATTCCGGTTTAATTTGGGAAACAGGAAAGAAACTTTTCGAGTAAGTTATTTATTACTTATACTATTTAATAGTAATTGACAGAAAATCGTTACTAATTAGTTTAAGGGGGTCATCATACTCAACTTTTACCGACTGAGTTGATACGGCGGCAGACCGACAGAAAAATACTTGAATCTTAATAAGTTCACTGAATAATGTAAAGTCAAGAGTTAGTTACCCAACGCCCTAGATAGAGTTTATCACTTCGTATGTTTTTGAGAAATCCCTGAACGAAAACTGTCGTTCTACCGCCTTATCGACTCAGTTGGTAAAGGTTGTGTATGAAACCCCCTATAACAATTTAAAAAGTATAACATTTTTATAATTTTTTCTGCTTAATGATGTGAATTGTTTCGTTCACCATTATTATAATAAATAATAAATGTATTAAACATAAATGTAAATATTATTTCAATTTATTTATTTTAGGTATGTTAGACAACAGACTTTAGAAAACGGAGCTACGGGGCGAGTTGCCTTTGATGATAATGGCGATCGCATCTATGCAGAATACGATGTAGTAAATATAAAGTCTAACAAAAAATTTGTTTCCGTTGGTCGATATTACTACTCTTCAGTAAGTACAAGCTTATTATAAATTTATATTTATCTATATCTGTTCATTCACTTTTTTAAAAGTAAAATCTATCATTGCTTTTCTTGCAATTTATTTTGTAAAAAAAAAATAAATTCTAATATAAAAGAATGTACATACAGCGAGAGAAGAATTTATTATCAATTATGTGCTGATTAAAATAAAGTATAAAATAATGTAAATTTATCAAATTTTTTTTAAATGATTTGCCCTTGCTTTAGAGTTTGTGCATCTGTTTAATACCTTTTAGAAAGGTGTCTTTTTGTATTTTAACTAAATAGTAATTTTTATTGTTGAAACTTGTGAATTATTTAAATTAAACAATATGACGGCTGATACAACAAAAATTTTGTATTAAATTTAACAAACTTTAATAAAAATTTGTAAAGAACGGGCGACACAAATAAAAGAGTTATTGTTTTATTTATTTTTGCTTTATTTAACTAGCACCAATATTTTTTAAAATAGATAGTGACAACCATTACACCAACTCGTACTATATATACGCATAACCTAAAAGGTAATGGTGTCACAGCTAATTAGACTACAATGCGAAGTGGAGATACTTATGAGTATCTCCATACTCCATTTCGACAGTAAAAAAGCCAACAATGCCACTATTTAATACTATAGAATGTTTATTAAGAACTTTAGTAGTTTAGTATTTAGTGATTCTTAACATATTATAGACAGAAATGCTTCAATTTTCAATTAGGGTTTTCTTTTATTCCAAGTCTCTTGGAAACGTTAATGAATCGGCATCTAGTCCACCATGCACCTAACGTGCAATGTGACTTTAATGTACAAATTATCCGCCACCAAAAAATTGTCTCCGCAGTGCTTTATTTTCAGCATCAAATGTAAGTGGATGGAACTTCCGAAATGCGGACATATTAATAAAAAATTATTACATAATCTACAGTAGAAAATATATTGAATATTAAAAAAATTTTGATACACAAAACTTAAACAATTTACTGTTTTCGATAAGTAAATCCTTCTCTCAATATAGATTGAATTTCAGTCGAGATCAGCTTTCAATAAGTTTTTTTTTTCAAAAATTCTGTTCATAGAAGACATTAACTATATATTTGAACAAAATTGTAATTTTCCATTTTCAAAGATGGTATTACATATAACACAATGATAAAAAAGGAAAATTATTTTTAAAACGTTTTTAGGCAGTTTCTAAAATGAAATTATTCGTAAATGATTCAATTATAATATGGCCAGGGAAGGTAAAAAATAAACCAGAAGGATTTCTTATACCAACACACTTAAAAGTCTTAACTGTTGAAGAGAAGCCCTTTGTATATGTAACAAAAAGGACTGGGCTAAAATGTGAACCAGAAGAAGTTCTTTGTCCTAATTATGAAACCAAAAATGAATTAACAGGTAATATATCATCAGTACTTAATCTCATATTCTTTATAACATTCAAGGTATTAAAATCTTTATTATAAGATATGATATTATTTACTATACCATTAATATTTTACGAATTTAGGATTTTATGATATGTTAGATTATTAATTTTTCCAGATAATGCGGAAATAAACTGCTGTAAAGGATATTGCGTGGATTTATTAAAAGAATTATCAAAAACTATTAACTTCACGTATAGTTTATCTCTTTCTCCAGATGGGCAGTTTGGAAATTATATTTACAAAAATAATAGTAATAATTATATTAATATTTTCTATAAAAGATTATTTTTTAAAAAAGTAAGACAATTTCGTTAAAAACAAGTATTTTATTATTAATGCTAGATTCACCAGCTAATTCAGCTTATTTATTTACAAAAATCATAACATCATTTCTGAAAACAAGTGTAGCATACATTGAATTGAAATGCATGATCAGTCAAAATTACTAATAGTTTAATAAATCTAGTGTTAAATAACGGAAATTGATGCACGAGGGGAAAACCAAACAGTACCTAAACTATGTATATTTTATGTTTTATGACACCTCGTTGTTAATTTTACTTTTCTATGTCTAGCTCTTCTGGCTGGTTTCAGGATTTCAAATTTAAGTATCTGGTTGCTGAATTTCATTTTGGATAATTTGGATTTTTAAGCCTATCTTAAAATAGTTGTTTCTTCAAGCCTTTTCTGAACTGGATGAATTTCCAAGCCTTTTTTTAATTTGCTAGTTCTTCAAGCCTTTTTTGAACTTATTGGATCTTCGAGTTTTTCTTGAAATAGTTGGTTCTGTTCTTCAAGCCCTTTTTAAACAGATTGGACCTCTCAACCTTTTTATAGTGGTGGTTGGTTCTTCCCCTCGTTTGACAAAATACTATAAAGTCTTGCCGCGTTAGTTATGAATAATTGTCTTACTTTACAATAAAAATAGTTGCAATGATTCTGGATATTCCATTTGATTTTGATACTTTTGCTTCTAGATACGGCCAGAAAAGAATGGACGGGTCTTATTGGAGAAATTGTTAACGAAAGAGCTGACATGATAGTAGCACCTTTAACGATTAATCCAGAAAGAGCAGAATTTATTGAATTCAGTAAACCATTTAAATACCAAGGTATCACTATTTTAGAAAAGAAGGTAAGATACACTTGTCATCGGTAAACTATCGTGTCCAGTGATGTTTTATAAAATGTTCAAAATATGCTTAAAATTTAAATGAGAGGTTTATGTGAAAACCTAGTGAAAGACCTCCATGATAGAGAAATGATCGTAATTTTTGGTTCTTCTACATTTTTAAAATTAAGTAATTTTTGGTGAATTTGTAGCGAGTCTTTCTATCGAATTTTTGTTATAACCTATCCGTTGGCAAAAAGGGTACATAAACAAATCGTTCAATTACAGATTGTACTAATAGTTTATTTGTATATTTAACCATATTCTAAATGTTATTATGTTCAGACCTATAATACAAGTCCTGTAATTGTAAATATTTATTAATTGTAGCCTTCTCGATCTTCGACTTTGGTATCATTTCTTCAGCCATTCAGTAACACATTATGGATTCTAGTTATGGTATCAGTTCACGTAGTAGCTCTAGTTCTGTACCTTTTGGATAGATTTTCACCGTTTGGTAGATTTAAACTAGCAAATACGGATGGCACGGAAGAAGATGCACTAAACCTATCGAGTGCTATATGGTTTGCATGGGGAGTGTTACTAAACAGTGGCATTGGTGAAGGCAAGTGCATTCGAACAAAATTTAAAAAACCAGTACATAATAATAAAATAGAACTTTGACGAGATAATATTTGTGAGTAATCTATTATTTTCTATTTCTCTAATCTATCGTGTATTTCTTGCATTAATAGGTACTCCTCGGAGCTTCTCCGCGCGAGTTTTAGGTATGGTTTGGGCTGGATTTGCGATGATAATTGTCGCATCATACACTGCTAACTTAGCTGCATTTCTTGTACTCGAAAGACCAAAAACTAAACTTACTGGAATCAACGATGCGAGAGTAAGTATTTTATAATTCATTTTTAATTTCCGCGGTTCAAAACAATTACTACAGATTTAAATCATTTTTTATCCAAATCAACAATCGTTGGAAAAACGGTCATAACTAATATGATTCGCGACTGAACAATTCGGACGAGGCATGTTTGTGAAAAAAATCATTTGTGCACATAATGCACCTAGAACCTTTTAACCAGTGGAATAAATGTCTAGATTTAAATAATATGCGATTGTGGGATTGATTTTTTGCTTCAGTGGGATCAAAGAAAGGTTGTATTTGTACTTTTTAATAATGTTTATACATTTTTTATTAAAAAAACACAATCTTTCAGAAAAAATGATCAATAGTAAAAAGTACTTAGAATTAGGTTAAGAATACAAAAAATTTATTAAGATTCAATTTCTGGTATGCTGTCATTTGTATTACCTTCTTATTACCTAGTACCTTTTGCTAAATTGATCAGTTGTCTATGTCGGAAATCGCTTTCCAATGAATAATTCTATTTAAATAAATAACATATTTAATTCTGGATGATAATTAAAAAATCATATATTTCAATTGAAATATGCTTACATTTTTAGTTACGAAACACTATGGAAAATTTAACATGTGCCACTGTTAAAGGATCAGCAGTTGACATGTATTTTCGAAGACAAGTTGAATTATCTAATATGTATCGAACAATGGAAGCTAATAACTATAACACTGCCGAAGAAGCTATTAGAGATGTTAAAATAGGGTAACTCTTTTTACAAATACAATGATAGAAAATATTTAATATTATTTGGTGTTATTCATTGTTTTTTTATGCATTAACTGCATTTGTACCATATTAAATAATAATTCATTATTAATTCCGATAATCTAATCAAATCAACCCAATTAATTAAATTTCTAATTTTATCCCCAGGAAACTAATGGCTTTTATTTGGGATAGTTCACGTTTGGAATTTGAAGCCGCACAAGATTGCGAATTGGTAACAGCTGGTGAACTTTTTGGAAGATCTGGTTATGGTATTGGTATGCAAAAGCGTTCTCCGTGGGTAGATGCAGTAACATTAGCAGTTCTAGATTTTCACGAGAGTAAGTATAAACTTTCTTTGATGATAACAAAGAATGGTCTCTATTATAGAAAATAAAAAGCTTATCATCTTATTTTCTATAGTTGATTTCTGTAACTATATAAATTTTTCATAGTAATACATTTTTAGGTGGATTTATGGAAAGCTTGGATAATTATTGGATTTTACAAGGAAACGCGCAACAATGCGAACAGTTTGAAAAGACCCCAAATACTTTGGGACTCAAAAATATGGCTGGAGTATTCATACTTGTTGGAGCGGGTATTATTGGTGGCATCATGCTTATCATAATTGAAATGGCATATAAAAAACACCAAATTCGGAAACAGAAAAAAATTGAATTAGTAAGACATGCAGCTGATAAGTGGAGAGGAACGGTCGAGGTAATAGTTCGAAAATTTTGTTTGTATAGACAGTTAGTTTGGTATAGCCAATTTAAAAAATATGATGATAAATATTAATGTATTCATTATAATTATTATAGTTTACTATTATAGTAAAAATAACAAATAAATTTTTAGATGCGCAAAACAATGAGAACATCCGATCCCAGACGAATTCATAGTAATGGAATAACCGATGCCAGTACAGTTAGCCTAAAAGTTGACACTGTGCAAACATCATCTAAGATCAATAGGAGTCCTGGCAGGGCTTGGCCTGGAGATAACGATTTACAACAATCGTGCAATTATTATGGAAATCAAACACTATCTTCAGATTCAAAATATTACGTGGAAGCGTCTAATTTATTTGTATAATTTTTAATAAATAAAAATAATTACGTTTTTTGATTACATATATTTTCAATTTAAATTTATATTTCTTTAAAGAATCCTTTAATTATACCTAAAAATTAGATACATTAATTTATAATAAAAAAAAAGTTAAATTTCTTAGTGTAATTTTTCGCATAATAGAACTATTTATTTTTTAGATATTTTAATTTATGTTTAATAACATTAGAATACATTAAAAGTTTTTCGACTATCGCGACTTTTACACCACTAGAGGCGCTAATGTCGTGGGGTACAATAATTATTGCTATTATATAGGCTTATAGGCATATGAATACATGCGCAATTTAACTTATATATGATATTATTATTATGATATATCTGTTTTTTAAATAATAAAAATAAATACACGTGAATGCGCGCGCAACCTTATGTTTACTTCATACTCCGTGCATTAGAGCCTCTAGAATTGGTATGATTTTTTAATATCAAACTTTTCATTGCATATTTCCTTGAAAATTTTGACAAATACAATTGAAATTTCCGAATGAAAATAATGAAGGCTAACTTTTTCTTATTCTTCTATTATCAACATTAACAAGTAGCGCCGCGACGCGATTAAGTAGCAGAGAATGAACCGCCTATTAATATCTGATAATGCCAATTATGCGTGAGTGTTCTTCTAGAAAAATTTGTATCTTTGCTTTGCTGACTTGTGGAGCACAAGTTGTGGTAGTGGCTGAAGTTCAGCCGCTGAACTAATATAGACCTGCTTCTACGTTGTAATTGAGGTTAACTTGCAGTACTTCTTTGTTTACTACTTGCTAATAGATATTTGTAACGTAACTCGCACTACTTGCTATAATATTTATTATTATTGAAATGCTACTAAATATTATTTCATATTGTTATTCATAACCTGATTTTTAAAAAATTATTTAAAGCATTCAAAAACATTTTTATTTATTTATAGTAAGGAGAGTTTTACTGAAAACATTTATTCAGTGTACATATTGAAATATTGGTAATTTATAGTATTATTTTTTAATAATTTATATTAACATCTAAATATGATTTTGAAGTTGAAAAAGTTATATATTATTAATAAATTTCGTTGTGTTTAATACAATTTAAAAATATTCCTTTATGAGCAAACTTTTTGGTTACTATTACTTGCTAGGATAGTAAACACAATATTATCAGTAAATATTATTGTCCTTCAATTAATTTAAAAAAAATTTTATTTTTTCTATTTGCAAGATTTTTCACAACAATCAAATGAGTAACAGTCTAAAATAATTTGTTTGGAACTTTTATTATAACCTCTAAGATATTCAATATGGAAACAAAATTAATATCAATGTCTAGATGTGTTATGTCAATGAATAGATGTAGATTCCGTATGAAAGATATATTGTTAGGAAGATGTATACATTCTTCTTTGACAAAAAATATTCCTACTACGTGTTTGATCAATGGAAAAGTTAATATTACAAGATTAAACAACGTCTCAACAGAAAAATTAGGAAAGGTATAATATTTTATAATGAATTTATCTATAGTTATCGTAGTGTCTTTTATAAAATTTGTAATCTAATGTTATAAATTATCAATTAATCATAAAATATTGAAATAATTTAATTAGAATTTAACAAATTATATATATTTACTTTCTCATTATTATTAGAGATACAAATAGTTAAATGTTAAATAACTCGCATGAAATAAAATAGATTAGAACGTTTTGTTGAGGGATTTTGTATATTTATCAATGCACATATTTTATCTGTGTTCAAAAGATTTATAAAGTGTATTTTTTGGTTAAATGTACTATAATTATTTACATATTTATAAATTTACTGATAGTCGTCTTAATGATATAAATTATGTTATGTAATGGGAAATTCTAATTGAGTTATTTAATGCAAAATTAAATAACATAAATATTGTTTGTTTTTTAAAGTTATCAATATCTGTGATACTGATAAATAAAAAATGTTACAAAAAATTGATCATATGGTGATGTTATCTGACGATGAATGTTATGTATATGATGATGTTTATTTTTCAGCATTTTTATATTAAAACACATACGAACTTTGGCTTTACCGATATAATGTATTATTTTTTATTGTATCTCTATCAAACAACCAGTAAAATATTTTGGTCATGTTTTTGGCTTAATTTATATTCAAATGGACATAATTTATATTCATGGATTATAAATGAATTTAAAATAGACAAAAGTGATAACCTAAATGAAAAATCTAATTTTGATGTATTTTATTATCTGCATAATTCTATTATTAATTAGTTCAATAAGTATTGTTTAAATATATCATCAAAATAATTTTTGTCAACGATATAAATATTTATATTTTTTTGTATCAACCTGTACAAAAATAGTAAAACACGTATTTTTACTTAGATAAGCTGTAAATATTTGCTTTTTTAAGTTTATCTCGAAATGTATGAATATTTATTAGAAATTGAATGAATATAAATGAATTATTGTTAAGGGTTGTGAATGAACATCATAAATCCTTATTTAAGCCCATTGAAATGCATTTTTTAAAATAATTTTAGCTTGTTTTAATTCTATTCTGTTAACCCCTTAGCGCCTAATCGTCGGAATTTTAAATCGTATTTTCGACTCGAGATTAGAACAAGTCATATCAACATTAGAACAAATTTAAAGTCATAATTTCCAATATAAAATTTCTTCTACTGTTTTAATTAGATCTCAAATTTAGTGATTCATTGGTAGTTACAAATAAATTATATTCTTAAGAAACATATTATTTTTTACTCTAATAACATTTTTAATTTTTAATTTTTTTTCGAAAAATTAAATTAAATTTCGAAGTTCAAGAAGGCGGATACAAAAAATGGTTGTTTTACACATCAATTTCAATAAAAAATTTTGAACTTCAAACTCATGAACGATCACTTAATATAAAATTAATAAAGATAAAAATATATTTAGAATTTTTCAAAGAATATGTACGAATTTTTCCTTCAGTTTCATAACAATGAATTTTGAATAAAAAGCTATAACTCTCGGTGAAAAACCCATAAGTACTTTTTTTACTCAATAAGTATTGACGTGACAACACAATTTTACTTAACATAAAAATATAGAGAATTATTCAAAGGATATATAAATTTTTTTTCGAACTCACGCTCAAACGGTGCAAGAAACTTTACGTTGGAGATCGTGGGTTTTAATTTTTTCTGATTTTTTTCTGGCTTTGAGGGGTTAAGTTAAAAGCCAAAATAATCATTATAAAAATGATTAAATTCATAAAATCCTCTCTACAAAAATACTCTCAATCTTAATTATTACTTCGTATCATTATTTTATTGATACTCGTTTGTGTTATATTCTTATCGATAATAAATTTACGTACAAATACAGGATGATTTTGCATTAAACTAGAATTAATGTTGAATTAATGTTGATTTCGTCAGATTAACTTTTGGTGCAATAATATTACATATTATTAAAAATTATTGACTAACTGACGTATCTAAATTGGTCTTAATAATTTGCATGGCAAAGCAACAATTCCATGTTAGCGGTGTATCTAGAGCTTCTGTTACTGACGAAGATGAAGATGAAGATTACAGAACCCAAGACAAAGGAAGAAAGATCTTGAATGTGACCGTCAATTCTTTACGAATCGACGCGATGCTGAAGACGGGTCTTGGGATGTCTCGTAAGTGCGTACAATTCATTAGCTTAAAATCGATTATATTTGAATTCAATTTTTGTTTATTTTCGTGTCATTTTTTTTTTATAATATAACATCTTCTGAATGAATTCGGATTAATCCGTTTCGGTAAAAAATCATCAAAAATTGAAAGAAACGCGTTTTTCAGCGCCATTCCATACGTTTTTATTATAAGAATAAAATGCCCTGGTAAAAAAATGTGAAGTTTAACTTGTTAATTTATTGTTAAAAAAAGTGCAATTCTAGTAAGTAACGTTTACAAATTGCATTATTAATTTCTTTACCGCACGTTACAATTAATCGTCATTAATTTGAACAGAAATATTCATAAAAATTTGAACATTTTTACCAGGGTAAATAATATTTTATATAATATGCAAATAATAAATTGAATTTTTTTTTCAGTAAAATTGAAAACGCTATAAATGAAAAACGAATACAAAAGAATGGCGAGAAACTGGTTAAAAAAAGTGAAAATGTCGAAATTGGAGATGAACTAGACTTAATTATGAATAAGAACATGCCAAATCCAAATTTAATAACTGTATCAAGAGTAACCGTACTAGATATAGATCTAGAAGATGATCGATATAGTGTAAGGTTACAACGAGAAAAAAATTTAATTGTAGAAAATAATTTAAAATAAATATAGAATATAAATTTATAGGATTAATAAAGTGTTTAAGAAACAAAAAATTAATTTCACTGTATTTATTATTAAATAATATACACGTCGATCATCCATCACACCTCTGGCGTTGATCAATCTGGCTTACCATTGCCGGACGCCGCAAGCATATCCCGGCATGTTTCTTTGGGAAGCTATTTAACACCTCTGTTCCCGGTTATATTACTGCGCGTACTTCGATGTTCACGTTTCATTCAGGTCTGAGAGGGGAGATCTGAAGCCACAGGGCATTCCATCAGCTAGTTCAGAAATTCCAGATTTATTTCATAAATATGGAATTCATAGCTTTATGCATTCATATTGGAAAGCAGTCCTATTCCCCAGGTAGAAAATTAATCAACCACAATAATCTCTCAATAAACTATTGATCATTTTTAGTCAACGATTTTAATCAAGCGCTTATTGTAATATTAAAATGTGTATATTTTACAATAAGATACAACAATGAGATAAACAAGCATTATATAGATTAACGAGGCATAATGTTAATTAAAGAGTCTTTGAAAACTTATATCCAATCTAAATCGCAATGGAAAAAATCGGGACAGGTATATTTTTCAACGTTCAGGGGGGAGCCCGGTTTACAAGCTTAATAAATTAATTTTTTGTGCTTAAGGGAGCAAGATACTTTTAAAATGTAAATTACTAAATGCGAAATTTAAACTGTTTATAACAATGCAGTTATAATCTACACTTATTTTAATAATAGAAGATAGTTTTCCCAACAATTTGAGAGATCTAGCTCTTCTAAAAGTCCCTTCGATATAGCAGTACAATAGAGAATAGAAAATTCTAAAAAAAATTTTTTTTTTAAATAATTAAAATTATTTTAAAAAATGTACATATTTTATAATGTCAATTATTATTTGATCATTCAATTAAAAATCCCTACATTCTTACAATATTACTACCAAGTTTGAGCTCAATCAATCCATTGGTTCCTTTCAGACTGTTCCGTAAAGCACTTCAATTAATAAAAATCAATTTTGAGGGAAATTATCTATCGACATAAGACATTCTTCTGTTGTTTAAACGATTTTTATCAATAGTTGATGATTTTTTTCGAAAAATATATTGAAACTAACGCAAAAAGCATGAGTTAGGCTTGAACATGTGTTTGCTCGAATTTTTCTCTCGGAATTTGGATTACGTATGAACTGCCAAAAACGATGGTGTTATCGACTGAAACGGGTTAAGGAAATATGACTGGAATGTGAATTTGAACGACATAAAAAATACTTTTTTTAATGGATAGTTTGTACGAATAATACAATTAAAAAGTTATAAATCATCTATTGATCTATATTTGCGTAAAAAAACTTATTAATAATAATTTTTACAAATAAATAAAATTTTTTATGATTTTATAACTTATCTTAAACTGTACAATAGCTAAATGTTTATATCGCTATTATATAATTAAAGCATTATACAATTAAAGCATTACAAAACAACGTTTTAAATTCAATGTGATATTAAAACATATCGTATACATATATGAAAGTACATTTTTCATTATTTCGTTGATGTTTTTAGAATTCAAGGATATACTTAAAGTTATTTTTGTAATTCTTGTGGTCTATAAAAAGTCGTTACAATAAAAAAATTAACCAGATTAGTTAATTAATTATTGATATCATTTACTTAGTATACATGATCGGGTATTCAATTTGATTGGATTAAATTCTTTGATCTGTTTTATACATATTATTTAATAAATGAGCAATGGGTATGTGTCCGACAGTGTCATGAAAAAACAGTAATTCAACTGTTTTAGTTTTAACGTGACTCAGTAGAAAAAGAATACGGAGCAGCCCCAAAAATTTTAAATGCGAATAGCGTGTTGTAGTATAGTCGTAAAATGAATACAGCGCTTCCATTTGAAGTAAGTCGATAGTCTTTGGTGCTTCAAGGTTTGCCAAATCTAAAATAAAATTATAAGGAAAAATAATAATTACGTTATTAATTTATATTAATTAAAGAATGTGTCAAAAAATCAGTAAATATCAACCTGGTTTTTGATTAGCATTTTAGCTTTTTATGTATTAAACTTCTTAAATTAAATGTGCTATTCCGTATATGAGCGGCTCGATACTTCATAGACTTTGGAAAACTTATTTTGATATTATTCAAGTCGATCGATCAAGTATTAATATTAATTAGAATTTATTTAATAAACTATTTTTTGGAATTTTCAATTTCTATTTTCGAACGATTAAATACAATTTGGTAGCGGTTAAAAAATGATTATTTAAACCTGTATTTCAACTGGGGTACAATTATTTTGTACCCCAAATGCATACTTCGAAAACTGTTTTTTAAATGTGCTAAACATTAATTTGACACAAAATCCTGAGTGATCCAAAAAATTTTAATAATATATCTACAATTCCATACTTCTCTTGCATATTTCACGCATAAACACGTATAAAATGAATTGTTTAGTATTTTAGTATATATAAAGCCAACGTAGTTTGTCAATTTAAAAAAATTCTTAGAAGGCAAAATTATTTTATTTTGTATTAACAAACCTGATGTAAATAGTGCTATAGCTTTCAGACAACCGCATTCGTTTCCATCTGGCATCAATTCCTTGAAAAGGCCAACTATTTTCTATAAATCGCAATACAATTATTAAAATAACGTACATTACTTTCTTAAATTATGTAACTAGAAATAATTAGAAAGATAAGGAAATGAATGAGACCTTAATAGAGCTAATTAAATAAAAGGCAATGAAAAAACTTATAAGCAATGATGTTTCAACTAAGGCTGTTAAAGAATAACAAATATGATATTAATTATATATTAACTTGCATATCAACTAGGTATCCTCTAAAATCATATTCAGTTATTATTTCTAAAAAATATCGATAATAAATATCAATTTCCCATGAATTGAAATTCATATGTCAAATCATAATAACATATAAATGGTATACCTTAATAGTAATAAGTTCGCGGAGTGCTTCATTATCTTCTGTTTGTTTATATATGCTTTTATCGTCTAATAATGTTATAAGATTCCATGATTCAGACCATTGAGCAAGATGAATTAAGAATAATTCAGTCCATGTTTCTTCTAGTAATACACTTCTATCGTTTTCAGTTAAGTCTTGAAAAGGCGTTATATCTTTTATCCATTGTACAACCATAAATAATAATTTGGCAGTGGTTTCCTGTAAATTTAACAACATTCTATATCAATTTGTATTGTTTATTATGTTCTAATGCACTTAATCCGTATCATCCCGAAACACTTATCGCGGTAAACTACTCTTTGGAGGTTCATGATTAATATATTTTTAAAGTTATTAAATTATACGAAAAAACGATCATAACGAGAATTTAATATTTTCAAAACTCGTTTAAATCAAGATTTTAAGCACATTCTGGTTTATAATATTACCTCGAACAAGTATATCCGTTAACGTATATGTCTAATGATAAACTTAAAAAGTAAGTATTTGTTGTGTGATTTTGAATTTTAGTATGATTAAATAAATTGATAATTTTTTTTAAAGAATATAAAAGATTTATTAAAATACTGAAAATGTTTAGGTTTATTTTTGATTCCAAGAACTCGTCATATTTTCTTCATAAATTGATTGAAATTGAAAACAAAGTGAAGTACATCCGTGTGTACGAGTATTATGATTATAATAACAGGGATACCATACTTAAAACCATGAACATGGGGTACAAGTACGAACGCTAGTGGATACCACCTCTAGTAAAAAAAAATAAAATTGACATTACCAAATGCTCATATTTTAAAAGTATTTGGTTATTTCTGATTTTCGTGTATTGACAGTTTATTTAGATTAGATTAGGTATGATAAAGCAATTGATTTACCAAAACCCGATCTGATTGCCAATAATAACTTCGATACATTAATTATATTGAATACCATGAGACACAATTCTTCGATTCTTACTATTTATATAATTGATCAAACCAAAGTATCATACCTGAAGTAACGTTGAAGAAGAACTGTTATTTACTGCAAATATATTTGTTCTATTTGAGTTATTATCTGAATTTGCGAAATTTACCATGAAACTGATGTCCGTATGTGACTGTGCATTCCAGTGCATTTCCTTCGAATATAAAAATTAATTATGAGGTTCATTTTAAAGTTATTATTACTATTTAATACTTTTTGATTTATAGAAAATATGTCAATTTTTACTAAATCTAACGAAATCTACTTAGAGAAATCGTAATGAATATAGAATGGAATATAGAATAGTGTTTCACTGTTATTTATAAAATCGATGTTAGTTAGATATAGTTAATTTATTAAATATGAAGATTATGAATATTATATGTCTATAAATGTGCTGATAACTATAAACTAATATATAAAACGTAAAATGTAGCTTTATTTGTTTTGTTTTCTTTAATTTATATTATTCGTACGATTATTTATTATGTATAATCTTCTTGACTTGGTTTTAATTCAGTATATGATTGTGTTGCCTTATTTAATTTGTTTTTCTTAATGGTATATTAATAAACGTTATTTTATAAGAATTGCGAGAAATGTACGTTATAATCCTGTGCAGAGATATGATTTTTTTTTTTAATTTTAGTTTTAGCGCGTAAACTTTAAACCAGTACTTAACCAAAAGATTTCCAATTTTAGGTGAAATTGTTACCAGGAGTAGACTACAGATCTATGGATTTTTGCAATTCAAAGCTTAAATAATGTTATTTCTATTTTATTTTGAGCTAACTAATTAAAAATTTTCGAATGGGTAATTTTTTTGAAAAAAAGTTGTAAATATATCACTAATTCTTTAGTTGGCCAAATTCTGGTAAAAAATTAAAAGTCTCATGTTTGCACAAGAGTATAACATCAATTTCAGGTATGTCTTATCACATAACAGATTTTAATATATATTAAGATAACAAGTTTTGATTGGAATAGTGTTTAATTCTTTGTTGCAAATATTTAAAGTTCAGGGAGGGAAAATGTATAAATCCTCCTTAAAATGAATGCATCGACTACTGGTTGAAGAAACCAACCGATTAACAATTTGCATTAAGAACTAACCAATTGAAAAAGGTAGATCAAATTAGGTTCTCAACTGAAGAGGTGTCATATATATATACCAGGTGGGACATATTACGTGACCCACCCAAATTTCTCCGATAGTAAAATGTTTCAGACTAAGCTTCTTCAGGACAATGGTGGTCATCTAATTTAATAGATTATTTGGAGGTCAGAGCAATTATTTTAAATGGAACCAAGTACTTTTGATACTGGATTCGAAGATTTAATTATTCAATTATTTTGCTATTTTTGATATTCTACGTATTTTCTTATGTATACTACAGGTTTGGGGCGGTCGTTCACCGCTAAAAGAATTAAAAAATATATATATAAAAATATATATTTTTAACGTCCGATTTGCCGCTTTCTTTTAAATAGGTGAACATGTTAAAAAATATCCCTCTAACCTCCAAATCACCTTGTAAATTGATCTCAAGATTGAATTCATTACATGAGAATTGGTAATTCCGTTATCTTAAACAAGTTTTGACTGAAACATCTATATCCGACTTCACAATCGAGAAATTTCTACTGGATCCCGTATAATGGCCCACCCGGTACACAGTGCGACTTAATACACATCTTTCAACGAAGTTTTAACAATTGCATATATTTTTTAATATTTCGATGTATAATAATGTTTATTTTAAAGAAAAATTAATAAAACTTAACAACCCATATTTTATCTTCCCCTTTTCGTATAAGTGCATCAGTAATAACAAAACGATAATTTTTACAAGAAAAAATATTTGTTAAAAATTTTCTTAGAAAATAATTACCTGACATTTTTCAGCAGCTATTATCAAACGAAGCAATGAACATTGAGTTTTTAACGATGCATTGTTATTCTGATATATTACAGATGAAATCGACGGCAAAATGCTAAACGATGAATTTAGTAATGGAGTTTCTAATGATTTCTGGACCGTTCGTAAATAAGGCGCATACCTTGTGAACAAAAGCCAATTTGTTAATTAATTATTGCAAGTAATTCTAATGTCATCGTATATAAAATAAAAAAATCACCTTTCAAAAGGTAAAAATATCATTTTTATTAGCACATCTTTCGCGAGATCATCGCGAGAACTTGATTTTGTCAGAAGCACTCGTCAATACGTTTTAGTTCGTTAGGCTGACAAAGACGTCTTTGTCAGTCCATAATTACTGACGTGTGTGTGTAATTATAAAAAATAATTTTATTTCTACTGGCAGGCTTTATGGAGAAAAATTTAAATTTACTTTGAGTAAGTCACAAGTTTTTAGCGATTGTAAACGGTTTGAATGACGATTTCAAGCTTTTAATTAAAAAAAGTCCCTGTCTTCTAGATACGTGATTTATTTAGTTATTATCTAAAAAAACTAATATTAAAGTGAATTTTATTGGAATTTCCGCGTCGTATTTGTATCAAGAATATGTGAGTTTACGAGAATTTTTTAATTTTAATTGATAACAAATTTAATCGATAATGTTTATGTATAAATTAAGTTATGTGCAATGCGTACCTGTACTGCTGTTTAAGACAAGATTCAGACTTAAATTCAGATGACATTAAAGCAGGAGATATTTTGTCTATATTTTCTAATTGAGATTTCTTATAGCTTTTATTAGTCTGTTCAGAATTTGAAAAAGATTGTTGTTTTGCCTTTCTTGGCCCTCTTTCGTGCTGTACAGCTGTAAAGAGAAATATGTTTTTATACGTAAAATTCTATAAAATGAAATTTTAAAATTTTATAAAAATTTTTTAAACTATAGACCACTACATTTAACATAAATTTGCTATATATTCAAAGGAATATTATTTATTAAACAAAGGTTATTTAAGTTAAAAATCAATTATATTTTGGCTTTAAATAATATTTATTTGAAAGTAAAATTATTTGCAGTTAAACGTAACTCTATTGTGTACAGAGAACAATTTTCGCGAATACATTCAATAATTATTTGGTTATTAAAAAAAAAAAATGTATTTTAATATAACATATGTAACTATTGAGTAAATTATATAAATTAGTAATTATATAAATACTGATTAGGAGAAAAAAAAATGTTCTAATTAATAACGATTCGATGTATTTAAAAAAATATTTACTGTAATTTATATAAATCTTTTAAATAAAAATTTATATTCAAATAAATATATGTAACGATTAGGTTTGAGTAAATATTTTCCTAGGACTATGAAAGAAATTAATTTTGACCGAATTATACAATTTTTTTTCAGTGCACAGCTTCAAATATCGTAAAAAAATTAGTTATTTTGTTTGCAATATTATCCGAGTAGTATTATATTTTACTGATAAAAAGATTTCGTTAGTACTGGACATATATTTTTTACGCACAAAATTCAAGCAAAAATAATGTTTTTTATTGCATTAGATATTTTTCTAAGCCTAACTTGCCCTTCATCCAGTTGAGATATGTCTTGATTCTGTCGTAAAAATTTTAAAATTTATTATCAAAATTTTTAAAATTATTTTATTATTCATTGTTAAATGAAAATAATTATAAATACAACAAATTAATTGAAATGTTTTTCCGAAGTCATTACGAATGTTTGAAAATATAAAACTTAATTCATAATAACCTAATAAGATACTTATTTCTATAAATACTTTTAATGAAAATATTTAATCAATTTAATCCTCCTTAAGAATGATTCTGATAAAAATGTCAAATGGATGGACATTTTCGGGCGACATGTATATAAATAACAAGACGAGTCAAGATACATATGTATACATATGTGTATATTGCTTGACTCTGTTTTGTTCTGCTTCTACTATAAATAAAAACACGTGTAATGGCATATTCGCTGTTTTAACCTCACATAGAACTTTTTCAGAGAAAATAATATGTATTATAAGATTTATGAAAGCTATCATTTTTCCATATCCGCATTATACATTATATCGCCATCTAACGACGATTAGAGTAAGATACTTTTGTACATGGTGTGTGTAAAGGAATAAACGAGAGAAGATCAGGAACAGATATAGTTCAGACCGTGTCCTGATAAGGTCCATTGTAATGTCATGTTATAATTCTTTATCAACGATGTCATTGAAGTAGCTATTGTTAACATCTTCTATTATTATTTCATAGCAAAACTCATAATGTTATCGGCATAAAGTAGGTAAATTTGAATTTTTAAATTATATTCGATTCTAACCAACAATTCAATAACCAACCGTTAAATGTATAAGCAAAATGACGATTTTCGTAGTCATATTCGAGTGCTTAGCAGCTGGCTTAACAAAAAATCCAAATAAAAATGAAATTTTTACTTAAGCCGTTTTCAGAATAACGATGATGAAAAAATGTATTTCCCTATGTAAATATCTATTGATGAAAAATCGTTTGCACTGGATCTTTAAAAAATGCATTAAAATTTAAGTTAAGTTTGTCGAGAGTTTATCTAAAAGACTAATTAATGCTTATAACAATAATTATTTAACACAACTTTCCATTCTACAACTGTTTTTGGGATAGTAAAGTAAATTTCTTTTAAAGATTAGATAAATTTTAATTTTTTTTATTACAATTTGTGAAACGGGTCCATGAGACCCAGGCCTAGTCGTGTGTGTTTCTGTTTTTAATTAAATTTACTGAAATTGGCCAACTTCGAGCTAATCGTTTACCAGGCTAATTCACTGACAATTTAACATTCGAAATGTCGAGCCAAGTAATTATTTCTAAGCATACTTGCAGCCTGCAAACAAACCAACTGTCTTTATTATCTGTTCTTTATCAATTAATTTGTCAATTATTCCGAGCTCTCGGAAGAGGAGCAAAAAAAAGAAATTGGAAGAAAACAAAGCGTCTGTATCCAAGATCAGGTGTTCGATTCACACGCTGCACGTGTTCGAGTATGTGTGCAGGTGTTCGTACTTCCTAAGGATTTCGAAGATTTATCATGCGCGTATACATTAATACGGTGTGAGATTACTTTTGAGAATCGCTGACTGTTAAAATGTTCACAGTTTAGTCGGATATAGAATACAAGTGCATTATTTGTATATACACGTGTGAATGTAGGTAGGTACACAAAAGATACGATATATATACAGGCAATACGAAATGGGAGTTATAGGGGTAGGGTAGCCAGTAAAACGATGAAGGGAAACTCCCCCTTTGCCAAGTCTAAATCCTCGATCTATCAGTATGGTCACGAAGGGGGGCGTTTAATGTGTGGGAAAGTACATTATAACTTGCACATGTCATATTAAAGATTAAATGTAACGTGTCTTACGAATTGCTGCAAAATTCGTTCCGATATACAAGAAAATCTACTACTTCACTATGCTTTACTATGTGCTGAACAAACAAATTCTCTGCTCAAAAGTGATTCTCGATTAATTCTTTCATTAGGATAGTCCTTGGAGAGTCTTCGAATAACGAATTCATCTTATCCTTGCATTCATTTCAATGTTAAAATGTCAAAATTTTAAAAACATAGTATTTATTAAATTCGTATTATAATCGCAAAAACGTACTATTTGAGATTGTAAAAATTATTCTTCGTATTTGAGCTTCAATTTTTTATTTGTTTATAGTAAAGTAACGGCCAACTGAAATCGATTTGACTCCCACGTAAATATTTTTTTTTTCAAAAAGGCAATTAATTGTTCAATTCATACATTTTATTAAATATAGCATAGTTGATTAGAAAAGTCTTGAAATTCGTTATAGTTTGATTTCCGAAGGGAAGATATATGAGAAAGAACATTTTTGATGGATTAAACTGTTGAAATTCATGCTTTTCCGTCCGATGAAAATGTCTGCATAGAAAACATTTGATGGATTAATTAAGCTGAAGTTCACCTAAGGGGTTCGATTTTACGTAACTGTCGATATCTAGAAAAAAGTATTTTTTTTTTGTTTCCACGAAAATATCCTAATTATGCAATCATAAAATTTAAATGTTGTTACAATAAATTATTTTTCTTGGTATTAGATATTTTTTTGTATGTACGATATAGTTTGTAATTACAACTAAATGTTTGTTAAAATACACTATTTACACGATTATTATTATTATTATTATTAGTATGATTATTATAAACATTCGAGTAAATATTTAAAATATAAAAGCCTTTAATTACAAATCAATAAATATTATTTGTTCGAATATATGCTTTTAAATCATATTTTATTTAAAAATGTATTGATGGTATCAAATCATTATATATTTTTCCAATCCACTTTTGTTTTATGATAAATTATTGCACAAATGTAAAACGTTTTATAATCTTCGAAAGGTCTACAAAAAAGAGATGATTTGGATACAATAGGAACAGCAAAAGCCGTAGGGTGTGGTAGTGTAGTGGAAGTAGTCACGATAGCTGTCAAACGTATGGATTCATGTGAATTCCAACTCTATTATTTTTGGATTGATACATCACAATATTTTTTTTATGATTTAGGTACTTCTCTTTCACTTTCTTAATTATTAAATATACATTAGTACGAGTTAAATTGAAATATGCGCAAAGAAACAGCTTTGAAAATAAATGTTTTTAATCGTACATTTTTAATTATATACAATCAAAATGATATATTTACAATAAAAAATAAAATAATCATTATACACTGTTGTAACAATTATCACAAATTAAAAAAAACACTGTTTTACATAGAAAATAAAGAATTTACAACTTAAGAAAGTTATTTAAGGTGCGAAGCGTCAGAAATGCCTAATTCTGACTTCGGCGGCATATTATTTTCGATGTCTTACTTACTTATAATACGTATATCTATAAAAAGTACGGGCAACGAATGTGGACTGACAATTTACTATAAATATATAACTAAAAATTTATTTTACAAACAAAACATCCACGTACAATTGATAATTGCCAATTTCTAAAGTTATGCCTATTTTCATTCCTTAATTCTGAACAAGCAATATTTAACAATCAATTACAAAAATTTGTTATATTACTCACCGTCTTTATTCATGCCGACGCCATAACACTTCTTCAAACGGCAAGCTCGACATTTATTCCTATGAGTTTTATCAATCGGACAACAGCCTTTTAATACTCCTTCAGCGTTACAATTATATTCTCGGTTGCTGTGGACACTTCGTTTAAAAAATCCGGAGCACCCTAAAAATGTGATATATATTTATTAGTATAGATACGTGTACTATTATCATTATTTTAAAGCGAATAATAATACGACAGTGTGTAATTTTATTTTTAGGGAGTTTTACGTACAAATTTATTAAATTAATTATTATTGATAGCAGAAAATAAATTTTCTGTTTGTAAATCTATTTTAAATTAAAATTCTTAATTCTTAAATTATTTAGGAGGTTAGATGTACTGTAGATGTATTGTATATATATATGTCAAGATGAGTCAAGTCACGCGTATCAATATTATCAAAATCGTCAAACTGTTGCTTAGCAGACCTTAGTCGGCTTTATTTTCTAGCAGTTACAAATGTTTTAATATTATAATAAAAATGTTCACTATGAATTGGTGAGCTTTTTAGAGCGAATTATGTGTTTACTGAATATTCACTGATTACAGAGAGTAACTTAATAAATGTAACACAACATAAATTCAAACTCAAATTCAGTGTAATTCACTATTTAAATCAGTGGTTTTTAGTTCTATGGAAATCATTAATTTTACAGTGAAACATCATTATTTCGAATTAAAAATATCAGCATTGGAAGCAACAATTTTTAATAGTACGTAATTTACTGCTTTTGGAGTAAAAATTTTTCGTATCTGAACAGAGACTTTTTTCTATGTAAATTTACTATTGTAAATTTACTTTATTATTCCGAAAATATGAGTAGAATGGAAACTTGCGTTAAATAATTGTTTTAACCGTTAGCTATACAACTAAATTTACCATCGTATAGAATTGTAAATTTTAATTTACAGAATACATTTTAACATTTTTTTATAACATCCGTTAATGGTCATTTATACTTCTTAATATTACGATAATTGAAGATGAATATGCATGTACTGTTGTAACATAAAATAATTAAAATCATCATATCAACATTTTGCATACGCAATTATGAAATATTTTGTATAACAAATTGTGATATAACAAATTGTGTGACTACCCTTTATGTAAGGGGTTAATAAGATAATTATATTCAATGCAGGTATGCAGGTATACATAGAAGGTTTGAACTTTATTTCACAATAATAAGTTTAATAACTATAATGAAACCAATATAAAAGTACGAATAATTTCGATCGAAATAGAGCTTTTTCAAATAACCACTTAAATCTACGATCATTTTAATATATTTTTTAATTTTTATTTTGAAATTAGTACATATTTCCGCAAGCTCCAAAGATTTTCATTTTTTATTGTATAAAATACCGTATGTAAATAACTTAAGGAGAGTATTACTAATTTCCCGTCCTTCTGTTCCTGATATTTTTGAAATTTTGGCTTTGAAATTAGCCAATTGTTGACCAAATAATAATGTAATTTTGACTAGGGGTATCATACATTTTCAACTGCGTATTAGATTTTAAGATTCAAAGCTCAAATGATTTTATGTTTAAGTTGGGCTATCGAAAATTTATCATTTTTAATATTATAACATAAATAATAATAAATTAAGAAATCCAATTCGGTGTCCCAATGTATCATAGAAAAATCCTATCATATAAACCTCGAATCTTAAAAATACATTAACCTGTTTAAGCTGCAGTCTACTCCTGGTAAAAACTTCTCCAGAAAATCGTCAATTGTTGACCAATTTCTGGTGAAAAGTTAACCATGGACGCCAAAGCTAAAATTAAAGAAAAGATTATATCTCTGTACAAGATGATAAAATCAACTTCTGGTAGGTCTTATAATGTAATGTTTATAATAATATTGCACTTGTCATATCTTTGTAATAATATTGCACTTTATTGTTACAAGCATTTCATGTTCGGCATGAAAAGAAGAACATAATACTTTTTACGACGAGCAGTTTAAGAATTCATTTCGATTGAAAAAGGAATTGTATTAACAAATTGTGCAACTTTATTATTAAAACGCAAAACTATTAATTGGACTTGGTGCTTGAAATAGAAAAGTCCGTTGTGTACTCGACAGCTACACATCAATGAATAACACTCCCCTTTTTCCTTCTTAGTTCAATTGTCCCATGAGACTGTATTAAGTGTGGACCGTAAACAAAACTCCAGCGTTGTGTGGAGTCAAGAAACTAAATCTTTTGATAAAATAGCCTAGACTAAAGAGACGTAATGTATACTGAAAATAAATACAAATATAAACAAAACTGATCGCTTAAATATTTTTCAGTGCGCATTAAATATTTTTTTAAGTTTCCAAAATAATCCAAAAATTAATTCTTAAGTTTTAATTATTAGGCTACACAAATTTAGTAATCAATATTGATGGGTTATGTCAATTTCATTTCGAAGTAATTTTTGTCAAACTAGTAAACACACAAATAAATGGATACATAAAAAGTAAAAATAAAAAAGATTGCGATTCGTTTCGTTATACTTAGTGTATGTATTAATTGTAGCTCAATAATTTAAAAAGTAAAGACCTCATTTAAACATTTCTGACGACTTATTTAGATAAATACTAAGATAAGAAACGATGCAGTGAATGTTATCTCTTACAAGCATGTATTATATATAATTAATATAATTATAGCAATAATATAATTCAAGAAAAATTACTTTTAAATTCACAAAAGCTAGATCAAAAGTCCTATGCAAATTACTTTAGACGACGCAATAAATCGAATCTAATTAGTACATATTCGAAGTATAAAAAGTTACAATTATCAATTAAATACTCTTTTTCTTTTTGTTTTGTACTGTTTTTATCAGTTAATTCAGGTTTGTCTCTTTCAAGTAATGACTAATCAAATATTACGGTATTAAATTCTTTTTGCAACTTCAAGGATTTCCCAAGAGATTTTGCATTTCCTGGAAGCATTACGTGACCAAACCCAAACACACAAGGCTCTCTGGTGTTTAACCCAAGAAATCATCCCTCTTTCTGTTCCAAGATGATAATTGACATTCTGAGATTTTTTCCGTTTAAGTCGAGCAATACCAATTACCTGTTTTTGCCTATAACACAGGCTGTATAATTAGGCGAGCTTCTGGCAACTTGTTTTTGGCCATGAAGCTTCCAAGTTCTAAATTTAGAACATAGTTCTCTTCCTTATATAGTCGTGGTAATATTATGGCCTCCTATTATGTCTAAAATATCAAAAGTTTAGTTACAAAAACCATCCATTTTCTGATAGGTATATTCTAGAGAATTTCACCAGGTGATCTGTTGATCATACTGTTACATTAGGTTCTGATTGGTTGTTCTGTCTGGATTATCATACTACAAACATTCGGTAATGTCCTTCTATTAATTTTTTCTTGTATCTTTTTTTTAATTTATGATTGCTTCACTGCTGGTATGTTTGTCATAGACGACATTATTTGGACAATTTATGATGAATTTCTCACATTGTGGAACATTAACGTATCATCAATAATACAATCCACTCATAGCTTCTCTAACAAAAATGTGTACAACTAAGTGTTTAGATGACATCAAAAACTTTAATAAAGATGATTTGAAATTCATCCGCAGTATAGTGTATATAAATCCCGTGAATTCGCATAGTACTATTTGACAAAAATAATTGATTTCTGTAACTGCATGTACGTATTATATTTTGGTCGAGTATTTTCATCGTAATTTCCTAACTGAAAATTATGATGAAAATACTCGACCAAAATATAATGTCGTAGGGAAGAAATTGAAAAAACTTGATCCAGATGTCTGGTTTACTAGAGAGGGATTCAGGTAATTTGGAAAACCCTTGCCTGCTCAAAATAAGCAGACCATAATCGAAAAAGTTAATTTAAAAATGTCCACCATACTAATTACCAGTGAAGTAATGAATAATATATACACATAAATCAAAATCATTTTGTATTCGTTTACAGGATTTGCACCAGACTTATAATTCGTTAAAAAGCTGAAGATGAATTTAAAGATAAAATTTGAACTCAACGCTGAGTAAATAAATTATAAAGCGATGACGAAAAGATTTTGATAATCACAAGGTGTATGACAATACTTGAATGCTTCCTATCTGTAAATTCCTTTGAAATGAATCTTCATTCTGCACAGTTAAGTCGATTGAAACGGGGTGGATTCTGACTTTCCGCACGACACAAAGGATGTTTTTGAAGAAAACGCTGCTGATTCATCTTTTGATGGAAGCAGTAATGTTCATTTACTTATCTATTTAATCGAGTCACCGCGCAATCACAGGTAGTACGAAAACTTTTATCTCCTCATTTGATTCAATATTTAGTCATTCAAATTTTCTTGGAAAAATAAATATTTTCCCTATTATGATGTATTTACAAAAGCTCTTTGGACGAAATAGGGGCAAAATAATTCACTTGTCTATCATTCATAGGTAGATGAGTTTATTGTGCCATTCGACTTTGAATTCTAGTTAAAGTATGATGCTTAATTATTACCAGAATGGGCACTTAGCATAGAGGGTATAATACTCATTTCCAATGTCCAACGTTAATAAAATTATTAAATTTTGTAATTTCATGGATATTATTCTCGTTTCATTCAAAAGTTAATAAATTTATGATTTTACGCAAATTACTGGTGATCTAGTATTGACAGTTACTTTTTTCCTACTCTTGCGAATGAACGTGAATTTTCACTACAGTGAATCATAAGCTAATCCAATCGTATTTAGTAGATGGCCAAATTATGTGTTCATTCAAAAGTCATTAAAATAAGGCCACAATCTTTAAAAAATTACTGGTATTGTAAAAATGAGAGTTTTTTATGTACTTTTATACTAGAATGTGAAATTTTACAATAGTGCGTATAGTATAAGCTAATTTATCTATACGTATATAAACTAAGGTTGTACTAAATTTTATTAGATCGTTTTTCTTAATGTGTCACCTAGAAAAAAAATTCACCAACAATTGGCCAATCGTATATATCAGTTGGACAATCATTGCCCAACCATATGTAGTAGTTGGTCAATCGTTGGCCAGCCATATACAGCATTAGGTCAATTGTTGACCACCTGTAGATAAGGAGTTATTTAGTCACTGTCCAATTGTACAAAGTAATTAGTCTACCGTTGGCCAACCGTATATCATAGTTGATCAACCGTTGGCCAAAGTATAGTATAATTTTTACCAGGTTCTAGGCTGTACAATTCTTCGATGATCCATCAAAATTAAGGCATTAAAAAATATCTTACCATCACAGCTATAGACGCAATAATGTTTTCCTGAACTGCGGTCTCCACATACTACACAAAGTATATCAAGTAATCTGTCTCCTAAATTGAAAAAAATCAGTTTCATTAAGTGAAATTGAAAATGGAAAAATGGAAAAAGTTAAGGTTAGCATGTAATACGTAAGATCATATTTTTCCCATTGAAAACAAACGGAATTGTATTATCGAGGTAATTACTTCTATCGTTGCATAATTTTAAGATTCACGGGAAAAATTCCCAAGTTCAATTGGCTAATGTATGTAAATTTTACTTGGGATTTCTTCTTCGCTCAAGTGTTACCTTGATAGACACGATTAGGAGTATTAAGCGTAGGTTCGCTAATTTTATTATATATAGATAGCGAATTTAAATTTACATAATTAGTCCTATCCCATTGCTACGGGTTATCCTTTACAAATAATTTTGGGTTATTTTCTCAATAATTTGAATTGTAAATTTATTTTATCACTTTTTAAGGGAATACTTGGTATTTTGAGAAATTATTTCTCATTATTTTTTATATATTAAGATTTAAAAATAAATAGCTTTATGAATTTAGTAGAAGACGATCGACAATTATTTATATTATAATAAATTATTTATTATACAATGTCATTGTTATTCTACATGTACAATTTAAATCTTAAAATAAGTCCCTAAATTATATATATTAAAATTTACTTTTTATTAATTATGATATTTTATAATAATATATATATAATGCGTGTATTATATTTTTGTAATATTGGTAATAGTATCTTTTTATCAATAACAAAAAACATTATTATAAAACTGAAAAAACGTTTAATCGCATCAAATTGTCAATTTAGCAGGCAAAAAATAGACAAGAAAAAACTTCGGAAAATGATTTTTGCAAGCTTTAATTCGTTTTCACATTTATTACAAAAAATCACATCGTAGTTGATATGCATATTTTTTCAAATTTTAGATCAACGAATTCATTATTGATGTGAAAACAATTGTTAGTAATTTTGTTAAAAATCTTTAATTGTTACTTTTCTTATTGAATTTTACGTATTTCTAAACATCTTATCGAGCTATTATACCACAGAGAATTTTTAATAGATTAGTCGTTTATTCCTTATTATACACTTTTTTCGTTCCGAATAGTATATTTACAAAAATATGGAATTTACTATATGTGAAAGACAAAACCTTGCAAACTTGCTCTATCTCTACTTTAATTTATATATTTTATTTACACGGTGATTATCAACAATTAATACAAATTTAGTTGGACTTTTACGATTCACAACGTGAAAACGTACTTATTACATTTGCGTTGATTTTAACTATATACAAGCAAATTTAAAAACTTTTAAAACAAGACTTGTTAATGCGCTGATTTAAGAAACTATTAAAGAATTGATAAAAAAATATGTAAGTAAAATGTTATTAAAACATTTATTACCGACAATTTTTTATTAAAAACTAAAATGGATCCTCTATTTTTACGAGAAATTAATTATAGCAAATAATTATATAAAAATAGAAAACCCCTTATTTATTTGAACCTATTGATTTTTAAATATTATCTTCATTTATGGATAAACATAATCAATTAAATAAACACAATTCGTTCAATTAATATTGATTTTTCAAATAAAATTCTTATTAATGTATACAACCACAAAATTAAATCAATCATTAATTAAATTAACTTCGGGTAAATAAACGTAAATCGAATAATTGCCATTCATTTTTTTAAATAAAATTCATATCAATGTACTGAAACAAAATAAAACATCGTTAAAAAATGCAATAAAATCACGCTAATGAAAAGTACATTTATGTAGTCAAATAAATAAACATAATTTCTACAATTAACATTGTTTTTTTTTCAATTAAAATTTTTGTTAATATAAATAAATACTAATTAATTACTACATATACAATAAGCACACTTGTCAAAAATGTAATATTTTGGATAAATAATTATTTATTTATCCAAAATATATCATAATTGAAACACTACTAGTACAACGAACTATACCGCAAAAGAATAAAACACACACTTTAAAAGAAAAAATTACTAAAAATCAACACTTTTTTATAAACATCCGGACACAACAAATTCAGACAAAAGTTAAATTTAATGTTAATACTAACCAGTTCCCATCACAATCAACAGTACACGTATTTAATGCTTCAAGATCGATATGCACTGAATATAAAATAAATACTCATCGAATAACTAATTGAATTGAATTAAAAAATTTAAATTATATATATATAATCACAAAATTACATGTCACTTGTTTTGCACTAGTCACTCTGACAAAATGTCAATTATTCGATATTTCTTTCCCATTGTCCGTTAAAAGTAGGTGTCATATCGCGAGAACAATATCGCAGCAACAATTTAGAGAAAGTTTACATTTTTTAAGGTTATGTCATAATAGCAATGGTATAGAAAAAAAGTCGAATATATAGAGGTCTCCTGACAATTTACAGTTTTCGCAGGACTTACTGACTGACTGACTACTAGTATCTAGTCAGCATAAAATCAGTAGAAAGACAAGTATATCTTACCTCAGTGGGCGGCTCTAAGGCCACATTGTCAGTGGACTCCTTTGAATCCATTGAGCGATACCATTGGCTGACTCCACCCACGCAACTTCTTTGACCAATATCATCCTTTATAGAACATCACTGGGTGTAACGGCCTACGCCCATCGTACTCCACACTGAATATTGTTATATATATATATATATATACAATCTATCTAAGATATAGAAAAATTATACTACCGATGTATAGGCTTATGTAAGGGTGTATAACACCTTTAAGTGAGGTTTGTTCAAATTTTCAATTTTAATTCGTTATGTTAATTGGGTTCATTGATTATTTCATACTGAAGTTCTGAAGATGTGGTATAGCTTTAATTAGAGCTTTGTCTTCGTTGGCCATGACGGGTTTGCTGAAAACGCACTATCCGTAAGGTTCAAAGTGAATTAATTGACCGAATGAGCTGAAAATTGACATGGATATTCTTTGATACATTCTTTAACGTATGGATGTAGACTTTCTTTTAATGAGTAGAAAAACTATTACATTTCATCGTATACATTTTTATCTGCTGATTAATATTGGCAATCCATACGTTGGTGCTTTAAAAAATGTTTCCATGAGAAATTTATGTTAATTTTTAGCTCATTTGGTCCATTAAGTCTCTTTGAATCTTATACGGAGACTCTGAGTTTTCTATATCAATAGTTGATTAATTTATATATCGGAAACATCTGTTGGATTTTCGTTAATCCTCGTCTCGATGCAAATTTGATTTATAAAAGATTGTTTGTGATTTGTATAAGTTATGATAGTAAGAGCAGATTTTATTGCTACACAGAGTTACTTTTTTATTCGAAATTGGAAACATTTTAAAATTTTAAAAATTCTTTTATTCTGGGATTTACATGATTTGAAGATTTTCAAGGACATTCGATTAATTAATTATGGAGGGTTTAAACTTATTCTTTATTCGTTTTTCTTTAAATTGTATATTAAAAAACGTTATTTAATAAGACCTACAAGAAGTCGGCGTTATCATCAGATTTGGAGATTTTTAAGATTCAAAGCTCAAATGATGTATGTATTCAAATGATTATTTTTTATGTAATTTTGCGCTATCCAATTCAACATTATTTTATGCCTCGTTATAGTGCCAATAATTTCATTGGTCTAAAAAAAGTAACAAAATAAACATTTATTTTATTCTGAGACTCATTCAATATATAAATAGTAGTTCATAAAATAATTCATAAAATACAATTCGATATAGCCAATGTTTCATAAAAATATCATCAGAAACTTTAAATCTATGAATCTTAAAAATCCATTACGGTGTTTAGCCTGCAGTCTATTCTTGGTTAAAGTTTCTCTAGAAATTGGCTAACCGTTTCCGAACTATATAAGTTGTCCTAATTCTGGTGGAATTTTTATAAGTAATGCCGAAACCAAAATAAAAAAAATATCATATCGTCGCACAGGTTAATAACATAAACTTCTGGTAAGTCTTTTTAGCACTAAATTTACTAACAATTTACGTACACTTTTTCTACTGTTAATTTTTTATTTTTATATTACTGATTTTTTATTAAAAATGTTCCACAAATCAAAATGCTAACTATATATATACACACGTGTATAATAAATCTAATACAATCTAAAATCTTCATTTAAAAATTCATAACGTAATTCTAATGATACTTAACAAATTGCTTGCGGATACATATAGTACATATAATGTATATAGGAACATATTATACAACAATATACATCGAGTTTAACTGATAATGAGTAAAATACATCTATCTTGATGTATTATGCAAGCTTTGAAATATTTATACTGGCATCCAGTTAATAAGAACATGACAATGGATATTAATAAATTGACTTGTACAGCTGCATTTAAAAAAAAAATTTCTAAAATTTTAATCTTAAATGAAAAATACTTTGCATGTAATTTTGTGGTGTATTAAAATACATTTGTCATTGTAAAATTTTATTATGCAAAACTAAAATACCCTTTTTTAATTAATTCATTTATTCATTAAATCTTAGAAAATATATTGCATTATAATTTGATAAAAAAGAATAATAATTTCTTACAAATATTTTAGTAGTATAATATTACGCTACTCACGATTGGCGTTTGTGCTAAGAAAGAAATATAATGTATTTAAAATTGTAACTAACATTTAGCATATTATCCTTACATTTCAACTTACATTTAACATTTTATCATTCACTATACGTGTAAATAAAAGGTAACGATGGCACGTATAAATAAATACAATAAATAAAAACATGATAATCATTTCATACAGCAAAGATTACTAGTAGGCGCTCGATTAGTTGCCTCCGAACTTGCTCGAGAACTTGCGAGAGAGGATACTCACGGCGAGCCCTCTCTTCTGTACCTGTACGGTATAAGTAAATATCCTCCTGCATATCTAATCAATACGATGAAAAAGCATTGAAAAATAACAAAGACACTTAGATTTATTTATTTTCTTTCATTTACTATTTCAAATCGCAATCCCCTATCGAGACATTTACAATTATACTACATCAATATTAGAATGTAATATTAGTATGTATATTAGTAGTTTTTATTTTATAGGTTTGTCCATTATTTCTATTATTGGTGATATCTATAAATTTTATTTTTTTTATACTAGTTCACATTGATTAACAAATATTCTAGATTATACTTGTCGATTGTAACGAGGTATAAAATTATTTGTCATTATTGTCAGTGCGACACATTGACAACAAAGCAAAAATATGAAATCGCTCAATAAACTAAGAAGATTTAGCAAATTCCTAGAAAATACAGGCCTAACAATATTAGTATTGCAAATCAAAATTGTTACTAGAACAGAAATTATATTTTATGTATATTAAGAGCTTATGCAATTAAATGTAAGAATACTTGCTGCAAATACAATATTACATATTATAGAAACACATTATGTAATTTTATGATTTTATAACAACATAAGTACAAAATATTAATAATAATTTTTACTTTTTCTTTATCGTAACGTGAATTCGACAAAAAATATTGTTCAATAAAGTATCTTCCAATAATATAATATACTTATATTACAATAAGAGATATGCAACGGTAAATGAATAAAATAAATAAAAACAACATTATTTTTTTCAAATTCTTTAAAACATCAAAATCGATATTTTTAATGGTCGCTTCTATCTCGATCCATGTTGGACGTTGAGTATTATATTACTTTCTTCGTTCGGAAGCTTAACTGAGACACCTAAGATATTAATATATCTATGAAAAATTTGATAGTGTTTCCTGGAAAATTCTGTTGGATATTTTTATTAATTATAAATATTTACAATCAAAATATAGTATCGGAAGGATCAGTTTAAAAAATTCAGTGATACGAGACTAATTACTATCTAAGTGTTTAAGGAATTAGTGTTTAAGGAAATTAATACTAATGACGAAATACCAAGAGGCAACTTAGCGAGAGATTCCCGAATCCTATACTCGAATGCGATACATAGTGAAGTTAGCTGTACTTTCTCCGTCTATCCTTATTCTATGACCTGAAGTACGTCAGTTAGTTTAATTTCCATTTCAATCGCCTATATAGTAAATGCAAACACCGCCAGACGGCGTACAGTACAATAAAAAATTCTCGTCTAAAACAATCATCTACATAAATTTATATATAGTCTGGTTTTGACTTTTAACTCTTATAAACAAATAAACAATATAAACATAAGTACATTAATCGGTTCATAATATGAATTGCATCGACGATGAAAGTCTCGTGTATTAATTGTTGATTTTATATATACGTATAAATTTACACGTATTATATACGACGAAGATGATTACAATGGATCATTGTCAGATCATTGAATTTATTCAAATGTTGTAATTACAAGTCTTCTTTGAATTGAATAACAGACTGTTTTACTGTATAACAATGTATATAAAGAGATTATGATCTGACTTTGGCTGGGCTTGCTAAATTAAAGTACTGATTCTTGTTATGAAAAATATTGGTAATTGCAATTACAAATGTTATTTTGTATTCTAAATTTATGCATGTTTAATTGTTTGGATATGTATCTTTTGATCGATTAAAAACAAATACCAGAATGAAAGTTATGCATTTGCATGTTATTGTATGTACAAACAAACAAACTTACAATTATTTCGGAAACTAATTTTCACATTATTTTATTCTTGTTAGTAAATATACGATCGATGGTATTGATCAATCTACTTTCTTTTTTTATCTTGTATTTTTTTTTTCGATATTTTGTTAAGTAAATCAAGAATAAAGGAGTAGACGTATCACAAATACAAAATAACATTGATCGTCAGCTTGACTTATCTGTTGATTTGTATAGATAATAGATAAACAAAATAGCAAAGAACACAATAAATGTTTATTTTAATTTATATGGAAATATGTTTTTTTATTCCCAACTATTTTTAGTGTAGTAATAAATATAAAAATTTAAATTCCTTACTTTAAGGTTTAATTGGGTTAAGTTGTTTAGGATTCTTATGGTAGAAGTGACATAATTGTTTACGAAAAATACAAAAAAAGAAAATTAGTACAATTTGTTATTTATTTAATTTTAGATAAGCTTATATTACTGCAAAATAACTCAAGTTTTGTAATAGTTCATCAAAAATATATATTATTAAAATACTGCAAAAGATCATAAAAAAAAACAACAACTTCGTATAAAACCATGTAATAATTGTTACGTTGTTTAAAAATACTAATAACAGATTATCTTAGCAACTGTTTCTAACACTTTCATTAATGCATATTTGATTGATAGTTATTTTTCTTTTATCTCATACACTTAATATGTATTACAACTTTACATATTAAATAATTTACATAGTTTTTTGGGATACAAATTTGCATGCATAAGTTATGAGTATATAAAATATATAAAATTTAAATTATTGATTACAACAATTAAATTATACGTCTTTGTACAAATAGCTTCTATATATCTATTATTTTTAACTTATCCATTTTAAATAGTAAGGTTATTTGATAAACAGTTTTACTGGAAATTTTATATATTTATTACACATTGAAAACATTTGATTATATTTAAATCATTTATACAAGTAAATCACGATGCATATCAGTTTTATACGTGCAAACATTTAAATTATATTTATCCTAATCATAAAAGTAAGTTCGTGAAACTTTTATATTGATGCTTTAGTTATATGAACTATATACTATATAATATCTAGTATATTTAATAATTTTAAATTGGTCAAATACTGTTTTAAAGATTTGTACTTAAATTGATGGTATAAAAACTATTCAGATTTTTAAAAACCTTATATACCAGAAAATATTTGTCAAAAAGTAACTCAAACAAAACATTGTAATTAAAGTCACAAAGTTAATACTCTGTATTATGAAATAATTTCTTATTGTGGTTTCAAATAATAGTGCTATAGATATTACTAGCAAGCTTTTGTTGAAAATTTTTGAAAAAAAATATAAATACATATTTAACCTCAAATGATCTACTGCACGGAAACGTTTTAGTGATAATTAAATAAAATTGATTATTAACAATGTGTAATTATAAAGTGTCATAACAACGTAGATTCTTTAGTCAAATACGTACCATAAGTAAACAAAAAATAAACATAATATCTTTACATTATAACACATTCTTTGTAAATTTATAAATTATGTATAATAAGCAATGGTTTTAAAATTAAATTTCAGTTCCCAGTATTGTATTGGTTAATAATTAATAATATTGATAAAATTACGTTCTATAAGTCAAATAGTAAGTATAATCTAATTTTTTTTACCTTAGGACCAAAGAATATTATTTTTGTTTATGCGAAAGAATTAAGATGTTAATGTTAATAGAATTTTTTTATTTTCAAAGGTACATTTTTCTCTGTTTTTCAAACTTTCTTTATTAATAAATTTAATTATTTATTAATTTTAAATTTAATACATATTATCAATCAACAAGTACAGTCTGCCAATGTTCAGAATGAAACGTTATGGTTAATTTCATTACTAAAGTCTATATACAAAATAATTTTCTTATATTTCCACGTACTTATAATTCTATTCTTACAACACTTATATTCTCTATCTATCTGTTCGTTGTTCACCTATTTATATTCAGCAGTTTTTGCAACTACTATAAATGTGGAAAGTGTTCTATAAAAATGTTTATTGAAATGAAGTAGCATTTATTATGCATTTTATTCCACTATATATAGTAAATCCTAGTTACAAGAGGAGACTCATTGATGTTTTGTAATTTTTAATTACAAATTTTTTTTTTCATAACTACTTAAAAACATAGATAGTGTATTATGCAGTAATTTGCTACCATCAATAAGAGATGCGCTCCGCGCTTTCGTAGTTTCTCCTTATCTTTATCTGTGAGTAACAGTAACTAAAGTGAGATTTTACCAGGTGATGATAGATTTTTGTATAGGTTATGTCGTTCGCTAAAGTTAAATTTAAAGTTTACTTTTATGTAAGTCTTTCTCTATAAATATATATATATATATATATATATATATATATATAAAATAGGGATTTGATTATTATGCATTATTAATATTGATAATATTGATAATACGCCATTATCAAGCTGGATTAGACAGGTTCAGTATAAATTTTTAGGTTATGTTTGGCGAAGACAGGTTTATAAATTATAATTCGATCATATTTTCATTTTTAATACCTTAAAATTATTTTAAATTAATGCTTATTATAAAAAAATTAACAGAATGTAGAAAATTTACTGATCACGGCTAGCATAATATAACCTTAAAATTTATATTGAATGTATGTATATCCGATTTCAAATTTTATTTTATTGCTCATTAGTATCGTCAAGTATTTAATACGGGAGTTTTCTTGAATCTCATCATATATGGAAATGTAATTATTTATGGTTTATATTATTTAATTTTCCGAAAATCATGAAATCGTTTTAGAGATATATTATTTATCTTAGGTATTTCAAACTATTGAAATATAAATAGAGGTATCAAGTTATTCAAATAGCTGATTGCACAATACTATCAAATAACTATTGTCTATCCCTAAGAAGTTAAATTACACATTCTTGTAAAATTACTGTATTAAAAATTTTATTACAATATCAATAAAATTTATTTAGAGAAATTTGATTGTCATATTAACTTATTTTTTCAGATTCAAAATGAGTAAAATATGTAAAAATTACGATGGCAAAATAGCTGGATTGTATGATTTGGAAGAAACATTAGGAAGAGGTCATTTTGCCGTAGTCAAATTGGCTAGACATGTGTTTACTGGAGAAAAAGTTGCTGTAAAAGTTATCGACAAAAGTAAATTAGATGATGTTTCAAGAGCTCATCTTTTTCAAGAGGTTTGTTTTTCTTTTATTCAATCATAATTTTTTTCAAAAAATTGATGTTCTAATAATTAATCTTAGTGTAATCTAACAATTACTGCCAGGTTTAAGATGTCGCTTTCACGAAAAACACAATAAAAATATAACAAGTTAATTTACCCATTCACACAAGTTTGCGCGAGAGGACGAATGCATCTTATAGTTACCTTCGGTGCGTTATCGCGTCATTTGTTTTTTAGAATAATACGGGTGTGATTATGCTGATTTTTCACAAATTCGAATATTTTTTAAAATTAATTTTCTTTAAAGGAACAAGACAGTTTTAATTCGCAAAAAATCAATATTTTATATTACTTATTTTGATAAGAAATTTTCTATCGCTGTGACCATTACACTAAAAAAATTAATTTTCAAGGAAAAATACTTCTAATGCCCTGCTTATTTGATTTCAAAAATCTTCAAACTGAAAGCTCGATTCAGACCATGTCACCAAAAAATTTATTGATACACTCTTTGAAAATGTAACTCCGACATTCATGTTATGAATAGTGTTTCGAAGGGAATTCAAAATACCATTGACATTTCAAATTAAAGTTGCAGTTATCTTTTAAAAGTGGTATGATATAATTTTTGATACTTAGTGAGTTTCTGGCTAACCTGACTTATACTAGAATCGCTTATTTTGTGCACGTATGTTTTAACTATAACGTAGTATTCTACGTATTTAATTAATTTTAAAATCGATGTTTCATTCGAGGAAGTAACACGACAATTTATAAAACATAGCAATGTTAAGCATATATTATACACGAGTGCTGTACACTAAATTGATACATGTGGATATCTGGGCAATTTTTGTGTTTTTATTCGTTAACCATAGCCAATTATTACCAGAGTATGCTTAAAATATTCATTTATTTTAACAACGTGGATACTCTGATTTCCGTTTCTAAAATAATTTTTCATTCGCGTTTGAAATCAACTTATATGTAATTGAATTACTTCTATTGACAAAAGAAAAACGAATCGAAAATTATGAAAAATCCTAATTGCCTACATCCAGATCTCTTTTTTGTGACCAATTGTTATTTTAAATATTCAATTCAAATTTTCCCTCTTAAACTTTAATCAAAGGAGTCTCGTTTCTTTCAATATTTGATATTCTTTCCTGAACGTAATGTAACGACTGGTTATTAAATATATTTTACCCAAAATTGAAATTGTTATGGACCACAAAAGTGTGATTGTTGTTCAAGTCATTAGACAGCAAACGTAGCAGAAAAACATTGATATTCTACGTTATTAATTTTTTTATCTGCTGAACTTCGATATTGAGCTCCAAGTTTAATTCTTATTAAGAATCTCACTGGGCTTTTCGTTGCCTTTAACCTAGTAAAGCTAAAAATGAATTAGATTAATACAAAATAATCAAATAATTCTTTTGTAAAGGAAGTAACTGGAATTAATATTAGAATGTAATATTCCATGGATATAACAACGGGGTACTTTTATCACATCTATTGAATTAGCCATTTTAACTAAATATTAAGAATAAATTGGAAAAGCCTCTCAAAATGACTAATCTTCAATTTGGCATAGATATGCCCATCCACTCTGCTGTATTTTTTGCCCTTATCGTCTTTTGGAGACACAATGCGTCAATATTAATTGAGTTTTAGTTATTATTCGTATTTGGGGTACAAGGCACATATGGACAAATGTATACATTTCAGTTAATGTTATATCCTTTTTTATAGGTTAGATGTATGAAGCTTGTTCAACACCCTAATGTTGTTAGATTGTATGAAGTAATTGATACCCACACAAAGTTGTATTTAATATTAGAATTGGGCGATGGTGGAGATTTATATGATTATATAATGCGACATGAAGGAGGATTAAGCGAAGAGGTAATTACTGTGAAAATCAATGTTTATTTAATTCTTCTGTAGATAAACTAAATTAACGTAGGAGAACTTAATGAAACATATTGAGTTATTGTTATTTTGTGATATTTTAGGTAGCGCGAGCTTATTTTCAACAAATCGTCAGAGCTATATCTTATTGTCACCGTTTACACGTGGTTCACAGAGATTTAAAGCCAGAAAATGTAGTTTTTTTTGAAAAGTCAGGTACAGTGAAGCTCACAGATTTTGGTTTTAGTAATCGGTTTTGTCCAGGACAAAAACTTGAAACATCTTGCGGATCTTTAGCTTATTCTGCTCCAGAAATCCTTCTTGGCGATAGTTACGACGCACCAGCTGTTGGTTAGTGTAATTTTAGAAATGTTATTACTTTAATACAGTTATAGATTAATTGATAAAAATTTGTATTATTTTATTAGACGTTTGGTCTTTGGGGGTTATTTTGTACATGCTTGTATGTGGTCAGTTACCTTTTCAAGAAGCAAATGATAGTGAAACATTGACTATGATAATGGATTGTAAATATTCCATGCCAAAGCATATATCAAATCAATGTAAGAAACTCATTTCAAGAATGTTGGTAAAAGAACCAGAAAAAAGAGCTAGTCTTCTAGAAATAGAAAAAGATGATTGGTTTTCCGTTGGTGATGACAACTTCAGCGTAGAAGCCATCCCCTTAGTATCACGTGAACAAGTTTCGGAAGAATACCACAATTTTATTATTAGTAAAATGGTTAATGGCAATATAGCTACAAAAGAAGAAATTGTAGAGTAAGTATTTGCTAGTCTATATTGCTTTATTTGTACAGCCATGCATAACTAACTCTTTTTACACAAGATTCATTTTTACACTATGCAGACACATTCCGAACAAAATTTATTGAAATATATTGAAAATAATAAATAAAAGAATTGTATTAATTTCCAGTTCATTAGACAAAAATGAGTACAACCACGTGACAGCAACATATTATTTACTTGCAGAACGAAAACTAAAAACACATGGGAAAGAATTGTTAACGAATATATGCGCGGAAACCTCACGCAATCATTTAAGGTACTTTTTAATTTATAGTTTTCAATTAAGCATTTACTTTTTAATAATGGCATATATGTTCAATTTCTCAATGTGGCTAAAACGGAAGCTACTGTTTGGAAGGATTCGAAATTAGAAACTACAACGTTTTTCTTAATTTTCTCTTTTGCTTTACCTTAGAATTGTTCATAGGACCCCCTTACATTTTTAATGAACACCCAGAAATAAGTTTAAAATAATCTTTCCTCAATTGCCACACTTTTAAAAAAATTTCAAATTGTATCCAAGAAAACATACGACGTATAAAGTAGTATACAAGATAGTAATGCCAATAAGAATATTTTTCATTTACTAGGATAAGACAAATGGAAGATAAGGATCAACTATTTTATAAAGATAACGTTTATCCTCCAAACTTCATAAAGGTATGTACATTTCGTATTTTAATATTAGTCATTATTTACTATTTAGAAAAAGAAAATTGTCATGCGCATTTTAAACGAACGTGACATTCGGAATTTTTAAATAACCTACTATCATTTCTATAATCAATTTTAGAAGGGCAGCTGCTGTAATTAAATAGTTACTATTGAATGCATGGGTAATTTTCAGATATTACATGAGGCTATGTGGGGTATGGCAAGTACTACTGCTATATCTATTGTTCTGAGCTTCTGAGCTTCTGAGCGACTAGTACGATGCGCGCACGCCTATAAATGCGCCTATAGCAACAGTTTCTGCTGTACCCCACGTAGCAAGCGTAATTCTCGACCAATTAGGTTAAAAAATTTATTTTAAACCAGTATGATTAATTTCATATCGTTCTAATCTATACAATAAAACATTTTTCAGAATCCTCGATTACGTAAATGTAGCATAGTACAAGAAGAAGACGAAGACGCTTCGTCTGGAAAAGAAGAAAAAAGTAACAACTCTATCATAACTTGCTATAATCGTCGTGGATCGAGGTCGGAAGGCAAACTATCGCACATTTTACAAGAGAAATTAGGACCTACTAAAGCATTTGGTTTAAAATCAGTTCGAAATCCACATGAAGATTCGTTACTTGAAGAATTAACTAGTAGCAATGAAGTTAAAATAAGTGAGTATAAATCATAAGTTCATCAATGAGAAATCAATTATAATGTTTATGCTATATTGAGATACTAATTAAAGTTGAAATTACAAAGATTTTCCTTTTTCTTCCCTTTTTGTTTACGAATTGTAAATATCAATTCGAACTTTTCTTCGACCTAGAGGGTGTCTCATTAAAAAAAACCACCCAGAAATTTTTTGACAATTAGCGATGTTAAAAAATTATTCAAACAAAAATTGATATTTAAATGACCTTGAAAATCAATCTTAAGGTTAAAACTATTTTAATGGAAAGATGGTGGTCCCCATCATCTTGAAACTGTCGAAAAAATCTGGATTTCTTCTTTAACACGGGATACTCTGTATAAGCAGTATTTTTTATGTACTTTTAAAACAACTTTTATAATGGGTTACCACTGAATATACCATATATTCTAAGACATTTGGATTAGAATTAGAATAAGATAAAACTGATTGCTATTAACAAATTTAAATACAGGTTTTTAAACACTTTTTATTTCTTAAAATAATCGGGAATTAGAAATGGATTTCGCGAAACTACTTAATATACTCTTGTTATACTCAACTTTTACCGTCTGAGTCGATATGCTTAAGACTTAATAAGTTCACTGAATAAGACAAAACCAAGAGTTACTTGCCCTCTGCTGTTACTTTAAAAAGCTTGTACGAAATTTTGACTTGACTAACAATTTTCGTTAAAGCTTTTCTCGAAAACAAATGAATATTTTCGTTCCTAACTTGGTACAGTGATAACTAGTGATCAAATAGTGCCAAGGCAACTAACACTTGGTTTTGTCTTATTCAGTAAACTTATTAAGTTTCAAGCATATTAACTAAGTCGGTAAAAATTGAGTAGATCCCCGTTAACGAAAAAAATTAATTTCTGTCAACAGTTCTGTTATATAGTGTTACGTAGTCACAATATAAATATCAAAGCAATGTAAGATGATAATTATTTATTTTCAGATTACCATTAAGTGATTTTAAGGATGAGAAAGTACACGACGCCATCCTAAGCATGGTGCAGGCACTCATCGATGCTGCGATATTATTGCACGTGATCGCCCTGACCGATTTATACAGCATTTTACTCAATTTATCCACCTTCTACAAAACATTTAGACATTAATTTCTTCTACAAAGTAATTAAACCCAGTCACTTCACTCGTCCGACATAAAAATTTGTATTGAATAAATGGTGATAAGTAGTATTGATTGTAAATACGCATAAACATTTAGCAAATGTATTATTTTAATTTATTTGTTTTTTTTTTAATTTTGATTGCTACTATTGCTTGAAGCTATATATATGATCATAACCTATACATAGCCTGTACATATTGTTTTATATAGAAATGTAAATTTAACGAAATTAAATAACAGCATTTTAATTATGGTAAAAAAATATTTAAAAATGAGGCTGTTGACAACATTTTGTAAATTCGATTAACAAAATAGATTCGGAAATAACATGATGATTATTCGTTTTTTATTTTCTATCATGTAATTTAAATTACATCTATAACGCAAGACGCATTAACTATTACATTATATTTGTATGCAGAAAAAAATATTATGTCAACTTATTTATAAATTATCTGAACTTTATAATCCTCATTAGATGGCTTTTGATTAAGATTAGAATTGGTTTTTGGTTTATCGAAATGGCAAATTTTCGCATGCCTTTATTGCAAATCGTTGCAGAATAAAATTATTTTTCTTTATATTGTGTAAATCGGTTACTGAATGGAAGACACCAATTAAAAAAAAAAACAAAAACCACAGAGTTCTAAATTTAATTTAACAAGAACCAAGTAAATATAAAAATGCAGATAAAATTGGGTTGTTTAATTTTTTCACCGAATTCTGAATCGTCTGATTCTTCAAACAAATTCTGAATTATGTTATCGTTTAAACCTTTTTTTAACTGGCGGCTTCATCCACTTAGCCGCTAAACTATTGTATATAGTTTAATTCGTGCAAATCTACTAAAAATGAGTCAAAATATTATAAAATTGTAACAAATTTTGTGCACATTATTGTTGATATATTAAGACAACAAATCAAACCAATATTTGATTCTTATTTATATTAGTTTAAAAGAATTATAACGAACTAATAATGATAATGAAAAATAATATGAATTCATCTGAACTATATACATTGTGTAGGTAATGAGAGTTATTCAAGCACTCGAGGTATACTAAGCAGTGTGGGGTACAAAAAGTTTTGCTTGTATATCTGGCTACACGGCTACTGAGTCATCCATAATTAACTTTAATAACGTCGAACTTATAAAGTTTTTGAAAGTTGATATTATAATTATCCAGAGTTCTCTCGAAACTATGGTTATTTGCAATACATTGACATCCAAAATCTGGAAATTGTAGCTTATTTTTCTAACTTCATTAGTAAACTAAAAAAATGAAAATTACCATAAGCGGACTTACTTTTAAACTATTTTAATTGTATTTTTTGGATTTATGGAGTTGAAACTCAGTGTGAGCGATTTGGAAAATAAATGCGGTAGATTTTATTTGCAAAAAGTACTTATTAAATACTTTGTTATCTCCATTTCGTTTACCTTTTTAAAATGTACCCCTGTGAGAATAAAATGGGGATTAATCGAAATCCGAATTATAAATAATTCTCAGAAATTTCTTTCAGATAATTGTCAGAATAGGAGACATTACTAATGTTTTAAAATGTTTTTTTAAGTAGAAGCTGTGGTTAAAATATGATAAAATAAATGATATTCGACTTAAATACTGCCACATTAAATTCTCTGAGAATAAGGTACTGCAAAAAATGAACTGTTTGAAACTGTATTGATCTAGTCTATAAGTATCATCGAAAATTATGTTTGTTAAAGTGGAAAGTACAGTCGACAAGAGTGTGAATCGATCGCACAACGTTCCCTGTTAAGACAACTTTTATGATTTCATAAATGTAGATGTTTGAGAGAAAAACCTAAAAATAAATCAAATAAGTTTTTGTAAATAAATCGATGAACTTAGGATTTACAAATAAAACCTAATGATAAGATATATTATGTATCGGCATCTTTTTCCTGTAGAAAATCTACAAGCAACAACATGTATCGGAAATTTAATCTCTCATCCAATGTAGTTTAACTGCATGAAGTAGCTAAAATTCAAAGATCCTAACAACCTGCTTATAGTATGTAAACATATTTTTATGTTAAAATATGTTGATTGATGTTAAGTTAATAAGTATTTTCTGATGTAAAATATCTACTACGTAAGGTTTTTGATATAATATATTTGTTTACAGTATTTATTTGTTCATTAGGTACATATGTAAATCACATGTTAATTAAGTTCTAAAAAAAATTGTTGTTTCCAATAAGATGAATAAAAAATTTAAAAATAATAATAATAGACCACATGGGATATTGAGTGAAATTGAAAACCAAATTAAATAGAACTAATATACATATTTTATATTATAATCATTCATAATTACAATGACGCATTTTTTTCTTTTTTTCATTAAAATTTTTCAAATGACATCGTTCTATTATACATAGGCTGGTGACAAATTAAGCGTCAAACGGGATATCACATTATTTCTTAAATTAGTACGCGTAGAACGCGAACTCTTGATTATTTGAACAACCATCAGACGACAATCGTGGCACACAACCATTGATATTCCACGTAAACGATCGTTATTAATTTCTTGATCTGCTGGGCTGCGATATTGCGATCCCAGTTTATTTCTTATCGAAAATCTTGTTGGACTTTGCGTCGCCTTTAAACTGGTGCCACTGAAAATAAATTAATAATAAATAATATAAATTCTACTAACTTCTTTTACAAAACAATTATTTCAAGATTTTTTATTGATTTATTATTTGTACCCCACTGGATAGAAAATGGGGTACCTTTGTCACATTTCTCGAATTAGCTATTCTAACTGAATATTTACAATAAATTGAAATAAAGTATTATAATTCTATAGTTTAATCTTTTACCGTCACTTAAGATATGTTTTAAACGTACTTTACATAAATTTCGAGGTAATTTATTATAGATAATTTTAAGAAAAATTAGGATTTTTTATATTTTAATTGGAAACCTTATTTCTGGAACCACCTCGATACTAAGGAAAAAAGTACTATTCAAATTTATTCGAGAACATTTCCGTTGAAAATTATACAACTAAATGTACTGATCCAGCCTACCGTACACGATAAAGGATTCATAAAAATAATTGATTCTGGTCACAAACTTCTATTGGAATTTATCAAATTTAATTGTAAATTTGCAGTGTAGTAAATTTTCGTGCGCAAAGTCAAAAAGTCAGTAATTAATATTCAAATTGAATTTTGACAGTATTATACATAATTTTTAAATATATACATGTATTCAAGTAGTAAATACCTTCTTTCGCGATTAAAACGTAGTGATGTTGGATCATCGGGTGTATTTTTTAAAGATATATTTGGCGTTATGGATTTTTCAACAACTTTGGCTTTGTCTGAAGATTTAGCTAAACCAGAATTATGCGTTTCAGGATTGTGGCGTTTAGTTGCTGGAGAAGTAGGCGCAGAACCGAAACTCCTGTTACACTTTGACCATGAATTTTTCATGACATCTGAATCAGACTGTACCGATGAAGGTGACATAAGCAAACCTGGAGATAAAAGCAAAACTGGCACTTGTGCAAAATGTTCCGTAGGGATTTTCATTTTCGAATAACATTTTACACAAACTGTCCTTTCACACAGTCGACATCGTTGACCCCAAGGGCCAAGTATACCAAAACGGGTTTTTAAACAAAGGAAACAAATTCTTCGTTTCTCCACATCTTCTTTAACACATCCTTCAACAGGAAGTGATTCTAATTCTGCTTTTGTCAATACATTTCGTATATGTACTATTTCTTCGAGAGTCAACGAAAGTCTATCTTCAAGGAGCATTTCATTTAAACAGTGGTGCACAGCCTTATATAAAAAAAATAATTATTTTAAAATACTATTTCTAAAATCATTTTAAATTGTATTCTTAATTAAACATTGCTTATCGTTGGTAAAAAACATATTAATTAACATAGCTTTCACTTAATTAAAATATCATGTAAAATAAATCGAAAAAGGACTGAACATAACATGAACAAGAGAATAGTATTAAATTATATAGTATTTAAATGTAATAGAATACTTTTTCATCTGACGTCTCGTTAGATGTCGAAGTGTTACTCCTTTCAATACTATGTCTTGGCTTTGGTACAGGTTTCTTCTTAATAGAAAATTCAGGATTAAATTTTAGGCTTTCTTTTGAAGATTTCTGTTGCAAATTCTCAGCTGGCTCGTCTTTATAATATTTACTAATATTATTTAATTCGATTCTATGTTTACGAGCTGATACTCTCCTTGAAGGGCACTGCGTTGCTAAATCATAAGCTGCAAAAAAGTATTTCTTTATTTTCTAGTTTACAAAACAAAATCTTGCCAAAAACCAACAATTCAGTTAAATTATTTGTTAAGGAGGTATACATTTGCAGTTACCCAATGGTTGGCCAAATTATACGTATACGGTTAACCATCGGTTGGCCAATTTCTGGTGAACGTTTTATCGGGGGTAACCCTACTGTTTGAATTGCCTGATGGATTTTCACGCCATTGTCGGTTATCGAATAGAAAATTTATAAAATGTGTCATTATGGTATAAATAATTTAATTTGAGAAACAGCAACAAAATAATGCTTTCTTTTTCATTCTGAATCTTATTAATAATATAAATAGTAATATGTTAAAAAATTGCAATTCAATAACATAATTTGAGCTTTGAATTTTAGAAATCCATCAAGCTGTTCAAACTGTAGTCTACAGGCTACAGCTAATATTTATATCTCTGTACAGGATCATATCATTAACTTCTGGTAGATTATTTAATTTGTTGTTACAGTCATTGAATGTTGTTGCAGCAAATACGTGTAGAGCCCCCTTAAAGGTACATGGAAGTCAAGCAGCATCATTATAGTGTGATAAGAATTTTATGTTCACCACACATATATAATTCACGCAAAAAATACGTATTCTCGTTTATTTATTATTTAGGTTAATTTCAAAGCTTTTTGAGGTGAAGAAAGAGAAAACCACTGAATGAATCATCTCGTTAAGTGTAAATACGATTTTAAATCTACGATTATTAAGAAAATTTTTTTTTAATATTAAAAATGGTTATACCAAATATATTTTTCATATTGATTACTAAAAACATATGTATAATATGAAAATATTAAATCAGTACAAAAAATAGTTACTTACATTCAAGTTGAGCGTCGCAAAATTTGTGATATTCGTGTTTCGTTAACTGCAACCCTTTATTGATTTCCCATATATTACTACGACTAGATGTATGATCAGTTTTATCAACATCCCTCATTCGTCTTTTCAAACTTTTATGATCTTTCTCACTAGCATCTTCCAGATTAGAAATATCATCTTCATCGTACTCTTCATCTTCATCTAACTATAAAATTAATCGCTTATAGTAAAAGTTCTATATTGTTAGTATAGCATAGTTTGTAAAAATGCCATCATTGTTTTCAAACCTTCAGATCAAAGTCAACAGGAATCACTTTTCGCATATTACTGGAAGTTGCGATTTGCTCTTCTTTCCTTAAATAATCATCAGTTGCATGCGTGTCTAAAATTTAAAAATCAAATTTATAATAATAAGTTTATTTTAAATATTTGCAAAATTGTCGAATTTAGAGTTTTCACATTATCTAGGATATACAACGCCGTTTGTAATCAGTTCAAAATGTCATATACAAATATTTCTATAAAAATTTGTTTGCTTTGATTGTATCTTTTATCTTAAAAGCCGTATTTTTTAATCAAAATCTTTTTACTTTGTAAAATTTATATCTCACGCTAAGTATAAAAAGATTATAAAAAACAATACAATTAGTGAAAAATTACTGCTCATTATTTTAATTAATCGTAAATAATACTAATAATATTAATAATAATAATACGTATGTAAAATTAAAATTCGATTAAAAATTTTATACTTATCGCCGGAAAATATTTTTGATAAATGTGTATCTACAGTATCATAGTACTGGTAGTGACTAAATAACTCATAAAATAAAAAAATTTAATGTAACCAATAGTATATTCATTCATTGTATCAGTAAAATACGTCATCGTTTCGTAATATTCAGAAAAAGAAAACATTAAATATTTAATTGTTCCTCCAAAAAGAAGCGTCGAAATAGAATAATTATAAGTCGTAATTTAAAAAAATATGAATATTGTATATAACGCATTCGTCTTATAATACATTCTTTAATTTCACTATTGATTGGACAACTATTGTCAAGAGAATTGGAAAATCAGAACATTAAAGAAGAAAACATAGGTAATAAGTCTGTTTGTGAAATAATTGTAAATTTTAATTGCTAATTTTAGACACTTTCGTTTTTATACTGTCGTTAAAATGTTAACATGAATTATTAATTATAAGTTATTAAGATTACTGATTTACAAGTATTTAAATTACTTTAAAACCTACGAAGTATTTTTAGTAACATATATATTAAAATATATTAATAATATGAACTAAAAAAGAATATTCAATCTCGCAGTAATACCAACTTTTTTTGTGAATGAATTATAAATTTGTAATCCTAATTTTTAGATACTTTTAATTTTTACCAAAATTCTTTAAATTACGTAAAAATCTACGAAACATTTTTAATTAAATATTAATTATCATCTGTTCGAAATATAAACTTAAAAAAGAAAATTAAAAACTTATCAGGAATACCAACATCAGCTATCTATATAGATTACAAAATATGAAAAATATAACTCGTTAGTATTTACACGATTGTTTACATCTGTATTTCACAATAAGATAAATTCATTCAACAAATAAATAATATTTTTTTCTTCGCCACAAAAAATATATTTCATTCAATAATAAACATTCGATGTAAAAAATATCCAAAATGACTTCTACGCGAATCTAATTATATCGAAACCACCAATTAATCCAATCTATAAACAATTAAATAAAACTAAAAATAAATATTAATATACGCTTCTTTATAGGTTATACAGAACACGTCATCAGCTTACCACTAGTAGCACTACGTTTCAGTTTATAACAATTATCTTTTGTTTTGCGCGGTTGATGTGAACTTTCGGATTGTTTATTCTCCGTTTTCGACCACTTTTCTTCGGAATTTTCGTGAACGCATTGTGGTACAACCTCTTGTGCAGAATCTTGCTTTTCAATTTGTTTAGCTGGAAGAACTTCTCCGAGAACGATTCCTCGTGATTCACCACCAACAGCGAGTAACATTATAACTATTTTTTAATAATAATTTTATTTACTCTTTAACAAAATACACTTGTCAAGTTTATGAATGTTCATATTTTTTTATTTTGACACACTTCACTTTTGATTGAAATATTGTTCTTCGATAGTTAAATTTTGGTATATTGTTGTTGAAATATCGATAGAAACGTTTATTTTAATTTCGAAATTATTTGTTTTATTATAAGTGTATATTATTACAAGTACGACTGGCTATCATACGATCTTATATGTATTGATCAAACCATTACTGAAACAAGGTCTATACCATTCGAATACACGACTGTTCCCTTTTCTTTCACTGCTTCTGCGCAAAACGAGCGTCGAACTGTGCGTGATCAATTTCAAACTTGACCGTACACGATTAACACGAATAACACGATTATATTATAATATTTGTATAATTAAAGTAAAATGCAAGCTTAGCAAGTTTAATTAAATGTCTTTGAGCATATTCATTATCGCTAAATTGTTACGATACATGGATTTTGTTTAGAAATCATTTTATTTGCAAAAACGACTTTTTTTAGTATTATTATTAGTTTATTGAAGCTTATTTATTTTAACTAATTTTTAACTAATTTTTGCAGTTCTTTTTTTCTTGTTATAATAATTTAAATTGTTTATAAAAAACGTGTCTTAAAGTTTTTTAATTTATAAAAAATACTTTTAAGTTACTATATTACATAAATGACATTGGCAGTTTCATCGAAGTCCAAAAATAAAATATTTTATGATAAAATATTATAATTCTTTTATAAGCAAACGTTTGACGAAGGCGAAGTTTTTAATAAAAAATAATTATACTTTTACGACATTTGTTGGATTGGATTAAGTTAATGAAAAAGAATTAATCGATTATGTTTAACTTAGCAGTTAATTTGACGCGTTTCTCATTTGCGAAAATAATGTCAAAAGCACACCAAATTTTTCAGTAAATTGTTTTAATTAGTATGAAACAATTCGCTGAAGAATAAAGTGTATTTGTTGTCTATTATTATTATAGACTGCATAGTTATAAATTAAAATGTAAAATAATTATGAGGTGATGCATTTTATGTTAATGCTATATACTGACACTAAGTTTGTATAAATAGTACTATTTTAATAGTCCAATATTCTTGTGAAAGATTATATCGATTTACACGAAGCAAAATATTCTAAATAATAAAACAAAAGTAAGAAATATTATTACTTTTGTGCTGTTAACTTTTCAGATTTCTCTTACATTTTATTTAATATATTTTTTATTATCCATATTTATCGTATACTTAAGTCATTTCTTATGATATGGCTGATACCATGAATATAATAAAGTAAGGTGTATCGGTGTTTTAACTTTGGTATGCGTTGATACCTACTATACTGGTAATATATAGCGCTTTCGGTGTACCCCTGCAGAAAAATCTAAATCCAGCGAAAGTATCAGGTTTTTCACCAAATCTGACCAAACAGAACGAAGCGAAGGTGGGAATATTCTAAAAATATTTTTTAATCTACTTATACACCAATGATCGAGTCCGTAACTCTTTTAATCAGTATTTATAACGACTTAAGGATTAGTAATAACGTAATTTATCCCAATACGTAACAATTAACAGAGAATTTACATATATGACACCAAACAAGTAAAAATCAATTCCACTAATTCTATAAACGATAAAAAATGTATTAAAATACACTTACCAAGATCTAACCAGAAAATGTTTTGATCGGTTGTTCTTTGGCTTCCAGCAGGTCTCAAAGGCTTTGGTGGCCTTTTAATACTTTCCATCAATAATTCATGTAAATTATATTCTTTTTTTAATGGTGGCAATACACGATCCGATGCCTTAAAATGACATTCATTTTTTAATAAAAATAAAATGATTTCTATAAAAAAATTTTAAATTAATGATTTTCGGGACATTTTATTACAATTACCTTTTTGAGCTGTGGTTTACTTTTTACAAATTCCAATATTGCCGAAAATGTATCTTTCTCGAGACGTGACGTAGAATGAGGAATATTTTTTAAACAATACCTGCGTTGCCGAATATCGTCCAGTAGATTTTCACGCTCGGTTAAATCACATTCATTTTTTATTCGTGATAAGTACGATGACTGACTTAAATTATCTGTATTTTCTAAACCCGACGTTCTATTCTTCTTTAGCTCATCGATCACTTGGCCCCAAAATCGAACCTGTAACATGTTATAGAATTTTCGTTCAAGATCGTACTTTTCAAACTTCATATTAACATGAAAAAATAGTAAAACAACAATTGCGTGTAATTTTTACGCAATCTCAAACGTAAGGCTAGACCCATGCTTTCTAGTATAGTACTATTAAATATGTAAGAGGTTTCGTTATTTACAGAATAAAAAATACTCGTGCTTTAAAATGAAAGAGGGTGGGTCTGATTTGAACGCTGAAAATTACACAAAAAATTAAGTCATTTTTTCTAGACTACACGAATTTTCAGTAACAAAATGTTGTGGCTACGCATTTTCGTTTCAAACTTAACACATAGTAAATAGATAGTGCCAAGACGAAGATCAGCTATTAATTTTGCGTTATTTATTAGACGACTTATTAACATTTAAACCTTTTTCTATCGCAGTTTTATGAGTTTCTTTGGATTAATTTTCTAATAGAATTGTCACTTAATTATTTCATACATCATATTGATACATGTGATTAATTTAATAATATTTCATTATAATTAAAATTTCCTAAACTGATCTTTCTTATTTCTTTGACCAATTAATAAGTTTCTGTTATTCTCAGTATTAAACTCAGTTTCACCCCCTTAACGATCCAATCTTCGATCACAAATAAATAAAAAATAAAAGTTATTGTATATAATTTAATAAATAATAAATACAATAATTAATAATTAATCTAAATAAAATAATTGAAGTCGGGAAAGGGGAACTACTTGAATTAATAAGATTGAATTCGATATTTTTTAAATGGAACTAAAAAGACTGGACATATGCCGGTCGGCCTTAACTACGCTTTTGTAACTTTGCAATAGCAAAATTGCCCATTGAAATAGTGAACACACTTTTTATGAGTAAGAAAATTTTACAAAATCATCAATACCTGAATAGCTCTCCATATTCTCCCATCAGCCTGAAAAGATATGTCTCGTTAGGTATTTATGTTAGTTCGACACAATAAAAGCCAGCGAAAATCGATTTGAATGGCATTTTCACTGTTCACATGTCCAATTATTACTTATTATTAAAAATAATTTTTTTTATAAATTAATGTACTTCAATCAAGGCAGGGACATTTTTATTTTTATTTTTTTTACTTTTGAAATAACGTGAATAGATTTTTAATCACGTTTGGAGACATTGCATTTCTTTACTGTTGGTATGCGTTAAAAAGTATAAATGTATCTAATGACTGTATCAATTGTAAAGCCAAAAAAGAAGTAGTTACCGAATCAGTAGATTGAATGCTCGAGTCCAACATTTCAGAATCCGTCATCATTTTTGATTGAGCAATTTTCTGCTGGATAAATTCTGCTGAAAAACTTGACATCTCTATTGCCTCATAAACCAAACAATGTATCACATTTTTATAATAACTATCTGCTTCGCTGATATCTGTTGTTGCTAAGTTATTGGTACACATCTAAGACAAAGTGAAAAATGTGTAAATAATAATTAAAGCTTTAACAAATTTTTTTTTCAAATTCGTTTTTAATATTAAATCCCAAAAGGCAAAGAGGCAGTATTAAAAAACGCTTTAAGCGTAGGAATTAGTGGATGACTCTAGAGACCTATTTATATATGATGAGGAAAAAACCAAAGGAGAATTTGTTACCAAAAATTACGCAAAGCATCCCAGACTCGGAATAATTAATAATCTCCAAAGATCACCAAATCTAAACTACAGTAAAAATATGATGCGAACTTATGTGAAGTATTCGCTGGTGCCTGGAACCACTTAGAATATTGAAGCTTTAAAAATAAAGGTTTCTAAAAGAACTAACGCCCCTTACCGAGACAAATTCTAAATTTTATTCGGTTTATCTCTCGGTATAAATAAGAATAATACATACAGGGTAGAAATAAGATTATTAAGAAAAATTCTTACCTGTAATATTTGATTAGTGATACGTCTACCTTGAAAGTATATTTCTTGATTGCCTTCATTTTTTTCAACATCTTCATCTTTTGTGCTAATTGGAGTATCTATAATGAATATTTTAGTTTTTAAATTTGAGAATTAAAATGATATTACTTTGAACTTATAAAAACTACATTTATACAACACCTAACTAACCTGAACTTAAATTCGTCATGTATGATATAAGACATTGTAATTCTGGTCGCAAGGAAATTTCTTCCTCTTCGCAAAGGCCATAATCTAATGCATTGAATAATACCATACCCAATGAAAATACTGCATCTTTTTCTGTAACTTTCTCCGAAGTTCCTGCATCTGTAATAAAACTCTGTTGAATTTTATACCTTCAACTATGAACGAAGAATTTTGAGTGTATTTATGCTTTACAATTATAATTGTTTTATATTATTGTGATCATTGCTGTAATCCACAACATATCAATAAATTTCTATTTTATTTTTCGCAGTGTCAGTTCTTCCGGTAAAACAGACCACCAATGTTCAAATCTTTTTGACGGAACTGAAGGTAGAAAACGCTGTATTGCTTTAATTGAAGAAATGGGGTACATGTCGTTCATATAGAGATACTGAATGTACCCCACTACTAAAAATTATTTTAACGTTTAACATTATGTAAGAACTCGTAAATTTGGGCACAATGGTTTATTTGAAATATTTCAATAATGATTATAATAATATAAAATACAAGCCTTAATATATTTGGAAAGAACATACCTTGCGATGATTCTAAAGCAATTTCGCCATTTCTATACAGCAGAATTTGTGAAAATTCTAACACTTTATAATAAACATTTGATTGTTCAAAAAACTTTATCGACTGATAGCATATGGCCCAAGCCTGTTCTTCGTTAATTGGGAAATTGAAAAGTTCGAGTATATCCTGTAAATTAATATAATCCTGCTCTGAGAAATCATTCGTTTTACTTTTATTTTGACTTGACCCATTTTCGTTGAAAGTTACAGAAAGCGACTGTTTATTTGTATTTATTTCTTGTGAATTTCCAGCCTCCATATAACTTCTGTAGAGTATTAATTTCTTGAATAATCATAAAACTGGAACAAAGAAATAATGTGGTATATATTAATCAACGTTTTAAAGGAATAATCTAGTATGACCTCGCTAATCTCTAGGTGTTAATTAGCTAATTTTTTTAATTTTCTTAATCATATTGCTATCAGCAATATAAGTTTAAGCAAATGAACGAATAATGTACTTTACAGAATTTGAAAATAATCAACCGACTTTGTGATAGTTTATTTAAAACGAATTTTTGTGAATGCTGTACAAGTTAAGACAAAATTTATTTTTAAAATATCGAATCCTACGATCCGGAATCTTAAATATCGGAATACCGTTCCAAAATACTAATCATATCTAAAGATTAAATTAAAAAATCTTAAAGATTAAAAATTTGTTATGTATATGTCGGAGTAGGTCTGTAAGGTATATAGTGTAAAACAGATCCAAAATTATTAATAAGAGAATGTAAGAGATAGTTTAATCGAAAATTCATATAAAACCTCATTGGTAGTAAAAATTATGAAAAATTATGAAAAATTACAAAAATATTTGATAAAACTCATTGTAAAAGATACAACAAAGATTATTATTTATGGACCAACCAATTTTTAAGGTTAATATTTACTATACAAAAAAACAATCTACGTGACTTTAAGGACCCTTAAGGAAATGTCGTTACTCGACAATGATCTTCCGTTAGGTATACTTTTATCTATTTAGTAAAAATAAATTAAAATAATTTTATGATTATTATCCAAAGAATCCGTATAATACAATAATGACATTATTAATGACACAACGAAATGACGTTCATCTACATTTTTAAAAATTTTGATTTTTTATCAATGGAATAATTAAGAATACACGTTTTGTAGCCAATCGTTATAAACATTTTCCATTATAACAAGAATCATTAATTGTTAACTTCTAATTTTGACTTCCCAATCGTTCGATTACCATTATTTATACTATAAAAATGATATTTAAATTTTAGGTTAGAAAATTCTCAACAAATCAGTATGTTTTCGACTTCCTCAAAATTTTTTTCGAAATTTAAGCTGTCTTTTTACTGCTGATCAACAACGTATTCTTTCATAATTTTATAAACATTTAGAATTAAAAAGTATCATGTATTTTTATTGATTCATTTTTAATCATTTAAATTTTTTAGATAAATGTTCTACCGTATGCATAGTAACAGAGGGACAATATTTTGGGATAAATTATAATGTAGAGGTATAAATTTGTACTTTTATGAATAAAATGAAACAAAACAATACGACTTAATCTCATGTTTCTTTAGTCAATCAACCCTTATACCTAAAATGAAGTGTTTGCATGAGAGTTATCGTTGAAAATGTTTATGTACAGAAATACTCGATTGATTTGTAAAACATGCGTAAATGTGATTGATGCTCATTTTACGGATTAATCGCACAATTGGTTTTTTGGGGGCTAATAACATTACAGTGCTTCTAACTGTTGTGAGTGCATTACACATGCATAGACATAACATTAAATAGTTAAATCATTAGTACCTTTTTTGTAAACATTGGTTTACAATAGGTTGTAAAGTTGATTAATAAATTTTTAACGTTCTTCTAAGTATATTTATTACGCATGTAATGTTTCACAAGTAACAAGTACGTCAACAATGTATAAATTGTTTTACAACAATATTAGAAATTCATTTTATTTCAGACACATTTACATTTTTCTTTTATTATACATGACATATCACTCTCGATGTAGCTTCAAATTCGTTCCCTAGAGAGAACTATAAAAATAACGCATTATGTTTTATGTACTGAAATGAATTAACTTTGCTTCATAAAAGTTTACTATTATTTCAAAATGTTATATTTTTTATAATATTTGGATAGAATAGATTTTAATATTCATTGAATGTAACTCTAATGTAAATATATGTTCCAATAACATATTAAATATTTCAACATTCTTATAGCTTTCTTCTAGAAATCAAATTTTCAATTTTTAATAAAATAAACTTTCAACTGTAATAACTTTCTATTAAATTATCTTAGGTTATAATACTATACAATAATACATTTTTTATTCCCTAGAACAACGAATACATAGAGTGTATGTCATAGACTAATACGAAATAGAGTATTGATATAGGAGGTTGAAAGTTGAACTAGTGAATCAGCTGATCTTTGTTGGAAACCAACTGCGCAGAAAATGCATCAAACAGCTAACTTCACAATAAACCGAATCGTTTTCGTTTAGTTATAATTACGACAATTTAGGATTTACATTAATTCGATAAGTTGTAATGTAATGCAATGTAAAAAAGATATGAAAAAAATATTACGTAAATAAAAATTGTAACTACAAAATAAATTATATATTATGTAAATTAAGCCCTTGGGGGTAGTTGAAATAAGATGTTACGTATTATACTTTGTAAAAAATGAATATGTAAAATCCAGAAGTCACTAATACCTTCTGGAAGATAGACATAAGATATGCCATTAAATAAATTTAAAAAAGTAATGTCATTGTATTATTGTATATATCCTTTTTGTCAATTGGATTCAAATTGAATAAATACGCTACTTTTAATAATTCATTGAATTTTATGAACATTGCGAACTCTGCGATAAATAAGTCTGGTATGCCACCTTTATCACCTATAACTAACAAAGAAATGGATTACAATTTTTTAAAGACAGTTTTTATAATAAAGAAAAAATCTGTTATATCCTAGTCACACCCCTTAATGAATATAACAAAGAAATATCTGCTAATTTTATTCTTTTTCATACTTATAGATTTATTTTATAACAAATGAATGTAAAATCTATAAAATAATTCAAATAATATAGTTCAACAAGCTGTTTAATACAATCATCAGTACCGTGTCAAGTTATTTCTGCCACTGAAGTTAGTCACGGAATTGCAAAAGAAAAACTTTAGTAATTATAAATGTGAATCGAAGTTATAGATAAAAATATAAAAAAATATTTGAATGATTGTTATTCATTAGTTAGTTTTAAACCTAAATCCTAAATTTCTACGTAACTCGTACTACCAGCGATGAGGAGATCTCCTCATCATCTCTGGTACTACCAAGAACGGAGCGAATGAATACCAACTGTAAAGATGAATATATAACTACAGATCTAACATTATAAATTGGGAAGTGACTAGTAAATTATAACTATAACATATAATTTTACGTTGCTGGTTTTGATATTTCAAACAAGTGCCTGCGAATGTACTCTATATAATGATAACGATCACACAGGCGATTGTGTACATAAAACAGAAGTTGGAAAATAAAACCTGAAATACCAACAGTGATTAAAAAGTTTTGCATATTTGTTATCACATTTTTGTGAATATAAGTCCGTGATTTAATGAAATAAGCTCGGCTTTTGGTTTAACATATTGTAAGATATCATTGTTATTAAAAATAGCCGATATCGATATTGACATAACAGAATATTGTTATTGGATACGAATCACTACAAGAAGACATAAGTGCTCCAGCATAGAAATACAGTGAACAGCTAAAGGTGCATATTTTTAATCATCACTGGTTGTAAAAGTTTCAACGATGACAGAGTTTATATCAGTACCTTTAAAAAAGCCATCCGATGTTGACATAATAAAACCTCTGCATAATGTTATTAAATCAACTTATTCCGTTGCATCGAACCAAAAGGATTATTTAGAATGTATTACAGATTTAAGCAAGTTACGTAAAAATGCGTTATGGAGGGCTTTTGAAAAGTACGAAAGTTCTTTGGAAGTTATTTACAGGTAAATAGAAAAAATTGAAATCTTTAGAATATCTATCTGAAGATTCATTTTAGTTTTAAGTAGGTAATAATCATTTCTTAATTAACGTTTATACTAGAATATACTTCAACTATGAAGTATTATCATTTTAAAGCGATGAGGTCATCTCAAGTGTTTTGAATCAGTTAATTTCTGACTCAGCCTAAAGTAGACTTCTATATATAACTGTATATAAATGTTATAAAGAACAAAATTATACTCCAAAGTTCATTTTCTATATTTCCAATTGTAAATAATTCATAACTGTTCGTTCATATGTTCTTTAAAAAATAAATATTCTTATTTCGATATTAATAATGTAGCTTTTCTTTAGTATGTATTTGCATACAGTTAAAATGTAGTTTTATTACACAATGGATCAGTTGCCATAGAGTTTTTTAATGAACTTTGATTAAATGATTGTTTTCTGCAGATTTCTGAAGTTTTGAGGTTAGAATATTGCAAGATTCAAGTTAATGTCATATCATCTCGAAAATGCATTTTACTTGATTTTCAAGTAAAATGCATTTATTATTTACATGTATTTAGCTATTTTTTAATTAAGTTTGATTTTACGTAATAAATGTTTAATTATGAATACAATAATTTAATTTGTAGTACTATTACACAAAATTTGGTATTTTTAATTGCAGCATTCATTGTAAATAAGTTAATTAAACATTTTTGCAATCGAATGAAAAATTAAAGTGTAGAAAAATAATTTAAAAATAGTTTAAATGGCTATGTATACACTTTTTTAGTATTTATGTCTGTATACAAACACTGTTTACATAATTTTAATAAATAGTTTTGTAACATTATGTTCAACTTGAATTTGATCTAAGTTCTAATTATCAAAATAATATAATAATTAATAGCACAAAGATTCAGCTAAGTGGATTTTTTGAGTTTATATTGAGTTTATAATAGGGAAAATCCTTTAATTGGAGTTACCTATATTGGCTTCATATTGATTTTACAGAATTCAAGGTCATACAATTAGAATATAATCAATTGAATTAAAGCTATTTTATAAACTTGCAAAACTTTATAATATTATATCTGATTACAATATATTTTGTATAAGAGAATCATTTAGAGCAAAGGTCATTCAGGACTTCAAGGTCATTAGTAGATTGTTGGATGTTAAAAATTATGGATAGTTTGCATTCATATGATAAAACTTAGTCTTATTGAAATGTTTTTATTTTTATGCTATAAGATATAGATAATATTTTTCGCTTATAATAATAATAAATTCCATAATATGTATTGTATGTAAGAGCATAATTGTAATTAATTTAAAGAAAAGTTAATGCTATAGATCGATTGGATATTCTAGAATATTTTGAAAATTATTAGTGTGAATAAAAAATAAGAAAAAATTTTGTGTAGACATTTTTCAATATTAGCACTGAGTCATACCATCTCGTACATAATAGATATACGAATTATCAACTATTTCAATAAATAATGCATGAAAAAAAAATATTAATTTAATTGTTAAAAATCTACTATTTCGTTTAAAGACGCATAATATGAAACATGACACACCGCTTTACGAAACTTAACCTCAAAAATTGTATCGTGTGGTAAATAATAAATATACGATTTATCATCTATTTGAAAAAACAATTAATATAATTTGATTTTTTTAAATGTACAATTTAGTTGAAAAACACATAATATAAAACAAGATTTTTGAGGTTAAATTTATTGTAAAATATCTATTAATCTGTACATTAACAATATTGAAGTGTATAAATAAAGTATCTGATTAACTTGTTTTTCGTTCATACTTATTTTTCAGATACTATGATCAAATTTGCGTCCTTGAAGGTAAAATACCGGCTAATGAACTTCAAATTCCTTTCAAATGGAAGGATGCATTCGATCGTTCAATTTTTGGCGGGAAATTAAGTTTGAGTGAGTACATTTTATTTATGGTATACAATTTTGAAGTTTTCCCACAATTGAAAGTCGTTAATATTAATTCTCAATCAATTTTATTAAAATGTTTCTTATGTTTAAATTTAAACTATTACATTACTCAGCAACGCTATAATCCTATTTTACTATCTTTACTTGCCATCGTGGCGAAGTATTGCTTCTTAAGGGGGTATCATATTCAACTTTTACCGACTGAGTCCACCAAATAACACAAAATCCAGAGTTAGTTACCCTCTGCCATTACTTTCGTTATTACTATGCTAAAATTAAAACGAAAATATTCATATATTTTCGAAAAAGCTTGAACGAAATTTTTAACAAAAAATATGGCTATCAATTTTCGTTCAAGCTTTTCTCAAAAACATATGAACATTTTCGTTTCAAACTTGGTACAGTGAATAGATAGTGCCAAGGTAAAGGACAACTAACTCTTGGTTTTACGTAATTCAGCGAACTTATAAGATTTAAACATTTTCATGTCGCTCAACCGCTGTATCGACTCAATCGGTAAAAGTTGAGTACGACACTTTCTTAATTAATTAATCCAATAATAAGATTATTAATACTAGATTAAACAACTAATTTAAGTATACCTATTTGTAATTCTTATTTCTATTTTATTTTTTATTTAATTTTCTTTTTTTATTAATATTATTAATTGAATAGATAAAATTAACTTATTAAAATATGATATATTTTATAGCAATAAGCAGTTTATCATATGAAAAGGTTTGCGTTCTATTTAACATTGCGGCCTTGCAAAGTTCAGTAGCTGCTACTCAATCATTAGAAAGTGACGAAGGATTGAAAGTGGCGGCAAAATTATTTCAGGTATAATTTTTTTTAAATTCAAAATAATATTATACACATGCGTAAAAGTGCCAAACACGATAGTCAATAAAGTCGATTTTGAAAATGTGCAATATTTTTTTTTTATTTTCAAGCAATCGGCAGGAATCTTCAATTTTTTGAAAAGCAATATAATGATGGCTATTCAACAAGAACCTACACCAGATATGAGTCCAGAAACCTTAGAGGCATTATCTCTAGTGATGTTGGCACAGGCTCAAGAAATATTTACATACAAAGCTATCCACGATAAAATGAAAGACAATATCGTTGCTAAATTAGCAGCTCAGACAGTCGAATTGTACACTGAAACTTACAAATTGTTTCAAAAAGAAATATTTCGCGCCTTTTGGGATAAAGAATGGATACCTTTGGTAAGTACCAAAAATAAAATCTTTTTAACACAATATTAATTAAAAATACAGATCCTATTCATATGCTTATTAATTGCACTCATCAAATGATAAGATACGTGTGGTAAAGAAATGAAAGAAGATTACAACATTATTAAAATTAATCACACTACAATATTTGTACTTGCCATCGTGGCGCTGTCGCGCTTTCAATTTAAAGTACAAATTAATTTACGGATTTACACACCTTTACGAATGACTTGTTGTTATTGTTATCCTTGCTGTTGTTGTTGTTTCTTAATATGTACATCCCATTATATTATGAACTAATATGGAATTTAGAATTATGGATATAGAATTTGTATCTAGATTGAAGAGTTTTTTTTATCAAGTATTTCTTTTCTCTACTTCAAAAAATTTCACAACTCGAATAATTACCACAATAATTATTTTGTTTATAACGGCAAACGTTGTGCAGTTGATAAAGTTAATTAAAATGTTGTTAAAATTAATGAACATCGATAAAATAAAGATGGCATGTGAAAGTTCCATTGCTCCGATCAATACCGGATCTCGGTATTATGATTTTAAATATATTAAAACATCGATGTTGAAAAAACGGAAAAAGTAGTTAATAATTTACTTGCAAAATGAACACTTGAAAATTACAACAGTTTTCACTTTACCGCTCTGACTCTAGGCCCATTTATAATGTAAATTTTACTTTTACTCATACGAATTTCTTTGTATCTTATAGAGAATTTGTAAGTGAATAATTTGATTAGTACTCTCTTTTTCTCCAAGTTGCTCATTTTGGAAGTTATTTCGGAAAACGTCTGAAAAAATGCCTGATTTTTGTCAACTTTTTCAGTTTTTGATTTTTTGTTAGCACAGATTTTCGATTCTACGGGAAGTCAAGTTGTTCAGACAAACACTATTTTCTATCACAATCCACAAAAAAAATCATAATTTTCAAGTAACGTTCAGTTCAAAGTCTAATTCTGACTAGGATCAATTTAAAACATTATTATTCATTTTTCCTTAAAGGGGTGTCAAACTCTACGTCAGCGGTAGAAGATCAGAAAAACGCTTGAATTTTAATAAGTCCGTTGAATTACGTCAAACCAAGAGTTAGTTGTCCTTGCCTTAGCGCTATCTATCATTGTACCAAGTTTGAAATGAAACTGTTCATATATTTTCTATAAAAGCTTGAACGAAAATTGATAGCCACATTTTATGATTGAAAATTTCGGTTAAGATTTTTTCGAAAATATATTGCTTTTCTGATATTTAGTCGACTTATTAAGATTCAAGCATATCGACTCAGTCGGTAAAAGTTGAGTATGACAACTTTTCCGATCCCTTAAAACATTAAACAAAAATATACAAATTGAGAACATAAAGCAACGCACAATTAATGACAAATTGACATTTTTTATAGATAACTGGAAAACAATTTGGTTACCGGGGATTATCCGAATACTATCAATCTTTAGTATGCAAAGCTAACAAACAAATTGGTGAAGAGATTTCACGACTAGAAGTGAGTTTAATTAAGTTTAATTATCTTCGTTTAATTTTCGCGAATATAAAATAGTATATTATTTTGAAAATATAGTTTGCAGCAGAGATGTTCAAAGCAGCTAGTGCCAGATCAAGTAGATTAACATTTTTCGAGGAATATAATAACAAAACAGTTCGTAATTTAACAGAAGTCAAAAAAGACAATGATTTTATTTATCACGAACGAATTCCAGATATTAAAAGTTTAACACCAGTAACTAAAGCTCATGTTGCTAAGCTAACATCTTTGCCTGATAAATTCAGCTCACAATTTCAAGGTACACCTTTTTCGTTAAATGGAAAATGTATCCACAAGATATCTGAGAAACACATTTCAATTAATTTTCAGATATTTTTGCTGAATTACTACCAATCTCTGTTCATAATGCAGTTTCGAGTTACGAATCTCGAAAAGCTGACTTGATTAATTGTGAAATTGCTAAGCTACGCAACTTACGACAGATTTTAAATGGGTAACAATTTATTTAATTCAAATTTATACTTATATTGTCTAATAAATTATTAAATACATAAATTTATTATTAAACGAATAATTTTCCTATTTACTTGCAGGACATTAGCAAGTTTAAATTTGCCTGCAGCGATTGAAGATATCAGTGGAACGGAACTTCCTCAATCCTTAATGGATAAGGCAACATTTGTACATGAAGCTGGTGGTATTAAAACCTTAGAAAAAACGATGAATGATCTTCCAGAATTACTACAAAGAAATAAAGATATCTTGGATGAGGTATTTTAAAAATATTTACTTACGAATTATAAATCAGAATAGATATAGTTAAATCTCACTCTACGGCAATAGTCTTTTTAAATTAGACATTTTTTAATTCATTTTTTTATAGTACTTATTGAGATCGATTCGGGAAGAAAATTGCCACACTGTAGAGAGATTTATTGGTGACGGATATAAATTCAATATTATAAATAAATCAAATTATTTTTCGTCGTTATGTAATCTATAGGCTGAGCGGATGTTGTCTGAAGAAGAAGATTCTGACAATCGCTTACGATCACAATTTGATAAACGATGGACTAGATTACCTAGTGCAAGATTAACAGAGCAATTTAAAGTCAACTCCCAAAAATATCGTGGAATTATTAACAACGCCATAAGTGCAGATAAGGTAAAGTAATAGTTGGCTAAGAACATTAACATAAGCGTTACAGAAATCTGGTTATTAATTAATATTTTAACGTTACTATGCCGCTTTTTCGAACTCCTCTTTTGACGGTATATTCTAAACAGAAACGGTTTTAGAGAATTCGACAAGTACATATTTTGCTATTTTGAATGTTGCTTTTTTCAATGGTTTCATAAGAATCTTGGAGTTTTAGAATGTACCAAAAAATTTTTAAAAAGTGTCCTTGGTGGCTGAATCCAGAGCTAATATTTTTTTTAATCATGCAAATTCGATTGGTTTTTTTTTCGAAAATATAGGCTTTCATAAAAATATGCAAAGTAAGAAAATGATTTAGAATTAGTTAAAGAATATTCTCAAATTTTTTTTAGGTCGATCCGTTGCAATTTAAAATTTTTCTGACATTGTTTCTATTCGAGATAACCCGTCAAAAAAGACTTCCAAAAAATACCCTGGGAATATTGAAGGCTTATAAAAGCAATAAAATATTTTTTATTAATTCAGGTTGTTCGTGAAAAATTTGAAACTCATCGAGATTCGGTTCACATATTGAGTATGGAGCCAAGTATGATTGCTAGTTCAATCCCTACAGGTTTAGCAATTCAAGAAAGTCAAGTTGTCATTGAACTGCGCAATCTCATGGAACAGGTTCATCAATTTTATAATTTAAAAATTTTTTTTTACTTGGAGACTAAAAAAACAACTATTTTATAGACAGAAGTATTGAAACAAGTACAAGATGAAACAGAATCTGAATTACAATCAGTAACGACTGATATGCAAAGCCTATTTTTGTCTGCTTTAATTAAAGAAGGAGTTATTAATGAAAGTTCTTTGATCACGGAGAATCTTAGTACTTCGTATGGACCTTTACAAAATAAAGTACGAGAATTTGTTCAAAGCCAAGAACAACTTATTGAATCTATTCAGGTAAGGCAGTTGTTACGTTGAATGAAAAAAAAACGTTTTTTTTAAATATATCTTAAGTGCAAAAAATACAATAATATTGTATATAAAAATATATATAAAAATATATCAGCATTGAGGTATCTTTATTATGACAGATAAAGCACTCTGAATTCTCAAAAGAGCAATCTAACAGTGGAAGCAGTCGCGAGCAAATGCTTAGCAAATTAGCTTTGGCATACGATGCATTTAAAGAAATAAAAAATAACCTACAGGAAGGCGTCAAATTCTACAACGATTTAACCCAGGTATTATTTGATAAATTGCTTGTATTTCCATATAAGTAATGCACTCCATGTCATTAGCGCCTCTAATACGTGGGGCGCAATATTAATACGATGTAACTATCATGTCTATATTATATTAAATATTAAAGCCTTATTATTGTTTCAGTTACTGATAATATTCCAGAATAAAGTTTCAGACTTTTGTTTCGCGCGAAAAACTGAAAAAGAAGAACTACTTAAAGATTTAACCAGTAATTTGAGTCAAGCAGCGGACACTTCTGAAACTCCACTGCAAATTCCAAGTCATCATACAGGTTAATCATTGTTTACAATACCCTGATATTTTTATTCTTCGATGTACACTTCAATTATTTAGTAAAATTTATACTTTTTTCTTTTAATTGAAAAAAATATATTTTAAAAGTAAATTTCAAATTAAACTCACTGTAACATACAGTTTAGACCCCGCAAATAAAAAAAGCACACCCAGAAATACTTTTAAAATATGTAACAACATAATTCAATTTAATTTTTCTTTCATGCTTTACTAATAAAGTTAATAAATACGATAGAAATTTAATGATTTTGTTTGTTAATGGATTAATGAAATGGTTTCATTTATTATTTCTTATTTTCTTCTCATTACAGATAAACCAACAGTACCGGTTTTATCGTATTTGCCGTACCCAACACAGGACCAAGGTATGCCTATACCATATGGAGTTCAGACATTAGCTCCATATCCTCATTACGTACCACCACCATTACCAACAACTTTTAATCCATACGCTACGATATCTTTTCCCGTCCAAGGTAAGTTCTGTTTTTAAATTTACCAATTATTATTTAAACAATTTTCCAACTTTTTAGTTGTTTCTTTTATTTTATTTTATATTCTTACATGCTTCCGAACAATTTCGCGCAAAAATTTCAGTAATGGCAGATTGTTCCAAAAAAATTTATAGTGATTGGACTCCTAGTCACAATGACTAGTCTCGTAAATCTAGCATTAATAGAAAGTACATAAAAATCCAAAAACGTATTCTGTAATTATTACATGTCAAAAGATGCAAAATTAAAATATGATACTTTTCAGGTGGATATAATCAACACATGCACCATTATCCCACTGACAATTATGCTACTATGCCTCATCACGACAGTATTAATCCGCCAGGTGGAAATTCATGAGATTTCTAACACATGCTTTTATCTGTGCTTTTTGCGTAAACTATTTTCTGTATAAATTATATAAGGGTTATTATATTATTACAAAAATATAAAAAAAAAAATTCAAAGCTTTTAACAACAGAGTAATTAAAGCTTACGCCTACAAAGTGCATGACATTATTTTTTGAAACCTAATAGAAATAATTATTATACTATGTAACGTGTAAAAATATTGTAATATTGCACTGTAATGCTCTCTTATTAAGAGTCCTTTTCCTTATCCAATGTAGAATTAGCCTTTTAGCCTTTATCTTTTGTTTTCGAAATTAATATAAAGTAAGGAAAAATATCAGCGGATATAGAAAAATATTCATTGTTAGTATTTATAGGTCATTTATTTTTATTGCATATATATATTGATTATTTATTGAGTGTCAGTTCTTGTATATAGAATATTAAGTATCAAGGAATGATTTGATTTAGAAAAAAACAGATAAACAAAAAGATAAAGAGTTCTTTAAAAGCAATTATGGAATACAGTCAAAATGTAATGTAATTAGAGCCTGTATTCAAAAATGTATTATTGCAAGAATATTGGCCTCGTTCAAGAGTCCTTTATTAACTGTTAGCAACTAGGATGACCCCAATTATTAATGTAATCTTGATAACTAATAGTAATTTCTTCGCTTTGATATCTAGTAAGTTTTATACTTCGTCGAATATCAGGGGTCACCGTGCCTTTGTAGCCTCCTTTATGCAGCAGAGAATCAATCGTTTGTATTTGATCCCAGCCTGGAATAATAATATATATTGGATAAATATTTTTCAAATTGAGTACAATCTCGAATGCTTATTTGATTCGTAATTTTTTTTTAAAAATTAAAATAAGTCAATAAAGTTAATTTAGTCAACTACAAAGTCAACTACAAAAACGAACTTACAAAGAATAATTATAAAATAAATATTTTTTAGAATCAACGAAGGAGGTCACGTGCATTTTTTGGGGAATTTCGACAATTATAATAATTATTCAAAAATTGCTTCAATCGTTGTTTATTATTTGGCTAATTTCAAGAACAACCTATTTTTGTTAAGTTTTTCTGAATTTGTATGAATTTGTTTTATAAATTTTTTGATAAATTACTTTTTAAAAAATTAGTATATTACATCAGAAAGGACTTGAGTCAAGCTTAAAAATATGTCTGTACTAGAATTTTTCTGACGTGAATTGGTTTAAATATGAGCCTGAAAACGATGTACCGAAAGTGGCATCTTACGCCGAAACGATTTAAAAGGACAAATGATTAAAAACTACTTTTAACAGGATCAAACTGTTTGCAAAAGACAAATAATTGCAAACATATTGATATTTTTGAACAAAAAGATATTATGTTTCAAAGTTCAAATTTCGTATAGTTACATGTTACTAATGAACTGAACTCAACTTTGTAATAAGTTCTCCAATAACATTTAGTTTTGATTGAAAATAATTTGAAAATAAATGTTGTACTATATTTTCACAAAAATTTGCCAAAAGATATATCCTCCAATTTTTTGTTCATGGAGTCCAGTTGGAACTCTCACTTTTAGAGATTTCAAAGTTTGACTTTATAAAACGCGAGCATTTTTTTTAATAATTGGTTAAAAAATTATTTTTGAACTCAATCTATCCATCGGTTGACTTTAAATTCTATGAATAATAATTTTTCGACTCCCCACTACGGTAATTAGCTATCAAAACGAATAATAGTGCTAGACCTTTTAGAACAAAAGTTAACTTATCTCCTATTATTGGAATAACTCAAAATTATAACTACATTGTTATAGATACTTTAAACTTGTATTTTAGTAATTATCATTATAAAGATGTTTTGCCCCCTTAAAAGTTATAACATAAGACAATAATCAAAATGTAATAGAACACTTACCTTGTTCAACTGCAACAGCAGGTAAGTATGTAGCAGTTCTTTTACTGCCTTTTTCGTTATGAAATTCTATTCTTATTCCATGAACACCAATAGTCCAGTCCAAGTAGTCAACACCATCCTCAAAGTTCCGTAAAATTGATACACTAACGTGTAGTTTTGGAAATTCATCTCTTGTTATTGGATTAAATCGAGAATCTTTGAAAGCACTAGAACGGGTTATACAATTGTTAGTTACGAGTGGAAAAAATTATTTTTAAAGGGGGTATCAAAATTATTATCAGTTACCGACAACTGGTAACTTTTCACTTGTTTATTATTTTGAGATTGACTCACGGTGTTTTTTATTGTTATTCATCCGAGAGATACCAATGGATACATAATATTTACATTACTTGTACGTCCTTGCCAATTATCATATAGAGAAATATCTCAGGTAAATTTGCCATCAGGACACAAAGGTATGCCGCCAAAAATCAAAATCCAGATCCCTTAAGATGTAGCTATCGGTTTTTGATAAGACGCGAGACTTAACCAAGGCTTACATTATATAAAAATGCACAATAATGCGATAAAGAAAAGAGATATGTAGAAGTAAGTGTTAGATAACAAAAAAACGATAATGTACTACATGAAAATATACGCCATTGTGTTTTCTTTCCGACTCATAATAGTAAAAAAAATAGCTCTATGCGAACGAAACGCACGCGGAAGAGTGAGAGAGCGCTAGTCGAAGCAGAGGAAGAAGGAAGGCCCGAAAATTCTTTTTTCTGTCGACCCAGCTTTGCTCGCCGGCCCCAAAGCGAGGGAGAACAAGGCACAGCGACATAATATTATTAATGTTAAATATCTAATAATACCAACCTAGTAATAGCATATTCTTTTAAGCCTGAATGCAATTCCATAGCATTGAATGTACCTATGCAACCTCTGAGTCGCAAGTCTTCTCCAATTTTCCATGTCACGAATAAAGGGCTGAAACCAAAGAATTATAGAAAAATTTTAGAAATCACTAACTTGTTCTCTTTCAATATAATTACAAATCATTTTTTAAATAATAACAGCCAAATAATTTTGTTGCCATAATGATTTAAAAAGCGCTAAGCCATACAGCTAACGTTTGGAGTACAAAATCAAGGTACTTTGTACCCCACGACACTAGCGCCTCTTCTGTTACCCTCCGAATTCTAATTCTTTCTACATTTTTTGTATTTGCCACCAAAACAACTGTATTCCTTAATTCTGGAAATACTATTGATTAAAAATATTCTTTTCCAAAAATGTTCGAATTGAAAAAATCCTTTATTAAAAAAAAAAAAGATCTTGATACTATTTGAAATAAAAGACAACAAAAATGAATATTATATCTGATTTGGTTTTTTATGAAAAAATTATTACGTCAAATTGCAACAATATAATGCAAATGTCAAATTTCAAATTTTATATGTACATTGACTTTGATAAATATTTTTGTTTTTATTTATATTGAAAGTGTATTCTTAGATAATATCATTTTCAAAATTGTTAACACTGGATTTGTGAAAAATGTCATTAGATTTTGACATTGTAATAATCGGGCCTGTAGTAAATAATTTTAACTTGCAAATTAAAAAGATTATATGTATTGTGTAATTATTACATGACCTGCATAAATAAAAGATCATTCAACAAATATTTATTGCTTCTGATAAACAATGCAATTCATTGAAAAAAAAATATTAAAACAAAAATTTTCTAAATTATTTATTTACTATTTGTTTAATGGGTCAAGCTCAAGAATACAATGGGTTCAGATAAAAAAATAATTAATTCATTTGGTGGTGTAAACAAACATAATAAATTAATGAAAATAAAAAAGTAAGATTACTTTGAATATTTCAAAATAAATTTCATTGGATTTATAACATAATTAAGCAAAGAATTATCTAACCAATCTAACCTATCAACATTTGTGTTACAAAGCAAACTTAAATGATAAGGCAGACAGTGGTACTGCATATCTAAATTAATCATTGCAATGTAGAAGTAAATATTTTTGCTGCAAAGCAAACAATCTAGTAGATAACAGTTGAATCTCTTTAATAAATCATTACAATCAACACTATTATTTATTATTTTTAAAGCAAAAATTAAGTCCACTTTATAGTTGAAAAAAATTTGTATGTCAATTGAGTAAACGCATTTTCTAGTTAAGTGACAGATTATTTTAATTTTCGTATTTTGTCTGCGAAATAGTATATAAGCAGGAAAATACTTGACTGTATATTGATAACTTGCTTTATAACTACCAACGATCAATCTAATTAAACTTAGTCTTTTATAACTAAATGTTTCATATAATTTGATCATTCGTTACACTTGTTGCGATTACCATAAACTTGTGGCAAATTTTTCATACCAAAAGATAAATTACAATTGAATAAATTAATAATTTGCAAATAAAAGAACCGCGATATAATATTTCAAATTTTATTGATTCATTTAGAGATTACTCTACACTCGAGTGAAATTAAAAAATATCAACATTAATTATGAACTTACAAAGCATCGTTACAAAAATTAGGTGATCTTGGAGGATGTAATCCTTGCAATTTGCAGAACAGGACATCAAAACAATAGTAAGCCATTTCTGGCAATATAACTGAATTGCTAAGTTTTTGTTTTTTTGAACTACAAGAACCAGTAGCCATTGTTAACAATAATTTTTGTCTTTTAAAAAATAAAAACACCCCGAGGCTTATCTAAAAATATGAATCTCTTTTGATGAGATAACGTGCAACAAATGTTTCAATAAAATGTAATTAAAATTTTTAAACGTTCATCATATTAAAAAATTTATATTTCTTACAAACAATACACAACCACTAACTGTTAACAGTTACATGAAAATTAATTTTTTTGTCTTTGTTTACTTCGAATGCACACACATTATATATGTACATGTGTGTGTGTATATATATATAATATATATATATGATCACAAATCTTACAATATACACAAATCCGGTCTTATTATGTGATACTTTCGAGGTACGGTGGAAACTTATAACCAATGTCAGTTAAGGTCTTCTAGTCAAAGGAAATTAGGAACGACGTGGAACTGAAACGAATTTAACATTTTTTATGCCTCGTGTACATATTATATTACAGGAGAAAACCAAATAGTTAAAAAAAGATTTGAAAAACGAGCTGACTCAAAAAAAGTTTTACAAAAAAGTGATCAAAACCAGTCAATTTAAAAAAAATGGAAAAGCAGTCAGATTAATAAAGGCTTAAAAAATGCTAATTCAAAAAAGGCTTTAAGAAACAGCCAATTCAAAAAGGCTTGAAGAACCAAACAGTTTAGGGGGTATCATACTCAACTTGTATCGACTGAGTCAATACCCTTAATAAATTTGTCCATAACTCGAACAGTATATTTAAATTTAAGAGTCTATTATAAAGTTATAATATCATAATTCTTACCTTCGGAAAAGAATATATTTTATTTTAGCTTAACAGTTCTGTAAAAAGATTATTGATACATCTATGTAATGTAAGAATGCGTATGCATAAAAATTGATCTGCCCTAATGAATGATGAATGATGAACAATGAATATTAAAAGGATCATTTAATTATCGGTTTGGACACTAATATAAAAAAGGATTGCTGGTTACACAAAAAATTCAGAAAATAGCTTTATTAAAAAATCTTGGTTACTTAATCGTCAACAGATAATAATGGTTGTTCTGAAATCACGATTGCTTTTTCCCAAAGGTCTTGTGCCAGTTGCATCTGAAACAAGAAGAAATTTATAAATTTATTTTCTAAGTGGTGCCTAAGTTATAGTAAATAGTATTACAATAAAAATTTGCAACTATTCCAAGTAAAAGCATACAAAATAAGTGGACATGCAAATGAAGCTAGAATCAGGAGAACTTTAATAAAGGAGTTGATTTAAAATACAAAGAAATACAATTTTATTTATTTCTTGTTCAAATTGCAATACTGAAGAGTTATTATCGGAAGTATTCCGATACTACTAAAATTAGAGCGAATGCCCGCCCATTCATTTGTACCCCACACCACTAGCGCCTCTACTGTCAGTATGACCACCTCGACTAACGTAGACTAGTAGACTATACACGCTAGAAAATATTAAATCAAATAAAATATAAGAGATAGATTTCTAATATTTTATTTTTTGGCTCTCCGCCTTGTGTCACTATCTATCTGTCACTAAGTTTGGAAAGAAAACATTTATATGTTTTAAAAAAAGTTTGAACAATAATTGATAGCCACATTTTGTTCAAGCATTTCTCGACAACAAAATCACTTGACATTTTTCATGCATGTCGATAATTATAAACTGAAGAGTAACTATGTTTGCGTAATTCAGTGTTCTTATTTAAGATTCAAATTTATCTTTTATTTTACCCTCGTATCGACTCAGTCGGTAAAATTTGAGTTTGGCACCCCCTAAGCAGGTTATTGCGGTATCAATTACTACAATTAGTTGAACAATCAACTCCATCTCTCATCAACAGATTAGTGGATACGGTGCGATAAGTTTACTATTATGTTTTTCATATTTTTCATGTTTCTACAATATAAATAAATTGTGTAACCTTTTTATCCAGATCGTTGATTGGAAGATCTTCAACTTTAATGTAAAGCGGATATCTCTTGAGCAATTCTTTTACTGCAGGGACGTATTCTGAATCAACTTCTAGAAACTGAGGCTCATATTCATGGTACTCTTTGGAATTATCAGTAGAATAATACAGACGATACTGTTCACTTTCCTCAACTAGCCTGAAAATAGATGTTTATGAAGTACAATTAGATGTTACGATAGCCATGTTATAATTACCCTGTAAAAAATCACTTTATAATTTACCTTGCACAGTGACTTCTAGATAACTTTATAAATGTATTTGGTTCTATTTCTACTCTGTTTACAACTGCACCATTTTTAATCATCCTTTCTCCTCCTTCATAAATCGAACAAAGTCTTTCATCGTCATCCAGTACTGGTGGTAAGAAATCATGCATGTGATTTGCTGCCATTTCATCCGCAGCTTTATCCATGTCTACATATTTTGATAATAAAGTAGTTAATAGCGAATTGATTTGACTTGCAAATTTCTTACGAGTTGGACAATTCAAATTGTCATTGTACGTCGATCCAATATGCCTGAGATAGTTCATTGGTAAACCCTTTCGAAACCGGACGTCATTTCTAATAGCATTTTGTAAAGCTACGGGTAAAAGTTTTTCCAAATAGTCACCCCAGCTGTTCCGTTGATATACGCTTAAGGTGATATGTAAACTATGCTCATCAAATCCAAAGGTATCTCCTTCATGAATAGTACCTCTGGGAAAGTATAAAATATCTCCTGCTTTTACAATTGTATCTAGGATAGGTTCTCCTAAATCTTTTGATGATAAATTTTGTGAAGAATATCTAGGTAAAATTTCACTGTCAGTTTTTGGTTTGTACAACCGCCACCGTTTTTTTCCTTCGATTTGTAATATAAACGCCTCTATATCGTCATAGTGTGGAGCAAAACCTTGACTATTAGGTGGTGTCAAATACGAATTAGAACCAACGAAACATCCGAAAAATTCTTGAAGTGTAGCTGAAAAGTAATGTTGAATTAAAATGATATTAGAATTAATATTTTAATTATTGAAATTTAAATGAATATTTACCATTCAGAGTGTGCAGTTTTGGAATAAAAGTTTGAGGATTCAACAATCGTACCGAACACCCATTAGAGTAATAATCCCATACAATACTTGGTAAAGCTCGTCCTTCGGGATTATGTGTTTCGCGTTTATTATTCGTATATGAGGTAATATCCAAATTCTTCGTGAACAAAATATAATTATTTCTCAATATTTGATCGAGCATTGGGGTAGACATTAAACTTTGATAATATTTGGATTTATTGCGTTTAATGTGAAAAGGATTCTTTTCCCAATTATTACTGTAAGTAAAATTAATTAAACCTGTTAAATTCATTATTTTAGTACGCGAAATACTTCATCTTTATTTAAAATTATTTTTGTAAGAATAATATGTAAAACCTAGAAGTCACTAAATATAGTCAACAATACCTTCTAAGCGATATGACTATTAAATAAATTTAAAAAAAGTATCATCTTTGTAATAAATTTATATGCAATAAATAATAAGTATCGAATGCTTTTCCTAAAACTAATCTTCCTTAAACAGTATGATTATTTTTATATTTAACGGTATGGAGTTGGGGTACAATATGTATATTAAGTATCATACAGCAATGTACCCCATGCTGCTACCTCCTCTAGTGTCAGAAAATATTTTTTATCAAGTTTTAACGACAAGTAATGTTCTTTTAATTGATCACGTGATAAAAGAATTTTTTTAAATAAAAGAATAACTGTAACAAATGTACTATCTGCACATTTACAATATTTTATAGTCTAAAGACTAGAATTATGAGGATTCAATATTCAGAAAATAGAAATTTTAGTTTGACTGAAATAATATCAAAATTTTATTTTATTAATGACTACATTCTTTTTAAAATATTGTAAATGAATGATTGTTATGAATACTAGCAAATAGTAATAATTTTTTAAATAATACATTATACTGTTTATAAAAATAGTACATGTATTTATAACTTAAATTTAACAGTCATGCTATTGCATTATTTCAAGCACCAAAATGAGGACAATATTATTTGCATCAGCATCAATTTAAAAATATTTTTCGTTTTCAATTTTGAAATGCACATAAATTGTCTCTTTAATTCCTCTAATATTTCTAATAATAATATCTATAAAGTATTTGTACATAAAATTGTATAATAAAGCTTGTAAAAATTTCTGCTCAAATCTCATATATAAATGTTAAAGTTTCAAAAATTACTTATTGATGTATTAAAATGACTAAACATAATGAAATGAAAGGAAATTATTAGATTAAATCCAATTGTTCAAAGAAGCACAAGATTTACGTAAGTGACAGAAATGTTAAATAAATAAATGTAAAAAAAATGTTAAAGTTCTCTAAAAAATTTACATACTTAAAACATCAAATGAATTAATGTAAATTGCTTATTGCTAAGTTATTATACTAAGCGAAAGATTGTATCAACTGCATACTTACTCAAAAAATTCTTCCTTATTCAATGGGTATATTACCCATTCAAAAAGTTTGATACTTTCATCAATAGGATTATTAAGATGAAGTAAATCATGTACGATTTCTCCATCCTCTTCATTGAAAGAAACTTCATTCATATTATCTATTGATATCATTTCGCTACTTTTTACCAAACAAGGCTCCACTACACAGCGTTTCGATTTCTTTTTCTTTTTCTTTTTTGTTACATTTTCACAATTTTTCGTATTTCTCTCTTTCACAGTTAACAATCTCTTATTAACTTTTGAATTATTTGCTTTTTTGGACTTTGTACTTTTAGATCTTTCCATAGATTTAAGACTTTTTTTCAGATTGTTCAGTACTTCTGCAAAATCTGAAGATTCACCGTTTTTATTATTTTGATACATTATGTATATAATACACGTCGAACTTTATGTAAAAATAAATTTTTAAACAATCATTTCTGTTGTCTTGCAAAATTTAAATGACCGAGAAGACTATGCGGTTAGGTTATACTAAGATCACGTGGTAGTTAATAATATTTTTATTTCGTTATATTTATCCTTTTTTAGTCACTTTATCACACAATTTTTCATTTCAGTTATTATTCGCTTTCCTCAATAATTTATTTTCCACTATTTATTTAAGAAAATTACGTTTCTCCATTTGTAGGTTACAAAGACTGTTATTCACAGCAGACAATATAATCTGATATGTATACTCGCACCCCCCGCCCCCCCATTACCAGACAGTAAATATATTATAATTTGCTCTTTCAAACTAATTTGTCCGCTTTTAGTCTTTTCAGGTAAAATAAATTAGAGGTTGACATTTAAATCAAACTTTAATTAAGTTGTATTTTTTTAATTAAAACTTTTTGGAAAATTTATAATTAACGACATTTGAATTTCAAAATTCAAAATTATCTTATATGGTGGCATATTGGATTCTTCATATATCATATTGAATTTAGAAAATGAGAGTCTAGAATTATGTATTATTAATCTGTAGCGGTATTTTTATTGCATATATGTTAAAAATAGTTATAAAAAGTAATTAAGACATGAACGTAATTTAAGAAAAAATACGAACATTACTGAGGAGTTAGAATTTTTTGAAACAGGCATAAAATGCCAACTTTCGAATGCTGTATTTTTAAAGAAGAAATAATTTAAAAGAAATTATGAAATACACACACATTACCAACAAAAACAATTAAAAAATTTTTATTAATTTTTTTACTGGTTAATCTGTCAGAGAAAGATCATATATATATGTATATTGTGTTTATTTATTATATATGTGACATGTGTATGCGATAAATAATGCGTTAAAACTATATAGGTATATTATATATGTAATATATATTATACTATATATAGTATAAGCCGTGCACTGGTCGCTCCCACCCCTGTGAGCGATTTCCCACTAGTAAATATATATATAATATAGCTATATGTTATATATATAACTGAGTCTATATCATACGCGTGTGCTGATGTTGGTACAAAAATTTCAATGCGATTTAGTCGGACTTTAAAAAGTTGCTGACTTTGAAAATCGCGTTGTTTACGTTAAAATAATCAAGAGAGCGTTGTAAAAAACTGTCAAGGTAAAATTACATATTTAAAATATTGGTAACAGATGAGGTTGACTATATACCGAATAGGGTTAGAATTTTTTGACTTTGTAAACAAAGTGTCTATACTAACTTTATAAATAGACAAATTTACAACTTTAGCTTGATTATTACTATGAAATTTACGGGTGATTTCTTTGAGATTGTTGGTTTCAATTTTTAATTTTACAGATATTTTTTTTTTATTTACGTCGTTGTAATATTACATATGTTTTTGTGAAATTGTATTTATAACATTTTTTTTTATAATGCCTTTGATAATTTGAGATTGATAAAGTATTTAAATTATATTTCTATTTTTAAATTTTTTTACGTATGTTCATATTTAATTATAATTAATGCATTTTTTTGGTTTAAACCTTCGATAGTTTGAAATTTACGGTGTGTTTAAACTGTATTTCGGTTTTTTTAGATGTCGGGTGGAAAGTGTAAGAATTGTGGTTCAACCAATATTGAGACTGATCCAGCTCGAGGAGATGCAGTCTGTACGGAATGTGGTTTTGTCTTGGAAGACAATATCATTGTTAGTGAAACGACGTTTGAGGAAAGTCCAGCTGGTAATATGATGATGATTGGGCAGTTTGTGTCTAATGAAAGTTCTGGAGGTGCAACAGGATTTGGTGCAGGTGAAGTTTAATAGAGTATAATTTTTTCCTTGTAATACGCATAAAGTGAGTTTGTACATTAAAAACATATTAATTATCGTTTATCTAATCCTTAGGCTACCTTGTTAGTGGGAAAGAATCGAGAGAAATAACGTTACAAAATGCAAGAAAAGGAATCACACATTTATGCAGACAATTGCAGTGAGTATACAATTATTTAGACCAATGCTGACAGTAATCTATGGTTGCAGTAAAGATATTCAATTTTTTTACTCTTCTTATCTAGATTAAATCAACACTGCATAGACACTTCGGTAAATTTTTATAAAATGGCTTTAAATAGACATTTAACTAGAGGAAGAAAGCAAGCACACAATCATGCTGCCTGTGTTTATATTACTTGTCGAACGGAAGGCACTGCCCGTATGTATTACTTTGTTTTATTTTGATACTGTTGATGCTATTTTATTTTAATACATTTTTATTTTTATTCAGATATGTTGATAGACATTAGTGATGTTTTACAAATATGTGTACATGAATTGGGAAGGACATATTTGAGGTTCACACAAGCTTTATGTATCAACATACCTTCTATGGGTAAGTTTTTATTTCTATAGTTATGAGCAAGCATGTGTGTTTAATGGTTTGGTTATGACAGTCAACAAAACGTATTCTGCAAAATTAATAAATAGGAACAAATTTGACGATATCGAAGATTCAAAAGATAAGCATAAATTGTAAATCATAGGATAGGTAAAAGAACAAGATTTAAATGAGTCAGTTTAAATGATATAATTGCTCTTAATATATATTTCAGCACTTACAGATACTTGTTATCTATCTAAAAGCACTTTTTGTACTATAATACATATTTTTAAAACGTTTATAGATCTCTACTCCAATTCGAAATTTGTAGTTAATAAATGAAAATATCTTTTGTAAAAAATATTGGATATTTTCCAAAAGTAGATAGTCTTTTTAAGTGTATATTGATAATGTAATTCGATAATATTTATAAATTCTACAGTTGTGAGAGCCTATATTCAAATACTAAGATGTATTTTTTTTTCTTTTCTTTTTTATAATATTACAAGTAAAACGTATAATATACATAATTTGGTAAAATTACCCTTACAATGTGAAAATATATAATTATATAACCAAAATTATCATATACTCATTAATCTTCACATATACATTTTTGGCACAAAACTGTTAAACGTGGCAAGGTTGCTTTACAGCTTAAGATAACGAGTTCTCAATTAACAAACAATCTAACTTACTATTACAAACTTAATCTGAAAAATGCTATAACAGTCATTGCTTAAAGTCTTATCGTTAACTTAATATTGCTACTTCTAAAGTAGTGAAATTTGATAAGAATTTGAAAGAACATTTTTTAACAATTTTTTAAGTACTGTGTAAATACAATTCGATTATAAGTGCCACTAATTATTGAGTTCAAAGTACTATAGCTCTAAAATAAGCTTATAATAATTTTTGTTTCGTCAAACACGTGTTTGAAATTATCACGTACATTTTTAATTATTATTTTTCTTTCGTTAAAAAAAGCACATAAAAAAAGATTAATACTCCTCTGTGACTCGACAATTTGCGTCAGTCTTCCTTAGTTGTACAGTATAGATCGAACACTTTGAAAGAAGTTTTTTTACATGAAAAATCAGGCAGTTTAAAATTGCTCTCTCCGAACATCAATGATTTTGAAACGTTATCTCCGCACGTTCGATTCATTTCCAAAACTATTGTACATAATGCATGTTCCCTAGGCTTTTTAATTCATTTAGCGCTGTTCCCTTATTTTTTATTACGAAACTTCCTTGTTACGTTATTTTACAATTCTCACATCGCTATGCTCAACGCTGCTTGTGGTGCATGTAACGTAATATTTTCTGTAAGGACGTGTTGAAAAAATGCAATATACACGAAAGCAAGTTTGCGGACCGAACGTAACTTAAAAATAAAATAACGCAGCGATTTGAAAGAGAGTTTAGCAGAGTATAACGACGTGAGTCGAAAAACGTTGAACAATATGGAGATTCAGATAACAGCTAGTATATGTAACAATTGCTATTATCGGTTCAAAAAAGTGTCTGGAGGTTGAGAATTTCGAGCAAGGATCGTTGAAGAAGAAAATTCGACTAGCATACATCACTTGGAAATTAATCTTTGCTCGAGAATCCTACTCTCCTCTATCGCTCGTCGCTCAATTTACAATCGTCGCGTCAAAAATAGAATCTAAAAATTTTCGGCGTTTCGATTAACGCCGCGATTGCGCAACACTCAGACCATTATTTCGGCACCGTAGCTGCGTCATTCGTCCGAAGGTGGTCCGTAGAATATGAGCTCAGGGATTTGACCACCCTGAACACCAGTGCCATTCGTACTCTCGGAACTGCATTGGAATTGGAAAGTGACACTACCAACCGTTGCTTCCGACATTCCTTCTTGACCAAAGTAGCTTAGCTCACCACCGTCGAGTATAGCACTGGCAGTGTAAAAATTTTCCGGTTCGATTTGAATGGGATTCTCAAAGTAAACGTGGAAGGTGTTGCTCGAACCATCGGAAAAGAATTTCGTGTTGTTCTCGGACAGGACACGACCGAGTCTCTTGAGTTCGATCCGTACATTGTAATCAGCTGCTCCGGATGAACTACCGTACAGACCAAAGCCCACGACAAATATGCGCTTGTCCACGCTAAACTGAATGGAATCACAGCGACCTCGGTAACGCCATTGGTTCGACCTGTAGGCGCACGACTGAAATCTATGGCACACCTGCATGAATAGAAAAATAATTAGTTTTTTTAATTTTTCTCCTTTCCGTTAACGAGTATTTAGGCTTTAGTATTACGGCTTGAAAGGAAGAATCAGACAGTTCCAGAACAGATTTACAGAAACCGACATTTCAAAATGAAACAAAACAACGAAACGCTTCATTTTAAATCCAAGAATCAGCCAGCTCAGATACTATATGAATTCGCTAGTTCTTGTTTTTCAATTTGAGTTAGCTGGTTCTTAGATTACAAATTTAAGTGTCTGATTGTTAAATTCCATTTTGAACTGTCTGATTCTTCAAGACTTTTCTGAATTGTTTGGTTCTTTCTCTCCAACGTCGCTATTCTCTGCACTGTACCTGTGTCTTCAAGCCCTGACGGGGTTTTATGGGAAAGCAGAGCTGTGGCTTTGTACTAGCGATGAAGTGGAGAAATATATCGATCGTCTCCTGCTGTGTGAGTATTCCGGTTTGCGCCGCACTATTGGCAAACTCTTCCAGACTCATGGCAGGAAGTCTAATTAAATTCAAAGCAGATCCTGGAATTAAATCGATGACAAGTTTTTTTTAACAATCGTGCAAACGATAATGGCAATCTGTTCTAGGAGGATCGAATAATTTCAGATGGAAAAATAAACAAATAATTCAACAGCACGAATGCTTGTATGCGAACCTTTTTCCAAGCGATGCTTACCCAGTAATCGTCTCTGATTGCATGGGGTTGGTTCGAGATCTTGTCTAAGACATTCGGCGTGTGCCCACCTTAGGGCTGCATTCCATAGGTGGATTTCCTTGCAATTGAGTGTCTCTCGTGACAGCACTGATTCCAATGTGTGTATGTCGATCTCCACGAAGCCTTCCGAACGTAGAGCCATTTCTGCCTGTAGAATAACAGTTTTCATAGTTGAGTTTCTTATTGTTTTTCTTTCTTGCTTTAGTTTTCCGATAAAAATTAACAAAGAAATTTGTTTCATTTAACGTATGGACTGGAAATCAAATGGTAATCGACGAAAAAATGAATTTCGAGCAGTTGATGTAAAATAAATTTAAGACACTCGGTTGAGTTTCCTAGGAGTAAGAATGATGTAGAGAGAAACAGAGAGAGAGAGGTGTTTTTTTTGTTTAAAAAAAGTTACTATATTTTAATATCTTGATTTGTAACATCTTAACAACACTTCACGATATAATTGCAATGTCAGTATTCCATTGATAAAACGAACACAGCCTTATATAACATAAATCATCACAAATACTTTAAATCATATTCTCTCGACGAGATGTCTATCTTATGTACAATTTATAAAGTTCATCTATACATTGTACCACCACGGATATGTCTAAGAATATCCCACCAATTGAAAATCTCTTAAACGTAATCTTACTTAATTATTCACAGATTTAGACGAAATGCAATAATAAAAGAAAAAAAGGAAATATAGTAGAATAGCCTAGACTGACGACGATTTAAAAATTATAAGTAATAATTTCTTTGCTTAAAATTAACATAAAGAGTCCGAAGTGATAAGAGATGAATGAATCCCCGTTAATCGCGCGAGAAAACAAACAAACAAAGTTCACACACATCCTTTGAACGAGAGGCGTTTTGATATTGTCGTACGATTGCACCGAAAGAATTTCATCGTCCCTAAAGTTCCTTGCAATTCGTCTCGCAGTAAGCCTCGAGACGAAAATTGTTCTGGCTATCTTTGCAATCCTCCGTAAAGCTATCTTTGTAGGTGATATTCTGAATGACTTCGACGTCGAGTCTACCGTCCAAAAAGTACGGCTCGCTCCTCGTACGACTGAGAGAATTCAATTGTCTGGGTGGATTATTTAATTTAACATCGAAGAGAAAACAATTGCTCTCGGAGAGACTTAGGGGATAAGATGCGAATAGAAGTTTGTTGCAGCGCAACGTCTCAAAGTCGCTGTAGCTCGAGCCAAGGGCCTCGTTGTCGATTTGCTGGCCCTGCCATCTTTGCAGCTGATTCTCGGACAACGAGTCCTCTTCGGAGTTCCAGCTCAGTGAGCGATATATACATTGCGTCTCAGGACAAGGGAGCTGCCTTGCCTTTCCAAAGGATATTGATTTTAGAGTCGGACTTACTTGGGCGTCAATCACTTCCCAGCAGCGTTGCATGAGATCAGGCTCTTCGAACAGTCGTGATTGGCTCAGTAGTAGACACGCATTTTTGGCGTTCAAACTCGTTTCTAAAAAAGTAACGCAGGCGCGGGCTAAATGAGGGACGATGTACTTCTTAGCTACGTACAGGGTTGCTAGCACAGTGTCAGCTTCCAGTTTAACGTCGTCGCAGTACATATACCTGCAATTTTAATGAGTTTAGATGGTTTGTTTGTTTCTTTTGGTAGTGTGCTTTATTGAAACCAATGAACAATTGGTTTACCTTAACAAGGCTAAAAATGCAGCTGGTTCAACGTCTGGCACCTCTATTTCGTTCTTGTTCTCTGCCAATCCACCGTAAAACATGGCATAGAAAACAGAACTACCGGTTGCTAATACATATTTATGAGCAGGTATAGTTTGCGTATGTCCTGTAATCGTTTCTTAAATTAGTTTTAGTTTTGGAAGAAGTTCATAGAAAGAGTTTTTGAATTAAAAATTACCTGGACTTCCAACGATGAACTGAATATCAGCCATCAAGGGATTATTGAACATAGCTGCATTCCGTTCCCTTATCGTAGGCTTGGTAGCCTGCCAATTAGGATCTTGGGTGCAATCCTCCAAGGATAATAGATTAAAATTTTGAGTAATCGGCGAAGAGACAGAAGACAGTGGCGAGGCTGGTGTACTCAACGGTTGATTAATAACTCCTTCGCGTTGCAGCACAATGGACGATGAGATAGGACTCATGGATGGGGGTGATCCTGATACTGTGCTGGGTGATTCCGCTGTAAACACAAATACACGTAGAATTCAAATCCTCGCAAAAACACAGAGAAAGTGGGTAAGAAAAAAAAGGGTCATATACAAATTCCAATACACATAAACGTATATCCAACACAAGCAAAAACAAGTCCTTTATCGCGAACAGGTCGGAACGCTCGGAACGAAGTATATCGAGTGGAAAAAAAAGTGCAGCCTACAAATGGGGACCAATTATGGCAATGTAGGTTAATTCAAACGTTTATACCGTCAGTGGTGTACAGTTGGTTAGCAGCGCATGCCTCGCGTTTCCCTCGAGTCGATGCATTTTTCCTCGTCGTCGATTGTGAATTCGAGGACGACGACGAGGAAGACGACGAGTCGCTATTCGACATCCTTTTTACTTGACTCTCCTACTACTTTTTCTATATATCCTTGTGCTCAACGGAGACACTACATCCTCGTTTCGTTTTCTCCGTCGTATGTGTGCATGTGTTACTTTTAAATATGTATATGTATACGTCTGCTCCCTTTCTCTCTCGGCAGTCTCGACTGACACACTGCGCAGCTGCGCTCCGTCCTTTTCTGCAGCAGATACTGTGTATATGCGCGGACCGTATGTGTTTGTGTATATATATATATACATATATTGAGTATAAGCGCGCTCCTCGAGTGCATGAGTTCCTGGTATCTGCGCGCGCCCCTCGAGGAAAGCTGCTCCGTCGCGACTGTGCAGTTGCGCCTGCGCGAATGTGCACTTCGATGTGTTTTTACGTTCGAATGCATTACGTTTTACGTTACGGCCTATGAGTGATTATGTGTATGTGCTTATATCGTGTGTTCGTGGTGAACTGGCGAAACGTTCGAATTACGAAATACGACCAGTAGGTTTTTTTTTCGAAAATTTAAAGGCAATAATCGTACGTCTTGTCGATGTGAGAAATATGTTGGTAATATATTTAGTGAAATCGTTGCGAAATAGACAAATAATTTAATAATTAGGATATGAGGTGTGGAATAGAGATTTCAATTTTTTTTTCATTTGTAATAATAAAAGCCTTTCAATCTTAAAAATTGTTAAGGAAGAATAACTTTTATAACGAGTGACTGTAATGCAGTACTTGTGCTGGTGTCTAAAAGTATAATTAAAAATTAGGCCCTACTATATAGGGTCCTACAGAAAAATCTTCTGAAAAAACTGCTTTTTACAGTTTTCTAATGAACTATTTATAATAATAGACTATACAATAATAAAAAGTTATATATATATATATTCAATGATTTTAAGTCAATTTTTCTGTAATCAAAATTTTACGTATTATAACGCAGTTATCCAATATTTATTTTGCAATGTTTTTAATGAAATTCCGATAACATAGTTTTTTTTCGACAACAAGGTGTCTAAACATTGATATTACGAGTCATAAAATTTTACAACAGCGATATTTCGAGTGTAAAATTTTTTCCCAAACACACGAGTCGTATGTCGTATCGAGCGTTTTACTCTGAACACCCGGTATCTGCATACATATACACGACAACACGACCTAACTGCGACTGCGACGTTGCGAGCAGCGAGCAGGAGCAGCGAGGCAAACAAGATGTGTATAGGTATACCTATATATACAGCACATATACGATATACGATATACCAGGAGATGCTGTGTGTATATAATACATATAGGAGACGCGCGCATGTACATAGTACGCTGGGACCGCGACTCGCGAGTAACGAGTATACGGAGTATAGAGTTCGACGTAAAGATTTTTTTCGGCGTCGCCGTTTTAGGCTTGTTTATATTCGATTGGCTGTCTGTGTTTTTTTCTATCTCACTGATAATTCCATAGGTGAACACGAGAAGGAGTGGGGAAGGGAAGGCGAACACGAAAGTCGTCTGCTCTTTTTCTTTTCTGCTGTATGCTGTATGCTGTATACGATACATGTATACACACACAGACACACACACACACACGTAATACGTTTATAAATAATACGTTCTATTCGGATTCTTTTGACTGCAATCGACTCGTAAAGCGTCTACGCAATGTGAAAAATATATCGACGACCGAATAAAAAATGTCGTCCTATTCGGCGATCGATAAACGCGTGAAAATCCAGAACGAAACGACGCGTCTCGTGAATTTTGAAAACAAAAAGAAAACAACAACAAAAAATGAAAGTAAAGCCACATCTCGGACTCCACCCAAACATACAACGCGCGAGAGAACGGGGGTAACGAACGAACAGGGCGTCGCTCCCAGCGTCTATATATACTCACCGTTAACCCAGGCATTAGTCTGGGTGACGGCGATGTTGTCCTGGAAGCGTTTGACCGGTTTGGTCGCGATCTTCGAGTAGAGATTCGACATGGCCATACCGGTAGCCGTTCTCACTTGACAACTATGTCTCCCTCGATGTATGTGTATGTATATATAGTAACGTATATATGTATATATATATATATATATTTTTAATATGTATATATATTTATATCACGCAATGTAAGTAAACGCCCTTTGTAGACGTCGTGTCGGTGCTGCAGCTCGCCGACGACTAAATTCATTGCCGCTGGAGCCTAGCCATGTTCAGCTCACGCGCGCGCGCGCAACGTGAGAGAGAGAGAGAGAGAGAGAGAGAGAGAGACAGAGAAAGAGAGCGTTGGTGCTCTCCTCTTTTTACGCTTTTCTACGGTGTATTCGTTAATTTTTTTTTTTCTCTGGAACTATTACTTATAATTGAATGAATTTTTTTTATACTTAAAAGTATTATCAAGCAGAGTAAAACTAATTTCCGTTTAATGTTGAAAAATATTTAATTAACTATTGTAGTGTGTAAAACAAAAATTTTTAGGTTGGATCAGGTGATTTGAAATAGAAAATTCAGAATGTTTGTTAATCTAAGTAAATCGTTGCTAAGGTCTGAACCTGCGCTTTTTTTATTCATTCGAAAATAAACGAAATGGCGGGATTTTTTGTGCGTTTTTTGCACTGTAATTCGGATGTAATCATAGATTGAAATCAAAATATCAACAACTTGGAGATTCACGCGATAGTTGCGATAGAGCTGAATATCGTGTTAAAATATGAAGTGGAACTGCCCGTTCATTTCTGAGAAATCACCTGCCCCAGGTCATTTTGAGAACAAGGCGTTTACAGCTTTTCAAAACCCGAGCGTGTGCAGTTGAACGTTAATTGGTCAAAAAGGCCAAAATTACCTAAACTGACTTCAGGAAATGAATTATACGGGTAACATCTGTCGAAAAGAGGAAAAAACTAAAAATTGATTTTTCAAACCCGTCATTTTGGAATACTCCCTCAAATATCGTCGAATATTGTTCTATTACATAATGTTGATTTAGAACGTGTTTTCGAGGAATTGCACGCTTTTGATGATGTCTTGCTGTATATATAACGTATTAACGGTGCATACTGAGAAAATATATGAGTAAAAATACTTTTTCGAGACCAGGAATACAAACTGGACTTGCATAGGAAATTTCGGATTGATAGTATATAAAAAATTACCATAGATTCTTCGATTTATAGTATATGTGATCATACAAGATTAATAAAGCTGTACATTGTATAGCGAAATCATTAATTATCAAAGTGATAAAAAAAATGTACTTAAAATCTTTGAACAGTCTGGTAATTGTATTGAAGATTTTTTACGATTCAGCGATACCTAAACCCTAATATGTTACCGTTTCGCAAGGCACAATTTCGGTGAATAATTTATTATCTATTTTTATAAATTGTTTATCCACAATCTGTAAATGTTTTACTGCGAGATCCTACCATTTTTCATAGTATCTTTAGACACTTGCTCAACTACATTACAGTCACCCGTTAAAGTCATTTTCCCTCAACAATTTTCAAGACTCAAAAGTTTTTACAAATTACAAATTTAATAATTTATCAAATTTACTGATTACATTTTTCGCATAAAAAATCTACAATATAATTATCAGAGTGTTTAATAAATACTTGTGAATTTTATCTGTATTTTCCAATTCAAATTTAGTTGTAATCGGTCGTTTTCGAAGATAACAATGAAATTATTAAATATCTATATTGTAACGATTATAATAAAATATTTATCATTTGGTATCGATTTTAATAAATTTAACATTTGGACCTCATTAGAGGTTATGAATAAATTACAATTCTTTCAAACCGTGTTTCAACGTGGACACACGTTATACATCTACACACACACACACACACACACACACACACACACACACACACACACACAGTGTAGGAAATTCATATCAATAGTACTGAAAGAAAATACGATAAAAAAGCATGAAATTCAATTATAGCAGATGTATAGACATGCAAATTCATCGTTCTTCCTTCGTAAAGTTTGACTCCGACGAGGTTTGGCTAATCTGCTCGCGTGTATTTATATATACGCATCGGTCGATAGCAGACGTCTGTTGCTATATACAGTGTGTTCGCGGACGAAGGGACAGGGCCGAAATAATAGCGGAGCTTGAATTTTGCATACAGGCTTATAGTACAGAGTACGATGCGCCGCGAAGCGTCGAGAGAGAGAGAGACACCAACGCTGCGGATGTACCGGCGATTGATTGCGCTGCACACATGGCGGAAACTGTGGGTGGCTTCTCTCACTCTCTCTCGCTCTCTCTCTTTCTACGTATATATATATCTTATTTTTTAAGATATTATTGAAGGATTGCGCTGACGTTAAATTTTGAAATAATCCAGCTGAATTAGATGATTTTTGTACTGTAAACTAATCCATATAGTGCTTTTGAGTCATTCATAGTCAAACTGTTTTCATTCAGAATGTCTAAATTAATTTTTCGTACTATTCTAGTATTTTTGCAAAATATAGTGATTAAATAACTTCCAAATCAGAACCATATGAAACAAAAAAACAGTTATAAAATTTTTCTCCAGAAAACTTTCCAGTTGTACTCCAAATTTCAGAAATGCAAAAATGTTTTGGTATTTATCGTAGAATAATTTGCTTGATTACAATAATCCCTAGATTTGAATTAACGTGAAATATTGTTGATACCGCTTTAAAAATTTGGATAGATAAAAAATTCTAATACAACAAAAAATGACTTCGAAGGCCAAATTTATTTTTAATCTTTTAACCGTAAATGTCAATTTGATGAACTTTTGGATGCCGGAAATAAGAAGGCGATCTTCAAAATAATGAGATGTGTGCACGAATTTTTCTGGCATCGTTTCTGTTCGCGATACTGCTTTGTTTCTAAACCCCATTTAACTAAGAAATAATATTAGAGAAAGGTATATTTAATAAAATATTATTTTTATAGTGCCCATATTGGATTGGCTATTTTGAAAATATTTGGTATCAAAATGCCCGTTTAGGCATCTCAGACAAAAATCTTTTAAATCTGTCTCAGTTTCGGAAAGAGTAGGTCCTTTAACTAATGAATATGTCTTTCTCTAATATAGAGAATATCCGTTTGGAAGGAAATAGGTTAAAACTAAAATTTTTAATCATAATTATGCGGTAAGAATAACAATGCAAACTTTTATTTCCAGATCCATGCTTGTACATTATGCGTTTCGCAAATAAACTTGAATTTGGAGAAAAAACTCACGAGGTGTCGATGACTGCTTTGCGAGTTGTGCAAAGAATGAAAAGAGATAGTATCCACAGTGGGAGAAGACCCTCTGGACTTTGTGGTGCAGGTATAATACCTTTATACATATAATATATTTTTTATATGTTATATTCGACAATATAAATTATTGCACTTAAAATTGTTTTAAAAAAATAATAGTTTTGATTAGTTACGATGTCGTATGAAAATAAATGTGAGAAAACTCGCGTTAACTGCAATAAGAATATCTCGATTCAACTTTTGCTTCTCAGCTCTACTGATGGCTGCGAGACTCCACGAGTTCAGTCGATCCCCCAGCGACATCATCAAGATCGTTAAAGTTCACGAGTCAACGTTGAGAAAAAGGTTTGTTGTTTGTACGAAAAAAAAAATTTTTTGTTTGCCACATCATTTGACCAACTACTAAACACGGTTGACTAATTAAAGTAGCCCTTAACGCATTAATTCTAAATAAATTTGCTCATTAAAGTAAGTAAAATTGACATTTGCACATCTCTTTACAGACTGATAGAATTTGGAGAAACTCCATCGAGTGCATTGACTTTGGACGAATTCATGACGGTCGATCTGGAAGAGGAACAAGACCCTCCGGCTTTTAAAGCTGCCCGAAAGAAAGACAGAGAGAGGCTGCAAAAGTTAGAAAATATAGCGAACGAGTTCAGTGAACTTCAGACTGAAATTGATCGACAGCTAGAGGAACAGAAAACTGCAAAAGGAAAATTAAGAAATTGTAATATGATTCGTGAGAATAAAAAATTTATTTTTACTGGTGTATTATGCATGCTTACTTGGTTGAATTTTCAGCTGCTGCTATAGAAGAATCAGACGCTAATAGGTTTATTATAGAGTCTAATCAAAGTGTAATTGAAAATTGCGTTGACGGAAAGGATCCGGACGACACTGACAATTTGCCAATGGTCAATACTACTCGAAGCACTGAAAGCTCACTTTCCACCGGATTGGGTAATTAGAATTACATTTTCTCATCGAATTAAATGCAAAGATAGCTTCGATATTCAAATAAATATTTTATGTACAAAGGTCCGGATATAGCTTCCATGGGTTTGACGACATCCTTTCACGGCAAAGATGACTCGATCAAGGAATCGTCTACTTTATCCTTTGAAAATGTAAGAGAATTTTTCTTTATAAACTATTATTGAATCGGTAATTGGTATTAAATTATTTGAAATTTTAGATGACAGGCGAAATCGATATCACGGATTTAGACGATGAAGAATTAGACAGTTATATAATGTCGGAAAAAGAGGCTCAATTTAAAAGTAGTTTGTGGAATAAAGTTAACGAAAAGTATTTGCAAGACCAAAAGGGTAAGTTTTTCTATCGATTGTTTTTTTTTTATTTAATATTACGTGTTCCTAATGCATCTGAAGAATCACTTCAGAATCGGTAATCATGAAATATATCGTTAACGGGAAATCTTCTCTTAGTCTTGTAACACGAATATTGATCATGAATTGAAATTTGAATTCGGTAATATAATTGAATAATAATAAGGTGATTAGAATTATTTGATATAATAAACATAATTATTATAATTAAAAAATGAAGTAATTGTCATGATGACATTATCATAATTAAAATTCAATCGCAATAAAATAACGCTTATTCACATTATTGGCATTCACATCCGATGGCGCGTCATAGCAATGAATTGTTTTTCAACGTCGCATCTCATTGTCTATGCTTTCCTTTCAGTATATCAAGGCAAGACCAAGGACCTATTATTTATATTGTAAGATTGTATTGAACAATCTTGGTTTTGCCTTGGAAATGTTTAGTTTAAGATCGTCTTGGCTCTGGTCTTGAATTACAAGACAGGAAAAGACGATAACAAGAGTAATATTGGTAAAGCCCTAAGTCTGGCAACGTAGGAAGAGGGGTTAATAGTTTTAAAATCAATCAATCTTTTGCACTTCTTCCTAAGTTTAGTATTGTCACTAACGACTTTTTGAGATGTTATCATCTATCGAGATAATAACATATCTGCATCTCTTGTTAAATAGTAGACATTCAGTAAAATCTGTGGGAGAATCGTAATGTTCATGCATTTGTTGCCTCTTCTTGGTTATTGAATGTTGATGGGAATTCCTTATGTATCCAATGCGTATTTTCGGTCTTTTCGAATTGCTTGTTTGAACGAACTTGAAATCTTGATCACTATTATTGCAGAGAAAGAGGAGAAACGACAGAAGGAGAAGGAAGAAGGAAAGCCAGAAAAGAAGAAAAGAAGAACGGCATCAAAAAAGAACAAAAATCAAGGTCCAGCCAATAGTGCAGGTAAATAATTTTTAACATTTTTTAAATTCCAATTACTTCCCTCGATGAAGATCTATTTTCATACATTTATTTTCGATATTTTATCTTAGGAGAAGCAATAGAGAAGATGTTACAAGAAAAACGAATATCTACCAAAATTAATTACGAAGTATTAAAGAGTTTAAGCGTTGGTACCACAACACCAAGTACACCACAAAAAATATCTGATGATATATCATTTGCCACACCTAATAAAGTAGAAATTAAAGAAACTACTCCAGCAATACTAAGCCCTAGGTAATAATGAACAATTCGAGTAATATTTAAATGAATTTACTAACAAATGTTTTATTCTATCGGTTTAATAGCGTTAAGAAAATACCACACAAGGTAACAGAAATAAGTAGGAGAACACCAAACGTAAAGATACCGGCGTCGAGAAAAAGAAAGGCTTCGGATTCCGAACCTGCACCTTCACTGGAACCAGCAGAACAACCTGTGCCTGTTTATGTGCCTCCTGCAGATTACGATGCCAATAACGAAATTCGTAAATAACACTATATTTTTTAACTTCAATAATCATGTATTTACTGCAATGCAACTTAAATGTCATTATTTTTATTTTATAGCTGACGAAGCTGATGATTACATGGATGAAGAAGCAGAGCCAGAACCGGATCCAACTGAAATGTCAGTTGGTCAACTGCTTGGACGACAAGATGACGATGACTACGGTTACGGTTACGACGAAGAAGATTATTAGCGTATTTATTATTAATTAATTTATTTATTATTTTTTTGCTGCGAGCAACAAAAAATAGTTTAGATTACAGCGATCAAAACATAAATAATCAGTGAAATCAATTTGTCACTGACAACGCGAAGACTGAAACGGTAAAATATGCAATTTTCTGTTAGCATCCATTCACCTTCCATAATATTGTACATTCTCTTTTTCCATCAATTTGCGAAGGAAAAAATTGTGATTTTAATCTTTTTATATTCTAGTTTTTCAATATACGGTCAAATTTATATTGACAGAGGGATTCACGTACGTTAGTTTTTTTATAAAACAGAGTTTTTATTCACTCTCTATTATGAGATTCTCTATTTTCTTTAATCGTATTTTACTTATTTATTATCTGTTTTAATTTTATCGATTCCTTTGTTCTAAAACAAGAATATTTTTGAGTCTGCGTTAAAACTCAAAACAGTCAGTTACTACGTAATATATACTTAGGTCATAATTATCGAATGTTTAACTTTTTAAAAATTGATAAAATAAAAAAAGTTTATAAAATTTAAACGAGTAATTAATTGAATTAGTTTATACATTTAATCCAAGCAACTTGTTTTCGTGCATAGTCCATACAATATAATTTAATAAGCACTCACCCCTATACTATCCCATCAAGTATACTAATAACTAATGATTCCAAAACTTAGCGTCCATATTTCCTTCGTAAGCCTTTAAAGCATTCTAGAACTACTAGGGCGTTTAGAGCCCTCCACGTGGACCCTGGCAGTGGAGTCTGGACGAAACTTCAGTGTAGTTGCCAGCCTTTGCTCGGAGTGAGTGATCCGATGACAGCAGGAGGCTTACTCGAGAGGGGGTGCCTATATTTGAATCTGCTAATTCAAGGGACCTGTCCTACAAGTAATTGCGCTAAGGCATGATTGTTTGCATTAAAAGCTCCAGTATATGATAAGTCAGGGCTCTGATCGGTATAGAGATGATCAGCTTGATAATAATCAATTTAAATTTATTATTACATTGTTCGTATTCTTGATTTCTTGATTTAGCGCCTGAACTATAGTGATCTATAGTCGAAATTAATCGTTTTAGGCTTAGCGAATATGAATTTATTTGATTTCTCAGCCGACAAACTGCTATGATAATCGGCTGATTCTGTCGGTCTTTTTTGGAACTCACTGGATCTTCGAGACATTATTGGCTAATTGTCTAGTTGTTCAAATGTTTTTCAAATGTTTTCTGGACCGACTGGTTCTTCAAATCTTTTCAATCATCGCCACATCGCATAATCCATCTCAAATAACACATTTACATTCTACAAGCGAGTGTCAGCGCGAAATCGTAAAATAACAATATTTCAATTTCATTCACCTCTTCAAACAGCGCGCGAACATTGAAAACCAACGCAAGAGCGCAGCAGCGTAAGCGCGTATCTGCGCCTGTCTGCGCACGCTTGGAATTTCAGTATACGGTATAGAATAGAGCTCGAGCTATAGACTCAGCGGCTAGAGAGATAATCGAGTAGGGAAAGCCGAATCGGGCGAGTGAGACGACCCAGCCCCTGCTGCAGTAGTGCTGCGAACGTGATGTGTCACTTCCTGCGCGCACCTGAGCTTCCTCGTCGTCGGTGAGACTTTTTGCCAACTGCTCTGCCAGGAGTTATTCCAGTGAACCGCCAGCACTACGAGGAAACTTTCTCGAGGAGGTGCCGGTCGCCCGGAGATTTCGCACTGCGAACATGGTGAGTTACGTCGAAATACCTATACAATACGAGGGGCGAGATGTGCGCGCGAGTAGCGAGGTTAGGAGTCTCTCGATATATGTTATATCAGGGATTCGAACGTTATTTCGCTTCTACAGACTTTTTTTCAGGGTGTAGAAGAAATTTTTTCATTATTTCGAGTAAGAAGCATTTCCTGGAAGTTATTAGTTGGTCGGAGGAGGAGTTGGTTGTCATATCAGTAATATAAACAAGCGCTGCTCGATGAGTTATTTTGGGATGTGTTTTGGCGATAAGATACCAGTTGGTTGAGTGAGTTTGTAAAGGGGATTTTTTTATTTTGTTTTGCAGTCGAGTTCTCTGAAGCCTTACCTCACAGCAGTGAGACGTACGCTGACTGCAGCGATGTGTCTGGAGAATTTCTCATCGCAGATCGTGGAGAAACATAACAAGCCTGAGGTGGAAGTGCAAGCGAGCAAAGAACTACTTCTGACACCTATATTGATAAGTAGAAATGCCAATGAGAGGGTTCTCATCGAGTCTAGTGTAAATAGCATGAGAATAAGCATAGCTGTGAAACAAGTGGACGATTTGGAAAGAATTCTGTGTCACAAGTTCACCAGATTCATGATGATGCGAGCAGAGAACTTCATGATCTTGAGAAGGAAACCTATACCGGTAAGTACATATCGACTCACCTGGAATGACTCATATCTGACCGAGGTGAACATTGTAAAGTGATAGCTCTATGAGCAAAAGTAATGAGTCATATTTCATCAACTTTGCATTTTTCACTCGATTTTTTCATTCCCCAGGGTTACGATATCAGTTTCCTCATCACAAACATCCACACGGAGCAAATGTATAAACACAAAATTGTGGATTTTGTTATTCATTTCATGGAGGAGATCGACAGAGAAATCAGCGAAATGAAATTATCAATGAATGCCAGGGCTCGTACATGCGCCGAAGAATTTTTAAAGAGGGTAAAATGCAGAATTCACAAAGATTAAAATTTCATTTAGGATCTCAAAATAAACATTGATTTTCTTTTCGCTTCCTTAGTTCTAGTCCCAAGCTCCTGGAAGATACTGAGATGGAAAGAAATCGAGAATGCCATTGCGACATGGATGTATTCTGTTGAGTCAACCACCTATCATCTGTTATCAATCTCTGGTTTTGTGCACTCTGGAGTAGTACTAAACTTTACCTTGTTATCGCTGTTGGTAGTGCAACGTACAAGTGGAGATCGAAGTGCTAAGGAAAAAAAAATAATAATGAACCGTGGGTGCTCTAAAGTCTGTTCTGCGAACAAAAGCACAAGGAAGAATAAACATGAGTGTGAATGTAATTTTTGTAAGTGCGTAGTGATCTTAAGTAAGAAAAAAATTGCTGGAGTACTGTTTACCGACACCTTATCGTTGTACATTACTTGTTGGTTACGAAGTCTAATTTTCGAATATCCAACTTTTTTCAAAACAGCAGTGAAAACTTTTTTCAGAAGAATATGTTTTGTGCTCTGAAAATTAGTGCGTTTATACAATGGCTCGTAATCAATAGAAACAATAATAACCGTTTGAGTAATACACAAGAGTTAATGTGCCAGTAAGAAGAACTGCCGTATATGTCTTGTACGTGGATACTTCGCGAAGTTTCAGATGTTAGCAGCGAAGGCATTTATTTGATGTAAAACCAATTCGTAATTGATTACAAACACTGGTCACAAAGGTATGCGTTGTTTTCTTCAGGATCAGGATATTTTTTCTTTCTTTTATCGAGTCGCAATATTATTTTAAGATTCGCGAGTATTCCGAGCGAGAATGATGTTTATCGCAGTGTATCGCTTTTCTTTTATTTTTTTAATTAACGAATATAATTTTACAAGTGTATTTTATAGTATTCTGTCGATTAGTCCTGAGAAAAAAAACTTGTTGTAATTGTACATTTTGGCGCTCGAACATTATCAAATTCATAGAATATAGAGAGATAAAAAAATCAGTAGCAAAGTTTTCGCGTAAGACTATACCATCGATACGAATATTAATACGTAGACCGCAGAACTCACACACGATTGTCAATGATTTTTTCCTCGAGATGCCAAGAAAAATTTAATAGAGAGGAAGAAACGACGATTGCGTTTGTTACTTCTTATAAGATGGTTAAACTATATGCTCATACGCGCGCAACAATCGAAACGAGAATGAATTAATTAAGCAAGCATTGAGGGTGAGAATAAGTTGTATTAAAGATTATTATTAAGTATATCTTAAGAAGCTCAAGTAAGTTGTAGGCTAAAAGTAAAAAAAACCATTGCGCTGAAGTATGAAGGGGGGGTCAGTGAGTAATAATTATAATAAAAAAAGCAAAAAAAATATTAATTATAAAATAACGTCCACACATGTTCATTCGAAAAATATGATGTGTATATCGACTATCGAGTTCAACGACTGCCAATTACACATTGCGTACGTGTGTTTGCGCGTATACATGTATAAACTCGTTCTTCGCATAAGACACGGGCACGACAACGCATGGAATATCCGATGAGCTCAAGGAAAAAGAGCGAGAGAATCCTGTTGTATCCCGTGATTTGTAACTCATTCGAGGTATATTTACAATCTGCATTTACCATCTTATACCTTATATTTATAATAAAAACTCGCTCGAACATCTGGAAATATATGTAACTTACTTTATTGTCACCTTTATTCGTTTTTATTATGTATTGTTTTATCATTTTTTTCCATCGATAGATGTGTGAAGTTAAATGTGACTCATGCACAATGTAAAAATGATCTATTGTTCTGTACGGTTTTTTTGTATAATAATTTGAAATATACTTTGATGTAAATGTAGTTTTATTATTTTAAATAGATAATCATAATAATAAGTCATTCGTTGAGATAACGTGTGATTCGTTTTTTTCGTTACTCTTTAAAATTTTACTTTTGAATGAAAGTTATTAAATTAGTAGCCAATTTTAAAAAGAATTGTATAATCTTTGAAAATAAACTAAATTACTAAATCAGTATAAAAGTATACAATCTTACGAATTCTTCTCTAAAAAATAATTCTTTTTATTTCGTTGGATAGTCGCAAGAAAATATTCTCTAAGGTACAATCATTTTAATATATATATATATAATTGTAAATTTAATTTTAATAGTAATTTAAATTGCAGTAAATATTTATTCAAATATACTAATGCGTAATCAAAATTAAATTTATTGACTACCTATAAATATTTACAGAATTTATTAAAAAAGTAATAAACAAATTCCCGTTTTGATGATGAAAAAATGATTTGATACATTTGCAGTAAATAACGATTTACCGAAAATAATTTTCCGATATTGTAAATAATTTTCAGTGTTAAATTATTGTTTTTTTTTTAAATTCTGATTAAATACTTTCTTCTATTGTAGAAGTAATTTTTAATAAAGAAACAAAAATATATTGTGCAATTGATCAACTATTGTATCTATATTTTCGTCTACGAAACAAGAAATTTTTGAATAAATAAATATTTTCTTTGATTTAAAAAAAATTCGTATAATTTTGTTGAAATTTTGAAAAATTCGAACAGTACCTAATAATGCAATGGATTTTAGTTTTGTGCACAATTGTTAATGAGATATTAGTAAAAATACGTGGTGCGAAGGCAAGTTGCAGAGTTCTATAAAAAATTCATCGCAAAGGTTTAAAAAACCTTAGGCGGAAAAAGCAGCTCGACAGCACCTTTTCTCGCATTCTCCGTTCCAGAAATTACGCGGGCAAACGGCGGTGCGGCGCCTACACACATGCTTCGTTCACGACCTATACGCTCGGGCATTTACGTTTGCCGCTGTGTGGATTCATATTTATGCGCGTCAGGTGCATCGGCCGCGAACTGACTCGCGATGTGCCGACTGCCGTGCAGCGCAGCTGCGAATAAGTTTAGGTCGTACACTCTACCTATATACATATAAACACACAGACTTACGCGTATACGTATATAGCGGTGTCAGTGTATATACAGCATATATCCTATATATGTATATGGTACTGTATACGTAAAACGTAATACGTACGGTTGGACTCTACATTCAGTGGAATTTCGCGAAACGCGGATATGCACATACGATTTATCCTCGGATGAGTTAACTGTCTTTTATTTATTGCACTTCGAATTCTAAGCTTTTCTAGGTTTACTAAGTGCATTGCATACGTTTAGGTATTTTATGAAAAAGCGTTTGAATTTGTTTTTAAAATTTTTTTTAGAAAGTTTTATTTGCAAATCGGTGGGAACTTGGGTGTAAAATAAATGAAGTCCTACAATAAACTAGCTTTGGTAGGCTTTCTTTGGACGACATCCAACTTCATTTGCGGATTAATCCTTTAACGATACCAGGAGACTTTTTTCAAGTCCTCATTTGTCGGGGCATGTCGAGCAATGAAGTTAGAAACATTTGTTGGAGTGCGCTTTTTGCTGTTTTCAAATTAATGTAAATTCATAGCTCGTGTATTTTTAAATTTCCTTTAGAGATGAGATCTTATTTTGAGATCATTTTCGAGATCTTATTTTGATTGGGACCTTTTCTGAAGCATTTTTCCGACTGGTTTCCGATGGAATTCTTTTTCGTCGTCACCAAGGCACCTTGTACCCTTGTACCGACTCTTATAGTCGGTAATTACCTGTCCAAAAAAAACCCATAAAAAGAGAGTACAACCAAAAGGCTTACCGGTAACGTCAAAGGCTTAAATGCAGCAACGGCAATGATCCGACTTTCTGAACAACTTAAGCATACAAAACGATGAAGCACAACCCCTTAGCAACGCACAATGAACCATCGAACGGAAGAAAAGAAAAATTTGCCAGAACATGCTCTATCCGTACATAGAGACGCCGGGTGTATCCAACTGGCAACCGGGTGCATAGACGTGAAGATGCTCCCATATCCGCTCTTTCTCAAACATCCTGAACGAGCGCGAGCTTGCGTTATACACACAGGCGCGCGTAGAGTCGCTTCGGGGAAGATCAGCACCCCTCGTCGGGCCTTCGCTTATCCGTTTCTCTTCTCGATCTCGAGCATGTATATACATATACACGTGCACACGTGCACACGTGCATGTGCACGCATACATATACATAAATACGTCGACACAAGTATTGTGTATACATACAGTGTGGTATGGATGAGTGAATACACCGGGAATGTGCGTATCGCGTGTAATCCTTTCCTGCGTTTATTGCGCGAGCGATTCGTACATGCGCTCTTGTATACCAAAGCAAAAAGGAGAGAGGCTTGCTTGCGGGAAAACTGGGCTGGGGGTGATGGTGTGCTGTGATTCGCGATGATGACTCGCGAGTGATTGCTCAACCTGAGAGTAGAAATGAACTTTCTTTTTCTCTGCGCGTATTCTTCTTTGTTTGTTGGCGGGAATTTTGACAATTTTATCTGTTGCTTTGTTACAGCTGACAAGTGTATATGCATGTAGTATACTGTGTATGAGAAAATTAAATGTAAGCGATGTAAATAAAATAATTAGTTAAATAATTAAACCTATAGTAACGCGGATCTGCTAAATATTGGTCTCGTACTTCGCAAAAAGTTAGCCAATTCATGGTCAATTTATTTACCAGAATAGAAAAATACTTCTATTCGCGTTTAAGGGCGGTTTACACTTATTCCCTCCCTCAACTTTAAATGTCTGTAACATCAAAATTTAATTTCATTACAAAGCTAAACTTTTTTCCCTTAAAGTGTATTTAAAAGCATTATTATTTGCTAAGTCCTGTATATAGGGGATACGAATAAAAAATCACTGTATTTTTGCAAACAACATTTTCTAGATTATTTTATTTGCAACTTTCTAAGCGTTTATTTATTTTATTTTCATTGCATCTATCGACAAGTTATTTTCTATTTAAATTACATTTCTATATAATATATAATATTTTTAAAGTATTTATTTTTTGTCTTACATTATTTCGTTTAACATATTCAGCGAAAGCCATTAATTGTGAATTGCATATATTTGCATAGACAAAAAAGCAATTTTAACGATTATTAAAAAAATAGAAGTCTACAGAAACCACAAAAAGAGTGGAAAAAATTCATCCCGTCATCAAAATATGCCGCTAAACTTCCCTCTAAAACACACTGTACATATATATTATATATATATATATATATATATATATATATATATATACACACAAGCGACAGTAGTAGTAGAGGCATCGCTGAGCTCGCGGTTTCATAAACCACTAAAACTTTTAAAACCTCGCTGCGAACACCTAAAGCAAAAAAAAAAAAAAAACGCAGGATGCGCAGAAAAAAAAGCTCCAAAGCATCGCTTGCCGCGTCATTATGAAGTTTCGAGCTCGAAGTGCGCCGAATATACGCCTTCAAAATACCAATTACTCGAAAAGACCAAAAGAGGGAAAGGATTGCTTTATACGCATAAACAGCGGCGTTCGCGAATCTCTTTTGCGAAAAATTTCGGCATTTGCTCAGCGGCGTATATAAGAAAGAAAAATAGCAGCCGAGCGCGTGGAAAAATCCCTCGACGACGGCCGCGAAAAAATGCTCGACCGGCGGCCATTCATTCTCCTTCATTTCCGTCCTGTGTGCCTTCTTTACTCTATATATATGCATGATTCTGTGACGGTTAAACAATTTTTTTTTAATTTTCATTTTTTTTTATTAATAGTACAATGCATTGTATTCGGAACAGAAAGTTTGCTGTGTATATATTATAAAAGGTACTTATTACGAAATAGGCTTTTTTGCCAGGAGAAGATGTTTTTATTCGTTTAAACAATAATATTTTGATTTTATACATATTTAATCGAAACTACAATTATTTTCAGCAAAACGTTATTTGCTGCGTGCAAGTAAAAATTTGCTTGAATAAATAAAATAATTTTTAGAAAATCGAAAATAATTATATTTTTAAACACATATTTTTAAAATTAAGATATTATTTTTAAATCAAGAATATATTTACTTCTTTCGATAAAATGCATTTTTAATACATAAATTTTCTTTTGAAAAGTATATTTAAAAATTCTGGAATGAAATCTACCAGCAATAAACGTTTTCTTGTATTTTCAGTGATCAATGCTTCGTTGAGGAGATACAAATTATTGAAAATTGGCATAAAAATACGAGGCGCTGAAAATTACACTTTCAGTAAATAACGTAATATTAAAATAAATTTTAGAGATTTTATTCTCGAAAAATATAGACTTTTGTATAAATATATAAAGAACAAAAGTGTCTTAGAATTTATCAAAGAATAGTCTCTAATTTTTTCAGGTCGATCCGACAATTTTTTTTTATTGTTCCAGGTATCCTAACATTAAAATTAAAAGTCATACATGAACAATGTGAAACAATTTCTAATTATTCTATGGTGAATTACAAGATATTTTTGTTCGTAGGAAATTTTTAGTAAAGCTCATGCTGTTTAAAGAGAAAAAATATTTGACTGACCAATCTGTCGTAGAATCACCCGTGTATGTGTATATATGTATATATCGAGTAGTATAAATAGAGGCGGGAAAAACAAAGAGAGAAAAACGCGATGTAGTATTAAGGGAGTATAGAGTTAGCGCAAATTTTAAAGATGTTATAGGCAAAAGGTAAGTACAGAAAGTAAAAGGGAAGACCTTTTTACATCGAAATTTAATGAGGAATATTTTAGTTTTTCCCTCATTGATTGTTATACATAGATCTACACAGCAAATTATTAAAAATTTGTTTGATTCCATAAAACGATTTCATTGGATTGTCACAGAAAAGTATTTCTTTCAATCGAATCATTATATTTAATGGAATAGAAATGCAGTGTCAATATTGATTACTTATAATAAATTATTATTCACATTAAATTTATTCAATTTCGATAAATATTTATATAATTTGCTTATTGTAATGTATTTTATTTATTTAACTAGTAAAAAAATGACGTAATTAAACACTACCGGAGGTACACGCAGTTATGAGTACATGGGCTGGCGCAGAAAATTCAGTCAATTATCGTCTATTCAACAACACAAATTTATTTTTCAGATAATATCAATCCCAAAAAGTAATTCTAACAGATTCGTAACATTTTATTTGGTTATTAATAAATAACCAAAATTCAAATCCATAATATTGCACTTTTTAAAACAGCAATCGCAATATATCAGTTCTGAATTAAAAGTTATCATTGCTAATAATACAAATGAATTTGTCAACACATATCGATAGAATGATTTAAAAGTATATCTCCATCTTTGACACATAAAAGTATATCAATCCATGCAATAACACTGTCAATCCCACGAAACTAACAATCCCAATGTCCCGACACAAGAAAAAGTTTGAAAAACCCGCTCTACCCCTATCGCAGAAATTCCCTCGACGCATAACGCGTTTTCGTTGCCTCCCTCGACGCTGCGAATCGAGCAGCCGCCAGAGGGACAGAGATGGAGGACACTGGCGCCGCGGCGCCGTCTCTACTGAAAAGCTCTATTGCAAGCTCTCGAGCACATATACCTATATATCCTCACACACACACACACACACACACACACACATATATAGCGCAAAAACGGGTAAACGACGCGCTGCGCAAGAATTACCGCGTGAGTGTATTCTGAAGACGAATGGTTTTTAATTTGCGTTTCTATTTAAACCCACCAGTCGAGTAAATTTCTTAGCTAAATCAAGTAAAATCTATCTTCGTATAGAAGAATCGGGCGTCATAACTATCCCCGCCATACGAATTTGCGGAAGAGTCCTGCAAGACAAAAAAAAGATATATTATAATAACAAGAGAGAAAAGAGGAGCGAGAGTAGAAAGTCATCCCTCCTACTGTACACGTAGTCTGCGCAGTCGCCGCGAGGCAGAGCAAACCTCCCGACGTCTCCTCTTTCTCTCTCCCTCTTTCTCCACCATGATCCAGAGTGAGAGTGAGAGAGAGAGAGAGAGAGAGAGAGAGAGAGAGAGAGAGCAGTTTGGTCTCGCGCGCGGCGCCGCTCAGTCAGTCGTGTGAGCAGTGTCGCCCGCGATAGGTAGGATGCACGGCGTGCCTGGGTGCGGCGTGCCAGCACCAGAGCTACCTACTGCAGCCTCTTATATCAGCGGATTATTGTCCTGCAAGCTGCCGCGTTATACAGTAGTGACACGTTTTTGCGAATTATCGTTATTGCACTCATCATCCTTTCCATCGTTTGGTTCAGTAAAGCTGTCGCAAATCAGACGGAGACTGTAAAGGACTTGTTGTGAGACGAAGAGGGTAAGACAGAGAGAGAGAGAGAGAGAGAGAGAGAGAGAGAGAGAGAGATAGAGAGGGAGAAAGAGAGAGGAAAAGGCTACAGAAGCTGAGGGCGCTGGACCTAGAAAGTCCCACCTACTCATGTTCATCCCGGATACCCTGAGGAGCTGCATGGTGGAACCGGATGTCTCGACTTATCTGCAGGCCCCTTCCGTAGGACAGGTGAGTTGTGTGAATGAGCTTCTTCAAATTTGGAGAGCTTTTTTTTCCATTTTAACTTTAAGTACCTGGTGAACAAGGCCTTTTTGACCTGGCGGGAAGTTAAATTCTTATTACAAATCTGCAAAAAAAAAATACTTTTCAAACAACACCCGGTTCAATGTCTCATTCTCGCTGGCCTATTTTACACATCGTAAAAGAGATGCAAATCGTCGATATATTTATATATAAGTGTGTACGGCTGGATATAGATAGGATGTGTGCAAAGCGCGACGCGACACGAGATGCTGCAGTGCGAGCACGTGCGCGCGTGCGGCCGCACGCCGCAGAGCGTCGATAGAGGTGGCGGTGTTGGCTTCCCTCTCTTTTCGATCGTTCGACACCGATAAGCTCCTCTATGCAGCAGGATATGCGCTGCTGCAAAATTCTCCTCTCGCTTTAGCTATTTATGTAGGTGTGTGTGTCTGGGTATACGAGTGCGACCAACAGGAGGGGGTATGAGCTTTTCTGGATTTTTGGCTTCATTGGGGGTGAGCTTTATTGGCTCGAGAGACTAGAGAGCTTGTTGTTACGTAAGCACGTGTGCGCGATGAAAAGTTCATTTTTTTTTATTAAACGGGGATATGGGATGTCCTATTCCTATGGGATGTCTGGATATATCGAACGAATGGATTAACGCGGCGTGTTAGAGGATTTGTTTATGCAAGTTTTCAAACGATTTTTGACTAGCAGTTTTGGTCGTTGAGATTTTCAGTGATTAGTAATCGCTGCTTTATTTTAAAAAAAAAGTTCAGTAGATTTATGAGAATTTGTGGCGTAATAAATTGTAAATAACGTTTTCTACGATTTAAAAAGAATGTTTTGGTTTTAAAAATATTTATTTCATACTAAAGTCATTTGCAGTAAAATGTTGCTTACGGTTTTCTTGATTACATTTAATCATTTTCGTACGTAACGGGGCGTGACGCATTATTCGTAGGAATAATTACTGGCGGGAACGTGTCTCGCTACCCGTTATACTGCAAAATCGAAAAGTGCGTTGGTTCTAATGCAATATATAACTTAATTTAGAAAATAATTATTTGTTTTAATTCCATAACTATTTATTGGCAATCGAAAAGAAGAAGAAGGAAATCGTCTTCCTGGCAAGCGATTACTATCGATTCAAACAAATATTTACTGTAATTAAAATTGAAATTTAATCTAAATTTACTTTCAAATTAAATAGAACGATTAGATTTATTAGACAACGAATTAAAATAACTTTTTTACAGTATACATTAAAAGTCCACAATTATGACGAACTAGCATGGAATTTAGAATATTTGCACTACATCGTTAACAAATTCCAACTACAAACTCATCTCTTCGATTAAAGCCACATAAGTCTGTTGCAACAAAATTTGACATTCTATATAAAAAAAATGAAAATTTAAAAAATTAATCATTGTTTTTAATAACATTAAAAAGGCGTATTTAGTTAAATTAAAACTTACAGTGTCGAGATCAGCGGAAAATTGATGCGATTCATCTATACGTATACCGTACATGTACAGACTTAAAGTCAACGAAACTAAACCTCGCACTCTCTAGCAATCTCCGTAATTCACCGGCGCAAAACTTCGCTTCAACTAGACTCATCCCCGCTTTTTCGAAAATAAAACGACGACACAGCCGTTAACTTTCACCTCAAAAGCGTCGCGAAAAGTCGCCTCGAAGCTGTGCAACGCTCGCAAACACTCGTACGAATCTTCTCGCTCGTTGTTCTATATCTATGTACACGATAAAACGAAAACTGCACGTGGCGGGGCAGTAGCGTTTAGGGAAACGGACCGGCAAATTGCTCGTGGATTTTTCCCTCGTATAGACGAAAATGAAGCGAAAGAATGGAGGATATATATATATATATATATGGCTGATATGTATAGTAACGCGTGTATCACGCAAACCTGTCCGATGTTGTGCCAGTGGAGTCGGATGCCGTCATTGAGACGAATTTTTGATATGTACTTTCCTCTAGCATTACTGGATTGGTTTTCATTAAAAAACTTTGGAATGCTATAGAGCGTGATGTGGATATATTCGCGTTTTAACACCGATGCTCGTTCGAACCGCTGCACTTGAGTTTTTCTTTTTTTTTATTTCCTCCAAGGAGTAAAATAAGTTATGTCACTCGATTATTGCAGATTTTGGATAATGTTACTTGTTTATTGAAGTAAAATTTAATATGTATTCGTGAGATAGGCATTTAAATCGTAATCGAACGATCTAACCTTTTGAAAATTTGATTTTACGACTTAGATGGTTTATAGATTTATGCATGTGACCTTGAATGTATTTTATTTGAAAAATTTAGATGATTTCTCAAAAAAGACGCTGAAAATTACACTTTCAATTATTTCAATTTTTAAGAGATTTTATTCTTGGAAAATATAGACTTTTATAAAAATATATAAAGAACGAAAATGTCTTAGATTTAACAAAAAAATACTCACGAATTATATTTAACAAATAATCATTAAAATAAATTTTCGAAAAATATATTTTAAAAATTCCAAAAAAGGACTAATTATTCTTCGACGAATAACAAGATGTTTTTGTTTTTACGAAATTTTCAAGAAATCTCATAATTTTTGAAAAATATAGTGACTTAATAATTATATAACAGACAAATAATGATGTAATTTAACTGTTGAAGTAAAATTTAACATAATTCAATGTAATAGGTTTTGAAATAAAATTTGCAATACCATTGAATATTTCATTAACGAAAAGTTTCCTTAAATAAATGAACAATACGTTTGTACTATTAAAACTGCTTTCCGTTTGATTGAAAATGCAATTTTTAAAAAATTCAGAATATTTATAATTTTAATGTATTTCGACGAAACACATATCAATGAGATAAATAATTACATGTATTAGTAAATTATCATTGTATTGTCTGGAATCGTAAGATCAGGTGTCTAACTACTAAGGTGTCAAAGAAATTGAAAATTTGCCTAAATCAAAGACTCAAGTTATATTCTAGAATTGCAATGAATTCGCAAAAAGATATACTCGTAACAGACCAACCTGAATCTTCATATGATCGAAAAGTTAAGAGTCGCTATCCTGGTTGACTCTCTATATCCGAGTCTCCTCATCTCGAAAATGTGTAAACTCTGCACCTGTGCGCTTCGCGAAGAGAGTAAATCCGTGCTCCTCCTCGTCTTCCGATGACTACAGAGTGCACAGAGTGTTCACTGCAGCAAAGTCCACGCCGCGTCAAACCGGAATAGTCCCTAAGCCAGCAGTGGCGGCTTGCAAGCTCTCGAGACCTTTGAAAGTTCGTCGTCCTCTGCGCAATCCAGCAAACTTAGAACGGTCATTAGTGCTCGCTTTCGCCTTATATTCCCGCCACCCGATGTTATTCCTCTCTCTCTCTCTCTCTCTCTCTCTCTCTCTCGCTCTGCAAGCTCTCGGCCTGTATATATGTTTTGCCATATAGGTAAGTAAAAAACTTCTAAAGTCAATCCCTTGATTAGCACTAACGGGATAGGTGAGTGATTGAGGTAAAATTAAATAAAAATAATTAAACCTTCACGCGTGATTCCAAAGCCTCCAAAAAGCTTAGGTAGCAAGATCGACAGCTAAAGCTATAGAAATGTTCTTTTTGTAATCAATTAATTTAACAAAAAAGAGTATTACAAAATTTAAACTTGTTAATTTATTATTTTAACTTAAAATCTAATATGATGTTGCTAATATAGTGCTATTAGACCTGTGACATTGCTACACTGAGAAGAATCGATCGTCGATTCAAATACCTCCACAATCAATTCAGCAGCAAAGCTGTTTTTTTTTGACGATACTGCCGTTAAAAGACCGTAGTCATAATTCATTTAACGGAACTCTTGTCGAGCGAACAAACCCATCGATAGTTTTAAGTCAGATTCACAATTGAACGGCAATGATTAACAATCTCTGTTAAATTAACTATAGCTATGCTCACGTAGGAGACATTTGTCGTCTAAAACATTTTTTCATGAGTCACAAAGACAATACTGCCTTTTTTAACTGAAACGAACTGTTAATGGTGACTGGACTGAGGCAACGTTCAAGTAAGTGACCTTCGCAACTAGCTACGTAGTAATATTGAATTTTTCGTCACAAATATTGAAGAAAAACCTATTATTAGAATCTTTTATTTATTTACAATTATTCTATTACTATTCTATTATCATTCTATTATTATTCTATTGTTAGAATAATTGTAAATTTGAATTTAGTAATTTGCATTTCAAAGGTGTCTTACCCCCTTAAGGTTGGCGAATCACGCGTGGAAAAGTATTTGTTTATATTTGATCTGACCCATCCTATTAGTACTGAGCGTCCGTTCGTTCGACGAAGTGCACTGAGAACAAGACGCATAAACCAGCTTGTAGCTTATGAACAAACACTCCTAACGAAGCCTCACCAAGTTTACTCCCAAATCTTTGAACAACACAGAAACCCTCCCAAAACAGACACAAAGAAATCTCTTCTTCTATCTCACGATGCACATCTCGAGAACCGCAAGACATTTTTAAAATCACCAAACCAATCCGCAGCCGTATACTTCGCAAGCTTTCTCTCTCTAAAAGCTCGTCCTGCTTTCCCACTCCTCCGAAAAGCTCTTGGTGAAATCCCGCGCGCTCGCTTGCAATGATAACGTAGAAACACGAAATAGAGCGTAAGTACACACATGTATATACCAGGGGCCCGTCCACGGAGTAGTCGCCGAGAAAAGGAGAGGAAAATAGCGGCTACTGCCGATCGATAGCCAAACTCTGTCTGGCTCTACACACACACACACACACACAAACACACATACACATTCCTCTATCTATCCTCCAAGTGGAAAGGAGAGCAATCTCCGTGCAAAGACTGTCTTTTGACCGGCACTGCACACGGCAATAATCTCTTCAGAGCGAGACGAAAACGCTTCTCTTTCTTGCCTTTGATGATGGGACTCGATGTATGTTGGGAAGGGGTACGAAGGGAAGAGACGTTTTATATACGCGATGAATTTCAAAGCGACGAGGGACACACGCTCCGACTGATTGTTCGTCGATTTGCACTGCGTCGGTTGGTTCGTTTTTTTTCCCCTCCAATGTGGGATCGATCGCGAGCGATCGGTCTATTCTCTTTTTTTTCTCGATGTTTACTCGCGCGGGACTTTTTTTTTATTAGCGAAAAATGTTCGGGGGTATAGAAAATGGACAATGCCAGTTTTTTGGGTGAGGTTTGATATGGAAATCGACGATGGTTATATATAGCTTTTTTTGTGCGAGAGATGTAGGTTGGAGGTATCAATAGTTTAATTGCTTTGTTCGAGTGTACTGCACGAGAGGATAAGATCGATGTTTGGTCGTTTGGAAATAAAATAATTTATCCCGTGTATAGGCGCGGTAGAGACGAGGGTCGTTAATATTTTGCGATTGACAGAAGCGCCGAAAGCGCGATATTCTTGTGGGTGAGAATTGGGATAGAGATTTTCTGCAGGACGCATAGGTCCATAATTCGTGTAGCTAAAATATCGAATCACATTGCCAATTACAAAATCGAGTATAATTAAATTTCCTCATTTTGTAATAGCTTTAATTTATCCGATGGCCTCGAGTCGATTTAATAATTCGGAGAAGATACGTTTTGAAAAGCTGTAGGAATTCTCTATCTACTATATATTTACAGATTGAAATTGAATAAATACATTTTTTTATTTAGAAATAATTAGTTTAGTTAGTAGTCGAGTAAATTGTGGTATTGGTATACGGTAGGTAAGGTTACACTGAAGAAATTTTACTTCGAAATAAATTCAAGTAATCATTGACATCCAGTGAAAAGAAATAATATTTTTTTAAATTTTGCATATAAGTAGTTTATTAATATTTACACTTTCAATGAGTCTCCGAACGAAAAAAATCATTTTTGCTAAAAAACTAAATTATTTAAACAATAATGACAAACTTATTAAGTTTGAACCCAGAATGACGTAGAAGTATAACATCAAATGAACTTCAAATCTCCACTAAGCTTTTCAATTAAAATTTCACTTTGTTCAATTTTCAACTCATTAAATCTATTAACAGTATACACATTAATAGGCAATAGTAATATATTAATAAAATTCAATTCGACTGACCGAAATAACATATTTGAGCTTTGAATTTTAAAAAACCATCATGTAGTTCAAGCCGTAATTCACGTGAAGGATGATGAAATTGGAAAAAAATCCTATCTCTACAGAGGATGATAACATCAAATTCTGGTAGGTCTTACTACACAATCTTAGTTTAATATACTTAAAAAAGGTAAGCTTTGAATTTGTTGTTACAAACATTCAAAATTCAAGGAGAAAATAAGTGTAAACTCTCTTTAATTATATGAACACTGTGATAGTGCATTTTCATTTAATTTTAAGTTGCAAAATATTTATAATTATTACATTTTTTATTTCGCCAGAAATTAGACAACCATAGGCTCTTACCTATGGGTGTCTGGTGGAACTGTAATTTTCAATTGCACAAGCTATATATACTATTAACAAACCGAATGAACGTACACCAATTACGTGTGAAGAGTCTAAGGGTTATAACGAAAAATCCAATCGTATATTTAGAAAAAACAAAAGCAAATGACGCAAGAGACAAATCACAAATGTAGTTACTTCACGCTAACTTCCAGGAAGGAATAAGCGTAAAGCAAACTTTTACACTCACGTAGTAAGATTCCAGGGCAAATGAATCACACAAGCTTTCAACTAATTGTTAAAGAGTTACGTTGACCATCTCTCGGAAAGCAGGAAATTCAAATATAATCCTTACTCACACGTACGCACACACGCATAGAACAAGAAGAAGAGAAGAGATCTTGAATGGCTAGATGTAAAACTAGCAAGACCGCATGCGAGAACGTTAAAAAGCTACACACGCCCCGGCATCTCACCTCCTGCTCATTTAGCCCGCATTCATCCTGTCATCTCCTTGTCCTCTCGCGCGTGTCATTCTCCGCACTGCTATACTTACATCCGCACGCTCTTCCACATTATCCCGCACCTCGTTTCGCGAGCCCTGTGTCTCTCTTCACCTCTTGGTTATACTTGTGGTGCTGGTGCCGTTTTCCCTTATTCCTTTCTCGTATTCTCTCTCTCTCTCTCTCTCGCGTTACCGCAGCTTTCAGACACGACGACCCGGTATTGCGTGAGCGCAGGAGAAACACGTTGCGAATTACCGCTGACGGTGTCGTCGGCGGAAATTTTCGCCCTCCGTACTCGCTTTGCGCGAGTTTGCGCGCTAACTACTTCATAAATTTGTTATTACTTTAATTAGAGGCCTGATGCCGCTGGCGTTTAAGGCAAATGCGGATGTGTATAAGCTACACGGCGATATTGCACAGAAATTTAGCTGAGATTTCATTGGGGACAGGACTGACAACTTGTAATTTTCGCCGGGATTTGGTTAAAGGATGTTGTTGTGCTTTTGGGGGAAAAATGTGTGTGGGTGATTCTCTGACAGATTTACTAGTCAAGAATGCTTTTTTTTGACTCGATATTTTTGAACTGTTCTTTGGTATTGTATCTAGCTTCAGAGATTTCTTTATCATCAAGGTATGGGATGTCAAAGCTCATTATGAAATCTGAATTGTTTACTGAATAGAATATTTTTTCAACAATTCAATTTTTACCTATCAACAAAGCAAAAAGTAAAACGTCTTCGTGGGAACTTCTTTATTCATTTAGTATGAGTATTCTTGAAGCGTCTTTGCGATCTAGATGTCGCTCATATGACTTTAAAAAGACTTATTTTATTTAAAATGATTCATGGGATAGTTACAAAGTTACGAACTTTTTTCCCATAGGTATATATTCAAGAACACTGTCTAGCAAGACTTACACAAAAGTTTGAGTTCACATCTTGTGCATGTTATTTTGGATTTTCCAATTCAAAATTTGTCATGTGCATCATTATGGTATTAATAATTTCTAAACTAGTTGTCAGAGATTCGAAATTCAGGAAGCGAATGAGTGTAAACCCTCCTCAATCGTTCTATAAATAAATTTGAAAGTTTCAGAAGGTCTATTGTACGTTATATGCAAATCAATGGACGCATTAACATATCGCAATTAGATTTCTTGATTCTTCAATCTGATTTGATCCACAGTTTTGCTTTTGCTCAATTACGCCTGAAATCCTAATACTTATCTCTGCACTAGAAGATAACACTAGAATAAGCTCGAATTCGCAATCCCTCGAAACAACATCTTCCCTTAATTCTCCCACCCACATTATCTCCGAAACTGCATATATTCGTACAATCGAGTCTCTCTAGCTCGCACAAACGGAATTGGTTAGATTATAACACACGGAAGAGAGTAGAATAGAGAGAAAGCGGGAAAAATAAATTTCTCGACTTTGCGAGTGTGCACTCTACGATACTTCGGAGATTTCGGGTTAGCCGCTAGACGATCGCATCATTTCAAAAATCCGCATTTGGGACGACGACGACGACGACGACGACGACATTATGCTCCTTTTTCTTGTTGCAGATTTTATTTGGACGCCGTTCAAGAGATGTAAAAGCGTTACCTTGAGCACTAGCTCTAGCATTGATTTTCGCGGAAGGCACGTATAGTAGACGCGCCGGTGAAAAGCCGTCGAGATTTCTTTATTTACCGATCGGCCGATACGCGACCTATTCCTTTCTTTCTTCTTATTTTCGATTCTTATCACGCTTTTTTTCTCTCGTCTATATTTGATCGCTTGTCCCTTTTTCGATGCGCCTGTTCGGTTTGCGGATATGGAGATTATTTGCGGGTTTGTTTTCGTATCGTGTGTACGATTTGCGTATTGTATCGCTATTATTAGTTTGCTTATATTGTTGTAAGGCCACTTTATCGAAGACCTTTTGATGGGTTGTGGGAAACTGATAGTTTGTCGCAAAGACTATCCTTCTGCTTTTGGAGGGTCTACAGGTCTTGTTATTGGAGAATTCTGCTCTATATTACGAAAAGGAACAGATGATTCTTACTCACATATATAATAGATCTTTGTCGTGGGAGTAATATCTGCGTATCGCAAGAAGATTTTCTTAAGAGGAAATTCTATTTAAAGCAGGAGGGTCACTTTTCCGAGTGTATATAAGTACAATATTCGTACACTACCGGTTTCAAAGTATGGGCAGTTCTGATTATATTTCAATATTATTTTAATACTGGGCAAGTACTGGCTGGCTTGTTGCACTATAGACGGGATGTCAGTTCTGGGACGTTGGTCCATCTTTTCAGGACATATATATAGATTATGTGTATCGAAGGAATTCGCCTTGATGAAAAGTGTCCACTTTGTCAATGGATGAGAAATCAAATATTATATTCCGTACAATATTTCTAGAAGAGCTAAGATATACAGAGAGAAATGCTTAATTCGAAATGTCTACAGGATGTGATTTGAATTCGTTAAAAGAAACGAGTTGTTTTACCGTCGGAGACGAGTCGCAGAGGTGTAAGATAAAAAAAGTGCAGGGAAAAGATAGAGACAGAGAAAAAGCGACGGGCCGAGCAATAGGAGTTCTTGATTTTATTATTCCCCTTGAGAGATTCGAAACGAGGAGAGAATCAGTGAGAGAATTTCCTCGCACGTTTTCTAACACTATAAAATCATAGGGTTCATTCCCACGGGACTCCTGGCGTAGTCTTCATTATTGACCGAGAGCACGGAAAGTGGACATTTAGAGGCTGATTTTTCTGATAGACACGAGTCGTGATGAAAATTCGAATGCCTTTGCAGAATACTAGTTGGAAATTAAAAAGGTCAGTTTTGTTTTTTACCTGATATACAGGTTTTAAGGATGTGAACTTATATGGTTGTCGAGAATTGCTGCTTGCGCCATCACAATAAATGGATGGTTGATCAAATACTGATTGCGATTACCATACGTGAACATTTTTTGAATTTACGTGAAATTTCCCTGTTGAATTTTTTGTACTAACTCGACTGATAAAAATATCAGCAGAAATTGGCTAATCGTTGGAACCACCTAGGCAGTTGGTGTACTTTTTACTAGGCCACCTTGTTCTATCGGGAACGTTAAGTGACTTATGGATTATTTGGATTATGGAATCTTGGACCATCCATTTACTAACTACACAAACGCAGTTGACCAAATTCTGGTGTAATTATCACCAAGGCTCATTAGTAGTAGTATTAGTATTAGTACCTAAAATTTGTCCATAAACATTAAATCTAACATTACATCGTATATCTCCAATATAAGAAAATACAACAGCAATGAAAATTACAACTCGAACAAATTCACAAAACTTTACCAGAAATTAGACAATCGTTGGCGAAATTCTGGTGTGATTTTCACAAAAGCTAATTAATACCTAAAATTTCTCCATAAACATCATCGTCATCTCTAATTCAAGAAAATTCAACAGCAATAAAATCACACCTCGAACAAATCCACGCGCATAAAAGCTCAACTTCACCGCGTCATCCGCATCGCAGTAGTAACATACATATAGCTCTCTCTTTCGAATCTCAGTAGCAGCAAACACAGTTACAAAAATCTCCCACCACGCAATCTCTCTCTCTCTCTCTCTCTCTCTCTCTCTCTGTTCTGCATATATACATACATACATATATATGCACATATATATATAGCTTGGTCTCGCGCGTCTCGACGACGGCTATATACGTGTGAGCAGCTCGCGTTCGAGGGCAGCTCTCTAGTAAGCTAGGACAGAGGCTATTAATAACTGTTTGGGGTGCCTCTGTACCTGCCTCTCTCTCTCTCTTTCTCTCTTTCTCGCTCGCTCGTTTTGCCGCCGTCGCGATGCGCGCGCGATATTCCATCCACCGGCGAGACTTCAGTGTCGTCGCGACGGCTACGAACGTCGTGTCTCCATAGGCGTGCGCGAGAGCTTTTTTTATTGCTGTTCAAGCTTCGATACGCATATAAGCGCAGAGCTTTTTAAAACGCGCGAGTGTTATAATTTGGGTATGTCCTATAGAAGTGTGTACGTGTGGATTCTATGCCGTTGCACTCGCGGCTGTATAGTTTTTCGTTAAAAAAAAAACAATTATAGAGTTTTGTTTTGTGAATGTGCGCTTTGGGTCTTTTGGGTTGTGAAATTTCCGTTACACAACGCAGCTTTTTTAGGCGATAGATCGTCGCCGTGACGTTATTTTTATTACAACCGTTTACGAGTATACGTGAAAATCGATGTCGACTTTTTTCTATTCCTATGCGTCTCTGTGCGTGTGTGCGTGTGTGTGTGTGTGTATTTGAGCGCACTTAAAGCATTTAAAGTTAGAACAACCTGAAGTCAAACGCACACTCTAGGAATAGGCGCGCGAATGTTTAAAAATACTGACCTGTTCGTATAGTTCACTTTGTAGGCTGGACCTGAAAAATTCGGAATATCTTGATTTTTCGCTTAGAATCGAGGATGAAAATTTGATAACGACACCTGACAAGTGGAACAAAAAAACAGAATCGTCGATCTTTTTAACTTACTTGGGCAGCTTCGAATACAAACATTGCGCGCTTGCTCAGGTTGTTTTTTGCGCGGGACAAAAATAAACCGGCCGGATTCCACAGTTTGAAGTGCATTCGATTGTTTCTCGAGTCCGGCTGAGAAATTTTTCGCGCTGCGAAGTCGAGTTCGAAGATGAAATTTTATTTGAAAAATGACTTACTCCATAGATTGGGATGAATCGATGATTCGTCTTTTCTGTAATTTTGAGTATGCTTTAAGACTCGAAACCCACACTCACACACTCGCGAAGTTGCGCTTTATTGTTTATTTAATTTGAATGAGTTAGAAAATTCGGTTATTTTTATGTAACAGTAGCTATTCGTGCAGTCGGTTCTCAAAGAAAATTTATGGCAAATAAAACGTGTTTTACCGTTCGTCCGTAGCTTTCCGACTGCAGCAGTTAATCTAGTAACGGCGGTATTCTGTCATCCGGTAAAATTTCAATCCGCCCCGAAGCGAAGAGAAGGAGAGAGAAAAAAAACCGTCGCTCGCGTTAAAATATGCAGATCCCCACAGGTCTAAATTTCACTTTGCGAGATCGTTTCACTTCCTCACCGGGAAAAAAATCCTTTCTCTCTCTCTCTCTCTCTCTCACTCTCTCTCTTTCACCCTCCGAAGCCATTCTTTTCTCTTGCGGGTGGGAAATTAAAAGTAAGGCGAAAAACAGACTCTCAGCCCTAATTCAGACCGTAAAAACGGACGACGACGAGCTTTCTTTCTCTCCGTCTTTTTTTTTTAAGAAATTATCGAGTTTTAAAAGTTCGCGCGCGCGCGGGAAAACATTTTCGTTGTTGACTCTAATCGGGGGTAATTACGTAGCTCTAGCTGTGTATAGTGAGACTCGGGCCAACGAGGAAGAGAGGAGAGGAAAAGATGAAGAAGGTCGACTAAGCGTCTCGAGGACAGCTACAGTAATTTTTTTTTTGCATAGAACTGTTTCAAATCGTTATTTATTTTAGCTATACAATTGCAGAGACAAACGTGCGAGAAAAGCTGATCTTGTGAAAATTTAAACGTTTTAATTGGAACGACTGAAAATTGTTTTTAAACGGGGTTTCCACTTACCGTTCGCAACAAAAGATTTTATGTTATATTTTTTAAGTGTATTAAAAAGTGATTATTTAGTAAGTAAGACCTACCAGATGTTATAAGACTGATGATGTTATAAGACTTTAGCGTCTATTACAGTATGATGAATTTTTACATTTTAAAGCCCTCGTGATGTTATTTCTATGTAATTTTGTGTTATCAAATTGTATTTTGTTAATTTATTACTCATAATAAGACTGAAGGAGGAAAAGCCAAATTTTAATTAAAAAGCTTGATGGATTTTTAAAATACAAAGCTCTAATGATGTTACTTGCATGTCATTTCAGGTTACTATATTGTGTTTTGGTAATTTATTTCTATTAATATTTTTAATTATTTTTACATCAAACATACTAATTATTCAATTTCTGAGTAAAATTATAAGAGCAATTTCGAAATATTGATAATATAAGTAAATTATTTCGTATTTTTCCACAGTCTTTCTGACCCCTTATTGTCTTAAGTCATAGTGAAAACATATATTAACATCATCAGAACGTTTCATTAAAAAAATCCTAAATAAATTCGTTCTTTCATCTTAATTAAAATTCATCCTTTTTAACTCCAGTGTCAGTTTGAACTACCGAAATGAATATTTTTTAATATGCCTCATTATGCAAAGAAACAATTTTTTACATAATAATATTAACCCAAAATACCGTAGAAACATTAATCGATCTTTAAATTTTAAAATTCCATAAAAATCCAAATCTTGACCACAACTTCTAGTCAGTCTAATTCAATAGTTTTTTTTTAATTTTAATAAACAAAATTAAATTACTTATTAAATAGATTCATAGTCCTTTAGCAATTTTTTTCATAACGATCATTCAAAACAAAGTTCTAAAATATCTCAAACCAGTCTGCAAGCAAGAAAATCATATAAAAAAAAATTCTTCCCTGACCAAAGAAGCCTCGGAACGCCTCTTCTCCAGGTCCAGTCGCAAACTAAGCGTCCCCATTAATCCTGCCTTTCCGTAATTCCTTTTCATCCTTCCATCGCGTCGCGAAAAACTCGCGCCATTCTTCAAACCACTCACAAATCAACCCTTATACTCTTTTCCTCTCGCGGGCGGGCGCAAGAACGAGATAGAACGCGAGCTTGCACGAGCTTGCGCGAAAGAGAAGTAATAAGAGGAAAAAGGAGTTTCGACGCGCCACTTTTTTCCGTCGCTACAGTTCGCCCAAGAGAGAGAGAGAGAGAGAGAGAGAGAGAGAGACATAACGGTATATAGCAGTTTCCCGAGAATCCGACTCGGCCTCGCTCGAAATAAATGCGCGCTGCAACTCCGAGACACCGAAGAACGCACGCGTGTATCAGTGACTGCATATATGTGCGTGAATGCGTTTTGAGTCTGAGGTGGCAGTTTTACTCTTTTTTTTATTGGTTAAAATTTTTTTTTATGGAAATAGCCGCGAGTCCAACGGTTACGTGCTTACACGGCGATTTTTATAGCTAGGAAGGAGGGATCACACCGCATCGGCGATATATACAGCGAATGATAATAAAAAACAGTTGACGAGGTTGATGTTGTTCAGCAAACGTGACTGCTAAAGCATCAACGGTATACAGACCGTATATATATGTAAAGGAGAGAGAGAAAAAAGGGAACTGTGTCAAGTGTGTGCGCGTGTACTCGAGGTGTGTGTCGCTATACTGGAAGAAGACAGCGATAAGAGGCTAGAAAAAGAGGAGAGAAGTACATATCAGACAGATGAGGCCGAGAGGTGGGATCGACGCGAGCCGGGGTCGTGAAAGGCTCTGACAAGAAGTTGTTTCTTCTGTGTATTTGTGTGCGTGTAAGAGGAATAAGGAAGAGGAGGAGAGGCCCAAGGCCTGAGACAGGTGCAAGACAGGAAGGAGGCAACCGCACGAAGCTTGCGATTACTCGATGGTTTGTCGATCGATATATTTATATTTATATGGATATACATGGCTGATTCTCTGCCAGATTCACTGGATTAAGAATTTTTATTTTTCTATTCAATAATCTTGAACTGTTCTTTGCTTTGAGTTAAGGTTTTTTTTTATCCATCAGATATCTCAGGGAAGCATTTTTTCGCTAATAATGGGACTTCTCTTGTATGTAATTACATATAGCTTTAAAAGTACTTAATCTTGAAATTAGTTGTAATTTCAAGATTAAGTACTTTTAAAGCTATATGTGATAATAATATCTTGAGTGAACATTCAGCTTTTAAAAGGTTCAACATCAAAAGATACCCTGGGAAATCTACGAAGTCTAAAGTTCTATTTCTAGCTCTATTTGACACTTATAAGTTTGTCCACGTTGACTCTGAACTGAACTAATCAATCACTAGACTATTTCACAAAAGTTTTTTTTTTAAGGTTTGGTCATTACTGTGAACATCAAAAAATTCAGTATCTCCTTCGTCTCATTCATGATAAGTTAAAGTGTACTAAATAAGAAAGTGTATAAGAGACTTATCATTTCGTCCAGATTGACTGAAATCTTCAAATTCAGTTGTGAACAGGTTCGAAGATTGGTATTAACATAAAAAAATCCATGAAAATGTTTTGTATCGTGATAGTTTCAACTTGTGAATCAAGTTCTACACCTAACTGGCTATAAATATATCGGTGATCCTTTGATGGATTGTCCAGTCACAACAATTTTTTTCTTCCCCAATAATTTTAAACTGTTCTTTGGTAATGTATCTAATTTCAGAATTTTTATTTTATTTTTTGACTAACCATTTCCAAGTTGTAGAGAGTTAAAGTTATAATTTTCAGCATTTTTCGCATTTTATACCCAATTTCAATAATTTGCAGCTACTTGAGGAAGCCTTTTTTTACTAAAAATACCTGAGGTACCTTTTTTGGAGATTTACCGCACTTTCTATAAAATCCTTTCAAGGCTATATATATATAAGTCACAAAAAATTTATTAACCATCTAAATGGTTTAAAAGAGTATAAAAATAGTGAATCAAACTTTGTTTCTTGCTAATTTTCTTCCTAAAATTGAAATTAAAAAAAAGATCAAAATTTTGTTTAGTTTAATATTTTTAGGTGTATTCAGACAGTATAAGAGAAAAATCTGTTATGGAATGCCCTATATACCTATTTATTTTATATTATCAGATATTGTATTACAACAAGAATAAGAGAGCGACACATATAGGAAAAAAAAGAAGCTTTTTCGTGCGCTCGAATTTAACTTCGATATCGCTGCAAGCTCTACTGCAAGCTCTACTGCAAGCTTTCGCTGTACTTAAGAGACATTTTTCGAAGCGAACGCGCGCTGGTTAAATTGCATTTATGTCAACGGACCGAGGATTAAGTTTTTTTCTTATGATAAATGATCGTCCCTCATTAGAAGTTTCGCTGGAAATTTATCGTCGTATTTACTCACGCGAAATTTTCGAAAATTACAGCTAATCAAGCTAAAATCGCAATGGTATAATTCAAATGTACAAGAAGTATAGAGAGAATGAAAAAGTAGGTGATGCATAATTTAAAAAAAAATTTCACCCTTATAGCGATATTTTTCTTATCGAGATATAGCTCGTGTTAAACGGAGAGAAGAGATAGCGAACAATAAAAAGCCGCGTAATTTAAGAGGATCGCATGATAAAGAGCCGCATAAATATTCCCCGATAATGGGTAGATATCAGATGAGATATAGATACAGTTTCGCGACATCGGGAAAGGGGGTTAAACTTTATATGTAGACTTGTGACCATTGATAAAGGATCTTTTACCGCTTTCCAACAAAAAGCTCAGCTGATAGCTTTTTCTTTCTTTTCTATTGGGTATTCGAGTTCTTGTGGATTAATCGTTAGATAAGCTGAAAGAAAAAGTGATGGATTAAAAAAAATATTTCTTTCGATAGTCCTAGGAAAACATTTAACTTGGATCTAAACGTTATTTTTATTTATGCGTTAATTTTGTTGAAATATTCTAATTCGTTATTCGCGTTTGTTGACTTTCAATAAAAATGACGTTTTAATTACAAGCACCTTTTGATTGTCCAAAAACTTATTCAACGTATCATAAGTTTAGATTCAAATTAGTATTTATTAATAAATGGAAAAATTTTCCTCTTTGAATAGAGCGATTTTTTAATAAATAATCTGAAATATAGCAAACTTTTTTTTTAAGTATACTATGTATTTTACTTTATATCGAAAGAAAACAAGATTTAAAAAATTTTAATTTTACCAGAAATCGGCCAAACATTGGTCATCCGTACATAATACTTAAGCAAGTTATAGTGTAATTTTTACAAGGCCGAAAGTAATGATTTACTAAAAATAATTATAATAATTACATTTCAGGTCAAAATTATACTATAATTAGGCCAACAACATATGCGGTTTACCACCGGCTAGTTAATTTCTCGCGAAAAATGTTATACCAATAAATATTAATCCGTAATATATATAATACTGCATATACTGCAATTACGATCGATAAACATTATTTTGAATACATCAATTAACTATTCTTAAGAAAAAATTTTGATTATCACTAAATATGAATGTAATGTAAAAAAAATTATTTATTATAATGTTACATACATTAAAATGAATATACTGTTAAATTTAATTTTGAAAAAAATGATGTAATGCATTTAAACCGATTTTATATTCTTACTCATTCTAGTAAAAAATGTAAGAGAAATTTGGTCAACAATTGACCATAAAACGGGATAATAAATAAATTATCTTCTTTCTCAATGAATAAATAAATCATAAAGATATTAAACCTAAAAAGACAGAAGACTCGAAGACTACCCGTACTAATGGAAAACACAACGAAACTCACTCATCGACTAAAAATCCAAAAATACCCCTCCCCCTAAAAACAAGCCACGTAAACAAATCCGCGCACACGTGCTACTTATATACTCGATTAGACTCGCTCGCGGGCGCGTGTGACAGAGTCTTCTCGCTTCTACTCTCGCGATATTACGAAACCGAGCACTTGTGCGCTTCTCGAGTCGTCGTCGTCGTCGTCGTCGTCGTCGTCGTTGTCGTTGTCGTCGTCGGCTCCACTCGAAATAGCAGAGTCAGGCTCGCTTCGCTCGCCGGATATTTCCGTATTCGAGTGCGCGGAGACGATCGAGCAGATAGATTTCGTCGGCCTTTTTTCCGTGAGCTGCCGTTGCTGCAGTGGCGGCGGTGGCGGCACTGCAGATCGATATCGCGAGTGTCTGCGCCGGAAGCAACGGCACCCGGGGACTTGATTCATACCACCGGCTCTTCTCTGTTCGTCGGAATAGGGGTTCCTACTGCTCTGTACTTTCGAGGGTCAAGAGCGAAATTTTTGTCGATCCTTTAATGAATTCTTAATCGTTTTTTTTTTCAATAGTACGAGGTAAACTCTAGATTTTAACGATATTTATAATTTTAACGTTATATCAAAAATTGCCAGGATTTAAAGTTAACAAATGGTAAGATATTTTCCGTAATGACGATAAACGGATTAATTATTTATAAAATCGTATTATTGTAGAAATGAAAGAAAATTAAGATGTAAGAGATCGACCAACATTTTGAGTCACGTGTTCGTACTGTCTGTAGAAAATAATCAATGTATACCAACTGTAATAGGTATAGAAACATCATAACAATCACACATACATACAACGTAAGTGTTGTCATGCAACATAACCAATAAAAAAAATCTAATATAGTATTCTAGTATTAATAAGCTGAATGATCGTATCGCCATTACAGATAAAATAGGTATCTTAGCAAAAATGATTTTCTCCCAATCACAAATTTAATACAGCAAATTTAATATGGATAAGGCAACTAATTTTTGTAAAAGTACTTATTGAATTTTTAATACTGTTTATCAATTGTGTAATTATTCACGCTAACACATAAACTTTCTGATTATTTTTCTCTACCGATAATTAATAATAAAATTAATCGTTTTTTAGAGAAAGAGAGATGAGGGATGACAGGTCGTAAATCATTTGAGAACTTGAAGGATATTAGAAAAAAAATTTGAATTGGAACATTTGCTGTGCATACTTAGTAGAGTCGGTTTTGGCTACGATTTTATTTTGACTAATTCAGCGACTTACACCGAGTAATTTCTCTTTGGCAACATTTCTATAATCGCATCGAAATGATACACATGATTTATGAGATTTCCTTATATTCCTGGGAGAAATAAATAGATGTGAATTCAATGTTACGATTTTATGTATACCGTGTAAATTAATGAATAAATTGTTTTGAAAAATAACGGAATTTTGATTGATTGTTTATTTTAGCAAATCTATTTAGAGAAATCGAAGTATTCGAAGATAATTTTAAAAATAGTTTGGTGACAATTGGTTAATTGTGTTGTAAGGAAGTCTATGGCAAGACACTGAAAATGATGAAATTGAAGATTTAAATAATATGAGGCGAGGGAGCAATTTATTTGATTGTATAAATTTGACTTTTTACTCAATTTGATCAATTATTTTATATTGATTTCAACAGTTAATCGAGCAGATTAGAAATAATTGCTTTTGAATAATTGAACTTTCTGAACTTTGTATGTCTATAAGAAAAGATTTGATTAAAATTACAAAGCCAAACTTTTTTTTATTAACGGTATATTAAAATAAGGTATTTAATAAGATCCATCAGAAGTTGAAGTTATAGTGAGGAGATATATGATTTCTTTTTAATTTTGGCTTTGACGTAAGCTACAGCTGGAACATCTTAATGGATTTTTAAGATTCAAAGCTCGACTAATGCTAGGTCTGTATTAGTTTGGATATATCAAATTGAATATTTATTATTGTGGCCGAAATCATTTTATTTGTTTGGATACAAATTATGTTTTGTCATTCTGAGACTCATTAAACATTTGAATAGTAATAATCTACTAAAATATGTGTCGAAAGTCTAAATGACATAGAAAAAATTTTAAAAATCCATCAAGCTAATCGAACTGGTTACAATTACACCAAAATTTGTCGAATTTCTGGTAAAACTTTTAAAAAATTATACCGTAATTTGGCCAATTGTTATAGACGATGTTACGGCCAATTTCTGATGAAATTTTTACCAGAAAATTAATTTATATTATTAATACGAAAAATTTTAAAGTAGACAGTACAAAGTACACTGAAAAAACAGTGATAAAAGGGAAACATTCGAATTAAATGGAAGGAAAAGCTCTATAATTCAAAGCTTAAATGATGTTATTTCTACGTGTTAAGCCAATAAAGGGTCGTGGAGGAAGAGAGAAAATCCAAAATCATATACTTACATTATAAATATTTACATTTACACTTATGTAGTTTATTGTTCAGAAATTATTTTTTTTGTTCATTCCGAGGCTGATTAAAAATTTAAGAATATTTTACAACAATCACACATGCGCCATTTAAGGGTTTGACCAAAAAAATCCTATTGTATATTAAAAATAAAAAAAAAAACAAATGACACAAGAGACAAATCACAAATCTGCATAATACTCAAATACAACAGAAACAATATATCCCACAATCTTTTTCTTCATAAAACAAGGCAATCGGCAAAATGGACATCCCCACTATCATTTCTTTCCTCTTCATCCGAGTTGCGCCTTTTTAATTCCAGTGTCATTTTTTCCACCGACTGTATACATATACTCGACTACATATAGATATACATATACATCTCTAGGAAAAAAAGCCGGAAGACACCCCCACAGCACGTGGTGATGTACTAAACGTTTTCGCCCTCTCGCGCTTAGTTTTCCTTTTCGCTGAAATTTAAAAAAGAGCATAGTCTCTCTCGACGACGACGACGACGTCGACGGCAAGCATTGTTCGGCAGTTCTCGCAAAATGAGCGGAAAAGAGTGTGTTAATGGCAGAGCTGGAAAATGAAGTGGACCAAGAGAAAAAAAATATATTCGTATTCTTTCTTCTTCTTTTTTTTATTTTTTATAACCGATTTTTCTCTTTCTTTTACAGGATGAGTTCCATCCATTCATTGAGGCTCTCCTACCATTCGTGAAGTCTTTCTCGTACACGTGGTTCAACCTACAGGCGGCGAAGAGGCGCTACTACAAGAAACACGAGAAACGGATGAGCCTCGAAGAGGAGCGTCAGTGTAAGGAGGAACTCCAGGTCAGTGTAGATTAATTTCGAGCGATTTCGTCATATATATTCAATTAATTTTGTGTCCGTGTGAATATGTATGAGTACATTTAAAAATAGAGGAAGGAAAGAAGGTATTTGAAAATCAAAAAATTATTGGCGATGGAATAGGGACCGGAGCACTTTTACCTGGTTTTTGGGTGTCGTTCGAGTGAATAAAGGTAGTTTCATTTCATTCGTTTGGGCTTTCTATTTGGTTTTTGCAATTAAATGTAGAAACATATATTCTTCAATTTTTTAAATTTTTTAAACGTGTCCTTGAGTACGGTGTTTAATTAAAATTTTATTTCAAGGTAAAATTGAAGACCTTCGATTTAAATAAAGTTTAAAATGATTTGTGTTTAAAAATATAAATTTTAGTCATTGGAAAATCATATGAGTTTTCATAGATACGCATTTTGTCTGAATTTTCCTTACATAATCATAAGGAGCTTTCAGGCCATTTTTTAAATTGAAGGTATTTTCTTTTACTTTTGTTGCAAATGACACGATTTTACGTTATCGTACAAGCTCATGTGAATTTTGCTTCTCGAATGTCAATTTGAATTTTGCCTACTTAAACGCTTCTAACTTTTTACTCGAAAGGGCTTTTTGACAATTATTTTTCGAAATGAAAAGAGAATAGCTCACCTTTAGTTTCACCTATTAGATATATAAAATTTCGTTCACAAGCTATGTAAATCTTTGCTTTCAAACATAATAGTTATTTTTCTTGATATGCATATATGTATTGTAATAATATTGTTACCAGGGCTGATTATTTAAGAACAAACTGATGCTTTTTTCATTACACAGTTTTTATTTACACAATATAATGTTAACATACAAATGTTGCCGCAAACATCAAAAACCTCTTGATCGAAAAGTAGTAGACGTATTTGAACTAAAACCAATGATATCGTGGCTTTGAATTGTACATTTATTTACTTCTTCAACAATAGCTTCATCTCTTCCTGTCGAATTTTGGACAATTCTTTTAAAATCAAAGCTCTGTTAATATTCTATGCAGTTATACACATTCCAGCAGCAAACTAACTCTTCACTAATTGAAAATCGGCAAAATCTCTTCATTCCTTTCGGCTGCAATCACCTTTTTTACACTAAAAACACCGAAAAGCTAAAAAAATAGCGTCCGGTCGATACGCCTCGATTCCCAGGTACCGAGTCGTGTCCTGCATCTTATAAATTTACATGAATATAAACACAATCTCCGGCATTCTTTTTCAAATAAACCTAGCGATCATTAATTGCTTCTAAAAAAACACGCGATCGACTTAATGGCCCGCGTTAATAGGACAGCTGATGGAAGCCGAAAGCAGCGAAACGACGGCGGCGACTCTCTCGCCAGTTTAAATCAGAACGAGAACCACTGTCGAGGCGCGATAGGACGTCACGAGGTCGTTTAGCGCCAAAAATAGTTTCGAACCTCATTATTTTTTGCTCTTAAGAGCGAAATTTCTCTCTCACTCCCGTGTACGCGCTGCAACTGCATCGAACGCGCTTTGATCGATTTTTTTTCTTTTTTCCACTGCCTCTCTTCAAATTTATCCGGTCAATCTTTGTTTATTCATTTTGGCTCTCTGCGCTACGAAAAATCCTCGCGTCGCGTTAAAATCGAACCGACGTCAATTACGCAAATGGCTTGCTCGGACCTGTTACATAAATATTCAGAGCGAAAGAGAGCAAAGGGACTATGATAAAACAAGAGTGAAAGAGAGCGATTTCCATCGGGGGATATAATTAATTGTAATCGATTTCCGATCGCTAATCGCTTATAACCGAATCTGATCCTGAAGGCTTAACGAGTTCCACCGCATATTTCAGAGTTAATGAGCTGCTATTGTTTTATGATGTATGTTACGTATAGTATGTATGAGGAGCAAATTGACAAAATATAAGAAATTGTTGAGCAACTGGAAATTGAAAAATAATGCGCGAGGGCACATCGACTGGTCAGGATTTTCCTTGTTCCGCGGTGTCTTCCGAGTAGAATTAGTCATTTACACGTTCGTTTGAGCTTGTTACTTGGGTTTTATGGCGGAAAAGGCTGGGAAACGTTGGTAACGATTTTTCAAGAGTTTGGAGACTGCGGAACTTGCCGATTTTCAATTAGCGAAGCGTTAATTTGCTGATGGGATGAACAAAGCATCAGTTTGTTCTTAAATAATCAGTCCTGGTGACAATTTTATTAGAATATATATAAATACAGATGAAAAAATAACTATTGTGTTTGAAAGCAAAGATTTACATAATTTGTGAACGAAATTTTATATCTAATAGGTGAAATTAAAGATGAGCTATTCTCTTTTCATTTAGAAAAATAATTGTCAAAAAGCCCTTTCGAGTAAATTTATAAGCGTTTAAGTAGACAAAATTCAAATTGACATTCGAGAAGTAGAATTCACATGAGCTTGTATGATTTCGTAAAATCGTGTCATTTGCAACGAAAGTAGAAGAAAACACCTTAAATTTAAAAAATAGCTTGAAAGCTCCTTATGATTATGTAAGGAAAATTCAGACAAACTGCGTATCTATGAAAAATCATATGATTTTCAATGACTAAAATTTATATTTTTAAACACAAATCATTTTAAACTTTATTTAAATCGAAGGTTTTCAATTTTACCTTGAAATAAAATTTTAATTAAACGCCGTATTCAAGGACCGGTTTATAAAATATGAAAAATAGTTAAATATATTCTTGCCATATTAAACTGTAAAAAAATATTTCTTTTTATTCGAAAGACGCTCAGAAATTAGATAAAAATGTCAACTCGAGTTGTTTCATATATTTTCTCTTCGTACACTCATATACCCATTTGATCTCAAATTTACCAATTTCTCTAAATATGCTTTATCTTCATATAGACGAAACGCACGACTCGAATTCCATACGCATCGAAGCCAAGCCCTATAAAAAGCTCAAATCAAATCAACCATCCGACAAAAGGTTCCACCCCATCCCTGGAACACATCCCTCGATCCTTTGCGTATATCTCCCCAAACGGAAGAATCCACCTTAGTTATGCAGACAAGTGCCTACGTCGCGTCTCGTTCAATCGACGAGAATTCTCGAAAAAGGAAGAAAATAACCCACTGCTTGGAAGAAGTCATTGACTTCCGGTCGAGAATGCGCTACAATTTTTTCCACCCCCCCCCCCTCTCCCACCAGAGACGCGATTCACCCCCCACTATCTCCACACCGCAATTCGCATTCTATATATATATGTACAAGTAGAAAAACGCATATATATATATATATATATATATATATATATTTTTTTTTTTTTTCTCTTACCCATCGGTCGATCAATATTTTAATCCCGCGATGCTGCAGTATTTAGCGAATGGACATCGAGCTGCACTCGCCCGTTAAAAAAATCTCCGAAATCGATATAGTCTTGTGTGTGAAATTCGCCCGAGGGGTGGAAATTTATTTTTTCTTTTTCCAACCGGTTCGAACCGATTTTTCTCGGCTACATTCTCGCTTTCGTCTTTATCTGATTTACCGGAACCTCGTACGAAGCGCAGCTCTGAGCTTTATCGGAAAACCGTTTATATTCGCGACGAGAGAGAGAGGGTCGGTGCGATGATTTAGAGATTAGGGCGGATAATTTATATCCGGCTGGCGGACGATGTTTGAGCTTTTGAATTTTTTATTGGCCCTGGATTTCATCTTTATGTAAAGCTCCAGTTGCGGGTATGTGTTGGGTTCTTTTTGTCTCTCTTTTTTTTGGGTGATCGATTTTCAGTTTGAAGGGATTTTTGAGTTTGGTGAAATTAGATATTGTTGTATTTATTGGTGGATCTACTGGTTAAATATTTTGTTTCTTCTAGATAATTTGAAACTGGTTTTTGTGATGCGTCTGTTTTTGGATATTTTGCAGGAAGGATCTTTAAGTTACAGGAAGTTAAAGTTGGCATTTTATACCTGTTTTTAAAAGCCTGTAACTCTTTAAGAAAGGAATTTGGTTGTAAAATTAGCTACTATTCTTTACAGATAAAATACTTTCGAGCCTATAGAAATATGTCAAAATCATCTTCTGAGTCGTCAAAGTCTTCAAATTTTGTTTTGTGACGTTGATCATGGGTATCGACATAACAAAATTTATGAAGATACCTTGTATCATTGCAAAAGTATCTACGAACGTCTCAACTTCTGAATATCATCTATTTCTAACTAGAAATCTGGACTAATCTTGAGAAATTCATAATTTATGATGTGATAGCTCATATGGTATCTTTATTTAGTAAGAAATAGAGTTTGATTCGCAAGTTTAGACTTTCGCAGATACTTTTGTATCGATACAAGTCATTGTATGATTTTTTTAATGTTCAGAGTTATGATATATAACCTTATCAAAACTCAATTAAAAGAATTAGATGATTTATGTTATGTATCTATAACATTGACAGTATTTGATGTCTAAAGTATAACTAAATGCCCTACAAAAATCCCTTTTGTGTTGTTAGAGAAAATTGCTCCCCCGAGAAGTTACAATTTTATTACCGAAGGAATAAACTACCAACTTTGACTTTTTGAGAAAAATCCTTCGCGATAAAAATCTAAAAAGAATTCGGGAAGGTAAATTCAGTGCCAAAGAACAGTTTAAAAATATTTAGAAGAAAAATCATTTTGGCCGGTCAATGTGTCAAACAACGACCCATATGCATCTTCAGCGGTTTAAGGTTATTTGACACTAGAATAGCTTAGAAAAAAACCCTTCATAAAAAAGTGAAGCCGACTATGACATGTTTGAATAGGACGGTCTTAAAAAAAAGACAGCTGAATTATGAAATATTAGATTGTCCCGTGAAGTGTATTTCTAAAAATGTTGTATTGTGATAGACGTAAGGGGCTCTGGAGACACGGACTCATCAGCACATGTCCCGTCGCAATATCAAATTAATTATTATTTACAAATAATTAATTATTCGCTGAAGCATAAACAAATTTTGAATATTAACTACGCCGAAGTCAATGATTGATAGAATAATAATAAAAGAAATTATTTTTATAAATCAATTTTCTTAATTATAACTTACTTTTTTTTCATTGTACTTCGACATATGCGGACTACATGACTTTTAAAAAATCCGATACAAACTCTATTTTCCCAAACTTTCCTCTAACTCTTTCCCTCGTATTTCTGCTCTTCACCCTTGGTGTTCTATTTTTATCCGCGTATTCGGCGATTTTCTCCCGTTTCTCGATCGTTTCGCGCTTAACTTCGGGAGGCTATGAAATCTGTCAATCGTCGCATCCAAGCCGGAACCGTCTGTCCTCTCCAGTCGATCGTGCGATTTGCGAACCAGTTCGGATGGGAATGAGAGCGAGAAATTGAGTGTCGGAGTCACATTCTACATACTCGTCTCAGCGAAGAGCTTTTGTTGCGATTTTTCCTGACATATATGTTCGAAAGCTTTGACGCGCTTTACTATTTTTTTTAACTTTTTCCAGCGGGATTATGCTATACAGAGTGTAATGAATGAAATGTGGTAAGATTCAGATCAAAGAAATTATGGATGTCCGTTAAAGTTTTTTCGCTTCTAATTAATGAGGCTGAGTTAATGTTAATAGGATATACAAGTGGTTAATATCTACTTTAATATTAATATTATTAATAATTAATATCAATGAAAAATGAAAAAGAAAAATTGTAATTATACGTTATCTTAGAATTTTTTAATTTAAAAATATTTTTTCGCGACCTTATAAAAAATTTCTGCTCAAATTTTGTTTTAAATTGTCTTTAATATCTCTATTTAACAGGAAAATAATTTGAAACACTTAATAGATTTTTTTTCGGAAAATATAGACTTTTGTAAAATCATAAAAATTGTTTAGAATTAACCACAGATCGGTCAGAAATTTTTTAAAAATATGTTTCGAAGGAGCACTTTGAAATTTTTTCAGGACGATTGGTTACGCTTTTTTTATATTTTAAAACTATTTTGAAATTAAATTTCAAACATTATTTTGGAATATTGGAAAAAATATGTATTCTATTTCTCCCTTAACTTACAAGATTACTCTAAAAAAGAAAATTCTCTAAACATCTTTTTTCTCGATTTTTCAACGCTAAAACACACTACAAACAACCGACACTCGAAGCAACTCATATTTAAGCCACAGCAACGATTTTTTCCGCGTCTTCGACGAGACGCCCGGTATACGCGAATCTCGCGATTGGCGTTTCTGAAATTCATTAGCCATGAAGAAACTCGTTTGTTTGAGTCGGACGGAAATTGCGCACAGTCGCGTATCGCGAAAATTTGGCATCGAGCATGAAAAATTGATTTCTCTTCTTTTCTTCGCAACAAGCGAGCGGCGCAACGAAAACTTTGCGCGAAATTTGCATAAAGAATGTCGCAGTGTAATACGTATCAACGCTCGCGTTATCTTCGCGGTATACAACTTTATGGCCGATGGTTTTTCTCGCAGAATGTGTCTGCGCGTTTGGAACTTTGTCGATGCACAGTTCGGGGAGGGAGAAGGAAACGTCGAGTGATTTTTAAAACTTTCTTCTATAGGGAGTATGCACAAGAGCTTTATTCAGATATAGCAGTGCTTTTAGTTTCGAAATATGTCTTTGTGCATACGTGGACACTTGCTATCAGTTATTTTATACGAGCAAATTTTATGTCTTCGAATTCTTAACCGATTCGTACGTATCAAATTTTTTTTTTACTCTTTTCGGGCTAGACACTTTTACATATTTTCACTAGACATTTCGAAAAACAAATATTACGTACAACAGGTACTCCTATATTCTCCTATAGCAATTAAAATACAAGACTACTCAAAATGTCTGGCCTCGTAAATCTATCCTTAATATTTATTCATTTATTAAAAATTATATTTATTTAATCAGACCAGAGGAAATACAATTCTTACGAATGTGGTAATATGCAGACTTAAAAATAATTTGAAGTATTTTATTTATCCAAACAAGAGTAAATGCAATTATTACAAATGTAATAATTAATTAGGAAAATTTATTTCTTAAAAAAATTATTTATTTTGTTAACAAAGTAGAAGTATTTGAACGGAAAATTATACCTACCTATTAATTCACTGTCTTTACAGCAACATACCCATCTTCCTCTCAATATACGCATAAATATTACCCTAAATATATTAATAAAAAATAATATTTCAAACGCAACGTCGCAGGCAAAATAAAAAACCGTATAAAATACCGAACCAGGTGAACATTTCTTAGAAAATTGTGACTAACATCGAGAATAGAATTCAAAGCTATATAGACGGACGAAGAAGTTCTGAATTTGATCCCCGGGAATATTCGAGAAAATGAGAGGATTAAAACAATTTGAATAATTAGAGCGAGAATGTATATGTATATATATATAAAACGCGCGGATTCTTGAGGCAAGTTGAGGCGAGTTTTCAACGACGCGCATTATAACTCTCTCTCTCTCTCTCTCTCTCTCTCTATATATATATATATATATATATATAGTCTCGAAAAAGTCTTTCTTTTAAAACGCGCAGCCGCTAACTACCGCCATTTAATTAAATATTTAATTAAACACTTATTCGGAATTCGCAAGGACTATATACCGGCAATTTTTCCATTTATTTTTGTCTTTACCCGCTCTCGGAATTAACAAAGTTTCCGCGTATAATACCACGTGTTTATTAAGCTTGAATTTGCTTATCTACGCATTCAACGGCGAGACTCTGCCGGCGTGTATTCCCGCGTAGAGCCGTCGTAACTTTGCTAATCCCTTGCGGACCACTGGCTACCACCTACGCGTCTGCTACGGTTTTCTACTCCTTTTTCACCTCATGGAATTTCAACGTTGAAAATGTTTTTAAAGTACAAGTCGGAGCACGAGTTCTCTCTCTCTCTCTCTCTCTCTCTCTCTCTCATTCTCCCTCTTTCTCTCTGTCGTGTCTATAAAAATCAAACACGACTTTTGTCGTTGTTTCCTCGTTGATGTATTGTAAATGTGTAGAAGATGTTTTTATTCGACTGGAAAAGCGTTTAATTTTTATCTTTAGCATAATTAGTGATGTTGGAAAATTTGTTTATTTTAATGGTTGTGAATTAAGGGGTGAGGTAGTTTTGAGTGAAAGTGCATTAAATTAAAAATTTTAATTCTTTAAGCTTTTTATAATAATTTATTTGTTCTGTAAATGTATGGCTCCGTCTTTTGCCAAAGCTTTTATGACCTTTATTGGCATTATTTGAGCTTTGAATTTTAAAAATACTAGATCCAGCTATTCTTTCCTTTTAAACCGAATTACTCATTTCGAAGAACTACATATTCAAGTTATGCCAGAGTGATCATTCAGAGTTGTTTCTAAACTCTAAAGTGAAAAGCTACTCAAAATTCTGAGTGAAAAATTAGAGCTCTTAAAGTTCATCCGAATAACGAGTACTTTAAGCAATAGCGTGTACATAAATGCTATTTTAATTTCCCTTAAGAAAGAGATTTAAGTATTCGCTTAGATGACATTTTTATATCACTTAAGCCTTGGAGCGACATATAATTCTGATTTCACTCTAAGCTCTAGAGTGAACAATGACCCAAAAATTTTAAATTGAAAAATTCTCACTCTTAAATTTGACTATAACTCCAAAAATACCTCGATTGTAGTTGATTTTAGGAAGTTACGTTATGAACATTCATGTCGGAGCACGAACCTTCTCCTGTCAATAGAAAAATCCAACTCTACTTCTGCCGTTGTTTCGTTATAACTAACGAAAGTTTTCATATCCGTTTGAAAAATCCAGCGAAAAGCATAATCGAAAGCAGTATCAAGCCTCGAGCGATAAAGAGAAAAAAAAAAGAAAAAAAAAGAAAAACTAACGAGAACATCCGAGCGCATAGAGACGCTTGCGGGAGAGAAAAACGAAGCTGGTGGCATCGCACTCTCGTCTATTTTTCTTAGCCCGGGTGTGTTCCTGCAATTTCTCCCACTCGCGCGCTTGGAACGACGACTACTATATACTTCCTCTCTGTCTCTTCGTCGTCGTGCACCGGAATTAAAGTAGTCGATATCATCCGCACGGCCTGTCTTGAAATTAAGGGTACGACCGCCGACGGCGACGAAAATTTCGGCCTCTGCAGCGAAGCACGTTTTCTCTCTACCAAGAGACAAATGCTGATTTTACACTATAACTCGTTCTTCTGTCTAGTGCGGCCGAGCTTCTTCCTCTCCGTCTCTCTCGGATGTGTTTTTCAGGAGGACTTTTGTTTTCCGGCTTGTTTTGGGGCTCTGCTGCTGCTCTGTTGCTGCTTTTGGCCTGTTAACGAGCGCGCCGTGGATATACTGTCTTAGTTTAGATTTTCGAAATTTACTCGAGACTCACAATTAACTCAATTGAAATTTTAACTCATTTCGTAGGGACGGTGCCCGGAAGATGTATAATCGATAACGATTAAACGAAAGAGTAAATTACACTCGAGTAGGGACTGAAGTTCCGCTTTTCATTTATGCTCTTATATAGAGTAATTTTAATTCCAAAAAATTCGGAATGTATTAATCAAGTACAGAATTTGTATAGCATTTTCTCGGTGTATTAATTGTGTAGTAATTAATTAATCATTTTTTCCTATACTATGTTCGATTCACTCCAAGTTCAAGCTCCATTTTCACTCCAGAGTAGCTTACTGATCCATTAGGCTTTTCTAAGTACAGAGAGAACAGAATTAGATTAACTGGCAGGTTTTAAGAGGGTTTTTTCCGTTAATAAATTTATTAATAAAATTCATTAAATCACTCATTAAAGGTCATATTGAAAATTCTACTGTTTCGTCAGACGCTTTGTACGCATTGTACGCGTATCATCAGAAATAATTATCAAAAGTAAATAGTTCTGAGATTTAGTCAATCAATACACCTGAATTTTTTCAAGTTGATTATAGCAGTCGATTATTGTCAATCTTGCTAATGAATTATTATTTGGAAAATTCTTATTACGTTTCTCAGAGTGCCCCGAAAAAATTCAGGTGCGCTCTTCCGTTTATTCTAAGAACTATTTTTTAATTAATTCATAGACTTTTTTAAACAAATTACAATCAATAAAGTCCCAATCTCACGAAGAGAATATCAAAGAATAAAAAAAAAACAAAAAATCCCATTAACTTCCCTTGGGTCTCACTAAATAACGTTTACCAATAATACTTCAAAGAAAAAAATTTCAACTTCGCAGCAACATTAAGCTTTTTCTTCCAGAGACATTGAAAGACCAGGATGGACGAGTAAGTACCCTATAAAAGAAAAAGTACAGCAGATCTGTACCGGACACTTCCACTCATACCTTCTATAATCACTAGCCGTTAGCCACTCAATTATCATAACGAATCAACCCGCAGGAAAATTTCGCATCATTTCCACCCCCTCATCAGAAACCCTGAAAGCAGCAGCAGTAGCGGCAGCATCTAGCTATCTCTTTCTCCATTTGCGTACAAAGTATATTCACGTGCTCTGACCCTCCAACTCCGCATAGCGCGGGCAAAAACATCCATATACACATATTGCACACAGAGCGAGACTCCCTCTCTCTCTCCCGAGTACTACCGCACAGGTCAGTCCGTCTCTGTCTATACCCTCTCTCTCTCTCTCTCTCTCTCTCTCTCTCTCTATAGTGCTATATACTCCCTTCCTCGGCGTCGGCGCGCAGAGTTACAGCTCACCCACACAGATACCACCGCCAGACACGTCGCGGTACATACATACAGCCGGCGTCGCGACGTCGGAGGCTGCGGCTACGCGGCGCCTGCCTACGTGCGCGCGACCACCATCTATAATCTCTATGCGGATATCGATTTTGAGCTGCAGCAGCAGTACCAACACCGCCCCTGTATTTCCTAAATTTATGCAAACTAGCAGAGAGAGAGATAGAGAGAGAGAGAGAGAGAGAGAGAGAGAAGCAACGCTTTTGCCACTGTGCGCCGCGTAGTCGCCGGCCCCATTCATCTAACGAGCGATAGTGGCTTGCTTGTAGTTCGATGTAAGATAACCGCTATCAATGACTCTTTCGAAGCTTGTCCATACTCTAAAAAAATGACATCACGTCTGACCGGTCTCGGTCGCGACTACTGATCGTCAAATTGCACTTGACACAATTCTAAAGTACATAGACAACATTCATTATTCTCTCGGGCAAAAACGCTGCTACGAAACAAATTACTGGCTACAGCGGTCCTCAACATTTAATTTACCCGACGACCCTAAACAAGACTAAGACTATTACTTCCCATCGTTTAAAAAAACGACTCCAACGTAAAAAAAAACTTCTTTTCTACAGCCACACACACACACACACACACACGTAGTGAACCCTTAAATTACGTTTTTCTCTCTCGACGTTTTCGTCTCTTTCATTTTGTGCTGCCTCGAATAGTAGTAACAGCAGCAGCAGCTCCGTCCCGTCGAGAAAACGTTTCTCCGCGAAAGTGCGCGAGGGATTATCGAGTTTCTCTCGCCGTCCGCTACGTGTTTTGATTCACGATGCACTGCTGCCGTTGCTCCTTTTTCCACGTTTTTTGCTGGTAACGTGTCTACCGCCACCCCTGCCGCTCATGTTGTCGGGAAGAGCGAGATTCTCTGTGTGGGTAGGAAAACACACGCATACGTCCAGACGTATATATGCGTGTGTGTGTGTATATATACATATATACGCATGGACTGATGAGTGGGGTATTAAGACGATGCTCGAATGAACGGAAAAGTTTTTAACTAACTTTTTTTCAGGGGGATGATGAATGGGATTTCGAGGTTTTGCGAGTTGCCGCGCTGTGAACTTTTCAAGTTACGATGTTTCCGATGACAACATTGTGATATTTTTACTACTTCACTGTTGTACTAAACACTTCTGTGTTTATACTAAATTTTATTGATGTATTTATTTGCTTAATATTGTTTCGACTCGCCTGACGTTTTATACTAGTTCTTGGTAGCTTTTGATTATGAATTTGTTATAGTATTTTGAAAACTGTGGTTTTGGACTCGACGGTTGTCCGAACAAAACATACATTTCAACAAGATAATCTTAATGAAGGATCACATTTTTCAGAAAAGAAGTTCAGTGTACTAACTACTCATAAAATAAACGCAATCCACTGAGCTTCCAATAATCCAATTGTTCGGATTCCACTGAGAAATCTGCTGGTTTCCGTTGCTTGTATAAATTACCCAAAGTGGATTCAATGATCTCAAAAGTCTCGTTAACTCAACAATGATGCGGAATCATATAAAACTCGTAAAAAGGATTTGAATGACTATAGATAAGGACTATAAGCTAAAAATGAACTAATCACTAATTTAAATTTTTGGACATATCGATCGATATCTAGCCCAATACTGATTTACAGTGAACCAGAACTGGAATGATGAGAATGGACCATACTTTAAAACCAGTAGTCGTCGAGTACTGGTACCGTACTTTAAATCAGTTCTGCTGTCAGTGTTATACTGTACTGCGTCAGTATTCTCCCAATACTCTGGCAATATTTTACCAACATTATGCTAGTATTATACCATATGCTGGCAATATTATGCTACCTTTTTTTATTGGACTTTGTATCCAGTTCGTCGAGCAATACCTCAATGCACAAACTACTCCAAACCATTACGTTTTCATCACACCGAAAGCTCAAATCATTGAGATTCCAAATTATCCGCCCTGACAGAAAAGTTTTTTAACCGACATCGGTATTCGTTGACTAACTCCACCCTTTCTCTCTCAACGATACAGCATGCGATAGGTATATGGGGTGGGGAGGGGGAGGGGTAGGAGGGTAAGTAGCAGGATAGAAGGGACCAGGTCAAAGGGCATAATTCATCGGCCGCGATTCCGAGGCATCGGCATTCCAAAGCAAACACGGGATACTAAGGGATGAGAATCAGGCTACGAGCGCAGTAGCAGACGGTTCAATCTCTGCATCATGCAAAATTGCTGCAGCAGGGATAACATCGCTAGCTCGTGTTCGTTCGGTATGTAGTACATGAGGGGAGAGAGAGAGAGAGAGAAAACTTGATATTTATTTTGCTGCTAGAATTATCTATCGATTCGCGCAGCCGAGCTTTATCTTTTGATGGATCTTTGCCTCTGGTTCTACTACTTGCTGATGTGCGGTTTGTTTGGGTTGATGTCTGTTATAGTAGTTAGTTTTGGTTGAATTACTGCTGCGAGAGATGATTTAATATTAGCTTTTTTAGTTAACTGTTTGTCGCGTTTGAAAATATGTTAGATATAGCTGGGTTTCGATATTTAGTATGTCAATTATCTAATACATTCGAGAATGGTTGACGCTTATTTCCTTTCTGGACTTTGAATGACTGTTAGTAACAAATGTTGAATGTTGTTACACAGCCGAGAATTTGTTTTTAAAAAGTACATTAAACAATATTCTTTGGTAAGATCTACCAGAAGTTGAAGTTCTTTTTTATATTTTCGTCGTAAGTTCCTTTTTTGAAAAAGAAAATAATTTTCTTTTTAATAAAATACAATAAAAAAAATTCTTAAAATACACTCTTAAATATAACAAACTTTATTATCTCTATTTGAAAATTCGCTCAAAGATTTGAAGAGTCAACTCAGCCCTTTATAGACCCTATTCCAAGTAGTGCAATACCCACACGGTCAGACGATCACCATAGCACATGATATACGCGATCATCATCGCATCTTTCTTCTCTCTCTCAGTACACCGCCTCCTCGAAAAACGTCTCGTCTTCGCGACAAAAACAAAAACAGTGCATAGGAATGTACTGTCGTTGTAGGGGCGGTGAAAGCGTATGTATATGAGTCGACGGCGTCTCCCGCAGCCTCGTTTCCTTTCCGCCTCGGCGCGAGCGCAGCGGAAATGACGGAACGCGCATTCGTCTCTCTCCCTCTCTCCTCTCTCCCTCTATCTCTCTCTCTCTTTCTATCTGCTTTGCCCCCATCGAGGCCATAAAGAGCGCCGAAAAATAAGGGCACATCCGCAATACTGCTGCTGCGCCTCTGACTTTTGCTTCGTCGCAAGATGGAAAGCGTTGCTGTTATGTGTATCTCTGCGCGAGTATATAGAGGACATATTTTTTCGCGGTGGTGGAGGTGGTGGAAAATTCGGGGGAGGATGGCTATATATGCTTTGCGGGAGGATAAGGGATCGAGAGAGGCTGTTTTGCTCGGATGAATTATGAACTGTCGCTGTTTATACGATGCTGGATTGAACAATACAAGTCGGACGATTGTGGAATTGAAGATCGTCATCTCTATGTGCTTTTAGTCTCTTAACTGCTGGCTTGATTTAAGGTCTATCCCTAATGATATATGCTTGGTTTTATGGTTAAATCACTGTTGGATTCATTGTAATTGATGAATCATTGTTTCTTTTGATGTAACAAAGTTTGTTGTATAGATATTGTTTGTTTTTTTTGTCTCAATTGACAATTGTCAATCGTCAATTGCGCTGCATAGACTTAAGGCTTATCTAGGCTAAAGTTTGCATTGGATCTTGTAAGACGCGACAAGTAAAATAATGAAATTTAAGAGTCAGAATTTTTACGAATATATGGTAATTTATGAATAAAAATGCTTTTAACGTTCATTGGAATAGCGAGTACAGGTTACAGCGAATTTGTAAACTCTAAACTTTTTCTCCTGTCTCTAAGAATGAAAATTCACTCTTACACGGTAATTTTCACTCGTGAAACTCAAGAGTGCTTTTTCACTAAATGAAAAGAGCAATTGCTATCTTCATTACGAGGTGTGTAGCTGAGAGTGTCTTTGATTTGTAATGAATAGCAAAATTTGCAATTTCAACAGAATGCAATGCTGTGACAGAAGGATTGTTAGAGTCATAGTCAAATTTAAGAGTGATCATTCTTCCACTTGGAAATTTAGAGTGATCACGTTTTCACTCTGAGTTTATGAATAATAACTTTACAGTCTGAAGTTTAGAGTAATAGTTTACCCGAAATTAAGAGTCATTGTTGACTATAAATCTTAGCATAAGTTAATCTCATTAACAGTTGACTCTGAATCTTAGAGGTGAATATAATTAACAGTTCATTCTAAATCCTAGAAGAGTGCAACAAAAATAGACTGGATAGATTTATGAGCAAATTACAACGCAAGTTTCAGCAGTATATTCCAAGTGAGGTTAAATAAAATCAATAAACATAGAATCGCGAATACGAAATTTATACATTCGAAAGAGTCTCCTGTGCCGCAGGGTAAACGAACTACATTCACGCAAACGCGAGCGCAACGTTTCCCTCACTCGACGCACATCCGTATCATACAATGAGGGAGAGAAAAAAGAGGTAGAGAGCCCGCTTTATCTTTATCTCTCCGTATAAGAAGAAGTTTTTTCTCTTTCTCTATTCCTCTCGTCGCTAAGCGAATGGCAATATTTACAGCGCTTGCAGCCGGCGGAATTGCCTATAAAGAAATCCGTTCGAGTCGAGCTTTGTTCGTGTCATAACGTAGTGTGCATAACGCACATTGTCGAGGACTATGCACACTCGGGACCGTTGCCAAATTAATAAATATATCTCGCAGACTATCCGGCCGCTTCTTCTCTTCGAGATTCTCCAAGGAGAGAGGGTAGGGTGAGCGCAGGGGTGAGAGGAGGCGCCGTAAATTTCAGATTGACGCCCAGCCGTTGGCGTATTAATGCGTAAGCCGTAAGCTTCTCGTCTTTTTCTCTTTTTTTTCTTCTGCTTCTTCTTCTTTTTCTTCTTTTTCTTCTTTCGGGGGATGATGATATATCTCTAGATGACCTGCTGAATTATTTCTTAGGGATAACGGCGTATTGTGTTGTTCTGCATGTTATCTCAGATTTTTTTCTTCCTCGAACAATGCGGAGATTTGAAAGAAGTGATTTCCTTTGATTCTTAATACGAAAAACAAACTGAAAATTCGCGTTGGTGGTTTTTAGATAATTGTATTAAAATCCGACCATCGAAATAAAGAACGAGCCTCAAAATAGAGAAATATCTAGTGCAGAAGTTGTTCGGAAATAGATTCTTTTCAGGATAACCCGTCTAAAGAGGACTTCAAAAATGTGTCCTGGAAACGTTAGAGGTTTAATAACTGATTAGTACCATTTGATATTGTTCGATGAATTCCAGAACAAGAAATTTAAAAAAATCGTTTTTTAATACGTTATCTCGACTGTTTTATCATCAGCAAACATTCATCGACATTCTAATCATATCTCATCGCACATCCAGCTGAAAATTTTACGAACACACTCAGCAATTAAATAATTAAATAAATTTTTTTCAAAATCAAAGTATACAATCGAAGCTTGAAATCGAAATATCGGTACGATGTACTAGAATCTCAAAGCTCAAAGGCATCCGAGACTTAAAAAAAATCGTAATATCCAAATGAGATATTGCGGTGTAATATAACGTATTAAGAGTAAAAGCTAGAACTCGCAGCTTATGAAAATAAGGGAATAAAGTCCATTGCAGTTGATCAATCGAATATCCCAACCGCAAGCTCAAGCTCGTCTGAAATCAGTTTGGTTTTATTGCCTCCTACCCTTTTCGCGCTCACTTTCAAAGGAGCAGCGCCTGTATAATTTTCATACGAGACCTGCACCAAAAGCCACATACACGTGCCCATATATATCAGTTCTCTCTTTCTCTCTGTCTCTTGATATAGTAGGTATAGAACGAGAGATAGAAGGGACGACTGTAGTGCCGAAACGAGGCCTGCAGCTGAAAAACCAAATCGATAGGCGCATAGCCGCCTTTCTCCCCCTCACCCCCTTGACTATGCTATACCGTATATACCAAATCTGTGGGTACGTACGTCTCTACGTACACACACCTAACGTACGTATAAAATGAAAGTGGAATTTATGTGTGGGGGTGTACATGTCGGCATGTTCCGTTACCGCCGTATGTAAGCGCTCCGCGCTGGCTGTATAGATCACACACGTTTACGGGATATATATTATATATATGGCTATGTGTATGCATGTGCGTGTGTGAGAGAATATATACACGGTTGGTGCTTTCTATTTTCGATTTCTTTTTTCGCTCTTTTTGCAGACCGAGTCGCTAGCTGATGCTCTCGAACGTATTTCCTTTTTACGAATTTCCTCTAACTGCACAGCGCGCACTACTGCTCGTCTGCACGTATACGCGCTGCGTTGAGAGGATTTTAGAGAAAACGTCTAGTCACGAGGGTTTAGTGCGGATTTTTTTTTTCGTTGCGACTGTGGATCTAGAGAGGTGGAGGGCGGGGGGGGGGGGGGTAGGTAAGTGCGCCAGTAAATTAACGAGTTGTCGCTGTTGCGAGTAGTAGACCGGATGAGCGCAGTAATTGCGATGGTTTTTTGAGGGATACATTCGTTCTTTGCTGTCGTGTACGCATCGGTTCGGATATGCATTTGTATTTCGCGCGGTTGGCTCGAATTTGAAAAAAGATCGGTCTTAATTTTTTTCCGCCACTGGTCGCGTTATATTGAATTTCCAAAGGAATATCGAGTAACGTTAATTTTATATCTGTATATGTGTGCGTATATGACATTTTTTTTCGTTCTTTGGCAGTGTCTCTATCTTCATGAATTTTTAGAGTTATTTTTTCGTGGAGGTTTTTTAAGTTGTTCGAAATCAAAGTTGGATCGATATAAAATATCTATTTACCTCATTGATGATGATTTAAAGTACACTGAACACACTTACAAGAGACTTATGAATTTAGAAAAAAATAAAAGAATACAAACGTTAGAGCGTAAGGGTCAAGATAAAAGATAGAAAAAGAAGAAGTTCACAGAGGTTGAAGCATCCTCTCTTGCATCAATAACATTTTGGCTATTCAGAGGCGAAAAATAGAAAGACATTGGGGATGAACGTGTGCAGCCCCTTCAACGGATCGACCTACACGAGAGTCAACAGACAAATACGACCTCGACTTGCCCTATTCCTTCATGTACGTGTGTTTTTCAAATTCAAACCCGGGACCGGCAGAATCTGGACTAAAGGCGCCGTTTGCGTAAAAAAGCTCGGCGGACTGGAAGAAAATTGCATTTGCACGTGAATCGGAAGAGTCTGACGGTTTTGTTGTTGTCTGCCAGACGGTTTTGCTCGAGAAATTTAGATTGACGGAGTGTATTATGTGTAATTGACGACATATGGTGTTTTGTATAATTTTAGAAAAAATTTTTAAAGACCTTTTTTCGAACATCTGGATCACGAGTAGTGTTAAAACATACGGTTTTATTGCTTAGTAATGTAAGAATAATCTGAGATTTAGCAATAAATTATTTACGATTTTTCGTTAGAAATATTGAAGTGTATCGTGGTAATTTGTTGATTGTACTAGGAGATATAATTTGTATAGATTGGAAGTTTTATTATTAGTTTGAATTATTGTCTTCTATGTGCCAATTAAATTTTTTATTTTTTTTTAATTTCGACTTTAACGTTGGGTGGATATTTAAGATTCAAAGCTTAATGTAAGAAAATGATTTTGGACTTTTTAATGCCCTTTTTATGACTTCTTATGGTCTTAAGATATAGAGATAATATCATTTCTTGCTTTGAATTTTAGAAAATTATTGTTAATGTCGTTGTCTCGAGTGTCATTTTGGAATATCAATCTCAACATTTATCATTACAGCATAAATAATTTAATTTGTTTGAAAAAAATCAATAGAAGGTGTTATTATTCATTTTGCAATTTATGAAAAATATAAAATGTGATAAATTATTAAAATACAATTGAATAGCCTAAACAAAACTTAACTCTGTATATCTAAATTAAAAGTGTAATCAATTCCACCACAAGAACGAAGAAAACTCATTCCATCAAGACCAAAATTTCCAATTGAAAAATATATCATCCATCCAGTGTGAAAGTTCGCAAATAGTCCCGAAAAAATTCAAAAAAGCCGCGATAAAAGTAGGGATTTGGAAGTTCGTCGTTTAGCTTTTGGGAATGTGTTTCTCGCGTGTTGCCGACCCATTATGATGACTATGTGTACGCTTTCGGCCTCTATACTAGAGAATTGCGGCGGCTGCTGCTGCTGCTACTGCTGGCAAAGATTCGTAAAGCTGGGCCGCCAGAACTTTGTTGATACGGCGAACGCCAAGACGCCACGTGCGACTATACTTTCGGCGAAAGCTCCACCGGCCGGTGCAGATAAGCACGCGGTTTCTGCTGTGACGGTGGACGATGTATGCCAACTGAATCAATGAGAGCTTGTCTCTGTGTCCGTTGCGTGCGAGGTACTGGAGTCGTTCATAGCTCTTGCTATGTTCGAGAAAGGCAGAGAGAGAGAGAGAGAGAAGGTGTTAAGGGGATGGTTGATGGCAAATGATGTTGGTTGGCTTAATGCTCTGCGAAATCATTTTCATTTTCAGCTTAAGCGGTTTGTTGGCTTGGTGCGACTGTTCATGTTTCTTAGATATTGTATTTCTTGAATTTTGGTAATTTTATCCTTTGTTTAAAAGTGCATTGGGAAATGTTGTTTAATTAGAAGTTTAAGAAGTTCATGTTGTGATGATATGATTTTCTCAGATGATGTTATTTCAAATAGCTTGATGAATGATTCAAAAAGGTCTATGAATATCTGAACTTAGAAAAATTTCATGATTTTTTCATGAAAAAATGTACACCTTTAAGAAAAACTTTGAAACTCAAAAGTCAACGTTAGGGCCAAAATTTAAAATACAATCGTAAATACTTAACAAATTATCGAACTATCATAAATAAGAATTGTAAGACTTAAACTAAAAAAGGTACGACCTTCGGATGTGCAAATCCGGTAAACATTTGCCAAGTTTCACGTATGCATGCTTGCACGTGCGCACGTGGAGCTGTAAAAAGCTTGCCTTTTTCTGGTTGGCGCTAAGAGGCCTTTTACTCGAATTCAGTGTAGTATCGCCCAAACGACTCTCTCTCTCTCTCTCTCTCTCTCTCTCACTCTCGCCAGTTCGCAAAATTTTACGATGTAGTTCCCTCGTATTCCTTGCGATGCCATAACAATTGTAAGCATCGATTACCTGCATCGACAGATTTGAGTAAGTAAAACCCTTTCACCGAGGCTTCTGATTACTCACTCGAATCTTTTCTTATAAAAGGTAATCGACTAAGGTGTCTTTTGGCGGGTTAATTTGGACGTAGACCTGGATTTTGAAAAATTTGATTTTTCACTGTGAAGTTTGGTTTAGGCAATGTTATATTCGATAATTATTATTTTAGAAATAATTTAAACTGTATATGGGACATTTTCTTTGTGAAAAAGCCACCCGTCAGTCTAAATATTGGAGTCAATTTACAAATTAGTATTTTTAACGCCAAAAAAATTACTACTTTTAATAGTAAAATGTACACGTTAGCCCATGTAGCAAATTTTCGACATAAAATGGTAATTTTTCTTTTATATTTAGTATATTCCATCGCGTCTACACAATACAGTAATTTTGACTAAATTTTTAGTAAGTTTCTATGTTTGTACAAAAACGTTACTATCGCAGTAGTAAAAACTTTTCCTTCCGCAAAAGGTATCCGCTAAACCAGCGGAAACATAACTTGATGTCGGTACAATTCAGCATCGAATTTTTCGCGATGCCCCAAAGCGCGCGACAATTTGTCGCGTAACGACGGCTCATCCTCCTTTTTTTCTACCGGTAGTTCCTCTTCTTGCGTAATTGAATCTAAATATTAAAGGACTTTGGCGCCGGCATTCTTGATTATCGTCGGCCCTCCCGCCGCGATTTCTGCTGCTGCTGTAGAAAAACTTTCGAGACGCGACGTTTCTCATTGTCCCTTTCTCTCGTTTTCTTTTCTTCGTTTTCTTTTTGCGCAAGATATCGTTTAAAGCTTCAATTGTGATGCAGTGCTGAGCTTCTCGGTTCTTTAGGGGTTGGACTGTAATTTTACCGTGGTTTACCAATCTTTTGGTGTCGGTGCGTTTAGAGGAGACGCCTTTTACTGTACTTTTAATGTACTTCACCGATGCAGTGATTTATCTGATTTTTATTACAAGCGTTTTCGAAAATTCGTGTATTGCCCTGGTAGAAATTTAATTAACCAAAATGATCTCTTGGTCGATGGTTTATCATTTTTTCTAGTCAACGATTTTGATCAACCGATTAGCAACCGTACAACAACGGCTGATCAAAACTGAAATTCGTATTTAGTACAACAAATTTTTTAGACCAATACTAGCGCAACACACGCAAAATTTTACAATTTATTTGATTATTTTTACAAAAATAATGATTATCTGAAATTCAAGTTTTCTATAGACACTGAATAGAAAGCTTTTTATCAAAATCTCGTCCGTACAAGTAAAACAAACGCATCGACTTTTAATATATCTAAAAATTAAAGACGTAATACCGAGTAATAATTCAAAATTTCTAAAATCGACGCCTGTAGTAATTCCCCTTATTGTAAAACACTTTTCTCTATAAAACGCATCGAGCAACGCCAGTACTGACAACTAATACATAATTATAAATAATAAAAAAAGGTATTTAATATTCTCTCTATTGCCTATGAATCAATTACAACGCAGCAGACAACACGGCCATTAATTTGAAATTCCCGCGCTCGTAAAAGCTCTTAGTCACACTCCCAACCCCCCTCCTCCCCCCTGACTGCAGTTTGCTAGTGCAAACCCAAGCAACTAATTATTATTATACTGTGGGACAAGCTGCTCTACATCATTCTAAAAGCACCAAACCAAGCTACCTTGGAATAATTTCCCGGAAAACTACCCACACGTGCACGTACGTGTAAAATATACCTATATGTATATATATATGTATATATTTATATATATATATACATGGAGAATCGTAATTTTGCGGTACAGCATCCCTTATTGTTTCAGCGGAACAGCAAACACATTTCAAGCTTTCTCTTTCCAAGCTCTGCATCAACCTGCTCAGCTTGCGTACGTCGGACTTTTTTTATTGCTCTTCTAGCCAGAATAGGAGATAGAGAGGGAAAGAAAATAGAGGAAACGCAAGCTTGCGACGGTTGGCGTCCCGAACGTTACAACCCTCCCAACGACGAGTATACGTGTATACATGTATATACATGTATACGCGTATATATGTATATAAATATAAAACGCGTATAAAAGCAACGAAAATCGCGTCGTAGACGACGACACCGGCGATATGCAGCTGAGGATCATAGTTGTAATAGGATGGGGTCGGATTTTTATCGCGTGTAGATTTTTAAAATGGCTTTCGAGAGCTTTTTTCAGATGATCTGGATTACGAGCAGTACTGCAACTTACAGTGTTTTATTGCTAAGTCATGTATGGATAATTTAAAATATTATAGAGAGTATAGAGTAATTGTATGGAAAATCAATTTTAGTGTTAATTATTTTCTTTTAGGCGTTATTTATATTTTTTTCCTTTGATTGTTGCAGTTTGTGTGTTAACTCTCATGTCTTTATAGGAATTAAATATAGTTTTACATTCCGATTTTTTGTACACAGTTCAATCAATATATTATGAAAACTCTATGAAACTCAGGAGTTTAATGAATCAAAATATAAATACAAATTTTATTAATTGATCGTATTTGATCGTAATTTACGATACGGAACGGTTGTTCACACCGAATCTGTAACAACAAATTTTATTTTATTACGAAGATAAACTGCATTTCTTGATTCATATAGGCAATATAAGAAAGAATATTAGACATTTCTTTATTGACAATTATCAATTAATAATTGAAAACGATTATTAGACCAGGTACAATTAAAATCGCTTCGTTTGCTTTACTCGTTGTGTACAATAGTCATACGAAGGATAATTAAAAAAAAATAATCCGAATTATTTTAGTTTTGTACTTATAGGCTGCTAAGTCAGAGTGGTATAGAGACAACTTAAAATTCGACGATTAAATACAAATTTAAAATTTCGTTGATGTTAATTTTCCAGAGATTCATTTACAAGAAATTTTTAGTTAGAGATTGGTAAGTTAATTTTTCCGGACGTATAACTCAATCAATCAAAATCGATCAAAACATTTACAGCTGTTTTCTACTTTAAAGAACAAAAGCTCCACATGTCTATCCTTCATTCCAAGTTTTCAATGCCGAAATATAAGAAAAGCGTCAGTAGCATCCGTGACAATGCGTCTATGTAGCTAATAGAGCGTTGTCAGCTACGTCAGGCTATAGAGAAGCTTTTTGGTCGAAAATGAGCTGACCGTAGTTAGGCTAAAAATGCAGCGTTCGCTGTGACGCTTTATTTTAGCGCGCTTCAAAATAGCCCGCACTATAGTACGCGTGAGAAGGACGAAAAAACGGAGCGACGAATGGTTCGATATAGAGACCTGACGATGCGTGTATATCTGTAGTGCACTAGTGTGCTTTTTTGCAAAAGCTGCAGTGATGAGAAAAGAATTGAGAGTCTTGGACGAATAAGGGAGGAAATGAAGAAAACGGAAATGTAAGGACGGCGTTTTCATTGTTTAATCGTGTGTGTGTGTGTGTGTGTGTGTGTGTGTGTGTGTGATTCTCTGACAGATTGACAGGTACAAATTTTTTTTTCGTATATTTTAAACTGCTCTTTGGTACTGTACTTGCCTTTGCGATTATTTTAGATAAAATTACGATTTTTATAGTTTTTTTTAATTTTATTCTCATTTTTAATGATTTCCAGCTCCTCGAGAAAGCTTTTTCAATGAAAATACAAGAAGAAGTTTTTTTGGGTAATTTGTTAAACGACTGAAATAAAATACTTTTTAGAAGTGATTAAAAACTACTGACCAATTCGACTTTACTAAACAACCGTTCATTCAGATTTTTATTAAGATATTTCTCTACAACACAGATGCATACAACCTAATACACTAAATATAATTTCGTACTCGTAAATTGGAATAAAACATGCACTCAAGTGTACTTTCGCAATCGTTTCTCCGAATCACGCAGATTTTTGCCGGTTTATAATCCTAAAGCCGAAGTAGAGGCATATACGTATATATAATGTATATATATATATATATATATATACAGATCAGATTCGCAATAAAGAAAGACGAATAAAGCAAGCAAACGCGAGAAGCAGTCGCAGCGCAGTATAGAGTATAGCGCAGTATAGAGGAGAAGCGAAGAGCGGACGGACGGACGAAATCCAAAATAAATCGCCGCGGCAGCTGTTGCGTCCGCGTTTCGCACGCGCGAGTCTCTGTCTCGCTTTATATACATTTTCAGTGTCCACTGGCCGGCGCCGATGGACGAACGACGAGGACGTTGCGGATGGAAAGTACTTTCGGGCGTGTTTCACTGGATTCTAGTTATTCGAGAGAAAGAGAGAAGAGATAGCGATGGGATGAGTATGTGAGAGAGTCGAGTTACAAATCTGTAGATTTTCCTTGGGACTTTAGTCGGGTTGAATTCAAGACTATATTTCAGTGGAATGTACTTGAAAATTGTTGGCTGAAGAGGAAGTTGATGTATTTTAGAAAAAAAATTGTTTTTTTTATGGAAATTCTGGTTTTTGGTAGAAGAAACTTTTTACTCGATTAAAAAAAATTATAATTTCATATGGAGAAATGTGTTTTCAATGAAAATAGGAATATTATTTTTGGTCAAAGGTTACTGACTTTTTCACTGACGAAAATGCTTACTTCAATTATTACTCAATACAAATTTTTCAAATTCATCAAAATTATGCTTTCTGACATTTAGTTAAATTAAGACTTTAAAGATTTCTTTTTTGTTTTGTACTGATTGTCGAATAGTAATTATTATGTTATACAAACTTCGCTATTCAGACGAGTATTTAAAAAATTAGATTTTTTATAAACTGGGTAAATAAATAAATACTAAAAATACAATCGAAACTGAATTGCAATGGAAGTAAACATATTTTTATAATAAATCCGAAGTAAAGTACGATTTAACAGAGACTTTGGAATAAAAATGCTTTAAAATGATATATAAAATAAATGTCACAAATCTAACCACCGACAATCGCGTTCAAATCCCATGGCTATTCATTTTTACAAGCCCATAAAACGCTCTCTCCTATACCATTAGACGCACACTCTCACCTCAACATCCAGTTTTTTCCTCCGAAATAAAATTCATAATTGTCTCTAGACTGACGCATAAAAGCGCAACAGCTCGGAAAATCCGTATTCCCTTCGCCCATCGCTTCCCTAAAAAAGGAGAGGAGAGAAACAGAGGGCAAGAGAAATGGCGAGGGTAGGAAAAAAGCGAGAAAAATAAAATCAGCTCAACTCGAATTCGTACACTGCGAGGGTCAATCGCGAGATGCTTCCGGCGGATGCGCATTGCGCATATAGAAGTAGTCGTTGCGGAGCTTTGTTTTGCACGCCTCTCGAGTCCCGAAGTCCTGACTGCCCGACTCTTCCTACACCCCGTCGCGAACCTATATACATATATCTCTTTTTCCTTCTCATCTCGAGTTTCCTTGGCGCCCTTGAGGAAAGCGCATAAGATATACTTTTTGAACGTTAGAATGGCAGCCGGGTCAGTGAGTTATCGGTTTTATATGTTTTTTCTTTGCTCTTTTGAATTTTAGTCACTTCGCGATTCGAATCTATGCGAAGAATCATTCTTTTTAAAACCTCCCATTTAACTAAATAAACGACTTCGACTGGATAATTTACTCATTTTTTGTATGGCCGTTTTGTATGTAGCTAATGTGTCATGCCCGTTAATTTGGTTAAAAATCACTCGTGCACACACACACGTACATATATATATATATATGAGTTCGTTACTGCGCATGCTCGAGAACTTAACGTTGGGTTAGGTGTTTGTATCGACGATGTTCGCGTATCAAACTAAAGAACGAATTAACCTCGAATGAGATTAAAGAGAAAATTATTAGTGCAATAATTGGAATTTATTGTTCGGTCCCATTTACATTAATCTTATTTGTAGAGTAAGTATTCTATTAAATATTTTCTGTACATAGATCTTATATTAAATACGTTTGATCAGTTTTTCGTTTGACTGTTTGACCGTTAGGATTCGATTCTATGCAATCGTCGAGTTCTTAGCTCGCTTTGGCAAAATAACGCGTTATTCGCTAATTTTGAAATATTACTCAAACGCATCGCTAAAAATCCCATACGTTTTATTTTTTGTCGATCTACGAGATGTAAATTATATATTTTTGAGATTCAAAATACTGAATTTTCAGTTTAATTATGCATAAAATTCTTCCCTCGAATTAACCTCGACGGAAGAGACATTTTTTAAATACTCGGATAACATTGTTAACAATCATTTTTTTAGTTCAAACGTCCCATTAAGCTGTAATAAGTGGGGGCATGTAAACAAAACTTCATCGCTGTGTGTAGTGACCTGACTAGGTCAAACCGTCCACAGAAACATTCAATATATACTGAACATTCTAAGAATATAAATATCAATAACACTGATCATATAAGTACAGTACGCATTAGTATCATATTCTACTTTTACGAACTGAGTCGAAATGCTTGAAACTTAATGAGTCCACTAAATAACAAAAAACCAAGAGTTAGTTGAACTCTGTCATTGCTTTCTCTATTGCTTTGCCAAATTTCAAACGAAAGTATTCACATATTTTCGTAATAAGCTTGATCGAAATTTTCAATATCAAAATGTGGCTATAAATTTTCGTTTAAGTTTTTCTCGATGCACAAATGAATATTTTCGTTTCAAACTCGGTACAGTGATAAATAGTGCCAAAGAAGATGACAACTAACTCTTGGTTTTACGTGATTCCCTCATAAATAAAATATATAATTCTTACATACATACATATATATTATACAAACTGTAGTAAACTGTCGAGTTTTTAGTGAGTTTGCTCAGGATGACGGATTATTTTATAAGATTAGAGTTAAATAAATCTTATATACATAGAGTAAATACTTTGTCAAATTGTGGCGTTTTGGTGCTCATTAGCCGTCGCCACAAGTTTATTCGTTAATTTCAAAACTTTCGAACAAATTCTCGTAACTCGTTAAAAATCCTATAAAAAAGAAATTCCTACCAGAAAAGCGCGTGAAATATAAACGAAAAATTTAATTTCGTTTATTCAACTCGAATATCAACGGAAAGAAAGACAGAGAGAGAGAGAGAGAGAGAGAGAGAGAGAGAAGCAAGTGAACGAGATTTGTTGAAACTAATGGGTTCAAAGACACCAGTCTCCCTCCTCGAACAGCCCCCAACCAACACTCGACGAATATAAATTTCCCCAACCCTTGCATCCATTTTCTCTCTTTCTCTTTCGCCCAATCGTGAAGCCGAATATAAGCAGTACCAAGTATGTACTATATAATAGCTCCGTCGCGTCGCATTCTTTCCCCTTTCCCTTCAGTCTCTCTCTCTCTCTTGCTTTCTCTACTTCCCTCAAAATCGTTCTGTCCCCTTTTTTTTCGTCTCAACTCTCCGACGATGTTTTTGCCTGATTACATGCGGACTTGGAAAATATCGCGCACAAGGTAAACCGCGAGGCTCCGTAGAGTCTTATCTCGGCCGTTTGATCTACAGAAGACACACAGGACGGCGAACGACTTATTTTCTTCGTAATACGGATGATGATAAATTTGATATTCTCTCGGGAGAGATGCAATAAAGCCAACGCTTTCTCTTTTTCCATCCAACGATTTTCATGGGAATTTAATTTTTATATCGTTGCTGCGGGGATGTATATATGTACGAGCTTCGGCGGTGGAAGCAAAGGAGTTAGAGGACGCGGTGATTGATATTATTTTCGATGGCGTTTCCTGTACTTTGTGAGATTTGTATACTCCGAGAGATACTGAAATTTTTTTTAAACACTTTATTTAGTAGCAGAATTGAGTTCTTTAATTAAACGGGATGAAGGTACTTTGTATATCTATGTATATGCATGTATTTATTATTTATCGTTTATTTATAAAACTGCATTTTCTTCTACGTATTTTGCCCAATGTTTTTAAATAAACCTGAATAACTAATGTTATATTATGTTATATATGCGACGATTTTTTTTCTTAAAAGTGTATTAAAGAATATTACTTAGTAAGACCTATCAGAAGTTGAAGCTATCCATATCATCTTGTGCAGATGATTTTTTCAAATTTTACTTTGGCATAGACTAGAGCTTGAAATAAGCTTGATAGACTTTAAAAATTCAAAGCTTAGGTAACATTAGTTCTACGTAATTTTGAGCTATTGAATTATATTTTATTAATATATCCATCAATCTCTTGTTTCCTCTTCGTGTAGTAATATTTGATTAATATTTACATTTTGTGAGCAATAAACTTATTATTAATTGGTATTTAATATCCAGCTTACTAACCAAATAACGTTATTTATTTAGAGTTTAAAAAAATTAAATATAAAATTTCTTATCAAAGCCGTTCCTACAAACAAATCTGTCCCATTAAACCAGAATTCTATTTGACAAGTCAGTTTCGCCTGAAGATTACTTGTAAGAAAATTTAAATCCTTACACAACGAAATGAAACTTTTTCCATGAAAAATACATAGTCGAACAAGAACAAAAGCTCCAGCTGATTATGAAACTAAACTTCTTGGGATGTATCCCCCACCACTTACAAGCCACAAATGGCAGCGTTCAACTCCTCGATACCTATATATGTACACGCAGAGAGAAGCCGCCGGGAGAAAGAAAAAGGCGACGCCGGCAGCAGCAGCAGCGCGCGTACTTTGAAAAGTTAATTAGTCGATTGTAGTTTCTAGCGAAGTTTCGAAGCGGTGTGCCGGCGTCGGTCGAAAAGTAATTACAGCCGTTCCTTTTGTATGTAATAAGTAATTGCTGCTTCTTTACACGCGATGCTTTTCTCTCTCTATCCCTTTCTGCTCTGCTACTCTCCGAAGAGAGTCCGAAGACATATTCCAGTCACGTCCGTGCCATCGCAAGCTTCCGCGTCGTAAATGCAGAGGTCGCGAGCGTGATCTGAAAAGCGTAATCCGAAGCTAAGGAGACGAGAGCGAGAGAAAGAGAGAGAGAGAGAGAGAACTGCGAGGAGTCAGGGGACGAGTCACTAGGCTATGCGACATTATAAATATTGCAGAAGAGGGACAGCTCGACACAGCTCCACGAGTGTAGTAGGGACAAATGTAGCGGATTAACCTTTTCTTCTTCTTCTTCTTTGTCTTTTTCTGTTTCTGCTGATTCGCCGAAGTATTGTAACGATTAAACGAGTGGTACTTTGATCACTGGTTAGGCTTTCGACAACTTTGTTTTTGGATAATGTTGAGTGTAGGGATTAGAGATTGAAAAATGTTCCTTTCTAATTAGTAATTGTAAAATTTGTTTAGACTCTGAGATGTTACACGAGCTGACCATTTAAAAATAGACTATTGAATATAATTATTTTTGGACTCAAATGCCACGAAAAATTCGTAGTCCAATAGAATTTGTTCCATCTTCTGTTGGAAAAACTACGTATTATTGTTACAAAAATAAATCTTTAGTAGATGTATAAAAACTGATATGAGCAGGTTCGACATCTGCAGTACGCGCGTACTTATGGTATAAAAACGTCCATTGTATCTTAAATACATTTCTTTCTAGTGTCCAGAAGTCTCTTTTCTTACTCTGAGCTTAGAACAAAATATTTCGAGCTCTTATTTGTGTTAATTGTGAAATCTGAATTATAACTTAAAGAACAAGAATTATAAAAATAATAATAACAAAAAACAACATTGAGTTGTTAATTTATTTAATGCGGCAGTAGGAATGGAGCAACGACCCGATACTGGGCCAGTACACTGTCACTACTTTATCAGCATTTACATAATATTATCATATTATTAGAACATTACCAAATTTATGTACAAGACTTAAAATAAAACATATGATTTATTTGATTATCTTAACACAATTCTACGTTCCCTATAATAATCTTGCTTTTGTGAGATGGTACTTTTAACTCTGGTTCCAATCTGGCACATTAACATTGGACCAATGCAGTATTAACAACTTTGGCTCGTTTTCATCATCCCAACATCACCCATTTCCAGTGCAAACAACTCTTCCTATCAGCATACAACTTCAATTTTCCCTATAACCTACTGGAAATCATAATGTACACACCTGAACTCGAATTGGAAATTGAGTCGTTAAAATCTGATCGATCAGAATTACGTCGTTATGGAGCCAAAATCTCAGTTACTGTATAACATTGATCCGACAGCGCGCGCGACTCAATCGTTCGTAAGAGCTCTCTCTCTCTCTCTCTCTCTCGTAAGTGTCTCTCGTACGAGTGGCGCTGTGGGAGTAGGTACGAATGCAGGCGCTAAATCAATCGGAGACCGATACGTAAACGAGGCGAACTAACGCCACTCCCGCATGCCATGCCAGCGACTGCTTGCGTAGACGCGTGAATCTCTCTCTCTTCACACTTGGCATACTCGATCGAGTTTACACGTCGACGAACTGCAACGACTCAATTCGTATACGTAAGCATATACGTAGTTCGTCGCGAATTTCTTTTGCTGATATGTACTGATATTGAATTTCTTTTTTTAAGTAAATAATTAAAATTATCGCTGATTTTGGGGGTTTGTAGCGTGTAATTGATATAATGTTACGAACTTATAGGTTTGTGTATGTGCGTCGCAGTAAAATTTACTGCGACGATTTTCTCAGAGTAGTACTAAAGAAACAACTGGTTTGAATAAAAACATTGGCTTTGATTCTAAAATATTATTTCTTTGGATAGTCCTAGAAAAATATTATACTTGAAAGTAACCTTAGTTTCAATTGAAATTATAGTAAATATTTTTTAAATACACTAATTCATTCTTAGAAAATAGTTAGAAACAAAGAAACAGAAGTAATTAGATGCAGTTTTGGATTTTCAAATCATTCCAGCAAAATTTATTTGTATACCGTACAATTTTACTAAAAACAAATAAATAGCTTAGTTACAAATGAATATTTTTCAATGTCAAGACATTTTTTTATAAATAAATTTTCTTAGATTCCTGTATACATTTTCTTGTATATTTTCAAAATTAAAAAAAAATTTAATGTAAACGATGATTTACTGAGTCGATACATGTTACATTTCAAGCAAATTTATATTAACAGCAACCTTATACCGAAAATAACATTACTTTCAAACAAGCCAAGAAACAATTGTTTCTTTCCTAAAATGAATATATTTCTAACAACTATATAAAGAACATTCTTTTCACTGAACCATTGAACATTATCTCATATCCAAAGCAGCTCCTCCATATTCTTTCAATGATCTGCACAACTTAACAATCCGAAAAATGTAAACGTTCTCGCATCATCTCCACCTGCGCTAACATGTACCCGAACAGAGATACTCTCTGGGGGTACTCGAGCCACAGTAGCACATCAACTGCTACGTAAGCGTACATTATCCACTATAGACTCTGGCAAATTGCTGTTGTTCAGCCGGTGCATAACGTCTCCCTGAACTTTCATGTTTTCGCCGTTATTGTTACTACCTCTCTCTCTCTCTCTCTCTCTCTCTCTCTCTCTCTCTCTCTTTGTAATTTGAAGGTTTACCTCCTCGTTGCATAATACAGCGACATAGGACAGAGCAGTAGTATTCGCGAGTTCGAGGATCTACGCGCTTATATTAGCAATTCACGCCGGCTCGAAAGTTTCGTTGATTTCCGCTGGGTGGCTGTTAGCTATCATTACACACACTTCCAGCGCAAACTACGAAAGTTTCGTGTGTTCTTTATAGCTCTTTCTGCTCAAACAAACTCTTTATTTATTTGTTATTAATTTTTGTGAAAATTTAGGGACCAGTAGTGTGAAAAAAATGAAAATTTTAATTAGTTGTATTAATTGCATTCTTTGTGTATTTATTGGTGTTTTAGAAGGTTATACCTTTAATTTTCTTTAAGTAAAACATTTGACCAACTAATCGGTTCCCTTAACACCGCTGTCCTAGTAGGAATTTACCAATTGGCCCAGTATTGGACCAGTACTGGAGTGATATGATAGGGGTATATTTGAAAAGCAGCACTGTACCAGTATTGGTCCTACTTGGCACCAACATGGTTCGATCATGTCACTTCAATGCTAGTCCAATACTGGGCCGGTACTGGCTTACACAACTGCTGGCCATATATCAGTACTGGACCATTGGTCAATTCCTACTAGGGACTGAATAACATTTTTGGTAGAGACTAGTATTGTATATAGTAGGGAATAGATTCTGTTTGGTAGATAACTAGCATCTGCATTTAAAAAAATGTAATCATGTAATTATTATCAGTTTACAATCATATATGTGTGTAAATGGACGAATATTAAAACGTAAATTTATATTTCTCAAAATTACCTTACGTGTGTAAAAAAATGCATATTACACCGAGAATAAATTATTAAAATAACCAATTATTAAAGAAAATGTGAATAACCAATTTTTCTTTTTTAAACCCATAAATATGAGCATATCATCGTGTTACTATAAAATATTTTATTTCGTTATCTATTGCTCGAAATACGTTGATGACATAAACCATTTAACCCATAATATTCGCATATTACAACATGAACCATCAGGTACACATTATGCTAAAAGAAATACGGTCACCAAGCTAGCCAACGATTTATGGTGAATTTTCAAGCAGGTTTGGGTCGAGGGAAAAAAGTGGTGCAGTTGAATCCGGATCAAAAGTTCAAAGGAATTCAAGAGGTGTTTGTGAGCCGCTTTGGTCAAATATGCGAGAGTAGTCGATGGAAATGCGTGTAAGAGATCAGCGGCGACGATTAAAGGCCTCGGTAGACATTCTATGCGACGTACATTGTATTGAATGTGCTAACGCGCATAGTTAATTATAATTCGGAGAATTCGCGGTTTGTTGCGCGCATGAGACAACGCGTATTATGGTTCGTAGAAATGAGAGACTTGCATTGTACTGATGAAGTATTTAGAAATTATTTATAAGTGTCAATTAGTTGTTAATTGTCATTTATTGCGATAATAACGTATTCGATTGTTACTAAATCACTACAGTCGATTGAGATAGGAAATGATAAAGATAAAAAAACTTGTTAATTAAGTTTTTATATTTTTAATAACTTATACACGATGTTTATATATTAATTATTTATTCAGTAACTATGAATTTTTTTATTTTATTTTTAATCATCAGTTTGCTACAATTTTTTAAATTCTTTAGTATCGTCAACCTCAATTTCTTTATCAGCTTTATTTTCTCCCAATTCTCTTCTATTCATTTAATAGCTTCTGATTTGTGTCTCTTTAAATTAATTCTGCCTTCGTACATATTTAAAAAAATTCTTGTAAACAGTTCTTCGCAAATAAATTCCACTTCAAATAGGTATCATTAACACTAGATTTAACAGACCAGTTATTTTGACTCGTCGTGCATTTCAATTCAAAATTCCTATGGCTTGCAAAATTTGTTTCTTTTCTTAAACGATGTTTGGAGTATAGAAAGTAGAGAAATAAAAAAAAAATAATCTAATACAAATAAAATAGCAACAAATAAAGAATCAAACAGAAATATAATAATAACAAATAAAAAATTGAATTGAACTAAAACAATAAAAATTAAAAAATACAATAAAGGTAACAAATCTACTGTTAAAAATAAACGAAAATAAAAAAGCGTACAATAATAAACAAAAAGAACCAGTGCAATAAATAAATACTAGTTCTATTAAAAAAAAACGATCATTCGCTACGTACCGATTTTAATTACACTCCCACCATTGCACATAACTGTGAATTAAAAAACAATAACTTAAAAAAAAATCCTCAAATATAGTACTCCGCGGTTATCGTGGGTAAAAAGTCACTACAGGCTATCGTAATGCATCACATTCCTGCTTTAAACCATAGCCGGACATTTCTCAAGGACTCTCGAGCGTTTTACTATTCCGCGATCGTGAGTCGAGGTGGCGATCGCGTGCGCTGCATATGCTTTCCCGCCTCGAGCTTTTCCGATACCTTCGCTTGAGAATACGGAATTTCACTGTATGTGAGTGTGTGTATGTGTACAGTACGCGAAAAATTTTCATTCCAAACGGACCGGACTTTCTTTTCAACTTGAGAGCCGTCGATGGGAAAGAAATCGGTAAACGACCGTCTTTATTTTCCGAGCGACTCTTATCGAATTTTTTTACAGCTCTCGTTGTGCAAATATATGTGGACAGGGAAAGGGTAGAGGTTATTTAAATTTAAAATTTTTAGAGCGAACGAGAAGAGAGTGCGAATTTTTGGATTTAGCGAAAATTTGTTGATTAGAAATTTTGAAAATTATATGGGAAAATTTTTGAAAAATTTCTATGTATACTGTGATGAATTTCAAAACGTTTTTGTTCTTAGGAATTTTTAGTAGGACTAATTATTTTGTATAAATACAAGGACTAATAAATTAATAACTGTTATTTCAAGTTTTAACAGATTTTTTTTTGGAAAGTATAGGCTTTTATAAAAATACACGAAGAACGAAAATGTCTCAGAATTAGTCAAAGTAAATACACAAATTTTTTCAAACCAATTCCTCGTTATCGCTGAATTTTTCAAGAAATTCTAGTATACAAATTTCGCTACGTCAGAGAACCCAATTGTAGTTTCACATTTTTTTTAATTTCCTCTATTTAACTTTGAGATTTTTGGAGCGAGAGGAAGAAATTAAAGTTTATACGAAAAGTTTCGAACGTTCTATACGCGATGAAAGGAGAAAATTGAGAAAATTGAGAAAATTTACCGGAGATATGTGTAATTGGTAAAAGTAACGATGAAAATTTGTCTCATTGCAGAACGAGAAGCTGGAGGTGAAACAGAAATGGGCGTCACGGCTGTTGGGAAAATTACGGAAGGATATTACGCAAGAGTACCGGGAGGACTTCGTGCTGAGCATCACGGGGAAGAGGCCGGCCATGTGTGTCCTCAGCAATCCTGACCAAAAGGGTAAAATGCGCCGCATTGACTGCCTACGTCAAGCTGACAAGGTTCGTTTACTCTTTTTCAAATTTATTCTAAATTTTTAAATTCGCTAAAAAATCCACTGTTCGAAATTTCTTTAATATGTACTTTATGAGTTTGACCTCTTTTCATGGGTCATATTCTGCTATTTTACTAATAAGACCGTTCTTTTTAGTGGTGACATTTAAAAGTTTATTAAAAGAACGTTTGTCGTCGAAAAATTTTACTTAGAATTTTAGTATCTATCCAAAACCTTTTAAAAAAAGGTTATCGATGACTGAATTTAGCGGGAAAAATGTTTTTAAATAGCGGCTGATACAACAAAAATTAAATGTATCAGATTGAGTTATCGGAAAATATAGATTTTTAGAAAGATACACAGAGAACGAAAATATCTTGCAATTATTCATAGAACACATTATTTTGATTATTTAAAGAATTGTGGAGTCGAAATTTTGAAAATGCAATTTGAAAAATTTTTTATTTTGTTCATTTTATTTAATTCTAACACCAAATAAATTGACATTTAACATAAACGAAAGCCGTTGAAAATGCGTTAATGATGATGTAAACACATTACAGGTATGGAGATTGGATCTGGTAATGGTGATCCTCTTCAAGGCGATTCCGTTGGAGTCTACGGATGGGGAGAGACTGGAAAAGACTGCGGAATGTGCCCAGCCGGGTCTCTGCGTCAATCCTTACCACATCAACGTCTCCGTCCGGGAACTCGATCTCTACCTCGCCAACTTTATAACCAGCCACGGTACCGTATCTCTATATCTATATTTGTACAACAACGTATGTACCACTCATATACCCAGAAAAACAGACAGACATAACGGGTTCACTAACCCCTCGCATCGCTCTCCCGCCAGATCTTTCCTAACTCAAGCGCGTATAGCTCTAGTCATGCAAAAGGACTCATCGGTAGAGAATCAAAGATGGTCTTAGCCAACGACACGTGGCGCACACCTCCTGGCAGCAGTGGATTTGGAAGCGAGCCGCTTCATTCAGGAATCGCGTGTTAGCCTACTCTGTCATAGCGTCTGGCCCATTCAGACACTCGCGAATCGAACGCCTTGCCAATTTCCACCCGCGTATATAAACGCAAAACGAGCTGACTTGCCGTGGTCCCCCCATGATACTCTGGTCTGTTCTTTGGCAGCGCGAGACTACCACGCGTACGCTGTTGGCTCTCTTTCTCTCTTTTGCTCATCTGTACGACTGCTCCGATTCCAGGTGACCTCGAATTCAATGTTTTATACACTGAAGAACAGTTTGCTATGTTTCAGAACATTTGTTTCTTTCGAATGATCAATTGCATTTATATGGAGGTTACGTTCATTGTGGGTTTACGAATAATATGTATAAAGATACATTTTTTTAATTTGAATTGGGAGTTGAATCATTTAATGTGAATGAGGAATCGGTATATTTAAATAAATTTTGCAGTAAATTAAATTAATGTCAATGTTAAGCCTATCCAATGAAATCATTTTTTGGAATCAAACAAATTTTCGAGAAAAAGATTGCAATAGAACTGCTGTTTATATTATCAAACAATTGATAACTAGTTGACCTGGTGGATCATTTTTCCTTTAGATTTAATTTAAATCGCAAGCTGATCGAAGTTGAAAATTTTCCTTGATGAGAAACTGACGTAAAATGTGAACTACATCCTGGTACTAAATTTGTTGGTCTTAACCAATTGATATCGTCTAGTCTTGTATGGTCGTTTCAGATATTGATCTGTATTGACCCAAGACAATGTTTTTAAGCCAAGGCGAGGAATTTTCAATAAAATCTCATAATATTTTTAGTTTTGTCTTGATATACGTCTATTAACTTATTCATATTTATAAATATTTCTCAGCATACGCTTGTTGTGCTTTAATCGAGTCTTGTTTTTCTAAAGAACACCAGCTTTTTGTAACTAGCAACAAATCTTCGGAAATGAAACTTTTCACAGTAACCATCGTTGGCATGATTGATAGAAAATCTTTGGCTATACACGATTGATTTTCATCTATTGAGTTCCGTTTCTTCTAGCTTAATTTTAAATATTTATATTAAGTTCATACTTATTATTGTGATTTATTATTTTTTAATTGCTCTACTGATTTATAATTCCAATTCATGATTAATATTCTTGTTATACATGATCAAGACAAGTTTCCTAGTTAATGATATTCATCAATAAACAAGTTTGCTAATTACTGATTCAACAACAATTCAAAAAAGAAAAATTCTTTTACATTTCCAAACAATAAAGCAGACGATTCCTTGATTGAGCCGTCTTTACAATGAAAAGATGTCATTAAGTCCATAAAGCTATATCGAGACGTCTTTATATAAAATATTCATTTGAATATCGAAGCTGACTTTTCATTCAACTCAATGAGAAAATGTAATTCTAATTACCCAATGCGATGGCAAGTGAACTCTTATTCTCCCGGATTTATGTTCTTACGAATGCCAAGACTAGATTTCCAGTTAATGATATTTTCTAAAACTAAGATAATATCTTTAGCAGAAATTTCACCAGAAATTGACCAATCGTAGGTCAACAATATATGTAGTTGGCGTAATGATGGTGTAATTTTTATTTATACCTCAAATTTCCCCATGAAAATTGCATCATCATCTCGAATCCAAGAACATACCACGGCGATAAAAATCACACCTTGATCAAATCCACGAAATCTCACCAGAAATTGGTGAACAGATGGCCAAATTCGAATGTAATCTGAATTACCAGAGATTTTCACAAGTATCGTATTATCTTCGTACCATCAAATCTATTATGAATCGATCGTAGTACAACCGAATACCAATTCATTGAGAAAGAATCGATATCGATACAGTAGCGAACAAATGCCAGGGCAACTAGTCAACCGTCCGAAGACGCCAGCTGATCGCTCGTCTACGCATCGTCAACGTGTTCGAGTTCAAAGTTCGTGGAAAAGCTGGCGCTCATATTCAAAGTTCGCTGGCTCTGGCCGAGTCTCGCTTTGGCAACGGGCTTTCTAATGTTTACCAACCAGCTAGTCGTGGGCGAACTTGACGCAAAAATTGGCTCGAGCGTGAAAAGAAGGAGGCGACTGCCAAGACGATGGGGTAGGTTAAGGTACTCCAGCTGCGAAAGCTCGACTCGAGTCACGCGTTTATGTAGCGTAAGAAAGCTTGAATGGAGAGATATAAAGAGCCAGCGACTGGCGAGAAAATTCGAATCACGAGAGTTTTTCTTACGTTCTTTTTTTTGGTTTTGTTGTTTCTACTTTTGTATTCACTGAGAAAAAATGGTTGATGTATTTAGGGGCTTGTGTTAATTGGAACGGTGCTTTTTTCGAAAGAAAGTATTTACTGGAACGATGTTTTGATTTTACAAAATATTTATATGAGTTATTTGAACACTTTTAAATTGTTTCAGTAGAGCGTTATTTACTGTATACGATTAAAAATTAGCTTGAATAAATAAAATTCCATAATTTATTTAAATGTAATGTGCAATGTGTGTAACTGTATAAGTAAATATGTAGTAAATTATTTGTTAGGATGTACAATTTTCAAATGATTTCATAAGAATAAGGAAAAAATTAAAAACTTAACGTTTTTTATTTAGTTAATTAATTAACAATTTAGTCAAAATAAAGGGATATACTCATACACTGAATGCAAATTTGCCGTATTAAATTTATTGAAAATATATTTATTAAAAAATTATTTTTTTGACAGCAGAAATTATTTCATGAATGAAAAACATTAAAATTGGATTTAAAATCTATTTACTTCGAAACCAACGTTATTTTCAGTATAATGATTCTTACTTTATACATACAAAATTAGTTTCAATACATTAATTTAGTTTTGAATATCAAAATGTAAATGTAAATAATTACTTTATAAATAATGATTTAAATATCATAATTTTTTTAAAATTTAATGTATATTTATTAAAAGAAAAAGAATTTCGCGTGAATAACTAATTAGTATGTTCAAACGAACATTTATCGAGAGTCAACAAAATTCGAAGGTGCTGATAGAAGAGCACGATCTTTCAAATTGTAGGCAAAACTATCTTCCATTATTAGAATAAATGCAAATTAAAATTACATTGTTATAAATATGCAAAGGCGTCTTGTCCCATCAACAAAACTAACCAATTTTAGCTGAAAGAACCTTCCGTGACTGAAAAAATATGCAAAATTTGAAGTACCAGACGCTGTACATAGTGGATACCAATCTATCAAACACCGACAAAGAGGTCAAGCTATGTTAATTCTTGTTTACAAGGATCCATGATATGCTAGTCTCGTATTGAATACAGCCGAACGTCGAGATCATTAAAACTTTCAGTTATACACTCAAATGCAGTTTTGGTTCTTTTCTCGAGCATCAGTATCGCATCTTTCATCGTCAATCACTGCAAATATAGCTCCTCCGTAGTCGAGCTCGCGAATTCGAAAGAACGCATTAACGTCAAAGATGGCAAGACACTTTCGATGAATCATTCGCGTCGATTTGCCTCATCATCGCGTCTCTCCGATATCGTTCAAAATTCCTCGAGCTCTCTGAGAAAATATACAATTGCGAACAGCTAATGTAAACTCAGGACTAGATATTTCAAGTTCGCGTTGAATTTCGTTCGATCTTCGGTCAATTAAGAGGGTGAGATACCTTTAAATGGGGAGAACTGAAAATGACAGTTTTTATTGGTTTTTCATTTAAAGGCTATTCGAGGTGTACCTTGAATTTGAGCTCTGTCTCACAACTCTAAGACCTTTGGTTGATAACTTATTGTCGAAAGCTCATTTGTGAAACAAATTTCAAAATCTGTCATTAAAATAAATTTAAAATAAATATTTAAAATTCTTAATTTTGGGTAGCCTTACTTAAAGGTGTACTGAGATCTGTAAACAAATACATTTTTTACAATTTGATAAAATCTTTTTTCAACGTATTTTGTACAAAGTCTGACTATTATTTGATTGTTTAAGGCTACCTAAAATAAAGAATTTTAATTGCATTTTTTATATATTTAATACTGAAAATAGAGATTTATTTAGAGATACGTATGCCTTTAATTTATGATAAAAGTAGAGACGTTGAAGAATCAGAATAAAAATAAATTTATTAAAAAAATATTTTTCTGGAAGAAGAAAATGTTCGTTTGAATTAAACAAAACAATATTATTGTTTTAGCTTGTATTTCAGTAGAAAGTAAATTTTTTTTAAATAATACATTACTTATTATATACGAATGAAAATGGATTTGAATACATTGGACCGTATTTTCCAACTCAAAAAATGCAATAATTAAATTGAAGTAAAAATTCTCTTAGAAATAAAAAAAAAACATTTTTTGGAGTTAAATACATTTTTATTTCGCTGTATAAACTACTGAAACTAATTTTACCTCCAAATTCGCCCTATTTAAAGCCAATAGTAAATATTGTATTCTTTCAAAAACGAATTTTTCGATAAATAAATTTTCTTAAATCTAGCAAACTTTCCTTTCAAAACGCAATTTACGAACAATTCGTTCAAGTCGCTATTCAGTTTCTAATTCAAACAGCCGATCTCAACGAAATTGTTCAAGCCACGTTGAACAATCAGGTCACCTCGACATCATCCACACAGCAGAATTCCACTTCTACTTTGTTATCACCATCGAAATTCCTCGAACATATAACACTGTCTCTCCTACTATACTGTAGTCTGACTCATGTTTTAGCGTTCGTTCCGAATTAGCCACCGTCGTAGCGTCTCCCGATCCAGATCGCGCCTCTTCGCTCTCGACTTCCCTCTAAGTTTTATAATTAATTGCCGGTGTACGCAAGCTCGCGCGTGCCCATAATAGCAGGTGAAATGAGTCTTGAAGCCTAAAGTAGCGAAAAAAAAGAAAAAAAACAACAAGACAGCGGCCGTGTGTAATTTTAGGGCGAGCGCGTACTCTGGGAAAATGCAACGGCTCGCACGCACGCGCGCAGCTTAATTTAGGATCTTATGGGTTAAAAGGTCTCTTCTCTCACTCCTCTTCGCGTGGATTTTCGCCGGGTCGACGGTTTTTGCTTGACGTTGCGGGCTTTTAGTACGAACGAGGTGGTTTTGTACAGTAGATGTGAAATTAGCGAAGGTTGTACTGGGCTTTAGTGTATCTCTGTTTAGATGATTTTTAAAGCTCTTGGTTAGTTGCTAAGTTCGAGGTAGTCGTCCTCGACGAAGACTTATGCAACTACCTTGGCAATATTTAGCTTTCATTGGTACATATATATATATATATACGTGGATTGCGTTTTCGACTGAATTTTCCGTCGTGGTGAAAGCTTGCTGACTTTAACTGTCGAATAAATTTTAATCTGTTTTTCTCGAATCCTTTGAATATTTTACAGTTTTGTACTAAAGATTCGAGATTTGAAAGATTACGTTTTCAAAAGTAAGAATGAGTTGTAACGATTCATAGCAACTGAGTGATACTTTACGATGAATCTGTCATTGCATACAGTAGATCAAAAGACATATTATTTACGGTAAGTTGCTTTCAGCGGTCCCTAGCGTGATTTTAACTGGAAATAACGTGTCTTCGAAAAACATATTATGTATGTAAATAATTTTAAGCACGTAGATCTTCATCTTTTAACGCCTATTATTTACAGTAAATTGCCTTGAACGCCCTCTAGCGGGACTCTAGCGGTAAATAATTCGTCTTTAGAAGGCATATTACGTATGTCTTTCGAGTACCGCAACAATATCATATGAATAATTCTAAGCGTGTAAATAATATACAATCTTATTTACCAAAAGTTCCTTTGAGCGCCCTCTAGCGGGCGGCAAGAACCAATTACATACTCACACTGCGATACCAATATACCACAATATTTTAAACAACAATTCTCGAATACAGTCTTTCAAATCCATCTGTTAAGTTTTCAGTGTGCACGGCTACCCGACAAATGAACCTAAATAAGAGGTAAAAGCCTGTACGCAAAAATAATGCACATCACGCACCACTCGAACATTCCTAAGCACATTTGCGATTTCTAACGCTCCCCCTCCTCCCTTTTTTTCTCTCACCGACTCTCTCTCTCTCTCTCTCTCTCTCTCTGTCTCTCTTTCTCTTTTCCTTGTCCTCTCGCTCGGCCTTCGAGAATTCAGTGTCACCAGCTTCGTGCGCAATGCAAACGACGCGATCGGACGTGTGCATTTTCACCGATCACGCGTTGCGAAGCTCCTTATACTCTCCTGGTGTGAGTCGAGGCGTTGCAGCGCTAGAAAAGCTATAGCTGCTCTCGAATGTTCCGGGGCTGAGTCGAGAGAGCGACAACGCACGTGGTGTATTTTCGTGTGAGCGCGCGCGTTGCGTAATGAACGATTTGCGCAAGATCGACCCGCTTCTATAGCTATATAACACCATGCAACTATTGTAGGACACGATGTGACCCTACTTCCGATTTATTCTATTTTTTTTATTTTACGTTCGAACGTTACATTCGTATAATGCAAATCGTTTAGGATATTTTGTGGAAATTAAATGTAACTGCATAGTTCAGGTCTGTAACAATACATTTTTTAATATTTCGAACCCAAATGATTTATTAAGACCTACTGTATGTGGATGTTATAGTCCTGTGTTCAATTTAGCTTTGGAGTAGATTACAATTTCAACAGTTTAATGTTATGATTTATTTTGAAAAATGATTTTGAGTCGTATTAAAAATATGAATAGTGCAAGTAACATCACTTGAACATTGAATTTTAAAAATCCATCAAGCTGTCAACAACTCCAAAGCCAAAATTAAAAAAAATCATATTTCTTACTGCACAGGATCATATAATCAAGTACTGATAGGTCTTACTAGCACTAGATTTATCACTTATTTAACCGTACCTATTTCTACTGTTTTTATTTTATTATTTTATTTCTATTTTAAATTTGATTTTACTTCTTATTTACAAAAGTCATAACATCATTTCGGAAAAGAAATGTGACATACAACAGGAATTTTGAATCAAACTGTATGACTACTTGAAATTACTGGTCTGGTAAATCTGGCGGTAATATTATTATTTATTATTTTATTTATTTAATTAAAACAGAGTAAATGATGTATGCAATGATACAGCAATTATTGTACAAATAAACATTACTTTAATAGCAAACAAAGTTTAGTTTTGTAATAATATTACATTTTTTTACTGACTTTCATAGTTCAGAGAGGAAATAATGTAAACCAGCATTAATTCGTTCAGATACACAATAGCTTTTGTGAACAATGTAAATTGGTTTCGTTCGTTTACAACAAGAAAATGTAGATTTTAAACATTTAATCAAAATAATTTGTTCAATATTTGTTTCTCTCAAGTACTAGGTAACCATAATTCGGATGATGAATCTCTATTTCAGCATTGGTATGATATTCACTTAGTCCAGGATTGTTTGGAATAATAATTTTGAAAATTGTAAATAAAAAAGATTGTAGTATGCTATGACAAATTCGAAGAAATTACTGTTTTTGCAAAATTTGTAGGATAATCATGGTGACCAAGAAAACAATTAAATAACTGAAGTTTTATTTATTGTACATGCGGACATGATTTGGTAGTTTGACGAATGTTTTTAGAACCTATATTTGCCAAAAAACTGAATAATAAAAATTTGGCACCATTAAAGACTATGAATCTAGTGCTGTATTTTAGAAATTTCCTTTATCATCAAACACTGCCATTCAACTTTATCCTCAAAAGCATCAACGAAAATAAAAATCCCAATGGTAAACCATCGAACGATGCGACGTATAACGTGTATACATAAAAAACATTCGAATAACCGCAAGAACTAATTTTATCAAAATGATTCAAACTTCTAATTTTAATAAGCTTTCGAGCGAAGAATCTCGCGATAAATACACGAATGAAAAAAGCCATTTCGCGTTTGCTTTGAAAGCGCACTCGTCGTTCAGCATTTATAACCGGAGCGACAATCCTGGCGCTCGAAGAACCATCAACAACGATTTCTCTCAAATTTTCCAATCTCACCTTCGATATTTCCTCCTCTTCCCATACGTATATCCAAGTAAAAATAATTTTTTTCCTCTCGCCTCTAAGGACATTAAGGCGTCGCGACGACTATACGTAACGCGCAAGCTCGCACACATCGTCGTCGCGACGTCGCAGGGAATGCAATTGCAAAACGCACAAAGGCACTATACGCAGCAGCAGCAGTAGCACCGGAAGATTAATATATTTACACTCGAGAATAATAATAGCCGCCGCGTGTCGCCGCCCGACGAACTTTAATGTGTGTGAGAGATTCTCAGGGTTGCCGCACAAGCGCGAGAGAGTTTCTTTAGAGCAGAGGCGATTTATCGAGCGCAAAAGAGGAGGAAGAAAAATAGGAAGAAAGCGAGTCGATGCGGAATGGGATGGGATGTGCGCTTAGTTATCGAAGGTTACGTGTGTATATATGAACGTATATATATTTTTATATATATATATATATATATATGTATATTGCAGATATGCACTTAGAACAGGGGAAAAGCGATATATAGGGATATGAATCAAAGTTGGAGGTCGAATTTTAGTTTTGTTTCAAACGGAGACAGGCTATACGTATGTAGCGATAGATTCTGAAATAGTTTATAACGTATACGAGTATTTTTCAGAGTTTTATCAGAAATTCAATGCATTCATATACATCCCGAGTTTTGGTAATAAATCCTCGTCTTTATCTGCGAGTAGAATTTTTATTGTGTATTCTTTGAAAATTTTAGAGCGATCGATGCACTCTAGGTCCGAGTGAATGATGAAATTTTGCAATATTCGCTCTAATGGTGCGATTTTTAGTGATATTTCACTGGAAGCAAGATTAATCAACTGTTTAAACAAAGATTGATAGTTTGGAAATTTTTGGAAATTATTTTACAATAGTACTTGTATTTTAACTAATATATGTGATTTATATGCAAATCACAACATTATTAAATTATAAAATTCACGGACTAGTAAAAGTAATATATTGTCCATGAAAATCTGTACATATATTCTGGTAGAAAAATGAGTCAACTGGTAAATATCGATTGATTAACTAACATTGCTTGAATCAATCGTTTAAACAACAGTTGATTAAAGTAACCGTTATACGTCACAATTATTTTTAATATAATACGTTTTTTAGCTTATTATTTTATTAGCGATTACAATTGTGAAACTAAATAATAATAATCTGCAGTTGTAATTAATTTTTTTAAATTTACTGTAAGTACTTTACTTTACAGTTTTTATGAAATATAGGTTATGTTGTCGATATTCATAAAGTCGATATTCAAAACAATATCACAGTTAGTATGATTCTGATTTGGAATGCGTGTGCTCCACTATATATACGATGAAGTCTAACCAATAAAATAAAATAAAATTTCCGAAAAAGACTTTGATATGTCTTTCACTTTTATTTACATTAAACCTCAATAATTCGTATAATGAATGTAAATTATATTGGTCTAAAAGATTAATTGTAATAACTAGAAATGTCAATTTTGATCAACCGTTGCTATACGGTTGCTAGACGGTTGCTATACGGTTGCTATACGGTTGCTCAACGGTTGATGAATGTCGTTGACTAAACAAAATTATCAACGGTTGACTAAAAGATCCTGCTGGTTGATTAAATTTCTACCAGGGGATATATATTCGTATGTGATATATATGCCGATCTTCTTTCCGCAACAACAAAATCAACGCATCGCTGGTCTTTCTCGGCACGCGCTAGCTACAAGATGTCCGTCGGTTTGGATTTATTTATAGACATGAGCGCAGTATAGCTCAAGCCCAGGTTCTCTTTCGCGCCTGTTGACACGCGTCGCCGCGACGAGGATGGCTCCGGGTGATTAGCAGGTTCCGGGGAAGGTGTGTTTCGCCTGGAATGAATGGATAAATAAAGATCTTAACCCACACGCTTAGATGTGTATATACTTTACTATCAGTCCTCCCTTGCTTTGACAAATATTTAGCTTATTACACTTGCACACTGAAAAAAAATTATTCCCGATATGTTTCAGAAAATTTATTTATTTATTTAAAAAATTGAAGTTTCAGAAAGAGACAATAATTCTTTGTTTTATTTATTTTATCGTTATTTGTTGGGATTAAAAAAATAGTGACGAATTACTGTCTTTATACTAAATTTATAGTTCTAAGAAATATAACGATTAAATTGAAGTAAATCATTTTATCAACAAAAATTATTTTATGGAATCAAATTATTTTCAATTTTTTTTAATTCTTTAAATTGATGTTTTGGAAGGAAAAACTATTTGCTTGAATTGAAAAATAATTTTTTTACTTTGGAAGTAGAATTACTGTCAATAAAACGTTTAATACACTATATATAAATACAAATCATCGCTTTAATACGTTAAATAATTATTTGGAAATCAATACTTATTGCACTTGCATTTATGGCAATTTAATATGTAACTATTTAGAAACTAATTTTTGTAAATCTAACGTTATTTTTAAATGCTGTAAATACTTATTTGAAATAAAACAAATTTCATTCATATGTATAACGAAAAAAGTTTGGCACGTTTAAGGAAATGAATTTTCGCTTTAAAAGTGAACATTTGCTTGAATACTATGTTAATAATTTTTTTAAAATTAAAAAGTGCATTTACGTAAATATAGTAATTTTGTTTATAAACTGTACATAAATTTCTAGAAATCCCTATAGTATCAAATACATTTTTTTGTATTTGAACAATTTTTTAACAATTATTTATTTGAACAATTATTTATTATATTGATATTATTTATCCTGTTTAAAGTAGTCATTAGCAGAATATGAAATTATTAAAACATACTTCACCATACAATCGAATTATATATAATACAAATAAATAAAAAATGGTATAATAATAAATTAACGAATTATTCGTCATATTTGATTACAGAAGTCCTAAACGGTATCTGCAATGCGACGAAGGAGGAGGAAAGGCGGCGAAAAGGTACGAACAATTTAAAAAACTGTCGTGACGCAAAAAAAAATTTTTTTTTCAAATAGAAAATCTATATATAGAAACGTCTATATCGATATCGACGTACACGAAGTCGAACAAATATTCAGCTTTACAAAGTAGTGTATTTTTCTTCTGCATATTTTATCAAGTCATATCGAGGTTTATATATATAACTCCTATCTCCACAGCCTATTCGACCTTTCCCTAAGCGTGTCTGCAACTCGTATAGCGACAATTGCTTGAACGAATCGCCTCTTTGACTTTTTTTCTCCTCTCTCATTCTTTATTCGATAAAAATGCGACGAGTCATAAAAGAATATACGAAATGCGAGTAAATGAAAATTCTTTTTCAAAGATACAGACGTACACCTTAAATTTATATTTAGCGAATAGAAAAACAAATGCCTTCAGTTAAGTACAATTCCACGTTTCCGGCATTATATATTTATAGAACGTTTTTGTTCGTGTCATATTTATATTTGCGCGCGAATTTTGCTTTATGGATGAATTCAAATTAAAATTGAATATACAAAGACATTTAACGTCTGTGCACCGGTGTTATTTATATACTCGCATACCCGTTCAATTAATCACGTCTACTTTAAATTGTGTGAAAATTTCTCAAGGGGGGTTAACACGTATTCCCTCCCTGAAAGTTTGTCAAAACAAAAACAAATTTTAAATTTTGTTACAAAGCTAAACTTTCTTTTATTCTTAAAAGTTCTTAACTGATTATTTTGATTAATTTTTAGTAAACAGTTTTTTTTTAACATAACAATTTCTTTATGAATTCTGTACATATTTACTGGGAGTCAAATAATTTCATAGGAAATGTAGATTTGTTATCAGACACTTATGTGATCAATTTTCAATATTCAAAACTAAAATTATGTTATTTCTATGTTATACAGAATTTACTTTGTTTTGAAAATAAAACAAAAAACGATGCCTCTTTTTATTCTTAGACTCATTGAAAATATAATTATAATAATAAATTAATTAAATACAATTCGACAGCTCACCATAATATATGTAATAAATTATAATGAAATTGTTTTTAATTTATTACGTATATCACTCCGAGCTGTCGAATTTTATTTTATTAATTAATTACTATTTATATTTTTAATGAGTTCGAGAAGTAAATAAACAAAATAATTTATTTATTTAATAATGATTCATAAGATCAATTTTCAGTTCTACATTTGAGCTTTGAATTTTTAAAATCTAACAAGCTATTAAAACTGAAATATACGCCAAAGTCAAAATTTGAAAAAAATAATTGGTTTTATTAAATAATGTTTTTTAACACTAGATTTACCAGCTATTCAAGTACAGTCCGCGCTCGATTGCTTGCCAGCTTTTGAAGCTGTAGGACTGGAAATTTCTTGGAACTGGTAAGGATGAAATCGCCCTCTCTTCTCTACCGTCTGTCTATGTTGTTATTAAATCTTGATCCCATATCAACCAACTCTACCCTGTAGGTTCACGCACAGTAATAGGGGAGAGACTAATTAATGTGCGTAAATTTTCCATCGGCCAGGATCGGAACGGCAAGTTATCGAGTGCGCACAGTACACCTATTTATACATTTTATTTTTATTATTTTATTTCATCATTTCCGAAAACAAATGTTACATGTAACACGAATTTCCCATTTCGAAAATGACAGGTGTCGTAAATCTAGTGTTAATATGTAATTATTCAATGAATCTATATACATATAGTACATACAGTACTTATGAAAAATGTTTAGCTTTGTAATAATATTAAATTATTTTCAGAGTTCAGAGAGGGAATAAGTGTGAAGCCCCTTTAAGGGGCAAGATCCCTTTAGACGAGGTTACCTAAAATTTAAAATTTTAATTAGTTGTAAATAAAAATAAAATAAAATTTTAATTTATTGTATTTTTTATATATTCAATACGCAAGTTGTAAACATCTATACTTTTAATTACATCTCTAAATCCCTTCGTTGTTGATGCCTCACTTTCCGTAAGTGACTTAATTAATGGACCAATTGAGTTGAAAAATGGCATACATACTCTTTGATACATTCTTTAAAGTATGGATACAGGGATTTTTTTTAAGCGAATAGAAACATTATTATAAATCAAAAACAAACTTTATTTTTTCAAAAATATAAGTAGTCAACCAACGGTCTTGGAGATGCGAAATAAATTTCATAACAAACCAATCTCTTCAACTTCATTACTAAATATATTTAATAGTAAAATAGATATAATTAATTGAAATTGTTAACTTTAGATAACCTCACTTAAAGGTGGTCTTGCCCCTTTAAACAAAACAGTCTTTTATGGAGTATTGAAAAAATAATAGAAACTCAGTCTTTTTTGAGCGTATAGCTTCTGGCTTAGTATATATTATATATACATACATAAAGGCAAAACATCTTATCTTATCTCGATTTTCCGGAGGCTAAGAAACTCTGAGGGGAAAGAAGAAGTTGAAGCGAGCGATCGTTCATCGATTATCGATTGTATTTGTTCTCAGGTGCAGGTTACCACGAACTGTATAACGGTGTCGTGTGCAACGACACGATCCTCGCGACTGGCGTCTTCAGCTCCAAGGAGCTCTGGATGCTTTCAAAAGGTACGAGTTCGAGCGTCTCTCTTTATTCTCTCTCTCTCTCTCTCTCTCTCTCTCTCTCTCTCTTTCTTTCACTCTACTCTCTTTCTCTTTATCTTTATCTTTCTTACTATACATGCCACTCTGTCTCTCTTTCTGTCTACTGTATATCTCGCTCAGAGCTGCAATGTCAAATTTTTCATTGCTCCGGGCGACGAACTTTTCCCGTCGAGTGCTATTCCGTTACTGCTGCCTCGCTCTTTCGCGTGAAACTACTTCTGGCCTCGTATAGTACGTGTTTTAGATCGAACGCGACGGTGCATAGATTCACTTTGACGGATTATCGTGAAAATATGTGTCTTTTTTTATTATAGATACTAAATTATCGTGTATACGTGTGTATACATATATACTTAAATATGTGTATATGTATATATACTGTATATATATAGATGCACACTCAATTTCGTGAAGGGTAAAAAGATTTGCTCGCGTTAACGTTCTTGACATTCGATGTGTACATTTTCTAAAGCAAAGGCAAACGTTTATAAGTTATATACAGAACTGAGGAAAATTATCACGACGCGGATGCTTTCGAAAGGTACGGGGAAGATTTCTGCCTTTTGAAAGCATCCCACGCTAATGGTCCGCAACAACGAAGACTTTTGGAATATGTTACCATCGTATAACTTATTTTCAAATTCTCCATCTATTCAATACTAGTAAGTATATATTTATTAACTAAATTGAAATCGGCAGTAATATATATCAGCGCCGATTTATGCTGGTAAATATTTCACCAGAAATTGGTAAAATATACACTGAGAAATAAAGTCCATCGAAAGTACAAAATTTCCTGCACTCTGTTAGGTTTCCGTGCGATGGTTCACCTTCAGCCAACAAGATAGAAACGATCGTCATGTTTTCACAGCAACTGACGTTCCTTCTTTTTTTCTATTACTTTTTCTTGTATTTGAATTGACAATTTCCGTAAACACACCAAATGTAAAGTACACGAAACGATACTTTTAATGAAATACAATTTCTTATGCTTGAAAGCAAAATCTGTTAATTCAAAATTCCTACTACTGAAACAATGGGACGTCTATTGAATCAATGGAATGTCCTGTGTTACTTTTAGTTTACAGTTTTTTCTCTACTGATTGGACTGTTCGGCTATTGAATCAACGGGATGAGCCAACGGCTTCCAATCACAGTTTTTGTTTATCTTATCGAGTCAATCGAATATTTTTCTCAGTGTATATGTAGTTGTCCAAATTCAGGTGTAATTTTTACCAGTGTAATCACGTTTATTTATGTAAATCTACAATTTTGCCGAAAATACTCTTCGCAATGGATGGTAACATATTCTGAATATTTTCATTTCGGCCAATATCGATTCCGTTACATAATATACATGTATATATTCCACGATACATATATGTATACTTGTATCATAATTGCGCTGTTCGAGAAGTAGATAAATCTGAGTTTGGTCTGACGACGCTACAACAATATGTACATCTAAAATAAAGTCGATAAAATACATAGACGTATGCAATATTGTAGAGAAGAACTTCGAGAATGCTTCAAGGTTACACAAGTCGTAAAATATAAAGTTTCGAGAAGTTGCGCGCTTAACAAAATCGAACTTTCGTAAAACAGAAAGAAAAGTGGATATCTTATTTAATAATGTTTCTCTCCAACTAAAAATAACTTAAATCTTCCATCACGAAATTGACTATACTATATTTACGTACTTATTTATATATATATATATATATATACTTAGTGTATAATAATAGGTTATAAAATAAAATAACAAGTCGCGACAAACGAGGAAAATTTAAGTTAGGGAAGTAAAGGAAGGGAAGGAGAAGAATCCGTCTACGCCATCGCCGACGGCTATCAGTAAATCTTTTATCGCGCCTTTAACAAGACGCAGCCGCGAGTACCAGGATGGATAATAATTCACGCGGGTATATTCGCTGTCACGCTTACGCGCTAAATGGGGTAATAAGACAAAGTCCGCTGTCTTGCTTATCTCTTTTTCACTCTTTCCCTCTCTCTTTCTCTTTCTCACTTTTTCATTGGTCAATTACCCTATTTAGCCGATCGATCTCATCTGTTTCGATCGAGATGTATAACGATTTTCAGTAGCGAACGATTCATCGTGCGTTAAGGATATACATATATATGGGTCAAAAGATGTTTAAACTGTTCTATGGTACCGCATCTATCTTGATGAATTTTCTTTAGATTTTTTTCACGAAGGCTGTTTAAATTACAGGATGGCAAATTTATAGATTTTATGAACCTTTTCAAATAATTGTAACTCCGCAGGAAAGTATTTCTCACTAAAAACAGAAAAGAGAATAAACTTTACTTATACGATACAGAGCTAGAAATAGCTATCATACGAGCTATCATAAAATGTGAGTTTCTTAAGATTGGCGCAGATTTTCAGTTAGAAACGTAACATGATTCTTAAATTGAGACCTTCAAAGATCCTTTTATAATGTTACAAGGCATCTTTACGAATGTTTTCATGTTGAGACTCCTGATCGAACCTTCTCAAAACTGAATTTGAAGACTTAGATGCCTTTGGAAATTATTATGTTACATAATTAAAAGTATTTTGAAGTTTGCAAAGTCTCTTTTCTGTTTTTAGTAATAAATGCTTTGATACTATTATGTATACCTATGCATAAAATAGTGAAATTGGTAAAAATGCCAAGTTTGACGTCTATAACTTCATAAAGGTAGATACAGTGCCAATGAATAATATTTTGAAGAAAGAAAATCATTTTTACCGGTCAACCTGTTAGAAAATGAACCCATATATAAAAAAAAATTAAAGTTGTACTTGTTAACTTAGAATATCGTGAACGCTTGATTTGTCTCTAGCTTCAGAGACCTTCAGAATCGAAGGTGATTAGCCTGAGTTGAAGGTCGAAAATAGTACAAAACGATTTATTGGTTACAGAAAGTAGAAATGTTAGTAGAGGTATAATTGTAATTTATTTTATACTTTGATCATTCAATTGATTCATCTAAGATCCATATAGCCATTGATATTGTTTAGTCTTGTAAGGGATTGATTTGTTTTCTATTTTCACCAGACTGTGCTTATAATGTTTTTTTTATAATAATTAAATGAAGAATCATCTATGAAAAGAAAACTAGAGAATTCACGATGTTACTTTAATGAAACGTTTCAAGCATAGACCCGTAAAATTTGATTGATTGTGTGATTGTGTGATTGTGATGATTAAAAAACAAAAATAAATTACACGAGGAGACTTAGATGAATTAATATGCACTTAAAGTATACAAATTGACAATCACCTGGATTAAGCTATAACTTTTTAGTGACCTACAATTAATCATTTTGTGTTGTTTTCAGCATTCAATTCAGGCTTACCCTCTTAAGGGGGTTTACACTTATTCCCTCTCAGAATTTTGTATGTCTGTAAAAAAATTAATTACTACAAAGCTAAACTTCTTTTCTTAAAAGTATATTAAGAAATATTACTTAATAAGACTTACCAGACGATAATATACTTTGATGTTCTATGTCTTATTGGCCTATCGAATCGATAATTTATCACACATACAATTGTTATCTTTATTTTATTTATTTATCATCCAGAGTAAATACATTTACATTACATCATTTGATGAAAAACACATATTCCTTTGAAGGAATCTATCCATTTCTTAACCATTTATTGGCTGTCTAATGTACAATATAGGAAATGGATGGTTCTCTAGTAGGACTGACGATTTCTTTCATTATGAGAAATTTTAAAAATATGAATAATTACTATACATTACTAAAATACAGAGTTTTATGGTATCATTTTTTAAATGTATCACTTGTATCATTATGTTAGAAAAAATATAATTTTTTCAAAAATATTTTATTCAATACACTTTGAAAAAAAAGTTTAGCTTCAACACAAACTATTTCGTTAATTAGGTAATAAGTGTAAAAAAACCCTCTTAATTAATATTCTGCCACATAGAACGATCGAAAAAGAGCGAGGCATAAAAAATAGGACATAAAAATCCGTATAGCATAAAATCTATCCACATTTGAAGAGTACAGTGTATCCACAGAGAAAGACAGACAATAAGAAGAAGAAACGAGAGTATCAGTGCAGAAAAGTCTAACACGTGCGTGTCGTGGTCTTGGTGTGTTTCAGCGTCCATACTGCATGACCTCAGCGACATGCAGCAGCCTCAAATAAACGCGATCAAAATAGAGCACCCGCCGTACTACTGCAGCAGCTACACGCCGCCGTCGGCCGCTACGGCCGCCAACGAGCATGGCCAGCCTGCCGGCGCGGCCAGCTTCAGTAAGTTTTTGCAAACCCACTCTAAATACTCCCCCTCTTTACTCTTCCATCTCTTAAGCTCCAGCCACTGTTAAGGAGAGAGAGGCTTTAATTGCTCGGTAATTACAGGCTGAAGAGGGAAAGGGCGGAGGGGGGGGGGTGGTTAGAGATAACGAAGTAGCGCGACTGCTTTATACCCTGGCTCGCGACCGGGCAGAATGTATTTTTTTTCTACGCTTGCCGCTATGCTTTGGTTTTGCGATTCTGAGGGGATTGCCTCTTCGAGTTATGTTACTGCGAGGCTTTTTTGTGCTGCGGTGAGTCAAGGGATTCTGAACAAAAAATCATAGCGCGCGTATTACCAAACTCGGCATTTATCTACTGAACCGCGGATCTGTTGAATGGTTTTAAAATGACAAATTCTGACACTCCACAGGCCCACCTCCGGTGCATCAGTTGATACGCAACGACAAGACTGACAAGTCCCCGGCGGTTTCGGTCTCGAGTGCCCCGACCTTCTCACCGGTGTTGAGACCCGAGGACAGCGGTGGTGGTAACAGCGGCGGTAATCATCGCGGCATGGACTCGCCGCACTCGCAGACAGGTACTTTTATCCTTACACACCCCCTTACATTCTATGCGCATATATATTATACCTTGTACATATGTGTATAACCATTCATTCGGAGATAGTGTGTGCTATCAACCATCGTCGTACCTCGTGGAATGGAGCGCCTGTGTGCATTATAGGGTTCAAGTTCGCGCGTCGTTCTGATTGTTGCGTATGTATGAGTGGGTGCGTATATGCGGGTGTTGTTCACACTTCGATTATGAGAAGGAGGGGAAGACGAGCCGGAGAATTTGGAGAGTTGCCCGTGACTTGCCAGGGAGAGAAAATATTTTGCTTGAGCGGGTCCAGCCGTTTTACGAGCATTTGATTGGTATAGGACACGTCCTGCTGTGTGGATTACTTTCCAGGGCTGAGGGCCCGACATAGCTCTCGGTTTGGTACGAAAAAAAAAACAAAAAACAAAAAATAAACGATTCATCGTTTTGCAATCTAAATCCAATGTGGAAAGCCAAATGGATTATCGATCAGTCAAAGATAACAATGAAGAGATAACAATTGACTCTACGGTCCATTTCCCTTCGTTGCAATTAAAGTATGCAGGGGGGAAGAATTCGCGCCGCAGCGGGCCGTGAAATTCGCGAAAATTCGGCTGTACGAAATTCCCTTCTTCTTTTTTTTATTTTTTTTATCCCTCTTCTCCTTCTCAACGGCACTCGGGCAAGCGTCCAATTTTTGTACTTCTTAGTTTGAAACACATTTGTAAACTTTGTCGTAAAAATACATTTTCGCTTCCTGAATCCGAGAGGAGAAGAAGTGGGGGAGTAAGGAGAAGCAAAAAAAGATACTTGCCCTCTCTGCAATGACAGGGAATAAATAAGTTTTCCTATTTCGACCGAGGAAGAGAAGGAGGAAAAAAGGAGAGCGAACTCGCCGCCGGCAACGAGGCCAAGTGTGCCGAAGTACAAATCACTTGGGCCCAGACGTGTCGTGCCGACGCGAATCCTGGAGCTTTAGAATTACACGGAGGCGCCTGTAATTCGGGTCAACTCGATTAAACCAACACAATGCGAATGCCTTGAATATTTCCAAATAGAAATTTCGAGCTGTAGACCGATCGAAGTTAAATTTCTCCTTGATAATCGCTCGTTGGACGTTTTCGCGCGCTAATCAGAGACTATATTTTCGGAGCTTAACTTTTTGACGGCGGAGAATCGTTCTGGTAGTTATACATATACGTATGCTCGATATAATCGAAAACTTGTTCGCGTGCACGCGATCGAAATTGAGCTATCGCGAGGGCAAAAATCGCTCGGATTCCTTGGATCCGTTGCTTTTGATAGACCCCCTCTCCTCCACTTCCAGACGATAAGAATAAAGTTTTCTGGAGATATGTATGTATATACCGTGTGTCACTCGATGACGGCCACGGTGAAACGCTCGATACGGCCAGTATGGTGAGAACGAATTTTGGTTGCGAAAAATTATTTATGATAAATTTGAATTTCTATCGAAGGTCCAGACCTAAGGAAATGATGAGATCCCTTGTTGAGGTAAAAATACGTTATCATCTCAAAATTGTCAAATGTTTTTGAAAGTCTTTTATAGAATCATCTGCAATTACTCGCGTCAATGTATTTGGTATATTTAGAATAAATGCAAACACTGATGTCGTTCACAGTTGATGAATGTATAACCTTACACATTACACTTAGTCACCAAAGCCTCGTGATACGCGTTAAGCCATGTCTGTACCGACTGTCGATCACTTTTAAATTGTACACATCGAATGGTACGGTTACATTTTTCAAAAAAGAAAATGTAGATGTTAACCTACGTCGCTATGCGGAATCGATTCTGTTTTCCTTGACAGAAACTATATAATGAAAACTGACGTTATTCTGATGGGTAATGCTAGTCACATATGCCATCTGTGTGTATATTTAGAATTCCAAGTTGGATTCGTATCGGGAAAACTCACTTTCAACGAGTCTCGAATATTTTTAAAATGTAGTCTGTATCTCATGACAGAACATGGCTAGATCCAGATTAGTTTTCCTTATGTAGGAACAAGTCCAAAAAGTGTAGCCTAAAGTTAGGAGATAGCAAGTAAATTTCTGCTAAAAATCGAATAAAATTTATCTAAAACTTGTGATCATCCTCTGATATCTATTGTAGCTAGTTAAAGATCGTTCTCTTATTTAATGCAATCGGTATTTACTATAGATTATAACACAATTATTGTAAATATCCAGTCAGCAATGTCGACCTATTTTTCATACCAACGCAGGATATGACTGTTTTCTTAGATCTCGACCCTCATTCCGAATTACCAAATTTTAGAACAAATCTCCAATTTTGTCCAGCCGTACCGGTCGTATCAAGCAGAATCGTGTACCAGTTATGGAATTACGATGATTTTAGCGTAGCTAAAATATTCCTCGTAGCTCGTTGGAATTATATTTTCCAATGATCCGTCCGTTTATTTGATAGAAATTTCCAGCGTGCGATAGACCCATTCTGAGCGCTCATCTATATATATATATATATATTCATGTAAGTAATAAGCAGTTTTATTGCAGCGTTATATATTGCGACAGTCGTTTTTCGAGGAGAAAAGAAGCGATATATTATTTATTTATAGTTTCTTCGAAAGGAAACGGACCTTATAGACTACATACCTTACATATGTATGATTATATGTATGATTATACATATGATTATGCGTAAATTAGTTGACTCTGTGATTATGAAAAATTCTTCTGAATAAAAATATGGTTTATATACACCTAAGGGGAAAAAGAGTAGTTAAAAACATGTGAGTGACTAATAGCGCGAATTACGTGTAATCTCTGTTTCAGTCTGAGCCTGAGCATAGAGAGAAGCTCGCTAAATCAACTATAAGGTACTTTTGTGACTGGTTATGATGTTTTCACCTATATATTATAAATATATATATAAATATCCATATTATCTATGTATCTATATATATCGATATTTGCATATACCTCTCTATATGTGTGTATATGTGTACACAATTATTATGCATATTTTATATATATTATTAATACACACACCGGCTATGTGTCCATATTCTTTTATATTTATATTGTCACAAACGCGTTTTTGGTAAATGAGTAAATTCACGAAATACAAGAAAACAGCTCTGGAAATCGAAAAATTATTTGACAATGATATCATTTCTTTGGCTGGTTTCTGGACGTATTTCGAGTAAAACAAGATGTTTGTCACTTGGTTTTTATCATTAAAAAGCCAAAAAAATGTTTCAAATAATTTTTGAGTCCGCATATTTTCATCGAATGAGACGTTAATTTGCTGGTGAGATGTTATACAACTGGAAAGTATATTTAAAGAAATTTGATTTAAAAAAAATCGTCCACATTGGACAAGCGGAAAGCAGTGACACAAAAGTGACTCTAGTTTTAGTTCAATAAATGCTTATAACATTTCAATCAATGATTCTTGTTTAATGATTCTTTTTGCAAATTAAAGCTTTTCTAAAAGTGATAATTTTGTTAAAAAATAAGTTCGACTTTTTATTTAAACGAAAAATAGTTTTTTTCCAAAAATGCGAAAAACCCTTTTTCTTCGTTAATGTCGAGCTCCAACCAGGAACCAAGAAAAAATGATCCCTCTTGAATACTTTTCCGATTTCTAGACACCGAATAATCTTCTGTATTTCATGAATTTACTCATATATCTATATATACATATCAAATGCGCTAGCGATTGCAAATGCTTAGAAACAAAAAATTAAAATGCTTCTCTTCTGAGCAATTGTAATAAAAAACACTCGCATTTCGAGAAAAATACGACGACGTGTAAATGAATAAAACGTAAAATAAAATACGCGCAAATTCAGGGTCAGAGGTTGTATGTATTTTTCTCAATGTGAATGTTAGCATTCGATGTCTATGTAATATCGAGAGAAAATAAACTGTGCACGATGCCCGAGGTCTCTCTGTTAAACATATCCCAATTTTATTCTAGTACATTGATATTGTTCCCCTCTATCTGTCTATCTATCTCTCTCACTCTCTATATATATATAAAATATACGACTTTATATATACGACTTCTCAGTCGAAGCACGACATCATTACGACTATATACTCGCTTAAACACCCTTGTTGCATACAAAGAACATACTTGAATATAGAAGCCCTTGTAAAAGCTTGTCTCTTTGTCGCGCTTTGACTATATGTTTATGACGTTGATGCCCGAGTGTTTAGTACATATATTAAATATATATAAATACATATATAATATAAATATTTACGTTATCGACGTTTTTGCTGTTAATTATTAATCGATGTTGGCCAATGACGACTGGGAAATTGACTTGGAAATATGGTCGAATTGAAAAAGAATGAATTTGGATAATGTTGAGAATCGGGTAGTAATTATGACTAAGGTATATTCTGGATAAAAGTATTTTATTAAGTTGACTGACGCTAAATGTTGTTTGTTCCGTTCTTCAGGCACAGTTTTGTGCATAATGAAATCCTTTGCTCTTTTCTTTAGTTTACTAAACATTTCAATCCTGACTTGGTTACAATGCAATTGTCGATGTTACTTCTTTTCAAATAGCTAATGATAGAAGTGACAAGAAATACATAAAAACTTCAAAGAGCTCAGGGTTTTGTTTAAATGGTATCCATGTCGATTATTCTAAATGCAGGATTATTCTTTATCCATATAAATATATGTATGTGTGGTATCATAATTCGTAAGTTGACAAGACCAAATCGTATATTTGATGAACTGAAAATGTTTTTTGTTAAGGTAGGTTGGCATTTATACCCTCACTGAATTGTGAATGTTTATAACAAAAAATAAAGCTTTTTTTCGTAAAAGTAAATTGAAAATATTGTTTAATGTGATCTACCAGATCTTGGCAGTTATAATCCTGTGCAGAGATATGGTTTTCAAATTTTGACTTTGGCGTAAGCAATGACTTAAATAGATTTGATAGATTTTTAACATTCAAAGATTAAAAGTAAAAAGTAATCAATTACTAAAATACAATTCGATAGCCAAAATAAGCTTTAAATTTTAAAAATCCATTAAGTTGGTTGAAGTTGTAATTTAAGTCAAAGCCTAAATTAATTCTTTACACAGGATGATATCATCAACTTCTGGGTTTTAGGTCTTAAACTTATTAAATAATCTCTTTTAAGATACCTCTAAGAAAAAAGTTTGGCTTTGTAATAGTATTACATTGTTTCTTACAGACATTCAAAGTTCAGAGAGGGATTATGTGTGAACCCTCCTGTATAAGGGTTCCAGTCTGTATTAAATTCCAAAAATGACATGCATAATTTTTAGTTGTGGTTACGAGTGATTTACTATTATTAAATTACTGATGATATCTCTTATAAGGAGTGGAAAACAATTAAAAAACAAATTATTTCAGAAAGTGAACCGTATAATCTATGGAGCTATTTCAATGGAACATTTAAATCGTAATGTGAAAAACATCGAATAACTATACGTGATTCAAAAACTCGTAGTAAAGGTATATTATAGATTGCTTTAGTATTACTGACCAGATTAAGTTGTCCAATAAAAATTAGGGTAACATTTTTAGAATTGAATTCAGGCTGAATCCCTTAACTAAGCATTACCAATTGTTCAACGGGTTAACAAACAAAAAGCAATTTAACAATTTCTCCCGCAAAAGTCAAACATAAATGAAACCTCGCACTAAACGACGAAAAATCTCTGTGTATTTATAAAAAAAAGCCTGCCCAAGCGAAGTAGCCCAAGACAGCGGCTCGTCCTCGTCGTCAACTTCGTCGTTGTGACGCGGCCAGGTCCAGCGAGTCGGCACCTGCACTAGTCTAAGGCTAAGACGATCCGATCATGACCATGACGATAAGCAAGCTCCACCCGTTACCCGTAGGTCGATGTTGCAATCCTTTAAAAAAACATCTCTTTTCTCTACTTCTCTATATTACTCTTTCTCACATATAGATACGCCTCACACACATCTCAACGCCTTGGAGAAAAAACCAGCCAATTCAAAAAAGTCTTGATGAACCAGACAGTTCAAACAGAACCAACAAGAACCAATCAGTTCAAAGAATATTTGTTGAACCAGCTCACTGAAAGAATATTTAAAGTACCAGATAGTTCGAAATGATATTCCACAACCAGACTGTTGAATTTGCTTTTTGAAGTAGCTGATTCTTGAAGTCTTCTTTGAACTTGCTGGTTCTTCAAGCCTTTTTTGAAATGACTGGTTCTTCAAGTCTTTTTTGAGCTGCCTGGTTAATCAAGACTTTTTTGAACTAGCTGGTTCTTTGTCCAAGGCGTCGATATACACTAACTTTACACGCACACTGTCTCTCTGCTCGTTTAGCCGCCTGCAGCTATATACTCTCTGTGTGCACGATTGTTGGCGCGATGCTATCGTTCCTTAGAGGCGCGGCCTGACAAGTGTATACGTTGCCTCGTTAGTTTTCCAACCCCTTTCTCTTAAATATATATGTATACACACATACACGTACATATACACACATAAAACACTGACTCTGTCTCTCTCTCTCTCTCTCTCTCTCTCTCTCTCTGTTTCTCTGCTGGCTGTGTAGAAAACCGCGAGGGCTGATAAGGAAACGAAAGGACGGGTGAAGCAAAGGACATTACGGGAAATGGAGAATATGTATGGGGATGCTGTTGTATATAGATGGTGGGGGATTAGACAAGTACAACGGTGGGGAAGTCTTTGCTGGCTAAGCCGTTATCGGAAAGTGCGAGAACGGGAGTAGCTTTTTTTTATTTTATTTTACTTCAAGTTCTCGCAATGCTTTCGAGGGGAAGAGATCAGCCATTAATTCTTTAAGTCTTATTAGCCGTGGGAAATCTCTTGCTTTTGCTTCGTGTATATTATACTTTAATTATTGATACGGCACATATGTGCATTATTGCCAATGACGCTTAGGCAAACATCGTAGGCGTATGTTATCGTTTTAGAGGTAATTCATTAGCTCGATGCTAATTTTTCAATACAGAGATTGTAAATCGATTGACGAATGGACAATGAATATCTATATCTAATATATATATATATATATATATATATATACATGTATTTTTGTGGTCCCTTTTATGGCGCACGCGTTTATGTCGGTTTTATAATTCGTACTGGGTAAGCTATATAGATGCTTCATTGTCTTATCTGTCTCATTTTCTGTCACATACATACTATATATCTACTATCTCTCTACACATATTAATTCACTAGCAACATTGAACAACAGGGTACCTTCGAATTGGGATTCCTATTAGGTCATTGGCATTAGGAGACTTTTTGTGATTCCTTGGACTGTAACGATGCAAAAACTTTCCATTCGAATGTTAACCTCAGTGAGATATATTTAGGCTTATATTACTGGTCATTGTATAATAAGAAATGTAAATTGTTCCAAAGAAGCAGTATTTCAAAAAATAATGCGAAATGCTGTGTACCATATTCTTACGCGAATTCGGTCAGGAAAAGGGACAAGCGATAAAACGTATTAGAGGGCTTTTTCCACATTAAACGACCCAATAAATCACAAAAAGATGGCCTAGCAGATATATATCTTTAAAAAATATGTCATCTTTTAGGTACCGAGTTGCTTCATATTAGCTATGAATTTGCACATATATGACTGTTTGTTGCTCAACCTCTTGTTGTCTATATACCTTGCTCTATAAATCTGTTATTGTTATTATGTATATATTTTGCTACAGAAGATGTTATATATGCCACTATCGCAACTTGTGTCAACCGTCGCCAGTTGGTTACAGACGATTAACACGTATTCCCTCCTTGAACTTTGTATGTCTATGTAACGAAAACTTTATTATTATTGCAAAGCTGAACTTTTTTTATACAAAATGTATTAAAACATTATTTAATATAACTTATAAGAGTACGATGTTATCACCATGTACAGAGATTTGGATTTTTTAAATTTTGCCTTTGGCGTTCCTGGTAAAAATCACACCACAATTAAAAAGATGTCATTTATGGTTATCCAATAATCATTTCACCAGATATAATAGTTCGGTAATCGTATACAGCAATTGGCCAAATTGTCACGAGTCTCAGAATGAAAAACAAGCATCATTTTGCTGTTTTTATTTTCAAACAAATTAAATGACTTGTATACCAATATAATAAATTTTTATTAGATAACCCAAAATCCCTTCATTTGATCTTTAAATCTTTAAAATCCATCAAAATTAAAAAAAATCATACCTCTTCACAGGATGATAACATCAACTTCTGGCAGTAATATTATTTTAAGAAAAAAAGGTTCGTTCTGTAATATCATTAAATAGTTAGTCCCAAGCATTGAAAGTTCAGGAACGGAATAAGTGTAAACTCCCCTTGTATAAAAGAAGTATGCTACAGTTAATAAAAAATATTTATATTCAATCAGCCGATGCTTGACACAAGGTTCGTTGTTCTAAAAATCACCGTTGCACACCATTGACATCTATATATCTATATTTGTTTCACTCACTGTTCACACGGTCAATGCTCTGGGTATGTCGTATGCTGGATGGATTTCCTATGTCTCTCTATTATTATATACATATATATATATATATATATATATATATATCTTTGTTTCTTTGAATAATCTGATATATGTCTATCCGACTTATATACGTTATATATTATAGGATCGACTATATATAACTATATTGTTGTATATTTCTATTCTACTCCGTACGATACCACCTCTTCCATATACATGTATACATATTTAACTATATATTGTTGTTGCGATGTTAGTGTTGTTGTTTACTAAATAAATATTATCTATATATATATATATACATACTAATAATTATATATTTTACATATACTATACATATACATATATATATATATATCACTGTTAATGTTGATGTTTCGTAACTTTGATGTTTTGATGTTGACATGCGTTACTATATAATTATATATAAATATATATATACTCGATGTTTATATAGTATGTATATATACATTACCTTGCTGTTTGATGTTTGTCGTTGCACTTTACAAATCAAAAGAATGTCAAATTGACAAATGCGCAGGTTGTCGCGGTCGACCAAAGTCCGAGCTCGCGGTTTATTTATTTATTTTTTTTTATAGATACAATTAATAACAGTAATGACAAGAATACTTATATAAATAACGCCTGTCGAGCACAATATCCTTTTCGGAATCGATACACACGTTTTGCTGTCATCGACACTTTTTTCCAATATTCCGTCCCACTATAAAGTTCGAGCTTGGAGTTTGACTACCCTTACACCCTGTGTCTCTCTACGTATATACGGGTGATTCTCTAACAGATTGACCGGTTAAAAAAAATTTGTTTTGCTTTGGAATAATTTTTTATTGTTCTTTCAAAACTATATTTACTTTCAGGAATTTTATTACATTTTTTTCACTGATTGGTTATAGCTAAGCGATTGTAAATAGTTTGTAGCTCATCGAGGAAGCTTTTTGCACTAGAAATGTAAGAGGGAGTATTTTGTGATATTTTTTTTATAAGGTTCAAAATCCAATTTTGAAAAGGTATATCGAACGTCCTAATTTCGAATCATTATCAGAATAAGTTATCTGAACGTAGTGACTGGTGTGTAGTTAAAAAATTATAAACAATTTTCTTAAAAATCGACTTTCTTGTCAAATTACATTTTTAATTCAAATTTTTATTTAAAATAACATTTTCAACAGGCTCATTCATTTAAATGTGCATAATTTTATTTCTTTTACATCGGAAAAGATAGGTTTGAATTTTTTTTCTGACGAGCAGATAACTTGTTCCAATAGTGCGCCGAAAATCTGATTCGATACTACAACGTTCGATATACCTTTTCAAAATTTGATTTTAAAAGTTAGGTAGCTCATAAATTTATTTCGACGTATATACACAACCGTAAAAGTATTTTATTAAAAAGGTTCAGCAAAGTATAAAAAAAAAATCTGCCCTGTAATTTGTATTCAGTAAAACCCCATTGAAAACGGCCATAAAATACGCTGAAATCTCCAAGTTCAAAACAATCAGTGAAATTAATTTACCTATTAATTTATCAAAGAATCGCCCATATATACATACCTGTAATATCTCAATACACATACGGTGTATACATTCGCAGAAAAAAAAATTGTACGACAAGTGCGCGCCTACGCCGTTAGAATCTTCCTTCGCTCTTATCTACTCTCTTATACATTCATTAGACTCATGGTCGAAAAAGAGCGGAATATAAAAATAGACGTAATAAAAAAAATAATATATGAAAAAAAAGGCTGTAGAGTAATATGTTGCAGTGGGCACTTATATACGAACGCGTATGCGCGGACATACGTACAACGCCACAGATCTATGTGTGTCTGTCTATATGTACGTTTTTCCAACCAGCCGCAGTCTCACGCTTGGAGTGCCCGTATACACATACGTATCATATGTATTATGCATCGCATATATGTAAGCTTATACATATCATACATATGTATCTCTACTTGCCTGTAACCTCCGTGTTGCTCTTGCCACTAAAACCACCCCCTAATAACGATAACGCCGTCCTCTCTCTCTCTCTCTCTCTCTCTCTCTCTCTCTCTCTCTCTCTCTCTTTATACTCACTTTTTCTCTATCTCTGTATCTGGTACTGTAACTCTGTTTTTTTTTCTTCTTTTTTTTGCTGTTCCTATCTTTTATTTGCTTTTTTATTATTACTGTTTCTCTCATTCGCGGCGCGCGTTTTTACGTCAAAAGTTATGCATTTCACGTATTTTCTACTGCGGACCATTTCTTCTCACTCTTTTATCGCTATGTGGGTCAGTTTATTAATTTCTATTTAATTGCGATGTGTACTTTTTGATGATGTGATTTATTTCGACGTCGAATTTTTTTTTACGCTATGCGGTTACTGTAATCCTATTGGATAATGTAGAGTATTGAGTTTTTGAATGAATAAGTTGGATACTGATTTATATAGAAATTAATTCGGTCAGATTGAACTGATTAAGGAGGGTTTACTTTTGATCTGTATCTGAATTTTTGTGAGATAACATTCTGTATTGGTACAAAGATAAATTTTTTTTAAAGGGTGTCATGATAAGACTTATACCAGAAGTTGGTATTATAATCCTTTGTAGAGATAGGATTTATTTTTTATTTTTAATGGATTTTTAATATTCAAAGCTCAAATAATGGGATTTTGGGTTATTTAATTGAAAATTGATGATATGCATAATTATTGTATTAACAGTTTAATTTGTTTAAAAATATAAATAATAAAATGTTGATTTTTCAAACAACAGGTCATTAAAAATATAAAATTAAAAAAAAATAATAACATTGCCGCATGTGTCATTGTGGCACAAAAAATTAAATTTGTTTAAAAGAAAGTTGCTAAATGATGATTGGTAGATAACACAAACTTCTGACAGGTCTTATCAAATAATCTTTTATTAATAGATTTTTAAGAAAAAAAATATAGCCTTGAAATAATATAAAATTTGTTGTTATTAAAATTCAAAATTCAGAGAAGAAAAAAGTGTAAACTTGCCTCAATTAGAAATTATAATATTAAAAAACTTATCTTTCATACATGAAATACGTTATTTTGTAAAAAAGCGGCATCGTTGTGCAACGACAATACAAAGTGCATTCCGACACAACCTCAACGGCAAGCGAATAGATCTTAATTTTTTTCTTCATCCCATGAATCGCGTAGCCATATATGGCAAGGGGGTGGTTTGACGGGGTAGTTGTAACACCAAAACGTATGTCTTTAACGAAGACATCTTCGTACACCGAGACGCGCACTGAAGTTGCAAGAACAAGTCGAGAGACTACGACAGGAAGTGCTTGACAACTAAAGAAAAAAAATTCTCTACGTAGAGCCGATCTAACAAATGATGGAATTGTGTTTCAGGGTTGCATTCGCCGCACGAAGGGTTAGCCGGAGGGTCCAGCCAGAGTATGTCCAGTCTTGCCTATTACCAACCCGAGCATCCGGGCTCGGCTGGCGTCGTCAAGTATCCGGAGAACGGCCACGACACCCTCTCGGACTTTGTGACCTTCGTGTGTCAGGAGGCCGAGAACACTCAGCAACTACCCCAGGTAGCTTCTGCGTCTGATGTGACCCACATCATCGCCATCGTTGATGACTACTCGCTCGAGTTTTTCTTTAAATTCTTTTAATATGTATATATAGAATTCGTATTTATTATTACAGTCGGAGACTGTGTAGTTTAACGTCGTTTCGACGAGTACAGTCATCAATGGTACCTTTGTCTCTTCAGAAGACGATTGTCAACGTCCACTCGCCCTGGACCGATTTTCTTGTGGTTTATTTGAATAGAGCGTGAATTTTACGCAGTTAATTTAACGAAAATTTTAAAAAGCTACAATGAGCCCATGAAATAAAATTAGCCCATTAATGACCGATTACAACGAGGTAGTGTATTCGAGGTAGTTGAAAATATAGTAGAAGCTGATTCGTTTTCTAATCACACTTTGACATTGGAGAAATTGAGGTATAAAAATTTTATTGCAATACAATTTTACATCATCAGGATACTTTTTCGAGGTCTTCTTTTGACAGCTTATCCCGAACAGAAGATATCTCAACAAAATTAGTGTGAATATTTTTCACTATTTTGAAGGTGTCTCTTTTCAATTGTGATATTTAAAAGTTTATTAAATCAATATTTACCAGTGAAAAACAAGGGATAAAATGAAAATATCGCATTTTTTTGGTAAATTTAAAATAAAAAAAGTAAATTTAAAATAAAATAAAAATAGTGTTGATATCTCGAATAACAAACAATAAAGATATACTAAAAATTGACCGTAGTGATTCTATACTTTCTACATAACCTCGAATTCGATATAACATTTCAACGTATATCTGGTGATTAATGGGTTAAAATACACGTCGATCCGGGGCGAATGGATGGGCGCTCGGCTTTCGGTGGTTGATCGGTGGCGTGCAATTTCCAGACGCAACTCGCGGGCCCGCGGTCTGGCGTGCAAAAGTTCTCACAGTATTATCCGAGCTCGATGTTGCCTCCACCTCCACCGGCGCCAATGGCCAGGCCGGTGGCCATCATCAGGTCGACCGGAGAGCTCACGGCCAGCAGTGCGAATTCGCCGCCCAATTCGACGGCATCGCCAACCGATCCTTCGGATATGGGCTCGTCCTCGGCTCAAGCAGCCCAGGACCAGATGGCAGCAGCAGCAGCGGCTGGACTCGTCGGTTCCGCCTGTCAGGCGTCCGTTGATCCTGGCGGTAGAAAGAGCCCAACGAGGATCCTCGTCGCAGCACCGCATACTAGTCGAGAATACACCTTCGCTCACTTTCATTCGCAGCCGGGACAAGTGAGTTCAAATCCTTATTGTCTGTTCGATGATCCCTCGTGAAAATTTTCACCAGATACTGACCAAACGCTGGTCAGTTGTCTAATTTTTGTCAGGTACATCGTTGTTTTCGCGGAAGACATCGCTGACCAAGTTCTAGTGTAATTTTTTATCAGGGATGTCCTCTGCAGAAACAATGTTAGCCTCGTCCAATTTGGATGTAATTATTTATCAGAGATGTCATAATTTTCGTAGAGAAGATCCCTCGTAAAAATAATATCCAAATTCGACCATGATGTCATTGTTATCGTAGAGGACACCTTTGGCATAAAATACACCAGAATTTGGCCAACTGTTACACATACAATTGGACAACGGTTTACCACTTTCTGGTGAAATTTTTACCAAGAATGTTATTGTTTTCACAAAGGAGATCGAGAGAGCGTGAAAACTGACGAATTTTATGGAATCTACTGGAGTTTGCACTTGGAAGCTAAGTGCAGTGTTATTAGAATAAGTACGAGATTCGGAGGCTGCTTTATCAGCGATTCTGGCTTTTACGATAGGGAAACCTTCTCTCGTTCTCGACATCGTGTACGAAACTTTAAATAGGAGTTTCAAAGTATTTACTCTAATGCGCTTGAGTTAAAGCTGAAATGCGGTTAAAGTAGCTTAAGCCATAATTAAGATGTGTTCTATGGAGAGACTCTCCATCTCTTTAAATCGTAACGAGGCTAAACTTCGAAATGGCAGTTAATATAAGTTACATTCTTTATCCCGGATCTTCTTGTTCTTTCATTTATTGACTACGGTAACAAGGTCAGTTCTAAATCGTATCAAAAATCGAGCTTCAATGTACTTACATTAAGGACAAAATTTAACCTTGTTTTATAGATCTTATCTTTGACTTTGGGTTAACTTTTTATCGAAACTATTTCTTCGGAATTCGTTAACTGTAAAAACGAGATCTCAATTTTAAAAAAATATTTATTTGAAACTAAACTGAATATAAATGAAAATTTTCTTGTATTCAGTAAATAACTTTTTAAATCTAAAATTATTTTTAAAAAAGTAAACAAAAATTTAATTTAAATGGATATAATATTTTCTAAGGGACTATGAATACATCGAGTTATCGATTAATTTATAAAGAAATAAAAATCGGTCACCTGCGAAATAAAAAACGCTATCCAAAATAAGCATTAACAAAGGATGATGTTGTCAAGCCATCGTAATGCTGAAAAACAATTGTTTCAGCAAATCTTCACATACCCAACGATCAGTTCGATGTCAGGAGTGATATCTCCAACGAATCTCTCGTTATTCTCATCTCCAGTCTCGGTAACGAGGCCCGTCGCAACGCAGAGGTCCGTCTCGAACATCCCACCCCGTTGGAATACCACACCCTTCATAAACCTCGAGGATGATTACAATATGATAGCACCGATTATCGCGGGTACGGCCAGTGAGCCGCCCACCGCAATGGAAGAAGGTATAAAACATATCCCTATTTTCATGAATTATTCATGTAACGCGCGCGTACTCTCTCGCGCCCTCTAGAGAGTGCGGATAACTTTTAGACGTCACTTTGCGCGCGTGCACGCGAAATTGGATTTCGGAGCTCGAATCGGAAAATATGCGCCCGCGAAGGAGGAACGAAAGCGAGCACCGGCCGTTCGGCTCGTAAATAGCCTCGCGAAGGATAAAGCGTTTTTAGGCGACAATGTTGAGGTGTAATAGCGAAGTTACGCTAGGTCATGCGTCTTCGCGGCTTTAGCGGACTTAAGTAGAACTTTCTGCTCGTCCCGGTAAAAAAGAAGGAAAATGTGAAGGAAAAAGGAAGAACCGAGACAAATATTCGATTGACTGCATAGGAAAAATACTGTTAACGGGAGTCACTGACATATCTCATTGTTTTATTAAACGAAGGAGTTGAAAAACTGTGAACTCAAAGTAACAGCGCATTCGATTGGTTCGGTAGCTGGGATTTTTAATTATCAGATAATTCTATTAAATTAAAAGTATATTCGTGAAATATGTTTCAAATACTTTATATGTGATCTGTTAACGTAACGTGTCGATTGAAATGCAAGAAAAAGTCATAGAAAAAAAGATAGAAAGAACATCAGTTGCTGAGATAACACGAGGATCGTTTCTACGTTCAGAATATTAATTTTCTGCTTCTATTTTGTAAATAGCAACTGTGTTTGATGTTCTTATTCTGAATAGCCATAGTAGGTGTCTAATAAGCGTCTGATCTTTAAAGGTTCTTATACGCGCGGTTATTAAATTTTTCTTTTGAATTTGCCGGGTCTTGCTCCAAGGCGTCGAATTGTTGGTACTACGACGGAATTCTATAATGTATTTGAGATATTCCGTAAACTTTACAATCCGAATTGAAAGTAATGGTATGTAAGCTTTCATAGGTTGAAATTCTTCCAGCAAGTTTATAAGAAAATTAATTTGTTTACTATACTCTTTAAAATTTGTGTTGTTTGACTTAATTGAATCCACTCACTTGTAAAAAACAATTGACATTGATTTAACAATAAAATCAACTATTCAAGTCTATGGATATAACAGAATAGACAATTTGCTCGCGTTTAACAGGAAATTCTGTAGTTTCAATTGATAATTGTTATCAGATTGGTCAACTTCCGATGAAATTTTTCCAGGCAAATCATCGCTGATATACATTCGGAAAACGACATATACGATAGTAATACATTTCAAAAGTATTTCAAAATTATCCTCGTCGTGATAAATTCCTCGGTTTTGTACATAATTCACAAACGTTTTCTTAGTGTCAAAAGATCGCATAATCAGAATCGATCATACCAGAATAGCCTAAACCATTTTCAAAGGAAACTTTATAATTTACATATTACAGAACGATACTTCCATCCCGTCCATACGAGCAGCGTCGTTGACAAGAATGGTAACGACGGAATGATGGCCAGTGCCCTGGGGGTGGGTGCCGACCCTACGACGCATCACCATCAACAACAGCAGCAACAACAGCAACAGCAACAGCAACAACAGCAACAGCAACAACAGCAAGTGATGCAACAGGAAAAACTCGGCAGGCCAAAATCTCCCCCGTGACACTGGAGAAACGTTGGTTACGGGTCAGAGGTCAGTTCGCCGAGCAGCCCCACGAGGGACTTGTCGCGCCGCTGCTGTCTCCTGGCCCGGTAGACTACTGTTCTTCTCATCCGGTTAACCATCATATTACATACACACATACACCAACACACTATATACATCCCGACAGATATTGAAAATAAAAAATACACACATACACTACTATTGTATACAGTCCAGCTATATGCATAGAGTACCGCATGACTGTTCGAACGAATTTCTATTGTTGTATATGGGTTGTAGCGAGAAGCCGAAAGATATCGACGAGTAGTTTTGCTTGATCTTATTCGCTCTGTATCCGCGGATTACTCGAGGAAAACGACGAAAAAAAAATCTTCCGCTCGCAACGATATACCGTCATGTATATTAACGGTGTAACGTTTTCGTATATATAAGACACCTTCATACAAAAGTGAGTTTCTCGCGTGGAAACTCTTGTGCCAAAACGACGAGACGTAGCCTTTTCTATTTCCGCGAGGTGCATGTTTAGCGTATGCGATTTCTATAAATACCGATTTATACATATATATATGTATATATATATATATATATATATAAATGGAAAGATGATTTTGTTCGAAGACGATTTGAAAAACCCGCGATCGTTCTATTGCTTTCGCTTGAGGTACAGCGCGCAACGATTGACGCTCATTTGTACGGCGGCCACATGAGTCTTCCAAAGTCTATACCTGCTGTCACTTATTGACGTAGTTTGAGCGATTTTTATCGATAAGATTACTCTGTTGCTTTGTATACTTTGTATTCTCATACATCTGCACACATACACACACACACACATCTACTTCACACTCGAACTCTCGGAATTTTCACGATTAAAGCTGATCTTCGGTTGTTAAGCCGTGATTCACGGCACGTAATAACTGAAAGTTATAAATTCGTAGATAACTTGGCAAAGGAATTTCGAAGCCGAATGATTATATACGTTGTTAAACAGAGCTGCTTCAATCGTTTAGGAAGAGAAAGAAAAAATTAAAAAATGTTAGAATAAACTTTTTTATCGGCTCGTTCCGATAAAGGAATCAACGAAAAATGGACATTATTCGCAGTAATAGTAACTGTTTCGAAGCCCATGTCAAGTGTTTACTTCAGACAAGTGGCAATGTTCGACACGCAAAATCGCTCGCGAACGAAAAATAAAAAAATGGAAAAAACTTCTGTGTACGAAAAGGAAAAATCAAAAAATACAGCAAAGGCGATCCGTCGTTGATTAAGAGTCGAGGATCTGCTCTCAAAAGTCAATAATATTGATAAATTAAAGAAAAAAAATAGATGTACAGTTTTTTCGAGAAGCTTAGCGTTTGTATATAGTCGCGTACGAGATATATACACACGTGTCAGTATTGCCTACATAAAGTAAAATATAGTATTTCTCGTTTTTTGGCGAACGAAAAAAAAGTATATTTTGTACACGATGGGTGATGATGATCTATCGATGAGAAAAAAAAATTAATAATTATGCGACGAAAATAATGAGCACACAATCGTGTCTGTGTGTCGTGAAAACGATTTGTACATTCGTAATAAAGTATATAAACTCGACTCGTTTAGTGTTGATGAATGGAGAAATTGGAACAGCAGCAGTAGGAGGATAGATTAAATTGCAAGTAAATTTCGAGAGAAACTAAAGAAGCTTGTAGTTGCGATTAATTGGAAATTTATAATTTCGCGGTTTTTTTGTTTTCAAAGTGATACACTAGAATTTGACCAATGGTTGGCCAATTTCTGATGTAATTGTTCAGATCACATTGCCTTTGAAGACAATGATATGAAATTCAAAACTCGCTAACTCTGGATATGGATGGCCAATTTCTGGTCAAATGTTTACCAGGGAAAGAGTGAATACTAAGCTTCTATGTATCGTTAGTCGATTCGAATAACGTCGCTTTTGAAAAAAAAACTGCGGAATTACAAACTGGCCAATTATTATGTACAGTTGGTCAATACACGGCCAATTTCTGGTGAAAATTTTACCAAGGGTAGAGTAATTTAAAAGGCATGTATAGTAAAATGTTAGTCGATTCGAATCACATTGTCTTTGAATAACAACCAGTATAATTAAAAAATGGCCAATAGCATACACGGTTGACCAACGGTTGGTAAACTTCTGGTTAAATTTTTACCAGGTAAAGAGTGAATAAAAAAGCATGTATAAATCGTTAGTCACTTCGAATTATGTATAGTAGAAGGCAATAATGTGTAATCGTTCATTCATTGCCGAATGCTCAGGCTAGTGCTGAAACACTAGTTAAGACTAGTGCGAACTAGTCAACGGAGGCTGCTAGTTAGAACAAAAAAAAATACTATTTAAACGAAAAAATTGAATAATTCATAGCTGACTTTGTTCTCGAATTAAACAAAAATGGAATATATACACTCGAGATTAAAACTATTGATACGCCATTAATTGATAGTAATCGTACGAATTAAGAGGAACTTAAAAAAAATAATGACATGCAGCTAGAACCTGTGACGACCAGCAATAAGACAAACGTGCGTCATTAACATTTAAGACTTTATATATATATATGTATAATTTGTATATATACATATATATACACGTGAAAGTCGCGCGATTTAATTTTAAAGGCAAAAAAAAAGAAATAGAAGACAAGGGAGAGAAAAATAAGTAACACAGAGACTACCTATCCTAAATGCTTCCAACGGCTGTTATTTAAAAAATGCGAGTGTAAAGTGATGACGAAACTTGCGCAGTACTATGATAAGCGAAGATGAAAATGAAACTACCATCTCCCTCTTAAATATTTTAAACGAGCATATATTTCTAATCGAAGGCGTAGTTAAAAAGAATAAAAAAAGGAAAAAAAGTTTCTTCTTGATACATAGAAGATACTTCGGTTTGACGAAATAAACAAAGGAAACTACGAATTGAATTTTTTGCGATTAATCGTATAGTTTAAGGGTTGAGAAAGGTTGGCATAAAAACAAAAATATGATAATTTCTCTCTTTCCCCGCTATTATTGTTGAGGGTCGTGTGTTCTTACTCTTACGGTGACACTCGTACACGTCGTTAATTTATATTCTGTAGGAAATGAGTTTTATAAATAGTACATATACGTTGTTTATTATTAGGAAATTATTATTATTATTATTATTATTTTAATTGCATCATTATATGCATGATTACTATTATAACTGCTACGATTATTTTTATTTACTATATAGGTAATTATAATTGAATTGTAATTTTAATCGTATTAGTTATCGCCACTATGCGCGGTTATTGTATTATATTACGAATTTAACTTGGACTTCGTTAGCTTGGTTTGTTCAATTAACGGAGAGACAATTTACAAATATTGTTGATCGAAACAAAAATATTGATCGTTTAATAGATTGTTAAATTTACTTTTTATTTTTTCATCATTTATTGTCATTATCCCTTTTTTATGTATTGGCTCAATTTTTCGTTCGAGATTCTTCATCCTTTTGTGTGTTACGGTAAGATTTGAAACATTTTTTTTCTAATACGGTAATTTCAATAACTAACTAACCTTCTTCTCTCTAATTATCAGGAGATTTACACACTTTTCCTCGCTGAAATAAAAGCAATTTAATATCGTTACGAAATGGAAATTTTTTTCTTGGAAGATTATTCAACAATTTTTTCGGTAAGACCTATTGGAAGTTGGTGTTATCATCGTGTGGTGATATGATTTTTTCAAATTTTGGCTTTGGGAGATCGAATTGTATTTTATTAATTTATTAATATTTGTTTTTCAGAATAATAAAATGAAAATGGATGTGATTTCAGAAATTGTATGGTCTTAATTGTGTGTCGATGTTCACTATACATATTATAATATTCGTTTTAACTTCACTCTTCTTAATTATTAATAACTAACTTGATTTTCACTTTTCATAAAGATTATATATTATCGAGATTAGCCAGTAATTATTCAATTGCTATTTCTATGACTTTTACTGCTATCGATTTGTATTTTTTAAATTTATTCCTATTTATATTTTTGCGACGAGCCTAAGTTTTTTTTAACAGATTAAACTTATTAAATTAATAAAAATCAAAATAAAAAAATCATATCTCTATAATGTTTCTAAATCTACGTTAAAAACAAATTTAGCAAACGTTTAACATTCAGGGGTGAAAAATGTGTAAACCCCCGTCCCCTTAACACTAACGAAAGCGCGAAAAAAATGCGTTCCTATATACTTTTGTGATCGTTTCACGCAAAAATGTGGACAAGTCATGTGCCATCAGTGAGAAAAAAATGGAAAGTAGAAAAAAATATCGATAACGACCCTATTTGATCGCCGTCGCTATAATATACTTCAATATAAAACACACACTTTCTTTTACCTTGTAATGCGAATATTTTCTCATTTCGCAATTATGGCAGCAGCAATTAATGCAATATTTTACTAAGTTTATTATTATTATTATGTACTGCGGTGCTAACACTATATATATAAATAGACGCATACATTATATATATGTATGTATATGTATATATATATAATGTATATTGTAAACAAAGTCATACCGATAACGAACTCGATACTGCTGCTGTCATTAACGAGCTCGGCAATACTCTCCTAAGTCTATTACTAACACTATTAAATCTATAACGATGAATTAAAAAATCCGATAGCTTTACTTCTACATCGTCAATAGAAGCATTGCTATTACTCGATCCAAGCGCTTTTTACCCTATATTTAGCCATAATTCATTTCTAGATATGTCACGAAACACCGATGGATTATAAAAACAATATTGTGTTCTTAAAACCTTTTAGACATTAAACTCAACATCCAGAAAATTATTTTATACGCATAAGGAAAAAGAGCTCTTCGATCGAAATATATAAATATATATATATATTGCGACTACCACCATCACCACACCACTGCTATACTAACTCTACAATTGTTAGCATCACTTTTGTTATAAACTATTATTAAACTAATGCGTTACGAAAAAAATGCAATTCACTACTACGAAATGGCTATAGCTCCTACGATACACATATATATAATGATGTACATATACACACTCTATTACGCTAATCTTACAAAAACGCTGCTATTCGAAATATCATTATACAGATGAATAATGTATAATACCACTACTATTAGCGAGCATATGTAACTTACGACTGCTATATACTTTCGTATTATACATAGTTTACGGAAAACAGTGTAAATAACGTATAATTTTGACGAAAACGGCATAGACGGCGAAGTTTTCATTTCGAAATAATCCAACGATATACATATACATATACATATTTGAGTATTCGTTCAGCTAAACAAGTTTTTAGGAGAAGAAAAAACAAATATATATATATAATAATATACATTTATAACAAAAAAGAAGAAGAAGGAAGATTTAGCGTAATAAGGCAAAGCTTAAAAAAGTAATAAATACGTACGCATAAGGTTCGTAGAGTCATAGTTGCGAATATAATTAACAAGAAAAAATAAATAAATCGCTAAAAGTATGCCAAGCAACTCGAGTAAGATAGATTTAATACGAGAGATAACAGTAAACGTTGTATTTTTTATTTACTGGAAGCTAAAGTAACTAAAAAAACTGTCTTCGTTGTACCAACTTCAAGATTTGGTGCAGGATCGTTTAAAACTTTTGAAAATAATAAAACAGGGTGGTCCGGGATCGCGTTAAATTAATAATAATTATAATACCGATAATAACGATATTTAATATTCTTTTATTATAATTGTTATTACATTTTTTCACCATCGCTTGATACATTATGAAGTCGATTAAAAAAATAAAGACTCCTAGAGAATTATAAATATGCGAAAAATATTACGATATTAATGCTTGTGAAACGAAATCGTGCCTTTGATTTTCGAATTTTTCGACGATGCTTTCCTTACATCTGTAGGTATATTGTATTCGTAATAATTCGAATTCTTTTTTATTTTCAAGCTACTGCGTAATTCTCGTGTTTGTAACAGATTTTGTACGAAAAATGCGCATCTAATATTGGAATGAAAAAAAGCTTCTTTGTAGTTGGAAAAGTCGTGGGGTATAATTTGAAAGTGTAGCAAGAAACTTCTTAAGGGAGGAAGACATCGTTTTTGTGGGGCGAGGTAAAATTAAAAATTTTAATTTGTTGCGTTGAGTGTAGTTTTTGTATGTTTAATACTGAAGTTGTGGATACGCGTACATTTAATTTTAGCACTTTTTAAAAAACTCAGTTTCCGTAAGATTCAAAGAGAACCAATGGACCAATTAAGCTGAAAATGACATTTTTATTGGCTATTTGTCTGAGATTGTAACTAATTATATAAAATTATTTGTATTTCTCACCATGTAAATTTTTTTCTTCGATTCGATTCATTCTTTAAAGCAGGGATGCTGGAATTTTTATTTTTTCAATGAATAGAAAAATTATTAAAAATCAAAAACTGTCTATGAAACTGTATTTTCAGTAATCTTGGTACATTACATCGTGTAAAATTTATTCTGCTCAATCTATTGGATATTCCTACATCCAGAGCTTGAAGAATGTACCAAAGAGTACTTTTGCCTATTTTCATTTCAACCGATTCATTAATTATCTATTATAGGTGTACAATTTCAGTATAAAATAAAAAAGGAATGCAATTATTAAAAAAACAATTAAAATCATTAATTTTAGCAAACCTCGCTTTGAGCTTTCTTACCCCCTTAAAAATCGTCGATAATTGAAAAATTAATTTTCTCCGTGATAATAAAATATAGCTTAGAGTTTCCAAAACCATTATGAATACGCGCGATCGTGATAATATAACATTGTAAAGTAAATATCGTATGAAATACGTAAAAGATTTGCTTTATTTTTTCAAATCTCATAGATTCTTAATACACTATAACACCTACACTAAATACGATTAAACGTAAACTACTGAAACGATCGTTCAGCCGCCTATTAATTATTTTTGCATCGGAATTTCGCTTCAGTAATTTAAGATCAACGGTACCCGACCGTTCAATAAAGAGAATTAAAAAAAATGTATAAACAGTAAAAGGCTGATAAAGTACCAGTTTCGAGGTACGGATATGTTGTAAGGTTGATAAAGACGCTAAAAACGCGTTTACTCGAGAAATATATAAGTTCTTTTTTTTCGTCTCGTTTAGACTAAGCCAAACACTGTAGATAATAGCCGCAGTTTCTTTAAGGCTCTCTCTTTCTCTCTGTCTCTCTCTCTCTCTCTCTCTCTCTGTAAAAAAGAGAAAAAAAAATAAAACAAACCTCATATTGAAAGCAGTAATTGCAACGAAACAAATAGAGAAAAAAAAACCAAGTCTCGCGAGTAGCGATCGCCAAATATTGGACATACCCGAAAGAAAAATTTTTGTATAGCGTCTCGAGCTGCCTTGAACCGAAAGTGCATTATAAAAATCGTTCGCTCGACAGGTCGAGAGTGAGAGATGAAAAAAAAAACGGCATTCTCGATCGGATCAGCGAAACGAGGGTTTTCTACGTAAAAGTAGTTTCACGTATAGACGAGTGAATTAAAAAAAAAGTGTAAAACAGTGGAATTGTAGATGAAAAATATTAATTATTACGGCCATTAAGAATAATTAGGGAAATTTCTGGTTGTGCTTGTATTCTGTCAAAAGAAATCATTGTTTTACATTAAAAAAATTAATTGTTCAACTGATGCCAATATTAAAAAAAAATAATACTGATCAGCGAAAATAAAAAAAGGAACACGCTGTCGTTTCTCATTTCCGCCCAAAAGTTTGCTAGTTCGATGGATTGGACAATACAACACTGATAATATTACCCTCCGCAGAATCTAAGCATGACTGGAATTCATTGGATTAGTCGGACGATATTCGATCGTAATCGATTATTATAGCAGGAATTTATAATATATATATGATTATATATATATATATATATATATAGCCCCGGGCCACCTCCGTAAAAGAACTTGTAACGAAAAGCGTGCACGACGTTAAATTACACAACGAAAATAAAAGAACGAATGAAGTTTGTACCAAGAGGGAAAAATAGCTGTAATTTGAATGATCACAAACGTGGAATTTACTAAGCTGAATGCGAAAAATTTCGCAAACAATTGCGTAACCAGTACTGTTGTAAATAATTAAAAAACTTAATAATTATTTATAATTTTTGTGAACCAACGTTTCCACGTTTTTGATCGACGCGAGAAGCTTATATCCTTGTGCGAAGTTTAATTCATTACATTTAATTAAAGTTTTTCATAAATATTATTCAGTTAAATTTAATTAACTTCAATTTAAGTAAATTAAATTTAATTAATTTTAATTAACTTGAAATTAATTAAATTAATGAACATCAAGATAATTACATTTTTTAACGCTATATTTGTATTTGTGCCTTACGGTGCTAATCAGCAACGGAGCCTTGTGATGCGTGATTAAAAAAAAGCACATTAGAGAAAAAATCAGTGGTGCGTGTGTCAATTTGGTTGCGGCGGGGAATCGAACCCGGGTACCACCGGGTTACGAGACCGGCAGTCCATCGCGTGAGCCATCGCAAGGTTCTTAATTAAAATTAATTTGTTTGTTAAATAAATTTAATGGAAACAGTTGCATTGAATAAAAATTCATACTAAGGAATTACCAGGATCGTCCCAGAGAAAAGATATAGTCGAATTATCATAAAAGGCAATTAACCAATTGAGAAAGAGTAGTGAGACTTGCATATTATTTTATAAGCAATTATACGTAAACAAAGTATGCAATTTGCAAAATATAGATTTTAAGTCGAAAAAAATAACAAAAATAATGTTATCTACAATTACTACAAAATAATTACGCAGAGGAATAGATACATTATAAGCGAGCTAATTTGATATAAAAAATTTAAATACGTAGATTGGAACGTTGTTGCGAAAAAAAAACAATTTAGTAACGAGATTGGTTACCTATTTAAAAAATACCATAAACGCAGCAATGATAATATTAACAATTAATACAAATATATATATTATATATATTAACGACGATAAAAAAAGCTAACTGAAATGAAAGACGATAGTGCGTTTACGACGTTATATATATACAACTACGACATTATATACATAATATAATAAATTATACATAAAAAACACAGTGATATATTTATCGAATATTTATGAAGCAATAAAGATTATAATATACCAACAATGATTAATAATAAAATAAAAAGAAACTCTAGAGGATTTGGGTATAGCGGAATTGTACAAAGAGCATTTTCAAAAAAAAAAAAATTAAAAAAACAGACATCAACAGTTACCGAAAAAAGAAAGGATAAAAAGAGGAAGTATAAAAAAAGACGATCCACGCGTTCTCTCGAGTTTAACGACTAGAACGCGTGCGTGACGCGAGCAAAAGGTAAAAAACTCTCCGAGACGTCGCTGCGCGAAGATTAATTTTGTTTATTTCTGGCGAACCTTTGAAACATAAATTCAGCTGCGCACACAATTTGAATCGGAATTAGACTTCTAAAGTGTGTTTCGAGCTTTATCGTTGGAAATTGTATTTACAACTAAATTTTTCGAAGTTCGCTTCAAAGTTACAATGCGATCGAAGTGCAGTTCTATATATAGACATGGGTGATTTTATAACAGATAGATCGGATAAAAAAATTTTTGTTTATGTTAATAATTTTAAATCGCTCTTAGTCACTGTATCTAGGTTCAGGGATTTTTTTTAATAATTGTTTTTAAACTGTATTTTGTGGATGTCTTTAATCATTTTTTAATGAAAATACGAGAGCGAGTTATATTGTGAAATTTGCTGCTATTTTACGGTAGATTTTTTTTTAATTTGTCGTTGTAATTTTGAAACAGATCTTCAGCTCATTATTAAACCCATGATTTTCGACGGTCTGACCACAATGTGTAGTGTAGTGGGTATTTTAAGTTACAAATATTTTTCTTTGAAAAATCCACTTTTTATTCAAATTACATTATTAAATTCATACTTCCGAATTGAAAAAGTTTTGACACTACAAATTATTGAAAATGCGCTGAAAATGCCACCTTGGAAACATTTATTGAAAAAAATCCAAAAAAATTCCTGAATGTAGATACTGTGCTAAAGAACAGTTTAAAATTATTTATAAACACAAAAAGAAATTTTTTCAACCAATAAATCTGTTAAAGAATCACCCACACATATACATATTATATAAATTATACGTCACATATTATATAAATTAGCATTACTCGTATGGTTTATTTACCAGTTGCTAGCGAGGTTCATATATATCAGGGATTAGATTAATTAGCTCAGAAAACGAATAGTCGCGCAGACGAAATTAAAAAAAGCAGTTAAACGAACAATGAAGCTTGGAGGGAGGGGAAGTAACGAGGAAATATATATATATATAGAAATAAGCGAAGGGAGGTGACTATATAGGGTGGTGATAGTGGTGGAAACGAGCTTGGTGATAACCTAAATAAAGAAAAAGCAAACTATAGGGAGGGGATATGAAGCACACGTAAATACGCGTCAATAGGTACAGCCTCCTCCTGCAAATCTCGATACGAGGGATATACAGTTGGTGTCCCTTGTATCCAGCTATATATGACGGCAGGAGTAATTGGGGCTTTGACGAGTATTTTTCTCATTTGCGACCGCGTCAACTATACGTTGTGTCCATAATGTCTCAATTAACAATTATGTATTATATATCCGACAATATTGATTATTAAAATTCTTAATATATAAATTATACCGATTGTTCTTCTCAATTATTTAACAAACTTACATTTACAGGTTTATTTGTCACGATATTATTATTTTTATCGATTGCGAGTTACGAGAATTATAATTATTCGATTGACGTTGCATTATCATTCGAAAGGGATTCGTGTCGGTAAAAACTGTTGCCATCGGTAAAGCAGAAATCTAGCTGGGAATCGACCCTTAAGGTACAGGATAGTGATAATTATCTGCTCAAGATACGCTTGAAATTCTGTAGCTACATCGTAACGAGGTATGGTAAACTACATATTATTTTAACATTCTGACGCAGAAAATAAAACGTAGAGAATATTTGCAAATTATAAATCAGTCCAATTAATATAGTAACACTGATTGAAAATAAAAAAGAATGCGATAAAATAATTTGTATAATTCATCGGGACGTGAAAAAAATATCGTTCTCATTTGTCCTTTAGCATTAAATATCGTATAAATATATAAGGGGATACATTTTAACAGAAAGCCTGAGAGGGAGGTTTCGAAAATCAAATCGCTTTTCACGGATTGAAAGCTGCTGCTGCCGTACACCGGCCTTTCATGTACATCTCAATTATCTTTATGTAAATTTACTCAGTTTTGCGGTGTGGTAGAGCGAATTGAGTGGGATAGAGGAAGGAGAGAGAGAGGAAAGCCTCGCGGGCCAATGCCTCCAAGCTGCTAGATGCAAGTGTACAAGATGATGATATTCGCAACTGGTTGTATGTATACAGTTGGACTGTTGCCGTTCGCTGCTGCGAATTCTGGCTCGAGATACTTGTTTAATCGACGTTTGGAATTTTCGCTTTCAAGTTAAATGGCACTCTGAGTATTCTATTAATTTGCGGTTAATTTATTGTATTTATTAGATTCTATCGTTAATCGCGATATGCACTTGATACATCGTTGCGTATGCTTTTTTGTAATATTTATTATTTAATGTTTATTGAAAATAATTAATTGAATAGAAGAGTTTCTACAGGAAAATTGGTGGCGAATTTGAGTCATTCAAATTTAGTGCCTTTTTTAGTCAAATAGTCGAAATATTTCATAAGAGGGTTTTAACTTATTCCTTAAGCATTTGAATGTCTCTGTCAAAAAAATGTAATAACATTACTAAATTGAACGGGTTTTCTTTTTCTATATATATATATTCTTTGAACTGACGAAGGAGTTTCTCAATTTCTTTTAGAAATTTTTTTATTGTATCAATTGTTTTATACAAATATTTTACATTAGCTTCGAAAGTTCGGTAGTTATACGAAAAAAATTATTTATGAATTATTATTGAATTTTTATTAAACTATTTATGATTATAAGTTATTCCATTTGTTTATTACATTGATTCATATGATAAATTTGTAAATTTGTAAATAATTACATCTTTTGAGTTTTGAATTTTATAAAGTCATGTTTCAAACTGTACAGAGATTTCATTAAAAACTATTTAATAGCAGACGGCAGAACTAAAGATTAATTTCTAATTAGAAATTAATCTTTAGTTCTGCCGTCTGCTAACGTATTCATTATTTTTGTAATAGTAACTTTTTGTTTTTAAAAATAGATCTATACGTTATTATATTACAAACTTTCTAAAGGGAATTATACTTAATTCTATTTTATTAATCTATTAAATTATAGATAAATTTTGAATTCTATAATCGGAGCTTTGAATCTAAAAATCCATGAAGCTGTATAGCCTTCGCAAAAACTAAAATTATAAAAATCAAATCTCTACACAGGATGACATCTTCAACTTCTGGTAGGCCTTAGTAAATAACGTTATTTAATAGACTTTTAAGGAAAAAACTTTAGCTTCGTAATAATATTAAATTATTTGCTTCCAGACATCCCAAGTTCAGGCAGAGAATACGTGTAAATCCCCCTTAAGCAGCTTTGCTTTTGTTGATCCTTTTTTAATAGGAATGTGGCAATTGTAACTTTCTGAATAGTCTAATAATTACTAGATTATTATTAGACTTAGAAATGCACCTATAAATTCTGATGAAAATAGAATATTTCCCTTATTATTGGCTATATGGAATAATAACGAATATAAGCCTGTTATTCACAAGAGCTTCTTACACCCATACATACATTATGTGATAAGTACATTAGAATCCAATTTTTCAGTAGGACAACCACGCGTATTTCGAGTACAATGACATTCAATAAGGCGTGAAAATATCATCGTATTGGCGATATGGGCGGGTCTCGTCATCAGAGATTTCCCGTCACGGCAGCCCATCTGTCAAATCTCCCGCGCATTATATCCGTTATTATTGCCGTTATAATTCTTCATTTCCTGACGGATTTTCGATCAGGATTCCCTAACAGATTGGCTGTTGCTGACCACACATCGCAAGGACAGTACTCGACGGTTTGATCATTTAATCGCGTGATTACCAGGAGGAAGGTATTATACACTGCTCGTTATATTATTTCATTATTATTATTATTTTTTAAATTAATTATTTATTTAACATCACATTCCATAGTAGGTGTCATTATATTTTGCTTTTAATCCCATTCATTTTGTGAGACCTGCATTTTCTAGGAATGGTAGAGTACTTAGTAGAGTCTTCTTACAATTTTCTGAAATATTTCATCTTTTCTTCGTATCCTTTTCAATTTTACTTTTTTGTCTTGTCATACTTTGTTTCGGATATAACACATTCGTGTTCAATATTATTTGGAGATTGGCAATTTTAGCGTCTGAGAGGGTGACTTTTATTTAAAATATAATCGTGTGTTTGTAACTTTATGTCATTAACTTATATGTTAACGAGGCTTTAATATAAATTGAAAGGTAAGACATATAGACTTGATTATTAAATTATTAAATTTGATCAAGCACTGTTTAACAATGGATTCTCCAACATTCTTTAACAGAAAGAGGCATTGAAGACAAATAGTCCGAATTCGAATTGTATTTATTTAAAGAAGTATTAGTCGAGTCCTTCGAAAAATGCTGTAAATAAATACACTATAGCGTAAAAAGAATGAAATGCGTAAGAAAGAGAAAAAGAAGAAGAAGAACGAAACAAGCATGAACCGCGTTAAGTGTAGATTCGTAATATTCGCCCGGAGACTCGTCAAGACCAGAGCAGGAGCAGCGGAATTGCACCTTTAATCAAGATTTCTACCAATTTGCGAGCGCCGACGGCGCGAAGACAAAGCCCATTGTTGCCGTAACTGGTTGGGACTTCAAGTGTTCCAACTCTACAACCAAGAGGGTGCGCAGACTATTCTACTGCCACCGTCGAGTCCGATGCGCTTGGTGCATGTCAGTTCTCGCACTCTATGTATATGTATAGTATGCACATATACATGCTATACAAGTGTACATACATATATACATATATACATATATACATATTATGGTATACCTCTACGTATACAGGGTACCAGATGGCTGTGAACGCGACACACCGTATAGGCGGCGATTTGCATAAGTTCGCGGCTCTGTGAATCGAAGCCATTAGCGACCAAATTCTTGGCCGTCTAATGAGTTTTGAAGAAGTTTTCAGTGAAACTCCTCTATCTATAGGTATATGTATACGGAGCTATCGACGCGGCCAAATTAGTCTTGAGTCGTCGATTGATCGTTCACCGGATTATTGCCTACGATTTGGTCAGAGTGATTTTTTTTTTCTTTTCCACAACTTTCTTCAAGGTTTATTTTCAAGCAAGTAATTTTCAATCGAGCTACGCAAATGAATTCGGTTATATTCAGTAACCACGGGTTCTCCCAGAAAAAAGGGCAGTTGAAATAACGATAATAAATTGTGATCAACGTAGAGCACGCAAAGTCTAGCTTACGAAATCGATTACGATTTCACGAAAATTTAATAACAAGATAGATGTCATTTTGATGTTTTTGGTATAAGTATTGAACTGACCTTAACAGTCAGTGATTCCTTTAAAGCTAGCATCGCCAAAACAACAGTTTGGTTGTTGAATCATCGTTGAATTGATTATGGGGGTATTTCAATCGACGATGCATACAAGCTCATCATACATATAATATTTCGATTGTGACCAGATCAGAAGCGAATGTATTCGTAAATTGAGCACTTCCTTTATTAGGGACCTCGCAGATTCGAGAAATCATTTAAAATCTTCACAATACAAGTAATGTACAACACGCAATCGAGGTAAAACTATTTTTGTATACTTCGAATCCATTGAGACTGGTATAAAATATAATTTGAATGAAACATTGTCGTTCAACAATAGTTCCGTTAAATGTGTTGCTGCTATTGCTTGCCATGCTGTTCATTTAACGTTAGTGTTACCAAATCAACAACAGCTTAGCAATTGAGTCGCTCGTAATTGACATTGTAGAAAAAACTTTAAATTCAAATTATTAAGAGAGAATAACGTTCCGCGTCTTTCGTACAAAATTTAAAACATCAAAAACAAGTCCAATGGCGTCTACACCTGCTAGAAAAATCTCAAAGAAGCACTCTGTCCCCCGTGAAAAAGGTATGTACGCATAACAAAGCTGCATCATCATCACCTCAGCTGGCACTTACGCAACTAGCCGGCGGCGTCGAAGAGCGTCGACACAGCGAGACCAATCCACAAGGTTAAAGCGACGGGAAATCGTCTATACAATTCACTACATCCTATATGCACGAGAAGTTGTAGTATAATACTCGCAGTAGTATTCTATATATATATATATATATATATATATATATGTATATTGTATACATGTATAACGAAGGCGCGCAGCAGCGAAGGGTTACAGGATTCCCCCGTCGTTGCTTCCGGCGTCGACGTCCTCTGCGGCGCAGCAGCAGCTCATGTCCCGCCGATGCTCGAAGCTTCGCTACGTTCTCTGTGTTTGTGTTTGCTAATTGTGAATTGTCTGCGCACCGAGGAATGCTCAGACCGAGAGCAGTAACTCAGCGAGGAAAAGACGTCCCTCCGGGGCCTCTGCACTTTGGACCCTAGAGCTTCAACTCTTATTCTTTCTTTTCTTCCGTGCTTTTTTTTCATCTTATTTTTGAAATCGTACGTGCGTACATGCTGAATTCGTAGTTTCTTTCTCGGCGTCGCGGCAAAGTTCGCACTTTTCGACGACCGCTCTTTCCTATAATCATTATATTCTACGTTTCTGCTTTGTATGCGAAGCCAACTCTTCGTCGACTTTTTAATTATGACCGTGGTTTCTGCTACCATTTCTCTGTTTTTTGTCTTATCTTTTGACCTGTTGGGTAGAGGTATGCCTTTGTGCGGTGAAAGTAAATTTGACTTTACGATCTAAGGATAGGGACTGTGTGTAGTTCGTCTAAGTGTGCGAGGGTATTAATTAGAGTTTTGCTGTTATTGTATATTAAAGTATCGTATAACACTGTAACAAATAATTCTATGTCATTTAATGCTGTTAAACAATTATAATAATATATATGTAATAATATATATGTTAATTTCTGTGTTTTATAAAATCGACAAAATAAATAGACAGAATAATAAAAATTCTATCCAACTGGCGAATTTGAAGGCTTTCCATTGCAGTACAATTTGGCGCATTCTGGCACACTATTTTGGGCTGGTTAACAATAAAAATCAAAGTAACTAAAAATATATTTTTGCAGAACAGCTTTCGGGTTCCGCATCCCGATGAGTTAGAACGTTTTCATTTTTAAGTACCAAGGTTATTAGATAGATTAGTTAGTTAAGAGAACGAATAAATAGAAAAAAATTATTTAAACAGTTTATCTATCGCTATGAGATCAAAAAATACGTAATTTCAGATAAAAAATAAAGTATAGAACTCTGTAAAAAGTAGAAAACTGCAGCTAACAGATCAATCGAGTTACAAAAAAAGAGAGAAAAATTGCGAACGCGAAAGCGCAGAAAATGAGCCAGATAGCATACAGAGAGAGCATCAAGGGACAGAACGAGATGACAAACAAGAAGGGACTGCGCGATTCACCCCCGCAGAGGAAACATATTGTTTGGTTGAGTAATTCCTCGTGTTATTTCCACTGTTTGCTTTTTATCATTGTAAGCTGATACATTGTTTCAGGACTCGCTTGCCGCTGTCGCTCGATGCTGTCGCTCGATGCTGTCGCTTGCGGGCTCGTAAGCGCACATGATGCTATTCTACTCCTCTGTATATAAATCCTTGTCTTAAGTTTACGTTTCACCGATTTTCAGACTATGCTTCATAGTGCACTGGGCTCAAGTACCTGAATATAATTCTATATACGTGTAACGTATACCTATACATTGTATAATACTAATTTATTACGATATTACTATATATACTATAACTTTTAGCGTCTGCAAGAAAAAATTTCATATTATCCCATTGTTAAAGTTTTGTTCTTATTCGTAAAAGATAATTGTTACAAGAGAAGGAATTTTAGTGGTATACTGGAATATTTTAAAATTTAGAGCCGTTTTTGGGTCAGCCGGTCCAAAGAATAGCTGTAACGGAAGTTCATAGTATTATCTTTTATTAAACAAGTCAACCAGTTTTGGCTTAACGCGTCATTTTCGTTGTTTGGGGGCTCATATCTAGTCCAAGTTGAGTAAAGGAATATAACTGCGCAACTCCCCTTAGCAAAGACCGGAAAATGTTTTTTTTACAATAAAACGAAAAAAAAAATTAAAATCATTTTAAAACGTTCTTACATCGCCTTACAGAGTTAGCTCGTTCCACCCACGCTTGTGAATCCCCTACATAGTTTCGTGAAGTGTTTGCACGCGGCGGACGTTCGTTGCGATGTCTGGCTTTCGCGCTTGTCACATGGCGTTGGCGACACGTGTGTATCGACGGCGTTCAGGGGTAAACATTAAATTAAAGGATTGCCGCCTCGAAACTCCATTGAAATCAACCTCGTGGCGCTCGGATCCATTGTGAACGAGGAGAATGAACGATTGTATATTGCGCCCAGTAAGAAGCGCTATAAGTGCGTTTATGATTTTCACGGCGATTGTACAATACAAAGGAGCAACAATGACGAGATGTGGAGAGGTCTCGGGTTTAAATACCGATTAGCCAGGATGGATTTTCTATACACTGTTGTACACAATTGGCTCGGTCGATTTTTTTTATTATTATATTAACCAACAATATACTTCAGTTAATTAAATAATTCGGTAATATTTACGGCTCTTTTTAAATTTAATCTAAGCACTTTTGTTTGTAGTTCATGTGAAATAGAGGTATGAAATACGTTATCAAACTTTCCAAATTGGAATAAGAATTCGAAACGAACAAATTTATAAATAAATTAATGTTGGTTTTTGATTTTCTCGATTTTCAAACATCGAATTATACCCTAGACTCAATGGATTTATTCACACGTCATTTGCAAATCACTATTTTTTCAACATTACCACTTTGATTTTAGACTCTGATGTAATAAATCTCTCGGATATATTTCGAAAACGTAACTATATCCAATGACGTATACTTTCATCACGGATTAATTAAGCTTCCAAAGACGAGAACTAAAGCTTTAGCCAATACCGAAGCAATTTGCATATGCATTTAAAATCCTCACTCCATCTATATATCTTTAGCCACTTGCACGAAAATCCTCGTCATTGTCCAACTATACATATATATACATGCTATAGCTATACACGCAACCTCAACGCGAGAGAGCAAAGGCAGGCTAGACGCTTCAAGGCGTCGCTGCGCTTTATGAACATCGCGCGCAGCGGCAGCTGCTTCTGCTGCCGTCGTCGAAGCAAAAAGGACACCACACGGTACTCTCACACGTATATCGCGTGTAGTATATATACACACATACGTATATATATATATATATAGCTCCTGGCAAAAGGTAAGCATCGCTTTCGGTAGATCCCGCAGCTATCCGCAGCTATCCGCAGCTATCCGCAGGTATAAGCGGTGGGGACGTATCTCCAACCGGATTGGTCGACTGCAGGGGGTGGATCGACCCTAGCGCCATTGGCTGCGCTCATTCGCCATGCGTCGGCAGGGGAACAGTTAGGGTGGGGGTATACACCGAAACTGCTCCGGGATTACTCCTACAGTCGTTTTTGCTGGTCTCGAACATATGTCCTTTTTCCGAGCAGAATCTTCTTTTTTCAGGATATACTCAGCCAGACTTTTTTCGACCACGTAAGCTCCGACTTCGCCGCTTTTCCCGAAAGGCTTTTTCGCGTACGGCCTTTTGCGGGCGCGGTTACTTGCTTTTTTTCTATCAACTTGAGGAATACACTTTTTTATTTCATTTTTTTTTATTCAAACAGTCGTTCTGGTTCATACTTTTCGGTACCGACTGGTGGTAATGTTTGTCAGCGATATTTCGATTATTCATTATAGATATTTGAATATGTTAAAAATATACATAATTAAGTTCAAATGATATTTTATTTATGTGCACACAGAACAAAACTTTAAAACAATAAAAAAAGGTTATGTTGTTTTTATGTATATATATATATATATATAAATATAGTAGACGAGTGAAAGCATCATATATATTATTAGTGTGTCATGTATAAACATATACCTTCATTTCACGACTGTAGATCAGCATGCATATTGCACAGTGCTATTAAAGTGAGGTTGTGTACTATACATTTGTATACATTTCTATAAAGTATCTTTGAATTTATCAAAATGTAACCTCACTTACCATATCAACTATTAAAATAATTTATCACTGAAAAATAATAGTTGTTTTGATATATTTTGTCCAACGTTTGTCGTGTTCGGTCGAACAAATTTGTTCAAACAATGTTAAACATTTGATAATAATTATAGCCGGAATTATTTTTTTATGTAAACACTGTATCTACATCCGTGGTGTGAGAGTCGTTGCCATAAAAAAAAAATTATTAATTACACAAACAGATGCAAAGAGATTTGATTCGGTAATTTAATGTATATATCCACACACATACACGCTCACGCGCGTACACACGTGTAACTTGGTCATTTCCCGGTATACAGTCGCGCAGTTCGCTGCGCATTATCTTTCAATCTCTTCCTCTGCACGAGCCCTCCTCTTCTCTCGACAATCGTGCATCGAGCTTGGCACACATAGAGACATACACGCACACACACACGCACACAGCTGCGTCAGAGAGGGAACTCAATTCAATGCACTTGGCCGCCACCGCGAGCTCGTTTCGCCTTTTCCCCAGCGTCGCCATAATACACGTACACGCGCACACGCACGCACACCTTACATACGGATGTATATAAACGCGAGGCCACGGAATTGTATAGGTACAGCGTATGAGAATGGCCGAGCAAATACGCCCGCAGTTTGCGCTTTCTCTTTCTCATTCTATCTGTGTCTATGTATATGTATATATATATATACTTCCTCTTGTATAGTAAAGAAGCACATGCGATGCGGTAGTTCTCGCTTTTTGACGGTGCATTCGTCATTTGCTTATGTGTGCGTGTGTATATAAGGTATATGCGTATATGTGCGCACTAGTCATGCACGCGACTCTTTGAAAAGGATCGAAATCCCGCCGCAGGCGCTTCTGCTCTTTTTTCTATTTCAGCGTGTTGTGTGCAAGAGCCACTTTTTAATTGGACGCGCGAGAATACTGAAAATTGTTTTGCACTTTTGGGACTGTTTGTAGATAGATATACACATATTGAGGTTCGATTAAAAATCGATTATATATTACGTGCATTGTATAGATTTAAAATTACGTCAGTAATTTGAATATGAAATGGTTCATTAAAGGTTAAAACTGACCGTGTTTCTACGCCGCTTCTTACCTTGGAATGTATAAACAGTAACGGGTTGTTAAATATTCTAAGACACAAATATACGTAATTAGCGGTTTGGTTATCCATTTATCATAAAATGTTGTTATGTATGCTCTAAATACTTTATATATATGTAAAGACACTCACAAAAAAAATAGAATAAAATTAGAAAAAATTGTGTACTATAATTCGGTCAACTGCTATGTACGGTGGACTAATTTCTGGTGAAATTGTTACCATGTTATTAAAAAAAATAACACACTTTAGATTTTTAACTATTTATTTAACGTGTATTCAAGCATATTTTTATTCGTGGATAATAACAAGTAATGCTTTACTTGAAAACAACTTTACAATCAAATAAGTATTTTCTTTTTGTGAAAAAAGCAATTTTTCAACCGAGCAATAGTCTTATTTTATTAAATTTATTAAAAGCACTATTCTCTTCCTCGTCACGTTTTAAGTTAAGACACGCAGCCCGCGATTACGATAACAGCACAATTAACACGCAGCGTGACATCGCTTTTTATTGTCTTAAGAAGCGTCTATACATTACACTGAATAATAATTATTATTTCTCTGATAAAAATTACACCATAATTTCGTCAACAAATGGCCAATTTCCGGTTAGTCATTTTGTATCATCATAAGAAGCGACTACTTCACACTGAGGATTTGTATTATTACTATTACTGAATATTTTTTAATACTAATGAATATTCATTCGCATTAAATGCCATGAAAATGAGGATTGTGCGGCAAATAACTCTCTCAACCAGTGTACGATTATATCGTAAATATACTTACTGAATTTGCATAAGCTGGGGATCAAGTGGAATTATAAAAATTCGTGCGAACAGTGAGATAAAACAAGTGAAGACGTTGAAACAATGGGTAGTTCTAGCAAGAACCCTTTGCTATTCGCACGTTCACTCACTTATAAGCTTCAGGGATTGTTCATCTACGGGCGCTGTCGCGACGACGCGCTAGTAAAGAGTCAAGTGCAACCAAGGTATGTATGTGTGAATGATACGTCCGTCTCCAGCTTATGTATAGGCACTGAATCGATTGTTACCTGCAAGTCCAAAGATATAAAACAATAATTTTAAGATGTAAATAAGGTTTGTTCTAAATTAAGTTTTAAGATTTCGATGACTTTACTAATTTTACACCAAAAGTCGTGTGTTGTGTCTTTTGTTAGAAAGGATTTCTTGAAAAGAGAGAAAAACCAATTTTAAAATATACCTGGTAAGAATTTCATTCAGAAATTGGCCGATCGTTCGTTAAAAATTAAGGTGTAATTTTTATCAGGGACAGTTTGAAAATGCTTGGAATAAAAAAAAAGGTTTGATTATCGTTAACTGACTTATACATATGCACGAGGAAAAGATCTAAGTGTACACTTACACACATATCGATTTAGATTAATTCAGAAGAGTACAATTAACAACAACAAGAGCGATCGATTCCCATAAATATATATACCCAGCGATTCATACAAATTCAAGTGGACCAATCACAAGTACCAAAGACATATTAAATATACAAATGGCCATATCCTTCCACAACGCAAAGCGATTAAATCTAAGGACCAATTTGCGAGAAATCCTCAATATACAATATCCCTCAAAAAAGCATCCTCCCATAGACCTTCAACAACAATCAACAGCAGCATCAGCATCGGCATCAGCAGCAGCAGCATCAGAGTCTAAGGGTCGCGGTCTGCAGTACATCCGGGTATCTCTCTTTCCCGTAAAGGTACGAGACACCCCGCCAACCCTTAGCAGCTTCAGGTATCAAGTCAGAGAGAAGGGGAAGCACCTCCAGGCTCAGGCGTGACCGTTATAGCTCCTCCCACCGTTTCCAGCTAACCACGCCCAGTTGGACGTCGTCTGCTCGGCGAGCAGGGAAGAGGCGCGCTGCAGCCGCGGGCCGGAAAGAGCTGCACAGTTCGACGCCGGCGCGAGACTAGCGATATTCTGATGCATGCTTGGCGAGAGAGGGAGTGCGTGGTGTGCATTTCGTTGTTGCGCGCGTCGCTAAAAAGCCCGAGGCGAGAAGATTAACCGGACGAGCGTCTTTTCCTCACGATATTATGAGTTGGCTATCGATACGGCATACTCTTCGTTTATGAGGATTCATCTCGAGCCTTTTGGAGGAAAACTCTCTGCATAGGGTGTCTGTGCGCGTGTGTTGGTTGGATGATGAGGAGGAGAGGTGAGGGTGGCTCGTACCGGCGCCGACGACGACCGACGGCGACTCGGAGGCGTTCATACGATTGAGAGATGATGATCCATGTCGATGAACTTTCGTCTCGTTGTTTTTGGCGTGTATCGTTACCGGACCAGGACTCGAACCAGTTTGCCGTCGCTGAAACGCTCAGTCGTGTTTCTTGTAGCTGAGGTTAAGACTGCGCGAAAATTTTTGGAGAGACGCCGAGGGGGTCGACGCACTTTTTTCAGTGTAAGTATCGTTGCACGATGATTACCCAGGATATTAATAATTCTTCTTTTTTTAAAGAACTATATCTGGAGGGAGAAAGATATGTCTGAAATGATGAGTCGAAAAGATGTAATCGTGACATACGTACTTATTCCAGTGTTAGGAGATATATTTCTATTCTGTATACGCTTGATTGTCTATTTCTTTTTTCTAATTTTTCTATTTTTCTATTTTTCTATTTTTCACTGCTATTGTAAGAGCCAGAGGAAATACTGTTTTCATCTGCTGAGATGATAGACATTTTTTACTAATTTTGTGTGTAATTTTGTGTGTACTCGGATCAATGAATTTATCTATAATTGAAGAAATTCAAGGCGTATCTAAGACCGATTGAGATGAAATGTAAGGGTTTTAGATTGAATGAACTAATTTTTGACTTTTAACAATTTTCTAGTTATTCGCTTATTTTAAATCCATACATTCATGCGACAGGCAATATACCAAAGAGTACCAATACATTTAAGCTCAATCCCTGCATTAGTCTATTCGAACATTGTGGATGTTGAAATTTGTATTTCGCCGTCTTCAATAATTAGTAATAATGTAATCATCATTTAAAAATGTCTTATCCTCTAAATATAAATCCAAACTTTTTCTGTATTTTACCTCGAGTACAATCTTAACAAGCATTTAGCTTACTACAAATAAATAAATAAATGTCCTTTCCATAATTTCTCATAAGAATCAGCGGAACGTCGCTAATATGATAAAGCATCACAATGACACCACAATCGAATCATGCCAACAGCTTCAAACGTACACCCCTCGGAAGAAAGCATATATATTCGAATTAGAAATAAGCTTACCTTGATAACTAGCTGGATCATATTCCCAAAAAAGCTGACAATTGGATGAGATAGGAATTAAGCAGCTTATATATGTCGAGATACACCACCATGTAGGGGGATGATAAGTGGCCCGTAGGCGCAAGCGATTAGGCAGATTTCGCACAAAATGGATCAAGGCTAACGCTTCTCCTATATACTGACTCGCGACGACTAACTGGATTGAAGCGACTGTAGCCGTCGGTTTATTAGCTTCCTTTTTTTCGATTATTCCTCGAATTATATTACGCTTACTTATAGGGAAATTAGCCTTTGCTTAAATAATAAAAATAATAAAAATGAAAATCGAAGTTGAAGTACATCATCGTAAGGAAGTAAGATGATTCGTGATATCGTATTGTCTTGTAATTCAGGACCAAATCTTAAACTAAGCATTTTCAAGACAAGACGAAGATTACTAATTTAATACGTAGGTCATGGAAATATCTTCCGATTCTTAGGTCTGGTGTAATGACTTTTCGGTTATTTGCAATTAAATAATATAGATATAACTAGATCTATATTATTTGATTGAAATAGCTTCAGTTCCGTATTTAGCCTTCATATGAACATATCATTTTCTGCATTACTAGCTATTAAGAGAAATAAACCATTTTTGAACTAAATGTAAAAATCAACGAATTAATTAATTTATCAAACATTCGTTCACTCTTTATAACAGCAACATTTTAGAGAAGCAAGATATGTGATACAAGCCCTTTACATTGAATACGGTAAGAGAAAAAAATTCACTGCTTCAAAATATTGACGGTAAACAAGTCTAAAACATCGATTACGACAATAAACACTCGTATGGTTGTTAAGTACCAGTAGCTGCGATTAACTCGCGATTATTCGCAACCCCTGGTTCTCCTCGAGCTGAGACGTCTATAGAATCTAGCTCGATCGATGGACAATACGTGTAAGCAATAATCAAGAGAAACGACACATTGTGTCGATACACGACGACTCTCGACAATCGCGCGACAATAAAGAGTGTATTGCGCCATGTACTGCTAGACAGCCAACGGAAATTAGCGAACAATGAACGCGTTCGCGAATATGTGTATATGTATATGTATATGTACTTGGAGTTTGGTGCTTGAGTATATGTGTGTGTATATTGTGGACGATTAATTTTAGTTGGCGCTGCAGCTAAGTTGAAGTAGTGCAGTTAGGGGTATATTGTAATGAGCTTGGGATCCTTTATTTATGAAGATTTTCATTCGATTCTCGTACTTGTGGACATATTGGAACTGAAAATATTGCTTTGTATGATGTGCACAATGTTTTGCATAAAGGATTAACATAGACAAATGATTTTAATATGAATTGCTTATATTATACAGCATATGTAATTTACTATTATTTAATTACTTTCCATATTTAACTATTATAACAGTAAGAATTAATTCAAAAATTATTTTAACAATAGTCCGATAAAAATCGGTTGAATAAATAGCAAAAAATTTATTTAGTGTACAAAGGTCATAATTGAAGTATACAAAGATAATTAGTCCTTATTCTGTTACCAATAAATTCGTTTGTGTTATTTTCTATATTCCATTCAAGCTTACCTCCTAAAAGGGGGCTTACACTTATATGATATCCCTGAATTTTGAATGTTTGTAACAAAAAAAACTTTTTTTTAACTATATTAAAAAACTTTATTTAATATAACTTATCAGAAGTTGATGTTATATTCGTGTGCCATTAAATGGCTAATTCCGAGTACTATTAACTTTTACTAATTTTTGTGAAAATGCCTCATTTTTTATAATTAACAATTCATCAAACTTTTTAAGTTTAAATATTCATTTGAGCTTTGAATCTTGAAGACGATCAAACGTTTAATGAAAATGTTGCATTGTTTGAATTTTCAAAATTCGACGTCAAAGCGAAAATTAAAAAAATGATATCTCAGGACGTTTTTTAAACACATGTTTAAGAAAAAAAATGTAATTTTATAATAATATTCAATTTCTAATTTCAAACATTCAAATTCCAGGAAAAGAACAAATTGTAAACCTCCTTAAAACTAACTTCGCAGAGTACAGTCGAATATTTTAAATTTTAACGTTATTTTCAAGACAAACCAATTAGTACACCCTCTTTTATAAAAAATACGTTATTTTTCCACTAAATGTACACTCGCGTAAAAAATCTCATACGCTCACTTCTCCCTTGCTCTCTATGCGGGTACCGGCCAGTTCGAGTGCCTTATCCCAGAGAGCTCGGAGGTACATGGAAAAAAATCAAATCCTTCACTTCACACATACACACATACTACTAAACGACAGTGTTGTTACAAACTATACATACTCTTGCAAACACTCGAAGGGCACTTTTTCCGCTAACGTTTACCGATTAATATATACGAATACCTGTAGGTAAATATATATATATATATATATATATATATATATGAGTCATTCTCTGACAGATTAATCGAACAAACATGTTTTTAAACTTATAAAGGCGCATAGAATTTAATTTTAAAAATTAACAGATTGTTCTCCCGAAAACTATATGAACCTGAAGAAAAATATTTTAAGAATTAAAATATCTTAGGATTGATCATCGGATATTAATTAATACATTTTTTCCGCGAATTTTCGAAACATAAAATTTGAAAATATTCTTTGATACCTTTGATCTTTGGTAATTTAAAAAAAAAATAATTCAAGGCTAACTCACTAGAACAATTTCAAGTTTAAATATCAAGAACATCTTTCCAATGAAGATCGAGTGCATAAAAAAATAAAGTGACACAAAATCATTTACGAAAAAATTTTGTTTTCTGTTAATTCCTAAAGGTCAACCAAATTGATAAACGTATGGTTTTTATTACCTTGGGGCCTTTAAAAAATGTTTAACTACAAAATGACGCACCAACGGGTTTTCTATACGTTACTCCAATTTTTCGACAAAGGGGTCGCTTTTTTACTCAAAGAACACCCCTTATGTATGTATACGGGGTATTCATTGCGAAAGATATTAATATACGTGTGTATGTATACATATATATATATATATATATATATATATATATATATATATATATATACAAGAGCCGGAGCGAGCCACGCGCGCGCGCGCAACTCTTCATTTTTTATTCATACATGAACTAGCCGATTAGAGTGCAGAGCGTCTTTTTCGAGTGGACTATCTGCATCGATATATTTTCAAATAGGGGAGATGATCCTTTTGAAATGAAAACCGATGGTTCATTCTCCGACGATATTCTATGTAAATTATTTATTATTATAAGGTGCGATATAGCTGTAGAAAGTTTTAAGAAGATTTGCTCGATATTTTCTGGTGTATAGGTACGTAAGATTAATCTCTTATTCTAAACGTGTATATAGAAGAAGTGATCTGTTCACCCCTCCGAGAAATAAAAACGCGCAAAGACGCAGGCCGCTTATATATATACGTACTCTTGTGTCTGAAAGAAGGTAAACTCTTCAAGCATTGGGAACAAAACTTTTCACTTTAATCGCGGCGGAGAAGTATTTTTCTCTCCTACGTCTGTTCAGTCACCGTTGATATCATTGAAATGTTATTTAGAATGATATTTTTCAATATTTTGAATCATTGTGAGTATAGGAATGTTCGGAGTTTTTTTAAAGTGTCGGATTTGCGAAATGGATTTTTTTGGCATTTTTCGAAATTGGTGGAACCTGTATAATTGATGACCTGAAGTCAGTTTAGGTGATTTTCGGCTTTTTGACGAAGTTATTTATCAGTCGCGTATGAAACAATATATTTATATTGACTAATTGATAATCTGGAGATAAAAATCTATTTTATAACGTAAAAATATTTCCGGCAGGAATAGCCCGTTTACTATGAGTGTTCCGTCGGCGGCCTAAGCGGCGAACGTTAAAATGGCGTCGCGACGTGCCGTAAGGCAACGTCGGTTTGCGACGCTACTTGCGCTTATACACACACGTGGGCAAATCTTCTAAGCCTTTTTGAAGTATTTCGCCTTCAAAAGCTTGCTCTGCTTTTCTTGACATTCCTTTTTTCGCGACATACATATAGCAGTTGCTTCAAAACTTTTCAATGGAATTTACAGTATTTATAAAAATGTATTAAAATTTATGTACTGACAAATCGTATTTTTATGTTAAAAAAGTATGCATTTGTACCTGTATATTTATATTTAATAATTTTTTGAATTTTATAAAAATATTTATTACAAATCGAAAATTTTGTTATGGTGTACACTTATATTCGAACGAAAAAAACAATTAGATTAATTCAAGTAAAAATAAGTACTCATTTTCTGAAAAAACGACCGAATTTTTTTAAAATTTTATATTACTATCCCGAACCCCTAATCAACACTCGACCAACCATAACGCGATAAACATACAGCCTTTTGAAAAATCATTATTCACCCCATTAAAGACGAAATTCCTTTTCTCACTGTGCGTACGCCCATAAAAAATTTCGTCCTAAATACAGACATTTTCCCCATTAGGATACTTTTTCCACGAGCGCACGAAAAAGCATCTAGAACGCACACTTACCTACAAACTCATATCCAGCGGGCTGAATTTCTAGAGCATAGAGTATATATATGTATACAGAATACAGCAGTCGCATTATTACGCTACTTGATTTCGCGTCGAGTTCCAGCTGCCGCGTGGAGAAAGAGAAAGACGAAATCCGCTGAGGGATCGAGAAAAAGGGACCTCTACAGCTAATATTTGACGAGAGCCTGCGTGCATGCGTCTACATGTATGTGTGTATGTATGTGTGTATGTATGTGTGTATGTATGTGTGTGTGTGAGCGTGTGCCTAGATGTACATAAGCGAGTGTATTAAGGAACTACCGGACATTCTATAGGATGCACGAGTGCGCGTGATGTAATTCCTCTGTGTGTTGGATCCGGAGACGAGTTATTGTAGCTTTCAATCGTCGCTGCTGAGCCGTGTCACTTGGATCTGGATGTAATGCTTCCTTATAGAATTCAGGTTTTCTAAAGCGTCTCGAGCTTTTCTTGTGTATTATTAAAATGTATATACATACATAAGTATAGAATATTCGAAATTATTGGAAAATTTTGAAATTTAAAATAAGGATTCTATTGTATGGTGAATTGTATTTCTTATACTGGAGTTTGAATGTCTGTAATAAGAAATCGAATGTTATTACACAGCAATAAGCTAAAGTTTTTTTTTGGATGAAGTATATTAAATAACGTCATTTAATAAGAGCTACCAGAAGTTGATGTTATTATTAGCCTGTATTGATTAAAAAAATAATAATAAAGTAATGATTTTTCATTCTTAGCATTAAAAATATAAATAGCAAAGTACAATTTGAAGTATATAAAATTTTTCCAATTTATCGCATTTTTTCGTTCTTCAAATAAACAAATAATCAGGACATTACTACTACTTACGTATACATATCTAAAATACTCAACATTCAGCTACTTAACGCAAGACAGCTCGTAAGTTCAGATCCACCTGGCGCGTTCGGAATCAGGCCTCTATTCCTTCGGAAATGATAATTCAATGCCTACCCTATCCACGTATCCCTATATACCTCCACATATATATGTACACATATATCTCCTACAGCTATCCATTTCCAGGGACGATAAGAGGGGGACCCACGGTATACATATATATAGCCTCAGAGATTCTCCATCGAAGATATCGCTCCGTTGCCTAGCGCACACGCCTCTATTTGCGTTTTTACACCGCGCGCACCGCGAGAAATACGAGCGGAACAGCCCACGAACTTCCAAGTGAGCTTGGATTATATCGCGTGCACACGCTTGCACTAGAGCTAGAGAGAGAGAGAGAGAGACAGAGAGTAGAGTATACGAGTAGCTTCTGCTTGTTGGAAGAGTAAATTACGTGGGGTAGTTTACCCGAGGCGAACATACGGCTGATGCAGTCTGGGCTGCTACTACTGTTATTTACGCGATAATTGCAGTGAGCATTGAGACTGCGCGTTCGTGCGGCCCGGCTGAGAGTTGAGTGAGAATGAGAGACCTTTTTTCGCGCTTTCCTGCGTCTTTTTAGCTATTTTGGGATACCAACTCGTGGCCTTCGTACTTTATTTTCTACTCTGGTCGTTAGTTTTATTTTTATTTTTTTTTTATCTAATTTATCCTTACGACGTGGGATTTTGACACAGATTTTTAACGTGTTTGTAGAACACTTGTATTATTTACATATTTTTCGGATTTGTCCTTCTAAATCAATTTTTACATATTCTTCTTAATGTAATAATTTTTTTGTCAATTTGAGACTTTTCGAAACATTAGATGTTATTGATTGGAAACTGAAGGAAAAATACCTTTTCACCAACAAATATTTTTTGTTAATAGATAGTTCATAAGTTAAAAATCGAAAATTCTATTAATTGATTTATGTATATCATTTTTTGTGTCCGACATCTTGAAAATTGATATGACATTCGGATTCGACAGCCTCGAAAACATAATGATTACTTTATTTGCTCTAAATTTACAAAAAAATATTTTCGGTAACGGCGAGCATATTACATCCGCCATTTTGAAAATATTTGGTTTCAAAATACTCTTGTAACGATACATTTCATAAATTTTCATTCAATAGTAATATTATATTTAAAATTTACTTTTATTATCTTTAATTACGTCTTTTTTTTAAGTATACTTCCATCTGATTTTATATCTTTGTGAGAAGGACTTTATATGCATATAACGAACAATAATGGAAATTTCAGTCTACATATTTTACTTACACAAAATTCAGTTACAATAATTTGGTTTCCCATATTTCATTTACATAGTTTTGCATTGTAAGGCACTGTTCTGGATTATTCATATTTCGCACTCTTATTCCACATTAGTACTATGTATAGTTGCTCAGTTTTATTAAACGAAGATTTTGAGATACTGGGAAAAACTCTGTATCTCTATTTCTAACTGGAAATCTGGATCAATCTTGAGAAACTCATTCGAAGACTTGGATGACTATGTATAGACATTTTAATATTAATATCGCAGAGAAATTAGTAGATGACTTTACGTCTAGTTAGGAAAAGAGCTAATTCACAAGTTGAAACCGTCGTAGATGCTTTTGAATTGATCGTGCGGCATCTTCAATTCTTCATGAATCACGCGATCGAGCCTTGTCAAAAATGAATTTGAAGACTTTGATCCCTTAGAAGTGGTATTTTATCTACTAAGTGTAACTACTTATCCAACAAAAGTCCCTGTTGTCTTTTTAGAAAGAAATTCCGACAACTTGACTCTTTGACTTCCGGTAGTTTAACGAGCCTTCGTGAAAAAAGAATCTAAAAAGTAGATACACCGAGAAAGAACGCAGTTTAGAAATATTTAGAAAAACGATCACTGCCTCTGGCCACATGTCATCATAGCCACATGTCTATAATTATTTTTCTAGAATTAGTAAGAAACAATGTTACCCCTGTAACGAACAATTATCGTCTTTCATTGCACTCCAGTCCCTCAAAAAGTATATGCAGGGAGAGATGGAATGATTCGAGTTCCGCAACATCACAGGTACACTCCTGTAGTGACACATACCGCCAGCTCTTACTTGCATTCTCGCTTTTTGAAGTGGAGAAGAGCGAAGAAGGAAGAGAGTCGTTCACGAGGGCGGCGTCGGCCGTAGCAAAGAAACATTAAGTATAGGCAGTCTTTTGCCCTCTTCCTTTTCATCGCGCGCTCGCGCTCTCTCGCCTCGCGTACTTTCTCGCGTTCTTCGCACGTTTGATGTCTTAACCCTCTCGCGTTTCACGTATATACACACACCCAAGCACGACTCTTAACGCGATATATCCCAACGCTACTCTTATGACTCTTTGCGCAAGTTGCCTTTAATTAGCTCGCGTGTATGTACACAGTGGCGATATACTGTTCTGTATGTTGCATTTATCTATTTTATTTATATTTATTTCCATACATATGTACAATTTATTTATTTCATCGCATTACGAGTCATTTAGCGGATGGGATAGGGTATAGCGTTAACGAGTTTGCTACAACGTACAACTCATACGATTAAATTTATCCAATATTAACAGTTCGTTTTAGAGGGTCAATTTGAAATTCTAATTATTGTTTTATTAATTTGTTTATTTGTGCGAGTATGAATATTATAACGGCACTGTGGAAGACGACTGGGATTTATACTGCACTTGAATCTCAAAGTCTTAATATCGATGTCATAATATAACAAGTTCACTTCTGGTTCACAACTACGAGCGAAAAGAAAATAAGCAAAAATCCATAAATCTCCAAAAATATTTGTACGATGAACAAATTATTGAATCAAAGATTATCCTTCACCTCGACTCTTTCCACTCTAGCAGTGGGCACATGCTCGGTAACACACGCTCTCGACTATATCGGTGCATCTGACTACAAATTACGCAGAACCGTCTCGAAGCCACCTCCATACGTATAGTTATAGAGGCAGTTCTCGCTGCGCTAAACTGGCGAACGTGGAGGGCTGCTCGAGCAGGGGTGAGCTTGAAATTAATGCGGCACTTCCTCCCCCTCCCCTCGCTCCTTCTAGCCAACATGCAATTGCACACGCGTGTACGTGTATGTACGTGAGCCGTTTAGGAAAACGAGAGCTAGAAAATCGATGCCGAAGTAATTGCTTTGTGGATGTGTGAGAAGTCGAGTTTTTGTTTTTCATCGGTTATTGCCCATGCGTTATCTCCAATTATCCGAGGGATCGGATTGCAGCTTTTTATTGCATTTATAAGCGAGCTTCAATTGTTTCCCACAGTGTAATTAATGATCGCTTGTGGGAAAGGACCTTTTTGAGCAAACAGTTTTGAGCTTTTCTATTGGACGATTGTTAGACCAAATCTGTATTATTTTGATTAACGATGAATTTCAAACGATCAATGTTGTCATCGATCATGCAAATGACTGTTATTGCGATCCTTGCTGCGAGTTTTTATTCGTAACCACTTCGAAAGACAGTAAATATTTCAACTCTTGTATATTTATAGTAACGAAAATAAACCGAGGCATATCGTGTGCATGTGTGCACATATATACACGCTGCTGAAAGGTGCGATGCCGCTTCCGGTCGAAAGATCGCTATGGATAAGCAAGAGGCGCGCGCTCCGGGTGTAATGGCATTCGTTGATTCATAAATCAGCATAAGTCCGAGCCGTACAGTGGAGATTATTGGCCGGATAAAATTTGTCCGACTTGGAGCGAGGGCAGGTGTTGGATGACACTCAGAGGTGGATATCTCCTTCTGACTAATTTGGATATACGTATTGTTTGTCGGATTTGCATTTTTCTTGATTTCGGTTTCGATTGCATTGTGCGATAATTTCAAGTTGATAAAATTAACTTTGTGTTTCGACATATCGAATATATCTATTTGGCATTTGCAATAAAACAAAATATTATAGGTATAATAGTGGCAATGTGTGGCGTTTAGTTGTTAAGTTTCATTTTGAACTAGCTGGGTTTTCGAGTCCTATTGTGATCTGGCTGTTCCTCAAACTGACTGGTTCTTCCTCCAAGACCTCGATATTCTTATTACAATTACATTTTTTTAAACTACTTTTGATGATTACAAATTAAATTTCAAGACCGATATCTTCTCGCCAAGACCAAGACCATATTTTTCATGAATATCGCCACATTATCTCATGACTTCCTTCAGTAAATTGGAAACCCCCTTAATTGAATTTCGCCCTCTAAACCTTCTAATAATAAGAACTTAGAACACTTGAACCTCCAACGTAGATCTTTTTCTAAAAACAATAAATTAAGACCACTAAAATGAACAAAGACTGAAGTGTAGACCCTATAATTAATCTTAAGATTAAATAATTTAACATAAAACCTCTCGGAAGATTGAAATATTAAATTTACACAACATTATCCGCGTATATAATCAATAACACTCTCAACCATCAAACATAAAACTGTTACTCAAACGTGCCTCAAGCATATCTATCGCGTGTGGCTCTTACCAGTTCTCCATACATCAAGCCGTATTATAGCTTGGAATTCCCTAAATCCCAATGTCACCACCTTCAGGCCTGAAGAAATGGCGCTGCACAGTCACGCTCGGCAGAAAATTATGACGTATAGCCAGGCTGGCGAGCGCCTTTTCAAGGCACAGCCAGACACCACATTATGCATATACCGTGACGAATATGTATAAGAGGGATATATCCTCGTGTAAATCGCGTCGTATACCTCGGAGCTGCTAAGATAACGCGTGAGTTTGTACGCGTATAAATAGGTGGATATTTTCACGGTAATAAGTGGACATTAGCACGAAAGCACTTAGGGTGTATTTGGAGGGGCTTGGAAAATGTGTCATCGATAGGGATTTCGTTGCCTTGGAAAATCTAGATATGCGCAGTAGGTGAGAAATGTTCGATGTCTATATATATAAACGTACACCTAAAAATCGTTTTATTTTCTTATTGAACAATGTGTATGTATATACAGTATTGAAATAATTTTGAACCTAAGGCAGTGGAAACGCAGAGCGTAAAATTATCGGAAAGAACCTTATGGGAGCGGAAGTTCATACTTATTCACTAAGCATTAAAAGGACGACTGTCGAGCATATAATGTACGAATACATTAAACCAACCTGAGTCAACTGCATAGGCGATTAATCGTCCACAATAATAACAACAGCAGTTACCAACGAGTCTCGGTGCGGCGAATAAATTATCTGACTCTCTCTCTCTCTCTCTCTCACTCTATTTGTATATTTTTATTGCAGCGCCACGTGAACGTCGTATTGCACTTGTGGGATACAGTTCTTGTGTAGACTGTGACTCGATACACCCTGAGAAGTCGAATCGGTAATGACTTCCGCCCTTTTTCGGCACGCGTAACATTTTCACATTTTTGTTTGGAAGCAATTGGCGGTAAAGGTATATACTAATTTTCGTTAATCGATAGAATCACTTAATGCTGACTCGGAGGAAATATTTCGTGCACGTACTTAGTAACGATTCTTTATTACATTTTTTTTTATAAAAGCAGTTGAGGCTTTAGGTCCATTAATTAGCTGATAAATCCAGCGTTTATTACAACGAATTCATTTTTCGCATTCAACGATCTAATTGAAAACACATGAAATTTCAACTAAATCCTACAATCGCATACACTCCCACAAGAACACGCATATACATAGACAGCTCTCGAATATTTGACAGGGCGAAAAATCGACCTACTCCAAGCCCTTCTCTCGTTCAAGCAGCAGTGTAACAAGCAACAAAAAAGCAGTGTATAGGGGGCTCGCGAAGCTTATTACGCGAGGGCGCATAATTCCCATGAAGTCCCGTCATCCTCCTCCTCATCTCTCTCTCTCTCTCTCTCTCTCTCTCTCTCTCTACATATGCACGGGTAGCAGCGGCTCGTTCGCGCGAGGTAAACAAGCCGTGAAATTACCTTTTAAATATTAGATTATGATTAAATGTGTACCTACGCTTGGCTCGACTAAACGTTCGCCTGCCACCCTCCTACAGCACATACATACACACACAACACTACTGGGCGAGGTTACTCTACTCCCAGTTCGCTTGGCTATCGTTGGTATCAATCGCAGCTCTGGCCATCAGATAATTCGCTGCTCATAGAACGCTGAGGGTTGCTTTTTTCGAGATGATACGAGGGTGGCCTGTCGTTACATCTATATACATATATAGGTGTACGTTATACGGTGATAGAGCTATGCGGAAGTGCAGGACCACCGGGTTCAACGGATGCACTGTCTCGAGAGGAGATGGGGGTGCATTTTACAAAGGGTATGCATGTGGAGTATTGATTTCAATAGATTTATTTATTGTATTGCTATTAAATTACTGCGTTAATTTGAAGAATGTAGATACTTCATTTAAACAATAACTACGAATTTATTACAATCAAACATTTATGTCCAAAATTGAATCTTATTTGTTTATACCAATCAACTACATTTTCTTTTCAGCGTATAATTTGAAAAATCGAACCACATTTTCTACACACACGATACAGCGAAATTCGATTGATTTAATCCATCGCACATTTTACAAACCATAAACAAATTAACCTCAAAACACATAAAGTGTTCCATAATCCGTTACGGATCGACAATAATCAGCCGTAACCAGTAAACGCACTAAGGTACGAAGATTACCTTCCAGAGTCCATATAGCCACAGCAGGTGCTTATTTCCGGTGGTGGGCGTATGGTCACCTCATGAATATTCAAGATTTCAACCTCCCACACCATACGCATCGCCTTCGGCCACTGTCCACTACTCGAGTGTCTTTTCTCTCTCTCTCTCTCTCTCTCTCTCTCTCTCTCTCATTCTCTTCGCTTTTATTTTTATTCTTACTTTCTTCTGCATTGCTCACTTCTGGAGATTGATACGTCTGATTGTAGTAGTGCAGCTTACATATATTTATTTATTTATTTATTAAGGGGGTGTATATAAACATCTACTCAGTTGGTAAAAGTTAAGTACGACACCCTCTTTACTAGTATGACGAATTGACATAATACATACAAAGGAAACTTAAACAATTTATTTGGATTAATTTATCTTTGTATAACTATAACAAAGTTTGCCTCGTCCATATTTCTTCTAAACTCATCTATGAATCTTGGAGGAAAAACCCCTAAGTTAAAAAAAAAATTAAAAAACCAGCCAATTCAGGTTATTGTACTTGCGGGTTCATATTACTGCGATAAGAATACAATTTTTTAAATATATCTATTGTTAAAAATTAAATGTTATACTCATCATATGGCGTATTATTAAAAAACCTAATTTTAACAATAGAACTACATCCAGAAATATATGTATGTGTGTATGTGTGTGTGTCTGTATTTTTTCGTTTGCGGAGAGTCGGAGAATAATGTATGGGAAAGCGAATGCAAATGAGCGCGTAATTACGCAATGCAAATAGGAACGAAGGAAGGGCCGACCTGTTGCGAGTGTGCGCATGTGTTTATGGGTAGACACGTAAAATTTCTGAAATATCGGCTCGTAAAGTCAAACTCGCTCCTCTACACTGTTGTCGGCAGTAATTTTTGCTTAAAAGATCTGCACAGGTGCGGCGCGTGGGTGACGGTTTAATTTTATTTTTTTTACTTATACGCGAAGGAGTACGCGTCAAATGAATGAAAAAAGAAAATTTGTTTATTGAAATAAAAAAAATGGATTAATGAAAATATTTATTTGAAGTAAAGAAACGATATTTTGGCTTTGAAAAATATGTTTTATTTGAAAGTAAAATACGTTACTAACTATCAACTGATGAAAAAGTACTTGGAATTTCGAATGTCAAATGGAAATTAAAAAAAAAGTAGTTTTACCATAAAAAATTGTTGATAATTGTTAGAAAACACCTTAGAAAAATAAAGTGTAATATACGATTCGAAAAAGCACTCTATAGCTGTAAATATAACGATCTAAGCTGGAGAGCAAGTTGCCTCGAAGTAACGGTTTCACCAACGCGCGCGAGGCGAGTCGAGCAATTAATCATCGACTTGAGGAGAGTGACTACCTAATGACTTTAGCAATTAACCTTGCAACGGTTCAGTCGGTATCGGGCCTCGAACCTCAAAAAATATAAATTATTCAGAAAATCACATTTAAAATATTATCAAACTGTGCATTGTACTTTAGGAAACACACTGAAAAACGACGCTGTATTTAAGAAAATTTATTTTTGAAAAAAATTCACTTTTGATAGGAAAGAACGCTTATATAATTTATAAATAAAATACACAAAATGAAAAACTTGGAAAACTGACAAAATTATATTCAATCCCTAGAAAATATAGGTCCACCAATAAATTGATTTTGTAAATCCAAATTGTAAACGTAATAGAAAATAAAAAAAATATTATCTTACGTATATTAAATTCTTATGCCATTATAGCTGCAACGAACAATAGTTGTAAATACAGCATTATCGAATCAAATGTATCTTTACAATTTTATGACAATGTAAAATCCAACAGTCACTAATGCCCTCTAGGGGATGTGACATTAAATAAATAAATTAATAGAAAGAAGATTTACATCTATAGACATTTAATTGAAAAAATTAGTATTAATATATATTCAACCAATAATTAACTGAAAATATTCATACTATACAAATTTCATTTAGATATACATTACCTGAAATACAACATAGATTTGTTCATTCAAATAGACATTTTCCTAAATCTACATCCAAAGAAATAGTTTTTTTAAAGTCAAGCAAATTTTTCTTTTCAGTGTATAACACAAGAATAAAAAGTATATCGCTGCGAAGAAAAAATCCGTACCGAATTCATCGCGGAGAAAAAAACACACTTATTCCAGTCTTGTTCAAATATTCAAACGGTATACACGGCTCTCTTCAAGGAAGAAATAGAAATACGCGCTGAACGATTATTTTTCGGACGATCGAGTCTTAATGCCACAGCGAAGGGGGAAAAAAGCCGAGAGCTCACCATAATAAAAGGTGAGCGTTTTCCATATATATATATATACACACATAGACTACATATACACCTTCGTAATAAATCGCAAGGAGATTATATTTTCCTTCTCGCTTGAAGATTTTCGAAGAGCCAAAATCGCTTTTTCATCCGACAAGGATTGGAATTTCACCTTGTAATGTATTTCTGTTAATTCATTCCGTTGAGCGCGTTATATTAAAAAAAATTGACGTTTACGAAAATAGCATGGGATTTTCACCGTGACTCCCTCGCATTCTTCGTCAATCGCGCGAAAATACCACGCCAATCCACGCTTCGACTCTCCCTCCCAGGGGAATCCCAGAGACAGAGTGTAAAACGAAGTCGAGCGAGGGGTTGTTGCCACTACAAAGCCGAGCAATACACTCGTCGCGCCTACCCCTGTTACTCGGAATGGGGGGCTCTTACCTTAATCGACGACTGTCGGATGATGATTTGGTCTTAAATAAACTTTGGCGATTCGCGCGCGAATTCGTTTTGGAAACGGTCACTTGTCGGTTCTTTTTTTACATTAGGGATGCTTTAGGAGGGAGAGAGAGAGTGTGGGGCTTTTGTTGAGCTTGGATTTTTATTTGGATTGAGCTTGACGGGAAAATTTGCTTCGATTATGAGGTTGATAGAATGATTTATTGCTGTCTTGGCAGGGGTAACGTTCATTTTCATTTATAATTTTTTTTCCGAGCTCCTAATTTATAGTAAGTCCCTCCCATCGATACTGCCTTTCGAACGGAATTGTTATAAATATATATTTAAAATTTTGAAATTAGGAATTTGCATTTCAAGGTGCATTGTGTGTATCGTCCCCTTAACGTGGTCAATAATAAAAGTCAACCAAGAATGGCAAACAGACTAACCCGTGTTTTGATCGGTTACTATAAAAAAGGGAATAACAAATTTTGAAACACCATAATCCTTCGAATAATACACAAATTAGAATTAAAAAATTAAGCAAAAGTACCTTCTCGCGTAATAATCAAGAAAATCCTAGAATAGAGGCAGAGAATTTAAGGCAGAAACCTATACACATCTCCTTCGCTAGCGAGTCGCGGCTGGCATCTGCCACCCCCGACTCTCTTTCTCTTCGTCATCTTACCTTCCCCAAAGAGCTGCTGCTGCTACGCCCGGGAGCGAGTGGCTCGGACGGCTCAATGGGTTTCCTTCGAAACGGCTGTTCTCTCTCTCCCTCTTTATACCGCGCCCTCGGCTTTCATACAAGATTAAATAGGATATTACGCATTAAACGTCGTGATTCGAGTGCCAGCGTTGCGCTACTGGTCGTAGATTACGAGGGCGGCTTGGACAAGTTGACGAGGTTTTTGTGGCCGCGCGAATTCTTGCGCCTTTTGTGGTGACAAGGCTCTATATATATATATGTATACTTACGCTGTATAAGTCTAGTGTATGAAAGGGCCTGCGTCGTCGCGGTCACTTGGACACACCGACTTTTCTCAACGTGATGGAGTTCGTACTGGATTTTTCATTAGCAGAAGATTCGCGCGCACGCGACAGAATATGGTCTGATGTACCCTTTTCAGCGAGATTCAAGGGGATATGCGCGGAGCTGTTACAGGAAACTGATGGGTTTTTTAATTTTTAGGTATTATTGTTTTATATTGATCAAGTCCAATATTATGGTCGACAATAACTGTGAAGTATTTACTCATTGACATTTGTGTTATTATTAAAAGGCTAGATTTGAAAGATCAAATTGTATCCTATACGTACATTGAGAAAAATTCATCGCAGAATTAAATACCCCATGATCAGTTGACAGCCAAGTATTGTTATTTTGATAATCTTTGTTAAATGAACTTTTAGTGGAACTGATGTCAAAAGAACAAATCTGCCGTTAGTTTTTTAATCAAACGTCAGCGATCACACTTTTTTGGTTACTTTTAAATCAACTGTAGTTATGTTCAAATAATAGCTATCTAAAACAGGTTTTCACGAGGTTTTATTGAAATTAATGTTAGCTCAATACCAATTCTTAATTGTTAAATCAATACTCTCCAAACCAGCTGCTTCTTTTCATTTGATCTTAATTCCCTATTTAGAAGTAGCAAATACTAAGTTTTATTCTCATTGACGTAAAATGCAAAATTATTAAATTTAAAGTGACCTTGTTTGCAGAACAGCACTCGATTTAAATACGACAAATCCAAGCTTAATGTCTGCGATCCCAATCGCACCTTTACCTCGTAAGTTGTTGAATCCCTTACCCAATATCTCCAGCAAGAAATATACTGTCTACATCCTCAACAAGCGCACGACACTCAATCATACACACACCAACACATACGTCACGTCTACTCCGATGAAATAAGACTATACAAGCGAAGGAGTATCGCAAAACCGTATGGCCAGCGCCGCTGTGTTTTCGCCTCCACCTTATTCTTCTTCTTCTTCGTCTCTTTCGAAATACAATGCATCGCGCAAGCAGCTGCATACGGCTCGCGCGCACCTTCGTGAATTCCATTTGAATATAAATTCGAGCACGTGGCAGCCGGGAGCTGTACGAAAAATCTCACCGGCCACGTGGCCGGATGTTGAGTATCGCGACCAGCGACGGAGTATACGACGTGCTTGTATGGAGAAACTCGAGGAATTGGGTGTTGGAATCGAGGGGATGCGGGAGTCATTTGTCGAGAGGGATGTACCGATAATTTAAGGTTCAGCCGGGGTGATTGACGTTGACCTTAATTCCCGTTGCTTTCGTTAAGTAATAGTAGACCTAGCCTTTGAATTCTTTTTTATTTTTTTCTGATTTGTGGTTTATGAAGACACCATGAAAGTTGTCCGCGGAGTAAATGAAAAGGCTCTACGAGTTAAATTAAAAAATTATTATGCAATAAGACCAGAAATTCGAGTTGTCATTCTGTGCATGAGTAATATGATTTTGATTGTTGTCAACAAATTAAATTATTTACACGAAAAATTTACCAACCGCTGGACAACCGTTTTGCAGTTGATCTACTCGTGACCTTTGTCATTTTAACAATATTGTAGAAGTCCAACCTGTTCAAATATTTTTGGAAGAACCACCAGTAGTCAGTTCAAGTACAGTTCCAGAATTATACGGTTATACATGAAAATATACTTTAATTTGAAATCCAAGAACCAGTCAACTGGATGCTTCGCCAAATCTTATTGTGAATTATATACGCTACACGAATCTTTCCGTTCAAAGCAACGCATCAAAATAAGAGGATTTAAAAAAATGTCCTGGTAACGTTTAAAGGTTGAATAGCTGTCTGCCTTTATAAAATAAGAGCCAGTCAATTAAAAAATATAACAATTCACAGCTCGCAATTCGAAATTAAAATAATTAGCCGCACCTATATACATAATCCAGGCAAGTTGCCGAGTGTCCGCGCTGTTTGTCTTACTTCTCCGTGTATAGTCTCGCGGCAAAAGAGCGTCACTCGTCCAACAGTAGGCGGCACAAAGTCAGCGAAGCTTGGAAAACACGCGCTCGGAGAAGAACCTACTCACGTACTCTCGTGTATATGAAGAAACAAAGCGAAGTAGTAGTTATACAGCAATGTAGCCAGCAGCGGCTGCGACACATACATAAAACATGCAAATAAGAAGGCGCTCGACGTCTCCGAGGGATTCCGTGTTTTATTACGAGCGAGAAAGAAGAAGCGACGAGTAGTGAGGCTAGGAAATAGTAAAAAAAAGAAAGGATACACGAAGAATGCCACGTCCCAGACGTTCTGTCGTTGCTCTCTTAAGTTCTCCGCCTGCATCGGTCTTTGCCCTTTTTCATGCTCTCTTTGCACACCGCTACTACTCCACCTATACCTTCTAACTTCTTCTTCCTCTTCTGCGTCTTCTTCTTCTTCTTCTTCTTCTTCTTCTTCCTCTCTCTAGAACTGTATGGCTGCAGACGTGTTCTTGCGCCTTGCTATACCGAGACGTGTGCACATTCCGTTTTGCTTTATTCGGACTCTGATGTGTGTATGTATGTACGTTGTTCGCGTTGTTGCTTGATCTTTTGCGCTTTTGTCGGGAGGTATGCTCGACTATTATGCAGCCAAGAGGGGGCTTCATTTCTTAGAGCCGGAAGTATCGATAGACGCCGGATTTTGGCTTTGTTTGGCTTTAAAATTAAATTCTTTTCTATTCCTCTGAGGTTTCGATCTCCACCTCAGAAGTGAAGGAGGAGATGGTAAGTGTTGGTAGGTGATTCGGTTACGAGTTATTTCTAGTACATTGAGGTATGACGTTTATTTTTTCAGTCAAGGTCGCGAATATTGTGTTAATAGGGATATTAGAAAAAAAATCCAATGCCCGGTGGCAACTAACCATTACTGAACATTTCACTAATTTCGTTACATCAAAGGGTGTTCGTTTTATTTACTTTTTGAAGCGATTCAATTTTTATAGGAATGCTCTTTTACTATACTAAAATCTAAAAATACACATTTACTGCTACATTTGAAGATTACAATTGTTCAAGTATGAATGAATAATTGCATTACAAATGGGTTTGGTCAGTTACGCAAGATAAATGAAGGTATTGCCCTTGTCACTTTCACTTTATTAATCTGAAATCAGGAAATTACTATTTCTAAGCCAATTGGCTTAGAAAATATTCATTTATGAATCACCGATTATAAGGAATTTTCAGTTCTCTATGTTTTGAAAGGTATTTTTAACTCTCTTATTCTTGAATTTCATTTTAAATTGCCTGCTTCTTGAATATTAATCTGAAACGTCTGGTTGTCGAATTCTATTTCGAACTGTCTGTTTCTTCAAGATTTTGCTTGTCTTTTTTTAACCGTTTTTTTAACCGACATGTTTAGTGCTTCAACGGTAGATGCATTTTTAATTCATTTTTTATAAACAGAAAATTCTTGATTTCAAAATGGAAATTAAGTATAAGTATACAATTATTTGTATATCTATATATTGTAAGTAATTGAAATCCAACCCAAAGGTACATGAATTTTCATCCAACACTGCAAAAAATATCACTACGTGAAACGTATAGATTTTTTTAGCATCACTAATACAGGTTAACATTAAATTTCATGAAAATTTGCATCGCAGTACAGTAATGTATGTGCATTCCATTTTACGAACATTGTCATCGATTTCAACGTAGTACATGCTGATTAATCAACGCACCAGCCTGAAGTTTGCGTCACTCGCGTTTACTTCATCTCGAAGAGTGCAAGGTAATATTTTGAAAAAATGTACATATACCTCGGCAATCCACCTATTTGTAAACCATACACGTCATAAAATATATAGGAAACTTCAGCATAGAAAGTATCTTTAATCCGACATCTATCATTCTTATCATACATCGTATCCATAGTATAGATGCACGAAAAAAGAAACAAAAGCCAGTAGATCTCGATAGAAAAAACAATTACATTCTCAACTGTGTGAAGCACAAAGCCGATGAACATCTTCATGGATACTTCAGTTGATCCAAAGACACGCGAGGTGTATAAGAACCATCTTCTTCCACCCTTATTGGTTTTCTTATCGAATATATATCGCGCGCTATATGCGAAAATCATAGCTGAAGGGCGTCGTCGTCTCATACCCCTGAGGCTATTTACTACTCCGCCGACGATCCATTGATAAGCACGTCAAATCCGCCAGCGACACACACGTTCGAACGCGAGTCCCAATTTCGTAGTCGCTCGATTCAAGTGCTTCTTGCACGGAAGCTCGGTATTATCGGGGACTGCCATATTTCACTGTTCGCTATTATGCAGAGGGAACACAACGTTTCCGTGCGACTGTGGAAGTTCGAGAGATTTTTCGCGTTGTGGTGACTGTGTGTATTGAGTGAAGCGACTGTGATGCTTTTTACGTTTAGAGATGAAGTTTATCGTTCATTTTAGTGAAGAGAGTAGGTAATTTATTAAAATTCATTTATTGGCTTAAGGGGACAAGACACATTTAAGCATTTAAGCGATGCTACTTATAGTATACAAGATTTGTTTTTTTTCTAATTACCACTTTCGATACGAGGTTGGCTTTTTTTCTCTTTTTTGCAGGGAGACAGTGTGACGAGACAAAAAAACCGAGATTAAGTGAAGGGGTTACAGTGCATTCAGAATATATATGAAATTTAAAATAAATAATACAAATCTTTTAAGTATTACGTGCGATATTTACTTTACAATATAATGTTTCCACGCTTGTGCATATTCGTAATGTATATTTTTTTCTGGCGGAAGAAATGAACTTTTCAATTATCGATGATTATTACGGTGACAAGATAGCTTTATCGAGGCTAACTAAAATTAACAATTTTAATGGGTTTTATTAATTGACTAATTCTTTGTATATTATTTCATTTTGAAGTAATGTGAGCTTTGTGCATTCGTTGGTCACTTGTAGTAGGTTGTTGCCAACTCACTTTCCGTAAGATTCAAAGTGAATTGATTTATGCCAATTATAAGCTCTATTACTCCATATATTCACTTTGAATCTTGCCACTTGCGAATAAGCATCTCGTCAATGACACCCACTCGATATATACTCAAATTAGAAATTCAATTTTCACTTCCGTTATGGGCAATACTTACTTTACAGCAAAATGTCCAAATTTCATAACAGAATTTTAATTATATTATAATAAATTTTAATATGTAAATATTATTATATCCTCAGAAATTAACGAATACAAAAAAAAATTTTTGAAATCAATGAGTCCAAGATTTTCTCTTTCTGAAGTACAGCAGATTGAATTTCAAATTCATCATGACCCATAGATCACTTGTATCTCATTGTCTCGTTCAACTACTTCACACAATAACGTATTATAATCTATTCGTCAGTTTGTACATTCATTTTATCCAAACGGTTTATTGTGGTTGATCGATGTTCAATTTGCAAGCTGTGCGTTGAGCTTTTGCTTCGAAAAATTATTTCAAGGTTCTTGTATTATAACAAAGCTCCCGGTTATTGCACAAGCATTACAATCCAGTCAGGTAGACAATCATTAGGAAATTTGAAATTCTAATGTCTCGACTTCACATGACATTGGCCTTTTGCACTTCAAGCTATGTCGCATTTTTTCCTCATTTCAATTTCAAATCGAATGAATGATTTATGTCAAACTCAGTTTATAATTAATGAAGTCACAAATTGTATTTTTTTCAATCTTCTCATCGTGTAATTCCCATTTGATTTGCTAATTAAGCTTTTGTATTTTATATGTATACGGGACGCGATCACTTGTTCAATCTTTTAAATTTATAATAAACTAAATATCCTAGTAGGAATTGCAGAACTAAAATAGCAGACGAATACTGACTGCCAGTACTGATCCAAAGATAGTTCGGTTTTCGGATGACAAGAACGGGCCAGAGTTGTGATACTGATCTGGCTTAATGCTGGCCCAATGTTGGCATGACATCCGAACGAAAGTTTAGCTTTAAACTACATCAGCTCAATCTTATGCAGATGTTAGTTTAGTAACTTCTTAACAATAAATCAAGAGGAGTCTCTTGAATTATTCTTTCAAAAATAAAGATAATATAATATAATTATATATTATACTGGTTACACAGTACTGGTTTCACTCCAGTATTGGACCAGTAGCAGTTTACAGTGCTGTTGCCCGATTCAGTACTGGGCCATTGGTCAATTCTTGCTAGGGTATATTTCGATATAGAATACTGGCAACTGAGCAGTTTTTTCTTATGCGCGATTGTATAAAAAAAAAATTCGCCAACCCCGCAATTATGCATAAAGGCTGTTAAAAGCCGGCTGGCCGCTTCTAATGTTACACCATCTCTCCCGCGCCCTTTGCAGCTTCCGCTGCATCTCGAATCCGATATCCCGCTGCCGGAAGTCTCGCGTGCCATTTATGCCTCCCTTATAGGTGTATATATATGTATATGTATATACGTCTTGCACGCGCCTCCTGCGTCTTGAAGAACTGGCCCCTGAAACTATTGTGCTCGAGTGGCGCGTGCCTGCCTTACTCTTTTGCCGTAGAACAGTGTATATATATATATATATAGAGAGGTATATAATATGTACTTGTATATATAAGACGTTTTGTTTCTTGCGACGAATTGCAGGCTATCGTATTTCGTCGATCAGATGGAGATTTTTTTTCGTAGGCTATTTGCGGGGGTGAATATAATGTATTTTCGTAGATTTGGATGTATGTGGTTGACACTGAATACAATTTATTTTGTTTTAAGTTAGTATATGAGTGAAATGAAAAAATAGTTTACTTTACGTTTACAAGAAAATTTATTGAAAATATCCAATCGAAAATTTAATGTATAATTTGATTTGTTTGAAAAAACAACAAAATTAATTAAAAATAATACAATTAGACATCCTTTTCTTTTTTTTTTGTTATAAAAGTCGGGATATTGAAACTTCTTTATTAAGTCTAATTAAAAAAAATTATTAAATTTTGACTAACTATAGCAAATTTGTACTCAAATTTATTCATTTTATTCAACCTCCTTAAAGAATTTCCTAAACAATAAAAACGTCAGTGTAGAAAGAATCTCATAATACAAAGCCATAATGGGCCCTTTAAACACTTCTGCTATTCTATTGTAAATCGGTGAGGTAAAATTTACCTTCATAAAATAAAAAAATTTGGTTTTTCATCATATAAATAAATAATTTTTCTCATTTTTAATTTTGCATTACAAGTACTCATAACCTTCTCAAATCGCATAACAAGATAAACTTACAAATATATATATATACAAAAAATTGTCCTCGAAATGTCAGCCACCTTGTGTACATCAGGACGAGAGAAAGAACAAAGCAGCCTCGCGTGTATTCTAGAGAGAGAGAGAGAGAGAGAGAGAGAGGAGGAAAGTCTTCCATTGTTGACGCGTCCTTATTGTTCGTCGCTGGGGGGCGTGCGCTCCGTGCAGTAGCAGCAACAGTTCAACTTTGGTTGAACGTCTCTAAGTATACGCACGGCGTGTCGACTATACATGGCACATACGTGTGTGCACGCGTGGAATCTCTCCCCTACCCTATTTCACTGTGCGTATATACTTCATCTAACGATGGAATGAGCAAGAGAATTCTGGATTCGCAACCAAGTAATGTGAACATTGCATTTCCAAAATTTTTGCTAAATTGTGAAGCGAAAATAAAGTTTGTTACTGATGTTAATGTTGGTTTATTAATGATTAGAATTTTCTGTGTTGGTTCGATCTTATTTATGGTAAGTAGATCTGTCTCTCAGTGTGTCAAAGACTGTTTGTGTCAACTTTCAGCTGAATCGCCTTATTGATTTGGTTTATTTAAATCCTTGGTACATTTGAACCGACAAATTTTAAGCGGTAAATGCTAATGTGACAAACCTTTAAAATACTGAAATGAAAAAGAGCATTCATCGTAATAGTGGAATATGTAGTGCGTACATTTTTCTGAGTTCATTTCTGGTCAGAATAAGCCATTAAAAGAGGCCAGGAGAGTTTATTGTTATAATCTTCCTAACGGATATACTCAAATCTATTTCGTAAAATTCATTCTTCACCCAACGGTTAGCGAATTTCTGGTAAAATTTTACGTTGTCTGCACTGCGGCTCTACAATGAATTCTCGAACACAAGACTTTTTTCGCTTTCAATCTCAAACGGCAAATCCACCATCGATGTTAAACAAAACGTCGGAACGATTTAAACGCCGTGAATTGCGAGGTATAACCGTCTTCGCGTATAACGACCCCCTGGTGCTCACCGGTAATTGATTCCCTCATAAATACACATACACGTGTATATATCCACGTACACATAAAAGTGAAAAGCTGTCACGAGCGTTAATCGCGTCGACGTTGCGGATGCCTTTTAAGCGTCTAAACGAGCGACTCCCAGCTTCGTCGCTTCGACGTTACAATGCGAACGTTCGCGTGCTGCGTCGTTCCCGTAACCCGAGACTCGACGCTCGAATAATGGTAATAACACGTAACAATGATTGCACGAAATAATGAGCGTTGGGATATAAAAGTCAGGGAAAACAATCGAAGAGAACAGAGACTCCCTGGCGCCTTTTGTCGCGGCACGTATACATCGAGTTCTTTGCGTTTTAGGGAGAACGGTTTATGCGGCCTTCGTTTGCCTCGAGAAATTGGAGATCTCATCGTGTGGGTTGGTGTTGGGATGTTCGTTTTGAGTTAACGACTCTGTACGGATGTGTACGTTGTTTGGTATCGACCTTCGACTGCGCGTATACTTTCTATCGATTCGCATTTTTATTTATTTATTTTTATTTATTGATCGACGTTTAATTATTATTTCAAGTCCACCATATCTTTATTTTAAGTGCTCCAAATATCGCAATTCTCAATTTTCAATATCTGGAAAGATTTCAACAGTGTGAAGCAGTTGGCAAATTTACGGTGTAATTTATATCAGTATGGATACGATACGCTTTGCTTTGAACTTTAGTTTGCTCGTAGGCTGAAGCTAGTAAGAATGTGACCAAAAGTTGGCTAACTCTTGATCAAATTATGGTGTAATTTGTACCAAAGGGTTTGGAGAAAAAAATCATATCGATTTCAAATACAAGAAATTTACCGTCAGAAATCATGAATTCAAATTTCTTCAATGTTGATAATTTGTTTTTTTTTTCCTGAGTCGAAAATTTTATTCAAAATTAAAGCTGATTTTCGTTCCAGTGCAATGATTCAACGATTAAGTATATTTTGATTTAAAATTGCAAATTATACTCAAGATAGATTGAACTATTTACTAAATTTTTCATTCAATTATTTATTTAGAAAATAATAACCAGTCGGATTAGAATGAAAACCTTACCGTCACCTAACAGCATTATTATCGTAGTCAATCTGAAAGTTGTCGCGTGAAATTTCACTCTTCCGACTCCGAATGATTACACCTAATTGGAGATAGACTCTCAACTTTCTCTCTTCCGACATCGAACAGCATCGTTTGCTGCATACAGCCTCTAAAAAAAGCAGCAACGACCTCACGCTGTCAAAAATGAACGGTGTACAAGGCGTCGCCGTACGTGCCTCGCGTATGACACTTTTTTCCCATGAGCTACTCCAAGCGCGACTACAACTTACGTATATCTATACATATATATGCGAATAGGAGACTCAGCAAGGGGCGTGTAGCGGCGGAAAATAAAAATCGAGTGATAACGAGCTGTGCCCGTATGGGGAACCCCCGGCGACAAGGCGCAGCTGTGCAGAGCTTCGTTGCCCCCCGTGTGTGCGGCGGCAACGATCGCTCGGCTCGATTTGCGCGACTTTTATTGTGCGGTACTGGAACCGCCATGTCTGTGCAATGTGAATAAGGTTCGGTGGATCTATGCGCATTTGCAGGATGTGAGCTACTGCGATTTAGATGAGAGAAATGGGGGCTATTGGTGTAAGCGCTCTCAATATAGTTCGCTCTAATAGACTGAGAAACCATCTTTCTTTTTACTCTTGAATATGTAATATGGTAATTCCTGCTTATTTTTCAATAGAAAGTGTGTTATATAAATTCAGGTAACAATAGTCGTACATTAGTCAACTTCACTTTCGCGGATTTGTTTTTGATCGATAAAAGCAAATAAAACTAGTAACATCTACAGTAAAAGCGAAAATTAATAGAATAAAAAAAAAATGTAATAAAAGACACAACAAGTAAATATAAAGGGATAAGCAATTGAAGACTAAAGTATAATGGTGCACTCGGAACGTGCCATTTTGCAAATTTCCTATTGAGCCTCGCACACGCATGCATGCACGCACGTGTGCACTGATGTTCATGCTTGCTCATACGTGCGGTGGTTTCTCTCGCAGCGCCTTTGCAGTAGCCAAGTGTAAACAATTCTATTAGTTTGCTCCTGGCTTGCTTTATTCGAACTGCCTCTTGCGAATCTCATCTCGTACGCGTCGATTAACCGATGCCCGCGGTTACGACATTTTTTCCTCTTTTTATTTTCTATTGTATACTGCACTGATCGAAAAATTCGTTTATTGTAAAGTCAGTGAGGTAAAGGTTAATGAATGTCAATGTAATTTCGTATAACATTAATAGTTGAAGATTTGTATTGTTTACTATAGACAACATTTTCTTAAAATCAATGAAATATTCTTTTGGTTCAAGCGAACGAGGAGGTTTGTGTCAATGACTCATTCTATCAATATAGTTTTCACATTTGGTTGAAAGTGGATTTTAATTTGTAAATTAAGTATCCATTAATTGCGTTCAAAGCCCTTCATATGGTAAATATACATAAAATTAATCTGAATATACGCCGATAGAAAGTTTAACTTCATATAAAGCTATTTCGATGACTTTAATATGCACCAAATGCATATTACGTATTTTGAATAAGTAAGGCAACGCATTGAGGGTATACATTCAAGTAATAATTTTGTATTTTGAATTATTCTTTTATTGACACACGACAATAGTATAGCGAACCTCCCTAACTCACTTTTCACGCAACTGTGGGATGTTTAGCCACTTTTAGACTGACACAGTTAGAAATCGTGCATTATAACTAATTCATTTGCATTAAATGTCGTGCAGCATTTGAACGAAGAAACTTTAAGACCGATGATTATTTGCATCGATGTATACAGCTCGTGAAGAATGTTGTACAAGAGTTCAGCTTGTACCGATACATTTTCCCAACCGATTATAAAAGAGGAATTAGCCAAAGATTTCAGGTCGATGCACTTCGACGTGATGCCACTATTCGTTCGCAGCGACCAACACCCTTCTCCATACCATATTCCCCCTTAGGAAGAACACCGCAACCTATTCGATCGAAGCATCAGCCGAAAAAGAATCCCACAAAGAAGTCTTCTCTCTCGGTCTGCGATTAGCCACGAAAAACGACGATCCAAAATCGGCTTAAGCTCTGGAGCTCACCAAGAGGCAGAAGCTGCGTATACGTATTGTATATGTATCTCGTCGGCCGAGTTATCCACACGTATTGTCAACGCGGGGACTGCGGAGAGAAAAAGTCGCCGGCTGTCATACTCAGGCAGCTCCTTAACCCCCGAATGCTAATTATACGTCACCCGGCGCGCTTTTCCATGTCGACGAAAGTATGCGAGAGGGGCCGGAACAATCGAGGGTGAACCCTAATAGGTCAGATATATATATGCGGCTAGTGTGATATTCTCTGGATGTATGTGTTTTAGGGATGTTAGGGATGATGGCGTGTGTCTTCAAGCTGTTGGCGAAAGTGACTTTATTGCGCAAATTGTTATCTTTGGTTTCAATTTGTTATATTGCAATAACCGCTAAAGAGTACACCATAATATGGCCAATCAATGGTTAAACATTTAAACGTAAACAATGCTAACTAATCAAATTCAAACTTTACTGATTTTCTCGTCGAAAATTAACATTTTGCTTCGAAAAACTAAAAGAGCTCAGGCATAAAATGTGCGCTAACAGGACTCCGTTTCGCGTGAGCAGCAAACATCGATCACCAACCACATTCTGACCTCAAGTGGCGTGATAAGTATGTGTGAGTTTCGTTGGTTCATTTTTCTGGAACTCGATGACATTAATTTAACTTCCACACACTTTCTCTCGTCGAAATAACACCACGATTTGGACAATTTTTAGTCGTTATTGTTATTAGTATGGTTTTTAAAGTTGCATATTATAATTAAAAAAGAAATTAAAAAACAATAAATAAGTCCATTGTACGAGCATACTTGCTTATCAATAAAGTCAAATAGAATCGACAGACTTTGTTCTCGATGTCAAGAACTGGAGTTGTCGAATTAACGAAAGTCAATCTAACCTGACTGACTGGTCTTGTCGCGGTTCTTGAATTCGGAGTCAAAGCCAAGATGTAAAGCGCTTCAAGTTTGCTTAATTACTCTGAACTATCGGTAAAAGTGAAGAAATAGATGGAGATTGAACAATCAACGGAAAAGAAGAAAAGCAGAAGGAGGTGATAATTTAAACGACTTCCTTTTATAAGAAAGTGGAGCGGCGAGATTTTTATGTCTTATCCTGAAATGCGTTTAACCAGGACACGCTATTAAAATTAAAATAATTTCGTACTCACTGCGTCAGTGTTACGCAAAAAAAAAACACATATGAGTGATAAACGTAGAAGAGAACAGTAAAAACTAAACAGTAAAGACGAAATAAAATGCAAAATTTTAAATGTATGTTTACATTTCACGACAAAAGAATCGGGAGCAAACGTAGAATCATCGCAGTCGTTGGAGGAAAAGAAAGGGCCCGGTAATTAACGGCTCGACAGAACGGCCAGAGTAAATTTGCAAAGCCATTTCAAGTTTCCTCCGTCGAGCTCGCGCCCCTGTACCTTCGACTTTTCTTCGAGTTCACGTTACGCCGGATAATAGTTGGCCGAGCTTGATTGGATCCGGCGGACCATACGTAACGACGTTGGTAAACTTTGCACACTTAGCGCCTTCCGTCTTTGCTCCCGTCTCGCCATGAAACTTCGATTATTCCCGCGTGGAAGCTTCAAGTGCACAATCTGCTGTTATGCAGCAGGTTCAATCGTCGTGTGATGTGAGCATATATGTGTATACGCTCGAGTATAAGCATGTTTATTCGGTACAATAGCTGTTTGCGATCCACCTAATGACGTCAAGATTCGACTTTTAAACTATCTCGCATTCTTATTTTATTCCAGTAGTCCTCGTCTGTCGCTAGGAAACGTCCCTTTGAAAATGACATTACCAATTCGCAAGCATCAGACACTCATCGCAGTCTAGAAAAAATCAAACAACAGTTAGCCGCAGCTCATTGAGTAAAAAAAAACAAAATGGTCTGTGGTGTCTCCTTGTCAACCATGTCTCATCGCGTCGTCGCAGATTGAAATAAATTGATGAAATTGGCATGCCAGCCAGCCAGTCTCTCCCTGCGGCTCACCACCGTCGCGTTCGTTAACTGGCTGTAACAATGTATTAGTCCTCCCCACTACTAGTCCCCCTCCAACAGCCCCTTGGCAACGCCCCGTCAACTCCGAACTCGACGAATAGCCGCGCTATCCCTTCCAGATGCTCTACCCCACCACAATGATCGATCGAATGTTCGCCGATGGTGGGGGTAACTCTCTCCGCTCGTCCTTTTTGCAGCGAAGTCTCGCTTGATCTTTCGAAATAGAGCTCTGCTGCAGTGAACGCCGCGCGTGTGTACGAGCTGTCTTCTCTCTCTCGGTGCTGCGTGTGTTGGTCTTTTTTTCTGCGAGGGGTCGCGCAAGTGCAGCTGCTTAACTAGAGAGAACGGACACATTCAAATGCGGTGGACAATGGTGTGTTACGACTACTGCTTTACTTCGCGGGTATAGTGCATGCGTTTGTGTTGTGATAAGTTTCGAGGGGGGGGGGGGTTGATTTTGTGGTTTTATGCTTCTCGATTATGTCGTACTACAAGACATTTCTTCTATTTTTTTCAAGTGTTTAATTTTCTACTTGTAGACTGTTGTATTATATACTTTCTTCCGCACATAACTTTCTTTATGTTAGTATACTAAAACATGCATGATATATTCAACATACTTGTAAAATAAACTGTTTTTACTATATCTTTCTACCTTTTCTTTCATCAAAATATCAGTACTGTGTAGTTAGTTTTATTTTTTTTTTTTAATTTCAAAATGTAATCTACATCATTGGCAAGTATACTTTCAATGATCAGCGCCATAGTAAAAAAAATGAAAATCCCTAACTTTTCAACTGTACCATACGCCCCCAACGCCCATTCCCATTGACACAGCGTTTACAATACTGCTCCAATCTTCTTCAGAGACCAGGAAATCTCAAACGCAACGTCTCAATGTGTAATCCCTTCCGTAACAATGTTAATCCCTCGTTTTCTACTTCGATCCTCACAAAAAATCAATCCTCTATTGAACGAAATCGGCGTGTCTTGGCTAATCTTCGACGAGTTATATAATCGAAAGGAACAAACGTAATCGTACATGTTTTATTCTTTTGCCGACTTGGTGCACACGCATACTGCTGCAGTGATTCTATACTCGTTCTTTTCTTCCATGCGACGCCTGCTGTGCTTCGCAATTGTCGGGGCGCTCTGCACGCTTTATCCTAGCTTTCTTTCTTTTCATGCTTCTTATTCTTACGAGATCTTTGTACTTCTTATTCTGGTCATTCCTTTGTGTATCGGTGGCAATTAACCGCGATAATTATGCACGAGTTGTTGCGTGGACAAAGGAAACTGTGAACGGAACGTATTTTAATTAAACAAGTAAAGTTATGTTATCCAGAATTTGCGTATAAATATGATACGAGGCAATGATGAAGAGACATAAATACGCAGACAGCCAGCGCGTATTCCCTGATGATTAGGGTTGGTTTTGACCCCCGGGACAAGTCACGTATACGGGGTGGGCGGGGCTCGGTTGTCGCGCACGCAAAACCGCGCAGTCGATATGCTTGTAAGCGACGTTAACTCGGGGATACTGTCAGACCTGATTTTTCATCCTAATTTATGGCACTAAAAGTGAGGGAAGCAGTATAGTCATTGACTTTTGAATAATATTGTGATTTTTTTAGTACATTTACATACAATTACATTTCACGTAGTCGAATTAAATTCAATGTTCACGAGAAAAACTGCAATTGCGAATCATGTGTAACAAAGTTAACGAGTGGATTCGATAATTGTACACTTCTATTCGTCCAATGTATTCGCTCGGTACTCCGCAAGTATACATATATATGCGCACATAAAGAGGCCAAAAGGAGACCAACTGTATAATCATTGACGTTTTTCTGCTTAGGCGCAGTTTAAATCACGAGGACAGGAAGAGATTAAATTACGCGTGAACATATGCCACTTGAACGCTCGTTCTACATGGTCGCGTATGTATCTCTATTGTATCGCGCGTCTGCGCGCGTGTGATAAATGCGAATGGAAAAGTGACGCTAAAAATAGAAGAGTCGAGTTGTAACACTGTTTTCTTAATAAAATGATAGATTTACAGCTGTGGAGCGTCGATCTCGTACGACACTAACGCGACTAGAAAGATCATACAAGGGTATCCCACTTGAAAATATTGCTAGGAAATATGTTGAGTTGAACATGTTGATAATATATTATGTAAATATACTGCCCATAAACATAAATTTTCAAGAGCTGATTATTAATTTTAGTCTAAGCATTTTTTTGCCAATAGTATTTGCTGTGACACTTTCCTAACAATAAAACAATAAAGACCCGTATGCACAAATTGATGATATGTATTGTCCACATATGTTGCTGTACAACAATTTATTTAACATTAAGGAACATTTCATCACAGAGAGATCAAAACAGTTGTTATCTTTCAAAAAGGATTCAAAATAATAAACAAAGATTTAAGACCAGCATCGAGAATGAGAGCTCAGTGTTGATCAGTACACTGAAGAACAAATTAAACTATTTTTTATCTAATACTAAATGAAACTTTGTTTTATAATTGCAAAATAACGAAAATATCATTATTGAAGTAAGAGACAGTGGTGAAAGTCCCCAACATACTTACAAGATGCTCGCGCACTTTCTATCAACACGTTGATACTGTAATAATATTTTTGCGAGAGTATACAAACATATATGTATACATAATACACATATATAAAATAATAGAAAAGAAGCGACAAATAATAAGGAGGCTGTAAGCCATTTTCAAGCCTCTCTCGCGAAGAGATAAAAAGCTGCGTTTTGTATAGTTCCATGAGATGCGGGAAGAAAAGACCAGCCGTCGTGACTTTTCTTCAGTGGTCCGCGTGTGAGTATTTCATGACCCGCCATCCAATTCCGGTCGTCATTCCAAGTTCAAATATAACGCCATTCCGCGGAGCAAACATTTCCTCGAGTCGTCGTCGAGTCTGACAGTGCAAACGTCACGGTATATATAGTAATACAGGAAGATGGGGTGGTAGAGAGAGGCCTAGAGGGAGAGGAGAAAGTCTTTTGCTTCGACAGACGTCGTATATATCTGTGCTGACCATTTTGCATCTCATTCAGACAGGACTATTATCTTTCGTGGCTTTTCAAGCTTTATAAATGTAATGCGAGACGGAAGTTATTTGCGATGAGACAAACTTTTATTAAGTAATGAGGGTATAGGATTAAATATTAATCTGGTGGTCCTTGGGTTATACTCTGTTAACTTCTGTTACGATTTTATCTTTTTGTTAAATAACGGAGAGAAAAGTAGTTAGTGGCTCGAAAAGGGGGATCTTTACAAATCCGGCGAGGTGAATACGATACAGTGAGCAACAGTGAGTCCTAACATATTTTGTAGACTATGATATAAGAGAAATTCACTTTTTAAAATACTAAATCTAGAAAATATAGATTTAGTTGCATTTTATTTGAATTGCTGAAATGGAATGTTAACTGTTCGTTTCTCCGTCAATCAGGATTCATTTCTGATTGTGTATAGTAACGTTATTTATGATATTAAAAAAATATATTTGGAATAAGTCCTTATGTACCGTTTTATAAACAACAATACGGGCTTATTTCTGAAAACTTAGGCAAACGATCGTTTTGGAATTCGTACAGCATCATGTTTCTGTACGCGAATCTCGTAAGATTCTAAATATTCATCATTTACAGATTGGCGAACGTTATTATTAACTAACTCATCCTTCAGTATATGATTTCTGTTCGTAAAAATTATACGTACAGCAACGTTTAAGAGAAGAAAAGAAAGTCATATGGTTGTGAACCCCCATGATTTTGACATTTTTTCCCCGTCGATTCGAGTGCCAATGAAGCATATGGAATTTTAGGGCCGCATGTGTTGCACTATCTCCAATTGTAAGTAACATGTGGGTTCCGCACTCGACGTAAACGTTCCTATTTGGCTAAGAATGACGCTTCAGTACTGTCGATGGTCATCGAACGAAGTCTACTTTCGACGCGAGTATTTTAAGTGCATTAATTGCGCTTGCGCGCAATTGTTTTGAAAGACGCGTCGCCAAGTTGTGTAAGTATGACTAATTGATGAGACAGCTATGGAAAAAAGGTTATTAAACGCGAGCGCGGGCTCGACATGCAAATCTATTCATCCGCAGCTGGTCGCGAGGGTGTTTTGACTCGTTTCCTTTTTTCCCCCCCGCGTATACTTTATTCAGCTCGCATATGCGAAAGAGCTCTACAAGCGCGCATCGTTTATCATCATGAATAAGAGACAAGAGATTCATATTAGTTGGCTAACGATTGGTTTCTGCTTACCTTGTTTCAGATTGACGCTATGCAACCGTTCTCATCGAGCCAGACGATGGCGACGGAGACCCCGTCGAGTCTACCTCCGGACAGGATGAGTTCGACGGCGCCGACATCGCGCAACCTCACCTTCTCGATTGCCAAGATTATGGAACCAGATAAGAGGCTCACCGAGTCCAATAGCCAGCCTCAATCCTCTGCGTCGAACAGTAATCCTAGCAGTAGTAATACCTCGTCTTCAGCTGCAACGACGATTCTCCAGCAGCAACAAGCCGCAGCTGCATCGAGTCTTTCGCTGAGTTACTCGGCTCACCTCGAGTCCGCCTTCAAGAAGTATGTGCCGACTTTCAGGCATCACCACAATCTTCTGCAGTATTACCCTCTACTGCATTATCACTCAAATCCACTACTGAGGTCCTTTCCGGCCGCTCCGCCAGCGACCGCAAGCTCTGCGACTCCCACTACAGCGCATCAGAGCAGGAGCATCTCACCAGTACCCAATCACCAGGAATCCTCGAGGTTATCTCTATCGTCGAGTTCACCGGAGGAGCCCAGTTTGAGGGAGAAGAAATCTAGCTCCTCGACAGTCAGAGAGTCTTCGTCCTCGTCGTCGTCCGCCGCCGGAGCCGGACAACCCGGCAAACAGAAAAGCTTCACCTGCTCGGAGTGCGGCAAGGTCTTCAACGCCCACTACAACCTAACGAGACACATGCCCGTTCACACAGGCGCCAGACCCTTCGTATGCAAAATTTGCGGCAAAGGATTCAGACAGGCGAGCACCTTGTGCAGGCATAAGATCATACACACGGCCGAGAAGCCCCACAAGTGCCAGACCTGTGGCAAAGCCTTCAACCGCAGTTCAACTCTCAATACCCACACGCGTATCCACGCCAATTACAAACCTTTCGTTTGCGAGTTCTGCGGCAAGGGATTCCACCAAAAAGGCAACTACAAGAATCACAAGCTCACTCATAGTGGCGAAAAAGCTTACAAGTGCAATATCTGCAACAAAGCTTTCCATCAGATCTACAACCTGACATTCCACATGCACACGCACAACGACAAGAAACCCTTCAGTTGCAAAATCTGTGGCAAAGGATTCTGCCGCAACTTTGACCTGAAGAAACATATGCGCAAACTCCACGACTCAGGCTCACCCATACCAATGTCTAGTAGTGGTCTTTCAAGCTCCAGTCAGTCTCAACAATCCGGCTATTCACCGGTTCATCATCCGACGGGTCATGCCTTCGTCAGTCCGTTTCTCTTACCGCCGCCTACAGCCGCCTCCAACAGCTATCTCAGCAAAATGTTGTGACAGGAAAACGTCCATGGATTCGCGAGGCGAAACATTCTCGCGCCACCGGGATGTAACTATTCCGCCGACCTGGGCACCCTCGTGCAATCGTCCAAGTGACCGATCTCGCGACGATGCCGATAACGACGATGACGACAGCTTATCGACAACCAACTACCTCATTTGTCCTGGACTGCAGCTCTATGAGTAGTGGATTGTTTTGTGAGACGTATACTTGTGATATATGTGGGCAAGTTATATAGCAGTTAGCCGTCGGATAGTTTGTTTGTGCGCAATATCTAGAATTGAAACGCGACTGTCCGATGGCAGATGCTGCCGTTTGGGCAATATCAGCTTTCATTTATTCTAAATGGAATATTGTTCATCATCTAAAAAAAGAATGTATACCCGCTGCGTATATATATATATATGTATAAATGCACGCGACTTGTATAAACAGCAACACGTCGATTCCGTGTGCCTGTCTTATCGTGAAATTCTAGACTACAATTCTAATTTCGTATTAAGTTTAGATATATAATACATAGCTAATATCAATCGACGAAACGAGCAGCCACTGTGTTAAATAAATCATAAACTTGTAAATAATTGTACATATAGATATTATAGGTCTTAGGTATATATATACAGAAGTATAACACGATATAGTGCGTCTATTCGAAAAATCGAAGACATGGTCGAATTAGGATTTCGTATACGTGACTCTTGTAAATTCAACGAAATAATTAGCATCGATAATGCAGCTATTGGTATATAACAAATACATATATATGTTATTGAAAATATTCAAATGTGCATTAGTATACTTAATTCAGTATACTTTAGGTAGTAGTCGATTTAATTTCGTGTTCTGTACGATGCTGCATTGTCGACGTGTTTCTTCACTTTTTGGAACGTTTCAAACTTTTTGCAAGTATATCGACAGTGATAAACAACACTTAAGAACTCTATTATCAAATCATTCCATAACCAAGATGAAAAATCTCGAAATAAGCATATACGACATTTATTACGATTGGTCTCCTCTATACCACACATCCGTATATCTCACGATTATCCTCAATGATAAACAAAAATACAGTTACATTATATAAGAGAAACTTGTATAAATTGGTGTGATAGTAGCTATAAGCAAGCGTTAGGTAATTAATTAAAAAAAAAAACAATCAGATGAACGTACATCGGCCATATGATTAATAATTTACCATTAAATTGTAAAGTGACAATTTGGTGAAGTGAGCACAGGTTTGCAATATCGAGGTACTCCGTCATAAAATGGGATAAGCTTTATGAACAAGACCATGTTTGTATATCGACTTAGTCACATTGTTGATGAGAAAAAATGACGTAACATGTTTAAATTCTAATTGATATCCATATGTACTAGGGTGACACGTTTTGCATCATCTTTAAAACATCTGAAGATGTTTGTAACAAAAAATTTTATATCATTATTATTATTAGAAATAAGCTAAACTTTTGTACTTGAAAGTGTATTAAAAACATTATTTACTAAGACCAAAAGTCCTAAAATACAATTAAATGATCCAAAATGACAGAAATAATCTCAAATGAGCTTTGAATATTGAAAATCCATCAAGCCAGTAGTTGTCGTTATCATGTATTGGTCTTATTAAAAAAGAAAAAAAGGTTAGTTTTCTAATAATATTAAATTTAAAAGATTAAGTGTAAACTCCTCGTAACTCCAAAAGCCGACGTTTTCGACAAAATTTTCACCTTTTATCATCTTTAAATACTGACTTTGTTCCTCAACGGTACATTAATCATTTGTTCAGTATGTATTAAAAAAAGATTGTGAAGATAAATACAGAAAAAAGTGTCTAATTTGAATGCCACCATCTATTGCTTACCCAATGCTGTTTTTTATTTAAAAATTGAAAGCTTGCGTGATAATCTTAGAAATGTTTTAATAAACAAAAAAGAAATGATGCGATTGTTAATTTGTTTAATGCAAAACGTATCAACCTTATATATACATATACACAGACATATATATATACATATGTATAAGCAAATGCGAATTATTGTATGCAAGCAAGAAGTACAGGTGCGTCGGAAAAACTCAAAAGTGAGCCCTTATCAGGATCCATCTCTCTATAAGAATTGCGTTAATGAAATAGTTTAGTCGAAAATCGGCGACACTCATAAACCCGAAAAAATAAAAAAAAAATTACTTTACTATGTAAGCAAATTTCGATCACAATTATGCAAGATAACAATGGAAAAAGATAAGTAATGATTGTAGATAATTTCGATGTAGAGTAGAGAAGCAAACGAAATACGCATATGTGTATGTATGTGTTTCCCACTGTAAATAATTAAGTCAAACCAATGCAATAAACTCATAAACACGTAAAACTGATATCGAAATATATTGTGCACTGATTTATTTATTTTTGCCTTTTGGATTTCCCGAAAATGTTAAATATATCCCGATTTTTCAAACAGTAGTGTAGATGTAGGAGAGTCAGAGGTCGGCTGCAGTTTAAACAGTGTGATATATTTTTAAGATTCAAATATGAAAAAATGTTATTTCTATGTTATTTTGAGATGTCGAATAATTACCTCACTAGAAATTGGTTAACTGTTGGTTAACCTTATAGAGCTATTGGTAAAAGTATGACATATGGCATATATATTTTAAGATGTAGATAATTTAATTAGTTTGAAAGCTAATATTCGGTATTTTAAAGTGATATCATTTGATCTTTGAATCTTAAAAATCCATCAAACATTTAAAGCTGTAGCCTACGCCAAGGCTAAAATTTAATAAAACTATACCTTTATACTAACAATGTTTTTAACATCAGAATTACCAGCTATCTAAATATATTTATTTCTACTTTTAATTTTTTTATTTCAATTGCTTATTCAAAAGTCATAAAATCATTTCGGAAAACAAATTACTACAAGCAACGAGAATTTCAAATTGAAATGGACGACCAGTTGTGATGGTTGGTCACATAAATCTACTGTTAATATATTTTCAAGAAAAAAAGTTTATCTTCTTAACAACTTTACATTGATTGTTACAACCATTCAAAGTAACGGATGGAATGACTATAAATCCCAAGACGCATTTCGAAAAAATGAACTTCCAACAAGCACAACGACGTCAAATTCGATCATATCAACCGCTAACAATCTCCAGCTCAGTTGCAACGGCGTAATCGACAACGTCAGCAGCATCGCTCTAACAATCTCTCCGTCTCTCTCTCTCTCTCTTTCTCTCTCTCTCTCTCTCACTCACTCCTCTCCGAACCATAGCTCACCTGCCTCGATTATCATTATCGGCTCAAGTTTCTCCCCGATCCATAGTCAGATTGGATCTTTGATCGCCTACTACTCGCGATCTCCAGCAGCGCGTCGATGACTGTAAAATTGCGACGAGAGCACAGAGAGCCTTACAAGACTTGAAAAATGAACTCGAGGTTCTTTCTCGCGTTCTTGGCTTGAGCAAAACTCACTAGAATAAGGTTGAGCTCGATTAATGAGATCGGTATAGCAACGAGACGAGGTCGAGTGATTAGCGAAGATAGGACGTGACTCAGATGGCTTGGGATGATAGAAGGTGTTATATAGATGAGCGCAAGCTCTGATGTATCTAGGAAATCTGCTGGCGTGGAGTATATAGCAGCGGTAGCAGTACTTCATCCATTAGAGCATGTTGCTGCCCTTCCTCTCGATCAGCCACTGCGTGAAGCTCCTTGTGGCGTTGATTTACATCCATTAGGGAGACCTGTATAGCGTATGCGTGGCTGATCATGTCGACGATAGTATTGCTTCTCTGACGGATATATGTTCAGAATTTTGTTGCTTTGTTGGCTGATCTCGAACCGCGCCTGTTTAGTTGAATTTGAAAACAATATTTTCGCTTTAAAAATATTGATGAGAAAGTAAAATTATTTTGTGTAATGCATACAAAGTAGACGTGTAAAATATAAAACTTGTGATCGTTTTTAGAATTTGTTATTTCCTCCTTGAAGGAAGAAAATATTCGCTCGACATAAAGGTAGTATTTTGGCTTAAAAAATTACTGCTTTCAGATAAAAGTTTGTTCGAAAACATTAGATAGATAATTGTTTGAAAATTAAAAATGCATTTATTTACATGTAATTTATGATTTTTTAGTCTTTTATTCTTTTAAAAACCATTAATTTTAATTAATAATCAAAAAATATCACTTAAATATAGAAATAGTGTATTTCAACAATTATCTACTATTAATATTTAAATAACAAATTTGTATTTAAATAATTAGTTATTATTTCCTAGGAATCGTTAGATTATATTCAAGTAAATCTTTTCCTATGACAAACAAAACAAATATTTTCTGTAGTTAAACAAAATTTTGTATTCACTCAATTAAAATTCAACAAATAACTACTTTTTGAAGTATATAAACAGCAATGCATTTCGTCGTGCAGTTCTCAGCAGCACTTAAAACTCCCAAAATTCTTAAAGCACCTATATACACACGCTTGTAGTATACGTATACAGAAAACGCTCGACTAACAAAAAGTTCACATTTCGGAGCTAACAATGCCTTTAGCGCGATATTTAATAGGAATTATCCAGGAGGCGGTACAATTAGCTGGGGATTATCAACACCTGGGACTCGAGACGTCATGCTGCTAAGGAGTCGCTCTTCACATCGTCTTCTCACTCGAAAACTTTGCCGGTGAGTAAGAGAGATGAAATAGAGAGAGAGAGAGAGAGAGAGAGAGAGAGAGAGAGAGATGAAGAAAGGAGACACTCGACGAAGCGTGTGAATGCCGTTGAGTCGCTAGAGCGCAATTCCGGTTCACCAAATTTTCTGGAGGGACTACCCGCACGAAAGTATATTACTGTAGTTAAAATTTTACCAAGGAAGTGTGCAAACTGTTGCAAGTACTACTGCAACAACATATTCAAGAAATGCTTGAACTAAAGTTAATAATCAGCTCTTGAATATATGTTGGGTTCAACAATATGTGTCTGAAGAATACAATCGATATCGTGACTTGAATGTGATTGATAAATAATATATATATATATATAATAGGCAAGTAAATCACGATCGCTTGCTGATGGTATGGTTAATACCATGTGTCAACGCACATTCTTAGAACTAAAACTTGCTTCTCGCAATGCAAAAAACTAGAGCCACATTATTTGATTTAAGCCAGAAGGTCACTATCTCGATTGAATCTTAATTCATAACTTGCCATCACAATCGTTTCATCAATCAATCATCAAATCATGCTGATGATTATTAAATCAAACAGTTTTAGTCATTTTATTAATTTGCAATTATTCAAGACCAGGACAATGTTGTCTGTGCACACCGTATCGTCTTGGTGTCCTGAAGCCCTAACTACTACCAAAGTATATATAAACTTCTTCCCGCAAAATATATAATACGTACAGACTATTATTACACAAATCCGAGTAATAACATGCAATAAGAGTAACGTTATTTCATCACAATATCATCAACCCCTCGCTAAGTCTCGTTGAAACCAAGGACAATACAGCGCCGGCATCACAACATCATTAAAATCAACCTAGCGTAAAGCTCAAAGTATCCAATATATATGTACAGCTACTGGAAACTCATATTAATAGGCCATCCCTGTGATATTAATCTACGCACGTATACCGCCCGCTAAACAGTGTGAAGCTTGTGAAGAGGGTAAATGAAGAGGTGTTGAACCGTATATACACTATAGTAGGTATAAGCCTTCCATCGACGGCGAGGATAATTTACAGAGCGTTCACTCATTAGTTACGGGTTTTAACCAATTATACACAACCGAGGGTGGACGACGGGATTATTTCGCGCAGAGCTTCTATTAATATATGTACGCAGGCCGAGCTGGAGACACGAATTTCACGTGCATCTTCGCTTCTTTCTGATACTTACATAAGCTGTCGATAATGTCAAATCGCATGAAATACTATTTTTTATTTTTTATTTTCATTCGACGTTTTTAGGTTTTATATTTGTTTATATCGTCAAATGGGATATAAGCTGCTTGTATAATACACATACGTCGAGTAAATATAAAAATAATCGAAATTGGGAAATGCAGCGAAAATTAAAAAATTTAACTCGTTTCAATTTTGATAATGTCATCGTCGGTTAAAGGAAACTTTTAATTTGATATTCATTGACAAATTTATTTATTACCGAAGTTCTTATTTTACCCATAAAAACTTTTTATTTTATTCAATCCAAAGAAATTATTTCTTTAGATTACCTTTCGAAATACAAACCTGAATCTATTCATTATATTTATTAAGATGTGAATCTTCAGTAAGTAATATTTTACTGAATAAATTTTAAAAAATTATTCAATTATTTACAAGTACATTTTTCTGAAAATATTTTTTTTTTCAAAAGTTCTATCTGCATCACCCATTCTTTTCTATATACCCGAGAAAAAATTCTATACCCGTGCAAGAATGCAATAATTTTCCTCCGATTAAAACACCTCAGTTCCATTATTATTAAAAAAAGATTAGTTAGCTCCAAATGAAATAAAAATATATATATATCCATGTCAATGAAAGCGAAAAAACGAAATTGTTCATTTCCAACGCCCGCAAGAACGAAAAAAAATTGAAGACACGACGAAACCAAGGCCTTCATCCAACCCAGTAGCATCGGCACCCCTGAACACTCTGAGCTCAAAGAAAAGCCGAAGCGCCGCCTCGTGTTGCAGGGTGATCGCGCCTGAAAGAGTGAAAATCAGCGTACACATTGCTCGCGAGCTTCCGCTTCTCTTTCTCTCTCTCACGCCTTCCGACAAAAGCCATCGGGGGGTGCGAGCGAGCGCGGAACGACGACAAAGTTTTTCGCCGAGGTGACGACGCGGAATCAGCGAACGCCTGACCGACGAGGCTTTGTCGCGAGTATCCCCCGGTCTCTAACGGAGAATCGGAGGTGTATAAGTATATAATATTAGGATGGAATCCTCGAAGGCGTCGAGCCGTAACTAATGGGACGACGGTGTATATATGATATACAATGATTGAATGAAAAGCAAGAGAGAGAGAGAGAGAGAGAGAGAGAGAGAGAGTATTGTCAATACGCTGCTACTGTGAGAAGAGACACCTGATGTACCGTAATTAACGGTTGCTCTTTGTTCGATAAATCTATATAACGTATTCTAGTCGAGATTCGAATGGACTAGAGCTGTGAATTTCACTAACGAGGTGAAATTTTCTATGATTATTATATCACATTTGTATTACGAGGACTTTTGAACAACAGTGAGAAATGGTTGGTTATATATTTAAGGGACAAGACACCTTTAACTGGGCTAACTGAAATTATAAACTTTAATGTGAGTTGTACCTTTAATTTGTTTAAGTCGTTTAGTTGATCACGTGAGGTAGAAATCTCACTTTCCGTAAGATTCGATGTGAATTAATGGGCCTATCGAGATGAAAGGTGGCAGGATCGACAGGATTCAGTCTTGATGTACATCTGATGTTAATATAATTTGTGAGTATAAGTAAATTAACAACTGATAATACATTTTTTTTCATTTAATCCTTAATTATAATAATATTGTTGGCACTCACATTCTATCATAGCAACTATTATTTGTTGGAGAACCAAATAAGTTTCCTTACAGACTTACATCCAGCACACATTTCGCGTAAGTTTTGTTTGATCATTTCTTTTGGCAACTCCGTCTATCATGGAATATAATCAAAGAGGGGTTTGTCCAGCCACACTGTGAAGGCCTTAAGCAGCTGAACTCAGCTGTCTAAAAATGTAAAAGTGCTTAAAAAATGTAAGTGCGCATGCAAATGAAAATGAAAATCATGTCTAATGCGAACCTGTAAATAAAGTTAGGTTTGAATAAATAATAATTAGTTAATTGATCATTTAAATTGAAGTATTGAATGTTATTAATACGTACGTTTCTTAATTTTGTTGAGTGCACAGAAGTAAATAATGATTTATTTCGTCAACAACTATTAAGTTTTTATATTGTCTAAAATAATCTACTGATTCATTCATAAATAATAATTAAATAGAAAAGTCTGCATCGATAAAAATCGAAGAAAACAGTAATATACACAATATACACAAAAGGTAAAAAAAGACAGATTGAAAGACGTACCAAGTGTCAAAGCGAGGAAAATCCTCTTTTTCGCACAAGTAACTATTATTATGGATATACCTGGGTTTCTTTCCGCATAGCCGCTCGAGTGTGAATCCTCGAAACCCGAGGTAACGAGGAGCGACGTCGTTGAGCCGATATGTCGCGTAATGACGTCCTCACCGTCAAGAGACAGATATTTGCGTCTCGCAGCGGCTCCTCGATAAATCTCGCTTGGCACGTTCTGCGGAGCTACTCAGCCCTCATTACCAGTTTATGCTCCACGCGCAATATGTACATATTGTACGTATACAACGATAACGATAGTCACTCCAATTCCTACGTCTGCCGAGATTTCTTATTTATATATTTTTTTTCGAGAGAGGGCGTAGTTTATTTTTAAAATCAATGTTTATCCGAAAGAAAATGTGGATAATTGTCTCGGTTCCTGACGCCACTGATAAATCGCGTCGATTGCGGTCGTTTAGACGAGGGTATCAAGCTGTTCTTCACTCGGTCGTTGAAGCTACTGTGCGCGCTGTGTGGGAAGGGATGGCCAGTTTCAGGGAATGACCCGATGGACTTAAGCTCGCGAATCGCAATGATAAAATAAGCCAATGGTTCGATCACGTAGTTTTAACCCTTAGATTACTGGCAATAATATTTTTTCTAAAGAAATAATATTCGAGCTGTATTGCCAATATGCTTAAAATATTTGTTTAAAATATATTGACAATAATTATGTTATTAATAGGATGATAATTGTTCTTCCTCGTGCATCGTTGATTCATTCTTAGCTTCTCGCTACTTGCTCTTCTATGTCGTTTCGATGTGTCTTCGTTGGGTCACTCTTTTTCTTCTCTGTCCTGTCAGACATCAGACATTTTTATACCGTTAAAAGGTATGTCTAATTGTGTGAGCGGTGATTAATAAATTTCGAAAAGTATGATTTCGCTGATTTAAGAATGATTGGTACATTTACATATTTACACCTATCTGGAACTGTTTACATCTATCACAATTAGACAATACCTTTGTTCATTATAGACAACATAACCATACAAATGACAAAAGCAGCTGGTGAATGAATCATCCTTTGACTCAGCTTTTCTCCATATCTATATACGTAACATACATACATCCTTCAGCGCAATTCACGATATCGATTTTCGCGCTTGCATCTCATGGCGATTCGCCCTCATACTAGCGCAGTACATTCACACAAACACACAGACTGCAGCTCTTGTGTTAATTATCCGACGAAAGTGGACTGAGCGCATGTCTGCAACTTGCAGGCGATCGAAAGCGTCTCATGCACACAGTACACCAGTCTCTCACTGCAGGTCATAAACACTTGGAAGTGTGACTATACCATCGTACATCAAAGGCCAGTTTTCTCCCTCGCCCTGTGGCGCAACTTTGTGACTCTCTCTCGCACCGGTTTGTTTGTCGCTTTGTTTGATTTTGCATTCACGGAGATAGCTTTCACTTACGCGCCGCGGACCAAGATTAAACAGATTCGGAAATGTGTCTCTTTTCACCCCCACTTTATATACCTTGTATTCTACAACCCTCTTCACGTATATGTATTTGTATATATATATATATGTGTGTGTGTGTGTGTGTGTATATAAAGCTGTGGATGCGAGTATGTTTGGAAAAAAGGATGAAGGCTTTGATTCTAGAGAGCTTTGTACGAGGCTTGCTTAGACGGGTTATCACGCCGACGGTGTTATATACTCTAACGCGTTAACTCTAACGCCTGTGCGCTATACTTTATTTTTAGTTCTCGCGCCCAATTCCTCGGAGACGCACGTGTTCTCGAGACCTCAGAGTTTGGGGACAGGACAGGAGTGCGTCTATGATGTTGCTGATCATCGAATTCTCTGTGATGAATTATTCGACGTACTGTGTGCTTCACTTTAGTTGTTCGTGAAAATATCTAGTGTAGTTAGTAAGCGGTGTCAAGGGATTTCACATTGTAGTGTTATAATTGAAAAGATTGGCCTCGACGATGATGATAGCGATACAACTCCTTGGAGGTGTAGCGTTTGTTCAAGGTTCTTGCGATGCATCTACCCGTGTCAGGTGTGGAGATGAGGTGTGGAGGTGACTGCAGTTTATTATGAACTGACCATACGACAATGAGTACTTTAGTTTAATGCTGATCCGTTTACTGTGTTTATTTTGGTAAATTTATATATATGTATGAGTGAATTCACGATATACAGGAAACAATTCGGTATACCTGGAAATAGAAAATTTTTTTGCTGGTTCCTGCATTTCCCTGGAAAACGAGCCATTCAGACATGAGTTTAACTCGACACTTTTTATGGCCAAAAATGTAACGATTTTTTATTAAAATTTGATTTCAAGGTACAATCAAAGACCACAGATATAAAAAATATTGTTCATATTATATACGCATATAATGAAGCATTTAAGTTTAATAATAGAAAATATAGCATATTTTCTTAATTTTTTCTTGAAACACTCGTAACTACTCTCTTGAACGGGCGTTTTAAAGCCTTTTTGGAATCGAAGGGATTTTTTTCTACTTTCCTTGCAAATAAATCAATTACTATGAAATCGTCTTATGACTGACTTACTTCTCGCATATTAATTTACTTAAACGCCTATAACTTTTAACTTAATTAATATTTTTTGACCATTCTTTTTTTAAATGACAGCTGAATATTTTATCTTTCATTTCATATATACTAAGTATTAAAACGTATTATTTATTTATCTGAATGTGCACTTTCAAAGGGAAATAGACAACCAAATAACGAAATTTAATTGTAAAATATATCAAATTATCAGTTAAAAAAATAAACTACGTAAGTATTAGAAAGAACAGTGAAATTTTTTTAAAACATTGTGACATAAACTATAATAATTTATTTCAAAGTAAAAATGTGAAATTGAAAATAAATCATATGTATCATTTTGATCGAAATAATTTAATTTGTTTAAAAAATAAAAACAACAAAGGCAGTTTCTTTTATTCTGAGTCTCTTACAATTCGATAGCCCAAAGTTAATCAATCTGACTCCAGAATTAAGAAAAAATCATACCTCTGCAAAAGATGATAACATCGAAAATTCATACATCCAAAGTTCAATGAGGAAATAGGTATAAATCCCGCCCCTCAATATCCAAACACATAGGTACATCGAAATTCCTCAGAAATGTTCCTACCACCCAAACAATAAGATCAACATCATCACCAGTATGCTTATAGCCACCTGCACACATTGAGCTAAACTAGCCATTAAAAATTACCGAAACCACAACAAAACCGTTGTAGAACAGCTCCTTCATCTTTCATTGAGCGACGCCGCCGAGTGAAAAGCCGAAAAGACCTTCTTACACATGTCACGCTCGCGCACAGTAGTAGCTTCCATTTCACATATTCTCCTCGATCTCTCTCTTTTTCTCTCTTTCTCTCACTCTATACATGCCTATATAGCTATGCCTATATACATATGTACATCCGACATCCACAACAGAGGAAAAAAAGGACCGGGAAAATCCTGCGGTCGCGCACACCATTCAAGTGATCCAACGACCGGCGCTTTGTGCAGGCGCGCGTACATCCATGGGGTCCTTTCTAAAGGAAGTAGTTTGAGGAAGCCGCGGAAAAATCGGTAATGATTCGCGTAGGCTAATCTGCTTGTTTGGACGCATTGCGCAACGCATTTGTTATATATCGATGTTCCTTCGAAAGATGGGTTCTTTCAATTTTTTTTTCTTGGATACATTGTGTTAGAGAGGGATACGAGGGGAGGCGGAGCAATCGAGAGAGTCAGAGATTTCCGATTATGGGGGCGGAGGACGTCGGGCTTTGTAAATTCCGATGCTGTTATTTTCGAATTATACTTCTATGAGACTTTGATCTATACAATGCTGTTGTTTATGTTTGTGCACTTTAGCCGTGAGTATAATCTGATTTAATGATTGCTTTGAGAGTTCACAGTGTATTTTTTTGATTTTCTTTTTTCCGTTTTATCAAAAAATAGGCAATTTTTCAAAATTATATATTTTGTATATTAACAGCTAATCGATTGATTTTTCTATTAAGAATAATTGTAATTCTCGAATAGAATAATACAATTAATTTGAATAATAATTGACAGAATGGCGACATTTACACAATTTGAAGGACTGTTTTTGTTGTTAAAAATAAAATATTACATGTATCGATATCAAAATAGACTTTTGTATAGATGAAATATTCTTATGAATGTTAAAAAAAAACAAATATGATGCGTTGAAAATTGTGTGAGTTATTACTTTCAAAGAGATGGTTTTCACAATTATATAATCATTATGAATTTCTGTTTGTGTTTTTAAGACAATAGTCTACATACTGAAGGCTATCAAATTATGTCAAAAAATTTCAATTTTTTGAATCGAAAATATCAGAAGGTTAAGACCTTTAGTCATATATTTATATCTAAAAATTACTGCAAGAACTATGGAAAAAAATATATTGTACTGTCCAAAATGAAAAAAGTTATAAGTGATGGTAACAACATATACCAAATGAATTACAAAGTTTAATTTCGGACCAAAAAACATATTAAAAATAAACGAAAAAAATTTCCTAGTTACAGGGTAACATATTTATTTAGATACAAGTTAAAACCATAAAAAACTTTGCCAATAAACAGGTTAGAAAAATTAAAATTGAATTAAAAAAATATAGATTTGAGATCCAGTACCAGCCTGCCAGCAGAATCTACTTACGTGATTAAATGAAATATATATTTATTAAAAAAAGTGTCATATATTGAGTCTTTTCAAAATACTCCAAAACTACCGTCAAAACCATCTCAGAAGAAAAAGAAACTCAGCAAGGTGTCGAGAGCGTACCTTTTCGAAAAATCTTCGCAACAAATTCCTCAACGTATAATTTTCAAGAGTAGAGCAGTAGTAGCCTGTCGAACAATCCTTTTTCCAAAGGCTCGTTTATTTTTCCAAGCAAACGAGCTCCCGACTGCGCGAGCGCGCGCCAAAATCTTAATACGACCCCCTCGAGATGGTGAAAAAGGAGTAAGAAAATTGAAAAGCCGAGTTCTCGCGCGTCTTAAGCTCAATTAAAGCAAGAGCTCAGGTATAGAAATAACGGAAGAAACGAAGAAGATATATCCGGTAGTGACGCTAAAAGGAGCCGACGTCCTGCAGGCAAGATGCACCAAGGGGATTAAAGACCCGCCGAAGGCAACAATGTGCCGCCGCGCGGACACTACAAAGCGCACCCTCAGATTATGACCAATAAATTGGCCCTCGCTTCATTTCACTAATTCCCATAATAATCTAATAGATTACGATTATCTGTTTAGTGCGGTTCGTTTGACGCTGCCGACGCGCTACTGTGCACCGTTATATACATATAGCTATAGGTACATATATATGTATAGGTGTATGCATGTAGAGTATGGGCATTATTGTGGGATATCCCTAGTAGGAATTGCCGGTACTGGAATAGCGGACCAGATCTCGTTCGGTATCGGAATGATAAGAACGGGCCAGAGTTGCAAAACTGTAGTGGCCCAATGCTGGCGTGCCAGATTCGAGACAACGTTAAAACTTCGTAAAGGTTGCAAATTGAGCAGTGAATGCGAGTGTTATCTACTCTGCCTAGGTATATTTCAGCGTACTCTACCACCACAAAGGTAGATTACTCCGCCGGTGGAACTGCCCCATGTCGCTGACCTGTGGGCAGAACTCAGCAAGCACACTTCTCATCAACCTTTTTGGACCTTAATGCGCAACATTCGTGCAAAAGTGAGGCGAGATATTATTATTTAATGATTTTGAAATAATAAAAATTAAAAGGATAGACTAAATTTTAAGTTTTAGTTTAATTTATGGTTCACCACACCAATCCATTCCAGCATGTATATGGCGCTGCAACCTTAGATCACGACGGAAGTCAGAGAAGTGCGTCACAGCTATCTTCTTTCGGTAACCGGTAATAGTGCCTTCGATACTATGGCCGTTGGAGTTCCACCAATTTGCTTTTTTGGAAACCCCAATGTCGAGATGTGCGAGTAAAATCATTTTCTGTATAACGTTGTTATATTTACTGGATACAAATTCAAATTTACCGGATTGCATAAAAAAACTTTTCGAAAATCCACATGCAATTTTTATTTGAAATTCCGTAAATATTTTTGTATTAAAAACAAATTAGTATTACAATTAATATTTTGACTAAGTTTTTTTTATTCTAACAATTATTTCGTTCAGTGTTGTTCGCCATTGGATAATGAGTTAAAAATGTCGATACCAATATATAAGCGTCGATAAAATTTCTTTATTCATCAAACTTCATCAGAAGAAATAAATCTGCCCAAGGAGACAAAGGAATTCTTCTCGTCGCCCTCGATAAGCTAGAAGTCCTGACGAAAATAATAAATCACACGAAGAAAATATCTCCTCTTCCTCTTCGATCCACTTCCTATCGAATCGCAATCGAATTATCTGTCTCTCTTTCTCTCTCTCTCTCTCTCTCTCGTTCCTTTTCCTTATTTCCACTACCCCTCAATGTCGTCCGATCCCGTAAGAGGTTAATTAAAGGGACACGTTGTGCGAAATCTGTGACGCGCTCGATTGACGACAATAAATCCTACCCTCTTCTTTATAGCGCACGCGTCGATTTTGCAGTGTGCGATTATGTTTTCGACAAAAGGGAGTGAGATAAAGCTCTTTATGCCGTACGAATTTACAGGGGTCGATTTTAATTCATAATAGATATAGTTGGGGTTGAAAAATCTGCGTGAAAAGGTATTTAGCGAATTCTGAGACTGATTGGTGGTTTTGATTTCTTGTAGTACTTCGACATTTTTTAAATATGAATTTTAATTTTATAAAGTAAAATATTTATTGTATAATATTGATAACAGCTTTATAAATATACGCTGAAGAGGTTGAATACAAAGAAAATTTTCATTTCAAATGGTTGATAAATTTTTTAATCCATATTTATCTATGGTTTGATATTGTGCCAACCTATATAATACACACACTGAAAAGAGAATCCAATTAGCACAGCTGAATTTCTCGTTGAATTTATTCTTGCATAATCACGTCAATAAACTTCATTTGAAATTAAATCAAAAGCAAATCTATTGATTCATAAACCCAGATATTGAATCAATAGAATGTTACTTTTCGTTTATACTTTGGTTTATACTTTGGTTCGTCCATAAAAGGTTACATTGATTTTTCATTGGTCTATTATTTCCCCTATGGAAGTTTAGTTAAACTTCATTTCCTAAATAGTTGCGGTAACCGTGTCCGACATCCAATAACTGATGTTTTAAATAAATGGTTGACCTGGTGGATCAAATCTTCCTTTTCATTGAATTTTCACAGCATTCTCTCCTTTTGTCAATTTTGTCAATTTGTGCGAACGCTGTATTTATTTAAAAATTTGTTTCTGCTTCAATAAATATTAAATTTACATTTACAAATATTACAAATAGTACATGAACATACCACCATATATCCAAAGACAATTACTGAAATATACACCACACATTAAAAACTTCTCCCACTCATTTGCATATGCGCATCGCAAGCAGCTCTCTCCTTTGCTGAGGAATGAAAGCAAGGATTTGTGACAATGCGACGTTTTCCCCAGCTCGGCATGTAGCGTAGAAATTCAAAATAATGAAAGTCTGTCGCTGAATTTCTTTTCTCTCTGTTTTTTTTCTGTCATACACGCGTAGCAAATGGTCGCCGAGCGATGAAAACCACAAAACGAAGAAAAAGCTCTGCTGCCTTAACTGTCGCGCAAGCATTTGCAAGCGGGTACAAAGACAAATGGCAGAGGCTACGATAGAAATATATACATATACATGCGGTAGCGTTGCAAAATGTATTTTATGCAAATTTTACAATACAGCAACCCTGGTAAGAAATGCTGGTACTGGAGCAACGGGATTAAATTGATTTTATACTGACAATTAATATTCTGACCGGTTCTTATCATTGCCATACAAAACCAATGCTGTACCAGTACTAGCTCGTTATTCCCGTATCGGCAATTATTACCTAGACAATGTTTATAATTTACTGAAGAGATGCAATTGTATTTTCAAGTAATATGGACTTAGAGTACACAATACATATCATGACAAAGCTTAAGTTTTACAATTAAAAAGGATTCAAACGTCGTAAATACGTTCATTTCATTTTTAAACTTTGGTCTATTATAATTTAAGTTGATTTTTTCTCCAGTAATTTTAATAAAGAATTTACATGATGCTTTGCACAAATTTGAATACTCGCCAACTTTTAATTGGCACCTCAATCGTCCAACATATATATATATCTCGCCACACCCTAATTACGTGATTTTCCAATGCAACGCCTGGTTCTTCATAAACTACGAGTCCCCATAATTTAAAAAATTGAGTTCGCCTTCACAATCATTTCTTCAAAAAAAAAAAATGACTTTTACTATACAGAGGAGTATTTTTAATTAACAATGAATTTCACTCTCTGCACCCTGTCACAACAAATCTCTACACGATACTGATAATAACAACAACAGCAGCAGTGGCTCCAGAATCGACCACGCATTGCAGCAGAATTAAAAAAGTCGCGTAAATCCTCGCGTCACCACAGTAGTAGCCTTGTAATCCTCCCATACGAGCTTATAATATAAATCTATAGAAACACACAGCGAGAGACACGTGCGTGACGTGGGTGGACAGGTTGGCGTCAACTCTCTCGCAGTGGGGGTGTGTTACGTGGCCCCGTCGGGGCGAAACGCTTAGCGAGATTGCAGACGACAATACGCGCGGACAATGCGCGGTTGTGCGTGACACGCCTGCGCCTGTCGCGCTTGGAAATCTCGCCAATTCTCACCCGCCGACGACACACCCCCTTTCAATCCTCTTTCACTCTATGGTGTATATATGTACATATATATATCTATCTAACTCACCCCTACTCTCGTTTTTTAGCTTCTTCCACTGCTTCTTCTTTTTATTTCTCTTTTTCTCTTTTACCCCCGCGTGCAGCTTCCCTCATTTTTTGCAAGCCGAGCATTGTTGGACTACTGGCGCTTTTCTTTGCTGCCGCTTCTTCTTCGTCATTGTCACTTTAGCGCTGGATGACTCTCGCGACTGTTGCTGCTACCGCTGCTGCTACTGCGGTTATTTTTTTCAATGCGAGAGAACCACGCCTCGCTGCCGCTTTTGAATATTCCCGCGCGCTCGTTAGCGAAGCGCCTTTTCTTTCTGGTTTCACTCGTTTTTTTTTTTTTTTTTTTTTTAAGAGAGAAAGAGCGAGGAAGTTGCGGAGGGAATGAGGGGAGTGTGTTTTGCATTCGAGACTGCGCGGATGGATGTGCCATTGTTACGCGGAGATGTTCATATCCGCTCTTATCTTGCGAGGCTGTCGTAAGAATTTGGTTTTCCATTATGTTGATTAAGTTCTTGGTTTGTATATTTATTATGAATTAAAATTGTTTTTTAATCTACTGAATGTTTTCAGAACGATAAGGTGTCAACTTCTGGATGTCGCTTGATTAGTATGACCTGTATGGATTTAACTTAGCGTTGACAAATTAGTAAAAATAAAAAATTGATTTTTTAACGAAATATTAAAAATATTAAAATAAGTACATTTTTTAGTATGATATACCGAATGATGTGCATTATAAAGTATTTCTACCAAGTTTTAGCTCAAGCCATCCATTAGTTCTTCTGGAATATTGCGAATAGTGAACGTTCTACTACCTGATATACGATTGATATTAACCAGATACTGTAGATAGTTTAGTATTTAATTAATCAATAAAATTGAATTTGTTCTATTACAATATTTTGTACAACAACAATAAACAAGTAGATATGCCATTTGCTACATTACTTAGATTAGTATTAAAATTATAATGTAATTATTATAAGTAATGTAACTGGATTACATTCTAAATTATGCAATAAATAAAATTACCCTTGTTCTCCTAAATGACCTGAAATACGAAATTTAACTTCCATTATTACACCAGGTGTGCAAATATAATTATAAAAAAAACAATCCTCCGAAAATCGCTAACAACGAACGAGTAACAGTAACAAAGGGTTTCTTTGTAACACAGAATTAAAAGAAGAAGCCCAATTTATTGCGCAATTACACGCTCGAGAATCGCGAAGAATGAAACTTTCCCGGTAATAAAGCTTATTTTCTAAAAACGCTGCAAGTACTTGAACGTAATAACGTGAATTTAACGAAAGACATTCATGGGATCCAAACAAAAACTTCCGAAAAGAAGAAAAAAAATTCCATCCACTCATCCCTATCGCAATCTCCGAAATGGTACGCGCGCATAAAAATTACATCGACAACACGCGCATTGTAAAGCAGTAGCTTTACGTTCCAATCGCGTCGTCTGTATCGTCTATTTTTCTCTGACCCTAGACTCGTAATCTTCAGTGCAAACTCAAGAGGCCGTGCAGCTCTCGCTCTGGCACAATGAGTCCTTACATACATCCACTGCACGTGTATCTATATGTATATATACATTTATATACCTATATATAATACAACTGGTAAATAGCCAAGGCGGATAAACGTCATTTCGATGGTACGTTTTTTTTTGGTTGTTCGCCACTTTGCCCCGCTCGCGGCCCTTTTTTCGAAAGAACGGATGCGATCGTTGCGCAGCTTCCTGCAGCGGCCTTTTTTTCTGATCGATCCTCTGCTGTGGCGATTAGTCGGGATGACAGTGAAGTGGATGATGCGTCGAGAATTAGGTAATGCCTTCATGTGCTATGAAGGAAGATTCGTGAATGGAGCGAATTTTACGAATGGTTTTTTTTCGTCTCTGCATATAGATTAGAGAGGGACTATGTGAGTTTGGGATTTGAGGAGGATGTTCGCTTCAGTGATTGTAAGAGTAATTGTGGCTGATAGTACAGAAGAAAATTTAATTCTGTGTAATGTGGATGATAAGTATGTTGTAATATTTATTTACCCTGATAGAAAATTAATCTTGCAGACAAGCAGTGATCATATTGTTTAGTCAACGATTTTGTAGAGGTTGATCAAAACTGACATTTGTCATATCATACAAGTCTATGTGATTTTATTAGTTTTTGGGTATTAATTTACTGAGACGCTCACTATTTACTAGATTGGTTTTTTTTATATATTTTTTCAAATAAAAGTAGATTTCGTTATTCAAAATCAAAATCACGAGTATTTGAAAAAAAGACTTTTTAAAAGCCAAAGGTTTTCGTAAGAGTCGCATGATTTTAAACATTATTCAAAAGTTCACAATTTTTCGACTACTAGCTCTAATTTGACGTTTGTTTTTCGATAATTGAAAGCTTCTAAGGGAATCTAACTTATGTCTAGATCAATAATTTATATTAACATTTGAAAATGTCATCAACGTCTATATGCAATTGCTAATTAGCGAAAAATAATTTTCATAATACCGTTGATTACACAATGAAATCTTAACATAAATACTGATATGAAAAGTAGACTCCAAAAGCTTTAATTTTCAAAAAGAATCATTAAAGACTATTTTAGGTAATTTATTCTTTGCTATTCCAATCTCAACATAATATTTTTAAATTCAAGCTCTTTTAATCTACTTTTCAGCTATCACAAGGCCCACTCAATGAAAATCAGTAAAATCCGTAAATAAAAAATGCTTAAAAAATTGTTAACAACCCTTTTCACATTCCATTTCCAGATTCGCAGTTATCTCCTGTATCTCGTGAATCTACAGAAATTCAACAACAGTAATCAGTACAGCCCCTAGTACAACGTAAATCTCGCGATTACACATAGGACGTCCTCACTTATTTTCCAAATCCCACAGTGTAAAGACAACAATCGCAATAAGCTACCCACATTATACACATACTTGTTGGTACATATACATTCATACACCTTTATAAGGTCTCTTATTTTCTCTCAAACTCACCTCAGCTGTGTAAAATCCTTGTGGAAAAAGTCTCGATCACACATATATGCATGACGCTCTTTTTTCTATACCGGATAAACGCGCTCGGGTCAGAGGCTTCTGCATTACCCCTCGTACATCAGCGGCGGCGAATCTTCAATAACGTTGACGAGGGGCGACAGCCTTCGGCCAACACACAGTTCAAAACGTCTGCTCGAGTTTAATGCGCCAGAGTTGTTCCGTTCTGTTGCTGCAGTGGGCCGATACATGCCAGCCTCGGGGGTAGATGTATACACACATTTATATATAGCTGTACAGCTTTTCATCTCTCTCTCTCTCTCTCTTGTAGTGGGACGATTCAATCGTCTCGCGCGTGTACATAGTGTATATATGTGGAAACCGCACGCGTGTGAATTGCGTGATTGCGACGAGGTTGATGATGTCTGCGGGAGCTGATTCGAAAGAGCGGAATTATTGCGTTTAATGCCTGAATGATGATATGTTTATTTAAAATTAATGGGAGAATTCATCGCGATTTATGTTCTGAATTGGTTACTCCTTTATTTATTCATTGGATTATTTGGAGAATCTTTTAAATATCCGTTTTGATTAAAATAATTATTGGCTGATGTATAAAGACCTAATAGTAGTTGTTGACGTGGTATTAACATCAAGCTGTATTTCAGGCTTACAACATTATGATATCAATTATTTAGGAAATTACGAAGATTTATTAAACTTGTACAGAGGAATCAATTGACCAATGCAAATGTACACAAATTCAATGTAACCTTCGATACATCAAACAAAGTATGAAGACCTAATAGCTTGGCGTAATACAGGGTGGCATGCACAGTGGATTGAACATGTCCTGCAAGACTAAGCAATTACGAAAAGGAAGCTTATAAAAGACATAGAATTGCCTCTAGAGAAGTGTTCACAACAGCAAGAGCGATGTTAGATGTTGACGAATGATGTGAATAACAGAAATGTACATGTAATTTAAAGACAATGTTACATTATGCCTTATAAAAATCATGTTGATAAAGTGCATTCAATTGCAAGTATCGCCAGATTTAAGTCAGATTCAGATTTTGGTGAACTTTATTTATTATGTAAGTCCAGGCCAACAAACAAGAATTTATTCCTTTGGCTATTACTATTAAGGTTTATTTTTATGAATAATAATGATTCCATTATTACATCTGTATTACAAAGAATTAAAGAAATATTCAAATGAACTATTCAATGAAATATACATTGAAATAAATATAATAATTAGATTCTAGTAAATATTTTCCTCGGACTATCCAGGAAATAATTAAAAAAAAATTTTTTTTCTAACAATCTTTTTTCTAGTGTATATACTCGAGTGGAGACCGTTTTCTAAATAAATATATAACCGACAAGCTTACACCCACGCAAATAATCTGAAAAGAGGCCATATTCATTCTCGAACTAGAGCCGCAAAGGGAAATCCAACGAGAAAAACGAGGTCACCAAATATAAGCCTCGTCGGCCTTTCCAAAGGCAAAGGATTACAAGGATTAGAGCTATATTAGCTATACTAAATGGGGAAGCAAAGTGTTTCTGGGCTACTTGGTTCGGAATCTGCGGCTCTTTACGAAATTCGATTTTCGTATTGTGCCCGGTGATTGCAAAGGGTTAGGTTGGTCGACGACGCAATGGATGTGTTATTATTCTGAGAAAAATGGATGTGCATTAGGCGGATGCACTAACTTAATGGAAATGAGTATTCGATTGAGTTTTCGCGATCTAAGGAGATATTTTCGAAGGGATTTAGGGATAAGTTGTAGAAGTTTGGTAATGAGCTGGTAGTAGATGATCTTCTTAGACGGATGGCAAAATGATAATCCATATATATATAGACATAGATTTTCATAGACGATATATACGACTTTTGCTAGTAAATAAATTTTCGAATATAATAATTTTCTGATTCGAATATATATAACCCTAATATAAAATACACCATAATTTGACCAACTTCTGGTAAAATGTTCACCAGGGAATAATCCACATATTTTAACGAACAAAAGATTGCTTTTACTGATCCATCCATTGTCTATAGTTATGCCTGTATTACTGTAAAAATATTTTTCAAATCCTCTGGTTAACAGTTTACCAGAAATTGGCCAAATTCTAGTACAATTTTTCAACTCTAGGTAGTTTTATCTTATCATTTCTTTTATCACCGAAATTAATTACAATTCCATTGTTTTTAAATTATTTTGTATGCCAATGCTTATCGCATTTGGATTGTCATTGATAAATAAAATATAAATCGTGAATAAAATCTAGAATACACAATTAAATATTGAAATATTTATTCAATAGACGTAAGGTAATAAGGAATGACAAGACGAAGATATCGCTATTGTATTCACAATCCACCTGGGAGATGAACCTACGTCACCGTTGAGTCATCAATAGGTGCACTTGCAAAGTAGCTTTATAGCTTATATAACTAATGCATCGCGACCGCAGTGAGCATTTTGAATTGAAAGAAAAGTACAAACGAGCCGCACACGATGGATCATGCACCCTTTCAGTTGAAAAGGCCCAACCAACTTATTAGACACAGTTCCTTACCCACGGAATCGGTCAATATATATATATATATATATGTGTGTGTCACTGAATGCAATGATGAAGTGAAGGGCATACTTTTTCATCAAATTCTGTACACGTAGAATTTACTCCTATCGGATTGTATACAAGCTATATTCTTTTCCGCTTCTCGCGCGCTTTTTACAGGCAAAAATTTATTCGGTTTTTTAAATATACCCTTGAAATATAAAGATAGACAATATATTCATAATGGTAATAAACATTTTATATAATTTTTTTCTAACACTCATAATTCTCGTCTCCGGTGGCATTTTGAAGTTATTTTTTTATAATTAAAGGTATTTAATTTACGCTTATGTTAATTTACATTTTATTTACTTAAACGCTTACGACTTTTTACTCGTCCAAACTTTTTTATTTAAAAAAGACTTTCCGAGGCAAAGTTATGATTATTTAAATACAGTTTTATGACTGTGGTTTTTCGAGCAGCAAATTTAACATTTTCAAACTCAGGTCTCGGAAAAGCGGCGGTTCGCTCGGCTTCTTTCTCTACTCCGACAACGATCAGGCATGTAAAAAAACAAATCATTATTAAAATAAATCGTTACCTCTTTTGATTATTTCAATCAATCAGCTGAAACATTACAAATATACTTTTCAGCTACGTCGATCCGATTAGCGAGCTAACGTTTCATTCATTAAAAAATTGGTCAAATTCAAACAAACGTATAAATAGCTCGATTCACTCTAAATACACCTAAAAACAAGACAAATACTATCCGATCGATGTGTCGTCGTGACTAATTTTCCAAATACTGATAGTTTTCCCCTGTATTTTGTGGATTTACTCATATCTACTAAAAAAATTGTATTTTGTGGATACCGATAACAAGTTTCGTTACATTGCTCTTTATTAACGACAAACGTGACAAAGAGAACAAGATTCATATATATGACATCAAATAATCGGCAACGAAATTGCGTGCAAATACACTGTAAACATTCTCGATTAATCGAAGCATAATTTACCAAGTGTACATATAAAACTAAAAAATAAATCCATCTCAACTGGAATACATACACAGTTTAGAAATAGACATAGAGGAGTACCGTACGGACAAACAAACATATGTCGTTGTTTGCTTTCCAGCGCAACGCGCTTTACGCTCTTCTGGCCCCCGATTTAGAGACGCAATGATAACCGCGACAAAGCCAGAGAGAGATTTTCACTCCCCTCGTGTTCAGTCTCAATATATATACATATATACACCTATATGTACATATATATTGCAAGAATTGAATATTTGTGTGCGAACTGGCCAATCGTTCGCTCATATGATTTGCAGAGGGTGTTAGGCAATCATGAATCAAACTCTCGAGGATTATCCAACTGGGCACTGAAATTTGATCGAACGTTCTATTTGTTAGTGCCTAAAACTTGGTCAATTATAAAATAAAAAAAAAATTTGAGCATTAACGAAAACGAAAGCATTTAACCAATTGCTCCTTTCATTCCGGCAAGTTTGCACATGCTACAGCCTAGAACTATCTTCACGCAATTTTTCAAGAATCTTCTCCGACACTCATAGCAGTAACGTCTTTTTGTTCTCTATGTAATATACACTATACCTATAGTCCCTGACGCTTTCTATATACCCGTCCGACGTGGATTTTCGACTGCTATGTAGAGCCCGAGGCGTGAATAGAGCGTTTTCCGTAATGAGGAAGCCGAGCAGCCATCTGTACCATCAAGTCTCTCTCTCTCTCTCTCTCTGTCTCTTTTCCTCCCCTCTCCGTCGACTCTTTATCTAGGCTCTTCACGCCTGTCCCCTCGACAGCAACAGCAGCTTCCATTTTAACCTCTGGCTCCAGTCGTTCTCGCTCCTCCTAGTTTCCGACAAGAGAAGGGAGCTATAGTCAAGAAGTTTCGATGGCTCAAGATGTTTACTTTGGATTTGTGGAAAACAGTCGGCTATTGTCTCGAGTCCAAATGAGCCGATGCGACTGGAAATAATGGAATATGTTGAGTTTATTTGTACATTATGTACTTTTTATATACGTGATAAGGTGATCTGTTTATATGTGTGCATGCAGTATTGCGCATCCTATTTTCTGGTATATCGACACCATGGTCGAAAAAAAACACCGATTCAAAATAAGATTTCCAGAACCAGACAACTCAGAAAAAAGCTTTAAAAACCAGTCAATTAAAAAATAACTGATGTTTAAATTTATATTAAATATATTTATGAATGTATTCGTAAGTATATCTCATATAAATGTATGTATTTTATTTTTTGGAACCTATTTCTGAGTTAGCCGGTGTCTGAAACATTTTCCTGAATTTACTGGTTGTTAAATACTTTTTTTAAATTGACTGGTTGTTTGGATTTGGTTTTTGCTCCAAGGCATCAAGATATATACCGATGAATATATAGATCTGCGTAATATAACATTTACGCAACAATCACGTATTTCAGTAGATATTGTTCAAGTTTATCATTTTAAATAAAAAGTTATATTCAAAGACAGAAACAAAATGCATAGCTGTGTGCGTTACTGCATCACGAACCAACAACATACGACAACGACATTTGTATCAAATCTTTGTATTACCATGCTCTGTGAAGCTATTGGTAACTATTGCAATCTATAGTTTTTGCGGGTAGTAGTGTTTTCTGTGACATAGTCGAAGCTAATTAGAGCATCGAAAAAGTGTCCTCGCGCGAAAAAAGTTAGTTCATCAGTCATTCTCGAAAAAGAGGAATCTTTGAGTGGACCCGACAAAAAAGGAAGTCAACGTCCCAGGCCAGTTTGCGATCTTTTGTTCCCATCAATTCCGCCGATAGGCCTGCACCTCTTTGACCTTTTTTGCTTGAGAGAAGCTTCTCTAACGTATTCCGTATATAAAAAAAATCCCCTGATAGTGGCGAGGATAGTCGTAGGATATTCCAGCAAAGGGAAGAAGAAGTCGTCGTCGAGGGAAAACTGTGGATTCGGCAGAAAGTTGAAAGGATTTCGCGGGGATTAAGACAGCGATAACGAGACGACGACGACGAAAGCAAAAGCCATTCCGTCGACGTGACGAGGTTTAGGGATAAGCCAAATACATATTTTCTAATTGGCTGATTACTGCAAACGCGTCGAGAATTAATCTCTTTATCACGACTGTACACTAGTTGCGCAAAATAGAGAAAAGCTTCTAATAATTCTGTCGGCTTGCTGCGCTCCGATTAATTTTTAGTTATAAGAGCTGTTGATGAAGAGGTTGCTTAAATGGTCTATAGATTTTTTATGCTTAAGCTCTAAAATAGGCCAGACGGAATTATTTAATGATAATTCAATGTTTAACTGAAGTTTTTAAGAAAAGTTAAACAATGTAGTCGTAATTATGGAAGACCCAAGGTATCCAATATTTAAATTAGTGATAATTAGAAAACAATCGTTTTGAATGACTAAATTAATATGCTTCAATCTTTGTTAAACAATCTCTGATGTACCAATGAAAAAGCGGTACTTTTTGCAAAATATATATACAAACGTATCTGGCCCCTTATGTGCCGAGGTTGTTCGAATCGATGTGGGGTTAGGATCGGAGCTGCGCCGATTCGCTGTCAGAGGTTAATTTTAATCTCATTCCTTCCATGTCGATGGAGTTATTACATCCTGATCCTTTGGGATATCACAATAAAGAGTCTAGCGCATCATTAACAGTCAATAGAATCATAAGAATTCGCCTATATATTCTGTAAGCAACTGGCTCATAATCCTTACATAATGTAAAAAGTTATTACAAACTATGATATATAGTACATGTATGCCCAGATCGTATCTAAAATCCTGATTCAAGCATTTTGTACATTGGTACATAAGATGTCGACGATAGTCCATAATCATACGATATCTCAGAAATTGACTCTTCGTAAACCACACATACCAATGTACATAACACCAGACAGTAGTTATTTTAATTACAAATTAATAACAAAACATCTCTGAATTAGACAAAAAAATCTCTCTAATTCTTTCGCTAATCAACAAAATATCCTACCATCAAGACATATACGTCAAGTGTATATAATTAATCTACACAAACGATATAGATTTCGGCAAGAATAAAGACAAACACACGAGCAAGTGCCTACTCGTTTCTAGCACAATAACAACATACACTGAAGCGGCGAACAGAGAAAAAATAAAACTACGTGGGCGCGATGACTGCGTGCCTATGGGGGGGGGGGGGGGGGTAACGTCGCGCACGAGCTGTTCTCTCGAGCTCAAGTTCGCGCAGATCAAAGGCGCAAAGGGTCGCGAGAGAAATCTCCCTTCACCTCTTGAAACCTTCTCTTTCGAGTGGTATGAAATCGGGGAGTAGGCGGCTCGCGTACGTATAAAGGAAACCGCGGCTCATGCGTAAAACGATGCCACTGCAAACAATCGGCCCCGATTTGTTTAGGCTCGCGCATAACAATTCGCTCGCGCGAGACCTCTCTTTCCGTGTCTCTTTGGATATGTACAGGGGAGGGTGAGAGAGATGACTCTTGGGAGTTGGTTTGATTCCTGACCTGTGGACGCGGACGACTGTAAAAAACCCCACCGTACAAGTTTTTCAATTGAAACCGCCCTCATACGAAGTACCGGGTCAGTATTGATTTTTTACTGACAGTCAGTATAATGGCTTATAAGGGTACCGGCCAAACTGATCATACCTTGGTTCGATATCCGGACGATAAGAATAGTTTGTTTACACCTGCGCGTGATCTGGCTAGAACATGAAAATTGTTTGGATAAGGGACATGTAACTTTTACTGACAGCAACGTTTTAAAATTTTAATGAATTTTAAATAAAAATTCCTAAAATAAAAATTACAAATATTTATAATAATTTAGTTTTACCTTCAATTTAATAGGTCTAGTTTTTCCATAAGTTCTTTCGATAGGTAACTACCTAACTAAGTTATAGGGAGTAAATAATTCACTGACCTGATAAAATTCAAAGTTGAAATTGATGGATATATGTATCCAACAAAAACAACATTTAAAACTAACGGATAACTAGTCGTACGTACAGAGTCACGCGAGATTGTCTTTAAAATATATGTAGTATATTTTGGTAATTGCATTTGTTCGTATCATTCACCAATATGTTCACATTATTCATCAACATCTAACATCGTTCTTGCTGTTGTGAACGTTTCCGTAGAAGTATTTTTTTTTAACCTTCCTATTCGTTATTTTTTTAGCTTTAGCAATTGGTTAATGCCAAAGTCACCTTCAAAGTATTTAATTTTTTAAATTTAAATTATTTTATTTTTCCAATCCATGTATCTCTTAAAGATTTTAAGGGTAACTTTAATACTCTGTAACATGTACAAAATTGTTCGGAAAGCTTTGAACGTAGACAAAGATTCTTAAAAAATTCCCGAAACACAAAGGAAAAATTTGCTATAAAGTTATTTTTTACACATTTAATATAAATTTAAGAAAAATAAATGTACAGTCAATTTATATACATAGTTCCAAAACAGTTTTAATACAGTTAAAATACCCAGACAATAATCTATACATATATATATACAACAATCTGGCTGACTCTTGCCTCACATAATATACAGGGACCATATTCTCTATCTATATATATGTATATACTATATACTAGTCAAGTGTTCGTAAAGAAAGCGCAAACGTACGTGCGTGCGCCGGTTTTCATCGACGCTGTTTACCTTATGAAGCACCAGTGCGACGCTGTCGCGCACTTTGTTGTACCCTGTGCCATTGTTCGAAACTCGCCGACTCGCTTCGAAGGGACTACTTTTTTCTTTGATTCCCTTTTTTATTGTTGCACACGACCAGTGCGCGTCGTTGTAATTTTAAGATTTTCTATAAACATTATAGTTAAAAATCTTTGATTTGTTGTCATTAATTATTGTAAGGTATATTTGATGAACTGTTTCGATGATATTTTTAACAAATATGAGCTTTAACGATATATCAAAGTCAATATTTCGCATTGAGTCTCGTAGACTATATACGCACATATTTCAACGCAATTCACGTCTGCAGGGACAGGAGTATATATTCGACAGACATTGATCCACTGAATATATGTTTTTTAGTGGTTGTTTGTTTAAAATCTCGTTATTTACACGTCAAAGCTATACGGCATAGGTCGACGTCAGCACATCCACCTTTTCCATCTCGTGGAAAATCTGACAGTTGTCACTCGTTTAGTAATTACCAGTCCGCTTCGCGATGTGTTTCGTTGCATAGCACTGATGCGTGCCGCGCTGCAGCGCGAAAAATCAATTTATGGATTGACTTTGTTGTACTTCTTGTTAGAACACTTCGTAATATAGCAAAAATACATTTATTTAGAATACTATAAAAGTGTACAAGATTTATACATACCAAATAAAATACAAATATTCGATTGTGAATTTTTTATCATACTTCTTGTTTAGAAAATCAAATTTATTCGAAATTATTGTAAAATTACAGGATTAAGAATTTTTCGCTTTTTTTATTGTATTTCACATTTTACATTTGTAAGAAATAATGTAACGCAAGTCACTAATATGAAATATCTAAAGAAAATAATGGATCAATCAAAAAACATCTAAAAAACAATTCATATGAATCCAGGAGTAATCGAACTACAGAGAGTAATTAGATGTCGTCGAAGAATCGCATCAGCTCTCCATATTCATATAGAAGAAGTATAGAGCTGGCAACGATGATCAAAGCCAGCGCCGTCGCTCTTCGCGTGGGAACACTCGAACTTTGCCTTTTCTCGATATAACGAGCGCTCCGCGCGTCATTGTGTAGTTTTGCATGTTTCTCTTTTTTCAGAATTAAACAGACGACGACTATACTCGTCGTCAGGACACGAAGGAGGCGAGATTTTTAAGAGGGATAAGAAGATCAATGAGCGCAAAAGGACAAATGGGATCTCGTTGGGAAGAGCGTACGTAGCGAACGCGATGCCTTCTCTCTTTCTCTACTGGTACTCGAATTTACATTCTTTTAAGCGCGCGCTTTTATTCGGCGATGTAGATACGGCTATAGATAATGGTTGTGTATGCACTGTTTTAAATAATTTTTTAATTTACAAAAACGATTTTCTAAGGGTTTTGTGTTGACATTTTATCTGCGAACTAACTATATTATCAATTGAATATTGATTTATGTTGATATTTTCGTTATTTTATAATAATGAAGCTAAGAGTTTAATCACAATAATGGAATCTATTTTCAGTGTGATTAATATGGTTGATGATCTATTTGAAGTTACATGCATTATTTCAACCGTTGAAAGTTGACCAATATGACGTATGAAATCCGACGACCAATTTCTGGTGAAATTTTTACCAGGGTATTTATTATATAAATAATGAAAAACTATTGCAAAATAACTGCAATAGATTTCATTTTGGAGTTGGGAATTATTTTTTTGTTATATTATTCGGCCCAACTTTCGTCGGGCACACAAAAAATTTAGTATAGACTCATCAAGTGTTCCCCTCCACGGAAATCTTTAGTAAAAGGCGAAAGATTTATACGTGTAATGAAGGGAAACCAGAGTAAGGGTACTGTGAATCATAATTCCATATATACATTCTTGGTCCCACTTTGCGTTCGGATAAGACTGAATAGGTAGCCATCTGGTGGCCATTGGGGTAAAGCATTTTTATATAGCGAATAACTCGTAGTTCTAAAAATAGTTCCACATACGAAATATGTAAGTAAATGTTTGGATATACATTATCGTTAAAAATATAAAACCAACAAAAAAAATAAAATTTATTATTACTTTTTATTTCCAATCAAATGAGTCGAAAAAATTTACACGATGAATGTACCATAGTGATAAAGCCAATTTCTGTTTTTTAATAATTTCTCCATTCATCAAAAGAAAAAGTTTCAAGAATAAAGCTTCAAAGATTAATACTTATATAAATTTTCGGTTCGTTTGGTCCTTTAATTCACTTTGAATCTTACAGAAACTGATTTTTCTATTGCAAGTAATCAACGAAGTGACTAAGAGATGCGAAACAAAGCCCAAATTTAGTTTTAAGTAACTAAAGAAAGGAATTAATATTCAACTAATTAAAATTTATAATTTGATGCAGCTTGATTTAAAAGTGTCTTACCTCCTTAATAACTTAAATGCATAACACAGTAGTAGTCTATACAATCTCGAAGAAACAAAACTATAACCACATCAAAATTAAGGATATTTTAATAATATCATACAAATCCTGAATGTTTGTAAAATCTTTATCCCAAAATAAAACATGAATTTAAAAACAGCCAAGAAGCGCACTAAGTTCACCAAAGCTTTTTTTTCCATTTTCTCCACCATAAGTATTCCCCAAAGCTTTACCGTAGAGCAAACAGTCGGACGGCGAAAGATCGAGTTGCCCTTTGGCTGGATGATACGTAAGCTCAAGAGCAAAAGCTCACTGTATTTCCGTAAGTTGTCGAGGTCCAATGTGTGCTGCAGTCGCGGCTTCTTTTTCCCCCTTTTCAACGTCTGTGCCATCTCGGAATTCTCTTTTTATACCAAAGTATATATATATATATATATATATTAGAGTGTAGGTGGATTGTACAGCGCAAAGCTGCGGCGCGGCCATCACTCAGATTGAAACAACCCTCCTGTGTACCTGATTTTTTTTTACTCGACCATCCACAGGGACTGCTTCTGCGTGGACATCATTTTTTGCAGGTGTTTTCGAGCGGAGATAAGCGTTGTCAGAGCAGCTCACGCGTGATTTTCATGCTGAGCTGGACTGCGATGTCTATCGCGTTTGAGTGAAATAAACTTTATTCCAAACTGTATATTTGTAAAAACAAAAACAAACTTTTCGACGCGTTTCAACAAAATGTATAAAACCATTTGGTGAAATACGCATTTTGTACTTCTTTTTCTTTTTCTTTTTCTTTTTTTTTTATTTTTAATTCCGAGTGATATCGTAAATTTCGCTGCGGCAAATCAAATAAGTGCACGAGAAATTTTGTAGTGTTTACCGTTGGCTGTATTTACCTTGCAGAAAAAAAACTCCCTTTCTTATCTTCCCATCCGGCTTTAAAAATAGCTGGGATAACTTCACTTTGGGTCGAGCATCCGCATGATATCTTCATCGAGAGCCAGTCATGCGTTAAATCCATGGCTTAGTACTGATGAGTATGCTATTATTAGTTTCGCTTGGAAGCTCATAAAATTTAATAATATTTCATTTTCAATCCTATTCGTATTAGATACTTAATCTGTGTTAAAAAAAGGTTGTAATTTATAATTTGCGACTACCGTTGGATTTATCAGTTTGCACGAAAAAATGTAATAACGAATTATTGATCCGAACGTTTACGCGATTTTTTTTGCTGGATTGCATTTGAAAGCCGACTAAGTTGGGGATTGCATAAAGAGCGAGAGTTTTAAATTACGATTTTTTAATTGAATATACCCCCGATACGTGAAATATTAAGATGTAAATTTACACGTGGATGGTGCTGACATCTACAGGAAATGAAATTAATAACTTTATTCTACGCAGCGCTGCAGAAGATTCGGAGTACGAATACACTCATCGACGGGGAAATTCCTTGTACACCATCTGTCGGTAAGTACATAGGAATATTTCATTCGTGTCGATAAGCGATGAATTTTTGACACGTATTACATACCTACTGAAGATATAGTTTAAGTTTTTCTCGTCGTTATCTAATATCAATAACCCCTTATCATTTGTTAGTCTAAGTTTCTTTATAAATAAATGTCTATTTAATAATTTTTAAGAAAATATTCGTTTGGCAATTTAAATCTCAATACTCGACAAATTTTGCATTGATAAAATATTCGCAAAATTTAAATTTTTAAGTTTATTCTACACATTTCTCTTAATGCACAACTTAAAAATCGTTTTTAACCTTTTAACAATAAGTTGTAGCGTAAACATTGTTAAAAGCTATGTTTTTATTTATTAAACCAGAGTAAATACATAATTATTAAAAATTATTGTATATAAAAAATATTTCCTGAATTAAATTCCTGTTTGTTGGCATCAGGAAAGCAACAAAACCCAAATTTATAACATAATTTAAAACAATATCCTTACTTGTGCCTTGGTGCGTTTATATTTTGGTTCTTCAGATTATTCACTAATATCAGATTAACATATACAATTTAAATTTAATCTAATCACGATGCAGATACTATGTATCACAGCGTTATAATATGATCTAAGTGCCGTACATTGTAGATCGTCACGTTTCAGATGAGATTATTCTGATAAACTATAGAAACAGAAGCTTTATCGTAGACTCTTCATTCATCATTATATAAAATGTATATATTATAGGGCATCCAATGCCAAGGTTATATAATTCATAGATCCTAGTTTAAATTAGCACTAAAAATATAATTCTGATTTTTCGAAATTTTATATCTAAACCTATTTTTATTAAATAGCTTCGGTTAAAAATGTTGTCCTTTTAAATAACTCCATAATTAATTCAACAGCAAAATTATATTTTTGAAAATACTGGACAAACCTATCGTTAGTTTAACTTTGAATTTCTAATCAAAAGCCAGCGTTTACAAATAGCTGTTAAATCAACTGTATTTTTGTTCAACATGTTTTCATGAGCCAAAATGACATCACTACATTTCGTACTGAATGAATTATTAGGATTGTCTGGTCTGAGGCTACGGTCAAATAAGTGACCTTTGCCATCTCAACTATATTGTGAACATCAAAAGAACAACACCGAGCGGTCAGAGCCATAGCGATATCGTACGAAGATGATAGTTCTTTTGTCAATATCAGGACTGACTTGTTTTGGAGAAGGAAGAAGTCAAATCATTCCAAAATTGTCGATAGAGGACAAGTGTCCGATTTCTTCACGATATTACTGTATAAGCAAATAAACAAGTTTCAGTCGGAGCAAATGTATTTACCAATATGTGTTTAATATGTGCAATTGTATATAATAGGTAATAGGATCTAATTATAATGTTAAATATTCAATGTTTGTAATTTATACATGTCTCAGGATTTCAAATCAATAATTACACGAAATTGCTTAAGGGAGGTTTATGATTAATCCTTCTGTGACTTTGAATGTCTGCATAAAAAAATGTGATATTTATTACATAGCTACAGATTTATTCTCAAAACCTTTTAGAAGTCGATATTATCACTCTGTTTAGAGGTATTATTTGCTTAATTTTGGTATAAAATAAAGATTGAACAACTTGAAGGACTTTTAATATTAAATTGTATTTTATTAATGTAATAATATTGACGTTTTTAATGAATCTCATAATGAAAAAAGTATCATTTTGTAGTAGTTTTCAACAAAATTAAATTATTTATACCATAACGATAGAAATGAAATCGTGCGAGCGAAAATTTAAACAAATCATATCTCTGCACAGGATGATAACATCAACTTCTGATATGTCTTGAAGAAACAAATTTCAGCTTTGTAATGATATTAGACTTTTTGTTACAGACATTCAATGTTACGGAGGGATAAGTGTAAACCCTTCTTAAGCGATTCAAATCTATAGCTTGTCGTAACCATCTGAGAACATAACGGGAGCAATCAAGTATACAATACAGGACATATATATTTTTCTTCTTTATTCGTTTCCACACGACGTTGAATCTCTTAAAATTTATCTTCGTTGAATACCAATTCTCACAGTTAAATCCAACACTTTTCTATTCTCTAAAACAACAACTGTTTTATTCAAGCACAAAACCTTCAAATGACATCGAACTCGTCATTAAAATGACATGAAATCGGTAACTGATTTCATATCTGATTTTACGCGATGTACTTTGATCACAACATGTTGTTACTTTCAATCGCCCACTTTTCTAACTGTACACCAAAATGATATATTTGAATAAATTCTAACGACCATAAGACCCACGAGGCAAAGCAATAATTTTCAATATCCCAGAGAAAAGTAGAGCATATAATTAGCCATCAAAGCAGACCTACTTTCTAAAGTGCAGTAGCATCTTAAACCGCAAACAATTTCTCAACGGTGTAACGTCTCCAGCTCCTGAGCTTTTCAGCTTGCTCCTAAAAGCCGTTGAAGCATCCGTGCTTATCCCGACGTGGGTTTATCCCGATCCAACTGCAAGAAAAAAGAAAAGCGAAAACGGAATCACGCGCCAGACGTAAAACAAACCATTTCGTACTCGCCTTTATACATATATTTTCATGGGAAGAGATTTCCCTACGTGGGAAGTGCTTCATTTCCATTAATCCTCGCAAATCAGAGATGAATAATACGTCGTCGAGTAATTAGATACATCGAGGAAAATCTTAACGATTGACGAAATCGCGACGACTCTATCAGCGCACGTACTCGCGCAGACTGATAGGCGCGGAGAGATTAGGCGGTTCTAGCCTTAAATGCAGACTCGCGCATTTTACATCGAAAAGCTGTTATCGGTTTCCGTTGCTGCTATCTCTTTGGTAATAAATTTTTTTTTCATTGTCTGATACTCTTCTCGCTTTTCTTGTATACGTATAAAGATATACATCGATCGAAGAAGGAATAGGTAGATTTTAAGCACTTGGAATCGCGACTTCGATTACCAAATCAATTTCTTCCTTATCGTGAAACGTACCCGATGGGATATGGCTTTTAATTAAGTAAAGTTCTCGTGAGCTTCTTCAGCTGCAACTTCGAGCTTCTTACTTCTTCGCAGTTCTGTAAATTACATTTGCGCGGTGAGTTCGTTGTATTTCTTTTTTTCTGTCTTTGACTAGCTTCTTCGTGAATTACGGGTACTTAAGGTTAATTCTATCAAGTAATCTCTCTGGCTGTTAGTTCTTAAAAGTCTTCTTAGTTGTTCAAAGTATTTATTGTATACAAATGCTAGGAATTTTCTAAATAGTACCATCGATGTGTATTTGAATAAATCCGCTAAAAACAGGAAAAACAAGGAATGCATATTGACCGGACCATTTTATTCTTGGTTTCTGGGTGACTTCCGAGTGAAACGAGCTATTTACACGTTTTCAGTACTCAGATTTTACCAATTTTTATCGACTGAATAATTAGCTTGTTCTATTGTTGTATTTGATGCATATAGATGCATTAGACGAAATGTCTATTTTCAGATATCCATTTTTATCCACACAGCTCTGCCTGTTCTTCCCTATTCTTGTAGATTTTGTAACCTATATGTTGAACGAGTTTGTGGTAAAAAATTATTTAATAAGCCAAGATAGTTGATTATAATTCTAAACGCAATATATTGATTACAGATACTCGGAACTATCTTAACGTTAACCACAAGCTTATCCACATCCAACCAAAAAAATGACCGATCTACAAACATCAAGCCCCGTCGGATTGGAAAGTTACCCTACGCTTGCAAAATCGACATCGACAGAGTCTAAGGGCTACAAGTTGTGGCAAACAGTCCTCGTCCTCTGCAACGTGATCAATCACGTGCTGGTATTGCTGACTACTGGCTACCTTGCTTACTTGACTAGGGACTTGAGTAGCACCATGAATCTCCACGTCCTACTCTGCACGATCGGGGTAAGCAAAGATGCAAGTTGTCTCTGAGATGTTGGAACAAATATTTAAAGCCCTTTTTGAATTGGTAAAAAAAGAAAATTCGTACAAGTACTATCTATTGATGACGAGATTAGTCTCATTCGCATCAATAGGAAGAGAAACAACGATTATTGGAATTGGATGAAACTTTAATGTTCGTATGACTGTACAAGTAGATAAATTAAGTTTTGAATTCTGTGAACTTTCTGCAATGAATTTCATCGATTGGTGTGTGCTGTATATATATATATATATATATATATATATATATATACAGATTTAAAAAAATGATTAATCACGGGATCAAATGTCGATACGTCGATTTGACCGTGCGTTTTCGACACTATTGGTCTGTGGTGAGTCGTATTGTGCGCTTGATTTTGTGGCTTCGTTGTGGTGTATATATATATCCGACAAAACTTTAGTCAAACGTTAGATACCTGAAATTACTTAAACATTCGAAGCACGCTGCTCATTCGCTCGTTGTGTTTGCGTCACGGAATTCAATAAATCTTACGAGCGCAGCTGTAACGTTGATTCAGTTTCCAAAATTCGTTGGTCCACTCATTAGCTTCGGAATATTGTGCACTGATAAAAAGATTCATTTATTGCACAGACAGTGATTGCTAGTTAATTAATGTAATTTTAATTTGAACCAAATACAGATGATCGATATGATGTGGTCTATGAATGGGTTGATACTGAAGTTGTAGTTAAGTACACTTTGAATTTGATGAGCTATGTTTCATATCTTTAAGCTCCTTCGTTGATTAATTGTAGTAGATTTTGTTGAAAGCTCACTCTTCGTAAGATTCAATGCGAATCAATGGTATATCAATGGATCGATTACGTTGAAAATTGCCATAAATACTTTTTGATATAGTCTTTAAAGCATCAATGAAGGGATTTTTTGTATCAATATAAAATTTATTAAAAACCAAAAACTGACTTTTTAACCATTTTCTTTTAAAACTTGGGACATTTCATCGTGTAAAATGAGGTCTTCTAATTCATTTGTAATTTACCTTGGACTATATATAACTATAGGTATAATTTGATGGGTCGGAGATCAAAATATGAAATTTTGATCTTCGACCTATCAAGGGTCTAGATTTTGGGATTTTAGGGTTAAGGGTAAGAACTAAGTAGTCTTGTGTTTGAGGCCCTACAATTTGGAAGGATCAAAACGCGTATAAATTAATTTAAAAAATAAATTTTATGCAAATTTGATGAAATTTTTCAAAATATCGAGGATCACAATTTCTGCACTAGTACGTTAGTGATAAAGCTGTATCTAAAAAAATATTTCACGAAAATTGGTGTAGATTTTCACTGTCTGTGATTTTTATGCATTTGCTACGTACAATGCATTAAGAGTTGCTGAATATTATATTGAATTTCTGATTTATTTTATTAACATCATATTTCTGATATGTTTAACGCATTTGATATGACTTTTTTTAATTAAAGCCAATCTGGAGTTGCTTATCATTTATAGTCATGAAGAATTGATAAGTTTTTATATCATTGTCTAATTGCATTAAGTGTTCATTAATATTTTCTTAATAATAACAAATTCGTGGTTTGAACAAACAAACGAGAACTTGGTTCAAATGATTTTATTCATCAGTGAGTCATTAACAATTTGGTTAGCTAGGGTTGTGAATATTATGGTCATAGAGGTTTTAAGGTTTTAGTCGATTGTGATAGGTTTTCTTCTATTTTAAAAATATATTACATCTCGGTAATTTGATCTTTAGGCAGATACTTTATACATCAATTTACAGGTCGATTTTATTTCCCTCCTTTTTGTTTATCGAGATAAAACCAGTATTCCAGTTTCGCTTCATTATGTTTAAGCTTTTAAAAGCTGTTCTAAATTTTCGTGACTTTTGTTTAAAAATGATAACTTCTTGTAATACTACGAATATACGTTTCACGTATTTTCTCTTCGCGTAAAAAAATATTATATGGGTTAAGAGGAAAGTTTGAGAACTTACTAGAGGTCGTCACATTTTTGAAGTAGAATTTAAAACGGCATTACTAATACTTTACATTTAGTTTTCATTATTTACTTAAAATGGAGTAATCTCTCTCTCTCTCTCTCTCTCTCTATATATATATATATATATATAAATTTAGAAATAAATGTTTAAAAATTTTGAAATTTATTCATGGTATACCATATCATTTAACGTTATGAAATTATTCTCGATGACGTTAATTTAGAGGAAAAATTAACGAAAAAATCAAGAGAAATTATATATTTGAAAAGTCGGATATTGATCAAAATTTCAAGTGAATGAAAGTCCTTTCACATTCATTTTTAATGCCCTGCTATTGGGAGATGGAAATAATTTTTCAGCAATGAATTATCATCGTTTCACAGTATTATAAACAAAAAAGCGTGAACAAAACGTACCGCTGTAATAAAAAAATTAGCAGATAAAAAAACATAGTTTCCAAGATACACTAAACTCGTGCACACTAGTTTTGTAAAAACGTCTGTCTTCAAATTATAAAATCGTAAAAGATTTCTGCAGAATTTCACTGTAGCTAAAAACTTCTCTATTTCAGAGCTTCGCCTTCCAGGCAACAAAAACAAATTGAGAATGTTAATTTCAATTTAATTTAATTTATCATACATTTACTTCTTCAAGACCTCGGAAAAATCCCTTGTACCGTAGAATAGCGATAACAGTATATATATAATTTTAGAATTAACAAATAAAGTCGTAAGAAACAGTGACGAGTATATGAGAGACCTAGAATTTAATTCAAATAGTGCCAATAAAGCTCGGCTCTGTTGTACAGATTTTTAATCAAAATTTTTAAATCTTTATACACACCTTCGCTTATCTCTTCTTCAAGAACGTCGCGTTCATTGCGCGTGGCGGCAGCTCATTGCCACGGGGCAACTATAGTTGGAGCGAAACTTTTGCTTTCCTTAGACCGCGATCAAGATGCTCGCATTTCCATGCACGTTATAACCTTAAGGCAAAATGCTCTTTAACGTCAGGGAGAAAATAATGAAACCGCTTCTTTCGTTTTACCGAAATATTACGAAAGCTATGGCATTTGATCCGTCTTCGTAATAAGACATTGAATGGGATGTAAGTTTTGGTGAATTGTGTTTATTATAAAATACTTCGTATAAAAAAATGTGGACATCTTGGTAAAAGTTACACCAGAAATTGGTCAACCCGATAAGCAGTTGACGATAACAATGATACCCTGTCCAAATTTGGATGTGATCGTTACCAGTCATCTCTTCTATGAATACAATGACATTTCTGGTAAAAACTACATCAGAATTTGGCTAACTGCTGTACGTACAATTGGACAACTGTTGGCCAGTTTCTGGTGAAATCTTTTAGTGAAATGGTATTAAGGAAGTACGCTTCGGTTAGAACAACTTTAATAAACAACACTTAGTTGAACATTCGCAATGTTTAGTGCTTGATATGGACCTATTTAAATTTTTAGTTTATGATTCATTACAAGACATTTTTATTCTTATGCATTAAATAGTAAGTAATTTTGTTACGTTTTCTAAATATTTATTAAAAATCAGCATATTTCATTTGAATAACGAATTAGTAATATATTTAAACAAATATTTTCTGTAATTTAAACTACTATAAAATTCAAAGTAAATTTACCTTCAAATATATATGTATGATAATTATAGATTCAAGAAAATATTTTCTTACGACGATCCGAAGAATTCGATTTTCGAAAAAAAAACAAAAATTTTCCTCGTTGTAGAGCTAACATTACGACGAAGAGTATTTAGTCGATAAACATTATCATCAGTTACTCTAGCGCTTTAATTAGTGCATAGTTGTTCGTCAGTACAGTCGAGTATGCGTATCGATAACGCGAGCAGAAGTCGATGTAAGCTGTCGCAGTGGAATAATTAGTAAATTATTTGCATTAATACGCTTAATTATAGATTGCCGCGTTGAGGATTTGAAAACGAACATTTGGATGGTGAATCGAGTACAAGCGCATTTGGATCGTCGGAAGGTTCAATAGATGTAATTAATAGTGCGGATCTGCATAGAAAGATTTCCGCGTTAATTCAACTTTATGATTCTCTAGGATTAAATTTAGCGTGAGTCGTGGATGGAACGAAAATACTAAACAATGAAAATTGCGGAAATAGTCAATTTGAATTGTTACGTCCTGATTGTACTCGCCATTGAATAATCAAAACTCGTAAATCTTTTCTTTCCAATCCGTAGGTGACCGTAAAATATATTTCTCTCTGAATCAACTAGTAGGTTAACAAGGTTATAAATACTGAATACATACGCTGATAAAACAAATTGTTTGGATTAAAAAAACATTTATTCGTTATAAAACATTAGAAAACATAATTCTAATCGTTTTATTTATTTCGATGGCAAATTTTAGCTTTTTTATCAAGTGCAAGAAATTTTATTTTCTTCCAGTAAATACTTATGGAATTTTAAAAAATTTCAGAAGCTTCAATTCGAAAAAAAGATTAAGTCGATAAGGAAGGTACCTTTAGGAGCCTTTCACACATCCCTTTAACTCGTACACAGCGTATCGTTTTTCACATGAATCCACATGATTAATCTGAGCTTAGATATTGTCAATTCCTCTAAACGTTTCATTTTTGTTCGAATTATTCGCTTGCCAATTATTTTTTCTACATAGTAAACGAATTTTTATCAGACTATGATTACAATGTTCTTTTAGAGAACTCGAAATAAATACATTTATCAATTTTAAAATTTAATTTTAAAAAATTAAAAAAAAACTATATTTAAAGCCAAAATAGTGTTTTTAAAATGAAGTACGTGTCTTCCAAAAACAATCTTTCAAAAAATTAATTATTAAATGTAGTAAACTTTTTATCAGTACACAATTCATCACAATAATAATAAGTATTTATAAAAAATAATATTTTTGTTAATTGTAAATTAATATATCCAAATTATAGAATAAGCATGATAAATTAGTACAAATTAAAATAAAATCTCATAGTGAAATGTAAGAAACTCTATATACCTTGAATCTATTAAACAAAAACTATATTATGCTTGTTTATTGTCGTCAAATATCTCGCGAATAAAAAAACACTGCATTCCTCGCGTATCTTGTTTTTCTAGAGAAACACGACATTAAATAAAAAGGAATCGTTGTTTTTGTAAGATAACATTGTCAAACAAGGAGAAATACTACAGAAATAAAAAAATTGATTTTATGCTTTTACAAAATGTTATTGTTTAATGTTTCATCGCTATTGACAAAACAACTTCATAATAACAAATTATAAAAAAATACAATAAATAATTTTGTTTATATTCCAGTATGTTTTGTTAATGTCCGAGGCGATAGTACTACTCACCGGAGAGAATGTTTGGAGCCGAAAATTGACTCGTCGTTCAAAGAGTCATCTACACTGGATCTTGCAGGTGTTAGGTGCTGGTTTCAGTATAGTTGGCGTTTGTGTGATGTACAATCGAAAAAGCCATCATTTCAATTCGGTTCACTCTATCTTGGGTATTATTTCGGTTGGTTCTGTAATCGGCATTTTCGTCACTGGATTACCAGCCCTTTTCGCAGGCAGCCTTCGCAATCTCGTCCGGCCAGTTATCGGTAAATTCTTTCACAGCTTCCTGGGCATCCTCTGCTACGCCGTGGGAATGGCAACTCAGATTTACGGCTACAAGAAGAGTTGGCTCAGTCGACAAACCTCCAATGACATAGCCACAGTTTTCATCGTCACCACCGCGATGATCGCCGTATTCTCGCTGATAGGAAGTTTGAGGTCACTCTTGGATCACTTTAAGGGTCTCTTCAAGTGTCGTTGATTTTAATTGATAACTATAGATTTGATGGAGAGCTTGCGGGGGGTGGTCGTTAGTCTTGACGGATTATCGATGTTACGCCCGGGCAGGTGCGCGATTCTGCTGACAAATATCCGGGTTTGCTTTTCCTTTTATTATAGCTAATATATAAAGGACAGCATAGATTTGTTTTATGATACTCGTTATGCTTTGTAATACTGTGTTCGAAAATGTAACACTTTATTGTTCGCAGTGTTGTTAATGTTATTCGAAGAAAATCAGTGATATTGCATTTGTTATTTTGGTTTCTAAAAGAAGTTGTTTATTTGTATGATAATAGTTTTTAATAAACTTTATAAGAAAAATCGTTCAACCCTGATCATAATTATTAGTACTTTTCTGTCAGATAGTAAACTGGCTATTAGAGCTGGTCAAACTTTGTTCCGTTGTTTCTCAACAGTATAAAGCCAGTATACTGTTTATCAGTACTGATCAAAACAACGTCGGTTTTTTACTGTCAGCCAAGATTTTGGTTACCAGTATTGGTTATAAATCTTGGTACTTTGCTGTTAGTTAGTAAGCTGCTTACTATAGAACTGGTAAAACTTTGGTTTTTTGCTAGGAGTCAGTATATTGGTTACCAACACTGATCAAAACGTTGTTTCTTTAATGAAAGTTAATACGCTAGTTACCAGAACTGATCAAACTCTGGTCCTTGACTGTTAGCTAATATACTGATTACCAGAATTTGTTAAAAACCTTGGATCTTTACTGGAAGCCAATATACTGGTTACCAGTATTGGTCAAACCTTGGTTCGACATAATGATGATCAGAATGGATCAGAATTATAGACACGATATCAGTACTGGTCCAGTTCTAGGCTGTTACGATCAAATTGTACGACAAAAGGAATACTCCTTCTTCGATACTTTGTGGTTGATTGTCGTAAAGACATTTATTGGTTGTATAAACCTTTAACAGTTAATCTGAATTTATGATACAATATTCGCATAATTTAGTAAAGCTCCATTCGATAATAAAGTCGTCCACAGAAAAATTTTACGCATAAAACAAATCTAAGAAACTAAGTCAATAAAACATCAATATTTTTGCAACTGATCTCAAAAACAACTCCTTGTGCAAACTTTAAAATAAACATAAAAATATAAAACTATGCATTTTATCAGAATCAGTCGTGCGATCGCTTTAACAAAGTGAAAAAAGAAGTCAGCTTTAAAGAATTGTTTACTCCATAATTATTGTAGCTTTATTCGTAAAAGACGCGTCGAATTTCGCGTCACGTTTGATCGCTACGGCGATCACACGGCTTTGGAAAAAAATCTGCCCATTGAAGAGCGGCACGCGTGACGGTCTTCCATCAATTTTTTCGGGGCGTTGCATTTTGCGCGCGACAACTGACAAACGCGAACGTCATCGTCACCCGACGCGTATCAACGATATTAACGGTAAAAAAGAATGATTCGCTGAAAAACTTGTTTACACAACCGAAACATTTTTAAAGTCAAACCATCGATCAACGGGTCTCGCAGTGCTCATTATTATTGATCGATAATTAAAAGAAAAAAATAGTTCAAGTCAGAGAGAAATGCGAATTCGCAATGAAAAAATATATACACGGCGTAATAGAAAATACAATTTCGCTGAAATTATAACGTTTCAATTTGTTTTCGTAAGAAAGCGTAAAACAAATATAGAATTTGGGATGTTTATTCGCATTTATTAAAACAAATACAGCTGTGATAATATTTGAACAGGTACAGTATATTTTTTCCAAATATGGAATCGAATACTGATGCAAAATAAAATCAATCGGGCGATCAAAATAAAGGTTCGAATCGGAGTATCGATATAAGCCTAATTATTAATAGAATATTCAGAGAAAAATTCTACGAGCGTATATTCACAACCGATACTATCTCCCCAAAGTAGCAGGGAGATCCGCGAAAAAAGCGTAGAGCTTATCAGAAAGCTTCCACGCAGTCTATGCGCCGAAGAAAATCAATTTCACGAAGCCTTTTGTACAGGAGTGAATCCATGAAATGCAGAAAACAGTGAGGAATTTAGGGTATCTTTCGAGTATCTTACTCGAGTATCTTACTCGAGTATCTTACTCGAAAGATACCCTGTTTTACTACATGTTTTTTATGATGGAAAATATTTTTTTAAGATACTTGAGTCCTTGGGTTTTGCCAATTTTCTTAGAGTTATTGACAGCCACTATACTGTTTACCAGTACTGATCAAAACGCACTAGTAGGAATCGTCAGTACTGGAATATCGAGATGATAAGAACGGGCAAGAGTTGGAATACTGTACGGCTCCAATCCTGGACCAGCATTGGACCAGTATCAAGTTTTACGAACGGGTTACACATTCAAACTATTACTGGTCAAGTACTGATTCAGTAATTGATTCAGTTCAATTCTACTACAATTTTATATAATTTACAATTTAATTCCGTTATTGGCTGACTATGTATGAACAAACATATCAAGAAATTGTTTTTTTTAATTTGAAAGCTTATATTCCGATAACTAAATAACGAAATATAATAGGCAATGCACGAAAAGAAAGATAAACTATTCAGTTTTCATTTAAAAAAGGAATGGTCGAAAAGGGTAAGTCGAGAAAAAGGTTTTAAGTGTTTAAGTAAACAAAATACAAGCTTCTTATAATTGAGTCATTTGCAAAAAAAAACTTTCAATTAAAAAAATCGCTTCAAAGCACCATCCAAGGGGCAAGTTACGAGTGTTTAAAGAAATATTAAATAAAAAGCGTATATTCGAAAATAGACTATATTTTCTATTTTTAAATATACGATCTGGTCGATGTTTTCATTTATAGTTCGAAATCAATTTTTAATTAAACACCATACTCAAGAAGAAAACATTTAAAAAAATTGAAAAACACTTTTAGCTTTAAAACCAACTGGCAAACTCAAACGAACGTAAAATATCTCTTCACCCAAGAACCAGAAAAAAAATAGTTCTCGCGAATATACGTATATGGATTTACTCGTATACGTGTTCAGCCGTACGTTCAACAAGTACACATATAGGTATATATATACCTATTGAAAGCTTGCACAGCCGCGGAATTCGATTCCAGATCGATATATATTGCGATAGCTGTAGATACGTCGACATCAACCCCTACAGTTCGACGACATTATTTATAGGTCTTGTACAGAACAAGTTCGTTTATCCTAGCCTTGCACCTGTGTGGCGATTAACCAAAGTCGCAACCCGTATAATGATGCCTTAATGTTGCAATGTATATCGGATGTTCATTAGCTAGGCTCTATCGTAGCCGATTACGCGTGTATAATAAGCATGTCAATAATAGGAAGATTGAGCTGTAATATACATTAAATGATCCCTGTAAATCGTAGCCGTCGCCGTGTTCATCGCTTATCCATTTGCTTATCCATTCGCTTATCTGCTACTACTATCTCTCTTTACTTCCGGATTACAGATTTTGTAAAAGATAACGTTGTATACCCGAGATTTTAGTCAGGAGTTACGGCTCCTGACTGTATAGAAGGAGAATGTGGTTTATGTGGTTTTTTGGTGGTATGGATTTATGCCAACGGTTGTATATTAGATTTCTACACTGAAATATTAAAGGTTGCTATATTTGAGAAAATTCATTTATGGAAAAACAATATGGTACGAATGAAAATTTGCTGGAATACATTAAAAGATATTTGAAATCGTAAAGTGTATTTACGGTAGGGGATAAGCTTGTGTTCAACGCTGAGAATAACACAGAATGATTAATTGGTTACGAAAGAAGATAACTGAATTTACTTTCTTACGTGTAATTTACTATTATTGCCCTTCTTCTTATATACCTTTTATTGCATTTTTCTACGTTTATACTTCTTATAGTACGTTGCAGGAAGGTTTTAATCCTGGTCTGATAAAATTTTACACATAGTAAAAAAATACTTGGCAAGCGAATAATTACAACAAAAACAAAACGCTTAGAAGTATGGACAATATTTAAACTCAGTTTTTCCACGTGCGTTCAATTTGAAAACTGATACGTTGAATACGATTTAAGGGAGCGTGTGAAAGAGTCGTAAAGAATTGAGGCGACTTAAATACTTTGAAATACTATAAATATTTATTAGAAGTTAAAAAAATGTGATATGAATAAAGAATTTATAAATTTAAGCAAATATGATTAAGAAAATAAAATTTTTATCCTCATTCCTTGATTCTGAAAAAAATATTGGTTGAAACTATAATTTTCATAACTTCTATTGTTCCGATTGGAAAATAATCACATGTCAGCGTACGTCCAGAAAAATCGATATACCATCCTATAACTATAAGCGAAGCAAAAAATCAAGGCAAGTAAAAATGAATCTTGTATGGAATTTAGTTTTTTTATAAATAAATTATTGTGCGAAATTCAAAATGCTGAATTTCAAGTTTTCTGTGCGTATTAATTTACCAGCTAATAAATAAAAAACTAAGAGGATTTTGGTAAAATTTTTTAGTATTTACTTATCTGAGAACATCTTTAGATATAATGTGTGCACTGGAATTGACCTACTTTTCCCGATCATAAAAATGACATTAGTTTTTGACGATGTTAATACATTAATTTAACCAAATAGGAAAATTGTTGCAGGTCTGGTTATTACAAATCCATACATTTTAATTTACTTACGAACAAATCTAATAACTGTTAGCTTCAAAGTGAACAATTTCCTAGGACAATCGAAAGAATTAATTTAACGTAATACAACAAATTTAACAGAACAATTATTTTTAACAAAAATTCTCAAAGTAACAATAAATTATGATTTCCAACAATTTTGTTTCAAATTAATAAAATACCCGTTAGCGTATAAATTTCGCTATTCAAATGTTCTCACAAGTGAAAGAGAATCTCTAAGAAAGCCATTCGAACATCGTTGTCTTTAACCAGACGTAGAAATTGCTTTTATCAAAAAATTTTCAGCAACATTTTCTCGCTACCTCGAAAATATTCTCAAAATCGAATCGAAATTTACTTCGAATTCTCATCGAATGTGCAACGCTACCTTCGAAATCCGACATTGTTAAAATTCATCCCATCCACGAATCTCGTGTTATCCCCTCAGCCGAGTGGCGATAAAAGGCGACGTGGAATAGAGACGAAAAAAAAGAACAGACACCGCATTATCGCCGCGTCGCGTTTTATGCATATTTCGATCCCGCGCGCTGTCCATTCGCTACGGTTGCTCTATGTGCGATATTCTCCCCCACTTTGGCGCGGGGGAGACCCCATTATAAAAATGACGTCAGCCGGAATCGCTTGCGACCGATAGCCAAGCCGATATATATATATAAATATATATTTTCCCAAGTGCACTGGATAACGATGCAGCGTGCTTTAAAATTTTTGTAGGTATATGTACACATGACTTGTATATATATACGTACCTTTTGATGCATTTGTATCGACCTTTTTTCGTGAGCAAATTTCAGCCGTTTGCTGTTATCGTCGTTAATCGTCAGGAGGAGGGGTATCTTTTTTGAGATATCGTTTTTTTTTAAATAAACGATTGTATGATTTTCGATTGTTTAAATCCAAGCGAGTAATTATTATTATGATTATTAGGTCATCCCAGCGAGATCCTTTTTGCCTTTGTTGAAAATCAAAGAGAGATAACGATATTTATTTGGATAAAAGAGTAGTCGATGTATCGAACAATTTAAACATTTTTTAAATATGAGGATATTACGAATGGATAGTGGGAAATAGTGAATTAGAGCTGTAAATAAAGAGAATTCGAGGAAATATTTTTTACAATGTCATATTTATTTCTTTGCACGTATTGCGAATTTCATATGCTGCGATGCAGATTCGCAGTGTGTGTAGGTGTGTTAGTGTGCATACGTGTGTTAATTCACATAACAAATGAATATACCTTAAGTAACAATCACAATCCACTCCGAGGCGTCAAATGCAAACTTATACATCTCATTCCACATTTTTTTTTCGTTAAGGGTGATTTACACTTGATTTCTCTGTGAACTTTCAATGTTTGTAAGGAAAAATGTAACGTTATTTCGAAGACCCTTTTTTTTTACTTGAAAGTTTATTAATAAATGTTATTTATTATTCTTTTGTAGAGATATATGATATTATTCTTTTACAGAGATTTTTTTTAAGTTTAATTTTGGTGTGGAATACAGCTGGATCTTTTAAGATTTTAATTGATATTATTTTAAAGTCATTTTGAGATATCAAATTTTATTTTGTTAATTTATTGTTGTTAATATTTTTAACTAGTTTCAAAATGATAAAAGCACAAAATTTTATTGAACAGCTTCATGGATTTTTAATTAAGATTCTAAGCTTTGTTGATGATTTCAGGCATTATTAATAAATTAACCAGATAGTTCTACCCATTAGCTTAATAATCATTAAACATCAAATTAAAAACTGAAGTTCAAGACATTCAATTTAATCAATTTACAATATTTTTTACAATACTTTGTAACGTATACATAAATTACAAACATACGTAAAATATTGTATGTATATTAAATTTATTAGTTTGAAAAAATATAACACCAAAATGATATTTACTTTTTCATTCTGAAACTCGAAATAAACTATTACACATGATTTGGAGCCATCGAATTGTATTTTATTAATTCTTTACTATTTATAATACCAAAATTTAAATAAAAGAAACCATACACCACCACACACTCACATTTCAACTTTTGGTAATTCGTCTTCTAAAGGTGTCATTCTCGTTGAAGTTTTCATTGAAAACATATGAATATTTTCGCTTCAAACTTGTCATTGTCTGAATTAATATTCAAGTATTTTTCTGTCGTTTTACAGTCCCATTGCCTCAGTCGGTAAATGTTGAGCCTGACACCTCCTTACACCTTATCCTATTTAAGAAAAAACAAGTTTCTCCTCGCAATACAATATTACATTTTTTGTTACCGACATTCAAACTTCAGCCATGGAATATAAGCATATTAAACCCCCTTAAAACAAAAGTGTAATATAAATTTTCGTACAACACTCGGATATACGCAGTATAGTAAATGATTGTTTTCTCTTTTTTTTTTCCACAACAAACGAAAAGATAATCGATTTCTCGGTCTATTTGAATACTGCGCTTCCTAGGTGAATTCAATCTGGTATAAATCGGCGAACTCAATCGTGAAACGACGCTTAGAGGGAGATATATTTATATATACATATACCTCTATGTATATATACATATATATACGTAAATCACCTACGTTTTATTATTCCTCTACTTGATTGCAACTACGATTATTCGCGAGCTCCCGCCGCAAGGGCAATTCGAATTCACTTGGATACACAGTTGTACTTAATTTTGTACGCATGAACTTTTGCTCTTTATCTCGCTTCGTTCGTAGGTTCTCTCGGGGCATTTTTTTTTTTCATTCGCTCTTTGTTAATGAATTATCCGCACGCATATCCATTCAAGTGCATCTTTTCATTTCTCGAGATTTTTCTGTCTGTGTTGAAATTCTATTTTTATGTGTACTATATATAGTACAGACATATTTTCGGATAAATTTTTTCATCGGGTAGTACGATAATGCAGCGTTGAGATTCTTATGATTTATTTGTATACATACAACGCCACATGAATATTACTCGAGTTCGCTTAAAAAATTTTTTTTCGCCACGATTTACCATTTCACAGTATCAAACAAATTATCAACACTATTAACACTTTTTTTTCTTTCTCATTAATATACATTCACAGATTCGAGAGAAGTGTGCAATGCTCGTAAAAATCTAGCTGGATAGAATATAAAACAATTGTTCAACAATAAAACGTTTTTTCCTCCCTTAACAAATATTTTCGTGTTCCTTTTTCTTTTTTTCTTTTCTTTACAAAAAGTGTTTTATAGACTTTTTTTCTGACGTTTAGACTACCGTGTAAGTGATTATTTTTATATATACGTTATACGACGAGATATTTATATATATACGTACTTATAGTAAATATCGCGAGTCGATGACTTCATTTTTTTTAAAGAATGTAGAAAATAAGCGTTCGATTGACACACTTTTTATACAACCATGTAGAAGTACAAGTATAATAGCCATATTTTCACGTCTCGCACTTTACTTTTCGGGGAGGTCACACACCCTTGACACGCGAACTTGTTTCTTGCTTTAAGCGATCAATCATTTCCCACAGTTTCAGCCAAATGCACGTTCCACAGGGTGTGAACATTCCTTTTGATTACCTGACATTACAACTCAACTGCGACAAGTCGAGAACAGCAAGACATGGTGTTATAACGATTCGTAGCAACAAATTAGATTAACATTGAGTGTTGGACATCTTTTGTGTACATACAATATGTAAATGTTGAGTGTTTGATAAAATTTCTTTATTAAAATATATCCAAACTTTAAAACGATTACACAGAAGAAGAAACTTAACGGTTAGGTGAATTGAATATTGAAGTTACTACGATTGTATTTTTTGGTGAACTTTATATCGACGCATTGGGGTAACAAGCAGTTCAGAAAAAAATTTCTGGAACCAGCTAGTACAGGAAAAGGCTTGACGAATTAGCCAATTCAGAAAAAGATTTTAAGGACCAGCCAGATCAATTCAGAGGAAGAACCTGTCAACTTAAAAAATAAAAGACATAATGAGTTGGTTATTATTTTATGAGATGACTGATTCTTGAATTCTCAATCATTCGCTAACTGGTTCTTCTTCCAAGACCTCGATATGTAGTTGACCAAATGCTGATATAGTTTTTACAAGGGTTAGCTCGTGAAAATATATTGGAACTTACTCCTAACTTGTTTTGTAGTCATTACAACAATGTTATCCTATCGTATTCAGTTTATTTTACGGGATTCGTAATAATTACGATTGTTTACCTAAATTTTCGATAATAAGCACCTACACTGCTTGGAATGAGGTACACATCAGAAATGAATCCCTACAATTTTCTAAATACGAAAGATAAGGACTGATTACTACACGCAATCAGTAGTGTACCTCGAGTGACGGAGATACAAACAGGTTGAAAATCAATTTCAGCTATTCAGACAATGAAATTCCTGGTAAAAATGTAACCATAAATTGGCTCATCTTATACAGCAGTTGACCAAGTAATGCTATAATTTTTACAAGGGATTTTATAACCTATCAATACTCTTGGTTGGCTTGTGCAAATATATTAGATCTTTCTAACTTGTTGTCCAATTATCATAATTTTACTCTATAGTATTCAGTATTCAGTTCACCTTCACCTATAATTTTTGTAACCATCAACGAATATTTTACTCCGTGTGAACATTAACAAAATCGTAAACAATGAACTATAAGCTCAATAAGCCGTACATAAACGAACACATTTTGAAAAAAAAAAAAAAAAATTTAACTCTACAAAACAGTAGTCGTATCTCCGCGTATTCATATACAACTACCTGTGTATTTGGAATATGATTTACGTATGTCAGTATTCCAGCGTAATTAATGTAAAACGTGCTCGCTCTTATTTCGCAGACGTGAAAAATTGCACGCAGCCTCTTCTCGTCCCTGCCACCCCTTAACACTACGAGTTATTTTACGCGCTGTGAGAGAGGAATGATGATGATGAAAAAAAAACAGAGAGAGAAAGAGATAGAAAGAGCATATACATTAAAGCTCAGCTTTTTATGTTAAAAATCTACAGCCAGCCGCGGAAAGCGGTAACGACGCAAATGTCATTATTTCACGCGAATCGTAGACAAAAACTCTGTTTCGCCTTTGTTTCGGATTTTTTTTTATCAAATTAATAAAAAAGAAAGCCTCCCGCGAGAGCTTCCGTCTCCGGATCCGAAGAGCTTGCAATTCTCATCCCTGTGTGAGCGCAGGAGCATGAAATTTTTTGGGGAGAGTAGTAGTCGATCGAGCTTTTTTTTGCTCTGCTACTCCTCTTAGGTTCTTGCCTCTCTATTTGGCGCAGTGTGCCCGTGGGAATTCGAGTTGTTTTTTGTGTGCGTGCGCAGAGGGATTTTTGCCCTTTTTTCGTTTCGTGAAAGAAATTAAACACCCGGTAGACCGAGAGAGGACGAGAGAGCTTTTTTTGTATCGAACAGATGCTCACTGTATCTTCATCGAGTTAGTTAAAGCGAAGGAAGCTTTGTTCTCGACTAGAAAAGCGTGTGCATTTTAAAATCCAGTAAGAGAATAAAAATCGCGAAATGAACTTTTCGTCGTCGCGGGAAGTCCAAAGGAAAAACGGAGAGAGAAAGATACACTCGGCGTAATTACGAATCTCGAGAAAACCCAGCACACTGTATAAATGCACTCGAGAAGCTATGCTCGACGTCGCGTGAAAAATTTTCCTCCTCTTGACTCGATGTCAATTTCATCTTGTCTTATAGTTGTCCCAATAGCTATAAACAAAAGTTTTGGCGAAAAAAAACCGAACCAATCTCTATACGTGTTCAAACGTTGTCAGAGGGGAAATGAGAATCCGTAAAAGTTCGGAAGTAATTACGGAAGCTTCCAAATTTCCGAGCAAGTTTCTATTTCGTTCACACGTCTGGCTCTACCCAAAACGCGTCTACTTAAACGAGAATTGTTGCTAATTAAAATATAAATTTATATCGTTTTTGAAAAAAAGGAGCGATGGATTGAATTACCTTGTTAATTGTCGCTTTGAATGGTAGTTAAATTCATTTGATACAAATATGACTTTGATGTGAACTAAATGAAAATATGTATCAGTAGTTCTTTAAGGTAGCTTTAGTGACTTTAAATAAAGTATTCATAGATATTTCATAATTAATGGGAATTTAATTCAGAATTCGATTGTTACATACAAAATTCAAGGTCGTTAATGAAATTCGTGAGAAATATTAAATAGACAATTTTCTGTTAATTCTGAATAGACTCCATTCATAAAAATGGTAAATTTAATAAATGAGCATATGTCCGGCAAATATTGCATGATCAACAAATTGAGTATTTTCAAAAACAACTCTTTGAAATGAACGGAAAATTTCAATGCAGGGTTTTAGTAATTACTTTTTTAATAAATATTTTATATGAAAAACATTGAAGAGGAAAGCTCCAGTGTACAGAACTCAGATTGTTTCTGCGGTGCCAGACTCGTACCTTTGTTCTGTAAAGTTTTGGGGTTACAAAGGGAGACGATTTAACAATATTAATATGTTGCTTTTTACAGCGTTTTTCTTAATGTGTAATAATGTATATTGTTATTTTTAGTTTTATCAGAAGAACATAAATGAAATTGATATAAAGGACCCTGATTCGCTGCTGAAATGACCTTACTGTTTTATTAATACATAAATCGTTATATATATAGTTTTTTATATTACAGCACACTTAGAATCGCGAATATACAAGATTCTAGGATGAAGTCCATTTAGAATTTATTAAAAATACTATTATGTCCATCGGCAGGTCTTAGGTTAAGATACGCAGTACGCGGTGATGTTGGCTGCACAATTAACCTTCCTAATTCATTTTTCACACAGTTACGTGACGTTAATCACTTTTTATTAGCTTAAAAAACGACTACCTCACATCATAATAAAGATTTTTGTTACTTACTATAGACAGCTACCGTAGATTAAATGTTAACGAATATTTCTTTGATGCAAACGAATATTCATTTGCATTAAATGACAAGAAAAATGTGTAGTTCAAACGAATGATGACCTTGGAGTCAATAATTCTTCCTATCAGTGTATGTTCACTGAGAACATTATTAAGTGGTTATGACTGAAGTTGGCTCAGTAAATAAGGCTTTACCGAGGACTCGCCAAAGTTGCTGAAGCGAACAGCAGTTTTGACGAATCAGTTCAGCAAATTAAACTGGTATCTCATAGAAACAATTTCTACTCTGTCAATATGACTAGTCTCGACTTGGTTCTTGTGTATTCAAACTAGATTTGCCAGACCTGACTGGTCGAAAATCGTAATGCTTGTAACGTTTGTTTTCCAAAATGATGTTGTGACCTACTTAATGATGATGTTACCTTATACGCATCAGTATTGATACTTGTGCCAGGATCAATCTAAATGACTGGAGTATGTTTCTATGAGCAATTCTGTGATGAAATGAAAGGGTACTGCAATGTTCTATCAGTACAGAAAAATGATTTCAAGAGAATCGTGAGACCATACGCCTTTCGTTCCTTTAGTTATCGAAATTGAGTTTACTTCGCAGTATATATTTAGGACATCGGTCCAGACTCGGTAATCACTGTGGAATAACATGCATTTTAGGAGATATTTTTTACGAGCACTTCCTTATTCCAAACAAAGGTACGAGGCAATTATACAAGCAAACCGAAGACGATTTTCGAGAAGGAAACAGCTTGAAGCTTCAATATTTGTGGAATAACAAAGTTTTATTTACAGAACAACGTAGAAAGTATTTCTGGAAATAGTATTACTATTTGTTGCACCACTTTTCTCAGCATATCGAAAAAGTGTCTATGTTAAATATAATAGAGTCATAATGTCTTTAATTCTTATTTCTCATTTTTTGACATTGAATAAAGACATGACGCATCGATAAGCATTTTTTCTTATACATCAGGTGTTGGTAGAAACAGCTAATAAATCTAGTATTAAATAGGCGTTGCTTGCAATCCTTAAACCTACAGAAGTTTCCAACCGAATACACTGTAAATTTTCATCATCAAAAAATAATGAACTCGCGCAATTAACCAACAGAACACATATTGACTTTCAGCTTAAACAGTGTGTGTATTAAATGGATAATGCGTAAACTTGTAATTTAGGAGGCGTAACCAGTGCGTTCATGAATTGATTATTCCCCTCGGTAAAGTCCGAGCCCAGCAGCGTTTTTCTATACCCACAGGTATATCCGTGAATTTTTCCTATAGTTTTAAAACTTCTCCATGAAAATTCTTGCCATGTATGCGACGCCACAGTCTCAAATATTTACTGAAAAATTTGCATTTAAATCCAGCCTCCACCCTATCTCTCTTTCTCTCGAAAATACTTCTTATCGTGGATCTCTTTCTAACCAAATCATGGTGATAGACTCACCGTTAAAAATTCCAGTTGAAGAATTGCACTCTCTCTCTCTCACACACTCTCTCTCAGTCACGCCAGTAAAGTAAATATTCCACTACGAAGAAAATCCCCGCAGTTTCATTTTCCGAGTAGCGCTGGAGGCATTCCATGCGCGTACACCGGACCGGCACGATCGACGGCTCGGCACGTTAATTACGATGGCCGAGCTATATAGTACGAAAAGCGAACGAGAAAAAATGATTAGCGAAGCGTTCGCTTGACTTTTTGCAGCGGTAGCTTTTTTCTTCTCATCGAACTTTGTATTGTTTCTTTTTTTTCGTTATAGGGCGGATTGGCTGACTCTTTTCAGTCGAAATTCTGTATCGCGTCGTTTGTTTCGATTTTTATAAGTTTGTTTGCAACAATTTTATACGCTTAGAGTCCATAAGCTTAACGAGGGTTCATAAATTATTTTAACATATTGTGGCTTTTCCGACTGCATAAAATCAATTCAACGCATTTCATCCGGGAATGGTGAGAGTAATTTTTACTAATATTTAATTAAATCGGTAATGTAACCGACCCATTGGTATAAATTCAAAGTTTATTTCGTCGTAAATGGTTAGCAATAATTTTAAACGTTCAGAGTCAACAAGCTTATTGTGGATTAATGAATTATTCGAATCGATTATGACTTTTCCTATTACATACAATCAATAAGAATTCAATACTTTTCATTCGGGAATGGCTAGATTAATTTCTGCTAATATTTCATTAAATTGGCAATATAACCAATCCATTGGTGTAAATTCATTCACTGCTATGTGTAGTACCATATTGTTACAGGAGAACAATTGCGAGATAGATTGTTCTTTTAACGAGTTATTAAACGGACGTTATATAAAATCGTACCAATGCGGTAACGTATACAATACCGTATACAAGTCATTGCTTTTCGTTAAGATCGATTTAATCGTTTTATTTTTTTTAACAAACTCTACTATCCATTTTTAAAACATTCATCAATAAAATTAGTAGGATCTGAAGGATTTTATTTTCAAATCTGTTTCCGATAGTGAATGTGAAAATTCCGAAATCTATCAGCATTCGTAACGCAACATTTAGAGTAAAACTCGACAAAAACGGTTTCCAATTCGTGGAACAAAAACTAACCGCTCGACTCAGGGAAATATTCGGTCACCAGAGGATCCGACCAAAAATCCTCTCTTCCTCGACCAATGCCCGAGAGCGTCCGACTAATCAATAATTCAAATATACGTGTAACTCGGGTGGGCTCTCTTCAAGAGATAGTCTGGAAGTGGATCTGGAAAATCGAAAACGTTTTCTTTTTCCTTTCTCTCTTTCTCTCTCTCTCTCTCTCTCTCGTTCTTTCCTTCTCGTCTCCGCCCATAATTGGATGCGACGGTTGCTGCATTTGCGTGGTGCTGCATAATATAGAAGACGACTTATTGCACAGCTACGAATAACTTGTATACGTCTGGTACACTTGGAACGAATTTTTCTTCAATAGGTAAGAAGCAAATGTTAATTTAAGGAGTAGGACACACTTGAAAGGTGATGATTGCACACGATGTTTACTTAGCAGATGGCAGAGACGAGCTTATCTATTGCAATGGTGTAATATAATTCCGTGTGTTTAATATTATGATGAATTGTTAATGAAACTTTATAGATATTACTTTCTTTGAAAGTTGCGTTGTTAAAAAAACATTATAGACCACATGTACATAGTTGAATAATACTTGTGACTATATTAAAAGTTTAAAGGATGCGAAACATCGAAGCTATACTGCATTACTCTAACTTACCGATAAAACACTTTAAAAATTAGTTTACGAATTTATACACTTTTTTTGTCGTTAGTTTGTAGAAGTTTGCTTACTTTATATCAATAATTCATTGCAAAACGAAGATACATTAAATAGACGATTCCTTTATGTGAATTCGATAAAACAGTCATCGAATTGCGTTGAATTATTGCTATATGGAAGTCAAACATATTTATTTATTTTTTTTTATAATTACCATTGGCTTATCTATAACAAGAATTTTCTTTTTGTTGTAGAATAGGGCTTCGACGTATCTATATTTTACACTCTTTTAAGAGCATTTTAGAGAATTATCTGGTCCCTACTTTACCGACGCAAACATTTTTACAATTTGTTCAAATCGTAACCGACATTCCAATGATTTTTACGTCATTTTGCAGGAAGTGAAAAAAATATTTTGATTGCAAAGTGAACAAATACTATAAAGTCGTTAGAATAGAGAAGTTCTAATCAGAACAAATTGTAAAAATGAAGAAGATGTGAAAGTTTTTATTCATTTCTCAATGCTAGCTAAGTTGTACAACGATAATTGTCGATTATAAGTTGATTAAATCTGAAAATTAATTCCTTCTTATATTATACTGTTGATATTTATCGAAAAAAAATTCATCTACGTAAAAATGACGAATAAAAACATTTCCTATATAAGCGAATTTTAAATGCATTAAATTTTAAATATTGGAAGACACTTTACATCAGTATAACGGTATTTAATATCAAATCGATTCAAGACCTACATAATCGGGAAATGTAAAATTGATGAATTTCACATCCTCTTGCAGAGAGAAGTCGATTGCCGACGGAGTTTTAAATAATAAGTTCATCTTAGTCGACTCGAAGGAATATTAATTAGTGTAATTTGGTTATTTAAAGACCACTTAACGATCATTATTCCAACATCCACGAAAAGTCCTCCGTCGGCAAGCAGCGATATTCTGACCGTCGATAAAACAGAACCGGAGATTAGCACCTAACTTATGAAATTCGACCTTCAGAAAAATACACTGATCATGGTCAATGTCATTCGCGTTCTCGGGCCCCTCTAGCTGCCTGCGTACACATAAACGTGTTGAAGCGCCAGCTTCAATGCGGTACTCAGAGTCATCAACGCTGAACAGGCTATTACCGACGGAGAGCTTGCGAGACTGTGTTGCATAGCGGCTGGATTGTCGCCGTTGAAGATGTGCACGAAAACTCGGGCTGGTGTGGCATTGCTTGCTTCGCAGGTGTAGTTGCCGGAATGTCGGCCAGAGGCGCGCGGAACCTCCAACCAGGATTCGCGCGCCATCAGATCCGTGCTCACATTTACGCCTTGCTCGACATCGTAATTGATCATCCGACTGTTGTGGTACCAGAACAAGAATGATGGTTGCTCTGTTGACTTTTTCACCAGACAGTGTAGCTGAAGCGTGCTTCCTGGTCGGACGAACTTCTCACTGGAGCCGCTTATTTCCGCTCGAGCCTCTGAAAACAGATGAGGTTGCAGAATTAGTGATCCGATTATTTTATCGAGAACGTAAATTCGTTTCTTCAGCAGCGACTGATTCTTCGGTGAATGAATTACATCGAGGAAATAATTGAATGCATGAATCGTACGGCTAAACCATCTACCCGAGATCTATTTCAGCAATATTTTTTAAATACTTACGCCTGAGTATATTTCAAGAAATACGATTCAATGTAAACTGCTGAAGTAGCAAATCAATCTGTTAGATTCCGGAGATTTGAAACGTTCTATAAATTTTCTAGCCATACAAAAACGTGTTCCAGATAGTTCGCAATAATGATTTCGCAAAATTTTCACCTACAAACCCCCACATTCTAACTTTATCAGATATATATACAGGATAAAAATACATAGTATCCGTAAAGTCACATTTACGACAATAACCACAAATCGTTTGGAATGATTCTCTCGGATCGATTCACAATATAACGTAACTTGCGAAAATGGTAAAGATCTAATTCGGTCCGATGCAGTACAGCGGGAGTAGCATTCCAAAATCCCTCGATAAAACAGAGAAAATCGCCATTACTCTGCGCCCAAATAGCGCTTAAGCGACGCCAAACCCACGTTCGCACGTATAAAATTTCATGCGATTTTAAAGGTCGGATAAACCAGTATTTCTTTCTCTTTCTTGCTTTCCATCTTTCTTGGTGATAATGCACACGCAGAAAGTGAAGATGCTGTGAAAGGGCTGATAGTTAAATTCACCTCGTCATTTATAACAACTTTAAATTCTCACATCAATTTTTTATGTATCAATTGTATTGTCTTTACGAAGGTCTCAATTTGATAATCAAATTGTATTTATAGATAAAAATAAAGCTATCTATTAACTATCACATCGTAAAATATGAGTTTCTCAATATTAATCTAGATTTCCAGTTCAAAATAGAACTTGATTCTTAGTTAAGACCTTCGTAGACATTTTTAAAATATTGCAAGGAATCATCATAATATAATTTGAAGACTTGATGACTTGAAACACAAGCATTTGGCGTTACTGTTGTGAAATAGTGTTGTGATTAATTAGTTTAGTCCAGTGTCAACCTGGACAAACTGATAAGGGTCAAAGCAATATTGTACTTTTGTTTAGTGTAGTTAAGAGATTACTTATGTGGTAAATAGGCATTTTAATATTAATATCAGAAAAATGGTTAAATTACTTTATTTTCAAAATTTAACTATGATCACTTGGGAAATATGTATGAAATATGTGTACTTTAAGAGTATATTATTTGTAAAGTTTAATTAATTTGATAAATTAGTTTCATTGTATCCAGAGTTACAATACGCATTACGATAAAAAAATGATTTTCTATATAAAAAAGTTTCAAAATTTCAAAACCAAACAGCCTTGAACTTGATGAAATTAACTGGTGTGTTTGGTAATGGTTAGTTTAACCGTTGAAAGGGCTCGTACCATTTGGCTAACCGATATGCAGTGGTTACTATACGTTTCTATCATTGGTGGTTGTTGCGTTTGAAAAGAGTTATTTTTTGGGGATCATACTCGGAAATACGATTTGTCACAAGAATCTGATTTCCTGCCGGATAAAAAAGCTCAGCTGTATAACAGGAAAAATAGAAACAACATTTACATTAAAAAGTACAAGACCATTTTTGCTGACTCATTTTGATACTGTTTGAATATATTATCGCTTTATTTTCATTATTTTGGGTTTGATACCGAAACAATTGTTCGAAAATAGACGCGATTCGTTCGTTCTGTTATTTAACTATCCGGTGAAGTTTCATCATCGAAATAGCCTATAATAAAAAAAATGCCCAGACTGATGCCGAGAAATTTCTAACTAATTTTGTAGAAAGTCCAATAATTCTGGATTAAGGCCAAAAAAAATCAAGACAAAACCAGAGTATTGATCGATTTCGACATAATATTTGAAGTATTACGTCTTTTCCAGAACAAGACTCTATTTTTTAATTTGATCACCTTATCTTGTATTGCGGAAGCTCTGTAACGAATAATTTGCCTACAGAGCATGACATTTAACAAATTATTATCAGAAACACCTCAATTTTCAACCAGGTATTAAATCTGCATTATTTTATCCACGTTTATTCCCGGATCTGGTTTTAAAATCGAAAGAAGCAGAGTCAGTTTATTGGCTCCTTCGATGTACGATTTCGAATGGGATTCACTTGCTTTTTTCTTTAGCGACTGCTTTTTTTCAACTCTATATACTCTTTAGATTCATGAATAATGGACGGGTTTCCAGCTTTCTTAGCACGTCTACCCAGTCGAAAGCGCTTGTGTAGACGGAGGAATTAAATACAATTGAAAATTCGCCGGGAATATATATTATTAATTCGACGATATTGCATGCTCTCTTGAGACACGAACTAGTAGAAGAAGATAAAAAGAGGGAACGAATAGTTCGAATATCTGGAACTATACGGGGCGTTAATATAAGTTTGAGTATAAAAGAAAATTTTTAACAGGCAACGATATCTACCGAGCCGAAGTGGAACGTGGGCAATAGGAAAGGACTTAATTACCTTGCGAGGAGATAAGGTTACCTGCAAGTTGTTTATAGTGCTCTGCTTTGCGGTAGATTGTACATAAAAAATTTGAGGCCAAAGGAAACTGATGAAGATGTTTGGATTAACGAGAAATGTTTTTCTAGATACTTGTTTAACGTTTTCACTGAACATAGACGTATATTCTGATGCTAATTAATTAGTGACCTGAAATTTATAATTAATTCATTTTTAATTCATATCGGGTCGTTGTTTTAGCGACTATAAGTGCATTGTTAACATTCTTCAAATACACAGATCGATCGGTCAACAATTAATTTGTTGTTCTAAATAAATATAATATGTCACTATAATCGCCTAAGTCATTCAAGTCTTCAATTATTATCTTCGAAGGTCTTAGCTAGAAATAGAGCTATCTATTATTTATCATATCATAAAATATGAGTTTCTCAATATTGGTACAGTTTTCCAGTTAGAAATAGATCTTGATTTACAAGTTAAGACCTTTTCAAATACTGTTGTATTGTTACAGGGCACCTTCATAAATTTTTAGATATCGATTTCAGCTATCGATCCTTTTGAAAACTGAATTTGAAGACTAGATGACTTGAAACACAAGCATTTGGCGTTACTGTTGTGAAATAGCGTTAATATCATGAAAGTTAGAAAATTGGTTTGATTCACAAGTTTGGACTTTCGTAGATACTTCTGTATCGATACGAGACAACATCATGAAAATTGTAATCTTCAGACTTATTAACTGAACTTTCAAACTTTGATGACTTCCTTTTGTGTTTTTGTAAGCAATTCTTCCTTATCGAGTGACATTTTTATTGAAAATAGATCCAGTACCATATATCTATCAGAGTATGACCTGTATAAAGATTTAATGAAGAACATTGTGAATGAAATTATATGACATGATCCCAATACGTGTACGACAATGCGTTCGCAAGATCAAGCAACGAATCTTCCTTCGTAAGGTTCTACAAAGTCTTGATCTTGTTACCCGATCAATCTTTCTTTCTTTGCACAGCAGAAACAATTGTTATTCTGGTGAACCCACATATTCACCAAGGACAGTATAAATTTTCGTACTTTCTTTTCCTGCAAATACCCATCATCAATTGTTGACTTAGACGAAAGTCGTCGTTGACATAGAGAAGTGTGACAAAAAGATAGTCACACGCGTTGTCTCAGAGGTTAGATTTGTTTGCGGGCGCAATGCCGAATGCAAATGGAAATTTAAATATAATTTGCAAGTCGAAGCTGCGGAGATCTCCGCGAAAATTATATAATACGCGATGAATATGCAGTGATACGCTGAAAGACAGAGAGTAGAAATGCTAAATATATATATATATATATATAAGTGTGATGAAGGTGTCTACATTAGGTTTCGTTCCAGTGTTTGGCACAGCCCAGATACTTACAATTAATAATATTAATAAAATAAAAAGTTGTTGTCATAATTTGTTTTTTGAGAATAATAAGTAGGGTAGCTAAAAAATTTAAATATTAACTATGATTTGCTGAAAGATTTAGTTCGATTCGATAAACGAAAAATCATGTCCTTTGCTTTAATAAACAAATTATCTTTAATATTATGAACCAACATTTGTTAGTGGTCAATCCTTTATTAGTCTTGGAATTAAGAAAAACCTAAATTTTAATTGTCAATCTAGATGGTTTTTTAATATTCAAAATTCAAAATCGATTTGTATTAAAAATACATGATACTGAGACAAATACTGAGATTCATTAAAAATATGAATCATAATAGATTAATGAGATGCAGTTCGATATCCCAGAATTACACAAAAGTAACATAGTTTGAGCTTTAAATCTTAAAAATCTAAATTCTAAATTTTTGCTTCAATTATAAAACACATATCACTGGATCAAATAACGTACTGCATCATAAGGGAAATATGCCATAAGCTGTACATCTATACTTTAATATAAAAAACTGCACAGTAATATATTTATATCTTAATAATTAAGAAGTTTCAACCCAACGAACCACTTCTCAACTATTAACAAACATCCATTTGCTTCACATTAAATCCACCACTGATCTTGTTAATTCACCGACTTGATGCAATAAATGAATTTTCTATCTGTATTCTTAATATAAAATAGGGCTAAGGGAATATTGCGTTGTTTGAAAAACATCCCTTTCACTCTAATGAACCTAATTCCAGTATTCAGTCAAGTTACTGTCGTCCCAAACACCCGAGCAAGATTGTCAACAGCAATCGTACGGCAAATCCTCAGTAGTTAATTGGGTAGTCCGCCTTTATTTCCGCGTGTGTCAGCTAAGCAAAGCCCATCCCGTAACCCTCTCGTCTCCCCGCAAACGGAAATCGAACGGCGACGAATTAGAGACACCGACGACTATCTCTGTGGTGTGGACACTATTACTCTTTTAAGTTTTTACCCTATTCATTGCAAATCTCATTCGATATATGTTTATTCACCTGAATAAAGTATTGAATAGCAATCATTGTAATGACGCTTGTTACGGTGATTTGAACTTTGATTGATGTGAATTGATGTATTCAATGGAAATTCAGGATGATTTGTATAAATTAACATGAATTTTTTAAATCCAATTTATTCACGTGGATACATTTCCTGCGTTAATAATTCACTCGTTTGGTTGTTGCAATATTGTTGCACTGTGGATTCCGAAATTAAAAAGATAATTTAAGGGGATTTCCACTTATTCTCTTGTAAAATTTGAATGTTTGTAACAATAAAGGTGATATTATTATTAAGAGTTTCAAAAACATTAATTAATTTGTCCAACCAGAAGTTGATGTTTTCTTCACGTGATATTTGTACACTAAATTATTTTACTACGTACATAGTCAATCAATTTTTACCAGACGGATTGAAATATTTGAATTATTCCATGTTTGAAATATTCCTTAGAAGAGTACGATTCTCTGGTTATTTAAAAAAAGTCTTCTTTTAATTATTTTTTTATGGTTTATAAGATACATATTAGTAATTTAACGATAGTACGTAATATGTAAGCAGATCTTATAATTAAATGAAGAATTATCTTAGAAAAGGAAACCATAGAATCCAAGGTGATAGGATTTAAAGGAAATTATAGGAATATATTAAGCGTCGTCTGGTGGAAATAGCTTGGTTACCTGATCTAAAATCTAAAAAAAATAAAAAAGCTTGTAAAATTTAATTGGTAGTTGACTTAAATTTTACTATACCACGTATGAAAATTGTGCTATACTAATGTAGCAAAATTGGGAGGCATCAAGTTACACCAAGATTCTCCAGAATCCAAGATCAGATGACGTTATTTCTATCGAATTTTGGGCTGTCGAATTGCATACTAGTATTTTTAATGACTCTCTGAATGATAAAAAAAATATAATTACTCAGCTTGATGAATTTGTAAAATACCAAGTTAAAGGATATCATTTCGCATAGAAATAATATTATTTCTATGCGATTTTGAGCTATCGAATTGTATTAAAAATACGCGATACTGAGACAGGGACTTATTAAAAATAATAAATATTAACAAAATCATACCTCAATAGATAATGATCACATGAACTTCTGGTAGGCTTTATTAAATAATATTTTACATCAAGCTTAGCTTTACAATAATATTAATGTTTGTTATTACAAAAGTTCAAAGTTCAGGTAGGGAATAATTGTACCTCACCCTTCTTAATCGATTATGGATTCAATAGGAAATTCTAGAGAACTTCTTGTTTAGCTGTAACTATATATTCTTAATTAAAAATGCGGCGAGTCTCATTTACATTCGCCTGATTACAAAACGGAGCCGGCAATAAATTTCCATTTAAATGAAATAAGTAATGCACGCTTGATAGCAGGAACTTCGAAAAGACGAAGGTAAACAAAACTACGGTGGTAAATCGCAAATGATGAATCGTTATAATTGAATAATATCCCAGTATAATCATCTCAAACGAAAAGTTAACAATCGTTCTCGCTGCTCTATTTCATTCCCTTCGCTGTTTATTTAAACTGCATTTACTTTCCTAGCTATACATATATATGTATAATATATGTATATATACCATTTAAATTACGTAAACTATTACAGAAAGCAAATTTTCTCAGAATTTGAGGCAACACCTTTCCCTGTGACTATTTATGTTGTATCATAGCTGCTCGAATTGCTCGACAGTATTCAAGATTCTCAGGGATGTTCTAAATTCAGATGTTAACCAAATAATATAATTTTATTCACGTCTTCAGGTGAGTTTATACACGTGTAAAGGGAAGGTTTACACTTATTTCCTCCTTGAAGTATGAACGTGTGAAATGCAAAATTTAATGCCGCGATATAGTTATATTGTTTGCAGAAATTATTCTCGATATACAGATAATATTATTATTTTGCGCGGAGATTTATTTTTTTAAATGTTGTCTTTGTAAATTATTTACCGGAAATAATTTTAATGGATCTGAGAATTTAAAAAGATTAACAATAAAAAAAGTTAGTTTTGTATAAAAATATTAAATTCGGAATAAGTGTATGAGTTGGTTGAAGCAAGAATAGCAACATTAATTCAATATTCATTTCCTAGGAATCTAAAAGTACATTCATTTAAATGAATTTTCAAGCAAAATTTGTATTCATGCACACTAAATAGTAATTCGCTGAAAATAATTTGAGTTTCAAATAAATATTTTTTAAAACTAAAATGTTATTTATCGATAAAAGAATATAAATATATTAATTAAAAATGTCGTAATAAAAGAATTCTTTTTTCAGTGTAAATCCTTTGCAAGACGACGCGTTCGAATTTCGCGTTTCAACGCTATTTCTTCAGTATGTTATTTTAGTTCGATTGTACATAGTCGAAACCACTGGAGGATCACAGAATACACAGTGAACGAATAGCGGTAAACCAAAACATTTCTTCGTCGGTATCTTTTTTCTTCGTCGGAACAGAGCTAAATACATCCAACGGTTCAGAATAATTTGGAGTACCGCCCGAAAAGAAAACCTTTAATTCCCAGCGCCCCTAATGCATCTATATACTCTTGAGAAAGCAAGAGCATTGCCAGCAGAATTAGAATAAGTTATGCGCACCAGACTGCTCTACTTGCATCGTTTTCAACTCTTCAAAATCCTATATAGTAATAGGATGCTTCTGTGAAAGGAAGGTATATGTATAACTTACTACACTGGAGAAAAAAAGTTTGTTATATTTGAGACAGTTTATCTATTTAAACATTGAATTTGGGAATTAGTTAATAAACAATATTTTCATATTTGAATTTAAAATTATTTTATATATATAAATACAAATTTGATTGAATATAATTTAAATTAAATTAAAGAAATTAATTTTTTAAATGAAAATTTTTCTTCAATATACACTGACAAAAGGTTAAAAGAAATTTAATAATTATTAAAAATTGTTTTTTAGTAAAAGATAACTTTCAAAATTGAATGAAAGAATATAGTTGTTTTAATTTAAAATTATTATTAGTAAAATAATGTTTACTGCATGCAAATATAAATTTGCTTAAATAAATTAAAAAGAGCATTTACCTAAATATCACGTGTGACTATTTAGTAAATAATTTGTTTAAATTTAGAATTCTGTTCCTTAAACTTTGTAAATAATTACCGAAAGTCACAAAATTTCCATTACACATCAAAGTAAAAATGGTTCTACGACTATATCCAAAGAAATAATTTTTTCCCTATGCTAACAATCTTTTTTTCCGGTTCAGATAAGCAGATAGAGAAAGAGCCTTGGCAACCCAATTTAAACTGTTTTTAAGGGTGTGTGTAAGGTCAACTACGTCGACGACGTTGGCGTATTCTATTTTCACATCGACTCGACTAAGAGGGAACTAAAGAAGGTAAGCAAAGCAAAAGGCAAAGCGAATGAAAGGTCTTGTCTCGGAGAGATCCAGCCGCGATATTACTTATTCTTTTCGCGCGTTCTACTTTAACCCACTTCTTTATTATTTCACGTGGCGCGAGAGCCCTTTCATTGTCGGCGCGCGTATCTCTTTTTCCGCGAGACAAGGCGTCTCTCCGTACATTTTTCGGACGACTAGTGTAAGGCAGCTATGCGAAATGGGCTAAGTTCATAGGCGCGCTTGTCCTGTCACCATTGTTCTTTCCTTCAAACTTTTTTCTCAGACTAGTGTTTTCGTTATTTTTTTACCATCTGCGCAAGCTTCGTTACTTTCTCAAGATCAGTGAGATTGGAAGTTTTTGCTTTAACAATTAATTAATTGAATTTTAAAGATACTTTATCTGGATAACAACAAAGCACTATTACGTTTCGACAGAGGTGTTAAAGGAGTTCAAACATTTTCTAATTCGATGCAACGAATTTCGAGACTACAGAAAAACAATGTCGTAATAGTATTAAACGATATCAATTCAGAAAAATGCTTCAGAAACCAGCCAATTAAAAAATACAAGAATATATCAATTTATATTAAATATATGCATTTTTTTAATTTGTTCGTATTTGAAGCATTTTTCTGAGTTGACTGATTCTTGAAATCGTATTTTTCTGAATTTGCGGGTTTTCACTCCAAAATGAAGAAACGTTGCCACATTATGTGCAAATCATTACATAGAATACTCACTAGTAAAATGAACAAAAAAAGGAATATGTAGTACTTCGTTTCTGCTTCATCAAGCAGACTAGTGCATGACGAAGCAGAGAAATAATACCATTAAAATATAATTCTGTAAAATGTTGTATTTTTAAACACGCTCTTTGAAAATGAAGGATTAATAAATATATAAAATAAATGATTTATAAAAAAATTGTAAGATAATTTATTTTTATACAATTTATTCTCGTGTACTTTAGTAATATTTAATAATCTCTCGAAGGGATTCGATAAAAGAGAATATAAGCTGGAGCGTATTTTACTTAATGATCTTAATCCGGCTGTCGTTCGATAATACCTATATAATTGCGAATAATTGTTCTTGAATATTATTTTTGTCCATATAACTCAACGAATAATGAGATTGGAAGCTTTTATCTCTGAGCTTTTCGAAGATCAATAAAGAGCTGTATGCAGTTCTAAAATCATGTTTTGCTCTCGTTCGGTAAATTAAAACACTTCGTCAGTTCAATATTCAAGGTTTATACAGTAGAAGAGTACGGGCGAAAAGAAGCTCGACCAGAAGATTAAATAATGCGCTTTGAGTAGAATAAATCCGGTATAGTCAGATATGCTAAAATTAAGTTTATTTAAAAACTTGGAGAATTCTGGGAAAAGAGATTTTGATGACAGCTTATATTGAATCGTTTTAATCAGAAAGGCATTCCATTTTACTCAAATCTCTATTGGACAAAGAATTTTATGTGTATGAGTAAATCCAAAAAACTTAATTGTAAGGGCGCAGAGACCGGACACTGTTTTTCTGTTTTCTAGGAGTCTTTTGAGTAAAAAGAGGCATTTGAAAATAAATGTTGCAAACAACCTTTGACATGGCAAATTTGGCTAATTTTGAATGAGTAAAGCGTTAGCTCGCTAATTAGATATACAAAGCTGAAAAGTGTATTAAAAGGACTTTAATTTACACAAAATTTCGAAATTGGACAAGAAGAGATGAAGTGTAAAAAAAATATACAAACAGCTCCGGTTTTTTCGAAAGTGCCTATTTTTCTGGTTTTAGTTTAAATGTCTTTAATTTTGTGACCAAGGTGTTTTTTTAATTATTGTTTTGCAAATCCAAGTTTTTAGACATTACTTTTGAGATTAGTAATTTAATTATTTTGCTAGAAAAAAACTGGAAAAAGCTTGAATGATCAAAAGTATTCATAAAAAAGACCTACTGATTGAAAAGATATCAACATTTTTTTTCAAATTCTTTTAACATTACACTCCAATGACCTTATTGAATAATTTTTTATAATGATAGCTCTATGCTTCTACTTTAATTTTATAAACTTATGTGCATATTCAGAAAAATAATATATTTAGACAATTAAATAACCGAATCTATTAATTAATATGCGATAAGAAAGGTAAGTTATTCAGCTTTGATCTAAAAAAAGAATGGTCAAAATAGATCAAGCACGTTAAAAGTTCCAAGCATCATCTGAATCAAGTGAATAAAATGTAAATTAAGATCCAAGAAGTAAATAAATCTTATTAGCTTGTATGACTGTATAGAATCGAACTATTTGAAGTTTAAAGAAAAATTATACAAACTGCGAATTTTGACTATTTTTTATATTCTATTTTTTTTACTTAAACTTCGATAGATATATTTGAAAAATAGTGAATTTTAATATTTACACATTTCGTTGTGTTTTTGATCATAAAAAGCTGAAACGAATGTAGAGTTAAATCGTTTTACTAAATAAACACCCAGAAACCAGTAAAGAATAATTCGGTTGGTCTGCCGTCGGGAATAATTTTTAGATTCCCAGGTACCAAATAGAATCTATAGCCGATTGGTCAAAAGAATCGATCAACATGTTTCTACTAGAAACATATGAATATAAGATGCATTGATTATTCGAACAGAAGAAGGCTTTGCGTTCACCACGAGCTTCCCGATCGTCTATATACCAGTAAAAAATAATCACTATGTTAATTCTAAGATTTTTTCGGATGCATGTCAAGCTCGGAGTTGTGACATTGCGTGTAAGTTAAAATTCACGTTTAAGGTGTACTGTTTCGTGTAAGTCACGTAAAATATTAGATGGCAAGCGTTCTGATTGTGGTTCTGAAGGGAAAGAGAGGAAGAATTCATCTAGATTTTACCTGCTCTGGATTGTATATCTTGCAATGTTGTTTGAAATTTGCATATGTTTGTAAGTATGTAACGTAAGCAACCCTGCATTTAAATAAGTCGTATTGCATCGGGCAAACGTAAAATAATACTATTTTCTTCGAAGTATACAGTACAAAACGTTCTATTAACCTTATTCACTCGTCTAAATAGCTCTGCGTACTTGGATACTTTTCAAAAAACATCCAAAAACGTTGCCCGGTAAAGATGTATCTATACCGGGTAACCAAATATTTGCGTAGCATAGGAAAACGCGTAGTGAGAAAGCGTAACTTCGAAAAATGCATTAAAAAACTGTTGACATTACATAAAACTTTATTACTTCTATTGAGGGTAAGTTAATCTACTGAAAAAAGTTTAGGGTGCAAGACGACGATTAAATTTCGCATCCCTTGTGGGCCATAAAAAATATGCCATTGAAATAATGTAAAATTGTTTCAAAATTAATAATTTTCGAATATTCTTTACTTCAGAATAAAATGATAATTTCAAAAACTAATTTTTTTATTCGTAAAACTGTATCAAAAATGTTATTTGCCAAGATCTAGCAAATGTTGATATTGTCATCGTGTATACAGGTATGATTTTTATGTAAATTTTGATCGAATTGCATTTGGATAATTTATTACTCTTTAAATATTTAATTAGTCTCAAATATAGATTAAATTATTTATACCGTAATGATATATTTTCAATTCAATTGACCAAAATAACATAGAAATAACATCAGTTGAGCATTGAATTTTATGAATATATGTAATGTACATCAAAGCCAAAATTAAATAAATAATATTTCTACACAGAATGATAACATCAATTTCTGGCCGATCCTATTAAATTATTTTTTTAAATACATACTTTTATGAAACGACGTTTAGCTTTGTCATAAGGAAAAAATGGAGCGGTTTTTGCGTATGAAAGTTTGTTATCCTCAGAATACCAATCGTAATCAATATATTACAAAAAATAGTAATATTATTTGAACAATTTTTAGAGTTTGTAGACAAACATGAAAGGATAAATTCAGTCCCCATGCATGTAAGAATTGAAACAGTATCAATCGTCAATTTAGCATTTGCGTAAACAATAATTTATGAATAATTGTATGTATAATTACATATATTTGCTTTAAAAAAATATTGATAAAAAAAATTTGATTCGTAAAAATCGTGATAATTTTTGTCAATCAATCTTGAGTATCTCAAGTAAATGTAATCTGATTTTTACCATTCAAATTTCATATAAATCAGTGTTTTGCTCAGAATTACAATACATTTATAAAATATTTATTTCGCTATAATTTTGGAACCTATTAGTGGTATATTTTTCGTGGATACATAAAGGATGTGAGATCTGCTCATTGGCGCGAGCCCTGAACATTTCTCAGTGAATTAACTTACCCTCATTGGAAGTAATCAAATTTTACGATATATTTGTTATGGTTTTCCAGAGTAACATTTTCTCATTTCGCGTTTTCCTACTCAACATCAGTCATCGGGACACCTGGTAAATGGATACATGGTCTTAAGTAGTAACATCCAGATTTGCTCAGACACTCGAACCTCGTGTAATCGACTCGGCTTCTCTCAAATCAATTCTCCAAATACCTACGGTTCCCTTAACGGAATGATTATTAATGAAGCCGATCGCGTTGCATATGCCTAATCGTGTGGATTAGTCGATCGGATGTATAATTTAATGAAAAGCGAACACGTGCGCGATTCTCGTCTCTCCTTCGCTTTTTGCTGGATAGTTAGAGGTATAGGGTGGGACCATTAATCAATTGAATATGGCGCGCTGGGCTAATCCGATGGTTCGGGTAATCCGAGGAACAGCTTCGGTCGTCCTCTGCATAATCACGCCGTGAAGTCCGAGTACCGAGAGCGCGTTGGCTCGCAAACAAAATATCGCTCTACCTACAAAGGGGCTTTCCTACGTGCGTCGTGTGCATTCTGTGTTTCCAGCAAAATACATCAGTACGAGAGGAGACAATATACGTTCATGTGTGCATGTGTGTGGATCCAGTACTGCGAATTACATAGACGAGATAAATTGTGGATGATTCGTTAGGCAAATTAGAGATACATTTCAATGAAAAGCTTTTTTGACTTGGAATCTTTAAATGTCATGAGAATAATTTTTTGATGTCTGTAACGATAGATGTCATTTTGTTACCAGGCTCAGCTTTTTTTTTCTTAAAAGTGCATTAGAAAATATTGTACAGTTACGATTTTTATTCTTTTAATTTAGAATTTGGTGCAAGCTACAGTTCGATCAATTTTTAATATTCGAATGTCAAATAATATTGTTTCTATGCTACTTTGGGTTATCGAATTATATTTAATTAATTTATTACTATTTCTATTTTTCACGAGTATCAGAATGAAAGAAGATAAATTTTAATTGAATGATTTGATAATTTAAAAAAAATCAAAGCATAGGTGATGTTGCGCTATCGAATCGAACATTTATCAGATATGTCGCTTATCATAGATATAAATAATTGAACAAAACGGCTTTGAAAAATTATTCACGGCTGACAAATCTCGATTTATAATACTTAAACATCCTTTATTATTTTATGTACTACTTGTTATATTTTTTTTTAGAGTCCGTGGATAATTGTTTAATCATATTTTTATTATATTTCTAAGAAGAAAGGCAAACATACAAATTTTAGGGAAGAAATAAGTGTAAATCCTCCCTTAAGCAAGAAATTTTTGGAAACAGAAATGTAGGTCGAGTTGCCCTTGGATTTTCAAAATAATTTCATTCGATGAACGTGAGCTGCATTCCCGATCAGAATAAAATAACTTGATCGAACCTTCGTTACATTGAGATGCGATAAAGCGCTTACTAACTGAATCAGTTTAGGTACTCTGCGTGTAAAATATTTTATTCGTAAAATTCGATTTCTTTTTTTTACATCACGTAACATTACATCCTCTGTAAACTGAGATGTTAAATTTCAACTTTGATTTCCACCCATTATTTATACTTACCTCCTCGAGTGTTTAGCTTTCGAATAATTTGGAAATGACATTTCTGTCAAAAATGTTTGCATCGCGAAAAACAAAAGCGTAAACAGAAACCTGAGTCATTGTAATACATTTTTTTGTCTCTCATCACGTGTGTTCGACGAATATCACATAAAACATTAAACGAAATTCGATGCTTGAAACGTGCTTTTACAGCACTCGGCCGATTTACAAAGGGGTGATAGCGCATATTCTATGTACCGTGAAAAATACACGTAGTCCTGACGCACTCCCCTGAATTTTGCAGACGCAAACATTGAAGAATGAATATTAGAGAAACGACAATGGCCGACCAAGATAGTAGTAGTTTCTATTGTTCGGTCGGGGAAGCCTTTCACAAATGTATTTACAAATGCATAAGCGCGCACAAACACACGCGAGCTCGATACGCATGCGAAGCCAAGCACCGAGTGTAAACTTACACTAGCATAAGCAAACAGTAACGCGAAGGACGTGAGAGATTGTACAGTCACGTTATGCTTTAGACTACTGTATGCTGCGGTGACTTTTTGGGCCGAAGGTGTTGTGTGTCGTCCCTTTGACTTTATAGTTGTATAAATATTTTTCAAAAAGCCTATTATATTCCACTGAGCTTTGAAGTTACTTGTCGTTGACACATCTTTTGGAATGTGGATGATATATTATTAGTATTTATTTTATTCTTTACAATTTTTTATGAAGAGTTTGTTGCTGTTACTAGATTAGATGAGTAAAGTATGTAATATTTTTTGCTGAATAAATTTTTGAGCCGTAGAGCATCAAGACGAAGATGAATGAATCTTATATCTAATTTAATTTTTGTAAGCAATTTTATGTGAAATTTAAATTATTAAATTTCTAATTTTCTATGTGTTACTTTCTCACAGATTGACTGGTGATCAAACTTTTATAATTCGAATTATTTTTTAACTGTTCTTTGATAGCGTTTCTATGTTTAGCATTTTATGTCCTTTTTCAATAAATTTTAACACCTCATGGAAGCATTTTTCATTAAAAACACTAATGGACATTTGCTGTAAAATTAGCTAAATATTACAAATAAAGATTCCTTGTATCGGTAATATCTCATCTCGGGAATTAATCTCTATTTCTGAAAATAAATAAATCTTTCTAGCAATTTCCCTGACATTGACATTAAAATGTCCATTTACCTACGAGTAATGGCTTTAATTGCCTTAAATAAAAGCATATAATTATGTCTTTGACACTTGGCCAAACATAAGTTTGGCTAGGTTGATGCCGAACTCAATTAATTAATTAATGATTCATGAAAAAAATCTGAATACAAATTCATACAGATCAATTTAGTGCTAAAGAACAGTTTAAAGATATTTTGGAAAAAAAGTTTTGAGTGATCAGTCTGTCGATTTTTTTCTGTAAACGAATTTTTGATTCGATTTACATCAAAGCAAACAAAAATGAATCTTGAATCTAATTTAGTATCGTATAAAATAAAATGGTGATGTTCAATTTAAATTATCCACTTTTTGTACTTATTTATTTGAACAATAAGATCTTAGATATAATATAATTGTTAATACGGTCTTAACATGATAATTTCACACGTAAAAATAACACGAGTAAATTAATTTACATTAAATTTTGATAATCGGTCCTGTAATAATTTCCCTAATCTAGTAGTCAATCCATTTATGATGAAAAATAAATTCTTACGACTAGCTTGTTCTGTTAGTTTATAATTAAGTTTGTTCAATATTTATAATTACGACACCTGCCAATTTTTGAATAAACGAATAAAACAGCGATTAGCATCGTATAATAGTAATCATTTTAATATATTCGCCCGCAGTGTTTATTAGATTTCAGAAGGCTTTTAAAACATTCTACGACTCTTCATTAAAAAATTACCATGAATTAAATTACCTCAACTCAAGAAAGTTTCTTCTATGCCTAAAACGTCGACCCTCTTTAATCGAATTTTCCTACCTTTCCTTCTCAATTTTTTTCATTAAGTGGGCTAACCACCTTGTAAACATGCACTCACCAGTCTCACTAGAAAAAAAGTCTCAACTCACTTTCTTGAAAAAAGAGTTATTTCTTTTTACACAACCGTAAGCATGAAGAAGGCAGCGGGTCCGCTTTTAAACAAAAGCACCAACGGTGATGCTGTAACGAAGACGGCGACCATTTAATTCGATATCTTTCGCGCTCTCGTTCTCCTTCTCGCAGCAGCCGTGGCGTTATGACCTTTCCAGCAAATGCCAGCTGCTTAATCGCGTTTTCGCATTTTGCTTCGTTACACGCTGTAGCGTACTTGATAGATAATTATGTAACTCGACCTCTTCTTTTTTACTTATCTCCGATGCTTTGTCTTCCAAAACTTGTGGTCGTCTTTTTTTCTTGTGATTGCAATTAGACCTGATACGAAAATTCAAAGCTGGCATTTTCACCAGTTATGGCATTTTGCGATTATTTTCAAAAGATTATAACTACTAGGGGATGCATTTCTCACTAAAACCATATATATAATAATGATCTCTTACTCATACTTGAAAACCAGTAGTGTGTCATCACTGTGCCAGCATTAGGTCAGTATTGGAATATAGCAGTAAATCGTTACGGTTTTATGTTTGGTTCTAATCTGACACGCCAACATTAGGCCAGTATTGGCGTACATTATTCAATCGTCACACAGTTGTTACTCTAGTTCTAATCCAGCATTGGACTATTACAGTATTACATCTCTGGCCTGTCCTCATCATCCCAATACCGAACTAAGGTTGGAAAAGTACTGGCCTTTTTTTCTAGTACCAGCAATTCCTACTAGGGCTTATACCCCATTCGAATGTCATGAAAATCTCATTTTAACTCTAGTTCTCAAGTTCCTTACGAATATCAAGGCGAATGTAAAAGACGAAACCAAAGTATTCGAGAGTAAAGCTCGCACCTTTAATTACCAGAAAATCGTCGGGGGAGTTCTCGCTCGGGCTGTATAATATCTATCCCCTGCACGGCTTTGGAAATCTATAATAGCCTTCGCTGGCGGACATTCAACAGGTATTTCGTAAACATGCAACCGATGAAGCGGGAAGCTGTTAACGCTCCAGAATCATATACTCATAGGTGAGAGGAAAAAAAAAGTTTACTCCCGAAGTACATATGGTCCCAATTGCTTGTTTTATACTTTCTTTTCACAAATTTTTCATGAACTGGTTAATTGATTCTCAGTAGTCTATTAACCGACAATTATTCAACCCCTAAAAATTGCAATGCAAAATCTAACGCATCTTTCAACTGCAATGAGATAGAAATTCTACCCACGAAGCAAACGATAACCTTCGAAATTTATGCACCTGCGTCGCAGCGATAAGTATAAACAACTCCGGCGGCAATTAGAGATCGCGATCTGGATATACGCTGGAATAAAAAAAAAATAATAATATTTCGTCCGTTTTAAAACTAAACAGCGGCAGCAGCAGAAACGTCCCTGCGAATTATGCATCGCATTTCGCTATCTCGACTGCTGTATTATTTAGTGGCGTCCCTTATCTGGTCCCGGGGCATATTAGCGAGCGACGCATTATGTAAGTGGGCGAGTATCAATCGTGCCTCGCTATCTGGACGGATGATCGGAGGGGCGGAATACGAATAACAGCGTAAGCACGATGCTCGAATGCTAATAGATGTGTTTTTTGCTTTCGGAAATTGTTACTTATCCCATTTGATGTCTTCGATGGTACATTTTCATTTCCGAATGTTAATATGAGTCTGTGGTTATTTCATTGACATATCTGTTCATTGCCATTGAGTTTGGCCAAAGTATTATGTTGGTGATTTTCTTAGTGTTTGTATTTAATTTGATTCGAGATTAGAACGAATCAGGGAGTAAGTCTGAGTTGGATGATGAAAAAATTAGAGTCATAGAATTTTTTCAAATTTTTCCAAATCAAAATTTCGAAAGCCGTCATTGATATAATTTTAAATTATTTTAAATTATATTATTTTAAAAGTTTTACTTTATATTTCCTAAGAACAAATATATCTTTGAATTGATCATAAAATATTTAAAAATTTGTTTAACGAAGATATTCAAAATTATAAACCAACAATTTTTCGAAAAAATAAAAATTGTAACAATCATCCTAAAAAAATTTAAATTCTAATACAGTTGCTAATTCTAATACATTTTCGTTCTTTACATATGTTTATTAAATTCTACGAAACTTAAAAGGAAATTATTTTCACGAGCGTATACTTAAAATATTCAATTTAATTAATTATTAGCTGTGCTTACGCGCGATTTTCCTTTATCAAATTACTTGTGTACCCCTCATAACCGTAAAACAAAGTAGTAAAAATATTAATATTTTCATATTTAAATTCTACAAATGAATAGGGGAATAAAAAACTGTAATTTCCATGTTTTATTGAATTCCTGAAGCAAGACCTAAAGCGCAAAAAATAATCCGAAAAAAGAACATAAAGATTCTGGAGATGTGAACATATTCATTCTGAGAGCAAACGCGACTCTTTGTTAAAAGTCCATGAAAGAACTTTTGTTCACTTAAGTCACATTTCTATTAGACCGTATTTAATCGAATAAACTTAAAAAAACAGACATACACCTACGAGTTTGTATTCATTTCTACTAGATTATTTCTATCAGTAGCCTCGCAAATCAAATAAAGTTTATTCGATACTCAAAATATTTTTTCGCGTAAACACAGCCGCATTTTTAATTCAGACATCCCCTTTGTCAGCCAATAAAGAATGTTATTGCAAAAGCAAAAAGAGAAAAATAATAATAATAACAAAAAAAACTTTAGTCTACAGTGCTCTTTCACTGCAATAACCAAACTAGCGACGCGCAAAAAAGCTCAATATGAACAATTGCGGTAACAGCAACAAAGAACACAGTGTAGTCCATGCGCATACAGTATCCCCTATAGTAGCGCACTCGGCAAGAACAAAGCCTGAAAACAAGGGATATCTCTCTGTTTCTCTCTAACTCTCACTCTCTCGGTGTGTCCGTCTTTCTCGGTTCGAGGAAAGCTAATACCCCAAAGTGCCAATATCTCTTTGTCGCGTTCGTCATTCGAAGGGAGGAAGTATAGTCACGATATCGCAACGCCGGGGTCCAATTGAACTCGACGTAATTTACGCTTCCTGACGCTTATCTGCCCTTCCAGTGCCTTATGAATTCGCGAGTAATCGGCTCTTCGGCTGTATATACGTATAGCATACGTAAGGAAAGAGCGTGAGCGCACACGCAAAACAGCAGCGTGATTACTCGTAATTGAACAATTGGCATTATCTCATTAAGTTGTGCAATGGTCGTGGCAGAGAGGGAGAAAACACGAATACTTGCCTCGGCGCATAATAATTGGGAGCTTGCGCCCTTGTTTTCTAATTGCCTCTTTGCTGGATGTACAAAGCGTCATACCTAGTGTTGTGGCGGGTAACGTTTGAATAGGAATAATTGGACGGAGAGATATAACCCACGAATTTCGGTCTCTGTGCTTCCGTCTCTATCTCTCGACTGTGTTTTGCTGCGGTGTTTTTCTTTTTTTTTTTATTCCCTAACGCGATGGCTATAGTAGCTCGAGCTCGACTACTTTGAATGGATATTGTAGTTTATTTTATCGACGTGGATGAATATCGCCTACTGAGAGAGACTTTTTTCCCTTCTTTCTCTGTTTGTACACTCGTCTTCGTTACATATAGTTTATATAGAAGATGAATTCATTTGCATTTTCCATTTCAATTAGATGGACTATGGATAGGATGTGTGATTTAAACATTTCGAATTGACTACGTAATTTTGTACTTATGAATATTATTGTATGTGATTCAATCCATAAAATATAAGATCAGCTCGATATTCAAGTTTTCATACAGTACGACGGAAAAGAAACTGTATCAAAAGATTAAATAATGTTCTTTGTAGAATAAACCCGGTATGGTCAGGCGTACGAATAAGAAGTTTATTTAATAATTTGGAGAATCCTGTGAAAGGAGATTTTTATGTCAGTTTATGTTACATCATTTTTGTCAGAAAAATGTTGAATTTTGTTCATTGAGTCCTTTATTCGACAAAGAATTTTATGAATTTCAGTAAATCTACAAAATACAGGAATCAACTAGTTTTTTTATGGGAAACGAAAAATTATTGGTGAGAGTGAAACGACCGGACTATTTTTTCCTGGTTTTCTACTGAATAAAATATTTAGACATACGTTTCAGTTTGACATTTGGTTTTTTGGCCAAAAATTCAACGAAATCTTTAGATAAAATAATCAATTTTTAAAATATGTCCGACAGTACGGTGTTTGAGTAAAATTGTATTTCAAAGAAAATAAAAAATCGTTCTTATGTGTATTGCAGATATTCAGTTATTTGTGATTAAAAATAGAAATTATAGTCATCGGAAAATCATAAAGATTTCTGAAAATTTACTTTTTGTCGAATTTTTCTTTTAACATTTATAACTTTCCTGTTAGGTAAAGCTTCGAAGCTATTTTAATTTTTAACTCGATTGATATTTTTTGGCTATTCTTTTTTTAAATGAAAGCTGAATAGTTTACTTTTCTTTTAATGCATTAACTATTGGATTTTGTTATTTAGTTGTTTGAATATGCTCTTTCAAATAAGAAAAATTTTTTTTTACGTGCACAAATCTAGACAATCGAATAACGGAATCTGATTGTAAAATATGTCATTTTAAAGTTAAATTAGAGAGCTTTTATTCTCATATCTTTACAACGAGTAGGTCTTTTTAGTAATTAAAGCTCAGTACAGAAGTTTTTTATGCTATAATATTTAGCAATGAAAGCTAATTTATACAATGTGATATCAATTACTGATCTTAAAATTAAACACCACAAATTTGGATTAGTATAAAAATTAAAAAAAGACCTGCTGATAGAAAGTTATAAGCAACTAAAATGCGAAAAACCAGACCTGTATGTATTTTTTTAACTTCTTTTCTACTTGTTCAAATTACTTTTCAGTTATATATTTACGAACAATCATTCCGAACGTTTATTTCCGTTTTCAGCCATAAAAATCGAGTGACAAGTTCAAAACGAATATGCAACTAATTTGTATTACTTGAAAGACATTCAAGAATAAAAAAAAAATAGTATCCTGTAGTTGTATGTACACTGTAGTTGTTGTACGATTTCCGGGTAACTTATTCTTTCCCGTATTTGGTGGATTTACTCATATACATAAAATTCACCGTTTTTTAATATAAGCTGTTATAAAAATCTCTGTTCATAGAATTCTCCAAGTTGTTAAATAAACTTCAGGTTAGTATGTCTGACCATGTCGGGTTTATTCTATTTGAAGCTCATCTTTAATCTTCTTGTACAGTTACTTTTCCTTCGTTGTCTTTTCCTGTACAAATCTTGAACATTGAGCTGATAAAGAGTTTTAATTTTCGAATGAGAGCAAAACATGAATTTCGAACTCTGTATTGACCTTCGAAAACCTTAGCAAAAGCTTCCAATTCTGAATTTCGATTTCCAGGCACACCTCATCAGCAACTATGTATTTTGTGTTTACTCATATATTATCGCGCAGCAATGATAACAAAAACAAAATATATGCATTGAACTTCGGGTATTCTTTCAATATTTACAGAATTACAGAAATAGGTTAGTTGTGTATTCTGAAATAACTTGGATAGCAGCAGTAGTACAGCTAATTCACTCGCGGGGAGCGTTCCGGTTATGGTCAGTCGCGCGGTATTTCTCCCACCCTCTAATTCTTGTGATATACAATAATTCATTCACACAGTAGTAAATCGTATGAAATATCATCGCATTACGTTTCCTAGCACACTCTGTTCAGGGATAAATTATGAGGAAATACCTCGTGAACTAGCACCTTTAAACCTTTCACCTTTCATTTCGAATCAAACGAGCAGAAAAGCACTTTCGTTCCGCTTGTTTTGTCGGACTAGTAAAAGTAAAATAAAACTCGAGCACCCGACGTTATTCGCCTTGAAGAGCGTATTAAAGGCGCGTTAGGTAGCTGCTTTTGTATGTCGATATCGAGTAAAAAGTTTACTATTCGAGCTATCGATATATGCAGTATCTAAATTAGCGAAGGTGTGTAGTTTAGATAACACTGATTTAAAAAAAATCTAAAAGTCGGTAAATGTGAAACATAGTTCTGAAATCAAGGGATAAGATTTTAACTTTTTTTTTATTCGACAATTTTTTCAACTTTGATTTTTAAAAGAAAAACGGCGTTGGCTAAACAGGTGGTATTACAACTTCGAGGAACGTCAAATTAGAAACGTTTATTTGAAATTCGGCGAAAATGCTTTAGAAGTTTATTTAAGGTAATTTATTATGGTTTCTAACAATTTATAATTTTCTTAAAGTATATACTATTAAGAACAATAATTATGCTATTTCTCTTATACCTGTAGAAGGAAAATTCAACATAAGCGATGTCGATAAGCCTATGTTTTTGAGAGATACTCAGTCGCATTTGAATTTTATTTTTCATATATATCGCTGAAAATAAAACTGAAATGTTTCTTTATTTTTTAAATATTGTAAACTTTTCATAATATTAACATTAATAATTAAAGCATTTTTGACCTGGTAGAAAATTAAATCGTCTGTAATATTATAATAAGCTATAACTATTACACAATGTATAACATATTTATAAAATCAAATTAATTGTAAAATATTTTATGTCAAATTGCGCTGGTATAATTTTGTATATGAGGTCGTGACTCGAACAGGTGCTTTTGGCCTAAACCCTCATTAAGACTTCTAAAATTTGAGGGTTGACCCTACCATAAAAATTAATAAGGGAGCATTTATGCTAAAAATATATTAAGAAATATTATTTAGTAAGATCTATCAGAAGTTGGCTTTATTATCCTGTACGGAGATTTATATATTTTTTCAATTTTGAGGTTGGTAGAAGATATATCTTGAACATCTATCATTTATATATAATTATGGGATAAATGATTGAATGCGCTGATCAAGCTATAACCTACATCAAATAAAAAATTTTAAAAATATCATACTATTAAATAATATGTTTTGATATACTTTTAAGAAAAAAAGTTTAGTTTTGTATTACATTTTTTGTTTTAAACCTTCAAAGTTCAGAGAGAGAATAAGTGTAAACCTTTTGTGAATAAGTCACCGTACACGAATGATGAACTATCATTGGTATCATTTGATCCAGAATAACATTTTTGAATACGAGAATTGAATGCTTTTACTAGTTCAAAGACTGAATAGAGAAAGACAGGGTAAGAGAAAGAAACTTTTAAGTTCTTGATACTCGAGGCACAATGCGAGGCTCCGCGTTGGATTTCATCCGATATTATGGACGAAGTTTATAAAAGCTTCTAAGCTATTGAAAAGAAAGGAATACGTGTGCTACATCGAGTTCGTTCGAACGAAAATTTCGTTCTCGTTTAGAAAGATTGTAAAGCACTCATTTTGACATAAAATCGGTAAATTTACGATGGTCTTCATAGCTTCATTACAAAGAGTATCGATTTTAATTAAAATTGTTAAATTTTCATAGAATACGTTGCATAACGTGCTGAATATGCAAGTTTACTGCGTATGTAGATTTTGTATTAAAGTTCATCGAATCAATATTTACGTTTGAGAAATTAAAAAATTAAAGGGAAAATCGTAATTGTTCGTTGTCGTCGTTGTCTTATAATTTCTGTGTCTATAAAATCGAAATTTGTTAAAATATATCTTTGGAGACAGGGATGTTTTTAATTAAGCTAAATGATTGATTTTATTTTCAACAAATATAGCTTTTTAAAAATATACAAATAACGAAAATGTTTTATGATTAATCAAATAATACTTTCAAATATTTTTAGAATGATTCGTTGCAATTGTTCGATTTAAAAAAACCTGAATTAAAAAATTCGAAGATCGTATTTGAGAAATTAAAAAAAATGTATGTATATTCTATGATAAGTTCTAAGATATTTTTATTCTTAAAAAAGTATTGGTAAAGATCATTTTTGCGAAATGAGGTATTGTAACAGTATTGTAACAGGAGTCTACCAGTAGTACACCAATATTGTAACAGTTTTGTACAAGTCTTGTGCCAGCGTTGGTCCAGTGTTCAAACGTCCTGATAACGTTCAGGGATTAATAAGGTCCAAAAAAAGTGTACTATTTAGTATAGCGGAATTCAGGAAAAATGTATCAAAAAACTGTTTAATAAAACTTACTACAGTGTCTATATGTTACATCATAATATCAAAGTTTTAAACATTTCTTTCCATACGAATCATTAAAATGTTCAACACACTTCCGACTCTTATTGCAAACGTCAAAAACGAGTGGCTTTGTTATCAACAGTTTAAAAAGTACATTTTTTGCCAAGAAAAGCTAAAAACTGAACTTTCACATGGAAAAGGAGGAGAAGAAATATAAATTGATACTTTGCAAGAATTGAGTGTTAGCGGAGCGAAAAATATCTTTGTCCGCGAATGAGATTTTTCCACTTAATTAGGACACGCGTAGCTGTGGATGAATGACTTTTGTTTCTATTGTGAGGTTGGTAGAAACGGAAATTTAATTTGGACCGCCGTCTGTGCGTATTTGTAGAAAGTAAACACGCGGACGTGGGATTAATTAACTGCTGGATTCATTACGTCGAATCTATTAGTAGCGAAAATTTGTATTTTAATGAGTTATTTTCTTTTACACTCAGTTCTGCAAGTAGCTTTGTCTATGGTCTAATTGTTCATTATTTTAGGTTAAGAAATAATCATTTTTCTAACTTTTATGTTTTGTTGTCAAGTTGAATACATTGGCTTGTTAATGTGAATGCGAACTTTTGAATTGTTCGAGATAAAGGGCTTTCGTTCGAGTTCCTATCATTATTACGTTGTTTATTTGGAATTTTTCGTTGTGTTCAACAGTAAAACATACTGATTGAATAGAAATTTATAATTGTGTATAAGAAGTAAAAATGTATTAATTGTCAAAAAAGGTTATCTGCTAAATTTATTCAGTTAAATACGATTGAGTAAAATTGTAATGATTACAAGACAAGATGAAACGTAAGATAATTGACTACATTGGTTATTTAGTTTTGCTGATGCAACACGAATTTGTGCAAAACTAATTTGAATTTCATTCAACAAATCTAATTGTTTTGTAAAATACACATTTACTTCAATTTCGTAAACTGAATTGATAACATTCATTTTTAACCCTACTTTTTCTACGTCACTCGTAGGTATAGTAATTGTTTCAAACAATGTGAGGATTTATTACTGAAAAAGTGAGTTAAACGATCGTATTTATTGATTTGTTTATTTATTTACTTATTATTATATAAATTTACGTCCTGCTAGATTTATACAAAAATAGTCTAAGTTTGAATAAATAGTTAAAAAAAACTTGGAAAAAGTTATGAATTGTACATTGGTATTCCTTAATATTGAAGTAGTCTATAATGTCAAAATAATTGATTTACTGTCGATATATTGGAATATAAAATAAATTATCGAGTGTAGATACGAATTCAAAGGAAAATATATAAGAATGAATTTTATTATGTCTATAGAAAGCGTGAGTCGAAATGCATTCAAGAATATTTTTAATAATTTCACGGTAACATTGTAATGTTGTTGTTAACCTATTAGTATTGATACTTGGAAATTAGTGTATTTAATAAAATAAAAATAATTATGCATTTGTAATAAATTGTAGAAGTAGATTAAAAATGTTAGAAATATCTGTGTCTATTAATTAAATTAATTAAATTATTTCTCAATTACGTAATAAACGTATGAAAGTATTTTATAATACATTTTCCTCACAAATATTTATTTTTTGTAAAATGAAAATAATGTAAATATTTTTTATTTTATAGATGATAATGTCTACTTTTATCTTAGCATGAAGAAATATGGATAAATACATGCCCCATTTTACCAGACGATTTTCTATACTTAACTTTATTATTAAATATATAAAGAATGCATTTCATATAGCTCATTAAAATGATTAATTTTGTGCCATTTCATAATAAATTATACATTATATAGTTTTTTAATATTATTTTCATCTCCAATTCTGAAGTGTCTAGAACATTCGTTTTTAATTCAGTGTAATGAAATAAAATAGAATCGTAAATATCGAGTTGCTCTAAATTTAGTGGATAATTCTGTATAATAAAATTATTTTTATTTATTATTTTTATTTTAAGTATCTGAGTTTGAAATTTTTTATTTCTGCAGGTATTGTATTCTCCTACCCGAGCTTTGATATAATGGTTTTACTGTATTGTTAAAAAACACATGATAGATAATCCATTTAGTATATCAGATAACATCAATTTAGAAATTTTGCGGAAAATAATACACATCAGGAATTTAGTTTTCTTTTTAATACTCTATATATAGTGACCCCATTTTATTTATTTACTAAAATACATACAAAATTACAGAAATAAAATAAAATAGCAGAGAAAAACAGTATTTCCTGTGCGCAGGTCTGGCTCTTGAATAGCTCCAGTAACAAATTAAAAAATTTGAAAAAAGAACAGATAATAAAAGACAGAAACGATAAGAAACATGCAATATAGATATTAATCACTTGTATCCTCGTAACATATGATTACTTGGTCAAGTACTGTATCTTCGATTACATGTTTGTTTTATTATTCATCTCGTTCAATGATCATCTCTAATTTAAAATTCATCATTTTGCAATGTAACTTTATCACGTTCAGTTTATTACTTTAATCAATTTTTCTCCGTGTATCGAATGAGATATTTCATGACACACTGATTCCCTATTCATATCTCCAATCCCGTAGTAACAAGCACCAACATCCCAGTGCCCTCTCAATATACCAACCACCAAACCACATATTCCAGCTGAAAATCGTTAAAAAATTAGCCAATCTCCATATTCCCACCGGTACTTTCATTAAGCAATATCCTTGATCAGCAACGAGAATGTCATTCAAAATTCATCCTAAAATCTCTCATAAATCTGACCAAGCTCTCGTACATACATGCGATTCACTTTCCCGGAATTCAAAAGCTTTGGGGTGATTTTCATTCCCAGTTTCCAGTGGTTTCATCATCGCCAATTTTTATCTGGAAATCGGTGACATGCGAAGAAACTCTCAGCAAGTTTCGAGTTGCTTTTCAGCTTGTATGACTGGAAAACTCGTCATAAAAGGCTGGAACACACAGCCCGGCATCCTTAGCCGGAAAGGTATTTCGTTACAGGAGTTTAGAAAAGGCGAAAACTTGTGCCTCTGCGCAACCCAAGTCTCTTCCAATGGCTGATTTCTGTCTCGTTTCTCGCTTGCTCCCTCTTTCTCTTTCGTTTCCCCTTCCTCCTTTCTTTTTTTTATTAATTCAAAAGTTTCGATGTTACGAGCAGAAGTCCAGTAGCAATTCTGAGCCTCGTGCGGATATAATGCATTATCTTTTTTTTCTTTCTCTCTTTGGTCGATACTCGCCAGCGAGTTTCAGCGTTGGGACAAAGTGAGTTTGCCGCTGCAGGCTTCCGGAGTAGAGATGGAGTTTTGTAGGCCCGATTTTAATTTGGCCGAGGTTTCTTGGAGATCAAAAGCACTGAAGTTTCTGCTGCTTCTTGCGGAAGTTGCGACAGGCTAAAGAAGTTAAGAAACGACGTCTGTGTATTGAAAAAGATGGATAATGGAAGCATGAATTGATTAGTAGTGCTTTCCAGAAGCCATTTATGTGCGCTACGAGGATATATTTTCGAATTAAAAGGATCGTCTTATTTAAATTGCTATATGTATAGCTACACGTGTGTAACATACTATTACGCGTGTACATGGTTTATTTTAGAAATTTAGTGTTGTATCTCGAAAAGCTGCGGAGATTCTTATTTTTGCGAACAAACAAGTGCAATATGATTTATTAAAAATTTAAGGAAACTGAGTTCATTACATTTGTAAAAAAATCTATTTTTTTCTTGGACTAATCGGAATGATAAAAGAACTTTTCAACTGTTGTTCTAGTCTCGTTTCGTTAATTCGTAGCATTTTTGTAAAATGGTCTGGATCTCCACGGGAAAACCTTTGGAAAATCCTGCACGAGTAAATATGAGTAAATCCACGAAACTACTCGAAAATCAACGGGATTATTTTTGTCTGATTTCTCGGTGTCTTTCGAGTAAAACGAGCCATATACACACATTCGTTTGAGCTTGTCACATGGGTTTTATGGAAGAAACGCAAAAAACATTTCCAAAGACTTTTAAGCTTGCAGATTTTGCGACTTTTCATCGACTAAAGCGTTATCACGTAAATTCGGCGAACACGCCTAAAAAGTATTTTAAAAGAGCTTTAATTTAAAAAAAAAATTATCCATAATGGACATATAGAAAAGAAGTTATATCTAAAGACGCACAAAAAAATTCTTCGGAAAGTATCAGTTTTTCTAGATTAGGTGAAATGCTTATAACTTTTCGACGAAAGGACTTTTTTAATTATTCTTTTTATAAATGAAGGATCTTGAAGATCAATAAATTATATTCGTATTATATTCGATAATTAATTATATATATCCTTATCAATATTATAAAAAATTCATTTTAGTGTTTATAAACTTATAAACATACAGTTAATGACTTTTTCAAATGTTAATTAAATATACGCAGCTAAAAAGAGCTTCTAATTATAGAGTAATTTAAAAAAAATTATATCCACTGAATAAATTTTAAAATTGTTATTTTATAAGGTTTGCGTAAAAAATATCCTGTCCCTTTCAGGTCGTTATACCGTGAGATGTTAATGAAAAAAAATATATATATATATTTTTTTTTAATTCTTCGTAATACAATATTTATTCAAAGTTTTTTGGGCATAGCATAAAAAAATGATCACGCGATCGCTCGAATTTCAACTCACGAATCAAATCAACCAAACCGTCTTTAGAAAGCTTCGGAACCCGATACAGGGAACCCCAGGAGTCGTTATATCTCCAACGACTTCTACAGCCTCATCATTTTCTCTACAGCAACAGCAGCATAACTGGCACAGCGGTAGAAGTAGCCCCAGTATTCGCTGAGAGGCTCGGCGAAGCGCATCCGATAACATTTCATCCCTCGATGCTTGGGCTCTGCGATCGCGCAACGCGTTATACACACGTCAACACCACGGGGAGTTGGCGCTTTCGTAGGCAACCGTTCTCCTGTTTCAGAAGATGCTACCCACCACAGCCTGTGTAAGTTCGTCGTTGCCATAGTACATTATACCCCTTGTAGACGTACGCGACTCGACGGAAGATAAAGTGAAAGGGGTGGAGGTGGCGAGATGAAGACATTCAAGTTTTTACTGCTGCTAAGACACGACGAAGCTTGAAGATTATTTTCAAGAGCTCCTGTGAAACGTTATATTGATTTTTTTTATCAACTATCCGTTCTTTCATTCTTTCATGTTGATAGTATAATTTTAAGGGGATTTTCGAAAAATTAGAGGTAGTATATACTTACATTATTTTGGAGGTTGTACTTATAAGTTCATCAAGTTATTATTAGGAAATATTAAGCGTTGAAAAATCGCACGTTTTCGTTGTGTTTTAATGTTCGTATCTACTCGAACATTTTAAAAAGGTGTGTTCAGTGTCTGAATTTTAACACTTTTTAAATTTTTTAAATCAAACGTAAAATATATACAAAGAGCAGAAATATCTCAGAATCAGGGAAAAAATACTCTCAAATTTCTTTAGTCTAGTAAGTTATAATTTTTAGTTTTTTTTTTAATCGTGAATTTAAAATTTCGAAAATTATTATATTTGAAAAAATTGTATGTTTACCAAGACTTTCAAGAAATTTTTAGAATAACTTATAGTTTTTGAAAATTACCGTAACATCCAAGTCATCAAAATAAAACGTTTATTACATTTTTCTCTCGAAAATTACATAATATCTTCCAAGAACAAAAATTTCTTAGAATTCATTACAGAATATCAATAAATGTTTTCAATACCGATTTTCAAAATTTTGATTCCTTAATTTTCTTAAAAATAAAAAAAATTTTAACGGGTCGACATGAAAAAATTTGAATGTATTCTTTGAATAATTTTAAAACCTTTTTATTCCTGGTATATTTTAATAAATGTCCATACTTTATGAGCATAAAATCTGTTTACAATTAAAAGTAACTTTATTATTGATTAAAAAAATTCGCTGGAACCCAATAAATTTTTTCTTTTAACTCAAATGAGTTTAAGGAAAAATCCTTGATGTTTATCAAGGATACCTTTTTAAAAAATTCAGACAGATACAAAGATTCCATGACAATAAAAAATTAGATGAATTTATAAATACCACCATTAAAAAGAACGACCTACAAGACACTAAAACAAGAATTTTTGCCAGATCGTTTCTGTTCAGAATAACCCGTCAAAGAACTATTACGATAAAAGTGTCCTGATAACATTAAAGGGTTAAATAGCATATTTCGAATGTCTATAAGAAAAAGCAATCGACCCTTTTTCTACACGAGGAAATTCAGGTTTTTACAGACATTTTGTTCGACAAATCGTCAGAAACATTTATGGCTACGTTACTCCACCACACTACTGGCCAATCAGTTACCGTACAATTCCACAGAGTCAGTAGTAGCAAAATCTAGGAAATCTGTGCAGAATTTTTTTTATCGGAAGGTACATAAGGGCTATTTTTGTGTACAGTGTGCCCAGTGACAATGCAAACAATCGCAGCGAGATAGCACTAAATGTCACTTAACCAACCGTATAAATGTTTACGCGAGATACCATTAAAAAGACTTCAACTCCATTAAATTTATTTACTTTGCATAAAATCCCATCGTCGCATCCTGGTAACTTTCTAGCCGTTAATGCAGCCTCCGTATCTATGCTACTACCACCACCACCACCACCAGCATCTCTGGCGCTCCCTCTCTCTCTTCCCGAGTTATATCCCTCGTAATTAGCCCCGTTGAAAAGACGTGAAATTTTTACCACCCGCGTAAAGGAGAAAAAATTTTACGACCTCCCGGAGGAGTGACCTCCTCGTTACCTCATAAATTATAAGCCGCGCATCGAATCTCAACTGCTCTTTGCATCCATCCCTGACGTTCCATTATTAACGGCCAGATTTTCTGCGTCTTTTTTCTCGTCTGCCCTCGTGCCAGCTTGTTTTTCTACGAGCAAGCCATTACGGTCGCGCGAACTAGATTACGCATCGATATACGTGTGCATATATACAGAGACTCTTTATTTTTTTACAGTGTACCGACCGATATCGAATTCGAAGCATCAAAGATCCAATTTATGATGGTAAAAGGACGCACAATGCCGAGTAATGATCGATCAATTTTTCGTTTAAAAAGCGAGAACGGTGTATTGTGTTTGCAAAATTCGTTGCACAGAGTTCACATTGGGATTTAGAGTCTCTTTGGGTAGAAAGATATATCATAGTCCTGAACTTTATTCTGTTCTCTTCTGTTCGGTTGCACGTTGTTTGCTAATAATTGCTTTCTATCTCATTCTCTTTCTAGCGAATATCCGATGAAATACGCGAGGACCATTGACGGAGTGGTTGCTTTATATGAGTTTGGCCAGCTGTGAACAAGGAGATGAATCGGCGAATTTACGATGGTTTACCACTGAGTATTTGCGAATCAAGAGTACAATATAACGTTCTAATCCAGCATCTCTACTGATAGAAAGAGTTATTAATCGTAAAGTCAATGAATTCAACGTTAATGAATGTGACTTTCATTTTAACCAAATTCATTAAGCTTGAAACCTTGATGATACTCGGCTTTTACTATGTCATCTTTCTTAACTATTCAGATGTAATCATTAAAGGTTAAAATCAGAGAATGAACAACTAATGAATTCTAGGTATCCTTACTAAAAAATGTCTCACCCCCTTAAGGTTGAAACCTTGATGATACTCGATTGTTCAGAAGTATAACCAAATTTATAGGTCTGAACCAATATTCGTGATTTTTTTTTTGCATACATATTTCATTTTGTTCAATAAAGTGCTCTGGTAAAACTTTCACCAGAAATTGGCAAACGGATGTTCAACCGTATAGCCGTATCCATCCGTTGGACAAATTCTGATTAAATTTTTACCAGTGTATAAGCCCAGAAATTGTGATCTTCTGAGGGTCTAGTTTAGGAGTTCAGGATTTGGAAGGATCAAAACGTGTGTGAATTTAATTTAAAAATAACTTTTATGGAATTTTTATGAGATTTTTTCAATGTCAATAGGCCAGCGAAGGTAAAATTTGCTTAAGTATTTAGTCCATTTGGGTACAGCACGCGCCGCTTCGTATCTATTATTAACTTTTATTAATATAAAGTTATTTTTTAGATCAAAGTACATCTCTAAAAATAATGATACATCTCTCTTCGAATTTAGTATAATATGCAATTTGATCGGGCGTTAGAGCTTTTCATTTATAAGCAAGAATAATTTATAAATTTTTTTATAGTAGTCGAAACCTAATTCCTCTAATTGTACAATCATGATTTTTCGCGCAGCTATCAGCGAGAAAAGGATATAATATTTACTTTAAGATTATTTATCTGAAATCCTCGTATCAATAAGCAGCTGTTAATAGTGATTTATTAACTGTTAATAAGTATTCCTATAATATCGCAGTATCTAATAACAAGCATATTTCAATAACTCGTAATTAACGTTTAATAAATTTGGTAACTGATAAGGAATCGCTCTCTCAGTGAAATGCGTTAATCACGTTTTATTAGTATGCGTTCATTAACTTTCAAGGTGACATCAGCAGCTTTAATGCAACTAAAAATAACAGTCAACATTAATAGCCATTTTTAAATTTATTTACTTAATAGCCATTAAGTAAATAAATTGAGTAATAAAATGTTAAAATCCACAAAAAAGGCACGAGTTCCGTTCGTTATAGATGTGATACCACCGCAAAACTCGGATACTCGAGTTTTAATAATATAAACAATTCATGATTCAATGCAATACAAATGCTAGTTTAATAAAAATAGAAAATTATTTAAACCCAGTATAAAGTTGTTTAATGCATTTAAACGCGTTTGTTGTACCTTTAATTTGAGATTCGTTTCACATCTCTAAGTTCTTCTCTGACCACTTATAGTAGTTTGCTGAAAACTCACTCTCTGTGAGATTCAAAGTGAATTAATGAGTCAATTGAGCTGAAAATTTACATACATTTTCTTTGACACCTTCTTTATAGCATAAATGTATAGCATAAATGTATTAGAAATTTTTTTTGATGACCTAGTTTTTGGTTCGTTATCAGCGATCCTGTAAACTTTAAGGTTTTAAGCTATACGTTTCTACAATTTCAATATTAAATATATAAAGAATATAATTATTAAATTTAGGTAGCCTCAAAGGCAAACTACTTGACCCTAAAGATTTTTGGTGTTTCCAGTAGTCAACGATCGTACAGTAACTAACAACGAATACTTTCTTAATATCCAAGAGTATTCATTATCATTAAACGTCACGAAAAATTTGTGCTTCAAACAAACGAGGACTTGGGGGCAAATGATTCTTTCTATCAGTGTCATAAAGAAGCTATATCCATAGAGATATGAAATATGAAGACAACGGACACGATAAAGAAAGTCCCTTGACAGCTTCAACTACCGCACATAAAGCGTACATTCTTTTCGCTCGGACGTGATAAAAAAAAAGTTCCGGAAAAGCGAGCAGCGAACTCCCGATGCTCAAGAATTTCTCTATGCCTTGCTGTCTCTCTCTCTTTCGTCGAGGGGTCGGTAGGGAGTAATGGAGGAGGAAGCGGAAAATCGGGAGGGCTCCATTACTAGGGCGGCTCCGCTTTCGCCTTGAATCAGTCGCCTCCATTTCCAGGTCGCACGCCACGATTAATTCAATTGACTTAATTAAAGTTGAATTTGAGTAGAAATGGAGGAAATAGAAGGAAGCCAAGCGGGAAGAAGAAATTTTGTTTATCCTGAGTTCGACGCTCAATTTCCTCGAAGATTTTTTTCCATTCTAAATCAACGAAGAATGGATACGGAAATGACATTCATTGGTCAGAAGATTTTAACGATTGATTCAGCAAACAGTCAGCCACGAGTGTTTTTATGATAATTTTAATGGGCTGAATTTCGCGACTAACTTGGATCTTAAAGGAGCAAGACACCTTTAAGAACCAACAAATTTTATAGGAACTTTTTCATACCGTGAGATACTGTTGGGCTGATTGGGCTAAAGAAATTTAATACGCAGCTATACGTGAACTTTTGAATGTGCAGCTTGCCATGCATTATTCACTAAAAACACAATATTCGTTTCTTTTATTAAATTGACTTTTTTTTAAACTTTTTTAAAGAAAAATTCTTTAGAAGCTCTGTTATGTGCGTTATCAAAATTTAGATGTAAAGTTAAAACTTAAAATTTGCAAAAGTGAAATTCGAAGAAAACTGTGTACCAAAAAATTCGTAGACATACCTTTTAACTGTACGAAACTCTTTGCGATAGGCAAACAATTCTAGAGGTATTTATATTTCGATAAAACGATTCACGAGATGATTATAAAAACACACGAAAACATTTTTCATTAGTATTTCTAGTGTTATTTGCGGGTACAAGTACAATATTTCAGCTAGAGTGTACAAGTTCAATATTTGATTACCAATTTTATTAGAAATTCACAGAAATTTAAATGCCTTTGTACAGGTATATCTTGGAATTTGTTAGTATAAGTAGTTTGGAATCCTCACTTTTAGAAATTTCAAAGTTTAACTTAATTTATCTCAAAATTGATCTTTTACAAAAGCAAGTGCTTGACCGTAAAGTGAAAAGAACCGCAGGATGGATTGAGTTCAAACTTGGTAGTAAAATTCTTTGATACACTCCTTTAGGATGTTAAATTGAATGAATAGAAGAAATTTGACATTATAAAACGTGTAAACTTTTTTTGAATAATTGGTCTATAAACCTTTTTTAATACTACTAACTTTGAACTCAATCTATCTATCTGTTCTTTTTGTAAAATGATCATGTATTACCAGAATAAGTGTCAATTTGAACCGAGCTGCAGTAAATATTGTAATTTTAAATTTTAGGTATTTTCTTTTTATAGGTGTCCTACCCGTTTAAAGAGAAATATTCGTTTTCTAAAGAAAATATGTAATTTCCGTCAATGTTTTTAGTCTATCTTTCCTTCGTGTCAAGCCTTCTGATGTGACTCTAAAACGACTAGTATTAATATAAATATTCAACTATATTTTGATAATTCTCATAAATAAATTCCTGTATACATTGTTTTTAATGTCGTCATGAATATGTTGTAGACCAACATGCACACAAGATAACTGGGAATTGTTTTTCTGACATTTACCCAAAAAATCAACGTGCGAATCCCGCAGCTATGACACTAGATTTGTTTTGGATAAAAAAATATTGATTTCAATATTCAATTTCGGATAGCAAAAGTTCATACATATATGTAAACTGATGGAATGAATTGTTTCATCCAAAGTCTTTCTTTGTTTTGACCACAAATTGTTCACGACCTTTAATGAATATTCGTTAGCGGTAAAAAATGCAAATAAGTAATTTAGAAATAGTAATAGTCAGTAATTGTAACAGTAACAGTAACAGTAACACTAACTGTAATAGTAATTGCAATTGCAATTTGTAACAATAAGTGTATATATCTGTGGTAAATACACTACGTAACAGTAATTGTAATAGGAGTGGTATTTTACGAATAGTGAGTTTTGAACAACCAATTATAAATGGTCAACGGAAATACTTAGAAGATTTGAAACAAAGCTCAAATTAAAGGTATACCTATGACCAATTTTCAGTGTAAATTTGTTATATTAAAAAATAAGTTTTCAAAATATGTTCAATATTGTTGTTATAATTCACTGTCATTTTAATATTAGTATTATCATTTACAATTTCTCAAAGTCTCTTCGAATGGCGTATTGCAGCATTAAATAGAAATTTAACTAACCGCACAATTCAAAAGGATCTACAACTTGAGTATTTACTATTTAATGAATAAAATAAATTGAACTAATTAAAATTTTCAATTTCAGGTATCCTCGCTTGGAGATATCTCATCCTCTTAATGCACTACGTCTGAATAATAAAAAAACAAACGAACCATTTCTTAAACATCAATCTCATACATATACATTTGGTTCATAGCAAAGTCTTATTCATTAATCGTTAATTCCGTAACTCTAGCTGAAATGAATCTTTCTGTCAGTGTACCGATGCTAAAGTAATTTAATAATTTCAACGTCAGAGTATTTGTTTCATCAAGGGAAAAGAGCAGGAATCCCCTTTTAAAAATTTCATACAGTTATGCGACTTGAAAAGTACGTGACTTAAGTCGGTGATGTATACGCGAGGAAATGTCGCGCTCTATAGTAGTGCCGGGCTAAAACCGTCCCTTTTCTACTTACACAACTCGCCAGAGGCAGAAAGAGAGCCTTTCAACGGGAAGAATTCAGTGCTGCACTGCATTTTATATTAGTTTTAAGTTGCCCTTTCTTTTTCCCTGCTCACGCTACTACCGCTCTGCTCGAGGTATTATTGAGAAAGAAAGTATGCTTCTTCGCTACATAATGCCCGAATAATGCCCGAGGTCTCTCTATTTAAACAAGTCGGCTGGGTTTGCATTCGCAAAAATATTAGCGACTTTCGAGGATTGAGGCAAATTTGTTTTCCTACACTTTTAAAAGCTACTATCATAGCAAACTTAAAAACTTTCTTTTTTTCTGATAATTCTTTGCTAATGTCGTACGTTTTCTGGTGAAAATATTCGCGATTATATTTTTAGAAAGATTGGCTCACTTCGCCTTCGAATGAATATAGAGACATTTTAAACTTTGCTTCTAATAGAGGAACTTTTAGAGTTATAGTGAAATTTAAGAGTAATCATTTTTGATATATCACACTCTAGGAGTTGAGCGGGAAATCTGAATAAGAGGCCACTTTAAAATTCGTATTCCACGAAGATATCGGCAAACATGTGCTTAAATATTATTCAAATCAATTGATATCCAAGTGAAATTATAACTCTTCTGTAATAAGAAATGCTAAGAGAAAAAATTCGAATTTAGTCCATCGTAGAACTTGACCAATGGCGAGCCAGTACAATCCGATAAGATCGGGCCATACTTAAAAACCAGTACTACACCATATTGCCCCAGTAATGTAACAGTCTTGTTTTAAAGAATCATAAATAAAATACAATTCAATCCATTAAGATCTTGAATTACAATTTTGCTATTTTTCATTCTGAGCCATATTACCAATATAAATAGTAATAAATTCGCAAAAATTAATGCGATTAAGCCGAAGTCTACGTCAAAGCCAAAATGAAGAAAAATTATTTCTACACAAAATGATCACATTATCTTCTGGTAGGTCTTATTCAATAATGTTTCTAACACATTTTTTAAGAACAAAATTTTAGCTTTGCAACAATATCAATTTTTCAAACCCACTTAATAATTTTAATACTCAAGTTCTAATGGCAACCAACCGTAGCCCACATAAATTAATGTTCAACACAGCACAATAGTACGAATTATTACCATTTTTCTGGAGGAAAAATCCACTCTTTCACTATCATTTCACTTTCACATTCGCCTAAAATTTATTCCCCAGTGTAGTTCCAAATAAAACGTTACTTATAATCTCGCAAAGCAGTATATTCCAAGATAAATGACTTAAAAGCTCGGATTCACACGAAAGACTATGACTTTCTCTCGAAAGCACCGTAGTCTTGATTGCAGTGTGAACGAAGCACAAACGAAGCCACTTGTGGTACTCACACACACACACACGAGTGCCCGAACAAAAACTATTATTCCAACGGCACGAAGCGCGTGTATCGACTGTGTTGAAAGCTCTCTCAGAAACTCTGATGCAGATATCAGCTTGACAGAGAGCAAGAGACAAGGCATAGCGAGCATTCTCGCTAGAGCTTTTTCGACAAATTCACTTGTTGACGTAAGTCCTTGAACGGGAAGCTCTGAAAACGGGTGAGAGCTTGCGATGATTCGCGAAATTCATTCGTTCCGTGAGAGCGCGTATGCCTCTTTCGTCGCTATACTAATAGAGGCTGAAGTCTAGGGGTTGTTCTAAATTCTACAAAAGCTGATGAAACAGAAACGAGGAGGGATCGTGGAAGATACGTACGACCCTTTCACGTATTTGAAATGTACGCCAATAAATTTAATTAATCCTCCTTTATTCCCTTCTCCGTCTTTTTCTTCGTCTGAATTACAACGAGTTTTAGTCAACGAGACGACTGCAGTATGGCGCATCGAGACAAATAGTTCCAGAGTGAGCTACTCTCGTCTCACTTTTCCATTTTATTCTTCTATTTTTCCTTTTACATTTTTTTTCTCTTCCTTCGACCTTTTTCTAATTGATTTTGTAATTAAAAAGTAATACTTTTACGCGCAGCTCTATACGTAATTGCTATTCGATACAGGTTGCAAATTGCAAAATTCGATTAGAGTGGTTCGTTCATTTTTTGAAATTAGTACGCTATGAAAAGCATTCGATACACTCGATTGTATCGCTATTTATTTTATTCTGTCGATTTAGGCGGTGATTGTGTATTTTTTTAAATATAAAAATGATGGGTTATCAGGCGAAGGAACAATGGCTTTCTGATTCTCTATGTTTCCGTTGACCCACAGCTATTTGCCCAATGACGCAATCGTCTCCGTGAGTATAGTCACAATAATGTAAACATCCGAATTCAAAAGGCCAACGCTACTGAATGAGCCCGTCAAACAATACCATTTCAAAAGACAACAATTTAGTCGAACTGAGGAACAATGACATCGAAACTTTAAAGTTTCCTCATCAAATATATGGCCAGGAGAAATGTATCAATTGTAATTAAATATTATACTGTTGAATGAATCCTAATAGCAGAAAAATACTTTCTTTAAAAAATACAGGTAAGCTCAATTCAGAAACAGATCTGTTGTTCCTATACACGTCAGTGTGCAGAATTACGCGAATAATTCATTTAAGGAAGAAAATAATTTTGACAAACAAATGATCAGATTATATAGTTGAAGACATATTGAATTAGTTAAACCCTTGCGATAGCTCGACTGCCTCAACCGTTTGATAGCACTGAATTATCACACATCGCAAGACTCCTTGCTGATTAGGATCGAAGAAAGGATAAAAAAAATTCTGTACAAATTTAATTAGTAAATACGCGTTCAACAGGCTCTGGCAACAAGAGTTATCCACGAAATACAAGTAAAATGCTTTTTTTTATGCTCGTTGAAATGTTTACCAGAAATACTTTTCCAAAGGATCTTCACCGTCCGTAACAGTGCTAACGCGAATGCTGCTATATATAAAAACCACATGATAAAACCACATTTTCGCAAACAAAAACATCAAATAAACGATAAATTTTGACTTAAGAAAAAGATCCATTGAGAACTGTAGCACCTCATTTATCCAGTGGCGTTTTTACATCTTATAACGCAATTAAATGCGCTGGTAGTTCTCGCATTCACCCAAGCTAATCGCTTGTAACGCAAGGAAAAACTACGCTGAGAAATAGTCACATCTGTTGTACATTCTTTCGACTTAACTCTAACCAATTGTTAAGAGCCAAAATTTTATGGAGCGGATCTAGCCTCTATTAAAGAATGACTCTTCTTCCAACACGTTTCTAAAAGGAGAACTAGACACAAAAAAATTTCAATATTTTCATTACCAAAACTCGTTATTCGACTGGACTCGCTTTTAGAAGGTTGTGAACATCCAAATTCTGTTCCATAATTCAATTTTATACCAGAAATAGATCACATCTTTAAAAATACGGACGTGTATTATTTGATTTATGGAGTAATGAACTAGCAATGCACAGTATTCGACAACACACATTCCTCGTAAATCACATTACCTTGCGGGACATCAAACACCGCTTTTCCGATTACAAACATGTAAAAACATCACATGTAATCTGAATTTTCAATCGGAGTTTACAAAAATTTACTTTCGTAAATATAAAAACATTTTTAGAAACTTTACTATTGCAAAATTATAAAATACATCAACACTTCAAATAAAATTATTATGCAAATCTACCGGCGCTAAGTAGTATAACCAAAAAAAATGATTGGACTAAAATTAATATTTATAAGGTGAGATCTTAAAAATATATTGGATTCAGCAGATTAACAATATATATCCATGCCTTGAAGGAAGAAACAATCAGATAAAAAATGTTTTGAAGAACCAATCAGTTTAAGTAGATTTGAGGAACAAGCAAGTTCAGAATAAAATTGAAAAAGCAGCCAGTTCAAAATGAAATTTAACAACCAGACGTTTGAATTTTCAATCCAAGATTCAGCCAACATATCCAGCGTTTTTTAATTTTTGAGTGGAATGATACTTGAATTTCAATTCGAGCTATCTTGTTTTCGCACTGACTGGATCTTCCTCCAAGACATAACACAGTAGACTCAATTGTTGCATGAGAAAAATACTATGTTTTAATCACAACCAAGATAAACTTCCTTTTCGATTTGACGATCAATTCGTTAAAGGTTTTTCGAAGCGTACACGTTTCAGAAGAGCAGTTGAACGTTGAAATTAGATTCATCTCCGATAGGAAAAGTCAAGAGAGATTCTCGGTTGCACGACAACGACTCTTCAGTCTCTTAAAAGCCACTCATAAAAATAATTTTATTCCCTGCCTTTTCTCTTCACGGGCTCGCCTTATCGTCGCGAAGAAAAGTTTCGTCGCGAGTATAGAGAGGCCAAACCCCTAAACAGCGTCGTCAGAACTTCCAGTTCATTCATCCCATTGCAGCAATAATTAGCGTAATAATCAAAAAGATCGTTTCCACGAGATAGCAATAACGGAAAAGCGGCGCGAGAGAAAAATGGAGATTAAGTCGACACGTGATAGGTGCCGCTAATGAAGACAATAATTAATTACCCTCCGAGTTAAAGTTCGCGAGCGTTACTTTTTCTCGCCGGAAATCGCTCGAGATGCCTTATCGGGACGATCGTGCTTAATACGAAGAAGTCATTCTAGGAATCCAAATTTTTTCACACACTTCTACTTAGATTTTTAGAATAGATGTAGCACGAAGAAGAATTCAACGTCGATGTTATCTGAAAGTAAAAACTCCTAATGAGTTAGACGAATCGTAAATTAGGTAAAGGGTACAGTGAACAAAGAAGGTTAGTATAAAAATATTTTTTTTTGTTTTTGTAACAAAGTACTCAAGCAAATTTTTGTTTATATATTTACAATACAATAAGTAAATATTTTTTCTTTGTAAAGAGAAATGTTTCTTATATTTAATAAATTTAAATTTAGTTTGAATATTAATTTAAGTGGCAGTAAATGTTTGTCCACGTGAAACTTTTCGACTCACAATAAATACATACAATTCAAATATTTAAATATATCCACTGATTAATTTTCAAATAATAGCTTAATGTATTCAAGAAAATTTGTATTCGTAAGCAGAAAAAAATTTTAAATTCAAAAAAGCAATCTTTAATAAATACCTTTTCTTATATACAACAAACTTAGTTTTCTGTACAGTATATATATATATTTCAAGTTAGTTTATTACATAAACTTTGCAAACTTGTCGACTTCAATAATTCATAAAGATTGAAGCTCAAGAAACACGTTTCAACACGTACCTGACTTAGTTTTTCAGAAAAATAAAAACTTTTATACGATGGTTATTACGAATAAGGTGTGGTGTCAATTTATCGTCGGCAATGCTTATTTATTGTTTCAAGTTATTGCGAGAGCTTACCATACATATAAAGCATTATTCTTCAATGTTATGTGTTCAATGTTATAAGTGCCTTATGCGCAAGTACGAATCAACAACAAATGGCCCACTTTAAAGTCTTATTTGAATAGGTGATTATACTGTGTGCAAACGTATATTGCAGAAGTTTTTATAAGGACATCGTGGTTATATGCACTCTTATTACAAGGCGAAGTTGAAGGAATCCGATGTTTAGACGAATTTTACTTTTTCGATTCCAGAACAATTTTGATGAGATGATTTTAATGGAGCACATAACTTCTATTTATAGGAACGCAAATTAGTCATGATTATAAAAACTGATGCATCTGTAGAAAGTATTTCTTTTTTCGGGGATTCTTCGATGTTAGTCTGAATTGCTCGAAGGAGAAAGTTGTTTCATTTATTTACAAGTAATTTGATAGTATTGAATTATTTATGTATCTCGTAAAACTTTTAAAAAATTAAAAGAATAATTAATTTAAAAAGTAAGCTAGAGAACCCAAGGGATCCCAATGTTTCTGAAGGAATATTTTAAGGTGGTGTCATACTCAACGTTTCATATAAAAAAACTGCAATTAATAAAAATAATTAAAATTTTATTTTAGGTATCCTTATTTTACGGTGTCTTGGCCCCTTAAGAGGGTAAATCTGAATTGAATACTGTAAACGACGTTAAAAGATTAAATGATCTGATAAAAATAAAACTTAATGTAGTAATTAAAATTTGTTATACTTCGAGTACATGTTCAATAAACAAAAATATTCCATAACTTGCAGTACTGGACTTTGATTTTGATTGATTGTTATATCGAACATTAATTTTCTAAAATAATTCCTTTTTTCATTGTTTGATAACATGTATATGTATAAGTATATCTAATGATTAATGGATTACGTTAGTATAATGATCGTGCATTATTTTTATACTTAGAGCATAAACGTAAGTTAATTATTGAAATTAAGTTGTCTTTTTCTCTGATTTTTTAATTTGTTAATGCCATGTTTCCAGCCTTCAATAGAATTTTCTAGCGACACAAACTCGTAAAATAATTAAATTTTATTGAAAAGCACCAACTATATATATACTGATTTTGAAAGTAACAAATGTTCCAGTGTCAATTAAAATTTATCGATCGTAGTTAAAATAGACTATTAAAAATTACATCATGAGAATAAAATAAAATGTCTTGATAACTTGCCGCTCGATAAGCCGTCAGTAAAATTGATTTCCATACACACCAACGCTAATGTACACTAATGCGTCTTCACCAACTACTTTTTTAAAGATTAAATCCTAGAGACATCGTGAAGTGTGAAGGGATAAAATACGCCTTCCTATACTATTTACGCGCTTGATTGCTTGCCCTTCAGATCCTTGCTATTTGAGCTATTTGAGGGAATACCCTTACACACCAAAGTTTACGCACACTAATGCGTTTCATCCCACTACTATGCGTGGGCTCACAGAGTAGAGTAATTTAGTGTTGAACCGAATTCCAATATCAACATTTACCCTTATATACATAGATATACTTATGTATACATAGATATACCTACTGGGTATTGTATATATCAGGTAGAAAAGAGAGGGTGATTTCACTCTTACCGGTTCATATCGCACTGTACGTCGAGCAGAGGTAAAGTAGAGAGGGTTCCCCGTAAGTCGCACATTTCTAATCGAAATTTCCTCTTCGATGTTCCTGTTAGACGGCGAGTTATAGGGAGTCTTGCATAAAAGTAATTTAAAGTAACAGTAAATCGTCCAAAAGTTCAGACCTCTCAATCCAATGAAAAAAATAGTCATGATTTGTTTTTAAAGAAAAATTATAGAAATAAAAGGAATCGTGAAATTCTGCACGCGAGAACATCATAGATCTCCAAGGCCGATCCCGCTGACTAAAATATCCCCCACGCAAATTTCGCGATCCCCCATCACCTCTATCGATCGCAGCTCGCCTCGCGTTATTCCAGTCACGCTCGGGATCACTTATTTCCGACGCTCAAAGTCGCGCCTCGTGAGGCACTGGTGGTGAAGTTCCATCATTCGACCCACGACGAAAAAAATAAAAAATAAGTCGAGTTCGACGATTTCCCAGCCACATAAATAGCGAAGGAAGTTTCGCACGGACGTGACACATCGTACCGTTGGTGTTTGATCATGCATGACGGCCTGTACGCGTTTTATCGGACAGATACGAGCCACACGCACCCGCTTTTTAATTATCATTTCGCTCTCGGGGTTGGAGGACGACACGTCGATCCGATGTGCTCCAGTCATGTTAAATCGATAGGAGATTTCGGGCTACGCTGGATGGGTGGGTAATTGCATTCCGCAGACGAATCGATGATGGGAGAAACGAAAGAGCCGGAAGTGCGAGAGTCCGGAACGTTGATGGAGACTATGCCGACTATGCGCGACGTTTCTGTTTTTGCGTATGATGAGAGTTTCCTTCCATATTGCCTGTGATATTATCTATATATTCATGGAATTTTTTTACTATTATTTTCACTCGCTTCTTGGAAATTTTAACACGTACCTTATTCTATTTTATATATATATCGAATGAGTAATAAAAGATATCGTCAAGAATGTGATATTTGCATGGATTTAATATAAATTTATAACGCACACTTGTATTAGATAAGCATTTCTCGTTTAATTTACTCATACCATTGCTTTTCTATGCTGTATTTTATATGAATTAATTGCATTTGCTAGATGATAAATATCAAATCATTAAACGCCATTAATTAAAGTAATTTTTGCAAGTACAGCTCAAAGCTACGATTTTAAAATCAAATGGTTCGTTCTCTGTAATCTCCGCGTAATTAATTCCATAAGCAAACGCTTGCTCTCGGCAAAAGAATCTCACAGTCAGCAGCGATAATCAAACGGCTTCTGCGATCGACTAAAGTCCTCAGAACGACCCTCTCTGCGCGTCAATTACTTCAATTATACGCGAATCCGACTGTATACGAAGAAAGGCTTTCATTTACCGGGGAAACTTCGATGTTAGTGTGAATCGCCTGAAGGTGAAAGCTCTTTGACTTGCAAGAGAAGAAGAATTCGAATTATTTCCCTCTTCGTTAACTGATGAGTGTACGTGAAAAATATACATCTCTGGCTATCTACTCCCTGTTACGAATCGTTAATACTGTAGCCAATACAGTGGTTACTAGTATTGGTCAAACCGTGGCTCTTTACTGGTAGCCAGTATACTGGTCACCAATACTGGCCAAACCTTGGAGCAAGAGCAAGTTGTCAGTGCTCGACATATCTTGGTACTTAAGTGGCAGCCAGTATACTGGTTACTGATACTAGTCAAACCTTATCGAAACATATTGGGAGGATGAGAACGAGAACTCCCAGTGCTGTTGTGCCAGTTTCGAAGCAGCGTTAAAGTATGACTCCGACTTATTACTCTAGTAGTGGGAAGTTAAGTACAGGTGATGAATTGTTTGATACGAAACGATAAAGAACACGTTTTATAACATAGTAATGATACAATAAATAATTAAAATTTAAGGAGAAAAATATTAGTTATGGTTACCTAACGGATTGCTATTTGAAATTTTCCGGAATACCCCGCATTGTTACATATAGACTGATTGCTATACGCAATCAGTAATGAAAATTATCTGAATTTCAGCAATTCAGAGCAGGAAATCGAAGTAAATATGCATTTTATACAACAATTATATTTAATGAATTAATTTGAATTAATTGTCGTATTCAGCTTACCTTACTGTATTCGTAATGATTACCTATTGTTTTGTAACAATCAACGGTGTTGAAGCTTATGCGAAATTGCACAAAAACTTCTGCTGTGCTCAGGATATATTTACACAACAGGTAGGAATAATTGTCAATGTAATGAGGTAGATAGTGTAAAGTTTAAAGTAATAAAATGAATTAGTATTTACACAAGCTAATTTCTCATAAAAACCTTAAATGTAGCGACTGAAATTAAAATATAAATTCGATACGGTGTCCAAAAGGTATCTACTATTTTCTAAACACGAAGAAGATTCCGAAAATAATGAAAGCGGGCAAAAACGAGAGGTATGTAGGAGGAGGATGGTTACATAATTTTCAAATTCTATTGGTGGAAAAGATGCTATTGTATAAGCAGCAGGGTTTGGACACGTGCGGAGGGAAACTATGTCGAGAGTATTGTAATAAATATCATAAGTTACGATCATTAATATATAATTTGAATAATACAGTTAAGACCGTGTTACAACACGTATGTACTTTACGTATTCAGTACGTAATAAAACTTTGGGGGGAAATGCCTTTTATTATTTTACAGCAGGTTCGATAAGCGGCTTAAGCTACGTTTAGTATTCTGATTCGGAGAATAAAGAATGTGTATAGGTGTGCAGCTTTTGGTATCGTTTAATATAAAAAAATAAGAGTATGATAGCATAAGTGATGATCTGGACATTTTTCCATTCGAAGAAATGCGACAAATGTGCTTTTTTCACTGCCTCGGAAGGACGAGAAAGTGGATCGAGGACCGGACTTTAGTCAAAAGTTTCGCGGTGCTTTAATCGGGGTGGAGCTAGTGGGTATGCGACTGAAACAGAGGAGCTGGAATTTGGAATTGGATCGAGACTTGTGGTAGGAAGTACACGAACGAAGCAGAGGAGTGAGAGTGAGAGAGAGAGAGAGAGAGAGAGTCTCTTGCCCGGAGACGAGATCAAATAAAAGTTTAGACAAATGTTGTTTCAGGACGCGAAGCCTCGCAAGGATACAAGGCATCGTATACGAACTTCCACGAACACGTATTTCATTCTTGGGTTTTGGAGTAGGTTATTAGCTGAAACTTAGATTTATTCCTGACGATTTTTCTTTGACTAAACTAGTATCTACGTATATCCTATTCTTACTTGCGTATAAAGTTTTTCGAAATACAGTCATATCCTTGCGCTACGTAAAAGCTGAACTTCGTTAAAACTTTTCACGATTAGTAGTATTGTTTACGAGATAAAAAAGGAACTAAAATAAAAAAGTTTTTTTTTCCAGCGAATCCAGAGTTAATGTCATGTAAATGGGACACTAAGTAAGCACCGCTTGAAAAATTCCTTTCGGTGATCAGAGGAAAAGACTTTCAGATGAAAAAGGCTCTCCCGATAAGTACACGCGACCTCGCAATTAACCTTTAGCGTTAATCCAGCGATAGTAAAGGTCCTTTGCGAAGCTAGCAAAGAATCATTCTCACCTCAGTACAGCTCCATTTCTCCAGAAGCAAGCTTAAACCAAGTTCGCAATACCTGGGCCGTATATCTCCGTTTGCGTATACACAGGAAATGCGCAGTAACAGAACCGGTACCAACATCCAGCTCGTCTGTACACACAGGGTGAGCGCTTGGTCGTCGGAAGAAATCGCGGATGCTCCTAGCGCAGCGACAAATCCCACAGGAGATCGTTTCTCGGGTTAGCGCGCCGTAGAATAATTAATTCTTGGCTGCTGCAACCCAACGGAAAAGACAGACGGAGGTGGAGTCGTGGCAACGCTAGTGTCGTAAATCAGTCGGGTGAAGCTCTGTAGCTATCTTCTATCACGCTACTCTCTCGTTCCAGCGTTAATCATACTTACGTTTATCGGCCACGATGCGGGCCGAATTCTAGAGTCTCGCTCGCGATGGAATTCTGATTTTTGAAAGCGTTCCACACCGCACACTTTGGACTTCGTATAGCGTGGAGTGAGCAAAGCGAAAATTAAGGGGTCGAAGCCAGAAGCTGGTTGGCGTGCGGTTGATTGAAACGTTTGGTGAAGCGCCAATCTCTCGAGATTCTACCGCGCTGCACACGACCCTTTCACTTGGATTCAGCTGCGATTCTTCGCGTGAGAGGCATTTTGCGAGTGGAGCAAATTAGATTTCCGATTTCTCGCTGAACAAGCGTTTGAATTTTCAAACGGCACTTGTCCAAGCTACAGCGTAGAAATCTTGCGGCTGATGAGATTCCAGCTCGAGATCGAGTGATCACTTGATGCTTTTGTATACCGGTGAAATTTACTAATGGAAAACATTTTTTTTCGATCTATACACAGAATGTAGAACAATAACCAGCTTACGTGGAACATCGTTTTATTCATAAAACGCGTGCGTTCGTTGTACTTGAAAAAGGATTACCCATGTCCGTAAGCGTTGCGCTGCTTAACCCTGCTTTATTCGAAAGAATATAAGCGTCTTCTGTTTTATTTTTTTTTTCAAATGTTTTACGAGAAAACTTTTTTGAATTCGCGGAAAAGCTCCAACTACGAAACATTTTATTGGATATTGACACGAAAAACTCATCGAGTATTAAAAAATCGGGATCAGTCCCGTACGAATTTACCCATGCAAGCAACGTCTTTGCTTGTGTGCCCGTATCGATAAAATATATTTCGTAGGAATAAAGCTGGATCGTCTTCGCCCATCATTCGAAGCGCGAAATCCGATAAAAGCTCGCACCCCTTATGCTACATGCAAAATGCTTCTCGTGCGAAGTGAGAACGAGAGAGAGAGAGAGAGAGAGAGAGAGAGAGAGAGAATGAATAGGAGAAAAAAAGAATAAAAGCTTCTTTTTCTACTTTAAAAAAAGGCAAAAGCTAAGCAAACACAGTCGCGAGAAAATCCAAGACGACTCGGAAGGAGAAAAACAATGCGTCTCCTTTGCTTTATTTCGCGAGGGAGTAAATCACGCTAAGACAACTGCCGGCGTGCAAGGAATTAAACGGGGCGCGGCTTACTGAAAGTCCTAGGATTTATTATACGCATGTGCAGGTTGTATTACTCTGGGACACTTATCGTCGATTAATCACGCTTAACGTCGCCACACTCGAATTTACTCGTCAAGTGTGTATATACATATAGAGTACCGAGCTTGAATTAACGAGTGTCGAGGGAAGGTTTTCGGAAATTTCCACGAGTTTAATGCTTATAGGTACTGCACAACTCGGATGCTTTCTGTTACTGTACAAATGTTTTTCTCTAGTTTCGCTAAGCTTGCGGAAGTGAGTTTGAATAAATAAAAACAGTTAACCTACTGAGCTTTATCTTCTATTTCGTTTTGACCACGGCTTGTTGGATCGAATTACGTAACCGAGATGGATAATGAACTTGTATTTACTAAAAAAAAGTCTTATCGCGTGTGTTCTGACAAGCGATGAGCGATTGATGTATATGCTCCTGTTCTACATACATAAAAAGATTCTTTCATCGACATTTTCTCCGTCTTCCTACATATGTATATATAACTGCATGATCCGATTGTATTTGCAGTAATGCTTCCTACATTCAATCACGTAACGCTGTTGCAGCTGTTCGAAGGGCCGAAGATAGAATTGCTGAGTGACGGATACAATCGATTGATACACATACATATGCCGCATTATATATCGTTGACAACTCGAGTGTTTGTGTATACGAAATATTTGGAGTGAAATGAGAGAAGATTCATTCGTGTGTGCAGTCGAAGTGAGCCGCCAAATTACAACTGACACAGATTTCCAGAGGTAAAGTTCCACTTTGCAAGCGCGTAATTGCAACATAACTACATATGTTCTTTTTCACCTTTTGCTTGACGATACGGAAAATGACTATATAATTATGGAAAAAATAATTCGTTACCGAACCTACAACCGACACGTATAAACTTACGAGAAACATTTATCCAAAGCCCTGCATGTGCTATCGATAATGTCAGCCGTCAAGGCTATTTAATAAAATAATAAAAAAGATAGTAATAATAAAAGTAATAATAAAAAAAGCTTCTCACACAGAAGGGAAAATAGAAATCTGAAATAGGGAAAGAGAAGGAATAATAATACCTTCTCCCGTTACCCAAGGTGTCCAACAAAGCTTCGCCCCACACATAGAACAGTATTTCGGGAGAGAAAGAAAAGAAAAAGAAAAAACTCCTACCGCTCATCACACCTCGTCATTACAAGCGAAAGCGGGCAATCCTAGTGAAGCCCCCTCCCCCTCTCTATGATGCAATCAATCATGGACTTACCGACGACCTCCAAGAAGAGAAATATACTGGTTGGCGGATGGGTCGAAACCTGACACTCGTAGGTGCCAGCGTCCCTCGATTGCACGAACTTGATCTGTAGTGTCCAGTCCTCGCTGTGTTGGAAATGTCGAGCTTGGAAACGCGCGTCGCTTGCGTATGTAGTCAGTCCCACCGTCAGTAACTGGTGGTCTTTCTTTCGTCGTATCCACGTTACCTGTAACATCGTAATATGATGGAACCATTTTAGTTATCTCTTTTTCTCTCTTATATTCGCGCTCTTTTTCACAAGTGTATAAACTATATATGTGTGTGTGTGTATGTATGTGTACAACGAAGCAAACTTATCAAACCGGACAAATATTGCTTTATTTGAAAAGCCACGCCGTGTTGAGAGGGCACTCGTCCGCTATATAGAACTGTATTGTAGTCGAAACTGCACAAAGGAAGAAGAAAAGCGCGGAGACATCGAGTTTCCCGAAGCTTTAGTTGTTCGTTTCTTTTTACACGTTTACTCTTCCCGAAGTTCGAGAAAATTTCGACCGGTTTCTATTATAGCTGGTTCATCGTTCTGTCGTTCTTACTTGATTTTTTCGAAGACGAGATCAATTTCGCGCGCTGCTAGTCGTGTTGTAAATTTTGGAAATGACTTACATTCCATCATAAAACACCTCGATTTTTCACTTCTCACACTCTCGGCAATATCATGAGCTATTCGTTATTATCGCACGCTCGCTGAATTATTTTTTGCACACTCCATACAAGGCAAAGTCATAATTCCGCCCACGAACATTGTATCGGGGTATCCTAAATCATATACGTTGTACCTCCGTGTCTAAATAATTTCACGCTGAGCGGCTTCCAAAACCGCGTAATCGTGGAGAATACTATAGGAACAAGCGGTACTGCTGCTGCTTTTGCTGTTGAAAATAGGAGGGAATCGCATAGCTTCGTTGAAGAACACTTAATGCGACAACGACCTGCTTTTATTAAGTGCCATGCACGGGTACCTCGATTCTTAATTCTGATTGCAATTAAGGTACGAGTACGCAAATAAGTGCACTCAGCTGGATATTGCGTGCAAAGTTTGCATGAAGCGGTATTTTTCGAGCGATAAATTTGCGATGAATCCTTTAGCACAATGAGATGGATGTGCGATATATGAGTGGATACGCAGAGGGAGACATATATAGATTTGCGCATAGTTGGTGCTTCCTGTGACGTGGGTTGAATAGCAGCCGTACAGATATAGACTGATATAAGAAAATGGAAGAGTAATTTCAATTGTTTTGGGTAGTTTCTTGTATAGGATAAGATAAGGAACAATCTACGAGAGGAATGTAGCGTGTGAAACTATAGAGGAGTATTAGAGTGGTGTCCCGGAGATTGATGTTCACCAGAAAAGACCAGTTCCGGGGTGACCACATGAGCATCTAGAATCTCAGAAACGAATAGGAAGTATTGTAAAAAAATTTATTGTATTTCATTGATCATATTCACTGAAATACCAAACTTTATGTATAGAGTGAGCTTTAAGCGTCGGAACGTGTGGGAGAATATATTGAATTTGAGTGATTCTAATAAATACTATATACTTAAATATAAACTCATATACCGTTAAATCAATTTCACAACCAAACTGTTGTTTTGATAGTATTGCCATTAAATGAACGTAGCTACAGTTAATTTAACGGAACTGTTATCAAATGAACTAACCTCACGATAAACAATTGCTGTTAAATCAACTGTAAATATGTTCAAATGAGCAGTTGTTGCCTAAACATGTGTTCGTTCGTCAAAATAACAAATTATACCAATTACTAATCGTTCTGAAACGAACTGTTAGTAATGACTGGACTGAAGCGACCTTGTCATAAGTGACCTTTCCGATCTAAACAAAAGTAGTAATCAAGAACGACAACATATCTCAATTGCGATTGATTTGTTTTGAGAGAATAAAAAGTCTAATTGTTCCAAAATTGACGTTAGAGGGCTATTGCTATCCAAGTTGTTATCGTATGTACACAAATTATTCTCAATATTACTATATTAGATATGAATATGCGTTTCAATGTGAACACTGTATATTATACAATAGGGTCTAATTGTAAGTTTCATGAATGTTCCAAACCAATATACAAGTAACTCTTAACTATTAAAATAAATTACTAAACGATCTAGATCAACAACTTGTTGAGTCCGTCTGAAAACACAACGATACCATCGAGTATGTATTAATTATTGTATAATTGGTGGCTTTTAAGTATGTCGCGTTCGTATAACTCCAATACTGGTTTAATTCTGAACCAGTATTGTCCTACAGAATATTGGAGTAATGAATAACCCAGTACTGGGTCAATATCCATTCCAATTAAATATACGATAAAAAAGACGTTGAATCATGTGAACATAACGTGTTAATTCAATTGCTTGCTTATAATTTAAAATAATACCTGCTTCACTTTATTTAACCTCAAATAATCTTTAAATTATAATATCGACCGTGGCATTAAATTTATTTATTTTTCTCTGTGCGCGAGAACAAAAATAATTTATAACACAATACCTTACAAATGTAGCAAGAACACTCGAATTTCGTACCGACCTTATATTACGCATTGGTTTGGATATAAAAAGAGACATATAATACAACAACGTATATATATAAGGTGTACAGAAGGCGCGTAGTTTACGCTAAGAGTCGTAAACATCAGATTAACCACGACCGTAAAATTAAAAAAATAAACCACCCCATCTTTCAACAGAGTTGAAATCGTCGAGAACGATAAAGCCCAATGCCGCCTTCTTCTCTTAAATGACCAGCCGTTCTTCTATTTTCCACTCTGAAATTAAAAGCAGAAATAAAAGTACGACTTAGTTTTCCTCCGCGCGTGATAAAAGTCCTGAGGAAATAACCAAAAGTAATAACGTTGAACGCTCATATGTCAATCAAGTATGTCAGATTGATCTGCATATGAGTCATTGGGGTATAAACTAGTTAAATATTTTTCTATTACTCTTTGGCACTGTATTAATAATTGTAATTTTTTTAGATTTTTTTCACAAAGGTTCAAATCAAAGCTGGATTGGTATCAACATAAAAAAATTCTTGAAGATGCCTTGCATGCTTATAAAAGTCTCTACGATAGTCTCATCGTGGGAATCAAGTTGCATTTCTAGCTAAAAATAAAGCTATCATATCGTATGAGCTATTATATCGTAAAATATGATTTTCTTAAGATTGGTCCAGATTTCCAGTTAGAAATAGAGCTTGACTCCCAAGATGAGGTCTTCGTAATAATAAACTTTCATAATCATGCAAGGCATTTTTATGAATTTCGTTTTATGTTGATGCCAATAATCGAACCTTTTCAAAGCCGAATTTGAATAATTAGATAATTTTAAACAAAATGCATTGATGTTAATGTTGTGAAATAGTGTAACGATCAATTAGGGGTTGGTTCAGCGTCAACCTGGACTAACTTATAAGTGTCAAAGACAATAACTGAGCTTCTATTTAGCACAGCTTAGGTCATTACTTCTGAGGTAAATAGACGATTCAATATTAATATCAGAGAATTTACTGGATAGTTTTATTTCTAGCTCGAAGTAAAGCTTGATTCACAAGTTCAGATCAGCGTAGATACTTTAGATGTTGAGACTCCTAAGCGACACTTCTTAAAACTGAATTGAAAGACTTTGACCACTTAGAAAGATTATTATGACATGTATCTACAGGTTTGAAAATATTATAGTAGTTACAATAAAATTCTGTTTAGTGAGAAATGTTTCCTTTTTTGAAAATAGGCAGACAATACCAAAATACGTGAAAATACCAACATTGATTTCCAGGACTTTAAAGAATCTTCATGAAAAAATCTAATAAAATTACTGAAGGTAAATACAGTACCAAGGAACAATTTAAAATATATTTAGAAGAAAAAAAATGCTTTGGCCGGTCAATTTGTCAGTGAATTACCCACATATAAATAAGCTAATACTCAGAAGATGGAGCATATGACGAAAGCTATTATACAGTGTGCGACAAATTTAAAGCATATATGTAAGTGAGCAGGATTTACAATTGTCTCGTAAACGTTCAAGACTAGTGGTCGTAAATACATAGCGACGCGTGTCGGTCAGCAGTTAACCGATATTTTAAGAGCCGTGTACGCTCGACAGCCGTGAAATCTAAAATTCCACGGTAAGAATTTTGCTGTACTGAAACACGAGTGGTATGAGCGTCTGTTGTTAGAGTTATAGTGTTGTCATTTTACAATTTTATAGCTTTTTATAACCTGAGAACTCGAATGAGAAATGGATTGTTGACATGGCCGGTTAATAAATATTCTGAATTCAATGTATTGTGATTGTAAATGATATATTGAATGTTTTTTTAATGGAAGTTAATAATAACGATTGATTTATACAATGGAAACACGAAATATTACGTTTCCCGTGAATTGAAAAGTTATGGAAACCTTTTAAAAGGATTCATTAAACAAATATGAACTTAGAAGTGTACTTTACAATAATAAATATCATTATAAAATTTCTCTTGCGGTGCTTTCGATATCGATGTAATTATTTACGATTGTAATAATTATGAAAAAACAATTATTTTTATGTCGCATTGTTGACAATAAACTATTTATTTATTTCCCATACTGTAAAATATTATACTTTATTATGCGCAATCCAGTAGAACACAGCTCCTGGATGTAATATGTGGTGAATTTTTACCAAGGAGAAGTCCTGAAGTAACAACTGTATTCAGAGTCTTCATTTAATCAGTTCGATCGTGTGGCCGCTTCTATAAAAATATGTTTATCCGTAACACTTCGAGCACATATCGACGGAATCATAAATTGAAAACGTGAAACTCGACAAACCTGTATAAGGATCAATTTTAACACTGATAAATCTTTCATCTCGAAATAAATTCCTGGAAAATCACGAATTACATGTAATAAACCGCAAATCCATATTTTTTAAATTTATCATGACATTCCCCCGCTGAGTCATTCTGATATTTCTATTCTTCGAATCGTGCAAGCTCTTTACTCAATTATAAAAAGTTTCTTTTCATCGTCATTATCCATCGACAAAAAATCTGTTAATTGAAAAGAACAAGTTTGGTATACGTTTAGAATAAAAAAAACTTTAAAGTCCTTTTACCACTTGCATAAAAACATGCTTTTCCTTCAAACACATATGCATCGACGGAATCGTAAATCGAAACCGTAATTCAGAAAATAAACGAAAGCAGCTCATAAAAAGTGACAAGAAAAAATGAATAAGCCTAACAATAAAGCCATAAAAAAGCATATCTGCAACATCAACGATAAATCGCATGATACTGAAGCGTATCTTCCAGTGACATACCTATTTCGCATCGTCTTGCGCACAGCCATTTATCCCAACTTCAACTGTGTGTATATATACGTGTGCAAGTGTGCGTATATATATATATATATATATATATATATATATATATAAATGTGTGTTCGCACAAATACACACACGTGATATTTCTCAGGGTTCTGGAGTTTCATTCGCGGATCTCGCGCTGCGCAAGTTGATTGCTACCGTAGCCGGATAGAGCTTTCTTTCGTGCAATACGGCATTAATCATTCGAACCCTGGGATATAAGAAACAGCTAGAGCGAGAAACAAATTTTAATTGTCTTGACCGATAAAGAATTGCCTCGTTCTCTTCGTTCACACCTTGGCAATTGATCACGTTGAAGACCCAGCCATTGGATTTTTTATGGTTATCCTTGCAGATTGTTAATCTTCATTCGTGGTCAAGTTAAAGCTTGACTTAAGCTCATATACGTTTTTATATCTGGTTTATATAAATTAGGAATAGATTTTCGATTATTTGAATTTATAAATCACTGTTAGATTTTTATGGGAACAAGTCGCAGGTGTTAGGACGTAGTCGGTAAAAACGCAACCAATGATGGTGTGATAATATTCGTTTTTAAAACAAAGATTTTAGATACATTTTTTGTTTGTTTGAAGTATGAAAAAATATTTTTTCGTAGTCGTACCAAGGTGATTTAATCACCCTGTGTACAGATGTGACCGTTTTTTTACTTCAGTTTTGGAATGAGCTTTAAGCTTGAACAATTTGATGGATTTTTAAAATTCAAAGCTCAGTTGATATAATACCATTTGAGATTTGAATCATAAAAATCCATCAAATTATTTAAGCTGTAATTCACAAAGTCTGATCTATCTCTTTACGGGATACTGACATCAACTAAAGTATAAACCCTCTTAAGATTTTAATTTGCTGCATTGGGATCAATAGACATATATATTCCATTCAGAATTGATGATAATAGAGATCCATTCAGAATCTATGATAATAGAGAGGGTTAATTTTGAAAACTAATAAAAATAAAATTGAATTCTGATGTATGAACAATCGATTTTATAAAATTACCAAGTTCTTCTTTTTTTCTTAATTATGAAATAATTATATAATGATAATACTATTTCTATTTTAAATCACTTTCTGAATATCCAATTAAATTGTTTCGATTTGATAGACCAAAATTACATAGAAATAACACCACTTAAGCTATGAATCATAAAAAATCATCAAACTGTAATTTACACCAAAGCTCAAATTTTAAATGATAACATCTACTTATGGTAAGCCCTATTAATTAATGATTTTTATTATATATTGTTACAGACATTTCCAAGTTCAGCAAGGGAATAAGTATAAACCCACTTTAGTGCTAGCACAAAGCAATGTATATTGATTTTCAATATTATATAACGTGTGCAATTTCACATTTTACTCCTGTAAATTATGTACTCATTATTGATCCACCAGTGAGAAGTATAGATGATGTATAAATTTAACGTCTCTGTCAAATTAATGAAGCTCTCCAAATGGATTTATTAAAAACCAAAAATATATAACCTTCGGTTTTTAAGTCGCAAAACTCACTGACGTAATTCAAATTTAATGTGGATCAATCATAACCTGAAGATCGTGGCCTTTTTTCGGGAAATAATTTATGGTCTTAACAATTAAATCCTGTGGACATCAAAATATTTTAATTGTTACAATTTTACAATTAACTGTTATTGCTGTATTTCAAAATACTGCTTTTCTTTTGAAAGAGCTTTCAAAACAAAGTTCCATGCCATAATTTACCTTTTAAAAGCTCTATATTTTCACTATATTGATGTGTCTACTTACAAGCTCTACACTGAAGTTATTTTCCTTTAAAGACAATTTATCCTAACAGCGAATTTTCAAATAATTATCCTACAACGTAAGTACAGCTTCTAATATCGCATGGAAAATAAGGATGAGCTATCCACACTTTTACACGTAAATTATTCAAAATATACAGTGTATACATCGTTATAGTAGCACTAGTAGAACATATTTAATAGTTTGCAACTGATAAAACAATGATTTTTAAACAAAGAACACGATTACTGCTTTAATTATCCGTAGACCAAAGTTTCTACATCAATGTTTTGTTTATTTAGAATGTAGGGCGTACACCTTATATACAAAATTTAGTGATTAAATTTTCGCTTAAAATAATTATTTTTCAACTCTGTTGCAAGCGATAGTTTACAAACTCACTAGAATCGCGTTACAAACTTTACACTATTCCGTAGGTTTCGAAAATGTTGCATTGTACATACTATAGACAAGGGCTATTTTCATTTCTGCGGACGGCTCCAATAAATGGATTATCCGTAGAGATCCTATTTGAATGCGAAATGCTTCCAGCCCTTAACGAATTGGCCGATTAGTTTGAAGCTCGCGGCACATCTATTCGAAAGCTCAATGAAATTCAAGGTTTTTGCATAAGATTGTCTTTGGAAATTGTCGTCCATTGATTGTGTGAATCAAAAATAAATAACGGCTATATGCATGCAGCAGTTACGTGATTGTGCTAAATTTTTAAATATTGCCTTTTAATTTTAAAGACATTTTAGATATTAAAAGATTTTCTAACGAGTTTTCGTAGTCTGTTCAGAATTCTCGTTCTACCAAAAGGATTTAATTCCAATTCATCCTTACTGATCCACCGATCGGTCGAGGCTTTCCCGGCGATTTAATCAGATACAAACGTACAGGATAGAACGTATTTGCTTTGTTAGGAATCAACGATTTGTAAATATCTAAGCTCACTTGTGAATCAGAATCCAAAACAATACCTGCTTCACTACACTGCTATCTATGGTATTTTCAGATTTTGATCCTTCGATAGATTGATAATACTAAACAAATGATTATTTTTATTTTTCTAGAGGCTAGTCAATTTTACATTGGTCAAATTTACATGATATAATTTAAATTTAGTCTTCATCAACCAGCCATTTCAAAAAAACTCCTTTGAATTGTTTTTCTATTTATATAGCTATTTCTAGGTAATTTCGAACTGTTTGATTCTTTACGAATTTTTTAATTGAATGGTTGTTGAAGACTTAATTTGAACTCAGTATTTTTCCAAACCTTTTTGGAAGAAACAAATTCTTTCCCTCAGACATAGATATGATTCCCATAAGGAACTAATAATTATTCCTTGTTATACTATTGTGGTAAGATACTTGTTTACGCTTTTTATATTTAGATATTTAACCCATTGGCTTGTTAACAACCTGTTTTCCTATATTTTAATTTCATATTTATTTTATTTTTCTAGAAGAATATTATGATTCACAGTATCAAAAGGACCTTCAAAAAGCTTTTTGAAGGTCCAGAAAGGCTTTATAATTAAAGGTTTGTTATGAATAATGTAAATACATTTTATAAACATAAGGTAAAAGAAATATAATTATAAAAAGTATAATAATATCTAGCATAACAACGATAATAATGTAATAATAATATTCATTTTCCCACAACAAAAGGTGTGAAATTATCAAAACCGCGAAGTGTCAGCAGGTTTGACGGCTGGTTGTCATCATCAGTGCGTGTATAACCGAAAAAATCGGATTTATCCTGTCAATCGTTGAATTTCCCTCTACTGTTGTGTACAGACCACAGCATTGTCATATCAGAAGCTGTTTATCGACTATTGATGAATTTTCACTGAATTAGACAAGCGTACATAGGATATAAAGCAGCTATATACTGTTGCTACTTTTATGACAAAGTCAGCTACCTTTGTCGTTAGTATAACACGAGGTGTACACACGAGGATTTGAGTATTCAGGTGCATATATAGTCTTAGCTGTAGGTCATAGGGGTACTTGGTTTCGCTGTACCTGACGATGGAGAGACAGAGAGAGAGAAGAGAGCTTTGACAGCACTCCAGAGATTCAGGTACCCAGCGAAGACGCAAGCATCAAGTTACTAACATTATTTGCAGTAAAATCCGAATTTACGCGCAATGGGGATGATGTCTCGTGTATACCATAGAGGCTACGCACAACGAAAGGGGGTTACGAGCTGTTTGGGGGATTCTGTATGGGTTTGCTTTTTTATGACTGTTTAAAATGTAAGCAATTTGAGGTATCCCAATGAGGCCTAGTTTACAAATTTTATCATTTATTCTACTTTAGAGATTCAGTTTTATGTCTACGAATTCTGGTTAGTATTATTGACAATTAAAGTCAATTTATGATATTGTACGAACAATAAAGTAGTCATTGGAATTATTGATACTTGAACGACGATATTTACGGATACATTAATAGCAATAGTTGAAATGTTTGTTCAGCTTGTTCACTATTGTACTTCGGACTATTGTAGATATCAAATCAAATTCAAAACAAAATAAAAATGAAAACGATAGCTATCTTTACATTTTACAGTCAAAGTAATCTTCTTAGTAGACGACAAGGCCAATTCGAGAAAATTCTCCACCCACGGAAGCTCTTTACTATATACACAGAATTTAGATCGATTTACTCAAATCCTTTTCCGTTCTGTAAAAGTAGGTAAAATTTCACTTCACCTCTCCATTCTAATTTGCATGTATACATATAAACATACACCATCTTAGAAAAGTAGGCTATCTGTAGGAATAGTATATGAGATACTGCTGGCAACTTATTAAGGGGATAAGACACGGTTTGAAAATTATGAAAAATAAGAATTGAAAATATTTTCAATAATATTACCAAAACTTATTCCAATATTAAGAGATATATTGACCTATGACTAAGACGTATCGAAGTCGTTTCGATGACTAATTACTCCAAAAAATAGAGATTTAAATGGAACGAATGGGTGGATTGAATTCGCAATTTATGGGAATGGTCTTGGGTAGTCTTCTTTTGGTATGAATATAGGGATTTAAAATCCAATGAAAAGGAATGTTATTTCAAATCAATAACTGCTTTTCAACCTCAATTATTAAACAAAATTAATACATTTGGTAAAGTAAAATTTCATTTGATCGTTCAATTGAAAATCCTTGTATGTCTCAAAGAGTATTACTACTAAGTTTGAGTTCAATCCATCGATCGGTTACTTTTGAATCTTGTGATTAGTGATAAAGGAATAATAAAAAAGTGACTGTTATATTGTTGTAAAATTAGAAACATTAGTTTCGACAATTACATAAAAACTTTGATTCCCCGATTAAGTTACACAATACACCAGAAGACAAATTCTTCATAAAGCTGTACTTTGACGTAAAAAACGGTAGGTTAAAAAACAAAAAATCAAAACTCAATATCACGTACATCGAACCATTTCTTAACTTCAATTAATACGCATCTATTATAATACATAATACGTAACATATGTACGGTTCAAATTAAAGTCACATTTCTATTTTAATGTACCAATAAATTGAACGTTAAAAAACATTTAATAAAGAAAACGAAAATTCTTTGCTCTCTTTCTGGGACATCTTTTACCAAAGCAATGCATCCAATATTTAAATTTACCAGTGTATGCACACTCCAATGCATATTTCAACGCCATCGTGCATTCTTTGCAAAATTGTCAAGCCTACCGCACGTTTTCGATATTTTCACGCATATCTGCACGCAACTTTGTACATTTCCTGTACTTCTCTCTTCTCTTTCGACTAAAAATGTTTGGAATTTACGACACGTCACCTGGCAGAGCGTATAAAACCCTTCCGTGAACGATAAAAAAAAATAGCAACTTTTCATAAGTCGATATACACACACACATACACACTCACAAAAAAAGAGTTACGCCCGCACTGCGCATCCCCTGAATTTGTTGACGTTCGGTCTACTTCATACCGCGTCAAAAAGAGCCGCCCTTTGAGCCGTGCCGTTCCTGGTAACGCATCGTTTATTCCTTTTTTTATATAACGTGATTTTCAGTTAGTCGATTTTATCCATACTCGGAAAAGGAACTTCAAATTTTCGCGTTGACGGAGAATGAAATGCGGGCAACTTCGTGCGTCTCTGTGAAAGGAATTAATTACATTTCTGAGCGCTGCGCACGTGTTCCTGCGATTGATTAAAAATACTCAACCAAAACTTCGTCAATGACGACGTCAAAAGATAAACGGTGGAATTATCGGTTTCAAAATTCGTTGTCTACTCGTTTTATGAATGTTAATAAAAAAATATATATATCGGTAGTATCGCAAAAGGCAAAAGAATTCCCAATCGATTGTCGGGGGTGTATAAAACTTTTAATTTACTAGATGCGAGGCCAATCCTCCTACGCGGCGTGTGTTTCGAAACAATATGCGTTGGAGCAATGAAAATGTAAATTTTCAGCCGAGAGCTATACCCGTGAATTTGATTGCATTTAAAGGGACGACTTACACACGCTCTGAATAACGTGGATTTTTAAATGATATTGCGACGATTAATATTCCAGCAGCGGTTTATTATGCGACTTCGGCGAGGATAGTTCGATAACTCGTAAATTATAAAACTCGGAGGCGGGAAATTTCATTCTTCGAAGCTTTACGTCGGATATAACTGTTTTTTTTCACGTGAAAAATTATCCAATTAATTTCCCAAGATTAGGAATACATTTTCATGCCAGTCGAGCCGTGTCACGTGATATTTAGTTTTTACTCCAAGCTATGAAGTGGAAATTCACATTCTTAAATTTCATTGTAATACTGAAAATTTAATTTTATTACACGATGAATGACGAAAAAATTAATTAATTTAATTATATACAGTAGAATTTTTTGTTAAATTCCCGTTTAAATTTGATCATTTATTTAATTTCTTAAAAGTCGTCGAATAATCTAGATGTTTTCACTCTAACCAGTAACTTTGTTTTATTATACATTAAATTAAAAAAAAAATAAAATTTTGAGTATGTTATATATTCTTAGAATAAATTAAAATTCTATCATAAAGAACATCATCATACTGCGTATAGAGAATTGTCCTGAAACAGTAAATTTTACTCTAAAAACTTTAAAGTGTATATATTATATATCAATATGAATAATAAAAACATTGAATATATATTTTAACCGACTTTATTATTTATAATTAAAAAGTAGTAGGAATTGCGTTACTTAGATCGAGTGATGTGCACTTTCATTTTAAATATTTTCAATAATATTATCAAAGTAAAAAGTTATTCTAGTATTAGGAGAAATATTTATCTACGATTAAAGAGATCTCGGACTTTTCTAAGTTTTTCAATGACTAATTACACCAAAAAATAGAAATATCACCGACCGCGAGATTTAAAAGGATCTAATGGGTGGATTGAGCTCACAATTTATGGGAATGGCCTTTGATAGTCTTCTTTTGGCGCGAATGCAGGGATTTTAAATTGAATGAAGAGAAAAATGATTAAATATTAAGAATTGAGTTTTTATCAAATTATTCAACAAAATTAATATATTTTATAATGTCAAATTCCTTCCGATCGTTCAAGAGTATTACTACCAAATTGTGGTCAATTCATTCATCTGTACATTTTGAATCTTGGCATATTAGTGAAATTTCTTTTTTTTATGGCGTAATAAGTCATTGATGACGTCTTCAATTATAGTTAAATATATCTCCTAATGTATTGAAATATCAGAACAACGTTATTGAGCATATTGTAAATACTTATTTTTGGATCATCATTTTGGTGGTAACAATACCTTTAAATGAGACTACCTAAAATTAACAATCTTAATTAGTTATATTAACTGCATAGTATAGTTGTAGATGCGTATATACCCATTTCGAAGTTCCTTTGACCACTTATAATAGAAAACTCAATCCCTGCAAGATTAAAAGTGAACTAATGGACCAATTGAACTAAACATTGACATGAATACTCTTTGATACATTTTAAAGTAATAATGCACGAATTTTTTTTCAAATCTTGGTACATTTCATCACTTAAAATTTTTCCTGACTATTTTATTGGAAATCCGTACATTCGTGCTTTTTAGTTGTACAGTCAGTTTTTTGATTTTTAATAATTTTTCTGTGCATTCGAAATCAAATCCCTGCATTATTGCTTTAAAAATGCATCAAAAAGTATTCGTGTCAATTTTCAGCTGAATTCGTCCATCAATTCACTTTGAATTTTACAGATACACTGAGTTGTCGATCATAAATAGCCAACAAAGGAACCTGCAGTTGTGAAACAAAGCTGAAATTAAATGTATTCGCTCCTACAACTGTACTACTAAATGTAAAAATGTTTAATTTCATTTAGCTTTACTTTAAAACCCTAGTAGAAATTGATCAATGACCGAATTCATATTCTGCCACCAGTACTGACACAATATTGGACTTGTACTGGAGTGATAAGAACAAACCATACTTTTAAACCAATACTTTGACAGTATTGTGCCAGTACTGTGCACGTATCGCACCAGTACTGTACCAATATTATACCTGTATTACACCAGTCATGTACCTGCATTGGGCAAGTACATGCATTGGGCAAGTATTGGCGTACAGTATTCGACCGTAACACCGTTTTAATTATGGTTCGAATCTAGTACGCTAGCATTGGACCAATACAGTATTAGGAACCTAGCCCGTTCTTATCATCCCGATATCGATCCAAGGTTGGACCAGTACTGGCAGCCAGTTTAATAGTTACCCAGAACTGACTTAACTGTTGAGGACGATAGTCGCCTCTTGACTATCGGCCTCACTTGGACTTAAGTAATAAAGCTCTTATTAACAACCGAGTCTTTCTTCTTGCCCACCCGTCACGCCTCTTCTCATACATTCTCCAGAGTCTTAGATGAGGTCAACCTGAGCAACCCTTGCATATAATTTCTAGTATACAGGTTGTCAGTAAAGGACCAGTACTGGCCCGTTGTTCCAGTACTGACAATTCCTACTTGTGAAAGTGTACCATACCCTCTTAACTTTATTTCTAAATTCGTTGAGCATTAACCTTTTTCCAAGAGTAAGATTTCACTCTTATAGAATAATTGTCACTTTAAAATTATAAGACTCCATAGTAACTTATACTATCCTCTTCTACCTTACTAATCATTAATAATTTTTAAAAGAGCCACACCTTCGTCATTAAAGCTTTGAAAACATCACAAAGCTCTCACGTAGAAAAGCCAACGTCGTTCTCGCTCGCCAATGACAAACCGCACAAATCCATACATGCGCACACCCTATATCGCAAGCTCGCAGAAAATCCCTGTCATCGCGCTCAGTTTTTCTCCTTTTAATTGACTCGATCCATCTTTCTTAGCTGCCATCCACTCGCAAGTTTAAATGGCCTTCCACAACGGCAAACTCTGCAATAACATCTTTTAAGACTTACTTCTCTCTCTCTCTCTCTTTAACGCAAGAGAGAGAGAGAGAAAATATTCGGCACGCGTTTGTGCAGTGGTTTGAGCGTATAAATGCGGACAAGTGCGCTCGCTCGCACAGCCTTTAAACGCATGCTCAATTGAAGTTTCTAAATCCTCTCTAGTTTAGCACGCGGCAATCGCGCTCCCCACGCGGGCTAACTAGTTTGGAAAACGTAGCCGTTTGCCTCACCCCGTACCTCTCTAGGAAGAGCTTTAAAGTTTTGGGATTTATACATGCCGACGCTTGCGAGCCTTGACTTTAAATGCACCGATGTCCCTCCTAACTTCGACGCTCATATATATAACTGCGAGTCGTATACGGTTTTTAAGTTTTTTTTTAAAGTGTATATTGAACTTGTTCGTTTTATTGTTTGTCTTTGATTAAAAGATTAGTTTTGTTAGTGGATACAACGGATGATTACGGAAAGAAACTTTTTGCAATTGAATAAAGAGCTTGCACGATTCGGTGGATTGAAATTTTAGAATGACTTAGCACGAGAATAGCATGTGGCGAATCAAAAGATTATGGATATTGGATAAAATTTATACTTATAATTATTGAATTTGCTGGAATTGATCCAAGGCACAATTTTTTAATTTCGACTTACAATTCCATTGACATGTGCTCGAAGCACTAAGAATAATCATGTTTTTATATAAGTGTCTCACGATTGAGCTGGTTAAATAAAAAAAACTGATTTTCGTATTACTTTTAATAATGTAATTTAATAGAAGTTTACATTATTCCCTTTCGGAACTTCGTATGAATATCTGTAACAAGAAATTGAATATGTTTACAAAGCTAAACTTTTCTTCAGCAAATTGTAATAAAAAAAATTATTTAATAAAACTTATCAGAAGTTAATGTTGTCATCCTGTATAGAGGTATGATTGTTTTTTTAGCATTGATTACAATAACTACGCGAATTTTTAAGAAACTATAAATAGGAATAAATTATTAATTTACAAAAATGTACTGTTTATATTTGTGATAAGTCTCGGAATGAAAATGGCAAAATTTTAATTTATCAGCTTGACGTATATTTTCAAGATTAAAAGCTTAATTCATGTGATGTTTCTTCAGTGTTTTTTGGACTGTTGAATTGTATTTTGTTAATTAATTACAATTTGTGTTTTTATTTGATATACAAATAATTTAATAGTTCGAAATAACATAGATATTTAATAACATCATTTAAGCTTGGAATTTTAAACACCCATTAATCCGTTAAACCTTTAGATCTTATTAAATAACGTTTTTTAATATGCTTTGCAGAGAAAAAGTTTAGCTTTGTAATAATATTACATTTTTTGTAACAAACATTAAATGTTTAGTGAGGGAATAAGTACAAATCCCTCTGAATAAGAGATTAGTACTCTTCTGCTGGGTTACAAATAATTTAATGTAATTTATTGTACTTTAGATAGATACATACACAAATAAATAATGAAATAAGCTTCTACATGGTTTGAATGTCTTTAACTGCAGTTTTATATGAATAATAGCATGACTATATTTTATTACAGATATTTCATTTTCATCGTCTCAATTTATTCATTGTTAATAATGTATGTTCAGGAGTTGTAAAGTACGAAATGCAATTAAATTTTGTGTCTATCAAGTTGAATTCACTGCAGCTGTTGCTGATAAATAGTTTAATAATTTAATTGCGAGAGCTCACTTTCTGTTTTAATGTATAACAGCTGTTTTAATAATGATGTAAATTCACTGAACAATTAAATCATATGAAATGTTTATTCATTTTTTTGTTTTATTTTCTATTATAGATGTAATATAGGATTGAATTATTTTCTTGGAATGATGTTTTTAATTATCCGATGCAGAAGAAATCTACCCAACAAAAAGTATAGAAAGTTATTCTCAGCATCAGAGAAATACGTGCAGCCATGCGTCCATCAACTTAATCAACTACAAACAATATTCCAAGCCCGCGAAACTCCGAGTAATCACGTAATTTCCCAGCTCGGACCACCTTTCGCCACAATATTTTTTAATGAAAAAGTTAGCCTCGATCTTTTCCTTTTTCTCTTGGCTAATCTATAATTGCGACGATGAAATCAGGTTCTATGGGAAGCCACAGTATTTATCTTAGCTTTTGTTTTTTTTCGCATAAGAAAACAAAGAGGCGAACTACGGTGAAAGGGTTTACATGTATCACGGTTATTTCAATTTGGCACAAAATCTAGTGCAGGGTCAGGAAGCAGCGTGTAAAAGGTAATGGAGGAAGGAAGCAGGAAGGTCGAGCTTGTAGGTTGATAAAAGTTAATTGTTAAATTTTGGAAAAAGAAACGTGAGAGAGATTTTCGTCGTTGGTTTAGTTCCAAGTTCTTTTCATCAATGGGTTATTGGTCGCTTTCGATATTTAGAGAAAGCTTACGAATTCTTTAATTCGATATCAACGTCATGTTGGTGTCTAAGGGTAAGAACTGACCAGTTTAAAAAAGACTTGAAGAACTAGCCAATTCAAAAAAGACTCGAAGAATCGGGCAGTTCAAGAAAGACTTCTAGAAAAACTTGAAAAATATGCCACTTCAAAACAACATTTACGAACCAACCAGTTGAAAAAAAGATTTGAAAAACAAGATAGTTCGAAATGAAATTTAGTTACCAGCTAGATCCAAAAGGATTTTAAGTACCAGACACTTCAAAATAAGTCTTTTTAGAACCAGTCACTTCAAAAAAAGATTTATAGAACCAGCCATTTTTCAATAGGATTTTAAGGGCCCAGCAGTTCAAAATGAAATTCAAGAACGAGGTACTTAAATTTGTAATACGAGAAACGGCTAATTTAGATTCAATTACAATAAATAGTCAGTTAAAAAATAATAGACATCTCCTAAAATAAAAAAGCAATAAGTGATTTAGTTACGATAAACATAATATAACAAATAGGTATAAAAAAACATCTGTATTTGTATGCACAATTAATAAAATATATAATTACTTATCCCGATCAATAAAAAATTGTAAACAAGCAGAGATCTTTAGAAAAGTCCATAAGTATGTCAGGTTAGAGCGTTTCGACTTTGGTCAGTCCAACACTGATTAAGTCGAAGCACTCTTTGAAAAAATCAAAAGTAAAACCTACTGACTTGCAGTGATTCTCTAACGTATGTTTCAAGTAGTACAAGTTCATTATGGTCAGACCGCGCTCTAATTACTTTAACGCTAACTCTGGAGTACTCGTTAGCCACAGAAAACTACCTACTCTACGACGACATTGCACTATTCTCATTCAATTTCTCGACTGCGTAAAAAAAGCTCCCTGCATGCACGTAAAAAAAGAAAGGACCAAACGGTATGTCGCAAACGAGGGTGGTGTGTAAATGTGTGTGTCCACAATGCCACCATTGCCCAACTGTACTCGACTGCAGTGCAAAGCTTACCGCAAAGCACCGGGACCACGAAAGGGGGGGGATAAGGGAGTAAGGGCTGAGTAGGGAAACCTACTGCACGCCTCAACCATTTGCGTTTTGAATGCAGAGTACGAAAGCCTCAGCAATTGGCGTCCCGTAGCACCTAGGCACGTACCGATCGCTCGCCGCCCCCAATTACTCGCGCTATCGTTAGTGGCTTTCGGACGCCAAAGTCATATCGAAAGTAAGAAAGAGGATGGAGAAAAATGATTTATACCCGGTAGCGGAAAAATACACAAAGTGTTTAATGTCCCGAGGCTGAGATTGCTTTCTTCCTTTATTTTGTATATTTTTTTGCGAACGTTCTCGCTGTTGTTCGGTTATTAAATAGTGGGAGACCCTCGGGCGACTTTTGGTTGTTATTGTTATCGTTATTTTTTTCGCACTATAGGGATTTTTAAACGAGGAGGAGAGTTTATCTGACTGAAGATTTATGCTCCTTTTGTTCAGTGTCGTCCGGAGATTCAGCAGAGATGGATTGCGCGAGGAAGTTTTCGGTGGTCGTTCTTTCTTTATTTTCTTCGCCCGCGCGAGCTTTTGGAAGTGGAAGTTTTGATTTCTGAGACGAATGTTGGAAGCTTTTTTATTTCTCTCGTGCTTTTAAGCGATTGCATTGCGATCGTCCTGGACGTTGATTATTAAACGAAAACGTTGAGCGGCATCCATGTAAGTATAAGTTTTCTTTCCCTGTATGACGAATATTGCACTTACAAAATTGAAAGATCGTATTAGAACGATACCGTTTCTAGTTCACGATATATATCGACTTATGTTCGAAGAAGGCTTGAATAACCATATATGTGTGTGTCAGTATAATTATTATAAAATATATTTTATAAATACATACAAACATAATAATTTAAGCAACACTGTTAATTATTTTTAATTACATTTTGACCGTCTGGTTTGCCGAATTTTATTTTGAGTCTTAAAAATTGATTAAAGATAGTAATTCATATTTATACACAGGATGATAATATCAATTTCAGGTAGGTCTAATTAAATAATGTAAATTGAATCCCCATTCAGACTATTTCTGAATTAGCTGGTTGTTGAACAATTAATTTCCAGTTGCTAGTTATTGAATTGAAGATTTAATTTAAAATCACTGGTTATTCAAGCCCTTCTATAACGGGCTGGTTCTTCCCTTCAGGCGTCCACATATAAATTCCAAAACTATACTAATTATACATTCTAATTATACATATCCTCAAACAACTAAAAAATGAAGAATATGTTTCATTGAACATAAAAACAATGGCCAAGAGAATATAAAATTAATGCGTTAATTATTTTGAAACTACAAACCTGCTTTTGCAAGCCTGCGATTAATGCACGTTTACCATCAGCGTAGAAATAAAGCAAATCGTCGAGTAACTGCTTCGCAGCTCAGTATGCTAAGTACTACGTAAACCCCATGGCATACGTGGCACTTTTATTTTGTTCTCCCTCGGATGAAGTCGCTCCCAGTAATTGGACTTGCCCGTAGGGCAGGAAAAAGTTGAGATTTTCCTGCGTGCACTCGTTTGAGCTAAGACAAGCGTTGCTTGTTGAAAACAGGTCAACCAGAATGGAATTCCATGAAGAGTAACACGGGACCGTTGTTCTGTACTTCGGTTGAGTGAACGTAAGAGCGGAAATATCTTAGTTAAGTTTATTTATCGCCGGCCACATGTTGCAACCGAAATAAATTACTTTCGAGTTTTAGTACGTATGAACATTATTTCTGAAATAGGTTTTCTCTTCAAGATGTCTTTCCTACGTTGTGGGAGAAATTCTGAAGGGATGTGGGAACAGGGTAGGTTATTAAATTTTGTAAAGTCAGCTTTTATAGACTGTGAAGCGCATAGCCGCAAAGACGAAAAGTGATCTCTAGTTCGAGAAGTTTAGCATTGAATTTTGGTGCTACATACAAAGTGCTGCGTTAAGTACATAGTGGCTTTTTGGAAGAAAACTCGAAACAATAAGTATTTTTTGAGATAATGGTAATAAGACGTCTGAAAACGGGAACACAGAAGGGAAAAGAAATTACCTATTCTACTTTTTGGCGATGTTCTTCAGAGGCAACGAATATCGCCGAGTTAGACATTATTTCAATAAGAAACCTAGATCGCTTCTTGAATTTGAAATTGTGTTGAACTTTATTTATTATATTTACTTTTCAATTAATTGTTTTTAACCTTTGACGTTACAAGGATACTTTTTTGATGTCCTGATTTGACGGATTATCCCGAATCGGAGCAAAATTAGAAAAGTTTCTCCGTTAACGGTAACTCTTTACAATGCAGTTCATCAATTGAAGGCATATCGATGAAAAATAATAATCGTAGAATTATACTAATTAAATTAAACCCAAATCATTTCCAAGCGAAAAAAACTCCCTGAAATTAAAAATTTTAATTCGTTATAATGATTACATTCTTTATATATTTAATACTGAAAATGTACTGTTTGTATCAGTTGTATCAGTTGAATTGATTCATTAACTCATTTTGAATCTTACCGACAGTGAGTTTTCAACGAAAGTAACTAAAAGTGATCAACGAACGGACTTAGAAATGTGAATCAAAGCTCAAATTGAATGAAAAATTGTTCAAAGTCAAAAACTGATTGTATAACTAAAAAGCACGAATGTACAGATTTTCAACCGAATAGTCTTAAAAAATTTTATATCATGAAATGTACCAAGACTTTTTTAAAAATCCCTGCATCATTGCCTTAAAAAGGTATCAAAGAGTTTTCGTGTCAATTTTCAGTACAATTGGTCTATTAACTCACTTTAAATTTTACGGAGATTGAGTTTTCTACTAAAAGTGGTCAGTAAAGGGACTTTCAGGTGTGAAACAAAGCACAAATTAAAGGTATAACTATCTATAACTTCAGTATTAATTACAAAACGAACGCAATTAATAGAACTAAATTAAATTTTTTCAATGTCAGATAACCTCACACAAAGGTGCGAGACTTGACGCCTTTTAATATTTTTATTGAATCTGATCGCAAAACATCAAACGCAACACGCTGTTCTAGTTTGAGCTTTAGAAACAAACAGCCAGAAACGTGTCCAGAGGCAAAAAATATAACCGAGTAAAGTAGTAGACTTTAAAAGCATAAAAAATGTCTCTTGTATATGCAGCTCTAACGTTTGGTCGATTGCTGTCCAAATATTGCAAGCGCTCTCGACGATGTTTGCGAAAATGTTCAAAGTTTTTTCGGATCTTCGTCTCCGCGTACAACATAAAATCAACGAAAGCAAGCAAGATTGTGTTCTCTGGCGGAAGGAACGTTGAAGAAATTGTGAGGGAGGACTCATACTTATAGAAAGTTTGCAGGAACGAAAAGAGCTTAAAAATGAAGGCGATTCTTTGAGATTCCGTGGCGCCTCATTGTTGTGACTCTTTTGACGGTTTGTTTGCTGGGATACTTTGAGATTTTTTTATCGGATGTGTGTGCAGCGTACTATAACGGCTATCTCTCGTGGTGGAATGGTGAAAAGTCCGGAATTTATTTTTATTTCATTTAGCGGTATAAATATATGAATCGTTTTGGGTAATAATGCATTGGTGAATTGATGAGATGAGAAGATTTGGATTGAACAGTTCAGTACTCAATAATGACTGACATTCCATATCATTTCAATAGATAAATAGAACCCACCACGTACATTTGATATTTCAAATTTTAATGATCGATAACTCTTCAATGATCTTCAATGATTCGTTGATTATTATCAAAAATTTGGAATATGTATTGGTATATTGTGTACACCGAAGTTGTTAGAAGCCTAAGGTATTGTAGTTAAGTGATCAGCAGATTTGGATTGGCATTTCTGGCATTGCAAAGCAATTCAGGAAAATGGACTGTATGCGATTTTGTGGGATTGTTTGTATATTTATGATTATTTCTTTGTACAGCTGTTTTCGACTTATTGGATTCGGCGAAAAGATGCTTATGGGAAGGAGACTTTTAAGCTCCTTCATTTGCATTGCTTGCATCTCAGTTAAAAATACCGAAAGCTGAAATTCTCATGGATAAGAATTCGGAAAGGGATTTTCGCAAAAAGACAAAAATTTAGAATGTGATAAAAATATAGAAAAATATATTTATTCAGTATAGAGAAGATACCTTAAAAATATTATCAATTTGTAATCATAATTTACTTTTAAAATATAATTCGATAGCCCTGATTGACATAGAAATAACATCGTTTGAGCTTTGAATCTTCAAAACCCATCAAAAGTTCTTCAAGCTGTAACCTACGTCAAAGCGAAAATTAAAAAAAAATCATATCTCTATACAGGATGATCATATCAACTTCTCGATCTTTTTACATAAACTTTTAAGGAATAAAGTTTAGCTTTGTAATAAGATTACATTTTAAATTATTTCTTAAAAGGTTTTGCGGATAAGCTTCTTTAAGATTTCAGAATCACATGTGATAATATAATTAGATTTTATTTAATTTTACCTCAATCGCTCACCTACCCCGTTAGTGCTAACCCAGAGATTTTCAATTTTCAAAAATTCGACAATTGAGCAATTTAGTGTAGCATCTATTTACAAAAAGACGATGACATATACCAGATCATTTTTCTGTAACTATACTCTATTCTTTATGGTCTTTTTACGTTAGTCTATAAAAATGAAATGATGCACGAATTAAACTGATCAGATATTGTATTCCAGTCTTTCCAAATATATATTTTTCGCCCCACAAGTTTTTCTTATATAGTTCGACACTCCCACATTCTCACGAAATAGGGGACCCAAATGAAGACCGTGTGGAAAGCCATAAAAAAATCAATTTATACACTGGAAGTAAGTACATTAGACGTTCTTTGCCAAGAATATAATTATGCATATTAATTTCAGTTGAGAAGTACGTGTAGAGAAAAGTAAGAAATTAGATCGTCCTTTCAAAACTCTACATAGGCCTAGAGGATAGTGTGGCCCGTAGATAAAAAATTAACTGTTATCCTGCCAATATAAAAGTCACTTCCTACCATTTATATTTACATACAACAGTTGCAATTCATTAAATTGATTTTAACACAAATATACTTTTTAATCTGAAATTTGCTTTTAAATTATTTAAATGGTCGATTGAATGTGAGTATGATGAAACGTCAATTTTACACGATATTTCAATTCAAATTTCAAGAGTATTATTCAGCGAATTGACACTCGTTAATTAATTTTGATCTTTTGCATTAAGATGCTCTATCATATAAGCAAGAAAATATTTTTTATACTGACCATGACTTTTTTCAATTGTTTTGTTGGAAATTGATGCACATGGTAACTTCAAAGTGAACCCTGAATTTTTCCACCCGCAGATTCGTACAAAGGTTCTCAACTTTAACACTTTTTACATGTTAATATTTGATGAATTGCTTGAAAAAGTGCTTTCCGTCTACGTGAACTGAGATTTTCATTCTTTTCTTCGACGCTTCGCTAACCATACTTGCTCGTGTTCCCAGTTCAGTGCTAAATATTCATACAAATGGAAAATGTGATTAGTGTTACCAATCAGAATACTGTCAGTTTTCATTACATAGTTTCTGACAAGGATACTAGGCCTATCCCGCATATAAACGTAGGTTAACAACTATCATTGTACTCTTTCCAAAAACATAACTACAATTTGATGTGTACGACTAAGTGATGGATAGTCATCACAGACATGGCTTGAGGAAGTGGACTCTAACTCATTGTGAATCTCATACAACAGTTGATCGTGTTACTGAATCAACATAATTTAAAGTATAAGATGATCTCTAAACATAAAATTCACCATATTTATATTCAACATTTCTATACCATGGTAGAGAAGGATATAAAAGAAGATCAATTTTAAAAACTTGATCACACAGAACTCAAGAGACAATTAATGAAAGTGGATATGCAAATTGTTAAAAATGTATTTATTATAAAAGGATTTTACTCCTTTATAAATCCTATAAAAGAAATTCGTAGGTATTCGCTAGTGAGTCTGCATCAAACTTGATTAGAAAAACTTATCAGATCTGTATTTAAAAGTAGGACACTACCCTGCGAGCATCATATCAGATATTCTGATTAGGAACCAGTCAGTTTTAGATAAAACTAGTCTCATCTCCATCAGAATTCAAAGTTTATTTCTGAAGTAGATTCTATTTGCTGTCTTTTTTTTAAAACATCCTTTTTGAATAATTACCTACCATTGAAAGTAAATTGCGATCCATTCCGCGTATCTCTGTTTATTCGTAAAGTAATTGTATCGTTAGCTGTTACGTGTGTCGAATCAATCGAAGCTTTTGATACACGGATCTTTTAATGCCCGTTAAGTATGTTGTTTTAAATGGTAGTTAATACGATACAAAATCCAGAAAAGTTGTTAGCGGCATTTTATACTGCGATGTTTAATCGCCTCTCCACTTGGTAAAAGTCACGTCCTAAAATCAAGCGATATTTCTCATAATCGATCAAATTACCCCATCACGTGCAATAATAAGCTATCCCAGTGTGAAATAAAAATTTACTACCCTCAATAAAGCTCAGTTCACTCTATGTATCCTCACTTTTTTCTCTCCCGCAGAATGTAGCATCAACCAGTAGCAAAGTCATTAATCGTTTAATGCTCGAGGTATTCCGACTCTCGGAAACTTCTAACCCCGTCGGTAGCGCGATACAAATTGCCGTTAGCATGTAATAAAAACTTATCCAGATTTCCTGACTTTTATTATCGCTGTTAATCACGGTATACCTTGAGATACCTTTAATAATGGTCCATTTTTGCTATTCAAACTGATCATAATCTCCTGTCTTTCAACACGTGTATGTCCATGTTTAATTTTATTCACTTCCTAGTTTTGCATGTTTCTATGTATTTAATACACATATAGTGAGTTTATTATAATAATGAACGGTTATAACTACAATATGTAAGAGGTCAGTTACGAAGACATGTTTACACCAGGATTTATCTATATTTCAGTGGACTAAAGGGACAAGACACCTATAGTGCCAAGAATTTACATTGATTGTAACTTTTCAAATATTTTATTTTGATTTAGGATAATCCGTCAAATCAAATAGAGCAATTATTAAAAATCGAAAACTGACTTACATTTATAACTATCAGCTCAATCAATATAGTTATATTTATATATATTAAAATTAAAATTTTTAATCTTAGGTAATGTCACTTATTTAAGTAATCTTGCTTATTTATCTTGCTACCTTAATGCTATACTTTAATGCTACCTTAATGCTACATGCTAATTTAAGAAAGGAATAAAAAAGCGAAGATAAAAATGAAATAAGAGTTTCCATCTATCTAGCCTGAATATTAGGTATATATATATATATATATGCGACATACAAAAAAAGAATATGTGTGTAATTTCATACGCGTATTCTATTTGAAATTTGACTTAAAATTTGAAATAGAGAGTTAGTGAACGAAGTGAGCTGAATGCAATCGGATCTTGTCGAGTCTACAAACATGAAAAAAGGAATTACGTACACATATTCCACGTCTATTTTTTCTTTCTTATATTATACGTGACATACAGAGTATATGACATTGTTTTTTAACCACTAGATTTTCATCAAGCGCGCTACACGTGTCGTATATTATAGTTCATGTTTTGTTTTTAAATAAAATGTAGTGTAAGAAATATTTATGTTATTTTTAAAATAATAATAAATCTAAAAACAAATTTTCTAAAACCAATTTCGAGATATAATGGAATATTTCAAAATTTCGCGGCTTTTTTTTAATCAACCAATCAACAGACGTCTTGTTCGATTTTTCTTTTTATATTATATTATGGGCAAGAAAATCGATGAGATGAAAAAGAAATAAGAATATAAATTGCACAACTACGCATACAGTAAATTCGATGTCTAGACTGTATTGTAAAGGCCCTTTAATTTTATATAATTTTTTAATTTTAAAAACACCTCACGTTTCTTATGAAAATAAGCGATTTCTTTTTTTTTTTTTTAAATCCATAAGATTTTTCACCCACGTGATAATTTTCTTTTCGGTGCATTATCCCTTTTCGAAGTCCTCATTTGTCGGATTATCCTGAACAGAAAAAAATCTGAGAAAAATTCACGGAGCACATATTCTGCAATTTTGAAAACCGATCCGTAAAATAGTGAAATTTAAAAATTCAACAAATCTCCTTTTAAAATATACATACGTTAAAAAATCAGATATAAAAAGAAAAATCGTAATTTTTCAGTGAAATTTGTTTTTCAAAACAATTTTAAGTCGCCTCAGTATTCTTGTATATAAGCAAAACTTTTTAAAAAGGTGGCTTCGATATCTGATTTTAACGAGAAACATATTTTTAAAAGATAAATGTAATTACAATTTATTTGTTCACAATAAAATTTAAAAGAATAATTTTGATTCCACGACTTTTTGAAAATGTGTTTTTGTAACTTTAAGAGGCTTAAATGCTAAATATCGTCATAGTTTACACTTCGATTGATGATTACACCACAAAATAGAAATTTCACTGTTCACAATATTAAAAAGGAATCAAGGCTGAATTTTGCTGACAATTTGTGGATACGTTCTTTTATGGGCTTTCAAATACTGGGTTACTATTCAATCAAATATTAAAATAAATTAATACATTTTATAATGCCAAATTTCTTCTGGTTCCTTATAAAACGTACGGACCGTGAAATTTCTAATTTGTGGGGTAACTAGAGTAGTCCTAGACCTTTTAGTTACCATCAATTATAATCTCTTAATATTGGAATTAGTGTCAATTATAGTCCTAATTACACAACAAAACGTTAATTTCGACTGAAAAGGAAGATGAACGAAAGGAAGTTTTAGAATGTGTTTGATCAAATGAGCATACAAATACGTTTGTACGAGAGATAAAAGCCTGTACTATCCGGGCAATTACACGATGAGTTGGCACGCGTGAATGTATAGACCCTCGAAATGAAGTGACAGCCCGAGGAGCTGCAATAAAGCCAGGCTGTTTACATAGCGTCCACGCGTGAAACCTCAATAGTTTGTACTCCCTCTTTGCGGTCATTAATTTCAAAAATCTCGGGAAAACAACGGACACACGTGATGCGGTCCAGTTTTCCCTCCTCCAAGCTACGATCGTAAAGCTCGGAACAGAGTGCGTATAACCGTCGACAATGAGAAGCGCCTCTGCTCCACTGCTGTCTATGTGTGTATACATAGAATAATACGATAAAATAGACGGAAGAGAAATTTTGCGGACAATCAACTTTATATAGTCCTAACGGAACTAGTCATTTACAGATGGAGACGTTCAGAAAACATATTAAAACACATTGAAGTAAGGTTAACTAAAATTAAAAATGTTAATTATAGTTATATTTATTGCATTATTTTTATATTCCATAAGGAAGTTGTATATATGTGTATCATTAATTTAAAATTTGTTTCCCATCTATAAATAGTCCTTTGACAACTTATAGTATAGGCTGTTAAAAAATCACTCTCGGTAAGATTCCACTTTGAATCTTTGAATTTGAAAGAATTTAATTAATTCATTATTAATTAAATTTTTTGATAGATTTATACATTAAAGAATTTGTCAATGAGTAATTATGCCAATTTTTAGGAGATAACAAACTAAGTTCCAATTAAAGTTATACGTATGTATATCTTTAGTATTAAATATACAAGTTTTTAATTATATATAGGTTGTCTCATATAAAGGTGTTTGGTACTCTAAAGGAAGTGTTCTTGTGAGATGATGCAGACATTTTCCGTACCAAATAGTCAAGTTCGTACAGCAGGAATTGACTGTTCCTTTGACTGGATTAGAATCTTCTTGTAACAAGTCGTGTAAATCCTCCTGATGCAGAAGGCTACTTCCCACACCAAATAATCAATTTCGTACAACAGGAATTGACGGTTCCTTTGACTAAATTAGAATCTTCTTGTAACAAGTCATGTAAATTTTCCTGATGCAGTAAGATACTTCCCGAACCAAATAGTCAACTTCGTATAGCAGGAATTGACTGTTGCTTTGACTAGATTGGAATCTTCTTGTAACAAATCCTGCAAATCCTCCTCATACAGAAGGATACTTCTCGAACCAAATAGTCAACTTCGTACAATAGGAAATGATTGATCATTTAACTATTGAAGTGCCCTCTAGCAGTAGTGGGAACAGTTCCTCCTATTGCAATAGAAAATTATTCCTGTTCTAACTGTTGATTTTGCGTAAAAAATATATATTTCTATAAATCAGGAATAATTTCTTCTGTTGTATGCCACTTGGTGTAAACTTACACCAAGTAGAAATCCGATACGCCTCCTGTCACAGACAGAATTTCATTGATGCAGGAGGATAGTTGTTAGACGGCGTAAGGCGTTGGATTGTTCATCGTATTCGTACAACCTGCGGATAGCCACGTGAAAATAAAACTAATCTCATGGCGGTGGTATTATAGCAGGTCATTAAGATGATATATCGTATTTTAACGAGGCGGTAGTTTAAAAGGTTTCGCGCAAGGCGGCGGAATAATTATTTTCGTAATTTTTTTTATTCTTCTCAGGATCCCCAATCTCTTTCTCGGCTTGCGAGTTATTAAGTTAGCGCAAGCGAGTTACCGTTTAGGTGTAACTGTCCGCAATGGTCTTTGCAAAAAGAGTTGGTCTAATGGTAATTTGATTTGTTTTTTTCAAGAGATTTTGTCTTTTCTTGAAAATTTTCCTTTCGTTTCTTCTGGAAAGAAGACGGAGTGAGGATCGCGAAATGATCGAGGTAGGCCTTAATGAAGCTGGAATTATAAAAGTCTGGGCTCCTACTGTTAGAATGGGAGTTGAGAAAAGAAAATATTTTTTAAAGTTCCTTGCTTACGTGTTAAAATTAGTTTGCAGTCAGCTAAAACTTAGTACTTCATTTCTTTTTTATGATCTTCGTAGAATTTTTTCTAATGAAAAAAGACAGAGGAAATCCCTTTTTTCATTACAATGTAAATTAGCAACCTTTATACAATAAATAAGACAACGCTTTCACTCTTTAAAATTGAAATATGAAATTTCTCTAGTTTTTTACAGAATTATAGCAAATTAAAAATCTTGGAAAAATGCAAGTGAAAAATACTGAGGCTTAACTTGTTCATGCATTCAAAATAATTTACTTAATGAAACAGTGTAAATACACTATTTAAAAATTGGTAGAGTTTATTTTAAAGAATTGCATAGTACCAAAATCCACTGTTTAAATCAGTGGCTTAAATTCCAAGTTGTAACATAATTATATGCTGCAGTCTGTAATTGGTATTCACTAAACACAAAAGTTGGCGTGAAAAGTTCACCAATAAACAGTGAACAGAGAGAAAACCGTGAACGGTTAAGAATAAGTCCGAAGATATTTTCACGAACCAAAACAAACGAAGATTTATAGGCTATAAATTAGAAGAATTTACTTTTTAAAGTTCTACATTAAGTTTTTTCGGTCAGCAAAATGAATCTGAATTTATTCATTTCATACTCATTGCTTATTTACTTCCATTTCATACTGGTAATTGCTGAAATTCACTTTTAACTTATTTGTATCTTTATCACTCGGGATTCATTAATGAATGCGCATAGTAAGCAGTCCTTATGAATCATATTCAAAAATCTGTTGGGATTCATTACAATTTACATACAGTTATCGGTCCTCCCGTACTGTATTTCAAATAATATTTGGACTTATTACTGAAAAGTTAGGTAAACGATTATAATTATTGCAATCGAACTTTATCTTGTTCAATTTACTTAACCGTTAAGTAACCATTACTCATTTATTTTCTCCGTAGATTGTGCTAATTGTTTTATTGAAGTGTAGGCCATATTTTAACTATAGTTCCATTCTGACACGTCAGGAATGGGCCCGTATATTAGTATAATACTGGCCCTTTTTCATCTTCCTGATATCGATACAAGGTTTGACTACTATACGCGTTAAAGCATCGGTATATTGGTAGCCACTGAAGGATCAAAGTAGACCAGTATTGGTAGCCTGTATAAGGGCTGCTATGATAAAGATATCGATTTCACTGTTTTGAACTGAACAGTCAGGTCACAAAGAAAATCAATAAGATCTTCACTATCTCACGTTTAGAAAGAAAGAACAACAAAGAAAAATTGCACTGAGTACTGTTTTTATCAAGGAAATAGAGTCGATTCCAAAAAACAAAAGACTAGTTGATAGTCCACTCATGCACGTTAAAGCTAGAAGAAAAGTTCACAAAGTTATCTCACGGCTATGCCCCATCGACTGCTTCATCTCTCCATTACTTATCAACGTGGTATCTATAACGTATCCCCTCAAAGTTGAACTTTTTATCGATAAAGTCTCGACAAAGTCTCCAAACAATTTAATTCCTCCTCCGTGATTTTTCACCTCAACAAAGAAGGCAATATCAAAACCGCAATTTCAGGTATGCTTGCTGGTATAAAAACGCCAAATCTACCGCAAGAGCGTAGCGACGCTCGTAAAACAACGGCTCCACTGATAAAAATAAATGTGAGATTTTCACGCTCTAAGTAGGCTAATACTTTCTCTCTTTCTCTCTCACTCTCGGTCTCTCTCCTGCTTTTCATACAAACACATGGTTTATGCGTGTACTATCTATATGTATACGTACATATCAGGGAACGCGCTCAGCCTCGTAAATCTTTTGTGGTTTCTACTGATTTTCGAGCTCCGTGTCGCCTCTCCGGTACTGTACAGACGGCGGACTTCTACGGTACATAGTTCAAACGAATATGGATCTTTATGTATACGAAACTTAGATGCGAGTCACATCCTCCAATCCGAGGTCATTTGAAGTTTTGCTCTTTCGTCACGATGCCCCTGATCGAGCGACGAGAACAGAATTTTTAAAAATAAATGTTTTTTTATGTAGTCTTCTGAGTTCGTTGTAACGGATATGAATACAAACTTTTTCGAAGCTTTGCCATTTAAGGGGTTCATCCTGAGTTCAATTCAGATACGTGATGGACAACTTAACGGGCAAGACACCTTAGGATGCAAATAACTAAATTCGAAATTTTAAATATTTATAACAATGTAATTATAATTTACAATTATTTTGATAATAGAAGATAGTTTTACCTTCAATTTGAAATTTCCAGCTCTTCTATAAGTCCCTTCTATAGTTAGTTACAACAGAAAGTAGAAAATTCACTCGACGTAGAATTCAAAATGAACCAATGGATAGACTGAGCTGAAATTTGGTAGTAATAGTCTTTGATACATTCAGTTAGTTCAACTTAAAATCAGTACTATCAAAGCGTATTTCTACAAATCGTGAGCTCAATTCACCCATTGGTTCCTTTAAAATATTACGGACAATGAAATTTCTATTTGCTTTAATTATCTATATGCTTTAATTATCCATCGAAGATACTTAGATATGTCCTAAAACTCTTCGATCATAGGTAAAATATATCTCCTAATATTAGAATAAGTGTAAATTATAACGGCATTATTAAAAATATTTTAAATTCTAATTTTTGAGTCATCATTTTCAACGTGTCTCATCCTCTTAAGGGTGGTTTTCAGTTATTGCCTCCGTGGACTTTGAATTTCTAATAAAAAATGTAATATTATTACAAAGCTGAACTTTTTTTCGACAGAGAGTATTAAAAAACGTTATTTAATAAGACGTAACAGAAGTTGATGTTATCGTCCTGTGCAGAAATATGATTTTTTCAATTTTGGCTTTCTCATACTACAGCTTGAACTGATTGATGGATTTTTTTAAATTTAAAGCTCAAGTGATTTTATTTCTACGTTAATTTAGCTTAAGTAATGTCATTTTGAACTATCGAATTGAAAATTTATCATAATTATCATTAAATTAATCGCATAGAATTAGCATTATCTGAGCTTTGAAAATTCATCAAAATACTGAAGCTGTATCCTACCCCAAAGACAAAAATTAACAAAAAATCATACTACTTTACAAAACGAAAACATCACTTTATAATAATATAATATTTGTTATTGCAGACATTCAAAGATCAGGGAATGAGTAAGTAGTGTAAACCTCGATAGAAAACTTTGAACCTAAAAAGCAAAGCTTTTATTTATGAAATATATACACGAAAAAACCAGTTATTTCGTTCTATTAAACCTTATTCTTTTTTTCCTGTAATTCTAAAAACGATTTAAACTCCAGAGTTGAAGTAGTAAAAGCCCGTTACGTCCAGACTCTCTCCTTCACACCCTTTCTGTCTCTCCCCCGTTTCGAGGTGCCTTATTGAATACACTTCAACCGCTTTAATCTCGAACTTTCGAGCCAAGAGTGTTAAAGAGGTTGGCGCATCTCAACGGGGTCAAAAATACCATTCCTCTACTGTCACTGCAGTCACAATATACACACGATCTTTAAAGTATTGCTTCGTGAAATTAAAAGCTTCCTATCTCTGCTTTCGATACAAGTAATAAAGATAAATATTAGTAATGGCGTATGGATTTAGCAAGAGTTACTTTATACATCTGAATTTAGATTCTTTTTTTGGGCTAAAATGTTTTTCTCCCGGGAGAGTCGCATAATTAGCGACTACTGTTTGGGTTAGATTGAATTATTAATTCTCCAAGAGATAGGCCCGCAATTTTTTTCGCAATGCTGGTTTTAAGCCTTCTATTTCATTTTTTTCGAATAAGTTTATAAATGGTTTCAATATATGAACTGATAAAGTTGCGGGATGTATATGTATACACAGCGGTCATAGTTTTATTTAGATTCGCTTTAATATTAAGCTTTTAACAGAGTGAAAAGATCGGAATAAGCTTTGATTCTAAACAGACAGCTACGTAAATTTAATTAAATGTAAATGAATATTTACGTATGCATAAGTCGAATTAATCAAAAATAAATAATATATCTGACAAAAAATAATAAATATTTGTTCAAGTGTACTAATTCGTTATTTGTATGACATTTTTAAGCTCAATAAATGTTGTAAAATTAAAAAATATATATTTACCGCATAGTTACATATTACGTATTACATTTACGTAAATTTCCTTTGAATTTAAAAAAATTATTTAATTTTTTTCAGTAAATTTGTATATCTATTAAATAATCGTACTTTTAAATAAACACGTACTACTATCAAAATATTGCTTTTTATTTCAAATACAATTTTTTTTAACGAACAAAGTCAACAAAAAATAAATTATTAGTATTAAAAAAATATTATTATTCCAAAAATGTTATTATATTTATTCGAATGTAAATTTAATTTAAATTACAGTCAAATTTGTTTAAATATTCTAATTTAGATTCATATGCAATTCTTGACTCTTGATAATTATGTACATAATTTAAAAAATGTATTCACTGAATAGTTACATTGACAAAAACACATTTTTGCATTCTTAAAAAATATACTTATATTAACTATATACAACATTTACAATTTTCTCAAAACGTTGATTTAAAAACTATCGTTCACTACTACATTCGAATCTCGTAATTAAAATCTAAGAGCGAAGCAGTACGAATTAAAACCCAAGCTTTAAGTTTCCCCATTCAAAAAAGTACTTCAATAAGGAGAAAGAGGAGAGACTATTCAAAATTCAAGAAAAAAAATCTCACTTCTAACTAGACGATCGAAAATTCAAATGCACGCGGACTATATATTAGCGCAGAGCCATTATATGGCCTTTGATATATTGGGCAAATTTTTAAGTGCTCAAACTTACGAAGACAAACTTTTTGCGCTGCCTCAGTTGACACCGTGATACGCGCAGAAATATTTTAGGATTTTCGATCTTCGTTCCATTTGAAGTTTTTACACTCCTCGCGCCCATTTGAAGTCTGGAGGTAAATACGCATTTGAGTACGCGATAAATATTTCAATGGAGAACTAACGGGAATTTGATTGCCAAAGACTTTTAGATAAAAAAAACGAAGGATAGTCTTGTTTAATCGCAAGGTTGACTCGAAAGAAAAAATACTGATAAAAGTGATAATAGCTGCAAAGCGGGAAGGTTTTTAAATGAATTCCGTGGATATCTCATAACGGAAACGAGCGAGTTAACCCAAGAACAAGAGGAAATGAAAATTGAATTTCATAACAACCTCGAGCCTTTTTATTTGCTCTTTTAGAAGTTCAAACAACTTTGTGATTCGAGTTTTGTAATATCGCGGTAATATTAAGGGATTAGATATAGAAATAGATATAGATATAATATTTATTGTATGTATATCGAGAAAGACAGTGTTTATTAAAAAATTATATATAAACGATAAACGTTTTATTACTCGGATAGAAATAACCGTTTTAAAACAACAATCCTTTAACGTTCTGATGACCAAAAATTTGAACGTCAATTTCAAGCTCGTGTTGAAAATATATTGGGATATATATACAAAGTAACTAAAATTATGTTTTTGAAGTACAACTTTTGGGGCTCGCATCCTGATGAGTTAGAAAGTTGTTAAGTACCGAGAACATAGTTAAAAAATTCTTTAAAAAAAATGTTGTTGTTTACTGTTAAAAATAAACCATTTGCGATCATAAATAATTTTTATTTATTTAACTTATAATATTGTTTAGAGATAGCAGTAAAATCCTCCCTGATCAATAAACTTTCTGAAGTAAGTTTCTTAAACCATAATTTTTCTCTATCGAAAATGCAAACATTATTAAAATCCAAACAATGAGAATAATTATTAATATGTGCAGGAATTGGTAACTCACATTACAGTCGTTACATTGGATTTCATATACAATATAAGTCTCATTCCATTTTTTTAAGTTTATCTTTTTCCAATTTTATAATACTATTGATCATTTTCGTTTTTTTATATATAACTCTGTAAGAATCTTTGATAGTAGAGAGAAATAGAAATAAAAAGAAACACTGCTGTCACCTGAGTTAAGAGGGGTTTGCCAGTTAAGATTCTGTTAATGTTCAAAAGAAATTGAGTGTGTGTTACTATTAATTTTGAATTATTAACGTTTTCGTTTATTTCTATATAAGTCTATATTTTATGAGAATAAAATTTGTGGAGTTTAAAAGTAATTTTGTTCGTATCGATGGCCATTTTCCTTGATTCAAAAAATCCCAAGGGTAAAACCTACTTTTCCCGTTAAGATCAGACATCGAAGGCGCCTTTTTATAAAGTTTTGAGAAGATACTAAAATTCCAAGGATACAAAAAATACTCTTAAAATGAAAAAAAATAAATAAATCACATCTCAGCACATGATGATAAGATCAACTTCTAGTAGGTTTAATAATCTAATGCGTTTTAATATACTTTTAAGAAGGAACAAAATGTATCTTTGTTATAACATTACATTATTATTACAGACATTCAAAGTTTCTAGGAGTGACACGAATAAAATCCAAAATGTTGAGAATTCCTGAATACAGAAACTTCTATCTATAGTTTCAAAGTCGAGACACGTGATTAGCTTTGCTTTAAAGTAAGAAACTGAGTAGTTCTTCCTTTATAATACATATAGCGGTATGGAAATAGAGAGGAAGCAGGATTTATCCCGCTGCAATAAAATATTTCTAGACTTTTATATTTGCTTTTTTTTTCTTACCTGCATCTCTCGCGAGAATATTCAGACCGTTTGGAGAATATTCCCGTGGGAATAAAAAAAAGTAACATCCAAAGCTTCGACTCCAATTCGTGATTCTTTTATTACAAGTATTAGAGTGGATCATCAGAAATTACATAAAATATTCACGTAAAAACGAATACGACGGATATTACAATCGAAAAATAAACCTCGCAAGCAAAAACTTCGAAGTTACGTTCAAAATTGACAATATCCTCTCGAAAAACACTCCAAATCTTCTAAACTCAAGGCACCAAAAAAAGGGATTTTCGAAGACATTATTTCGAAAAAAAACTTTCCGTTCGCCGATTGAAAGCCCACATATTGAAAAAGTTGGATAATAAAAAAGTTCTTTCGAACATCGCATTTTAAAGAAGAACGCCTTTGGCGTAACGTCTATACGTCCCTCGCGAAATGCGTAAGCCTGTATTTTGAAGATATTTCTCGACGTTATGTAAGAATCGAAACCGAGAAAAGTATTGTTCTCCTCCATTCCTCGAGGAAAAAGGACGATAGAAATTCGATGAATAAATAAATAGCGATATTGCTAGCCTATACATCTTGATGAATTTTCAGCTTTCGAAAAAGAATAAAAGACGATCTCGATCTTACGAAATTCTTAACTCTTATTTATTCGATTGAAATTGAAGATAAAGACAGACGATCTAAGTTGACAAAAGGTGCGCTCATAGAGAATTTTCAAAAAAGCTCAGCAGTGGAAAAAACGAGAACGACGTGGGATCAGGCGTCGAGACGGTATGAAATCGCGTTTTTCGACTCTCTTTCTCTTTCGAGCACTTCTCCGACGTCAAGCTTACTTGAATAAAACTCGGCTGCGCTCGATGCATCCGTATGTAAAATCGGCATTATTATCCGCCAGAGAAAGCCAGGAGGTCTTCGAGAGCGAGAACTATGCATGGGTACTCCACGTGGAATTGCTGCTAGTGTGTGTGTGTGTGTGTGTGCAGTTTGATGGGTGAGAGAGAAAACGAGAGCAAGAAAGAGGGATTGAGTCATGGAGGAGCTGATGTTTCGAGTAAGGCGTCGATGAGTTTTAAGGAGAGTGTTGAGAGGATTTATGGTTTGAGAATTGCTTTGAAGTAAAAGATCCTTTCATTTCTTTCCTCTTTTTTATTCATTTTCGTGAAATGTTCAGCTAAAATTGAATGTTCGCGTATTCAGTGATATTGATACTGCGATTCTGTTATTACTTTCAAGAAAAAGCGTTTTGAAAGAATTTCGAGCGCTTTAGTTGAGTTTGAAATTGCATTCCGAAAGATTGTGCGAGTAGCTTTAAAGACATACCTTATTAACAGGATTCTCAATCAAAATTTAATGAATTTTCAGGAGGAAAAAACAGTGGTTTCAATGAATTCGGTGAATACTGTGATGGTATTGCTTTGTCGAATGTTTGAAATAAAAATCGTTTGTTCGGAGAATAAAAAATGATGATGAATGTTTGTCTTTGGTTTTGTTGAAGTATAAACGAATTGAATAGATCAAACAACTATTTTAAACGTTATCGTTTCGGAATTTGCAAGGAAGGTGCGTGAACACGTGGGTCGTTCTCTGATAGATTGTCTGGTGTAAAATTTATTATTTAACTGTTCTTTGGTACATGGTATATCTAAGGTTTCTTACGATATAGACAGTCAAAAATTATAACTTCTCAGGAAAGTATTTTTCACCAGAAACATAAAAGACACTGTTGTCAAATTAGTTCAGTTTTACAGATAAAATACTTCCAAAGCCATGGACATGTGTCGTAATAATCCCCTGAGATATCAAAGTCTTCAAATTCAGTTTTGAAAAAGTTGGAACATGAGTCTGAACATCAGAAAATTCACGAAGCTGCTATTTGTATCAATACCGAAGTACCTACTACATTATATATAGCTAGAGATAAAGTTATTTATCAATTTATCAAATATTAATAATGAAATGCCAATTTATTTCATAAACAATTACTTTAACTGCTTCGAATAGAAGCACAGTAATGTCTTCGTTACTTATATCAGTTTGTCCAAGTTGACGCTGAACTAAACCTAATCAATAACAACAATATTTCACAACAATAACACCGAAGTCGTCCAAGTCTTCAAATTCAGTTTTGAGAAGGATCGATAATATATCTCAACATCAAAAAATGAGGAAGGTGCCTCGTATCAATAAAAAAGTAAACTTGTGATTCAAGTTTTATTTCTAACTGGAAATTGGATCAATCTGGACAAACACATATTTTATGATATGATAGCTTTATTTCTAGCTTGACCGAATTGATATGTCAAAAATATTTGGACCTGTCAATCTATCATTCTAATCGAGCCCACAACTTTCCCTAATCTGATCTAATCTTTTAGGGCTGTTATCGACGGTACCTCGATTGGAGTAATGCAAAACCCAAACACATTTCCCTTCAATCACTATAATATTTATTTGTACATCATCTAAATGATCTGAACCGATTGTTAAAAGAGTGCTTTCATAATAAAATCCGACTTAAAAATAAATTTGAAGTTCATCACCAACACAACAGGAATTGTTGCGATAGTATAAAAAGTGAAAAATATTTGAATAGCAATAAAAAAATAGCTACAGCACTCTCTTTTGCTCTTTCCGGAAAGGAATGGAATGACTTTCGCATACATTCAACATAGAACAGCCCATATAGATCTACCAGAGCTCGAGAACAAACTCGAATGCGGGGACCAGGTGTCGCTGTATATGAAAACAGCGGAAGGCTCAGAGTAGTGGCAGCTCACGGGCAAAGGCCAACTCCCCTTTTTCTTCTTGGAATTTCATTCCGTCTTCTCTTGCCTTTGCCTAGAGAAAGAAAGAAAGACCAGAGAGAAAAGAGACAGAGAGACAGAGAGAGAGAGAGAGAGAGAGAGAGAGCACATAAAAGGATGACTGCAGTGCGACCCAGGCTTTTGCTTTTGCATCCGATACCATCGGACCTTTTCTCTTCTACTCTCATACACATACGTATACACACTTACACATATTCTCTTTTCCTTTTGCTCTAAAAGTAGAAAATGCTCTGTGAGATAACGGGTTATCCTAGAGGAAGTTCCTTCGCCGCCTATTTCAAGCTCCATACGTAGGTACGTATGTAGCAGTAGCGTACGAAGTTGCGTTAACAACTTGGTGCAACGGCCGCGTAAACAGAGTGCGTGAGTCGAGAAAGTTGCCTCCTCAAGACGACGATGGCTGTTCGCGCTTGTCGTTGTGCTTTATGGCTAAAGTTTGAAGGTATGAAGAGACAGAGCAAGAGAGAGAGAGAGAGAGAGAGTTGTGCTGGAGGAGTTAGGTGTAGTAGAGAGGAGCTTGTTGCGGCTGGGACATTGAAGGTCGATTAGTCGACGAGCCGCGGCGGGGGAGCAATTGCGTAATTACTTGGGAGATCCGTTTTGCGGTTGGATTTATGGAGAGGACGAATCCCAAGTGCGCGAAAAATTCGATCTGGGTTAGTAACTCGTCGAGGTTTGATGAGATGGATTCGATCGTTTACAAAGCTGTAATTTGATGGTTCTTTGTCGTTACGTGAACTGAGAGGAAGATTCGTTTATTATCAAGACCGTGAATTAACAGTTAAAGGGGTTTACATTTATTACCACACTGAATTTTCAATGTCTGTAACATTTTTCCAGAAGTTGATGGTAACATTTCGTATTAAGATATGATTATTTTTGAATTTTGCTTTTGATAAGCTTATGCCTGAACAGCTTTAATTGTTGTGTTGGTTTTTAAACAAATTAAGTTGAAATCGATCCAAACGGACACGCATTCAGGTGATTCATTCAAAGTTTAATAAATAAAAAAAAATCTTTTTCTAATAAATAAACTGTTGTTTGGTAATGTACCACTAACTGTTTCCAAGTTACAGAGAGTCAAAGTTGGAATTTTGAGTGTTTTCAATAATTATAGGTCCTCAAGGAAATATTCCTCAAGGAAACATTTGAAAGAGAGTTTTTTGTGAATTTTGAAATAAAATACTTTCCAGGTCATATATATAAATTTATAAGTCACGTAAGTCTTAAAATCAAATTTTGAAAAGGTTCGATCTTTCGGATCAGCATAAAAAAGTATAAAGACACTTTTATTAACTACAAAACTGTTTATATTAGTCCTAACATGAGAGCAGGCTGTGTTTCTTGCTAGAAATAAATATGTCATAAAGAGGTAATAACTTACATTACTGCGGAAATGTAACTATCATATGATGAAGAACTTATATATATACATATGACTTTGAAAGTATTTTATTTGAAAAGTTTATCAAATTTCCCAAAAAAAACTTCCTCTTGTATTTTTGAGTGAAAAACGCTTCCTTGAGGAGCTATAAATTATTGAAAATAGGTATAAAATACGAAAAAGATGAAAATGCCAACTTTGAATCTCTGTAATTTGGATATGGTTAGTGAACAAATTCTAAAAAAATTCATGAATGTAAATACAGGGTCCCAGAATTGTTTTAAATTTATTTCGAAAACAAAGCAATTATTGACTGGCTAATCTGTCAGATAATCACCCATTTATATAGTTAAGAGGTGATCCATAGAAATGGAATCTTAATAATACTCTACTATTGTTCCGTTGCTTCTTTATTATTTATTTAGTTTTTGATATATCATCTTTTACATCAAAGAATACCTGTCTACTTTTTGGGGTAAATGATTATTTCCATTTACGTATTATCTTTTATGAAAACAGAAAAAAAAACAATTTGAAGTCAGATAATAATATCAAGGCTGTTACATGAACACCTAATTGTAATTTGTTCAGGACGTACAAGATTTTCAGTGAATAATAAATCACTATGAATTTGGTGAGAACAGGATAAAAGTCTGAATTCATGAACTAGAGGTAGGATCTGTAGATCAGTCTATCTTTCTGCTCCTGCTTTATACATTGCTGCGAGTGAGACAAAGATGGACTAGTCTCAAGATTCAACTAAGATACGACTATGAATTCGGACTTCGGACTGATTTATCGTCAGATAAAATGAATTCTCACATATATCACTATCAATTTTCTTCTCTTCGTAAAAGTTGAATATCATCTCAACTACCAACCATAGTGTCATCCTCGTTACACCAAACTAATAATTTAATTATGATCATCTCGGTTGTAAGTCATTTTTCAATTTGCATTTCGAAACTTATATTTTTCTTGATTATAAATATGTTTGATGTGAATAAAATGACAAGCATAGGTTATTTGAATGCATTATTTACAAAATAGTAACAAAAGTACTAGTTTGTATATTTTTTATTAAATCATTAAATGAATGACACATTCAATGAATATGAAAATAGATTTTTGCATTTTATGATGAAACTTAAGAGGAAAGTTGAATCAACTTTGATACGATTTACAGAGGGAGAGAGAGAGAGAGAACAATTATCAGACTAGTTTAGATTCAATGCAAATCTAACAATTACATAAATGTCATAAGGTTACTTAAAGGTTATTTATGGGTTATTTACATTATTTCTTCTCTGAACTTTGAATGTCTTCAACCACAAATTTCCAAAGGTCTAAAATCTTAAAAAGCCACCAAGCTTTTCAAATACAATATTACTTTTTTCAATCTGAGACTCGTTAAAAATATAATTAGTACACAATTAATAATATTCAGTTAGATTATCCGAAATGGCATAAACAATATCCGATCTCTACACAGGATTATAGCATCAACTTCCGATAGATGTGATTAAGTAATGTTTCTCAGAAAAATTCGTGTAATACATATATATCCCAATATTTGGAAGGTCACTCTTAGCAATTGTGGCATTTAAATGATCATCAGATCAACATTTACAATTAACACATATAAAAGAAATCCCGATTCTACGCTCCAATTTTTTCAGAGTAATTTTTCAATGCCGTAGAATTTTGGTATCTACTCAAAACTTTTTTAAAAGTTGTCCTCGATGTCTGAACTTAATGGGAAAAATAGGTTTGTACCCAAGGGATTTCTCGAAACAAGAAGAATGGCTTCTGATACGAACAAATTTACTTAAAACTTTACAGATTTTATTCTCGGAAAATGTAGACTTTTATAAAAATATATGCAGAGCGAATATATTTTTAATATTAGTCCAAGAATAAGTTATATTATTTTAAGGTTGATCAAAACTGTAACTGATATATTCCTCTTAAGTTTCTATATTTACTGCGCTGCGATAAGGGGACATCAGGATTTAGTTTTATTTTTATTAGCTCTCAAAATTAACCTTCTCTATTATTATAGATAATGAATAATTTATATATAATAATAAATTTTATAAAATAACTAAGTTCTTCTCTTACTTTCTCTACTTTATTTTATTAATTTATTACTGTTCATAATTTTAATGAGTCTCAGAATGATATAAAAATATCATTTTTGTTTTGTTGTTTCTTTACGAATGACTTAAATTATTTATACCATAGTAAGCCACGCGATAAATTTTGAATTCAATAACCCAAAATTATATAAACATCCCTTAAATCAGAAATTATAAAAAAATAAGATTTAACCACGAACGAAATATCCCTAGTAGAAATCACTGGTACTGGAACAATGAGTACAATACTTGTACAATACTAGCACAGTACTGGCTTTAAAGTTTGTCCCGATCTTATCACTCCAGTACTAGTCCAATATTGATCCGGTACTGGCTTACACTGATTCTGACCGGATATCAGTACTAGTCCAATACTGGGTCATTGATCAATTCCTACTAGGGATGCGATTAAAAAATTCGGAAAATATAACTTTTTCATCCTCAAGAAAAAGTGAGAGATATTCGGGTTTATCGGTTGGAAATTATGAGTTTGAGGACGCATTTTCTAATTAAGCAGAGGGTGAGGTGGTGCACGTAATTAGTCCCTCCTGGAGGGGAAAATCGCTTTTTGCGAATCTCGCGCATATATGCTAGAGGCGGGGGGACGGCGAACCTGTACGTGACTTGCTTTACATAAAGACAATGTTAATCTTTTTTTACGGCAGCCTTTTAGGGCAGTGCACGCGCTAGGAACTTATGCCGCAACTGACATATCCTGGAAGGTAATAACTGCCCTTTGCGAATGGACCTGGAATGTGCCGAATACGTATAAAGCGTTACATATATGTATATACACACGCGTTATCTTATCAGTATATTCAATGTTTTGAATAATTTTGGCACTGGTAGTGTGTATGACAGTCATTACGTACTAACTGCATTACACCAGGCACTAAGGCAGTATTACCACAGAAATAGTTTTGAGGTACAGTGAAATGATGTAAATGAGAAATTGCGATGAAAAGCGACGGGTGTAAGTAATATAAACGATAACAGCAAAAATGAGAACTTTTTAATTTAAAACATTTGAGATTCGTCATTTAATTAAATTTTTATCACATTGACGTAGGCGAATATTTTGTATTACTTTCGAATAGATATCGATCGTGAAAAACAATTTTTAATTTGAATTTACCTCCAAATCCATGGCACAAATCAAATCAAAGTTTGTACAGTAATAGAATTTAAAAAAATCTGGCTTTTTCCAATTGACGGCTCTATTGTACAAGCTGAACAATTAAATCGAATTCATCGACTATCAGTACATTGTAGTATTGAAAGAATCAATTTATACATCATCATTACCTCAGTTATTTTGTCTCTCTGTATCAATAATAATCAAGTGCCAAACAATTGCTAACCGATGTGTTGATATATTTTTTAATTTCGTCGTCAATTTCAATACTATATTATATTAATTATACAAATTATCAATTATGTATGATATTGCATATACACGCTTAAAGTACTTTTGAATAATAATAAATAATAAATAATTGCAGAGTCTTCATAATACCTATCGCAAATGAGTGTATATTGTACATTATAGGCTGTAAATTATTCAGTCCTCATTAAGGGGAGTTTACTTTAATTTATAGATTATTGAAAAACGCTGAAAATTCCGACTTTGACGGCTAGTGAAAGATATTTAAAATGTTTCAAGAAATTAGATTTAGTGGTTTGGTGTTCTCTTTGGCGTTAGTAAAAGCTTGTAAAGCTTGATGAATTTTTAAAATTTAAAGCTCCAATTATCAAATAATAGTTGACATATGTGTAAAGCTATAGTCAAGTACATATAAAACATTATTTAATATGACCTATCACAAGTTGATGTTGTCATCGTGTGTAGAGATACAAAATAATTTAAAATTTGGATGGATTTTTAAGATTTTATACGATATTGGGCTATAAAAGTTGGTTAATTACATAACCTTACTTACTTAATTTACTCTACATAAAGATTGTCTATATTACTCCAGATAAAAAAATTGCTACTTTAAATACTTTTCAAACAATTTAAAATATTTTATCATACCAGATTTTATTCTGTTCTTTCACTTTAAAATTCCTATGTTCACACCAACAAGAGACTATCACCAATTATTTCTATATATTTTGAGCTCCATTAATCCATTATTTTCTTTTCAATATTGAAAATAGTGACATTGAAAACAGTGAATTAGCACTTAATTAGCAATCGATTAAATTCAGAGAATTCTCACATCTCTTCAATCACAGATAATAATATATATTTATATCACTTAGTATTCGAATAAATTACATTTACATAATTAAAAATAATTTTGATTCTAAATTTCGGAATCATCATTGCATCGTGTGTCTTGTTACAAGAATTAAATCTAGTCGAGGCTGGACTTCTTAGCAAGATAAATTAAAGTCATTACCAAATGAGCAATTTTAATTTTTACACCTATATGGTGACACTTTGGACTATGATATTGAAAATTTATTATGTGTATCATTACAGAATAAATAATTAAATTGGTTTCATAAAAAGGAACAACAAATTCATGTTTGTTTCATTCTGAGAAACGTTAAAAATTTCAAATTTAATTTTATTAATAAATTAATAAAATACAATTTAAAATCCATAAAACTGTGTCAGCAAAGCAAAATAATCATTTTTTACATACAGTTAAGAACAAAAATATTATATATGAAACAAAATTATTTTTTTTACAGACATTAAAAGTTCAGAGAGGTAATAAGTGTATTTTTACGCTACGATTGAGATACTCTTACATATACAATTTATATCTGTAAAGTACATTGATTCGTGTATTTCAAATGCAAAATCGTTCGCTTTCTTCCGCCTATACTCGGCGACGTTAATATTTCATTTTTTACACCGGATAAACTCGCTACGCCATCAGTTATCGGAGATTGCGCAATAACTTCGGGATTTATTAAAATTCTAACACGAAAGGAGAGAGATTGACGATAAATTCGTATTTTTATTTTGAACAGGTAATCCGTATTTCTTCGACACGTGTTTTTCGAGTCGGATCGTTTGATTTACGCAACGAGAACGGTTATTGAGGTATTGCCATTTTTCCACACGAAGCGAAAACTTTGCTCTGTATACGGCAGTATACTGTAATACTACAGGGAACATAAGAAAAGAAGAAATAATGGACGATCGTTGTGGTTTTGCTCTCTATGCGGTCGTAAGATAATACACGTACTTTTTCTGGTTCTGGACTTTGTTGAATTGTTAAGAGGGCAATCAAATATACATCTTGAAGTATGATCACGTTAAATTAATCATTTTAATTTTTTACATTCATTGCATTTTTTATATATTTAATAACGAAGTTAAAAATATCGATGTGTTATTACACAACCAGACAATTTAAAAAAGACTTCAGAAGCCAACCAATTCCAAAGCAGCTTTCAAGCAGCCAATTAAGAAAATAAAATACGTACAGATTTATTAATACTTTAACAAAAAAAATATTTGTATACATATAAATAAAATAAATAAAAATAAAAAATGAAAATATATCATAAATTAAAAAAACAATAATTGATATGCTACACGTGAAAATGAAGCTTATAAGTGAAAAAGTCAAGAAGAAAAATGTAAAATATAATTGTAAAACTTAGAAGTAGATGTCATATTCTCTAAAAGCAGATCACTCAATATAATTAAACTTGTTAAAATTCATACAATTACGCTTTCCATTTGCGTATTCATTCCAATCGACTGCATATCTTCTCTGCATCTCTCTCTTTCTTCCTCCTCTATCGACAAGTCCACTCAGAAGCTGTTGAGAATCCGCGTCAATTTCAGTACGAGAGATAGAATTTCCACGATAAGTGAAAATTCGTGGGGGGTTGACTTATTATTATATCGGCTGAGGGAGCGAGTTTGCGGAGAATTTCGTAGTGCTGCGAGAAGCTTTTTGCGAGCCTCGAGGGTGTAATCGTTTGGACGTGTAAGAGGATGAGAGGAAAATTTTTGGTTTAAGCATGATGCATAGGCTGTATTTCACAAGTTTCCTAAGAGACATTATTTATTCCTTGAAAGCAAAATAATACGTTTGTTGTTTATCCAAGTTGATGAATAACGTTGTTTATAAATACAAAATTATATGGAAAATAAGTTAAAGGAACGACTTGACTGAATAGACAATAAAAATGCGTTATCTATTGTTGTACTTGATTATTGTTTATTGTTAAATATGTCAATCTTTATTCCGCAATACATAGAAAATAATTGATGTCGAAGTCTTTTCTACGACGTATAATCACTCGCTAAGCTACCATACTAGCTTTAAGAGCTGCAAAAACACAGTGTCGCCGCCAGATGCAGCCTTTCCTTGAAAGCTCGCGTGGAACCCTTTTAAAATAACAGTGCCAAGTTCCTACCGCAACTGCTCTCCCTCGCTCTCGTTGTTGACGATGAATTATTCGAGGCCGTCAAAAACGTTCGAAATTAAAAAGAAACATTCAAAGATGATCAAGTATGGCATAAAGTACAGTGATTGAAAATAGATTGTTAAAAATTAGAAATAAATCCAAATTTTCTAATCCAAGAACAACTACTTTTTTATTTGGCTACGAAAGCTTATGAACAAAAAAAGGAATTTGAAAAATTTTTTATTGCAAAAATAGTTATGGAAGATAAACTCAAATATGTATATGAACAGGCGAATAATACGGAATAATTCAGCTGGATTTTTAAACGTTTTTCAATCTTGTAGGATGTGTTTTTATTTTGTTGCTACCATTAGAACTTCGCTGGTTTTTCACTAAATATGTCGTCCCTCTTTTATTCGAGACGTTTGAATGTTGCAGAGTGTAAGCTAATCTGGCTATACTGAATTCTCGTTTATTATTTGTTTTAATCTCTAGCATATGGATGAGAGTTTCTATCTTTTATTAGAATTTTAATGACTGCGTTGAAGTGATGTTCAGACTGTTTATTGATTTATGTTTTCGATTGTACTCAGCTAAGAAATAATTATTCACATATTATATATTTACAACTTGAAAAATGATGTTTTTAATTGTCGCTTCTGTCCTAACCCACAATGAGAGTTTGAGAATAATAATTTCTTCACTTCGACGAACATATTGTTAAGAAGTAACATATTTAACTCACTAAACTTTGCCAGGTTGCAGGAGCAATCCATGTACTTTGTAAAATTTCAAAAGCTCGCATTGATTTACGTTTCTGAATGTCACAGTGCGGTTATAATAAAACTTTGTTCTCGCAGTCATTTTTATAAATTTCCGCACATTCAAGAGAGAAAAAATGTGCCTGAAAAATATCTTAGCGACTCACTGTGGAAGAATTACACTGCGGGGCCAGCAGCATTAGCATCATGTAAACAAATATCGCTGTCAGAAGCGCAAATGCGTTTTGTTTAGAATAATGGCGTTTTTCCCAGCTGACTCGGAACTCAAGAGAGAACGAAGGGGGTGGGAAAGGGAGAAAGATAGAAAGGGGAAGCGCTACACTGTCTCGCATAATGCATCGCTGCGTCGAAATGATCCACTGGAGCGGATAACCGATTATTTGTTCATGTACAAAAAGAATATTACAATAAATCTGTTAAAGTATTTTATTTGATGTGTTTGCTTAATTAGATAACAGTTAATTACAAAGGTGTTATGCGATATTTTTAGGCTATGTAAGCTTCTAACAACAAAATAATGAGCTCGAGAATAATAAGCTCTTCCTTGAGGTCGTTACGAGACCACAGCTGCTCTCACTTTTGGATTACATCAGACTATCATTTTTGAAAACGAAATGATTTGTAGTGTCGAGTATTAAAAAGTAGCTAGAAATTATTCGAAGTATTGAAAGTACCACAAAATTGAAAGTGGATTGAAGTGCTGCATTCTTTTATGGATGTACTGAATGAATTGGGTAGATTATCGAATTGTTATATCTGGAATAAAAAGCCTGCTCGGTTTTAATAATAAAATTGATGAATATTCCACAGTTCTTGATGAGTAGCATACATTAATAACAGCTTACGTTACGATAAAATCGCTTTGAAATAAAGAAAAATGTTATAAAAAGAGAGATTTTTCATAAGAGCCAACGTCAACTTTCACAGGGTATACGTATTATGCGGTTGTCTGTATGTGTACTCTGACAAAAAAGTCAGTAGAAATAACTAGTAATTGTGTTCAAAGCAGAGTGCCATACAAAATCTGATCCCAAATATCATATTACGAGGTCGCATCAAATGAAGCAGCTGTTGGTATTGACTAACGTTAATTTTAAGTCATTCAATGTCGACAGGCAACAAAGAAGAAAAATATTTGATATGCTAAACCTATGTTCATTTTTCAGTTTGTTTAGTAATTTTGTCTAATTATCAAATGGTTAGTTATTAATTTGGAATTTATACACAATTTCACATATTAAACACATATTGGTAAATACATATTTGCTTTAACATCAACTTGTTTATTTTCTTATACAGTTATATCGTGAAGAGTTCGCGCATATGCGAGAAAGACCTGCGTAGTGGTGTAGCCCTGTATAGTCAGTTTTGGAACGATTTGACTTCTTTCAAAACAAGTCAGCCGCATTGTTGACAAAAGACCTATCGTCTGTGCGGGACGTTGCAATGACTTTGAGAGCGCGATGTTGACGTTTTCATTTCTACAACATAGTTTAGATTGCAAAGGTCACCTATTTGAATGTAGCCTCAGTCTTGTTAATACTAAAAGTTCATTTCAGAACGATTTACGATTGATGTAATTTTAATATTGCCGTGTTGTCATTTGGACTTATAATTGAAATTTTAATCGAACAATTGTCGAACATAACTACAGTTCATTTAACAGCGATTTGTAAAAATTCTCCTCGGATTATAAATCTAATTTAAAACTAACGATGGGTTTGTTGACATTTGCAACTTTTGCATGGAATCGCCCAAAAGAGCGACCTTCAAAATAGTAATAGTAGAAGAATATGAATTTTGATGAGATCATTTCTGTTTAGGGTAACCCATCAAAAGAGGAATACGAAAGAGGATAAGGTGAAATCCTGATAAGGTTAAAAGGTTAATTAAGAATTAAAAAGCTTTTCTAGTTTTAGCTGTCGATCTTGCCTGGTCTATTCCCTCAGAACTATGTGATTTTGCGCCTAAGCCAGCTCTTTTAAGGTTTTGAAATCATATCTGAATATGTCATTATGTCACTAAGTTGTACCTCAATCACTCAAGGATCCCGTTAGCCCCTGATTAGTAAATCAGGGGATTTACTTTGGAACTTTTCACATTGAATAATATTACAAAATCAATAATAATAACATAGCAGATCTCAGCTAAACAATATTTTTTTTTGAACGTGTAAAATCTATATTCACGCTAAAGCTTTCGTTTTGCACAGAGAATAATATACAATATCAATCAATTAATAATCCAAAGATTCGAGTAAAAAAACGTTTGTCTAATAAAAGTCATTGTTCATTAATAAATTTCATTGCCGTGCAAATTTCGCTGCTATTTGCACGTATACGTGCACGTGTTTCATATTCAGCTTCACTAACAACAAACGCTGATTTTCGTACAGACCACGTAGTGAAAAAGGCAATAGCGTAATTGGATTTTACTATTTGGGAACTCATTCCCGCGTAATTATTTTATTATTGTGTGGAAATTTCTTTTTTTGTCGTGCAAACTTTCGACAGCTTTTTGTTTTCCAAGTGAGCTAATTGCACATCCACACTCATGGAACTTTCTCACGCGCGTAAGAGTCGTAATGCAATATCGTTATGGAATTTCGAGTGAGCCTAATTAAAATTCAAACGGAAGAGCACGTATCCACTGATTTATTTTTGTTTTTCTTTCGTCGGTATAAATTATCGTGGAGAAAGGAAGCTTTCACGAACGTCGCTGGTGTAATAGTGAAAAAGAATTGTCGCTTTTATTATTATACGTTTTATACCTATTGTTTGCCAAAAAATTTATGAGTATAATAATATATGAACTTTTTAATAAAGTTTATACCGTTCTACTACAGTATTTTTCGAGCAATGTTTTACGAAAAGGAGAAAATTAATACATTTTTCAATATTTTCAAATTGTAATGAATTAAATATTGAAATAGAAAAAAAGTAAACGATTCGAATTTTCTTTTGGCAAAGTTATTCGTCAGAAATGATGTAAATTTATGGACGGTACCAAAATACCGAACTGCTTATTTATAGGTAGTGCTTGTTTATGTGAAAATGAAAATAAATTTGTTGTAGAACTGCGCGATAGAATTGTGACTATTTCATCCGCTCAATATATGGGCATCAATGATGCAATTGTATTTATATATATTTATTTTCTTCGACTCGTTTGGTACATTACTCTAGTTAAGTAGGTGTATAAATCGCGTCACCATCAATTCCTATGTGTTTGAAATTAAGAAAACAATTTATCCATTTTACTCTAACTAAAATGTTTTCTTCTCATTCAAATAAAAATCCCTGTTTTCATGCTTTGGAAAATGTAACAAAAAGTATTTATTACAGTTTTCAGATCAACTGGCTAATTCATTCATTTCGAACCGTACGGAGAGTGAATTTTCAACAAATTACTGTAAAAGGCCATCGAAGAGACAGTAAGATGTGAAATAAAGCTAAAATTAAAGGTATAACTATCTACAAGTTCAGTATTAAATATATAAAAAATGCAATTAATATAACTAATTAAAATGTTTAATTTTAAGTATCTTCATTTAAAGGTGTCTTACTCTCTTAATTAAGAGTTGCAAAAGTATTATAAAGTTAGGTGGAATAAGCCACAGTGAATTTAAAGTCAGTGTGTTCAATTTCATTTACTGCCAACTTTCGACAAGGATATGCATTGCAATCCCCTAAGACTATATTCGTTGTGTCTTCATTAAATTCATTAAAATGAGTAATCAGGACATTACATTGAAAAGACATCTGTTACTGCGATTGTGGCTATGAAGACCAAGATATCAACCCCATTATGCGGCAATACCCACTTTTCGATCAGTAGCGCCTTGTTCTTATCTCCGACTTACAAACCCTCTTACAAAGTAGGGATGGAGCAGTGATCTAGTATTCGACTAGTACTGATATCTTGTGAGCAGTACTGCAAGCCAGTACTGGCCAAATATTGAACCAGAACTGGAGTAATAAGAACGAGCCAGACTTCTTGTTCTTTTGAGCTCACAGTTTAAGTCTTTGGTCCATTCTCATCATCCCAATGTCGTATTAAGGTTGGTCCAGTACTGGTTACTGGCTGCCACTAAAGAATCAAGGTTTGACCAGTACTGATAACCTGTTTGGTATTGGTAATAAGTATACTGACTATCAATAGAAGGCCAATGTTTGACCAGTACACTGGCTGCCAGTAAAAGACCAAAGTTTGACTAGTCCTGGTAAACAGTATACTGACTCGTTATTACAGTACCAGTAATTGCTCCTCTATATTATGTAATATTACAGACGAATCAGACCAAATCTATCTGTAATGCAATTTTTATTTTAAAAATTGCAATCTCCCAAACCAAAATCCTGCAAAATAACTTTCCTTTAAAATCTCAAATTATTAAATAAAAATAAAAAGAAAAAATTTAACACGTAAACGACTAAGCTTATCCAGATAATCCTTAGCGATGAAGTTTCTCAAAAAGACATCGTTTCACCTACGCAATATCAGTCGCATTATTCACTAAACAGATGTAACAATCGAAACTCGTTTCGGAAGATTAGAATCAGCTATTTCCGTGGGCTATACGTGCCACGCGTCGAAGGAAATTTACGTCTCCTTCTCTCTCTTTATGCGAAAGCAAAAAAAAAGTGCGAGTTAGCTCGGTAATGGAAATCGGATACATCCGATAATTCGGTAGTCCGTAACGAGAGAAATCGCATTTTTCGTAAGGAAAAGAGAGACTCTATCCCTCTTCAGTACTCGTAGGATATCGAGTTTGGAAATTTACCGGCAACGAAGTTTTTCGATTCGATAGATACTGAATTTCAAAGCTCGCTTTAAATAATCATCGAAGGAAAAGTTTGTATTTGGTAGTGGGAGAGAAAAAAAAGTTAAAAAAAGCATTTGCGCGCCTTTGAATTTAGTCACTCTTCTTTTTTTTTGTTAAAAGCACTGCGACAGTCGATGAGCTTATCAATGTAGCTTAATTACGAGAGGCTATTTCGCTCACTTATATAGCGAGCCAAGTTTTAATTTCATTCCTGATAATTTATAGAAAATTAGTCGTTTATTAATTGTTTGCCACCGCAAGTACTCTGAAGCGAGCGAAAGGAAATAATTTTTTATTCGAAACTTCGAACGAAGAACTAAGTTTGCAACGAGTTAACTTGGTTAATCTAACTGGGAAATTTCCCTAAGCGTATAGAGTTATTCCTGGGCACTATGCGTATAATAACGCTCGTCCTCTGAATGCCTCTAATATTCTGTACAATTATCGTCGTTATTCGCCGAGATTACGTGATACGCGCAAAATATCTTTTAATTAGATCGATATATTAGAGTTTTGCGTAGTTGGATTTTTATTACGATTGCTTTGATAGTGATATCGAATATAATTCCACGTATATTCGTCAAAATGTAAACCGAACAAATGTTTAATTACATATATGGAAGCCATATTTTGCACACAACTCATAAAATGAAATATGATTTTTAGAGGTGGGAAATTAAATTATACTGGTGAACTGTTGAAAACATTAATAATAAATCAAAATAAAATTCGATATCCCAACATCTTAACAATCTGGCAACTCGTTCAATCAGAAAACGTAGGTGTTAAACTCAAAATTACAACAATAATCATATCTCTACAAAGAATGGTAACATCAACTTGTCGTGGGTTTCACTAAGATAGATTGTTTTAATATACTTTCAAGAAAAAAATTTGAATTCCCTAATAATATTACAATTTTTTGTCACGGGCATTCGAAGTTCAGAGAGAAAATAATTGTAAGCAGCCCTTAGCGACAAGTAGATTTTAATCATGAAATTATTTTACGTTCCTCGAATAACAATATCGAATAAACGCTTGTGGTTATCCATTCAATTAACCACTTGAACATATATTTTTCACTCATTAAATTAAAAATTGATTTAAATCAACACTCACCATTCCTTCGCCAATATTGTGCACAACGCAAGGTAAATGCGCTGTTGATCCAGACTGCGCATGAACGACGGTCGAGTTATCGGTGCCAAATGTCATGGGAAGTGTAGGTGGAAGCGTCACATCAACTGGTTTGGCTGTCCTGTCCAGTGTATTGGAGTTCAGGCCGAGAACTTCGGCTCGCGCACCGCCAGTCGGTCGATCTACAAAAGGTTCGAGTTGTTTTATTTGTTTTACTGTACATCAAGGGATTCATTGATCAAGCATTCTCTTTCTCGAAGATAGAATTTGGGTTAAAAAATTTGAAGAGTATTCGCTATGGGTACGTTTCATTGGCTTACCCACAATACTTTTCTTTTCGCTCTTCAAATACGAGCTTGCGGCTGGTACACAGTACTCGAAGCTCAAAATTATGAATAGCATCAGTGAGCTTTTTCATTTATTCAGTTCTAGGAATGTTTGAATTTATATTTCTCTTGAGTCCGCTTTTTTTTAAATGGTTATTTTTTAGGTATACGAAAATCGTGGGATATTTATAAATATATCTTCATCTTGTAAAGGGAAAGATAAAAAAAGAATTTTTAAATTGATGAATGAATTCTGTATCTTCGAGGCTGTCTTAATTTTTATGAATCGACATCTGAGGGAAGCAAAAAAAAAAGAATTTAAAAGAACCTTTTTGGGTTCCTAGAGTGGAACGAATGTTTTTCTATTTTTAAAAAACTATTATGTGCGGGAAATCCAGCTAATAAATTTATATCATTAAATTTTTTCGAGTGACCGATTCACTCTATGTTATAGCGAACATTAAAATTTCTAACATTCACTCCAAAAATTTAAGACTTTACACACTTACAAAGGGGAAATTACTCTATAAGAGTAAATTTTAACTTATTAATTTATTAATTTATTTATTATACGTTATTAATTTATTATAATTAATAAATTAACTGTATTAAGAGACGGTGAAAAAATTAAGAGTGTATATCGGTAAACTTTTAGGATAAGAGTTTAGACAACATCATTTGTCCGCAAACGGCAGATATTTGGTCTAGAATAGCTAATTCAACGGATGAGTACTTTGAGCAAATAAACTTCCCATTTACTACTAGTACACAAACATGACTAGTCATGTTTAAAATTTCGACAAAATGAGGTCGGCTATAGTTTGGTCAAAGGCATAAACCGATATTTACACTAACGAGTAACGAACTCCAAGGTAAACTCTATTTGCATTTCTACGTTTACAAAGACATTTTTATTAACATCGATACGTTGAAATTATTGATTTCCGTCATTCTATCGTAAAAGTAATTCACGGATGTAGCCGAAGGAAATGGAGGATTTTCTTTTCTCTCTTCGTCGTTCGCAGGCGGTCGTTACCGTTACGGACGCGGCGATTCGCAGCTTAAGGAGGATGACGGAAACGACGAGAAAAAAAAAGTATTCCGAATCGCGGTTAAGAGGATTTCGGAGATTCTGGATGATGCTCAACTACTTTTCGCGAGGCCGCGCCGTTACAGCCGTTTGTAAGTATACGCTAGTGGTGGAAGCTCACTTTCTCGTTGAACGTTCGATATACAGCAACGCTTATATTTTACAGCGTGGGTTTTTTACGTAAAGTTATGGTTACTATTTTGTTCGAGGGAAGTTTATTTTTTTTATCAAACGTCTTTCGTTCGGATAAATCATTATCAATAACCATTTTCCGCAGTTGAATTATTAAATATTTATGGGTTTTACAAAAGGACAATGGTTAATTTCACTGTGTAGAGTTAAGGGGGAAAGACGCCTTTGAAATGCAAATTACTAAATTCAAAATTTGAAATATTTATAACAATGCAGTTATTATCTACACTCATTTTAATGAGAGAAGATAGTTTTTTCTTCAATTTGAAAGGTGTATAAGTCTCTTCGATAGCTAGTTACAATAGAAAGTTGAAAATTCACTCACAGTAGGATTTAAAGTCAACCAATAGATAGATGGATTGTACTAAAAATTGGTAGTTAAACTTTTGTAGCCTTTTCAATTTGAATGTAGGGATTTAAAATTAAATTTTCAGAAAAATTATTAAAAATAAATAAACTAGACTGTTTCCCAATTATTAAAAAAAAATTACACATTTTAGACTGTCAAATTTCTTCTTATCTTTCAATTAAAAATTCCTACATTCATACTAAAAGGAGTTTAATTAAGAGTTTCACTACCAAGTTTGAGCTTTATCTATCCATTGGTTGACTTTGAATACTACGAATCTCTGAATCGAAGGGACTTATAGAAGAGCAACAGCTTTCTTTTATTAAAGCGAGTGTAAATTATAATTGCATTGTTATAAATATTTAAAATTTTGAGTTTAGTTATTTGCATTTCAAAGGTGTCTTGTCTCCTTAAGGGGCTAAGACACCTTGAAGTGAGTCTGCTTAAAATTAAAAATGTTTGAACTTTGTTTCACATCTCTTACTCCCGTTGTCGATGACTAGTAGGTTGTTGAAAACTCACTTTCTGTAAGTGAAAGTACTTAATAGAGCAGTGGTCGGGCTTGGAATATTTGTGAGGTTTATTTTTAATAAAATGTTAAAATATTAATTGAACGTTGAAAATTTATTTTAAATGTACATTTGAAGCACGACGTGAACGATCGTGTCCAAACTTAGAGTGCAAGGTCTAGTAGCAATTGAACAACGACATTTTTTAATGCCAGTTCTGTGCCAACATTATGCCAGCATTGGGCGAGTATTGACGTACAGCATTGACCATTGTACAATTTTAACTGGTGTTCAAATCTGGCACGACAACTCTGGCCCTTTCTTATCATTCCGAAATTAAATTATGTTCCTTAGACGACATTTCTATATCAATTAGTGAAATATTATTCATAATATACTCTAAGCATTGGAGTAGAAAAGAACTCTAAATATTCCACTGGAAAATTATTGCACTTAAATTCCACTCTAACATTAAAAATCCCTCTATTAGAATTAATGTTGGAAATTTCATGGTTCACCCGAACTTTAAGCGAATCGATCACTCTAAATTTTTAAGAGAGCAGCTTTAATAGGATAGGATTTTTCTGTTCGGAATGAGTCCTCAGAAGAAGACTTAAAAAAGTGTCATAATAACATCAAAGAGTAACTTGAACTCTAATAAAGGGATTTTTAGAGTTATTTGAAATTTAGAGTGAATTAGTCGCTCAAAACTTTTGAGAATCTAGGATTTGTTATGACATTGTTTTGCTGATTTTAAGTTTTGCTAACATATTTTCATAAGCATCGTGGGAGCCTCAGTAGGCCGTACATCCTGGCGTGACTCAGCCGGTCTCGGCTACCAACCCGTGTAACACAGCTTCTCGTCCCCTTTCCCACATTGCAGGAAGGAAATAGTTCAACTTGCCCAATGCCCTCGGCGTTTCTCACTTTCTCTCGACCTCAGGAATTTACGTTTACGTTATGGTTTAAAAATGATGATTTTAGCAAATATATACTCTTAAAATTTGAGTGATACCGATTAAGTTGGAGCGAATAATGAAATTTTACAACATTAATGGAGTTGAACTACATATTTTTTTAAATGTAATGTTATTAAATTTATATAAAAACTACATTTTTTTTCTTAAAAGTATATTTACACATTGTTTACAATATTACAATTTTAAAATGATGGATTTACTCTGAGGTCGAGTAAATCATGAAATAAACAAAATTAAGTCTAATAGAGTGATTTTTAGTAACATTGTTGTTGAGCGAATTGTCATTTTAAGTTTAAAATTTATATATTACAAACAATTTAAATCAACAAAATTGGTCTATAATATTAATATGGCGAGACACACAAATATTTCACATCTCAATTGGAGTTATCGCAGCTTGGAGTAAAAGTTGGTAAATTCACTCTTACAGAGTGAATTTTTACTCCAAGCCTTCAATTTTATACTGTGATTATTCACTGTAAACATTCACTCTTATAAGGTGATTTTTAATGTCAAAGTTTGCGATTGTAAAGTGAATTTTCACTCTAAATTTTTACTCTTATAAAGGAATTTTTCATTCTAAAAGTTCACGCTTAGTTAGGGATTTTTCACTCCAAAAATGTTAACCGTGTTACTCACATACAAACCAATATGACTTTCCGTAGTGTAGCCATATAGAAAAAACTGTGCAAAAAAATTCATACTCTGTCATTTAATGGTAAGCAAGTAGCTTTTTTCATTCAATTCTAGCCTTACGACATTGTTAAAATATATGAAGCAACCCACGTGTGCATAAAAAAGCGTCAGAGAGCATAAAAACGATGTCATCGCGAAAATTCCTGTATCAGTTCTATTGTCCAATGCACTGCAACATCCGTCACAGAGAAAACTCCTCACGTTCTCACCCTCGACTACGTCGTGTGACAGGCTCAGCAGATGACCTCGTCGCAACAATGAATCACAAAGGTCGACACAACGACTGTTTTTGCTTCCCAGCACCAATCATTAATTTCTAGCCGCAATATTTAATCTCCTCCTCCACTCGCGAGATACAATCGCGTGATTTCTTCATGATACGTGTCAAAAAAATATATCAAATACTTCTCTTACTTTATTCTCTATCAGCCCGAAAAACGTGTTAAATATATTAATTCGCGAAATTCCATAACTGTTCGAGATTTGTTTCCGGTTGGGTTATACTCAATTAAGCGTACACTTGGGTATTGTCGAAATTTTTTTTTAAACTAAAGCGATTGACGCAGATTGCTTTTTCCAACACAGGCAATTTTTTCTCCACGCCGCAGTTCAATGCGCAAACGCGTGATTGGATTCGTTAATCGAGCCCCGTTAAGTGTTCAACGTTATTAAAAAAAAACGGTTGGGTGTATATATATATAAGTGTATTCTTTTTTGTTCTATCAGAGTAATTGAACAAAGTGATCATCGGTTTCGCAATCAGGAAATAGAAGACCGTTTGGAGAATTAAGCAGGTGCATTACTATGCAGCCGAAACAAAAGTTATCTTCTTTAAAAAAAAGAGATATTTTCAAACGATGTGATGAATTTGCGAATAAACTATAGGAGAGGAGTCGAATATGGTTTAGAGCATAAATATAACATAAATTTGATAAAATTTTTCCAGCTCATCTCTAGGGAAATTTAGAGAATACGTGACTCAGGTTGAATAAATAATAGGTGCATATGTGTTCTGGAATTCAGCAAATGTGCAAAACGAAAATGCGAATAATATGAATAAGTTGGACGTTTATGAAATCGATTTGTTATGTATTCGCTTCCTCAATGAGGAGGCTTTATAATAGCACAATTTTCCTCGATTCCTATAGGCGATTGAGTATAGAAAGGTAGATATTTTCTTAAAAAATTACTCTTCATCTAATCCTTTTTTTTGCTTGTTGTAACATCAATGAGATAGCGTTTACACAAATGGCAGAAAGAAATTCTATAACAATAAAATCAAAAGAAAGAATTGGTCCACCAGCTCAACTAATCATTGAAAACAAAACAAATAGATGATGTCTTATGGTGATCTAAACTATCTAGGAAATTAGTAAAGCTTTATTACTCTTGATTACTTCTTCTCAGGAAATAATAGTCCAGTACACATTTTCAACATACCCGTTTTTACATCAAATGAAACATCAATCAAAGTATGAAGATCTAATACTAGTTGGTGACATCATCTCTTTAATTCCAGCTGTAAATGTGATCCAGCCTTACAACACGGAGAGATGTTTACGCATTAAATGGTGACATTCACAGTGGGTTTAATATGTCCTGCATTACGAAAGAAAGCTTATAAAAGACAAATGAATGGCTCTACCGAAACATTCACAGCGGCAAGAGCGATGTTGGGCAGATATTGGTGACTGATATGAAGGAATGCAACTACCAAAATATACATGCAATTTTCGCAGTAATGACGTTACTAAAATAGGAGTACGAGTTCTGTTAATGACATGTATCACTAGTTTTATGTTTTGTATAGAGACCACCAACAGGAATTTATGTCCTGTTGGTTACTATAATTTTGTTTGCAATAATAACTGTCATTCATAGTTAAATGTTCAACACTCAAAAGGCTACGAAATGGATATTATACTTTTATTAATTGGAAAAACATTGCAGACCGCGTAAGTGTAATAAAGCTTAAAGCGCAAACAGAAGGTAAACTTTGCTTAGTTACTTAGTTACAACATCGATTGAAAACTTTGTTCATAGGTCAGAAAGCCTCACGGAAGTTTTACATTCTCGTGTCGACGAAGTGCTAAAAAAATATTCCCACAGTAGCAAAGCTGAAGTTTTTCCCGCACAAAGCCTTGTTTTTTCCAGTAAAAAATCATAGTTCCACCCTCGTACATTTCATAATCCCCGTGCAATTACAATTTTTCCGCGTCTCCTTGGCATTAAAAAGATTAGCTCGGTAGTTTGAAACGAGCCTCGCAAACACGTCCGTCCATTCGCTCACGTACATATATTTACTTTTCCGTACATTACATATGCACGAGAAAAAGGAGAAGAAGTGGAAGTAGAGGTGGAAGTAGAAGTAGAAGAGGTACGGTCTGTTCTTTCAGTGTGCGTTAGGAACTCCGTCGCGGCAGTAGCCACTCCCCTAGTAGAAAATGAATTAGGCTAATTTGAGACCGAGGCACATTTTGCGGGCAAACAAACGCGGCTGCTGCATCGGAGCTGGCCTATACGCCCACCCCTTCTGTCTTTGAATTTCTCGACTGCGCGTCTTCCCTTTGCCGAAGCTACTGTCGTGTAATTTCCCGCGGTCGCTTTGTCTCCGACCTCGGCTTTCGATGACCCGCTACGAATAAATAAGGCTAATGCCGTATATACCAGCAAGAGGTCATAGTTTCCTGGATTTTTGCGGTGTAATTAAGAAACGAGGCGGAGTCTTTTCCTCTAGGATGTGGCTTGAGATTTCTTTTTGGACTTTTTCATTTTTTTTCCACCTAGTATATATATCGCGAAGCAGCAGATTTTTTCCTCTCCTTCCGGCAGTGGAGTAAGAGGGAAGCTTTGTTGGAATGAATAATGGTTTATGAGATAATGTTCGGTGGTGTATCATGTGACCTCGGAGTCAAAATACAATACACAGAGCGGAACGAGGGAATGAATGATGCTTCGAGCGTATGGTTTATCTAAAAATTATAGAAGTGTGCGTGTGCAGGAGGGAAAGCAGCAGTCGCCGTCACTCTGTACTCTTTTCATCCTATTTTTAGGGGAGGAAAAGAAGCGTCGCTTTACGCGAGAGACAGTGAGTGGGATGAAGGATAAGAGGGGGTTGGCAAGAGGAGGGGTAGGTTGAGGGAAAGAGAAGAGGTATCATTTTTTGCACTATACGCTTGGCCTCAGCGCTAGTTTTACACTTATTTTCCCAGTCCTTTATCCCGCGCGGCCCCTTAATTTTTCACGCTCCTTCTCACTGCATATCTCCCTTTTCCGGATGAAATAAAACGCGAACACGAGAGCCTTGTTTTATTTTTGCCTACACCGTGTCGCAGCTCACTTTCTCCTCTTTCCGCGAGCAAGCTCGTAATGAGTGCAAGATTTTCCGCACGTAGATGCGATACTCCGAGATATGTAGTTGGAGAACGTAAAGTGTGAAAAAGAGAGAGAAAAAAATTAAACAATGTTTATCGAGCGGAAAGATATATGCAGAAATAAAGTCTGGATTGTGTACGGATTGGACTGGTTGTACCTAAAACTAACTGATTCCTAATTGGAATACCTGCCATGACGTTCTGAAGGTTTTGTTCCACTTTTTAATAATGATCTAATCAGTTTTTTAATCAGATTTTAAGTAAGTTTAGTAGCAGAATACCTATGAATTATTTTTACGTTAATTATAAACGATGAAAAAATAATTATCCTTGATGATGTGTATAAAATACTGCTAAACAGGATTAATCTGTAGTTTCAAGAATAAACATGTATGTTTTAGAAAGTAATAACTAAAATTTCTGTATCAATGAAATATACTGAGCGTGAGAAGATTTTAGATTTTCTTCTAGGACAGGAGGACTACCTACTTGGTGCAACATTGCCAACATTTGTATAAAGATGTTCATGGTCTTTCCACCATTGTCAAATATTGTTGTTTCTTTTTCAGTACTTCGAGTTTGATGTCTAACTAATTTTCTGTACTTTGGTTTATTTTTTAAGACACATTTAGGCCACTAGTTAATGGAGAGGAAGAATTCAAAATAATAGGAGATCTTATTGATTGTAATATTGATCACAATATTCGAGCAATCGAGATTTTTCAATAACCACAAATTTTGTCATATTATATCGTCTTGTCTTTTATGGTTAAGGCATCTACGTTTAAAAAACACAATTTGGAAACCTATAAGACACAGCAACTAAAGTAGCAATTGTCATACACTTCAAGCCACGTCTGGGGTGACTATCCTTCAATTATAAATCATACACATAAAATTGTGATTATATTTTTCAAAAGAATAAATAATTAGTTATTAATGTACATTTACATGCAAGATAGATCTGTTAACCTTGTCATAATCTATGTCATAAAAACTGATAGATACTATACATAATGCTACTTACATATCTGTATGCATATTTAGAATTTCAAGCTGTATTTGCATTGAGAAAACTGATTTTCAATGGGTATTAAATACGCACACTTATAGAAAGAATTATTTGCCCCAAAATCCTCGATCACTTTTCGTGGCATTTAATGCAAACGAATATTCGTTAACATTAAAGAAATATTCAATGGCAGTTAATGCACGATTACTGTCGAACACAAATCTTCAGTGTGAAGTAGGAGCTTGAGCAAATAAAAAGTGGCTAACGTCACATAGCTTCGTGAAATGTAAGTTAGGGAGGTTAACTGTGCAGTTACGATCGCTATGTGCTACGTGTCCTGACCTAAAACGTGCAGCAGGAGACAGTAGCATATTTAATAAATTCTAAACGGACATTATTCTACGATCTGTAAAGTAAAAAACTATATATATATATAATGATTTGTGTATTGATAAAAGAAAAATAGCTAATTCAAAATTACGTGTATAACGCTTAATGTATTTTCTTACAACTTTAAGTGATCCTAGGTATGATTACAAATTTTAATTAATTATATTGATTGTATTCTTAATATATTGTATGCTAAAGTTGTACTTTGTCTCGCATCTTTAAGTCCCTCATTGACCACTTGTAGTAAGTTGTTGAAAGTTTACTCTCGAAAAGATTCCAAGTGAACTAATATGATACGTAATAGACCAATTGAGCTTAAAATTGCCATTAATACGCAATGATCCACAATTTTTTAACGAATAGAAAAATGATTAAAAATGGAAAACTGACGTTACACCTTTTTTTTTAATTTTTCATGAATTTCACTATGTTCGACAATGTGTGCTCATTGGATTGAAAATCCCTAATTTCCAGCTTTAAAAACCGCATCAAAGAGTATTTACGTCAATTTTCAGATCAATTAATTCAGTCAGATTGAATCACAATGAACCATATCTGAACCCTTGATACAAACAAATTTGATTAATATCAGTCACATCTATTAACTGTTGATCTCGTAACCTTTACATCGAGTAAACCCATCTATCATCATAACCGCGAGTCGACAAAATCTAAACAAAGATGATCCTAATGTTAGAAGACTCCAGCAAATGTCTGCGGTAATATTTGCGCAGTTAGCGTAAAAACGTTGAATGTATCTCGGTCCCTGAAGCGCGAATGATTCAGTGAATTGCTCAGAATTTTTGCCGAGAGCAATGAACACGTGAATGAAGAAAGATCCCTGATGGATTCACGCCGACGTTGCATGTCTGTCTCTCTCGCTTTATTCGATCGAATAATCGCATTCGACGAGCGTTTTGCTGCTGATTCTGCTACTGCTATATATACCCAGGAATAGACTTTCGTTTCGATTCCAAAAGACCTGCATTTATCCCCGGAAATACGGAGGGGGGCTTTTAGCATTTTTACAACTCGCGGAATCGAGCGCTGAACGTTTTGGAAACGTTTTAGTGTCAGCTTTACGCTGGTGATTCCGGTAATTTTGGGTAAAATGGAAAATGACCAGTGTGTCTGCTGAAAGAGCACCTCTTATGTTCTCTTTAAAGGTGTGGATTTCATGTTTTATCAGGACGCTTATATTCTCGAGAGGTTTAACCGTGTTTTTATACAAATGCATATTCCAATGATGCGAGCATATTTCTCGCTTTATTTCGAACGAAATGTAAACGAGTTTCGCGAGTTCCATCGTGTGCGTACATAAAATATCAGTAAAGTAATTACTATAAAAAGTTCGAGACGCAAGTTGGAAACGTTTTACTGGAATAGAAGTCAAATGCCAGTCGAGCATAAATAACTTAGATGTACTATAAATCATCGTCCCAACTAGGGCTTACCTTCGTCACTTGTTATTTGCAATACTATCTTTACTATATTACTAAATGTGTCGTTTGCAAAATCTACATAGCAGCTATATTTAAAAAATCAATTCTATTTGTACTTGATGTTTACTAAATATTTACTTCATACAAATCGTTATATTAGCTCGAATATACTAATTCTGATTGTCGATACATATTTGTAGAAATTTAAAATATTATTTACTGAATAGTTGCGTGTTATATTTATGTAAATATACTTTTTGAATTTCAAAAAATTATTCAATGTAAATCTAGCGAATTTTCATTTTTAAACGATAAATAACGTTTTAATGGAAATAATTTTACTTTCAAATGACCCACTGAATGAGACCCACTGAAGTGTAGTTAAATCAACAAAGCAATTTCTTCACGAATCCAACATATCGAAATACTATCAATAGGACAGTGCATTTTTGTTTAAACATATTATTTCGTTATTTATAGAATGAAAAAGGGACATTTTTAATTTAATAAATCATTTACTAAGCAGTTGTATATTATACAAATAATTTTAATTTGAAAACTATTGTTCTATGTTCTTCATTAAAAAAATCAATTTTTTAATAAATAAATTTTCTTAAATAAATCAAACTTTTATTTCAATATCGGCAAACCTTATTCATCGGTATAACCAATATTTTCGAGTAAAAATAATATTATGTTCACAAATACCACATTCATAATGTACATAACGGCAAAATACGTCATATTTACGTAATATATATTAGGTACATGTTGCATAGTAGACTAATCAATATTACCCAATGAAAATCAAATAATTAAGGCTTGATATACACGTCATCTCTGCATAATGAGTGAAAAATCATAAAACAAAATAAAAATGATCCTCTAAGTATTCTTTCACGAGACATCATATCGATCGATAAAAGGCCGCTGGGATAACCCATTAAATGATTAAGGGGGTACTTCAATGTGAATGCATGAAAAAAGGACACATAATTTATCATTTTTTTTCTCGGGAACTATTGCATATAATTTAATGGATTTTTTTGCCTTGAAAGTATTATCAAGAAGGGAACAAAAACAATTTTTTAATATTCAAAAATATTTATTTACTTATTTATAAAACGAAATTTAGGTCTCCAAAAATGATTAGTTATGGTTATTTGCAACCAAAATTGTTTATTAATCTGCGATATCTATTATATCGATTGTATGGCTAAAAATGATCGAAAAATAAAAAATTCAAGTTGTAAATACGTAGACCTTAAATTTAAATTTTGTTTCACATCTCTAAGTCCCTTCGTTGATCACAGAGAGTGCTTGAAATATTAGTGAAAACACGCATATACATACAAAAATATATATTATTAGAACATCAATTTTATGGATAAATCTATCGAAATCTGATAAAACTGAATATCAACTTTTCAAATTCATCACATTTGCATACCCCCTTAACTCAGTATCTCACTGAAACAATGAACTGTGCTCAACAACCCTCTAGAGAAAAAAGGCCAATCAGCCAAAACTCCCTCTCTCTTACAAGTGAGTGAAAAAAATCCTCCTGTAATAATATTTGAATCTTCTTCTCCTCAAAGGACATTGGAAGAGCTTTTTCTGTCTCTCTCGCTCGACGTGCAAGAATTTTTCAATATACACGCACGAAACGAGACTCCTTACAAGATGCTTCACGTGCGCTCGACAGCTTATTTATCACGAGTCAGACGAGTTCTCTCTCTCTCTCTCTCTCTCTCTCTCTCTCTCTCTCTCTCTCTCTCTCGTTTCTCGCATACATTGAATGGTAGCAGTAAAAATGAGCCAATAACATCTATAGTGGGATGTTTATATTTGCGAGTTGCGGAGAAGAGAAAAACAAGAGGCAAAGGAAGTGGCTTTTGTTGTGAGTTATGTGTGTATATGCGTACGTTCATGTAAATGTGTATATAAGTTGTTCGAGGCGAAAATAACGATGTTTGCGAAATTGGGGATAGTTTGACCGTGAGGGATGTAGGATGTATAAGGGGATGGTAGAAAGACACACAGGGTGAGCGATGATGGATATTTCATTCTAGAAGTGGACGATTTCTTTTTCGAAAGATGCTTGAGGAAAAGGTTCTTGGGATACTACATATCATGAGCAGATATTGTTAATAGGATTTCGATATATCTGCTTGCTGTGTGACATTCCTTTGCTGTTGACACTTCTATGGGTCAAGAAAATTTTCGTCGTGTTCAATAAGGTTCGATATTTTTAAGAAAATTTTTTTATTTAAGTATAGAAATATTTAAATAAACATTTGAAACAAATATTTATTTGATAATAATAATATGCTTTGGTGTGTCAAATAAATTAATGAAAATCAAAAAGTGCATTTATTTTAACGATTTAGACGAAATAGCTTCATATTTGTAAAATGTTTAAAATAAATTGTTCAAATCTAGAATATTCATAGAATGATAAATTAGTATTTTCAAACAGATATTTACTGTACGGTTAATACTGTTTCGATATATTTGATTGGTATAAAGATTCCTTTGCTAACGACTCTTCTGTGAGTCAAAGTTTTTCGTAGTAGACTGAAAAACAATTTTGCTACATATTTAAGAATATTTATTAAAAAATTGCTTTTCTGAATAAAGAATGTCTATATTAAATTAAAAATTTTAAATTCAAAGTCAATATAATAGTTCAAAAACATATATATTAAAAGCTAACGTTATTTTCAGTAAATCTGCTGGAATAAATAATAGTATGAAATTCAAAAAGTATATTCATGTAAATATAACACGCACCTGTTTGGTAAATAATTTTTATAATATTTAAAGTTATCGAGAGTCAAAAAAGCTAATATAAATAACCGTAAACTCATATTAAAACTAAATTTACATTCGAAAAAAAATAACGATAAGATTATTTTTTTAATAAGACTAATTTATCCTACGCGAATACAAAAAACATTACCGTAATTAAACTTCTGGTACAATTTTTCCAACAAGCGTAGCTATTCATCATTTTACATTATAAAAATTCGAATACAATTGCAAAAAAATTACTTCGCTTCGCATTCAAACAAGTAGTGCATTTAATTTATATTCAACTAAACGAATGCCAGATGTAGTCAAACATTTCACGCGATGTCGAGAAAAATATTCATATTTTCGTAATATCTCTGCGCTGAAACCTTGAATCTTAAAAAAGTTATATGCATAAAAATAAAGGAAAGAAAAAATATATATATATAGCAACAACCCCTGCGCATTTATCATCGTAAAAAATTCGATACCATCCAAGAAATAGTAAAAAAAAATGTTCTAAATACAAGAGCTTTAAAATTCACAAGCACACAATTCCAGAATACAAGACAAAGCATGTCACCGTACTCTAAGAGAAATGTATACCCTCCGTCCGCAGTGTACCACCTAAAATTCTCTCGTTGTCTCTCTCTTTTTCTAGCGCTATACCTCAGGTTCCTTTTACTTTGAGTTTATTTAGGGCCGAGAATGATGTTTACAAGATTGCGGCACCAACGTCGACCTTCTTTATATATATATATATTTCATAAAGAATCTAGTGAAGCGTAAATCATTCGACGGGCAGCTAGATAACCTCTTGGTGAAACTGGAGCGTACGCCCCTCAGATAGGCGAAAAATTTTAAGTCCCTCTCGTTTTCTCTTTTCCATATATGTATACGATCTGTAAAAAGTATATACAGTCTTAAAATTTTCGACTGTTCGATTCATTTGAAACTCGCGCTCGTTTCGTTGTTCCTTATACGGCCATTACTATATATATGTTAACAATGAAAAGAACGAGTAAAATTGAGACTTTTGGTAAATTAAAATTCTTCGGTATGTATACATATCTGCAATGAAAGGAAAGAGTTAAAATGAGACATTTGGCAAATTGAAAATCTTGCGTAAAGAAGAGTGTTATAGAGATATTAATGCAGATGATGATACTTCAGTGGATGTAAAGGAATAAATGATCCTGAAATAACAGGAAATGATATTATCGCACCATCGACATCGTGGCTTAAATAGTGTGTTAGAAAATAATATTTTCAAATACTGAAAAGTAGAAGATAACGATAATTTGATATTTGTGTGTGATTTGAATGTGGTCGACTGTCATCATAGACATGGTATGACAATTGCGATGTTAGTCACTGTGTTGTATAATTCTCCAAATCGTGCTTCTAAACAGGGCCGATTTCACCATAAAAGACGATGTATTACGAAGTATCATGTGATGGTTCTAGAAAAATGTTGATTGCTCTAATATTGTTTCTATATCGATTAATGCAATAGACTTAATCTCCTATTGTTTTAGTCGCCATCCACAGGTCCATCCAAAGGTATAACTATCGATAACTTCTGTATTAATTATATAAAGGATACCATTAATTCAACTACTTAAAATTTTCAATTTTAGGTAACCTCGCATAAAGGTGCGAGTTTGCCTCCTGAACACTTTTATTGAACCTGATCGCAAAACATCAAACGCAGTACAGTGTTCTAGTTTGAGTTTTAGGAACAAACAGCCAGAAACGTGTCCAGAGGCAATAAAACATAACCGAGTAAAGTAGTAGACTTTAAAAGCGTAAAAAAAATTTCATGTAGCCTCATTCAAAAGGTGTACCTAACCTTCTTAACTTTATATGGAAAAACTGACCAGTATCCGAGTGAATATTCACTTATTACAGAATAAGTTTCGCTCTCAAATTTCCAGAACGATAGGAACGATTGTCTCAATGTTAAAAACGGCCATCGCTCTAATTGTCCAAGCCGGCCGTTTTTGGTATTAGCGCAGATGGGGCGACCCTCGTCTATGCCTTTTTTAATTAAAATGTTGCCAGCTCTCGAGAAGTTTCGCTTCAGCGGATTGTGCGCGAAATTACAATCCGCGCGCGCGCAACGGGAATTATTTGCGGAGCACTGTGTGTGTGGGTGTACCGGATGCGCCGAGTGGCCAACGTCGGGGGAAAGAGGAGTCGTGGCTGGAAAACTTTATAAACAGTGTGTTGCGGGAAGGTGGTATAATTTTTTTCACACTATTTCTTTACCAACGAGTTCAAGGAGGTGGAGATGAACTGCTTTTGTTTTCTAATCAAAGAAAAATATTCTTTGCCGCAGCAAAAAAGGCGCGAAATATTTGTAAACCCGATAAAGACCAACGTAACCTATTTAGACACATCAACCTTCTTGAAATTTCTTGATAATTACTGTATGCATACAGTTGACGCGCAAAAACACTGTGTATTATTATAACATTACACTGGCAATATAGTTCTAGAATTGAGTGTTTAATCAAAGCATACAGGCAATTAATCGTCCAACGGCAAAGCCATCATCGGAAGCTCTGGATGAGCACAATATATCACGTAAAAATATTAATTCCAATCAGAGTCAATTAATTTTGAACAAAAGTTCAGACAGGGCTATTCGATCAATTTAGCCACATATAATACACAAGAAACGTTAAAATTCAAAGTGTATGGGAAAATTCCATCAGATTTACCAGCTGGCAATTGGAATGGTATTTTTACTGTGTAACCGCAATCTGATATCGAAAAGTGTAAAAATATCACGAGTGTATGATGTCTTGGAAAATCTCAATAATCGATTCTAGCGCGAAAGAAAAGGAAAAAGTAACGAGCGACAACTGCTCCAGATGCATGAAACTGCAAAAAACAAGTTGGGCAAGAAACGAAATCGGAAAAGCCGGTGTCGTTCTGAAGGAGGAGAGGAAAGCATAGGAAAGAGCGAAACATGAGTGAGCAAAGGGAGAAACGAGAGACCAAACGAGAAATCAATAATCCAATCCACGCATCGAGAGAAACTGCTCATGCATAAGTCAGGCAAAACGAAGCTTGGGATAGTCAAAAAAAGAAAGAAAGAATGAAAGTGAAAAGAAGACGTCGAGTTTAAGTGAGAGAGAGAACACGAGGCTTTCTTACATTTCGCTGCCGAAAATTCGCAAATTACCGTCACGTCATACAGGAGTTCAAGTTCGAAAATTTTCCTGCGAATATACTCAATTTTATGAAAGATCATTTATTTTTCATGTCAAAATTTTTTTCAGCGGAAGCAAGACCTGCGTATTATACAAGTGAACCGCAATTTTGAAGCTTTCAACTGTCGTAGAACGTGAAGGACCAATGAAAAGACGTGAAGCTTGAATTTTGGAGCTTTTAATTGGATGCGGGTATGATTATTTCGCTTAGCGGAGCAATTAATTCTATTCAGTTTTTGCGTATTCGTCATTTTCTGTGAAAAAAAGTTTTTCGTAATTGCACAACAAAAAATCTTTTCGAAATTTTACAGAAAAATGTAGTAATCGTATGCCGTCTGGAAAGTATAATTATTTTTTGTTTTGGGAAAAAATGCGTATTTTTTTGGATGGAAAATAATAAATTTCTAACAAATATTGTATTAGAAAGATAGTCTATTTTGAAGCTTTTTAACGTTACCAAGGCATTTTTTCGAAGTACTCTTTTAATGGTACTCTTTTCCTGAAAAGAAACGGTCTCAGCAACATTCCTGCATTATGTATTCCACTACATGATGGATACTTCTCTTCAATGCTGGTATTTAAAAGTTCATCAAATCCCTATTTACCGTTGAAAAATCGATAATAAAAAGAAAATTCATTTTTTCTTCTTTCTTGGAAAACAAATTTGAAAACATTTGTCAGTATTCTATGATGATTTCTATGTCATTTTTGTTTTCAGAAAATTTTGAGTAATGCTCATAGTTTTTATTCATAACAAATAATTCATATTTCTTTCGAAAATTGTTTTTGATTTAAATATATATGTATGGGAAGTATAAAAATTGTTCGCAAAGCTATTTTCCAAATTTTTATAATGCTGTATAGTAATTTCTCTCATAGAATACCATGAAAAATAAGAAAATGCATATGAATTTTTTTAGATTTTTTCACGAATATAGATACAGTACCAAACTGTAGTTTAAAAATATTTAAAAAAAATGTTTTGGTTCGGTCAACCTGTCAGAGAATGACTCATATATACATCTATACTCATTAAATATTCTTATTTCAACAGGGGAAAAAGTACGTTATAGACTCTCCATTGAATCGGTAGATTAACCTTATATTCTATTGGTTTCGACGAGTCCGCTAATACTTTTCGCTAATACGTCTTCTAGTTGGATGATGCGATTTTAAACGTACGAATAATCTCGAATCCAAGAAGAAAGAACATTATGCATGCAAAATACGTGTACAGCTCGCCTCTTATCGAATCGTGTTTCAAAGCGACGAACGCGATTATGCTTACCTAGAGAAGAATAAAACGCCGATAAATATTCCACGGTTAAAAGCATCGGACGTTAAGGTTCGCACGCCAGGTACTTTGTAATTTTTATAGCGTTCCCTCGGAATAAAAATGATAAATAAATTTCTCCTAACACCAAGCTCGCTCTAGCCTCATCAATAACAAAAAGGGCTTTTCATCGCGTCTTAAATGCTCTCTTTGTTCGGAAATTGACACGTCGCGGCTCCCCTGCGCCTAGTACGATCCATTCCGTATTCGATGGAGGTAGCACGACATCCTTCTTCTTTGGCCATTGTGTCTCGTACCCAACAGCGTGAGCACAACTATAGATATGATAAAATAACGAAAGGAGATTCCGAAAACTATAAGTACTCGAGAAAATGTATTTTCCGAGGCATTTACGACCCAATTATACACTGATAGCCAGATTCATTTAACGCGAAGTGATGGTATTAGCAGTTAATGAACTTGACTTTCGTATGATCCAAATTCGTATGTTTCAAAGAAAAAAATTTGAATTCATAATTTCCTACGTAAAATTTCTTGTACTTTTTGAATCTGGCTGTGAATTTAGTAACTAACGGATACTTAGTTAAAAAAAAGTTTGTTTTGATTGAACGAATAAATGATGAGATAATAAAAATTGACGTCATCAGTTGTCTAAAGCTTGAAGACCTGAAGTAGTTATATTATTACAATTAGACCTTTTAATCTATTGCCAAACGATCTCAAACTGACTTAAAATTTTATCATTTGAGCTTTAAATTTTAAATATTCGTCAAGCTGTCCCTTCACTAAAGCTAAAATTGCATAGATTGATAACATCAACTTCTGATTTAATAAAACTAAAATTAGGACAACTGCTACATTCGATTGACCAACGATTTGCTGAATTCTGAACACATTTTCACCAGGAATGTAATATTATTACAAATCTAAATCTTTTTTCTTAACAGACATTCAAAAGTCAGAGAGGGAATAAGTTTGAAACTCTTTAGAAGCCAGTAAATTAGTCCTAATAAATAAATATACCTATAGCAATTCCCTAATGCAGGAAACACTTTCCTAAAGTAATTTTTGCTAGTCGAAAAAGTCGAAAACCCGATATTTTCTAGGATCCTAAGGACACGTGTAAAACTAAACAGCCTGACCTGAATCAATGTATACAATTAATAATCCTCATCCATGCCCATTATCGAGTATTGTAATTGAATTCCCACCCCAGCTAAAGATTCAGGTTTCTCCGAACAGCAATCGTCACATTTCCGACTGAACGGAAAGAATATTCTGCCCCTCCCATCACGTGTCCTCGCCCACGTGTCATGCTCCAGCGCACTGCGGCAGTAAGCAAAATAAACTAGTCAGTTTGCGTCCATCCCATAAATAACCCGAAAAAGAACTCGATTTCCTCGTACGTCTGTATATGTGGTCATACGTATTGTGTGCATGCCCATGAACCTCGTGACAATTGACACGAGTCGCATGGTCGTTATAACGATCATCCACTGAATTCCTACCCCCCCCCCCCCTCCTAGTCGCCGTTGCAAAGCAAAATGTCTATATCTTGGTGAACAGAGGGGAGATATCCAAGAGAGTGGAAGAAAAGAGAAAGAGAGATAATAGCACTTACCACTTGGTCCGAGGCAGTTGAGCGCGAGCCCAAGTAGTAGCAATAGCCTATAACCCTGTGATATGTCGTAGTGGTAGAAACGATCCTGGCGATGTTGCTGGTAGTGGTACTGGTAGTAGTTGCGTCGTACTGGCTGCGCCGCAGACAAGGCGGTCGGCGCCTCGAGAACCATTTTTCCCCATGCGGCGTCGTCGCCGTTCGCTTCCGCGCTTCTTCTGCTCTGCCAGCTCGATACTGCTGCTACCGGGATCTGCAATGAAACATTTCCGTTTTGTCTTTTTAGTCGTGGCTATAGGTTGTATTGGCTTTGCTTTAATTGTACAAGAGATCGGCTATCAGGACAATCGATTCGAGACAGACAAGACAATGAAGATTGCAGGGGATAGGCTGCCGAGTGATGTTGCGGCTATAGAAGGGCTATATACAGAGAAAGAGACTTTGAGAGGGAGTGGGTGAAGAACTGGCAGAGGTTGGAGGGTAACAACTGGCTTGTAACAGAGATGAAGTGGAATGATGGGGGTAATACGAGGAAATGGTGGAGCAAAGTATGGGCGGTGTCTCGAGTGTTGTTTTTCACACGTGTTGCGGTCGCATAAGGGATTTTTCCTCCAAGAGGAGCTTTGTAATAGTGAAATTTTAAGTTTCGTTGAAACTTTGCTAGAAATATATATTTTAAGGTCTTACCAGTTATTTATGTATTCCACTTTATCCCGGGGGCTATAACTCGAATTTTAATCTGCTGCAACTCGTTCATTTCTTTTTATTACCGGAATTCGGGGGAAAAAATTATCTTTTGGCTTTGCTAATACATTTTTATTTCATCGACAATTTATACAGGCTGGAGAAATTAAGGACATTACCGTATATTTTCGTGGCTTCTTAAATTTCATTCTTACGTACATTCACATCAGAATTTGGCCAAAAACAATAGACCAATTTCTGGGGACATATGTTCAGGGTATTTTTTTTAAAAGTACAAATTAAACGTATCAATAAAATTTCAACGGGATTTATTTTCGCGAATGGGAAGCAAAAATGTATTGAAGACGATTCTTCGTTAACAGTAGAACATGTACTCCAACACCGCTCGCTATGTTTGGAATTCGATAGCGTGTATTGAAATTCCTCCGATTGTTAAAAGAAATTCTAAGGGAACCTCATATTAATACAATACCGCAATTCCTTGTTATCGATACAAACAGCTCTCGCTTAAAAAAAATTTAATATCCGATCTACGCGGACTAGGTATTTATTTAAACATTTTTTCATGAAATATACCACATCGACAGTATTGGATGAACGAGGACTTTGTCTAAAAAACCGTAATGTTAAAGAACATTAACTTTTTATTTCCCGTTATTTTTAATATTGCACACGAATGTTTAGTTTCAAAAAATACAGTCGATATCATCATACATGTGAAATTTTAAGTTTTTTTTTTTTATTAACAGACATTTTAATATGTCCATGTATTTGTGGCGTGAATTTTTTCACACGCGTTCGACTAAAAAATATCATCTCTTCTGCTATACCGGATATAACAGATTTTCGTAACAAAAATAATTCGTTAAAATGAAAAAATATCAGACATTTTTTTCACCTATTATTTTCCTTGTTACAATCACTACGTCGTATCGTCCAGAAAATAAGTTTACTTTTAAAAATACAACAATACACTTTACTTTCCGAAAACGCTCGCCAACAACAAACAGCTTCACATCGTGTCCCTATCGTTGAAGCATCCACTCCTCGATCGCCGTTATCAAAGTTCGGGATTGTCGTGCATCTCTGACCCTTGGAAAAATCAATTAGCATTAGCTTACCCTCAAAGCTTCTATATCCACATCTACTCATATCTCACATCTTCCCTCAAAAATGGAAATATTCCAACAGTCGGAACCGACGATAAAATGTATCGGAGCATATCGCTGGGCCTTCACGAGAGAAATACTCGCACAACTAGGTCAAACAAAGAGAAAGAAGAAAGGAACAGTTTGAACGACAAAGAGAATAAGAGGATCAAACGCATTTCCCCACGACGACATGCGTTGGCCGCAACTCGTCTTCGGCCGTTTAGATTGTGCAACGCGTCTACCCCTACCCACCCTCCCCATTCCAACCCCTGCGACCTCTCTGTACCAGCACACTATCTCCTATAGCTTCCAAGCGTCAATATCGCGAGGGCGGCTGCTTCTCTCCTTTATGATGTTCAAGGCTTGCTCACTCGCGTGCGCGCGCGCAGAGGGTTGTATATACACATACTGGCTTTGCCGGCAACTCTTTGGCCGTCAGCGAAGCGATGCAAGTGCATCCGCAAGTTGCATCCTCGATCTTCAACATTTCTCTCTATCTCTCTTGCTTTCTTGAGTGCTGAAAAGATGTGCATGCATGTGAAGCTTCTTCTTCGCCGTCGTCGTCTTATTCTGTATGACAAGCATCGTTTTTGAACGAGGCGAAAGTTGAAAGTAGGCTAGAAGCTGAAGAGGATGGATGGATACAAGCAATGTTGCGTTGAGAGTTTTCGACTGTTACAATAGGTAAGGTAGATATAAGAGAAGTATAATATAGCAGCTGTTAGTTAACGCTGGGGTTTAACTTCAGAGTTGGCTAAGGAACCCAGACATTCGTTGTACATACTCAAAATACGAGCATTTTTTATAGATTTAATGATGTCTTGATCAAGTTGGTCTTTGCTTCAAATTTCGAGAATCATTTCTCAGTTTTAGTTATCAAAAGGCGTGAGGATTTTAGATTTATCTCAGAAATAGTATGATCCTGCTCTTATCAACATTATCAGTAACGCAAATGATTGGAAAGGATATAAATGTAAATTTATTATGTATATACAAAAAAGTACTATACGTTCTTCAATGCATGATATACGTGATCATAAAAGATTGATAAAGTAGTATAAGTAAACATACTCATCAACAAGAATATTAAATATTTACTATATTAAAAATTAAACAAGTTTCAAGGAATACGTCAGTGTGAATTACTATGGTACTTAACCGTCCAACTTCGTCATGCTTCGTATTTTACATGAGCAAATAAACTCTAACCTCTAAATTGCTCAATACGTTCTTTGTTATTTCTATTGCGAGCAGTGATTGTGTACAGTCTGCATACAATGAAACACAAGAAGACATTTAAACCTGTCTAGCAAACTATCGCAAAGTAATCCGCTAGGGGGCTTCTAATCAATCTAACCTGCAAGTGATAAATCTTTCCTCGATTGCTACAACAAAATTCAAAACCGATACAATAGATTTAACTTCCACGTGTTGTTAAGTTGAAGTATATGTAAACTACGTTATAAATGAATAATTGTTTGAAAATATAGGTAAATGAAAAATGATCACTCTATTTACTTAAAAAGTCAAAAAAGACATTGTTTTTTAAGTTTATAGCTAATAAAATTTGACCTATGATTGAATTAAATTTTTATGTGTGGTATCGTAAAATTCGAAAGTAACAAAATTTTACTGTACCACATACTAACATTAAATAAAAATCGAGTTTGTCTCTCCGTTAGAATACGGTATAGCAAATTTTTATAAAAATTCTAGTAAATTTTACTAATACACTTCTCTCCGCGCATAAGGTTATAAATAACAAATAAACACGTAGACAAGTAATGAAAGAAGAAAATCAGTCTGCCTCAGAGTATAATAAAGAGTAGATCAGTATATTAAACAATATACAAATATATTGATTAACAAAAAATTACAGCAGAGAACATCGTAATTACTGGGATGTCGAATAAGTTCAATTAATACGCTTACGGTACGCTTAGCCGATTACTCATAAGGAGCTTATTATTTACAAAAGTCACAACATCATTTCGGAACACAAATGTTACAACCAACAGGAATTTTGAATTGGACTACACATCCAGTCAAAATAACTGTTAAATCTAGAATTCAACTGTGGATTCCAATATCGAACTTAGATTATTTGTTGTGCCAAACTAATGACAGGCATTAATTAACATCTACACCCCAAATTGAATATTGAACATCAATTTTAACAATATTTCTAATTGTTTTGATTATATACGTGTTTCTGGTGAAACCATCAGTTTTTTTATGAAAAATGTTCTGGACCGTATGGAAGTGTTCGGTTGTTTGCGAGAACGTTTAATTTATAGGGGAGGAAGTGTATACTTAGTTTTGTTGGAGAACTAGTCCAAGTGTTGCTGAAATACAGTGTCTGCCAAAGAACAGACATCGCAAAACGAAAATCTTTCTTGTAGTTTGTGATTTATACGAAATTACTGATGATTTAAGGGACCATTGCAGATTATCCGGTATGTTTTCACGTTTGGAGGATATAATTATAATATAAATAAACGCGACGAAATATGAAGTTTACACTACGCCGTGAAGTTCCAGAAAAATAAAGTTATAGAGCAGTTTTAACACAGTCCTGAGATTGGTAAAGATATAAAAAAATTTTTTCGATATTAAACCAGACGAGATTCTACGTGGAATTAGGAACTTTTAAAATCATAAAAAACAACGTTCTGAAAAAAATGTTATTCAAAATAAAATTGCTCGTTTGAAACTTGTTCTACTCGATATTCGAACGAAATTTAAAATGTACCGTTATTTTTTCTTAAAGCACAATTGCTGTTTTAAGAAAAATACGTTGAAGGTAATAATAATATGTTTTAAAAATCATTTTAAAAGTCATTTTAAAAATATTTACAATACAAGAAGAACAATAGAATATAAGAAGAGAGCATTATTCTCTATTTGTTATTGTTTCGAACATTGGCAAATTGGGTTGTAACGTTACTAATAATATTGTTACAAAACTACTTTCACAAACTTGAATTATTATTCAGATAGAGGTTTACATTAATCGATAGATACACACCGTATAGTCGTAGCGAGGGTAGCGCATACTAATTTCCACGACGATAACAACGTTACATCGAAGGAGCAAAGTAACAATTTTGAACTCGCGATTATACCTGATCATATTGCACAGAAGAAGAGCAGGTTATCAATTTTATAGCGATTGGCTATGAATTTTCATCCAAGTTAAACTAATAATTATTACTTAATCCATTATAGACATAGCATTTTGTTAAAATCGTTTGTAAACTTATTTACCGCTACGTATGTCATTTAATCGTTGCATTCATTTGAATGCAAATTCTAATTTTAATTACGTTAAATATTTGTTTGATTGCACTAATTTGTCTCTAGCAGAAAAAATAAAGTAATTAAAATAGTCTGGTCAACGGTTATCCATTCGAATATGATTTACCAATTCGGTTAGATAATGGTTGGTTAAAATCGAATAATATATAAATTTAAATTCATGTACTTTATAGCGGTAAAATTATCGTCATTGCTTTAAAATAATGATAAGAGGTATCGACAATAACTGTTCAATGATATACAGTATTATAAATAGTAAAATAATAAGTATCACTTTGAATCGGAAAGTGTGGTTAAAACGGTGAATATACCTATACATATATAAGTAATAATGTATTTAGCAGAAGTAAAACAAAATAGAATCGGCTATCCAGGACTACGAGTTTTTAGCCTTTTTAAATAAATAATTCTAATTCTAATTCTAAATATACATATATATGACTTGACTCGTTTTGACATATATGCATGACATGTATACATGCGTTTACAATTGACAGCCTAACCTCGATAATTTACTAAATAAATTAACTATTAAAATTCACTTTTTGCGAAAAAAAAGTTTTCCTTCTATCAGTTACAATTAATTTCATAAATTAGTTACACTATGACGAAATATATTAATTTCTAAAGGCTCGAAATTAAGCAACCGAACGCCCTTTAATATGACGAAATTAACGGTTAGTTAAAGCATTGATTACGTTCGTGCTATTGGCTAACCGATACTTAGCAGTTACCTTAAATTTCTACTAAGGGTTATTCATGTGAAATTTGTTGACTCTCAAAAAAATTAATAAACGGTTTAAAGCAATACTCTTTGTATACATTTTATTACACATTTTTATTACTTACACATTGCAGTAATTACACATTGTAATTAAATAAATGGACTTTTTAATATACAAAAAATTCATGTATCGTTTTCACACAAGTTTTATTTTGAGTACATCAATTAATATTTCACTGAAAATCATTTTTTCTTTCAAACGAAAAAAAAAAACAGTTTTTTAATAAACAAGTATTCGTAAATGCAGCAAAAGCTTACCAGTATATACACATTGTTAAATATAAATGTAAAAAAAATACTATTTTTATTAATTTTATTATATTTACAACAAATTATTTAAAATTTCCAACAAATTTTAATTTCCATTTAGCGATAAAGGTTTGCTTCAAATAAATCGCTTCATTGTTCAATTATTTTAATAAACAAATATTCGTTGAAACAATTAACAATCGGTTTAAAACAATATTGTTTATATACGTACATATTTACTAAATAATTAGATTTACATACCCCACTACATCATTTTTTTTATATTGAAATAATAATTTAACGTTATCAAATAAATATTTTCTAATTTTGAAAATGCAATTTATTAATCAACGCATTAGCTGAAACACAGAAATTTGGCAGTGAAACGTTACTCACTGAATTCAAATTCAAATTAGTTTAGAAATATTAAATTATCTTGAATGAATATTCAAAATTCTAAGTATTTAAATGTAATGTATGAGTACAATGTGTTAATAGAAAAATTGAGCGAAACTCATCAAACTTGAATTTTTTAAGTGTACAATTTATTCTTCACGCATACGATATCAGTGATAAATTATCGAACAATGATTATCAAGAACGATATCAATTTCAGCTCTCGGCAAATAGAAACTCGCAGGTGAACATGAGAATCGAATCGCATCGGCGTAAGCTGTTTTCTACGTGAGTTCGCCAAACCGCTTGTCATCCTACTTTGTTAGAGCGCGGATCAATTATGCGCTGACTCGAAAAGCCATTTTTTTCATATTTCCCAGTTCTCAATCGACAAATGATTCTGCATTTTTATTGAAATTCAAAACTACACAATTTTCGAACAGAATTTCTTTCTATTTATTTTTTCTGAAAAATTGAAGGACGTGTAACGGATAAAAGCCCTACATCCAAGCTCCGTGTGTTCTTTGACACCTGTACAACGAAAAAAAAAATAAAATAAAATTCGTAAAACGTCAAACGAAGAGTTGTAGTATATTTCTGCATCTTGCATACAAGCGTTTGGAGATGTATCGTTTTTTTTCTCTTTCTTATTCCTTTTGGTTACCGCATACCAGTCGTGCGCAACGATCCGCGGGAAAGCGAAGGAAAATTTTTGCTTTTCCTCTTCGCAAAAGGAACAGTGCAAGTTACATTGATTATACGAATGTCTGCTAGGGGTGATGAGGAATCGAAGAGATGGAATCGTGAATTCGAAATCCGTTTCTGTTCGAACGATCGAAATCATGCCAGAGGAGTTTGCAAGGAAATTTCGGTATTCAGCGAACTAGGCGTATTGCCAATGAGTGAGTGAGCGATAGCTTCGTGGCTGACTAAACGTGTATTGCACTACTTTTTCGTTGGGGAGTTTCGAACGATCTAAACTTGATTGCCAGATACGTTTTACGCTTTATGTTTGTTCGTTCGCAGAATTTTCCTTCGTTACTTCGTTTATACGTACTTTGTACTGTTTATCAATTTTTTGCAATATATGTTTTACAACTTATCAGTGTACATTTATTTATTCGTTTGCTGTATTTACGAATATTTGTTCATTAAAAAATTGCTTTGAAAGAAGACATTTATTTGAAACAAACATGATTTTTCGGCGAAATGTTTATCACTGTATTGAAATAATATCTATAAATATATAGTTTTTTATTAATTTATATTTATCAATGGCGTATGTCCACAAATAAGCTTTTACTGTATTTACGAATACATGTTTATTAAGAAATTATTTTTTTTTGTTCGAAGAAGTTGATATTTATTTGAAATAAACGTGATTTTCAGTGAAACATTGATTACTGTATTGAAATTAAAATTTGTTGGAAAATGTTAAATGTTTTTTTTTTAATTTTTAAAGTGCATTTTTTTAAATGCAATGTGTAATTTTTAGTAAAAGTATAGAATAAAATTTATTCGACAGTTTCACTTCAATCTATTTATTAATTCATTTTGATGTATATTTAACAACGAATAAAAGTTTACGAATGAAGTATGTAAACTGAAAAAGTTAATTTTATTTGCGTATATTTGTTTATAAAATATTGCTTGTTGGAAAGATATTTTGACTTTAAAAAATATTTATTTGAAAGTAACATTATTTTTAGTAAAACGAAACTGTATACAGATAAAAATTTATTTGATAACGTTAAGTGATTCTTTGAATGTATCAGCAAGTGCATTTATTTAAATACAAATAATTTATAATATAATATAATAAAAAAAGTAATTAATTATTTACTTAAAAGAACTAGTTTAAAATTCCTACAATTTTTTGTATACACAAAACTATAGTTTTTCTTACTTTAATCAGAATATTTACAAAATTTAGGCCGATAACATGCATAATTTTTTTGCTAATCATTATCTTCAGTGTAAATGCTACAATTTATCATTTTTGTGTTTCTAAACATATTTTTATAATGAAGGTTTAAATTTATTAATTTGTCTCATAATAATCAACACAACAACATTTTTGTGTACAAATTTAATGTACTATAGTATATATAATAATAATTTTGCGATATACCTATATACATGGCCCCTTAAAAAAATGTTTAAAATTTTAAATTAATATTGAAATAAAATTTGAATAACTATAACGATTAGATTTGCGCACATATTTTCCTTGGTTTAATAAATAATTTTTTACTATAAAAAAATTTTTGTTCAGTGTAGAGATCATGTGTTTGCAGAACAGAATAGTAATAAACATGTTATTTTCTTTAAAATGCTGCCAATTCCAGAGAATCCATACGCTATTTTTAAAGATTTTTCGTTCTCGCGACAGATTTTACATATTGTCGCACAGCGACGGCAGTTTGTTCTATTTTACATCACTGACATCGAAAGATATTCGAAAAATTCGAGTCACTTGAAATATCCAGGAATCCGCGCCGTTACATTTCCTGACCGGATCCTATCCTACTGTAGACAAACTACCTATACATTATATAAGCTTCTATTCAAAATCCTCATATAGTTTCAATGTATTTTCTCTGAACAGAACATTTTTCGAAAGAATCTACGAATCGTCGATGTGTCAGTTAGAAAAATGCATGTTAGCGCGAATGTGTCTTTTACAAAGACACCTGCGTAGAAGGAAACAAAATTAATAAATACGAATTTGGACTGAACGATGAAATTTCCAAATTATTAAGTGGAATGTTTGGAGTGGGATTTCAGTCTGAGCTTAGAGTACAGTATAAATGGAATCTATAAATATGACAAAAAAGTACCAAACAGTTCGGATTCAACTAGAAGAAGAATGAAATGTCAGTCCAGACTGAAGTATTAGACTTTTCCACGAGTAAAAATTCACTCTTATAGAGTAAATTTCACTCTAAAAATATAAGAGTGAACATCATCTGATAGTTCGTGTCTATGAATATATACGACGAAGAAAATGCTTTCATTAATCTGGCTAATTCCCTCGGCTTTGTGTTTCAATGATTCTTCCGTTCTCGGGTATTAAATCGTGTCGCATTAACTATCTTCCGCAATTCGAATCGATGAAAAATCTAGGTGGCGAGAGAATCGTGTATTTCCCAAGACTGAAAGTAGGTCAAGCATGCAATTTATAATTGCCAGCGAGTGAATATTTCTGCTGATGGCAAACGATTTTTTATCAGTCCAAGTGTGAAATTTTGCGGTCTGCATGAATTATGCGCTTGCTTTCGTTCAATTGAGATTTTTAACGAGCAAGCAATGTCGTAATGTAATAAAATGCCGATTAAGAGATTTTCACCGGAAAATGATAAAAAACACAATGAGAGTAATATAGCTGGTAATTTCCGCGAGACGGCTGTCGTTTAGAGGCAAGTCTCGTCCGCGAGTATACGTATCACCTGGACGGAAGCCTAATGGGGAAAGCCATTCGTCTCTCCGGAGTCGCGGGAAATCCTGCGCCGACTTCGCGTGCTACGCTCTCCTTAAGATCTGAGATAGCTGGAGGATGTGCTGACCCTTTCGAGGAAGCTCACGTCCATAGTCAGCGGCTTGTTTCAGTGCTTTGCTATAATTAGTTTTCTTTTAAGCCTCGTATAATTTTCCCAACATGCGTATCGACTTTCTGATCAGCTAAGATGCGCACTCTTAAATGATTAGAGTAAAAATTACTCCACAAGAGTGATTTTTTACTTTTGGGAACAGTCAAATACTTTCATTTCATTCAACTGTGTGGTTCTTTAGACTTTTTTTAATTGGCTGATTTTTGGATTCTTAATCAAGCAATATGGTTATTGAATTTTATTTTAAATAGTCTGGTTCTTTAAGCAAATTTTTAATTGTCTGCTTCTTTTAGCTAATTGTGAACTGCCTGGTTCTTCAAACGTCTGGTTTCAGATGCTGTGGTTCAACTAGATTTTTTTTAATTGGAAGGTTGATGTAGACTTCATTTGAATTGACTGCTTTTACAGCACCTAATTTTAAATGACTCCTTTTTCGAGCTATTTCGAAATGACTGGTAGTGCCTGTCAGGTATCGATATTTTTAAAGGGAATATTTACTCTTACGAGTAATTTTGTACTTCATCACTAAACAACTAAATAATTGCCTACATTATAAGACTGAAAAGACGCTTAAAATGTTTTTTTATTGCATTGTATTTAAAATTAAACCTGCTAATCTGATATGACGTAGATTTTTGTTTTTTTTTTCTCGTTTAATTGTGTTCTAAATTCTTTAGATTTCAATTCTCCGATAACCTCAGGCTGGTCTATTAAACAATGAAATTCATTTAAAATTTATACTAATTTGAATTATAAAATAATGTCTCAATATAAGAACTATTTAGTTATTCAATACCCTTGCGATATTATAGAACATTAGTAAAACTGTCGATGATCCCATTGCGGTAATATCGTAGGATCCGATAGATAATAGTCTTCAAGTATTATTTCAGGAGTCTAGTCTGGATTAATTACAGTTGAAGGGAAAATTATTTTTCTTTCCTTTATTACTGATCTATTTGATATTATATATTTTTTCATATGTATAAATGCCATTTCTACTGTAAGTGTATTACAATCCCACTCCAAACATTGCGCTCAAAATTTGGAAAATTTCATCTTTCATTCGAACTTACGGTGAATCATACACTGTAAGTATCTAAGAACGTTTATGATCCAAGAAATGGAAAAAAAGCATTTTGTTAAAAGAGAATAGCGCTTATGATCCACAAGAGCAAGCAATTACTTGAAGAGGTAAAAAAAATCTCGGTCTTCGTTCTGAGACACATAGCATCAGCCACACTGTCTCTCTCTCTCTCTCTCTCTCTCTCTCTCTCTCTCTCTCTCTCGCTCACTATATATGAATTTTACATGACTCCGTGCGTGTATACACATTCTACGCAGCAGATGCCCACTATAGAGAGCTTATATCCACGCCCTCTCTCCCTTTTTATGATGCGCTTTCCAAGAGGCACTCCGAGGATTTTACGAGCCTCTGAGGTATTGCAAAAATCCGAGGCTACTGTACTTGGTTTTCTATCTTTTTTTCAACACACTCGCGAGTAAGCAAGTACTGAAGGAGAAGAAAGACATATATTCGATGCTCTTTCAAAGTGGGAAATTTAGGTCGCCACACTCTTCTCTCAAAACACACGGATGGAATTTTTTTTCTCTCTTTCACTTCGACGCCAACTGGGGCGTCGTCTTGTCTTTATTTCCAACATTGAATATATGGATTGGATTTTATAAATTAGCGTAAACGAACGGTCGTATATTTACCGGAACGGATCGACGCGGTATTTTCGTAACGAGGCGAATTTATCAGAGGTTGATTGAGAACACTCGAGAAAAAACAAAGGAAGAACGACTTGTGGAAAAATCAGTTGAATTTTGTTGCTGCCACTGCTTCTGTCCGAGTAATTAGCGGTCTCTCGAAAAATCCTGAAGCTAGTACTCGCAAAGTGTGCGCATTGGAAAGTTTTTCGCCTAGAGCCAATTAAAGTCGAGCCGTCTAGCTTGGGTCTGAAGAGAATGAGCGAAAAAGGGGTTATATGAAAATCAGTACAGCGTACTTGTTTACGCGTCCTTTAATTTTTTGTTATGGCGAGGTTGTGAAAAAGAACTTGACGTCGTTTGCGCGGTTTCATTGTCGAGATTGTTTAAAATGTTTTTCAAGTTTCTTTGTGGACACTCTAACCCATTGACAGAATTCACGCGCTTTTATGATTCATTTAAACTACTTACATTGTGAATTGTAAAAGTCTGCTTTGGTTTGGGAAAAAAGGGGATCTTTTGAAAGATGAGAGTGTATAATTGGGGATTGTTATATAGTGGTTTTGGCTTTTGGAGATTGTAATTTTTCGAATTAAAATTAATTAATGTATGCAATAAATAGTTGTTAGAATTTGAAAATAATATGTAACTGATTGGTAAATAATTTGTTTATACTAGAATTTTTTATTAATTCTGCAGATAATTTGAAAGGAAAAATTTACTTGAATTGATAAAAAGTATTTTTACTTCGATTGATTGATAATTCTTCTGGTATTTTCGTTGTATTCAATTAATTAATAATGAATTTTAATTTCTTAAAAATAATAATGAATTAAAAAATATTTATTTGACGGTAAAATTATTTTCAGCCAAACGTTACTTACTGTTTAGAAATAAAAGTTTGATTAATAAACGTATAAAATTATTTTTTGAAAATCAAATAGTGCATTTGCGTAAATCTAATGTGTAACTACATATCAGAATTAGGCCATCGATTAATCAATGTATGGCGAAAAATTTACCAGCGTATAATATAATAATTTATTTTATATTTAAATAAAAGCAACGATTACCTACGATTGTCCAAATAAAAAAATTCTTATTTTATTCTAACAATTAGTTTCTTCAGTGTACAATTTATAGTTTTGACCAAAAACTATGTTCGAGAGTAAAAAAATGCTGTCATTTAATGTACCCACCAATTTAATTTAAAACTTCACGTACCGAGAAATTAAAAGGTTCTCTCAGTGGATTCCGCCGAAAAATTGCCAGTGCAAGCGATCCCACAGGCTGCGACCGCATTTTATTTCATTTATGACAATAGCCGTGGCTAAGCGTGGTTGAGGTCCGATCCACCGCAGACGCGCTACAAACCACGAGCAGCAACCAGCAGTGGCGGCACCCCGCCGGGACAGATTGACAGGTTTCAGCCTCGCGGGGGATACCGGCAGCTACAGTAGCAACGATCTCTGACCCTCTGGACATATCTCGTGGATTATTCGCGTGGAGGAGATATGCAGTGGGGGGGGGGGGGCTCCTTCAAGTCTGGGCTATTCGAGACTATATAGGAATACATGTTTTCGTCAAGAGAATCGTATTAGTCCGGATTATGGGTTAGATTGTTTATTTTATTTTTATACAAATACATACACGAACATTGGAGTGACGTACTATTTAAATTGTATTATAAGCTTTGGAGTCGATCTCTCTGGAATATCGCTGTATAATTTTTCACGTATAAGTTTTAACCCTTAAATTTCACTATGTTTTTTAAATTTTAAAGTGAATCCATTCACTCCAAGTTTGAGTTAATAATGACAATTTGTAAGATTAACTGTGATAGAGAGATTTTTAAAGTCGTGCTGACATTTAAGAGTGAAATGCAAATAGCATTTAAATATACGTTTTTGTTTAAAATACACGTTATTCGAGTGAATATTTATTTTTCACTTAGAATCTGGAGTCGCTTTTTACTCTATTTCAGGTTTTTTACAAAAATACAAGTTGGTTGACCAGTAAAAAATAAAAAAAAAAAAATAACATACGAATTATTTTTTTTTTAAATAATTTTTTATTGCCTTAATCTTTTTTAAAATAACTCTAATGATTTGAATCATAAACAATGATTACGAAAGTTCATAGTTTTCTAATAATTAATGATATAAATATGCAGTTTTTATGACAATTTGAAAAATTTTGTTTATTAAACATAGCTGATTTTTCTCTCGAAAACTATACGCTTTGGTATCGTCGTAAAAATACTTGCAGACTCTCGAATCCTCCGATATTATCACGATATGAGAATCGACAGTCGTACAAAAATTCTATATAATCGCGTAAAGTTATGCACGACTAATTAGTCATTATATTGATATATTATCTTTTAAATGTGATTTTTATGAGAATGAATTAATTTTCATTGATTTACAGATATGCCTGAGGTTATCGGGGAGTTCAAATCTAGAGAATCTAGAACACAGTAAAAGGAAAAAATGTCAGATTAATCAGTTTAATTTTAAAAACAGCATTTCAATCATTTTTATTGTCTATAAAAATTCCTCTCAAAATGCGATCTACATTATTTATTTAAATTATTCTATAAGAGTGAATTTTCAGTCTAAAAATTAAAAAATGATTAATTAATTAAAAATGTAAAACTGTATTCCAATTAAATCCGATAACTATCACTCGTAAATTCGTAGATTCTAAATGTATTCGTATAAAGTAATTTTGGGAGTGAAAATTTAAGAGTGACAATTCTTGGATCTCATTTGCAATAGTGATATATTTTTAATTAACAGAATCAAGAGACGGTGCATTCAGTATGTTTAGCTTTGAAATTATACGAGGTTGAATTATACGCTTTGTTAATTAATGAGTAAGCCAACTCATAATGATAACGATTGCGCAATACAGATAAATATTTCATATGAGAATATACACCGTTGCGTATTCTATAACAAGACTACGGTGCAAACGAATAGGAGCGAAAGAGAAAAAGAGGGCATTGTTTGGAAAATGAAAATTTTCCAAGCGAAAAATTGAGTATACGGGACGTTTAATTTCCGCGCGCGGTGCGTTACAATTACGCAGTAGTACGTGTATTCAAAACTTTGTATTTCGCGCTATTCGCGAAATTTTCTTTTGTTACTTTTTATTTCCCTGCCTGCTGTTTTCAGACCTCGAATATACTCATTAAACGTAAATAAAATCTCTCTTTATGCATTATTCAAGCAATTTCAAATGTTCCGGAGCAGCAAAGTCATTAAGGTGTATATATCGTTTAAACGGCAAACTGAATGTCTTATTCTTACATAACGGAAGGAGTTTCCAACCGATATCCATCTCTTCGTTATATATTCCTGGTCGATTTCTGGTAGCTGTCAGGTACGGACAGTATCTTAATTGAGGCCGTGCTAGGATGCCCGGAACAAGACGAGATGGAATCTGCCTTGCGTTGTGTCTTGTCTAGACTACGAGGAAGGCTTAAGTATAGTTTAGAGCCTCGAAGCGTAGCCATATAGTCGAGATTATGGACTCGAGTTCCGAGCTTTGACTGATTATGATATTGTACATTCACAGCGTTTGCGATACATACCGAGTCCCTATAGCAATGGAAGTTCTGATTCGATCTTAGATTATGTAAATCTATAAAGTGTTTTATGCATTAGCTGGGTTATCAAAGGGTTCGTCTTTAATAACTTGAGTATAGATTGCAATAATTAACATTGTGCACCAAAATACATTAGACCGGAAGCTCGACTTACAGCGTATTACGGTCATGTCGTGCTTAATATTCGAGTGTACCTTACAGTATCAACGTGTGGAATATAAATATACGGGATTTGCGTTATTATACTAATTATGATGATATAAATTAGAAAACGAAGGAATTTCGTGTTATTGTTACGATTTATTTATTTGGTTCAATGTCAACCTGGACTAACTTAAAAGTGTCTTGTTGTTGTGTTGAGTGCCGTTCTTTTTATGTTTTCTGCATTATCAGAAGCAAATTTTTGTTTCATGAGTAATGTTAATCTATGATAACAGTGCGTGACTTACTTGACTGACAGTGGTTTGTGACAGTTTTAGTCAGAAAGCGCTGTTCAATTGCAAACAAAAAGCAACACAAGAAAACATACGAGAGACTTTGTTGCGGCGCTATGTTATTGGTATTCATATTCAATAGCCCGCCGAAACAACTTGTTTTTCTGTCTTTGAAGTTAGTACTGTGCCGCCTTGATTATGGTCCAGTCAATATATGTACATCAAGAAAAGAATCAGAATATTTCAAGATTGTATTAAAATCTCTTGACCGTGTTTTGAAAATATTTAGTTTTTGGTCTTGAATGACCAGACAAGACGATATCAAACATATTGGATCAATACAACATATCACGATATATGAGAACCTGTGTATGTACAATATGTTGATGCATATTAAAATTATATTGTCCACATACAGGTTCTCTATAATTATCACATGTTGAACCACCCATATTTTCAAAATATTATTATTAATTTTAGTTTAGTATTGTCTTGGACACTTTCGAAGCAGCATGTGCTGTACAGACATCTCATCATCGTCTATACTTCCTTTTCAGTCACATGTTAGAACTATATCGTCTTGTTTATATTAACAAGTGTACATCAAGACAAGTCCAAGCATATTGGGAGATTATATTTCAAAATCTCGGTTTTGCCTTAAACATGTTTAGTTTAATATGATATTGGTACTGGTGTTGAATGACCAGATAAGAAGATATAAAAATAATCTTGGATTGTAGTAAAGCCCTAGGCTTTATTATTCCAAACCTATCCTTTCATCATAAAGTGTCAGCTTCTGGACTCGCGCGATCCTTAGCTCACTCTATTTCTCTCACTCACTCGAAGTGTGTCACATGCTTTCTATCTCTTTTCGCGAGCTACTCTCCAGATAGTCATTTGTCACCACATCACCGTAGTCGGTAGAGAAGATCGTCGTTTTATAGAATGATCTCCCGCGAATCAAACTGCAAAAACACACTTCTGCTTTTCCACGCACTCGTTTACTCTCTTTCACAATCTATCGGTGACTGACTAGAAAACAACTAGAAAAACAACTCGTTTCTCATTGCAGATCTACCACTCACTTCACGGTCATTGTCCATCGCACTGACAGAACTAGACGTGTGTCGCGTCAATTCGTAAATCAACGTGACTACAACATGGGTACAATGTCCATTGAAATTTTCGTCCTCGACTGCGTTACTGTAAAATACAGAAAAAAATTGTAAGTGTTTCCACGTAACGAGTTTCGAAGTTTTCTAGCATCTAAACACAATAAAGACACTATATGTGTAGCTGCTTTGCAAACACTACCTGAACCACTTTTCTTTTCAACTTCACCCAGAAAGCTCTCAAAAATTTCCTCTACTCCCGTCAATTCCGATCCAGCAGCAATAGCATGAACCTGATAGTTACGACGACATCCTCGAGAAAAAGCAGTTCCTAATCCACACTCTACACTCTACAGCAACCGTATATATAAAAACATAAAAAGTACATATACCGACAATCGTATTTCGCCACTACCCCAGATTTTGCGTACAGAAATAAGCTTTGCTCTGGTATATTAAAGAAAAAGCATAAACAAAGCGTAAAAGTTATAATGTAGAATATTGAATTAAAAGTTTTTTTGTGCTGTTCTAAATTAATATTTTTTTGTACATAAGACATCATATGGAACTTTCTTTTCAGTACTTGAAAGGTTGTTTTCAAAACTATACGATAAGAATGTTTTATTTTATCTGTTGACATGAGCATTACCTATAATTGTGGTTATAATAAGAAAAGTTTGTACTTGTCGACGAATTAGTTATAAATACAACTTTTAAATGGACCTTCTGAACCCTCAACGAATCTAAAATTGACTATTTGATATCACAATGAAGTTTGACCGTACTGCAATTCTCTTGTTATTTGTAAAGAATACAATGAAGACATTGTACCCATCAATACAGCTAACCTATTAATAACTAAATATTTAACGGAGTTAATTCATTAGTTTTTATAATATTATAATTTTTATAACTTTTGAAATGGATATAAATAATCTGGAGCTAAATAAATACAATTCCAAATCTGAAATAATCAGAACGAGTATGAGATCCATCATCGAAATTAAAGTTATATTGTACTTTACTGAAAAATCAATACATAATCCACACTCTATCCACATATATCATATATCCAGAGTAAGTACGGCATATGAGTTTGGAAAATATTTTACTTACCCTCAAATTGACGTTGTGAAAAATTGCAAGCGTTTACTAAAATAAGGATCCAGACCTGCAACAACAATTAGAACCCAAGGTCAAATATGATTGTTATTGAAATACCGATGACCGCAAAATTCGAATGAGAATAATCGGATAAAATTTACTTAAAACTTTTGAATAGTCTGATAAGTATCTGATGTGGGATTCTAGTCTGACCTAAATGATTATCTCAAAGTTTGAATGATAAATAACGTGCCAATTTCGGGTTACCTAAATACTGAAAATATCTATAAAATAATTACCAGAGTGTGCGATTAATATATGTAAAAATCGACTCCTGTCAGGAAGGTCCAGTCAATCCAAAGAAGGCTTGAATTCAATTTGAAACTTAACGTTTGGTACATAACAAATCTGTCTGTTTTTTAATTATATTTTGAATTGACTGGTTCTTTAACTTCATTTTTAACTGTCTGGATAGTCAGGACATTTTTTTAATTAGCTGGTCGTTCCGGACTTAATTTGAAGTAACTGCTTTCCCAAAACTTTATTTGAATTGCCTACTTTTTCACGTTTTAATTTGAAATGATTGCTTTTTAATCCTTTTTTGAATTTTCTAGTCTTCCCTTTAGACGTCGATATTATCCTATTTTTTTTCATTCAAATTTGGATGTAATTGGTATTTATCGTAACTTACAAGAACATACTGGCCTTGTTCCAGTACTGGCAGTGCTAGTAGTGTAACTACTTCATCACAAAAATAATGTATCTTAAACAATTATCAAAAGTACAACCTTTTTATGATAACATATGTTATATTTTATAGTTTTCATCCTGTTAACAAAACTGTAAAAGATCAAACTGTTCATAAAAATAAAAATTTCCATTACAATTTCGCTACCACACATTTTTTACATCGATATGTAGTCCGAATATTTCCTCAGAACCCTCATAATTTCGAAAAATTCTTTCAAAATCATTTTCTACAGCCAAAACATGTTCCAACCATTCCAGTCGCGTTGCACCACGAACACGCGTTATTCAAAAACGTAGAAAAAGCACATCGTCGTACTTCCCTACTACCCCAGATTTAGCTTGCCGAAATAAGTATTCCTCTGGTATATTAAAAACAAAAAAAAACCCCGAACAGTGTGCGCACAGACGAAGCGTATAAAGAAGTTTATCGCGCGCCAGGAGTGTTTTGGAGGGACGCTCCTTCGCATATGAAACGTCTTTGTCGTGTAGTCGCAGCAGACTGCCTTGTCGTCGCTTTTACGAGTTCATGACTCTCCAGTCGCTCGCACTATATGCCGCGTAATCGAGTTTCGTTCGATCGTTTATTCTTCCGGAAGTGTGCGGCTGCGTTAGCGATAAAAAGGACTCTCTCTCTCTCTCTTTCTCTCTCTCCCTCTCTGCCTTCTTTTCGCTTTTCGATTTTGTTTTTGTAGGAACTTTTCGAGAGACAGAAAGTGAACCCGAGGATTGTGTAGCGATAGGTCGCGAGCGTGCCTTGAATACGTGATACGACGATCGATTTCGAACGTTATATAGCTTGAAATTTTTTTCATTTAACTTTTTTTTTTACGATGAAAGTATAAAATTATATTAGTAGATATGTGTTTTTGAAATTACGGTACGCTGCCGGCGGTGGCGCCGTGAAATTATCAATTTTTATTCTATTGCTTGGAAATTTGCGAGCTACGTGCACGCTAATAAGCTGCCCTTTGCGTATTGATTTTACACCGGATCTGCGAACGTACTCCGAGGAGTTAGAGCTTATACGATTGGATTAAACTAAAGGGTGATATACCGTGCGAAGTGTATTCATGTACGTGTGTATATATGTATATGCATGGATATTGTATATAATATGTGAATGGAGAATTTTTAATATCATTAATCGTATAATCGAATGTTCTCTACTAAAGTCATGTTTAATTACATAGATTTTACATGATATATTACTTCGAATTTATATAAATCTTGATGAAGATAAGTTTGCAAAAATCAATACTATAATTCATTGTATTACTGAACGATTATTTCATTTTATTTGTGCTTTCTGTTTAAATTATTAAATTTTGAAAAAAAACAAGAAAACTATTTTTATTTTCATTCCGAGATTCATGAAAAATATTGATTGTAATCAATTATTAAATACGATCGATAGTGTGAAATGGCGTATAAATAACATTAGTTTAGCTTTTTGGAAATTAATTGATTGAAGCATTCAAATTTTTGCTAAACTTATACTGCACAATTTTGATATGTGAAATTTCAATATGCCGCATATCAACATTTTATTTGGCTATGTAGATTAAATTCTATAAGCTATAAATTTTTTAAAAAGTTATTAATTCATATTATTATATGAATAACGAATTAGTACTATAAATTAAATAAATATTTAAACTAATTTGCATTCGAATAAAAATATATGCAAATCAGAAAAAAAATTGTAAGTGTACATAATTTACACAACTATACCAAATAATTTAATATAGAAACGATCAATAACTATTTAATAAATACTGCGAACCTGATAAAAAATTTTAAAAAATCGCAAATCTCAAGCTAAGTATAACTAAAATGATTTCAGTAAAAAAATGTCATTTTTAGCCACGAGCCATAAATCACTAAATGATCAATCAATAAATGCACTCATAAATTTCAATTGGTGGATACGAGGATCTTGTTTACTTTACACCTCTATTCTATTAGGAATTCCCAGTACAAGAACAACGGGCCAGTACTGGTCCTTTACCAGTAACTAGTATACTGTTGGCTGGATCTGGTTCAATCATGGATGGATAAAAACGAGCCAGAGTTGTAATATTGAGATGGGCTAATAATTAAAATGGTGTACTGTATGAATACTGTCTCCAAAACTGGTTTAATACTGATAGAATACTGCTTCAATACAGACGTAATGCTGGCACAGCACTGGTACAATAATGGTAAAGTACTAGTACACTACTGATAAAGTATTGGTAGGAAAATACTGGCAAAGTACTGGTCTTTGAACATGGCCCGATCTTATGACTGTAGTACTGGTCAAATACTGGGACATTGGTCAATTCCTACACAATTATCTCTGAAAAATACACATTAGTTTTATCCTTTATTTTTATAATAAGGTAATCAACGAAGTATAAACCATGAGGTCTACAACCGTAACAAAAATAGCTTGTAACGGTAAATCACAACTAGAATAGCGCGACGTCAGTAATTAAAATTTTTGCCACCACGTGTCAGCCGTGCAAACAAGCGTCAGGCACGGAGCAGCTTATTTTACCCGTAAGCATGAAGTATCCTACGCGAGTAGATCCTCTTATCACGACGATGACGACTTTTGGCTGAAACTTGTTTCGCGCTTTACGCTTCAAGTTTTTACCGCCGCCTCGGAGGCTTTAATATGCGGAGCCTCTAAGTTATTTCGATATTCATTAGGCGGCGTACGAGGCATCCATATTAAAATCAAGCTTCGTGCATACTGCTTATAGAGGATCGAAAATCTCGAGTAAAATGAGAAAAAGAGAGAGTACGACAAAACAAGAAAAAGCTATCGATTTGCGCGTTTCTGCTGCGATAATGATATAATTTGTTTAATTACTCACGTTACTGAACTGTAAAATTGAGTAAAAAGAAATATAGATATTCGGATTAACTCGGGATGTTGAAAAAGAAGAATATTTATTTGTGAAAAAATTCCTTTTTGGAAGAAGAAAAAATTTCCTTAATTAAAAAATGCTATTTTGATTTTGCAGAAGGTATTTTTTAACTCAAACATTGTTTACTTGTATACATTCTGTAATATTTTTTATATACAGAAATGTATTTAATTAAAACTTAAAAGTACATCATTTTTATATATTTTTTGGTTGTCAAGATAATTAAACAAATATTTACTGTAATAAGATTCGAGTAAATATATTCCTGGAACTACTTAAACAATTTATTTTTTTAATCTATTTCCAGTGTACATAAAAGAATTATGATTATTAGCAAGTTTACAAACACTAATAAAATTTACTATATTTAAGAGAATGTATTTATTATAACAAAATGTTTTCGTGTTCAATAAAACATCAAGTAATTTTATGAAAATCAAAAAGTGTATTTGATTAAATGTAATAAGTAAATAATTATTTCAAACTAAAATTTTATTTTTAATTCGACGAATATTTGTCAGGAGCCAAAAAAATTCTATATGAATAACAAATGAGCACATCCAATATTTTCTTTTCGATATATTTTGTTGGTCTGAAAATTCCATTGCTAATTACACTTCTGTAGGCCACGAAAATTTGTAAACAATTACGAAATTATTTTTACAATTAAGTAATTTAAAAAGTTACATTTTACAGAGGTTATCGTAATAGGAGAAGTTGCTGCGGTGGAATAATTAATAGACAATTTAAAATCGTTAAGATTATATTATATGATAGTCGTGAAATGTATTATTATTATGTAGCCATGCAATATGCTCTAAACTAGGCATCAATTCCTTTGTATTATGAGCTGCGCGTGATGAGCTTGCAAAACAACCCGTGCGCATCATCATCCCCACACACCGCAACGGATCCTAATAACAAACTTGAAGATCAGGAAAATTATTTTAAAAATATATATATTAAAAATATCGGTCCCTAAACTACAATTTTAACACTAGATAGAATTATTAAAAAAAAAAGATATAATTTTTTTTTATAAAATTAGAGCCAATGTCAACACTACGTGTACAAATAAAACAAATGTATTTTGTCAATAGCAATACATTGTACGACACTACGGAAAAATTAATTATTCCAGACGGATCGTACTATCCACGAGGAAAACCTAAATTTTTAATGAATTTTAATGGAAATTGCATTTACGAAAATTTGTTCATCAGGTGCAGTAAAAACAGGTTCGATTTCGCAAACAAATGATGAAAAAAATGGCTCAATCAATACTGAAGCAGGTCTCCAATTATTTTTGACGATCACCAGCTCTATGTTCGCTTGGCAAAGTTGAATTTTCACATGTTCTCGAGCAAATAGAGTATTGAGAAATGTGGCAGGGAGTTAACGACCGCAGGCTTTGTTGACTAACTGCAGAATCAACGTTAGCGCGAACGAGTGGGGCGACACAAGTGAAGACTCGATCTTGAAGTTTAACGAACCGTTGCCATAGCCTCTTACGCCAGTTTTATTGTGCGTTAAAGTTTATTATTTGCTAAAACTTTAATGAATCTCGACCACAGTTTGGATATACTTCAATTGTTACGGCTTCGGAAAAGTTGAGACGAAGTAGTGGTTGAAGAAACATACATAGTGTAAAAACATATTTGGATCGTCAGCTCGCGAAACGAATTTCTTTGTAATTGCTAAAGTTTCAAGAACGTTTGTACTGAAAAAGAAAGTTTGGTGTGTATTTAATTTGTTGAAAAATTCAACTTTTTTGCAAGGAGGAAATATCGGCTAGGACTGAAGATTTTGGTTTTGAAAGATGTTGATTTGAAATTATAATTATTTTTGGTAATAGGTGCAAATTTGAATTACTTAAGAGGGCGTGTACAGTTATTCTATCCTTGAGCTTTAAATATAGATAAAATACATTTAAGACCTACCAGAAGATGATGTTATCGTCGTATGACCAGTCTATATGACGTTTATATCAGTCGTCTATATCTTGATGTATTTGACTTTTTTAATTTTGAAAATTCGATATCTATAAGATTCGAAGTTCAATTTATGTTATTTCTACACTGAAGAAAATAATTGCTAGAATAAAAAAATATATGTGATTGTAAAAAATGATTTTTGTCGCACAAGAAAATGTAACCGTTATTTTCGTTCAAATTTTGTTTTAGTATGAATTTAAATTACTGTAAGTATTTGTTTAAAAATATTAATTCGTTATTCACTCTTTTTAATTTTCCAAAATCTGTTTAGATACTCCAGTAAAATTTAACAAAGCTATATAATATGTTTTAAAAATATATCTTTTTGTTACATCCATTATATTGATAGATTGAATCATTTTTTGAAGCTCGAAAAGTGCATTTATTTAAATGTAATATGTAACAATGTAGCAATTAATTCTTTTAATGATTTAAAATGTTCTGTTTTTCTTAAGAATAAATATTTTCCGACGACTAACCAAACAATTCGTTTCTTGAAGTCGAATAAATTTTATTCTATTTTACCAACTTTCTCTTTCGTTGTAATGCATCCTTAGAAATATTCGAGTACGTTTTACTTTACCAATAAAAAAATTAATTCAAAAAACTATACGAACCGATGGCAGGGAACAGATCTTCGACTATATAATAATTTCCCAACGCATGTCTGGAAATTCCGTTGGTCCTATAACGCAGCCAGAATATGTCGGGTATATAGAATCTTAATATGATTTCGTATGCAGACAAAGTATGTGAACTTTGATTACTACGCAGCTATACCTTCAAGACATGTTCTCGAGAGCGTCGATCAAGGAAACTCACGATTGCTGTATACAACCTTATGAATTCTGCGTTCTATATCTTTAATATACAACTCGTGGAAGAAAATTAAATTCGCTGATAACAAATTCCTTATATATATATAGCTGTGATATTTTCCGAATTTAATTTCGCTGTTATTTATTGCTTGTAAAATTTGAGTTTTGAATAAACACAGTAATAAATGCAAAGCGTTCATTATGTAAATACAGTTGCATAACTTATACGATGTAAGAATTTTAAACGATTTACAGGAAGTTTGAAACGAAGTTCCATGAATACATTTACTACAGCGAATGAGTGGAAATTGTAAGTATTTGTCTGAGATTTCGAATGATCCGATTAATTTATATTCGTATATAGAATGAAATTTGATTTAATTATGTTCTGGACGTAATATTGGAGAACCGTTTTTGTGGAAAAGCTGCTTATATCAATGCCTAAAGGGAACAGTCGATTCAAATTAAGTTTTGAAAAAGCAGTCAATTCAAAAGAATACCTCGAGAACCAGACAGTTCAAAATAGAATTCGACCACCAGATAATTCAGATTAAAAGTCCAAGAGTATACGGTAGGTATACACAGTACCCTCGTGAATATTTCTTTATTTGCAGGTACTGAGTAGTTTCCAGTATCTAAAGGATTTTCTCATATATATATGATAAAATCACGATGTATACGTAATTGACAACCAATTATGTAGAAAAAACGAAGAACAATTTTCTCTAAAATATTATGGATTAATACTCGTCGAACTATAAATTGTACATTAGTCGATAAAAAATTTGAACTTTTTATCACATATACGGTTTTAAATTACGGTTTTAAGTAAAAGTAGTGGACTACACTTAACATTAGCTACAATAACGTATATGAAAATAACTTTCCTCGTCTTCGCGCATAAAGAGTGCGTCAGTAATGCATGATAATCGTTACAAAAATCCATATCGCTAATCTTCATTGGCAAGATTGCGTTTGAATATTCATCCTCGCATAGGCACACAATTATTTATTATCATCTATAATAATTGACAGTTACTATTCGAAAAAGATATAATGATAAGTAGCACATTAATCGCTCATTAACTCAACTGCTGGACGACTCCATGTATATCGAGCAAGTAAATGCATACATGCGTTACTGTTTATTTTGTACAATACATTCAGGAAATTCACCCTTCGGTTTCTAATAGAATTTAGCCTTTAGAACATCTTCCTGCAGTATGCGGACATTGCTTCCGTGTCAAATAATCAACTTCCTACAATAGGAATGGAAGATTCCTTTCAATAGAACAAAATTCTCCTGTTACAAGACCTGTAAATTCGTCTGATGTAGAAGGACCTGGCCACACCAAAAAATCAACTTCCTACAGTACGAATGGAGGGTTCCTTTCATTAGAAGAGAATCCTGTTACAAGATCTTTGATTCCTTCTGACGTAGAAGGACCTGAACACACCAAATAATCAAAATCCTGTATAGAATAAAGAATGGAGGATTTCTTTCATCAGAAGAGAATCCTTCTGTTGCAAGACCTGTGAATCCTAATGATATAGAATTCTTCCCGAACCAAATAATCAACTTCTTACATTTCTTGCTACAAGAGGATTCAGCCTCTTTTTACAGGAGCTGTTTCTTTAGAACAAGAACTGCTTCTCCTGTTGCTCCTATACCGTTCTACCTGTTGTATGACAATATTGATCCTGTTCTAAATCAACAGTTCACTTTTCCTCTAAACGATTTCAAACTTCTTAAAACCAAACATAAAATGAAAAGTCCACCTTTCAGAAGCAAAATTCGTCAATGCCCTATATTTAGTTGAAAAACCTTCCTCGCAGGCATCATTTCATTGATACAGTAGGGATTGTATACCAAAATCGTGAAAAATAAAAAATTCGCCAAAAATATGATGTATGAATTTGAAATCGATCACGAGCCAATAACGATAAAGGATAAAATGATAATCCGTGGATGGCGAAAATTCTAATCGAAAATTAAAAGCTGTTTGAACCGGAAGGAAAGATAGAATACATGCGTGCAATCCCTGCGGCGATAGCGAATATATGGCAAGTAATTCCAATCAACGGCCATTTCCGCAGCGACATCGGGGAGGTTCGCTCTCGCGAGATGAACAGGGTAAGCTGATTTCGCCCGCAATATATCGATTTCGTCGTTATACGAAGAAAATAAAGCAAGCGGGCCGCTGTTGCTGTGGCTTATGCGGTCGGCTTAGGAATACGCTCGCGTATGATGTGTTTAGAATGGTTTAGCTAGACACGGCTTTACTTTGCTAGGAGTGAACTCTACTATAAAGTTGATGTGTGTTTAGAGTGAAAATTTCCCTCGAATATCTGACCAGCTCGAGGTTTGGAAATTTGCATTGCAAAGATCTGCTTTATGCAGACCAGCACTTGTGCAATTACGATTAATATATCATTTGTATCTACCTATCTATATATATATATATTTAATTTTGGCGAAATTTTAATTATATTTTATTTGAAACGAAATTCGAGTTTACATTTTGATAGTCCTAGAACCACGAACATAAAATTATATTTTTAAGGTAGGAAAAATAATTTGACATGTATAATTAAAAATTTAAATGTCGGAAAGAATCTTCTATATCTCGTGTTGCTTCCCCAGAAAGCAAATTTATATGCTTAAACAAATTTTCTATATTTTAGAAAACGTAGTTATTAAAAGAATTGCTTTTGCGCTTTAAAAAAAATATTTATTTGAAAGTAAAATTACTTGTAATATAATCAATAATGCAATACATTTATTGCAATACAATAATTGCTATAATGTAATATAATCTGTATAAAAATAAAAATTTCCACAATTATATTAAATAATTGTTAGGCTATTTAAATAAGTATTTATTGTAATTTAAATTGTTATTTTAAGTAAATTTGCAAAATTTTTAGAAAATTCAAATAAATATTTTTGAAGGACTAGCCAAAGAAATAATTTTTTTTTTAATTAAACCAATTTTTTTTTAGTGTAGTATTAATGCTTTTGTTAATTATTAATTATCAATGTTATTATAGAATTATTAAATTATTAAATAAAATATTATAATAAGTTATTAATTAATTTTTAAAAATTCTGTATGGATGTGCGTGTCAATGATATACCTAAAGTTATTTGTGCATTTTTATTTAAAAAATATTATTTAACGTAAACAAGTTTTTATTTGTATACAGCAAATAATATTTTACTGAACAGAAATTAGGTTCAAATGCAAATTATCGATTTCTAATACAAGTAAATATTTTCTTGTTTCCAAAAAGCAATTTTTTAAACAATACTTTAATAATATGACACTTTAATTTTTTAAAGTTACCTTTAACAGCATTTGCATAGCAATATTCCGCTATAAAACGCGACCTCAATTCACTCGAACAAATAAGAAAAATATATATATTTATACAAACGATACTTCCCTATCTCAATCAAAGACTTCCATATATGCACGACAAATAAGAAAAGTAAGAAATTACATAATTTCCATAGCATCTCGTCTTTGGTGGCCATAACGCGCTTGGGGAATAATATAATTCCTTATCAGAGTTGTTCGCTCTCTCTCTCTCTCTCTCTCTCTCTCTCTCTCTCTCTCTCTCTCTCTCTCTCTCTCGTTCTTAACGATTTATGCGTGCCCGAGGCTACGCCCACTATATCTCCATTTTCTTGCACGCGCCGTTGAAGATATCGTCGAGGATTTCTCGAGACACTCGTTTTTTCTGAAATATTGAGGTGCGCGCTTTCTCGGCTCGATTTCTCGGATGGTTTATTTGCGAAATAAAGCCGCGGGTGGCTCTAGAAAGAAAATCCGAGATACGCGGCTATTTATCTATCGGGTAAGTTTCGTCTATTTCACTCTGACGTTTGTCACGTTATAGCAACTCGGGAGGGTGCTTCCAGTTATGAAATTCATGAGCGGTAATACGTGGCGTAAGCGGAGCGAAGGATCGATGCCGATATTAATAATCGGTGTACCTTGATAACGAAAACCACTCTATATGTGTATGTGTGTATGCGCGTATGTGGGTATACGGGCGATTCACTGACGGATTGATCGATGAAGACAATTTTTGTTTGGTTGATATAATTTTAAATTGCTATATGAGACTCTGTCAAGTTACGGAGAATCGGAGTTGGCATTTTCGGTTTTTTGGTACGTGTCTACGTATGTAAATTACCTATGTAAATATTAAAATTAAATTATTGGGTAAGTAACTGTCAGAGTTAGAATGTATATGTGAACTATATTTCATGCCAAAATTGAAAATTTTGAAAAATATTAAATTTGTATTGAATTTGAAATTTTTTAGTTGATTCGGGTGGTTTCTAAATTTTCTAAAATTCTAAACTTTAATTGGGTATGTTAATTGCATTCTTTTATATTGAATACTAAAGTTGCACGTATATAAAGTTTTAATTTGAACGCTGCCCACTTACAGTCGGTTGTTGAAAATTCATTTTCTGTAAGGTTCAAAGTGAATTAATGAATCAATTGGCCTGAAAATTGATTTCGATTAATCATGAATGTATAGGGTTTCCAATCGAACGAGTAGCAAAAATTTATACGATGAAATATACCTATAGATTTAAAAAAATCTATTTTATTAGTTTTATTGTTTTTTTTTCTAAACAAATTAATTGATTTACAATTTAGCGATGCCTACATTTTACCATACATTTTCAACAATATATTATTTCTTGTTACAGCAATTTAAAGTTCATTTTTCGTAATTTCAAATTTAGGAAGAAACCCAAATTCACATATACCTTCCAACTACCATACTTACTTTCCCAGTAATGTCAGGTAATTTTCTATATATATTCGTGATAACATGTACAGACTAAGTGTAAAATTTGAGGTATATTTTAATCACAATACAAGATAAAACCTTTTTAAAATTCAATTACATGACATATAAATTTATCGTGACCTATATACGCGAACTTTAAACTATTTCATTCAAAAAATTTTAGTAAATTTGTCAAAAAACTTTCTCTTTTATTTTCAGTAAAAAAAACCTCCTCGAGGACCTATAAATTATTAAAAATAGGCACAGAACACGAAAAACGTTGAAAATGCCAATTCTGACTATCCGTAACTTGAAAACTGTTAGTGAAAAAATTAGAAAAGGTAGACACAGTACCACGGAACAGTGTAAAATTAATTAGAAGAAAAACAATTTTTTGGTCAATCAATCTGTCAGTGAATCACCCATACGTATATACGTGTACGGGTATGTGTATGAGCGAGATGAAAGTTTCGAGCATATAAGAATTAATCTTTTTCTAACGGCGGTAGAGTTTCGGAATTATTTTAGCGCAAACTCGACTGAACACTTTATTAAGAAATAAAAGAAGTATAAGTTGCCGCGGAGAAAGAGTACTTTACTTCTCGAAAAAAAGTTGTTGGCTGTAAAATAGTTCTGCACTTGGTTACCCACAAAGCTTATGAAGAGTAAAATTAAAAAAAAGAGGAAAAACAGACTACTTGTGATATTTCATCGAGGCTACTCATCATCGCGAACGTTTTATTTTTTTCTTGTGAAAACAGTCATTGTCCGTTGAGAAAGTTCGAGGAAACTTTGTATTTAACGAGAGACACTTTGCATAAAATTAAAAACAATTAATTCAATTTTACTTTCAAATTTATCTCGAATTCTGGGAAAAATTTCGAAACAAACATAAACGTATAATCGATAGTTCACAATATAGAGGAAGATCAAGAGATTCTCGAGCTGTGTGACTATCCTTTCTTAACCAAACACTCCAAGACTCATCTAGTTTACGTGACGCATGCTATGTTTGGTCGACACGACGATACTTAATTCGGCGGCAAATTTAATCCTCAAAGGTTAATCGCTAGGGGATCTGGTTGTCTGGGCGAATCGATCGTATGGCTTTGATTAAAACTTGGATCTTAACGACGAAACAATTGCGCGAGTCGTTCGCGAACGATGGATTAGTTTCAAGAGTCAAAAGATGAGGATGCCAGGTTCGACCATTTTAGCTTTTTATCTATTATGTATCTAAGAGTTCCTAGTAAGAATTACCAGTACTGGAAAAACGGACCAATACTGGCCCTTTATATAGTATACTGACATCAGTACTGACCGTGTACTCGGGCTATTGGTCAATTCTTACTAGGATTAATCCACATAATACAGGAAACAATGAAGTAACTGGAAATCGATAAATTATTCGTGAAGGCACATGACCGAACATTGAGCTACTCATTGTTGGGGATGTTTTTCGAGTAAAATAGTTGTTTATGCATTGATCAACTAAATCTAAAAAGTCTACATTCAAATGCTCACTTGAAAAGCCTATTTGAATGATACTTTTTTTAATAAAAGCTCTGTAATTCTACTTAAATTTCATATGTTTTTAAAATTAGATTTCATTATTTGTATTTATTTGAAAACGTATATTTAGACAATCAACTAACAAAATCCAGTAGTTCAAATAGTTATTTATTTATTTTCCAAAAATGCGAATTATGTAAAGCATTTCTTTGCATTTTCAGCTGTAAACCCCGCATGACAAGCTGAAACAAATATGTAAACCGCCCGTTTTCCTTGAAAGACACTTAAGAATCAGGAAGAAATTTTTGAGGAAAAACTCGAGTTTCTTCCAGTATTTTGTACATTTACTAATAAATAAAAAATAAAAATAATATCCAAATAAGAAAAAAGGGAATTTCACGATCTAAAGTAGATCGACCACCAGAAACAAAAAATGAAAGAATCCAATTGAATACAAAAAATGAATACTTTTCCAATTTGTCAATAGCATGTACTATGCGAAACGTTCAGATCCATATCGCAATCTAAACTATTCTAGTGAAACAAGCGATATATGAGGTACGTTGCAGACAAGTAGACGAAAAAATGTCATACCCTCCTGAATGCTTGTTTTCTTTTATTTTACGAATTCTGAAGCAACAATTTATCCACAAGACTGCACCACCAATTTTCCCTTAGGAACAAAATAAAATCGGAACCATCAGCTCGCTCAACGCCGAGCTAAAACAAATGTCGCGCGCGTGCTCATCACCTCCAAACACGACTCTATGTCGAACTCAGCATCGATCCATAAACCGCGTACGGATAAGATACCCTTTTTCTCGACGCGTACGTGCTCAGCAATCGTTTACCGTCTTTACAAAAATCAAAACCAACACTCTTTAGTCTTTGGTCAAGATCAATGTGACTCTGTATAAGTACTGTATAAGTACTGAATTTCAATATATGCACGTAAATTAACTACTGTAAAATCCACGAGATACGAGAAACGACTCGATACCAGCACTAACACAGTACTTATATCAAACAATTACTGTAATTAAAATTCAAATTTATACTAAATTAAGATTAAAATAAATATTGATGTCTGCGGGGAATCTTCAATATCTAGCTAATACGAACAAATTCCTGAAGAACCAGACAATTACAAATTCACTAAAAAACCAGAGTTCGATATAGATATTCAAAAAGTAGATGTTCCAAATACTTTTCGACAACCAGAGTACTTGATTGAGAATCCAAGAAGTAGCCAGTACAAAAAATGTCCTGACTAACCAGACAATTGAAAAAGTTAAAGAACCAGACAGTAAATATTAAATTAAAGAATTAGCTGGTTCAAAATATAAGTTAAAACCAGACAACTCAATAGACAACAAAGTTTTGTAAACAATTCGTTCATTGTTTCAAGCATCGATAAACTGATTACTTTCAAATAAATTTTATCCTCGGACTATCCAAAGAAATCATACTTTTATTCTAACAATCTTTCCTTCAGTGTAAAAAAAGTAGTCATACTGAAATTCGCAAAAGATTTCTAGATAGTTTTTTGAAGCTTTAGATAGTTGTTGTAATTGAAGATGACCCTATAAAACTTCTTACCTATCTTGAGGTAAAGAAAAGTAAAGTTAACTCTGATTTGTCAATGTCGCTTTCTATACCTTTGCAATCTTTGTATTACAAGTCTTTTTACTCCAATGCTGTGAAACAAATTCAAGCAAAACACGTAATTAACAACACTCAGAAAACTTACAAAAAAGAATGTACACAAACGTTTGGAAGTGTTTCCATGGTAACAATGTTTTTAACAACAGTTATCATTATTCTTCTCAATTCAGAACTCAACGTTTGTTTATATTATATCTGCAGTAAATAAATATGAGTCATTCGTCAGAAACATAAATACGCATCTATTTTTCCAATATCTCATATTTATCGCAATATTATAATATCAATTCCATTCGACATATTTGACTGCTTTGAAATACAAATTGTAAATACAATCATTGCAGATCTAAAGAAGGTGACATTTTACAGTCGACAGAAAAATATCTTAAGCTTTTTCTTTACCTTGTCTTGAGAGTATCGATAGAGTCACTACTTTCCATTCTCACACTAAAATGTTTCCACTCGTGCGCTTGCTCGGCTTAAGTGCAAAAGAACGAGGACATCGTGCTTTCTTTTCATGGCAACCAATCTGCAACGTGTTTTCAAAATCCCGGCTTTTTCCGACTCTACGGACCATCTCAAATTACGATGCATTTTCACCTTCAGACGGAGGATAAATCAAGTGGTGACGCGTAATGCTTAGCGTGACGCTTTGGTCACTGTAACTATTAATTTTTCTATATTGTAGTAGGAATTGCCCAGTATTGGGCGAGTACTGATCTCTGGCCAAAAACTGTAAGCCAGAACTGGACCAGTATTGGATCGATACTGGAGTTATAAGATCGGGCCATACTTGAAAACCAGTACTGGTAATTCTTATTAGGGTCAAATTTGAATATGAATGGTTGTTTATTTTCGATATTCAAAGTGATATTAAAAAATATGACGTAAGAAAACACTGTAGAAAATATTGTAAAATTAGATAAGAAAGACTAATAACACAGGACCAACAACAATAATATATATCTAATATATTTTTGATCACCGAAATCGATGAGTATTTTTCTCTAGCATATACGAATTTTCCGTAAATCGTAGAAAAGTGATTTCCTCGGGTAAAAAAGGAAAAAAATCCGATCTTTCCAGGGTAAGGTGCGTTAACTCGCTTGAGGTTCGATTGGTGAAGTTACTTGCATTAATAGTCAGGAGGCTGGAGGCTAAGAAGGCTAACATATTTGTGGATTTGAATTCGATTTTTTATAAAAGAGAACAAAATTAGCTAAGGAAATCCTCTTTCATGCAATTTCTGGTTCTGTTTAATGTTTCGGATCGTTAAAATTTTTAGCAAAGCAACTATTGGTTAGAACAACCTTGATCAACAACACTTAGTTTGAAAATTCGCAACGTTTTATCCTTGGTAAAGACCTCTTCAAGCCTTTATTTATAAAATTAGGAAATCACTAACTATTAAATTGATTAACAATGGTGTTATCATACAAATTCAAGAAAATTAAAACGTATCAGATAACAATCTTTAGTGATTTAAAAATTCAGTCTGTGGTGGACATGTAATGATCAGTTTAAAAGAATCAACCAGCTCAGAAGTAGGCTTTAGAAACCATTCAGTTAAAAATGAGATTTCAAGAACCAGCCAGTTACCATATAATATCAACAACGAATTTAAGGTCAGCAACAAGCTATAATATAAGCTTTATATATAAGCTTTTAAACCAATAAACATTAACTTCATATTGACATGTATTAATTCACTAAGATTAAAGAATATTCATTCATTAAGTCGAGTAGTCAGGAGATAACAATTCAGTTCTGGGAATCGGTCTCGAATCTTTTGGGTGAAAGCCAGGTATCCTTTGTCCATAAACGCGTGTAGGGATATTATAATAATTACGTAGAAAATCTTTACGTAAATTATTCTTAATTCAAAGGTAAACTCAACTCCATATTTTTCTGATGAATGCGTCAGTATAATATGCAATTCGCATAAGCAGATAATTAATGATAATCCATAATCCAATTAGAGCTTGTCAAAGATAATGAATTCTGTTCATCGGATAGTAAATGTTGATCGAGTATATTCGAATAAAAATCTTAATTCAGACTTGAATCATGATTAATTTAGATGTATAAAACAAATTGAAGGGTTGATACACGAATCATGGTATTAGTTTCATTTAGTTTTAAATTAAAGTTTTAAATGAAAGTTAAATAGGAGAAGATATTTTAATGAAAAACATATTTTCGTTTTAAAATAACACTTATTCGTAACTGCAATTATTTTCTTTAAAATGTTGCTTACTGTAATTGGCTAAAAAATTTAGATCATTGTTTAAAATACCAAAAAGCGTATTCATGTAAATGTAATATTTATAATTGTTTAGTAAACACACTCTGAAATCAATTTTTTTAAGTTTCTATAAATGTTTGTTATAAACATTATTGTTTATACGATGCTTTATACGTCGTTTATACGACATTGTATTCCTTTTAAATAATATTTCAATATAATCAGTTTTTGGATTCAAATAACTTTGTACTTGTTCTAATAAAATATTTTTCAGCGTGGAATAATTAACCACACAACAATACGAATGCAGTTGTCTTCAATGTGTAGAACACCACCGACGGCAGGAGCAAACACGTATGTGCCTATATAACTGTCTCCATAGGGAATACTCTGTTGTCTCGGTGTTAAGTAAGGAATTGCTCGAGACTGGAGAAACGCATAAAATAATCGTTTTCACTGAAAGATCAGATACTTCTTTCGTATGGTGTTTCCTAGAGGATCATTGTTAAGAACACAGGGTTACAATTGTAGTACTAATATCCAAACGAAACTAAAAATGGTTGAGACATCTGCAAATTCGATTGAGTCATACCTTACCTACTGAATCTGTTTTCTATCGAGTGCATAAGAGTTATGAATGGATGAATAAATTTTGCTCTTGTAAATACAATTGACTACGCGTACTCATCTTCCAATTATGGATTTACTTGTACTTTCACTGATAATAACAGATTGGCTATTGAATCAAAACTGAAATTAAAGTAAGTTATTTTGAGAAAAAAATAAGATGAGCGCCCCCAAAGCACACAATCCTATTATAGACGTCAATGAGATTGAAATTGACTGATCGCACTATATTTCCTACTTGTGTTTGGTTCTGTCTCGCCTTAGGTGGATGAATGAGTGTTTTAGATAAATTTTCTACGAGATACTCTTGCATTGTTATGGTACTATAACTTTGTTTTGATAGCTAGGTTAATTTATAATAGTAGTTGCCACCGAACACAACTTTTTATTTACTTTAAGGGTCGTTAAGTTTTTATGCATTTAGATGATTTGATGGGTTTTCTTTCTACCATATATTTTGTCAAAGCCAGTCTTTAATTCACGTATCTCTGTCTCGGCTTACACACATACTCTTTTTCTATTTCCCTTTTTGTTCTCCCCCTATACTATTTGTTTTTTCTCCTGAGCTGTAAGGTGAACGTACTATAAAATTAAATATTATTACTTATAGTTTGTATGTACCTGAAGATAATAGCGTTTTGACTAATAGATTTCATAAAATGTTTAATTGTAAAATGACAATTGGACTGTTTTATTTATGTAATTGTGACATGTATATATAAGATCTGACCTTCTTATAAGTCTAACCTGGTAAAGCCAAATGATATTATAAACGTAAGAAATTATTGGTATATATACAAATAAATAGTTATCTTTATCTCTCGCTTTTTGAGTGCTAAGTGGGATCGGCGTATCATCTTCTTCAGAAATAGACTGGAGATTGAATGGACAGTTGGAAGTAAAATTCTATGTATCTGCAAATCTATCAGATCCTACGGTCGCATAATCCTGAGTACCACACAGATCTTTTCTTTGTCAAAACTTCTGATCAACTGGCCAGCGAAGAATTATACGAAATTACAAAGATCGCTGCCTCCCTTCGTTGCTCTAAGGGACTAGCGATGGAACATTTGATCGAACGGGTCACTGCACTAATGAACAATTAGTGACGTATCTTGGGTATTTCATCTTTTAACACATTGTATAAATATTTATAATACTCATAGTGAGAATGTGTGTATTAACGTGCACTTTTTGACTGATAGATTATACAAAAGATTTTAACCTAAGATTCGAATTATACAGATTTATTTACTGTGACCCGATGAAACAGAACATTGTAATGGTGGGTACTTTTAGATATACACAAGAATAAACAAATATGTATCTATCTCTCTTTCTTTCTTTCTCTTTTTTGTTGACACGTTTGTAAATCTCGGTATTACTCTGTACAGTAAACTTACACGAAAACCATAGGTTGACTCTATTACCAAAAAAAGTATATAAAGCCTCGTACAGCCTGCGGTTTATTAGGGACTGTATCACCGAAACTCTCCATAGAAAGCTAGTCGGGCCTCTAATCCAACCACACCTAGACTACTGTACTGCGGTATATCTGGACACAAATGAAGAGCAGAGAATGCGACTGTAACGACTCAGTAATTCATATGCGAAGTATATTTCGAGTACCGAGGTATGCTCATATCTTCCCCTACCACCTGGGCTGATTGCTTACTGACAAGCACAGCTTCCACTTTAAAGCCATTTTACATGGTAACTAGATTGTGCGAGCCTGAGTATGCTATTTCCACGATTAAAAACTAGTTGGAGTGTTCAACATGAATTGGATGTCCCCGCTATCAAGACTGAAGTTGGGTCTAAGGCCTTTCAAATCCAACGTACCCTGTGGAACTGGATCCACATTTTCTTTGGACCTTTATCTCCTATCTAACTAATTGTATAAATTTTGACAAAAACCTCTGGGCTTAAATCTGGGCTACTGAGATGAGGAATTCTGTAATTTATAATGAAGTATTCAGGCAATATTTTTCCGATGTGTGCTATTAGTGGAATATTGACTGAGATGTTTCATAATAGAAATAAGGTTTTGACCAATCTAATGAATCAATAAAAGTAATGTGTATTCTCTTGCGAATAAAAATCGAAACAGGGTAGATATATCACTCCATACAGAAGCTGTTCTCGTCGATAACTGATGATCGTAATCGCTACTTCGCATGTATAAGTCCTCTAAAGGATACGCACAGAACTTGTCAGAAAATCATTTCGTTATACAAGAAGTTCAAATTTGTAATTCTCTACGATCTGGCATGGGGAATGTAGCTTAGCTCATCTAGCCTCATTTAAAATTGCTGCTTCTAACATTATATCAACTAATGATGTAATAATTAGAAATGAACAAGTCATCGTTGTAGATTTGTATTCCGTATAACTCTGTACTACACGTCTATTCTATTAATTGTGAATCCGTAATTATATTGGTTTAAAAGCTTCAGAGTTTATATGCCACATGATTTAGTTAAAGATATTTTAATGCAATTGTACTGCTTTCTCTCTCTCGGAATCACTTACATTTATCACATCTCTATCTTGGCTTGCATGTATTCTTTGTGTATACATGGAGATTCCGATTTTTTACAGTATTGGACAATAGTCAAACGTTTGAATTCTGATTGTATTCAATAAATTGCAACTTGTGCCTGAGAGTCTTTTGAAACTTTCTTTTCAATGGTGATGGCATGTACATTTAGGAAATCAAGTCAGTCTTTTGAAAGCTCTTCCGTCTTTCTATAAAGAAATCGTCTTGAAATCTGTCGGCGATTATTTTTATTGCTTTAGGGCTTAAATGTTTTGGTTATGTTGTTGCTCTCGTATTTGATATTATTTTGGATTAAATTATAAATGTATCTTAATTTCTGACAATGAAATGACAGCAGCCTAAATTTAAATGTAGAACTTGGCTTATTATATAATATATTTAGTGGGCGATCCTCTGAAGTGATATTTAGTTATTATCTTCAAATTATCTGCAATAGCCTCATTTCGTACACTCCCGGAAGTTTCAATTGAATCATCCCTTCAACATTATTTGATAATTTATTAAGCTGATTGTATGCTTGTATTATCCGATTCTGGTGAAATTATGATCGATATTATTTGTTTATAAAGGAATTGGTATTTTACCTTCATAATGTAATTCGTAAAATTTTGCATAATATTTTAAAGGAAAAATCTATATATACACTAAAAGTAATTATTAAGAAAATATGTATTTAAATCTTATGACAGCAAATACTTGTTTAAATAAACCAATTGATTATTCGTATAAAATTTCTTGTCTCCCAATAAATATTTATAAACGTTTTATTATATAATGCTTTTAATATACTTTTAATGAAAAAATTTAGCTTCGTAATAATTTTACGTTTTTGTTACATAAATTCAAAATTCAGAGACTGAATAAGTGTAAATCTCCCATTAAGATATAATTAACAGAATAGCGTATGATTAGTTATTTATGTATTTTAACAATTTCGATTCAGTGGAAACTCGGAGTTTGGTCGGACAATCGCCAACTATCGTCTGGGTGTATTATTATCAGGATTGAAAGTCATTCAATGTTCAGGTGTAAACCTTCCATACATTTTTTATAGTAATACAATATTCATTCTATATCGAATGTAGCGAATATACTGAAAACATCACATCGTTTCGATATTCTTTTTATAGAAATGTCCATTAACGTTTGAGTCTCCTAAAAAATAAAAATTCGCATCGGATATTGCATTGTAAAAACTGATGGATATACTAAAGTGTTATGAAATCGATTTGAGAGTAGTTACTTCTCTAGTAGGAATCGATCAATGGCCCAATATAAATGCCAATACTCATCTCCGGCCAACATTACTGTAAGCCAGTACTGGTCCAGTATTAAACCAGTACTGAAGCGATGAAATGAGGCCATACTTGAAAACTAGTACTGTACCAATATTGCATCAGTACTGTGCAAATATTATACCTGTATTGCGCCAGTCTCGTGCCAGCATTGAACCAGTCCAGTGATCCATTCATATCATCCGGATATCGAATCAAGCTTGGACCAGTAACCAAGTGCTGGTAACCGGTATATTGGCTGTCAGTAAAAGACAACTACTAGCCCATTGTTCCAGTACCGGCAATTGCTACTAGGGTTTTTAAAGAGCATCCTAGTTGGAATCGTCAGTATTTTGCTAAGTATATTTGGTCTGCATAAGCAACTGCTGTTCGAAACAAAATTCGTTCGACTCATATCTATCCATATTTTTGTTAGTTTCTTAAGTAAACGTCAGCTTTTATAAACCGGCATTTTTCCGTTATTATTTAACATCCATGCAGAGTAAATTATAAAACCAGCCAATTCAAAGTTCAAAGCTAGTCTCTTCTTCAGCCTCAATCCATATAAATATGAAATTCAGCCTCTTGCTTAATATACAAAGCCGAGCTCGAAAATGTCCTTTCACACACACAGTAGCCACGTTTCCTTTTAAGTAATGGCCTGGCGACTACAAAAGCCGCTGCAGTCACCGCAACTGCGAATAACTCCAGTCTTCGAGCTCACGCGCAACTTTGCCCACTGTATATTTGTATGTTCAACTCGCCCGTACTGTTATATTATGCATATATAATATGTACATATATACACCAACCAGAAACATTCACTCGACATAATTTTTCAATGACATCATTCGCAATATATCTTGTATATATATAAATGAGTATATCGAATGTTTAGCGTAAAGAAAATGTCATTGGAAAATTATGTCGAGTGGATGTTTCAGCGCAGAGGCAATAAACGATATCTTTGAATTGGCGGCTTTGTCGAGCTGAGATTTTTTAATTGCTTCGTTGCATTCGATTTCCTAGTTTATTTATTTTCGCCTCCAAAGCTCGCTCGCGTTATATAAACGAGTAATATATACGTATACCGGGTTAAGTGTATTATTTTTGAATATTCATCCTACACGGCTATTTTTGCATCGTCGCTTGCTCGGGCTGCAAATAAATTTGTTTAATTGGCTGTTTTCCGCAACTAATTAATTCTCGACTTTTTCGAGACAATAGTGTATTTATAAATGTGTATACCGAGTGCACTGAGAGACGATGAAGCGAGAGAAAAACTAAACGATCGTGTGTTTATCCAGTGCTTCAAACGATCATACATATATATACATATATATGGGTGATCCTCTGACAGATTTAGAGGTCGAAGAATTTATTTTTTCCTCTAATTACTTTTAAACTGTTCTTTCGCACTGTATCTAGGTACGTGGATTTTTTTCGTAAACGAGTTTTAAAACTTTAACTCTCAAATGACCAAAACTTAAATCTTACGACAGTAAATACTTGTTTATATTAACCAATTCGCTATTCATATAAAATGTCTTATCTCCCAATAGATATTTATAGAATAAAAAAATTATTCACTAATCAATTACTTATATTACAATTTGAATTGTAAAGGAAACCATGCTTAAAAAATTTTTTCCAATCTGTTATACATATATATATGTATATATATATATATATATAAATATTGTAATCATAAATATTACAGAGCGACACTTTTAGCTCGGAAATATTCCGCATGAATAATGTAAAGTCGCGCGGCATAATGAAGACTATAGAGAATGTCCGTGGGAAAGAAGAGTTTCGCGATCTAGAGTTACATAAAATACGAAAAATTCTCAATGGGTTCGAGTGCATAAAGGTCGTTCGTTATTCCTTATATACTTTCAAAAGTAAGAAAAAAGAAAAAAAAGAAATACCAGTGAACCCTTTTTCCGCATATAGATAAATATAAAATGTCACCTCGCCTATAAGTGCGTAAAAGTTAAAATTTTCACTCTCGACCAAAGAGACAATCTCATTGGACTTTTCAGCTATACACAACGGGAGACATAGTTCTAAACCCGACCATATAATAAGTATACGCTCTCACTGTATCTATATTTTAATACAGAATTTCGAGACCGGAAAATCTTATTTAAACTTGGTGCTCTACTTCGCGCTTGCGCAAAAGATTTCTACATCACACACATACACATCGAGTGAGAATAAGTTCTTCATCGCCGAAAATGAAGAGCTCGGAGCTGTGCAATTTTAATAAACCTCGCACCTCTTGCCCTTCGTTATTATCATTATACTATACATATTCAGCGCAGAATTTGCATATACGCGAAATACACATGTATACACACAGCAGTCGGTGTGTATCGTCGTAGAAACGAAATTTAATTGGACCGTAAATCTAACTTATCGGAGATAGATGCCGCCGCCTTATTAAACACTCCTGTGCCGCGATATCGACGTACCAACGCGATATAAACGCCTCTGTGCGTGCTGCCAGCAGATCTAAGCTTCCCATACCCCCTCCCCCCTCCCTCAACCTCGAGGGTACCATTATTATTAAATGCATTATCTCGCGTGGAGCTTGTAAATTCAGTTAATTGCCGCAGTTCGTTAATGAAATCGCTGGATTATTGTAATATTCGCGAGCGTTACTGCACTATTGAACAACTCGTCTGGAGTCACCAGAGGATGACCTACTTTCGTGGAGTCAGTCTTTAAAAATTATGCGATGAACCGACGAGTCAAGAGGGTTTAATTGTCGCGAAAGCGCGTGGATAGAGAGAGAGAGAGAGAGAGAGAGAGAGAAAGAAAGAGAAATGTAAAGAAATAAAATTTTTCATTCTATCTTTATTTGATCGAGAAACGAGAGCTTTGTAAATTTGAAAAAAACGTCCACTTGTACCAACCGGGTTGTAAAATAGTTGTACACTGTGTGCGGTAGTCGCTCGTGCCAAATGTTCTTTAGTTTGTATAAAAGCTTGGCATCGAGTACATTTGGTAATTTATACGTTACTCATTCTTCTTTGATGTTTAATTCACGCGTATAGCGTTATTACTAAATGTAAAATCGACGAAGAATAGGAATTCGTTATTTGCTAGAAGTGTTATTTATGAATAACAGGGAGTGAACTGTATAAAGTGTAAAGCACAAAGTTTGCTGTATATTTTAGTAGATGTATTCGTTGAACGAGGAAAAATATTTATATTTTGACTTTAAAAAATATCGATTTGAAAGTATAATTGATTTTAAATTACAATTTGAAATGTAAAATCTATTTAGTAAAATAATTTTTTTTAATACTATTTATTATATTTCTAATCGTCTAAATTAATTAATTGTTTAAAAATATCGATTTGAAAGTATGATTTTTTTCAGTAAAATTATTTAAATGTAATCGTTGTGTGAAAATTGAAATGTGCACATACGTAATATTTAATTCTAAACTTTATTTAGTAAATAATTTTGATAAATGTAATTATCTTCATTTAACCCTTTAATTTCATTCTATTATTATTCACAGAAACACTAAAAAGAAAGTTTGTTTTAAGTAAGAAAATTTATTTATTAAAAACTTGCTTATTTCAAAGTAATATTATTATTTTCAATAAAATTGTTTACAAATAAATATTTTCTGAAATAATACGTTAAATCATTTTGTAAAAATCAAAGAGTAAATTTTTAACCAAAACTTGTTTCAGAATGAAGAAACGAAATCAAACGTTATTTTAAAAATGTTATTCCGTCAAATGTATGATGTGATTAAAATCTATTTTTGGAATAAATTTTTTTTTCCAAAATATAATATAATAATAACAAATATGGAAGAATAATTTATTAACTGAATAAAATAATCGTGTTCTAGAAGTAAAAGTTATGGCTCCAATAGCACATTGCGAACTGAACTGCGAAAACGCGACATCCTAATATATCAAGGGAAATCGTGTGGTAAAATTTATTGTTTCTCAATGTTATTATATTGTAATAGTAATTTTACTATATTGAATAGCGAATTTTACGTTAACTTTATTCAATAAAACAATATATTTAGAGAATAAATTATTCGATTTCTTTCGTTGAATTTTAGTTGTGTCTAAAGTATTTCAATTTGTTAAATTACTTTAAAAAATCCTGAAAAATTAACGCAATAAGGGACATGACACCTTCCATGAGGCTACCTAAAATTATAAATTTTAATTAGTTTTATGAATTCAAAGTGTTTCACAGTGAATTAATGGATCAATTGAGCTGAAAATTAGCTTAAATATTTTTAATACATTCTCTAAAGTATGAATGTAAGAATTTCTAATATACTGACCAGATTTAATTTTGCATAAAAAATGTATCAAGTTTTTTGAAAAAATAGTTATAAAGTCAGCTTTTGATTTTTAATAATTTTTCTATTCATCAAAAAAAATTTCTTCGATTTATTATTTGAGGAATGTAATAAATAGTGTTTATTAATTCACAATGAATCTTACAAAAAGTGAGTTTTGAACAATCTACTACAAGTGGTCAACAAAGGGACTTAGAGATGCGAAACAAAGCGCAAATCAAAGGTATATGTATCTGCAACTTCAGTAATTAAAAAATACACATTTCAATTATGTTATCTAATTAAAATTTTATATTTTTTTTCTCGATATTTCGTTGTTTATACACACGTATCTATACTGAATCAGTTACAATCATCTAATGTATAATAAACTGTGTTAATATTTTGGAAATTTCGACTATTATAATGAATATTAATTTTTTTCTTTTGACTTGTAACGTAGTCATTGTATTGTTCACTCAAGGGATGACACTCCACATTTAGATACAATACACACTATATATTCAGTCGGTATAAAGAAATGTGCATATACAGTCGAATATAAATTCACATACAGACGCATAAAAATGCATTTACACTCATGTTTACTATTATTTACTATTTAGTATTATACATTTTTTACAGAAAATTAGGAACCATTTGCAAAAAATTTGGTAAAAAGATTCAATAGAGTCAGTTTTATTGTACTAATACATATTTATTTATTTATTTATTAACCGTCTGAATTACAGACGTGAAAACTAAAATAAAAGTAAAAATTTTGAGGCGTTTACAAAATAATTAACGCTAGCATTAATATAAATGCATAAAAACAGATTTTTCTGTAAATATAGATACTGAGATGTAGATACTAATTAGGAAATAAAACGAGAATTTTAATAAAATATAACGGAAATGAGTTCATTTCTTATTAATGTTTTTTTTAAATCGTTAAATTACTTACTTTTAAATTACTTTCATTTCTACTACTAAGTAACTATTTTTATTATTTACTGCTCTTTTGATTTTCGGTGCTCTAATGCTCTTGCCTCTAGTCTTTGATGTATTTTTAACATAAAATTTGTTCAGAGGACGTCTTCCCTAAAACTGAATATTATTACAAAAATAGACATTTTTTCTTAAAAGTATGTTAACAACATTATTTAAAAAGACCTAGAAGTTTTAATAAGACTAGAAGTTAATGTCATTAGGTGCAAAGACATTATTTTTTTAATACTAACTTGAATACTTCAGGTTTAATTTTTAAAATTGGAAGTTTAAATATTATTTCTATACGATTTTAGGCTATCGAATTGAAAATTGTTATGGTAAAATTAATTTAACTGTTCTGTGTCTAAAAAAACACATAATAATACTTTTCTTCATTCTGAAACTTATTAAAATATAAATAATAGGAAATTAATACAATAAAAATCAATAATTCAAAATTAGAGCTATTAATCTAAAAATCTCGCAAAAATTAAAAAAACATCTCTGCACAGATTAATCTGATCATCCTCTGAAATGTTTTATAATATAACATTTTTTAACATATTTTTAATAAAAAAAAGTTTAGTTTTGTAATAATATTACGTTTCTGTATCAGAAATTCGAAATTCAGAGACTAAATAAGTGTAAATCCCCCTTTAAGAGATAATTACCAGAACTACGTTAAGGATTATGAATTACACATTTGATTACTTATATAAAATATAATTCTTTACGATTTTTTCAAAATAATTACGTATGATTAGTTCGTAGTTATTTATTAGCGAATTCTAATAATTTCAATCCAGTAAAAACTCTGAGTTTGGTCAGACAATCAACAACTATCGTCTGAGTGTATTATTATCAGGATTTAAAGTCATTCAATGTTCAGGTGTAAACCTTCCGTATATTTTTCATAGTAATACAATATTCATTCTACATCGAATGTAGCGTATATACTGAATTTATTATTGAATACATCACATCGTCTTGATATTATTTTTTTTTCGAAATATCCATTAACGTTTGAGTCTCCTATAAAATAAAAATTCACATTGGACATACTCGAAAACTAGGACTGTACCAATAGTGCATCAGTACTGTGCTAATATTATACCTGTTTTGCGCAAGTCTTGTGCCAATATTGGACACCCGTGACCCATTTATATCGTCCCGATATCGAATCAAGCTTGGACCAGTGCTGGGAACTAGTATACTGGCTGTCAGTAAAGGACCACTACTAGCCAATTGTTCCAGTACCGGCAATTCCCACTAGGGTTTTTAAAGAGCATCCTAGTTGGAATTATCAGTACTGGAACAATGAGCCAATACTGGCCCTTTACTAGCAGCCTGTATACTGGTTGACTTTGTGATGATAATATTGGCAACATGCTGACACCATGCTGACACATGCTGATACAAATCTGGTACAATACGGTTTTTCAAGTTCCGACATTATCACTCGAGTACTGGCTTTTGCAGTACTGTTGGCCGGAGATCAATATTGGCCCATTACTGGGCCATTGGTCAATACGTACTAGGGTATAGAAAATTCAATAGTTACACCGACCAGTGCGTCACGCTATCATTATGCGCCATTATGATTCATGAATGTGTCACGCGTCATTTTTAAAACACTTTGCATCCACATATTCTCCAAAAAAAATGTTGTTTTTCCTTGAAAATTGAGCGAAACGTCATCAACGATAGAGAGCAGTACAATATGAAGAAGTGACGATGGCGGCGGCGAAAAAGTTTTGCGCGTCTGTTTGCTTTCGCGCTGATTACACTTCTCACCCCTCGACGAGACTAACACGCAACGCTTGCTCACAGAAAAGATTGCGCAAAAAGTTGTTACTTCGCCCTGCCCTCAACGAAGAGAAATTCGCCAGAGACTTTATCGAAACTTTCAGCCGGAATATCCGTTATGTAAAATGTCGAATTATCGCGTAATGTGTTCACAGGGCGACGCAACTTTTCCGGAAACAAGGCGCATTCGTTAATTTACGCAAGAGAGGGGTGATAAATCGAGTGGCAAGTAACGAAGGCGTATTGTCGCAGTCTATTAAGGAAGCAATTAACACGGACTTGTTTTCCAGTCTTGTCGAATGGATGAATTATTATAATTGCGATCGGTGTAGTTTGGATTTTGATTTTGTGGCTAAAGTCTTTTTACCAGGAACAAATTGAGTTTCTACAAATGATCAGAATTTCAACCAGAATTTTGATTAAATGCGGAACCGAATTTACAGCGCAACGTTTATTTTGCTGACTCTAACAAATGCAGATAGGACATTGGCATTGTTTAACGCAGAGAGAATTTTCGATGAAAGTTCACACACCGGATATGATGGTTATAAGGTGATAGGAACGATTTAATCGTTAATTTAATTGCTATTCCATCCGGATCGATGTTACATGTTGTTTCAGACTGTTGGTTTTGAGAGTGAATTTGAATGGTGAAATTTAGCGATAGAAATAATGTAATTATTCGATCGAACATCACAGTACTATTGAATATTTTAAATCAGTTTTCACGCGGTACTTTGGTATACTGTATCGAAGGAAAAATCGAATAATGATTCGTTCTGGCATTTGATGAATATTTCCTAATTAATAGTGATTTCGTATATACAACACAAAATTTCATATTACAAAGTTAAATAAATTACTACAGCTCACGTACGGAGTTAACGATGCATGTTATTATTGACAAAAAAAAATAACAAAAGAATCGACGAGTTTTATAATTGCTTATTTGCAAAAAATATGATATTATTCCATCTGCCGAATCCAATCAAATATTTCTCCAATATTTTTTTAAGATACGCAGCAATAAACATATACTGTAGATATCAGTACAATCGATCAAATGCAGAAAATAATTTCTATCAAATATAAAGCTCCTCTCAAACTATGCAGAAAAAAAATGAAAATAATTCCGAATCCAGTTATATACGAGTAAATCTACAATATACAGTAAACAACGCAGTAAAGAACCTGGAAATCGAAAAATTATTCGCGAGAGCACATCGATCGGACACTATTCTTCTCTTTCCTGGGGGTGTATTCCGAGTAAACCGAGTCATTTACACTCTCGTTCGGGGTTTCCCGAATACACAAAAAAAGATTTTTTTAAAGCATTTGAATCTGCGGATTTTGTCAATTTTCATCGACTGAAGCCTTACTTGCGAAGCTAAAAACGATATTTTAAAAAAGCTTGAATTAAAAAAATACAAATATAAGACCCAGTCGTTTTGGTTTTTGTTCAAATGCTTGTAACTTCTCTTTTTTAATAAAAGTTTTTGAGTCTACTTTTTTTAGATCAGTAATTCGTGTTCACATTATATTGTGTAATAAAGTATATAATTATATATACAATCAATTCAATATTATAGCATAGATATATTTCATAAAGTATTCAAAGGTGAATAAAAATTATTTAGCTCGAAATAAGCTGGAAAAAGTACCATCGAGAGTCGTCTAAAAAACACTAGACATCTAAAAAGCCTTCATTAAATGCTTATAACTTTATAATCGTAAAGTCTTTTTAAATAATTCTTTTTTCGACGATAGTTCCGTAATTCTCCTTTAACTACACACATTTTAAGACTATTTCATTATTTGGCTGCCTATATATGTGAATATCGAGACAAAATTTATATTCTTTATTGGTAAGTGTATATTTACATAAATGAATAACGAAATTCAATAGTTAATACGTGAAAAGAAAGATAAACTATTCAGCTTACATATAAAAAAATAATCGCGTTTAAGTGAATGAAATACAAATTGAACTCGATTTAAAAAAATCGCTTTAAAATTTTAAGGAAAGTTTGTGAACGTTTAAAGAAAAATTAGCCAAACGCGTATCATTTTCCGATGACTACACATTTTCTATTATTGAACGCAAATAACTTGTTCTTGATAGAAGGTGCTCAATTGTATTTTGAAATAAAATCTTTGTTAACACCGTTTAACAATGATAAGTCGCCTTAGTATTTTGTGGGATTATACTCATAGATTCAAATTGAGTAGAATAAGTTTTGCATATCTGCGGAACAAAGATCATCATCATTGTTTAAACATCGGATTATTTATCGCACAATAATTAGAATTCAATCATGCCAACTATGCCATTAGCGCAGTCATTTAATTAATAGTCGAACGAAGTGGTGTTCTAAAAATTCCCGGACATTATCCGCGGTTGGCTCTAATAAGCCCCTTGACGGATTAAAATAATACGTTTTGCTCGCTCGAACTGACGTAATACCAAGATGTGAACCACTACTGCTTCCCTGCGTGGTCCAAATGTGCAATCCGGACAAATCGAGCCTGGATCCATGACATCGTCCCCCCTTTCCTTTCGTCGTACGTTATGTTATATTTAATTAACTGATTATCTGGTAATTCAAAATCCAATAATCTCCATTAAAGCAGTGCGAGAGGGCGCGAGTTCAAGCGTATATTAAATCGGAAATTTCCAGCGTTAATGGCCTGTAATCCGGTTTGTTTGTCGGCTCGCGAACTTCGTTATACATCGCGTTTTATTTCTCATAGACGTACGCAAAATAATGTTGCTTCGCAATTTTAGCAACCGATTATTCTTCTTTCCACCTTTACTAATGTTCATTAATACCGAGCTTTACCGTAAATCCAGTCTCACCGAATTTTCATCTTTCAAGTAGATCAATAAGTTATACTGCATTGTTATACGTTAATTATACGATGCTATAACCATGAGAATTGTTCTACTTTATAGTTTGATCTTCCTTCTGTGGAAATCATCATCCTTTACTTCTTACACGGGAAGATATTTTTGATATCCTATATCAAACTTAAAATCCTCTTATGACTAACGTCAGGGTAGTTTTTCCACGGTAAAGCCGCAGTTTACGTTGAATCGAGGCATCGATTTGACGATATATGCGAACACAACGGTTGTGGCAAACTTTTAAGGTTCCATTGTGACGATAAAGTCATCGAAGAAGTTTTGGGTCGAACCGACTTTTTCGGAAAGCAGCTATCCATTTAACTGTGTTCGATCAAGCGGAACACACTGGTTACCAAGTTGCTATGTCGGTTTAAGTTAACATTTCTTTTTCGAAACAGCAACATGTGGTCCGTAAGACATTAGTTCAGAGTGGGTAAATTTAAAATTCTACTCTGATAGACAGAATTATTTACCTCACAGTCCTCGTTCGTTTGAACTGCAAATTTTTCATGACATTTAATTCATGATTGCTGTCTTATAAATTCAAAATTATGTATACCCTGAATGCATTCTGTCTTAATGGTTAAGAAAGGGAATAGAAACAGTCAGTTTTATTTTGAATGAACCATCTCTCAACCATTAATATTGATTCTGTAACTTAAATAATATGATGAAATGATACATTGAATGAATCTTTCGAATCAGTATAACGTGAATGAACGTAAATATTTTAGGTTCATTTAGAATTTGTCGATTTTTTATGAATTAGACTTCGTTCCAAAACAATGTAAACGTTTGTTTAAAATAAACAAAACATACTATTCTATTCCGTTACTGGATTTCCACACTAAAAACAAGAAAGAAAACTTTTCGTGAAAAAGTTTCCTTTCTTAACCAGATCACACACATCCCTTAATCAAGAAATATAATTTACGTGCTTTTCTCGACCCAAGAATTTTCGTCCGTCTAAGTATAAGTTACTCCGAACACAGACTGTAGAAGATGTTCACCCACACATATATGTACGAGAGCCCCCAACCCTTCATCTCTTGGCTGTTTCCCGCGAGGTTCGTTTTCAGCGAATCCATCGCAAGATGCGCAACAGGGGATAACTTTTCCGCTTTCCGATAATGGGCCAAGCGCGTAATCAAAATCAACACCTATCATTCCTACGTGAAAAATAACCATGTTTTTGTAGACCGATGAAGGTAGAGCTTGTTTTGGAGAAATGTGACGACAAGAACGAATTTTTTCACATCAGCATGATGGATCGGGAGTACGATTGTTATTTCTTTAGTTTTTCAGAGTTCGATCATTGCTATGCTAAATTGACACCATTGTTTTCGAAAAAGCTTGTGTTCTAATGTTTAACATTGAATCAATAAATGTATTATGAATTGCTGTTGTAAACATTTCTTTCGGTAGAGGCATTTCTACCACTTTTATAAGCTTTCTTTTTAGAATTGTTTAATATTGCAAGATATGTTAAACCCACGAAGCATATCACCCAGTAATCCGAAAACATCTTTCTTCGTTGTAAGGTTGAGTCACATTTACAGCTTGATGTAAAGACGATGTCATCAATCACTATTAGGCCATTATGCTTTGGTTGATGTTTTAAAGGGTACATTGAATTTCTGTACATTTTTACTCGTCTATTTTTGCTCTGCCTGAAGTGTGATAAAACTTCATCGTTTCCTAGTACTTATTGTTTTGAATAATTGGTTGACTTGGTGGATCAATTCATCGATTTCTGCAAATACTCTATGCTGTAAGGCTGAATCACGTTCACAGCTAGATGTGAATACGATATTATTAACTACTACTATCAGATCTGCATTAGTCTATTTTTCCTCTGCAAAAGTATATGGTACAGATCTTCGTACGACATCCTGTATTTGTTGTTTTCAATAATTGGTTGACCTGCGAGATCAATTCACATATTTCTTTTGTTTTTTTTCTTAAATACTTATTCGATCGATATTCCTATATGAGCTTACGCTTATCCTACTATTCAGAAACGGTACGGTCTTATACAGTATGACAATAAAGTATACCATAAGTGGCCCATACAGTATTAGAAACAGCAATTCTTGAACAGACTAATGCAACGGAAATGAGGAAACATAGCGCATTCATTCGTAATTTCATAAGCTGGACTGCGGCATTTAAACTTAGTGGTCTAATCCACTATAACTAGAGTCTTCTTTCTCTCATTCCCTCCTCCACACTTTCCCCAATGCATCGTAAATAAGATGTTTTTTTTCTCTTCGCGAATTATGAAGAGCGATACGCAGTTTCTTATTTATTTTCCGACTCCTGGCAACTTCCCACAGTGAACTGTCTCCTATCTTCTTTTTTTTCGCCTTTCACAGCCCCTCTGGAGATGGCATTCGGCTCTTGAACGCAGACTGACCTCGAGCTGTGTGCGCGAGGCAGTGTAAGTTAACCCCCCGGGTGAAAATAATGTGCGTCGTATTTCAACGTTTCAAGCGTTTTATAGGATTAAAGCGAATTTCACGGCTTTCAGAGATTTTCCGCACCGACAAGAAACTCACAAATTTTATAAAATTCGCTACTGCTGCGGCCGTCCCGTGGGGGATTTTAAAGTCAGCCGCAAAATGATATTCACCTTCGCCCCCCTCCCTATACGCTTGTTTCAAATTAAGCATTCGTTTACTGGCAAAGTGAGAAGTGAAAGTAAGGCCTGAGCCGACTTGGATAGTCCGTTGTTGTAGCTTAACCTCTTCATCGTTTTCCTTTCGGTTAAGAAGTTTCCGTATATTTGCACGCGATAATAAGATGATAGCCAGTTAGTTCGTCTGTCTTAAATAAAGAATTATAATAATGTAGGTTTTTGAAGAAGTCTCATGAATACCAAATAATTCTTATGAAAATGTAATGTATCGATGAACATTTGGTAGTACGAAAAGAGAAAAATATTCTATTGACTCGATAGCAAAAAAACTCTAATCAGGATACAACATTTCCCATACCCCATTGCTTCAATAACCGAACAGACGAATGAACAGACATTGTTTTGCATCCATAGGAAAAAAACTGTAAACTCAAAGTAACAGAACGTTTCATTCGTTCAATAGCTGGACTTTTAAATTAGCAGATTTTGCTTTGAAGTAATACAAAATTATATAAAATCAAAAGTACCTTCTCGTTACATTCTTTTAAATACTTTAAGTTTGTTGTGTTAACGTAAATTGTAAATTGAAAGGCAAGAAAAAGTATTAGAAACAAATATGAATATGCGAGCGCTCGGAATTCCAGCTACTGTGAAAAACATGAGGGTGTTTTCTACATAGTCAGTTTCAGGTGACCCGTCGGACGGGAGCCTAATAGTGCATGCACAGCTTTCATGTTTATAGTACGACATGGTTTAATATACGATATTTCGGAATGTTTGTTTTCTATTTTTCTTCAGTAAACAGAATCTGCGTTTAATGTTCTTATTCTGAATTGCACCAATAGGTGGCATCTGATAATTTGAAGTTTTTGATATACTCAGAGTATTCGTATAGTAATTAGATCGAATTATAAATACTTTCTGAGGTATTTCGTAAACTGTATAATTGGTTTTAAGTTTTTATACAAGTTTGGTACATTGTTGCAGGATAAAATAGTTGCAGCAAATCTTGAAAATAAAAATACTACTTTTACTATAGTTCGAAAAATTGTTTTGTTTCGTTTCAATAAATTTACTCACTTACATCAAATAAGAATATTGATAAAATAAAATGAATATGCAGTTACTCGCCTTCAATAACAAATTCTGTTGTTTCAATCGAATTTTTTACTCAGTACGTATAAATTTTACTTGACTCTAGAAAATGAATTTTTTACGGTTTCATAATTCATTTAAGCTGCATATGAATTATATATGCAAAAATTCAAGTTCTACTAAGCTACAGTAATGTTTCACTAACGCATACTACTGTTTTTTAATATTCGTAGACAATGTAACCATTTTAGATTAAACTTCAAATACATACTGTTCTGTTTCCATTGCACATTTATTCTATATGAATTTAGTTCGATAATTGTCGGAATTAAAGACTTTCAGAAATCAGAGCGTCTTGTACGTACTATGGAATATGCATTCAAAGTAACTTAAAGATAAAAAGAAAAATTTCACAAAGCATCTAAGCGAAAAATTCAATTCTAACGTCGTTGACTGGCATGCTCAATATTCCCGATAAACTCTCAAGAAGCCACTCAACGACAACCGTCAAAAAGCCTCTACCACCTCGAAATCGAATATCGCGCAAAGAAAAAATACCTCAGTTCTATTCGTAATCCAATATTACTACCATCAGCCTCTCCGATATCTATTGCATTTAAAAAAATGGCAAAGCCTCGTTTTCATCGAAATACTGTGATCCAAAAAACGAAATCGCAGTTATGGCTTTAGGAAAAGAGCCGATTTAGTGGTTTATTTCCTCCAACAGGATCACATCGGACGAGACGGAGGATTGGAATTTCCGGAGGGTTTTGCGTGACCGGACAAGTTTATCCATCGTGGATAGCTCCAGGTGTAAGTCGAATGAGCGAGGAAGAGACTGATATGGATGCGCTATGGAGACGTCAAATGACTCGAGGCTCTTGTGGGTTTGCTACGAAGTAATGTGAGTTTGACCGACTTGACGAGCGGCCGATAAGTTCCTTATGGCTATGACGACGAGTATAATAGAGACTGTAGGATATAGTTTGCAGATGAGCTTTTGCAAAGCTTTATTAAGGGGGTAAGATGCTTTAAAGTAAGGCTACCTAAAACTAACAAATTTCAATGCTTATATTCATTCCATTCTTTCTACTTTTAATTGGAGCTTTGTTTCACATTTCTAAGTCTCTTCATTGACTACTTATCGAAGGTTGGTGAACGCTCACCCCGTAAGATTCAATGTGAATTAATGTACCAATTGAGCTGAAAATTAGCATGCTACAGTCAGATACTTGTATATACTTTTACAGGTAGATACTTGTTATAAAATTTGTTCTGGCCATTTTATTGGAAGTCTCATGCACTCGTAATTTAAAGAATTTATCACAGGTTATTTATGCTAATTTTCGGCTAAAACGAAACTCAAATTAAAGGTGTAGTAATCTACAATTTACAATTAAAATAACTAATTAAAATTTTGTATTTTAGGTAGACTCGCATTAAGGTGTCTTGGTTCCTTAACCCCGTAATCACCACTGTCCTAGGGTTCAGACACTGCGCACAACTTATTTAATACGAAAATATGAATTTCAAAATGTAATTTGACTAAAAATTTAAATTCAAACAGTACAATACATTTTACACCAGAACTCATGGCTCAGCACTTGTAATATTCAACCAAAAATGTGATACAAAATTTGATGTGATTCAAAAAGACGTTTGGACGATAATTGACTGTTGAAATTTAAAAAATTACAATCAAGAACAGTTATTTTGTATAAATTTAATCGATAAAAATGCTTAAAGTCTCAAAATGAAATATATCAGATCTGAAGATCTTAAATTATGATTATACCCGTAGATAATAAAACGTATTAGGCATTTCCATCAATTTATGAGATCGTTAGTAACGTGACTGCCGGATTTTTGTTACTTTAAGTTAACTACTAAAGTAAACTACTCCCTCAAGTTCCCAAACAAATATTAATTATATTTTCGTTGCTTGTATTATTACAATGTTTTGCAATAAACCTTAACCAAAAATTAATATTCTCTAGTTAAGCTTTATTTACTCGGTTGCTTTTAAAAACACTATTTTCACAAAAATTCGAATACGTTTGTGTTGAAAGTATCATTAAAGCTAATTTATTAACTCCTCTATACCGTTCTAATTAACAACATTATTAAGAATAATATTACAGTTCGTGGAATGGTATAACGGCGTCAATACAATTAAAAGCAAAATTGGTACGTGCGACATTAGTGAACGAGCTACAAAATCAAACGAAAAAGGAACATTAATTTAATTGTGATAAACAACATATAATTTTAGCTTTATATCATGAGAAAACGATTTAATCAAATATTACAGAAACTGGACTGTAACAAGAAAAGGAATACACGTCTTAAATATGGTCGGCAAATGTACGAACTATATTGTGGCGTAATGAAATTTTGCAGATTGGCAAATTCACTCGTCCCAAATGTCTATTTGGGATTCATGAATTTACGTCCATATGTACAATTTGTTTGAATAATTCGCGCGCGTTGCAACGCCCAAGGGAATTTATTGATAAACCGTACGTTTGCAGTTCAGCGTTTGTGTAATCATTCTAAATTCTGCAAAAAATTGGTCAGAGCAATTTCAGGTCCGTTTCGTTCGATTGAAATTGAATACGTACATGCTATATTTTTATCGTTATATATAATTAAAGTTTAATTACGGCTAGTTTCGTCTCGAGCTCTAACGTACACATGAATTTCGAATGTTTTACAATTTCTAAAGTTTGATGTATTAAAAGCCAGAAGTTCACATACAGTATGATTGATGTAATTCCAATCCCATTAAAATGTAACAAGCTGGTCCAAATTCGTAACTAATATTTAAAACCAATTTTCTGTCGTTATATCGACAATTATTAGTGTTTCATGATTTGAACTCTCATAAATAGCATTCGATACAGATAATATACGCTAATTAAGGTTTACACGTGTTACGCCTCTGACCTTTGAATGGCTGTAACCAAAAATTTCATATTATCTAACAATTAAACTTGTTTCTTGAAAGTACATTACAGTTCGTTATTTAATATTTTATAAGACCTATCAGAAGTTGGTGTTATCTTCATGTGCTGAATTATGATTTTGTTTAATTTTGTATTTGGCATAGACTATAGCTTAATTGATCTTTAAGATTAAAATATCAAATTGACGTTTTGGCGGAACAACCAGTTACTTCTATAGTCATCGTAAAGTTGCTATTTCAATATCGTTTTTGCTTTTATATATTAATAGACACATGGGTAATATAAATTATAAATTTCGATAACCCAAAATTGCGTAGAAAAAACATTATTTGCGTCTTGAATCTTAAAAATCCATCAACCTGTTCAAACAGCACAAGATGATCTGATCAAATTCTAGTAGGTCTTATTAAAAAATCTTTCTTAAAATACATTTACGTAGAAAATCTTATCCTTGTTCATCCGTTGAAAAAATGGAACATATTCTTATACAAAGTCGCATCTTTATATACAGGATGATCTGTTCAACTACTGGTAGGTCCTATTGAAAAATATACTTATAAAAACAAAAGTTACAATATTACATTTTTTGTTACAAACATTCCCAGTTCATGGATGAAATATATGTAAACCTCCTAAATCATCTATCCATTCATTGAACACCTGGAATATATTGAAATTATAAAAATAGCTTCCGTAAACTTACTTAGACAATCAGCATCAACAAAGCGGTGAAGATAGTCCTAATAGAATATGCTTGTCCCATTAAAACTCATCGACAGCTTCAATTCCCTCACGGAGTTCCTCCCTTTAATGAATACCCATTTTAAGTAGCTGCTTGCAAAACTATCCCTCCGGGCTTTATCTAAGCTATCAAGTTCCCGCATTGAACTTGAATTAGTCGGAAGAGAATTAGAACTTAAAAAGGGCGTAACGGGAATAAAGCGTGCTCTGTAAATGAAATTTACCGCGCTAAAAGTTTCTGTACATTCGAACAGGTGTTACTGTTTCAGCGCACCCAACCGCATAATATATAAGAAAAGAAAATTAAATAGCTTCGGTTGTATATAGTTTATCGAGCATTTAATTTGATTCGTCGACGCATCTATTAGCCTCGTTCGCTAGAGTTTCTCCTTGAGTTATTGTCTCTTTGTTCAACTGAATTCTTCTTCGGGTGGATTGGATTGCGTCATTTTATTCTCTGCGTTGTCTTGCACGTTTCGGAGTTTTACTCAATGGTAAGAGCTTTTCCCATTTAACCACATTTTAACGAAAATAAAAGGAACTTTAGCTGTATTTTAAATTAGCTCTTTTGTAGCAACACATTTAAAAAAGTACAGAAAATATTTATATATTTAATTCTAATTTCTATTCTACAACGTTGTTACAGTCGTTGCTTTTAATTATGTTGTTGCGGTAACATCTCTCCTTGTTACAAGGAATTCGTTATGGTTAGGCAAACAATTTGTATGCATTAAGCCAAACAGGCCGAGAGTGAAAAAACGCCTAATTTTGAAATTCGTTCTTAAGCTCTTTAAGCGAAAAAAAATAAAATTCTTGAAAAATAACAGTGAATTCGAATTATTCCTTGAGCGGGAGAAAAAAAAACTTTTTAATATGCGTTACCGTAATGAGTCTTTCAACGAAGTTTCCCGCGGTCACTCGATAAATTATTTCAACGGCGCGTTGGGGACATTTTAAGTTAGAACTTTAGGCTGCGAAGAAACACTGCATTAATAAGCGGTTGCTGCACTTTTCAATTACTTTAAGTATATTAAGTTCTTATGCAGTTAAGGAATTAAGAGTTATATAGTTTGAAGTGAAAATATGAAGAAACCCGAAGTACGTATAGATATAAAACATTGAAAAATCAGATTAGCATTTTCATCGTACACGTGAATATTCAATTCAGTTAGAGAATTAGCATTGCACTGTCAGTGCATTGTAAATTTACATTTATCCAGAATTTTATTTATTAATTTCCCGTGGAGTAAGCTACGTCTGATAATGTCTTACTAAAAAAGTAATTCTGTATCTAGAGATGTTCTAAAGTTCCGCCAATATACCATCTTGAACAAACAAACTAATTTCGTGATACTCGTATGAGTGGTACTTGCTAGTAGGTACTTCAAAATTCAAACAAAAGTTTCAACTGTACCACAGAGTAAACCGCAAACGAAAGCCTTGGAAAAACGCAAAAATTCTGAACTCTCATCAACACCAAAAGCCTTACCTACACCATTATACGCTTTGGCGTACCAATCTCAAAGCGAGGTCGAATCCAGTCCACAAAACCAAACGAACACGATAGGTGCTATCTCGTCGCTATTGTCATCAACTGCGTGCTAAAGAAGTCGAATCGTCAAAAGCATGTTAGTTCAACATCAAAGAAACTTTACACTTTTTTTTCTCCCTGAACTTTGAATGTCTGTAACGAAAAATGTAATATTATGATGTTTGCATGTGCATGAATTTCGAAATATTTTACATCAGTTTCTGAAGTTTGGTCTATCAAAAGCCAGGAGTTCACAGTGTGATTGATGTAATTCAAATTCCTTTAAAATTGTAACAAACTCGTCCAAATTTGTAACTAATACTTACATCTAACTGTCTGCTGTTACATAGTTAATAATTAATGTTTAGCATTCGATTCGAATACGAAAATTGAATGTTGTTTTTCTTCGCGTTGATTAACGTTTACGCTTCATCCCTTTCTGAACTTTGAATGTCTGTAACTGCAATTGTAATATTATAATTATAAAGACAAACTTTTTTCTTAAAATTGAATTACAAACCTATTGGAAATGGATAAATTGAATAAAACGAGAACTGAGAATATACAATTTAAAGAATTTATTCTGGACTTGCTGACAGCAAGGATGTGCACATGTAAACACTAAAATGAACAAGCTAGAACGAAGTCAGAAATTGAAAATACATTGGAATGCATTTGTTAAATAAGAAATAATGAACCTTTTTATGTTATACTTATAGCATATGTACTACAGATGTCTAAGCTGTACATAAACACAACGGTCGAGCGTTATATTGGAGTACGAACCGTAGCCAACCCGAGCCGTCGACTATCGTAAAGTAGTAAAAGTGAGAGAAAGAACCTTGTTTTTTTAAACGTCAGCTTGTATACATCCACTGGGAATCTGTTTTTGTAACAATAATAATTCAATTGTTCACAAAAACATTATTTAATAAGACCTACCAGAAGTTGATGTTATCATCCTTTAAGAAATATGATTTGTTTTTAATTTTGGCTTTTTTACGATTCACCAACAACGATTGTTATTTTATTGCTTTAACTCTGTGTTTAAATCTGGTGTTGAACCAGTGCAGTATTATATCTCTGGCCCGTTCGTATTTACCCAATATCGAATCAAAGTTGAATAAGTACTAGCAACCAGTATATAGGATGTCAGTAAAGGACCACTACTGGCCCATTGTACCAGTATTGGCAATTCCTATTAGGGAAAGTAATGTTTTCCTTGATTCTTGGACACATTAAAATATAATTGGTTTATAAATTAATGAAAAACAATTTGATATCCCAAAATAACATAGTAATAACATTATTTGAGCTTTGAATTTTAAAAATCCTTCATTCTATAATCATTGACAAAGCTTAAATAAAAAAAACATACCTCTGTATAATATTATTTGATCAACTTCTGATAAGTATTATTGAAAAATATGTGTAAAATATACCTTTGAAAACAAAGTTTAGCTTTGTAAAAATATTCTATTTTTTATTACAGAAATTCAAAGTTCAGATAAGGAAGAAGTGTCGACACATCCTAATCAACTGTCCATTCATTAGAAACATTGAATATATATTTTAATTATAAAAATTCATATCTTTGCACAGGATGATCTGAACAACTACTCGTTGGCCTTGTTAAATAACGTTTTTACTGCACTTTTAACAAAAAAAGCTTCGCTTCGTAATAATATTACATTTTTTGTAAAGGACATTCAAAGTTTAGACATAGAATAAATGTAAATCCCCCTTAATGTTTTTAATTCAATACACAGACAGTTCTATGTAAAAAAATATATTTACGCTTAACTGTGCAAATATATTTTTATATAAATAAAAATAATTACACGAAAAAGAGTTCGCAAATAAATATTTGTGTTTTCCACTAAAGAACTACCCTCGTAAAAACGTCGGTGACAGAACTTTTCGACGTTCAAAGGGTGAGTTCGATGAATTCGTGCTCTAATTCACACTCCTTTTTTATCTGAAACTTCACCATTGCAAACAAAACATCCTGAATCGCGTGTATGGACAAACTAGTTTCACACACGCTGCTAATGTGCTAATTCAATTTTTCATATGTACGCACGAAGCACACGTGTTCGAGGATTCTCTACTCCAATTAAAGGAGAAATGTGATTGCCTCTCGACTAGCGAGAAAGAAAGGCACGAGAGGAAAAAAAAGTAAATAAACGAGGCGGCAACAAAAAATCGAGTCAAGAGAGACGTGACCGTGTTTCGGCTGAAGGGTTTCATCGAGTATGAAAAAAAAGCTCCGCGTACATAAGAACGAGGAGAAAGAAGAAGTAAAGGAAAAAGAAGAAGGAAACAGTTGGAGATAGAGCGACAGTGATCGTAGTCTACGATATATATACAACATTAACGAACCTCCATGTGTCTCTTATATACGAGAATTTATCCTTTGAAAGTCAGCAAAGCGTCGCAAGACTTTTTTCGAATCGGACATTTACGTGTGAGAGAATCAGGCTAAAAAGCCTTTGGCTCAATCCTTCGTTATTTTTCTTCTCCAAGACCCGCCGACTTTTTACTCAGTGCGTCGAGTCTGAAAGAGGCAGCTCTCGTTTTTTGTCAGAGTATAATGTGTAAAATATACGATTGTTTTACCGCGCTCTGGGATAAGACTCTTTCTCTCTCTCTCTCTCTCTCTCTCTCTCTCTCTCTCTCTCTGTTACTCTTTTTCTTTCTTACTTCAAGATAATAATGGACGAGCCGTCACTCTCACTCGTTATTTCTCGACCGCAGCTTCTTTTCGGCATCTCCGTGCATTTGCCTTCTCCGCGGAACGTTTTCTCTCGGGACGGGGTGAAACTTTTCATGGAATTGTATTGTCAAGTAGACTCTGAAGTTTCTTTCCTTCGCGCTATACGTTAATAGCAAGGGATTCATTATTTTTCTCCTTATTCATTAGAACTTGGATAGTTTTTACTATTTCATATACCAGGTATGTAAATATGAAACCGGAATTTTTGTGCGAAAATGATAAAAACATATTTTGATCAAAATATTTCCCATCAATTCGTAGAAGTCCCTCTATCAAAAGAAGTTAAATAAAAAAATCAGGTTAGCCCGATATTGACACAATAATGGTACAATGTTAGCACAGTACTATACCAATACTTGACCAGAACTGGGCTTTCAATGTTTACGGTACGACTGACTGGATAACATCACTGGGTCATTGCTTTTCAACTGAATTTGGTGTACTTGAAAGTTCGCGTTCTGGGTATGGAAATACGAAGCTGAATTTTTTGATGAAACGATAAAAAATATTTTATTCAAAGTATTGCACATTCTTCCACCTGTCTGACAATTTGTGGATGACCCTTCGAAACTGTTGATCTTCTGATGCAAATCAATCATCGAGCAGTAATTTGATAGAACCAAGTCTGATGAGTAAGTTACACGCCTTTATCCAGTTTCGATATTTATAATAGTGGATTATTATGAGCCTAAATCACTTAGCGTTGCCTTATTTGATATTTTAGTATGAATAACAAACGAATCATTTGTTCTCAATAGCCTTCAGTATCAACCAGGTATTAAGCGTCATCCACGTCCAACAATTTTTGGTGCTTTTCCAGGCTCTTCGTTTCTCGTGTCAAAACAGCCACTTTGAATTTTTTAAACCATTCAAAATACGATGATTTAGATAGATTCTGTAGGAGTCGACCTTCTTCAAATGGTAACAGAAAATCGATGCTGTCGACGAATCATAATTTCCAGACACAATGTTCAACACTATTCCACTATTCCATGAGTAGTATTGTTTAAAATTTAAGTATTTGTAATTTTATTTTAACCCTTTGTAACGTAGATGAGTAACGAAATGAGTCTGAAAGGTAATTTTGTTCAGAACATCCTCTATAATCCACCTTAATTTATGTCGTCTAGTGCCTAATGTTGCTCCATTATGTTTCACTGTTACTCAATTAGGAACAGTAGCTTTTAAGTCTCGCGAGCACGGTTACTGCGCTAGTGAAACAATTTTTCGTTCGCAGTTACTGTAAGAAGAAAACGTGTGTGTGTGTGTGAGTTAAGAGAAGTTGAGTAGTGCGTTTGTGTCCAGTATAAAGAACATTTTTGATGAATGACGTTATTACATTTCACTTAGAACTAACATTCGTGGAATCTCTTACATCTCGCATAAAATGAGAAATTTAAAATAACAGTTGTCTAATATAGAATTTAATTTTGACGCGTCTATGATACTAATTTAAAAAATGAAACTGTTACTTGCTTTATTAGAACCTATTGCGCCTAGGTACATTTTCGTCGTCGATGAATAATTCATCGTTGAAAATCTATATATCCCTCTCTAATGACAAATGAAATTACACGCGTGTGATAATGACGGAATTAATATGCCGAATCGTTGTATGCAATTTAGTGGCGCATTCTAGAAGCTACGATACAACGCAGCAATAATAGCACATTAGAATTTAATACTCTTGTGCAGCTTAGGACGAAATTTCTCATTCGGTTTTTCTTTGTGTGCGGAGTTGCAGGAGGATTTCGAAATTGAGTCGGACATTATCAGGCCGCTGTTGGATTATACAAGAGCTCGACGTCGGTGGCCTAGGCTCCGGCATTGCGAGGGGTTAACATTCTGCTGAATCCACTGTTCTTTGCGCCGTTTCTTTGCCGACGAACGGGAATATGAAACCCGATATGCCATACTTGCTCGCGTTCGCGAAACGTTATATCACGCGCTGCGCATTGATATGAGAAATTTATAATAGATAACCTGCGAAATACCACGCAGTAACGATTTTTTTATTAGTTTAAGGCATTAAACGACGGAAATTAAATGTTATAAAATTTGAAGTTTTAGTGGGAATATTTGAATGGTGTAATGTAAATAAGCGAATGTAACTCGTCTATACTGAGAAAAAAATTCAATTGAAACAGAATGTGTAATTAAGTTTAAAGTTATTTTTTAACTAGTGTACATTAGGAGTTTTAAAAATTAAGTTCAAAATCTTAAATCCCACGAATATTCACAATCTATTTGAAAATCTCAAAACTTCGTTGTATACGAATCGACTTGAACTCTGTGGGCTTGCGAATATAAAATACCTTAAAATATCAGGCGCCACCAATCGGGGTTATTCGGAATTAGGACTTTAAACGTAGTTGCTGTTTACTGAAGAAAAATAGAAAATAAATATTCTGGAATATCGTATATTGTACCATGTCCTACTGTACTGTACACATGAAAGCTTCGCATGCACTATTAGGCTCCTGTGCGACGGGTCACCTTAAACTGACTATGTAGAAAACACCCTCATGTTTTTCACAGTAACTGGAATTCCGAGCGCTCGCATATTCATATTTGTTTCTAATACTTTTTCTTGCCTTTCAATTTACAATTTACGTTAACACAACAAACTTAAAGTATTTAAAAGAATGTAACGAGAAGGTACTTTTGATTTTATATAATTTTGTATTACTTCAAAGCAAAATCTGCTAATTTAAAAGTCCAGCTATTGAACGAATGAAACGTTCTGTTACTTTGAGTTTACAGTTTTTTTTCCTATGGATGCAAAACAATGTCTGTTCATTCATCTGTTCGGTTATTGAAGCAATGGGATATGGGAAATGTTGGCTCCTGTTTACAGTATAATAATTGCCAATACTGGAATAACGAACCAGTATACTGGTGGTAACCAGAACTTGTCAAATCTAGGTTCGATGGATGAAAACAAAGGATGACATAATGTTAGCATAGAACTAGGTTTAAAGTACTGTACCAGTACTTGATCAGAACTGGATTTAAAGTATAACCCGTTCTCATAACTGCAGTACTGGTTAAATCCTGGCTTACAGTACTGCTGTCAGGATATCACCAGTACTGGGGCATTGCTCCTTTCCTACTAGGGAATTTATGGTACGTATCGTATAAAAATACTCACTTCAAACGTTCAGAATTTAATTACAAAAACCTCTTATTCAAGATAAGATCTATCGAAACCATAGGAGACTTAGGTTTTTCTCGAAGCTACTATCGAGATAAGTCGTTGTTCTGCTCGAGGTGTCGATTTACTCTATCTATTACTGAAATCCATCAGCCATTAATTCTCAGCAAAATCGACCGAAATTCCAATGCAAAAATCTCGCTCTCTGTCTTCCTCATTCAGCATTAAGAGCATCGCATCCAAGAAATTTCCATCTTAAGCTCAGCGCGTCAATTTCCGTGGTAGCCGTGAGCGCGTCCTACTCCAAAATCTCATTTCTCGCTATCTACGCAAGTAGTCTCTAGCAAACGTGCGAAATACCCTACCCCCTCTACTCCTGCATCGAAATTAAAGCCTCTGCTCTTGTGTGCGTCTATGTCCATGGCCCTTAACACCTCGCACGCGTTATCGCGCTTACGCCTCTCGCAGCACGTACAGCTATGAAAGGGTATTTAAGCGTACGCTGTTTAACGCTGGATGAGAGCTTGTGCGTGTGACGCGCTGAGAGGTAAACATGCCTGAGGGCACGTACAATGTGCGTAGTGGTACGCGAAAGGGTAGGGGAAGTTTTAGGTGTCCACGAAATTGCAAAGCTGTTGATCGAAAATTTTTGCATTTTAAATGAACTAGACCTAAAGGACAAGGGATAGGAGTAAGAGAGGAGGAAGTCGTATTTAGGCTATTCAAATTATCTTGGTTCGAAATCAAACCATCGATGTCTTTGGGTTAAATCAAACTGAAATCGCCATCAAGTCTGGTATACGCGCTGGCATTCGCAATTGACTAATCGCTTGAGAATGGATCGATTCGAAGACGTTTGTAATACGCCAGTGTTGAGGCTGAGTTCTGAGATGAAACTGAGCTTAACTGGGATCTCCACATTCTGGTGGTATAATTTCCGCCGATTATTATTTTCTTATTTTTCGTTATTTAGAATTTTGTATTAGCGCGTTCGCGTGAGAAATTCGATACGACTTCACAGGATTTGATTGAGCGTACAAGTTTTCTCCAACGCATTTATATATATAGCAACAAACTAACAATTTTAATTATCGATGCTTTGGAATACTGTCCAATGGGAAAATTATTAAATGGAAGTTTTTATAGAAAAATAAGCAAAGCAAGTACGGAAAATAGAAGTGTTAACAGTGATTGAGGGTCTTTGTTCAGAGGCGGTGGAATGGTGAAAAAATAAAAACTTAGCTTTTCATCGATTTCCCGTTTCTTTAAGGACTCGCAACCTCCGCAATCCCAGTCAAAACGTAAAAAAAGTATTGATAAAGCCACATAAAGCGCGCAATAACGGAAAACAAAAGGTCTCGAAAAGAAAAGGGTTCTTTTTAATAAATAATTCTCCATCATGTAAAAAACAAATCTATATACAGTATTCAAATAAAAACAATACTAGTTTATATAGTACAGTTTATATATATATATATATATATTTATATACGTATACATAAGATAAGAGTTATAAAAAGAAAATTTTAAATTTAGAGTCTCTCCTCCTCTGTAAACAACACTACTGAAAGAAATAAATATAAAGCTTTATTAATCCGTCACGACAAACTTTTAACGGTATTAGCAAATGTGTACATCTTTACGAGTTTGAACAACTTTCTCTTCCATATACATTATCATGTTTCCTTTTTTTCGCTATGCCTAATCCAATATGCGGTAGAATATTTAACAGAAAATTCGCTATGCTTCATGCGTTGAATATCGCTGAAAATTTTCCTTGTTTGTGTGTGTGCGTATATTAGCATTCGATACGAGAGATACGATAAATATCCGAGCTGTGTGTACGGCCAGCTTTGGCTCACAAAATTTGCATGCCTTTCGCCGAAAAGATATTCACAACTTCGCTTTCTAAAAGAATACGCATATTTAATTGAACTCATTTAATATACAAAGGACTGAAAAACTATTATAAGTAACTTAATCTTAATCAAGAGCACAAAGTTAACAACAATCACTGCAGTGATCCTTCCGAAAATATTAGATTTGGAAATTTTAAAGTTAGCTTTAAATTTAAAGCGTTTAACTATATATTCCGTATTGCACTTTGAGAGGCTAATCCGCTCGCAGTTATGAAAAAGTGTCCTCACCGGCTTTGCTACTGACCTGCGTTCTATATTACCAAAACAATGGTCGTATTAAAGGGTTCGATTGAGGACTCCCAGACTGGCGCAGCACATTCATGAAGAGGCGTTTTTCTAATGTATAATAAATTCAAGTTCTCACTCGAGTGTTTTTATATAACTTAATGCTAAACATTCGTCCACCACAGCTACACAACTGAACTTAAAATATGTCTGTATTTTCCTGACCGACATTCCCGTTGTAATCAGTTTTTATTTAGAGGATGGTGAGTACTTAGCTACGAATGATCCCATATGAACTGCCGTATAGGCTCCTACGCAGCTGGTGGGTTAAATGGTCGTATTCTCAGGTGATGCGCGTTCGTAACAAGCTTTGCAATCCTATCAAGATCATCATTAGAAACGTTAATTACCTTGATGTAACTACTCTAGTTCTATATACTAACTTTGAAAAACGAGTGTCTATCGAGCAATTATCACCTCCAAGTTCACAAAAACAATGCAGAAAAATTAGTACTGAGTCATTTTGAGGTGAATTTTAATGAGCGAAACTAATTAACATTTGAATTCTAAAACCTTGCGGTAATGAGAAGCTACTGTATACTATTGAGAGAATTCTTGAAAAATAGTTTTAAATAATTATAAGTCATCGAAGCGTTACTTTTCATTTGATTGGGCCATTTCAATCATCAGTTGAGGAATCAGTCGTTCGATAGTTTACTTTTCCATTTTCTCAAATAAGGGATTTACACCAAAGACTTTAGATTTACCAGAAATTGATAAGGTTTTGTGCAGAGTTTTCATTTTTTTTAAATTTTGGCTTTGAATATAGCTTGATGGGTTCTTAAGATTCAAAGCCCAATGAAAATTGATCACGTGTATCATTATAAACAATATAAATCGTAATAAATTAATAAACTACAATTCGGTATTTCACCCGACTTAGAAATAACATAATTTGACCTGCAAGAAAATTTAAAATAACAACACAGGATGATAACCTCAGATATCGGTCTTAATAAATAACGTTTTTAATATGCTTTCGAATACAATGATTAGCTTTGTACGATCATATATTTATACGATATTGAACCTCTAAATTTGCGGAAGCTGTAAAATCGTGTGTATATCCTACTCAACAATATCAAGCTCAAATGAAGCCATTAAAATTCACGTTGCGGCCAGGTAGTTCGTCGATCGCCTTGGCAACAAATAATTATATTCGAGAACCACTTGGTGCGCTTGGTTAATTGAGCAAAACGAAAGCTTGATTTCTGTGTTGTTTCCAATGCAAGCTGAGCTAGAGTGAGAGAGTAAGAACGAGAGAGAGAGAGAGAGAGAGAGAGAGAGAGAGAGAGAGAGAGAGAGAGAGAGAGAGAGAAACAAGAAATAGCCAATTATAAAGGGAAGACACGCCTCGCGCAGAAATTATCCTCAAACAAAGTGCGTGGAAATATCTTCAGCGAGCGGATGCTGGCAAATTAATTCCTGTCCTGGTTCGGCAATGTAAATTCCACGCCAATTGTTGCCCTCGTTTCCAATTGCCGGAGTAAGAGTACTATAATTATGAAATGGAGAGTTGCGTAACTACTTGTAGAGAGAAGCTTTGATGTCGGTATTTGTGTTAAAAATGCTCCAACTGTGTCTACGTCTGAAAAGACAAATACTGTTCGCGTACCCATGTTATTCTCAATGTATATATATTGGAATATCGCTATCGAAGTTATTTTCAGCCAAAGTATCGAGATATAGAGAACACGTAAAATCTTATGGCAAGCATAAAACACGGGATTAACCAAGTGGCAAGGAATTTATTGGAGAGGGACTGAGGCTACTGTAGTATTGATATATTTTGGGTTAAGGGGGGAAATCTAAGCGGAATCCTGAATAATATGAAACAATTAATTGCTCACAAAGAAGACAACTAAATCTAAGTAATTAGAACGCACAAAGCGCACTAATGTTATTCGTAATATTTCTGGGCTTTGATGTTGCCTGCTCTTGTAAGTATTTGATTTTTGCATTTTCATTCGTTTGCCACAGGTTTTTGAACTACGTAATGAAGCCATTTTCATCAGACTATGCTGTAAATATTCCTTTAGAGTAGCATCATGAATTCTCTGATTTACTTTTCTTAGAAGATTCTTCATTTCATTATTAGATCTGCTAACAAGTAACTTATTAAAATACTTAAATATGTCTTATATATCATGAAATACAATCAAAAGAAAAATTATATTTGAAATTATATTTGAAAAATAAACCAGAAAAGGGATATTTCAAACAAAGTCTGGTAAAAATTAGTTGACTACGTAAAAAAATAATTTAATGCCCAAAGATCACTCTTGAAGAATAAAAAATACTTATCATTTAAATTATGTAGTTTCTTTTGTGTGACTAATAAGTCGTTTTGAATTATTTTCCATATTCAACTTAAGCTTACCCCATCAAGGGATATTTTTGGCTATCGAGTTGGCATTGTTTTAATTGTTATTGTATTAATTTATTACTATATTTACATTTTTAATCAGTCTCAGGAAGAAAAAGCTCAAAAACACGTACAAATAACATCATTTGAGTTTTGAATCTTAAACATCCATCAGGTCTCTCAAGCTGTAGTCTAAGAGAAAGCCAAAAAGAAATGAATAAATCATATTACAAGATGATCTGATTAACCTTTGTTAAGTCTCGTTAAGTAATGATTTTTTAATATGCTTTTAAGAAAAAAAGTTTGGTTTTGCCATAATTTAAAATATTTTGTCACAGTCATTCAAAATTCACGGAAGAAATAAGTGTATACTTCGCGTATGAAATGATGAACAGAACTACGTTGACGATTATGTGTTGCAAATCAAGATCAAGATCAAGAAAAGGCCGAGTTTGTCCGGACACCGCACATCTATCGTCTTAGCGTTATTATAAGCATTTAAAGTTACAGTTATTTTTAATATTTAATCAAAACTTCGAGCGCAAACTTGTTGATTTAATATGTAATTTAAATAAAATATCTTTAACATTAAACAAACATTTACTCAATGTAAAGGGTATATTGTGTAATTCGTTGTACGGAAGAATCCATTTAATATTAGAATTTTTAATTGCTTTTAAGATAAAATTGTACATTAATTAATTTTTCGTCTTTTCAATTGATTCAATGACGATTTCGATGTAACGTTTTCTTTATTTAGTAGCGTTTCTAAAATTGAGAATAAATTACAAATTCCATCAGTATTTTTAATAAATGTATAATTAACGAAATATTAATACTACATAAATCGACCGAATTATATAATATGAGAGAAATCTTATATCTTGCAAACAGATTGAACACCTCTTGTACTAACAAACACATAGCATCACAACAAATTACTTCAAATTGTGTATATAATAATAATACTACATTAAATGGAAACATTAATGCACATTTTGTAAAAGATACATAATCAGAAAAATACAAACCCATTGAGACAGTGTTCAGAAAATCGAACCAAATGGCTATCGAAAATTCGATAAAAATCAACGCGAAAAGATGATCCACCAGCTAAAACAATTATTGAAAACAACAAATAAAGGATGTCCTACGGTATCTGTACTACCAACGATAAAGTTTTATTCTACTTTTACAGAGGTAAAAATAGACCAGTACAAACGTACAGAAATTCGATGTACCCTTTAAAACCAAAGTATAAAGACCTAATAGTACTTGATGGTACCGTCTTAACATCAAGCTGTAAATGTGATTTAGCCTTACATACATAAACTCAACGTATCCGTTAAAACATTAGCAAAATGAAAGACTTGATAGCATAGTTAATGATATCGTCTTTACATCAAACTGTAAATGTGATTCAGCCTTACAGCATGTAGCAATGAAAAAAGGGTTAATTGATCCACTAGGTCGACCAATTATTTAAAACACCAAATGCAGGATGTCCCACTACGATGCCAACTATCGAAGAAGCTTTATTACACATTTACAGAAGTTAAAATATATCGGAAACATAGCCATATTCAATGTACCTTTTAAAACACCCAAGTTTAAAGACCTAATAATAGGTGATGACATCATCTTTACACCAAGCTGTAAATGTCATTTAGCCTTACAACATAGAGAGAGAGAGCATGCCCAAGAAGACTAAACAATTACATGCAATTCAAAGACATTCTCGTTTGCCTTAGTAACTTCATTGCCAAGACACGATGTAAGGATCCCATCAATTACAGGTATCACAAATTAGAAGTTAGTTTTAAATTTTGTTATATATACCGCCAAATCAACAACCATTTTTGGTTAATTAAGCTAATCTATTTATGAACAATTATAAATGTCATAAATATATTCACGCCGATTTAACGAATAAAGTAAATAAAAAATTCTTTCGCTTATCGGAAATCAGTAGCTTTTGCACAAAAACAGCAAAGAGCCATAAAAATAACCGAATGATTTATTAACTTATTGGTCGCACACGTCGATACATTTGATATAAAGTCGACCGAGTGTATTGTCTAATTCGACACATTATTACAGCAATGTGTTACAGATATACGCACGACAAGATTCGGAAATTTTTATTTCTTTCAAACAATGGAAGAAAACAAAAAGGCATCAGTTTCACAGCGAACAATGTTGTCGTGAAGCATTTGTCGGATGATGACACTTTTCACTCATTGGTGGCACATGCGCTTTACAACGCACAATCGCAATTCGTGCAAAAATCATTGTTCTCGAATCAGCTTATATTTTTTAAGAAAAATATCACACTTCGTCTCATATCTATATGGAAAACAACATTGTTGTTACGACAATTGAAGAAATTCACTGTTGGACACGCGTTCTTTCGCTATTTATTCCTTTCTTACTTCCGAAGCAGACTTCGAAGTATCTCCATGTATATACATATCATATGTATATATGTATTTATGAGCGTTTAAATTTTGACAGGTCCACATTAAGTTTTACGAGGCCGGCAAGCGCTTTTACCTCGTAAAACCCTAGATATCATACCTTTCATGTAGTGCCGTCGCTGCTGCCATGAGGTCGTCGGTCGAGCGTATTATGTAGGTGTACATAATACTTAATACCTCCCTCTCGGGTCCGAAAAAGGAGTGGCGCTCCAACTCTATACGAGCTTGGGAACGAGACGCATATAAAAACATGCGTTGTGCATCTATGTATATATACATATATAAGTACGCACGCAAGGAGTTTTATCAGTGGCGATAGCAAGAATTTTACTCGGTTGCATACGAGGGAAGAAATATTTTTTAATCTTCTAAACATGGAGTTAGATAAGTATTTTCATTCGATTGCGATTATCTGGTTAAGGAGACTAGACACCTGTAAACGAGGTTATCTAAAGTATGAAGAATCTGATTAAAAGAACTAATTAGAATTTTTCATCTAAGATTGAAATTGCAGATAGTTATAGTTTTAATGTGAGCTTTGTTTCACATCTTTCGTTGACTACTTATAAGTAGATTGTAAAAAATTGAATCTTCGTAAGATACCATGTCAATCAATGGACCCGCTGAGATTAAAAGGTTTGTGAATACTCTTGGACACTTTCTTTAAAGCTTGAATGTAGGGATGTCCAAACTAATGATCAGGACAAATTTTACATGATATGAAGTGAGTTTTTGATTATTAATAATCAATGCCAATGTTCATCTAAATTGGTCCGTCGATTCACATTGAATCTGTTGGAAAGTCAGTTATCAACTACCAACGGTAGGTGGTCAATGAAGGGATTTACATAAAGAATATATAAAGAATGGAATTAATGGAACTAATTAAAATTTTTACTTTTAGAAAGCCTCATTTGAAAGTGTCTTGTCCCCTAAATATACGAGGCTGATGTATGTAGAGAACTGCTGATGTATGTATGTAGCTTTGTTTGACAATTCACGTTAGGGAAGTTGCTGCAATGATTTAAATATAATATGTAGTTATATTCAGGAAGGATTAGTTTGTGGCTTCGAGGACAGTTGAAGCTGGTAAAATAGTAGCAATTATTGCGGTATACGAACTTTATGAACATTTAGTGCTACAATACAAGTTTATAAATCAGTTTATTCGATTAACAGAAAATTTTTGAATTTTAAGAACATTAACGTTCTGTAAAATGAATTTTCACTTACGCAGAACGTTGTAAGTACACTTCGTTAAGCGGGGTTGAGACTTATTCCATCCTTGAATTTTGAATGTCTGTAAGAATAAATGTGATATTATTGCAAAGTTAAACTTTATTGAAAAAACGTTATATAATAAGACCTGCCATAAGGTAATGTTACTGGTTTTAGTGTAAGTCTTTAGGAAAGCTCAAATGACATTATTGTCATGTCTTTTTCAGCTTTTTTCATTCTGAGATTAATTAAAAATATAATTAGTAATATATTTATAAAATGCATTTCGATAGCAAAATTTTCTCCTCAAGGTACCTTTACAGTCTGAATTGAATATCAAAAACAATACAAAATGACTTAGTAGTCACAGAAAAGAATCTAAATAGGGATTCTCTGGTTTACTGTTCTAAAATAATTCTAAAATTTAATCTATAGTTAAATTTAAAAAACGTTCATCTGCACTTGTCATAACATCAAATTCTAATAGGTCTTTTTACTACTAGATTTACAAGACCAGTCATTTTGATTGATCATGAATTCCAATAAAAATGTAAGTTACTTAAGAAATAATATGTTAAATATCTTATTAATTCGATAAGATAATCTTTATAATCACTACGACTATTCATCCTCTACCCCAAGAGGGTACGAATGTCCAGCCAAAAACTTAAAGCATTACTATGCATAGCCATAGTAAAACCGCACTAACAACACTGATCTCACGGTCAAGGTCATCTTAAACCATATATATATATATATTCTCGCTATATTCTACCGATTTTGAGTAATAGTCTACGCTTCGACAGTCCTTACCCACATAAATCCACATCACTATGGTGCTTATTCGCCGAGACAGTCTCAAAGCGATGCTATTTCCCTTGGGATGCCAAGTGTGAATTTCTCTTCATGCTCGGAGTGACCGTTGCATTATTAAAGATAAAAATCTAATTTTATTTCATAAGACCTCATTCTATTACGAAAATAATTGAAAATATCACCATAAGTGAAGTAAATTTTAATGGAGTTTTAATGTTTCCAACATTTAATGAAAATACTTTCATTTTATTAACGCGTTAACGAACGAAAGGGGTTCATTTTTTTATTACCGCAATATAGCATTAAATTCGAGGCGCGAATGTACATTTCATCGGTTACTGGCTGCTGTAAAGTGCCATATGAATTTTTCTCTTTTCGTCTTGATTTTAGTTATATATACATTCTTTTCTGCTTTTAGGATAAATAACATACGGCTCGCATGCGCTCGTGTCAAAGAACATTTTTACAGTATTTTTAATTGAGCGAAAGTCAGGTATTAATGGATGGTCATACGCACACCTCGCTTTTCAGTGCAAATGAGAGAATTTCTTTATCATTAGTAAAAAATTGCGGAATTTCAGCGTAATAACCGAAAGAAAATATTGACATTTTGTCCCACGGAGAATCGATTTGTATACAACTTTTTGGATCAATAATACTTTATCAATATACGATAAGACCCATTACAGGTTCACATGTATTTGTGCCCAGGTGTTTTCGAAATTCTATTCAACCAGAATTTTTAACCAACTTATTCCTAGCGGAGTAAGTTAATCAGAACGTTTGACCAACTTACTTGTATTGGGGTAAGTTGACCAGAACCTATAACCAACTGACTCCTATTGGAGTAAGTTTAACTGAACTTTTAACTAACTTACTTCTATTGAGGTAAGTTGACCAGAACTTTTAACCAACATATTACTATTGGGGTAAGTCGGCCAGAATTATTAAGCAACTTAATCCTTTCTGATGAAATTCCGTGTACTCTATTGGGGCAAGTTGCTTAAAAGCCCTTTCCTTTTACCTGATTGTATAAATAATAGTACTTATACTAAGACAAATAAAACAGTAGTCGTAAAAAACCATCGACGAGAGAACACTATAAGATTGAAAGACTGGAATATCATCACTCAAAATAACGTCAAATAACAATGATTAGAATCGTGTAGAACGTTAGCTGAACGTTTCAAATATTGTATTGAAAAGAGAGAGGTGTTTTTTGAAAAAACAAATCGACAAAGATAGATTATTCAGAAAGTTGTAAAGACATGACCAATTTCCACATCACTGAGAACCACTTCAAAGGTTTAAAAACAATCCTAATAAAATTAATTCTTATTTGTAAATAGCTCATCGTATTACAACCGAGCGGCTTTGCGTTCTGTACACATTCGAATTCGCTAATCGAGACTACTATTACTATTACGTGGTGTTCTGGAGTCTGTGCTGGGAAGTGTAGACCGTATTTTCTCGCTGATTTCGGCAAATATTTGCTGGGCATGTTAACTCTGGACAGTGTCAATCGGACAAAGTATCATCAGAACATACCGTCCATGCTATAATTAGCTGGTGTATGCAACCGTTCAGGTCAGAGACACCGTTTATGAAGTCATGAATTATGGTTTACGGAAACTGCATTGAGGACGACGATACTACTGCTATTACTACCACTTAAGTTGCAAATCCATCGATTTGATTTTACGCTACTTGGGTAGGTTGGCATAGCTCGAGTCTCGATTACACTGAAAAAATGAAGTTGTTAGAATTGATAAAGACTTTCTTTCATTCCAAAAAATGTTTCCTAAAGAAATGTTTATTTCAATGCTTTATTAATTTACTATACATCTATCCTAACAATAACATTTCTGAAATCTTAATTCTGGAAAATACTTCATTTTAAGAAAGAACAATTAGAAAATTCACAGCCGTTCTTTACATGGTGACTGGAAAATAATGACATGTCCGGGCAAAAATTAAGATTTTGATAACATTTTTTTGTAAAGGAATCATTGGCTCGATTAACTTCAAGATTTGTATCTAATTTAGTTTTTTAAAAAACGATTGTGTTAAATTTAAATTGTCAAATTTCAAATGTTCTGTGTAATTGCCTTCCAACCTAAAAAACAAAGAGGAATGTAATAAAAAAATTATTTTTTTTCCAGTGCACAAATTGTGTCATTTTCGTATACTTTTATAACGAAGTTATCTTCAATTTATCAACTACAAATCGAAAATTTTCTGCTAAGCATTTGTTAAAAATTTCATCGACTTTTTATTCTCTATTTACTTTTCTGTTTACAAATTTATCCTCGCAACTATTTTCTCATCAATAAATTATAAATCGTTAAACATACGCGAGAACAAAGTAGCGATGCAAGTTAAAGCACGAACAAGTCTGCGTATTATATTCTCAAACTCAAGCCAAAGCTGACTTAAAGCCTTGCAACAAGAGAGAAAGGGGAATGTCCACATTAATCGGATTACAGCTGACCAAAGAAGACAAATTAAATTTACAACTGAGATAAGACGCAACTTCCTTCGGGTTTACCTCTTTTGCAGATAACAATAATACGTTGTCGAAGTGCGAACAAAAAAAAGGAGGCGTGGATGAAGTTAATTTTATGATCATTTGCGTGAGGATTCTCGGCGCAAAAAAGCCATTAAGTCACAAAGAAAAAAGCTTTCTAACTGGAGGCTCTCTTCGTTTTTACAACTCGGATACTCAGCCGAAGTAAGAACACTGGATGGAGAGAGAGATGGAGTAAGTCAGATAGAAAAGCTGCAAATTACCGTTTTACAGATTAAAAGGGTGCACTTTTGTATAAGGAACCTTTAATCAAGCCGTCGTACCGAGGCTGTTCATTTATTTTTCCTATATCTCTTGGAGCTTTTAAAAAAAAGTGCTCGTGCGATTCCAGCGCAGCAGACGGATTATGGCTTTTAAGATTCTTTGATACGTCCACATTCTTTCATAAGTCAGAATTTTGCTTTCCCTTTTTTCTGCTAAATTACTCAGAGGATTAATTGTTTTTTCGCTGACCGCCATGCAAAGTAGCGTATGGATTAAAAAAAAATTAAAAAAAGGATTTTGCATGCTTATTTTATATATCGCATTAAGACTTAGTTCATTTATTTGTGGGAATTAACTTATTCGATTTATCTCTGATTCTTTTTGGATATTGATGGATGGTATTTTATAGGAGAAACGTTTTTTCTGGATTTTTTTTAGAAACTTGTGTATTGATAAATAGAATTGCACATTTTAGTTAGCGTAACAAATACGAGAAAAAAATTGTTATAAAAATATTCAAGAGATAATTGATATTTTCGACAAAATTTGCTTCTCAACCATTAAGTCTTTTTTCTGATGTTAATTCTTTTCAAGATAATCCGTCAAAAGACGACTTCGAAAAATTATTCTAATAACGTTAAAGACTTAATGGTTAATAAGCTAATTTTGTTGAAAATATCAATTATCTCTTGATATTTGTGGAACGTGCATTGTACTATATTGCAACATTTAACAAACTTGCAGTAAAATTTTTTTTTTTTCAATATAATGTTTCGTTGCTTTAAATTTTTTTTCTAAACTTAACCAGAAAAATATTAATCAAGTAAAATGACAACCAATACGAAAAACTTTTTAATTTGACAAATTTTATTTTTGGAGAATATAGACTCGCATAAAAATATATGATAAACAAAAATGTCTTTAATCTAGTTACAGAATACGCGTAAATGAAAGTGTACTTTTTTTTAGTTTATAATAAGTAAATTTTCTCGAACAAATCAGATATTTTTTCCATGTACTGTTAAAATCACAAAACCAGCTGTTTTGTGCAATGTTTAATACACTAGCTGTTATGAAATTATCAAACAAGAAACAGCCTTTAAAAAATCGTTCAACAATAATCACACAATATACTCTAAGGCTCAGAGCATAATTACACAAGTTTCAGAAACTCTCTATATGGCTAAACGAAAAAAAAAATAAAAACTCCAAGCTTCCAGTTATCGCAAATTGCATAATATCTCTCGCAATTACACAGGAGGCGATTTTCCATAATTACAATAGTCGGTGGCGAGGATACCGATAATCCTTCCAAAGCAATCAGGTGAGTTCGATCGCTTGCCCAATTTAAAAAAAAAAAAAAAGAGAGAGAGAGAATAAAAAATGTAGGAGAATAACAGCAACGCGATAAGTCAGCATGCTGCAATCAACATTGCTACGCTCAAACTCGATGACCCGAAAAATGCTGGCTCGTTCCTGCGGAGGGTTTTCGCGCCTAAAACTGGACATTCGCAAATAGGCTCTCGCGCTCGAAAGTCATTAACCCGAAAACCCTGACAACGGCTATACCTATGTGTAGGTTCATGTCGTCTGTACGAGAGAATACGTAGGTTTATAAGCCCATTTGGCTTGAATTCGTGCTTCTTTATTCGAGCCAGTGCGAAAAATGCTATAATACGAGGGTAGTAGCAGTTATATGCCGCGGTGCAGAGGAATCGATCGGTACGCCATTCGGTGGCAAATTGAGTAACGATTAGTAAATAAAGGGAGGAAGATTTTACGAACGACTGCGTGTAATTACGCAGCGGCGACTCGATTAACTCTGACTCGAATATGTTAATTGCGCTTTCTCCTTCTCTCGGCCTAGTGATTATGCAAAGCTAGAATAGAGGCGAGACGATGGAGGTGGGAAAGCGCCAGGCTAATCGACGAATGATTATGAATTTCCCGCGCGAACAAGGAATGCGGTAGCGCCATCTACGTTGCAATGAAAAAGAAAGTAAAATGAATTGCGCGAGTTCAGTCGCTCGTTGTTGAACTTATTAACGGGGGTTTACGCTTATTCCCGATATGGACTTTGAATATTTGTGAGATAGAAGATGGATATTTATTATACAGTGAATTTTTATCGGCTAAACAAAAAATACACTTAACTTAAAAATTAAGTACATTTTTTTCTAAAAATACAATCAAATACAATTCGATATTAACTAAATAACACTGGTATAACATCATCTGAGTTACCTAGAAATTCTTGATCTCGCTTGATCATTTCAAATTTTGCTATACTGGTACAACCCAATTTCGATTTGCGATAGAGTAAAATTTTATACATATCAAAATTTTACAAGCTATGAACTTTTTAATAATGATTAATTCATATTTAATACACTTCTTGAAATCTGAGATACATTTATTCATTAGTGAACCGATTATTTTTTATATTATCTTATGCATTATCTAGCAATCTGAAACTATTATATGAAAACGATTGTTCAAATTTTACTTCATACTTAAAAAATAATAGAACACAATTCGTTACCAAAATAACAACTAGAAATAGCATTTGAGCTTTGCATCTATTAAATTCATCAAGTCGTTCAAGCTGTAGTCTACGTTAAAGCTAAAATTTAATAAATTTATCGTAGATGCAAAGAATAATCTAATTAACTTCTGGTACATCTTATTAAGTAATGTTTTTAGTATAGTTTTAAGAAAAAAGTTTGGTTTTATAATAATTAAACATTTTTTGTTACAGATATTCAATGTTCACGGACGGAATAAGCATAAACATTATTGTATTAAGATTACTTATATAAATTATAATTCTTAACAATTATTTTAAAAGAATTTCATTTGATGGAAAATGGGAGAATTTCATTTCAGTAGAAAATGTCGCGTTTGTCCAGACGACTCACAGCTGCCGTCTGAGTATAATTATTAGAATTTAAAATTCTGTTGTACCAGTTTTACGCAAAATTCGATTTGAATAAACATGTTTGTTGTCTTAAGTATATGTTTGGTTAAGTATGTGATGTGTGTACCACTTGTTCAGTCAGTAAAAATTCACTACAATATAATAAATATATATTAAATTTTTTGTTACGGACATTGAAAGTTCTTGTAAGGAATAAGTGTCAACTCCTCCCCCCCCCCCTTAAAAGCTTTCAGTCTGGTATGCGGCGATATAAAAAATTATTATTATACTAAAAATACCAGTCTCTCCATAATCATCTTAAAACCACGAGTAAACTAAACTAGTTAAGTTGCTTACTAACTTGACGAGCTATGGGTTAAAAGGAGGTGGGGATGGAATTTGAATTTACTCCAGGACGATGCGATGATGACAACGGCAATTTCGTTGTCCGTGCGCTTGCTGGCTATTTGGCTATAGCTATGGAAATGTTTTACACAGGGTGCAGCTCTTCGCAGTTCACGTTGAGAAGTCAATTGGCGTGGGTTTAGTACAGACATGTGGCTGGGTGATCATCTGTCGATTGATCATTAAAACGGAATATAAGCCGGAGCTACAAAGCGAGGACGTTACAACGTAAAAGGATGGCATGGAATAGGAATAGAGAGGGAGAATATAGGGTTGTTTCGCTGCCTGCTGATGCATATCGTCGTTGAAGAATTCACTCTAGGATTCGATTTTTAACTTTTTTCGAGATTGCTCGTTTGCAGTTATGCTTTTCATTGTTATTTTATTTTTGTAATAACTTTAATTATATCTGAATGTAACGCTTATGTCTCTCTGTTAAGTACATTTTCTTTGCTAATAACCTCGATATATTTATCTAGAAAACTTTCAATATTAAAGAATATTATTTAATGAGTCCTAACGGATGTTCATGATATCCTATATTGCGTTTTTTTTTATTTTGTTGATGGATTTTTAAGATTCAAAGTCCAGATGCTGTTATTTCTACATCATTTTAATTTTAACAAGCCTCAGAATTAAAAAAAGGATTATTTTGTTGTATAATGTAAGTTGTACGCCAATGCCAAAGGTAAGAAAAAATTATACCTTCGCATAAGATAATTATATCAACGGGAAGGGTTGGTCACCTGCAGAGTGTGTGACCTGCCTGTTAACTTGTGGCCCGATCGAGCCGCTGACAACATGAAAGTAGGCCAACAAAACTAACGATACAATAAGCCAGTGATTCATATCGCGTAGGTTTAAAAGTGAAAAACAGACTACGAGTCTTCGCGCGAGGAGGGTACTTCCCCAGAAGCAACAGAAAATCTCGAGAATGCGGCTACTAATTTAAGGGGCAGTACCGCCCATCTCAAATATTGCGTCGCAGATCCTGGTCTGAACAAATGCGGGTACAGGTAACGTAGAAAAAGTTGTTATTAAGGAGTAGTATAGTCAATCTTGTATCGAAAAACAAAAATGGACACTTACTGTTCAGACACCGAACTGCGAGTTTTAATATTTTTATACAAAGAGCAAAAATACAGTAAACACCTCGCCGACAATTAATATATTGCTGTTGAGTTATTTCTTCTTCCCACATTCCTAATCCCAGTTGTGCTCACGAGTATCTCGGGAGTATTTACAAATTATATATGTGATTCATAAGGACTAAACTTAAACAATAACGTGTAACTACAATTATAAGAATGAAATCATGTTCTGCGTCTTTAGTAAACTTGCTCAGTTACAAGTAGTTACAAGTAGTCAAGAGATGAAATCAACCTCTCCCAAGGTCTTGTAGTTAATCACAACGACCACACATTGTTAGCTTGTGTCTTCAACTTGAAATAGTTTCGTAGATAATCTACATTATAATATCGGTTGACATATCTTGCGAAACTATGGTTAAACGGTAAGAAAACTAGGTGCAAAAAGACAAATATCATGTGCATTTCTGTGTTCACAAAGAATGTAAAAACACTGTCTAGTTTAAAAACAAATTTACTCTCTTGATTGTACAAATAATATTGCGTTTAATAATAGCGATTCAGTAGCGAATTTTATTTCCTTGCTGGTCGAACGATGGGTGCGTTTAACGCTAGTAAATTCCATAAGCTTCTGCAGAAATACCATTTTTTATGAGTTTTGCAGCCTTGTTGTGAAGAGCTGAAAGCGAGTACGCTTTTAACGATTGAAGCACTTCTCGACGCGCAGGTGCAACTCGCATTTCAATTTTCGAAATTGTGGGGCCTCCTAGTTTGCGAAGAACCAGGCGTTGAATTGGAAAATCACGTAATTAGGGTGTGGCGATAGATATATATATCTATATCTTATGTATATATATATAGTAGATGATTGAGTTACCGATGAAAAGTTGGCGAGTATTCAAATTTATGCAAAGTAAACTCGTTATTAAAATGGATGGAAAAAAACCAACTGAAATCTCAAAATAGGCAAAAGTTTAAAAACGAAATGAATGTGTTTAAGAGGGTTGAATTATTTTTATTCGCAAAGATTAAGCTTTGTTACGATATTTATGGATATCATAGGTCCAAACAGCTTGAAAATATAATTGCATATCTTCAGTAAATTATAAACATTGCCCTGGTAAAAATTGTCTCTACTGGAACAACGAGCCTGTACTGGTCCAACTATCGTTCGATATTGGATCATAAGAACGAGTTAGAGTTGTAATACTGTACTGGCCCTATTGTGGAGGTCAATATATGAACCAGATGTCGTAATATTGGCAGAGTACTGGACGAGTACTGGTTTAAAGTTTTATAACCAGAACTTGACCAATGCTGGATATAGTACTGTTACCAGAGCTTGACCACTATTAGTTTAAAGTACTGTTATCTGAAGTTGACAATCTTGGTTTAAAGTACTATTAGCCGATCTTCACCAGTACTGGTTGTAGTACTGTTAGCAGTATTTGACCAGTATTAGTTTAAAAGCATTGTGCTAGTACTTGAGCACTACTGGTTATAAATTATGGTCCATTCTAATCACTCCAATACTGGTCCGTTACTCTATTCCCACTACAGGTGATCACGCACTTGGTTGAAAAATCATGAAGATGCGAGTTATGAAGTGTTTGAAAACAGTGTAATAAGACGTCGAGAATGAGTTTTGAGTATAAGCGATAGACGCGATTATACCCACGGGTCTGCTCATAAATTGAAACTTTTAAACGAGTTTTCAAAATATGTCAGGAGGATTAACCTTCAAAAGTATAGTCAAACAGCTTTAAGAGCCTAAGTTACTTTGAGCTCAGCCTGAAATCTATCGTCTAGCATTGTTGGTGTTTATACTAAAGATAATCCGATTACTATTTTCAGAAAGAGCTTGATTCAACTGAACTCTCGTAGTAGCATGAATAATTACCAAAAATCCTGCATAAAAATAGCTAACAAAATATATTTCACAACCAAAGCGTATTTTTCAGGGTATTCTTTAAGTATGCACGCCCTTTTTGCTAATTCTGGATATAAAGAAATGACGTATTTATTTAGTAACTTGAGGTTTCGCATTAAAATACGTATTATTATTTGCGTGAAATTCAACCAGTTTCATTGGAATACAAAGTATTCCAATATAACCGAGATTCTCGAAAGTTCGTTAACTTGAAGTATTTGTGCCATGTCAATTTAATTCCACGATCAAACTTTCTAATTTCCTTCTTCATTTCTTTTTTATGAATTCAACCTTTTGGCGCATTTACTAATAATATCGAATACTTTATTCCTCGATTTCTGGTGTAATAACCTCAAGATTCATATACTGCTTTGTGTTTGATCAATCAGACGGCCTCCATGCAGTTCCTGAGAAGTGTTCGATTGACTAGAAATTATTCAATTAAAACATTTCTTGCGGTAAGTTAAAATCAAATAGCTTATAAATTCACTTTCATGTTACCTCTTCAGATTTGAAGTCTATCGAACTGAGCAATTTTTCATGTCATTTTCATAGAACAACTTTTATGTTCTATCGCAGTAGAAACGATCATCTTTCATTCTCGAACTATTGGCTAGTTTTAGAAAATTGGATCAATCATTTTACCATCTATTCGCCAAGTGCCACTTTTATATCTGTCGTTACCTAATGTGCACATTTAAATAAGTTACGTAAAACGTAATGAAATAACAAACAATAATCGTCCGAGTGCGAATGGCAATTTTTTGGTAAAAATATTTATATCGTTGTCATAAATTTTCAGATACAATATATATATATATATATATATATATATATGCGTTACAATTCATAGGTTGTCTAAAATATAATATTATTTACAGTCTGCATATTAAATCATACTGAAAATAAACTCCAACACAGCCTTTGGAAATGTTTTGAAAAAGCTAGATACCTGACAGCTATGGAGTATAAAACTATTCCGTATCATGTACATAAAAGTGAAGTTTAGTGTTTGGAAAAAAAATGATATAAGTTTACAGCTTACATCCGAAAAATGTTGTAAAAATATAAGCCAATTTACTTATGCAACTAGGTCAACAACTCATAGTTTCCAATTTCAGATTTTTCAATTATTTCAAGAAACCTTTGAGAGTAGCTACTCTGAACCTCTTTACTCAAGATTGGAATTTGCCGTAATGCTATTCCGACACTATTTTGATAGGAAAATGCAAAATCTTTTTTTGAAAACTTACTTAGCGCGACAAAGAAAATTATTTGAATCCAATGAATATTAATTAAGGTAAAATTTACAAACGCTTTCACGTCTACATTATTATAAGACAAAATTATGAAACTGACTTTAAATGGAAGAAAGTTTGTCAATACTACTACCTCCAGTTATAATTAATGAATGGAATACAAATAGCATGAATTCAAACGAAAATTTCAATAGATTCGTTCGAGCATTAACCCTTTAATGTTTCCACGACACTTTTTCGAAGTCCACTTTTGACGGATTGTTCTGAATAGAAACATTGGTGCGGTACGTATTCCGTTACTTTGAATTTATCGTTAAAAAATAAAAGTAAAAATATTTTTAAAAAGATGCCCTTGATGTGTTAATTTAATGCGAAAATTTCGACAGAAAAATATAATTATTATCGTACTAGTTGTACCTGTAAAAATTTCGATTTTTCAAGTTATTTTTCATTATCCAACGATAAAGATAGATTCGGTGAACTTTTAAACGTCATCACGGAAAAGATCAAATTTAAAAATATTGGAATAATTTTGTTCAGAATAATCCGTCTAAAGAGAATTTCCCAACTGTTCAAACAATTTTGCCAGTCTTACTTGTCCTGATCTACAAATTACCAACGCTCGACAAAGCATTACCAAATGTCAATCACCAGAGTCCATCTTCACGACTCGTCCCTAAAACTGAAACGTCGTCAGCCGAACTCAAGTCGACACGCATAACTCATCGAATTATGTGAGCGTTTCATTTTAAAAATTCTACTGTCCGCGCACGCACATACTATTCAAAGAGGCGATGGCTCGAGCAAAATGAACAAAAAAAAATATAGCTAGCACAAACGGAATAGCAAAGAGTGCACGCCTTTTGTAATCAACGATACATCAGGCTGCGAATATATGCGTAAAAGGGGATTTTGCAAGTGAGAGAGAGAGAAAAAAAAGGACAGAGAGAAGAGGACATAAATTTTTCACCAGCAGCTCTCTATGCGAGAAACGCGTCACGCGCGGCTGTATATGAATGCGGATGCGCGAATTTTTCGGACCGAGTCGCGTCCTCGTAGTTGTCGTTTTTTTTCCTTAGTTTATAACACGCGAGATTTTTTTTTATTTCTTTTCTATCTCTCCTTCATTCGGCTCCTCATTTCGCTGTTTTCCAGTGCATTTTTTCTAGCAAAAGGAGGCAGCAGGTGCACTCGCGGTTTCCGTCGGAATCGCTCGATTTTCAACACGAAATTTGGATAAAATATGAAAATCAAATTTTGAAATATAAGCGAAGTGAAACACTAAAAGCGTCTCGATAACGAAAAGAACACGAACGCAATTTTATTCATTTTCCGAGATCGTTATTTTTCTTCGACGGGTTGAAAAAATATATGTGCAGAGTTACGAAGCCAAGAAAACGCTTATACCGGCCAATATAGGTCATCTACTTTATCTAAATCTTGGGAGGCGAAAATAGCACTGTCACGTACAAGCGTTTTGTTTTCGTTTCGGAGAAAAAAAAGAATATTCAAAACTGAAATGAACGTTCGATTTTCAACGATTATCACGTATCCATACGCCGTTAAGTAAATTTCTTGTATCCACGTATATGATCGTTTCATCAAATGGCACTATTTGAAGCGACAACTAATGAATAGCCCCAGCCTCGTTATGATATACTTTGATAAAGCATAACACAGAAGCAAATGATAAAATGCTATGTTCGCGGAACGGCTATGTCCATAGATATTGGAAAACGGACGTATTCTTTGACAGTTTAGGGCCGAATTTTCGAGATCACAGGCAAACATCGTTCATCATGTTTATCAACGCAATAAACCATAAATCAGTTCACGTTTGCACTCATAGCTCGTTCTTTGGCTTGTCTCTATGCGTGTGTATGTGTAATTCAAAAGGAACGTTTTATCTTACAATTTTAATCAGTTCCAGTTCATCAAAATATATATCTCACACAATTATCTAGTCGCGGATATTATATAGCGAATACACAATTATCAATGGAAGAATATGTCTGTCGTACCAACTGATTTAATGATTCTCTGCGTAACGTGTCCTAGGGATAATTGAAAAAATACTTTGTTCCGTACACACGGTAATGTAATAATAGACCTCGACGTACTATGTATATTTTTAAACGGATGGACGACAACACCTTTAAATCAATAACAAGAGAGGGGTGTATGTCACGAGATTTTTTTTTCATGTAATGCTTCTATGTACCGAACTATTTATTTTTTTCTCAGAAATCTAAAATAGATTTATAGTTATAGTTAGTAACGCTGTTACGACTAGATGTGAGAGATTTGAGAAATACAACTGGTATCACTGCGCGTAAAGCTCTGATTGCGATTGTTTAATTTCTTACACTCATTTTAACGTTGAATAATGTTTCGCATTGAAATACAAATGTGCAATACATGTAATACATTGCCATAAACCGCAATGTTATCGTTTATGTATAAACCCATAGCAGACCTCCCATAAAAAGCTTCTACTGAATTAATCAGGTTCATCTGTATATGTATAAAGGCAGGCAGTCGACGCGTAAAAGTAGAAACAAGCTAAACCTGTATACACTGACTTTCATAGTCTACAATAACATAAATCGCGCAAAAATCGTTTTTCATAAAAAACCGGCAAATTAAATCCGAAATTTACTGCCGCAAAGCGGGTAATAACGATCTCACATATTTTGCGACGTATCGAATAATCTATCGCGGAAACAAGCGATATCTCAATCAATGCTTTAACCGTGAAAACTCGAAGGAAACATAAATCACACATATTAACCTTTAATCCGTCGTCGATGACTTCTGATGGACAATTTCGAAATTCCTCATGTCTGATCAAACTCGTCTCGTACCACTGAAAAGTCGACTTATCCTTAAATAGTCCACTGCATCACGCACTTGCACTCGTAGTACAATATTCACTTGGATTTCTTCATTCAACGTCAATCTGTATGTGATTTCTCGGACGAGAAAGCCGGGAAATTGTTATAGATGCAGAGAGAATCCAGTAGATGATACTCGCAATTGACGCGTCGCGGGCGCGCGAGATGCACTGGCCGGTTCTGTGAGACTCGGCCGAAGCTCGGCGCTGTCGGCGGTGCTGAGACGACGCACACGCGCGACAACCAGTAGTGGGGGATGCTCAGATAGTGGGGAAGCAAAAGGGGCAAATGAAAAATGAAAATAGGTTGACCGTTCGGTTTTTGTTTGGTCGGATTGTTGGTCTTTTGCAGTTGGGATTTATAGTGCCGAGATGATACGTGGTGCGAATTAAAGTATTGTTTTACACTTTCAGACGCTGCTGAGCACTGGTATTTTCCGTTCGAATTTATGGGGATATCAAGTAGAAGAAAAAGAAAAAGAATAATATCATAATCGATGCGTATTATTGCTTGGTAATATTAGAAATCGAGATTTTAAAAGATCGTTCTTTCGAATAATAGGAGCTTCTAGAGATTTAATATATTGCCCACCAAATGGATTTCAATACCCGTGTGCGAGCCAATTAAAACCCTCAGATTGCAAGCGATTCCAGAGCCAGATATATGGCGAACACTAGATTCAAAACTATATTATATAGTCAAATTGATTATATTATTTCCCTTACTTTTTCATTTAGTCCGTCCACTAAATATAATAGTTACTTCTATTGTTAAAACGAACGTTTGATCATTAATATATTCAACTAACAAATTATTAACGATTATCCTTACCTCTTCGCTAGTTATTTAATATTAAACACGTTATATCTATGTATACTAACGTGTAATGTCGAATAGGATATTTACGATCTAGAATTACAGATATGCGAGAAAGAACAGAATTGATGTTATACATTTTCAAAATTTTAGAATGATAAAATTTCCAATATTAACTCTAATGGAAGGATTTTTAGAGTGCAGTGTAAATATTATGTCACTCTAATGCTCGAGTGACGTAGAAATATCATCTAAGCGTATACTATGTTTTAAATCACTCGTTTACTGAGTGAAATTAATTTTTTTCACTTCGAATTTTGAACACTATTTACTCTAGAGTATAATATTTAATTCCAAGGATTAAATGACAAAAAAATCCTGTTTACTAGTCCACGTTGAATTAATTAATGAAAATTAACAAAATACCAAACGTAAAAATAAAAAACAATCTTATTTGATTAAAAAAAATTCTGAGTTGAAATATCGGAGTTATTTTAAGTTTACAATTTAGATAGTTATCAAATCTATAAACAGAAATTAAAGTCACAAATGATTTTTTAAAGACCAACCAACTTATTATTTTGTAAAACTCCCGACACTTACAAAATTACATATTAAAGAATCTTTTCGGTGGATCCAATTTTTTGACATAGGGGGTGTCTTTTTCACAAAGAATACCCTTTATATATGTATATTTTTTTAATTACAATAATTTTTACTACATATTTAATTATTTATACGGAGTTTTCTTTGTTAAGAAGCCAATCCCGTATTTAAAAAATTGGAACAACATACAGAATTCGTTGATACGTCATTTTGTAGGTATGAATGAGTAGCTTTTATTGCAGGCAGGGACTTTTAAAAAAAAGTTGGTTAACTTTTAAAACTCGTTATAAAAATCTATTATTTTTTTAAAGTAAATTCCAAATAAAATAAAGCATAATCTAAAAATGATTGTAAGATTAAAAATATTGGAATCTAGACAATCTAATTACACGAAAAAAGTAACGAACCTATTTAATTTTAAATAAAATACAACAACGAAAATTTTAAACAATTTTTATTAACTATAAAAATCTGTTTTAAAATGATGCACGTTATATATTAGATTTCACACTAAAAATTCAAAAGTAGTAGAAACTAACATAAAAAAATATTTAAAAATAAATCATAACTTACGTCGCGAAAGTAATCGATTACTTTGGTATTGAAATATAAGCTATCATCCACAGACGTCTCATGTATTGAATTAGTCTAAACATATAAAGCTGGATTTTCCGCAGAGGCCATTAATCCTCGTTAGAAATTAGTGAAATTACCGACGGAACAAAGAAAATGACAAGAACGAATTCCGCAGAGAAGAAACCCCATTTCAAACCCAAAGAATTCCGAAAGAAGACATCGAAAAAAAATAAATAAAATCGACAAATAAAAGAAAAGACTTACAAGTCTGAAAATCGATACCTGCGATAGGAAACAGAAAAAAGCTTTTGCTATAGCTGTTAGCGTCAGGAGAAATTTGAGAAAATTGGCACGACCTTAAACGGAGATGAAAAATTCCGAGATCGACGCGCATACAACGTGCAACAGAGAGAGAGAGAGAGAGAGAGAGAAGAGGTTCAGACGATGAGCAGACCGGCATCGACAGGACAGGCAGAGAAAAAGGATTTAACCAGAGTTGTGAGCACAAAAAAGCCAAGCGCGTGAAAATAAATTCAGAGATAGCGTCGTGGAAAAATGAATTCGAGAACAACGTGTGCTACGCAGAGAAAAAGGAGACGTACGAGACTGAAAAGTATATATGCACAAATATTCAACAAGAGGCTCGCAAACAGCTCTGATGACATGCAGAAACAAAAAAAAAACTTGCTGCGAAATATTAAAAAGACAAAAAGAAACCGAATAAAAATTGCAAATAAGTCTGTTATAGAAAGAGGAGAAATAGAATAAAGGAATGTTATGAAGTATAGTGATATCAGTCGAATATTAATAATGTTTTTGTTTTTGTTTTTTTTTATTTTTTCGATTAATGTTCCCCTGTTGAGTATTGGCTATACGAAAGCTATATATATGTGTGTGTGTGTGTTAGTTTTTGTGTAGAATATTATTATTGATTGTATTGATATGTTTACACGTGTGCGATAACAATTTAGTTTCGCAAATTGTGTCAAGTTGGCATTATGTTTGCCTACGGATGAGAAAAGAAATATAATTTATTTGAATGTAATGATGGATTAAATATTAATGCAAATTACGGCAAATAATTGTTTAGAACAAATTAATAATTCGTTATTCACGCGAAATTTACATAATGCACTTCGCCATTTAATTAAATTTTAAAATTTATAGGTTTAATGCATCAATGTGGATTCGATTAGGTTCAAAACTCACTTTTCGTTCGTGTATTTTATACAGTTGATGAGTACATTTTCACTGTCATTTTCTGATTACATTGCTTTTGGTTGTAACCCTTTAACGTTACCAGGACACTTTTCGAAGTCCTCTTTTGACAGGTTATCCTGAGCAGAAAAATTCGAGCAGTAGATATTTCATTATTTTGAGAGTCGCCTTTTTCAATAGTGACATTTAAAAGCTTATCAAATTAATATTTACTGTTGAAAAATGAAAAGAAAAATGACGAATTTTTACGAGATAATTTTTTTGTCATATTATTTGTGTATTTACCCACAAATTTTTAAGAGGGTGTCCTCCATATAATAATTTTTGAACCTTAGGAATTTTTTTAATCAAACCAAATGACGGCCGACGCGAGAAAAATTTCTTTTAAACTTAACATATTTTATTCTCGGAATATACAGACTTTTATAAAAATATTTAAAGAACGAAAGTGTTTTAGAATTAGTCAAAGAATACTATGCAATTTTATCAAGATCATCCGTTTCGATTTTTAATTTTTCTGTTTTGGATCCAGAATTGTGGAAATTTGTACATATTCTATGATGAATTCTATGGCATTTTGATTCTTAGAAAATTTCTAAACAGATTGATAGTTTTCGAGAGAAAAATGTAATAACTGTTTTATTCGTTCTTCACAGTTATTTAGTTACTATATTTTTTAAGTACTATGAGCTTTTCTGAAAATTTCCTAAGAACAAAAATGTTGTGGAATTCATCTTGTAATACTTGCGAAGTTTTTCTTATTTTTCAATTATGATTTCGAAATCTTGATTTCTCGTTTATTTAAAAAATCGCAAAAAATGATTGCGGATCTTTTCGAAAAAATTCTGACATTTTCGTTATGTGCATATTTTTATAAAATTCTATACTTTTTGAGTGTAAAATTTGTTTAAATATTGAAGAAATCTTTAAAAAGTTTTGAATACAAAATTTTATTATTTTTCTTTTTATTTATTATTTTCTAACGATAAACATTTATTTGGTGAAGTTACGAATGCCACTTTTGCAAAAATTGATTGCAGCATCCTCCAAAGTTTAGTTACCTGAATAAGAGTCGTTGATATAATGTTATTTTTAATTGAACGAAAGTCTTATTTCTTATAGCTAATTTCTAATCTATACAGTCAAGCTTTAAATTCCACACTGATTTGTCTAGCAAAGTTGGGGCTTCAATATTTTCTGATTAGACGTTGTATTAACATATTGAACAACGACTATCAAACCGTAAAATAGTGAATGAATCGGAAACTCGATCAGCATTGATGTCCTTGAAATTATAATATAAAGTATTTTGGTTAAGCCAAACTTTTATAAATCAGTATAACGAAAAGATCCAACTGTTTAAAAAAGGATTCGATGCGACAGAGAAATGAAATAAGTCAGCTGACTGAAGATACGCATAATGCAACGAACGTGGCATAAAATTTGAAACGAATGTCATCGTAGCGGATTAAAAAAAAGAAACGCCGATGACAAGAGACCGAAAAATGAGTGAAATGCGACAAAAATGCAACAGCAAGAGGTACATAAAAGGACTTTTTACGAAAACCTACGAATACAGCATTGGAATGAACTAGAAAAATTGAATAATCGAAAGTACGGGAAGTAAATAATCAATAGACTTAAAAATCGAAGATAAACAAGAAAGGTAGAAAAAGCTGTATAGTCAAATTTGTTGAATCGCAGTTGAAATCCATTGCATCCGGAAAAGAATCTCCGCCCAACAGGTTAAATCCATAAAAAAGAGGGCAAGTCTAAATCAGGCAATATATCAGAGGCGAAAGACGCTCGGCAGATAGCAACAAAGACCGGAGGGTATAACGATGGAATTCGAACCCGAGCGACAGCGAAAATGCGACTCGAGAAATAAAAACAAAGTGAGAGACTGTGTGAGAGAGGAGATAGAGAACGCTTGGGAGGATTGGGAAACGGAGAAAATGATTTCAAATCAAAAGTTCAAGAGAAGATAAGCGAAAAACGTCGTCGAATAAAAGCAGAACTTGCTTGTCGCGAAACGAGAATGTTAGCGTTTTTGTTGCGGCACGAGATACTTGTCTGATACACATGGCCTCGCATAGATTCAAGGAAAAACAGTACAGAGAAGTTTGAGAATTTCATCGCGCGAAAACTGTCTTTCGAACGACTGAGAACTAGAATTCGTTCGTCGAGACAATGTAAATAAACGTTATGCAGACGATCGCGATTTGTATTCTTTACTCTTGAATTTTTCGAGTCAAATTTACTCGATACGAGTGAATTTTAGGTTAATATGTTAAGACATTTTTAAAAAATCTATTTAAAGCGTAAGTTTGTATGATTACTCCTCAAGGGGGCAAGACTCCTTAAGAAAACAAATTACTAAATTCAAATTGACACTCATTTTAATTAGAAAAGATAGTTTTTACCTTCAATTTGAAAAGTCTAGCTCTTTTATAAATGCCTTCGATAGCTAGTTTTAACAGAAAGTTGAAAATTCACTCACCCACATATTTTAGAATGTTAAATTTCTTCTAATCATTTAAAGGTGTCTTACCATATTAAGCACACGCATATATATATATCTACGATAGAATTCACATCCACTTTTGTAATTACCTACTCAAAACTAAAGTTGCATTTCACTTCAAATGAATATCAAAACTACTAATAAAGTGAAAAAGTTTATTTTTTATTCTAATATACTATATAAATAATTGGTCACATTTTAAATAGGACTTTCATAGGCAGTAAAAGACGCTTAAAATGTTTATTCTCTTTTATTTTCAAGTTCCACTGATTAATCTTACATTTCATAGATTTATGATTGTGTTTCGTTCAAGATTCTCTAGATTTCAGCTCACCAAATAAGTCAAACTAATACCTGTAAAACAGTGAAAATTAATTATTTTTGTTTTAAATCGCAATTCCAAAATAAACATTTTTCGATTTAACTTCTTTGTGATATCAATGGTTTTGCCATTATTTTAAATATACACCCTTAAATTTTTAGTGTAAAAAAAAGTTTCGGAATTTTCTCTATAAGAGTAAATTTTCACTCGAAGATAAGGGCAATGGTCAACGACTCTGTGTAAAGTTAAGCTCGAGTCTAAGCTAAATAACAAGCTCAACAGCTTGGAAGAGTATTATTTCATTGTAATACACAAAATAATTTTTAAATTCTCGTTCGAATGCCACACCAGTATTGAGTTAGTACTGTGCTAACATTGGGTCAGTACAATCTTGCAACTCTGGTCCATTCTTATCTTCCCGATATGCGACCAGGGTTGGACCAGTCAGTTTTTCCAGTACTGGCAGTTACTATTAGAAATGTCATCCAAATCTTGAAATTCAGTTTTGTAAAGATTCGACCTTGGCTATCCTTCAAAAGACTCAAAAGACTACAAATCTACACTAATCTTGATAATCTCATATTTTCCTATAAACGCTAACTCATTCGATAGCTTTATTTCTAGCAAAGAAAATATCCCCCTAAAAAAAGATTGTTTGGCTAACCTAGTTCAAGAGCAATTAGATGCAAGCCGCTAATCCTACGAAAGCGGAAATTACCATCTAAATGACACAAGCTCAACGCTCGGTTCCGTAAAACGCATTAAGTCAATCAACTCGAGATAATCGAGATCACAGGAAATTTGGCGTACACGCAGTGAAGAAGTCCTGCCCCCTCCCCCCAAAAAAGGTGAAATCGACCAAAACGAAAATTTCGAAGATAGTGTTTAAGAGCAACGAATACGATTTTCTCTCTCATTGCAAGAAAGCGAAGCCTCTCCGACTCCAGTTGAGAGAAATACGACAACGAGAGATCCGTAGGAGCGAGACTGGAGCTAGAATTCGATAAAAACGTTCGCAAGCTCGCGCGACAAAAACAGACTTACACTCGACGAGTACAGTGTAGGAAGCTACGGCAAGATTGCGAGAGGGGCACTTTTCTCCATCCCGTACACAAAGACAAAAAAATATATATATATCTATATATATTTAGCCTGAGGCGCCAGTAGAGCGAGAGTTTTATCATTCGCGCGTGCGCGCTTACGATTAGGGCTGTCCCGGAACCTTCTGGGTATACATTAGCCCCGATACAATGCCGCAAAGAGCTGAATGGAAACGGCGCATTGTCAAGACTTACTGTGTACTATTGCTGTCTTTTTTGCGCTGATATATTGGCTCTCTTTCTCTCTCTCTCTCTCTCTCTCTGCACACGCTATATATAGATATATGTATGTACAGGTATACCACACACTCATGGTTGTTTCGTTGCAAGAGTCGTCCGGAGGATTTGAAAAAGTCATTCTTTGCTGTATTTCAGGTCGATAATGTGGAGGATATGTGGTTGATTTTTCAACGATTTTTTATTGTTTAGGGTGAAGAAAATAATTGTTGCTTGATTCCATAAAATTAGTTTTTTTATAGTTAATGAAATGAATTTAATTGAATGTAAATTTTGTGCAGATGTTAATTTTATATGTCGATGATTCAATATATTTTTAGAGATGCGTATTTTGACGATACGGGAAATTGATAAAGGTCTGATTTATAAATACAAAAAAAAAATTTTATCGTAATCCTCTTAGTTTTTTAGTTATCAGCTGGTGAGTCATTTTTTCGGTTTGAATGGCGATATTTGGTACCTCAAGACAGGCTGTGATTTTTTATTTTTTGTATATTAAGGACTTGTGCAATGTAATCAATTAAGATTTTAAAATTTATCTTTTCGACCCATAGAATAATCTTAATTAAAATATTAAATATATAAAATTATTAAATAAAGAATTAAGCCATAACGGCAGATGTAATTTGAGGAATTTTATGCAGATACAGTAAATATTTGTTTAAATATATTAATTCGTTATTCTTATTTGAATTTTCGACTTCCAATAAATATTTAGAGAATTTAAAATAAATGATATTATTTAAAATAATTCACTAAATGGTTACATATTACATTTACATGAAGGCACTTTTAGATTGTCAAAAAATTATTTGAAGTTTTCAAGAAAACTGGTATTCGTACAAGCAAGTAATATTTTACTTTCAAATAAATATTCATTAAAGCAAAAAAATATTGTTTCTAAATTCAAGTGTAGATTTTTTCATTCAAAAACCCAATTTAACCTTGTTCAGTTAAATTTCTTTTTTTAAAAGTCATTTTTTTAATAAATTATTTTTGCTTAAAAACAACAAACTTTTCATTGTATTTTATTAATTTATTACTATTTCTATTGGGAATGAGTCTCAAAACGATAGAAAAAATTTTATTTGAACTTTGAATTTTAAAAACCCATTAAGTTATACCTCTTGATAGTTATACATAGATATACAGACATATATATATATATATATATATATATATATATATATATAAAAAATTATATCTATAAGAAAGAGTAGTCGAATTTCGAATACCGCATTCTGCACATTTGCTTCAAAATGGGAAATTCATATACTGCACAGGCAATACCAAATTGCTTTCGTATTGTTAAGTGTGCATTCTTTTAAAAAATGTCTCGAATCTGAATTTTCCAAATTTTTATCCTAACAAACAATTTCATTTTGATATTAATTCATTTTGAACCTTATGGAGAGGTAGTTTTCAAAGACCTATTACAAGTGGTTAACGAAGAGACTTAAAGATGTAAAAAATAGCTCAAATTAAAGCTTTAATAAACTATAAAAAACTTTAATATTAAATAAATAATTTAATTTTTATAAATAATTTAGATTTTTAATTTTAGCTAACCTCACTTAAAGATGTCTTGCCCGATTAAGAAAATGTATTTATTTAAAAATTGTCCTTTAGAAAAAAATATAGATTTGAAATATAAATTATTTTCAGTAAAACGATAATTGCTGTGTAAAAATAAAAGTGTGCTTGAATACATTAAATTATCTTTCGAAAATCTAAAAGCATATATAGTAATATGAAACTATTTAGTAAATAACTTTTTTAAGAACAACATTTTTTGTTTCAATTTAATAAATATCTGTTAGGAGTAAAAAGTGTATTTACGAATAATAACTAATTATTATATTTAAACAAACATTTACTGACAATAATCATATTAATTGTACAATTTTACGTATTACTCATAAGGTAAATGGGCGTTTTAATATTAATATCTTGAAAATTTCAAGATAACTTTATTTCTAGTATAGAAATAGAGAAAAGCTTGAAATAGATCTTGATCCAGATGTTAAAATCTTCCTAGAACATTCTCAGAACTCAATTTGAAGATTTTGATGACTTACGAGAATATTTTGATATATTTGAAGTACTTATTTGAAAGTACTTTTGTATTTTTAGCGAGAAATGCTGCCCTGCGGAGTTACAATTATTTAAAATAAGAATACAATGCCAACATTGACTTCCTGTCACTTACAAATCCTTCGTGAATAAATACTAGAATAACTCATATACATAAATTTTAGATCAATGAAAATGATGTGTAATACATTTTTTAAAAACTAAAAAAATTAATATTCATTTCAATTACAGCTAACTCATGCTAGACTAAAAAAATACTTTCAGACGACTTCGTGAATTTTTTTCATGTTAAAACTCACGATTGAAACTTCTCGAAACTAAATTTGAAGATTTTGATGACTTAGGAGGTTTAAAATTATTTTATTTGCAAAATTTAATTTTTTTTAGAAAAAATGTCTCTTTTGTACCTTTAGCGAGAGATGCTTTCCTGCCAAGTTAAATTCAATAACCAATTTAAAAAATTCAAGGTAGATACAGTACCAAACGAAATATTACAACAAAATTTTACCGGTCAATCAGACAGAGAATGACCCATACATATACACAAGTATCACGTTCAGCTCTGTAAAGTAAAATTATGGATTAACAATTAATAATAATAATAATAAATGGATTACGAATATAATACGTAATGTTCATTGCTATATTGATGGCTGTTACGTGCGTGTTCGAATGAAAAATTCGTGATTCGTTATGGAATCGAAAATGTAATCTTCGAATAATATCAAGTACCACTACTTAAATAGTCGATTATTTCGGGCAAAAAAAATAACGAGTTAAAAATACCGATAAAATGAAACAATTCTACAGAATAGCAACTAGTTAATATCACCCGCCAACGTAATAATCTAATGGATATAGTCATCCTGTACGTCTAGATTAACTCTATTCTCTAGAGTCGGACGTATATTCGTATGAATAAATATGTATGTAAACGGGAACAGTTAGTAAAAGTAATTATCTAACCCTCCATATTGAAGGAGGTAAACTCGAAGAAATCCAGCCGATATTCGTTGCTGATGTCACGAGGAAGACGAATTCAATAGAAGTAACGAGCAAACGAGGTCATCGAACAGTCGAGCAAGAGAAGCATTGATATACGTCGAAGTCAATACACGGGAACTTCTCACAGTCCCCAGTGAGCCCAACTTGCTCTGTCTCAGCTATACAGCACGAGCGAGCAGTTAGAGGCCGAACCGTGACCATTGCACCATTCCAAAGGGCTTCACGCTCTTCGAGAACCGCCTGGAATTAATGCGCTGCGACGACCCTCGGGATGAACCGCGCCCATCGAAATATGCAAATAAATACCAATGAGACGACGAGAAATAAATTATTAAACGGGATTATACACTTACTCCATATACCTTCAGTGAGATTTCAAATTATTACATTTGAATTGCTCGAATTTAGAAAGACGTCATTTCTGGGAATGTTTAACTAACATACTGTTATGGTATTTATGCGTTTAGATTGCTTGATGGAATTAAAAACTTTCAATAATATCAATTTTAATTTCATTACGATCTCTGGTAGACGAAAATAGCGGTTATTTTGAGCAACGGTTGCTTAAACGGTTGACTTAACTGATGTGCGTTGACCAACCAATGTTCAATAGTTATCCACCAGGGAAGATACAATTTTTTTCTTAAAGGTATACTAAAACATATTTTTTATAGGACCTACCAATACTGGAGTTCGAAGCTCAAATAATGTCATTTTGGTCTGTCGAAGTGTACTTTACAAAACTTTTTTATGTTTCATTTTTTTTCAACAAATTTCAAGATATTTTTGTTCTTAAAAAATGTTCAGTAAAGTGAAACTTTTTTTTTCTTAAAAACAAGACTTACCAGAGGTTATCATCGTGTGTAGAGATAACATTTTTTTGTAATTTTGCCTTTGGGATAGGCTAGAGCTTAGACAGCTTAATCAATTTAAAGAATTCAATGTCATTTGTGTTTATCAAATTGTATTTTATTAATATATTAGTATTTATATTTTTTTTACCAACTCATTTAATGTCATAATACGTTTTCAATTGTTCATTAAAAATTACTAAATATTGTGGTAAAAATGATTAGTCTGTAGAGATTCAAAAAAGTGATGTATTTAAGAGAGATTTACTAATAATGTTTCCTCAATGAATTTTGAATATCTTTATCGAATTCTATGCTAATAATTAATCACTATTTGTATTTTTTAATTTGGTAATTCATATTCAATTGTTCATAAAAGATTAATAAATATAGTAAATATATTTCTCAATAATGCATTGTCATGTAAATTTTCATATTCTGTATTGTAAAATTAGAAGTTTTTTAAAGTTTCAGATATCAGCAATAGCGATGATTATCTATAAAATAATTTATTCGAAATCTTCTTTAGTAGTTTAGGTGATTATTTTAAACATTTTTTACTGTAATATTTACAAATCACCAATGAACAAATACCTATTACAAAATTTAAAAAAGACGGACGACGTTTGTAAATATATAAATATTTAGTAAAACATTTTATAACATGTAATTCATCAAATTGTTCAAGCTCGAACATTTTTCAACGTCAAAATTAAAAAAAAAAAACTTGTTTGTACACCAACTTCTGGTAGGTCTTATTAAATAACCTTTTTTTAATATACTTTTCAGAAAAGAAGTTTAGCTTCATAACAATATTAAATTGTTTTCTTCAGACATAAATGCATCACTGTCTTGTGTATATCCATCGATTAATTTGATTCTATTAAAAAATTCTTGAGGATGAGGAAATACAATAATGCGCAAGTACAATTTCACTGCAGCTGCTGCTAAGTTTTTAATTTTCCATTTTACCTACGCGATATTGCCTTGAAAAGTCAGAGCTTTTAAACTCACTCCTATATACTTTATTTCTGTCACTGGCCTATAGATACGTATATATAATACACATTCTGTCCAAACAGATCTCGTCTATATTTTTTTTCGCCCCAACAATAATAAAGTGCTCAGCAGAATAATCCATTGATATACAGAGAGGTATCTGGTGGTATACACTCTAATTAAATTCCCGACGACTGTATACACAAAATAATATACCGAGCGCGACATAACGCGATTATAAAGAAAAAAGGCGAACTTTCTAGGTCAATCAAGAGCGTTTTACATATACAAACACACACACGTACACTCTTTCTCCGTCTATTTATCGTAGTCATTCATTTACGGGTGAACGATTCGAAGACATCGTCGCAGAGAGATAGAGGATGAACAAACAGTGAAAAACCAGCATCCGCGCGTAGTTCGTCGAATAGAACCCCTCACAGTCAGTCAGTCAGTCAGTCAGTCTCTCCAGGCGCATACATATGCGTTGCGCTACTCATACATACGAGAAAAAAAATTCGAGGGCATCATCCCCTCGCTACACTCCTCTTACGCATCAAAGCGCAACGGTGCGCGTCAGAAATCGCCGAAGCTCTCCATCTCTCTACGCCTCTGTATCTCGTATATTTGGATTCGATTTAACTAGGAGAGAGAGAGGGAGAGAGAGATAGAGATAGAGATAGAGAGTAGAATCGATCGTGCTACTGCTGCTTCTGTTATTGCTGCGTCGGCTTATCCGCTGCAGTTCACTCTCGTGCTTCCCAGTAAATGAATGTTAAAGCCCTATCCAATCGGGCGGCTCCATTCAAGCCTCTGCGTGAGCTCACGCAACGCACTTGTCCGACGCCAGGGCAGGATCAATTCGGCCCCGCCAATTAGGATCAATCATCTCGATAAATGAAGCGGACGTGAGCCGTTGCGCAAAGTGAGAGAGAGATGGAGGAGCAGTTGGAAAAGCGAAAAATTAACTCTGTAGTTTTCGTGTGATTTGAGGTTTCTGTAAATTTCTGTTAAGGGTTGCATCTTTGAATGAGCATAGCCAAAGTTAAAAATTTCAATTGGTTGTGTCAATTGTGTCCTTTACAGATGTAACAATGAAGAATATCTGGTTTTCCTACGTCTCTTCGTCGTTCAAGTGTTTGTAGTAGGTTGTTGAAAACTCACTGACCATAAGATTCAAATGGAATTGACATACCAATTGAACCGAAAATTACAGAAGTACTCTTTGATATATTATTTAAAGCTTGAATGTAGGGATTTCTGAACGAATTATCAGAAATATATTTACATTATATAAAGATTTTTCTATTCATTCAAAAAAATTCCTAGACTCGTGTTTCAAAGAGTGTTTATGGCAATTTGTAATTGTCCAGTTATTTATTTAGAATCTTACGGAGAGTGAGTTTCTAAAGGGACTTAGAGATGTGAAACAAGTAAAAGTTGAAAGTAATGGTATAAGAATGCGATGAATATACCTAATTAAAATTTTTAATTTTAGAAAATCTCATTTTGATTTCTGAAGATCTACCAGAAGTTGATGTTATCATTTTATACAGATATATGATATGATTTGTTCCAATTTTGGCTTTGGAGTAGACTATAGAACGTAAAGCTTATCAAACCAAAATATTGTTTTGTAATAAACGAAATCCAGTTTATATTTAAAGAGCTTAGATTACAGTAGCGACTAAACACTAGTGACTTGAAAATCCGGTGAGAGGTAGTATCGTGAATTTCAGGAGGGAGATTGTTCCAAAGGTGGGCAGAGCTTATATAGAAAGAATGCATCAGAGTCTCTGTAGTAAAGGATGGAATGTCCAGTGATGTTATATCCCTCCTGACAAGCTAAACAAGAATATGAAGATCGTAAAGGACCAGAAAATAAAAAGGTCTCGTCATATTGAACATTTTAAAAAGAATAGAGACCTTAAAGTATACCTCGTTCGATCCATGGTATTAAACAATTGCAGTTCACGCCTGTAAGGGGAAACATACTCTTAAAGAGGGTCAGAGATATAAAATATTTTATCAAGAATAGATATTATTTAATTGAGAAAGAGTTGGCATGAAATTGCACCGAGTTCCAACAGCTCAGATCATATTGATGATTCTGTGGCTTCAGACACTCGGCTTTTCGTATTGCACTGCGGACCCCTAATGCACGCATGAAGCCAAAAGTTTCACAATGTCACGCATAACCATTTAGGGAGGTAGCTCTCAACCTTAAGGAGAAATTATAGCTTAGATAAGTATTATGTTCGCGAGATAAGGTCTCTTTTTCATTGCCCCTTCGAAGTGGCTGATGATGAAGTGTTCAATAAATTCATGGGGGAAACATAAGGGTTTTCACATAAGCGAAATTAGTACAAGGTTCAGATGCACTCTGACCTCCTGTTCTAACTTAGCCTTACAAATCTGTAATAAGATTTACGATAATCATCTATTTCTGTGTTACAACAAATTATGTTATCATCCTCTACAGAGATATCGCTCAAAATAACATAAAACACATCAATGTCAAAATTAAAATAAATTATATCTCAGTAAAGGATGATTACATCAACGTCTGGTAGGTCTTAAGGGGGCAAGACACCTTTAAATTGAGCTTTCTATCACATCTCGAAGTCACTTAGTAGGTTGTTAAAAGCTCACATTCTGTAAGATTCAAAGTGAATTAATGGACCAATTAACTTATTTATCATTCATTACAGCATGAATGTAAAGATTTCCAATGGGACGAGAAGACAAAATTTTACATGATGAATCGACTAAGATTGTAAAAAAATAGTTACAAAGCCAGTGCTTGATTATTAATAATTTTTTTATTTATTAAAAAAATCCTAAGTAAAACGAATCTTTTAACTTTTATTCATTTAACTTCCCATTAAATCAATCTTTATATCAGTGAATGTATTGTCGGTCTTCGTTAATCATCAATAATATCGAATTACAATAAATCGAGTTCGTCTGTCCTATTACATATCGTAACTAAATTTAAAATACCTTAGAATTCAGCTTATCCTGACGTAAAGATCCCGGAGATTTATTGTTATTGATAGAACTGCCCTGAAAATCTTTGATTTCTGATTTTTCAATTATTCACTGCATTAGGTAACCACAGTCGCGTATCTGTGCAGTCGTATCGAGTAACTTAGAAATTCGAACTGCAAAGGATCTTTCGTAGTGAAACTATGTGTTTGTTCTAACAGTTTCGAGTTTACTGAGACAATCAAAACACGAGCTGATTCAGCGGAAAAGTTCCAGTGCCGCTACGACTGATGCGTAGATCAAGCTTCTTCCCAGATCTAACTGTATCGGCAAACAAATTTTTATGTGACAAGCATCAACAGTTTATAACGTCGAAATTAAATTGAGGACAATTTAAATTTAAAATATACACAAGCGTAGGATTTTCAATGCAAAATCTAAATTAAAACTTATTTCTTTATATTATGTTTACGTTGTCAAGAAGCACAGTATACGCGTAGAAGATTAAAGCAAGGTTTACTCTACATTTTTATTCGTGCAAACATAAATATAACCAAGCGTATATATAAACTATAACGATCAGATAAATCGAGCGTTAAATGGTAGAAATAGAAGAGAAATTAAGAAAGCATTTTGGAAAATCAGCGGTTTTCACAATAATCCAAAAACAGCGATGTGGGAAGGATAGAGTAATATTTCCTTTGGCCAGACTCAGCGATCACGGACTTCCACTTTTTTTCGGAAGCTAACTTGTGAACATTATTTTCTTTCCAGGCCATCCGCGTAATTTCTCTTCTATGACTACTGCGAAATGGACGTGCATTATTTTACCAAGTATTTATAAACTGCGGATGATTTTGGTTCCTCGACGATTCTATTCTCTTAAACGATTGTGAAAATAAAATTGGAGATAGAGAGAGCGAGAGAGAGAGACGTTGAAAAATATAGAGAACTCTGTCTCGTGAAAAAGCACAGAATATATGTTGTTCGAAGTGCAGACTTTCCAAATAAGGTTTCGCAATTCCTATAGTACGAAAGTAAAAAAGTAACCGGTCAGAGACTCGGACCCGATATATAATGCACTTTCCATGTAAATGTGTAAACTTTTTCGCTACATTTTTTCGATTCAACTTCGTTGCGAGATCAGTAGTTTTGCCATTTTTTTAAGCGCGCACACTCTTACATTTTTAGAGTGAAAATTTCTCTGTAAGAGGAAAATTTCAATGTAAGAGTATTTTTCATGGCAATAAACTGAATAATTGGTCGCACTTTAAGAGGGATTCAATTTATTTAAAATTAAACTGATTAATCTGACATTTCGTAATTTTTTTTTTATTTAATTCTTCTAGTAATTCTAGTAAGTCGTTGAAATCTCGACATTCAGTTTTGAGAAGATTCGATCATTGGTTTGAACATCCAAAAATTCATGAAGATGTCTTGTATCAATACAAAACTGTCTACGAAGACTTCAACTAGTGAATCTATTTCTAGCTAAAAATAAAGCTATCATATAATAAAATATGAGTTTCACAAGATTAGTCCAGATTTCCAGTATTATATATTTGATTTTTATTAATTTTAATTCTAATCGAAAAGTAGATCTTTTAAAATTTACTCAGATAACGAGTATTTTAAGCAATGGCATATGCTTAGATACTATTCCAATTTCAGTTGACCAGATTCTAGTGTAAATTCATGTTGGAAGTTTCATCATCGACTTGAGCGTAGAGCGTAGAGATTACTCCATAATTTAAACCTGTAAAAATGTATTCTCACGAGTACATTTTACAGACATGTCTGAAGTTTAATTAAACAAATGCAAAATTTAGTCAACAATGGTAAAGAAAATACTACAAAACAAAAACAAAAAGTGTGACACAATTTCTCGTAATCCATCGTTATACCGTACTTTCAATCACACATGGTGAAACGAGTGGAAACTCGCTGAATTATACAGCAGTTGGCTTACATTTACAGGAACAGTTTTGCTTAATTAAATGAACACAGATGAAAGTAGGTCACTAATTTCAGTGCTGTTTGCTGCACATCTATCCCGACTGTTAAAAAAGTCTCTTTATCCAAAAGCCCTACTCACTACATCTCTCGTGGATCCCGAACAAAAATGAGAGAAGAACCGTCGATATGTAGAGCAAGTCAGAAAACGAAATAAGAAAATCGATCAACGAGCGAATCATCCAACAAGAAAGAACGAGGAAGAGAGAGCTTTGTAAGAGCGAAGGCAGCTCTAACAAGGCGTGATTTTCAGCGAGGAGAAACGTTGGGTGTCTACCTTGTATTTACGCTTCTAGTTACATGCGCTTCTCTCCCACCTTTTTCGCTGTCGCGTTCTTTATATCGTCGAAGCGCGCGCGCGCGCGCGTACATCGATTACAGATTTTTCATTGTCAGGCTTTTTTCCCCTCTGCAAGAGCCATTTATGTAGAGATGCGTACCACTTGACTTGTTTTATTTTTAACGCACGCGCGAGTCTTGTAGCTTCAAGCGCAATTTGCGCCAGATTTGCCGAGCAATGGATGAGTCGGTTTAAAGCGATACATCCGAGACGTAGTGGTGGCACGTCTATGTGTTGTTTGCCTCGTGGTGCGTATGTAGATCCGTAGCTTTTTGCTCGACTATCTCTGTATATACCTGTTTCAGAGTACAGCAGTCCGTAGGGAGAGTTGTGCTTTTGAACGCGCCCGCGCTACCTAGCGGCTGAGGGAATTACGACGCGAGAATTGCTGTTTGCTTATGCAGCTCTGTTTGTTTCTGTCGAGTCAAGATTGGCTTACTACGTCGACGGATACGTCTCGTATACACGCGTCCCTCTGAAAAATCGCCATTTTTATAAAACTTTCATAGCTTTGTACGTGAGCCTGTGGAAAGCTTTGGATTGTGTACGTTTATTAGTATGAGTAAATATTCGAGACATTGTGTAATTCTAATTATTATACCGATAGAAAGAATTATTCGGGCTATTTAGATGGTGGAACTAATTGTACGAGCTGTACTGAATGAAGTCATTTTATGTGGTAGTCATTAAAGGGCAGAAACGACTTTGATACGCAATTGTTCGTCCAGATTGTTACTTAGACATTTCTCAAGTGTTTTTAACAATATTTGCATATGTTACTGAAAATATCATCATTGACTCTTGTTAATTTAGGAACGGCTGGACGAAAAATCTAAAATAATTCGTGATAATTCTTGGGTCGATCGATCTGTCAGAGAAATTTGAAGTCATTAAATTACTTGTAACGTTATGTCCGAATAGTTAAAAAGGAGCTTAGACGAGGTCAGTTGTAACCTTTATGAATAATTTCTGAACTACTATTATATATAAACTCATATTAATGAATGTTAATTCTGTAATCTTTACATTAAATGAATCTTTCTACACAGACAACCTGCAGTTGTCTATAGTTATAACTGTTGTGTAGCAATAGCACATTAACCTTCATCAGAGAGTCCAATCCCTCTCGATCAAAGGATAGGATACTCACATGTTCAGAGTGCGTCATGTCACAGCACTACGGGGATATTTTTGGCTAACCAGTGCATACATACGCAGGTACACGTACACCTACATCAATCAAGCTTCAGTACCGACGGAATGTGGGCATGTCAAATAACCTGCTTAAATCCTGCAGTCTCTGTATGACTCTATTCATCACGTCTCTCTCTCTCGCTTTTACTACCTCTTACTTTCTGGCTAAAACTGCTGTTCACGAACATTAATATTACAAAAGCTCTTAAGAATTGTTTTTGTCCAAGGAAATTATTATTACCCTCGGTAACATCTTTTCCCAATGTAACAACCACGAATGACTTATTTTTTCGTTAATTATGTAAATGTCTGAGTGTAGAATACAAAGTACAAATGTAAAGAATTATTAAATCTTGCTCTTTGCGAATTTGCAATTATCACGTAGAATTGAAATTCTGCCAGTATCAAGTCGCTAGTAAACACGCAAAATAAATGCAAAATGCATCAGTTGCGAGATACACAAGGTGAATTAAATTGTTTGTGTTAGCGTAAAATTTCCTGATAAATATGATTATAATATTGTAAATCGTGTAACATTCATTCTATTTCATTGGTTTTTGAATATTGTAAATTGTTGTTATTTCTCGTGATAATATTTTTGGATATATGCCTGTATTTATAAGTAGATTAATTATCGTATTTTATAGATTACATAGGGAAGATGATGTAATTACGAAACCAAAATCAATATTCGTGAAATTAATCATTTCATCGGAAAAGTTCATTAAAAATGTTTATTCATAAGATCTACTTATAAATATAATGATGTAGGATGCATTATTCAAAATCTGACGCTCATGAGATGTATAACCTGAAACTTATCTGTAGCTCATTAATCAATTGCGTACCTGCCAAACCCAACAAAGCTGAATGGACAGCTCAGCAAGAGGATCAATAAATGTTATGTCTAGAGCTAATAATTGTGATTTTAGCAATGAAAAGCTCGTAAAATATAAAAATCTTAAAAATCACGAAAAAAATGCTAGGATGAGCTTTCAATCTACCGAATTTGTTGGAGCGTTTAATATTATATTGAGTGGAAGATTAATTTGTTGTAAAGTCAGTGAATTAACAGTTGACTTAATGTGAATTTAATTTGAACCAAACGCATGATACATATTTCATATAAATTCTAGTGATATCTACAATTAACGGAATCCTTACTTGTGTCTTGGTAATTTGATCGCTAAGGCAAGTGACATTGTCTTTAAATCACATGTAAATTTGATGAAATCATCATTGACCAATGTCTAACATTGCTCTTGCTGTTAAGGATATTTCCATGTGTATTTTACTTGTTTTATAAGCCTACTTTTCATAATTCTTTAATCGTAGAGAATACGTTAATCCCATTGCGCACGTCACCCTATAACGCGGAAACATATTTCTATGTAGAGCTTAATCACATTTACAGTTTGAAGTGAAGACGATATCATCGGCTATCATAACTTTGGTTGATGTTTTAAAGGGTACATTGAATTTGTGCAAGTTTGTACTGGTCTAGTTGAGATCAGGGTATGACATCCTTTATTTGTTATTTCCAATTATTGATTGACCTAGTGGATCAACTCTTCATTTTGATTAAATTTTTATAGAATGTCCTTCTGCTCTTTTGTAATTTACGTTAACATCGCGTCAATGGGTTTATTCCTGATTCTGTACGTTTTACAAAATCTGCATGAATAATGTCATTTAATTTGGGATTATTAAAATATACAAATTTTGGAGTAATTTGTGTGAATGATGGTTAAATTACTAGAATACCGTAGTAATTTAGTCCAGTTAAAATTCAACATTCGGCGTTATGATATTCAATTGTGCAATGTGCACTTACCACGTGCACATATATAATTTCATTCGCACGGACTTCTGATAATGAATGGATCTTGGTGTCGTTTATTATGCTACAAGTTACTTCATTAAAAAAATTTACGCAATGTTTTTTTATTTCAAAGAATATTTCTAAAACTTGACACATATTTCTGTATGTAATTTGATCAGGCGAAAGTTTTTTCAATTGAAATAAATTTTCAGGAACCCTTCATTTGTAAACACAAATTGTTGATTCAACTGTTTATGCTTAATTTATGTTACTTTACAACAATAATTTTCACTTTTTATGAATGTACATTCATTAACTGTTCAAGAAGCGGCAACATAGCCCAGAATATTTTGTATTGCTTACAGTGAGTAGACAGCAATTGTGCATCAACTGCTAATACATATTTTTTTAATATTAAAGAACATTCATTATTTGTATCAGATTTTCTCCATCGGTCTACAAAATAACTGTCGGTATTTTCGAATTTCAATTTTTTTTTTCATAATCTTTACACTTCAATCTACATTCTCCAGAAGGTAAAAAATAAAAAAATCATCTGTCCACACACGCGAAGAAATTGTTTCCACGTTGTCACAAAAATTCCCTATGAACGACAGTTAAAAGCAACCAAATCGAACGAGAAAGAAACAGAGGAACGAAGTGAAAGTGTTATTTCAATATTGAAAAAATGGAATTTCATATACACACGCTGTACGAGTCCTGTGACGTACTTGTACTTTTAAACGGCAAGCATGTTTATGTAACGACTTGCCAAGAGAGATGAATACTCAGCTACAGTACTACAGCAAGGTATATATACAATGCGCGAATACAGGCGAATTAAGCTGCGAGAGAGATACGTCTGTGTGATGAATTTAACAGAGCCTCTCGCGCCCGCTTATGAGATTAAAACTCGACGAGTTTAATTAGTTCGTTCGCGTTCCGCTACTCCTAGTGCTGTGCTATGCTTTTACTCTCGGATGTTACTCGTATAGCAGCGTATAGATTACAGCTACGTAAAGTTAACTTGTAACTTGATACTCGATGCAAAGAACCGATGACTGACATCGATACCTTATTCCAATGTGGAAAAATTGAATAATACGGGCCTACCGTTTGAATATCGCAAAAGGCGTTAACTCTGGAATGCTTATTACGGGAAAATTCCAGATATTCTGAACAATACAGTAGAGACCCGATGGTGGAAGTCGTTTGTTCGGAGATTGAGAACTTGGCTTTGAGAACATGCAATGCAACAAGGTGGGACTTTTATTCGCCGGAAAAGCTTCTTACGAATAGCATCTACGTCACTTAGCTTTAGTGTGTTCCATAGTCTGCACGTGAAAAGAGCTTTTAAGAAAAGTTAAAAATTGAGTTCTACGATTCAAAGTCTTCGAGAAGTTTGAGCCTCTTTACAGCTACGTCCATATCATCTGTGATATTGTCTGGAAGCTTTGGACTCTTTGGTTCTGACTGTGCTACAAGTATACACTAATAGAAAGATTCGTTTAACTCCGTATTCATGAATTTGGTATGAAACAAATTCACGTGTGATCATTGTTAAGAAATGTGTTAAGATTAAAGCTGACTTTTTTTAATTCGTTTCTGAACTTTTGATTCGTAAAGAATTTAGATTGTTAAGATTTATGATTGTTTCTTTTATCAATATATAAATTATTGGGTATATAGATTTTTATATTATAGTACCATTAGTTGGGCTGATCCTCATGATTATGGAATAACGTCCAGTTGGATTTCGTTAAAAGCACTATTCTTTCCTTCAACACGTTTTAGATTAAGACACGCAGTACGCGGTGATGATATCTACACAATTAACCCCCATAATTCACTTTTCACTCAGTTATGTGACGTAAGTCACTTTTTATTAGCTTCCGAAGCAAATACTTATCACTAAAGGTTTACTTAATATACACTAAAATAACTTTTTTACATGTCAGAAAATTTACTAGGAATAAAATAAAAAATTACTAGCTCCAACTCTGAATTACTCCATTATATTAAGGGGATTTTATATTTATTCCATTCTTGACGCTAATATCTCTGCATAGGTTGAGCTCATTAACTTCTGGTAGATCCTTATTAAATAGTGTTGTTAAATATACTTGAAAAGAACAGTGTAGCATTATTTATTAAAAAATTGAATTTTTGACAGAAAATAATATATTTACATTTTAGCTTTAAAAAATATTATTTGAAATATAACATAATTTTCAATAAAACTCCTTGTATAAATATAAATTTACTTCGATGTTTGTTTTACTTTCCGTATATATGTATTGGATGTCAAAAAAAATTACTATAAATAACGAATTAGCATATTTAACTATATCGAAAGTAATCGCCAGAATTAAATAAATGTTTAATAATTAATAAGCATTTCTACATAAACGAATATTCATTCGCATCAAATGTCACAAAAATGTTCTATTCAAACGAACGAATACTTTGTCCCCAATAATTCATCCCATCATTATAAAAGTACCACAAGCGTATAAAGCTGGAAATTTCAAGTTGTATCAAACCAGTATTATCATTGGCCAAAGCCTTAAATCAAAGAGCATATAATGACGCGATAAAGCTTGAAGTACACAACTCGAAGCAGAAGCAGTCCAAGGAGGCATTGAAGCCTTATTGGGACTCGCAATTTCCGTCAAATCAATTCGCCTTCAATCCCACCGATCCAAGAGCCATCCTACCAAGCTATACGTGAATCCTTAATACGCTGCTCGCAGCTAGCCTCAAAGCGAAACTATCCGAGCTTCTTGGTATTGTTACATCCTCCAGAGTTGCGTTCTCGGTATTCAGGATACGCACACATATACACTCGCGGGTTCGTGTAATTCAAGCTCGCGCGCAAGACCACGTTTGATTGCGCGCCAAGTTAACTTACTTTAGCTTTCCCTGCGGGAGAGACAGAGAGAGAGAGAGAGAGAGAGAGAGAGAGAGAGAGAGGAGAAAGACTCGTATCCACTTGGACACGTTTGTATGCCTTCGTCGTAATGGTAGAGCTTAAAGGCTCTCTGCGCTGTTGTGATTTCGGCTTTGTTTGTGGGTAAGAGGCGCACGAGATGGACGATTGAGAAGATACGAGCTTGATATGTATATTCGTATCCCTATTGTTGTCAGACAGCTGTTGAGAGGAGAATATTTTGGAAAACTGAGTGGCTATCTTTCTCTTTCTCCTCTGTGTGTACCAGGTTGTATACGTGAGTTTGCGTTGGGCGAACAAGCGATATTTGAGGTAGAAATCATTCGTACGTGTATCTGGGTATATATGGTTCTTTTTTTGCAATGTGTGGGCATCAGCGTTCGGAAACAATCGATATATATCTGTGAAGATTCATCGGATTGAAAGACTCAAAATTTGATTCTGTTCATATCCACGCGTTCTTTTGTTTTGAAAAGTTCAACGATTGCGATAACAAAAATAACATTATCTTCATCGCGATAGAAGGATTGAGTTTTTGAAATACTTGTATATGAATGATTCCTTTGATAGATTGGATGGCGAGCCATTTTTTTCTTCTAAATAATTTTTAACTGTTCTTTTGTGATTGTATTTATCGTCGTGAAGATTTCCAAATTGATTCCTAGTTGCAGAGAGTCAAAGTTGACATTTATGACAAATTTTGCTAATTTGTTGCTCATCAGGGAAGTATATTTTACTAATAACAAAATAAAATACTTTTGAGGTTGTATATTGGGAAAATAACTATGATAGTCTTAAGGTATTTTATATACTTAGATGCATCTATAACAACATGTTTAATATATTAATGTTTAATATTATAAAGCTAAACTTTTTTTCTTAAGACATATTAAAAAAATACTATTTATTAAAACCTGTCAGAAGTTGATATCATCATACTGTACCAAGAAATGATTTCTTTTAACTTTTGGTACAGTTTGAGCAGTTTGATGGATTTTAAAGGTTCAGAGCTCAAATGACGCTTTCTATTAATTCATTACTATTTAAATTATTGCCGAGTTTCGAGATTTAAAAAGATTCAATTCGTTGTTATCTTCCAAAGTAATTAAAATATTTAATAAGACCTATCAGACGTTGAGGTTGACATAGATAGATAGAGATATGATTTTCTGTATAGTTTGATGGATTATCTTTATGATAATAATGATTTTATTTGATTGATTGGAGATATAATTTAATATGTCTATTGTTGTTGTTTTTCAAACAAATTTAATTCGTTGCACCACAATAACAATTCATCAAATTGTTCAAAATATCATATCTCTAGACATCATGATCGTAACAGCAGCTTTTTATAAATCCCCATGAATGTAATATTACTAAAAAGCTAAACTTTTTTTATAAGTACAGTAAACAATATTATTTATAGTCAGTTGACATATTTCATTCGACAGACGTTAAACACAGAAATTCAATGCACTGAATTATATTAGTTGTACTTCATGAAGTTATTTTTATGTGGTAGAGATTAAACAGACAGAGAAGACTTGAATAAGCAATTGTTCGTCCAGATTATTGTTCTAATATTTCTCAAGTGTCTTTAACAATATTCCCATATAATGATATTTTCTGTCTATTCTGAAAAATGCTGAAAATACCAAAGTTTGTATCTTTCTATCTTGGAAAAAGCTGGAAATAAAAATCTAAAAAAATTCGTGAAGGTAGATACGGTACGAAATCACCCACGTATACAACGGCACCGTTCTTCTATTCGAATATTCGAAGTAGATAAAATAATTAATTAAGAAGAATTTTGATGATCATTAACTAAAGTAAGCACACATTTCCATATGCCTCGAACATTACATACTATGCGTATTACGCAAATTTCTCAACTTACGCACATATGTGAATACATATTAAGAGAAACGTAAAGAGAGAGGAGAGATGTAAAACTGGAGAGTTAGAACATGCTTATTATGCATGAACAATAAAAGCCTCTACGTGGATACCCGACCAAGTTGAATCAAAGAAAATTGATGTCTCGATTTACTTTCGTAGCGCAACAACTAGAAGTACACTTAACACAGTTAAATCATTCCATCTCCCCATATTTCTTCACGTAAACACAGTTCTGTCGAATCCATCCACTCGTACCACTATATCTCTACTTCTCACAAATATATAGACGGTAGTAATTCTGGAACTCATAATCGGCAATGATCTACATATCGCATGCCAATAAACAGCCTTATCTAGTAGCACTATAACGAAGCTATATGTAACCGTATTGTAACCCCTCGATATAGGACCATTCATAGTATCTCTTATACAGATGTCTCTCTGCGAAGACTAGTGTATTTAAAAAAATGTCCATTTTTTATCTCCGAGTTCTCAATATCTGCGTGAACTCGGAAAAATGATCTTTCCACGTTGGATTTCAATTTTCGACTACCCCGAGGCAAAATTATACGCACGAGAAGGACTTACTTAACAAGTTTTATAAATCGTTAATCTTCGTAATAAAAAAATGTTTTCGTAATATTATTCAAAGTTCATGAAAGTTCGTTCAGACCAGGAATTATGTTAACAGTCTTCATATTTTGTTATACAGATGAAAATTGTATTACTATTTAAGTTTTTAGACATATATTACATACTAATCTTTACAACGTGGTTTGTATTATGGTGTAACTGTTATATAAACATTATATAAACATGTAACTATAACTAGTCATCTTCATCATCTACAACGATATCATAAACATCATTTAACAACTGTTATGACGATAAGCCAAATTCTCTCAGAGTATATATTTTCCTCGGTTACCCTTACGCTAATGAAGTAATCTCAAACATGGTGCAAACTATTTTCAAGTGACACTATTCAGAGAATGCATTTCAATTTTTTTATGAAAATACAGTCAGTGCAGTGCAGTGTAGTGTATGTTAGTATATAGGTATAGTTATCTATACGTTCAACATACACATATCCAAACTGTAGCAGCTGCTGCGCACGCAGGAGACGTAACCGCCCCACACCACCACCCAGTCTGTTGCGACGATTGCCAGGGATGTGCAGCAGCAGCAGCAGCAGCAGCAGCAAGAGCTCGCGAGAAACTCCATCCACCGTGGCGACGTTAACCTCTCGCTCTATCTCCCTCGCTCTTGTACGCAGATGCTTGCGCGAAGATAAACCTTACGGCTGATCAATATGTGCTTAGGCTACTGTGGAGAGCAACGGAGCCCGGACTAGATCTCACGCTAGTGCTGCTGCCGTTACTCTATTGTCAGTAGCTCAGTGGACGTCTTTGTATCTTTAATCGTTCTCGTGGGTGGCTTTTTGTTATTATGTTGATACTCGTTGCATTCGTACGAATGAGTGAGATGTGATGCTTATTTTAATACAGTGAGAAACCGTTGACTCAAATATCCCCATAATTAAGTCAACAGCCAAGTTGTTGTTTTGATGATACTGTCGTAAACACAACGTCGCTACAATACATTTAACGGAATTGATGAGAAACGAACAAGCTCATCGTTAATTTTACGTCACACTTGTGATCAACGACAGCGATCACAAATCGCTGTTAAATGAACTGGGGCTGTTATCAAATGACCCATAGTAGTCGTCTAAAACATGTTTTTATGAATCCAAATGATGTCCAAACATTGCGCTTTTCAAATTACATCAATGATAAATCGTTGTGAAATGTACTGTCAGTATTGACTGGACTAAGGCTACGTTCAAATAGATGACCTTTGCCATCTAAACAATATTGTAGAAATCAAAACAACAACAAACCGCTCTCAGAATCATTCTGACGTCCCACGCAGACATGAGTTCTTTTATCAACATTGCAACTGACTTGTTTTGAGAGGTTTTGTCGTTCCAAAATAGACTGTAGGGAGCTACTCCCGATATGACTGTATAAGGTAATGAACAAGTTATGAGTTTGATATGTCTACATATTTATTTTTTTATAGGAAATAGTTATAAGTTTGAATGTTTGTGAATACCAAATTAATAAGCATCAACTATTATGGATCGTCAAACGAAATAATTGAACGACCTAAATCTGTAGCTTGTAACCGTCTAAGAACACAACGAGAGAAGTATCGAGTAATACAATATAAGAAATATATTTTTCTTTTTTACTGGTTTTCTTACGACATCGAATCACTTGAAATTGATTGTTCGTTTAAATCAATGCCTGCTATTCTCTAAAACAACAATTGCTGGCTTCAATTCGATCCCGTAACCCTCAAAATTATATCAATCCTGTCATTAATTCTGCGTCAAATCGCAGTTGATTTGATCGCAGATAATGTGTGCTCTAGATAGATGACAATTTTTCATTATTTAACTACCCTTATTTGTCAGTGTGACAGATTTATTGAACGATAGATCAACATCTGATTTTAGGTAAGAACCCGAATTTTTATTGAACGCAGCTACTTTGACTTTTACATAATTTATAGTTTGAAGTACTATAGTTGGAAAACTATATCACATACAGTTTTGAATCAAATTCAGAACTACGCGAGCCTTCGCAATTGTTTGTTTAATGAGAAGTTGCGAAAGTAAAAGCAATAAATTTAGTTCGCATAGCTTGGTGTGTGCTAAATAGTCATTTGAATTTCGAATTAAACTCGTTTGCTGAATCCTTTCCCTTTAAAACTTCGAAAAGAAAGAAGTAAAGAGCAGAACCAGAACAAACAGTCAACCAAATTAAGTACTAAAACCAACATTTATGACGATTGATCGCATCATAATCAAAAACTGCCAGTCCAAAAAGATTCTACAAAGAGCAAAGGTTAACCACAAACTTGCTTAATGCTTTCGAGTGGTTATCCATGAATGTACGAGTTTGAAAGAGGATTACTGAGTTTTGTGATTTTTACGAGTAAAGAAAGGAGTATCGAAACCGAACAATAGAGTAGTCAAGTCGTCAAGTGTAGTTTTAAGTGCCATCGTTATAGGCGATGCAAGTTTCGACGAAAGAGTTCGGAATTTTTGGTGGGAGAAACGTAAATTATAAGTATGACGTAGTTGTCGACAGTTACGTTATATCTTGTGTTGTATTCTTTTGGTGCCAAAAATGATAAGTGTAATGGTGAGTTAAAAACCAAGAGGGAATAAAATCGGGTGATAATGCGTCGCTTTGCAGTGATTTGTGGCTGAGGTTTGGTTACTGAATCGCACGTCGTAGTGTGAAATGGATTTGGAATACTAATTTCTGACTCATTTCAGTTGGCGCACAATGTAAATCGGCTGTCCTAACATAGGACATGTAAATAGTGTGAAACTAAATAAAGTGAATTATTACAATGATTTGACAAATAATATTATTTATAAAATTTTAAGAAAAATTCAATCCAGACAAAAAATTCAGCACAAAAAAAGAGCAGATTGTGATTTATCATGATGAATATATCTGAAGGGGTTAAGGCATCTTTTAGTGTAGCTTCCTAAAATTAAAAATTTTAATTAGTTAAATTAATTGCATTGTTTATATATTTAATATTGAATTTGTATATACGTGTACCGTTAATTTTAGCTTTTGTTCGCACCTCAAAGTCCTTTCATTGACCACTAAGTAGGTTGTTGAAAACTCACTCTCCACATGGTTCAAAGTGAATGAATGGAACAATTAAGTTGAACATAGGCTCTTTGATACATTCTTTAAAGTAATTTTATAATATATACTTCTGTGCAAGTTAATAATACGTTTTCCTTTTTATAATATGAATTTGTCACTAATTCTAAAACATTTTCGTTTGTTGTATATTTTTATAAAAGTCTATACTTTACGAGAACAAAATCTGTTAAATTTAAAAGTATATTTATTCGTATCATTTGGGTTGATTGGCAAAATCCCTAGTCACGAAGGACACCTTTTCGAAAAGATCTGGGTAGATACAAAATTTCCAAGGCAAAAAAATTCTCTAGCGAAAATTTGCTATTTATTTTTTAACAGAAAATATTAATTTAACGAGCTTTTAAATTGAAAAGAGCAACTTTCAAAATAGTGAAATATATACTGTATAGATTTTTCTGAGATTATTTCTGTCCAGGATAACCTGTCAAAAGAGGAATTCGAAAAAGTGTCCTTGTAACGTTAAAGGATTAAACCCATCCGAGTTGTAATAACAAATGGCATTCTTATCACTAATAAAAAACAAAATACTATTCTTAATAAATTATTACAAAATTTACTGAAAATTAGTAATATTCAAGACTTCAACTTTCCAATAAAGTACATTAAAATTTTTTTACGATAGCATCGATCCGTCCAAAAAATGTAAGACAATATTCGCAGCAAATTCGCAAGTTCGCGATGAAAAAGTGATTAGCAGTAGATGATTGATCGCATAATTTACTAAGTAATTATTGTCAATTTTTCAAACGCACTTTCTCCGTTAATGCAGGGAAAAGAAAATTTGCGGAACGCCAAATATGTTTTAATGAATATTGCGCGACGCGACGTTAATTTATGCCGAAGTTGCGTACACGCAGAACGGAGATGACTCATCCATGTAAATGAGCACAATTTTTCTCACGAAGCGCGTCTCGGAGTCGCAAAAACTACCACATAATTACGAAAAATTAGGTCGGTCTGGGTAATTTCACTCACGCGTTAATAGTGTCTAGGATTCCAGAGGTCACTAATGGTAGAGTCTGGATTATGCGCACTGTGGTTTTAAATGTTTACGTTGTGCGATGCACCTGTGTCTCAAATAATATCCCTGTGTATTTCTATAATCGATATTCATCTGCTGACTTAATTATTAGGAAAACTACGCTGGGAAAAAGTTTGTTATGCTTAGAGGAGGAGTTTTTTTGTTAAGGGATGGATTTTTTGGAATTGAAAAATAGTATTATGGTAACGAGTAAAATATATTTCTTTTTAACTTTTTAATGATGTACTGAGATATTCATTTGTTCTACAAATTAGGGAGACTGAACTGGGAAAAAAGTTTGGACAACTGGACAGAACTGTTGATATCAGACATATAATCAGTGAAGCATTGGAATTTTGTGAAAAGATTAATAAAACTTGTAATGAATGAAAATTCAGTTTTTTATTGTTCAAAGATATCTTGCCCTCTTAATAACGTGAAAACTTTTTTCTTGTCCATTACTAGCAAACAATGAGTTGCCACTGAATAACATTTAAAAATCACGCATTTCGACGAAAATGAAAACGACAATGCTCTAAGCTTTTTTCCATTAAATTGGAATTGCATAGGAATTTTGACAGTCAATGTTTTCTTTCAAACTCCGAATAAAGTCACTTTCATTAGAAATAAATCGGATGCATTAATTTATTTCTGACTACTGTACTCTCACAACGTGACACATATATATAATATCGTAACGTTTCCCATCATAACAAAATTTCAAAATGAAGTGATTAATGTTAGTCTTTCACCTGTACGATTTTTCATTCCTGAAGAAAAAAAGCAGCGACAGACGATTTTTGTTTATAAATCTGAATCAACTTCTGATTAATGCTCTTTGCTCCTCGAAGCTTCGACCCAACCCTAGGTGCTATTGTTCTTAAAATTAATGCATCTTGCATCGATCGTCTTGTATGAACTGATATGAATGAAATAAACTTGAAATAAAATTCTTTCGTTTTTTATGGAAAATAAAAATATATGATACGAATACACACAGAATATATATGGGTGATTCTCCGACAGATTGACCTGTCAAACAAATTTTTTTCTTCTAAATTGTTTTTAAACTATTTTTGGGGAATAGCGTATTTTAAAAGCTGTTTTACAAATTAATCTATGTACAGGATGATCTGATCAACTTCTGGTAAGTCTTATGAAACAATGTTTTTAAAATAGTTTTAAGAAAAAAGGTTAACTTTGTAAACACCACTAAAATTCGATTATTATTTTATTATTCCCGACGGACGCTGAAATTCTGAAAGATTCTTTCTGAAAAAATCGGCTGGTGAATGCTTCAACGCGTAAGCACCGTTACAATGTGTCCGGTTGATTTTCTTCGCTTTGCGCTCCTTTGGAAGTATACGCTCAAATCTACCCAAATACACGAACACTTAGGGGTCAGACCTTACTTAAGTAAAGCATGTCATCCAGATAGGCTGCTACTCCGGTCGGGTGGGCGAACGTGCGGAATAGCTTAGTTGGATACGTTTGTTATTAGTCGACAACGACTTGAGCGCCGTAAATTAGACTTAATTTTTTGTAGATTGCATAATCACCGGTCTTGACGTAGGTTCTCTCCTCAAGAGATTTTTCCTCTATAGCTGGAAAACCCCGAGCGAATGCGAGATGTGCAATCATTATTCCAGAAGAAAAGAAAATAGAAAAGTTCCCTTGTTTCAGTTTTTATGCACTGCGCAGCGTTCCGCGCATCGTCGAGTGTCGGCACGATGACAAGCGCATGTGCGGCGATAGGATTTTGGTTGAACTAAAGTTAGAAAACACTAAAAAGCAAGCTGAGAAAACCCGGGACCGGATCGGGGATGGATTATTCCTCGTCGTCTAAGTTTGGATACGTGACTGTTCACACCATGCTTCAAATGTACATTTAAAATAAATCCTCAATGTTCATTCAATATTTTAGCATTTCATTAACAATAAGCCTCATAAATAATAGCAACTTCGTGTATTAAAAAATTTTTGAGAAGGAAATAATAATGTACGTTTTTTAATATACTTAAAACAAAGTTTAATTTAGCTATAATATGAAATTTTTTTGTTACAGACAATCAAACTTCGGGAAGGATTAAGTGTAAATCCCTCATAAAAGATTTATCAACGTTAAATAACAGTTTTATTTTGCAAGCTTCACAAAGTTGGTGATCAATATTGTTAGTTATCCTTGATCCTTAGTCAAGCCTGTCAAATTTTGTGTATAATTCTGTACCAGACCAGCAAAAATACTGAGTTCTTTTCTACCACGATACACGTAATCTAATGTCTTAGACTCTTCGAAATAAACTTGATCAAATGGAAATTATCGCATCTCTTTATTCATTCGAATTCCAATATTTTATAACGAACTAGCTGTTACTAAATCTGGTCGCCCCCGAATGCTTTATACATCAGACTTGCACAAACAGGTTACACCAACGAGTTCGTATCTCACCTACACAAAGCCAACACTGTTATATTCACGCCAAAGGGAAATAAATATTCATTACCCCCGTTGCACACCTGAAGAAGAAACAGCGGCAGTAAAAGCACTACAACCTCGGCGTCGGATTATCGTGTAATTCTTACTCGACGCAGGGCCGATATAAACCCTCGCGCGCGCGATTATAATACCCGCGTGGCCCGTCAAAATAATTAAACGACTTCAGCTACTTCGCCTCTCCCTTCTACCCTTGCGCGAAGCTTAATAAAAAAAAATTCCACGCGTAAGAACGCACTAATACGGGAAGCTGTATAAATTACGCGAGAGCGCTCAGACCATCAGAACACTCTTCTCTCTCTCTCTCTCTCTCTCTCTAAGTAAGAAATGCAATTTGCGAACTTTCGCGATGAAAAAGCATTACGACGAAGCTGCCGGCCAGGTAGCTTGTAAAAAGAGAGTCTACTAGAGGAAAAAGGATCAGGCGAAGCTTCTTCGTGTTGTTTTTTTTCTGCGCTGTATAGTCGTTTTCTTCTTCTTTTTTTTAAGAGAGTACGCTGCCTTTAAGCGTGACGACATTGTGTAATTGCGTAAAAATTTTTCAGTGCACCTTCTGTCGAGTCATTAACTTGGTAGACGATGACTTTCTGAAAGAAAAATTCTTTTTTTCTTTCATTGGTGGTTTATTGATGAATGAGTGACACAGTGTATGACAGTGTATCGAGCTTGTTTTGGATGTCCTACCTGAATAGCTCCGTCACTTGTCGGATTGAAGACTTTTGAAGTTCTTGATAAGTTTTCCAATAATAAACTTCTGAGCGGATGAACTTTATTTTTAATTAGTCTCTTGATTGGAGTAATTAAGCATATCTAACGGTATGACGTGTATATAGATATATATGTAGTTGGAAATCTGGACCAGTCTTAAGAAACTCATGTTTTATCTCGTTGTAACTTTAATTATTGATAGAAATAGAACTTGATTCGTAGGTTGAGACCTAAGTAGGCACTTGCGTAATGTAAGGCATCTTCATGAATTTTTGGATGTTCATACCAATGATCCGACCCTTTTCAAAAGCGAATTTGAATACTTGGATGACTTTAAATGATAGACTTTGGTGTTATAGTTGAGGAATAGTTAGACCATGCTGAGCTTTTATTTATGGTAGTTAAAGTCATTACTTGAAAGGTAAATAGAGGTTTTAATATTAGGGAACTTTCCAGATATCTTCATTTCTAACTAGATACAGAATTAGATATGCAAGTCAAGATAATAAACCTTCACGGATACTTTTTTATTGATACAAAAGTATAGTAAACAATGTTTTGACCAGTTAGTTTGTCAGAGAATGACCCATATACTTATTAGGATTTTTAAATTTCATTCTTGAAAGAATATTTCAACGTGATCTTGCGTTGTAATCAATTTTAAAGCGAAAGTGTGAATTATAACATTTTCTCGAAAACTGCTTGCATATACTTCAAGATTCTTGAAAATTTAAGGAAACATCTCCTTGAACGGGGTTATATTCGCGCCAAGACCGGGATGGAGGTCAGTATTTGAGCTTCGGTCTGATCGCATCGCACACGCTCCGAAAGAAAAACGACTGGCTTATACCGAAGGTTGGTTGGATACTGGAATTTTTGTTAGTAGAGACACTTTGATAGTATAGCCTAGGACCTTTTATTTGGATGTATATTAAACCCCAATTAATATATTTTTTTCTTACTTTGTAAAGATGTTTAGAGCCATAGACTGAGGTAGTTTACAGCATTAATACATCAAACAAACTATTATTAATTAAAAAACTTGCTATATTTACAATATTTACTTGAAATAAAAAACATATTTTGACTTTAAAAAATTGTTATTTCAAATTTTGTTTGCCTTAGAATCATCGTTTCTAAATAAAACTTTTTAAAGAGATATCTTTGATGTATGTGCTTAATGGAAAACATATTTTTGGAGTCTAGGGATTTTATTAATCAATGAAAAATTTGACAAATTTTATTCTCGGAAAACGAATATGTCATAGAACACTAGCAAACCTATTGAGATTTTGTTATTTTTCAAAAAATCGGATAATCCTAATTTTTGCAAAATTTTAAATAATTAAACAATTAAAAATATTATGAGAAATTCCAAGATGTATTTCAAGAAAAATTTTAGTAAAGCTCATAGTTTATTAAAAATATAATGACTGTATAACTTTCAAAACACGTCCAAGTGGATCAAATAAAACAGTCATTCCATTTTTCTCCAGCAAATTCCTAAGAAGAAAATTATCTCAGAATTCATCTCAAATACTTACAAATTGTTTTAATTGCAATTTTGACGACTTCTTGGAAAATAAAAAATTACAACATACCAAGCACCTATTCTTTTAAAAAAATCCTAAGAAAAAAATCTCGAATCTGACCGCAGACTGCTTAAAAAATTTTTAAATTACGATTTTCAAAGATAAGATTCCACGACTTGTATGAAACACACCTATCCTTGAAAGTTTGTAAAAACTTTTCCATACATCGATGAAAATTCACTCGTAGCAATGTAGGCTCTCTAAAATCGAATCAGAAAAACGATAATAGCTTAAACCGGTGCACCTCGGAAAACTTGTGTATTTCTCTCGGTACCGACAAGACCAGACAACGCATCCGTGGGTCCAAAGGCTTTTCCGGGAACCTCCCGGCGAGAGGATTTTCGAAAGCCCGGCGGCGAGTTTTCGCGAACTCGAGTGAACAACGAGAGGACCAAGTATAAGTAGCCGACAGCCACGTGGGCGCAACTTCTCGTCGCATTTCCTGCAGCGATGTCGGCTCGATGAACACAGAAGCGTTTAGATGGAGTGGTTTACTCCGAACGTAGATGATCTCCCTCTCTCTCTTTTCTTCTGTCCTCTAAAGGAGGGATGATGAATGAGAGATTCTACAATTCGAAGGATCTTCATTTATATATAAGAAACGTCTAAATCTACTTCCAACGAAATATAGCTGTTAGGGATTGTTGAAGCTTATGTGACGTTGTATAAAAAAACTTCTGCTGATGTGTTCAGGGTATTTTCAAACACCTGGTTGAAATTATTGTCTCTTTGGTAAAGTATTATTATTATTTAAACTAAATTTCAATTTATTATATTTTAGAAAATATATTATTTCAAAATTATTTTTAATTCTAAGAAATATTTTCTTCTTTCAATTAATACAGCAATTTTTTTCAGTGTATCAGTAGTGATATTTTAATAGTTAAATTTCCAAATTGTACTTTGATTCTTTAAGGTCTAAGAGTTTGTAATTTGTTTATTTGTGTATAATAGATACAGAACTATCATGTTACGATAACTAAATTGTTGTACACCATCTTTCGAACTTGATATCGTATATTACTAAGCTTGTTAGTTCTGTAAATATACTATCTGTTGCGTAATATTAGATTACACCAACATCTTAATATTAATACGGCGATAATATTAGAGCTGTAATATAAAATTTATATTTATGAATTTAATTTTGTCTTTAAATCATACATTGTTACCATTTGCAGCATATACATATGAAACTATTCAAAAGACCATCGGCTGAATCAGCTTGAACAAGGATTCATTTAACTTTTGCCTATGAAATTGTAAACAATCACTTCATTTTTTTTGAATTTGAAATTATGTTCAATTATTTTGTACCAAGATGAAGCTTTTTGTGTCAGAGGCCTGAACCTTTCTAACATCCCATTCGCTAATTACGTAATCGATACGGACTCCGTAATATTTGTGATCGAAATCCACAATCTTTACATAAAACAAGTAACTGTACAGTTTATAGAAAGTACAATACTAAACCTGAACCATAAATCTTTAAACATCCCATACCATAATCCAATTACCGAATTCCTAAATAACTACCCAAATTTCAATTATCCAGATAACTTTAGTGATGGCATTTTCTCTAATCTAAAAACCTAAAATCTCAAACAAAAAGTTCAGATTACATGTAAAAGACCAAGAATTGGGCTCACCTAAATTACACATCAGCATCTTCTACAAGGATCACCAGAAACAAAATGTGACACCTGCCTCACCATGACAACAATCAACCATTCGATCTTTAATTGCAGGAAATGCAAACAAACTTATTGAAAAGTATACTACTTTATGTAAAATGACTTAGTTGTCGATCTAATGTACAATAAATGAAAAAAATCTATTTTAAATTGTATTTCATAATATTAACAAAAAAGAGTTATTAATTATGAGTGATACTCAATTTTACTTTAGTTGTACATTTATCTGTGACATCCAAACTGTATAAACATAAAAATAAAAAAAATGCATACATGAAGTTGTTCCGTTGGTTTTATGAATAAGTAAATATAGCTAAAAACTATATTATGGCGTTGGATCTAGGTTCATGCGCTTTTTAGATTTTTTCAGAAAGAATTTAATGTTAGTAATAAAAATCAACATTAAGTTAACTATAAAATCTATTTTATTGTCCAGATTTTTGCTGTGTTATATAAAGCTTGTAACATGTCTGCAAAATTTTTATTTATATACAATAAATCGATGCTTTAGAGGGAAAACCTGCCAATTCAAAAAAGGCTTCAGAAACCAACCAGTTCAAAACAAGATTTAAAGATGCAGCTATTAAAAAATCTCTCATCCATGATAATTTCAGTTCCAAAAAATATGTTTTAAAACCAATATAGTTTTTTATTAAACTCATTGTCTTGAATATAGCGACCGTTTTTAGTATATAAAAACGAAACATGTGTACATCCACACTGCGTAAACTGCGAGTTGTTTATTTTGAGACAAAATACATGTAACATACTGCCAAACGCAAACACCGTATTTTCACAACGAACGTTTAAGTTAAACAGTTTCGACAGCACTGCTTGAGACGCGTGCACGATAATGGTTCATTGAAGGACTGTTCAAAGCCGATTATCTCATCCCCATTATAAGAAAAAACTTAGGAATTTTTTCGTGGCTATATAGTTAGCCCCAGAGAGGCGCGTCCCCTAGAAAAGTAGCCTCTTCACCAAAGTGGCTCGTTGTCGTTCTCGAGGAAAGTTTTCGCACGTATTTTGTCTCACTTTGTAAAATTTTCTTCAAAGCTGTTCAAGTCGAATTATTCTTAAAAAAGCTTCTATCATGCTTTTTCTCAAAAGATTTTCATGAAAATTGAGTGCTTTATTTATTCGATACATTTCGTCGTTTATTCGAGGAAAGCCCCGATTAATGAATATTGCGTTAGGTGTCTCGACTGCACATAGAACAGAAGATTGGAAAAGTAAGCGAATCCGACTATTATAAAAAAAGAACAAAAAATTGCGAAGTGTGCGTGGCGTATATCTTCGCATCGAATAACATTCAAGAGAGGGAAAATAGGTGACTGTTATTTCTGTGTTACCAGTGGTGGCCGCATCGATCAGTTGACGTTCGGCCGTTACGGTGACAGTTCTGGTTAGGACACATAACTGAATTATTCATGATGTATGGCTAGAATTTATTTATATTTTTTCGAGAAATATAAATTTTGTTTAATATTATTTAATAATGTCATTGGAGTATTATATTATACTCTTTAAAGAGGCCCATTGGAATAATTTGGTGAGCTAGACAACAGAAGAGCCATTAATAACTGAATGATCGATGTTAACGAAATGTTAGAGATAGGAGTTCGATTATATTGTGAATGTTTCTGATTAAATAAATAAAAATTATCGTTTGTCAGCAATAGTCAAAATCTTGGAACCTTAAATGATTTGAACAGAAATCAGACGAGCAATAGCCATTTCTATGTAGTTGGTTGTCTTTCATCTGTGCTTTTTTTTCTTCTCAGCGCCTCAAAATAAATGGTCTCATTACACTGATATGCACGATTTACGCTGACGAGCTTGGATCTATTGTTAGAACTCGACAAAACGAAGAACTCTATAAAGGAAAAGAAAACGAGACCATATTATTGATAATCATCATATTCTAGCGATTAAATTTCTAAAAATAAATTCTACATTTTGATAGAAAGTCCACACAGCTCTAGAGCAAAGCGATCGTTGCAATTTACGAGTTCTTCATATATACTGAAAAAATAATTGTTAAAATAAAAAAAAAAGTTCGTTTGAGTAAAAAATTTTAAATTAAATCGGTCAAATGGTAGTGCGTTTTTATCTTTCTTTAGCATTGTGTCATCATTTGACGTCATTAATTAATGTGCATACAAAAAATACACTTAAATATTAATAACAGATATTACATTTTTTTAATAAAAAATTGTAACTATTTTGTAAGTAAATTTTTCCGCATTCATGTTTCCTGCGACTGCGACATATAATAGTGACCATCTCATGATGTGTGAGCGACAATATTTGCATGCCTATGACTTGCTCGTGACGTATCGATGCAAACTTCCTAATCGAATAACAGATTACACTAAAAAATTTTTTTACGTAAAAAATAATACCTTTGGATAGTTCTAAAAAAATATTTACTTACATGTAAATTTAAATTAAATATCAATTAATTTCAAATAAATATTCGTTTAATATACAAATTAATATACAAAATGTATAGAATTTAAAATAAAAATCACTTACTAAATACTTTAAATATTACATTTAAATAAATGCACTATCTCATTTTGAAAATTTATTGTATTGGAGAAAATTTTTACTTGTATACATTCAGTAATATTTAAAAAACTAGTTTTTATGTTAAAATATTTCCTTCGTTCAGAATAGTGAATATTCAATAAATACATGTTCTTTCATGTAAAATTTGCCAATTCTCAATATAATTTCAAATAAAATTTAGGTTTAGTTTTTGAGTTGCACACTTTATTTCCATAAATACACTCTACGATTTTCAAAAAATGACTCAACGCATTCAAGCAAATTTTTATTTATACACACATAAATAACATTTTTCTGAAAATTATTTCCCTTTCAAATACATGTTTTCTGAAGCCAAAATAAATACACCTTCAACATCATAAAAAAAGCAATTTTTCAATGAATAAATAAATATTCTTAAACACATAACACTTTATTTCCAGCCTAGACAATCCAGAAGAATTTCGTAATTCTTATTTGAAAATGTCGCAGGATCGAATAGTAAGAGCTTCTGATTGATAATCGTGATCTCCCAAGAGCAGAGTAAACCAGGAATCGATCTTTCCTTCAGCCACGACAAGAATATATTTTTCCTCCATGCCCTAGAGATACAAAGAAGAAAACCAATAGAATCGATTCAAAAAGCGAACAAAACACTAAGCAAAACCACCGGGAAAACTCCCATGCAGTTCGAATAACATAATGTGTATCTACGAACTGGGAGATACTGAATCCAAAAAAAAAAAAAATCTACCATCTTCCAACAAAAGCCAGGAAAGTGACCACGGAAGCCAGCCGCAAAATCGGCGCCAGATAAGCAACAGAATGCGCGTCGTCGGGTATACTGGCTGTAGTAGCGTTTCAGGCTCTTAAAAGCCGAAATAATTTCACGACGGCATTGTACTAAAGCTTCGAGTATATACGGGACGTGTTTGGGCACGGCTTTAAGCGCAGTTGAGCCTAATTTGCTGGGCGCCAAACCGTGACAGATACCGCGCGTCCGGAATTTCGGATTATATTAAAGTTCCTCTCTTGCAAGCTATCCTGGATTGTACTTTGACTTTGGCGTTTATTCCAATTTTTTTTTCGGCGTAAGTGAACCTGCAGTAACTCGATCTCGATGCGGGTAGTAGAGAGATATCTGCGGACATAGTTTTTTTACTTTGCTTCGTTCCAACATTGAGAAAGAGGTCGTTTTCGGTTATTTTCTCTTCTCTGACAATTCTTTAGCTCGCGGTGAGAGTTTACCACACTGGATCGTTCATTTTTTCTTGATTTTTATTTTTATAACTCCAGTTTGAGATTTAACACTCTTGGACTGAGATTTATACAAGGAACTATTTGAGCATAGACTTATCGCGGTGATCCAAGTTTTCGAGGTAAATTAGGGAATAAGTGCTATTATGGCTTAACGTTTGGATAAAAGCGTTATATAAAAAGTGATGAATTTTATAGACTATTATAATCGTATGTATTATCTGTGTTATGGACAGAACTAGCATTTTCAAAGGACGAAATGATTTTATTTTATTTATTTATTTATTGACCCGAAAAATTTACGAAGTATATTGTCGTAATAAAAGCAGCCTTCAAAAATATCGAATATTTTTATTAAGACTGATTGCATAGGAATAATTCGAAATAAAGTATTATTTATTTCGAATTATTATAAAAATAAATTAATGCAAAAAAAATAAAAGCTTTAGATTATTTTTTAATTGTCAACCAATCTAGTTTTTGTTGTAAAAGACAAGCGTTCACACCTACAAAAGTCTTCTTCAATTTTTCGACAAAAAGTCTGTTCAGCACTGTTCGGCAAGAATTTTAAATAAGACACTGTCTTATATACTCAACAAATTGTAAATACAAGTCAGACTATTATATATTATAAAACAATTGATATAAATAAAATTTATGAATTCTTAGTAAATAAATTTAGAGGCAATATAGCGCACTAAAAATATATTGTCGCTGGTTCTTTGACGTGTAATTACTTAAGAGTAACGACGGGAAAAGGACTGCAGAAGGTGGTAATGCGATATACCAAAGGTCACTGAAAGTATTGACTGCGGTTAAATTTGCTTTGAGCTATTAGGGCCAAAGTGGACGGGCAAATGAAAAGGCGCCACTGCCGTCGACGTGAGCGTCGGTTATGCCTGGACCGCACAAAGGATTAAAAATAAGATCACGCCGAGTGTGTCACACGTGTCGAAGCAAGAAGGAAAATCATATTTCATACAAGGGGTTCTTTGGAACTTTTTATATATTACAAAAAATCACGATCTTTGAGTTGTCTAAACTTGAATTTTGAATTTTGCGAAAATACTTTGTTGTAACGGTAAAATTTCCTGACAAATAAATTCGCCGTAAAAAATGCATAAAATACACTTTCTCGTTCGAAATTCATAAACGCATTTTGAAATTTAACTCCGCTACAGCAACGTCCACTTAATTGAAAGTGCTACCCATTGACTTTACGCGAATTTGACATACATGCTAGAGTGCGGAGGCTAGAAAGAGGCAACAATAGTGTAATAGCAAGCTGTAAGGGAAGTTTAAAAATGTCCTACGTACAGAATGAAGACACCAAAGTGCGGTGCCTAGAAAGTGATAGCTATAGTGTGATAGCAGGCTGTAAATATATTCAGAAAATTGACCCTTCAGTTTCATGCAGGATTTCCTTTGAAGGAAATCTTTTGATATGTGAATACTGTTCCGATTTCAATTAGTCAACTGCGTGTTGTAGGAATTGACCGTTTCTTCTTCTAGAGGTGAATCCTATTGTAACAAGACCCACGAATCCACCTCATACAAATCTGATAAAATCAACATCGTGAAGAAAGTCCTATTGTAACAAGATCTGTAAATCTACCTGACGCAGAAAGATACTTTTCACACCAAATAATCATTTTTCTACAGAAGGAATTGACTGTTTCTTTTCTAGAAAAGAATGCTCCTGTAACAAGATCTATAAATCGCCCTGACGCAGAAGGATACTTCTGCACCACATAATCATCTTCCTGCAGCAGGAATCGACCATTTTTTTTCCTACAGTAGAGTCCTCCTGTAACACGTCCTGTAAATCCTCCTGACGTAGAAGGATACTTCCTGCACCAAATAATCCACTCCTTACAGTACGAGTCGACTGTTCCTTGTACTAGAACATGAAAATTCTTGTTACATGAAAATTCTGTATCCTAAATATTCCTTTGGAACAGGAATTCTATTCATACTATATTGGATTATTATATAGTATAAATAGGATGATATGAACGACCCAGAGTTATAATACTGTACTGGCTCACTGCTAACGCACCAAATTAAATCCATCAGTGTAATATTATATTCAATAGTGATAAATTTCTTAAGAACAGGATTTCCTATTTATACTATATAGAATTATTACACTAATTAGAATAACTACGTTTCTCGACAAAAATAAATTTCTCACGGGCAGAATTTCATTGATATAGGAGGATCGTTTTCTGAATGACGCATTCTGAAAGAAAATTGCGCACTCCTCTACCATCTAATAACGATAAAAATGCATGTAATTCTCAGTCTCATGAGCTATCTAAAAGCTGAAAAACTGAATTATACCAAGCTTTAGCATGACGTAAACGAAAATTACTGTTTTACGAGAACTGCGCTCACTTAATTCAAGTAGTAACGCGCGCAATTAGTCAGACAACACTGAATATTTTTACGGTATCTCGTAAACTTCCTCGTTATGCAGTAGTCCTCCTACTTATATACGCTAGGCAACATAATACATATATAGTTACTCAAATCTTCCTTATTCCGACAGAGTAACTTGAAAACTGCGCGCTTGCGTCTCATTTCCCCATCTGCATTTCCCTAGGTCATGCCAACAATAATAATACTAATTACCCTTCGAGTTTTCCATCGTTCTTCGCTCGTGGAAAAACTTTCTTTCTTGTGAAACTTTTTTCCAGATCCGTTCCGACATTTATTATATTTCCTACAGCCAGCGCTATCGCTCGAGCAACGGATGATTCTCGATTTCCGACTCGACCTTTTTCAACGCCGTAGATCATTTCGGGCTTAGAGATAGAGGCCGCTTCTAGTTGTATATATATGTAATGTGTATATATATATATATAGAGAGAGAGAGAGAGAGAGAAAGAGGGAGACTCGTAGCTCGTAAACGAAGGGCCGAGTTTAACCACCTGGCGGCGGTTACGCGGCCAACTTTTTCTTCGTAGTAGCGCTAGAGGCATAACTCGGAGCTCTAATCGGCCGGATTACACAGGCCGCCCGCTGACAGGCCGTTTGCAATTTTAACTGCTGGTGGGCGCAGTTTTCTCCGTGAGGATTACTCGATCCCCTCTCACTCCCCACTTCTTCTTCGTCTACTTTTCGTGTAAAGACTTTCCACGTCTTTGCATCCAATTCTTCGAGATGTGAAGTCTTTGGCTTCTTCTTCGTTTACTTATTTCACTTTTTTCAGGTAAAAGAGAGAGATACCTAGTTCTCCGCAATAGACGTTTTTTTCGAAAGAAACTGACTCGCGGGCATTGGGTAAAGCACGACGCAAGTCCAAAGTGATGCTAGAAGTTTATCTTGCTCGACGCTGGCTTGGATTTTTTCTACAGACAGAAGTCCAAGCGGAATTAAAAGTTTTAATTGTTGACCATGTCGAATTTGAGAAAATAACAAGAATTTGGTTGATTCGCTTTTAACTTAGCCTCAGCAAACACATTTTGAAATGAAAAATATTTGTTCGAAAAAGCTGGATAGTTCTTTACGTTTCAGAGGATGAGACCTCACAATTCTTGGACGCGTTATTTCAAAGCAGCAGTGGAACGGAGAAACTGATGGGAATCAATGGACCTGAAGATTCCAAATGTTGGCAAGAATTGCCGGTACTGGAACAACCGTAATTTGATATCTGGATGATAAGAACGACCCAGAGTTGTAATACTGTACTGGTTCAATGTTAATGTACCAAACTAAAGCCAACAGATCAAGATAATATTTAATAGTGATTGATTTCGTTGTAGTAACGACAAATAAATCGTGAATTAAAAATTACTATAATTTTGTTTTCTTAGCGAAGATCCTAGCAATGAGTCTTCAGAAGAAAGTCTGAGGATTAGTGTCGGCTATAATCTTTACACAGAAATGTTTTCTACAAGCAGATTGAATGAATCTGAAGTAGATATAAATGAATACGCACAGGTATAATTTATTATTATGTATAATAAACTAAATATTCTATTATATTATTATGGGTAGATTGATGACTGGCCTAGTGTTGTTGCAGTACTAGTTTAATATACAATACTAGTACTTGTATAGTATTGGTTTTAAAGCATGCCAGTTCTGATAAGAACTCGAATACTGATTCACTGCTGGGAAAATACTGCTTTAGAGTATAGTTGTCAGGATATCAGTACTGGCTTATAGTGCCAGTATGCGTTAACAGGTTATTTCTTTATTCCTACTAGAGAATATTTAGTAAATTTGGAATATAATTTAGTATATTACCTTATCTTAAATTCAAAAAACACGTTTTGGAATGAAAAATATTTGTTCGTAAAAGCTTGATAACTCGTTACGTTTCAGAGGACATGATCTTATAATGCTTTGACTCGTTACTTCAAAGTATCAGTCGACTGAGAAACTGATAAGAATCAATAGACCTGAAGATTCTTATAGAATGCAATACCAAGATACCAAGGGAAGAATAGAAAATTGAAAGTCCTATACAAGGATTCGAAAACATTCCCTATTAGGAAAATACAGCTTGTCTCAATGAGCAGAGACTTTATAGACTTCAGTCAGTATCGATTTTTTACAACCAACATTTTTGCAGCAAACCTAAAGTAGAACAAAAAGCCATGAGACTCTCAAGACAAAGAAAATATTAACCCTTTGACATAAATATATCCTTATTTTATCTGTTTCGTATTGTACACGCGTGGAACGACAAGAGTCAAAGAGCTCAAAGTAAAGGAAAAGAAGCTAGAGCGTAAAAAAAAGCGGTCGCGTCACTTTGTGTTTTACCAGTGGCTCTCGAACGCCAAGCGGGGTTTCATCCTTTCTCCGTCTCCGGAAAAAAGAAACGGGGCGCGACTCGGGATCGTTAGGAATGTCTTCGCGAGAAGAGTATCGAAAAGACGAAGACAGAAAAGTCACGCGCGATCAATACCCGAGTTTCCGCGTGAATAAAAGAACTTCGATTTTCTTTAAACTCGGCGCTTGTTTTTGCTATCGCAAAAGCGAAAGCTTTGCATTACCAAAATTTGAAGTTACGACGAAACTCTTTTTATACATATGTATTAACCCTTTAACGTTACCAGGACACTTTTTCGGAGCCTTCTTTTCACGGGTTATCCTGAACAGAGACGATCTTCGAGAAATGTCTGCAGTGCGTGTTTCACTATTTTAAAGCTTGTTATTTTAAATGGTAGTATGTGAAAGTTGATTAAATCAACATTTGAACAAAGTCATTTTTCGTTGCCTTGGAATATTTTTATCAATTCTAAACTTTTTTAATAGTTTTTAAATGTTCTCGATGTCGGAACTTAAGCGGGAAAATATTGTTAGACCCTGGGGACACTTTAAATGAAACTTTTTAAATTTAAATTTATTTTATTCTTCGAAAATATTTACTTTTATAAAAATATACAACGTACGAACACGCGATATAAATTAATCAATGAACAGTCTCGAATATTTAACTCATCCAGGTGGAACAAATGAAACAGTTATGAATATTATTATACTATTATTATCTCCTACCAGCAAAAATGTCTTAGAAATCATCATAGAATACTTAAAAATTTATCCAAGGACCTATTTCAAAGTATGATTCCACTGTTAAATGAATAAAATCTGTTTCGTTTAAAAGTAAAATTTTTCGCAGGTTCAAAAAATATATTTTCCCTTAAGTTCAGATACTGAAAGTATATTCCTAAAAAGTTTTGAAGAAATAAAAATTTACTAAAGTAATAAAAAATTACTTTGAAAAAAAAAATTCAACTGTAAAATTCCAATTTTACTTTTTATTTTTTATTTTCAGCGATAAATGTTGATTTGATCACCTTTTAAATGCCACCATCGAAAAGAACGGCCATTAAAATAGTGAAATTCGTATTGCACAAATTTTTCTAAAATCCTTTCTGTTCAGGATAACCCATTAAACGAGTACTTTAAAAAAGGGTTCTGGTGACGTTAAAGGCTTAAAGTGTTAGAACGTTCGAAGCTGCAGTTTTTATCAAATGTCCGTATTGTTATATATGTGTACGTGTCCGTGTAAATACATAAAAGTATATAAAAATATTCGGACTGAAAATAATTTGTTTTGCTTTCTTTGTTGAGCGATAAGATCCAAATATATAAAAGCTCGAAATTACTCGATATTTAACAAACAGTCAAATATTTTTTGACTTTTTCTTGTGCACATAGTTAGGCTTCTAGAAGTAGAGAATTTTAAATATATAATACAGAAAAATTAGGAATAACAATATCAAAGCTCTCCGTACGTAACTTTCAAAAAAATACATCTACGATTGAGTGATCGAATTGAAAAATTGGTTATGATTAATTTTAAAAAATTGAATGTTGCATAAAAGTATAACGTTTAAAATTTTCGATAAAATGATTTTTCCAATTCGGCGCGTTGAAAATCGTATTAAGCAAAAGAATTTAATGCAGTAAGTGCTTTCGGTTATATATTAGGATAGAGAATATGCGTAAAAGTTTACTACTTTACACAACACATTAGACTAATTTACTAGATCAATAAACATCTCCCATCGAAATAAATTTTACTACAGCTCGAAACTTTCTGAATGTTTTATACAAAGAGCTGTTTCGGTTAGATGTTTCCGACGCAACAATTCTCTTATAAGCTATAGTGTTTTGGAGGCAACTTTTCGCGTTAAAAAAAAATTATAGATGTGGTTTTTTGCCGAAAAGACGTAATTGAAAAATTGTATTTTTGATGCGGACAATTTTAATTTGAGCTTTGTTTCAGAGCTCTAAGTTTCTTTGTTAAGCATATATAGTCGTTTGTTGAAAATTTACTCTTCGTAAGACATAAAGTGAAGTATGTACCAGTTAAGCTGAAAATTTTCATAAATATTCTTCAATAAATTGAATAAATTCAAAGCGTGATTGGAGGAATATTTTTTAAAGAATAGAAAAGGTATTAAAAATATAAAAACTTATTTATAACTATTTTTATAAATTCTTGGTATATTTAATCGTGTACAATTGATTCTGCTCACTTGATTGGATTAATAAATTCATTTTCTTAAGGTACCGTTACGTGAGAAATTTTAATTAGTTATATATTTACTCAATTTTTTATACATTTAATATTGAAATTGAATATATACATATACTTTTAATTTGAGCTTTGTTTCACGTATCTATAATTAAAGGTATACGTATCTACAACTCCGGTATTAAATATAATTAAATTTTTAATTTTCGGTAGCCACTTTTAAAGCTGTCTTGTTCCTTAAGAAATTTTATTCATTACAAAACTATGTTTTGAAAATATATTTAAGCTTTAAAAAATAATTATTTGAAGTAAAAATTATGTTCAGTACTATGTTACTTACTGAATACAAATAAAAATTTGCTTGAATATTATATATCTAGAATAAATCATTGATAATCAAAAAGTTCATTTACGTAAATGAATTACGTAACTATTTAGGAAATAATGTTTTTTTTTAATTGACGTAAAAGTAAATTCAAAAATATTATTGTTTACAATTAAAAAAATGTTACTAAAACAATTATTTTCATTGTATATTCTTTTCATTGTATAAATATATATATACAAATTCCATTGTTAAAGATGGTCGCAAGCTCAATTATAACGAGCTATACGTTTAGCTCATGAAATAACTCATTATTCTAAAAAATATGTGCTAATTCACGTCCAACTAGAAACAAGTCGGTTCCTAAAAGTTACAAAATTTTCCTCGAGGGCACACTTACCAGGCCATATTTTCCAGGTTTCTTACAGCTTTCCAAGTAAGAAAAAGCGTACAAACACGCATTACCGCTTTCCGCCCCTTCTTTCTGACCAACCAGCCAACATTGTAGAAAGGAACGATGCGATAAGGTGCACTTTGTATTAAAAAAATGTGAATTTTGGAAATGTGTCTTAAAATGCTCTATAAAATTAAAAATTTGATCTAAATAAAAGTTATTTTTTAATAAATATTTTTATTTATTTATTTTAATTCGTTATTTACCTCGTTCAGGAGGAGGATTTGAAGGATTATAAAATGATATTTAAAGATGAAATATCGTTCGTTCTTTATTTTTTGTTAATTTTGTCTTATGAGCTTGCATGAATATATAAAATATTCGATAAAAGTTAAGCTATTTCATGTCGATTAAGCGGATTATTATTTTTTAAATTCTTCCTTTGCACTCAAGAGATCGATATGAGCTATATTTGATTTTTTTTATTAAAGCTCGTTTACAATATTAATATCATACATTCTACCAATTCTCGTTATCAGTCGTTATATGCATACTTATAAATACAATTTTTATACGATTGTATTAATACAAGGCTTACTGCGTATGAAACGTTAATTTGAAAAATATTATTAAAAATTCGAGAAGTTACAATTAGTATTACTTGTCATTTTGTGTCGTCTAACTATGGTGGCTACTAGTACCTTAGACTGATATTAAATTTATTTGTTAATGAGTATTATTGCAATCATTTATTTTAACGAGATAATCACTTATTCCTTCCTGAATTTTGAATGTCTGTAATAAAAAATGTTATGCTATGTAGAGATACAATTTTTTTTAATTTTTGATTCAACGCAGGATTTGTAAGATTTAAAGCTGAAATGATGTTATTTCTGGGTCATTTTCGGCTATCGATTTGAAAAGTTATTACATGTATGATATAAATAATTGAATTATCTGAAATAAAAACAACCAAATTTTTTTTTCTCAAAAATATTCATGTCCAGCTGACAGATGAGACATATGTGTATATTAACTGTTCGTTTTATTGATGCATATGCGTATGTTAACAATAATCGAAATATTGTTGCATGTTACGTGTGTTATCTATAATGTTACATATAAGTTTGGTAGTTCTTACTAAATAATATTTTTTAATACACTTTTAAGAAAAAAAGTTTAGCTTTGTGATAAGATTAACTTTTCTACACAGGCATTAAAATTTTAGAGAAAAAGTAAGTCTAAACTATCTTGAATACATTTTTAGTTAAAGCTGAAAATTTACAAACAAACCATATGAAATTTTACAAAACCACTATTGTACGGTTAAAAATATAGTTTTCAAAATTTTAAATTCTTCAATAATCCTACAGTTTTATTCATACCTTACAAAAGCTCATAGCAGTAGCTGAGTATTAGCAGCAAGTAGTAACATTAGTTTCTGCTCAGTTACTTGTCTGATACTAGTAAAAGAACAATGGACTTGTTCGAATGTTTCGTCGAATGGATAATCGACCGACAGAAACATTAACAATGTTTCTGTCGGTCGATTATCCTTCTCTCTAGAAACATAAGATTTTCTAGTATTAGAGCAAAAGTTACCGACCGTCATTTCTGCTGGTAAGTCAGAAATTCTAGTTAGTTATCGCCATCAAATGCGATTTATACACTTACCCATCGCAAGTAATAGAATCATTTTCTTTTTACTAAAACAGTAACAATTTATCATAGGATTAATTTAGAAGATGCGACAAAATAATTTAAATTGAACTAAACTACATAAACGACATTCGAGACTTTAAAAGAAAACCTTTTATTTATTTGAATCTAATTATTATACTTATTTTCATTCAAATTTAGTTTAAATATTCATTTAAATCGTAGTAAATATTTGTTGAAGTAATTTAATTTGTTATTTATACGAAATCTTTCAATACCCAATAAATATTTAGAGAATTTCAAGAAAAATTAGTTACATATTACATTTACATAAATGGAATCGTTGATTTTCAAAAAATGATTTTATGTATTCAATCAAATTTTTATCTATACACACTAAGTAACATTTTACTGTCGACAATTCAACTTTCAAATCAATCAATTTTTCCAATTATTTGATAAATCAATTTTCTTAAACATAAAACCAGACTTTTTTCTGCATAACAATTTTGCTACAAATGTAAAAAAAAATAACACCAACCGAGTTAGTTTCTCCTCGTATGTTTCACCCATCTGATAAAAATAATTCCAATAGCAACCCTCATCTCGTCTGAAAGTTTGCCAAAAGTAGTTGCCTTTTCAAAACTTAAAGCTCTAAGTAAAGACTCGGAAACAGTTGCAGCAACAACAGCAGCAGCAGCAGCAGCAATTGCTGGTCCCCTGCACTGATAACGATCGATCGCGTTCCTTCTCCCATCCTCAAACTCGTTTACCGGACGAACAGGCAAACGCTCGCATATATACTCGTGCAAGTTTCGGGCGGCTTTTTCACGCGAAACTTTCTCCACCCTGAAGTATACTGAGTATACTTTCCCCTAAATCTCAGAGCAAGCGCGCTTATGCCGCGCCGCGTAATATCGTAATATCGCGCGAGGCGCCGTTTTGGTATAATTAAAGTGGAAGTGTCTTTAAAATAGCCGCAGGGAGCTCGAACGAAACGAAACGCAGCAGCCACAGCAAGATCAACTTTGCCATGGCACTTTTGAATTAGAAGCAGTATAAGGAGGATGGTGTATTTTGCTTTGTTAAGAAGGGTATTTTGAAGCTTGATAAGACTGGCTGATGCTTACTACGTGTGTCTTGTTCAGTTACGGGATAGAACTAGGATTTTTAAGCTTTATTTGACTGTTATTTTTAAGTCTACGTTACTGTATGAAGCTACGTATTATAATAAGAAGTAAATCATCGTCGAATCAGATTTTCACCTCCTGCAAAAGGCTGCCTTGTAATCAGTAATCAAATTTATTAGTTTCTATTGTCTTGGGGTAGCGGCGAAAAATTCTCTCTCTCTCTCTCTCTCTCTCTCTCTCTCTCTCGATTTTATGGCGTGGAAAGACGATATAATAAGGAGAAAAAGAACCGCCGACTCCACTAGCAGCCTTCGTTTCAGAAGTAAGAGCAGTGCAAGTAACGAGGGAATAAGAATTGTGCGTTGGAGCCCATCCTGGAGCTGGTGATGCTACTGCTGCTGTTTCAGAGGCGAAGATTTAGTAGTCTTGAACAGTGAATATCCACTTTTTTAAGTATACTAGATTCAGGATTATCTTTAATAAATTACAACAAATTGAAGCTACTCCAAAATGTGTATGTTGTAATAATCCCAAATTGAACGTTGTGTAAAAGATATGGTTATCCTGACTATCTAAGAAATAATAAAATACTATTATATTTCTAGAGAGGGAACCGTAAATCAGTATACAGCATAAGTAAATCCAATGTACCCTTTAAAGACCTAATCGTAGTTGATGATACAGTCTTTACATCAAGCTGTAAATGTCATTCATCCTTACAGTATAGAGAGATGTTTGTCCATTGCAGGGTGACATTCATGATGAGTTTAACATATCCTACTGAATAATTGCCAGAAGGAAGCTTATTCGAGAAGTAGAACTTTCTCTACAAAAATATTCGCAACATCAGCTACAGTGATATTTGTCAGTTATTGGTGAATGATATGAAGGAATGCAAAAACTAAAATATACATGCAATTTAAAATGACAATTTCGTTTGCTTTAGCAATCACGTTATGAAGACAATAGTAAGGATACTGTCAATTGCATGTATTTCTAGTATTAAGCTTGCTTTAAATTTTGTTATAAATTTTTATTCCTCTGCAGGGTTACTATTAAGGTAATGTTTTATATTCAACAATTTCAGTATAACTACATTTGTAATAATTACATTCGCTGTTTTTTTTAAATACATACAAATAAAAAGTAATAAAAGGGTCGATGCTAGTATTGAATTATGGTTTTTACGTACTCATCGATTTGTCAATAAACTTCGTACAATCCATAGAACATATGTAAAGCGGAAACTTTTTACGATTTCAATATGTATCTCAAGATGTTAGATCAAAAAAGAAAATCATTTGAGAAGGGTGTCTTGCGAGAAGTGATCGGCAAGATGTTGCAACACGCATTATAGCCCCGTTGGGTCTCAGCTCCGCCTGAGTCGCTAAAACATCATCGAGACTGTCGCGGAATACCAAACGATACAGAAGTGTCGGAAAGGGCAAAGAATATCTATCCCTACGGATATTCGAAAATTATTGCTTTCTTCTATACACGATGCTGCAACGGGAAGAATAAGAATGGATAGATTTTCATCGACGGATGGGTTAGTGATTTCAAAGATTTTAATACACTGAAAAAGAAGTTTGCTAAAATTTAAAAAATAATGCATTTACTTGATCTGAAATTTATTATATGCAAATATTAATTAAATTCAAGTAAATATTTCGGAAGAACTACCCGAAAAATAGATCTACTCTAAGAACAAAAGATTAGTCGATACAATTTCCGTCCAAGATCATAACGTATCTAATAAAGAGTGTTCTTTTTTCACCATAAATCCATCATTCGCAAGCCACCAGCAGCATTCCGCAAAAGCGTTTTTCCGGTCGACCAATATAGTGGTTCGCTTTAAAGCCGTAACAAGAGCGGTACTGTATCGCGTTCTTCGATGGGGCAAAAAATCCGACTGGAGGTCCAAAGTAGCTGCTGCTACCCACCAACTCCCCGGAAACATTCACCCCCAAGAGCACATCCGGAGATCCATTACGCGAGAGGAATCTAACCGTCCGAGACGAGGAACCGAGATTTGTGCTTTACGCTTCCGCTTGCGTGACTACAAGGAAACGCGAGTGACCGATTCTTAAAAATTCTTTTTTACACTTTTGGTTCCCTTTTTTTAGATTCCTTCAATTTTATTTGACCATCCCTAGTAAAAGTTACACCATAATTTGGCCAACTGTTGACCAACCCTATGTAACAGTTGGCCAATTTATGGTGTAATTAATTAGTCATGGTCAAATTATCGCCAAGTTATTGCCAAATTATGGTGTAATTAATTTGGCCAATGATTAGGCAATTTCTGATGAAGTTTTTTACCAGATTTATAACAGTGAAAAAATGTGTATCTACCCAATATATGCAACATATTATAGTGCAATTTTTATCGGTGAATCAGTGAAAAAATCTTATTTTCGTAACCGAATGTATTGGTAAATTTGAATTCTGCATACGAGAATGCGGAATGAATTTATAGTGTGAATCGGAGATAAGAATACATTGGATTTGCATGAATTCGTATCAGAAAATAATTCAACAAAACTTCATTCTACTCCGGAATATTCAGTCAATGAGAATTTTCTTTAAAAAGAATCGCGACACCCTTCTTCGTGAAAAAGATCAGAATTTTCCTCACGCACTGACATAAATTTGTATTTACAACTCCCGCTTGTATTTTTCGTCGCGCCTGCTAAGTTCAAAAGTCCAATTAAAATTCATTCGTTCATTCCTGGTATAGGATCCGAGAGCAATTGACGCGATTACTTTTTTTTTAAATAACTCGATTTTTATTTATTGTTGTCACTTCTGTCGAAATAAAAAGCTGATCCTAATTTACTATCGAACGACGTAATGAGATAGAAATACGGCACACGCAGGTGTACATATTTAACGAAGAAATCGACTTTTGAAAATAGAAGATAAATACATCCGGATAAAGTTAGCTTTAAAGAGTTACGAAAATGGTTGATAAATCCATGCATGAATGAGACGAAAATCAATAATCCGTACAATGATTTATCGATCTTTATTTAATAGAAACGTTAAATTGATAAGCAAAATAACTATATCTGTATCCAAAAGTCAGTAAACTTATACGAGATATGATATATAAGTTATTATCCATTAAATAAAATCAATCCGTTTAACATGAATATACTTATCACTTCCAGGATATACAGTTATTCTGGTATATTATAATTCACTGTGTTATATTTAACTTTAATTATAGTTGATTTTCAGATATTTCCACTGTTCCAACGTTTACAAATGCAGGTATCGTTGAGATATAAAAAAATCTGTTAAGGTTGGTTTATAGTTATTCTCGCCATGAAATTTGAATATCTGTAACAAAAAAAATTTAATACCATTACCCACATAACCTTTTTTTGTTATAAGTGTAATAAAAAAATATTATTTAGTAAGATCGACCAGAAGTCGATGTTTATGTAGAAGTTCATGTTAACACAGAAGTGACGTTAAAGCAGAAGTGATGTTAACACAGAAGTTGATGTTAGTGCATGAGTGATGTTAACGCAGGATTTGACATTTTTCTCCTAGTTAATGACGAAAAAATAAATTTATAACATGATAAAGAACATGAGTCTGTAAAAATTAGTCTGATGGCTCGAATTATTTTCTCGCGACATCGATTAGACACGAGCAGTTAAAGATGATGTATCGCTAATGTTTTGACCGAGAAAGGGGATTTTACACGATAGATCTTTAAGAATAAAAGCTCAAATGATGTTATTTCTAGGCCCATTTCTGCGATCGAATTGAAAACTTATTATACTTTGGTAAGAATTTCATAAAAAATTGGTCAGCCCCATATGCAGTTGGTCAAATTCTGGTGTAATTTTTACGAGTATTTTAGAGTATGTATCAATTCTAAACTTATATAGACCTAGCTTTAGTCGAGCTTTGAATCTTAAAAATCCTTTAAGTTGTTCAAGCTGTAACTTACGCCAAAGCTGAAATTAAAAAATATGATAATAATACTGCACAAGATAATAACGTTAGTTTCTAGTAGGTTTCATTAAATTTAATTGTCAACAGCCCTTAATAAAATTTTTTAGTTTATCTAGTCAACAATGCTTACCATCTATACAGATACAATATCGCTGTACCTTTAAGATATCATTGCAGGCCTGTGAGCAAAAGAGAAAAGACCATAAATAAATACACTATCCAATTAAACTTCCACTTGTGATTCTTTCCTCGGTACGCTCTTCCTTATTTTCTTTCGTTCTCTCAATAATTTTCTCTCGCGTGCTTCCCGCTACCCTCTTCTTCAGCGCAGGGAGAAAAGAGCATTAACGCCCCCATTGTTTATGAGACGCGTCGTAAGAAACCAAAGCACGAAGAGTGAGAAAATAAATCCAATGATTTCGCACTTGGAAATTTGAGCAGTTAACCAAAGAAAACAAAATGTCAATTTAAAATTCACACCTTTATGCATAGAGTATAACGAAAGCTTGTCAATGGTGAGATATATATCCCGAACAACCAGCTTCCGTTACCCTTCTAGATAAAAAATACAAAAAAATCAAACAGAAAGTTTAGAAAGGTATAATATTTATAGCCTCGTAGCTTTACAGACATCGATTGGATAATTAAAAAAAGACGAGTGCTTTCCGAACGGCGGCGGTGGCGGCAAATCGATACATATCCCCAGCCGCAATGATCCTCAGCTCGAAAGAAGGTCTCTACGGACGTTTTCAACGTTGGCGATAGGGTTGAGTGTCCGGCGACTTTCAAGAGCGTATAATTAATTTTCCCGTGTCACCTCCCCAGTCGCCGCCGCGGATCGACGCTGCAGTGCGAACCCCCTTCGCGACAATATTGCTGCTGGCCATTTAGCGGGCGCTACTCACTGTATCTCGGGAGCCGGAGACAGAGAAAGGGGTGACTTCGTCGACGCCGCATACCGAGCCGTCAATATACGTATATTCGCCTGCCTAACTGTACTCGGGCTTTCGTAATTAAACATAACAGATCAACACGACTACTGCGATGTGCGTTTGGCGCGGACGACGTTGCGGAGAGGATAGAAGAGATGGATGAGTACGTGGTGAGGGGGTGAACTGAAATGAGGAAGGAATGATGCGGTATGTCAGAGTAATGGAGAGGATCGTTGCTTCATATAGATTATCCTTGTTAATTTTATAAAGATTCTGATAGATTGACTCGTATATCGCATTTGCGTTTTCAATTTTGTCGTTCTTAAGGGAGTTCATACTTATTCCCATCCTGAAATTATAAGATCTATAACGGAAATTTTATATCGTTAAAAAGATGAAGTTTTTTTTAAAGTATAATATGAACGTATTATTTAATAAGACTTTCCATAAGTTTATGTCGTCATCCTATGTAGAGGTATGTTTTCCTTTTATTTTAGATATGGCGTAGGTTACATCTTAATCAGTTTGGTAGACTTTTAAAATTCAAAGTATAAAAGATGTTAATCTCTTGAATGAGAGAGTTTGATATTATTATTTCTTTGTTCGAGACATTTGATTTCTTGTGTTCATTCAAAATGTATATATGCATCGATTTTTCAATAATCTTATCAATATACTACTTAATTAACTATTTGTTGAAAATTTGTCGAATATATATTCTGTCAATACAGATACATGTAGCTTTATAGTTAACATCTATTTAAGGTTATAGTTGACTTATATGAAACATCATAGTTAATCTATAAAATTAGTAAATATCATTTTTTATTTGGTTTTTAACAAAAGCAATTACTTATATCATAATGATACACATGATAAGTTTAATTACATATCACAATTTTTCAAAATTGTTACAATTTTCAAAACGCTCCAAAACAATTCTGGACTTTACTTGACTAATTTTAAGAACTTTTTATTCTTGGACAGTTTAATCATAAGTTCGTTGTTTTCAAAAAAGAAATCGAATTAAAATTCATAAATACATTTGTAATAAGACAAGGATTGATGCCTTTTCACTTATTTACGGTGATTAATTAAATTAGTAAATTTCATTATTTGTAATGGAGCAGGTCTATGAAAGCAAGTAAAATAGAGATGTAGATGAAAGTGGAAGGTGTTCTTAGTATTTTCTGCACGGAATTATTTTAACGTTAGATTTCTTACACATATAATAAATTTGTATAATTACTATTTACGCTTACATATAGTTAAATTAGATTCAATATTAAAATTCATCATTACTAATTAATTATTAATAATGAAAACGTTGCGTTATTAATTCAGCTTTAGTTTACCAAAGATGATATTGAAACTTTATATCTACCAATGATGTTGTTAACTTCAAAATAATACAAATTTTTTGTTTTTATATATCAATATAAAGCTTAAACGACAAATAGCCTAACTTATCAGAGAACGAACCCTTGATGTATACACGAGCGTAAGCTTGAACCGGTTAATTGGATAAATGTCCGACGAAACGTCGCACGATCCTCCTCCCGTATGGTATTATAGGCACCAGAAAACGCCCTCTTCGTACTCGTTTTCCTCCGCACAGTTCTCCCCAGTCCTTATATCCCGTGAGTCGCGAAAACAATCCAGAGTTATTGAAAACGAGGTCCCTTGCTTCCACTTCGGTTTCTAATGTTTTTCTCCATTTATATAATCTACACGACAATGTAGGAGAATATTAATGCTAAACTTTGGGATGATTAAATTCCTTATTTATGGGATAATAATAGCGGTGAATAAAAACTGAGTAGAGGTGCCTCATTACCTCGATTCGACTGAAAGAACTATGGAGAATTATTAAGTAACTGGTATATTTTGTCGCGATATAAATAATTATTTATAGCATCGCAAAAATTACTTCAAAATGTTTATATTATGATAATTCCAAATCAAACTGTTCATGCACATTTTGAATAAACCTAAGTAGTGTAAACAAATAGAAATCCATTGTGATAGTTTTCACAAAATCAAGAAAACGGCAGAAGAAAATTCTATAAAAATGTAATCAAGTGGAAAAGTTGATCCATCAGGTCAACCAACTATTGAAAACAAATAAAGGATGACGTATTGTGATCACAACTATTTCGGAAACCATAAAATATTATTATATTTCTGTAGAGGAAAAACACACCAGTACAAACGTAGGTAAATTCAATGTACCCTTTAAAATGTCAACCAAAGTATAAAAACGTAATCGCTTGTTGATGTATATAGTCTTCGCATCAAGCTGTAAATTTCATTCAGTTTTACATCATAGGGAGATGTTTCCGCATTACTGAGTGACATTCATAATGAGTTTAACATTATCTACAAGACTAAATGATTACAACAAGCAAATTTATAGAAGAAGTGGAAATGTCTATCGAAAGGTTCCCAACAGCAACAGCGATGTTAGTCAGATATTGAAGAATGATATGCAGAAATGCAACAACCAAAATATACTCGCAGTTCAAAGACATCCTCGGTTATCTTAGTTAACATGTTACTAAGATACAAATAAAGGACACTTTAAAGTACGTGCATTACTAGTTTGAAGTTAGATTTAAATTTCCTATTGTATATAAAGTAGGACGAACAAACAGGAATGTATGTCCTTTGTTTGGTGACTCTCAAGTCACTATCAGTTTAGTGAAAAAATAAATGCATTCACGTTGAGGCAATTACCGTGTTCTACCTGTAAACAACTGTTATCTTTAGGCGAAATATAAAAAAATGTTTAAAATTCGCGTGGAAGTAATTAAGGTGTTGAGGGTCATTTGTCGCTTAGTCAGTTGTGTATAGTTGCGCGACAACTGTGGCGGCTTATACTTTAGACACTGCGTCATCCTCTTACGTGAGCTCTTATCCTCTCGACTGCTGTGTCCCTCTCTTTCTCTAGTGCGCCTCTCGTGAGAACAGGCGGGGTGACGGCAAATAAGGAAGCTCGATTCTAATTACCCGTCGTAAATCAGCGACAACACGTGCGCTGTTTCCTCTGTTTATCGAGGGACTTTACACTGTAGCAGAGAAGCTTTCGCTCGTATTTGATTCAAGTTTAATCGTTCGACTGTTAGATGCCTAATGCGCCTGACGAAACCTCCCAACATACGCTAATTGAATACAATTATCCACCTTTTAGTATTAATTAGTTAATCTTTGTAAGATGCGAGTCATCGAACGTCTGTTTCAATGTTTATTTTCAGCATTCGATTTAGGTGTTGGCATTAGTGATTTTAAGATGTTTGTCTTGCATAATGGGACATTCTTTGCGAAATAAGGTCTCTTCTTCGTCCAAAAATTAGAGCTATATGTAAGACTTTTATTTTCTATTACATAAGAATAATTTAATATAATTTATTGAAAAATTGTATTTGACAGCTTACAGGATATCACTACTAACCGAATACTGAGCCGTTGCTCCAGTCTTATTTGGATCGATATTTTTTTAATTGTGAAATAATTATTCAATTTAGACGTAGGTATTAGTGATTTTTTAAATTGGACACATATTTATAACATCGATACTGATAGATGTTTGTTAAAATGTATTCATCTGAATAATAAAAATCAGTATAATCGAACAAATCGATGTTAAATAAACATGAATGCACTGTTCGTACTTGATTGTACTATTCTTTGCATCACCTTATCCACTATTCGATGATGACCTGGCTGCACCACACTTACATGTACCTTTTATTGCATCAGCTCTTCAAACCCTGTCTGCCGTGTTGTTCCTTAGACGTTTCTTTTTCGTAAATATACAATTATCAATTTAGCACTCGCTACGAGTCTTCCTCCTTGTCCTTTCTAAACCTCAAAATCGTCGATTGAACAGCAAAGAAGCCATTTACAGAATAAAAAAAAAGGAACGTTCATTTCGGTAGAGTAATACAAACCAAAACCAAAGCGTCGCTTAGTGCTGCGGGCATAATTTACCCAACATAAATCACGTCAGATTTTAGCAATCTCGCATCGCTTTACCTTGGAAGTTCGAATCAAGGATGGGAGCAAACGCCACAGCGAGAATTAGCGACACGACGCAACGAGAGAAAGCGAGAGAGATTAGCGGCTATGTAAATGGGAGGTGTGTTCTTCGCGATGGTGCTATTTGTCATTTTTGCGCAGAGGAGGAAGACACGCCACCAGAAACAAGCTCCGAGAGGTGCTACTGCTAGAGCGGTGGTTCATTGTGTTTGCCGAGTACACCGCGTGTAAATGAGACGAGCTTTAATACACGACACCGCGAGGCTGTGTTTAATTTCGTGTCTGAAGCTGTTTAGACTGGCAGTTCTTTTTTACGGGTATATTCGTATTTAAGCTGGAGATTATTCTGCTAATTTATTTGGAAGAAGTCTTTTACTCTTTTTATGATGATTGTTTATCATTTTTTTGAAGTCGTCTGAACAAAATTCGTGCATTAGATAGTAAGAATTTCAGTACTGGCAGCCAATATACAGGATACCAGTACCGGTTCAACCTTGGTTCAATGTCGGGATAAGAAGGGGTTAAGGTTATGGTTTTTATATATTGGTGTAATGATGAACATCAACATAAAACATTTTAAAAGTATTTATTTGCTCCTTGCATTGGTTTTAAAAATCGTCAAAACTTTATAGAATCCTGTTAGACTATGCCATCAACATTATTTTATATTAGTTTTAAATTCGATTTGTATAATAAAAAAAATTGTCATCTACAGATTTGAGTATCATCTGTAGCGATGATTCATTGAAATCAAATTACTATACGGTAAATAACTAATTATATATAATATAAGAGATTTAATCTTAACACAGAGTATACCTTATTTTTCATGTCTAATATAATTAATGACCCAACAATAATTTGATCATCCCTTTGCATAAGAATGTTAGTTCGATCGATAATTCTCCTATAAGCACACAAATTTAACGCAGAACATTTTGAACGTTGAATTATTTTTTCCAGCGCAACGAGCAAGATTTTATTTACTCTGCTACCCCTGAAAGAGAAAAAAAAACTAGGTACTCTCTCAACACACTGCACAATATAAATTCAAAAGCGAGATCTTTCATCAGACAGCTTCTCCTTATGAGCTTCGAAAAGCGGCGCGGAACGACCAACGAGAGTAAGAGAGAAGAAAAATCGTGGCGAAGAGAAGAAAAAGTACAAACGTTCGCCGGAGTACCAATAACGCACGCAGGCTCTATTTTATTTAAGAAGCCCCAGTTTTTCATTAGGCGTCGACTCACTGCAGAGATATATACGCGCCGTTTTCCCATTACCTTGAATACATTATTTACCATTCTTATTTTGCCCTTTTCTCATTCTTCTCAATGCTCAAAGCAAAGTCCTGGAACCCTCAAGTTGTATAGTACACTTCTTAATGACTGTGTTTATTTATTTTTTTTTATTTTTTTTTAATACGAAAAAAATATAAGTAGGGGTTATTAACGGTTGGGTGAACTGAACATGAGAAATGATCTAAAATATACATCTTATATTTCCATTTAATTTTGATTAATTAACAATTGTAGTCATAGATTTAGAAGCTGATCATCAGTATATTTTTATGATTTTTTTCTATAAAATTTACTACGTTTTCGTGGTATTTAAGGGTCACAATCTATTACGAGTGAGAACATATAGTAATGCTTACCTGATGGTTTGGTAAATTGAAAATTAAACTGGATAGTTTATCTAACTTCTCACTAACAAGTTCCTATATTATTCTATTACTATGTGCAGTAACCAGTCCTAATAATATAGTTACTGCAAATAGTCAGTAACCAGTAATGAATCCCTACATTTTTCGGAATACGATGATAAGGACTGATTACCCAATCAGTAATCAGTCCCGCGAGGCGAAGATACAAACAGATTATAAACGAATTTTAGCAATTCAGATTTCTTTCTTTTCACCATAAGTAAAAACTTTCTTTTTTAGATTTTCAAAAAAAAAGTTTATTCTTGCATTGAGAAAAAATGTTAGTAATGGTTACCTAACGGTTATGTAAACTGAGCAAGACAAAGTTCGATTGTATATTGATAAATACGTGTGCATAGATGTAACATTATAGTTATCTTATATGCATCTTATAGTTGACTTATATATTAATCATAGTTAACATATATTTTAAGTTATGGTTAACTTATAAGTGACAGTATAGTTAATATAAATGTCACATATGTCAACTGTACACACATATTTTTCAAAATGAAAAATAGCATTATTTTCTTTTTTTTCTTAACAAATGAAATGATCCATACCAAAATGATGCATATGCTAAATCTTCAATTCCTTAACCCAAAATGACATAGAAATATCATAATTTGAGCTTTGGAATTTATAAATCCATCGAGCTGAAAGCCTACGATAAAAAAAGTCATATCTTCGTACAATATGATAGCTTCTATCTGACAGGTATTATTAAATAACGTTTTTTTAATAGAATTTTTAAAAAGGTTAGCTTTGCAACAATATTACATTTTTTATAGGAACCATAAATGTAAACCCCTCACCCCTTAACGGGTTTTTTTTCTCTCGGTGCACTTTCCTCTTCGCATTTTTTTCTTTCATGCGCAAGATCTTCCGTTCCAAGAGCCAAAGTTCCCGCTTGTCGTTCACCTAAAAGTATCCGATTCGAAAATCAATACCAAACAAAATAGCGTCCTGACGATAAAAAGTACATACACGATTTCGTCGAACTTTTTCTCTCTTTACAATCCACGCTCGATCGACTCGTGACGAACACCAGATCTCGCGCTAGCGGAACTTTTCAAAGTCACAAGGATGCAAGATCACGCGGGTGAGCAGAAAACTTTCGACGAATGGGGTAGTGGAAAAGGATCTCACGATGATATCGTTTCATTCGTACTGATACACATGCGTCCATGGAATCACTCGTCGAGCAAGGCTTTGGAGCAAAGTTCAGTGTGACCTTGTGGAAAGAAGGAAATCGATTAGGAACATGGTAGGGTGAAAGAACCTTTGCGTAGAGCGATTCCTTATGTCTGTGATATGGGAGTTAGAACTATACTCGGAAATTCGTCGACCTTCGTTCCCGAGAAATCATATTCTGTGATCCAATTCATAATCATGCCAAAGACGAGTAGTTGGACGGGTTCGATGGTCTTCGCGGAAAAATGCCTTTAGTCTTTTACTATTGATCAATTATTCGTAAGCTCGTTGTATCCCGTTGACGAGACATCAATGTAGTTTAACGATTGATTATAACATTTTTAATATTAATATTTCGATATTTGTTTCTATTGGCTTAGATGTTTAATACATGACATGTAATCATAGGGTGTTACTCTGCTGGATCTTTTATTGGATCACTAGCTTAAGTAAAACAATTCGAAGGAATTTTTAGAAAATTTCTATAAAAAGATTTTTATATAGTTATGTGAACATAATTCGTTTTTATAAAATCTTTTTATTCCTAATGGTTATTTATACAATTAGAAAAATATACTCAAGCAAATTTTTATTTATATGCAGTAAGTGACATTTTACATTGAAATGAAAAAAATGTAAAAAAATTTTTAATTTTAATTCAAGTAAATATTTTCTTCTTTCAAAGCCGCAATTAATTTAATGGAACATTTTTCTAAACAACTATTTTTATGTAAATTTAGTAAATAGTTGGTTTTATAATTAGGTCCAATGAAGTAATAATTAAATAAAAACATTTTCTTAAATATTCCAATCATTCGATTTAGCGTTGATCGTAATGTAACGTCAGCATTAAATAGACATGCATATTAAATCCGGGATTGTTTTCCTGGTAGTAATTTCCTCGGTACAACAGCGCAAAATACATGTATATGTACAAGAAATAGACCGCACGAAAGCGATTATTCTCGTCACGGTAAAAAATACCGCATCGGTAGACAATACTTGTCAGTAAAGAAGAACCAAAAAAAAAAGAAAGCATAGCTCTCCCCTGCCTTAACAAAACAGGATGCAAAAATTACCTACACCACGAAAATACAAGAAAAAAAAATAAAATAAAAAAATACAGTTATAGTACAATCAAAGACGCATCAGGAAGCTTATCACCCCATCGGACTGAACTACCCGTCTTCTCCCCATTAAAAACTCCAGAGACGGCGCAAACACTCGTTGTACAACTGCTCGGAAGCGCGTCAACGACGAGCATTAAAAAGCGCGAGATCCACGAAACAGATAACCATAGCTATGTGCCCTTGCCCTTCTTCCCGCTTTATAATCGGCATTATTCAAATGAGAAAACAGCGGCTACGCCGTAATCTGCCGAGTATCGTCTAAGTTTCCCTTGCCGCAAAAGGGCGAGATGAGGGTATGGAAGCTTTTTGCTCGAATTTTCTCTCAACGACGGCTAGTCCAACGAATATTATTTGCCTTTTATAAATTAGCGATGTTTGTACGGACGTATACGTATACCAATTATATTATTCGAATTATTTATGGGGAAAATGGCTTTGAGAATAACCATCGGTCTCTTTACTGGTTTTTCCTAGAAATCTTGGTGTCATGACGCCACGCAGCATAGGTACGTTTCTTGCGGCGATTTTTGCTCGAAGGGGTTCGCCTTTATGTGCGACGATGTGTGCTTCGTTCTCTGCTGTTAATGGGCTTTATATGGTTATGATGTGTGGTGATTACGAGACAAAGGTTGGATGTTCTTGTTAGCTCATTGAAAGGGTTTCGAATTTATATAACTGGCTTTGGATAGTCGTTTCATTCTGGTGAAAAATAAACGAGTTCAACTGGGTAATGTATAGGAAATATATCTATGATTATGTGGAAGAATCAGATAATTGAAAAAATGCCTTGAAGAATCTGTCGGTTTAAAACAAGATTTCGTGGATCAGTCAGTTGAGAATGAAACTCAAGAATCAGAGGCTTGAATTTGCGATTCATAAACCAACCAGTTCCGATTAAAATTTAAAAGCCAGCTAACTTAGATTGTGATCCAAGAACTAGCCATCTTAGATTAAAGTTCAAAGGCCAGCCAGCTTGGATTGATATCTAAGAACCAGCCAACTCATATTGTAATCTAAGAACCAGCAAATTCAAGAAACGTTTATATTTTCATAATTATGATTAAACAGTGTCTTCGATGATTTATTACACCATAAATAGAAATTTCACTAACTGCAAGATTGAAAAAAACAGCAGTAATACTGTTTGTTAGACTTCCTTTGGCATGAATGAAAGTCTTTTCAATTCAATGTAGAGAAAAAATTGGACATTATGAAATGCATTCATTTTTTTAATAATTGCGGATGAAAACCCATTTACCGATAATTAATCATTTTACTGTTTATTCAACGCAAAATCCCTGCATTCGTACCGAAAGGAGACTATCAAAGAACATTCCCATAAACTGTTAGCTTAATACACACATCGATTCGTGTTCAACCTTGCGGACAGTGAAGTTTCTATTTTTTGGTCTAATTAGTCATTCAAAAAGACTTAGAGAAGTAGACCTCTTCAATAATTGCTAAATTTATTTCATAATATTAGAATAAGAGTAAATTATTAAAAAATTATTGAAAATATTACAAATTCTAATTTTCGAGTCATCACTTAACAGGTATCGTCCTCTTAATATTAATACTAACTGTTTCAAACCATTAAGACATAATGCATTAACAGCTAAAACACGTAATTGAATTTAAAGAGTTTTTAACAATACACAAATCAATACACAAATCATTACATATATACAGTTTTTTATATTACAGTACAACGAGTTGCGCGAATCCCCAAGATTCTAGAAGAATGTCAATTTAGCATTTATTAAAAACACTATTCTCTTGACTGACACGCAACACGCGGTGATCATAACTGCATGATTAACATCCCCAACGCACTTTTCACGCTGCTAGGAGACGTTAGTCACTTTTTATTACCATATGTAATACTCATTATTTCCTGCAATCGTGCATTAACTATTAATAAATATTTCTTTGACATCAACGGACATTCATTTCCATCAAACGTCATAAAAATTTTATGGTTCTAACCAACGAGGACTTAGAGGCACATAATTGTTTCCATCAGTGCCAGTTTGAATTTGAACGTTTAACTGAAAAAGGCGGGAAAAAAATCAATCGCTTTAGTCAAATGTCTGACATACGCGCGATCCATACTTAAATCCTGTAAGCCTTATAACGAAATAGAAGCCCCAACAACTGACGCGATCTCGAAACCCGGACAAGCTGCATAGTTGCGGGCCAGTCCCGGACATGGCTACGCGTAATTAGCCGAATCACGTGTAACAGCTGAGCATTAACTCGTAATGCGACCCTTCATTTACTCGGTCATTAGCCGCTAGCGTAGACCTACACGCGTACCCATCCACCCACACACACGGCATCGCGTACAGATTTGCCTTGCAAGCAAAGGGTTGCTATTATACCTACACCGGCACTTATCATCCCTTCGTCCATTTCGATTTCTGTATGTCGCTCTGGGGAGATAGGGTTGACTTTAGCTCGTCGCGAAACATACACGTGGGGGTAAGTGGTGCAACTGTAACAACCAGACTCGGAGCAATCGGATTATTGACGGAACTTTGCTTGTCATTTTCGTTTGGCTCTATGGCGTATATATAAGTATTATCGCGAAGAAAATCCAATTCAAAGTGATGCAAGTGTTAGGCAGGAAACTTTTTTCGTTTGGAATGTAAAATCTGCAATGGCAAAACGAAGAAAGACCATACATCGCGATAAGCAGCCAACTAAACGACTGTTAAAGTATTCGATAAACTTTATTCGAGTACACAGAGGGAAGAGCAGACACAACCTGGAATCCCTGGCTATCGGGTTATCTCTTGCGAAAGAGAGCTTCAATGTCAAATTACCACGCCACGGCTTTTGTCTTATCGCGAAGCGTTGCGGAGACTAAGCTCTATCGCTGCTGTAGGAGAGAAAAACTACCCCCAGAGATATCGACTCTGCATATGTATCACCTTAGACCTCGATATAAGCACTGTATAAACCAGTCGACTTTCTTGTCTTTGGTTACTTATCGATGTACCAATTGCACGTAAATATCGATGGTTATCAAAAATATCGATTGACTTTTTTAGGGGAGGTTTACACTAATTCTCCCAAATTTTGACTTTCTCTACAGTGAAGTATATTTTTGGTAAAGGCGTATTATATATTTTTGATATTAATATACTTCATGACAACAAAATAGTTTACACGAATAAATATTCAATTATTCTTGAATCAACAAAGTTCAATTCTAAGTAACAGTCCGAAATAATAAATCGATTAAACATCTCTCTTTTTCTCTCACTCAAAAGCTTATCTCATCATGATGAACCTGATCCGGCAAAATGAAAAGACATAGAACAAACATCATTTGAGCTTTTCATTTTAAATATCTATCAAACTATTTAAACTTTGATCTACGCCAAAATCAAAATAAAAAAAACTCATCTTTACACAGGGTAATTTGATCAACTTCTGGTAGGTCTTATTAAATAATAAACTTCTAAGAAAAAAACGTTTATCGTTCTCATAACATTACATTTTTTCATCGCAGACATTCAAAATTCAGGGAAGGGATCCGTGTAAACATCCCTTAACAAAAAAAAGAAGCTGATTTATTTTTTGAAAACTAGAGCGAACGAAAAGAATACTAGACTAATAGAAAATGAAATTCCATCAAGAGAATAGAAACATCGCTCGGTCCGAAGAAAAAGGCAACCAATCAGATAACACACATGCAAGATCGTACTTATTTAAAAAAATATCTTACACTAGTAGCGTAAGTAGCTCATTGGCTATGGCGGCGACAACGCCTTGTAAACAAACGGGTTGGTTAAAATTCAAGGGCAAACACGAGAGCAGTAGTCGTCTCTCGTTAAAGAAGCCTGGGGTATTAATTACTCGCAAAACCTCGGCATTTCTTTGAGGGCGCGCTCGCGCGTGTGTGGACTTGCCAAATACAGGATATCGCGCGGGCTTTTATCCTTTCCAGCGCACTTGCTAAGGGAGAATCTAGCTTTTCCTCACAAAAGGAAAGGATATTTACAAATATCGCGAGGAACAGCGGCTACAGAAGCTTTTCGTGAGAACAAACTGCTTGTGGATTTTTCGAGAGGTTTGCACATGTTTGTGTTCTTTTTCTCGACTATGCCCGAGCTTTGATGTGGAGTGGAGGAAGAAAGAAAAGCCGAGGAGTCGACTGTTTGCAGTTGTTCGTGTGAGCTTGAGAGACAAGTGAGAGAGTATCGTCTGTTTTTTGGGAATATACTGCTTATCTTCGCACTTTTGAGATTTGTCGCGAATATAGTACGTACTGTACAGTGATAGAAACATTCATTTATATGGTAAAGTCAGTGAATTGACCGTTAATATATGTGACTTTAATTTTAACCAAATATACATGTTATCAAATTTACAATAGTGAATCATGTCGTAATAATAAACTAAATGATACAACAAATATTTAAAAAACCGTAATCCTTTCGAAGCTGATTTTTCAAAATTACCACCAGATAAACCGATTAGTAGTAGCAACACCTGCAGAATGTCATTCAGAGATCTCAATTATCTAGAAAACAACAAGGTATTTTTATATTTTTTAAATATTCACCAACTCAATGTACCCACTAAAATATAGTATCGTAAACATCAAAATAAACATCGTTGAAACGTAATTTTTCTAATTTTATAATAATTATTAAAATTATTATTGATTATCATAAACCATTAAGAAGCTTATTTTTGTGACATTAAAGAATATTCGTTTGAATTGATTGTCATAGAAAAATTGAGAAATGACTCTCTCCATTATTGTACATGTGAGAATTCTTTTTTCCCCATCCCTCCATCGAACTATAGATTAACCATCGAAAATGTAATCTCGTAATGACTATATACCATAGCAATTTCAATGAATTAATAAATTTGAATTACAAATAATCCAAAGCACAATTTCTCAGACATAAATATTCATCGATACGCTATAATATCGTCGCAAACTGCAAGCAGAGGATGAGCGCAACATAAATGCATTAAACTATGCTAAACGTCGGCAAAGCCGCCTTCGACCATGAAATTTTTTGCATACGTCATATTCGCCTTATTCCGAGTCAATAATCAACTCGAGTCATTAATTATTACCACAGTCAATAATACATAAGTTTCGTGTAGCATTGACGCCATCTCGTATAACCTGCTATTACAGCTTGTATCCCCTTCAATTCTCCTTCTGTCCCTTCTACTCTTTCTCTTAAGTCGGAATATTTTATTGCACAACACACACAGGCACACACAGGTTACTTATGCATCGCGATGGTTTGTGGTTTCGGACGATAATTAGCCACAGCCTTTATTGCCTCCTTTTTCTCGTCATCCGACGAGTCTCTAATAGAGCCATTAAATGCGTTTCTTCCCAGAACAGACGCGCGTATTACCATAACGGGACTCCCCCACATGTACTTACACATCTATAGGCACTAGAAGTAGAGAAAAGGTATAAGGAGTGAAAGGGGGAGAAAGAGTCATGTGTTTTATTGTGGCTGAGGCGATGCTAATTCACGCATTTTTATTTTTTTATTGTGCCTTTAATTGGTGAAACATCGCGCGAAGACGTTATGACGGACATAATCGTGCTGAAGCACGCGACGTGTCTCACAACACCTCTTGTGTATATCAAGACACACGTAAACTGCTGTTGTATGTAAGATGTTTTTTTTTACTACGGGTCTTTTATCTCTACACTAAGATTTCGTAGCAATTACTACGTGTCATATTTCAGAACTTTTCTTTTTCTATTGCAATGAGAGTTACTTGAGATGTTTTATTTACCGAGTTTATTACGGACGTTTTCTTCTTTAAAACAATAGGCAGTGATGAATGGTGAATTCTTTAGTTCTATTTTGAGTGAGGATTATTTATCAGAATAAACAACGCAATGTGCGTTTTATAAATATTGTAAACTGGTGAAATGTTATGAAATATAATTTTGAGTTGAAAAATATTACATCATCTAAATGCGTTTCAAAATACTGTATTTATTTATTTCAAAAGCTTATTTAGTTTATATTCATTAAACTTGAGTAAATACAATAATTATCACAAATCTAGCTATGCAGTAATTATTTCTCATAAAAATCTTACTTTAATTGTATCCCAACAGATCAAATAACTTCCTGCTTGTTGGTCTACAAGATTTAAAGCTAACTTAAAACTAATGACACGTGCGATTGAAAGTATCCTTACATGTGCCGTAGTAACGCGATTACTAAGGGAAACGAGATCGTCTTTGAATTGCGTGTATGTTTAGATTGTTGCATTTCATCACATCACTCACCAATATCTAATTAACATCGCTCTTGCTATGGTAAATGTTTCTGTAGAGGCATTTCTGTTACTTTTATAGGGTCACTTTTCGTAATTATTTAGTCTTGTAGGATATGTTAAACCCACTGCGCATGTCACACTGTAATGCGGAAACATCTCTCGATGTTGTAAGGATGAATGACATTTACAGCTTCGTATAAAGACAGTATCATCAACTATGATTAGGTCTTTAAATTTTGGTTGGTGTTTTAAGTCCATTTGTCCTTCTATAGAAATATAATAATATTTTATTATTTCTTAAATAGCTAAAATCGTTTATGATATTCTGTAACTTTTGTTTTCAATAATTGGCTGACCTAGTGGAACAATTCCTGTTGAATGAATTATTATAAAATATTCATCTGACATTTAATCAATTTGCGTGAACACATTCTCAATGAGATTTTTTATTTTTATTTATGTTAACGTTTCCTTATTCCTGATTCTGTATCGTTTACAAAATGTATATGAATAATTCCATGTAATTTTGGATTATTGCAATTGTTGTTAATACCCATTGTGAAGTATAGTTGTAATTTGTCCATATGTTATTTGTGTATTTACGTCATGGTGATTGATCTGTTGGCGAAACGTTTTATTTCTCTGATATCAATAAAATGATTTAGTAATCTAGTCCAGCTAAATTATGTCTAGCAATATTTTTCCAGACAAATCCTGAAATATTATCATTTTCATACTGAAAAATTATGTCCGTGGAATGGAAATTGTTCTATTTTTAGCGTAAAAAAATAATTCAATAAACGTTCAAATAATTGTTCTTATGGATGAACCAAGTAAGAAATGAGAAAAATTGAACACAACTTTAACTACGCACACAGACTAGCAGCGAAACAAGAAGTGCCATCGACGATGGCTTCGAAACTTCTCACGGGGCTTTTAAAGATTCAATTTCAGATAAAGACTGTAGTAGAGCTTTTTTGCTCTCTGAGTAGTTCTGCAGATAGAAAGAAAGAGTCGTATAATTGGCACGAGGTTAAATAACCGAAGCGCCGTCGCGTGGATGATTATTTGAAAATCGTCAAGGTGAACGGAAGATTAAATCATCAGAATAAATCTACGAAATAACTTTATTTCACGTAAATAAAGTACTCGAAGAGAAATCCGTTAAAGGTTACAATAAATATAAATACGTACGGTAGAGTAAATTAATTTATTCGAATTCATTCGATAAATCTAATTGTTGTATAAAATGGATATTTACTTCTACCTATTTCTTCGTCTGTATTGCTGAAACTCATTTTTAACCTATTTGTATCTTCGTCTCTCACTACTGATTAGGTATACTAGTAATCAATTCTTATCATCGTATTCGGAAAATGTAGGGATGTAACCATTACTAATTATTGGATATACTGGACTACCATGTAATTTTGTTAATCTGAAAATTAAAAACAAGTATAACGAACTCAATTAATGTAATTGGTATCGAAAAATATTTATCACCCTTGTTTACAGTTTCTCGCTTTGTTCGATAGCTTCTCGTATACTACTACAGACCTCGCATTCATATAAAGCTATAAGTGTTCCTATACTCGCTCTACGATGTCCTGTCTTTCTCTGGGCGATTGTATTTGCTGACTGTGCTTTTTTTGGCTCGCTCGTGTCCGTTTAAGATAAATGTACGTTCGAAGAAAAAAAACTGTCTAGGTTCATTCCGTCTTATATTGCATTGTTATTGTTGTCGATAAGAGACAAACTTGTTTCTTTGTTTCGTCCCATTGTAGATGATTCACGTGAAGTTTGTTGAAAGACAACATTTTTACAGATAAACATAATAAAGCATTTGAAACATTTGATCGAAGACATAATCGAGTTTGCGAATTATTGATTGTTTACTTTTCAAAAGCGTTTTCAGTCCGAAGTCGACTCGTATCGTGTTGTATCCTCGCGTGTTTAGTTGCAATTCCGGCTCTAAGCGGATATAGTATAAGCAAAATAGTGATTGTGTTTGTCTCATGTTTTAGGAAGGTAAAATCTAATCAAACAAGTGAGAAAGAAACATTAGCATCAAATTTTCATTGGCATTAGACCAGGCGACTTTTATTTCTTCGATCACACATAGCACAACTTCATTTCTCTCCGATCATTTATTTTTGGATTTTTATGAAAAAATAAACAGGAATAAGCACAAGCGTCACATTTCTCCAGAATATATTCACTTCAATGATAAAGGACGAATACGCAAAGAGAGAATATTCGTACTCGTGGAAAAACAAACGGCGCGTCTCTCTCTCTCTCTCTCTGTACACGCGAGAGCATTTGCATGTGGTGATCAGCCATGCGGAAACCTTACCCACTCCAAGATAGAAACGGAAGGGGTCGAGCTGAGATTCTCTTAGGTTTCGTGGAAACTACTGCCTGTGTCAGACACAGCTTCCCACGGATATTGGTATATCCTTTTTACAGGGATGGCTGCGATTTTCTTTCTCTGTCTGTCTTGTGATTCGCCGAAATCGGGTTGTACTGTTATTGGGTTTTTTCGAGGGATGAAACGATACTGGCTTTTTAGAAGATTCACGATTTAGAGGATATTGATTTGTCGAGGTTGGTTATTGTTATTGGGATTGCTGCTTTTCGAATTCGCAGCTTTTTCCAGATATGTTTGCCTCCTTTAAAGTTGGAGCATTGACCTTTTGCAAGCACTTCACGGTGTTGCCTTCAAAATTTGAATGAATATTTTAATTCCAATTATTTATATGGTTTTATTTATGCATTCTGAATTAAGGAGGATTTACACTTACTTCCTGAAGCTTTGATGTAGTAACAAAAAAAATAATTTGTTTGAAAAAGCTAAACTTCTTTACTAAAAGTATGTTAAAAAATATTATTTAATATGTATATATTAGAAATAAGACCACTAAAATTGAAAAACCAAAAATCAACAAAAAAAATTAACTGATTGAGAAGTTTTTAAGATTCAAAGCTCAATCGTGTTATTTCTGTCATTTTGGACTCTCGAATATTGATTAAAACAACAAAATGTAAAGTCAATTGTAAAGTTATATGTGAATTCTAATGTTACATATATGTTAATAACTATCATTGTCAATTTTGCTTATTTCAGCATAAAGTACAAAAATTTTTAAAAAATCGGGATAACTCGGACACACCAGTCTATTTCCACAATCTGAAAGGTAGTTACAAAAATGGTTACAATAGCTGAACCGTTACAAAAGTCATATTTTTAAAAAGTAATTTGAATCAATCCATTCGATATAAATAAAAAACCATTTTCCATCGATTTATACAAATCGACCCCTTAAAATCAAGCTGACACCAGCGATTTCACTTCAAAGAGATCATCCGCATAGAAGAAAAAAGTAAATAGTCAGATTCGCGAGATTTCGTCTTGAATGCGTTATAACAATCTTAAATATAAAAACCTCGCGCAATTAGGGATAATGAAATTGTATAGCGTCTATCCATCAAAGGCAAAAGAAAGCGTACTTTTTCCTGGCTCAGCATTAAACTGCGCCTTCATCTCATCGTCGTCTTTCGAAACCGCGAGGGAAGAGCGTCAACAGATCGGTCAAACAAAATTATAAGTCTATCGCGGCGTCTCGGCTTTTCCTCTTTTCCCCGACCAAATAATAATAAATTAACGCCGAGAAGCCGCCCCAGGAGTTACTTAAGGCGACTTAACGAATATAGATTAAAAGTTGTGCGTTCGGCTCTGTCTCTCTTCCGCTTCGACAGAAGTATGGAGCCCGGAACATAGAGAGAGAAAGGCAGATTTTCGAAGCGCGCTGTGTTTGTATTTTAATGAGGGGGCTATGCTAATCCTTCGCGGCACGCCGTCATCGTCGCTTTTTCGCCCGTTTTCCCTCTAGCAAATGTCTATAGGGATATATATGTATATACATAAATTTTTGGTTAGTTATGCGGACGCGGACGTTTCTCTTCTTTTCCCTTTGTTTCGCGGGGATTTTTAATATCCGGTCTTGTAGTTTTCGAGCCGGCGTATATTTGATTTCGTTACTACATTTCATCGTTGGCACGAATTTTATTTTCGGGATCTTATGGAAATGAGATGGATGATCGAATTTTGGTGAACAGTTTGTTGTTAGCTGTGATTCGGAAGAGTTAATTTTGATTAAGCAATTGAAGAATCGATATGATTGCAAGTCTTATATGTATTGCTAATGATAGTGAGCGAATAGTTGCATCATTCAAATATTATTACACCAGACTTTGGCCAAACTGGTGTTATTTCAATCAGTTGTTATGGCGTAATCGTATCTTTGGAAGTAAAATTATTTTTCTGGGATTGTGATCTGCAATTGTACTTTCATCAGTGTACAATGAATAGACTTTTTGCTTGCTTCTGAGTTTATTCAATTCTGTATTGGGATTTTTAGTATTTTTTAATTTCTTTCCAAAATTCGAATCAATTGTTAATATAATATCAATTGTTATATATCTTTCAAGAGATTCGTTTTGTATAGAAGTGTCGGTTAGTTTAAAAATATTATTTCAATAAAAAGCGATTGTACGAGGAAATGTGAAAGTATGTGATATGTCCAGAGCTTATATCATTTTATATCTTTTTAAACAACTTTTTGAGGTGATATCGAAAAATATCATTTTTAAATTTTTTTCTCTTTCAATTATCGAGTTCTTAGAATATGACTCACATAAACGGGGCCGACCTAGTGCCATAATTTCTCCCTGCAAAATCGATCGTTCTCATGACTAAATGGAAATCGCACTCGCACTTTCGCTTTCATCCAATCGAGATACTGATTCTGCGGGAGACTGATTACACTAACCAGATTTGATATGATTTTGATCGGGGCAGAGTCTATTAAGATTAAATTTTTTGTTGAAAACAGAAATTAACCAAAATAATAAAAAGATCTCAGCGGGTTGTTGATTTTTCAGAATGTTATCGTGACGGTATATGATATCAAGTTACTTATATCTATATACATAATTTAATAGAAAAGCAATAGTAAAGATACGACTAGACGTTAGATTTTACAACGTTAAAAATTCAATTGAGGTCGTGATATATCAAATTTAATTAATAGTGCCAAATGGTTGCGGTCAAAACACGATACATAATTAATGATTTAATTTTTCACGAACTAGATTTTCATTAAACGCGCTATTACGTTAGATATATTATAATTTATATTTTGGAGCGGTTTTAAACAAAATCTAATGTATTTGTTCTAAATTTAATACAGAAACTGTTTTTTTTTCAATAATAGATGAAAATAACTCAAATAAAACTATAGCTGAAGAGGAAACGAATCCACCAGGTAAATCGACATGTGTAGAAGCAACATATTTAGAATATCGTACAGACATATCAACTGTCAAGAAAACAACGCGGCACTTCATTTTAAAATTTTATAGAGGAATAAGAGGTACACAAACATTCACCAACTTCAAGTGTGTCCACTGAAACAGTATCTTTTATATAAAGACCAGAAGTTGTTGATGAAAAAGTATTTATTTCTAGCTGCAATAGTTATGTCTGCTTTATAACATAGGTAATTGCCAGACTAATTAGCTATAAAAAACAGTCATAAATGCATCAAATGAGATGTGAAGTGACTACTGCAAGAGTAATTCTGACAAGATATTGGAGATGACCACGAAAACAAACATGGAATTTAAGATACACGACTTGAGCAAACTGAAATTCCTTAATTGTATGTTTTTCAGCTGTATATATACTTTGGTCATAAATAAATGAAAGAAAACAAAATTCTCAATACAATCAAATATTTCAACATCTAGCACTTTCTTAAGACTTAGTAAGTTTCACTCTTTTTCAAAAATGGTAATTCTATCTTTCCAGTAAGTGTTAAATTAAGAATGGTTACTCTGCTACATACATATGTATATACGTGAACAAAAAACGCTGAGATTAATTAACGATGTTTGCCATTTACTCTGAAACTTTCTCTAGTTGAGCAAGCAAGGATGGAAAAGTTAGCCGAATCGCATTATTTAAAGTGCATGTAGTACACATTCGGGGATTGTCTCGAGACAGCCCGTTTCGTAGAGGAAAAGTTCTGCCCATTCCCAAGAAGTTTTCATGGTTATCATTGGACTTTCCGAGTGATGGAGAGAGACAATAGGGGCAGAAGACCAATTCAGTCAATATATATATACACATATATATATATATGTATTTACAGATCAATGAACGTGTACGGCGACTTCATCTCGGTCATATCGCATCCAAATCTATCTATTAAGATTCTTGACAATCCACTTGGAGTATCAGGAAGACATAAACAAGAATTTCCCCGGGTGATTCGGTCAGAATCCATCGTAAATGTAGTGAAATTTACCCTGACTGTGACTTACGAAAAACTTTATATCCCTTATCTGTTTGTTTGTTCGATCGTTTTCACATTCTCTTTCTTTCGTTCTTAAATGAATTTCAATAACTTGACGTAAAGCAGAAAATCAATTAAGAATAACAATTCTCCAATTCTTTCTATTGCGCAAATAGCCATTGCAAACACGATCCATAGAAAGATACAGTACAGAGATCCCTCCGAAAAAAGCGTAACAGACAATTCGAAATAATCGAAAAAATTTGATTTCAGCCAACAGCAGTTCATCGGGGGAAAAAAGGAGGACCAAGTGGACCTCGCCACGGCGAAAAGAATGCAGCGAAACAAAAGGGTGGCGGCACGTACGAGTTCACATTTCATCTTCGCGCTGCATACATATTGTTGACTGAGTTAGACTGAGGCTGATCCATCGGAAAATATTCAATCGGCACGACCCTTTTGCCGCGACGGACGGGCGAGACGCTATATCGATTTATATTCAATGCCAGGAGACAAAGCGGGCATAATCCGCGTTTAATTGAAAAACTTGTCTTTCTCCATTTTGACGGCCTATACTGTGCAATTGTTGAATTGCGATTCGACTTGAAGCGCGGCTGACGATACACAATAAATCCTCGCTTTTTCGTCATTCGCTCTCGCGTTTCGATATATTTCTTGAACATGTTTTCTGACGGTAAGGATTTCTTAAATATACGTATTTGTATGAGACAAGATGAAGTGAAATTTTAATTTTCAAATTCAATTTTGAAAAGATTCGATTATTGGTGTCAACATCAAAATATTTATGAAGATACCTTGTATCATGACAACAGTATCTACGAAGGTCTTACATTACGATTCAAGTTCTAATTCTAGCTAGAAATAAAGCTATCATATGAGCTGTCGTATCATAAAATATGAATTTCTCAAGGTTGCTGCAGATTTTCACTTAGAAATAGATCTTGATTTACCAGTTGAGACCTTCGTGGGTACCTTCGTAATGATACAAGGTCTCTTTATGAACTTTTCATGTTGATACCTATGATCGAGACTTTTCAAAACTGAATTTGAAGATTTACATTACTTTAATTGAAAGGTTTTGGTGTTATTGTTAGGAAATGATGGAGTCATTGATTATAGTTTGGTTGACCATCAACTTGGACAAACTTATAAGTGTCAAAGATGTATACTTCGTGAAAAACATCTAAGAAATTATATAGTGTCAAACAACAGTTTTTAATCATACTAATTAGAATGAAAATTGTTCAAACTAGTCCTTTTATCAGAAAACCGTATAAATCACACACATATGTACACAAGTCCTCATCAATAGTAAACAATTTTAAATTAACCGTGAATGAAATCAATTCACGAACAAAAATAGATTCCCGGGAACAGCGACAGTTTAAACAAGTTTATATTTTAACAACAGGTCACTATATCACGGAAAATCTAGTTTGCTTTTTGTCTCTTTCTCTGGGTACAGCGATGGGGTTAAATTTGAAAAGTTTTTAAGTGTACCCAGGGCGAGTTTTCGGGACTATGATGTATATTATATTCGAGAGACGTCTTGCGTCGCGTCGTCTACCCTCGCCTTGTTTGCCCCGTCAGTCATACTACATCTACGAGGTACCTCTTTCCCGTAGGAATGATTAACCTGACGCAACGCCGTAAAATCAAGACACCGCAAAGTTACCAAGTTTCATGTTTGTATATATACGTATAATCAACAATGGTGATAACACCTAATGCAAACAGTGTAACGAATGTCTAATGACGAACATATAGTAAAGCATAAATCATAAATTTGGAAAAACTTTTTTTACACGTTATCTATCGTTAGCTTGTCCTCAAAAATGAAATTACTCTTCCTTTTAATGTAATTTTATTAATTTATCAATTTATTTATTCATTTATTTGTTAACAATAGTAGAAGTGTATTGCACAAGTAAGTTACCTGTAAATGAATACAAAAATGAAAATCTTCAAAATTATTCGTATCTCTAATAAAACAGCTATAACTACACTGTAAATAGATGTAACATTATTAAAAACCTTAAAAATCCATCCACAAGAAAAACATGTCTCTATAACATAAAATGCTGGTACCTTATATTAAGGGGACAGATACCTTTGAAATGCCAATTACTAAATTCAGAAATTAAAGTATTTATAACAATGCATTTATACTCTACACTTATTCTTATTAGAGAAGCTAGTTTCAACCGTAGAATATAAAGTCAACCAATGGGTGGATTGAGCTTAAAATTGGTCGTTAAACTTATCAGAAACCAAATTTTAGCTTCGTAGTAATATTGAATTGTTTGTTACAAACATTCAAATTTCAAGGATGGAAAGAGTGTAATGGAATCAAAAGGAAATGTTATTTCGAGCTCACAAAGCTCATAATAATAGGCGTATTATCTTACAGTGTACGCATTCTCGCGTAAAGCAATCAAGAACACAGTGTCGTAAATTACTCCTCGAAGCGTCGAGTACTCGATTCTCTTTCTGCAGCAGAAACAGAAAAAGAAACATCAGCTGTGAGACGCTCTGATAATGAATCAAAGTCGTCGTCGTCGGCGATTCCAGTAAAAGGAGAGTCGGGCTAAAAACGCGAAAGAGTAAAGACACCCCTCGCTGTTTTTCACTGGAACAAGGAGTGAACAATTAAAATATGACAATCGTTAGATTTAATTATCGGCCCGAACAAATTTCCTGTTAAAAAAAGCGCCATTCCCCAAGGAGGGACTGGAAATTCTTCTTTCCCTAGCCTTTACCGCGTTCGCTCCTTGGCAATCAAAGGCTAAATTTTCCGAATCATTTGTACGATTCGCGTCTTTGTAGCAGATACTGCGCGATAATTATCACCAGCAGTCCCAGTCTCGTTTATTTTATTGTAGACAAGTTAGACAGTGAAGGGAGAAAGAATCGTCTTTATGGAAAAGAGGTCTGTAAAAGCGAGAATAAAATTCAAATTTTATTTAAATTTAACAGTGTGTTTCGTTTTTAAAGACGAGACTATTCGTCGGCAAACAACATTTCCTTGGAAGAAGTTAGCAAAACAAGAGTTGAATCGAGCCTTCAGCCAAGCCCCCGTTTTCTTCTTTTTTTTGTGACTTTTTTATACACCCGACACAGAGCCACTAACTCAACTGGCGGTATGCATCATTTCGTATACTCCATCCAGTGGAACTAGACAAAAGAGGCATTAAAAAAGGCCCGCAAAATATTGCGACAGCCCGTAAAAAGAATCTCGACGACGACGAGTCGACTACTTGAGAAAAGAAAACGCACAAAAGAAAGGGAAGGAAAAAACTTCTTTTATAGTCGAGCGAAATAAAAGACAAGGCTGTGTGGCAACGAGCTTTCGAAATTTGCATTTCGCCTCACGGGGTTATTATGCAGATCGAACCGTCGTCGATTGGCCACAAATTTCCCATAAATTCGCGTTCTGACGTTTTTCTCGGATTGTACCACGCACAGTTTCTAGCTGTTTTTTTCAGAAGGTGTCGATGGCGGCGGGAAAACTATTATGCTCCGTGGCAAAGGGAAATGAAAAAAAAAAACAAGAACGCAAGGGCGGAATATATTTACATCGCGTATGGATAAAAGTTTCATGGTGCTTTTAATGCCGTTTTTACATCGATTACAAACAGATATTTCAAGGACTTTCTTGGAAATTGCGATGGTTTGACAAATTTTAGAATAAATCAAAAAATTTAATTGTATTTTTGAATTACTGTCGGTGTGGAGAAATTAAAAAGAGCTGGGAATTTGTGCGTGTAACTTTAAAAAGTGTCTTTTTTCGTTTCTTGTTTTCTTAAAGGGGATTTACAGTTATTTCGTACTTGAAGCTTAAATTTCTCTAAAAAGTTTAAGATTATTTAATAAGACCTACCAGAAATTGATGTTGTCATCCTGTGATGAGATGGAGTGGACACACTGAATTGGTGAATGTTTGTGTACCTCTTATTCCTCTATAAAATTTTAAAATGAAGTGCCGCGTTGTTTTCTTGACAGTTGATATGTCTGTACGATATTCTAAATATGTTGCTTCTACACATGTCGATTTACCTGGTGGATTCGTTTCCTCTTCAGCTATAGTTTTATTTGAGTTATTTTCATCTATTATTGAAAAAAAAAACAGTTTCTGTATTAAATTTAGAACAAATACATTAGATTTTGTTTAAAACCGCTCCAAAATATAAATTATAATATATCTAACGTAATAGCGCGTTTAATGAAAATCTAGTTCGTGAAAAATTAAATCATTAATTATGTATCGTGTTTTGACCGCAACCATTTGGCACTATTAATTAAATTTGATATATCACGACCTCAATTTAATTTTTAACGTTGTAAAATCTAACGTCTAGTCGTATCTTTACTATTGCTTTTCTATTAAATTATGTATATAGATATAAGTAACTTGATATCATATACCGTCACGATAACATTCTGAAAAAATCAACAACCTGCTAAGACTTGTTAATTTTTTTGGTTAATTTCTATTATCAAAACAAGTTTTTAATCTTAACAGACACTATTCCGATCCAAATAATTTAAAATCTGGTTAGTGTAATCAGTCTCTAAATAAATAATAATAAAAAATAAATAAAACATAATTTGAGCTACGAATTTAAAAAAATCATCTCCACACAGACGACATCAAGTTCCAGTAGATTTTATGAAATAACGTTTTTAATAAACTTTTACAAAAAATGTCCAACTGTGTAATTATATTGAATTTTTTACCACATAAACATTCACAATTCGTTGAGGAAATAAGAGTCAACCCCCCGTTAATTCAAGTGTTTCGAGAATCCAATGCCGCGTTGAAAAACACGGAGACAATTCCACGGATCTGACCCAAGCGTGCTCGCATGTGACGCGGGAAAAGTTTATTTTCCGATATGTTAATTAAATATTTGGAAAAGTTTAGCCACGAACGTGTGAAATATCCATGATAGAAGCGTGAACAGCACGAAAAAAAATCGTCCCTCACCCTCGCGGTTTGCCGTGACCACCGATTTTCGGTTTTTCGTTTAATTAAAATATTTGCTAGCCCGCTGCTCGCGAGTTTCAAGTTTTCCGGACGCACGCTGCGAGTTATCGAAAAATTATGCTACTCATTGCATGTTTTAAAAAATGATAACATTTTTCAAAAAAATAAGTCAGATATTTAACCGCATCTTTAAAATTTTATATTGAGTATATGTCGAAATGTCTTTTTTTTAACAGTTTAGACTTGCTCAAAAAGGTAAGAATATTGAATTCTTTTTAAAGATACTATTGAATAACAAATTATATAATCGAAGACTTAGCTTCACCGAGTATATTGTTCTGGAATACGTAATTGATAGCTACAAACAAAAGATATAAATGATAAAAATATTCATCGAAATAACGTATTAATTAAACGAATAAATCACATGCAATCAGAGTATTATTTCCGAACGAAGTGAGGAGTGTCAATACTGATATTGAAAGAAACTGTTTTTAAGCGAAAGAAAAGAAGGGCCAAGTGAAATTCAAAGACCAACGAACATTCCCGCGAATCTTAACAGATTAATTAATATAATCTTTCTGAAGCTTCGTCCTCCGTCGTTGCCTTCTTCTCGCAAGAGGTGACTGACTGGCTGCCGTGGCACTACGTTTTACTCGCCGACAGATGAATATTATTAAGGTTAATTATAATTGGAAAAGAAAAGCCTCGGCAAATATTTCAAGCCTTGAGTTCACGAAGAAGTTGAGCAAAGACGGTAAAGAAGACGACTAGGGGAGGACGGAGTAAGGAGTTTCTGGACTATGAACATGGATTTTCTTATATTGAGGGCTCGATCAATCACGTTTATTTAAATGAATTTAATTATGGCTATATCCATTTATTTTTACACGTTCATTCTTCATGTATTATGCGTATTTTTATGGTATATTGTGGAATGGAATAATAATTATTACCTTCCTGGAGTTTCAAATGTATGTAACAAACAATGGAATGTTATTACTAAACTTTATTTAACTGTAACAAGACTGTAACAATAAAATAATGCGATCACTAAGCTTTTATTCTTAAAAGTATTCTAAAAAATATTTTTTTAACGAGACCTGCAAGAAGTTGATCAGGTCATTTTGTAAAAAGTAATGATTCTTTTGGCTTAAGCGTAGGTTACAGACTGAACAGCTTGATTGTCTTTGAATTGCATGTTTAATTTGGTTGTTTCATTTCTTCATATCATTCAACATTATTTAACTATTATGTTGTAAATGTTTCAACAGAAGCATATCTATTTTTGTATGAGCCTCCTTTTCCTACTTTTTAGTCTCACATTACATGTTAAACCTATTTCACATATCACCCGTTAACGTCCAATATCCCTCATTATGCTGTGAGGCTGATTGACATTCACAGCTTGATGTAACGACGATGGCATCAATTACTATTAGTCTGTTACTAACGAAAAGCTGTTATTAATTATTACCGCCTTTTAATTTTGTTACTATAACGTTCGGTCCCTCGAAACTTACGAAATGTATACTTGTAACTGTAAATTGAACCATAAAATATGAATTCTGGTCTAATATTATAATATTTTATATTTCATAAATTTCCAGAATAAAATTACAGTTATATATTTGATATTCATTTTCTAAGTAAGTGGAACAAATTCGGAATCTCCAAAATTCGTAGTATTTTTGAATTAAAATTGAATAATTCCGAGCATCGTAGAAATATAGATAGCGACGTTATTCATAATTAATTTTTGCACAGTCACTAAAGTTTTTACCTTCTTGCGTGTCCCATAATACAGCGAAATTAAATAGGAAATTGAATATTTATGAATAATAGCCCCGTATTTATGCAATATGTTCTCGATCCTTCGAATCTTCCAAGTCGACGGCTGTTATTAAATTCATGCTAATAAGAATAAAGACGCGGCACTTTGGTCAAATAATTCTAAATACTTTCTTCATAAGTTAGCGAAAGTTTAGCTACAAATAAAGATATACGATTCGCCTCTAATGCTAAATTAGCCATTTGCATACGATTTCATTTACTAAGCAGTACTCGTTCAAACATAGTGAATGTTCAAATAGTTAATTTAATTATTATAAATACTAAAATGTATTTACACGTAATCAATTTAATAGTGTTTAAACTAAACTCGGTTAGTGAATCCTTACACCGTAAGTTCTTTCTTGAAAATTCATACAATACTCCAACATTGCCGGATCAGACGGTATAGTGTTGTGATGACGAGGTGGATTATCGCGCGGTTATACATTTCCCCTATTTCACGGCCCTTTCAACCCACTCTCGCTCTCGCTTCTGTTCTTCTATATTGATTTGATGGAAAACCATCAGACTGCGGGTAAATATTAACCTCGAATCGCGCGTTTCGTACCAGTGCAAGCACGCGAGACGTATTTCCTATTTGAAATCATACTTTTATTGTTGGAATAATAAAGTGTTGTTACAAACGTACAAACAAAATTTATTCGATGAATTTCCAAAATGTTATACAGTTTACAAGTCAGGCAAACATCAATTCGAAATACAGTAGGTCAGAGTCGAATTTGGTCAGACGTCAACTTAATTTTTTTTTACTAGGTAGACCCTGGTGTTCCAAATTTTAGCGTTCTGGCTTGAAAAGTGTTAACATTGGTACCATACTGATTTAAAGTACTGGTTTTAAAGTCTATCCCGTTCTTGTCACACCAGAACTGTCTTAATTAATGCCTGTATTATACCAAACTTGTGTTAATATTTTATTAACCTTTATCTAAAAATTCATCGATAAATTATTTTCAATTGTTCTTAAGTTTTATTTTTAATTTAAAAAATGAATTTTAATATACACATAATGTGTATTACGATAAACTTTATTGTCAGTACTTAACTTCCAGTTACTAGATTTATCACAATTTGGATTTACAACAATTTGGATTTCATTTCGATGAGATGTTACTAAACTAATAGCTATATTAATGAACGAACTCCTAAATGATTATAAATACATGTAGAAACGTGAAATTTGTCATAAGATGGAGTTTTAATAGATCCATACAAAGGATCTATACTTTAACTACAATTCAATACTGGCCCAGTACATTGTAAGAATGTTAACTCATTCTCATCATCCCGATATTGAAGGTAACCAGTAAAGAGCCAGTCCTAACTCGTTGTTCCAATACCAGAAATTCTTACCACAGTACAATAGTTTTAATCCAAATAATAATAAAGTTCTGCAATCCTTTCGTATATTGCATATAACTCGATAAAGGGATGCGGGTAGACTTCGGTACCTTGTACGTAACTGTGATTAGACCCGTCGCACGCAGGACCGATATCGAGCTTTCTCGCATGACATAAAGAAACGGACCAAAAAGGGTGCAGAGGAGCAGTATAGCGCCGAATTTATGCGCGCAGACGAGGGTAAGAATGAGAGACTCTCGTGCTTTATAGCGAGAACGTGTTACGCGAGACGCGCGCGTAAAGCCCACCCTTCGAAGTCAACTACGCGGGTGCATGCATTATTTAGACGACAGCGAGAGAAAGAGGCGAATAGACGTTATAGCCGCGAGCAGTCTACTGAGAAGGTGGCTGGAGGATTGTCCCGAAGGTTCTAATTAGGTATAAGACGAGAAGCAGAACGAAGACTTTGTTTATTCAAGATTTCGGCGCGACAGTGGGCTGAGTTGCTTTATTTCGGCTGACTGGATTTTTTACAGCTCGGTTCGTTATTCGTTATTTTTATTTTTATTTTTCATTTAAAGCTTTGAAACACCGCAGAAGATGTTTTTGATTAGAAATAAATAAGATAAGCCTCGGTTAGAAGTAACTGTATTAAATAAAGAAACAACAACGCTTATTTAAGCAACTTTTCGTCCGTGGTAGGGTCCTTTTCTAGCTATAAAATCGAAAATTATAAGTAATAAAATTATAAGGATCTGTATATCCGAATACGTATGTTTTGAATTTGCAAGAATGTACATGTATGTTTCCTTAGGATTGCAGTGAAATTAGCTCTTGCTTATTGGTTACAATTATTTGTTACTATCTACGACAAATTTCCAGACGTATTTACATATTTCTATGTCAGATTTTCTATATTTATGGGCACTTTCATTGAGAATTTACATGATTTAAGTTTCAATTCGTGTGATTGCATTCGCAGATGGCGTCCGCGCCTATTTAGACAAAGAAACCGCCAGACTATAATGATCGGATCAGCATCTGTTTATGATAACAATAAATTCTGGTGAAAGTTTGAGATTCGAAAAGTCTGTACTTGAATGTGGATTATAAAACAATTTAAAGTATTTTTTATACTTCTGTTAGGTTGTATTTTTACACAACCACTGCATCCTCGTATTACATCCACAGGTTTCTAATTATTTTATCCTTAGCTCTAATCAATTATTTTTACATTCGCACAATTATTGGATGACGACTGATTTAATATCATCAAGTAGAAACCCAGAACATCAATTATCATTTCTTTCCATCGTTAAGTCTGTGGAGTATATAGATGTTATATCTCGACAGAAAATAATGTCACTTATTTAAGACGCAGTCGATACTAAAAAAATAATGACTTCGCCTGAACGGTTTCAACAACATGGGGTCGATCATCGAGACGTCGACTCAAAAAAAAGCGACAAAGAATAAGTACTAACGATGTTATTACGTTGAGTAATATTGAATGTATTAACCTATTCTTTATATTTAACGATATTTAATAAACAAAATTTGTTGGTATTATTTTATAATTGCAAAATTCAGTGTTTGAAAATAAGTATATTTACCTTTATAATTCGTAATATTGATTATACCTACAGTAAAATATCTCTTTTTCAAATAGTAAGTCTTGTGGTGACAATTTAAATAAGAAAATCACGATAGAAAAATGCAAATTGTAAATTGTTAAATGTACAGTGGTTCTCCGGTTTAAAGGTGATAGTTACTAATTTTAACTACAATAATTCAGAATTGTCCATAACGGTATATATAGGAGCTGATAAAATTATTGCATACCAGGAAATATATGTACAATTATAGTTAAAAGTTGTAATATAATTTATATGTAAAATATTCCACGTCCTCCCTTCCGCCAATTATTGCGGCGTATAAATATAGATTCTTTATGAAATAGTAAAAGCCCTTATTTAAATGTTTAATCACTTTTTTAATAAATTTAAACTGCCGTTTCTTAAGTAGATCTCTGTGCTGACAAAATAATAGTAAGAATAGCAGCAGGATTTCAAAAAATAATAGTGAGATTTGGATCGGCTATTTTTCTAATTTTTTCATCGTCAAGGTGACTCCTGATCCTACATCTTTGACAATACGCGTACGAATAATTCCATTGAATAAAGGGACACTATTTGTTTCTTAGTATGATTGACGAAACACTTCGCTCATCAGAGATGTAAAACAGTGACCAAACACTGAACAATTTCAGTTTTACAGAGTCCAACGTGTTGATATATTTATAGAGAATCAACCAGCCAACTTTAAAGCAGCCCCATACCTCGAGATAGTAGAGAAAAAAAACGGAAGAAACCACGTCGTAACAAACGCGTCCCTCATAGATTAAACGAAGAAGATTGACTTTAAAACGTTCGGGCGCGGCGCGTTCACGATTAAAAAAGAACGCGAACGCGAATCGACTCGCGGCTAAAAACTTTCTCAAGGGTAACAGTACACTGATTATTAGAAAACAAATTTCCTCAACTCCGCCAGCTTATCAGTCCAATAATCACGAGATGAAGCGCACAACTCCGGCTGCGCCATTTGATTCGCCGTGAGATATAAAAACACTTCGCGCCTAATTTGCACGCTCGGGGGTAGGCGAGAGAGAGAGAGAGAGAGAGAGAGGCCCCCCTTCAAGATTATCGCAATTGGTTTGCCTCGGTTTTGCACAATGCGTTGAGGGTGGAAGTGCAGAAAGATTCAACGAAGGTTTTAAAAACACACACATACACTCAATACCGACAGATTGCAATGAGACATGCGATGAAGTCGCGAGAGACCTTCGCTCGTTGGTTATATATGCTTGGAATTCTTTTAACTATAACCAATCTTTGTCAATTTTCTACACTGATAGAAAGAGTCATTTGCCCCAAAGTCCACGTAAACAATTTTTTTTAGATTTAATGCAAACGAGTTATTCTTAATATATTATTAAAGGTTTTTACACTTGTTCATTCCCTGAACTGTGAATGTTCGTTTAACAAATTTATGTTTAGTAATACCTACCAGAAGTTGATTTTTAAATTTTAAAGCTTAAATGATGGTTAATTCCATGTCATACTGGACAGTTTTTCAAACAAATTAAATTATTCAATTACTGATCGAACCATTGCTTAATTTTATGTATTTGGTTCAAATTTAGGCCACATTCATTAACTGTTAATTTATTCACTTTCTTATAAGTGTATGCTTTGATATCAGCTTTCCTGAGGAATATATGCGCGAGTGATTTTGATGTAATTTTTTTACTGAATATTCAAAATAGAATTCTAGTCTGAAAATAAATTTATATAATTGCTTTTTGAAACACGATTTCTGAAAACAATAATCTGCCTTTAAATAACATTTATTTGTTAAAAGTAAAATTATTTTCTCTTAAGGACAAAGAAAAAACTGCTTAAGTCACAAAATGCATTTATGTAAACTGTATTATTCACATAAACAAGGAATTGGTATATTTATACAATGATTCATTGATGATAATTTTCATTCATAAGAAACATATTTTTCACTGAATCTTCCCTTGGCTTCGTATCTCAATTTCAATTAGTCTAGAGAGTATTTTAAGATACGATTGCATTATTTCCGATGATGTAAACGTCGACTGAAAAACGAGCATATCGTCTGTAAAAAAATAAAGAACCGGCCTGTATCAGCGCGAAAAGAGCCGATAATCCCGCAATTTGTATTTATTTCCCCAGCCTCCACATACATAAACTCCTCTTCAGCGGGGGTAACGATGAAAAATTCCGGCTTGCCGACACCGTCATCTACTTTCCACTTTTTTTTCAGCCACGCTCCTCGCAGCTGCGAAAAAATTCTTTTTAGGCTAAATTCCTTCGTGGCAGTAGCGGCTTACGTTGCGCTATTTTTCGTCGACGCGCGTCCGATGACAACAGCCTCTTGCAGCTATTTTGCATATTTATTCGGGGATACGCATCAGCGCGAAAAAAAAACTGCTTGAGTACGGTATTTTTCGGGGAAAATAAATTATATTCCCATGCGGAAAATGAGATTAGAACGATTAATTTATCGAGAATATAGTTTTTCTTTAATCCTTTTTACGTTAAAAGTATATATATACATATATAAATTCTTTGCGCTGAATATACCGTACATTATTCAAGCAAATATAATTGCGTTGACATTCCCTGGATAAATATACACCGCAAGACTCTCGTCTCGAGGCAAAGTTTTCGTAGAAAGCAAAGTCGTCACAGTTCGCCTAAGTGGAAAATGACAATTACGTAAAATACACAAGCGGAAAACAAAGGGGAAAACGATTACTTGAAGAAAATCTTCGCTTCGGCACTAATTAGAAATTCAGCTCAGACGACAAACAAGAAAAAATTAAAAATTCTTCAAACAAGCTTTTTCTCCAGTTGGTTCGCGAGTGAATTGTAATTCGTTCAATCACCCAATCAAAATGATAAATATGAATTTCGTATTATTTTTCTCCTTTATCTTACGTTTATGAACATAATTTCAGTTTTGACTACAGAAACGTATGATTAATCGGCTTATTATTATACAACGCTAATGCTAAACGAACGGAAATTGCCGTTAAAGTACCTCTGCGAGTGATATGTATATGGCCGATAAATCGACGAGACAAAGCTTTGAGTTCGGGTAATGAGGCAGCGATCAGTGCCTCTCGAATTCATTATTAATTGGTCCTTCAGTTAAAAATTTCCGGGCACCGACTGTTTTAAAATGTCCAAAGCTACGCACTCGATCGATTAATCGACTCTTTTTTTGTCGACCCATCGTTGAAAGATATATGCAGTGGTAAGTTCTTACTTAATTATGACTGTCTTTATTAAGTGCAGATCGTATATTTTTAGAAACACAATTTCTTGAGAATAATCGCCCTTTAAAGAGGATTTATTATTATTACATGCCTCAACTCTAATGTCTGTAAAAGAAAATTTAATTTTATTAGGAAGGTAAATGGTTTTTCTTAAATGTACATATAAAATATTATTTTATAAGACTTTCCTCAACATGGTGTTATCATAATTTCTAGATATATAATTTCTTTTTAATTTTTGCTTTGGTATAAGACATAAAGTTCAAATGATGCTAATCTATACCATTTTGGGTTATTGAATTATATTATATTTTATTAATTTATTTTATTTACTAATTAACATGTATGTCACTTTAAAGTTAACATATAAGTCAATTAGATTTAACAAATATGTTACCGATACGTCATACGGAAATGCCTTATTATTAATAACTATACTTATATTTTTTCTATGAATCTCAGAATAAAAATAGCATAACTTTGAGAAAAACTATTACTGAAGATCGATATATGTTAAATTATTTGTAAAACATTTGATACCTGATCAAACTAAAAATGCTGCATTATATAATTTTCTATTATGTTTATAAATTAATGCCCTTTTAAAACTTCAAACTTAAGATTAAGTTACATTAAACGAAGTTACAACATAAAAAATTATCGATAAAAAATCGAGCGAATAATTAAGGGATGTTTACATTATTCCCTCCTTGAACTGTAAATATCTTTAACAAACATAACAAATGTTGCTATTTTACATTTCGACTCATTAAAAATATAAATAGTTATCGACGAAATTAATAAACAACAATTCGATTACTCAAAATAACAGAAATATCATCATTGAGCTTTTCATCTTAAAAATTCTTTAAGTTGTTTAAGCTATAATTAAAAATGAAAAAAAAAATCAGATCCGCACACAGGATGATAACATCAACTTTAGCTTAGCAATAATATTACATTTATCGTTACAGAAGTTCATTGAGGGACTAACTGTAAGTCCCCCTTAATGAAACATGAACCATATAGATACATAGCAAAAAATCATTAGAATATAAAATTAATTACGTAAAGACATTTTAAATCGATTTTATTAATTACACTCCTAATTAATTACTCGTCTTTCGATACGCCATTTCGAATAAAGCAAATTTTTATTCACAGACTCCAGAGCTATACAGCATACTTTTATTCTGTGCATCGCCATATCATTTTATCTCGATTAAATCCTTTTAATTAAAGCGCGAGTCAATAATAATTTTCATTATACAGCCGATATCTATTTTTCTGTACAGAACTCAGCAGCTTATGTGCTATAAATAAAGCATCATCGTTACGCAAAACAAAAGAACCTCTTTGCTTCGAGAGCGGTGCACTTTAATTTGTTAACCAAAATACACGCAAGTGAGAGAGATAGAAGCTGCTATTAGAGAAAGCGGGATTAATGGGAAAATCGGAACGACCCTTTCTCTCTCACGCAGCTTCCAGCCACGCGATAAAGCGCTAAGTAAACATGTTTCCCTTTCTCTTTCCTTCGTCACTTCGCTTTATCTGCACTTTTCCTTACTCCCTTCTTTCTCCTCGTTACTCGACTGCTTCTTTTTTCCGGCTGGTAGCCTACGGAAAAATGCGGGTAGTAAATACACTCGCTAACCCGGCATGCAAATGTTCCTCCGAATACCCTGTGTATATATACCAAAGAGCGAATTGTCGCTTTAGTGGGCTTCCTTTAAAATGGATTTGTTCACATTTTATAATACATTTTAATATATTGTAATCCAGAAGCGATTAAATTTATGCCTCCACTTCGATCTTTTACTTCGTGGTTAATAATTCCAATTGTTAAAATAATAAGAGGCAAGGGCTAACACTAAGATAAACCCATTTAAACAAATGGTTCGTGAGTGTTTTTTAAACCCTTTTTTAAATCTCCTTTCTGACGCAAAAATCCCCTTCCTAAGTGGTCTTAGTTCAAAGCAATCGTTGTGACCTTCCTCTTTCAAATGAACATGGAAATTGACCTCAAAGTCATCAAATTAGAAAAATTACCCCTATTGACCTGAACAAGTTTGTCTTTTTACCAATGGAGAAGTTTGGATACCCTATGTACTATGTTTTTCGTGTTTTCTATATAATTTTCAAAAGTTTCGAAGAATACGTAAGGTTTATATACTTAGTTTTAGCATTAACTATACATTCCCGCAATCGATACACCGGATGAGGAGATTAACTGCAGCTTTCAAAAGCCAACCACAGTGAACTTCCTTCCCAACCTTGGACTTACGCCCAAAGCTTGGTATACACATGTGTATATATATAGCGATGAGTTACATACACGTGAGTATGTTTTCGAGATAAGCAGTCCAGCCAGATCCTCCCAGAAAGTGATCCTTTCCTTTCGAGTCCGAACGAAGAAAGGGTGTGTCGGACGGCCGTGTCCTGTGTCATGTCCGATAGCTCAGACTTAACCCTGCCACGACTCTGTCTCTTTCTCTCTCTCTCTCTCTGTATACAGCTATACCCATTCGCAGCTCTGGCTAATTGCATAATAGACTACCCGTATGGTGCAGGAACCCATCGAAGCTTAGGAACGAGAAGCGCAAAATAGATTATACCGTGTGTCCATTGTGAAACCCTCGATACGACCAGTATGGTTAGCAAAAAATGTTGGCTGCAGAAAATTACTAAGGAAAAATTGGAGGTTTTTCTTAAAACATTTTAAATCCTGATGTGGATTGAGACCTATGGTAACCTTGGTTTTTTCATTCGACTTTCTGTTTACAAAAGATTCGTAACATCATTTGGAAGATTTGAGAAATGTTACATAAACAGGAATTTTTAATTGAAATTTACAATCAGTCAATTGGTCAATTGATCTATGTAGTTAACTTCTATATATTATTTACTGGGAATCTAAAAATTATTACGAAATCTCTAATTTTTTTCTAAAGTTATACATAACTTTTAATTAGGGTCGAGACCTGAGGAAACGATCGGATACTCTGCCGACGTAAGAAATATATTACCAATATTTTATTGAAATCATTGCATAATACATATTTAATATCTGCGTTATAATCAACAAAAGTAGCATATTTATAGAATAATTTGATGACTAAATTGCTGATTTTTCACTATTTAGGTAATATAAATATGATCGAATTTTCTTCAGTTGTTTGCCTTTAATTTGAACTTCTCTTCTTTTAGTCTAATTCTAACAGCGTTGTGAAAAATGTTTTTAAAAATTTATTTCATAATATAGTTCTACAATTACAAAAATATTGGGTGCGAATACGGCAAGTATGAAAGTAGAATAGGAATTTATTTAGCATTTTTTATGAAAGTCTCTTTTTATTTATTTAAAAATTGATTTTTTAATACAAAAGTGTACCACACTGAATATTTGATATCATCCTGCTCTTTGATGAAAGCATTGCGTTCGTTATTTCATTATTACCATATACACTTTAAACATAAAAGAAATTCTTTTGAATACGTAGTGTCCAAAGGTACATATACCAACAGACCTTTTCTTTAGTCAATATGAAACTGGTAGTAACTAAATTTTATTATTCTGTAAAATTGTAATAAATATATTTCTGCCAAGGAATTCTGAACATTTGAAGCATAAGCATGACATAATATCGCGATATGATTTTTCTACATTTTTTAATCATTCCAGATTCATTTGAGTTCTAAAAAGAAGCAGAAAAGAAGAGAATAAAAGGTAGAAAAGTATATAAGGAAACAGAGATATGGCGAAGCATTTCATAACTGCAGTTAGTTTCTCTTGCAGATCTACCGACGACGACTTTACGATGCTGGTGCTCGTGCAGGGAATCGTCCAGCGTTGACTTGAAAGCGAATTATTCTCCCGGGTTATTACACGAGCAGCCGAGCCTGCACAGGGAAACTTTTGAATGCCTATCGTTAAATTTCTGACATTTTAATGAATGCAGGTGTCAACTTATTCATAAATAAATCCAGCATTTCCTTTGTAAGGACACTTTGGGTACAGTTAATTTCGTCGGCTAAGATAGATAAATGGACAAGATATCATCGATATAGATTTAATAGATGCAAATTTCCATTGAGAATAGCAATTATAATTAGAAACGTCAACAGTCTACCATCAAATCAAAGCATCAAATCAGAATTTTGAACGATCAATTCAAAGCAACTTGACCCACTCGTGTTCTCGGTGGCCTGTCTTGCGTTAATTTAATCCCAACGGCACAGCCCTATAAACCGCCGTTTATTGCAACCCTTCCGCCTGAGCGGCTGATACTCCTCTGTGGCCTTTTGCAAGGCTTATTGGACGACGAGCGGCCGAGAGACTCGTATGGACCCCTTTAAGATTCAGACACCACGTCTGATCTATCTTCGGGTCTAACATCGTCCCTTGGATTAGGACTAGGGAGACTCGATAGCCCTGATCTCCTCCTTCGACATGCTGCATCTAATTAGCTTGTTACGAAGGAAATTGTTTTCTCTCACACACATATATATATATATGTACATCTCGTAGAGACGATGTATGGACGTAGCCGTGCCTTGTCCGTCTTGGACGATAATTTCAAAATACAAATTTAATCTTTATCTCGAACATTTATCCACTGCAGAAACAAAATTCACTATTGACAAGGATTTCGCTAAGACTATTCTCACTCTTGTTTTGACGTACATATATTCGCTTAACCCTACTCTATTGATTACAATTAAATGAACTGTAAAAATCATTAAATGTTTGTACTGCAAAATAATTTAGGTCTTTATTGTAAACTAGATCTAAACCACGTATTATGCAAGTATTTATACCTTATCGCTGTTTCTCATAGAGCTGAAGTTGGCATAATTGAAAGAACATCTTTTGTGGTACACCATAAATTTCTATATATTGAACTGTGCAAGTAAGAGAAATAGAGTGGCCAAAGGGTCGTACACTTTGTGATGAAAGGATAGGAATAATAATGCCTAGGGCTTCACCAATACCCAATGATATTTTTTATATTGCCTTGACTTGTAATACCAATACCAATACCAATGCATTATTAAAATATTCACGAGAAGACCAAGATTTTGTAATACAATCTTGCAATAGTCTTGGTTTTGTCTTGACACATATCTGTTAATTAAACCACAAGCAAAACAATACAGTACTAACTTATCATTGAAGACAAAGTATAAACAATGAGATGCGACTTTGAAAAACAATTTGTAATTGAAATGGCCTTTTATAAGTAAAACTGACCTAAACTTCTTACATCCGCAGTCCTCAACTTGCTTACATAGATTAACAGAATCGATGATTACTTCACATAACTCAGAAAATTAGAGCTATATGTTATTCGATTAAAATAAAATTCATAAGTTAATGATCGCGATCGACTTTTAATTCACAAATAGTTGTTACAAATAATAAATTTCAAACTATGTTGGCAATCATTGGTGTACTGATTTAAAATTTCAATTCAAAGACCAAAACAATATTTTACATGAATAATATCGCATTGCCTTTTGATATCGCGGCTTTTAGCGCCCCCTCGCATCCATACACGATACTGTCCCTATGAAAAATCCAATACATCAATCTTACTAGCTCTAATCCATAGAAGCCATTAGCCAATAGTCTGGACAAGAAGAAACAGCTCTCATCTTTTTGCGTCTTCTGCTGTACACGATTTATCTCAGGCTAATGCGAAAATAAACAGCGCGCGTGCTAAAGTCCACATCCCACGATCCGTTGGAGCTTTGGATCAGACGAGAAAGCCATGCTCTCAAGGTTTTCTAATTAAGATCGTTAAAGTGCCATGAAATTCAAATTACGTTTAATATCGGCCGCTGCGCAGAGTCATGTTTCGGACGTTGTTCCATAGCGTCTTAGATGTGAGTCTTTGTAAATTCAAGGGGTTGAAAACCTCGGGTTCTCTGGCTGATAGGTTTGTAACTACAGATATCGGGTGGATATGAACGTGAATTTTAGTGGGTCGTATATCGTGTCAAAAATACATAGAAAAATCACACCTCCGCAAATTTCAATACACGTCTTCCAAAATATCCTCTTCTGCGACTTTCGGAAATCGTTCTGGGCTTATATATAGCTGACGACGCTAAAGCTTCTTCCTCTTCCCCTCGTCTTTGACAAAGTCTCGTAAACTGTTTCCCCTTCCTTCATCCCTTGCGCGATTTCTCATCTTCTTCGGCATTCAATTTATAATAACTGGCAGCCGGTGATTTCGCGGCCTCCGCCTTTGGAATTCGAGGGAAGTCGCGCGAGCGTTTACGCAGAAAATAGCTTCTTAAGCTTTCACCTCGTGCTTTCTCTCGCGCGACTACCAGAGAGACGGAGAGAAAGAGAGAACTGAGGAGATTCAGTGTATAAAGGGTGCGCGCGAAGCCGCTAATTGTCACTGACTAATCTGACCTGATCGATATTTCGTCGATGTTGTGAACGATATTCGGATGCGGAGAAAATTCGCTCGTATGGCATTTAATCAGGAGATGGAAATTTAAATAAATAGAGTTCCTAGTAGGAATGAAGCAATAGTCGATTCCTGGACAAGTACTGGCATTCTACAACCAGTACTGTAAGCCAGTTGTTCAATGCTGGGCAAGTACTGGAGTGATAGGAACGAGCCAGATTTTAAAAACCAGTACTGGTCAAGTACTAGAACAGTACTTTAAATCTGTATCGTACCAGTATTATCTCAATATTGGGCCAAACTTGTTTATATTTGTCTTTTTTCGTTATTTCCTTATTTTTTATCGGACTTGTTGTATGCAAACATTCTGTTTCTATTTAGTACATCATAATATATAAACTAAAACAAATCATACGATTAATTATGATTATTCCAATATCAGCAATTCACACCAAAGACATAAATAATTATCACGATTATCAGTTATTTCTACAAACGCCGTAAGAATAAAAGTCACCGGTAAACCTGAAATCCATCTACAACAGTTGACCCTAAAATGACTTCTCTGTATTTATTTTAGCTCGTCGAATCCATCAAATAAATCGATTTCCGTACGAACCGAGAGGTCATCCAAAAGCAATAGACAGCGAAGACTCCCACGGAAAATAACCTCTTGAAGTTCGATCCCGCAAAGACAAAGAATAGAGAAAAAGTCGTGAAACAAACATAAATAAGAAGTATAGAATCGCAGAGGCGACCGGCAAGAGTATCGAATGGTCCGTCATAAATCGGCGCTATGCGATCGCTTTTTACATCCCGACGCGCAACGTCGACCAATATCCGTTTCCTTCGGCTGTTTTTTACGGTCCTGACTTTGATACACTCGTTTGTCCCTGTGTATAATACAGTGCGTCTATACGTGGATAAAATGCTGCCTGCGCAGATGTATTCGCTATACTATGGGTTATGAGTTACGCGAGCTATTAGCGTCTTTTCCGCGACTATTTATCGCTGGGGGGGAAAAACTCTCAGAGAGAATAGTTGACTATTTTCGCGATTGCTTTATCGCTATCCTTTCACTTGGTGCATTGCAATGAGGGATGTTATTTTTCTCGAGAATTCGTTTTAACGAGATTTCATTTTTATTGTGATGTACTGCTACCAAATTATTCACTTCTGTTCTTGATATGTAACGAGAAATTAGTAGATGAATTATTTGCTGGTTGTCATTTTTTTATTTTCAGCTATTTGAAACTAGATATTTCAATTTTATATTTTGAAAATCAACCAAATTTCTTAGAATAGACTCATTAAGAATTGTGTATTCTGAGTGATTTATCAATATTGGAAGATTATTTTTAAGTATTAGTCCATAAACGTGAGAAAACTAGTGATTTCAAGAATTTCAAATTCCACGCTTGATCCTTAATCAGGTACGTCAATTTGAATATTTTATTTGCATTTAGTGATATAATTTAATACAATCAGGAATTAAAAATAATAGTTAAAAGCAACAAGTAGGAAAATGTAAATATATCTTAGCATTAAATTTAAATATAACAAGTAAGAGAAAATATAATATAAAAAATAAAAAATGGATTTATAATAAGATTTATTAGTGTTACTACATTCTAGTTTTGAGTATTAGTTTCTGACCAAACATATTTGTAATGAAAATCATTCATATATAAGACCTGTCAGAAGTTGATATTAACATCCTGTGCGCAGATATGTTAAGATATTTTAAGAAGCTATTTCTGTGTCTCGAATTATCGAATCATATTTTATTAATTTATTACTATTTATATTTTTAATGAGTCTCACAATGAAAAAAGTACCACTGTGTGTTTTTTTAACAAATTACATTATTTACACCAAAATAATAACTATTCAATTTTTCCTTATTTGTTGAAATGCAGGTCGATAGCCCGAAAGAACAACATTTGAGCTTTGAATCTAAAAAATCCAATTGAAAAAATGCATATTTTTGTAAAAATGATTACAACAACTTCTTGGCGAGGCTTATTAAATAATGTATTTTTTAGAAAAATTGTTTTTTTTTTCAAATATTCGTGGATGTTCGTAGAGGGAATCAGTGTAAATCCCTCTAAAGTGGAATAAAAATATATTCCTTAATCCAATCTTTCAATTTAATTTTAAAGTAGTTCAGGAGACCTGTCATAAATTTCATATAAATAAATAAATAAATCAAATAAATTTTTAGATCAAGATGTAAAAGCTCTCTCAAACAACCAGTTATGCAAATAATTTATTCTTATTATTCATTTTTTCACGAAAGAACAATAAAACAAGCCCACGACTACGTACACACACATGAGATTAATCAGAGATTCCTCAACGCAAGTCAACAGTATAAACGACACACTTGAAACGCCCTAAAAATATTTTGAATATTCACAAGATCACGATGGGTTGACGGTACACGAATAACAGTCCCCTATCCTTTCCTGTCACATATCCATCCTTTCTTAGCCCGACTCCAGGGAGAATCCCCAGGTTTACGTTTACGGCTACAAATTCGACAGAGCCAGCGGAGCGTATACGAGAAGAGGAACCTTGAATCGTGTCTCGCAAGAGCGGTTAGAAGTACCCTTACCACTCACTTGCAGTTATTAAGAAGTCCCTCTTGGCTAATTCCCCACTCGACTTTGCTACCATCTTCGCATTGTATAAAGACGCGCGGCTGATGAGCAATTCGTCTTCCAGAATTTCGAGTAGACCTGAGCCGCTTTTTAAATCACGTGTCGAATCAAAAACTCAAGCGCTTGCTTGGTGCACTTAGCTGTACGAATTCTGGATAGAAATAAATTTCTCCTGCTCTCGATTGCGATGCTCGAAGAGAAAGAATTAATGCGCAGTCGAGAGCCACCCCTAGAGAGCCGCTAATTTTTACATTCGCCGCCATAATTCAAACTTCGCCGGAATAAACATGAAAGTTGCACAAAAGGAGGAAGGAGAAAGAGAAAAAGGCGAGCGAGTTTGAATTATTTTAGACCCTTCTGGAAAAACTGGCCCGCACTGAGAGTTGACAATGAGAGAGAAAGCTCGGCAATTATTTATCGCAGCCGTTAATTAGGGGGAACGGGCGGCTGGCGTAGCCGAAAAATCCCGAGGAGGTTCCTGAAGAGAAAAAAAATTAAGACGGCGGGTGGAAGGTTGGAAGCTTTTGCTGTTGTTGTATATATATATATATATATATATATATACGAGTACAGTTTCGTAACAATGCTGTATTTATTACTCGTGAGTAATTTGAAGAATCCGATTTGTCATTAGACTATTTCTGGCAAGAATTGCTGTTACTGTTAATACGATCGTTACAATCAGTTCGTTTTGAATTTCATAACATAACTTATATTTCCTAGAAACTACAAAGTGCAATAGATTAAATTTAAAAACATCTGTAGATGCTACTGAATTATTTAATTAACTGGAGTTCAAAGTAGGTTAAAATAATAATTGTAGTTGTATAATAATAAAAATTGTAACAAAACAGTAACAACTAGCCGTTGATCAACCGATCGTGTGTATTGTGAAGAAAATAGTAGATGTTTTGATCAACGGTTGCTTAAACCATTGATCAAACTGATGTGTGTTGGCCAACCAATGTTCAATAATTGATTGATTTTTCTAGCAGGGTAACGTAAAAATCATTGAACACAACCAAATCATCCCAATCCCAAAAAACAAGACGATCCTCGTTTCCTCTCGGCAGCAACAGCAGCAGTAATCCAATTAAGCAACGTCGCCAAAATCTATCCAAACTCCCAACATCCGTCAAGAGATTGAAGTAGAAAATAAATTCCCTCGAAGCACAGGCAAATAGTCGCACAACCGTTGGCAACACTCCTTATCACCAGCATCGCTCGTTCGTATAGCAATAATAATCGCTCGTATCTCGTTCTCTCGTCAAGAGAAGCAGTGTATGAGCATATACGAGTCAGTATCGTCTCCTCGATGCAGAACACTGGCAATACTCCTGCCATCGTTATTTATAAGCCGACGGGCTATTTACTGCCAGGCAGCTGGCAGGAGAAGAAGCCAATAAAATAAAGCACCCAGCGTCACGACAGCACGTATGGCATCTTCTCACTCTCCATATTGCCTATATTTGCGTTTCTGGCTGGCGCAAGCACACGCGCACACGTATACATACAATTCGGGAAGTTCACTTCGGAAATATGCTGTACCGGGTCCCGAGCGCGCGCGCGCTTATTGCCGTAGACGCGTGATTTATCGAAGACAACGTGTATAAATTTGCGCGCCGCTTGCGTATTTATAACGACGCAAGGCGGTCGCGCGCGCGCGTGCGCGCACGCGGACCACTTCGATACACATGAGGCTCTTTCGTTCCTTTTGCTAAGAAACGACTGCTTGTTTGCTACTGCTACCTACGCCAATTTCAGGTGAGAGCCACTGCAGAATTTAGGCTTTGCAGATATACTTGCGATGACTGCTGTTTGTGGGTCGAAGGGATTTTAGACACTCTTTTACGTCAGGTTGTCTAAAATTAAGAACTTTAATTAGTTATGTTAATTACATTTTTAACACATTTCTCACTGAACTTGTTAATATGAATAGTTTCTATTTGAGCTTTGTTTCACGTCTCTGAGTCCAATTGCTGACCAGTTATGGTAGAAAGCTTAGATACTGTAAACTTCAAAGTGAGTTAATGGTTCTGTTGAACTGAAAATGAGCATAAATACTCTTTGATAGCTTCTTTAAAATATGAATGTAGGAATTTTTTTAATGAATATTTTATCAGAAATTGTGATGCATTTCATTGTGTAAGATTTATTCTGCTCATTAGATTAGAAATCCGTAGACTCATGCTTTAGACCATGTATCAAAGAGTATTTATGCCAATTTTCAGCTCAACTGATCCATTAATTCACTTTAAAACTTTAACAGAGACTGAGTTATCAACAACCTACTGTTAGTGGTCAATGAAGGGACTTAGATATGTAAAACAAAGCTCAAATTAAAGGTATAAATATTTCCAACTTCAGTGTCAAATGTGCTAAGAATGCAATTAATATAACTACCTCAAATTTTTAATTTTAGGTAGCCTCTCTTAATACAGAAAACAAATAATTACATTTACAAAAAAGTAGACTTCAATCAGCAATGTTTTCATCGATAAATTTTCTTCAATATTTATTTATTTAAATATGTATTTCTAGTAGTTCAACCTTTTTGAAGACCCCCTGTTCTGGTTTCGATGGTAAAAACGTTTTGTTACCATCAAAACGAACAAATAATTAATTTACGACGAGATCCTCTCAACCGTTGCGCTTTGGCAATTGCTGAGAGAATTGTTGAGCATGATAGTCTTAATTAGTAGCCTTACCGAGCTTTTCAACAAAGCAGATGCTATTTTCGCCATACTACCCCCCAAAACTAAATTCAGCAATGTTTTATGAAAAAAAATAGTACATACTACACAATCCCTAGCAGTCTATTAAGTCTACTAAATGCTATGTTCGCTACACTATACCCTAAAACGAAATCCATCAATGTTTCATACAAAAAATAAAAAAAAAAGTTAAAAATCAATAGTCGACTGTTGCCGCGATTCTCAAATTACTCACACCACAAATCCACGTAGTCTATTAAGTCAAACCAGTTGCTATTTTAACTGCACTACCCTCCAAAACTAAATTCATCAATGCTTCATAAAAAAAAAAATTCAAAATAAAAAGATAAAAATCATTAGTCGTCTGTAGCCGTCATCCTCAAAGTACACACTGCGAAAATCCTAGCAGTCTATTATGTCAGACTTTGAAAATCGAGCACGTTGCCGACGTAAATCCAGATGAATATAAATCCATCTCTCTTTCTCTCCATTCTCTGTACACAGAATCCTAGCTCTCGGCGCTCGTTTCGCTTCCAGCAACACGTTCGACTATCACAGTTTCGCCCGACGACGACGACGACGCGCAACTTTGCCAATCGCGCCAATCTCTCTTTCTCTCTCTTTCTCTCTCTCTTTCTCTACTGTGCTCGCGCGAGCTGTTAAAGAAACATCTCCGATTCAAGCGAAAAGAGAAAGAGAGAGAGAGAGAGAGAGAGAGAAACTCGCGTCCGGGACAGGACGACGTTTTCTCCCTTTTCTGCCTCGAGCTACTACTGCTACTGTACGGATAAACTTCGAGATGAATGTGACACCTTTTATCGTCCATATAATAAATACCAAGGCTCTTCATCTATAAAACAAACGACCTTCTCTCGGAAAAGCCATTGCGTCTACGTTTCTTTTTTTTTTCTTCATCGGCATCTTTCTCGCTCTACTACTGGAGTTAGTTTCGATTCTTTTCGGTCGGCAAGTTATCATCGCGCGTTGTACTTTAATGCGTTTAATTGTCTTAGATACATTGGGAAAATATATTTCGTCATTTAAAAATATTTGATTTGTTTGGATAGACCGTGGATAATGTTCATTTGAATGTAAATTTGATTGAATTTTTTAACGTAATTTAATATGGTCGTTTATGAAGACTTTTCTGGCATTTATATGAAATATTTCACTTACAATAAATTGCTGTAGAAATAACTTAATGGATTTTTTTATTTTAGTTGAATTTTACATAATTTTTTTTAAAAAAGCTAAATAAAATTAATATTTTTTAACCCTAATACCGATCAGACCAAAAGATAATTTACAAAAATACTGATATGTTATTCTGTTCCAGTCGATATTTAAAAAAGGACTCTGCTTTTGCATTTAACAATTAAGGCTTTTGAATATTGGTGTTGCAACTAATTTGTACATAGGAAGTAAAATGTCATTAAAAATAATTTTACCTGTGAATAAATATTTTTTTAAGCAAAATCCTGTTTTTTATTTAAAGGAATTATTTGTCTTCTTTCAAAAAATAATTTTTTGTGAATAAATCATTTTCTTCGAAGTAGCAAACTGTTTTTTTCACTGTAACCATCAATAAATATTATTTATAATAAATTACAATAAAGAATTGCTTTTACAAAAAAAAATATATTTACTGTGCCACTACCCTCACTGTACCTTACCGAAACAGATAATTATAATTATACAAAGCTTCCTATCCATGAATAAGCGAACAAATCTCTCCAGTGACTAATTGTGTTTCGTAAACCATACTCGCAAAAAAAAGTAATTCAAGCTACGCCGATAAAAAAAAATTCGCTCGCCGCAAAGAAATTCTAAAGGCGACAAAGAAGAGGCACGGAAACTATTAAGCATTTTTCATCCGGAAGAGGAAAAACGCGCGACCCGCTGCCTCCTTTGTATCTACCATGGGGTCAGTCTAAGAAGCAAGAGAATCTCTTCCTTTTTTTCTTCTTTTTTTCTTCCCCGCACGCAACACACGAGGACGAACACCGAGTCAGTTTAAAGAAAAAAAGCACAAGTACAAAGGGTGATCAAGAATGACGCATGGAGGCGAGGCTTGCCCCTTGACATATAGCGACGGGGAACTTGAAGAAAAACTCCTCCGGATTTAAGGACCGCGTTGAGACGGAAATTTTGAATTATCGTCATTATTTCCTATATTTAAATGGTCAATGGATTCTTTAATCTAAGAATTAGCTGAAAATAGATGTGGTATATTTGAGATAATGTACTTTAATGTTCATTGTAATTTTAATTTAATATTTTAAATAAATTTATATTTAGATGAATGTCGGTGAATATTAAATTTTATTATTTATTTTCCAATTGTTTAGAAAGATAATTAACGATAGATTAAAAAAAAATAAATAAAAGAAATGACGTTATCGAACAAGGCGAAGTAAAGAGACGAATAGAAGAAGTTTCGGAAACAAAACTCTATAATACACCCACGTGTTCGATTCGCATTCGAACTAGCAGTAAGCATTATACTTGGCCGTTTATATCGTCGTACCTCCGTGACACAGCCTGAGAGTATAACGCTTTAACACCCGCGTAAGCGCGGTACGTCATCCGTGATTAGATAAATTTGTCATTCGAGAAAGTGTGCGAGTCCCACCCGCTCTTCGTCTGATTAATTGGCCGGCGTCGCGCTCGCCCGACTAATCGTCGTATACACACGTGCTCTCGCGTCGTATTTAATCTATATTTAAGCGGTGTGCAGGCGGCGTTGGTGTAGGTCGCGAGAAGCGAAACGTTGGCTCATTAGACGCGACGCCTCAAGACTCGCGAGACAGAGTCGTGCGATTTAAGTGCCGTATCTGTAGATGCCACCTTATGTAGAGTGTGTTATGCGAGACCGATGACATTCTCTCGGTTTTATTTCAGGTTACAGTTTCTGAATGTACGCGTTGTGTTTAATAGCTTTAAAGGTCCAGAGGATAAAGGAGTGATGATAGAGCGTTTTTTTGTTAGGAGTGGAGGAATAGCTTAGTACTGGGCTAGTACTGCTATCCTATTAAAAGTACTGGTAGTGTACTTTGTAGTTAGTACGGGTTGGTTTCTGGTAATAGTACTGTATTTTAAAATCGGTACTACTGGTCAAGTATTCGTCAAATTGTGATACAGTAATAGGACTGTCCTTTAAAATCAGTACTGGTCAAGTTCTTGTTAAATACGGATACAATACTTGAAACCAGTACTGGGACTACAGTATGTAAGTAACCAACGATTAAAGTATACTTGTGAGTATTCATTATCTATTTCATATTGATTCGATCCGCTTGTCGAAACGATTACATTGAAAATGAGATTATCACAAGCAATACTTCCTACATTTTCTTCCGCAGATTCGTTTTTGTGATCATCGCTAAGAAAATATAAAAATTATAGTAATATTTATTTCATGATTTATATGAAGTTCCCACTACTGAATTGCAATCTTTCTCTTTTGAGATCATACTTTAACTCTGGTACTAATCCGACACGCCTGGATTGGACCAGTGTTGTCTATTCAACCGCAGTACACTTTTAATTCTGGTTAATCTGGCGTGTGGGCATTGGGTCAATAGGTTATTACAACTTTGGTCCGTTCTTATCATCCCAAACTAAGATTTGACCAATACTGACCCGTTGTTCAAGTACCAGTAATTCTTTCCAGAATAGGTTTAATCCTTTATTGATTCTTAACGATCTACTTATTCATTTAAATGTCGAGTACGCCAATGAATATTCTTTAAAAAATTTCAATACTTTAATCATAAAGACTTATGAGAAGAGAAACACCTTGAACGCTTTACATTAAGTCAACAATAAGAGCCGCTTAGCTGTACGACCCTTGACACATACACCTACTCCGCTTTTCTTCCCAAGCATTTCTCTCTTTATTTGTCTCAACATTCTAATTATCATTAGCGACGGGCGGACGAATGTCTCGTAACGTACCTTAGTGTATCTCCTTCTGTACGAGGGAGACACGACACCAGTTATATATACTATCTTCTTCTCTTTTCCTCCTCTTCCTCTTGTTCTCAAGGGACTTTTCATATCGTCGCGTACTGTCTAGTGTCAAGTAGCTTGTTGCAACGCATTTATTTTTCCAGCACCATCTTCTTTGCGAGCTTTCGCTTTATGCAAAACGAACATGTTCGAAAATGTTGTCGAGGAAGTCTTGATGGTGTACTTTCAAGCAATGCAAGAGAAGTCGTAATCAGAACGCTATTCCAGAGCGGAGAAATCCTTTTGGAGGCCGAAACAAAAGGGGGAGAAAACTTGTCCACTGGGAGCTGCAGCTAAACGAGACTCAGGGTTTCGAGCCTCTAAGTAGATTTCAAGTGGAAGATTTATGCGCGCGTAGAACAGGGTGGAGTAGACGATGTCGTGCATCGCGAATTAGCGCACGCAGCGTCCTTTTGGTTAAGTCGGTAAATAGCTTTTATAGCGATTGACTTTTCTGCAATTTTGGATATTCTTTGGATGCCAACCGTAATGAAAATTCAAAAATACTTGTATTCTCAATAGCGGATATCTTACTCGCTATTTACTGATAAGAAATATTTGAATATAGATTAGAACTTCTTTTGGTAATGAATGAATTGGTAACAAATTTGTGACACCTTTAATCGTTTTAATATTGTGTCAATCTCTGTAAAGTCAGAGCTATAACTACTTATTAACCGTAGACCACTTTCCCAATTCCTAATGAGGGTAGAAATTTATTTGTCTACGAGACAGAGAGAAAGAGAAAGCCGAAGGGAGAAGCTGCGGCTGTTATATGCATCGCGTGAAATTTGGATGAATACGTTCTGACTCCGACAAAACTGGTTAAATAAGTTGGGTAAGTCGACTGGCGCCAAAGGGAGATGGGTCTCGAAAAATATCAGTCTCGTTTTCCTACAAATAAGTTAAATGTTCTACCTTTAAAATTTCTATGATAATAATTCTATCGACACTGATACTTGTATTGTCAAATGAAACTTTTAATTATTTTTAAGAGTTGTTGATTATTAATGAATAATAATCTATCGTAGATAATAATCTATCGCTCTATGCTTCCATTATCAACGACTAGTCGTGTAATTCAATTCAATATACCTGTTGTGGGTAACATTTATTTTCTGAAATGATGATTCGGTGTAATGACTTTTGTTAAGAAGCAATAGAAATAAAAAAAATGTTTAAATCCAATCTATTGTTTGTTAATTTAAGCATATATTATCTTTGTTCAAAGACCGTTTTTGAAAGTATCGCAGTGGAAAACGTTACACTTCATAACATAATCCTGAATGAAAAAAGATTTTTAGCTCAAATTAAAATATTTGTCAACACGACAAGAATATCTGATATCCAGCTAGTTGCTTACAAGCTTTGTATAGATCTAGACACATATCAATCTTCGTTTCGAAAATATAATAGGGTAAAAAGAAGTAAAATATGCCAACTAGCCTAAAGGGCTGACTGTATATTCTCCCTTACAGAGAGAAATCAGTCGACGTACTATTGCGAGCGTGTACGCGATATCCCGGTGTATTAAGCCGTAATAACGAGCGAAGTAAATTGAAAAGTTGCGTATCTTCGTGCGTCCGCTCGCTTACAGAAGGGAAAATAAAAGAGGAGGCGAACGTGAGTTTCACGATCAAAGCTTGTGTTTTAAAATCGAGTTTGATATGGAAATCGTATCAGACTCTGGGCAACGATGAAAATCTGCGATAATGCTTTTTTTAATTGTGCTCATATCGAGGTTTAAATGGAATGGTTCATGTGGTGCAACATAAGATTCGAAGTCTAAACATAAGAATCGAAGTCTATATATAAAATATGTTCCAATCTGTTAACGTCAAGTAATGTACAAGATATTTAGGTATATCAAATGATACTAAAGCATCATCAATCTATTCCACTTCAACTAACGTTAGAATTTGCATTTTAGATTCAGAAAAGTAGAATAACCCTAACCAGAACAAAAAGCATCAAGCCTCTATCAAAGTGAAGTACTTCAACAATCCCTAGATGTACTCCTGACTACTCGTCGATCGTCGTTGTCGTCGTCGCGACGAAAATCCTTTAAGACCCAGGTTCGCGAGACACCCTTCTAAATTCTCCGTCTTACATTCAAATGCAAGTGACTAATGTTTCGCCGCAACAGACTATTTACGACAACCCGATCTGAGGCTTTGCACACCTCTAAGGTTTTTCAGACTTCGAGACAGGCTATGGTACGAGACAACTTACAATTAATTAATTTATTTATTTCCCAGAGTATAAAACATTACATTACTTGTAATCCAGCAGAGGATAAAAAGGACTACTATTCGCTGGATTGGTACAATATTATTTAAAAATTAAATTGTCAAGACTGATCAAGGCAAGACAATATATTACAAAATATAGTCTTGATCTTGAAAAATCATGATTGTTCAAGTATTGTCTAGAAATATAGATTTGATCTTAATTTTGATTAAGGAATTAAGGAATTAGATTTACTGGTTTGGTTTTATAGTAATCATTTATACGTAGCCTATATGTTTATATTTAACCATTTGTCCTGTGGCTGTACAACAGACCACACGATTCTTTCTTCATTCCTTGCACAACATATATATTTTCATAATCAAACGAATAAGTAAAAATGAGACTTTACCGTTCAATACAATATCGAAATCCATCTCGATTCGTGTGGAAGCCTAATTGCAGCAATGACGATAATCAAAGTAGTGAAGCTTACAAATTCTTATACAACGAAAATAATGCTATAAACCATCACATATAATGTGTCATGGAATATTGCATAAAACAGAAAGAAAATACCTTTGATGTAATTGTTCTGCTTCGACCCGAATAATCGTGAAAACACAGCGTAATCACTCTTGTTACCAGAGGAAACTATAGAAAAAGCCTCTACTGGTTGTAAGCCATCTCTCACTAGTGCGGTACATAATGTCCAGTCTCCGCTGCATTATATACTTTATACAGCACAAATCCAGCATATTAAAGCTTTGCCAACGTGAAGGGAAAAAATGGCATAAATGCCCAGCACACTCGCGGCAGAGAATTAATGACGCGCTCCACAAAAGCGAGACCAGAAGCAGTAGCTGCAACAGCGCGAGATCATTTTTTTTTCCGCGCGTTCTTTCATCCTCGCGCTCTTTTTTCCAACGGATGGACACGTATTATTTACCGGATTCGGACCGGCGCACGTCCGATGTCAGAGCCTCTTCGTCTGTTCTGGTCCTATTGTTCGAAGTCTTTTATAATTATCGGAGTATATACTCGCGTCGCGAAAAACGTGGCGTCAGGAAGTCGCGTTACCTTGTAGTATAGTTGGAGAAGGGAAGGGGTGGGAAGGTACGATATACGATATTAAGGGTGGAGTACTGTTACGCGTGCTTGGATGAATACTGCGGCTATTGTGAATAAGAAAGTAATTTTGCTGACAAGTGTGTGTTATTATGAATATGCAAGATCGTTAATGTTACGAGATTAGTTAAGGGGGTTTACGGTCATTGGCATCCTGAAGTTTGAATGTCGTTAATAAAACATTTAATATTTTTAGCAAGCAAATCTTTTTTAAGTATGTTAAAAAAAAATTATCAATCGAGGCTTGCCAGAAATTGATCTAATCATCTTGCGATGAGGTACGATCTTTTTTGAATTTTGGATTTGGAGAATTTTGAGATTCAAAGCTCAAAATTTAATAAGTATTATATTATTTGTTACAGACATTCAAAGTACAGGGAAGGAATAAGTATAAATTCCCAAATTGTATATTGTAATATCTTGTTAGGATTGTTCTTGCCGTATTCCACATTTTTCCTTCTTCTAAATACATCTTTTTTATAACAATTTAGTCTGTCAAGGTATACTACCTTCAACACATGTTATTATAATTTAGGAAAATTTTTTATAATAAGATGATGTTTCAGTGGTACATGGAGTTGATAAATATTGTGTAACTATAGAAATATAAGAGTGCCTTGTTATTTCCTAGATAATTGCTTTTGTTTAATGCTGTTTCGTTTATTTTCAAAAGATTCAATTGGTTTGTATTTTCCTGTTTCTAATGTTTCCTCAATTCAAAATTTGTTTCTCTGAGAAGGATCTATTTTTTCCCTCACTGAGCATTAAATGTCTAAACCAAAAAATTGAATATTATTACTGAACTTTTTTATTAAAAGTATGTTAAAACCATTATTTGAAAGTACTTGATGATATTTTTGTTTTGACTTTGGCGTAGGCCACAGATTCATAGATTTTTGCTATTAAAAAGTTGTTATAATGGACTTTCGAATTGTATTCTATCAATAATAATGTACTGCTACCTGTATTTGTAACTAATGAAAAAAGCATCATCTAGTCGCTCGATTCCTTACCGATAATATGTTTCGTGAGAAATATTCCAATGTAACCCGATTTCAAATTGAAATTTCAGAATATTTGTATAGAAAATTATCTCAAGGAGTATTTTTAACACACGATCAGGTAGAAAATAAAATATTTTAGTAAAAATATAACATTTTTCAGACTTTAATAATCCTACGTGCCCCATTAACTCTCATCTTGATTTATCTTTGAAAAACAGTCAAAACGATATTACATTGGACGCAAGAGACTAAGAGAGAGAGAGAGAGAGAGAGACAGAGAGAGAGAGCATTGCCTCATACTTTTTATCCACGAACCAACTTTTCAATGGAATCATAATTACGTATCCCACTGAGATATATATTTTCCTCTGTTTCCATTTTTGTCAGCCACCCTCGCCTCACCGCGAAACGTGAAACGCAAAAGGCTAAAAGGTTCGCTTGCGTTTCATTGTATCCAGTCGTGTTTTGAGGTTCTATGATTATTTTTTTATCGCTGGTGAATTTAAATACGTTCGAATGTAATTGCTTGTATTTAGATATACGCGATTTCTTTTCTCGCGAAGTTAATGTATCGAAATGTTGAAAAAAATAATTAAATTTTTTAAATAAATTTAAAATAATGATCAGAGCTTGCTTTTAGCAGATTCCATCGAATATACGGAAATTATGGAATATGAATTATGCGCTCGATATACATAATTCAGTCGTGTAGCGCAAAAGCAGTCTTACCGATAGAAATTGATCATTTTGAAAATGCACGTCCTTTATCATAAATAGCCAGTAAATGTGTAGTTTAATATTCGATTGCGATACACGTCGTATATATTAAATTATATTATAACGCACGGAACAAAATGAATAATACATCGCTAAAGTATTAGTAACTAAGATAGAACATTAACAAGATTTTATTCCTTTCTATAGTCACTAGAATTTTCTTATCGCAATTAATGTAATTGAGAAATTACAAATATTTTAACGTTACAATTTTACCATGTCTCATTCGTATTTATAAATTCTTGATATAAATAAAATCATGATATTTCTCTTGCTTCGGTCATTATGAAATTCACGATTTTACAGATTATTTCAATACTTAGATTATACATTTTTAATATATGTCTGATCACTATTAATAATTCGAACTATTTCACCTTCCGATTATAATTACTTCCCACGTTGGAAGAAATACTGTTTCCAAGCTCTGATATATTGTTCGTTTCTTTTTAGGTGATTCGACGCTCTTTCTTCATTGTTAGCTGGAATTTTCAAACGGTGCGCATAGTGTGATTGCCTGGAGCTCCCCGTTTTCCGCTGTTTTTACGCCATGTAAATCCACAACCCCGTTGTACTACTCGAACGATGCGTGTCACGATTGAATGCTTTCAACGCGATTTTTTCTATGGCTTTTTCCTACGGATTATATCTTTCCTTCTTTTATTGGCAATTCTATCGAGGAGAAAAAAATTAGTAATTGTTACCTAAAGGTTTGAAAAACTGAAAAAGATGAAATTCGAATGCAATGATTACGATCGTTCAACCGAACATTTCAGTATTATGGTCCCACATTTACCACGATTAAAATAGACACGTCAGATTTATTGAAAAAATTAACAAAGCAGTAATGGAAACCAGGAATTAAGAATACGAGTTGAAAATGAATTTCAGCAATTCACATTCTTGTTTTCACCTACAGCAGAAACTTTCTAAGTTAACTTCTCCAAAGAACAAGATTAAGGATAACCTGAATAAGATAAAGTTCAATTGCAATGATTACGATCATTTACCAAACTTTTAAGTCCTATTATGTTTTGGAATGTGGTAAATATAAAAAGACTGATTACTGAACGTAGTCAGTAATAAGCACGATAGAGAATAGCTGATAACCATTCAGGATCAAGAAATTAATCCCGTGCAATAGAGATACCAATAGGATAAAAATTAATTTTACCAATTTTGACACTGAAATGGAAGTAAATTTACGTATAACAAAATAATTAGATTTGTCGAATGAGTTTCAATAAAGTGTTTTATATAGCGTATTTTGCTCTCGCTAATACGTTAGTACTTGTTCCTAACTTCTCTTCTAATAAATTCAATTGTATTTAACTTATCTTACCGAATTTTAAACAATGGTCAATTTTTTTTTATAGTCATATATTGATTTTTCTCTCCATCTAATGATTGTATGTGAAGCACATGGTGACAAACATTTTAAATAAACTCTTAGTAACACAATTGACATATTTAACCAACAAGATGAACATTGAGAAACCGTAATATTTCATTGAAACGAGAGCACGATTTCCCTCTAATCGGATAATCAGATTTGTATAGAGGATATGGAGCCCTCGTGAACTACAATGTCTGAAGTCGTTACCCTTTCATACATAATACACACAACTCTATTCCCAACGTTAATACGAAAAAAACGAGCTTCCTTACAACTCTCCCGGCAAAAAAGGACTTCTCGAAAAAAGAATTAAAGTTAAAAAAAAGATACTCGCCGTTAACCCTTTCAGAATGTTAACGCGAAATCTATGGTGCCGACCCAACGCATACAGAAACTCGCGCTAGAGACTCGACGAAAGCCGTAAAGTCACCGCAAATCCCGCGCAGCTTGGGTATGGGTCCAAAGGGTCGGTAAACAAACAGTGAAAATAATATAATTTACAGAGGATTAGAACGAGACTCAGACGCGATAAAAAGAGACGGAGCGAGACAGAGCGAGAGCATAGCGAAAAGGGTATGTGCAGGAGAGAATATAACTGTTTCTGGTTATAATTGATATCCCGGCAAAGCTCTATAATCCACCCTCTCGCGACTCTCTCCCTTCTTAGAGTAGGCGATCTCCAGTTTCCATTGTGTGTGAGTGTACGAGAGAGAAAGAGAAATCGCGTGTATGAATCGACGCGGGTTATTGTTGGAATTCCGCGAGCTTTTTCGTCGATTCTGCACCTAATTCTTCTTCGTTTTTCCGTTGTTTCACTCGTCGAGTCTGTACAATGCAGTACTTGTGAGATCCTTCAATTGAATTCGACGAATTTTTCTTTTTCTTTGATTCATGGAAGTTCCTCGAAGGGAGGAAATATGCTGATAGTTCCACAGGTAACGTGTTGTATGTAGAAATGGGTTCATCTTAATAGAGATTGTTGACATAAATCATTGGAAAATAGTGTAAATGACATTTCTTCGGTGATTAAAAATAGTGAATTAATGGTTCAAAGTTTGTAAATACAATAAAAAGTGCGAAAGACTTTTTCACTGATGACAGAAACGGGATTGTGATATCATCACTGGTACACCTTATTAAGTAATAGTTTTTTAATAAATTATATTTCAGGTTGGGATTAAGGAAAACATTTAAAAAAATAGAATCCAATTGGAACTGCTTTTATTAAAAAATATATGAAACGTCAAAAAACAACTCAGAGGCAATTATAGCTGAAAGTGAAACAAATCCACTATGAACATCGATAAGTAGAAGCAACACATATTTGATGTTATGCGGAGATCTAAGCTGTTTAGAAAATATCTTTCTATGCAGTAATAAGTGGTACACAAATATTCACCAACACCATTGTCCCACTAAAACCCTATTCTAAATATAAAGAATAGTTGTTGATCGAATATAGTACTTACTATCTGTTAGTATTTACTAATATCTACAGGAATGCAATGAACGTAACTAATTAATTAATTAAAATTGTGCATATACTCTTTTTAATGGTGACGTCTTGCCCTTAATAACACCTACTAGAAGTTGATGTTACTACACTGTACTGAGAAATGAATTTTTTAAAATTTGGTTACGGCGTAAACTAAAACTTAAAGAGCTTAATAAATTTTGAAGATTCACAGTTCAATTGAAGTTGTTTTTATGTCATTTCGGGATATCCTATTGTATTTTATTAATGTATTACTATGTATCAAAGTTACAATATTAATAATAAGTTTATCTTGTAAACACCGCAAATCTGATGATCAAGATTAACACAGTCTACTCTCGATCCATAGTCAGGTTTATATTCCTAACTGTAAGTAATTTTACTTTTTTCCAAAAAAATTAAATTATTTATACCGTAGTAATGTGAATAATTAATTTTCAATTCGATAACCCAAAGTTACAGAAATAACAGCATTTGAGCTTTGAATCTTCAAAATCCATCGAGCTGTGACCTCGTAAAAAATCATCACTACACAAGATGATAATATCAACTTCTGATGGGTCATATTAAATAATATTATCTAATATACTTTGAAGAAAAAAAGTTTTACTTTGTAATAAAGTTACATTTTTTACTTCAACCATTCAAAGTTCAGTGACTAAGCTAACGATAAAATTCAAAAACACTGGCATAAAAAATAGATGAACTCGGGTCAACTATGGTGTCAGGATAAGGCTTATAAGCTGGAGAGCAAGTATGTACATTGAACGTTGTCGAGTATAGCGTGCAAACAACATACGTATGCGTACACTACCGTAGAAGTATCGATCAGTATGACTCCGGTAAACAACAATTGCTGTCTTGCAGCAAGTTGCTGCCCTTTCACATTAGGAGACCGATTGCCAGGATATCTGGCCTATACAAGTGTAGAGTAACAATAAGAACCAATATATCCTAATGTTAGACTTGGGAAAAATCTGACTGAGTTTCTTGTAGATAAGGAAAAATATATATGTCTATTAGAATAATATTCATTTCTATGCTGTTTCTCAGCGAAAAAAAGCTTATATCCGAACGAATCGATATGTAATGCTCTTCCGACAAACTTTCATATTGCGTAGATGTGCGGTATGATTATATGTAATTTCCATGTATAACTTTATTATATGTTTGTGAGCAGTTTGTACTAGGCTAGTTTCTAAAAGGGGTATTTCGCTGTTGACGAACTATTATTTCCGAGCGAATGCTCAATAAATAGCAAAAACAATTGAATCTGGCCTATTGATTGAAACGACAAAAAACAACTACTGTGACCATTTAGGGGCTGCATTTTCTGACTTGATAATTTAATTTTTCAAGGTCACATGAAACTCTCAGTTGATCATTCTTTGAGTTGATAAATTAGACGCAAATCAATAATGCGAGCATAAGGGGTAACTTCTATCGCGCTATCACTGTTTGGTGATAAAAGTAACTTCCACCGTGCAACCAGTTATTTTTCTCTCAAATCCTGGATTAGAATACGTATACGACAAGACTAGAAAAGATTAAAATTTTCTATTTTAAAGAAGAAAACCGACTGAAAAATGCACTAGACTATAATTACTATTTGACGTTATCAACTTCAATTTTTTATTTTACTTTATCTTAATCAAATAGCAATGATTACAAGACAAGTTAGGAACAAGTCAAAACATTTTTGCGTCAGCAAATAATACTACATGAAATAATAAATTTAAATTCATTCGAAAAATTTATTTGTTATATTAATTGTAAATTTACTTTAATTTCATCGTCTGAATTGCTGAAATCGTTAACCATTGCAATTGAAACTTTATCTTGTTCAAATTATCCAACCGCTTGGTAACCATTACTAAAATTTTTTCCCCGTGTGAAAAGAAACCTTGTTCTTTGGAGAAGCTAACTTAGAAAGTTTCTGCTACAGGTGAAAAGAAAGAATGTGAATTGCTAAAATTCATTTTCAACCTGTTTATTGCTGTTACTCTGGATTGCTTACAAATTAAGTACAGTAATCAGTTCAAATATAAATTACTATATAAAATCGAATACACATTTGTGGGTGTTATTGATTTTTCGATCGATATATTTACAATAACGTATTAGATCAATATTAAAATGTTACATTTGTATGATAATAATATGTGCGACGAGTTTATATTTAGTTTGTTGGTTATGTCTATAGATTCTATTATATTTTAACACCGTTTCACATTGATTTAACTTTGTTGTTTCTAAATTTCATTCCTGGTTTCTATTACTACTTTGTAAATTTGTTCAATAAATCTGTCGTGCCTATTTTAATCGTGGTGAATGTGGGACCATAATACTGAAATGTTGCATTCGAACTTCATCTTGTCCAGTTTATCCAACAGTCACCAACTCTCAACCGATTTATGCATCATTGCCTCACAATGATATGCAAAAGTGTCATTCCCCAAGAATCACTAAAAAAACCTCCAAAAATGTCTTTTCTCAATCACAAAGGTATCGAAACACGTTTTTAAATTTAAATCGCAACCGTAACAAATTCAACTAAAAGAGTGTATCATAACTCATAAAATTGTCGAATAACTTCATCGGAAATACAAGCGGAATAAGCGGCAATTGAAAAACAATCGAATGGATATATATTCGGCATAACTTGTCCATCAAAATGTATAGACTCTATCGCGACATCAATTATCAGTAATAAAATCGGATATGGAAACATATACGCGTAGCGAACTGCTGTGCAAATGCAGATCAAATATCAATAAAAGGAAATTTGAAATGCACCCGCGGGGGCCCTGATTGAATGTACATAAGCGGATTGACAGCAACAAAAGCAAAGGATGCGCTACGCGATGAAAAATGCATTCGCGCGCGCGCGCGCGCGCCACGCGTATCGGCCGTCGAGCCGTAATAGATACACAACGCCCGACGCGTATCACTCAATTGCCCGTCAAATTTGCACAGGATTCGATATGCACCCGTGGTTTCCCTTTCACCTGTTATACCACTGCTGTTATTCTCTCTGATTTTCTCTCTTTCCTGTTTCGCAGATCTCTTTTGCTTTGGCTGTTCGCGCTTATTTTTTCATCTGTCGTTCTTTAGTTCGTATTTACAATTGGCTGTATCGCGTGACGCTAATCTTGACGAGCGAATATTAGATAGTCTGATTCTGTAAGATGATAAGGATTGATGTTACTGGTAATGTAGGTCGAAATTTTAATTTTAGAGTGAAATTTCACTCTTGGAAAATCTCTGTATTAAAATAAGAACATCTGTACAATGGAGTTCAACTACACTCTTGTAATGAATTAACACATCTAACTTAAATAACGTAGTTACAGTGAGAGTGAATAATGTTAATTTTTTAGAGTAAAGATCTAAATTGTGAGTTTATGAGAGTGAAAAATGTTGACTCGAATACATTAAGTAATTAGTGACATATTAAAATGGATTTTTATCAGCAACAAAGTACACTTCAAATATTTTCTATTGCATTTAATTTACAATTAAATTCAGTTACATTTCTCGAAATTTCATTTGATTTTGACACAAGTAAATACCAATCATTTATTTAAATTTAGTTAGAATCTTATAGCAGCAATATTGGCTTGTATTATAGTGTACTATAGTAAAGTACTTTATTACAATATCCGTATATCAATACTATTCTGAAGTGCTTATTATACACTTCTTATTGTACATAAGTATTCAGTAAACTTATTCTACAGACTAATCAGCTATTATTACTCCTGTATTAATTGAATTATAAATATAAACTATGTAAATCGTTGTCTCTTCACCTTTTCTTTCTGAATCGCGATTTTATATTCGATTACTACAGTATAACACAAGTTTGTTTCATTTTTACGAATCAAATTATCATATTTATTTAAATAAAAAGATATTAGTTATTATCAGTAAAAATTTGTTAAAATCGCATGAATTTATTTAATTCCAAATAAATTCTTACAGAAAATAAAAAAAATAATTATAAAATTATTTTTATTTCTATAGACAGCAGGTAACATTTTACCGGCAACAATTGTACTTTCAAATGAACATTTTTTTCATTAAAAAATGCAAAACCATTAATAAACAAACGTTCTTAAGCATAACAAGCTCTTTTTCCAATGTACAATTGACATCTAAATTATACCTTCATATTTGCATATAATCAGACAAATTACATATTTTGAAATAATACAACTAAACTAGAATTAAAAATTACAATATCCAAATACCACAAGCCTCTTTCCTAAAACCCATACGTTGAAAAGACCGATAAACGGGCTGTAAGCATCCCCTTTACCCGCTCTTTTAATATGCATGCGCTATATATATATATATATATATCGACAACCTCTTGTATGCAGCGTACAGTGCAAAATAAACCACGGCCGAATAAAATTCATCGGTCGCTGCGATTTCGCGACGAAACGCAGCAAACGAGCAACAGGTGGACCGAGAGCGTACGAAGCGCAGCATCGTATCGGGGGTTGTTGACAATCTTTTCGATTCGTCGCTTCTCTCGCTCGCATTGGCTTTTTCACGCTGCACACAAGCGGATAGACGCGTGCCTGGCTTTTGGGCATTGTTGGAAATAGAGACAGGAAATTGCCATGCGATTGTTTCAACAACGTTCTGTGTATTTGGTCAGATGAATGAGCGAGGGAGTGGATTTATTATTGTCGTTATGAGAGATTTTTTTATTGAAGGTGTACCGTCACATTGTTATTTTAGATTATTTTATTTCATTTTCTGGATATAAGTAGGTACAATTTAACGATGTATAGTTGCAATAGTTTATATGAGATTTGTAAATTGTATTAAATGTCGTTCTATTTGTGCTCCCATTTATGCTGTTCAATCAAGTACGCAGTTGTACGATGTGCTGAATTGTATTTTGACGGTGTGATTTATTAACTTTTGTGCTTTAAATACTCCTTGATGAAATGCATCATAATTTGTTTAAAAATAGTTATAAAGTAATTACATGTGTAATTAATATTTTTAATACTGACTGGCCATGTGAACACTCAACAGAAGACAAAAAAAAGCTTATCCCATTGCTTCAATAAGTCAAATGATCAGATGTTGTTTGGCGAAGACAGACTCTGACAAAACAGAGATGGGATGAATATTCACTTGTTGCTTAATAGTCGTTGCTTAGCTATTAGGAAACAAGTTGTACGTGGTAATTAATGTATATCAACTATTAGTCCACGAACCAGACTAAGGATCTGGATTACCAACGAATACTGGACATTCCAAGTACTTCCCCCTGACTTCCGAAAGCTCACAAAGTAAATAATAAAAACATCCTGTACATTAGAATATAAAAAAGGAAAAGAGAGACGATGCGTAAATTCCACCAGGAGGTAAAAAAAATAATAAAACAGTCTAAAAAAATGAAAAAATTCACCAACGAAAGTTTGGAGAGCCCGGCGTTTCTAAAAACTCCAACAATCGACCTACATCCAACGCTCACACGTCGGCCTCTCAGTTAGGTCGGCCCAAGTTTCTCTCTCTCTCTCTCTCTCTCTCTCTCTCTCTCTCTTTCACTCTACGTCTCGTTGCAGAGCAGTAGAACTCCACGTTGTCGATATCGCAACTGGTAGGTGTATACAGACACACTTCGCTCGCACTTTCCACTCTCCTCTCGACTGTCGTCGTCCCACGGCTTTGACGGCAAGAAACACACGACGAACAACAACAAACAGTGCGCGCGCGAGCACAAAGACACATCGCGGTCCATTATATGACGCGGTCGAGCGCAAAGGGCCGCCAGACTCTGTGTCGTCGTCGCCGGTGCATATAATGTTTCCTCACTCGATACTTCGCTCGCGGCCGTGCTGTGACGACAGTCGCCAGGCCTATTCTTCTTGTCGATTTTACACGTATGTATGTATGTGTATGTACATATGCACGACTGTATGCGTATCCTCGTCTCGCACGCTGGCGGCTGGAGTTTAATGTGCTTTTTCGAGATGCTTCGAAATAGGAATAGTTCATTTATGTTGGGTAGGATTTTATGCGATAGAACATTGCCGTGCAAGATGTGTTTTAGTTTTGGAAAAGTTTTATTCTAATTTAAGTATCATTTTTTCTTATATTTTCGTTTGTTATTTAATGCATCCCATACTCTTTGATGAGTATTTACGACTTTCGATCAGAAATATTCGTATGATTTATTTTTCTTCTATCCTTAGTTATATTAATAAACATTGTTTAACATATATTCTAGATTGTTCTTTGTTTTTGATTGGCCTTTTATACTTCTCAGAGTATGTATTTGGTGGGATTCTTGTTTGTTAAATATATTTGGTATCTAATGTTTGAATATCCTATTGTAAGTTTGATAATCACTATTTGATATCTTTTAAGAAAATTTTCAACTCGATTTATAAGGAATGGGTTGGTGTACTTCAATGTTACAGTGCGTTTGCAGCATCCGGAATTTTACTACTTACTGTAATTATCGTACATAGCGCCAAACTATTCCGAGATATTTATTTTATTGTCATAAAATTATAAACATTCTATATATGCAATAAACATACTGATTAAATATTTATTAAAAAAAGTTATTTGGGTAACGCAGCAGTAAAAGAAACAGCTTTTAAATTTAAAAATGTACGACTGACACTTACCCTTCTGTTTTTGACCTACTTTATCGATTCGCAAAAAGATTTCGACTTCCTCAGCTGTTCGAATTGAGGACATCAGATTCTTAAAAAAAATTCATATCTATTTATAAATAAATAATATTTTCAATTAAAAAAAAAATTTATATTATTCCCATCCTGCATCGAGCAAAAGACAATGATTGCTATGTCTCTCAGTCTTTCTTCGTCTTTTTGCCCTCTTTCTCCCTCTCTCTCTCTCGACTATTCAGTCACTCAGTGCGCAAGCTCGAGTCGAGCGGTGACCGCGTGCTCGGCGTGTGCCGCCTTCCCGGCTGCTGCGCGAACTACGCGAGTCGTGCCGGGCGTCATATACAGCCAAAGCGCCAAAGAGAGACAGAGCGCGTCGGAGAAAAGAGAGAGAGAGAGGGGGGGAGACTCGCGCTGCCGGCACGTCTCGGAGCGCTGCACAGTCGCGACGGCAGCCAGCGGGTGCGCGCGATCTGAACCAGCAGTACAGCATACCATCTATTCACCTAACCCCAATATAGATATATATGTATATACACGTATACATTATCAGATAGATATAGTAGATACTACATATATATATATATATATGTATATATATATACAGATTGAGACCTATTGAAACTCCCTTGACTTGTATACGTATATACATATATATATATATATATATATATATATACACAGAGGAAGTGTTATTTTCTTTGGAGCATCGACTGCATCGTAACGAGAAGTTTTCGGTTTTGGTGCTTGGGACAGTTCGCGTGGTCGGAGGTGGGGGTGAGGTGGAAGGACAGAAGGAGAAACAGAGAGACAGAAAACCAGAGATAAAGAGAGAAAGGGTGGAGGTGCATCACTGGTGGGTGGGGGTGGGTGAAAAAACACTTGATAAAGGACCACCCGATTGGCAGGCAGAGGCAGGCGGAGGCAGGAAAACAGGGAGAGACAGAAAGAGAGAAATAAAGAAAATTCAAAAGAACGGAAGGACCGAGGAGGACAGCCACGAGGGAGCCGACGAGGAAGAGGGACATGCTTGAACCACGCTGGAGACCCGTCCAGGTAGTGAGATCTTCCTCTACTGCACTAGAAGCGCTTCAAAGCAAAATTTGCTACTCAAAATGCACGCAAACTAGCAATCGCTATCTCTTATGCACTCCACCCCCACAACCTCCCCCCCCCCCTCTCAACAACCGCATCCCCACAACCCTAATGCACTTTCTTCTCTCTTTAGCTCTTTGTCTCTCTGGTTTTTATGCATAGATATTGTTGCACACTGCTTGTACATTTTGCGCATTAAAAGGCTTGCCACCACGTGTATACAACCGCGCGAGATGCGACGGAAGGATTCGAGAGGGGTTAGGTCGAAGGGTGGATCTGCGGTACACAGGGGGGGTTGACGGGATGCTCGATCACCACGATGTTGGGATGTATAATGATTGATGAGAATTCGAGATTTTCACCAAGAGATACCTCGCTTTCTTCAAATTCTTGTTTCTTTCGTTCATTCATTTTTTTTTTTTTTTTTTGAACAATTATTGTTAATCCATTGTTCAAGGATGAACTAGTTGCAATATTGAATTTTCTAATTGATAATACATAATGTAGTAAGAAACATCATTTTTAAGTAAACAGTGCATAAATATTCAACCATACCCGGTACATTAACTAAATTGCTCGCATTGCCTGACTCATTTATTTACTTTTGTAGAGTCTGCGTTTAACATGGCAACGTGTATGTTAAATTATCTATTTTAATTTCTTAGGCTAACAATCGCGCTGCGTTACTCGGGCTTAAAAACCAGCCAAAGTAATTATTTATCTTTTTTTATTTTCGAACGTTAGTTATAATGTAATCTTTCGAATCTTCAACGCGATGTGTACTTTTGTTTACTTCATAAATTCTATCAACGTAATGGTATAAGCATTAAAAATTCTGACATAAGTGTATATCGCGTGACGTAACTCGCTTCTACTGCTACTACGACCTCTGTTTATAGACACAATGCAGATTACTAAAGATTAAATATTCAAGACAGTAGTGCAGCGATAGTAAGACGGAGTTAGAAAAATCATTTCATTCAAAGTAACAGTAGCTTCCATCACTTTCACCGCGGGTCTTTTGTCATTCACTCGATATCGGTTCCGCAAATGATACTTTAACAATTCAACGAACAATTCGTCAACACCCAAACGTTAAACAAATTTAACTCCTTTCGCGACCATTCCAATTACCCAGTCGTTCCGAGGCCTCAAATTAATAAAAGACTGGAACGCAAGTACTTGAGCAAATTCAAAAAGAAAATAGCAAGCGAAGAAGAAAAATTTCCCAGTCAAGCAGCGGCGTCACGTCGCTCGCCCGGCCGGAATGCCATTAAATTGTGCATGCCACGTACTTTCCTACCTTCTATATTCCCCAAGCGCAATGGCATCGTACTCTCTCTCGCTCTTAGCACCTTCACCTGGGGAAAGCCTCTCCTCGAAGACGGTCTGGGGGATAAGATATAGATAGGGAGGATAGAGGGAGGGCAAGAGAGGCGTTGCCTATCTTCCGTTGGGGGCGTCCAAAGGAGTGCCGTAAGGGTGGGGGTATGACGTCGTGTTCGCGACCTCTGAGTAAGGGGGAGGAAAGCAATCCTTGCATCGCTTCCTCCCCGCTGAAGCTTTGCTACTACTCTCTGAGATGCTGCTGCTATTGCGTTCGCGCTTTTTCCAAAGAGATAACTGCTACTGCCGATCATGCTATGTATTTCTTTATTCGAAAATCTACTTTTTTCCTTTGATCAACATTTTTCTAGTAGCTGTGATATGCATAATGGATTTTTTAATGGTGAGTCACATGTGTGCACACATTTCATGAAATTAAACCTAAATAATAAACATATATCCAAGTGTGTCCATGATTCAACAGCTTACAAGACTTTCCAAACGAATGAAAACGATGTTGTTAACCTACTGTATTCGTTGATGTTGCAAAAGTAAGTTCCAAAAAAAGGAGCAGCTCATAAATTCGGCGAGTTGAAAAAACTCGAATTAAAAACGATGCTATAGACGGTGCTTTACCCACAGAAGCTACCCGCAGAGCCATGAGAAAGCTCGACTGTCGCGACTCCTTACGTTTGCTCGGATGCAACCAAGGCAACGCAGCCACCCACTAGCAGCCAGAGGTGGCTGTAATTTCGACCGAGCTGCACATACACATACGTAAGCTGTTCCGTTCCCCTGCAGCATCTCCCCACTCAAACTTCCGGCCGGGCTCTATCTCTCCGTCGTCCGCTGGTTCTCTCTAGCTCCACCCACTTTTATATTAATCACGTCTTGGTCTCTCTCCCTCTCTCTCTCTCTCTCTCTCTCTCTCTCTCTCCATCTTCATTGCAACTCTCTCCTCTGAGTGATTTCCTCTCAGTCTGCAGGAGAGAGACAGAGAGATTCCTGGGAACCACACCTTTGCCATGCTAGCTTATCCATATCCTGCTGCTACCAACTTTTCCCCGCTTCTGGCGCCTCTGCTCCCTGACGGCAACAGCATTTTCTCCGCCAAGCTCGTTCACGTCATTTCTGGACCTGTCTTGTTGCGCGTGTGGGTGGCGGTAGGCGGAGATACAGCCATCGGCTATATAGTGGTATCGCTGCTGTTCAGATAGTTTAGCAATGGCTGTGTACCGATCTCGCATCCTTTAGCGATATGATGCATTGAAAAACATATTCAATATGTAAACAGATGCATATTCCATTGCTTCAATAAGTCGGTTGAACAAATTTTGTTTGGAATCTATAGGGAACAATTGTAAACTGAATGTAACGTCGAACACATAAATATCACTTTTATTTATTAACCTAAAACGTGTAATCATAAATATACTTAAACTGCACTGGAATGAACACTTGGATTTAGAAACCAGAAATATCGTTATATCGTCAAGTACTGAATGCAGGCTCAGACTGACCTTAGTTGCAGCCCAGTATTTTTGCATTCTCGCGATTGGTGAAAATAGAATCGGACAGCAGTTAGTGTGAAAAATATGAAAATTGTTTCTTCATTGTTAGTTCAAGGTGACCCACCAAACGGAAGCCTAATAGTGTGTACATAGCTTTCATGTATACAATAAGACACAATATAATACACGATATTTATTTTCTATTCTCATTTTGTAAACAGCTACTGAACAATATGAAATACAATTGTTACGGAAGAAGAGAAATATCAAACAGAGAAATTCGTAAAAATACAAAGTATGACTAACAAGTCAATAAACAGCAGATTACAAAGAAATTTAATAAACCACTGAGAACTGTTCTTCTATTGAATCGGATATTTCAATAAGAAATCTAGGTTGTGTGTAAATTAACGACTTTCCAAGATAAGCTTATAAGTCTCTGTATAATTGAAATCTTCCAAGGCCTACTTTCAAATTCACGATCGGAGAACGCATAACAAACCAAACGATAACAGACACTTAGCTCGAAGCACATATTCGAGAGAGAACAATAAAAAAGCAGCATTTGTAACTCGCGACCTCAATAACGCAGGCCCCGAAGCTTCGTACAATACAAGCCCTTATTATTGCCAGACGAAGCAATAAACATGGGCCAATCGTTTCCGGGCTCGCGCGCGTATGCGCGACGTATACACACCTGCCAGGCAGATATCGGCTCTGCCATTGTTGTTTGATGTTGAGTCAACACGGAATTCGCGATCCGACTATCAGAGGCGCTGAATTCACGAGGCTGTCTACTCATTGTTGCCGGTGGACTTTTTCAATTAGCCGTTACTGCTTTGTCTGTGTCTCTCTTTCTCTCTCGCTCTCATCCTTTTCCCTCTTTAGGACAAACAAGAGGTGATGTATACGAGTGGTTTGGTTTTTTTTTAATGGAAAAGCAACACGCATATAGAGATGTAAAGTTATTATTATTCGAGGATTTGCGAAGCCTTTGTTTTTTTACAGTTGCGAGTGATTAATGCACTTATCGTCGGGTTTAGCAGAGATGGAGAGAAAATAAACATTTTTGGCTCGCTGAACGTTGTTTGCTGCCCTAGATCTCGAAAACGAGTTATTGCGAATAGGTACGACTCGGTTGGGCAAGACGCAACATATTAATAGTTCTATCTTGGCGTGTACAATTCTACGAGGATTCGTTCGTCACTTCCAATCCAGACTTGATAGAACAGGTCTCATTCTTTCATTGATATGTTACTTTAAGGCTAGGATATCGCATATGAACTTTGTACTTTCAAATTCAACTAATTCTAGTTATCGTATTTTTTTCTACGTGAAATTCAAGATGCATTTATTATGAAATATAAAGCTCTTAATAACTGTAGACCTAATTTTTGTATTTAAATTAACTTACAGAGATAGTCATGTGTTGTAAAAAGTGGATATAAATTCTAGTGTAGAGAAGTGCTTACCTCTATGTAGTGAAATTGACGCTCTTATAGATTAAATTTCACACAGCAAAAATTTAAACATTTGTATAGTACAGTCTGGTAGGCAAGGATAAATCACCGTTTCAGCATTGTTTACTGGACTCGCGCTTTTTTTGGAACCTGGCACGATTTAAGCTTCCTTTTACGCAAACCACATAAGTAAATACGCGTAATTTATTTGAATATAATTAGAATATTGTAATGACAATATTGGTAAAAATTTTCGGCTTTAAGTACCATCAGTTAGATGAATTGTAGCAATTCTCCTCTGAAGTGCTTAGAGAGAAGCTGAAAAGTAGAATTAAAAGAAATATCACAGACTTCAGTAATTCTTCTCCACGAAAACCCCAAACACAGCGCTGCGAGCGAAGCTGGATAGTCGTACATCGGCCGCAGGTGTTCACGCTTCCCGAGGCAATGCATCATCGAGTCTGCTTGCGTTCACATAGAGCGATACTCCACGACAGTTCAAAATTGTCAATAGAGAGATCGCACTCGTCCTATACACATATGTACATCTGTTCGTTCTCTATCCCACATAACACCTCTCTCCTTCTCTTTCCCTCTCGCACCGAGAACACCATCGCATCGTGGCTCTTGTTGACTTGTTACGTTGTCGGATACCGGACGACTCGATGATGATTTGCCGATCTACGACTGCGTGTCAAATGTGCGCTTGTGTGTGTTCATTCTCTTCCTACCACAGCAGCCCTTCTCTCGTTTTCACAATCCCTCTCTTACCCTCCGGGAATTATCGAGCTCGCGACCTCATGATTGCAGCAATACGTCAGTGATTTGCCTTGTTGTGTAAACTGCTGCAGTATTGCTTGCCTCTTTGATGTCACTTTTCGACGCTTCTCTCAACGTGGGATGTACACAAGCTTGTCACTAAGTGTATTGTGTTACAGAAGGTTTAGTAACGAGTTCCCGTCTGACCATGTTCGCGTTCTTCTACTTGTGGCCTTTAAGTTTTAGATTAAAGATCCTTAGAGTTGTTGATAGGAAAATGATAGTGAGTACATTCTGGCGAATTATACGTTATACAAATTACTGACACAATTGTTGTGCTGAGAAACCTATGATTAAAAGGTGTTGATTTATTGACATTTAAAATACCGAGGGATTGTTAGTAACCCGTAGAAAAAGATTCAGGGGGTCCGTAACAAAAAATGTAATATTATTATCTACAGTAAAATTAAAGTAAAAAACATTATTTTATAAGAACTACGGGCAGTTGATGTTATCATACAACTTGAACGACTAGATGGATTTTTTAAATTCAAGTATGATCTTTGACTAATATCTATCGTTATAAATTTTTCTCGAAAACAAGAATTAATAAAGAACATATCAGAGAGTAGAAAGTTCTCCGAATCAGCCAAAAAGTAATTATTCAAAAATTGTTAACTTGTGAACGACAGATATTAAGATTTGAATATTAATAATCCATCAAACAGTTCAAACTGTAGTTTACACCAAAGTGAACAATTAAAAAAAAATATCTAATATACTATAGAAATCCAAAATTTTAATATAATTTCTAATTTATTTTACGCCGGTTACTACTCAGTTCTTATAAAACACTTTATCATAAATACATTTTCTCAAAGAGACGTATTTATCACGATCAGTCAATCCTCAAGCATGATCATCAGCGTTTCAAAAGATTTTAAGCAGCGCCTATATTTACCTTGGTTATCAGCACAGCCTCCCTCTTTCTCACTATGCAATGCAGTATAGCCGAGCGAGAGCATTCGGTTCATTCGGATAGAGCTGGTAGGGAGGCGCCGGGGCATAAGAGAATTGCCTGCTGAGCGAGAGAAGAGAGGGAGAGAGAAGCCCGACAGTGCATATCAAAATGTAGCCGTCGGTGTTTGAGCTCGCAGTTCCATCATGAATCAATTACAGCACAGATTCATACACAACGCGCGAGAGCGCGGAATTGCATCGAAAGCAACTCACACCACCTTTTAGCTTTAGATTCTCTCTACGCTTCGCTCTTTGCGGTCTTCTCTATGGCGAGTACAAGTCAAACTATCCTATGTGGAGATAAACTGATCTTTTAGTCAAGTAAAGTTCAAGTACTTTAGTAGCCTTCATTTTGGTATAGTTAAATTCATTTGAGTACGAATTATTCAAAACTGTCTCATCATTTTTACCCTAATCACTTGTCATTTGTTCGGTCGAAAGATACGTGTACATTGTGGGCTTAGGAAAAAAGAAACGTACGATTCGTAAGAAAGTCTCTTGCCTCTGTATATATATATATATATATATAACCAAACTAATCATCAGCATAACGATCGTCCCAGCACTCATTCAAAGGCAATATGCAGCGGATCCCTGAATCCTCCCTCTCCGTGGTTTATCGACGACTTCCATTTCACGCGGTTATTGCACCAATACACAATTATACAGCGATATAATTTGCCATACGCCAGAATATCTGCAGCGTTTGCTCGCAAGCGGCAGAATGCACATGCGTACAGTCGATGAAAGTCAACCCAGGGTGACGGGTGGGGGGGGGGGGGTGCGGTACGATCAGACTCGATGATATTGTTGTCGACTTCGTTGCGCACGCGTGTGCATACCGCGGCACGTTAATTGAGCCGTGACAATGACGCGCGAGTCGACTTGTTCGCACGAGCAAAAGCGAGATTTGCCTATGTGGTTGTATGTATGTCTGGGTTATGTATACGTACGATAGATAGGCTTTGCTCCAACTGTTTGCGATCAATGATGGTCAATTGTTTTTTTCGTAGGCGTTCGATGAACATTTTACTGGACTGGATTTTTAGACTACGATCGGAGGATTAGGATTAGGACGGATTAGGAGATTTAGGGAATTGGACTATTCACCAAAATTGATATTTTGGCGAAGAGTTCAATTTAAAGATTGATTCGTTCGGTTTCTGAAAAAAAGGAAGGAATTTCTTTAGTAATAAGGAATTAATTGAGGATGGAGCAATGACTCAGAACTGGGTCAGTACTGATGTCTATTACTGTGAGCCAGTCTCGTCCAGCATTTCATACTTTAATAAGCAGTACTTGATGACTCTACTGTGACAACAGTGTATCACTTTGTTAAGATTTGTTTCTTAATTGATAGATCGAATTTTGTTTACGCCATATTTATTTCACAATTAATTTGAATAAATTAAATTCGAATTCAAAGGATTTAATTTTTTCCAATGAAACTTTTCTAGTAAGGATGGAGCAACAGTCCAGAACTAGGTCAGTACTGATATCTAGTACTCGCCCAACATTGAACCCAAACAACAAAAATGATAAGAATGAGCTAAGCTTTAAAAGGAGTACTTGTCAACCGTATTGTGCCAACATTGAGCCGCTACATTTAGTTTTATTTTTTAATTCGAATAATTAATTATTCTTAAGTAATATTTATTTGACTATTTATTTTATGTCCAGAATCAAATACTTCATGAAACGTAATTGACTTCCCCACTGCTGAATTTATCACTACTGAATTGTAATTTGGCTTTTTTGATATTTCTTTATTTACTACATGTGAATACAATCATTTTGATGAGATGTTACTAAACTAACAGTAATGCTTACAAATCACTAAAGTTTCTCGAAATACGAAGGTTTAGTGAATGTTGGGGCAGGACTATATAATAGTACTGTCATAAGTTATACTTATTTCAATATTAGGAGATATCTTTACCTATGATTAAATAGGTCAACGACTCGTCTAAGTCTCTTCGATAGCTAATTGCATCACTAAATAGAAAATTCACTCTCTGAAAGATTCAAAGGAAATCAATGGATGGACTGAGCTCACAATTTATGAGAATACTATTTGATAGTCTTCTTTCGATGAACGCAGTGCTAAAAAAACAATTATTTATTCGTTAAGTACGAAATTGTAATTTTTAATGTATGCACGAAGTTAGTTAAATTGGTCTTAATGGACGCAGAATCAAAAATTTTAATTTGTAAGACCTAATGCAATGTCTGCACACATATGATATCATTAGATATAGCATCTATTGCACAAAGTGGCCTCAAGGTCTAAAACAGAAATGCTTATAATCTCTACAGTAAGATATATAGTGATCAATTGTTGCAAGCATAACAATTAATTAATAAAAATAACAGTCTCAACGATTTTAATGTGTGAACTGTTAACACTTCATGATTTCTAAAATATCCAATCATACACTGAGAGAAATTATGTACGAAAACAATTTCAAAAATTTACTAAACAGTCTCAACTACTGATTACTAAAAAGCATATTCTTTTAGTATATCAAACAAATATCAAATATTTTTAAATTTTTTATATTTATATAGCAAATTTCATAAGAACGTAAAGTATTTTTTCTGTATAGTAATTTATCTTAAAGAATTTCAGGAAAAATAAGAAAACCGCGTCATGGTCTATATTTCTATATTTGATGTGCCCCTTTAGTGTATTTCAACACGTTATTGAATATCAACAAGCCCATGTGTACGATAGAACAAGGTACTCGCATTACTGTTGACTATATTAACTTTTCTCAAACTTTGTCTCTCCGTGTACAATAAGTACAAAATGAAAACAAGACAAATTATCAACGTCATTTGGTACACATTTTTTTCCGAAAGCACACAATCGCGTACGACTTATCCAGAATTCGATGTGTATCGCTACACACAGATAGTGATAAATAAACACAAACAATGTCAACAAATAATATATTATCGTACGTATGAAATATCCGCGGTATTTTCCGAAAAATAAAACGTAGATACGACTTAGCTTTTAAACATTGAATTCAACATTCTCGTAGCTAAAAAGCACCTGTGAATTTTCTTGTCTCACGCCACTGATCGTTAATCATAATAAAGGAGTGTACATTCCCAAGGCCACGAGAAATCACATCATTCCTCTTGAGTTATAACTCACAGTAAGCGCATTTACTTTTCGATTTCTGAGCTGCTCCGCGTATCAACTCGTTGCAGCCTTATCAGTTAACAAATGTCAGTTGTAGCGTTCGGAAGATCACCAGAGTATTGCGTGTTTTTTTAAAGCGACTAAGTCACGTTTCAATGTTACGCTGCCCTCCTTAAACTACTGGGGGGTATTTTTCATAAAAAAGACAGTATTGAAGTACGTGTCGTTTTGCGCAGAAAATTTAAAAAAGAAACTCTAAGGTGCATATGGTTGGATTATCGAATCGACAAGTGTGAATAAAAAAAAACGAAAATCGGGCCCCAAGTAAAAAGCGGTAGGGACAGACTGAGGGCGACGAGACTCGTCGTCGTCACGTCAGACCACGAGGCTTCGCGCGAATTTAAACGCCGGTCAAGAGTTCGTGGCATTGTCGTCTTTAAAACTCTGATTCTGTACGAGCAGTTGACGGAAATGTGCTTCTTCATTGGCTGGAGGGAAGGTGGCATCAAGATTCCCTATTTGTAGAATATGTATTTGGTAGTTAAGGTTTGTTAATTTTACAATCAAGTCTTTAACTGCTATTAAGAAATAATTTAATTTTAACTGACATATTCGACGGATTTCAGAAAGCTTGTCAGATTCATTGTCGGCTATCTTATCGGATAGAACCATAAAATTACTCTGAAAAATATGGGTTTTATTGCAAAAAATTATTTCATTGGACGTCTTGAAACCTAAATTTAATTTAAAAATATTAACTTTAATTACAGTAAATATTTGTGATAATTTTGTTTATTCTCGATAAATATTTATTTCAATTAAAAATAAAGCTTTAGGTTACAAAACAATTATTTATTAATAAATACGCATTACAGTAACAAGTTTTCGATTCAAATAAATGTAGGCAGATACTATAGAATAAAATAATTAAAAACAATATTTTTAATTTAAATAAATATATTTATTTTACTATATTAAGTAAATATTTTTTTCTTTTATTACTTTTTTTGTATTTTAACTAGTGCATAAACTTACGTCGATTTTACTTCTTGAAAGATTTAAAAAAAAACTGAAAAAAATGTTATTCATTTCTTTGAATAGTCCTAAGAAAATATCTATTTAAATTCGATATTAATGTAATTATTTTACTTTCAAACAAACAGCAAAAATATATTTATATAATTTGTTATTCGTATGAAATTTTTATTTATTAAATATTCACATATTAACAATTCAATTATTACCACGTTTTAATTTTGACACAATGACTTAATAAATGATAAAATAATATATTATATGTATTCAAGTGTTTCATATTTACACTGATTAGTAATATTTTATTTCATTAAATTTATGAAAAGAATTCCATTTTCAACTAAATATTTTTTAAAAACAAAACATCGTCTTTCTATTCAAATAATTATTTTCTTCTTTAGAAAATGCAATTTCATTAAAAATATAGCAAACATTGTATATTTAACAACAATCGAGTAAATAAAAACATTGTATTTTCCGAAATCTCCTTAAGCTAAAAACGAGACTGCCATCTTATTAACGACATTTAGCTTAATCGCGATAAACTTAAAAAATTGATAAAAATAATCGAATTCCATTATCCTCGAATAAATAACACAAGCTATGCAACGTCAGTTATTCGAACTAACGTATCTATCAATCGTCGACACCACTGAATAGTTAATTATTTAAAGCTCGCGAAAATCCAATCGATGCCTCGCGCTCACCGGCGCCTTAGTTGTTGCACCTCTGAAACGAGGTAATCGTCTATCAGTTAGCTTTATTTTCGCACTCGTTATCTCCTCTTGTTTGCCAAGCGCCCGTTGTTATCCCGACGGGAAGATAGCGATGTTTCGCGAGGTTCTATATATATATATATATATATATATATATACGTAAGCACGAGCTACACGTTTATTGTTGTTTTCCTTTCTTCGGAAAGAGTACAGGTGTTGCGAACGCGAACGGGAAAATTGCTGGAGATAAGTAAGGTGTTATCGGTTAGACGAGGGGATCAATGGCCTATTCGTTTGGCTGGTGCAAAAAATGCTTCGCATTATTAGGAAAAAGTCTCGTGTAACGAGTGCTATTAGGCAGTTAGGTGAGATGAAAATAAGCGATAACTATCCAAGAATAGATCCTGATTCACATGGCAATTCGTAATATGCACATCCCACTCTTTTAACTCATTCGGAAAATCGCGGAGATCAGAGAAGATACTGGACTGCTTAACCCACGCATCAGCAGCTACATCATCCAGAGTTTCCAAAACGGCCAATAAAATCTTTGAATCGCATTAATATCGTAACGTATAGCTTCCGAAAATTTCGGGTAGTTACTCACGACGAACTGTATCCATCACTCGTGACTAACGACTTTGGCTACGACTACTGTTCAAATCAGTGTTGAAATAGTGCGTCGTTAGCTGGAAAGCCACAGAAGATTTGTTATTTTTACTATAGGTTTAAAATCTCCCCCTCCTTCCGTATGTTTCGCTCTATCTGTGGTGAGAAGGCTTGTTTGGTTGGTTGGCGTTAGCGAGATGATAGAGAGAGAGAGAGAGAGATGAGAGGTGACACAGTTCGTGTAGTGCATAAAAGCGGACCTTGAGAGTGAGTTGAGAGTAGCGGACGGTTATCTGCGCGTGCAATCGGATGCGGTACTTGGAAGTCGCAATTTTCGCCCTTCAGATGCAGCAGTGGAGTATATGGGTTTGATGCTTGTTGCCGCGCGTGGATGTCATTTTCATAAATATGACACAATGCGAGCAAACGGAGTCGCTCAGTTGAGCCTCATTGACACACTTGAGATCGTTCCATTTGCCGGTCAGTAGAGTACAACATTTGTCAGTATTGACTCTCTGTTTTTCCAAGTGTGATCACATGTTCCGTAGATTCCAAGGTTTTCTTTTTTGTCACCTGATGTAGATACTTTGGTGGTTCAGTTTTCAAAAGACATAAAGTTTCTTGAGAAAACATGTTGGCGATGGTTGGGTAAACTGAACAGAATAACGTTGTGATGGTTACGATCGATTACATTGTTTGGACTGATTACTGTACGCAGTCAGTAATGAATTCTTACCTTTTCTAAATAGGATAGATAAGGATTGATGACCTTATGTAATCTGTAATGAATCCCAACTGATGGAGATACAAACAGGTTAAAAATGAATTTCAGTCATTCTAACCTCTTTCTTTTCGCATAAAGTAGAAACTTTCTTAGTTCGTTTATCTAAAACAATATCAGTAATTCTTACCTAACGGTTTGATGAAGTGAACAAGATAAAGTTAGATTGTAATGATTACAATCGTCTACCTAACTTTTCAGTAATTAGTCCCTACATTGTTTGGACTGATTGTTAGTCAGTTATGAATCTTTACTTTTTTCTGAACACAATATATAAGGACTAATAAATTCTTTTAAACTTGTCTCGTAACAATAACAATTTTACTCTTCATTTTTTCGTAACCATTGATGTACGACACACAATCGTACACGTTCATAAATTGAAAAAAAGAAACGTCCGATAACTCATGCCTCGCGATCTTAATGAAAACCCAACATAACTTTCGATTCCAAAATAACACAAGCTCTCTCGGAACAACGGGTTTCGCGACATCCCACGCGCTTAGCGTCATTTATGATAATACCAATGCTGCATTTTACTCCCTCCGTCTATATACCGCACGTGAATCGCTCGAATGTACTTAAAGCTCTAGCCAAGCTCGTCCCTGATGCAGCAGCAGGATAATCGGCGTTGAAGACGATTGTCAGCTTCCTGTGACGTATGTGTGGACCACGATATGTATACTAGGCTCCTCTCTGGGAGTAGACTACTCATAGCTTTAACGCGTTTAAGTGTGTGTACTTGGATTACGCAAATGTGGGGTATAAGCTACGGATACGGATACGTTAATGAAGTTGAAGGTGAAGATTGAAGTGATGGAAGGATTAAGGATGATAATAAGAGATTAGGTGTTAAACGAGCTTGTTGAAGTTTCATCTGAAACCTTTGCTTATCGAGTTGTACTTATATATTTATTCCTACAATTTGAGTAACTTTACGATAGGAAACGTTGAATTTATATCTTACAACGCGATGACTTTAAACCAGAAGTCTTTATCATCAACTGCAGTCCATTAAAAATGTCTCGTCTCGGCCTCCTAATAATCGTGAAAATTCTGAACAAACCACACGCAGCAATCGAGAAAATAGCCGTGTTCCCCACACCGCTAAATCTCCGTCCTTCGGATACAAAAGCGCACACAGCGCGGTTGTAGCAGTCGCTCGTAAACATCGCCATCGTCATCGCGCGAGCGTAAATAGAAAATTGCCAGTGCTCCAGTCCCGCATGCAGGATGGCATTGGTTACCGGGCTATCGTTAACGCGCCGCATCGTCCATTCGATCCCCCTCGTCGTCGCGTCTATCCGTCTGTATATATACCTATATCTCTATACGATATATGTGTGTGTATGTGTATAGACAATATATATATGTTTAGGCATATGTATAGACATAGATAGACATAAATCGTGTGTACAGAGAAGCGGTGAGCATCACGCGTGATCCATGTCATCGGCGATTAGCCAGTGAATGCGGAACACTCTCGGTGTTGCACTTTAGTATGCATACGTATGCAACGTGTATACGTGTGTGTTGCATCTGTAGCTTCCCTCTTTTTGCAAGCTTAAGTGGACGCCACACTCGGTCGCGGACAGAGTTGAAAAAAAAATACACGATTAAAACGTCGTTCAAGGGTCTACTGACCTGCATCTTTTAACAGATGATACGTATAGGTGGCGAAACGATCGATATGAACAGAACGGCTGGAAACAATTTTGGCTGCGAAAATGATAAAGAAAGAATTGGATTTTTTTTATTATTTTTTTAATCCGTGAGCTTTGAATGCATGCAACAGAACAATTTAAAATTATTACGAAGCTAAATTTTTTTTTTGATACAGCAAGACCGACGAGAAGTTGATTTTATCACTGTGTGTAGAGATTTTTGTTTTGGCGTACTCTATAGTTTGATAGATCATTAAGAGTCAAATCCTATATTATGTTATTTTGGGCTAATTATCACCAGCTGATAATTTTTTAAAAATTACTTTGTAGATGATCCTAAAATCTTTTTATTCTATTGAAAATAAAAATACTCACGAATTTTCATTCTATTCTGTTTCGAGAAGTACCAACCAATGAAGAAAACGCCCAAGAATAAAAAGTTCTTAGAATACCTAAATATTGTATCCATCATATATTGATATAAAATGCAAAGCTTTCATCTTGACATGTTAACCAATACTTTAGCCAAAAAGATATACCGCTTAACCTGTGAAAACTATAGAATAATAAATGAGGCTAAATGCGATTGATCAACCATATCGTTTTCTAATGCTTATTATATGTTAGCCAAAGAATCGAACTAATTAAAATTTGCACCAAAATTAAAATTACACTTCCTTTTAATATCCACTGTATCACAGCGATAACAAATATTAAAGCATGTTGACACTTAAGTGCATTCTTTAAACGATGCAATTTATTCATGTAAATGTAAAGAATGTAAACACCTCATCATCATCACATTATTTTCAGAGCATCATCATCACATCATTATCATATACGATTGTGATTGAGATGAATATCTTACCATAATCATAATATTACCAACATCTAATCATAATCATCATCAACCTTTCATTATCTCGATCTCATTATCATAGTCTCATCATCATCGTAATGCTAGTAATATAAAATTTGCAATATAATGCGACTTCGAATGCTTAATAAAAGAAAAATAACAGATAGATTTCAAATGATTCGAGTTACCGAAATAATGTTCTCGAGCAGTCGTGAATGAGACAAAGTAATTAAGATGAATAGATATACACGGGAATAGAGAGAAAGAGATACAGCGAACAGCACTCGACTGAAGGCAAAAGAAACGCTACGACAAGAAGGTTTTAGCCCTGGAAAACGATATATTCGGCTACTACCGCAGTCGGCTGACCTATTTCGAGGGCCAGAACTTTGCTCGGCACACGCTATATACTGCATATCGAAAATGGAGTCTCGGCAGAGAGAAAGAGAGAGAGAGAGTGACGAATCTTCCGCGCGCAAACCGGTGGAGGCAAGAGAGAGTTTATGCAGGTAAATTATTAGAGACAGGGACATAGGAAATGTGCCTGCGTGAAAATACGGGTCTTTGAAAATACAGAAGTAAATAATGATTTCTTCGTTTTTTGAGAATAAGCCGTAGGTTGAGATATATTTTACGACACGCGATGATTTAGGCTTCGCGGACTTGTGATTTAGATGTTCTTTTCTACCGGAAGAGGCGAGACAGTTATGCGTCTTAATTATTCAAACGCTGAAGTTGAGAGTCTGAAGTTCATGGGCTAAAGTAATTGAGGGGACAAAGCGAAAAGTAATATAGAACAGAGAATAATTTGTTTGATTCTGAAAAATGATGACTTGACTATTTTCTTCTTTCAAAATATCAATTTTCTAATACAGATTTAGGCAATTATAGATCTAAAAATTTTTTTGCCAAATAGTTATATATTACTATTAAATAAATACATTTTTTTGATTTAAAAAAAATTTAATAAATTTCGACAAAGTAACATTTTTATACAGCAAGTAACGATTTAACGAAAATAATTCTAGTTTCAAATTAATATTTTGTAAAATCAAAGTATGTATAAGTAAATTTCTATCAAAGTGCAATTTTTTAAAATATACACAGGAATATGCTTAGTGTATTATACAAAATTCATTAGTGATTAAACAAAGTAACGTTAAAACAATAAAACTAAATATAAAGATCTTTCTGTTGATATTCAAGATTAATGGTATACGCAACATATATACCATTAATCTTGAATATCAACCGTCGAAAATAAAGAAATCGAATTTCTATTCGAGCGAGATACTTTTGAAAAGTAAAACAATCTGTAATGATGTTGCGAAAATCAACGAATCGATAAATCTATCTTTCTTTCTCGCTTACCCATATACATGTAAATCACTTATCGCCGGCATAGCAGTAGCAGCTCTCGCACTCGGTATAATTAGGGTAGAGGTAGGCGAGAGCGCGCATACGAGTAGCCATTTGCGCGCGTAGACGCGCGCTCGCGAATTAGGCTCTTCCGTTGTTTCTATTACAAAATAAACGGCGTGATATTGCGAAGTAGCCTGTTTTTGATTCGAGAAGTGCAGTAACGAGAAAACACCACGCGATTGACGGACACGCGCTTTATTTCCAATTACAAAGAATGACCTTTCAGCGCGATTTACCGGTTTACACTCGAGTATTTTGAAAATTTGAATTCCGCGCCATTTTTGAGCGACGAAAATCTCAATGTAATATATGACTGAGCTTCGAGAAAATTATTATTTTTGTGAAATATTTATTTACTTAAAGTGTATTTTACGTCAAGACAGACGATAAAGCTAAAGTCTATAAAAATGTGTTCGACCTACGGTAAAACCGCAACCATTACATAAGCTAAAATATTTTATCGCTTGTTTTGTTGTAAATATTGTTTTCTTTTTTTCTGGAAAATAACGAAACCACATTAACAGCTATGCTGTATAGATTACAAAAAACAAATTTGAATAGGAAAAAAACTGACGATTTAAAAAAAAAATTATTTTTTTACATTTTTAATATTTCCTTTGGAAATATTGTGTGATGAATAAACTTGTAAGATACATTGTTGTAGCTTGAAAATTTGACTTTCGTTTTAGGTTCTACACTAATTTGGAAATTTCTTTTTCTTTCAATTGTAATCGAAGATCAAGATTATATATATATAAAATACTAATTTAAATTAATACGCCGAGAAAAAAAAATTTGAATGCGATTAGGAAACAATATTTTATGTTTAAAAATACGTATTAACAATTAAAGTTATTTATCATCTGAAAATATATGAATCATTTAAATATAAAAAGTCATAATGCAAAAATTATTAAATTATAATTATTTAACTGCAATATGCAACTACGCCGTAAATACATTTTTTTAAATTAATATTTTCTCAATCTAAAACTAGTTTATACCCATTATCCATTCATGTTTAAATCAAATGCAAGTTCATACTATTAAAAAGCCGGATCTTTAAAAAAAACTCCAAAAAATAGTCTACACGTAAAAATTAACGTGTCGCAACAAAGAAATAATTTACCTCATTCCCGGGAGTCTCTAGAGTTTGCGTTGAGCCGTCCGTTGATAAATTCGCGAGTGACCTCCTCTTCCTCCTTTCCTCTCCTAAGCGTAAATGCGCCATTGATGAGAACGGAGGAGCGCATTACCGGGGCCAAAGCGACTGGCCGAGTGTCCTGGCCGCGGCCGCGTATTAATAGTCGCGAACCGGCGCGATTCAAGAATAGAACCCGGCAACGGCCGCAATAGTCCGTTGTGACGGCGAAATTCCGCGGCGAAAGCTTCAAATGAGCTTTGAACTACGCGCGCTACTGCTTTTTCATATTAGAGTTTTATTAAGGGACTAAAAAATTTTTTTAACATGATAATGATTGACTTGATATTCTGTCTTGTGCTTAAGTGTTTTGGGTACTCTGTTATTTGTTATTTATTAAAAAGTGTTGTTGAAACGATTTTTGATCTATAATAATTATACAGAAAAAACGTGTAGTTATTCAGATTTTTTTTAAATTTTTGATAAGCGAACCTTCGAACAATCTCAAGAGAGCTTCGCGATTATTATTTTTGTTATCGTTAATCATCTACCAGTCTCCATACAGGTAACTTGTTTTCCTCTTACATGATTTATTTTCTAATAGACATTATAATATGTGCTCTAATAAACATCGTAGGATATATATAGCAATGTACATTGTAATATACGTCGTAATATTGCGATTTTAAAGTTGCAATTTAGCTGGTCAGCAAATAAGTAACGCCGGCGTAAAGGGTATAGAAACTTTTGAAAACGACGATTTCGATTAAATTTATAAAAAGTAGGCATATTCCTTAGAAAAATAAAAAAAATCTACCCGACCTACAAATCAGAGTCGTTTACTAGCACCAGGCGTATCGTCTAATAAAAAGAACAAGCTCGAAGGCAAAAGATACTTTTTCCTCTTTCTCTCTCTTTCGCTGAAGTATATCTGTAGCCAAAGTAAAAATGCGAGTTTCAAAGGAAAATAAAGCAGAAAAAAATCATAGAGAAGAAAGCGCGCAGAAAAGGAAAAGCTCGTCACCGTCCATAAATTACTTCCAACCTCTCGTTTTCTATCGGCCTTTACTTCCCATTTTTATACTCTAGCGCTCGAGCATTTGTCACGCTCCGATTGGGGAGCCCTTACACGCCGCTTGCGCAAAAAATAACGTCACACTCAACGGCCCTCTGTCGATATTTTGTTGTGACTTATATTTCCCCATAATGGCGTTAGAGTGTTTTGCTGGGGAACTGGCGTCTTATTTCACCGCGCAGTTTTTTTTAATGCTTGCGAATGCCAAGAGGGGATTATATTGAGAAGATTGTATCGATAAATTCGTATGCTATGCGTAGACTGATAAAAACAATTGTTAGAATTAAAAAAAATAATAATTTGTTTTCCTACTGTTTGTAGGAACTAGCTTTTGCTTATTAACTGAGGACTTACGAAGCTATGTTTGAAAAAATAATCCCTTTTTTTATTATTCTAGTAAAGATTGGTCGATGGTTGGTATCTGTATTTGAAACAAAAATTTAATCATATACTTATTTTTAGTTTACATACGTATATCAATATATATATATGAAATTTGACATCATTTGTGCGAATTTTTTTTATTATGTAATTTATTAAATAATTAAGTGACATTATTTTTGTACTCAACTTGTTTGTAAAGATTTATTTATTTATAAAAACAAAATATAATTATAAAATCATTTTAAAGTAATATAGCTAAAATTCGTTGAATATTGCACTGAAGGTTGTTAGAATAAAAAAAATTATTTGACTAGAGTATCCTAGGAATATATTTATTTGAATATAAATTTAGTAATACGTTATTCATATGAAATTTTACGACCCGTAATAATAAAAATTATACGAATTCGAAAAATAATTATAGATTTTAAAAAATTATTTTATTACTCAATAAAATTTTTATTTGTACACAGTAAATAACGTTTTCCTGACTATAGTTTTAGATTGACACAAGAATTTTTTAAAGCTAAAATATTGTTTTCTATTCAGTAAATACTTTTTCTTTTAAAAAACAAATCAAACAATTCAAACTCAAATATTGTTTCTCAATTCAAGTAAACATTTCCATTATTCAAAAAAGCAATTACTCGTCTCTGCTCGTGTTTTCGCAAGTAGTTCTCCGTAAGTTTTGTACGTGCGTGACAGCATTGCACTACGAAATATCAGTGAATTTTCGAGTTATTTTAATTTTCTTTACAAAACTCGATAGTATACAAAATTATGTCTTCAGACTTGGTTTCTTCAATTATTCGACATCGGTGTTAATCACTGATCATTGCAGCCGCTAAGAATCGAGTCGATGCTTAAATAAAACTACACTTCGGATTCATTGGAATGTCTCAGAAATACAAATATTACGATATTGGGACGAAACTGTCTCGAAGATATAGTCGACGGAATGTTGACTTCTTAATGCCTTATATGATGTAAATATACGGATTCATGAATGCTTATATGAGACGTATGAAATTTATAGATCCGAAATAGCTAAGAAAGGAAACTGGAATTAAATAAGTCAATTATTCGACTTCAAAATGCCAAAAGCATCGCACATTTCCATAATAATGTATATCTCGACTTCATCTGACGAAAATAGCTCACAACAAAACTTTGACGATCGACTGTTCTGTCGTTAGACTTTGAAAGAAACAATATTTTGCCTTTATTATATTTTTTGCTGTTGCTGATCAGTATGCTCTGATACTGGCTTACAATACTGGTGACAAGATATCAAAACTGGCTTGCAGTACTGGTAACAAGATATCAATACTAGCTCAATACTGGGCAATTGGTGAATTCCTACTAGGGGCACACCATAAAGAACTTTCTTATCGCAACCAATCAAATCTATAAATTTGATTTTATCTACGTCATAATACAACCACACAAGCTTTGAAAAATTAATCTTCCGTGTTCCTCTATCAACACAGACATTAAAAAAAAATAGAAAGTGTATATAAACTGTCGTGACACCTCAACGGCTCATTATGACTGAGCTACAGCTCACACCTCTTTCGAGAGAAGAATGAATGGCAGAAAACCGGACAAAAACGTGCGAATGAGAGGCGGCCCGTGGCTGCAGATTGTCCGAAACAAAACGTCGGCTAATCTGTGCCGAATGGAGTCAACGCGCTTGTCTCGTTCCGAGCGCGCAACAATGCTTCCAGCGAGATGATACTCCTCCGAGATAGGGAGGCAGAGAAATACAAGACAATTAGGAGCCGGAATATGAAAAGCGAGATTTCTTCGGCTTATGTGGTTGTGGGAATTGTTTTTTTTATTGTTATCTTAACTTTTTTGCATAAATATTTGTTATTTTAAAGAGGTTTGCAATTATATATAGTTTCGAATAAAAAATATTACTTTTTGACTTTAACTAAAATTTAAATACGTAAATAGTTTCTTCTATAAAAAGAAATTTAGATAATACATTAATTGAATGATTTAGAAAATTTTAGAACTAAAAAAGTTATTTATTAAATAGGTAATTTATTCTCTTAAAAATGCTCTCTTTAATATGTTGGTTACTGTAATAAAACAAAGCAATTTCTGTCTGTAAATGGGTGATTCTATAATATATTTAGTTTCAAATCAATTTTTGTTATAGATAAAGTCATGTTTATGAACCAAGTCTACTATCCTACAAGAAATTTTTTAATAAATAAATTTCAGACAATTTTAGATTTAAATGATTATATTCTAAATAGTTACATATTACAATTAAATAAATACACTTTCTGATTATTGTTTAAATTATCATTTGTACGCAGTTAGTAATTCTTCACTGAAAATAATACTAATTTTAAATATTTTTATTTCCTCCTTCAATGTTTAATGTCGACAACAACAAATTCAAGATAATTAGAAAACTAAATTTTTTTTTCGAAAAAGTAATTAAAAAGTTATATTTAATAAGGCTTACTAAATTCTTTCACAATTATCCAGGCGTTTATAATCACAATCGATCATACGCCAACGAACACAAAGCTTCTGAGAGAGAATAAAGTCATTGAAATCGTCCACTAATGCAAAAAAAAAAAAATAATAAAGAAGAGCAAAAAAAAAAGTTCCGTGAATTCAATCGGGAAAAATAATTACGATCGGTCCGTCCACGTATGTATCTCTTTAATAAAGCGCGACACGACCCTCGTGTACTTGACGTGTTCACATTCGCGGTTCAGCGCTCGCGTACAAAATTCTAGCCGTCATTATTCTCTCTCCGACTCTCGTGAGTATACACAGTTGTTATTAAGGGAAGCTTTGACGTTGCCAGAATAGAATGAAGGTTTCCGATTGATAACGAGTGATATGTCTTCTATTTAAATTAACGAACGATGAGGACATATACATATATTCCTCGAGTATGTATGTATGTGTGTGTGTGTGTGTTTTTAACCAATACAAGGAAATAAAAAACGCAGATAGATTTCTAAGAGTCATCGTCGGTATTTTACTTTTGGAGATCAAGGGTTGTACTGGTTACGTGTGATTAAGAAAGATAATGGGAAAGTGCACGTTTTTCTATAGCATTGAGAGTGAAACAATTATTTTTGGCTCTTGATTGTGTGTAGATGATAGTAGTATATTAAAGTATGTAATTAAAGGTTTCGAATGAATATTTTTTAATTTTGAAATATCGTTTTGAAAGACTAGTGTTTATTTTTTATTTAAACACATTATTTACAGCAATTGCATTTTTATTCTATTTAAGTAAGCAACGTTGTGCTGAAAATAATTTTAGCTCCAAATGAAAATATTCTTCCTGAATCCAACTATAAATATTTTCTTCTTTCAAAAAAGCCAAAATTATTTAATAAATAAATTTTCTTAAACAGATCAAACTTTTTTTTCAATTCAATATTAATTATTCATCGTTTGCTTTCAGGTAAGATATACGTCCGAATCACTTTACACAAAAAAATTGCAAATGTTCTGTGCGACAGTCGAAGTACAGCGAAGGGTGAGTTTTTTAAAGCTAAAATACATTAAATTGCAATTGATTTCCTCGTAAATTCCACGCAATTGCACATCGATTGTATACCTACATTATTTACCTCGTAAATCGCACCTCCATTTGCCACCACCGAATAGTGTGAAAGCAATAAAAACAGGTAGACAAGTTCGGCTATAAGAAATACAATTGCGGATAATGACAGAGTATCGTTTTACTTTCTTCCGCTTCGCGAAACATTTCGCGCAAAATTCTTCCAAACGCGATCTCTGTATACTATATATAATGTGTGTATGTGTATGTATATAATGTTAGATCGACGTCTTGAAGCACATGCTTGTCTATAATTAGCATTCGTTAAGTCAACCGTTTGATGAACCGTTGATTTTTGTAATTTGTTGTTACATTTGAATTTAATAATTTTTTTAATAAAAGATTGTTTAGCTTATATTTTATTAGCAACTATAATTACTATATTAACCAATAATAATCTTCAGTAAATTCATTAATTCGCTAATTTTATCTATTAATTTTTTTTTTAATTTCTCGTAAATATTATGCTTTATGATTAAACAAAAATCTGTCGCGTTATTTTCTCGTAACCCTTCTGTATGTCGTCCCTATTCATCCAACGCTATTGTCGACGGTCTCCGTTTAATCGTCCTCAGTTGAACAAAAAGATTTTCATTTACTTAAAATTGTTTGCTACTTACCTGAATTGAGCTTTTCACCAAGTCCATAAGCAAATTTACGTCAATAACATAAGACACAACTCAACATTACTCGCTGAAAATGACGTAAAGAATAATAAAGGTAGCTTTTATCGATTCGCTCGAAAATATAATTCACTATTTATAAAAAAGCGCCCATTTAACAGAGAATAAGAGATTAATATTTGATCGTATACAGGGAATTACACGCCGATCTCCCTGACAAATAGACTTTTCTCCAAATTAACACGCTTAAGCTCTTATACCTACTGGCTTCTTACATAAATTAGTTCCTCCATCCCGAAGACCTGCAAAGAAGCCGATAATCGCTCGTCAATTGACGAAGGTGAGCGCAGCACACGTCGGTATCTCAATCGCTACTTAATTTCGTCGCGCTTCTTTCGCATAATAAAAAGTTCAACAGCTCGGAAAAGTTCAACCACTGGCAATTCCGTTTCGTCAATCATTACCATCGAGTAAACGCACATACAGCTTCGGCACACACGAGAGTCACCACTTGACTTTCTCGGGGAAAAGGGCTCCTGCGCTTCGGCACTTGGAAGTCCAACGTCCGAAGTCGCTCTAAAATTTAGCTCTACACCCTCCCCCATTCGCCAAAGTCCATTTAAGGCTGGACCCTTTTACCGGCTGCAAACATGGGATGCATTATTTATTGCGCGCCAATTCATCGCCGATTCCCGCTAAAAGCGAAAGAGTTGCTCCAGGGGGGTTGTGGTGCGTTGCGAAAAGTGGAAGATTGGCGCCCGAACTCTTCCAAGGGGTGGGAGGTCACCGATTCCGGGAGGGAGAGAGTAAGTGCCACTTGCCGACTTCGACGGCGATATGTGCGGGTTGACTTTTGCTTCGATTTCTTTCTCTTTTCCTACCCATTTAGCTGTTTTTTTTTGTGGCATGCGAGAAAAAGACTGATCTCGTGAAGTATGTGAGTAAATCCACAAAATACAGGAAATCACTCGGTTTATGGGAATCGAAGAATTATTCGCAGAGGATACGTTAATTGGATACTGTATTTTTTAGTCTATTTTGAGTCAAATAAGCTAATAGTTTGGTTTTTATGGACAAAACGATTTTTTTAACACTTTTGAGTTCAAACGGGGGTGTCATACTCAACTTTTACCGACTGAGTCCATTTGCTTGATACTTAATAAATCCACTGAATAACATAAAATCAAGAGTTAGTTGCTATCTACTATTCTACTAAGAAACACGTTGTTCTGATTGGACAATTTTATTGTTAAAGAAGTGTAACAAAATGCAAACACGTCTATTTTTTCTGGTTTTAGCTCTAATTATTTTTCCAATGACTGTTTTTGTAAGTTAGAGCTTTTGGATTCTACTTTTCATATCAGTAATTTCTGTTAACATTTAATTCTGAAATAATACTTATCAATATTATGGAAAATCAGTTTTCATTGATATGCATATATAATTTGGTTAATGACATTTTCAAATTTTAATAAAAATTATTTAACCAGAAAGAAGCTAGAAAACCTTTTATTACCAAAAAGAATCGTCAAAAGTTACCTACCGGTTTAAAAGTTTTGAGCATTTGAATAATGGTAATGTATAAAATCACACGGTTTTAAAGAAATCTTTATACTTCTTAAAAGTCTTTTTTCAAATACTCATAACTTTGCACTGTAAGAGCTTTCCAGAATGATTTTTTTGTTGATGAAAGATCTCTCAGTTTATTTGATCTTTATATATTTCTCAATTATATTTCGTGAATTGGTTGTCTATGAATATTCATATCAAGAAAAAAATTTTTTTTTAATTGAAAGAGTATCTTTAAACAACTAAATAATGAAATCCGAAATAACAGCTAATACACGAAAAGAAGGGAAAACTATTCAGCTGTCATTTAAATACGAATGCCCAAGTAATAACAATTGAGTAAAAAGTTATAAGCGTCTAAGTAATTGTAATGTAAATTAGCATCGAAGTAATAAAAAAGCCATAAGCTTGCATGACTGTATCATATAAATGATTAGAATTTTTTTTATTTAACTTAAACTATTCAACGACGGATTTTCTACCGCAAATAATTTTTTATCAGCCCCTCCGATCCAAACGATTTTTTTATAACTTCAATAGTACTTCAAAATTATTAAGGACATACATTTAAAAAATTGTTAACTTTTCCAAAATGTAATGCCTCGTTTTACTCGTAAGACACCCCGGAACAAAGAAAATAGTGTCCGTCCTTCGCGAATAATTTTTCGATTTTCATGTACCGAGTTGTTTCCTGTATTTTGGGGAATTACCCGTGTACACGGTAAAAGAGAAACAAAAAATGAATATAATGTCGCGGCATATTCGCATTCATCATAAAAAGTATAATTAATAGGTCGACGAGGAAAACAGCATCGTCTCATTACACTAAAGACTTAATTGTTTTTGCGCAAACGAGCGCCAGAAAACTTAAAGCTCTCGAGCCGACAAAACAAGCTCGACTGCCCCAAGGGAGAAAGAGAGAACTGGCTCCAGAAAAATGAGAAATACGTTGGCATCAGTTTCGCAGTCTCGCAAATTTTCAAGCTCACTAATTATACGTAGTAGGATGCATCGAGGGGGTAGAGGGACCGAGAAACTTCGGGCGAAAAGGAAAAATAGAATAAGGGAAAGAAAGAGAGAACAAAAAGAGATGAGGAAACAAATAGCGGCAAGAGAACGTAGCGAAAGATTGAGGGAACGAGGGAAAGAGCAAAAGCGAGAGAGAGTTGGAGAGACGGAGAATAATAAGAGCGAGAGAAACAAGGGAAGTCAGCCTCAGACCAAAGTGAATCGAATAAACATCCGAGTAGAGTAGAATCGCGGGGGTAGAAGAGAGAGCGAGAAAACGATAAGGCAGCAGCGGCTCATTGCCGTTTTCTCACCCCGGGTTTCTTCCTGATTTATGTTAATGTTTTTGTCTCTCGGCGAAATACACCAAAAAGCGATCCGATTTTCTGCCCTCCTCTCTTCGAACTCTATAGCGACACAGCGTGCTGCGACATTCAGATTAACTTAACTGCTTTAAGACGGCAATAAAGGACGGGGCGATTTAACTCGTTCGCCTACTGTATTCCGCGGGCGAGATTCGTAGTGTAAAGTTAGTTTACGCTGCTTAACACTGTGAAAGCAGTCGAAGCTGCACCGATAAGTCGCTAACTTTTAGAATTACCCTGGTAAGAACTGACGGTACTGATTGTCAGTACTGATCTTTTACTGGATATTGGTTGCCAGTACTGATGTTATCTTTGTTGACCAATAATGGAATGTCAAATTAGAACCAGAGTTAAAACTGTATAACGGTTGAGGATTGTGTGCAAATAAATGATTGAATGCTGACAGGCCAGCTTTGAACCAAAGCTATCCTACAGTAGTAAGAAATATAAAAAACAATATTCGCAGAATACTCATATAATACTGACAGAATAAATCCGCAATTTTTGGAATACTTGACCAGTTTTCAGTGCTCTATTAAGATAATTTAACCAGTGCTAGCATTCTTACTAATGAATAAAATTTCTTATATCGCATTGATTCTTTATTCTATTATAGCCATGAATGGACAATTACAAAAATAAATAACAAAGTTGAACGACATGTAAACCGTGAAATTTGAAAGCGTGCGCAAAAAGTATAAATTACAGTATATTGGCCATAATGAAGAAAGTTCGAGGGGGATAAACCCCATCAGTACGTAGGCGTCAATCAATCTACCAACTTCCGGTTTTCTACCCTTTCGCTTTTCTTCCAAATCTCGCCGTCTTTCTCAAAGCTGCTTTTGTGATATTTAAACTTTCTACTTCGCTCTCTTTTTTAAACCGATGATTATTTCGAATAATATTGAAAAAATAAAAATATTCTAACAAGGTATATGGCACTAACGGCTTCGTGCAGCCCGCTAATGTAATATTTGTATCTGTCACTTTCAGTTTGGTGAATAATCGTATGAAATTCGTGCATTTTCTTGAATACTCAATATTCAAGAAATAATATAATTTTAAAATTCGAATTATACGATTAACCTTATCAAGTTTATGCATCATTAGCTTAAGTGTATTAAAAAATTATATACCTGGAATGAATATAAGTAAAGTAAGCAGACTTGCAAACCTCGTTAACAAAAATTTGTTTAATACTCGATTATTACAGGACTTCAACAATGAATAAAGTTATTTTTTTCGACAATGTAAACGAGAGTAAAAAATTTCAAATTTTCCGTGGTCAATCTTCGTCCGAAATATTCGGAACGGGAACACAAGTGTGAAAAACTCTACCTCTTTCTAGTCTCTCTTTCCCTTCCCCCATTTCGCACTTGACCGGCTTTTGTACGCGAGTGTGTATAGTACGGAAGCTCGAGTGAAATGACTGCGTGACGATGACGCCGATACTTTGTGGGGAGCTTTGAGGGGAATAAAAAATGGCATTTGATCTCTAGGGAGGACTAAACCAATCGTCGATTGAATTTCGGCAAGAATCGATTGTTTGTTATATTTTCACTTCATGTTTATTAACGCTGGATTGGCTAGTAAGAAAAAATGCTTATTAAAGAAGTTTTCCGTTTTTATTCACACTTGAATAATGACACAAAATGTTGAACAACATCATATACATTACGTTAGCTTCGTATGCATTACGATTCTTTTGGTTTGAACATAGACGCTTTGGGTAAACTGATGAGAAAAATTGTGCAACGGATAGCAATACCATTTTCAGCAAAAGTTACTATGTTGTATACAACACTTAGCAAACACGACTGTTTCTCTTTATAAAAATTTCTGTGCCAAACAAAAATGGTGATCCAATGTTGTTCCATAAGTATTGGAACTTAAAGTATTTCCTCCGTACGTTCAAGTTAATATTGCAAGAAACGTCTTAGTTTGCTTGCATAATTGTCCCGTTGAATTCCGATTCGATCTGCCCGTTTGTTTGGAATAAGTAAGTGCTCGTAAAAATTGTCTCGTAAAATGCGTGGTAATCCACGTTGGTTTCCACAGCTGCGCCCATATTCTAAATATATACTGTGGGTAATCGTCATAATAAGCTCATTGCCGATAATGGACCAAGCGAAATACGCATGTACAGCATCGGTTTAATGATTCTTTCAAAATCATAATGCTGTCCCGATAAAACATTGAAGTACCCATGAATTGTTATAGGTGTCCCAATGTCATTTCATCACAGAATTTGTTCACAGATATAAGTACCAGACATTTAAATTGAAACTGGTATAAGTATATTGGTTACTGATGTATATAAGGTAATATTAAAATTCATAAAATCCTGGATCAAAATTTTAATTCAACATAGATACTGAATGTGACATTTGTTTTGAGAAATGGTGTTGTGACTTTTGTAGCCATAATTAGAGAATATATGACTGGTAAAAGTTTAACAAGAAATTGGTCAAAAGTTCAGTGTTCAATATCTACTGAAGAATATATACCAAATTTCTGGTATATTCTTCAGTAGATATTGGAACTTCTTGTCAAAATGAGTAAAATTGGCTAAGAAATTCCAAACACTTAGTTACCATATTCTTGTTTACCACAAATCCATTTACCAGACCAGACAAAATATCTAATCTGGTACATCTAGTAGTAATAACGCGTTAAGTGCACAAGTCTTCGTTGTAAAAACTATTCAATGGAGTTCACATTGTCTGACAGAAAAACTTTTAAAACTCATTTAATTGAATAAAATAGCTACAGCTATTTCTTCGTACAATTACGGCAAGATATACCGATATTAAACTTTGTTAAGTGCTCACAATACAATAAACCATTGGGAAAAACAACAATCGGCTTTTAAAATCGATTACTCTAAAAAAGCAAACCATTCCCCTCCATCCCAATAGGTACTCCATTAAACTTCAAATCAACCTCAATCCTCCCCGCACACTTCGACAGTATTCGCGCGTGCGTAGGCAGCGGTCAGGAGTTAGCGTTAAATAAATACAATCGAACGCCGCTGCGTCGAGTTTATATTGCTGTTATACAGCACCGAACGAGAGAAAGAAAGCAAAGGAAAACCATCGGAGAACAAGAACAAGAACTAAAAATAGACCGTGGAAAGAAAGAGAAAAAAAGGAAGGCGTACATAACCTCAAAAAGAAAGAAAAGAAGTAGAGGGCGCGGCTGTAGCTCTCTAAATGAAGTTCTTAATAACTGCGATTCGCCTCTAAAAGGGGGCCGCCTAATGCTTGTTTCAAGTTCGATAAGTAGCCCGCGCAAACTCGACGCGACTCGAATCAATCGCGGCAGCGTCTGCATTGAGGAAATTCTCGAGTGGAAAGAGAGAGAAAGCAGTGTGCAAGGAATAGGGCAGGAAAGGATCGATGTGCATACGTAAGGAGTTCTCTTCGGGGCTCTTTAGGATCGCTCAACTTTACGTGCTGCAGGTTTTTTTTGAGGATCCTTGAATGAGATTGGACGGCTTGTTTAAAAGTTTTTAGATTAGTTTGTTAGCATTCAGGATTGTTGGTATTATTCGAAAATTTGTACACATGGCAGGCTAAATGTATGTAATACGTCGTGTTGTTAAATCGCAATAATCGTTAGTCTACTCTTTACTTAGTAGAATCGATCAAACAAGATATGTAAGTAATTTAACGATAGTATGGTTACATCTAAATTTACCCTGGTAAAAATGGTTACCAACGGTTTGGAATTTCTTAGGCAAATTAACTCATTTTGGCCAACAGTTTCAATATCTACTCGAGAATATTTCACGAAAGAGCTTGATTTTTTTAACAGTATAATCATAATCTAACACTTCTCAAATGTAATTATTGGCTAATTACACCACAAAATAAAAATGTCATTTAGAGAAGAGAAAGACACTTGAAGACATCCCATACTTGTTCAATAAATATTGAAAATTACATTGAAGTAATTTTACATTATAATTGCGTTATTGAAAATATGTCAAATTCTATTTTTCGTATCATCATTTTAAAGGTATCTTGCCCCTTTAATCAATCAATCAATCTTCACCAAACTATGTTTAAAATCATTGACTTGGAGCAGCAGAATAGATTTTCTGGTTTACTTTTTTAAAATAATTCTTTTTCTTTTTATATTAGGTTTACTTTAAATACAATGAAAAGAAGAATTACTTTAGAAAAGTAAACCAGAGAGTCCATGATTCCACTTTAATGATTATTTCAAGCAGTCTGGTAAAAATAAAGATGTACCACCATATGTGGAATAATTTAGTCCACTGAGATCATGCATTAACGTATACATGAGCAAGTGCGTGTAAGCTGTCTTTTTTCTATGACCAATGCGCCAAATTTATATTATTTTCGATGTTCTATTAAGGTTTGCACCCTTAAAAGTATTTTTATCCTAATATGAACGGACAACTATTTACGGTATACGTAGAGATACAATAAAATCTCTTTACTTGCAAATATATTCACTTGTTTAAAGTTTCTGTTTAAGCATAAACAAAATCATTTACAGGGACTTACAATAGAATCCATTGAATACGAAAAAAAGGTTTTCAAATATTCATACAATCCAATAACCAATCACTGGCTTTACTCAGGTAAATAGTACCACAAGTGATAAGATGCCAAAAAATATTGATCAATACACTTGGTTTAATTTATATCAGAGTATCCAGTAATTAAAAGAAGAATGACTTTAAGACAATGTATTACTTTAGTATATAATAAAGATCTGATATAATATTAGATTAAACTGTCATTGCTAGGTGATCAATATTAGGTGATAACAACTCCATTATACCTCGATATCCAATGATACCGTAGTCGTGCGTTTGATTTGATACAATAATTTTCAAGATCACAAATTTCTGAGACTAGCTTAACAATTGTAAGCATAATGTCACAATTTAAGCAAATGCCATACTTCCGTTGGAATAAAATCAACTTCTACTATCTTGTTTATTGTTTTCTCGCGCGCAATACATAGAAACCGAGGAGGTCACAAGAGTATGCATTTGAAAAGTCCAGTGTGCTACTCGAGGGAATTTCCGTCCCGGATTACCTTATCTGCGAACCCTCACGCGCTCGCACTCCTATCCATCGTCTCGTAGCAAGATTCACCCTGACCGCTATGCCGAGGGGTGCACATGAATTTTTAGATTAGATAGAATATGGGGATGGTGAACTTTGAATTTTGATGCGTAACATTTTATAGCGTCCAGTGCGTAAAATTTGAATCCTTATGACATTCAATACAACTGCGTAAGTTAAGCCAATACAATTTTTTTTATTTTCATTGTATTAATTATTATTGCTAGTTTGCTTGTTATACCTGGATTTTCACATCGTATACGAATTGAGATATGTTATCGTTGACGTTTATTTTGTTAAGAATGACACTAATAGAGCTAATGTAACCAATTAGCTATAATCTCAAATTTATGATTATAATTATGGTTACGCGGTCATGCGTTACTACATGAATTATTACCGATAAACTAGCTGTACATTTTGTAGAGGATTGGTGACTATATTCATTGAGAAAACAAGAAAAATTTCTTTTTTTCAATTCATGCATATCAAATCTATTTAAAGGTTTATTTTCACTTTTATTGAAGATATTAGTATAACGATTTTACAGTATCTTGAGATTTAGAATATGTATTGAGGTTTTATACCATGAATGGACAATTATTACTACTTGAATATGATAAGCAATTAATTTGATTTGATCAGATACTACAGAACTAGAGATTTGATGCAGTAATTTTTTATTAGTTTTTTCCTATGTGTATCGTAAGCAGTTTATGGTTTCAGGCTCTTCATCACATTTACACAATTCTTTTACAAGTGTAAGAGATTGACTTAATGATTCTTTTTTTAAATCCTGCACACAGTAAAAAGAGTACTTCAAATAATGACGAATTGTGATTAAAGTAGAGTACACAAATTCTGATATACCAACAAGATCAATGTTATTTTGAAGGTTATGAAGTGTAATTAAATTAAGTAGTTGCTGTTTTAAACAATAAGCAAGCATTAATTTAACCATAAAATTTGATATTGAACGAACAATATATTTCAAGTGATTAAACGTCGTGAGAAAACAAATAAAGAAGAAAAATAGATTTTATGCGTTGTATGCTTGATTCTCCAGTTGCGTTACAAAGTAGTTGTACGCTTTAGATTTAAATTTTTTAGTAATAATTAATAGGCACTTATTCATTCTAGTTGAGAATTGTAATGGGAAACTATCTTACGTATTATATAGTGTACACATTAAACGCATACTAAAACAGATATGTTCTGATCGCTCAGATTTAAGATGTGAACTTATTTATTTTCTTATATACTAATATCGTGAAGAATGCACATGCAAGAAAGCTTTGGGTAGAAGTAGCCCTCTATCGTCAATTTTGGATCGATTGGACTTCAACCTTGTCTCGAAACAAGTCAGTTGCAATATTAACGAAAGAACTACCGTCTGCGTAGTACGTCAAAATGACTTTGAGAGCGCGGTGTTGTTGTTTTGGTTTCTAAAGTATTGTTTAGACAGCAAAGGTCACTTATTTGAATGTAACACGAGTCAAGTTAATGCTAACAGTTTTTCCCAGTGTGATTTAAGTCTCTGAATGGAATCTTTGTGACAGTCGGAGAGCTCCAGAGGATTCATTACTTCAGAATCCCGTCACCATGTACAGTATCTCATAGCTCTATAAACGCACCAGACACCGTAATGTAAGTGACGATATTCCTCAAATAGCCGGAGCTCAGAGAGAGTGTTAGATGGCGGCTTTTATTATGCGAATACCCGATAAATATTTGACGTCGCAACGACAACGTGTACATATACTGCACGTGCACGTACAGGAATATGGTTCTCATCGCGTAGCATTATTGTTGATTAATTGACGAATTATTGTTCGTAAATAGTCGTATAAATGTTGGAACTTCCGCAATTAATTAAAATTCTCGGTAAGCGAGCTCGGCTATTTACACGAGGACCGTTGCAGTTTCAGCTGTTATGAATGGATGTGCGAAAACGCGAGAGAGAAAAGGAAAAGTGTATGTATGTATGTACACGACGGAGAGAGAGAAATACGAATGTTTCATCGACGACATTTATGACGTGATAGCTACTCCTCTTCGTTTCTAGCTTGTCGTATAAATAATACTTTATTGTTTCTGGGATCTGCATAACTATTACAGATGTTTCATTTAATGCAAAGCATTGCTCTGTGTGTACTGTCATTGAAAACAGATGTTTTCGTCTATTAAAAACCAAACAATTTTCAAACATTTTATCAATTTTCCTCTAAGTTTAACATTGGATTTAAATATTGTTTTTAAATCCTATTTAAACAATACCTTTTAGCAAAACACCGATAAAGATTTACTTTAAAAGAAATGAAAAAATAATCTTCTACTGTGTAATTAAAATAATTGTAGCTTTAAAAAATAAAAGTATCCACATAATGAGCAGATAATTGAAAAGATAAAAAATACTGTTCAGATAATTAAAAATGACGTAAACCGCTAACAAAAGCTACCTAAGCGATTCTGTAACTATATAATGAAAAAAAATCCACCGTCGACTCAAATACTCCCAGAATCGATACAACAACCAAGCTGTTCTTTTGATAATACTGCTTCTTTACTTTTCGGAACGTATCTTCATTCTGATGTCAAACGAACAAACCCATCATTAATGTTACGTCAGATCTGTAATCAAACGATAGTGATCACAAATCGCTGATAAATGAACTATTTCTATGCTCAAATGAGCGATAGTTGTCGTCTTAAAAATGTTTTCATAAGTCCAAATGCCAACACTGATTTTCAAATTACACCGATCGCAATTCGTTTTGAAATGAACTGTTAGCATTGACTTGACTGAGGTTACATTCAAATAAGTGACCTTTGCTGTCTAAACAATACTTTAGAAACCAAAACAACAACACCGCGCTCTCAAAGTCATTTTGACGTACTACGCAGACGGTAGTTCTTTCGTTAATATTGCAACTGACTTGTTTCGAGATAAGGTTGAAGTCCAATCGTTCCAAAATTGACGATAGAGGTCTACTACCCGAAGCTTTCTCGCATGTGCATTCTTCACTATATTAGTTAATTATAAGCGTGAATTTTCAATACTTCGAGTTTAGGTCAATTACAATTACCAAGTAAATTTTTTAATCGTACTGTTGAAATTCCTGGTTATTATGGTATTATTGTATATTATTGTTAAAAAACTAAATCTTGAACAGATAATATAACAGCATATGTATAAAGCTGGAATTTTAAGAAAAGTTCTTACTCTCACTTACATTACTTTACGATAGTGGACGGCTCAGATTCGCGATGCGGCACATTACTTGAGCGTTGTGTTTACGAAAAGCTTAAATATCTACAGTACGCATGTACTTACAGTATAAAAAGAATCATTGTTTCTTATTTTGAAAATGTTTTCTAGTGTTCAGACGCGTCCTTTCTTACTCTCAACTCAGAATAAATTCTTTAATTTGAAATATCCATGAGTTCTTTGCTGACTCTTCAAAACAACAGCTACTTCATTTAACTTCAGCTCGTAACCGTTCAAAATGACATCGATCTCGACAGTTGTTTTGTATCCTCTACTTTTTGATAACAATTGATTATTTCCACAGTCCTCAATTCTCAGTGTACAGGTTTCGAGCATTATTTCAGTCCTCCAGAAATGAACTTGCACATAGTTTTTATTACATCCCTCTGAGCATACACGAGTGCTGTTTGTATTTATTTTCTCTGAAAAATCGCCTTCTCTCTCTCTCTCTCTCTCTCTCTCTCTCTCTAGCGACAGTATTAATAGAACAGCGCGGTGTACAGCACTCGCGCGCGCGTTCGCTGTAAATTCGAATGAGTCACGTGTGCGCCGCTAACCGCAATTAGCTACGAGCGCGCGTAAGCGAGCGAGAGAGTAAAAGTGGAATGAGATAAGGCACGACGACCACCACTTACCGGCAACGCTCTATGTTTCCGTGTTTCTCTCTCTCTCTCTCCCTCGTGTATTATAATTATCAATAATGCGTCAACTTGTAATCTTCTTGTCACTGAGATACGTTCTCTCGGCTGCTGTTTCACTGTGCTCGAGTTCTGGTCATTTCATTTATTTATTTTCCCCCCCATCGACGTTGATTGTGAGCGTATCGTGTATGCAACGCTGTTTACCAGATATTTTTTCCAGTGAGATCAATTAATTTTGGCTGAGAAGGCAGAGGCAGCGATAAGAGAATTATATTTAAAAAAATGTATGTGAGATGCGTGCACAGTAAAAGCCCGTTCTGCGAACGTAGTGTAATTAATAATCTGCTTGGAGTGTTTGCGCTGCTTAACGTGGTGGATTGTTTACTTAATTAGTCGTCGTATGATTTCTTTTGGGTTATTATTTATCTCTTAACTTTAATCTTGACAGTCTTGTAAAATATATGGAATTTTTATTTTCGATCTCGTTTTAGTCGCCAGTTGAAGCTTATATTCTTGATTTATGATTGTGCATCCACAAATGCAAGAATTCATTGTTGTTGTAAGAACATTTCCTATTAAGGTCGTTGAACTCTTAATTGCGTGCACCACCTGTTTAATGCGTAAGCACATTTACGAAAAGTGTATTTATCGATTCTAATACCGTGAAATATCACTCGGGGAATAGACGTATATTTTCTTAGAAATAAATTATACGCAAATTATTTATTTATTTATTTACTAGAGTAAATACAAAATTACGTAAGTAAAAAAATGCGTATATAATATTACAAAATAGTAACGATACAGAGGAAAATACGCGGGTCTGGCTCTTCCATTAAAAATAGTAATAAAATAGAGATAAATGGAGAAAATTAGAAACAAGGAAAACAAATAAAAAGAGAATACAGATTGAAGCTTAAAAATTCAGTTAATACCATAGATACCATAGGTATGGTAATAATACAAAAAAAGGCTGCTTCAATTTAAAAAAAATTATTATTGAAATGTTTTTTTTAAGAACATATTTACTCCCAGTTTAGAAACAATATTTTGTTTTTAAAAAATATTAATTTGAAATTGTAAATACGTTACTTATTGAAATCAAATCAAACTTTGATACCTGCAAATATGGATAATTGTAATATGCAGTAAACCTCCTAAAACTTTATCTTAGAAAGCTGAGGATATTAACTTTAGTTATCAAAATATTTATTCAAAAGTAAAATTATTTTCCGCAAATCGTTACTTCCTGTACAAAAATTTCCTTGAATACATTAAATAATTTTTAGAAAATAAAAAAATGTCCATTGATGTGAATTTAATATGTAATTATTTAGTAAATAAATTTGTGAAATTGGAGTCGAAAATTAAATTTCATACGAATATCGAATTGCGATAACCATATTAGAACGATTAGCGTGTTTAAACAAATATTGACTACCAAAAATCTCTTTATCGAATAAATAAATATTAAAGTATTTCCAACCATTAAATTAAATATATAGAAAACTATACAAAAACAAAAATTCGAAAATAACCTACAATTATGAAAACTATTTTTTTTATTCCAACAATCTTTTGTTTCAGTCTAACAATTACAGAACATTAAGTTTAAACCAGTATATCACACAATTCAAGATACGCGATGCGTAACGTACAAATAACGTTAAACACCGAGCTGGTGTTGATGAATGAACAACAAAACAAAACAAAAATTGCATATCAAAAGATAAAAAGAAAGTAAAAAAGAATTTTACGGCGAGGAATAAGTTCGCCAAACGGAATAACACGAAGGAGGAAAGAGTAGTGAATGTGTAAGTACACGAGGAAGCCTGTTTACGCGTGTGGCTGATGGGATTTCAACGAGGTCAAGAAACAAAATGGAATTTACACGGACATTAAGCAAACCCCCACAAATGAAAAAGGGGAAAATAGGAAAAGTGAAAGAGTTTGAGGAAAGGAAATCGAGCTATTCAGCTATAGAATTGTAATTAAATCGACCTTAAGCTGGGGTATTGAGCCCTTCGTTGGTGATAAATTTTGGAAATTTGTATTTTTAATCTTATCCATGGGGTAAGATGGTTTCAAGTGGGATTACTTAAAATTCTACTTTACGACAGAGCGACACATGTTAATCAGATTTTGGTAATAGTACAACAGAACAGTTTCCGATCTAAGATTTGTAATTTAAAAAATGCATAAATTTTAATTTGCTGGATTATAATACTTACTTATGTAATAAATCTAGATAAATAACTAAATACCCTGGTAGAAAATTAATCAACAATTGAGCATCGGTTGATCAACAAACAACATAATTTCTTAACTCTTACTTTTATACAAATAACAAATTATCATATTCAAATAAATATTTCCTCGAACTTAAACCAATATTTATGGTTCAGATAAATATGTCCCTGCAGAACTATCCAAAGAAATCTTTCTTTTCGAATCAAACAAATCATTTCTATCCTAAAAATTATTTTCCTAGTCAAAACTCCAATACTGCATCCAGAAATGTTAAAAAATTTATTACCCAACGCGACAGACCGAATAATTTTGAAATCACGTGTACAATCACCTTAATTGTCTAGCCGCGAAATTGAGTGGGAAATTCAAATTAAAAATAAATCTAAATCTAAAAATACAAAACGCTCACTATATAAACTCGTGACAAACAATAAGCACCTGGCAGTAAACCGAGCACAAGAAACAACTGCTGTAGAGCCATTCGAGCGCAAACTGAGAGGATGAGAGCACCGCGCGATGCTTATCTCGTCGCGCATTTGCCCGTACAGTATTTTAAATACGTAAACGTTGTTGCGCGCGTGCATATGTGCGAAGTTTCGTGTACCGAAGGAGTTGCAACGATGATGACGGCAAAACATCGCTCGAAAATTGCACGGCAAATAATCGATACGTCCGTTTCGTGTACAACGTATATACATAGTATATACGTTGTATATACCCATCAGGACTATTTCGAACACTTAGGGTCTTCGAGCTCGGCTTTGCATTGTCTGGCTGTTGTTGATTCAGTGATCGCACGATGTTTTGGGTCATTTGGATAAATGTAATTCTTAAATGAGGGGAAACTTTGTATTGCAATGAAATGTTACGTTTCGTCGAAGCTTTCGAGAAAATGTAAGTTTCCAAGTTGGAATTGGGCATTTTTAGAAAATGTCTCTGAGGAGTAATCGTAGTTTAGGAAATGATTTATAAGTTGTATGGTCGAGAGTATTTTATACTTTGTTTTTTTTTAAGTAATTATTAATTTATCTTCGTGATTTATATTTCAAAGATATGCACGTGTGTGAGTATTAAAGGTGGCTGTGTGCCAATAAATTGTCAGTTTGTTTTTATTTTTATTTATTTGCTTACTGAAAAAGTAAGTTGTTGAAATAAGAGAAATATTTGGTTGAAGTTGAAAAATTATGTAGTTGGATGATTGTTGGAAAATATTTACTTGAATGTAATTTTAGTGTAAATATTATTTATATGATTAGTTTGAAATTTTTCCGAGGCTCCTATTAAAGATAAAATTATTAAAAAATTATTTCCATGTTTATAACTACGATCAAACTTTTTCCAATCTGAAAACATTGGTGTTATTGTTGTAAAATAGTGTTGTGACTAATTAGTTTAGTTAGTTTAGTTCAGCGTCAACCTGGACCAACTTGTAAGTATTAAAGACACTATGCTTTCATTTAACGAAATTTATGTCATTATTCATGAGATAAATAGACATCTCAACATTAAGAGAAATAACTATATATGAGTTTATTTCTCGCTAAAAATAGAAATTGATTCACAAGTCATTATTGATGTTGAGTCTCAACTCATTACCAAACCTTCTTAAAACTGAATTAGAAATTTTTTGTTTTAAAAATATTGCATCTGTAAAATTCGACTAATTTTCCAACAAAATTACGTTTCGACTTTTTATTAGTGACAAACGCTCCTTAAGAAGTAACAATTTTTTGAACAACGACATAAAATACCAACTTCAACTTCCTGCAACTTAAAGACCCATCCTGAAAGAAATCTAAAAATAATCACGAAGATAAATACAGTACCGAGGAACAATTTAAAAATATTTATAAGAAAAGAAAAAAATTGTTCACCGGTCAATCTGTCAGAGAATAGCCCATACAACATTGTATATTCAAGATGATCATTTCTATTAGTGTAAATCTCACTTTCATCTCAGTGTACGAAAATATAACTCGCGACAACGTTTCACCGCACGTCTCCTTTACTTACTCTGCAATCCATTTGAAAAGCGAAGCGCACGAGCAAAATATATATTGTCCCATAGCGACTCTCGTGCTGCATCAGGTATAATTTTACTCGGCGCTCAGCGACAAAGGAGAGCGAAAGAGGCGCCTGCGTAACTCGCATCTCTTACGGTTAAGTAGAGCGTTGCAGTTGCAGCCGCGGGATGATCCACAAACACGTATGTGTTATACGCGACGGGTCGCGGCGCGGAATGCTGCGTCTAAATGAAACAATAAATCTGATGCCTGATGTGAACGTAGAATTTAGCACGTATGTAAATAAAGCAAAAACATTATAAATATTGAAAATTGATTTATCAAACTAGAGTAAATAAACTTCGGTTTGTTGATCTGACAAAATATAGAACAAAATATAATAAACTAACGTCACATTCAACTAAAATTTTCCTTACTCATCTCTTTGTAATATAATTACTAAGGCAAACGTGATTGTGTTTAAATTGCACGTATATTTTATTTGTAGCATTTCTTCATGTCATTCACCAATATCTAACTAACATCGCTTTTGATGTTATGAACGTTTCAGTCCAGGAATTTCCACTTCTTTTATAGACTTCATTTTCGTAATTGTTTAGTCTTGTGCGCATATGTCACACTATAATGCAGAAACGTGTCTCGATGTTGCGCTTAATTACATATACAGTAAAATTAAAAATTTATCTTTGATACATAAATTGATCTGGAAATTAAAATCGAGAGCTCTTTTTATGTAACGAATTAATTATCTTAAGCGGGATTTACAATTATTCTATTCCGGAACTTTGAATGTCTGTAAAAAATTTTAATATGACTAAGATACAATATTTTTCTTAAAAGTATATTAAAAACGGTTAGTTATGGAGTAATTGCTTTGAACATTTTATTCTTTGATTTTTTCTTCATTAGGTCGTTGTTTTCGAGTGCAATATCATAAATATAAGAACATTTATGAGTTTAATTCGTAACATAAAAAGTTCTTAGAAATTCGGACTTTGACTAAATTATTCAAAAACCAAATTTGTTCGAAATAGTTCGTCGAAATAAGAGCCTTTAAAATTTGTGGACTATTTAAAAAAAAAGAGTTTTTTTAAATTTCTGGGTATTTTTTTTAATGTGTAGTTCTCGAATTGAAAATTCACTAAAATTACTGGGCTATCGTATTTAAAATTTATCATATGCGATACTATGGTACAAATAAAACTATTTGTTGAAACTAAACGTTAAAAATATTAATAGTAAATTAACAAAATACACAATTATTGAAACATATATCTATATATCTCAAAAACTATTCAGTAAAATACTTGCAATAATTTAAAAAAAATCCGTAGACCTTACTAAATTATATAATTATAACTGAAGATTATTGTTGGTTAATATAATAATAATTTTAATATCTTAAAAATTATTAAATTGAATCAACCGGTCGTGTATAATGTGGCGAAAATAGCGGTTATTTTAATCAACGCTTGGTGAAACGGTTTACTGAACTGACGTGAGTTGGTCAACAGATTTTCAACAGTTGATTAATTTCCCAAGAAACACCTTCTACTTAAAAAAATAGTTTTTCAACAAATAAATGTTGTTAAATATACACAAATCTTTCATCAGACCCGATTAGGAATTGCCAGTACTGATTAATCCTTGGTTCGATATCGGGATGGTAAGAACGGGCCAGAGTTGTCATATTATACTGGTTGAGGTACGATAATACTGGTCCAATACTGTCACAGCACTAGTACAATACTGGCTCAGTTCTTGTACAATACTGGCACAGTTCTGGTACAATACTCTACTAGGAGTAACTAGCCCAATACTAGGTCAGTACTGGCTTACAGTACTGTTGGGCGGAGATCAGTATTAGGTCATTGGTCAATTCCTAAGGGAATGCACACCATCCCAAACAATCCCTCTTTAAAATCGTCACCTAAAAGCAATTCAAGCTTTGCTAACCACTAATTAATACAAGAATCGCAGTATCGGAATAATTTGGAAATATCGGAATTTGATAAATTAGTTCTGGTTATCCGGGGAAAATTTATCATCAACAAGCATTCGTCACAGTACAATCTATTGAACTACATTCTATTCAGGAAGAAACGAAATGATGTTCATCGCTTTGCCGTCATCCGGCAATGGTATGCGTGTCGTAACGGACGATTCCGCGAATATAAACCAGCGACGCGTTTCAGCGCACAGAATGGATAAATAAACAAAAGAGCGGGTGTCGGAGCTCCGGCAAAAAGTGAACGGCTAACGCGCGAAAAACGAGCAGCTAGAAGTGAACGTACGGAGAGCTCACGGCTCTTGGATAATGTACAGGATGTCGGCGCGGAAAGTCGAAGAGATGATAATCTTGCACAAGTATGCATACGGTACTGTATATGAGCTCATTGGCAATATTAATGGCTTCACCGTCAGAAATTCGATCTTACAGTGATTGTGTACGTGTGTCCATATGCTCGTCTGTGTGAGTAAGTCCGACGCGTAACAATTTGTTGCTCTCGAGCGTTTTAATTAAGCTGGCTTGACGATATCATTTTTTTTTATTTGTTTCTAGTGCAAAATTATACACTTTCTCGTATCAGCACTTGCGCGTTTAATGTCCGAGACAATTTGCTGCGCTTTTGAAGTATTCTAATTGTAAAATATATAAGAGAAAGCTCGTATCTCTGCGCGGCGCGAATGAAAAGTTTCACTCGTATAATGAGAACGCGTGTTTTGAAATAAAAAAACATAATAATTATTGCGACAGTTTGGTGCTCGATACATATTTTAAAAGCGGATTCTCGAGAATCGCTTAGAATACAATTCGCTATCTGATGTCACTGGATGCGAGTTTCAGAATCGTGATATCACGTCGCTATACTCATAGAGCTATAAATTAACGTTCGGATTGGAAAATATGAGGTGGTTGAATTTTTTTTTCTTTTTTTATTTGTCACGTCGACGCGTGTAATTATAAACCTGTGATATATATGATAAAATAAAGTTGAAAATCTGTTAAAGAAGCGGATCACACGATGTATCATAGAGACGCGAAGAAAATTTAGAAATGTAAATGGAATTTACTGCTAAAAGATTAATTTGCATCTAACAACTTAATAATAATCTACTATTTTTTTGGTGGTTAATTGAATCGATATCAAAGTGAAACTTCATTGAAAAAATATTTAACAGAAAATTACATGCTTATGGATTCTATTACACGTTTGACTGACCACTAAAATAACATTTCTAGTTTTAGTTCTTTTTAAATGACATTTACCGGAAATCGATATTATATATCCTTTTTCCTATATCGTAATGATTCATTAATATTTTATTTGAATTAAACAAATAGGCATTAGTTATATTATTGTTATAGCGATTTATTCTTTTGATTATTTTGAATTGAAAAATTTATACAGTAAATTATTTAGATCCAAAAAAATATATCTTTTTTTAATAATACATAAATTTACTTAGATATTGCAATATTTTTATTGAATGAAACTTTCGTGTAGACAATTAAGTTACCTCTAAATTCAGTTTGACTAATCGAAGCTCTAATGATCGCATATTTTGTAAGTCAGTAATTCAAATTTTATGTATTCGATGTTTAAAATTAAAAAAAAATTACAACACATGATTATTTATAATTCTATATATACTCAATTGTATAGCTACTAATTATTACCTTCCTTAAGACTAACAACGTCATTAACGTGCCTACGCAATATCGAAAAAAATTCATTCCGTTTAAAAAAATTAATGCAACTTAATTAGCACTCGAACAACTTATTTAAAAAAGAAAAAAATTCTCTTAACTCATTTGTAAGCTTCAATTGTGATATATTTGTGATTTTTCATTATGTATACTGTCGAAAAAATTTATTTTTTATTCCCAAAAAAAATTCATTCGGATAGTCCTAGGGAATTATTTACTTGAATGTAATCATTGTATTCATTCGATTGTAAATTTAGTTGCACTATTAATTTTAATTACGGTAAATATACGTTGAAAAACAATAATTTTTCATTCGCAATAAATATTTATAGAATAGAAAATGCACTTTTTAATTTAAAAAAATGTTACTGAACGTATTCAAGCAAAAATGTATTTAAGTGTAATTAATAATGTTTTACCAAAAATAATTTTAGATTCGAAAATTTCGCGTCAAAATATTGTATTAAATTCTTTCAAAGCATTTTTAAAATAAATAAATATTCATAATTATAAATATTTAAATTAAATCGCTAATAACCGAGTATTTTTTAACCGGTAATTGAACATACATTTTTTAGTTCAAAAGTGTAAAATCCCCCCCAAAAAAATAACAAATTACACCACATTACTGATAATCGTACAGATATACACAATCGTATATAACTACAAACTGTTACCTTTCATAAGATTAACAACGCCTCGTGGAACTTCCTACGAAACATCGAAGAAAAATGCAACTTAAAAAGCACTCGAATAACTGATTTAAAGAAGAAAAAAAAACAAGTTTCTCTCAACTCAACAGTACGTCATAGTAAACTGTACGTTAATTGCTGCGCCGCGATATCCGCATAAAAAGAAGTTGCGCAACACAGCGCGCTAGCAAATCATCCCAATAAATAAGCGTTAAGCGCCTCTTTTTTCTAAACCAATCCCGAAACAAACATTGCTCATTCTCCGAGTGTCTATGCTAAAAAAGAGCGCATAAGAATTTCCATATAGACTTATCCTTATCCAAGTGTACATTTTAGCTACAGCACGCGTCTAATATATTTCTGTATATGGCTCATTCTCTGACAAATTGACTGGTGAAAAGAATTTTTTTTTCATCTAAATATTTTTAAATTGTTTCTCGGTACTGTATTTATCTTCGTGATTATTTTTAGATTTCTTTCAGGATGGGTCTTTAAGTTGCAGAAAGTTGAAGTTGGTATTTTGTGTCAATGTTCACAAAATTGTTACTTCTTAAGGAGCGTTTGTCACTAAAAAGTCGAAAGGTAATTTTGTTGGAAAATTAGTTGAATTTTACAGATGCAATATTTTTTAAAACTGTATATATGTGTTTTAATAATCGACTAGGCCATGAAAAAGTTCTAATTCTGTTTTAAGAAGGTTCGGTAATGAGTTGATATTCAACTATAAAGGTCTCGTCTCGATATCTAAATCAACCTAGTAAAGCAATTAGAAATCTGGACCAATCATGATAAACTCATATTTGAAGATACGACTAAAAATCATTGAAGAAATATATAAACTAATAAGACACTTATAAGTTGGTCCAAGTTGACACTGAACCAAACTAATCAATCACTACACTATTTCATAGCAATAACACCAAAGTCTTTTGTTGAAAACCATTCAAATCTTTAAAGTCAGTTTGGAAAACTCACGAGGAATACGAAACACACAAAAGTCCCTTTTCAGTATTTCCTAAGAAATACTTCCCCGATCCGTCCCAATTTTTAAAAAATGCCAACTGTGGCATCACATAACTTAACTACCTCTACTTCTAACTGCAAATCTGAACCAATCTTCAGAAACTCACATTTTACGATACATCAACACGCTTTCTGTAACTTAAAAACCCATGATAAAAAAATCTAAAAAAATTTCCAAATCCAGATACACTGACAACGAACAGTTTAAATGTATTTAAACGAAAGAAACAACGTTTCAACCTGTCAGAGAATGAGCCATATGCATATATACACGCATCGATAGAAGAAGTTCGAAGACAACGCGACGAAGCGTCAAGCCGTGGACTTGACACTGGTGCACCTGCATTATGCAAAAACGCGCAAAACGCATCTGCTTCGCTTGGGCGCATTGTCATGCGTCCGAGTGACAAACAGACTTACTCGCGCGCGCTCATGTTGTCAGGGAAGTTTTTGCATCTCAAATGTCTTTTTTAATGATTTGCATGTGCGCAGCAGAAGAACATTTCGTTTTTCTGGGTGATGTGCTTTTGATGCATTTTTCCTTGTGTATATAACTTCGACGCGAGCTGACTTTTGCGAAAGACTTTATTTTATAAGTGAGAACATATCGTACGATGTGATTCATGCATAAAGCCTTTTTTTGCGTCATTAAATGAATTTATGCGGGAAACTATTTTTTTGTCTCTCTTTTGCCTGTATGCTAAATTCGAATAAACTTGTCTGAAGTCGAAGTTTTCAAGTGCGTTTTTGAACGAAAAAACTCTGTTGCGCAATTACGAAATTCCTACTCAAATCTCAAAACCATTTGGAAAAAGTACAAAACCTGGCGATCGATGATGTATTGAAATTAAATATTTTCAATCAATAATTGCATATCGATTTGTCGAAATGACTCAACAAATTAAAAAATCAAGTACTAAGTTTGCGAAAAGTGAACCAGTTCATAAAATCAGTGAATGACTTAAGGAATTAAACATTGTACGTAAGGATAAAAACGATTTTTCTTTCGATCAATTTTGCAAAAATGATTATGCTATATCATGTATGAAAGACTTATTTATTTTTTTAGATACCTTAGTAAAAAAGCGATTATTAATGGCAATGCAATTTCAATGCCAGTCGAAGTGTCAAAGCAGAAACATACCGCTAATATACGCAAACAAAAAAGAATTGTACATGTATATGATCAAACGATTTTACATAAGCCAATCGAATACCTTTTTTAAACAAATTGTCGTGTTGATTGTAAGTTCAGATTCAACATTCCATGGTATAAATAACGATGAAAGTCGAATTTATTGCAAACTTGCTTCGATTTAATCTAAGTGTTTACTTAAACATGTTCTTGAATATTACAAACCATTTTTTCAGAATATTTTTTAATAGCAGGTAATTACAATAATGTGCCGATAAATATGAAAATTTATGAAAACATTGTTGAAAATACGCGCGAAGATTAAGTCTCGCTATATTTCGACTTGTGTATTAAGTGCATTAACTACAAAAAATATAATAAAATATTTTCATATCTTTCGGATTAGAAAATTTTCAATGGAAAATGTAAAAATTCATTTTATATTGTGTTGTATAAACTGAATTTTAAATAATATTTAAAAAAAGTGTATTTACTAGTAAGAAGTAAATAACTTTTGTAAAATATTTATGATAATTTAAAGTTATCGATAAAATAGATTTCAATTGTAGAGGAACTTTGAATTATTCAAAAAAAATCATTATCCCTAAACATTTATCGAAAACATTGTAAAGTTACATTTTTAATTTTTTTCTGTATAAATAATCAATTGTTTTTAATTTTACAAAAACATAAATATTGTTTCGGTAAAAAAAAAATTTGTTATCTGTTTCAGGTAAATTCATCTACTTGTTTGTAATAACCAAACACTTGTTCCGGAGCTTTTTTTTACTACTATACCACTGATATTAATCCCAACCCGAGAAGGTTAGTGTTCGGTTATTAACACTGGATTTACCAGCTATTTAAGAATACTTATTTCAACTTTTTATTTGTTATTTTTTAATTTCTACTTTTTATTTACAAAAGTAATAACATTATTTCGGTAAACAATATCATATGCAATAAGAATTTTACTGGATTGGTAAATCTAATGTTAAACATTCCAAGCGACATTTTATTGTTATGCACGAAAAAGACAAGAGACAATTTAGAAATTTAGTTAAATATTTATTATAAAATGCTATACGTCCCTTAATTAATTTACCGAGTAAGCTGGAAAAAAATTCTTGGTATGCGTATTTTCAACAATTCTAAGTAAATTGTCTAATTCGGTATTCGTATGAAATTTGTTGTATTCGAATACATATTTACAGAATTAAAAAGAAAATTTTTCAGTTTCAAAGTATTCGCACAAATACTAAGACTACTAATAATAGCTAAGATTTAGCGTTCATCGACTCCAAATCGAGTCCTCTGAACCTAACAAAATAATAATCCTCTACTAATCGGTCGAACTCATCGTTCCAAGTATTGAAAACTGGATACTCCGCGGTGAAGAACACGTGTACATTAGGAAAAAATGGACTCCGTACGTAACGTATATGATTCGAAGAGAAAAAAGGGGAAATGAAAAGGAAAGACGAGAATAAATGACATTCAAAATCCTGAAAAAAATCACACTAACACGAGGATAGAACCGTTTGACTGGAAGCCCACGAAATGAATCCTGAACCTGTTTTAAACCGGCAATAAAGATCGTAAGCGTGAATTGCTGTTCCGAATAACAATTTTACATTTCGATGCTTTTAGTTTTTTACTTTAATTTTTTGAATTAATTACGTTTATTTAAAACATGTACACCTTTTGTCCTTCGGATTTTACCAAGACCCAAGATTATTATTGATATCGTATTGTCTTGTCTAGCAATTTAAGACGAAGACCACACCAAGATTACAACGTTCTTGATCATGTCTTGATACATCTGTTAACTTAACCATGCTCGAGAATATTAAGTACGATATTTACTATAATTAATAAAACAAAGAAGGTTTGTAACCATTTTCAGCTCAATTGGTCCATTAGTTTACTTTGCACCTCATGGACTTTTCAACATTAAGTGTTGAGATCTCAAACAAAGCTCAAATTAAAAGAATACGTCCAGTATTAAATATACAAAGAATCCAATAATTATAACTTTTTAAAATTTGTCATTGTTGATACCCTCACTTAAAGGTGTCTTATCCCCTTACAAACATAAATTAATAAATATTTAAACTACGTCAACGATCTTATTATACTGTAATTATTATACTGAATTAAAATTTCAATTCAAGACCAAGAAAAACTCTTGTTATACAAGACAAAAATAATATTTCTCATGTACGTCGTATTGTCTTGATATCTCTAATAGATGTCTAAAATACCGCAGTACTTACAGCTAATTTAACGAAGAAAAAATATATATAGTAAACCATGAAAGTTAAATATACAAAAAAAAGGTGTATTACATCTGCATACAATTCGATGTTTCTTCGTTGCGTTCTTACAATGCAACAAAATGCGCTTTCCGCCTGTGTATTTAAGTTTGCATAATACCGCATGAATTTTGCGCATATAGCGAGTTTGTTTCCTCAAAGAGTGACGTTCACGCACGTTCAAACGTCAAAATGTAATATGAATTAAGTATTACGAGCCATCAAAGTTACGATTGTATTTAACATTACTCACGTCTGTTCCTTTTTTTCATGCCAATTTTGCTGGAGCTGATGGAGATGGAGATCTATCTAGAATAAATATTTATATATTATACAATAACGCATTACGAGCAAACGTATAGGAAAACGTGCACCTTTTCCCGTTGACTATGACGTCTGGGATAAACCTTTTCTGCCTTCGTAATTGTCCCACGTGTGTGAAACTTTGAATTTTTCTACATATTTGTTGCTGGAATATTATGTATTAATCATCGACTAAAACGTGTACTGAATGACTGAACTAATAACAGTAATAAGACATGTTCTGTCTATTGTAGAAAATTACAAACCGCTTCTGCGAACGAACCGTTTTGTAATATCTTTAAAAAAAGGAAAAGAACAAAGCAAATCACAAAAGTTACTCAGTACAATAGTTGTTATATGTTATACATATAGATAAAAATCCGCGTCTTCGTCCTTCTTGGCGAAAAATGAAAACGTTTTTTGTTAAGAGAGGGGTTTACACTTGTTAGCTCTTGAAGGTCTGGATCGAAAAATTGAAAATTACTGGACGGTTAAGTTTTTTTTCTGAAACGTATATTAGAAAACAAGATTTAACTGACAACTGAAACTTCCAACTAAATATTAAATGGTTTTTTTTAAACCACATTTTTAGCTCATCCCTCATAATATTTTATCAAATGAAAGAAGAACGTTTAATTTCCCAACATCTCGTCCCAACATCGATCATCGGTTATAACATCGATGTTGGTAGTTCTGTTGTCGCATTTGTTCTTCTAGCATGACTTATTATTTCAAATGTGTTGAGTTACTGTGTAAATAATTTAGTTTCGTTTGCAAAAACAACATCACGAATTTTAAGATTTAATTCTGGATTATCGAGTTGTATTTTATGAATTTATTTCTATTTATATTTTTAACGACACATATAGATAATTTGAAATTTAATAGCCCATTTAAGGCAGGTCTTATTAAATAGCACTTTTTAATCTACTTTAACAAAAAAGTATAGCTTGATAATAATTTTAAATTTATAGCTACAGACATTGAAAGCAGAGAGAGGGAATAAGTGTAAACCCCCCTTAACACCAGATTTACCAGGCCAGTCATTTAAATTCAAAATTTCTATTGCATATCACATTTTTCAAAATACGACTTTTTTAAACACAACACATAAAATAAAATATCAAAAATCAAAAAGGGAAGTCCAGAAAGCCTCTTAAACTACGGTCGTGTAAACACACGACTTAAATTCAAAATTCTGTTAAACATTTGCTTACGAAAATGACAAAAAAAAATTTTAAAAAGTGTGTACCCCCTCAGCACCAAATGTATCAAACGAGTAATTTTTTCTAATCGCGCATTTCAATTCAATACCCTCATCGCCCATCTCATTAATTTTCCAAAATACCATTACGACACGTGCAAACAAAGGTAATAATGAACAAAATAGTATCACCAGTGAGGTAACAAGTGTAAAGCCCCCTTAAATTGGCTGCAAGCATAGAATCTCGAATACCTATATAGAATCACGCTCACAATGCACACCGTGTAGATCGAGAAAGAGAGAGAGAGAGAGAGAGAGAGAGAGAAAACCGCGACGAAGAAAGAGACGACTGCAGTGCAGCTTTTAGTATAGCTCGTACACGCGTCTATATACTTATATACACACCTATAGACACGCATACACACACACACACACGCATACAAAGCATACGACTCCCAACCGTCGAACCGTCCCGACACAACTGCGAGAGCGCGGCTAAAAGTGGAGGGGAGAACTAGCGTGTGTGGCGCGAGACTCGCGTAGGAGGGGGCGAAACGCGTAAACAGAGTCAACATGTAAACAGGCCACTCGCGAGACAAACAACGTGGGGGCCGCCGTCGCTCTCTGTTCTCGGCAGTACAGTCGCGCGCGCGCCTATATGCATCGCAGCACGCGCGATTCGCCGCTGCTGTCACTTTACGCGACGAAGCCGGTATCTTTTTTATTTAGTATTTTTTTCTTTCTTTCTCTCGATCGATCCGAATCCCTTTTTCTCGTGTGCCACGATTGTGAGTGAAGTGTTGTGTGTACAGGAATCCCAGTGCGCGTTGAAGACGTACTTACATATACATATATATATATATACATAAATATATACACACATGTGTGTATAGGAAGAGTAGTCGTAAACTCGTAAGTCGCTTTTCTGAATCAGCATCGCCGGGGCGTTGATAGTCATTGTCGCGAAATTAGTCAGCCGGCAAGAGAAGACAATATGAGATTAGCAGCTCGCGGACGTGTTTGTTTGTGTGTCCCATCGGCGCACACGTGCGCCTTGTAAATTGTATATTATTAATATCTCTTTTTTTACCTTTCTACGAAGTGGTGCTCCGAAATACACATAGATATTTGTGTATATAACATCGATCGGAGAGACGAATCACATTTTGTCATGTGAGTATGGAGTCCGAAGCGGACGTAAGGAATGTCCGCGCGCCGGCGTCGAGTCATTTCGGCGAAACAATCGAATAACGGGCATTCAGCGAAAACCTTCGAGACAGACTGTTTCTTTACAAAGTACAACGAATAATAAAACACCAGTGATTCGAAAGTGCGAGGTGTATGTTCAAAAAAAAAATCTTTCAATCCTACGATCGAATGTTCGAGACGGACGTTGTGCCTTTTCAAAGTATAACGAATAAATAGAACACCAGATTCAAAAGTGTGAGGTGTACCTTGATATATATCTATATATACATCCTACAATCGAACGCTCAGTAGGATGTCAGTTGGTCTGGTGTCCGGTACTGTATTGTAACGACATTATATTTCTGGTAATAATCAATAAATCAGTGTCAACTAGAGTGAATTTTAAGTGCGAATTACCAAAGTAGTGTCGTCGAAATTCAAGTCTGCAGAAAGAAAGTCCGAAGTTCCGTGACGACGTAAGGGCTTGTACAGTTGTAGATCCACACACACTCGCACATACGCAGCTCTAACTGTCAACAGGTGTAGGCGCATCGAGCGCTTGCGTCAGCGTAAACGCAAGTAAGTGTATTATGTTGCTGCTATACACACATATACGCACGCATTATTATCTTCGTATCTCGTCACGCGGCATCGATCCCCAGATGAGATCGACGCGTTCGCCTCTCCTAGTCTCCTCTCTAAGTTCTATATACGCGTACATGCATACATGCATACATGCATACATACTTGTGTGTATAGGTGTAGATGTATATACGCGCACGCGCAGGCGTCACGGCGCGATGGACAAGCGGCAGCGGCGGCACTCATTGTTTTTATTGCCGTTTCTTCCTTATTGTTCCGAGCGTAAATAATATGCATAAGAGAACCGAGTGTGCAGTTCACGGAGTTCTCTTCTGTTTCTCCGCAGTTTTGAATGGCTTTATTGAACTTCCACTGGATTTTATTTCCCGTCGTTTATTTATTATTATTATTTTTTTTTTCTACTTTTGGTCGCGTCGACCAAACGTAAACAAACGAAGCGTTAGGTTTCACGTTGAAAAATCTTTCGGATTTTCGAGATGAAATTTCATCTTGCGGAATGGATAATAACGCATTGTGTCGCGTATACTTGTTTAGTTCTTTTTTTTCTCCCCCGTTTCGACAAGGAATCGATTTCTATTTTTAGCCTACAATCAATGACCTCGAAAAGTATCTGAAACTACCGAATAAAATGAAATTGATGCGAAAATGGAACGACTGGAAAATAGCTGTATATATATATATATATATATATATATATATATATACGAAAGTAATAAGTAGTAATAGTTGGAATGGTTCGGACAGTATTAGCTATAAATATAGGATTACTGTCATGTTTCATTAGCTTGAAGAACAACTTTGTCAACTTTCTACATGTATAGTAGCTATTAACATCGCACTGCAGTCCGTCGTAAAATGCATTAAATATTTCCGGTATTTCATTTTATTCGCAACTCCATATATATGTCAAATTGGTCATGAAGTGTAATTTTTATTAAGCTGAGATGCCATTAGAAAAATTTATATAAATGCATAATTTATTAGCTAAACGATCGGGTTGACGATAGCGAGCGAGAGCGAAATGTTGTCTTTTAGATTTATTCACGGAATCCAAGTCCTTTCTCTCTTTATTTTTGTTTCGTTTTAACCGCACAATACGCCTTTATCACTGTGTTGTTTTCATAGCAAGATAACTGCTTTCTTTTTCTCTTGTGCTTTTAAATATTTAATGCACTTCCATTGTTAATTTAATTGAACCGCTTGCGCAACAGATTGCAAGAGGCTCTTTTTTTATAAGCCAGTGCATAGACAGGAAGCGAATAAATTATCTGTTTGTTCAAATACAGCTGATTTCTGAACCCTTCCGTTAGTTCTAAATTAGTTGTTTTGTTCTGGAAAGATCAGTAATCAGCATAATGAATTCCTGATTGATAAGGCATACGCATCTATGTTCGTAAACGGAATACAGAAAAAAATATGTAGAAACATGACGGTTACTCGCTGGTCAATTTATGCATTATTTAAAACTTGTATTATCACGACATCCATAAATTAATTACTTTATCAAGGATACTAATCTAAAAATATCGTCATTTTTTTACACTTTTTCTGACTGTCCAGAAGATGAGGTTGTAAACCTTTATCGAAAACCGGAATAGCTATAGATTCTTTACTTTTACCATTTGTTCCAGAGTTCTCGTTCGCTTAAACTAAAAGAATATTCATTAATCATTACAAGTCCGGGACTTTTAAAAATTAGTTGCTTTATTATCTCTGTGGAAAAATCTTCTAAGGTCTCTTGCGTTAGAGAACAAATCCAAGACAAACGAAAGATCTAGTCACTAATCATCAAATGACGCTGTATTGTGATTAAGACTTGCTTATACCAAATCTTGGTTGTTTTCCAAATTTCAAGGTAGGCGAGAGGTTTTTTTTGAGAAAATCGAACGTTTCACCTAATTTTTTGTACATGAGCATTTTAAGAGGTGCTCATCACGAATTTTAAATCATGTCGTAATTAAATATTGAAATGGTGGTTATACATTCAATATAGCGATCCTTTATTTCAAGTTTTTCGAAACACAACACATTTGTAGATCAGCGTATATATATTAACAATTACATCAGAACTAAAACAATTTAATAAAACGATTTTACAAATCAGAATTTATGACTGATTTTTTAGAATTTTCATCATATAAACGTACACTTATAATGAACATTTGAAATGAGCGTCATGTGACGTTATTCCGGCCCCATGAAGGTCAACAGTTAATGCACGATTGCTGGCTATAGTAAACAACACAAATCTTCAGGGCGAAGCAGTCGCTTTTTAATAGTTAATGCATGCATTAACACACAACAACAAAAGAGCTAGGGAGAATAATTGTACAATTGTTATTGTAAAATTAGAGCAATTAGCTATAAATGATAAGCTACTGAAGATTGACTTCGATTTTAAAAAGTCGTATCGCTAAATCAAATTGCGTACGACATTAGAGACATATGTCGTAAGTTGTAGTAGACATGGACTTTGGTATAAAAAACTGTGCTTTAAATAAAAGTAATTTTTATTCTTTTACATTAGATCTTAACAGTTAAGTTTAAAAGAAGTGTAGCAACAGTCAGATTTCATCAAGGTATCATTAAACCTTAAAAGGGATTTACACTCATTTCCACGCTAAACTTTGGATGTTTGTAACAAAACATTTAATATTATTACAAGTCAAAACTTTTTCCTTAAAAGTATATTAGAAAACACATTTAATAAGGTCTACAAGAAGTTGATGTCATCATCCTGTATAGAGATATGATTTTTTTTAATATAGCCTTTGGCGTAAGCTTCAATTTCAACAGCTTGATGAATTTTTAATATTCAAGGCTCAAACGAAAATTAATCAAATGTATCATGATTTGTTTAACCGGAAAATGTTACAATAATACAATGATTACACTAATTACACTATGAATTTGATACAATGGTAATCCAAAAGAGGAAACGTTATCTTGTTCGCTGGTATGGTGTAAAATTTTATTTTATCAAAAGTGAGGGAAGATCGTGTAATTTTCCAGTATCGCATTAATATTGATCTTGCAGTTTTGGTAGTTTTGTGGTTGGATTTTCTCTATAGTATAAACAATTTAATTTGTTAGAATAGCAGAACAAGAGATTCATTGAAAATACAAATAGTTCAAAGTTCAAGAACTAAATAAGTGTCGATTAAAATTAAAGTCACGTCCATTGACTTTTAATCCACTGCCTTCATACAATAAACGAATCTCTTTCTCTCTCACTGCATGTGCATACATTACGAAACATCCAAAAGATGTTTTCCACGTTTGAAATGGAAGTAAACTCACATTTTAAAGAGTAACGTAAGGTAACAAAAGTCATCCATAATAGATGTACTCACGCAAATAAAGCTGAAAATTGTATATTCACGGAAGCGCACGTGCAAAACCACGTGTATCCGTAACACATTCGTTCAACTCGTCGTCCCACTGAACTGGCGCGAGAAAACGATCGGCCTTGAAGGAGCTAATACTGTTGCAGCCACGATTTCTGCGCTTGGCTACTGTTCGATTTTTACCGTTTATTATAAGTTATGTCTTATAATAACGCTGTTTGTCCGCAAGGTTTCCCTAACAAATAATTTATCTTCATTTGCAAAGAGTCGCTATAAAGGGACATAGGAGAATCGAATAATTCGATCTGCGATAAGAATCCAATGATATACAAATATAGATACATTTTTTTTGTAATTATGACAACTCCGATCGTCAAGGTCTTCATCAATGAAAATAGATTCAGATTATCGACCTTCTAATCATGACAATTCATATTAAGATAATGTTAAATGTTCATGACGAATATATTCCAGCTTACATTCTTACAAATAGAGAACATAAGCAACATGTGCGTACAGAAATCAGTATATATGCGCTTACCTAAGCCTGCACTCATTTATCGATATATCCACGCGCGCGTATAACTCGTAAATTTGATAAAGCAGGCTAGATAAGGCAGAGAACGCGAGCGCATTCCCTTGCACAGCAGCCTACTTTAATCGTGATTCTCTTCTTCTCACTGTTGTCCAAAGTTTATAACCAAAAAACTACCAGATAAGCCAATTTTGCCTCGTGACTTCCGTGATCTGGACGAGGTCGTATTTTCTACGCGTTTGATAAGTTAACAATTTTTTGGGGCCACGCGCGTGTATAGAAATGAACTTTGTGTAGCAAATATATTATTTTACTTATTTATTAACATTGTTATCGTGAAACATTCATTACAAAAGCTGTTTTTTTCCCAGCAATGTCGAGTGACAAATGTAAAATAATTGCTTACATAATAATGTGAGAATGTGGACTTTGCAGTAAGGTGAAATGTGAGGAGTAATGTGATTGCGCTAATTTTTATTATTGCGCTCTCTAATGGATCACGACTGAAAGGCTGTTGCAATGAAGGAGAAAAGAAAAAGTTAATCAACGTTACTTGGAAAAGAATATTCGTAGCATGTCCTAGTCGACAAATTGATGTAATTGTTGAAAATTCGATTAATGTGTTGGTATTCAGTTTGGAAAAATATTTTTATTATTTAATGTGGAAAATGTCTTCCTGAACTTCGAACGTTACCAAAAATGTAACCAATACGTAATATTATTCCAAGCTAAACTTAGAACTTGATTTTATCATCCTGTATAGACATATTATTATTTTCTAATTTTGCTGATGAATGTTTAAGATTCAAAGTTCAAATGAAATGTATTTTATTGATTAATTGTCACTTGCATGTATAATGAGTCTCAGAATGAAAAAGTCATTATTTTGTTGTTTTAGTTTCAAGCAAATTAAAATATTCATATCATAACTCAATAGAACTATCAACAACTGCAAGATCGATGTTAACGAGATACTGGAGACACTATAGTTTTTAATAAATAATACAATTAAACGTTCTTCTTTCACTTGAGATAAAATGTTATAAGAGATCAAAGAAGAGAATATTTTCAAGAAAAAGAACAACATTTAATATTTAACTGTAAATGTTAGATTTAATTAAGATTTGCATTACACTAGACCACAACAGGATAACATTTCCTTTGCAGGATTACTTTTGTATCTAATTAGTAACGAAATTAAAGTAATAAATTGTATTGTAAGTTTCTCTGGTTAAATAAATCATAATAAATTTTCTATTTGATAGTCCAAAACGACATCATTCGAGCCTTAAACCTTAATAATCCATCAAGTTATTTCAGCTTGAGCCTAAGTCAAAGCGAAAATTTAAAAAAAATAACATTTCTGCACATAATGATCACATCAAGTTCTGGTAGATCTAACAGAATAGCAGTTGTTAACGTACTTTCAAGAATAAAAGTTTAGCCTTGTAATAATATTCAATTCTCTTTTACATACGACCAAAGTTCAGGAAGGGAATAAATGTATTCCTCTCAAAACAAATTATTATTTGCAAAGTATCAAATGTCATTGTTTATATAACAGAGCAGTCTATTCTTATTCGCTCACGACACATGTTAAAACTTTCCTGGTTATAATGCATACTGCACGTGTCCGATAGAGGAAAGCTCAATACACTGTATACGATAATAAGCATTTCCGCAACTTCCTGTTACAGATTTCTCCACGTTCATGAATTATTAAGAGCATTGATTTACTCTTTTGGGTAATCGTTACTATTAATCAAGCAATAAACTCTCACCGCAAGCGCTAGACTGGTATCACTACAACGATTATGCTAATCACCACATGCGATACTGATTAGTCCCAAATCTACAGAATCTCGAGAACGCGCTTTGATAAAAGACTTGCTCGACTAATTGGGTGTATTGGCGCAGGAAAAAGGATATATGTCTTGTGAAATTTGCCTGGAGATAGCTAGAGGATTTTTTTTTAAATTCGTAATTAGAGAAAATAGCTTGGTGAAACGGTTTCGAAAAAAACTTCCAGAAATTCATTTAGTCAACATAATTATTACTTGCAATTCTTTATTGCTACAAAATGGTTTATGGAAAAGATCGAATACTGGTAGCTTTTGTAAGATTTTATTAATTAGCGCAGCGGATTAACTTTCGCAATAACCACTCGTTTTCTACTTTCAATCGAATGTGCAACGAAATATTTTTGGGTTGAAAATTTCATTACTTGGCCGGATAGTGCGCGTTGTCGAAGAAAGTTCCAATAAAGTTCAAATTAAATTGGCCTTTGTCAACTTATAAAATGTACCGCACGACAATATAAAACTGTGTAGAGAAAAAAAAAATTCGACTAATAAACGGTACATGCTTTAATTTTTTTACCTGTTTAGATACATAATAGCTGATTTCAAATGCAAATTTCGATTCTTCGCTGACTAACGTAAATAACGGAAGCTGTTGCGTAACTTAGGGATTGCAATATATCTCCCTCTATTTTTATGTAAACCCGGCGTTAAAAAACTGATTTATTCGTATTACTCAAGATTGAATCAATGGAAAAAACTCTCTCACATGACGTGTGGATTGGCGAAAAAAAAGGAAAAGAAGAGCTCTGAAAGTGAATAATGTAAATCGAGAAGAGAAACAGCAGCGTTGTCGAGCGCATCGTCGTAAACAGAATTAAGCAAAATAACAGGCGATATGCAAAATATGTATAATAAAAGCGCCAGAGCGAGATTGCATTGAACTCGCGCGATAAATGCACTGATCGAGCGAACGCTTCGCGATGTGTGTATGCAGCCCGCGGCGTTTGTTATCGCAAAAGAACTATTGTTGGCCTTATTGACGATGGTGCCTCGCGCGCTCTGTGTTATTTAAATAAGAGCGCGCGATGCGTAACGTATTACTATACCTTTTTGATGCTTCTTTTGTATTCCGTGAAAGAGAGTGAGAAAGAGTGGGGAGGGAAAGAGAAAGAGTCGTTTGTGTTCTGGTCTTTGCAATTTTTCGTTGTCCTTAATCTACTCTAGTCAGTGTAGTTACTTTCACTATAGGATTATATGTGGACATGATTTTTATGTAGTTGTACAACATAACAGTTCGTATGGGCGGATTCCGGTTGGATTGTTAGAGTTTCTATGGAAACGTTGTGTAAATGTAAATATAGCTTTAAGTACGTATTTTTTGTTCTATTAAGGGGTACTACTGATCTTCGAATGGGTGTCAGGAAAAAATGTTAAAAAGCTTATTTAATAAGATCTGCCAGAAGATGATAAGATCATCCTATGCAGAAATATGGTGTTTTTATGGATTTTTAAGATTTAAAGCTCAGATGATGTTATTTCTAAATGATTTGGAACTATGAAATGGAAAATTTATCGTAAGATTTACCAGAAGATGATCAGATGATCCTGTAGAAAGATATGGTGTTTAAGGTTTAAGGTGTTGGACTATCGAATATAAAATTTATCATGTATATCGTGATTTATTTAACCAAAGAAATTTACAATCTCCCACATACTAAAATTGATAAAATTTCTCGGGTTAAATAAATAATTAATGTTTTAAAGGATAAATTTTCAAAACAATAGTCCATAAAGACTTTGAATCTTAAAAATCCATCAATATTCAAAATTCTGGACAGGATGATAACATGAACTTCTGGTAGATCTTACTAAATGATGTTTTTAAATGTACTTTAAAGAAAAAAGCTTGGCTTTGTTATACATTTTTTCTTACTAACATTCAAAGTTCAGACAGAGAATTAGTTTAAACAAAAATAAATGTATGTCAGTATATACAATCCATCACAAACAAGTAATTGTATTTCAAATGTAAAACTTGGCATTCGTACATTCGTTATTGAATTTAAAATAAAGTCTCATGTGTTTCTATTCATATAACATTGTTAATCATTCGTACGAAACAATTATGCTGATGACGCGCAGAAATTAAAGTCCATCTAATAACCAAATCGATTTGTAGGTAAAATGAAGCAATGTTCCATGACACGTATAAATCGTAATCTTGACATAACTATTGAACCGTGATAATTTCCAGACAGCATTCCGTAAACAATCTCATCGTCAGAGCTCTTCCGCCACTTATATAGGTGAGCTTTCATTCGTTCGAATGTCGCCTCAGCCTTGACGCGACCTTGGGATCGACTTCAATCATTTCACCGACGCTTACTCGTACGAAATGTGGGAGAGCTTCCTACTCGACCGTGACCGTGAGTCGATCGATTGTTTTAAGCTGGTCAGTGAGTTTTCGGTGAACCCTGATGTGACCTCGTTCGTGAATTCACCTCATGTCAGGTTATGACAGTGATGTATACCTGTCTCATAAGTTTACATTACATAACAGTTCAGTATGTTCGAATAGCGAGAGGTTTCGTAGTCGTGATAACTAGCCAAATATATGCATGCTCATGTAATGACGCGCGTTATTATTTAAGTATTCTATGATGATAATCGTATGATATAGCTTCACATCCGATGTCATAGACAATTGTTGTAGACTTTGTCACTACTGTTCATTCGCTTTTGCGCAGCTATCTGTCCAATTAAGTGTGGTCAATTAATATTTTAAGGGGGATTTAAATGGATGTCTGAAATAAAAAGTGTAATATTATTACATAGTGTTTTTTTTTAATATACATCTGGTCACGAGAATACCATAATTTGGCCAGCTGATGTACACGGTACGGCAATTTTTGGTGAAATTTTTATTAAAATATATTAAAAGCCATTATTTAATAAGGCTTATCAGGAGTTGATAAGTCACCTGTGCAGGTACATGATTGTTTTTTAATTTTGATGGATTTTCAAGATTTAAAGCTCAAAAGATGTTATTTCGATGTTATCGTGGGCTATCAAATTAATTGAATTTATTTGAAATAATTCATTTTTTCAAATATAGTAGTAAATTAATTAAATTCAACGACATTGAAATAATATCATTTAAAATTAGTATCTTAAAAATAATCAAATAACATCAACTTCTGACTGATCTCACCAAATGATATTTTAATATACTTAAAAAAAAAACATTTAGCTTAGTAAAGTTCCGGAAGGAAATAAGTATAGCTCCTTTTAATGCGTTATGTTGAGATCATTTTGCAATTATTATATTTGATTAGCATAACAAATTGTTCTAATTCTAGCGCCTTTTTCAAGACTAACCAATCAAGGTGCGCCAGATTTACTTCATTATTTGGTTATTTTATATTTTTCTTACGTACATTTTCATTTTGTCGCAAAGCTAAGTAGTACATATCTACACATGTCTCTCACTAATTCGCATAAATAGTTTCTTCACATTTTTGCCTCGACGTAATCTCTCAATGACTAACGTTCCTCGATTATTCAATCTTATCATCACATCTACTATTTAGTCTTGAATACACATTGTTCAACAATGATACACGCAAGTATCTATATTCAAAAATTTCGTTTCCATGATATCAGCATTTGGTAACCTAAATAACTATGCTTCGAAAACTCTGGTCAAAAAGGAATTCATCCAACCAAAATTTCAAAAGCTTACATAATCGCAAATACACACACACGATTTACCAAAGCTGTCAAGTCATAGAAATAATAAAAATGAATAGATCTTCGCACGACGAGGCGTTGGAAAAAAATAACAATCGTACAACAAAAAAAAACCTCTTCTTAGAGATGAAAAAAAATGTTGCCGTCAGAGAGCGTGCATACGAAGATTTGCGTCGTCCCACGTGACTTTATTACATCTTCACGTGCGGCGGCTCGTTTTCACGGGGAGTCGCACGTGTGTATGCGTATACACAATGATAATCGTTGCGCTCGAGGAGATACTCATTCATTTTGCATTAGATTCAAAGCGCGCTTTTATTTTTCTCTGCCGTGGTTGTGCAGGAGTCAGTTTTGCATCGCTGGCCGGTTTTAATATTTCACGCTCTAATGTTGCGGAGACTCGTTTGGAATTACTCGAGTGGCCCAGTTATCGTGAAGTCTCGATGTTGAATTCTTCATCTCCATCTGATTGATTTTACGATATAATTTGAAAATTAGCAACAAGTTGCAGTTCGCTTATAATTTATGCAAGACCAGTTTATTTATTTCCTTACGAATGACATAACTGCATTAATCTTTTTTTCTAAGTCCGCGTGTGCGTTTGATAATGTGATCCACGTTTGCTTCTGAATTAGCATTTACCTGTGTGACTCACAAACAAACTTCATTAAGGAATTATTCATAGCGTGGAAACTTTGTACAATACATAGTATTGGTAATTTGAATTGTTTGTTGCAGCTATTTATCAAGTGTCTACATTTTTCAACCGCGACAATATTTTTAAATATGCCCAAGTTCTGGAAATCTTATCGGATTTTTAGTCAGTTGCTGGAGTAATATTTCAAAATTAACGAATAACTCGCTATCGTACTGACGGTTAATCCCTAAAAACTTGACAATAAATATATCCGAGAATACTAACCTAACCTAATAGTGAGTCTATCTCGTACCGAGTTCTCGGGCATGCGTAGTAGCGGTTTCGACTGTCGCGCGCTGATTGGCTCTCCATGCTTATACTGATGGATTACATTTAAATATATGAGTGTATGTGGTTTTACCGAGTTCTTACCGAATTAAAGTCTATAAATCAGCTACGAAACTTCGACAAGAAACTAGTTGAACTCGTCTATTTCCTATCAGCGTCGTAAGTATCTTCCATAAGTCCAAACCGACATTATGAGAAAAAGATGAATAAGACAATTGATACGAAGAAATGATGCAACAAACAAGTTTCTAGCGATCACGTTAAAAAGTAGAAAGTTAATAAAATCTTCAGACTTATGAGCAGCATTAAAGTAACCGCAGTATTACTGATAGACATTTTCCTCCTATACTCTGGTTGTCCAGAAAAAGTGCGAACCTCAATTGCCTGACAGTCATCATTACACTTACACTTAAAAAACAGTTAATTTTCCAATTAAAACATTCGCGTTCTGCCATTGTAAATATAAGCGTGTATCCTCATTCATTAGCTTAATCAAATCTGATGCGCCGACGCGTTGGAACTCGCGATTCAGAGTAGCCACAGTGTGCAATCCGTATGATTAAGTGAGGTAGCGACTACTGTACTGGTTAATAAACAGCTCACAAGCACGAATGCAAGAGATTCCTTGGAGTCTAGTTTTTCGAGCTCCAGAACTAGTTGGATAACGCATCGTTGCATTGCGTTAGGGGAGGGAGACATTGATGAAGCCGCGCTGATGAGCTATGTAACCCAATTACTGGTTTATTGATCATGTTTACAAAGTCAAGATAGAAATTTTGCCATGTCGGCTCTTTGGGTTTACCTTGATTTCTTCAGCCTGTTAACTGTTAACTTGAAGAATATTATTAATTTTAATACTCGTGGAACACGTTTGAGATAAATTATACGTGTATCTTGATAACTGAACGAAAATCGAAGTATTTGTAGATGTTATCGTGTATTTATATTAGATAGAGATATTATAAATAAAAGTAACGTTGGGATACAGCTAGCTTTTATAATTAAGCGTTTTCTTTATCGCTTGAGATATTGCTGAATGGCGATAGAGAACTGAGATATTATATGAACTGAATGCGATGAGATTTGTGATGAATTTAAAACGAGAAAATAAAAATATTTTTTGAAACTTCCGTATTTGGTAAGCAGAATTTTCTGTATTGTAGCTAGCGAGCGTAGCAACGTTGCTTTGACAACCAATCAATAGAGCTTCGCTTAAATTGCTAATTTTTCAATGAATTATTAAAAACCTGTTCTCGATTCAGATCTATTTTCAAAAGAACGACGAACAGCGTAAAGATTTCCATCGTTAAGTTATATTTCGTATTTTTCCTTCTTCAAAAGTGAAGACGGAAAACTGCAGTCAAAATGGAATAATAAATTCCGATAAATCAATAAATTTGATTGGTTAGTGACAACGTTACAACGAATGTCTAAAAACACGTTGCAAACTGATTTCCTTTCAAAAATGTATGAGAATTCGAATTATGGCTTGAAATTATTTATGAATTAGTCTAAAATTTGTTTGCAACGTATTTATTCATCCAATCATGCGTTCTATTTATAAACTAATAAGCGAAGATTGCTAAAATTAAAAAAAAATATATTTACCCATTATAAGATTTAAATAAATGTTCTTTTTTATTTTCAAAAGATTATTTAATGTATTCGTGAAAATTTTAATTTATATAAATTTCATTAAAAATAATTTTACTTTCAAATAAATATTATTCAAAGTGAAAATATTGTTTTTTAATTCAAGTAAATTTATTAATATATTTCGGAATAATGATTTCTATCTCCGGAATGATACTTTAAACGTGAAATAAAATTTTAATTTGCAATACATGGATCTCAGAGAAACGATCTCAAACTGCAGAATTATTCGTAAATTTTGCAAGAGTAATCATTAAAATACACATCTTATATTTCCGTTTAGTTTTGATTAATTAACAATTACAGTCATAAATTTAGAAGCTGATAGTTGGTATATTTTAATGATTTTCCTTATAAAATTTACTACTAATCGCAATGAAATGCCGTTTTCTTTAGATTTACATATAACAATCTACTACTGATGAGTAAGACTCAATGTTCACCAAGAAAAAAAAAGAGTAATTATTACCTAACGATAAGGTAAACTGACCAAGATCAAGTTCGATTGCAATGATTACGATTGTTTACCAGATTTTTCAATACTAATTTTTCAATAATAATCCCTACCTTGTTCGGACGGATTGTTTTAAATCGTCAGTAATGATCCCTACATTTTTCTGAATACGATAGATAAGGACTGATTACTATATGCAATCAGTAATGAATCTCGAATGACGGAGTTCGAACAGGTTAAAAATGGATTTTTGTAATTCAAACGATGAACTATCAATGTATATATTGGAACATAATTAGATTTGTTGAATAAGTTCAAATCGGTTGTTGCATGTAGAATCATTTTTGCTGACTCAAAAAATTTAGTGTAGAAGTCGTGTAATCATTACGATTTTATTCAATATACCTTACTGGATTTGAATCGATTATACCTATTTTTTCGTAACCATTAAGGGGACAAGGCACGTTTAAGTGATGTTACCTAAAATTTAGAATTTGAATTATTTATTGCATATATTTAATATGGATATATATGCATTTAGATTGTTTAACATCTTCGAATTCTTTTGTTGACCACAACTCACTCTCCATAAGATTTAAAGTGAATTGATAGACCAATTGAGTAGAAAATTGGAATATCCTTTGATACTTTCTTTAAAGTATGAATGTAGAGAATACCCAACCGAAGAAGCAGTGAAAAATTGTTATAGTAATTTTTTTCAACGTGTTCATAAATTTTCAACAAAATTGTTCCATTAGTTCACATTGATTCTTAGGAAGAGGGAGTTATCCACTAAAAGTATTTACAACTATTCATAATTTGTCATGCAATTATTGCGATTTTACTCAAATGCATTGAATTTATCTTAATAAAATTTGAATAAAATGTCTAGTATGAAACAAAATGTGGGAGGAAATCCTTGGTTAGAAGAACCTGAATAAACAACACTTAATTTGGAAATTGGCATCGTTTCACATTAGGTTGAAACCTCTTGAAGACTTTATTTAAAATGTATAAAATTAAGAAAGTACTAAAGAGTATTTATGCTAATTTTCAACTCAATTATTCCATCAATTCACTTTGAATCTGAGAGTAAGTTGTCTACTCCAACTGGTCAATGAAAGGACTTAAAGATGTGCAGCATATCTTAAATGAAAGGTACACCTATCCACAACACACCTTCAGTACTAAATACATAAAGACTGCAATTAACATAACTAATTAAAATGTTCCATTTTACTGAACCTCACTAAAACGTGTCTTGTTCCCTTAACAGACTTTTTCTCTCGTACAATTGTTTCTTATAAAATATTCCATCGATCGTTCAACAGCTTTAAATCGAGATAAAAATAAACAATGACTATTTTAAAAACACTTTTCACTTCAGCAAATCAAAGTAAAACTGCTTTAGTGAATAAAATAAAGCGTTAAGCTTGTCGGACACGTGACAAATAAAGATCACTCGTAAAATAAAGATAACTTTTCTACGAAAGCGAATACGCAAGACAGAACGCGTCGGCGTTGCATATCAGGACAAAACGACACGAAGAAAGCGAAAGTAACGCGATGCACGCATGTGCCTTCGAGTGTGGGTAAGTAGTTTGCGTGTCAGTACGACGTGCCTCTGGATCTGCGACTGCGCAAGTCCCAAGTGGAGTTCATATTCTAAAATCATCCTTTTTTCTTCATCACGACAGTTTTCAACTTCATTCGCACGAGGGTAACAATCAGATTTTTCATTATTTTTTTCTCCACGTGTCTTACGGGAGCTATTGTGGTCAACGATTCAAATGACTTTTCATCAACGACCAGTGTGTTTCGTTTATCTTTTTGCTCGTGTCTTTTTTTTAACCACAAGTGAGTTGCAGAAATTAGTAGTTTGCTTTGGACACGTGCGCTTCATGCAATATTTATAAAATTCCAGTTGTAGTTCTGAGTGAGAAATTAACCGAATATTGGATTACGCGATATAAATATGAAAATGTCCGTAATGAAATGTAATAACAATTGATAGGAGATTCAATTTATACAATAATCCAATACCACACAGACTTACAAAACTCATTTCGCTATCCTTCATCTGAATATTTTCTACTCGCGATCCATCTATTTTTTGATTAACACAATATTATTTTCATTATTACTCGTGAATTCGTCGTTGGTCGAGCTAAGTCCCAGAGGATGCGCTGCGCGACTTGTATGGGTTACGTAGCTTTCCAGGATGAATTTTTGCAAAAGCCCTCGAGACTTTTCAAAATGAGTTAATTTCTATGCTCGCGTGTATTGTTATACTGGATACACGTGTGCATATGACCGAATTGTAACGCACGTGGACTCCTGACACGTATGGAAATTATTTTTATATTATTTATTGTTATATCTAAATATAAACTCATCAGTAAACAATATTATTCTGACATGCGTTTACATAGAGCTAAAAAATATGTGACATGAAAATAATTTATGCGCATAATCAAACTCCCATCATTAGTTCTATCAAAACGTTCGATAATTATGATATATCGAATTGAGCATGTCAATATAAATTTATCAATATATAATTAAGAAAATAACATTTCCGGAATAATATCTGTTTTTATTCCTATACTATTTTTGAAGCCTCAATTGTCCGTATTGGACTAGATCATAGTTTCCGAAAAAAGAATTGAGTATTCACAGCCGTTCTTTGGATTGGGAATTGATCGACCAACTTAAACCAAGAAACTTTTTTGTTTATCTAATTTAGGTTTTTATAAAATAATTACTATTGAAATTCGAATAGGCAAATGCCAACTTCCCTATTGTATATACATTGACTTACCAGTCTATAATTAAAAAATTAAGAGGCTTTTCATAAAAACCGATGAGCATAAAGGCAAACACGAAGATGAATTTTGTATCTAATTTAATATTTTTTAAATCATGAAGTTCTCTCTATATATAATTAACTTAGTAGCGTATAGCTAAAAAACTAAAAGGATTCTGATAAAATTTTATTCAATTTATTCATTTGAAAGTATTCTTAGACATAACATGATTTTCAAAACGGTATGTTTGCACCGGAAACTGATCACATAATAAAGTCATGAGTGTAAATTAATCAAAAAATTTCCCTAATCTTAAAAGCACTTTTCTTACTATCTCGTGTTTCCTATAAACAACTGACAAAGTCCTTTTAGATAACGTACTTATTCGTAAAGTAAGAATAAATGCAGTTTATCTCCATCAGAAATGCATAAACAAAAATACTCGTCGAATAAAAACCAAGCGATTGTAAAATGTCTAACCAAAGCTTGCGGATCATTTAGTATAAAGTATCTTAGTTTGGTCCGAAGGCCATTAGGCACATAAAACCATTTCGAAACAATGTCTGGAATTTCGTTCTTTTTACGACTCTTTTGGTACGATTAAACAGTTTGGATGAATCTCCTTGTTTTCGTCGCTTAAATAGTCACATTTTTATATATTTTTTTAAACACACAATGAAGAAAAAAAACACATTCATTTAGAAGAAGCGTGAATTTACGTGCTGAAAAGTAAGTAGTATAGTAGACAAATTACATAACTTAACAGACAAAAAAAAAATAAAAAAAGATTTCGCTGAGAAAAAAGCATCGATAAATCAATCAATTAAGTGATCAATCAACTCTCTCTCTTCTTTTCGAGTATTTACTCATTCAATTTTTTTACGTTTTTGCCTTTCCTTGTTCTCTCTAATGCACAAAGCTAGCCACGAGGCGTCCAGCTCTCTTATTTCGTCAACTCACGTTTTATTGGGCTTGTGCAAAACCGGATCGACGTGTTTACACCCGAGAGCAGGTATTCTCTTTTTCTCTCTCTCTCTCTCTCTCTCTCTTATTCGCTGTGCGACATGCATTTCAAAATGCTGTTTGATGCATTTCGCCGCTGTATAACGCGATGTTATTTCCATCTTGACCCCGGCAACGATAAACAAGGATTTGGAATTTTGTACAACGCATTCGCGTGATCTAATTTTAGATTCGACTTGGTGTGTAATAAAAGAAAAGACACACCAACGCCGACATTTAATATTTTTACAAAGCGTCGTGTATTCGAGGAAAACTGGAGAAACAAAGAACCGCTTGGAGCAACACAATTATTACGACTTATTCAATAAAGTTCTCACCTGCAATGTCATTGCGCGTATATATAGAGTACACAAGTACACACATCTAAAGGATGAAAAACATACGTTTACAATAAGTCCGTTTCTCTCCGATGACTTTTTTCACCACCTCTGACCCAATGCCACTTTTTACATTCGTTTCTTGTCACTATCAGCGTCGATATTAATTTTCTTCGAATCTCGCGGATAATACAGACGTTAACTATAGAGACAACTTCAATTGAACAGATGAAAATCGCCTTGGCACGTGTACGTGTGTGTATGCAGACAGTCAGGCCCGCTTGCATTCTTCGCGGCAGATTGAGCCGAGTCATGCAATTACCTGAAAGAAGGATTTCCTGTTTAGGTAACGGGAGCATAGTCGGTGGGTGTATCGCGCTTTTTTTTTATTCCACCAACAATGTCCGTGTGCTCTGAATTTCCTTGCAGTTGTTTCGCGCTCCAGCAGATTTAACATTTTTTACACTTCTTTTTGATCCATATATATTATGGTCTGCTGATAACTGTTGTCGTGTGTTTATGGATTGTGGTTTATTTATAATTAGCTCTCCTATGGATTGCGCAATGATTACTATGCACATGGAATAATAAATAATGAAAATTAGCACTGCAACAAATATGATTCGAGTATTTATAAAGTGGTTAATTCAAAATTACTTAATTATTATCGATTTGATTGTTTTTATATTTTTGTTGTGGTGATGATTGCTGCAATGTGAGGAGAAATAATAAGTAAATCTATTAGCTAAATATACCTAGTAGTAATAGTCTAATATTGGGTACTAATATCTTAAAAGCAGTACTGAGCTCATTTTACGCCAGTATTGTGTCAACCTTTATGTAAAAATCGCCCATAGATTATAATCTATCGGCGTATGTAATATATTACATTTTTATTCAGTTTTGTTTCATAACTACTGAATTGAAACCTTGCACTTTTGAGAGTTCTATTTTTTTTCACGTGAGTACGACAATTTGTATGTCATCTTGACGTGACGTTACTACTTTAACAGATGTAGTAAAATAGTGAAAATTGTGATAAGATCGAACTTAAGTAAATCAATAAGAACAGGTCATAATTTAACTTCGATTTACTAGTACATTGTAAGAGTGCTGACCTGCTCTTATCATTCTAGTATGGAACAAAGATTTGACCAATACCGATGGCCAGTATATTGTTAATCAGTACTGACCCATTGTCCCAGTACCAGCAATGCTTACTAGAGTATCATCGATTTAATTTCAGTTCAAAACTGACACACCAGCAATGGCCCAGTACATTGCCAGTGTACTGGTCCGTTCTTAGCATCCCTATAACGAACCAGGGTTTGACCAGTACTGGTAACCAGTAGAGTACTTAGCAGTAAAATACTAATACTGTCAAATCTTATCAGGGGTCTTCAATGTATCAATATCTGCAAATTTTGACTGATATAGACATTTGTCATTTATTCTAAATTCTATTATTTGTTACCTCTTAAGCGATGTTAAATTTTCCAAAATTGACACTTACTAAATCCAATCAAGAATATTAGATTCACCATCGTATTATTTGACGAAAGCACAACCGGTGATAATTCGATTATAGAAATCGTTTACAGTTTGAGAAACTGGATATTGATTCTCTTAGCCATTCAGCAATCATCTATACTATCAAATCGTTTTAATCCGATCTTCAGACACAAATTGTTTTCATCGATTCTATCACCCACATTTAGCCTCGGAGATAATAAAATCATTCTTTCGCATTAAGAAGCTAACACACTATCCAAACTAATAAAGCGCGATATCGGTATTCGAATTTACCATTTATATATAATATATACTGAGTTCAGAATAAGACTATTCGTTGTGAACAAGCGACGAAGTCATCTTTTCAAAATACCCAAATGCTCAAAGTATCTAATGTAATTACCCGTCTAAACGTTCTCCTTCGGAATCGTTTTTCGATTACGATGTGGTCTCGATAGGTACACATACAGTAGACCACTCTCGTCTAGAGTCAATATGGAGAGAGAGAGAGAGGGACTAAGGGTACGATTATTTGCTTGGCATAATAAGGGGACTCGCCTCCTGGAATCGGCTGATATACACGTTAGGGTCTCGTTGGGGGGTTGGTGAAGTTCTCTCTCCCCCTTCTCTTCTGACCGATCTTCGAAGCTAAGCTGGTGGAGTAAGACGCTGTAAATCATTGTTAAAGGGAGGCAACGATCTCCACGTACATTACGCGAGGTAGATACTTAATGTGAGCGTACGTGCGTGTAAGCTCCGATGGTTTCTGCCTCCTTGAGATTACAGCCAGATACCAATGGGTAGACAACCCTTTGGGCTTGAGAAACGGCGGCAGAGTCCTTATTTCCGGATTTGCTGTCCAAGATGCTTCGATGCTCGAGCGAAGACGTATTGTGGTGATGTAGTGTATTTTGATATTGGCTGGCTTTGCATACGGAATTCTCCTATACGGAATGACGGAAATTTCTTGCGGTTATGATACGCATTCATTATGTATTGGATTTGTCATTATCAGAGAACAAAAGCTTTATACATTCTCGAGATTTTTACATTTTTCATTATCAAATATATTAATTTTTTTTAAATAATTGGTTGAAATTCAAATTTTTCATTTTTCACAAGTGTTCTAGATATTCACAATTAAATTCCTATATTCAAAAAGTAGTGTATCAAAGAGTAATACTACTAAGTTCGAGCTCAATCCATCCATTAGTTCTTGTTGAATCTTGCGAATAGTGACACTTCTATTTCGTGGTGTAATTAGTCACCGTAGAGACTTAGTCCTCGACCTCTTTAATCATAGGTAAACATCTCCTAATATCAATATAAGTTGACATTGCAATTCCACCATTGAACATATTTCAAATTCTAATTTTCGAATCATCACATCGTAAAGGTGTCTTACCCAATTGACCACATAATAACATAACTCGATTAAAAACGTACAACCAACACAAATAGTAAATACATCTTTTTTTATCGCTGTAACGTCACTATACCTTGACTACCTTGAAGTACGACAGAAAAAGAGAGAGTGAGGAGAGAAGGCAAAAGCAATGGAAGGGAAGAAAGTCAAGCTCGCTGGAGAAAGGGTTAGGAGGGGCGTGTAACTCTGGAGTCGTTATCTCGGGTGCGTTTCCGACTACTGTGGACTCCACATTCAGCGTAGCCAAAGTTAAAAGGAGCTTTTCACAGGTTTCCCAAGCTAATTGTTATGCATGGCATCGCGCATCCCCGCCCAGTTTAGCCTTTAAACTCTTCTTCTTCTTCTTCTTCTCTCTCTCTTTCCCACCCTTTCACTTACTGCATCTCTCTTTCTCTGGTTCACCCTTTCACTTACTTTCGTCTTGGGCGCGAAAGAGTTGGCCGTCCTCGAGGTCACGTTCCCTCGTCAGGTCTTGAGCATTAGGTGCTCGTCGGTGCTTTCTTTTTATATTTCTGCACGGGCGAGGACGACAAGCGATAAGGAGCTGCCTGGCACGTGCCCTTCCTGGATCCGCGTATCAGCTGCGTTTATACTACATTTATACTTTGCATATATATATATATATATATATATATAAGTATACATATATTTTTACAAAGCCAAGGGGACTCTCACGTTTGCGAGAGGAGTCTCAATGACGCTTTACGGTTATGCGCGTTTTGTGCCGCGACGATGTGATTCATAAGTATATGGGATGAGAGACAGAGCATATATATTTCGCAGTCCGGACATGAAATGAAAATTCTGGGCGCGTCTTCTGGTGTTTGAATTTTTTTAAGTGATCGAGCTATGTATAAGATTCAAAAGAACTGTAGTACGATAAACGTTAAAAGTCATACAATAAAAAGCTGTTGATAGTAGCTGCTCGCTTCAATGGTCACTGTTGACGATATTTGAATTGAGCGCAGGTGTCGTTTCTTTGTACATCAAATATTGTAAATAGCAATTACACCTACTGTGAGTCAGGCAAATTATATGGAATTATTTTATGACTTTTACTATTATTCATAAATAAGTATTTAAAAAATAAAAAAATTCCACATACTGTTCAATGATTACCAACAAACGAACATCACGTTGGCGTATAATCATGGCTTCGAGTTTATGACACGTTTGACAGGTTCTAGAAAGGCATTTAAATAACTATTTATGAATCATTGAACTTACACAATTGTTTTTCGGTTCACGTAAATTTGTTTAATAATTAATACACTGATGAAAGAGTTTGCTATAATTAAGAGTTAATACATTTTTGTTGGTCTAATGAAAAGTAGTTTCCTTTTAATTAATAATTTATTATAATATGCACTTATAATTATGTTATTTAGTTACATATTGCCATTCAAATAGACGCAGTGAATAGATTATAGGATTATTTTTTGTAGTAAAAAAATATCTTTATATTCTAACAATTATTTTCACCAGTATATATGCATAAATCAAATAATTAAAATTTTATATGTTATTCCAAGTTTATTTTATCGATTTTGTAGAAGTTGATAGATAAAAATGAATAATATGTATATTTGTATGTTATTAATTAGCAAAATCCTTAACCATTTATGCGAATAATCGAAATATTATAACTTTTACTAAATTTACTTTTTAATAATCAGTTATATTTATTTTAAACTCTTACTTTCGAGTAATATAATGCTCCGTTAAAAATTCTTTATTATCTACAAAATTTATATTTTTTTTATTCATACACTACTTAATAAATTTCACTGGTTTCGTAATCAAGCAATAAGAAAAATACATAAATATTAATTCTATTATATACAATGCACTTCTGACTCAGCAATAGTTATATTCCCAGGCCGTCTTTGGGAAATAAAGAGAAAAGCGACTAATTCAGTAAAACCGCTTGGCGCAACGGGTTACAAGTTCGAACAATCCAAGCGGTGTTTCTCGCCTCTGATGCTATTTCTACGTTTGTGTATACGTATATATACTGCAAAAGGGTTGAGAGACTCGTGTCCGGACGGGAAATAACTTTCTTACCTACTTACGACTTCATCTCCTGGGGGCGACTGACGAGAAGACGTCTCTCGACTCAGACACAGTAGCTATGCTCGTTTCCTATCGAAATTTATTATTCGGAGTGACAAGCAAGCGTAATTAGATTTTTCCGGAGAAGCAGCCGCTCGTTTGAAAAATAATCCTACGCATCTATCTTTGCGTGGCTTTCATTATTCTTTCCACCAACTAATGCGCGATTAATATCTTTTTAGGATATTTCTTTTTCACTCGGTGTGATTTTTATCAATTACGGGAATCGTATTTCACTTAAGGAGGCCAGACACCTTTATGTGAAGCTGGTCAAAATTAAAAATTTCAATTGGTTATCTTAATTATATTCTTTAATTATATGCTACTGAAGTTGTGAATGCGTACACCTTTAATTTGAGCTTTGTTTCGCAGCTCCAAGTCCCTTTGTTCATCATAATTTACTCTTCGTAACATTTGAACTGAAGTGATGGACCAATTGAGTTGAAAATTTGCAAGCATTAATTTAGAAAAAATAGTAATAACGTCAACAATTGGTCCATTAATTCACTTTGAATGTTACAAAGAGTGAGTTTTGGATATTCAAGTGAATTGTGGTCAACCAAGAGACTTCAGTATTAAATACTTAAAAAATGCAATTAGTATAATAAATTAAAATTTTTCATTTAAGCTAACCTTGCACAATGGTGTCTTGTAAAAAAAGTGAGCTTGCAAATATCTTTGAATGTCTGTAAGAAAAAATTTCTAATAAAACTAAAGTGAACTTCTGTTCTTAAAAGTATGTTAAAAAATGGTCTTTGGTAAGATTTACGAGATGTTGATCACATCATCCTGTACAGAGATATTATTTGCTTTTGATGGATTTTTAAGATTCAAAGCTCATGTGATGTAATTATTGAGCTATCGAATTGTAAGTTTATCATATGCATCATTATTTATTTATTTAATTATCTATGTAACTAGAGGAAATTTCTAATTATACAATGATTACGGTAATTACATTATTAATTTGATACGAAGATATTCCAGCAGAGGAAACGTTTTCCTGTTCGCTGGTCTGGTGTAGTACAATGCTTGCATATCTAAAGCTTGCAGTTAAATCTTAAATGTTATTTCTTGAAAACATTATACTATGTTCTTTTATAATATATTATCATGTGAAGGTAGAAGCACCTTTGATTTGTTTATTAATTGAACTACGTACTATCTCCAGTATCTCGTCAACATCGATTTTGTTGTTGGTCGTTCTGGTAAGAGTACTTTAAGTTGTTGAAAAATAAAACAACTAAATCATGATTTTTTGTCATTCTAATTCTCATGGAAAATATAAATAATAGTAAATTAACAAAATACAATTCCTTAATCCAAAATGACAGAAATGATATCATTTGATCATTAAATCTTATAATTCCATCAGTCTACACCAAAGTCAACATTAAAAAAAAGCATATGTACAGAGAATGACAACATCAACTTTTGGTAGAACTTATTTTAGTTTTGCAATAATATTAAATTGTTATCTTTTCGGTAAAAATAAAAACAGTACTTTTCTCGCATAAACTATGGATGACATTATCGATTCATTACTAAAACTATTACTAAAACTAACATTGAAATTTTTAGAGGCGGAGTTGAAGATTGTTGGACTATTACAACCACACTATTACTTTTAATTGAGTTTTCGCAATATTTAACATATTCAATAGAAAGTTTTACAATTGTATAATAGACGGATTTTAATATTTGATTGATTTGCAATCCAGACATCTCCTGATAATAATTGAACATTTATTGATGAATACAACCCGAGCGCTGAGTAAGCTCATCTAATAATTTACATAGATTGGAAAATTGAAAAGTGAGGAACATAAAGTGCCTGAAACAATTAAATTAACTTTATGGATTCACGTTTATAATTTAGATTGATTACTGCAAAAATAAATTTTCTATTCAATCATTTACCTGTACAGATACAAAAATCGACATGTACTAATCTTGCCTATTTATTGTACTTACTTATAAACTATCAAAGTAGAAACGAAATTGTACCTATTCTGAAATAAGGTTGATAATTTAAGAAAACGTATTTATTATTCTTTTAACGTACATATGTGTAACTATTCATGTAAATATTAATAAAATAAACAAATTGGTGGAGACAACCCTCCGTTAAAATAATCGTATCGAAACACAAAACATAATCAAATAAAAATAACATTAAAGAATTCACAGAAACACAAAAAAATAAAATAATTTGTTTAAATCTAAAAATTGTTTTTTAAAAATCTATAAATATTTATCGGGAGTCATCAAATTTCGTATGAATAGCTCATTATTATAATTAAACAAATATCTACTGACAGTAATCATATATAGTCATTTTTAGATTCAAATATTATTATATATTATAGTACACGTTTAAAATGAATATTTATTCATAGTAATCGTTTTTTATATGTCAACTAACAAATTATTCAATTCCCTTATTTATCTCTTTTTAAGAAATACAGAATTAAATTTTTGCCCAAATTATATGATATTAAACATTTTTGGTTTAATTCAAAATCATTTTTCTTGGTATACTTAAAATATAATTTTTTTATATATACCATATAACTTCTTATTAAATATTTTCTTGCGATACTTATTTTCATTGTAACTGTCAACAAATAAAGTAATAGAAAAATAGAAAAAAGAAACATTTTTTCATATTAAATAATACAGCGAAGTATGATCAAAAGGAATATTGAAAATCCTCCTGTACTTGTAGCATATTTCCAGAAGACTGATCTTTGAATATGTAACCAAGTCGTCGTCCATTATCGTATCTCAGCATTTGGCACATGGATGCGCGATGAACAGGATCGACCCTCGTTATATAAGTCATGCGTCTCCCTATCGCCTTTCGAAGTTATATTTAGTAGTTTGTATTGATAGAATATATTACTACGAGCGGATAAATTTGTAAAATTGTTTTTGATATAATTTTTCACGGATTTAAGTAAAATCTGTTGGAATACGTGAATAATTTTTTTGGGAAATTAAAAAGTCTATTTATATGAATCTATTATATAATTATTTAAAATTTTTCTTTTTCAATTCTATACTCTATGTTTGTATTTAGTAAAAATTAATATTTATTGGGAGAAAAATCTCATATTCACGATGAATTGATATCTTTAAACAAATATTGACTGCAATTAAAATTACTTTCTATCCTAAGTTTACATTTAAATAAATACTGATTTACATGTACGCATTAAATTAAAATAAGCACAATAACATTATTTAACAGTATTACTGCTCAGCGAACCAACGCTACGCGAATTCCAAAGATACCAATCTCAATAACGATATTATTTTCGCGCGTAAAACTAAGCAATTTAAAAAAACGATCGCAAATCATCATCCCGTATATAATCTGAATTACACTGTCATAATTATAAAGAGATAAATTTTTTATAGTTGCTCCATTATGGAAAATCCGCTCAAGGTAGTACAAGAAGTACAGAATTGTTTGTATGTGTAATTCATCCAGCGTCTTATATTTGAGTAGATGCGTTCGCGTGCGCAACGAGCAAGGCCTCTTGCAACGCACACGAGTGCACGTGATTTATGAACCGATAAGAACGCCGTTCCTCTTGTCGACTCTGTACTTCAGTTTCGAGCTTTGTTTCTCCCCTCCATTTTCTCACTTGGCGCCACTTTTTTTCGTTCATTAATGATTTTCGACTCGAGGTGATTCAGGAATGATAGACGTGTGCTAAATTTTCACTTGGAGGTACGTATTGTTAAGGCGATATTACAATTTGATGGGTTTAAGAAATCGATATTTTTTGTATTTTTCGATAGCTACTAGTTATATAAACGTTGTAGGAATGGGACGGTCCGGCAGTCAGTACTTCATGACTTTAAACCAGTACTTGATGTCCTAAGGTCAGGTGTTGATTCTCACCTCTTTGAGCAATTGAAAATCCTACAATTTGGATTGAAATGCGTTTCGAATTTGAAAAACATTAAACGCTTGTTTCTCAAAATGACATTTTATGACCTGTCGTAAGTCATTTTTCTTTGAAATAAACGGATGGATCGACTTGAAATTGTAACACGATATTTAGTGTCTTTTTTCACACAATCACCTTCGAATATCCCCTTAATGCACAATGATATATATATATATATAACACACACATACACTTTTTTCCATTGGGAAAATATTGGGAAATCACTTGTGTACTTGGTAGGTTACGATGAGGAAATGCGTGTTGATGCGCAATTCAGGCTTCTCCATGGTAAAAGTAGGTTCTGCAATGTGGTCTGATAAATAATCAAATTTAACTACACGCCTTTATTAACCCAGTAATTATTATGCTTTCGAAAGAAACTTTCTACAACGGATTGAGAGACTATACGTGTCTAGCTGTAATAAAAAATAACATTGTCGTATGTTTTTACTTCTAATTATGTTGAAACGTTTCTGTAAGACTTGATTATGTTATAATTGAAGGAAATACAATACATTGATGTTAATGAATAATTATCTCAAGTATTAAAAAAAATTACACGATAAAATTGAAAATTAAAATTAATCAAACATCGAAATTGAAAAAAAAAAGAATTATTATCTCGGAAATTTAATAGAAAAACGTATTTTAATGAATAATAAAAAATGAAATAATCTTATCATAAATAATTATCACGAAACAAAAAAAATCATACAATAACATTGACAAAAAAACCTTATGATTTTACGAAACACGAATCATAATGATTAATTATCACGAAAATAAAAAAAATCATACAATAAAATTAAAAAAAACTGAACATTGAATTTAAGAAAAACGAATTTCAATGGACAATGATAGACGAAGAAAGAATCTCAATGAATAATAATTTCAATCTTAAAAAAATCATACAACAAAATTAAAAAAAAAGAAGGAACGTACATTGAACTTAAGAAAAATATGTTTCTCGAGTTGCAACGATTTTCCCTCCCAGCTTACCTCCCCTTATATACCCTTTACTCCTGACAACAACAAGCAAAGTTACAAAACGAAAGACACGCAAAGCCTCCTTATATACGCGTCGACTCGAGGCGTCAAGCATATATACACCTCTTCGTCGTCGCACACGTGTAAGTACAGCCATGTAATGTTTAATCCGGGCGTTGCGTGTCCCGATAACAACGGGCGCGAGCGAGCGCGTGTTTTATGGTCTCGCGCCTTCGCGGCGCAGCTCTTCCTTTCAGCGCTCTTTTCCGAGGCTTACACTATCTGACTCAGTGTGTCGCTCTTTCCTTCTTCTTTTTTTTCAGCGTAACTTTTGCGCAAGCATAATAAGACTTGCATAAAATTGCCTGTCGAATGTACTTTCGCACAATTAGGTGGATACATGCGATGCGCGCTCGAGCAAGGTGCTCGTTCTGAAGAGTGAGCTGCGAATGAGTAGCAGGAATTTATTAGTGGGGAAAGAGTTGAATTTTACTGTTGGATACTTGTCGCTACTTTTTTTTCTTAATTGCTTTTCATCGTACGTACTTGTCGCGTGAAACAACGCTACAAAAGCGGGTTTGTGTATTATAGGGATTTTAATTGTTATTAACACGATTTTTTTATATATTTTTATGTTGCTTTATTTGGAACTCAGAATAGCTCGTGTGATGAGAGTGGATTTATTTTTAAAATTAAGGAGGTATGATACTCAACTTTTGCCGACTGATTCGATACGACGGGAGAACGACAGAAAAATGCTTGGAACTTAGTTTCACACGTGGACGGGATTTGATAATACTTTTCAATTTTTTTTTTAATTTTTCAAACAGGATTTCCGAATTTTTGAATTTTGGAAAAAATTTTAAAATCTAATATTGTAAAGAGTCTCAATATATATATATTTGGTTAACATTAAAGACACGTTTATTAACCGTTAATTCCATAACTTTACATTAAATGAATCTATCAGTGTATTACTATTAAATCCTCGAGTAAATCAAATCTTCCATTGTGTGTACAGTAAAAAAAAATTCACTCAAGAATAAAATGAATCTCCAATAGACTATGGTAAGTAGCAAGCGGCGTTCGCCAAGTGACACAACGACGAGCTCAACCATCACAGCTGCACCTCTTAGCCTCACCTATCTCTTTTCCCCGACAATCCAAGCCTTTGTCGCTCTTTCTGTTGCATCTCGCGCTATTAGGCATACATACGCGTGCATTACATATACACACTCTCGGAACTACGTTATAAGCCAAGAATAGTATATCGTCGCGACGACGCGGACTTAGTAAGCGGGCGACTTTCTGCCTATAAGCGACAGGTCGTTGGCATTAGGCTCGGCAAAGTAAAGCCCGGAGCGAAGTACAGTGCACGAGGTAGAATCGCTTTCGTTTTAAGGGTTATTGTGAGGCTGCGACACGAGTGATTTAGTCTCGCGCGAACGTATGTCACGCCTCTCTTACTCTCTCGGCAGTCACTCAGGTGCGTTCTTCTCTGCTGGCCTTTATTTATATTTGTAGCTTTCGTTTGGATGCTGCTTCGGATTTCGTTTCAACTACATTCTAGTCGTATGTGTACTTTGTCGAGAATTTCATGTAAACCACTGTTTTTTTTGTTTAAGTTTACTTCAGTAACTAGTGTTATATTAAACGCGTATTGATGCAGATGTGTTCACATTGATCGTATTTAAGACGTAAACTTGTTTAGGTTCTTATATATCGATGCCTCGGAGAGGAAAAACCTATCAATTCCAAAAGAGATTTCAAGAACCAGTTATTTCAGAGTTGGCTGGTACTTCAAATCTGATTTTGAATTTGCTGTTTTTGAAGCCTATTTCTGATTTGGCTGGTTTCTGAAACCTTTTCCTAAATTGAATGGCTCTTGAAGTCTTTTTTTGAATTGAAAAATTCGTGCACATGTGAGAACGATTTGGATAGTAGTACCCGTCTATCGCCAATTTTTGAACAATTGAACTGCGTCCTTCCGTGGAAACAAGTCAGTCACAGTTTTAAAGAGAAATATCTGCATGGTATGTCGCAATAACGTTGAGACCACGACCAAAGGTCACTTATTTGAACGTAGCCTCAGTCTATGGACTAACTAATAGTAACAATTCATCTCAGAACGATTCCTAATTGGTGTGATTTGAAAAACGCAGTAATGTCATTTTGACCAGTTACAGTTCATTTTCAGTAGCGAGTACCGTATCAAACGTGGGTCCTTTGTAAACATAAATGTCTATATTACAAGACATTCAGTAAACTAAACAAATTTTCAAATGCTCCCTCTTGTAACTTCAAAATTTATGCTAGGCAAAGTACGAGTCTGATTTGTTACAGATGCGCCAACGCCGCATAATTCGGATCGTAAACAATCTTTAATGTTTTTCGCATACACAATTTATAATGTAAGAAAATAACGATATTGCAACAAAGCTTAAATATTCTTTTTATTAAACTAAGCTTCGCATAAAGACTTGCTATTCATTTAAAAGAGTTAGAACTTACCACAATTTGTTGGTTATGCAACGTTGCCGTATCTGCTAGATATGTGTAAGAACTATACTTTTTCTTACTTCAATCAGATTATGTTTAAAATGTAGGTCATTAACATACATATTTTGTTGTAAACGTTATCTTTAGTATAACATTTATGTTTTCATAAGGAAGTTATCTTCATTTTATCAATGAGTCTCATAAAAGTTCTTCTTACCAATTACATCGACGACCTTCATTTTTTTTTGTACCAACCGAGTTCTGTATATAGGAATGATATCACATCTATATTTTAATAATAGTCTCCGAAACCACCATTTAAGTACAAAAACAGAGGAAAACATCCGTAAAAACTGAATTAAAATTTGTTTAAGAATTACCGTAAGCTATAACAGTTTAAAACCGTCAGTTCCATCGATTGAAAAAATAAAACGTTGAAACGCGATACACACAAAGAATGAGCTTTAGCAGATTAAAATCTTAATTGTAGTTCCCGAGATAGGACGTCGCTTACACATACACAGACAGAGATATATCGTTCTAGAAAACATTGGCTTAAAAAAAAGTACTCAGTTACAAAGATCAAGAATCAAATCCGATAATTATCGAATAATTTTCAAAAGGATTTCGATCCAGAACGGCACTAGTAAAAGCGGATTCGAAATCACTTGTACATATCTGCTCACAAATCGTGCACTAGCCGGCCGGTGTAAATTCACTCGAGCACGCGCGCGTGCCGGATGACGCATAAGCGCGAAAATAAGCGACGAATGCAGTATACAGCTGCGAGCGCGTGCGAATAGCACGAGAATCGTCACGTTAAATATGCTGCATAAGCGGCTATGCCCAGTTCGAGTTTTGCCTATGGGCAAACTTGGAAAAGTGATTGCATTATAGGGTTGGTAGACATTGTATGTTTATTAGCAATTAAGTGTTACAATGTATGCGTTACTGATAGCTATTGTTATTAAAATTATTTCAAAGTGATTCATTCGAAACTATCTCGTGAATGTGAGTTGTTTATTTCGATGATTTATCAGTTGTGGCACAGAGAGATGTTTATAAAATAAAAACTACTTATATCTCTTAGAAAATATATGCAAAATAGATTATTCAAGATTACGAATGAAAATATTATTGAGCAAAGTAAGCCAATGAATTTAGATCAATTGTTCGCTTGGGTAAACGATTCGATGTACGACTGCTTTGTAATAAATCGATATCGCAAAATTGTTAGTTCGTAGAAAGTGATATTATTAAAGATATTATAGTTTGTAAATAGAAATTACAGTTTGATTGTGATTATTGAATTTACTTTATTAGGTTGATGTTAAAATCAGTGAACAGGAAGAAATGTCCTCTGGTGGATTACTTTTCTACTAATTTTGTTAAATAAATAATAAATACACTAAGGTAATTGTTGGATTACAAACAAATCATTGTCAATTTAGAAAACTTTTGAACCAGAATGACAGCATATTTATAAACTTGGAATAAAATGCTATTGTAAAGAAATGAGTTAATGAGGAATTTTAACAATTTTTTTTGTTTGTAATCACAAACCGTGCTCGATCTTTGTATTTATATACAACAAGTACACGACGCCTTAGCTAGTTTTAATAATTTAATTTTTAAGTAATCTACAGGACTAGGAAACAAGAGACCTGTCCACTGCTGGGTTGCATATACTGTAATGTTTTATACTCTGGAAAATAAATAATATTTAACGTTCAAATCTCATGTGAGTGTAATAATTAATTTTAATAAAATAAAATTAATATCGACTGGCCAATAAATATTTTTTTAAATATTGAGCTCCGAATGAACAATCTATATGAATTTAATTTTGTCTACAATATATTACAACGCAAATGCTTGCACCAACATAAAGTAACTGCGAACATAACTTACACCACAATAACGATATAACGTAAGTTTTAATAAATAAAAATAAAAATGTAAACTAAGAATTTCCTACAATTATGCAAATAAACTCGCTAATACTATTCTGAACATGTTTATTGAGTGCACGTTGTTGCTCACGCTTTTGCTACATACGAATGTTGTGTTTAGGAAAAAAATAAAAGCATGACAATAAAAAGTTTATACCAAAGCAATACACGCGATTTGCTTCAGTGTGAGATACAGTCAGTGAAACTGGCATTGTTGTTAAAGCATTAGTTAAACCAGACCGAGTACGCAATAGTTACAAACTCGCTAACGTCATACGTTGATGTCATGAATCCATTCATTTCGTCATCGTAGTGGATATACATCCTTTACGTAAAAGTAGTAATCGATTCTCGTAGATATTGTCTTGTCTGCTTTCGTAATTCAACACAAGACAGTCCAAAAATGTTCACAGACGAGATCGAGATAATATTTAACATGTACAAGACGATATTTCTTGTTCAAGGTATCGCATTAGTCATTTGACCCAGAGTGACGTCGTAAAATGCGAGACTCTTTAAACGTATAAATAGTAATAAATTAATAAAATACAATGAAATTGATATCATATACTTTTAACCTCTTTAAGAGATCTAGGATGTCTCTAAGTTTCTTCAATACTTACAATTCGGTGGTTACGATTAAATTAAGAATAATTACCTTCGCCAAATTGCACAAGTACTTAAAACAAAATGGTATCAATACAATTTTTCTTAGACCGACAAGACATTCATAGTTACACCCAAATTGTAATGAAGCAATAACCAAGTACTAGGTCAGAACTGATATCCTCTCAGCTAAATTCACAACAGATCAATAAATCCTGGTCAAGACCACGATAAATTCAAGACAAGACAAGATGATGTCGATTTTTATAATATTAACAGTCTTGGTACATTAACTTGAATTCTTATGATGTATCAAATTAAACATAACAATCATCCAAGACAACGCACAAAGCTCCATAATGCACAATTTGCTTCCGCAGCAGCCCCTTCTCAGTCTAAGAATTCCAAGCCCACCTCTTGGATTACGTGCTCGTGCGAGTATCACGGAAATTAACAAACTGCGACAAGTCGAAATGAAGCGTCGTCTCTGCTCGTCTACCCCAACTACACCCCTTTTTCTCGTCGTGCGAATTTCGTCCACAATTACAAGGCCAAACTGCTAATAGTTGTGTCGGAGACCTCCCAAGAAATTTTTTTTCTTTTTATTGCTGCACGATTGAAGTATTTATTAAATTACCTACTATAAATAACACAGAAAAGAATAATTCTTTTAATTAGATATTTCTCATCCGCTAATAAATTACTCAGAAGCTCCAAAAATTATGTTCCTAGATAGAGAAATACTCTTTTACAAAAAAAATCAAAATATTTATTATATTACAATTTACAAATAAAAATGAAGTTTGAAAAAATCCAGTTCAATAAATTCACTTCTCGATAGCACTAAGCTTCCCTTCCTCACCCTCTAATTGGAAGCAAAGTGCACACCTCACCCTCGAAAAAAATCGTTCGCGCCTCGGATTTTTCATTAAGCCAGCAGCAGCAGCAGTAGCGTCCTGTCGTCGACTCAGCTCCACCACAAGAAAATGAATAGAAAGAGGAACGAAGCTTGCGGATTAATACGCGCGTAATCTGCCGGCTAAAAGTTATTAATGATTCCTCGCGGCTTGCGCGTCAAAGATTTTTGCTCTCTTGCGAAGGGCGACCCTCGAGAATCGAAGAAGAATGAACGAGAAGCTCGCATTCTGCGGTTTTGCACAAGCTCTCTGAGCTCTTTTTTTTCGAGAAATTTTTCACCCTAGGCTGTATCCATGTGGCTTGTTGCTATTTGCAGAATGTCAGCTTCTTACGCTTGTGCTTGCCTTTTTCTACTCGTACTCTACTTCCTCGTCGAGCCGAGCAATTTTGCTGACTTATTTTATTAATTTGTTAGCTATAAAGATAATGTCCATTATTTTAACGATAAGAAAGTTATATAATAAGGTTAGCTGCAGAGTTAAACTTTGAATGTCTGTAACAATAAATTTGATTTGTACGAAATTGTAATTTTGTTCTTAAATGTACATTAAAAAGGTTATTTAGTAAGATGATGTTATTTCCGTCATTCTGAGCTATTGAACTGGTGGTTTATCATATGGATATCTTTATGGTACAAACAATTTAATATGTTTGAAAAAAACAACAGAGCTATATTTTTATCTAACCCATAACTTTTATATTCTCCTCAAGAGATCTAGAATTTCTCCAAGTTCCTTCAATCCCTCCAAATGGATGGTGACATTAGATACTGTTAGATATGCCCTAAAGTAATGGAGCAACGGCCCAGTACTGATATCCTGTCAGCAGTACTTCTGTAAATATTGAGCCAATGTTGTTAATGATTATTTGACGTTCCGAATCAAACTGTCCATCACCTGTACTTGACTTCCCACTGGCCAATTTATCACTGCTAAATTTTAATCACGCTCTTTTGAGAGATAGCCATTAATTTTGATGAGATGATACAACTGCTCTATAGCAGTTGTATCATCTCATCAAAATTAAACTGACTCTTAAATGAAAAATGATAAATATAAGTAGAAAACGTGAAAATTCTGAAGTAATAATAAAGGACCATATTTTAATTCTGGTTCAAAACTAGGCCAGTACTTCATAACAACTCTTGCCTCGTCTTATCATCCCTATATCGTATGAAGCTTTAACCAGTACCGATAACCAGTATATAAACTGTCATTAATGAACCAGTACTGACTCCTTGTTTATATATTACAGAATTAATTCTTTTTGAATTGCTTTCGTTCAGGACGTCATGTTTAAAAGTATCATATATAACCGGTACAATCGATGGACATCAATGCTGTTCTATTTATGCTCATACACCGCCTCGATTTTTCCAAATATAAAAATTTCGCTTAAGGCGTGCACATATATACATCCAAAATCCGAAATCGAATCGTTGCTTGTTTAGTAGAGACGAAAAAAAAGAGTCGTTGGTACTGGTCATTTTTCAGCGACACGGCTGTTTGTCTTTCCCTGCAGATTCCTCGTTGAATAACGCGTACGAGCGCGCCTACGATGTAATTGAGCAACGCATTCCGACGAGCAATTTCTCTCTTTTCCTCGATCTCTATCTATCGCAGTACTCCGCTTAATCTCGCGCGTTTTCACTCTGTTTTTCTTTATTTCTGTCTGTCTCGCTACACGTTGTGTGTGGACTCGACAGCTTGATGCGGTCGGATTTGGAGATCGGATTTTTAATTATGTAGGAAGAGGTATATGGAGATTGATCAAACGGTTTTTTTTCTTGGTTCGATACGATCATGAAATACTGTGTACACGAACGACTTCGTATGACTGTAGTGACAATCGTAGTTCCAAACGTTTAATGAAAACGAATTAATAATATTTTCCGATGGGAAATTTCTTTCGATCGAATTAAAATAAACAAAACGCATAATTCTACGTCCAGGCATCGTCTTTCTCGTCCCACGAGTTCATCCTCCCTAAAAATTTATCTCACACGCTTTCCCTTGACGCTAGCGATCACGCCCGGCACTTTTTCCATCAACGTTCACTCCTCGACATTCGCGAAAACGAGTTGCGAAAAAAGGAAGAAAAAGCAGCACCTCTCGCGCCTCGCTTCGATGAAAGTATATGGGGGGTGTGGTCGGAGAGTACGAGAGAAAGTGTCTATGTACACCGATGATACACAGCACCCGCAGATTTGAACAGGCAGCTGATGCTGCTACTGCTCCCTTTTGCTCTTGGTTGCTATGCAAATTGGAAAGATAATAATCGATCGTCGCGACGATATGTGGGCTCGTAACGTGCTGATGGCTCCGCAGATGAACGCACCAACCGTCCACGTGACTCTCTCCCTCTCTCTTGATCGGTCGAGGCTGCGAGTGCCCATCGCGATTTCCCTCAAGGGAAATTATGTGTACCAGGACAGCTAGGGTAGAATCGCTAGTGCTACTGAACGAATGAACGGACGGTACAACTGGAAGGCAATACTTAGATGAACGGTACTGACCACTTGGATTCAATGAGATTTTTCAAATTTCTTATTGGCTTGTCGAATTCGCGTTAATTTTCAGAAAGAGTGCGTCAGTCGATTATAACGATATACTGGTCCGATGATCATGTCATACTACTGATCCTGTCTCTGACAGAGGTACTGTAAGGTAATATTTACACTCGGCATTGAAACCCAGTACTGATCAAGTACTAACACAGTACTTTCAACTAGTAGTTAACTAAGGATATACAATACCAATATTGTACCAAATTAACCACTTCATCGTCAGTACTTTAATTCCGTTATACTTTAACGTTAATTCAAATCTTATCAGTGTTGACGTACATTAAGTACATTACTATAACCAATCGATCGAAAATGGTAATCAGTATTCTGGCTGTAGATAAAAGAAGTCCCAGTACCTTCAATTCTTACCAGGACACTGTTAGTCGATCACTGACCAAATGTTGGCCCATAGATAATTCGTATACTTGGTAATTTATCATTAATGCACAAGTGCACAGAATATAGTTTAACCTCGGATTAATGATACAAATAAAATTGCGAGCAAAATATATAATTCTCAACACCTCGAAGTGGAACACAAACCACCAGTGAAAATATGCGAGGAAAATCCTTAGGAAAATATCCTTCAGGGATAGAGCTCAATGTGACAGACTACGCTGGCTAAAGAAGAAAAAACACAAAGAAGAGAGCGAGAGAGAGCGAAAGAATCTAAAAAAAGACCAAATAGAGAGACAGGTCGCAGATAGAAGAGCCAGAGGAGTAGAGTCTGAATGACAAAATGAAGCGACGCGCTGAGGGAGAAAGTAAGCGCGAGGGAGGCGTTATATACGTGTTTGCGCATATTCCTCGCAATATTCTCTGTTTATCTCCATTGTCCCCTGTTTATCCAGACACGCGCAGTCCATTTTCAGGGTGTCCTCGGTCGTTTTTAAAACGCCTTTTCGTCGCTACCGCGGCTCACCGGATTTTTAATTGCGATACGTATTCCTTTTGTTCAAATTTTACCACGTGTCTGTAGATTGCTTAGTTAAATTGGAAAAATGCTACCTTTTGATATAATTAAAAAGAAAAAATCCTACTTGAGCGCAGACTTTGAAAGCATCTGCGTAGAAAAAGTACATAACTTACTTTAACTGCTCTTCTCGGTAATGCTCATGTTTGAAGACCAACACATAAGAAAACTTTTCGAAATTCAAGTAGATAAAGTACTACTGAAGCTCGATTTAATTAAAAAAGTAATATCTTCTACTCTTGTTCTTTAAGAAATCTCTGTGCTAGCATTTTATTTAAATGTCTAAAGATGTAAATTAACTTTTTTCGGCACTTTGGAAAATTGTTAAAAGAATATACTTCATATTTCTATACAAATTTGTATCATATACATAATATTCGGTGTACGACTAAAATATTTATTTTTTTAGATTCTACACTGAATAAAAAGTTTGTTATATTTAAGAAAATTTATTTATTATTATTAAAAATTGACTTTGTAATTAAAACACAATTTTTTGGCTTTAATAAATATTTATTTTAATCTAAAGATATTTTTTAAATTATTTCCTAAAAAACATTTTATTATAATTTGAATTTAAGTAAATATCATGTTTTGAAATCAAACAATCTTTAATTTATTCTAACAATTATATTCTTCATTATACTAACCAAAAATTTTATTATAATTATTATACGCTTTTTTTTAATTTCTATTATAACATAAATTCAAGTGACTATTTTCTTAGGACTATCAATCGAAATAATTTTTTGAAATTAAATTTCCTTTTTCTTTAAATAAATCTTAATATTCTGGCAATATATTTAAGAATTTAAAGCTATCTGGAACGTTTCCTACAAAACATTTCGTAAAGAAACAATTTTTTTTCTTCCACAAATGCATTAGACTTCGCAGAGGCGGTGATTGAGCGAACGTTGTTTGTTTCACGCTTTATCTCGAACATAAACATTGAAATACACGTCGAGAGTCGACAAATGGTAAATGATTCATGCTTACGTTCCTACAGTGTTTTGCATATGAAGAAGGAAAGTTGAGGGAAGAAAGAAAAACAGAGAATTTTATACAGCTCTGGCAGTACTCGGCTTATTGAGTATGTGATTCCGATTCTTTTGTCTAGAAATTAGAATTTTAAATTGTATAAAAACAATTGCATACTCATTGGCACCTACTATATCTTTAAATTAATTATTTTTCTGATGTTATATATTTTTATTACTGTAAGGCATTTTTTTTATTATTTGAATCGACTTAAAAATAATATATAAAATATATAAAATAATAATACTATATCTAAAGAATATTTAATTATATTGTACAATAGAATTAATTCATTCACATATTCGTTCAAGTTTAGATATTTTTGGAGAAAATATACTTGCATTTATTTGATTTTAATATGTATTAGTGGAAATAAATAAATAAATAAGTAAATAAATAAATCGATCAAAATGAGTTTATTGCTGTGTTCTAAAATTACTCAGTGCTAATATCTCAAGTGTATATAGAAAATTGAAATTGTAAAGTGAGATCCGGTGTGTCTGACTATACCACTCGACTTCTACTTTATTTGTGCATAATTTAATTGATTTCTTATTCATTTGCGGATATTATATAATGGTATCTAAGATTTATGTAAAAATATGTATAAAATCTTAGGTATATATATAATTTCTAATAAATCTAGTTGTTAAAGTCAGAATCGATCGAATGTGTTATATATACTGAAAACACAAGTTGTATGTATTGATTGAAAAATTGCTATTTCGAAAGAAGAAACTATTATTACACTTAAATTATGAAAATGTTTATTTGTTTGTTTAAATTATTTAAAAAATAATTTTTTTAAATCGAACAATTTAAATTTAACAGGCAGAAATTAATTTTCTCTATTGGGTTATTATTTAGGTACTGTTTTGACGTGGAATAGTTATTGTTTGACTACATTTGCAATACTTGTATTTAATTAAATAAATATTACAGAATCATTACACTTAAATAATTTAAGTAAATATTTTTTCAGGACTATCTAAATTTTTTGTTGTCTTACTTAATTTTAATCCCTACGATGTTATAGATAAAACGAAGATTTTGCTGTAAAAGACCAGCAATGAAACTAAAATTGTAACATACTAAAAATCAAACGTTAGAATAATAAAAAATTGGCTTAATTTACACAAATAATTTCTTTGGATAGCTCTAGGAATTTATTTGAATATAAATACGAATTTAAATCATAGTACATAGAAATGTTTGTTTAAATTATACTAATTCGTTATTCAGATCAATTACTTTGATTTCTAATAAATATTTATAGGAATCCTTCATATTCAAAAAAATTGTTTACTAAACAGTTAATATAAATTCCAAGCCAAAATATAATTTGCTTATAATAATTTTGTTTACAAAATTATAATTTAAAAACAAATAATAAAAATAATATACTCTTAATTTTAGGTTTAATATGTAAGTAATTTTATAGAAATTTTGTTTACTTTGTGGTATTTACTTATGTAATGTGATTGTATTTACTCTGGATAAATAAATAATACAAGTAAATATATTCTTCTCTGAAATGTACAATTATTGTTTTTATTTTACACATCAACCCTTTTTTAAGCTAATAAACTATTCATAGAAAACATTTTTTCATTATGAACTAATATTTTTAGATTTTAAAAAACAAATTTAAAAAAACTATTTACTAATTATAATTAATCATTACATGAATGTACGTTTTGATAAAAATAATTTTTTTTTTAGTAAAAATATTTAAAAAACCAAAATATTCTTTATCAATTAACGTAAATATTTAATTATAGCAAAACAACTCGTTTTTTTCATTGTAAAAAAACTAAGTTAACAAAAAAAAAGAAAAAAAAAATCGGACTTCTCAATCGACACTTGCATAATCCATCCCTCGAATGCCCACAAACATTCTCGACATACACAACCATTGCATCGAGTAAACAGCGGCGTAGCCGACGGATAATTGTCAGGCAACGCGAACGCGCGCGCGTGGGGGCACACGCAATCGTCTTCTCTCTCTCTTTTATCGCTTCGTATCGATCATACGGAACTGCATAGCCAACGGTGAGCGAGTTTCTCCGTTGTTGCTGTTGTTGTTGTGTTGCCGCTGATCCGCAGGCAAAGCGCATCCATCATGCATGCCACGCTGTTACTGTTTGCATGCCGCTATGATAAAGGCTATACGTCGCATCGTCGCCGCTCTGGCCGTTAGCCTTATTGCGGCTCGATTGTCTCTGACGCTCGACGTGACTGGGACGCGTTGAGTTATTGCTATATTTAGAAGTTGGGAGAGATATTTCATTCCATTGTTAAATACTTAAATAAGGTTGTACGTTGAGAGCGATAGGAGATGCGGCTGGCCGCATTTGACTGTTTCTACTTTTGAGATTGTATAGTTTTTTTCCGTTTTCTAATTTAAAGGGATGATACTTTTAATACTGTACGTGTATCTTTAATTTGAGCTTTGTTTCACATCTCTAAGAGCTTTGGTTGATCACATATTGTAGAGGTTTATGAAAACTCACTTTCCACAGGATTCAAAGTTAATTGATCATTGATATGACTATTCTTTGATAGTTTCTTTGAAGTACGAATGTAGGAATTTTCATTAGACTGAGCTGAAAATGTTATGCATGATGGGGTGTATCTGGTACATTGTGTGCTTTAATTTTTTAATTATTTTCTAATCATTTAAAAAAAAATTCTTATATTTATTTTTATACCTTTAAGAAAATATAGAAGAATATTCATGCCAATTTTTAGCTCAATTTGGCCATTAATTCAGTCTGTATCTTACGAAGACTGAAGAGACTTACAGATGTGAAACAAATCTCAAATTAACTGTACCCGTTTCGGTACAACTTCGCTATAAAATGTATAAAGAATCCAATTAAATTCATTATGTATTTACCATATATAGTACGGATATATATAATTGAGTATAGAAACCCGCCGGAACCTGCAGAGGTAAACATAGTTTCCTATTTGCAGGTAATGGGTCTTATAACTAGGTTGTAAATCCAGCTTTACGAAATCGCCAAAATTATTATGTTTTCTAGTTAAGCGTACATGGTATGCTTATTAGTCTTTTACTTATGTTAGTTTTTATCCATTTATTGATAATTATTTTATTTCTTACATTGTGTACGTTCATTGTTAATGAGTTATTTGGAAATAAATTGAATTAATATCCTTTTTCGTTTCAATTCTAGTTTTCTAACTAGAATCTAGATAATCCAAATTACTAAAACTAGTTAAAATGTTTAATTGACGATATTAATTGCAGTCTTTATATATTCAATACTGGACGTGCACCTTTAATTTGAGCTTTGCTTTACATCCCTTCGTTCACCATTTACAGTAGAAAACTCAGGCTCTGTTATATTCAAATGGACCAATTGAATTGAAAATTGACATGAAAATTCTTTAATACATTCTTTAAAGCAGAAGTGAAGGATTTTTTTAGAACGATTAGAACAATTATTAAAAATCAAGAGCTGACTTCATATCATCATGAACAATTTTTTTCTGTTCAGTAAATTAGAAATTCCTGCGTTCATGCTTTAAAGAATGTATCAAAAAGTATTTATGCCAAATATCAACTCAATTGCTACAAATGTTTAACAGATCTTAAAGATAGATTCATCAATGAAGGGACTTAGAGGTGCGAAACAAAGCTCAAATGAAAGGTATAGATATTTCCAACTTCAGCGTTAATTATGTAAAGAATGCAATATCTAAGTCAAATTTGTAAATTTAAGTAACCTCACTTAAACCTTTTAACTGTTTTGTTCCCTTAAAGGTATATTGCCAGCTCTTAAAAAGCTTCGATGTCGACGCAATAGTCACGAATACGAGACATTAAAAAGGGTTGGCACTCCCGTGCAAGATTCACGAGCATCACACGGCAATAATGGAAGTATAAACAGTGAACGCTTGGGTTTTACACGTAGCTTGCAGCAGTGTTATGTTCATAGATCTTACCCCATTCCTCGCACACACTGTTCACGTGTATATACGTGTACGTGTACGCGCGATATATTTCTGCTGCGCTCTGGGCTGAATTTCCAACGGCACTTGCGTCACAAACAAAGCTAAAGTACACATCAGTGCGTTCACATGACTATAGGTCTGTATTTATACGAGTGTATCGTGCGGCTCTTCGACGAATGATCGAAGGTCGCGTAGAATGAACGCAAATTCGAATTCAGCATCGCCAAGGCATTATGACCCGATGTGGCTATTATTGTTATAGTTGTTGTATACTGTCAATTATCTTGCAATATATATATGTGTGTTCGTGCGTGCGTGCGTACCTGCGTGTAAAGCTCGGAGTTAGAGGATGTATACAAACACGTAGTTGTTGGCTGATGTTTACCACCTACTGGTATAGCAACAGCAGAAAGCAAGAACGATTTATTCGACAAATGTATACTGACAAAAAAGTTTGATACATTTAAGGGAACTTTACACTAATGAACTTTGAATGTCTTTTAAAATAATTCAATATTAATACAAAGCTAAACGTATTTTATTTACATTTTATTAAAAGCGTTATTAAATAAGATCTACTGTAAGAAGTGGATGTTATCATACTGTATAGAGAATCGCATTTTTTAAACTATGTATTTATAGTCTCATCTGCGTTAATGGATATTAACAACAGAACATGTTATTTATATGTTATTACAGACATGGGTCTAATACACAGTTCAGTAGTGTGTTTCACCTTGTTGTCTATAGGATTTAATTGTTCATCCACATCATCCATACTAACAGTAGTAGTAGTTTGTTTATCATCTGGATTATTCTCGTGTTAGAAATAAAAATAGTAATAAACCTAAATAAGCAATTGAGATTTTATGTTTGCCACATGTTACATTAATAGATGACATATATAACGAGACAAACATATTACAAACTATATTACAGTAATTCTCAAACTGTATTGCATATATCACCTTAATCGATGTCAGCGTCTGTGATGTCTCAAGTGCACCTACCCTCGTGAACCAACACAACCCAAAGACGTTTATTCTTAGCTGTCTAGTCGAACGCTTTGCGCTATAAGCTGCTCCTTTCGATTTATACAATTTTCATTTATGTATAGATAAATTTAATACTATACACCAGTGCATGTATCGTACATAATGAAATACACAATGTAATGGCAATTAAGGTACGACGGCACTTGAAACTCGATATACATTGCTATAGTCGAAGAAATCGATTTAACTTTTATGTTTTCAATAACTTTCATATTCAGTGAACTATTCATACCCAACACCTGATATCCGACTGAAACAGAGTCTATCATTTACAAGTTATCCATGAAAAACGAAGTATCGTCTGGTTTCTGCAAAAAAACATAATCTCGACAAGCTACATACCGAATGCCGCATCATCCCTTAGCATTTACTAGTTCCCGTAGGGTTGCAACTACAGTGTCCACTCAGGCGTAAGGGAGAAAGAACGAGTTCGCATTGTTGGTGGACGCTGTGCACATATACTGGTACTCGAGACCTTTTGCGCTGAAAAGGGCTTCTCGTGGAAGACGCGAACCTTCTACGAGTCCTTCCGTGTGTTTCGCTGGCTTTAATAACGCACGAGGGCAAATTGAAAAATTATCACACCAAAGCGACGGCGAGGGACGCGAGACGGGACTATACGCTGTACTGTATGTTTGGAGAGAGGGTGAGCTTCAGCGAGTAGCTCTAAGCGAGGGGCAATTTCCTTTAAGATAATAATGGAGACTTCGACTGCTGCTCCGGCTGTTGGAGAGTTGAGAGGGTTGTTGTTTCGGTGACTTGCACGAAGAGGCTTTTTTTTGTTTTCATGAGCAGAGAAGCTTTCCTTTTCTAACATCGCTCGGCTGTCAGTCATTTGAGTAATACGTGCATTCCCGATCAATTTTTCGCGAGTATGAAAATGTTTTTTTTATCCTATCGATTTCACGTTATCGTCTTGCATTCGGGTTGAAAAAGTGCATTCTTCTGATCGCAGACCGAATTATCCTAAATACCATCGTGTGTCTATAGCAAAAAGCATCGACGGAAAGACCAGCAACAGCAGAATAAGAAGAAGCAGAAGAAGAGTTAGGAGGGCTGTCCCTACCTATAGTACTGGAAGGGGTGATAACTTTGGAAAGAGCGAGTCTGCAGAGTGTGATGGGCCAGTGGCACGCGATCCAACTTCTGAGTCGTCCACCCCGCTTGGGGTGTAGTGGTGACTTATCGGCCGTAATTATTCGCTACGGCAATGCCTCGATCAGTTGTTCGCGCAAGTAGCCTTTTTTCGCGCACGTCTTGACATGTGTATGTGCAGAAGGTCGATTTTTATCGGCCAGCTGTTATTAGACGGGATATCAGAGCTGCGATCGGTTGTGGATTTTAAAATCTCCGATGCCGTTGCTACTGCCGCTGTCATGAATTTTTATGTGTTAATTGGGGTATTGGGATTTATGGTTGCTATTTCAAATTTTGCGAAAACAAATGGGATGGAACATGAAACCGTGAAGCTTTTTCAAATCGATAACACCTTTAAGACCAGAAGAAGCTATTTACACCACTGGGGCGTACGATAAACAAAGCAGGTCTAATAATGTTTCCTGTTGCGCGAGCGAGCTAAATCAAACATAATCGATTTCGCAAGCTGGGAATGAAAGAATAGACTCTCAGTGCCAAAATAGCTGCTGAATCCCCGAAATATCTAAAAATCCACGTCAATTTCGTTAATTCGACAATATTCTTCCAAAAAAAGTAACCACGTGTAACGGTATTGATTGACTTGCAAAATAAAATGCAATCGAAATCAACATAATTTATATTCATTTATCGCTGAGTCCACATTCCCACCGCTAGTTCTACGTAATGAGATCGTGGCTGTATAACCAACGTCTCTCTTATAAGCCCCGTCGTCTATGTCATCGGTGAATGACGTAGAGGAATCGATCGTTGTTCTTTTTCTCTCTCTGTCTTCTCGTCAATTTTGTATACGCTTGACGTTTGTATACAATTATATGTATGTGTGTATTTCCGATGCCACAAGCATTCGCTGTTACCTCTCACTCTCACTCTCTCGATATGCATACGACAGTCATAAATATAACCCTTTTGCGGTGTGTATTTTTAGAATCTTCCTAGAAAGCAGTTTGGGACACGAGAGAGTGAACGACCGCGTAAGGTGTTTAAGAATCAAAGATATTGTTGGATTAATTTCTCGCGCTTTGTTCAAAATTTTATCCACAACAGTGACATCCATAACAAATCGTGTACAGCATTGATTCCTTGTTGGTGAAAACCGCAGGTCGTCCCGAAAAAAGAACTAGACCACGCGAACGTTTCCCGAAAAAAGTGGTAAAGAAACACACACTCGTTCGAAAAAAGGATCTCTTGGTCGTTTTCGGACTGACCAACGGTGACACGCACGTTTCTCCGATATCGGCCGTTCATGGCCCATTAGACGCAGACGATTATTTCACGGGACGCACGAGAGACAATGCCGTCCACGATACTGCTTTCTTTTGTTCTGCTTCTTCGGACTTTTACCCTTCTTTCTGACGCGTCAAAACATAGAGACATATAGGCCTAGCGATGAGGATTCATATACGGTGAATGCGATATTGCGTATAATTATCTCGGTACTTTTGCTCGACTTCACACGGAGTCTCGCTAGACTCTTTTTTTTACTCGTATATCTCTGGTGAGCTGTCTAATACTAGAAACTGTATTCATAGGTTCATTCACGTATTAATGTATCCAATTCCACGAGAGTTACATCAGGTTTTTTTATTATTATTATTAAAAGAACAGATTGCTTTACATGTACAAAGTTAACTCGAACATGTAGTTCATTCATCGTTGAATAATGCAGATTCTATTAAATATAAACGCAATTAATCCATTACTTCGATTATTGTTTTATTACTAGACGAATGTCTTTAGAATACTTCGCTCAGAAACTCAAATACTCCCACAATCAATTCACCAGCCAAGATGCTGTTTCGATATTACTGTCGTTCAATGAAATAGCTACAATTCATTTACCGGTATGTAATTGTATCAAATGAACAAACCTGTCGTAAGTTCACTGTGATTTTCAAGTTACATCAATCAAAAGTCGTGTTAAATGAACTTTGAATATTGACTGGGCAGAGGCTACGGTCAAATAGGTGACCTTATTTGTGGAAACAGTTCTGTAGACATCAACATTAAAACACAGCGTTCTCAAAGTTATTGCGACTTATGTACTTGTACAAATCAATAAATGATCCTCAATCATTAAATCAAATTACTAGTCAACCTTATTATTTTGTATATTTTTAAAACCGAAGTAACATTGATCTTGTCAATAAATTTATTTTTATCAAATCATAGTCAATTTGGTAACAAATATTGTATCCTCTATTTGACCATAATTTGTCGTAATTTCTAAAGCCCTTTTTCTGAGTATCTAATTGTCTAGTATCAGCAGAGTACATACGTATTCTGTAATCTTAAAAAAGAAAAATCTCCTTTTAAACGACACAACGCAACACACCCCATAATAATAAGTTAAACGACGAGTAATACGGCATAATGCGTTCGCGTCCCACAACACGGGTGCGTTTTTCCTTGTTTCTTTTTTACGCGCAAACCCACCATCGGGATCATTCGGGCGAGCTAACAAGCTCCCTGAGGGCAGTTTACACCCGACTATGTCCCGGTAAATTCTCAACCACGTGTTATACACGGTTGCCTTGCGTTGAGGGAAACAGTAAGAGTTTGCTATACATAAAACGAAATAATTCTTGCTCTTACTACATTTTGATAAAAATAAAATATTGCTTTTATGTATATATATTTTTTTTTATATAACTAGGAAATCCAGAAGTAAGATAATTCAATGCAAAGTTTAACATAGCCGATAATAAAGATTTTTAATTACCTCATGAAGATTAATAAGATCAGTCGGAAGAGAAAGATTGGATAAGATTCAGTTGTCCTTAACCCTTTAACGTCACTCGAGGACACTTTCTCGAAGTACTTTTTCGACGGGTTAAAAACTCAACGGATTATACCGAAAAAAGATTGAGAATGTTCATTGACTAATTCTAGGACCTTTTCGTTTTTGAACAGTAAATCTTCAATGTAGTAAAATACGTACAGTACAAATTTTTCTGAGATCGTTTCGATTCAGGATAGCCCATCGATAAACGATTAAAAAAAGAGTCCTTGTAACTGAAAATTGTATTGATGATTATTCATTTAGTTTTAATTGTACACATATGATTGACCAATAGTTGGCCAATTTCTTCAGTTGGAAATTTTCACCAGTCTGTTATTTATTTGAAACTCTCACAAGCTGTACACGGGGCAATGTAACTATATATAAACCCAAGGAAAGTCGAGTAAAACTATTTTCTCCCCTTTGGTCGAGCAAATAGCAGCTTCTCCTCTTCCAAAACAAAAACATCGTCCTCTCAGCCAGTAGATCATTCTTCGAGCATAATTCTCGAGGAAAGTTCCTCTCGACTTTGCCCGACACCTCGATCCTCAGCCAGTACTTGAAGTTTGATCAACCTGTCGCTTCTCTACTGTGACTCTCTCCTCTTCTCCTTCTCCTCCTTTTTGCTGGGTCGCGATATTGTTTGCCGTCAATGAGAAATGGCTAGCATAGATCTCGTGCGACCGCAGCAGTCTAAGGAGTCGAGAGGAGGCGGATGAGCAGCTTGGCGATGCCCATTTATACCCGGGACTTATGTACTCCGCGACACGATGCCACTCGACTGTCAGCCTTGCGACGTTCCTACCGAGGGAGAAACGCGAGGTATATACGCGAGAACGGGAAGTTGCTTTGACGTACGCGATAAATGTTGGCTATATTTGACTCGAATTGTAGAGCGGGAGGATCATCAAGTTCATTGTTTACTTTTGAGTCTGTTATATGTATTTTTTAAGAATATTCCTTCTCAATGGGGATTTACGTTTATTATCTCTCAGAACTTTGTATGACTGTTGAGTATATTAAAAAACGTTATTTAGTCAGATCTACCAGAAATCGATCTTGTAATGTTGAGAAGAGACATGACTTTTTGAACAATTTGATAGATTTTTAAGATTCAAGTTCAAGTGATGTTATACCATAGTGATTTATTTGATAAATTTTTAAATAATTTACTTTCTTAAATTGTATTCAATGTAATAAATTAGTAAAATACAATTCTACGCGTATGAAGTCTGCGCCTGAGCCAAATTTAAAAAAATACATATTTCTGTACAGGATGGTAATCTCAACTTCTGGGAGGTCTTGTAACCTGTTTTTGATATACTTTTTAGAAAAAAATGTGAAGCTTAGCAAGTGATGAAAAAGTATAAGCAAGAAGAGATCTAGTACTACTCTAAATCTCTTCAATGAATAATTACAACAAAAAATAGAAACGTTACTATTCGCCAGATTGAAAAAGTTATTAAAAATCAAAAACTGAGTTTTTAAATAATTTCTCAAAATTATTAATACATTTCTTAACGCCACATCTATACACTTAAAATATATTTTCTTGCATTTTTTGTAGTCAACTCATTAATTATATTTAACCGAACCTAACGTTGTATGCGCTAAATACACATATTCATATCAAAGTGTATAACTTCTAATTTTGAAGTTCAATCTATTTATCAGTTGACTTTGAATCCTACGGATAGTACTATAATTAGCTATCCAAGGGACTTATAGAAGATCTAAATCTCTTAAATTAAAGGTCACGTCAAATCTCCTATTATTGGATCAAGTGTCAATTATAACTTCATTATTGTAAATATTTAAAATTCTAGGAATTTTCCTTTCGAAAGTAGCTTGATCAAGTCGCTTAATTAATAATACATAAAGTACATTAGAATTTATTAAAAAACACAGCGATGATTAATCTGTAAAATTATTTTGTTTCAGGTAAGGATTAAAGCAGTGACATACACACACTATCCGCGTTGCTGATCGGCTGTAATGTATTACTGTCAGGTATAATATTCAACTTGATTTACATGTCGAATTATCCGTTAATTGTCATCTGGAATTATTTTCATTCCAATACAAATATTATAAAGCAAACACGCGCGTGCGCCGGCTAATTTTCGAAATGACAAATCAAAAATCCCTCGAATCGGTCATTCATTAATCACATATCCCTCTTGGCTATTAAAAATAAAATCTGGAATTTCCTCGTTTATGCTTTGTAATAACTCCACCCAACGCTGGGTGGAAATACAAGTCCGCGTTTGCAAAAAGTACTATTAATTTATTCGAACTCGAGCAGACGTTTAATTTCGCTTTTCGAAAAGCTGTGACGAATTCCGGCGTTAAGCGCAAAACACAAGTGGCATACTTGTGTGTCCGGGACGGTACAATAATAATGCAACGCATTTGCATCTCATAAATGTGGCGACGGCGGCGTCGTCGTCATCCTCAAAGCCACCACAGGCCGCGCGTCGATCATCAGAAATTAAAAGCAATAAATACCATATATATCTCTCTCTTTCACTCTCTCATTCGCTCTCAGGGTAGCCGATACTCGCACATTTATGGATATAAATTTAATGCGGGTTCGGGCGGGAGAAATTCAAAGGGAGACGAACGGGAGCAAAAATTTATCAAGCGCTCGAGCAAGCGTATATAGCCAAGTTTGTATAATTAAATCGTGACTATATTTTTGAGTTCCGATAAATTTACACGACCAGCGCGTGATACTACAGACGAGGATCGTTTGAGGAATGCGTTTGTTGTATATATTATGTATTTGATTTGATCAAGAGGTACTGCTGTCCAGCGTTACTGATCCAACTGCGTATTTTTAACGTGAATTCTAGTTTGATATATTTTGATTCAATTTGTCTTAACGAGAAAATCGTGAAAGCTAGGGAGAAAATGATAAAATATACAGCTGTACACTTGATACCAACACCACATCTACATCGAGCAAATAAGTAATACTGCAGTCCAGCGTTACTGATTTGACCGCGTATTTTAACGTGAATTCTAGTTTGTTATATTTTGATTTAATTTGCGAGAAAATCGTGAAAGCTAAGCGGAAAATGATAAAATATATAGCTGTACACTTGAAACCAACACCACTACTACATCGAGCAAACAAGCCATCCTACGGTATCTTTACGCGGTCTCATTCTCTCTGCTCTTCTGACCTCTTCCCCCTCGGCTCATCCGTGGATTAGTGCGTTATCATCGTTGGCGCGCGGTGTGTAAGTGGCCCTGATCGGCCCTTGTAAGGCCAGGCCAAACACACCGTCTCCACTAGACCCTCCAGAAGCTCTTACCACCTCCAAAAGTCTTCTGTTCCCTATGTATATGCATTGAATTATAGAGTAACTATATCTTCGTGGATACACTCGTTCCTATGACCTCTGAGGGAACCAGCTGTACTTCTCTTAATTAATTTACAACCACTGAAAACACTCTGGAAAATGTGGACGTATATTCAAGATGACTCTAGATATCGATGCGCTGCATTTATTTTGCTGAGACGTAGTTTGTCAATAAATCCAGAATTGGATATCATGTGACAAGGTGGTTTATACAAGTCCCGGTTTACTTTCAATGTGTCATTGAAAAAACGTGCTCTAAATATGACATCGCTACAGTTCCATTACTACAAACGAAGTCAACTAAAGTAAGAATAAATTTCTTTCGGTATTATTCTTAAATAAACATTACAAGAATTCGATTGTGAAGATGTATGTCGACGAATGCTAGCAGTTAACAACGCATATAATTTTCATAACAATTGTGCAGAGAATTTTATTTTAAGATGAACTCTGAACGTCCCTTTATTAAATGTTGTAATAAAGCTGTAACATCAATTTTTCGGATGTAGACGTCGCGTCACGAGTTACATAGGTCCAAGATTTATTTGCCTCACCTCTACTATTGTACCTCTGTCGCATACTCTGACATTTGCATCCACGTTACATCGGATGGAGAGAAAACCGGCAATAGGCGGATCATGGATATATTTGTAGCGGATATGTTATGCCTAATGATATGTTGCCATGTCGTTCGTCAAACGCAACGCGTTAGTCATCATACCGAATAACCTGAATGTCTTTTGGCCTGAGAATGGATTTAATACTAAATTAATGGTAATTTTCTTCAATACTATATTATAGATGATAAATGATAAATAACTCAAACGGAAGAAGATAATATAGCGATAGTAAGCGAAAATACTTCTACAAGTGGTCGCAATACTAAACATTGAGAATACCGAATAAACCACATAAGCCACTGCTGTATACGAAGCTAAATATAATCAATCTCTATAGTATTCTAATCATTTCAGTCTACCACGAACCATCTACCTATGCTGTTTATCGTGAACGTTGAACTAAACACAATTCTGATCTATTCACTTTTGGACTATATTAACAATTCTCAATCAAACACTTGCGGTCGCATTCACAATGTTATCAATTAATTGTCGGGATCCGCACCACATTAATCAATTGTATTACAGCTTCAATGCTGTAGTATGGTTATTTCTAACTGATCTTTAAACATTGCATTCCAATGTTCTATATTTACCGTACTTTATTCGTTCATCACATATCGAAAAGTATCAATACATCTATTCAATATCTACCAATTTCTGAAATCTTCAGACGCATAAAGCAACCCCACATGCGCCAATACCGAAGATATACAACTCTCCCTCTGTCCCTCTTGCTCACGAGGTACTTAGTGATCGGTTTAATACGAATTCAAGACGGTCGTTAGAAACGCGAGAGTATGTACGGCTGATGGTGGTCAGGGTGGGGTCTCTCCCAACGTAGAATCCATAGATTGCAGCAAGCTCAAGCTCGAGAGAGAGAGAGAGAGAGAGAGAGAGAGAGAGAGAAGGTAACAATCAGCCGTAAATTATGGCCTCAATATCCATTGTGTACCCTGCTACAGGGCGAACCGAACGTTACCGCCAAAGTCTCAGGCCAAGACTACTCACACCCACCGAGAGACTGAGCCAAGAGATATGTATATTAATGGGGCAATCTTACATAGTTTTGTTTACCTTGCCATTCTCCAGGCGCTCGCGCGCGCTTGCATTGGAGCTGCGTATACAATTACCAGGCCCGTTGAGGGCGCACAGAGAGTTTCTCTTCGAAGCGAACTCGCAACCCCTTTATGTGCTGGTCGAGACGTAGGCTAGATTTTCTGTAGATCCATGTGCTGAAAGGTTCAGTCGACTATGTTCGAATTAAGACCTACACCGCCTACATCTGACACGAGTCGTCGATGTATTTTCTTTACTGCATTCGGTATTGATTTCTTTATGATCCTCATTACACCTTTCCTAATACATACGTGTGTACATATTCAGTTTACGATTATCCAGAAACAATGAGTTCAGCCGATTAGTAATAAATAATTAATGACTTCAAGCGAGGCGTTCATCCAATTAATATTGGTGCTTCGTGTAAAGTGTGACAATTATAGCATGCTGATGTGCATCGCAATTATTTAGCATTTTTAGCGTGTACTAGAATTTGAATAATCATAACAAGAGATACAGGGACAGAGACGGAGAGAGAGGTCCGAATAGCAAAGCATGAATTGGTAAGTATCAGCTATTTGTGGAATGTCCAAGTTTGCGTGATTGTTACAGGAAATCGAAGATCATAAATTTACGAATCAATGCATAGGTATATTCTCTCGTTGAATCAACTGAATTTCTAAATCGCTCCTCTCGAATTCATGAATACGTGGAAAAGATTATGAAGAATTCATAAATAGTAGATTAAAATCAATTGAGTGAAATCACCTTTCGCAATAGTTTTTACTCCAACAATTGTTCGTATATAGTATTTCTATGACTATCGCATCGAATCCATTATCCTTTGAGAAAAGAAAGCAGCCTGGCATTAAACTCCAGTCAATGGAGTAATAGAATCAAATTCCTTTGACAAAGCAGTATCGAAGTTTGCACATCGTAATATATATATATATATATATATATATATACTTCACCTCAACAATCTCATTTGTCGTACATTCAGAGCAGAGCTTGGAGATGAAAAAAGGCATCGTCGACAACAAATATGTAGAGAGACAGAACGCGTACATATAAACCCTGCCACAGTCGTCGAAGAGGACATTAACTCACACTTTGTGCTCGCATCCCCGATGAAATTGCAATTGTAACAGCAATTATCTTATTTCTCTACTCCTGATGTTGGAAACGTCTGTGTGTGTATGCGTACGGCTTCGATTCCACGACATGCGGGTCGTTGGGTAAAAGGGGGGATGCGGAAATGGGGGAAATTAAACGCTGGCCATGACTTGAAAGCCGAATGCAATTAAATACGTACTGAGCGTGTACGTCGATGTCAGCCGAGAGACACTTTATGGACTTTTTCTTCGCATTTTCTTTTTGATTGTTCGATCAAATAAGCCTTTAGTCCCATAGTTCGCTTCGAATACATCGGTATTTTAAAGATTGATAAATGATTGATGTACATTCAAAAGAAATTGTTCGTTATTTTGTACGACGAGGGAAAACGCTGAGGTATCAGGTCTTCCCAATCTGTAAGCTCATCCGTCGTCAGGGTGTGGTGTGTTGGGACTCGGTTTGTCCGTGTTATGCATAGATTTCTGTGTATAAATGGACAGAGAATCGCGTTTGGCGTGCGATTCGCAACATCCTATTAATAGTGAAATTCACTATCATTCATCACGCGATGAGCAGTCCGACCCGAGCGCATGAGAATGAACACGTGTCATCTGCAACGATAGAGACTATATATACGTCGATATATACCTAGACCAGATAAAGGCATGCGCCCTTAGCCTTTCATGGCGTTTGGTCATAAAATACGCTCACAGCGCGAGGCAGTGATTATATAACAGACACATATACATAGACATAGACATGGAGATCTTGAACGATGATGCGCACAGCAGTAGCGGTTTCTTGAAACGTTCGTAAGATTTTTCTTTTGATGTTCACGGTATCCCAGATAACGAGGGAATTGGGTTACAGTGTGGGGTTATGGACTAAATGTGAATTGCGAGCAGTCGTATATAACAACTATATTTTTGGCTTTACTGATACTCATAATATAATTCGAATGTCGATGTTCAATGTGCTAAACATCTATAAGTGGTAAATGGCACAAAAACTGAATTGAAAAATTCTCTTTCTTGCCACGAAATGAATTACACACAGTCACATATAAAAATTGTATTTTTAACAATACCAAGACACCTGATAATTCGAATATCAATGTAGTATAAATATGATTATCAAATTGAATTTGCAATGTGCCAAATATCAAGACTGGGATGACACAAAATCTGAATAAAAAAATCTCTTTTTGTCACGAAACAAATAACACAATAAAGCCTTATGACGCAAGAGCCTCTGAAAATAAAATAACATCAATAGAGGATATCGGAAACTTTCTATCAAGCTTTCCTCTAACGAAAACTTGAAACACGCGAAACGTCTTGTATGCCGAGTATGTTACTGCTCGAGGACCGAAGTCGAGGGTGTAGAGAAATGGAGAGAGGAAAAGAGAAAGAGAAGGATGATGCATGTGAGAACGCTATAGAAAGTGAAAGAATGATGCATAGCATAGAGCTCTAGAGAGGAAAGCCAAGCGGAAAGTGAAACAACAGGGGAAGAATGTTCACGCGTAACAACGATGTATGTATATTTGGTGCAGACTGAATTCAAAGAGATTTAATTATGGAGGTAATAATGAATCTAGTGTTTTGATGAATCACCCAAGCCAACAGTTTCACAGTTTTAACACTGTGAATGTAAATTTGGAAGAAAAATAGACCTATCTAATTACGTTTATTTTGAAATTTCGAAATTATTAGAAATGTTTGAACCAGCTTGGACAACAAAATAATAAATTACAACTCGTCTATCGCTTAAACGTTTAAACTTTTATTCTAACGAACAAAATTATTTCAATGTGTTCGGTATCCCCAATTATAAATTCGCAACGCACGTCAAAGTAAAAAGTTATCAAAAAAAAAAAAAAAAAATACGCGATTTACTCTCATTCCGGCTCGCAAGCAAGATTAAGAGACGCAGTACGAAAATACGATTCTCCACGTTCTCTCTGCATATATTGTGCGCCTCAAACTCAACGTCGCTTTCGTCCCCTCGAAGGAAGGAAGGGGACGACGTCGGCAGCAGCCGGACAAACAAAACCCTTGCTGCTTCATTTCTGCCCGTCTGTCCAGACGGACCCTATCTCTCTCTCTCTCTCTCACTTGCGCTCGCTTCTCCACGCGTCTCGGCGCTTCCGCTGTGTATACATCTGTATGCATATCGCGCGACGTCGACTCTTTTCAGATATATATACATACAGTCGCTAATTAACGATTCGCTGAGAATCAATGGCTGCTGCAGCCAGGAGGATAAGATATCCATGGGGGAGTTGTTATTGTTGGAGACGATTCTTCTGACCAGAACGAGGGCTGTATTTTTATTGGGAAAGGGTGGATGGCATTATGATGTGTCTAATTAACTAGATACCATTGGTCACTCTAGATGTGTTTACTCTTCGACAATGCAAATTTTACGAAAAGTTTCATTCTTTGACTTAGAGCATACAACCTATCGAGTGATCAGCTCAAATGACCACACTTGTAGGAAACATTAGTACTTATTCCGCTAATTAAAATCTAGCCATAATTTAAACTGGCCAGTCGAGTTTACGCATGATTTACGTGGGAGAGTTGCCACGCTAACTTGTTTTTGCGGTGTTAGCACTCTGACAGATTTAACTGAGCTTTTCGACTCTTCGGATCTCTTCATTTGGCCTTTACCAACGGTCGTTCTTTTTCCGCGAATCAACCCCTACCTTTCCGGGAAAGGGAGTTATTGCAAAGTTTGTTTTGGAAATTATGAAACCGTTTTTACAATGCGTACGTTGCCAGGGGCTTCGAGATTCTACAAGCTCTGGGCTTATTTTAGAGTTAAGGATATTCAATTATAATTAGTAGGATAGGATTAACGACCAAACCATTTCTCCATTGTAAGAAACATATTTACCATTGTCATCTATTCAGCATCACTCGTTACAACAATCCCCATCGTATCTACAATTGGATTAATTAAAAATCCAAAACGTCCCAGGTTCCATCCTTCAGCTAGTCGTCAGCGAAACGTGAAAATCCCAAAGAACAAACAGAGTCTTCCTCGATAATACACCTGAAGCGCTACAACTATGCAATCAAAAGCATCTAAAACGACTGGGCGAGCTGTAGGCATCTCTTCTCGACTCCGCCCCAGCGCTTAATGAAATTACCATGCGTGCACGTACACGCATACCTTTACTCTCGTCTATACACGTACACATGTGTGCGCATACACATACGTAATACGACCGTTTCCACTGCAATAATTCCGAGCAGTCTGTGTTTTCGAGAGAGGGAGAGGAAAACGTCCTCCAGACTTATCGTTAGCCCGTCGCGGACAGATATATACGCCTTAATAACAAGTGGCTATAAACTAGTTTTAGTCCCGCCGACGCTTCTGCGCTCTCCTTGGTATTACCGCGATATTATTTGCTCGGCTGGTGGTTCGCGGGACGGAGTGGGATAGGATGGGTATTGAAAGGCCGAGCGGAGAGGTAAACGGGCTGTGGAATTCCTTTTGACCCGTGCATTATGGATTTTTCTGCTGCTGTTCCACCCTACTTTTGCCTGCATGAATAAAATCCACTGCCATCTCGTATTTTACTGCTATTTATCTTCGCGAACTTTCAACTTTTAATTATTATGTTTTACCTTTTCTGTTATCGAATAAATCAAGTTTTTTTTTTCTTTTTCAAACATGTTGACAGATTATTAATGAACTAAAACTTGGGTCTTCATTTAATAAAGAGATACGATTGGTTGATTCGTTGGTCTTTAAATAAACTTTAATGTAATGATAATTTTTTTTTCTTAAAATTTATATTCGATAACTTGATTTAACTTTTTAAGTTACCACTTTTGACTTTTGGCATTTAAAAGCTCCTCAAATCAATACTTACCTTAGAAAAATAAAAAATAAAAAGTGAAATCTGAATTTGTTTTCAAAGAAACTTTTCTTTGCTTTCAAATGTTTGTATCTATGCAAAAATTTCTAATAAGGTGTCCTTGTTGCTTGAGCTTAACGAACAGCGGTCAAAACAAAAAATTTACTTTCAAATTTAACATATTTCAATCTCGGAAAGTATAGACTGTTATAAAAGTATACTAAAAACGAAACTATCATAGAATCGGTGATGAAACCGAAACCCCCTTAAAATTCTCTCAAAATGATCCGTTACACCTTGGGGAGTCGTACGTTTTTATGTTTAAATACAATTCAACGTAATCTAAGACTTGAATTTTAAAAATCCATCCAGAATTGAAATGATGCTACCAAAAAATACCTAAATACCATTAAGAAAAAAAGCTTTATAATAAAATTCAATTTTTGGTTATTAAAATTAACAGTTCACAGAAGAAATAAGTGTAAATGAAAAATTTTAAAATAAAATTAAACTTATGAAATTATATTGAAAATACGTTGAAGAAAAATCAAACAAAACATGTTTTAATTCTGAATCGTATCAGTGGGCAACAGGGCCGAAACAAGCACTGAATTCGTTACCGCACTCTCCAGCCTCTTCATCGGCAGCAAAACCCTCTTCCATATCCCGCACGTACCTCTCGCCAACAGATGCTCATATCCCACGATATTGCCCAGTGCGCTTATCGGATCCTGTTAATTGTTTTCCTCCTGGCTATTAAAAAACTTATTTTTTGCTGCACTATCCGACCGATCTATTCACTCGTGGCGCGAAATTGCATTTACCCTCATCTTTTCTTCTTTTCCCTCTCATTCTTTTTTTTCTTTTCGTATCTTCAACTTATTAGAAGTGGATCAACGTAATGAGCAGAGCTTTTTTCCAGAGGGTACGGCGAATGGGTATTATTAGGTGGGATTATTTTTATAATTTGAGAATGCGTGATGGGCTCGATATTTTTAGGCTTAGCTTCTTTTCTGCGGTTATTATGTTATTACTCGAATTAAGCGGAAATTAATTGCGTTAGTGGTGATTTTATAAATTTCATTGGAATTTTAGAGATGTGTAGTAAGTATTATTAAGACTTCTATGTCCTTGGGATAGATTCCTACTAGGGAACTATCTTTTCTCTCATCGCAATAGGGCATATTTTAAAACCTGCATTAAAAGATCGTCGCCCCAAATAAACTCGAATAACAAATCAATATTCCTACGGTCACATCTCGTTACACCACTAGCATCGCAGTTAAAAAAAAGAAAAATTAACCGAGAAGAATAAGCACCGCCATATACGTGTCGAAAACTAATATTGTAAATGGACCAATATTCCGTACACCCTCTCCCCACTCTTCATCTCTTTCTCTCTCCCTCCTTTAGTTCCACGCGTTTTTATATTCAAACAATCATCCGGTCGTAAAGCCGCAAATGACGATGCGCCACTTCCATAATTTCGGCGCCTTAACGGCTTCTTCTTCGTTCGTCACCTCTTCTCTCCTTATTTGTATCGCAACTGCCTTTCCGCTAAGATTTTACGGCAATTTACTTTATGCAGACATTATGAAGTTTTCGCCCCCGTCGAACAGCAGCCGCTCGAAATTGTCTCGGATGCTGCGGGAAGAGAAAGAGAGTGAGGAGACGAGTTGTTGCCCTCCCACGCGCACTTAACCGATCCGCTTTACGCGTTATACGTGTGCCAGGCCAATACGCAATTATTTAGTGCAGTGGAATGTTTTGTTCTTCCGATAGCTTTCTATGGTCGTATTAAAAGCTCGCTTTCCGAGTTTAAAGTTATTGATGTGAAAACTATAGTCGACGATCTCTAAATTCCGATAAACGAACGTTAGCTCGGTAGTAAGGAAAATTAGAATAGGTACGTAAAATATTTTAGGGAAAATTTTCTAAACTGGGTGTTTGCGTATTGTGGATAATTGAAAAATTGGTTTATTAAAAAATTGCTTTCTTCGTAGAAGAAAATATTTAATTGAATTAAAAAAATGTTTGTACTGGGATTTATAATTATTTTTAGTGAAATGAGGTTTATTTTACTGTATGGAAATAAAAATTTGATTTGAATACGTTAAATTATTTTTCGAAAAGCAATGAGTGCGTTTTTATTTAAATTAGTAAAGATTAGTAAGTTTTGTTTCAATATACATATTTGTTTTTAAATTCTGTTACTTGTATTTTAGTTGACTTTATTCTAGATCCATGAAATTTATAAAAATTTGTTTTCCCTGGGTGCCTCTGTTGAAATAAAATATAGCTTTATTCGACCATAAGTAGGTTAGAATATTTTATTATTAGAATTTTCTAATACTTATCTGTCCTTTAGAGGAAGAACTAGCAAGTTCAAAAAAAATCTTTGAAATCCAGACTATCCAAATCCAGTTAGTTAAAAAATGACTTTAGGAACTAGACAGTTAAAAAAAATTCTTTCAAAACCAATCAGATCAAAAAATTCTTAACTATAAGTCTTCAAAATACCGTATTAAATGTATCTGGTTGTTAAATTGCATTTTAAACCATCCAATTCTTGACATCTTTTTAGAACTGACAGGTTCTTTCTCCAAAGAATCGAAAGATTTACTCTAATTTAGATTAAAATTATTCAGTCCATTAAATATAATGATAAACTTAATCTAAATATTGTCCAATAACCAATCATTTTTTGATATCAAAAACATGTTCACACGTTCCATGAATCTTCTTCACCAGTGTACAAATGATATATATGCTAATTCACAATTAGAGAAAACATTTTTAAAATAAAAAAAGTAAAAAAAATTATCTATAACCCACGATTCGCGAATAACGAAATCGACAAGATTCGGAGCAACAGACCGCAAGAGAATTAGATCCTATCAAGCTCTTCTCATACCCCAAAGATTACTTTGATTCCAAACTCGACTCTTAGTATCGCACAGAAAACCGGAGCTTCTCGGAAAGAAGAGAAGCGAAAAAGTCAGGCAACCTAAAGAGGCTTCTGGGAATTCCAACGAGGGTTATTTTTCGTCAGTCAATGAATTTACAACCCCTCTTAACCGCCCCCAATGCCGCTTAACGAGAACGACTTCGCGGCACGTGAGCCTCGCAGAAAAAGAAGAAGCTTGAGGGCTGAATTAACGCGAAATAAGTGAGAAAAAGAAGAGGTTAAGGAAGCCGAGAATTGGGGAAAAACACACTACTAGTCTATCGTATAAATATACGTCGATTTTTTTTCTTTTTACTTCTTCATGTCCATGTGAAACGAATAAAAACGTCGTTTCATTTTTCTCTCGACAACTAATTATTTTAGGTAGCGAAAAATAACTTTGAAAAACATTGAATTCAAAAATTATGTTTTTTTTTCATTTTGATTTTTGAACGGAAAAATTGATTTTGTTATTTTCTAAATGTCACTATTGCAAAGAGCGACCTTTTAAATAGTAGAATATTTACCGCACGAATTTTTCTGAGATTATTTCAGTTCAGAATAAACCATCAAAAGAAGACATCGAAAAGGTGTCCTGAGAATATAAACACTAGATTTACCTGTTATTTTTATTATTAATTTTTTATTATTTTATTTCCATATTTATTTACAATTTTCCAATAATTTTACTGATAAACCACCTTTGTACTTGAAAAAACAGTGAAAATTCTCAGTTTAAAACAAAAATTTTAATTTTTAAAGATTTTAAAGATTTTATAGTGTATTCTCCTAATATCCCTTATTTCTTTATAGCCCATAACACGACTTCTCATCACTACAAATGACTATTCCGATGTATATTTTTAAATAATCTTTTATTAAAAACTATCGCAACCCAACGAATAGCCCGAATTTTTCCATACGAGAGGAGAAAAATTAAAAGATTTCGCTCTTGCCTCCTTCATCACGATGAAATTGGTTAATTATACGAAATCCTCTCGTGTAACAGCCTCACAAAAGAATAGCGGAAAACTTGGGAAAAATTGCGGCAGTCCGAAAAAGAGCGGCAAAATAAAAAGAGACGCATAATTTTCGGATGAACGTACAAGTAGTAGTAGTAGTGGTGGTAGTAGGGCCTCTCTATTCTCGACCCCCACCCCATCTCCCTCTCGAAAAATCATAATTATCGGCAAACGACTATGGCGCGGAATATAAAAACTTAGAACCCCATTTTCCGCAGCGCAGCTGTTAATTGAAAACTACCGAAATGCACAATTTCGCGAGAATTATTTCTATTCATTAGAGGAAAAACTTTTTCTCTACCCTTTTCTCTCTCTCTCTTGCTATTCGCTCTTTGCCGTTTCTCTCTCTTATTTCGCGGTTTATGATTGTTTATTTTAGCAGATTATTATTATTTTACTGTATATTTTTATTTTTTTTTTAATTTTAGTTTCTTTTACTTTTATATTAATTGGCGCAATCCTGATAGAAAAATTAATCAACAATTGAGCATCAATTTGGATAGAAATGCCACATCTGAACATTTTCAACACGACAAATGTTAATCAGGTTTTGGTGATAATAGTTTATAATTTCATATTTAAGAAATATTTATAGATTTGTTATTATTTTCGAATTTTAAAAAAGAGTATTGCTATACATAAACAAAGTTGATATTTTTTCATTTTTTATCGGCAATATTTCCTTTGAAAACAAACCATTAAGTGCAAAGGAACCGTTTTTGTTTACAAAATTGTAATTTAAAAAAAAATATTTGTACACATCTAATTATTCATATTTTAGGTCTTAGTATGTAAATAATTTTAATCGGGACCCGCGAACAAGAATTTTTTTCCTCGGTGGGATTTACTTATGTAAATTTATTTTTATGTTTTAATCCTGTACTTAGAATAGTATTACCAACTACCAATTTATATTTAATTTGCAACCTAATTTATCACAAAGAAAAAGAAATAAAAAAAGGTATTACGCTAAATTTTGCATTACAAAGCTAGCAAAAAAATTTATGTTATACACATCTTTGCATAAACGTAAAATATAAAATCAGCAGGATATAAATATTTAGTTGATTTTTATTTCATAATTACAGAAAAACCTTTAATTAAATACGTAATTATAACATATATTTATATTAACTTCATTATTTATAATTATGATTTTCTAATTATTTTAACGCTCGTAAGTTTTGAATTACTTTTAGAATTTTTTCATACATTAAAATAAATGTTTTCTCACCTCTGATAGTATACGCGCGAGTATAATTATGTAACATAAATACAATACCCACGCGACAGCGGCGTAATTTTTTCGGCGCTTAAGCTCCAAAGCTTGAAAAGCTTTTTATTTCTAGCGAAAGCCTCTTTTGCGGCCAAATCAATTTATGGCCGTAGCAGACCAAGCCGCGAGTGTTCTCATTGTCACAGAGTGTGATTAAAGCCTTTACGGCGAGGTGAATCCGCGTTCCATTGTTGTGATGCGAAATTATACCGACGCATGCACCTAAGGAGGGAAAAAAATGCTTTTAATTCTTTCGCTTACTTTAACGGCTTTTTTAGTCTCTCTTGACTTTGAACATATCGTAATACACGTAATGTCGACAATGTTAATAAAATGCTAAATTTAGTTTATTCACCTCGAGTGTATATACATATATGTATAGGTCATTTTCTGACAGATTGGGAATCAAGCTCTATTTCTAACTAGAAATCTTGAGAAACTCATATTTTACGATATGATAGCTTTATTTTTAGGTAGAAATAGAGCTTGATTCGCGAGCTTAGACGTATATATATATATATATATATATATATATTGGTGGTAAATAAAAATATCTTCGTGAATTTTTTTATGTTGATACAACTGATTGAACCTTTTCAAAACTGGATTGAGAGACTTTAAATCAAAGACTTCAATGTTCGATTAATTAATTTGATTCAACGTCAACCTGAATAAACTTATAAGTTTCAAAGGCAATTCTGTGCTTCGATTTAGGTCAGTTAAAGTCATTATTCATAACGTAAATAGATATTTTCATATTAATATCAGATACATGTATGTCTAGCTAGAAATAGAACTTGATTCCCTAGTTGAGACCTTCGTAGGTACGTTTATAATGATGTAAGGCTTCTTCGTGAATTTTTTGATGTTGATGATTTAAGCTTCTTAGGACTGATCACTTTAAATATATTTAATGATCTATAACTTTAAAAGTATTTTATTTGTTCAGTTTAGCTAATTTCTCAAGCAAATTCTCTTTTGTTATTTTACCAGAATTGCATCTCGGAACAGTTACAATTTTTTGGAAATAAACCACTGATTTTCCAGGACCTCACAGTCCAGATTGCTGAACTTTCTCAATTATCGAATTGTTTATATTTAAATCTTTTTTATCTTGTTTTTCAAAATACTAAATTATCACAAATCTGTAGTTTCCCCAATACGACACGGCTTGTCTTACAACTGTAGATTCCCCGATTGCTTGAAATTTAACAGCTTCCCAGCACAGCACAGCATATACACGTATGACGATTCGAAGCGTAATTTATCTATACAAATGACTCCGATAACGTTTACATTTTATTACGAAAACAGACGGGGTATTTGAAATACAAACGGGGTGACTTTGGGATATCTTAAAATTTATTTGTTACATTAGTTTGTTACACCCATATATACCTAAACTGTTGACGTCAATGTTTCGTGTTCTGATTCGAAGTACCGTAATTCTGGCAAGTACTGAAATAACTTAAGGGGTCAAGCTAAATTGTAAATGCTAAAAGTGGTACAAAACAATTGACTGATTATAAAAAAAAGCATTCCATTTAGGTATTTCATATTATGTTTCTGGGTTTTGATATCGTCCAACGTTGCTTATGTATTTGGATTTCAAATTTTTACAAATTTTTCTTGACTATTCAACTAAATGTTTCCTTTAGAGGATTACTTTCGATGTATAATAATTCTTTTTATAAACGAAGAAAATTATTGTTTGAATAAACAAAACATTTTTTTATTCCAAACCATGATTTGTTAGATTTACAAAAATTATTTACTACATAATAATGTATTTTCAAAAAATTATTTACAAAAAAATGATGCACTGAAAAATATTTTTATTTGACTTCAGAAAGTAATGTATTTTATTAAAAATATTTACAGTAAAAACTGTTTACATTCCAAAGCTTCTTAATTCTGTAATAATAACATTTTTTATGTAACTTTCAATACTGCCATTAAATTACATTAGATAAGCGTCTAAAATAATTAAACGAACAATTTTTCACACTAATATTTTCTGATCATATGTGTGAAAATAGATGCATGAATCGTTCTAAACTATGAAGTGTCAGATTTGCGCGTAACATCCGCCGGAATTCCCGCGAAATGAAGCCATCAATAGCACCGGAATGGGGATCAGGCATTGAAAAAAAAGCAAAGAGCAAAGGCCTCCGGTCGACGGATAATAGAAACCGATTTGTCAAGGAGCTTTTACATTTCACGTGTACGATATTCGCCCTGCGTCTTATCCCTTCGGGAACAACCGCTGCGTCGACACTCACTCTGGACAGTCCTTTTTGTCCGTTCGTTCGACAATTTTTTCTTCGCGTATTCTATTCCATTTCCTTCTCAACCAATAGTTTCTTCTGGAATACTAATGCCTAATAAGAAAAAGATATTTATGGGATTGTTTACGCATCGAATTTGATCAACAATGAACCATAAATTGGACAAATTATGGCTTTTATTTTTAAAAAATTAGTTAGATTTATGAGTCGTGTTTAACTGTGGAATTATCATGTATTATGACGAAAACAATTATTTCTAATACCATGAATATTTGATCTGTTAAATATAATAGCGAATATTTCCTTTCAACATCATCTGATACTTGTTGATTCATTTCCTGGCTCCTCTGGGGCATTTTTTAACTCCCTCAGTTTCCTCTATTGGCTGCTTTTCAGCGTCTTTAGGGGTGAGAAGCCGATCTTTTGTGCTTCGCTTTCGCACCCCCGAGCTGTAGATAGAAATCTTGTAAAATGGCCAGAGGCGTCGCAAGGAGCCAGAGACAAATATTACCAAGAATCACCGGACCTGAGCCGCTATTTATTTTCGGGGATTTCGCGACAGAGAAGAAACGAAAAGCCAAGACCGTCAACGAGACGATGGACCAATCGTGTACACTCTGCTGACGGGGTGATTTTTTTAGTCTTCGAAGCTTGATATAACTTTTTAAAGCAAAGCCTCCATATCTTACCACATTGTGATTTCGTCAGTGATTAAAAATCTTATGTCGTTGGATATGATTATAATAATTCCTGTGCTTAGAGACAACTTCTGGTGAAAATCGTGTCAGCTTATGCTCATATTAGTAATCCACATTATTACTGCTTATTAAGAATACGTTTACACTATCAACATCTTATCCCAAGTAGATTACAATGTCATATATTTCTATATACATACATCAACCGTTTTTAGATATAATCATATGTTGACGCCTGAGGAGAAGATCAAGCGAGTTTAAAAAAAGTCTTGAAGAATCTTTACTTGGCTGGTTGAATTCAAATTGAGTATTCAATTGAACTAGCCATTTCACATTAAATCTTCAAGAACCAGCCAATTCAGATCGACCAGACAGTTGAAATTGAAATCCAAAAACTGGAACTATCCAGTTTTTGGATTTCAAAATGAAATTCAAGAACCAAGCAGTATTTATGTATGTATGCATATACACATCGGCATATCTTATATTTATCATTATCACCATAAATGTCTTATTGTTAAATTTTCAATTGTCGACTTCTTCAAGTTAATTTTGAACTGTCGATTTCTTGAATACTTTTTTTTAATAAACTGATTCTTGGAGACTCAATTTGAATTCACTGGTCATTCAAGTCATTACTAAAATGTCCAGATCTCCCCCCCAGGCGTTGATATTTATATAAATGCGTCTCCAATTTAATTTAAATATGCAATGTATGCTATCAATCCTGAATATGTCCAAGTGTTACATTCATTAAGCCATACTGTATCCTGGACAAGAATACCAAAGATTAAAATTTTCCAAACGCACAAGCGAGTAAAAAAATATCACAATGCATCAGATCCAGAAAGAAGTCACGCACGTGTTTGAATAATTGCATACCCGGAGGTCCTCCCCCAAAAATCTTCCAAACACTCTGGAACCTCCTACAGCTACACAAGTTATTTCGAATCTCACAATAGCCGCGAAGTCGCGGTGGGCGACACCATCTCCTTGTCAGAAAAAAACTGCAGCGTCGAAAAGCAATCTCGTCTCGTAGTACGCACACACATACTCACGCATACGTCCTTTGCGCACCTTTTTTGTTTTAATCGCTCGAGCCACACACAACCCGCTAGCAACTCGATGAAAAACGAAAGACAGGCGGAAAAGAAGCAGCAAAGTAAAGCGAGGATAAAAGCACGCGCGAGGTGTCCTTTTTTTACACTCTCTGGTCGAAAGAGATTTTTCGAGAGGGGTGAAGGTTCGAGTCTCGTTAGGTGGTAGCAGACGTCAGAGACAGGAAGGAATGAAAATAATAATATGGCCTCAGGCGAACAAGAGATACGCGTGTGTCCGCTGAGGAAGCCCACGATGCAAGGATCCGTCCCGCGGGAGATTTGTCATATGTAAGGCTCGTCCCTTTTTTTCGGCTGCAAGCTGCTGCTGCGGCTGCTGCTGCTGCTGCTGATGCTTTGTGTGCGTTTCTCTTTTCTACGCTCGCTGAGCATGATGTGTATGAGGATGTGTGAGGGTTTTGATCAGCTCAGAATGCATTAGAGGGCGAAGGGGTCTGGTGTGCTGCAAGCAAATTTCTTTTCGAGTGAGATACTTGGGAATGTGGGAAGATTATTCAGCTACTGTTGGGATAATGAGAAATGAGCAATCAAAGTTTCGCTACACTGATGGAAAGATTAATTTAATGTTAACTTACGGAATTCACAGTTTATGACTATTGCTTTAGTATGAACCAAATACACGTGTGTCCATACTTATGAAATGGTTTATTATTTAAAATGAATTAATTTTTCTATTATTATTCTAGAATCTGCAAGATTCTGCAAATATGTCCATTTAGAATTTATTAACAACGCTATTCTCTCCCTTGACACGTTCTAGACAATTAGTATTCGTTGGTTAGTTCAAAAATATTGACTTGGTATTAAAAAATATAGTTGACTGGAGATGGGTCTAGGTCTTGCTAAGAAAATATTAATCTTGAATCGAAATTATAGTTTAATAGAGTTATTAGAAAATTATTAAAATAAAAGAGATCCGTAGTACGTGATTTACTTGACGGATGACGGATGTAAGGATTGCATCAGTTTTAGTCAAACTAAAAAAAAACGAATTTCGTTATCCTTTATTTTCATTATATCAAGACAAATCTAAGAATAATACAAGATTGCGTTAAAAAATCTTGGTCTTGTCTTGAAAATGTTAAGATTAAGATTGTTTTGGACTTGTTTTAAAAATGTTCAGTTTAAAATTATCTTGGCATTGGTATTAAATTACAAGATGAGACAAGACAAGAATAATCTTATATCTTGGTGAAGACCCGCAGCACGCGGTGATGATAACTGCACAATTAACCTCCCTAACTCACTTTTTACGCTGTTATGTGACATTAGCACTTAATTGCTTTCTATAGTAAGTAATACAACTCTTCAGTGTCAAGTAGTCGCTTCTTATGCTAATATAAAGTGACTAAGTGTTAATGAGTATTTCTTTAACACTAACGCATATTCATTTGCATTTATGGTTCAAACTAACGAGGACAAATAATTATTTCTATATTGGTATATGAAACATATCTCTGTTATTTTCTAAAATCACCAGACAAATTCCACTTAGATAACGATAAAAATAAACGCTTAACTTTCACGTTTCTTTATTTAGAATTATCAAACCATATCACACATATCTTTAAAATTTATAAATCTATTTGGTAAGAAAAATAGTATACAAGATGATGGAAGTGGTATATGATAATTTTTATTTTTATACCAACGAGTATTACTATCTTTTAAAAATATCACCAGTAGTGGGTATATACGGATGTATATCCGTTGAACACCGCGTTGTAAGGAAGATAACATAAGATTTTTATAAGATTTACGATAAGTAATCGTCATCGAGACTTGTAGATAGAACAGTTCCATAAAACATCCTTGATGTCTCTTCGATATCAGAGTTACATATACAAGTCGACGATGCGATGGTGTTTAATTTCGATTCTAGTCATACGAAGCATTCGTATGCGGCGTGAATATAAGTAGAGAATTTACCAGTACGAATGCTTTGATCTTCTTTCCTGACCTATGTTCGCGACGCTTGAATTTTATTTTCTCATATCCATATATTGTGCACTCTTGTCCACACGCTACGTGCATCCGAGTAGTGGATAGGCAAATTGGCCAATGTGTCAACGAAATGCAGATATCGCAGCTATACTGCGATGCAGCATATAATCGACGAATGTCCAGTCTTATTGTCCATACGTCATGTGACTTGTTTGTAAATACGAGTCCAACTGCGACATCGATTATTCGATTAATCGCAAATGGAAAGTTTACTGGTCTCATCGTGCGGCGTATTAAATGTATCTGGGAAATAGTGAGTATATTGCAATTTCAAAAAATTTACTAGTTGATATTAAAAATTATTTTCTCTACTTAAAAAATGAACTGTTTTACCAGGCCAGCCATCTGGACTGGTTGTGCATTTTAAATAAAAAATCCTCTTGCATGCAATATCAGATTTCCGAAATGTGGTTAATACGTTTAACACAGTGAATCTTCACTGAACACAAAAGTGACTAAAAACACCAATTAATATTAGTGAATTTAAAATGAAACTTAAAGGGAAAGTTATAAAATTCGTCATTACTAACTGAACAATAAAAAAAATTCCATTTTTTCAATATTTGACGGCTCTTATATTTTCGAACGTTAATATACAAAAATAAAATTAAAAACTTGACAAAGAGGAAATAGTAGTCACAGAGGACGTAAAAATCGAAACTATATTCTTAGTTTAGCAAATGGAAAGCTTTGAATTATAGATGTTAAAAGCTCAGAAGCTTCTGTCATCAATTATTTTAGAAAACTGTCGAGATATTTCGTTGATGTATTTATTTGGAGGCTGATATCTGAGTGTCCATGTAGCAGGGAATGCGGAAGATATCGACCACTCAATCATATCTGTACACCTAACAGTTTATTTAATCCCTAGAGATTATTTAATTAAGTTGGTAGCAAACTCAATATGTACATCAATCGACACCGAAAATAGTACACAATTCACAAGTTAAAAGCCATTTCCCTTCCTGAGTTTTTGCCTAAAATTATTTTAATAAACAATTATTTAGTAAGGTGTATATCTGTATTCCTGAATAAACCGTTGAAGGCAACCCTAGTTTAGAACAACCTTGATAAACAACACTTCGTTTAGCAATATAAACTTCTGGTACAGTTTTTTTAAAATACTTGTTCTACAATAACATCACATTTCCTTTACAAACATCCCAACCCCGAAAACAGAACAAATGTAAATCCCCTCTAAGACTCACTGTACTTCCCAATAAACAAGCTTAAATACCAACGTAAAAAAAAGAATCAACTTTACCTATCTCGCTTTTATAATGAATTTCCTCGCCGTATAATCCAAAAATCCAACGCATAACGCATCGTCCAGCGACAAAACCTTCCGTCGCAAGAAAAAGAATCAGCACCTCACTCTCACCCTGTAAAAAAGGAACAAAGAAGAGTCCGGCTACGCGATAAAAGCGCGACGAAGAAAAAGCAGCAACCGAGAAAATGGATGTGTCTTTTGTCCTCGCGTTGGCGGCTCTTCGCCGAAATCGGATATCAGTTTTAAAGGGGATTTTCCAGCCCGCGCACACGGACGATACTTTTGTATAAAATGCAGTAGCAGCAACAGCAGCGTAGCTTTGGCTGCGGGGGTGGTATGAGGATAAGAGAGAGATAGAGGACACGTATATAAAAGGGGTAAGGGCGTATAGATCTATTATTGCGCGCGCGGCATCCTTTGCTTGCTTTGGACCCCCTCGAGCTCGCGTCCCCCGGTAAACAACGACGGAATTGCGCGAGCGACGACTGCCCCGACTTTATATATACTTTTTGCCTATGTGCGCATGTATTGATCGTTAATTTTCGAAGGCCGAGAGAACAACCCCTTTAGGAAACTCTGGGGCCATTGTTGATTTGTTTTGTACCCCTTGTTTTTAAGGCCTTCGATGGCATATTGCTTATTCTTCGTCGCGAGAAAAGATTTTTTTGTACACACGTCGATGTTACAGCGGTAGAATGATTTTTCCCGTGGTGATCGGTGAATTGGAAGGGTATGAATGAGATTTTTAATTTGGAGTAAATTTACATTGGTATAGTTGAAAATTTGAGGATACTCGAAAAAAAAATTCATTTTGTAGTTATAAGTCGTTGAATTAACCACAATGTTACTACAAAAAATATTCTATTGAGAATAAAATTATTTTCAGTAAAATAATTCTTAACTGTATCGAATAAAATAATGTAATATGTAACTATTGTCTTGCAACAAATAAATTTAAATCGAATGTTTTTTTTAAATGTCATGCACACTTGTTGACAGAAGTAGAACAATTTCAAATAAATAAAGAATTAGTGTATTTAAAATAATTTTTCGTTCCAAGAACTATCCAAAGAAATAATTTTTTGGAATAAGAACATTTTTTTTATTATTCTATGAAATTGTTTTCATTGTATACCATATCTGAACTATTAAGAATTTATATTTTTCCGTTTTATTAATACATTATTTAAATGATTCACTTGCTGTTATATAATTGTCTAAACCTAATTTTATCAATTTTACATTAATTATTGTACAATTATAAATAGTCAATTTTTAATCAGCATAGATTTATTATAAATTTACATTTGTATTAAATATTGACAAAAAATTTGTTATCCAAATGAACGAAGACGTAAATAAGGTAAATAATTCGTTCTAACCGTATACATGTCCGTTTGCTAGAAATTATATATATATAATTATAGACCTGTGTTTAAAAATTAAAATACGATAAAGAAATAAATGAGTCAATTGTGCAATAAAGCTTATAATTACATATAATGAATACATACTTAGTTTCTCATTGTCTTATATTTATAGTAGCTTACTTCTATGCATGTCAATTTCTTGTCGTGGCTGCGCGTTTAACTATAGACACTCTCTTGCCAGTGTTTCTTTATTTGCGGGAAATGGGCAAACGTTAGCTAGTATATATATATATATATATATATATCGTCGCGAACTCTATTTTTAATTCACACACTGTAATTAAAAGCATACGCCGCAGCTATTCAGCAAGTCTTTTGCAATCAATTCCTTACACGCGGATATATATATGGGTCATTCTTTGACAGATTGACCGGTTAAAAATGTTTTTTTTTTTTGCTATAAATATTTTTAAACTTTTCTTTAGCACTGTATTTGTCTTCGTGATTTTTTTTTAGATTTTTCGAGATTCCTTATGTCTACGAAGGTCAACCTGTTAATCAACCTCTACTTCTAACTAGAAATCTGGATTTCCCAAGCTAAAATCCTCGTAGATACAAGGGATCTTCATGACTTTTTTTATGTTGACTCCAATCAATATCTGAGATGGACCTTCACGAAAAAAATGTTAAAATCCAGATACAATGACAAAGAACAGTTTAATAATATTTACAACAAACAAAAACATTTTTTCAACAGTCAACCTGTCAGAGAATAACCCATATATACATACACAGAGCAGAAATTTCCTAATGAATCGTCATCATCGATTTCGCTCGCACAGCGGAAACCCTATTCGCTTTTCAATGAATTTTAATAATCTTCCAGTATTGATCATACAATACTATATAGTTCTATACGAAGAGATGAAATAATCAACGGATAAGAAGTATTTTTCTATTCCATATTGCAGGAGAAGTTTATGTTATACCGGACCTTTTGCATCGAGTTATATGTACATAATAGTTGTGCGAAAAGAACGTAATGTCGGTAGGCACGCAAAGAGGCGCGTTGCCTATCGATTATCAAACAAATAATATTACTGGTTATGTACATGGTGCGCCGCCCCTTTCTTGGACTTTCTGCATATTACATGCGTATTTGTACGTATACCTACGCTCTAGTGCACATACGGACAGTTGGAATAACGTTTTAGCGCAGGTGTTGGCTTGATTTGTCGTATAGAGCTTTTTGTTGTACATGTATGATATATGATTACAACAATTCTAGGCTTACTAAAATTACTTGCCTTATATGTAATGTCGAGTATTTTTTTAATTTCGAAAATTCGGTTTTATAGTACGAATTCGTTCTGTAAGAAATGTTTAAAAATTGCACTTTTAACTTGATTAAAAATTATTTCAAATATGAGATGGAAACTAGTGAATCGTACATTTATTCGTAGGATTGATATTGTTTTTTCTGAAAAATTTGTATTTTTTTATTGACAGTCTGAGATGTATCGTCGTGTGCACTGAACAAAAATTTGATAGGATTAAATAAATTTACCATGAATGAACATTTATTGAATTAAAAAAATTATTTTTAAAATTATTAAATAAATTAGCTTTTAAATTTTTTTAATTTTTAGAATTCCATGCTAAAAGATAAAAGGCTCATTAAAAATGTAAATGGTAATAAATCTATTAATTCCAATTCCATAGCTCAAAAAGACAAAAATAACATCATCAGAGCTTACAAAAACCATCAAGCCGTTTTTAAGCCAAAATTAAAAAAAAAATCATATCTCTACATATTATCAACTTCTATCAATTCGTTTTCTTAAATAATCCTTTTTAATACAAAGTCAATAAAAAAATCTTTATAACATTATTAAATGTTTCCTTACTGACAGCCTCAAACGCTCCTCATTTGGTATTCAATAAATATTTCGGTAAACATAGAAATAGAAATGAATGCATAACGAAAAAAGCATGCCTTGTTATATTTTAACTAACCATAAACGAGGACAACAGGTACAAAAGAAAGTCCCAAACAAAAGAATCAAGCGTATCGCTTACATTATTACAGGCTCGACACGTCCCTTGAAAAAGCCAGTACACATCCCATGTCGTCGACTACACGTGGCTTTGTCGATAATTCGCAACTCTCTCACTCTCTCTCTCTCTCTCTCTTCCTCTCACTCGAAAAACGATCGACTCCTCTCGTCTCGGCCAGTGCACAAAAAGCGTCGTCGTTCACACGTAAAAACACTCCATCCGCCAGAAAGAGAGCGAGCGAGCGAGCGAGAGAGAACAATCGGCAAAAAAGGGAGCAAGAAAAAACATAACAATCGTGGGTGAGGAGGCGAAAGAGAGAGAAAGAGAAGCGTTAAACATCCGTTTGCGCGCAGTAGCAAGTTGCGTCCCAGCAAAAGCCGATGATGCTTCGTCTCCTCGTCGATTTATCTGGAGAGCCGCCCGGAAAAGACAGCCCGCGGGGCCGCTTTTCACGCGGCAGTTGTTGTTTCGCCTGGCTAAAATGTAAAGCGTTCGAGAGAAACAAAAGCTGATGTGCCTCGTGTGTGTATACGTATATGTATATATGGAAAGGTGCTACTGATCGATACAATAGAATATTTGCCCAAAGACTCGAATTCTGATAAAGGAAACACGGAAACAAGTGCGAACGAGGGAGACTTTAGCCAGAGGTAACCCAGAAAAAAAGACAAAACGTTTATTGTTATTTTTGGATTGTGCCTCCCATTAATGTGTACCAGAATTAGATGTGAGAGACGACGTGTTATATTCGAATGTTATCCGATGAGCAAAGAACTGGATAGTATTTTTCAATTGGATAAAGATGAACTTAACAAAGGATTGCAATTTGAAAAAAAACTCCTGTAGGTAAACTGTCACCAATTCCTACAACATGTTTACGATTATCCTAACGGTTTTGATTTTGAAAATGTTGGAATTTTAGATTGGTTTAAGAGATTGACTTCAGAAAGTTCATATATTACAAATTAAACAATATTACAAATAAAATAAGTATATGTCATTTGTAATGTTGAAACAATATATTAACAACTAAGTACATGACACCTGTTTAAATTTAGTTCTTCGAGATTGAGACTTCATACATTTTCTTTCATTATTTTTCAATGATTTTTCAATACTAAAATAGACTATTTAACCATTCTTTTGTAATTATAAGAATTCAATCTAACCTACTCCTCTCTCACTACCAGGTAAAAGATCAAAGTTTCTATACCTCAATACGATTAGAATATTATTCGATCCGTTATAGAATTTTTATAAAGTCAGTAGATTAATAAAGCGAAAAACAAATTAACCAATCCCAACCGTTCCCAATCCCATTGATCAAAAAATATATAAAAAAGAGTAGCAAACGTCCATCGCGAATCGCAGAACACACTCCAGCCTAACGAACTAGTCGAAAATCGGCGAACCGTCTTCTCTTTTCGGAAGGGGGAGGCGATGGCGTGTACGCGCGGAAAAAGCGTCGAGCGTTCCGCAGAAAATTGAGCGACTACACAAGAACCCCAGGATATAGACAGGCCAGACTGACGCGCGCCGGACAGACAAAGAGCAAGAGATAGAGTAAACAACCGACCCTCCATCTCTGATTGCTAATGAATCCTAACGCTATTATGCATGCAACAACTAAAAAAACTTACCTAGTACAGGACTGCATCCCTTCGTTGTCCTCTCTATATCTTTCTCTACTTTTCGATTTACCTGTGACAAAGGTCTCTCTGGTGAATCCCAGAGAGCTGATGACGTAACAATTTGCTGAGTTACGAAATTTGTGAATCGACGATCGGAGAACTACGGGATGTTCAATAATAAGTGATCCATCGTCTCATGTCGTATTGTATTATCACAAGGTAATGCTGAACCGGTAGGAAAAGACAAAGGCTAGTGTAAACAGTACGTTTGGTAGACTGGAGTAGTCCAATGCATAGGTATTACTATGGTCCAACCCCTCGCGGACACGATTCAAACGAGAAAGGACAAGTTTTGCTACTCACAGAGGAAACACACTTCGTTAGCGCATCGTCCAGACCCTTTTTTCTATACATGTTTAGTTTTTCACTGGAAACAAAACGATTTTCATCGATACACTAATAGGAAGATTAGTTTCTTGTAAAGTTGCGGAATTAATATCAGTTATTGAATATGACTTTAATATGAATCAAATGTACATTTATTAATTATTAAGAAAAGCTTCATTAACGTTAAAGCTGATTCATTCAACGCCGCTTTTTATGTATTAAAACATAATGTATTGAGCACAAGATACCTTTAAAATGATGATCCCAAAAATAAGAATTTAAAATATTTATAGTGATGTTGTTATAATGTACACTTACTCCAATATTAGGAGACATATTTAACTATAAAAATGTCTAGGGTTATTATTAAGTTTCTTCGATGATCGTAAAATTCAAAAGGAATCGATGGACGGTGAACTTAAATTTAGTAGAATAAGAATTTAAAATCGAATCATCCGAAGAAATTTAGCATTGTATACATAATGTATTAATGTGTATGAATAATTAATTGAAAACTCAGTTTTTGGATTTTAATAATGTTTCTGTTCTTTTAATTCTCTGCAATCTCTGCAATTCCAGCAAAAAGGAAACTCTAAAAAATTATTTCTATAAATTCTTTATTTCAAACCTTGCGAAGTGTGAAATTTTTAATTTCCTGGTACAATTAGTCATCGAAGAGTCTTAGAGATAATAATCCTAAACCTCTTCAGTCCTATGCCTGAATCCTTCAACTATTTCAATATATTTCCTAATATCCGAATAAGTGTAAATAACCAAATATACCAAAATTGTTGAGAATATTTTCAAATTCTAATTTTCGAGTCATCATTTTGAAGGTGTATTGGTCCCCAAAAGGTTCATAAGCGTAATTTTGAATTTCTGATTTTTCTTTTATTAATAAGCTAACCATTATACATATAGCTTTTTATATTACAACTCTGCTTGCACCAGAATTTGGCCAACGGTTGGTCAAATTTGCATCAAATGCCATGTAAAAATTGTGGTTCTACCGGACGAGGACTTTGAGGCAAATAATTCTGTCTATAAGCTTTCTTAAAATCGACAGTACACCTTTGCCGATAAAGGTACATTACAAAAGTTATTTTCATATCTTGATATTGTATATATATATATACATATATAATATATATAGTAAAGAAGAAACAAACAACGCAGTAGTTCAAACAAAAAATTATGCATCCATAAAAGCTAGTATACCCGCGGCAAACATACACACGAGTCTTCGCTTAGGCAAACAATTATTCAGAGCCGCACTATGTCCGACAATTAACAAAGAATCGAACTTCAATATCTATAAATTTTCCCCTTTGTTTTTTCTCTCTCTCTCTCTCTCTCTCTCTCTCTCTCTCTCTCTCTCGCGACCCATTATTCTCACCCTCCACGGACGTGAGCACACACACACATATAAACACGCGCAACCTACTCTCTGGCTCTATAGTCTTCGCTCGTAAATTACGGAGTGCATTCTTTTTATGTACGCGAGTGTATGAGCATATAAACAGAGAGAGAAAGAGAGAGAGAGAGAGAGAGAGAGCAAGAGGAGAGACGGGGAGCAGGAAAGTAGGTTGTGTACTTGAGTCAGATGTGTTTGTTCTTATATCGTTCGTCGGCGCCCTTCGCTTTTTTCCACCGACGAGCCACCCACTTTTGAGTCAGAGAGATGAGCCGGTGAAGTAGAAGAAGTGGTGACTTAGAGATGGCTGTTGCAAAGAACTGTGTACAGTATTACACGACAGAGACAGTTTACGGTGGGTCAAAGAGAATTCCATAATTTTGATCAACATCTTCTTTTGTAACGTGTCGTTTGTGACAATAATGTGAAGCATCATTGCACGTGATGCGTATAACTACTATGCTTATTACACATTGTATAGCTAATTATATCATTGCATTAGATTCGTAAACAGAGATTTTTAATGTGATTTTTGTTGAATATCTCTTGTAACTTGATCTATGATCGTGGAGAGAAAAATTCGTGCATGGTTACACAAAATAGGTAATCATTACAAACCCTCATGAATTACTTGCTTGACAGCGGATGTAGAAGGATTTAGTCAGAAAGTGCCGTTCAAAATTTTCAATTACAAACAAAAATAGAACAGACATTGTGGCGCCACAATGTTGACTTTCATATTCGTTGGTGCGCCGAAATAATGTATTGTTTTTCAACGTCGCATCTCGTTCTCCATACTTTCTGTTTTCGTATATCAAAACATGATGAAGAATATTGCAACATAATATTAAAAAATCGTAGTCTTGTCTTGAAAATGTTTAGTTTAAGATTGTATCGATATCGATCTAATAAGGCTAATTCGACATCAAGTTTCCATCTGAATTGATGAAATTTACGTTTAATCAGTTTGTATCACCGTCACTCAAGATTCTGATTGAGTCACTCAATTACTGATTGCGTATAGTAGTAATCAGTCCAAAGAATGTAGGTACTTACTACTAAAAATAAGTTAGATAAACGATCATAATCATTAAGATAAAATTTTATGTTGTTCAGTTTACCTAACCATTACTAGTATTGTATCCAACACTAATATTGCTAGCTCCGTGTAGAATTATTTCCTTACAGTTATTATATTTGGCTTAATATATTAATAAATAAGATCAAGACAATCCGAAGTAATTGATCACCTTCAAATACATAACATTTCTTATCAATGATCCGTATGACACTATCAGTCTACAAAAATACTTTGTTCCTCTTATCAACCGTATAAATCTTGTGTACAACCAAGAAATACAGCAATACAATTTCTGCAGCAAATTTAATGATTCATTCGAAGCTTTCCAACATTTCCTTCACCAGGGTCGCAGCCAATGCAGAAACAGTAGCAGGAACTGCATAAAAAAAGGCTGGAACACACGCGATTCAAAAGCAGCACTGGCAGAAGCGAGAGCGCACGCAAACACGTGGAAGAAAAGAAAAACCCGAAGCGTAAAAGAATTAGAAGACCTGGGAAAAACAGAAAACGAGCGAGTTAAATAAAGAACTGCAACAGACATACATCTGTACACGTGGAAAGGTTCCTCTGCTGCTGCATCGCCGCGACGTCACCTTCGCAGCACAGCGCGTTTGAACAACAGAACAAACACAATGTTATACGCACTGCCCATACGTATGTATGTGTATGCGCTCAACTTGAAGGTGTCAACCTTCGCCTCCTCGACGAAAAGGGAGACATTCGTTCGTTCTTTTACTCTTTCTCTCTTCGGTGACGACGACGACAATTTTCCAGGCTGAACATGTTTGGTCAGTGCTGAGTTCTCCCCTAATAACACTCGTAATTTTCTCGCGCATGAAAGAAGACTATACGTGTAGGCGAGGGGAATCGAATTTCTCGAGCGGCTTCCGGTATGTTTTTGTTTGCTCGGTCGCTGGAAATTATTATTGCGAGTTGCGAGTAGTTCAACGCGCTTATTGTGACTGCATAAGTGTATACATATGAACGACTGGAGTGATCTGTTTCCGATCGTTGAGGTGTGGCACGTTGCTTCTTGTGTTTTTATTTTTGTTATCGATAGGCTTTAATTCACGTCAATGTCTTCTTTAATATTCGTATTCTTCTTGTGTGAATTACTGAGGTATACAAGGATATCTGAAGATCTTAAAAATTAAGTTAAAGAAAAAGTTATCTCTAACTGTATATTCACTATATTCTTAATGGTATATCTATTCTGCCGTGTACTACATGGTACATTTGCGTAAAAAACACAAAATACATGTTTTATTTCATGAAAAATTTCATCTACATCAATGATTTCTATTCTCTTATAGACAGCGTTTAAATATTTTGCCGTTGCAGAGGAACAGTAACCCTAATAATGAATTACTAATCGCGACTATACACAAGAGAACATTTTTTTTCAGAACCAACCTTTTTGAATAATCCATCGGTCGTATCATACTTATCTTATTACCGTTGACGTCCGGAAGATGTAGCTCAGTGATCGCGTATAAATAAACTCACCACGTAACATAGAAACCAGCTACGAAAGTGAAAAAACACGTTTTAATCATTATCATCGAAAACTTTAAAGCTGCGATTGTTATTTACATACCGAGTTACATTAACGAGTCCCGAAACTTGCTTGCACGAGTAGCCTTTAAAACAAGCAGGTGTCGGCAATGGGCAATTCGCGAATGAGACGACGTGGAAAAACTTGCGAAAATTTTGTGCCAGATGCGTGCCAACAGGATTTAACTGTCTTAACACTTCCAGACTCGCAATATTTCAAAAAGTTCAAAGATCACACGATGTTACCTATACCGTGTATTATCTGCACAAATTTTCACGAATCTTAATAAATAGTTCCATCCATTAGTTAAATGAATCTAAAAAAATCTCAGAGTATTGAAATAATTTATCGACATTAAAAACGGTCCGTAGCAAAGATTCAGCAGGAAAAAAGAACAATGTAAAAGGCTCTCTTTAAAAATTGCCGGAGAGAAAGTGAACGTAGAAGGGAAGGAGGCACGAAAAGTTGGTGTATAAACAGAAGTTGCCTAAGTACATTACAAACTGTAATGGTGAATCGGGCGGCTCTCTCTCTCTCTCTCTCTCTCTCTCTCTCTCTCTCTCTCGCTCTCTTTCTCCTCTACATTTATTATGCTATATTGTTACAAGGAAATTGCGTTTTTCTAAGTGGCGCCTCTTTGCCTCGCGGCCAGCGCCAATTTCCCCCGCGAAGAAAGGGGTTCCTCTTTCTCTTTCGCATTATCGAGCCGCTTCTTTGCAGCTTGAAAGGAAGACACGATAATTTCGTTGAGATACTCGAGGCGTCTCTGTTTTATTTTGTTGCAATATACGCTCTTTAAAAGATAGCTATTGAACTACAAATGACAGATAGTATAGCACTATTGATATTTGCTTTGTGCAATAAATAATTTTTTGTTTATCATTTCTTCGTGTTATCAATTAGAAACAGCAATGATTATTTAAAACTTCGAGGTCATTTAATTTCGTAAAAAAATTTGAATGTTTTTTTCTTGTAAAAATCATTTTTGTCAACACTAAATAATTCAACTAACAATCATTTTAAGAGCTTAACATTCTTTCAAATCAATATTGCAGTTGAAGGTTACCAGTTCGCTAAACAAATGAAAGCACTCGGCATTATTAAATTAGCAAAAAGACCTTCCCATTTCCTTGTAATTGCAAAAAAAAATCGTTGTGAACGAATAACGCTCGAAACACATACTGTTAGGAAGAGAAAAAAAACAATACGCAACTGGACACATAAGAACTTACGAGTTAAAAATCGAAACGAAAAAAATTTAATTTCCTCCGTGTGTAACCGAGCCTCAAATTTCGCGACGAAGCGCACGTTGCACGATCGTAAACAGCTTGGCTCGTTACAACTAGATTTTTTTCCACGGAGACTTTCCAATTACGCGTGGAATCGATTGCATAATGGCAAGCAATAAAAATACAAAAAATTCGTTGCAAACAATAATTTCGCTCTTGCCACTTTAAAACACTCGGAAAATGGCATAGCGCAACAAGTTTTTTTCTCTAATAATAGTTGATGACATTGTCTTCACACGAAATTGTATATGTGATTCAAACTTAAATCATAGAGAGATGTTTTTGCATTATCGGATGACACGTGCAATGGGTTTTACAAGGCCAGTAACATTATAAAAGAAGCAAAAATGTCTCTATTGAAATATTCACACTATCATGAGCGATATTATTGGTTAGATATTGGTTAGTTATATGTAGTAATGTAACAGCCAAAATATCCATGCAATTCACAGACAATCTCACTTGCCTTAATAACCGCGTATTTAAGACACAAGTAACGATTGCATACATCGCCAATTTTAAGTTAGATTTAAATTTTGATAGTTTTTTCATACCACGTAGAGTCAGGCCAACAAACAGAAATTGATCACCTTTTTGCGTCACTATTGTCCTCGAAGAAAATTCACGCTAATATTATTTGTTAACGATTTACTAAATTGAATATGAATACACAAGCTTTTCGGTAACTCTCGTATTTAATAAACTAATTGACTCTTTCACGCGGATCTTAAAAAAAACTAATGAATTTTTAACAGTCCATTAAAAGAGCAGCAGTAGCAGCAATATCAGCATCAGCCCCCGCACAAATCACATAACCGTAAAAATAATTTTACAAGCTTCACAACTGCGCATTCCTCTCGCAGTTTTAACGGCCTGCCGGCGATTAAGAAACCTCGCGAAGAGCGTTTAGACTGGCAATAATAACAATGATAACAATAATTTCGCAGTGGAGAACTTCGTCCACTTTTGGCAGGGCGATTGCGGTGAAAAAAGCGCGAGCGGACGCGAAGTAAAAAAAAAGTCGAGCTACGCTGTAAAATTTAGACGACGGCCGGTTCATTAAGGGGAAAGAGAGAGGGGGCGGAGAGTTAGCAGGCAGATGGGGTAAACGACGACCCTGACTTCCGAAATCTTGAAGGGGTGTAATTGCCAAGCTGCACGTGTGTATACAAATAATTTTTTTTCTACTACTACAGTTACTTTCCTAGCAGGAATGGATCATTGGCTCAGTATTTTTTCAACAGTACTGTCAGAAAGTATTATTAGCCGAGCATTGAACCAATACTAAAGTGATAATAACGGGTCAGACTTAGCTAGTATGAAGCCAGTATTCTTCCAACCTTGTCTTTTATTTGATTTTCCTTATTTTATTTCTTATCTGACTATTTCTATATAAAACATCAAATAAATTATATGGTAATTATGTCTATACTCTTTTAAATCGTTTTTTAACTGTCATCTTGATCTTTTGAAAACATACTTTAAATCTGGTTCCAATTTGACATGTCAACATTGGGCCAATATAATTTTACAACTCTGGCCTGTTCTTATCATCCCGATATCAGCCCAAAAAGCTGGACCAGTACTGGCTGTCAGTAAAAGACCAATACTGGTAGTTGTTCCAGTGCCGACAGTTTTTATCAACATTGGAAGCACAACGTACAGGTTGCATTGTCTGGAAAATATTGGAAATTCATTAGAGCCAATAATTCGAACTGAAATCGAATGAATTTCCAGCGATCGTCACTTGTAAATAAGTAAACACACGCAGCAATCCGTATATCCCCGAAAATTTATCAGAGAGTGCGAGAGAGAAGCTCGGTAATTTTTAAAGTGAATCAAATTAAAGCTGACTCTGCTTCTCTTTCTCCCCTATGCATTATACATGGCTAGACACGCCGGCAGTAGCTTACCTCGCTTATTCGCGTTATATGCATACACCTATACATATATACGTGTATATATACAACTAGCGCGTCGGTTATATTTGATTGGAAGCGAGAGAGTGCGAGGCAAGAAAAGGTGAGGGCAAAATGTTGGTTAAATAATTTCCGAGGCGCTGCCGCCGTCGACCGTAATTATCTTGCTCCCAGATTTTCTGCAGCACTCGCGCGCCTCCGGCGGATCATCTCTCGTGGCAAAAGACGGTGGATGGGGTGGCGCGGATTTTGACGGGGAGTGAATTCGAGAAACAAAGCAAAAACCGCTGAACTCCTGGTGTTGCGTTAGTCCTTTGGAGTAATTTTTCTCTGGTTAATGGGAATAGTTGTTTTTACTTCGAGGTTTTAACGTTCAAGAACTTTGGGATTAATTACTGTGATGGTGTAGACATTTGTATGGGTGACGTATCTTTTGATACAATGTCTTACGAAATAACGTTTTTAATATACTTTTAAGAAAAATCGTTCATCTTTGTAAATAAAATTGCAAGTTTTGTTCCAGACATTGGCAATTCTGTAATGGTATAACTGTAAACCCTCTTAAGAGGTATAATCTTGTCACCCTAATACATACATAGTTATTTAATCTTCTCAGTACTTATTTGTATTCCCAGGGAATAGCTGAAACATGGAAACAATTTCAATATACAAGCTTGCGGTTGATAAGATGATTATACGTTGCGATTAGAATTGGTGATAAACATAACTCAGTAAGTTTCGCGATATCATCGTTTTATGCGATTGCATTCCCGGGATTTATCGATGTCGTAAAAGCCCCAATGAAAGAGAGAAGGAGAAAAGCAACGAAGGAAAAGTCGAAAGAGTCAGAGTGAGAGAGAGAGAGAGAGAGAGAGAGGAAAAGGGCAAGTATAAGTTGGGAAACGAATGATGGGAGAAAGAAACAACCCTTCCGGGCATTATAAGCCAAAAGCGCGTCGGCGAACTCTTAATTGCAAATTGGCGAAATAATTGAAGCGACACTCGTAAAAATAGTTTCAGAACTCGTAATTCGCTCGTAAAAAAGTTACTCACCCGCCACCAAGGCGAGATGCATATTCGGACGTGGTAAACATTATTCATTAATAGAATTTACAATTCTAACGAATTGCAGACACGACTTTTTCCATTAATTACATCGATTCCTTCTTTTTTTTCTTATCTTTTTCGCCCTCAACTTCTTGCTCGTCGGTATATTTTATCTTTTCTGGCTATTAATAAAGGTAAAAAGCTTTTAATATTTATTTAGCACGCGATGGATTTATTTATATGTCAAGGAAAAAAATAAACGTTCGATAAATAAACATCTGGATGGTATATAGTTTCATAAACAGGTATATATCGCATAAGTAGTTTAAGATCCAGTCTCATGGTCGATGACAAAATGGCGTGATTACAGGCCATCAGGTAAACACCGCAGACTCGCCGTCATTCTGCACCATTGCTTTGCTTACTCTCGCTCGACTTGGCCAAGCCTTTCAGCCGCTTTAGCACGCTCCGATGCAATTGATCCCTCCTTACCCGCAACGCTTCCTCCTGTTCGCTTCTCTGTACAGATAAATTGCTTTGGAACATTTAAGTTGTTCATTAAGAATTTGCGTTCGACTTGAAAGATGTATATTTCTTATCTCATTAAATCTTCTATTTATGGGAATAGAGGGGAAAGATATCATTTCATTAGGTGTGTATAGTAGTTCTTTTTCCAAAACTAATTCAATCATACTAGAATATTACTATTGGTGAAGTTCTTAAATTTGGTGCTGAGCGAAAATTCTACGTAAATTTACACATATTACATGAATGTCAAAAATTAGTGATGGTTACCTAACGGTTAGGTAAACTGAACAAGATAAAGTTCGATTGAAATAATCACGGCCGTTTACCGAAATTTTCAGTAAAAGGTCTCTATTTTGTTTGAAACTATTACTATATTCAATCGGTAATGAATTCCGAGTGATGAAGATACTAACAGGTTAAAAATTAATTTCATCAATTTATAGAACAATAAAATTTGTCTAATAAATTTGAATAATTTGGCTTCACCAAGTCCTAAGATTATTCTTGATATCGACTTGTCTAGTAGTTCAAGACTAATACCAATTTATATCATGCATTTTCGTGACAAGACCAAAACAATCTTGATCTAAACATTTTCAAAATAAGATCAAGATTTTTTAATGCAATCTTGCAATGTCCTTTGTCTTATCCTGATATACTAGAAAAGAAAGTACAGACAATAAAGTCTGCTTTATTTTTTTATACGTGTAATTGAATAGCGCTTTCTGACTTAAAATTGACACATTCCTTGCATCCAGCGATGTTCCGAATTGTCCAGCTGGTTAGAACTTAAAATTACATCCCGTAATGCAGAAAACTAAAGCCACATTATTTGATTACAATCACAAGTTAATTATTGCCAATAATTGGCGAATGAACTCTCACGAAATATTCTTAAAAAATCGATCAACAATTGCTCCTATTCTGATGTAATTTTGACCAGAGATCGCATTTACACAAAATTCTCATCAGATCAACGATAATAAATAGACGATCGAAAACACAATGGAAAATTACCGCACAACTTCAGATAGCGCAGCTAACATCGCGCACATATACACCGATACAGCGTCGAAGGTGAAAGAATGGGGAGGCTTTCTTTTTTAGGGCGCATAACGTGCCAAGCTGTCGTATTACACGAATGCATAATTGCAGGGCCGGAATATTGTCTGCGTATATGTGTATATCTGTGTGTGTGGAAGGGGTTATGGTTGCACACAGCGCCCCGACCAACAAATACGCCTATAATTAAGCTCGTGCACAGTCCACAACTCGCTCTCGCGAGACCGCATCCTTTTATTATTCCACGCTTCGTTGCTCGCTCGCTTGACTCTATAACGTGCAAGACCGAAAGTCGGGCTCTGACTCGAGTCTCCCGCGAGGCTCTGTCGTCAGCGGCGCAAAACAGAAAGAAAGTTGGAAAACAAGGCGGATAGAGGCTGGGGGGTACGGGATGAGGAATAATAGAGTTTGCGACTTGCTTGTATTGGTGCAATTTGCATGGAGATACTCTGTGTAGTTTCGTTGATACGACAGCGTATTGTGTCCGTTAATTGCTTGTTTACGCTTTTTTTCTGTCAAAGTGTACTAGAGGCCGTTAAGGAATAAGTGAGAAGATACTTTATGTGCCTACATTGGTTCGTTGGATAAATGGAGTTAATCAATAAATTTTTTAATCAATAAATTTCCTTAATCACAGCCACCGTTTTTCACTATAAAATTGATAATAGTTATCATTCTATCGTCAATAAAATAATTTACATAAATAAAATTCGTGTCGTTTTATTATTATAAAAAAATAATATTTTAACAAACGAATCAACTTAACAAATTAAATAAAAAACACTGGCCTAAATTAGCTTCGTAAATGTTTCTCAAAAATATCGTTAAAATTTATCGGAAAACATGAAATTAATCAAACGACATTAGCTAAGTGCATACCGTATATGCACGACCCCTTTGAAAAAAGAGAAAGTCTACCCCAAAAAACGATACATACACCAGGAGTGAATTCCCCTCACGTGAACAAAAAGATGGAAAGTGCGAAATAGCAGCAGCTGTAATAACCGCGGTGAATCATCGGCAAATACCGAGGCGGCCTCGATCGTGTGGCCTCCCACCCCCACTCACAACTGCATATTTATTGTTAGCCAAATCTCCTTTTAGAGAGAGAAAGCGAGAAAGAGAGCCCAAGCAAGCTACACACTACCCTGTAATTAGGCCTGGAGCGCCTAAATTATTTACCACCACGTGCATACAAGTCGAAAGGTGCAATGTCCGTTGCATGGATCACCTTGGACTTTTTGGAAGTACCTCTCTCCTGGAGGGGTGAAGATTTGTGTGCGTAATTAGACGCGGCTCTTTGCCGAAAGATGCCCAGCTTTACGGGAGGGAGTATTTGTTGTGCGCGAGGGCTTTTGCAGATTTGCATAGGAAATTGCTGGACGGAATTTCGCCGAATGGAATTCAATGCGTCTTCAACGCGTGTGGGGGGATTATCAAATGATGCAGTATATATATATATATCTATACAGAACTTTTGGATTAATTTAATCGTAATATCCTGAATTATTGTTATTAAGATTGCTGCCCAACCCACTTCTCTTTTGTCGATTCTAATCAAGATTCTAATTTTTCCCAAACTGCTGACGAGAGGAATAAGTTTGAGCTAGTCTAATAAGAGATACTCGACTGGTTATTAGAAGTTTAGGTAGTGATGGTAATTTATTCTTGATAGTCGTTGATTGTACGTTTTGTTAGATAGGAACATCATTTTTTCTCTGAGAAAAACTATTTCAAGATGCAATTATGTTGTGAAACTATGATAGGACACTTATTTTTTCATAAAGGTACCTTGGTTTAAATGTACCATAATTTGCTATTTATCAACGTCTTCGGAATATGATTACTTCAAAACAAAGTTGAAATCATTCGATAAATAGAGGATTTTTTGATAGAAACATCAAAGAGCTATACGAAAATCGAATGCTCATTGGTTCGTATCGCTTAGTCCGCAATAATTGTACCGTCGAGACTTTCGATTCAAAGCTTCACGAAAGCTTCCTTAATCGTCGACTAGCTCTTCGAGAACATTAGTCGCTTGAAATCACCAAAAGTATTTACGTGAATTGTGGATAAGCTTAGCCGAAATTTCGTGTGGAATATAGTATTTCATACATATAGTAAGCTTTAGTTTAAATGATATACAGTACGTTTAATTTTCTTTTTCAAGGTCGAGCTAATCTTCTTAAATAAGATAACTGATAAGAGTAAATCTCACATGTTTTGATTAATTAGTCTTAAAAACGTGCTAGAACGACAATTAAGATTTCACACATTGTATTAAATAGGAACTAATCATTTTTTTTAAGTTTATAGTTTATTGAATGTAATCTACAGTTAAATACAATTTGACTATACCGCATACCAAAGTTCTGCTGTACCAGTGTAGTAAAATTTGAAAACTTCAAGTTTCACCATGATTCTTAAAGAACCTCAAATGATTATTTCTGCGTCATTTTCGGCGATCCAATTGCATTATATTAATTCATTACTATTTAAATTTTTAATGAGTTTCAGAATGAAAAAAACATCACTTTGTTGTTATGAAATTATTAATATTCCTCATTAGATATACATGATGAATCTGATATATCTGATTAAATAACATTTTTATATACTTTTAAGAAAAAAAAGTTGATCTCTGCAATAATATTAAATGTTTTGTTACGGACATTGAAGAAGTTCTAGAAAAGAATAAGTGTAAGTCTCCTTAAAAATTAAAAAAATTCGTTGCCAGCTTCCAGCCAATGAAAGCAGTCTTGCATGCCCTATTAGAGAGAATGAGCAAAAACTTCCCTTTCAGCAAAACTTCGATGCACCAGCAAACTTAAGCTTCAATACCCCACCCATTGTCTCCCCCCTTAAAATAGCTGCAACTGAAGCTCCATCGTTCGCATGCCCCGATCACGTATAGCTCGCCATCTCCCCCTCTAGTGTCGTATGTTTATATATATAGCAATCTCGGCGAGTTTTTCATTAAAAAGAAAAAAAGCGAGGGAGAGAAAGATTGTAATGAGGAAGAGAGACTTGAGCGTAACTTTTGCCTCAGCGTTTTTCTTTCTCCCCCCCCCCCTCTCTCTCTCTCTCTCTCTCTCTCTCTCCTATAGACTCCAGAGTTTTCGAACGGCTTCGATTGGCACTGCACGCGACATCATTCGTGCAATTGCATAGTTAACGAAGAGAAGACGCTGTTTAAAATTACTTTACTCGAAAGCTTCGATCTTTCTTATTTATCGATGCGCTATCTTTCCCCATATGCCCTGAGCGAAAAAGTTGCAATTTATATTAGTTAGATCTTGAGTTTTGATAACAGTTTCTCTACTTTCTTCAATTATTTATTCGAATTTTAAACCAACTGTGGCTATTTATACACCGAACGTGCCCGACGAATCTCAATAATTCAAAGCCAACAAATCTTGCTGCATTTCGATCAATTGGGTTACGTGAAGAAATCCGATGCACACACACATACGTATCGCACCCTAAACTAATGTTTGACACCGAGCGCAACGTCGAGCGATAAATTGAGCTCGCGCTAAAAGTGCAGCAAAGCGCGCGTGCACCGAGTCACAATAGATACAGATTAACGAGCGCGATAATTCCCTTGTCGCCAATGACTATACATGAAGATACTCTGTGAAAATGTAAATGCCACGTAAATCAGTTTCTTTAAACGCTTTAGTACTGCTTACTACAATTGCAATATTTTGTTATTTATTTACTTTTTTTGAACCAGGTTAATTACCAAAGTATATTGCAATGTATATTACAAAGTATATTACAACGTTTATTATCATGTTTGACACAACGCATATTACAAGCGTACATAATCTGCATTAGAAAAGTAATCCTGTTAGAGGCAAATACAGTGTGTGTTCACAGAGACTGGTATAAAGGAGAAATGATGAAAAAAATAAAAATAAAAATTGCGAGGCATTCGCTAAGTTATTCGAGACATTACTGAAAAAATCTTAAAAAATAATTTCAACACTAATAAATCATCTTTAACTGCACACTTTTTATACAAATATTTTTGAGATCGTTAAAAATCGAATTTCAACAAAATATAACGAAATGAGATTTTATTTTTATTTATTCGCAATAATTAAGGGGAGTTTACATATAATGTAGTATAATATAATATTCTTACAAAAATAAACTGTTTTTCTAAAAAGTGTATTGAATCACCTGCAAAAACTTAATTATATTTTATTAATTTATCTTGCTACATTAAAGAGTTTCAGATTGAAAGAAAGCATCGTTTAGTCATTTTTTTCCAAAGAAATTTAATATTACACATTTTATTACAAATATTCAAAGTTCAGAATAAGAATAAGTGTAAACCCCCCTTTAGAGAATACATCCCATCCTACGCGTTTACGTTCGACCTATTTACGAAACGCGTGTATCGTTAGTATTTAGTGTTTAGTTGAACGAGACAATTTTCCCACCGCGACGAATAATCCGCGCCAGTGTTTGTAATTGGCACCGGTTAAGGAGAATGCGTGTGTACCTCGCAGATTGCGCGTTGCGAAATTTCGGGGACGCGCCAGATGGCGCTCAGGTACATTCGTGTAAACTCACTCGACAGAGTTTGGAATATCCACGGGATGATACGCAAATAATAACGCCGATTCCGATGTGCAACTTTCACCCCCTGTGGCTGTATATGCGAGTGTGAGAAACGAGGCTTTTCGAGGTCGGCGTTGAGTTACTGCTTTTGATTCGAGGATATTTTGGCTTCTGTGTACGTGACTCGCTAAGCGATCGCCATAAATGTTTATCTGAGGAACTGTTTTTTTTTTTAATTTTGTGGAAAGAATAATTTATCGAAAGTTCTGGTTCAATTACTACATAGAATAACTTATTTTAGACGAAAATAATTTCAAAAGATTTAAATTTAAGTTTTTAGAAAACAGTTGATTACATTGAAAAAATAGTTTGCTGTAATATTTAAGTTACTTAATAAGAACAAAGATGCTTGAAATAATTGTTGACTGGTTGCATAATTTTTTGAAAATTAATCAAGTTTAGTCACAGTATACGCGATCAGTTGGTAAACGGTTGATGAAATAACTTTTAAAGCAAATATTTGAATAGGCTATTGTTTTATTAACGACTGTAATTAGTATACTAATCATCAATAAGGCTCAGTATTCTACGAATTTTTTTAATTTATCAGACCGACAATAATTTACAATTTAATATTTTTTTTTATAATAAATTCAAATTTCTATCTTTGTTTGACCGTTGCTACAAATCATTTACTAAATGATTAATGCTTGTCTGATAGACCATATAGGTTGATTAATTTTCTACCATGTAGTATGTAATGACGATGAGACTATAAATAAAATAAATTTAAAAAATATATTATTTCCTCTGCATGATTTCCAGAATATCCTAACGCGTAATTGTGAAAATTTAGACCAGTTAAATAAGTGAAAATCAAATAAACAAATTATTCATATAAATCTTTTTCTGACTCATCGCTAAGTAATTGATAAATTTTTCAAGGATTGACTAATGGATTTAAAAGCCCATATCCAAGAGATCCTACAAAGAAGGGCTATTAGCAAAAAAGAAGAAATTGAAGAAAAATAGGGTAACAGTAGCTGGCAATAACTGCATTGAGTGCAGCTATAGCCACACCCATGATGCATTTCCTTTATTAAATCTGGCCACATGCAAGACTCCACTTTACTTCTTCCAATTATAATTTCTTTTTCTTTCAAAGTATCGACTCACTCGATAAACGACCATCTCGGCTATGTATAATTTCAATTTCAAAGTCATGAATTACGACACTGCGATATTATTTCTAAGCAAAAGAAAAAACAGAAAATCTCGTTTACTCCAGATCCCAAACTGCGCACACACCTCAATTCTCCCTCTGCCCACCCCAATCGAGTTCTTTGCATTGTTCTCGCGCACAGTGGCGCGACGTCTTGTCGCACTTAGGACCGGAAGTTCTTCCCGTGACCCTCACCCCGTCGTCGTCTTTCGCTTATCCACCCCTTACATTTCTATGTATATATACATATACATACATATATATAGGGAGGAAGACCAAAGTAGCAGCAGCAGCAGCAGCAGCAGCAGCTTTGCCCAACCACATCGCCTAACCAAAATTTATATACAAAGTATCTTCGAGGCTGACCAGTGTCCCTTCCAGCCGTACGAATAAGTAAAACATTGTGCATGCGGTTTGGCGCCGTAAATTTCGGCACTACACTAGAAATGTTGCCGCCGTCGACATTCTTCGCTCGCGCCGTCTTTGCGACACCACCTCTTTCTCTTTCGCTGTATTTTAATTTATTTTCACGCAGACCAACAGTCACCGAAAAATCTCTCGGAATTGAAATGTTTTCATTGATATAGCTGTGTTCGTTTATTGTAAATTATTAAAGTAAATTAAAATCTTATTTTTTTCTAAATCTTCGTTTCTGAGTATACGAGTGCTGTATTTCAGCTTTGTGATGAGTACTGTAATAATTTTTTTATTAAATTATTTATTTTACTGAATTTAAAAAACTGTTTAAAGGACTTTTAAGGCTCAAAGCTGAATTGATATTATGTTCTATGTCATTTTGGGTTATCGAATAGTATTTTATTTATTTATTACTACTTATGTTTTTTATAAGTATCAGGATAATATAAATATAATTTCAAATGTACAATTATATTTTATAAATATAAATAGTAATGTCAAATATATAATAAAGAAAATTAATAAAGAAAATTTTTAACTACCTATCTTCAAGCCGAAGATAAAAAAAACTGCCATATCCACGCGCATCGTATACAGGGCTTACTATTATTTATCATTTTTTGTATAGTATGGGGCGGAGATCACATTAGCATTTTTCCGTTGTTTAAAAATGAAATATTTGCCGCGACGAAGAAGGAGTGTAGGTATACCTCTCTTACTCTGATCTCCAAATAAGTGAGTCCGCGCCACTCTGAATACTGAAGAGCTACTATAGGCGCGCGAGAGAGAGAGAGACAGAGAAAGACCTTATAGTCATGGAGTCACTCGCAGGCGATACGATACAACGACGAAAAGAGTCTCTAGAGGGGTGAACTGTTGCGAAACGTTTTGAGGTCTGCTGAAGAGGTACGCAACCACGTACAGCTATTTTCGCACCGGTGAAAGTGACCGACTTAACATTAGCTTGAGGTACACTTATTTCTGATCCTATTTATTTACTGGAGTCCATACAATGTTCGATAAGTAAAAGATATGTATGTTATGTTACTAATTCGTAAGACAGTAGAGGGAGACTAGAATAATAAAGAAATGTTACGAATATACTCTGATGGAAATTTCATCAGAAATTGGCGAAGCTTACGTGAAGATGGCCAAATTCTGGTGTTTCGTGTGACCTACAAAGAGATGAGAGCTTGAAAGTTAGTTGTATCATTGTACTATAGTTACTTGGTCAATGAATGCATCTCAAATTACATGTTCGTGTTCTTGTTCGTCTCCAGTATCTGAGATACCACTGGGTTTCTCACCCTAGTCCTTAGAATTCATGAGATACTCTTTTTATGTAAAATATTAAAGTTTTTTAAACTCATTGCTCTCTGGAATCCTTCAGAGCCAGCATCTTCATACATCTTCTAAATGAACACCTCTTGCCGCATTTTATTATACCTATTACTATTCTAGTTTTAACTTCACTATATACAAGCTTCCGCACCACATAATGTACACAATATAAATTTATCTTTCTATCTTGTCAGCATTGCCCTCGTGTAATAGTTGTTCGTCTCCGATTATCTTCTTCTGAATGCTGTTTTTGCACGCCTGTGACTGACAGGACTGACAGGACATGTTAGTCCTATAGTGTATCTTATTCTACTTCCCTATGCTGTAAATCAGATGCAGTGTCATATACACGCGCATCGCGCATACGTGCAGGTACAGGTAGAGGTAAATACTATTTAATTAACAATCATCAGGTCCTTGGTGGGTACATTAAGTTAGCTTATATTCAAGACACATTTTGATAGTTGAGATCTCCTTACAACATTTTATTAATGATGTCAAGATTCTGACGAATCTGATTCTGACTCCTTGAATTTTGATTGTTCATCAGAACAAGTTTAATATTATTACAAAGCTACTGCTTTTTTCTTAAATATATATTACAAAACTTTATTTAGTAAAATGTACCAGAAGTTGATGTTATTATATTTTGTATAGATACAAATAATAAAATTTCCAATACGATAACGTCATCTTCTGGAAAGTCGTACTAAAGAACAATTTCCAATAATCTATTAAGAAAAACATGTTAACTTTATAAATAATATTACATTTTTTATTACTAACATTCAAAGTTCTAGAAAAGAATAAATATTCCCATTAAATATTTTCTTCAAACATTCACTTTATTCGCTTCCTTCAATTGTTTAAAGAACGACTACCCTTATCCAAGCTAGTTATTTACGTGAATGTACTGCTTGCGCGAAAAAAAAGGTCGCAGGCCGGAATAAACGTCAATCAAACGCGACTGACCTTTGAATTTTCTTACGGCCCAGTAAATCCAATAGAGATTTAAGAACATATTCACACAGAATATCAATTCCCTCTCAAGTTTCTTCCCTCCTTTTTCCATCACCTTGTATTTTTCACCGAGATTTTTTAGCTATCGTGATATATTAAAAAACAAAAAAAAAACTAATGACCATCCATCCAAAGTGAGCAATAAATCACGCTGATTAATCCGGCCACTACTTGAAATCCGATTCCCTATCGATATTCTAAATTTCGAGGCTAACGCAATTTGAATTTCAAATATATACGCGCAGAAGTTTTCGCATGTGTGTGGGTGCAGTCCTTTTTGTTTAATAGACCTTATGCATAACACAAACACACCCTCACACACATGCAATGTCGAAGTAGAAAGAGAGAAATCAAGAAGCGTTCGTGCGAAAGAATCGTCCGGGACGTCGCGCGTGCGAAAAAAGGAGAAAACCTCGGTTCTGGCGTGGGTCAATCACGGCGAAAATTTTAGTCCAACGCAGAGAAAGGAAGAGAGCTGAAGTGGAAGTTTGTCGGATCGATTGCCCGTGACTGCAATCCTTTTGTGTTTTATGACCGCTTCTATACATGTGATCAGCAAGTAGTTGTAAGTCGTTGAATTACTCTCGTTTCTCTGTGGATCGCTGATCAATGATGTGTCACGTTTCTTTGTAATGACAAATGTTTTTTGCTACGTTGACGAAAATTGATTTGTTTAAAAAGCTTTGGAAAATTTAGGATTTCGAATCCTACGGTGAGTGAATTTTCTACTTTCTGTTGTAACTACCTATCGAAGGGACATATATTTAAAATTTTTAATTTAGTGCGACAGCGACAAAATTTAGTGGGTTTTGCGTTAATTTTGTTGACCATAGAAAATGCATACTTATATCAGAAAATAACCAGGTCATCGATCAACGACGATTAGTAAGTCAATCCAAAAAAATCGTCGTCTATTTAGATGCAACGTTAGATAAAAGGCAATTTCACATCTCCTGAAGAGCTTGTCAAGGATTAAATCAAGATTAACAGTGAGATTAGTGGACTGTGTGCCGCCCGGCTTTATTCCTCGTTTTCTTGTCAAGCTCTCTGTATACTGTATCCCTCGGAATTTGCCAGGAGACATTGCGACCTCTCAACTAAATTACACTCCTATTCTGTATTAGCTGCGACTATTCCATTGATATACCGTTACCAGGAAATTAGAATGTATTTTATTAAAAATAAAACTAAATTGTCAGCGCGTATCGTTTTACTGGAAATAATTATTTTAGTTTCAAATTAATATTTTTTAAAAACAAAATATTGCTTTTGTTAATATTTTTTATGTTTAGTTAAACAAAAATCATTTACTCAACAGTTAGGTATTCTTTAGCAGAGAAAATATTAGAATTAAAAATACAGGATTTTAAACATGTAAATTTCGTATAATATCAATTAAAATTACAGTAAAATGTGAGTTGAATATACTAATTCGTTAAATATACGAATTTTTTTTTCCAAATAAATATTTATACAGTTTTCGACAGTAAAAATATAATTTAAGACATTCAAGCTAATTTTTATTGGTACACTTTATTTTCTTACAAAATGTCAACGTGTGTAAAAAAATTAAAACATAAATATATATATTATAAATATAAAGTATACAATTTGTATACAAAATTAAGAAACTAGCTATTTTAAGAAGCAAAAGAAAATATGAAATGAAATATTTAATTTTACTATTATTTTTCACGAAACACAAAATTTAAATATTTTTTAAAATGTCTTTTTCAAAAATAAATCAAAAACACTCCAAAGCTTCTTTTGCCGCATCCGGAGGCTCATCACAATTTGCAAGATTACGTGCTGTAAAACAATCGACAGCCAAAAAAGAAAAATGACAAATCGAGTATATATTATTACCGTAAGAAACATCCCATAAAACTACGTGACATCTCCCATTCCAAATAAAAAAAAGTGTCTCTCAACCCCCCTTGCACACTATAGTCTCTCTTTCTCTCTCTTTCAAGAAAATAAGGCGGACGGTCATAAGAAGCTGGCGGAGCTATACTTCTCGACGGAGAAAAGCGCTTGTTATTTATGCGCCGGTACCCCGAAATATCATATTTAATTTTTATTACATCGTCACCGATCTGTGTGTGTGTGTGTGTGTGTGGGTGTGGGTGTGCATACGTGTGTATAGTGTGTTCAAGGAGGGCTGTATGTAAATATGTCGTGATACATTGGATACTCACTTATAAACACCCCATTTTTATTCGGACGGCGTATATATAGTATATATACTATATACCCTGTGCAATGCTGTTTCTACTCGGTTCGAAGAATTTCAAGCTGCCCCTTGTTGGCTCGCTCTTCCTGAATATACCTATAGTTAATATGTAACTTTTGGTCGTTTGTTCGCTGAAAATTTATCTGGTTGAATGTACACTTTGGAAATAAAGTTTGCCATTTTTTAGAAAATTTATTTTAAACGAGCTGCAAATAATCGTCGTTGAATTAAGAAACGATACTTAGAATTTAAAATTAGCATTATTTACATAAAATGTTGCTTATTTAATATGAAATAGAGGAACCATCCAAATTTCTTTTATTTTCGAGCAATCGTTTCTCCGATTCTTTATTATTACACATAATTTTATAATTTATATCACATAATCATCATCTCAATTTCGATACATTCTTTAATTGACGAATAAAAAAATCGATAGCTCTAATTTTATTTTTATCGGAGCATAAAAAAATCAATCCCTCCTTTCAAGGTACACAACCGGTTGAAAATATAAAAACAATAAGCGAGTGATAATTTCCGCAATAGCTATGAATTGACGCAACCGTAAACACAGCAGGAAAAAAAAGAAGTAGCGAGGAAAAATCGCGAGCGAGCGAGAGCACATCCGAGCCATAAAATTATACAGCCCAATGCTGCAGCAGTGAAGGAAAAAAAGGGCTGCGGAAACATCGCACGGCACGGGACGTTTCCTCTCCGAAACTTAGATGATAAATACGAGCAAGGCCGTAAAAAACGTGCGAGGAAAGTATATAAGCGAACTATCGACACTGGATGTGTATACGAGATCGAGCGCGACAGTTTGGGCGAGAAGTTGGCAGAAGGTGTGCGACGGCACGTGATGTTACTGTGCTGGAAACGCAAAAATAATAGCCAGGCATTCCACCACCCTCGGCTTGAGGCTTGACGCTCGTTTATTCCGAGGTATAGAGATCGGGTGAATTTTTGAAACATCGAGGCTGCGTGAGAGAGGGCACGAGTTCTGTCGACGTACAGAGAAGAAAATTATTCGTGAAACCAACCAATTTTTGGATGATTCGAAAATATGATATTTTTTGGGTAGACAAAGGAGTATATTTACTTGAATCTAAATAAAAATACAATTTTAAGCAGAGCGTTTAGAGGTTATGCTCAAATCTATTGGTAGCACACTAAAGAAAACGATTGGTGGAACCAAAAAAATTTATTCGTATGAAAATAATTATTTTAAGAAAATTTTATACTGAAAAAATGGTTACTAGATAGTTGAATTTTACATTTAAATAAGTGAGCTATTTGATAGAATATAATAAAATAATTTAACGTTTTCAATCAATTTTTATTTATATATTTACAGTAAGTAATTTTTGTTATCGAAAAGGTCACAAAAGAAATGAATAAAAAAAAGATAACAAAAAAGATAAAACCGAAAAAAAGTAACTTACTTACTTATTTCCAGTATATTGTCATGCAATATTTAAATACTAAAAATGAACTATAATAATAAATCTGTATTTGAAATGTCATTAATTTGTTTAATTACAGTTATAACGTAACAAGCATACACATATGTGACTTGCCTAATTAGCATATTCAAACTACCAAACTGTAATTAAGAATCTTTCCACTGAACATTTTCACAATCAATTGTTTGTCTCCTGTATCTCCTATACAAGCTCTGTTTATTCTCAAACAAAAACTCGAATTGCCAAAGCTACAAGTTACATTAATATATCTTCGACGCTTTACAAAGAAATCACGTGCTAGACAACCGATAGCTGAAACGGCACATTTATTCCTGTATTGACACAACTGCGTTCGAACGATTCATGGAGCAGCGAAGGCAAGAAACAAATACTGTAAATAATCGCGAACAGCAAGAATTTCGAGTGAAATTTTTTTTTCTATTGCTATTTATCGTAATTGTAATTCGTAAGTATTGATATGGCGAAGTGTACGCTTGGGTGAAGAAATTTTTTAAACAAGTGTTTGGTTGATTCTACAGGAGTGTGGTATTAATTAATTATTTGGATGGTATTTTTTAATGATTAGTATTCATTTAGCTAGCAGCTATTTAAATATTTTTTAAATATTTAAATATTTTAATAGCTGCACGTTACGTTTAAATAAGTATAATTTTTTAATTAACTAATTTTTATTTTTTGACTTCGTAGTAAAATTATTTTCACAAAATAATAAATAATTATTTTAAATATTAAAAAGTACATTTACATCAATGTAATATGAAACTATTTAGTAAATTTGATTGGTAATCTTAATAATTCCTTATCTTGTGGTGCGAAAAACGGTTGTGTATTTGAATGAAAATTTATTATTCAAATAATTAAAATCTCTAGACAAATTTTTTCAAAAAAAATATCACATATTCATAATTATTGGAATTCGCGCCATATCGTTTTAAAAAATGTTACAAAAATTTCTGGAGCTTTTTGTAAGTATATACTCATTTCAATGTAGATAAGGACTACGAGGTGTATAAATTATATGGAAAATACTCCTCGCACGAAACTTTCGAACATTGACACACCTTACGAAGTATTTCTAGTTTATACCTTTGTTAAATATTGAACCATAGGTGACGCTCTGATGAATCATTCAATAGTTCGCTATATCCTATCCTCTTAACTTTTATGTCTGCAAACATAAACATTTTTCTCTCGTTATTTCCGTTGACTAATTCTAAACAATAATTTAAGATTTTTTAAATTTTTGTTTTAGAGTACTAGACTAAATTAAGAGCTAAAATTCACTGGTTATTATTGATTGAGAAATAATTTCTATTCGATACTATTAAATGTACTAATTCGTTATTCGTGCAATTTATGGACTAGCAATATTTTGGAATTAAAAAAAATTATTTAATGATTTTGAGTTAATTTTTATTGATTTTTTGATTTTCAGTTACATATAACTGAAAATAATTTTACTTCCAAATATATATTATTTCATTCGAAAATCAGTTTTTTAATATATAAATTATCTTAAATGTAGCAAACTTATTTTGCAGTGGATTAGAATACATGTTTATTGTATATAACATTTTTATTATAAAATCAAGAAACTACATTAATTTAGAAACAGCAATAAAATATGCAAATAAATTCTTAATTTTGTTATATTATCCATCAAATTTCAAATGTTAAATAATTCTAAATTATTTTTTAGTTTCTTAATTCTTTACCTAGAAATTGAAAAAAAAATTTTTGTATTTTTATCAATTATACAAAAAATTTGTAATTACAATACAGTATTACAATATAACATCTTTTTTTAGAGTATCTTAAAATGTAAGGAATAAATTGTAAATTTACACACAGGTATTCTTTGATCCATTCCTCATGAGCACACCGAATCTTCACCGATCATTGATTACGCATAACAAAACGAAAAATGAAAAAAAAATTCAGCAAAACGCTCTCAACAGTTTCGCTAATATACGTGTAGTAAAAGGAGAGAAGGCGTGAGGGGAACGACTTCACGTGTACCTACGTACTTTTCCCCTCTCGAAACTGCCCGATGTGAAACTTAACAAAACAATTTGTTCCAAAGCAAACAACGGCATCCGGTTTACTTGTGAATAAACAACATATTTATTTTTAGAGGCCGCGCGAAAGCGAGGCAGGCCTCGAGAGTCGCTTATAACTCGTCGACGCTCTCTTGACGAACCGGCGATTCTTGTTGCCTTTTTTTTTGTTCAGGCAACTTTTTCAAGCTTTTGACTTTTTTATATCTTTTTTCGTCTGCGTTCGGGAGGCTGATTTTAATTTGCACGATCGATGAATTTTTAATACACATTGGTAATTGTAGTTTCGTTGATACGGAAAAAAATTTGATTTGTGATAATATTTAGTTGTAATTGTTGTCAAGTGGTCAAATCTGAAACAAAGTTTAATGATAAGTACAGACATCATCAACACCAGTACTAAATATACAAAAAATGTTATAAAAAAACTAACATAATTGGTTCACAAATTCTCGTAAAGCTTAGCAACCAATCTCCAAATTCAATCGTTCACCTCATTAGTATCAAATATTATCAAATCTCTTCCATTCAATTTCTAAAAACAACAACGTTTAACAATTTCTACCTATACATCCCTTTCCATCCCCTTCCATTTTTCGATTCGTCTTCAATCCGTCAAAATAAAGTTATATCCGAGACGAATACATTTTATCGACGATATCGCAGGTTCGCGTGAATTCGCAAGTTTTCATCTACGTAACAAGTGTATACACAGTGCGCGAAGTAGAGAAAGAAAAAGTCGTCGAAAAACGCATTACGACGATTGGCTGCGAAACGCGCCCGCGCGATTTTTCAGATGATCCTGCGAATGCGCGCAAACAACGCAAACGCGGGAAAGACAAACAGCGTTAAAACAATCCGCAAAACTCGTCGTGTGCGTACACAAACGCGTTTCGCCGCGCTTGTTTAGTCGATTCATCAGCATCCCAAGCAACTTGAGAAAAATACTTGGCACGTTCGCACGACGTTTTCTGTGGAATTTTTTGTTTCTTCTTCTTCTTTTGTACGCGGGAATCCGTTCTTTTCTCAACTTCATTAGTTCATAGCCACATATGCATCATCATTGTTTTAAAAATGTTTACTCGCGCGAAGAATAATATTCGAACTGAAGTGAAATCATATTTTGGTAATAAGTATTTTTATTCTTCGGCAAAAAATTTTTTAAAATAGATATTGGAAATTACACTTTAATGAGGTAATATATTAATTATTGTTAAATTTTGCTTTTAATGATAATGAATAATTATAAAATATAAAAAAATCCAGATTGGAACAATTATTTACTTCATATCAAGGATGTTTACGCTAATTTCGAATACCAGTAACGAAAATTTTGTATTTAATTTACAAACTTTGTTCGATTCTATAGGATAGGGATTTGGCTACATAACCTAGAAAAAGTGACTGCTATGATATAGAATAATTAAATGAAAAGAAGAATATCTACTTTATCGGTAGATCAATTTTTACAACATGTTGTACACTCAGTTACATTGTTTCAGTTCATGAATTGGAAAAATTATTAATCGCACAGTAAAAAATTTTATTATAAATATAACAAAATCCACGCGAAATTGAATATGTCCCACTCTTACTACATAACATAGTAATTTTAATGACGTTTTTAGTAAATTTTTCTACAACAAGTTTCTCAGTTTATTTTATTTTTTTTTTAATCACCACTTTACATTACGCACCATATTACACCATCGATGTGATCGCAAGCCACACCCATGCCAGTAAAATAAAATTAATTAAAGCAGGCAATAAAGGCGAAAGGAAAGTTCAGCTAACGAGCGAAAACACTCTTTCTCTTTTGCCACGTTCCCTTTCGCATTTTTGCATCCCTCGAAGGAAAACGAACCTGCACACGCGTACGCGGCCGCGCAACCTAATTCTCGAGATAAGATAAGCTCGTAAAATGCACGCTGCGCGCGATACTACTTCGGTGTTTTATTGCCGTGTATCTCGGAGCCTCTATCTCGTCTTAGCGCGCCCTGAGATTTATTGTAAAATTCGATAGACGCGCAAGCCCGGGAGGCCCAATTACTGCTCTCTCCTTTAGACTACTGCTGAGACGTGGAGACCCTTTCCCTCGTGTTAGGGTTGAGGATATATACAAAGGTGTGGGGTTCTGAATTTTTTTTTATTTTAATTTGAGAAGTCGTGGTTCTTGAAAGATTTTAGAAATACAGATTTAGAATTATAGAAATACAGAAGAATGATGATTAAGACAATTTTTTCATTGATTTAAATCGTTTATCTGGATCTACGTTCGAAGAAAATTAAATTGATAGTCGTAAGATAATATTCGTAGTAGTTCGTAATAGAAGATTAGTAAAAGCTTATTATGTATCTAATCGAGTGATTAATGTATTTTAACAACTATTTAGTTGTAATTACAAACAATATTATATATATAAGAATATTTATTATAAAAAAATTAATTTAAATTTAATTACAAAAATACTTTGTAGCAAAATGACGCTATTATTATTTAATAATTGAATGCGGATTTCTTTTTATTAGACGGATTTATCGCAACTGTTTATTATTGTTAGTAAATGTTTCTTTAAAAATACTAATTCTTTATTGTTTATGAATATTTATAGAACAAAAAAAAATTATTTACGTAATAGAATTTTCGTCCCTACCATAATCTTCCTTTCAAATGATCATTATCCCCTGCAAAAGAAGCAATTTTCCAATAAATTTTCTTAAATCCACATCGAACCATTATTTCTTTCATTATATTTATACACCAAGCAATCTCTCTTATCTTTCATTATTCAATTCGCTTCATTATTATCAATCGTATATGTAACATAAGTTTTAATGAAATATATCATCGACTTTTACTATCCAAACGTAGAATTACATAATTTATCGGATATCCAAGTTAGAAAAGGCAAAACGTTTTAATTAATTAACCGCATACGTAGAAGAAAATTCCAATACGACGATAATAGCAGAGTATAATATGTACCGAAAGCGAATAGCAACGAAAATTCAACGTTGATAATAAATCAACAAGATAACGCTAATTCTAGTGCGCGGGAAAACACAACAGTAAATACGTATTATTCTCGCGGGCGCACTACGGTCTGCCGCGCGAATTTTAAATACAACTGCACACGCGTGGCACCGCGTGAAACGACGTATGGCTTTTCCGCTCTACTCGTAAATCCGATCCTAATCGCGCAAGCTCGCCCGGCCCTAAAGGCTTCCCTTCTACCCAGTGCTATGCGTATGTGTATACCTATATAAATATGCTGTACAATGTATCTATGTGTGTTACGTCTTCGCTGCTTTGTCTGTCGTGACGAGAGGTAAATTCACATTTTTACGACTTTTATTAGTTTTGAACGAATTTTAGCGATGTATGGTGGAGTTTTGGTAGGTGATTTTTTTTATTGATTTTGGTGGTGTGGATTGGGATGTTATGTGTTGAATTTTATGTTGTTATTGATTCGGTTTAGGGGTAGGTGTTAGGAAATAGATGTGTGTTAAACGATTTAGTCTTCTGAATAATTTTTAGACTGGTCGATGTTGACATTTTCTCGGTAAGAACTGCCTGGTCCATGAAGCAATTTTTTATCTGGCTGGTACTGAAAGTAATTTTTAAAAACGAATTAAATTGTAAATCACGCTACGTATCTTTAATCAGCTACAAACTAATCCATCTCTTCCGTAAACTATACAAAACTTACCAGATAAAAATGACTCTACAGCTTTACACGATTAACCAACTTCAAATGAAATTTCTTTTGACCAATGATTACAACGAAATTGAAAATATTCAGAGAAACAACGAATCACAACAATCAAAAAATCTCCAAATGAGAACGACATCCCAATAACTCAACGAAACCGTAACATAGAGATGCAAGCTCTCCCTCGTATCTCCTTTTGCGCTTTTTCCGCGAAGTGCCTTAATGAGTACGACCGCGTGTTATTACTCGCCCACGCGCTCGAGTCGGCACATTCAAAGGATTCGGAAAATACATTTCTATACTCGCGACTCGACATGGAAACAAGGCATCGCGATTGCGTCACGTGCAGCTTACCAGTAGTATACGTATAAGCTCGGCCTCGATTCGTGAATTTCCGTGAATAGCGAGTGGGCGTTACTTTCGGCAAAACTCATCTTCGGCGTGATTCACGAGTTACGCAATTTTATCGTTTAACGTACAGAGCAGTTGGAAATTATATGTCGCTGAACTTTTCCCCGGCCGATGAATGCGACCGCGGAAGCATCGTGCTTTTTCATGTTAATTGAAAAATCTCGAGAATGGATAGATATTAGGTTTAACTTTTTCGATGGTATGGCCAAATGAACGCTTGTTGGAGTTGCATAACGACTTTTATCTAAGTATAATTGATAATTTATAATCCTTCAAATAGCCTATGTTTTTAAGGTTTAATTCGGGGAAAAATTATTGAATATTAATATTTGATACAAAATTCATGGTTTTAATCAATTTTATTGATTATTGAAGATAATGACATTTGTTACATAAGTAATCCTGTAAAGGAAATATAAGTAATGATTTGAAGTCTATAAATAAAAATCACGCATGACTATAACGAATTAAAAAAGAATGAATTGTATTATATTTATAATCAAATAAATATAGAGATTAGATTTTTTTGGAATTCAAACACATTTGTTTCACTGTATATAAATGAAAATATTTATTCGAGTGAGAACTTATATTGACAGCACAGAGCCCCTACTGCTAGTTTCAAATTATTAAAATTTTATTGCTATTGAATACTCGCAGTCATTTTTAATTTTTGGATAATTAGAACGATAGCTCGCAACGTAAACAAACCAAATAAAATACGAAAATACCTACCGAAAATCACTACACCAAGTATTAAGCTTTTATCTCTGCACAAACAAGCATACGCTAAAATTTCGAAAAACCGCTACGTACATGGAGTCTCTTCAATTTCATATAAACACTTCAGCTACGCAGAATCATAAAAGCTCTCAATGAAGCAAACGTCGAGAATCCACCAAAAATCCTACCCCTTCGTCGATTAAAAAAAAAAGAACTTAACTCATTCTCTGGTCTAGAGTATATACATACGTATAATATCTCTTCTTGCCGGTGCGCAGAGATAAAAAAATCAACGCCGAAATTCAGCCATCCGAAAAAAGGCCGATCTCAGTAGCAGCAGGCGTCCACTTAACAGCGTACACGGGAATGCGTTTAGCTGTGCATATATGGCAAAAATTCGAACGAGAATCGCACGCGGGAAATTTTTGGACTACAACGGATATATCAGTATAGGGGCGGAGCGAGAAAAAAAATAAAGAAAAACGAATGATTGTTCTCGAGTAGCCTTTTTCGCTCTTGTGTCTTTTGTATATTACAGCCACTGGTATTTTTTTTCTCCACGTGTATGTGTTCGTTAGATTGAGAGGGAGAAAGGTAGGGCTTTTAATTTTTCAGCAAACAAACATCAACACGCTATTTGATGTGCTGTAAAGAGTCAAAGAATTTTCGCGTTTTATTTTCGGCTGCTTTTTTCGGCGCTGTCTTTCATTAAGTACCGACGTACTTGACGTTCTGTAGTGTGTATTTTACGTTTGTTCAGTGTACGTTTCCATATATACACACGTGTGTATTGAGAAAGCTCTCGAGTCTTGCTTTTCGTTCGCACAATGTTGCGATGGAGCGCTTCGAAAACTAGGATAAATAGCTACAATTAATATACACAATTGCTAAAGTGATTTACACAATTTACAAATTAAAATACGAAATTCGCATGGTAATATACGCAATTTACATAGAAATAATATAGTAATTTGCATTGTAAAAATAAAGTTAAATCTAAGGATTGTTGTATTATTTATTTAAACGCAATAAAATGAATATATCACAATATTTGACGAGTATTTTAATTTGCTTGTAGGGGCATATTGGCGAAAGTCCATTCGACAACGGCTCCTGGGGGAAGGATCACTTCCAGCCAACGACGGTTCCCTGGCAAGCAAATCCACGCGGCCACGGCCGAACAAACGTGAGTAATTTTTTATATTATTAATATATTTTGAATAAATTCACGAAATAAAGGAAGCAACATGGTACTTGAAAATTTTCAAATTATTCGTGAGGATTTTACCGACCGGACTTTTTTCCCTTAATTCCTGGGTGTTTTCTATGTAGAAAAAGAATAGTTAGACATTCATTTCAGTTTTCACATTTTTGGAACAAATTCTTTATAATAATATTTCTTTAGAATACTGAATCCATGACCAGTAGGTGCCAAATTGTTTCCAGTATTTGATTTACGCAAACAAAATTGTACATCACACGTTTAAAATAAAAAATCGCGCTGAATTAGGAAGACAAGGTTCAGTCCTCTTCGCAGCAGCTAAGAGCAGATTCGTTCGGACCAATATTTCAAACATCCCCTTAGGCTCGCGTCTAAAAGAATGCCTCGCTTAACCCCTATAGACCATTGCCTCCTCCTCCTCCAGATGTGAATCTAAGGTCGATAAAGAGCGCCAACGGTGGCTGCGGTCATTCGAGCCACAGGGGCATTTAATCCCGTTTAATAGACTGTAAACGTGCAGAGGAATTTAATGGACAACTACTGATACTAATCCCCGGCGCGCAGGGGCTAATCGCAATGCGGCCGTTAACGCACTCAGCCGAGCTTGCAAGGATACAACTACCGATTGACCCAAGGGCTTTTCGTCAGATTCACGGCGATGAGTGGGATGATCAATTGTATGAAAATTTTGTACTTTCATTTACAAGTGTAATTCGTGTTTTCACTAAGGAGAAAAAAATATTAGTCATTTGGTTACTTAACTTTTCAGTTGTAAGTTTTTACAGTTTTCGGACTGGTTTTTATCCCTAGGTTTTTTGTATTCAAAGAGATTATTTTTTCGATTTAACCAATTGAGATTAACGTACTGGATTATAGTAATAATAACCTATTCTTTTGTAACAAGATTACGTTGCAAATGATAACCGATAAGATAACAATTCCTGTTACTAATTTACTAATTATCTGCGAAATTAAATAATTATCTATGGTACATACAGCAAATGCATCAGTTCTGCATACGTATATATAATACGTTCAGTAATGCAACTTATTACTCTGCTAAACGACGCATTACAAAAACAGATGTTAATTGAAGTTATGAAAATTACGTTAATCTACATTATTCTGAATATGATATAGATAAGGACTGGTTATGCTGTATCGAAATCAATAATAAAAATTGTCTCAATTTCACCAACTCAACAATTAAATTTATCGAATAATTATATTTTGCTGACGTAAAAAATTTAAATTCTCTTGAATTATTGACCGCATATTCCTTTATTTTAGGTGGTGAAAAAAATTATCTCTTATTACTATCTTACTACTTGAACTAGAAGCAAAAATTTATATATAAGATCATTTATTTGTTAAAAAAAGAATTTGTTACATTTTGAAAAAAATAATCCAGTCTATTGTCTTCAAAATACCTTACTGGATCTGTAATGCATCAACGAATTTTTATCTCCGCGTAGAAAGATAATTTTTGAAAAACACCGCAGTAGAAATAAATCTGAAACCCATCATCTAATAATTCATTGACGGTTACAAATCAAGAGAAAACTTGTGTACTCGACGAAAATTCAACTCTTCCCTTAATAATTTACAATGACAAAGTGTCATTACGAGATGAGTTACAAAGGATAGCTCCTCTTAATCTTAATTCGACAGTAGACGTATAACCGATCCAAACGTAAAATTTTTTTAAAAGATTCCTCTTCCTTCTCAAATAATTTTTGCAACGAATTAAAACTACATCGATCTATATAACACCGCATAATCCTTTAAATGTCCAAAAAACCAATATCTCAAAATTACCTTGATTACAACGGAGCATACGCTTCGAAAAACGGCCTCGATTTTCTCTTTTTGTCGCGCGTCCTGCCATTTTTCTCCTTAAACGCTTCCTCGTTTCTCCCGCGTCCGTAGCTGCTAAATCACGCTAACAATAAAAGCGCACGAGGCTATCGCGTCGCCGAGGGAAGAAAAGAGGAAGAGAGAACACAGGATAAGAATGGACTGCTGGGCTGGGAGATGAAATTTGTAATTCCGGTCTTACGAGACGGATAAGGTAAGTATAATTACAATTTGCTCTGTGGATGACAAGTCTTGTTCGTATTGCTGTCTTATATGCGTTAAATATCAGTTTTATTACAAAACTACAATTACTACACCTTCATTTAATCGAAGTTCAGCAACACATTCTTCTATATATTCCACTCCTTTGTTAGACTGTGCCTATTATAAAAACAATTGGTAATTTGGGAATATTTTTAAAAAATACAATAATGTCATAAAATAAAAATAGCTTCTTAAGTAACGAATTTCTAATTTATTTTTAACTAATTCTTAATAATTTGCAAAGCAAATTTTTCTTAGGGTAATACTTCTGTTACCTCTAGAATCTCTTAAACAAATCAGAAAAATGACAAACTTCATTTCTCATGAAACTTTCGGAAAAAAAAACTGAACAAACTGCTTTTCGCGACTGAGGCTCGTTAGAATATAGATAAATTCTTTATAAATACACCGGTATTTATAAAGGATTTTGCACAGAACAATACAGCGACGATTGCGTTGTCAAGCTAACAAGCGGACCGAATCGACTTAAATAGAAAATAATTATTACATGTGAAATACACATCCAAGGTCAAAATTGTTTTACAATAGACTGACACTGTTTGAAGAGTTTCGCATTAAAACTAACGAGTAAATCGTGCACTAAAAGTTCAATAGCATAATTGATATGTTTATATATAATAATTATTAATAAATATATTGAGAAAAATAATGAGAAAAATTTGTTTACAATATTCGAATGTAAATCTAGATTGGAAATATTAATTTAAGTAATAAAAAATAAATTTTGAAAAACGTTAGATTTAACAACATTGTTTACTAAATAGTTAAATATTGCACTTACATAAATACACTTTTTTGCTTTAGAAATATCATTCAATGTCTTGCAGCAAATTTGTATTTATATGCAGATTCTTGTAACGTCTTAGAGAAAATAATTGTACATTCGAATAAATATTTTTCAAAGACAAAACTCGTAATTAATAATAAAAGCTATAATAATATTACTGTAGAAAAATAATGAATAAATGTTAAATAAATCAAGATAAATAAAATGATAAGTTCAGAAGAGAAATGGAAATATATACATTGTATAATTAAAAAAAAACTTTATTTAATTTTTTGAAGCTAATTTTTATTTATTTGCAATAAGTAATGTATTATTGAAAATAATTTTACTTTCGCTATTCGTATAAAATTCGTTTACTTCCAGTATATATATGCAGAATTGCAAACAAAATTTAGGATTCAAAAAATTATTTATTATAAGATTAGATTATCTTTAATTTAAAAAGAGCACCTTTTGATTAAAAAAAAAGTTTTTCTTCAAATGATTTTTTTTCAAGCCTCAGTATTATTTTTTCAATTCAAACAAATACTCGTTTTATCAAACAAGGATAATCATTTTTAACAGTATAATACATTGTATTATTAGAGAATAATACACTTGTTCGTAATACAAAGACACGTAATACCAAAACAAACGCTGATTAACATTTCAATATCCGCTTTCTATTATCCATAATATGCCTCAATCATGAAAAATTCAAAGTCTCTAAATAATATCTTGTAACAAAGCTATCCCTCGTCGCGAATCCCATCGACTCAGCAATTTCTTCCATTTATTATTTAGCACAGTACGTTACTGCATTGTTTCCCTCCACTGTTTACGCGCATTTATATTATATATATATAGAACACAGGCGGCCGCTTTTATATTTTGATTTCATTATAAGCAGTTTACATTGCGCGTCTTTCAGTCGAGTTAGCGAATCGCTCTTTGGCTGGATTAAACCGATGACAGGCTGTACTTTTGTAGCTCGAACGAGTGTTGTTTCGTATATATTTCAATGCTATCGGCATTTTTCCGCGAAATTTTCTTTCTATGCATGAGTAATTTATCGTTTATACTTTATATTTGAATAATCGAATGAAATATACGTGTTTTATATAAAAAATACCGGAGTCGAATCAAAGAGCGAAAAGAAAATCAATACGTATGTGCGATTTTTTGTTTTTAATAATTCTCACGTTTAAAAGAGCGAGAAAGAAATAATAAGAACATGCGACGAGTTGCATCTTTCAAAGTTATGATTTAATATCGATTTATAATACAACATAATAACACGCTTTGTATCGGAAGATTAAGCATGCTTGGGCGTTATAAAATTTATAAAACAGAATTATTGTCTTTGACTCACACGTGTCGATTCGATCGATATATACAAATTATATACGGATTAGTATATGAAAATACGTCGAAGAAAATAATTTAATTCAATATAATATATAGGTTTTCTGTCGACTTGTAATCAAAGAAATTCATCGTATTTTAAAATAAGTTTACACTTTGTTCATCCCAGAATTTTTAATGTCTTAAACATTCTTCTTAAAATCACATTAAAAATCATTTGAGCTTGAAATCTGAAAAATCCCAGAAGTAGTAAGTCGAAATTTTAAAATTCATTCGAAATAAAAAATAGTTATAAAGTCAGTTTTGGATCTTTAACAATATTTCCATTCATTCAAAAAAATATCCCTACATTTATATCTTAAGGGGACGTCATATTCAACTTTTACCATCTGAATCGACACGTCGGTAAAACGACAAAAATCTACTAAATTACGCAAAACCAAGAGTTAATTGAACTTCAATTTGTAATCATCGACATGTATATAAGATTTCAAGTGATTCTGTTGAATAATTTTCGAAAAAAGCTTGTACGAAATTTTATAAGCATATTATAAGCATTTTCGTCTCAATCTTAATAAAATAAGTTCATATTGTATATCCGAGGATAAGAATTCGTAATGTATAAAATAAAGAAGACTTTGTCCACGACTCGTGTATGTATATATATATATATATACACAAGTAATTCTCGAGGACGATTGTTATTCGCGATCACGTTACCGAATATAAGTTTCTCTGTTTATTATCCGAGCAGCAATACCGCGTACGTGCGGGTATTATCGCTCGTTGAAACGCTGACAAAAGCACACGTGCGTGTTCTCGAATCGAGGCGTCTTCGACTGCTTCGAAAGATTCATTATGACTATTCTATGGAAGCTGCAACAAATATTATTAAAAAGAAATGTAAAAAAGTAATGATCAAGAGAAGAAATTCCACTCTTTCAGGATAATCTCAACTCTAAACGAGTATTTTTCACTCTTACAGTGCAGTTTTACCCTTGCAGAACAATTTTCACTGTAAACGAGTAATTTTCAATCTAAAAGAGTTATTGTCACTTTAAAAGAGTAAGAGAACAACTATCTCCCTTACAGGGTAATTTTCACTCTTGAAGAATAAATTTTACTTTTACAGAGCAATTTTCACTGTAAAAGAGTAAATGTCACTCTTGGGAGTAATTTTCTCTCTAAAAGGGTAATTGTCTGTCTTAAGGAGTATATTTCACTTTTAAAGAGTAATTTCCACTGCAAAAGTCAGTGTAAGAGTCAGTTTTATTATTACAGAGTAATTTTCAGTCCAAAATTTATATGGCTATACTCAAAATGTTTGTCGAGAAACAGCCAAATAATTTGCCTCGAATTTTGTAGAAAGAAATAACGAGAAGTCTAAATATAGAATATTAAACATTATCATAACGAAAGCTTTAATCAAGACATCTTCGATTCAGAAGTTAGTTTGAAAATATTTCTCTGGGCGTTAATTCCCAGACTACAAATTTTCCTTCATTTATGCAGAGCGACACGCGTACAGACTGCACTCTAGGCACAAGAAAATCTCTCTATATCTCAATGCGGCTGAAGAAGCGAAGTCAAAGCACGCGCCTAGTCCAGATATCGTCCTTTCCGAGACTCGAAGCTTGCCTGATTACAGAACTTTTTATCTAATTGTGTAACGCTGTTAGCCATTTACAAAGTGCCGTCTCTGCGCAAGAGCCGACTGTTAATTGGCGCCCCTACGATTATCCACGAAGTAAAGTTGTAGTAGTTCTAGACGATCGATATACGCTCGCACTCGGAGACTGCAATGCAGACGCGAAAGCGTCATCGACACTTGACAGACAGTAATTTTCAATTTCAAGCTTAATGAGCTGGAGAGAGCGCGTTTGAAGGATTGCTCTTTTTTTTCTTTCCTTCTTCCCGAGTTAATAAGGAGCTTTTTAGAATTGCCTTGACGAGGGGATGACAGTTTCGGAAGGTTATATCGAGTATTTTTCGACCTCGTAGTTATACTTTTTTTTTGTTTTGGAATAGTATTAATCTTTGAATCGAACGGTATTTCTTCGGATGAAAGCGATTTTTTCGCGACTACAGCGCTGTACAAGCAAAAGGGCATCTATGCGAAAACTTTTTCCATAACAGCTCGCGCAACTTGCAAGCTCGCAAGTCGAAAAAAGTCCGATCCTACAATAAAGCGATATCACCGATCAAGCTCGGTATTATTTGCAGAAGAGCTTGAATAAATTGAATCGCCGAGGCTTATCGCAGTCACCCGTTCTCCTCCCCGACGACATTAAGACGTCTGGGCTTCGACCTTCTCCCTTGCGCTTACGCGCAGAATCTTCGCTCTCTTCCTACCCTCGTCGAATCTAAGCGCGACTCTTATACGTGACTCTACGTATCTTTCCTCTTTATTATTTTGTAATTACGCTGGTTCGTCGCATCACATCGCGTTGCGGCAATGGGGAGAAAGAGTGAAAGATAGAGAGAGAGAGAGAGAGAGAGAGAGAGAGAGAGAGAGAGAGAGAGAGAGAGAGTGGATGAGAGTGAGAGAGAGAAAGATAGAGAATGAGTGAGAGTGAGTGAGAGTGAAATCTCGTAAGTGAGAACGAAAGAGATAGCGAAATGAGATGGGGAAGTATAGAGAAATAGAGGAACAGAGAAGGGCAAAGAGAGATAGATAGAGAAAAATTGAGAAATAGTGCGTAACCGTGAGGGCCAGTGAAACAGAGAGAGCGATAGACTGAAAAGAGAAAGAGAGGATGAGAAAGACAAGAAAGACAGAGATAGATCGATAGAAAAGAGAAAGGGAGAATAACAAGAGCAATAGAGAAAGAAAGAATGATAGAGTAATATAACAAAGAGATACATAAACATGAGAAAGAGAGAGAGAGAAACAGAGAGAGTTAGATAGAAAATAGAAAGAGAGTGAGAAACAGACGGAGAGAGTAAGACAGAGAAACACATAAAGAGAGTGAAAAAAGAGAGATAGAAAGGCAGAGGAAGAGTCAGAAGGACAAAGAAATATAGAACGAGACGGATAGTCACTGAGAGAGTAAGAGCCGCCGAATAGCAAAAGATAGAGAGAAAGATACGAGTGAAGGAACGAAAGAAAGAGGAATTCAAGAGAGAGTGAAATAGGAAAAGTGAGAGAGAAATTGAAAGATAATGATGCGGATAAATTTTTGAACGATTCAAACACGAGTAATCCGGGTTTTTAATGTGCCTGCAGCAAGACAGATTTTATAAATTTGCAAACAGTGGCTTCTTCGAAAGATGAATACGATAATCCGCAGTATTGAGCATTTAATGACAAGCTATGTATTAAGAATCGATAAAATGGAGTAGTCGTTACATTTTTTATTAAAATTAGACGCTTATAGGTGCTTTCTTTCAGTTTAGACATTATTTCAACAAAATAAATAAAAGCACAGGACATATACGTCTATGTACTCACTTACTTCATACTTCGCAACTCTATCCTTCAACGCAAATAGCTGGAGCGTTTCATAGATATTCTACATATAATTCCTGATGACGATTAATTCATATAAAATACAATCAACTTATGATGTATTACACTGAAGTTATCGTAATTTCGAAATATAATTTACCGCACTTTACTACGAATAGCTAACTTCAATTTAATAATATACCGTACACATCCCCATGAATATTTCAATTCGCTGCTACTATAGAACAACACATTGGTTATTAAATCGCGAAGCTATAGCACCGAAGCGCTTATACGCGAGAAAATAATTACACTCGCGATATGCAATAGCGATCAAAGTGGAAAACTATAACTATAAACGCAGAAGCCTCACAAAGTTCTTCAAAAGAGACTTTAGAGTCTATAATTTAAAATCTCACAATTACCAAAGCAATAATCGTGTACGTTCTCGCAATAGCAGACCTATAGCCTCGATATATATAGGAATAACTCTAAAAGACGAGCGCGACCCCAGCAGATCGAGACCCACTTGGTATGCAAGGAGACCAGCCATTCATCCTGCGATCTCCGGCAGCTCCCGGATATAAATTAGCTTTTGTTTAGCATTCAATGCTAGAATCCGCAGATATAGCTCCGCGGTCGCAGGAAGGAGGCGCAATTAATGCCAGCGCGCCGCGCAAGCCAATTAAACATTAGCGATTATTTGGCCCGACAGGAAGGTGAAAACACACACACAGACGTACCACATGGAAAAGGTGAAATTTCGCCAGAGTTCGAAAGTATATGTAGGAGGCGAGCCGATCGATCCGCGAGGAAAGAAGAATGGCCCGGAAGTTTTCTCTCTTCCGTTTCTTCAACGTTTCTTTGGTACTTTAGCTTCGAGTGGCTTGTTAAGGAACATTTTTGTTTGTTCCTCGAGAGCGAAAACTTTTCACGCCACTAATCCTAATTTGCGTGCTAATTAGTAATTAGAGTTTTTCTCGACGTGGCATTCAATGAGAACAGTATTTTTCAAAGTTCAAAGTGTGAGATTCCTACCCCATACGAGTTGTATACTGGACCAGGGAAGGATTTCAGATTTATCTCGATGATGAAAGTAGGTCTCGCTCGAGCGAGCGACCCACTGGTGAAAATTTTCTCGTTCAAGCCGAAGGGGTGCAACTCGACCAACTGGAAATCATACATCCCCTTGAAAAGACCGGGCTTACGCTTGTGCTGGCTATCAGTTCGTTAACAACTCTCATCTTTTGCTCAGGAACTAGTTTCGCCGTTGGTATTCTTTTGTGACAATCTGAAGCAGTAAACAATGTATTTGGTAGCGATGAGAAGAGGGAAGATTGCGTGAGTATCGTTCAGAAGCGACAGCGCAATAACAGCATCATCGTCTAGCCGGCGTTGAACTTTCCCCTGATATATACACAAGCACACAACACAACACTGTAAAGCACAACAAGTGGGAGAGGCAGAGCTTTTCCCACCACCGTCAGATGCGTTGCAGCAGCAGAAACAGCCTCTGCCCCTCTCAAAAGCTCGACGCGCGCGTCGCCCTCCCCACGTGCTTCTCTCTGCTACTCCTGTCCGTCTCTCTCTAAACAAGCCTGTATATATACAATCTGTGCTTCGAACCCCCCGCCACGACGCACCTTCCTGTTGCTTCATCATGTACACGTGCGCATCCCACGAGGTCGTACCTCTCGACACACGTCATATCAACAGGCTTCCAATCCCATAGATTCGCAGGTATTTCCTTTTGATTTTCTTCTGGATTTTCAGTAGTTTTAGAATGGTTAATCTTGTAATGACGCCGGTTTGTGAAGTGTATGTACGATGGAAGTTTCAGGCGTTTCTGACCTTAATGTGTTAAGGAGACATGACATACCCTTTAAAATGATGATTAGATTTTAAAATATTTCTCAATTAGGTAATTATGATTTTTTATTGTTCCAATATTTGGTGACGTGTTTACCTGCGTGGTTGATGAGTTATCGTTGAAATTTCAAAGAAACTGACTAATGGGTTGAGCACACATTTAGTAAAAATACGTATTGATACTCTTCATATTTCTTCTGAAAATTCATTTTAAAATCTCTACATTCGTGTGAAAAGGATTGTATCAAAGAATATTACTACTGAATTTCAGCTCGATCGTTCCATCGGATTCGCTTGAAACCTGCGGATAGTAAAATTTGTATTTCGCAGTATAATAGTTATTGAGTTCTAAATCTCTTCAATACCACATGATTATATTTCCTGATATTGGAATAAATTTAAATTATGATTACGTTATTGAGATTATTTTAATTCTAGTTTTTGGGATCATCGTTTTAAATGTGTTTGGTATAATGACATGACTAAGATTATGTGGAACAGCTTCAAATTTCACGGATATGCGGTAATTAAATATTTTATTATTAACTACTTTCAATACTACGTCGTTGTTCTAAAGTTCAAACAGCGCTTATGAAGCAAATATGAAGAACTACTCGTGCTTCGATTCACACTATCACTTTTGTTTTATCGGTGTAACTATGTATAGTAACATACAAATCAACTGATTCAGCATAATAAAATATATCCAAGAGATAAGCAGGTACAATAATGATTGACAACAACTTGTGAATCAACACATGCTATATGTATAACTTAACATATTAAGGCGTCACATTGAAGCATACCACAATAGAAAAAATGAGCCGAGAAAGAGAGTCCCTGGTGTATATAAATATACCAACTAATGTTCTCTGACAAAATTTGAATAATACTTCCCCTACTGATAGAAACGTTGACCAAATCGTATGAACGATGAATAATTGTTATTCATAACCGAAAAAAGTATCAGCTTTAAAAACGTATTGTAATACTTTTTCATACCACTATTTTGTAAAATTCTATTAGTCGCACTAATACTTGAAAAAGAGACGTCACGCTTCCGTAGAAACTATATCCAGTGTACAAAGGAGAATGTAAGTAAAAGTAATTCACTGTTGTAATAAAGTTTTGATTTTCATCCTGTCTGGAAAAGTAGATTGCTCTAAGAACGTAAATTAATTTCCCTTCCACATTGTGGAAAACGAGCTAGAGCATAGCAACGTCTATGGAATTATAAATTATAATCGCACTTTTTAAAGACCTTCACGTTAAATTCTCAATTAATTCAAATTATAATCAGAGAGAAAATAAATACGCCAGTTTGGCAATCGCATACATAAAACTCGGTCTCGAGAAAGTCTTGCAAATTTTTACCAACATGCTGCAGAGTTTTGCAGCGGTGAAAATAGCTGAAATTCCAGAAATTCTGGATAATATTACTGTCATTCTATTCGCAAATTCACAGCATATTTCACTCTAAAACGAGAGAATGCCCAGCAAACTGGAGATAAATAGTTTCTTAGTAAAATATTTTCTTCGCTCAACATCCTCAGCATTACTCCTTGCACATTTGACCTTTTACCTCGAGCTATGAATTCGTGAAAATATCTGAGCGATAAATTCATTTTTGTAAAAACCCGTTAAGACACGGCAGTCGGTCTCTAGATCCGCTCTCTGGCTGTACAAAAGCTACTCTAGCTCTTGCTCCAACTGATGTTTACTTTCTCTCGTTCGCAAAGACTATCTCTTCATCTCTTGGCCAAGTTACACAACGTGGAAACTGCGAAAGCATAGACGCGTATGCCTAGACCCCGAAATCTCTAATCCCGGCGCCTTGTAAATAGATGTCTGCGGTTCGCGTACAATGCCTTCGTCGTGAAAACTTACACCGACTCCTATATATGCGTAGCACTCGAGAAGCATCTTATCGATGCTTACACCCGCGATAATTAGTATATATATATATATATATATATGTATGTGAAGAAAAGGATAGAGAGGAGAATGGGTCAATATGATTTTGCACGCTCTCAGCACACGCGTTAAGCACGTGTATGCATATATATATCTTTCCTCGTTAGTCTCTTGTAATTCGCCAACTCCAGTTCGTGGGCTAATGTTGAGATTGTGCTCGATGTGTGCGTCCGCTCTTACAACGGATATATTTATGGAGAGTAACTTTTACCATTTCCGATTGTAAGTTCACTTGTATTATATTTTGTATAAGTTACGTAGGCTGTGACTTCTTTTTCTCACGACTCGAGACGAGCTGCAGTCGCTTCGCGCGTCTCCGGGAACATCTGATATGTCTTCTGTCTCTCCCATAGCTGTGTGCCTTGACTCCGTCTCGTGAAATAATATCCAAGTGCCGTTTGCCTGTATACATAGTCATACTATACCTCCTCAGCTCGTAGAAACAAAGTCTCTCTCTCTAGCGACAGAGAGTAGAGTGAAACTCTCTCGCGCGCATTTATAAAAGATAGTAGAGGGTGAAGCGCAGGCCACTAAAAATCCTTGACGAGAGTCATAAATTCCCTTTCACGACGTAAAGATCTTCTTTCTCTCTCTGTTTCTCTCTTCCTTCAGGACCTACCTCTCCTTTTCCGGGAGCTGGGGGGAGGAAGAGGCAAAACTGCAGAAGGACCGAGTCTCCTTCCTGTACAGTAGCGCAGCATCTGGGAAGGCAAAGACAAAGCCAAGATAAAGGAGAGAAATATGGATAAAGGAGGTGGGAGAACGTAAAAGCCACTTGCACATTCTCATCTCTTGCGCGCGTTGCAGCGCAGGTGGAGTGGGGGTGGGGGAAAAGGGTAGGAGGGAGTGGGAGAAGTACCGGTCACGTGACGCTGCGAGCGTCGCGGCCAAAGGATACGCGGAGTGGGCGTACTGTGCACCTCTCCTGGGATGCTACAATGCTCAATTGGAGTGGGGGGAAAAGGACTACTTCTCCTTGCGGCGACGTCCTCCCCCATCCCTTCCTACTTCACTTACCGATGTGTATGTGTGTCTGTATGTACAGGCGACGCGTCTATTTCTATTGTTCCTCTCGCGCGCTTTTAGTGCGCGCATTACTGACACTCCGGGAATTCAAGGGACTTTTCTGCTGCCGCCACCGTCTATTCTCCCGCAGCTAGTACTGCTGCTTCTTCTTTTGCTCATTTTGACCTGGCTATGTATGCACGAGCTTTTTCTTCTTCTTTGCTTTGCGCCTTGCAAAATGCGACTATGGGAAACAGTGGGGGGGGGGGGACTCGTGACGCTTGAGAGGGTTACGAGGGCGGAGTTACAAAATAGTTTTTACGCGAGTTGAGTGCAATTTCTTTTTTTTTCGAGTGGATGCCTTGTTATTTCATATTTCTTCGCGAGGATGGTGAAGTGTTACCGTTTCGTAATATGAAAATTTTCAAATTCAGAGAGGAGGAAAGCTTTTTTTACGGCAATGGAAAAACGTGAAAATAATACAACTAGAGGGAACGAATTTCGTTACGTAACAATACACGTTCCAAAGAACTACGCGTATTCATTTCGGAATTCACATGTTTAAAACCGTGAGATAAGATGCAGGCAAATGTGTTGACAGATAACAAAAAGGTTCCCGAACGGACGAGCAATGTTTCTACGCCACCAACAAACATCTCATTGTCTGGACGATTCCAAGTAAAGCCATAGCGTCAGCTTACATATAAGATACTACTTCTCTAGAAAGTCTCATAACCGTCTTTTCCATCGAGCAAAAACAAGCCGAAAGTGCGTTTTAAGCAGTGTACACCAACAGTCACGTCCGCTACCAGTAGTACTTACAAGCTTCTCGTAAAAAGTTTCCTCTCTATAGCCTCTCCCGCTTGCATCGGCTTTTTGCCGGGAGAGAAGACAGAGACAAAGAGGGTGCATTCGCGATCTGTCCTTAGAAACAAGTCGAGGTATATAACAGCAAGCAGTAGCAGTAACAGCAGTAGCCGTAAAAGCGAGATAGCAAAAGAGTGTAAGCGTAGGCGGACCTCGAGTCCTCCAGTAGCGCAGAGCGCCGGTAGGCGTGTCTCGGAGCTGCAGGTGCGAAGGTGCGCGCGCGGGAATGGCGCGGTTGAGCCACGCCTTTTCACGACGTTTATGCTCTCTCTGTCTCGCTGTATCCCACAAAGACATCCTGGCTATGCTGCTGTTCCCGGGGTATAAACGCTGCACATATCCCCCACATCGTAGTCGCGCTTCTCCTGCAGCGCCTACTTCCTCTTCCGGGGGAAAAGCAGTGTCAACGTCCTGCTCTCTCACTTTCCTCTCCTACGTTGCTCTCCCTCAGACGCTACTGCTGCAGCGAAGATAAAACGGTGGTTGGTCGACTGGGTACCGGCGTAGCCCGGGTTGGTCCTGTGCCTGGAGATGCAGCCTCCTCTCCTACTCTGGCTTTTCTCCTCCGAGGTACTTGACGCGCGCGGAATGCAGGATGACGACGATCTCGTTGCCTCTCGTATATGTCTATACATATACATGGATATATACTTATACACTTCTGGTACACGAGGATCGCATAGCTTATGCGTGTGTATATATATAGGAATACGTATGGAGCTAACGCTACTGCTGCTGGTGTTATACATCCTGGGGGGTGGCGTGCTTGTCGCTGCTGAGGCACTGGAATGAATTAGCAGACGTGCGGAGAGCTAGAGCGAAGAGGAAGAAGAAGAGGGTAGTGGAGAGAAGAGCGGACTCAGCCATCGTTCTCATTGTAGGGGTAGGAGAGCTGAGGCTCTTTTCGTTATGACAAATACAACATGGTTTATTGATTCTGTTTCGTTAAGACAATTTTTGAAAAGATGATTTTCTACTGTTGACCAGATTCGTATCAATACATAGATAACCGTTTCTCACTATTGTCATTTTGATCATGACAACGTTGTCAGTACTGTGTAAATATGTTTTGCGTCAAAAAGTTACAAGAGATCATTTGGAATAAGCACAGAATTCTATATTAACGATATGGATTTAAATCTATATGCTCAGTATTTCATTAACGATATTGTTTCACAAAAATGCATGGATATTCCTCGCAAACCTGCAGAAACGTGCTTTCTGTAACATGGGTAGCTGAACTGATCAATATTACGTTACATCAGAAATGGTAATGACGTACTTTAAAACAGCTGTTCAAGCAGAAAATTTGATAATTAACCCGAATAAGCATATATCCGCATGTATAGTAGGAATCCAGTTTCCAGAAAAAAATATCTTCTATCGAACTTATATCATAACAAGCGTCGTGTATATCATCTCGTGGTGTCCCAAGACAGCTTATTTCGAAATGAGCAACACACGGTTCACCAGACATATTCCATTTCCGCGTTGTTGAACTATAACTCTTCCTCGCGCAGCTATTACGTACCACCTATAGTGTCCCTATAAGCTATTACCGCGGAAGCAGAGACAGAAACGCTGGGGGTGTTAGGCAGAGGTGATGTATTGAGATCCCATTGTATCCGCGGAATCCCCCAAGATTGCCAAACGACGCCTTTCCATTCTATCTCTTTCTCTCCTCGTGTATAATACGTCACTGCTATAACCGAACGAAGCCAAGCTGTCCCCTTCTTTTTCACTGCTGCCTGTTGTTTCTTTTTCTCACCAACCTGTCTTTCGCCTTTCTTAATTTATGCGGATTTTCCTGAGCTTCAGCTTTATGCATTTCTTCCGTTTATTTCTGTTTCAACGAATCGAAATCGTTTTTAACTTGGCTACGATAATAAGACACATTATATTCCATCACCTCGACGAGGGCATACAAGAACATTCACATTATATATATATAAACGTCAAGCGCAGTTCAGTAATCAAATCAATGTATCATGACTCCATCTTATATTTATCCAAAGCTAATAAACTTTCCAATACATCTGTTCCCGCAAGAAAAATTTCACGCCGGATAACTCCGGCTGTTCTTCTTTTACTTTATTATCTTTTTATCTCCTTCCTTCGTGTCTTTTACACTTCCCTGACCCCTGCAGCTTCGGAGTTATATACACGGCGGCCTTTTTTGCGAGCGTATGCAAATCCTGACGCGTGCGTAGCAAATATCGTGCGTTTCTATGTATGCGTCCGTGTGGGAGAGGAAGAAGAAGGGACGAGAAATATGTCGAAGCGGCGCGTGGGATATGGATGTAGAGAAGGAGGTACGAAAAGTGTAGGGAAAAAAACGGTATCGGCGTCTTCTAGCCACTGACTTTTATATGGAAAACTGTGACGCCGGCCGATCGTCACGAGGAATAACAGGCAATAACCCCAAGGAAAAGCTGTATACCTTGTATAGCCTCGACGACTGTTCATCCTTGCTCTTCGAAGGAATATTCATATTGAGTGATGAAATTTTAAAGACATCTGACGTTGTGATTTTTTTTTATTATTTACTAAATTTTATCATCATCGTATAGCTACATTGATAGAAAGATTCGTTTAATGTACACTACGAGATGTATCGTTGTGTGACTCTGCAGCCTTGTACTGCTGACTGTCTCGAGTTCTCGGACTTTGCAAACGTTCCAAATGTAATGTTACGGAATCGACAGTTGATGAATATGACTTTAATCTTAACCAAACGCATTTGGGTGAATAGTTATAAGAAATGGTTCGTACAGGTTTTCAATCTGACTTCTCTATTAGGATGTGATACATTAAGGGTTAATACGCGTAATTTTAAATTTATGATTTTTCTTGGGGACAAATCATTACGGCTGCTGAGATAGAAAAACTAATCGACCATGAAGCGTCAGTTGATGAGAATACAGTTGATTAAATAAACTGTTATTTTCGTCACGTTATAGACGACTGATTATATACAACTTTTACAACAATAATCTTCATTTAATGAATTAATCATAATAATTTGCATCACTGATTTATATTATAAACGTGAATTTTATTGGTGTAAAAAATTAAAGAAATTATCACCGATTAACTGACAGTCTAGTTTGGTTTATTAATTTTCTACCAGGACATTAATGTTGTTTTTTTATATTATTAATTTTCTATTGAATAACGTCCATTTACACATAACCATAATCATTATTCTCCCCTTTGGCTCATTTTAGACACACAACACACGTTGATGATAAATACAAAATTAATCTCACTAACACACTTTTCACTCAGCTTCGTGACGTTAGTTACTTCTTATTAACATAACACACACTACTTCACACTGAATATTTGTATTAATTCGGTGAAATATTTATTATCAAATTAGTAAAGACGTCAATCAATCAATCAATATTTCTTCAATACTATCGAAAAGTCATTTGTAGGAAACGTCATGAAAAATTTGTGGTCCACATTTTGTGGAGAAATAATACACATTTTCAATATTCTTATATTAAAGTAAATGATATTACAAAGGAGTAGGTGACAGTAATATCATACGATTAAATTTCTCTATTATGCACAACCGAAATCCAATAAAGCAATTATCCCTCGTGAAAAATAGATTGAATATTTCGAATGTTAATCCATATAGACCTGTACACAAGGTAATTCACTCGCGACTCGCGTCACCGCAAATATTTGACACTGTACACATACACGCGACTCAAAAGCGACATTTATATATATATATATACCATGTGTACAACATTTCGAACAACTATTTGTGCTTATTATACATGCTAGCGTCGATTTAGTGCCACGAGGATACACACTGGCGACTAGCCAATTAAAATCCACCAAAGCTGAGTCTCGATGATTTCACAGATTTTCGCATTGCATGTTCGAATTCGATGGTGATGACAGTCGATAAGGTTCATTGTTTTCGTCGTGAATCCGACCAAAGTTTGTTTTTCGAATTTACATTTGATTAAGGTGGCTTACAGCGTCGAGTGTCGTATGGAGAATGGGGTCTTTCATGGTACATCAGTTTCATTTATATTGTTTTGCTGATACTGAATATGACACTGTACATTAATAGACATTCAGAAAAATGAAGAATTTTTTGGGAAATAAATGTATAAATCAACAAATTGATCTGTTCAACCAGAATGTTTGATTTATTTTAAATAGATATTTACTGTAACTTAATAAAAAAATCATATCTGTTCAGGGTGCAGATCGTGCGTTTGCACAAAAGAATCGCTTTTCTTACCAATTTGATGACTTTAATTTTTGTGCTAATCTAGATCGTAATTTTTGAATTATGTTTTAGTTAATTATGAGACGTACAAATTGTTTTCAGTGAAGCAGCCTAAAATTAAAAATTTTAATTAACTATATTGATACTGATGATACTAGTTTCACTTAAAGGTGTCTTGCCCTCATAAGGGGTTGTCAAACCCTACTTTTACTGACTACATTTTGTTCAAGCTTTTCTCGAAAACGGACTCTTGCTTTTGCATAATTACTAACCAAATTCAATCATTCCACCTTCGTATCGACTCAGTCGGTGTGACGCCCTCTTAATGAATATTTAAAAAAAAAAGAAAATTGAAAGAACCAAATCCAAAACACAAAATGTCAAAGATCATGAATCAGCCAGTAAAAAAGAATTCAGCTCGATGGAGGTACTTTCTCATCGAAGACACTCTCTCTCTCTCTGTACTAGCGCTCGGTCGCGCGTCTCTCCATCCAAGGCCAATGAAAAAACTTGGAACAAAGCGTGTCGAGCTTCTTAAGGGGAGAGTAAAAAAGAAGGGTAAAACTTCGATGGGACGTAGCAGTGGCAGCAGCTTTGAATTTTGCGCCCAAGCAGAAGAAGCTTTGCCGAGCGAAAAAAAAGAACGGATCGGAGGCGCGCAACGTTTATTACGACTTCGGCTGGACTTTCTTGTTTATTCAGCGAGTATTGCGAGACTGGAGTGTAAACTAGTTCGACTTCTTTTCTTCGTCACTCTCTTAGTTACTGAAGTCGTTGAATTAATTAGTTTCTTCATTTATTTATAAATCTAATGCACACAGTTAAAATATTTTTATAAATATGTATTGATTTTAATTTACATATATTGTAATGTTATATTAATTAGACTTACACTTTTTTATGTGTTTAACAAAATTTAATTATTAATAGTTATAGTTAGACTGTGTATAAAATAGGAAATAAATGAAACGATATCATCTAATAATATTCGTATGATATGATACTGAGGAAAACAAATTTTTATAAATTCCATGGGTCCATTAATAAATAAATTTATACTTTCTTTTTTCGTTTGAAAAACTAATATCAGGGGGAAAAGAAGAGAAGTTTGAAGAAGAAAAACATTATATTTTTAGCTTTAGGTTTTTGAGTACACCAGACCAATGAACTGGAAGAAATTTTCTCTGCTCCATCACTTTTGTTTTAATTTGGTTTTTAAATAAATAATAAATACACTAAAAAAGTAAATTATAAAATAAAAAATAATTATTATTCTATTATTATAAAATAATTCATTATTTACAAGAAATTTGTCGACTCACAATAAATAATTATAGAATGTAGTATATAGTAATAGTTAGAATGAGTAAATAATTTTTCAGAGTTTCTTAATTAAAAAAATCAATTATTTAATAAATAAACTTAAGTTTTCATTGTAAAAATAAAATTATAAGAGAGTGTCATTGATAGCCATGGAAATAATACGAAAGTATCGCAAAAATGTAAAACTCATAGCGAAGCTCAGCTCCCTAACATAGCATTCTCACGTACACGACCCTCAAACTCTAAACGGAAAAATCAGAGAAGAAGCGTCTCGTCCGCATCGGCCCTGAAAAATTCAAACGCCTCACGTCGTCTACACCCCGGTATTCCGAGGGCAAAACAGCAGCAGCAGCAGCCACTAGTGGTCTCGGTGTACAAAGTGAAAGATTCCACGGCCGACTTGACGCGCTGCCAGTCCTTTACGTGCTTCGCATACTCAACTTTTGGAGGCGCGTGTAATCGTGTGCCACTTTTTTTTAAGGGAGAAAGAGAGTGGGATACTGTAGGGTCGACCCTATGTGTTTGAAAATTCTAATAGACCCTTGAAAGTGTTATTGACAATTTTTTCGGTGATGCGACTGTTTGTTGGAGTAAAGTTTCGGTCTTCGCACTGGACATATAGTTATCGAATATTGATCAGAAAATACGAGCGCAACGGGATTATTATTAAAGAAACCTTTGCTTCTGAGGATCGTAGATAAATCGTATCTTCGATTATTAAAGCCAACGGTTTAACTTAATCACTATAATGTTAATAATGAATCAACGGCCAAATAAGTTACATTATCAAAATCTTCTTCAAATACTTTCGAGAATTTCAAATGCAAGTTTAATCAAGTCGTCTCTATACGTAATTTTTTTTCAAATTAAAGCTTCACCGTCTCAGCGTACACGGCATCGTGGCAAATTTTTTTTCTCCTCGCATAACCCCGTGAAACATTTTGCTCCTTTGTTTCTTTTGTCGAGCTCCGAAATGCGCACGCGGGCGTTTACAATTGGCACATGAAATTTAAAGAAGTCGCCTCTTCCCCGCCAGCGAATTCGAATATAAAACGGCAGCAGCCCTTATACCCTCCCCCTCTCTCATCTTCCAACTCGCTGGAAATTTACATTTCCTCTCCGGTCTCCGACTCTCCTAACGAAACTGTCTGTTTATCCCGCTTTCTTTTGAGAATCGCGACTGCTGCACGAAGAAGAAGAAGAAGAAGAAGAAGAAGGAAAAATCATCGTCGCCCTCGAAGAGAGCTTTATTTCCCTGAGCCCGCAGCTTTTCTCCTCGGGAGATTACACTTGGCTGGCCGATAATCGAAAATATGCCGTGGAATAACTCGCGGAATTATTTGTTGAGGCGGAGGACAGAGTCGCGCGAGAGATAAGCCATAGACGACTGCTGAATAATGAAGCGAGGGTGGCGGGTAGCGCTTCGTTAAGGAATCCGCAGCGAGAGATTGCGTTTCTCGAATCGTTCCGAAAGCTTCTTTCCTTTTTTAATAATTAAATATTTAGTCTTCGATGCCAGAGAATCGACAGCCAACGGATTTATCGAGTATGAATAACGCTGATGCTTGATTAGGCGTTGAGTACTGCTTTTGTTTCTTTTTTATGTCTCTTAAGGGGAGTTGACACTTATTCCTTACCTGAACTTTTTTTCTTAAAAATATTTTAAAATTGTTATTTAATAAGATCTATCAGAAATATGATTATTTTGAATTTTGATGGATTTTGGAGATTCAATGATGTTACTTCTATGTCATTTTGGGTTATGGAATCGAACAGTTATTATACGTATCAAATAATATAGTACAATTATTTTTGCTGTCATGACTGGTTCACATTTTGTTGTCGATCTGTTGAAAAAAAAATTTTTATTTCGATATTAAGTACTTGGAAAAAAATTAATTGCTCATTTCACCATCTTAATCTAAATAATTATTTTTTCCTGCACTGTCATCACTTTTATCAACATTCAACTACTTCAAAAATATCATTTTCTGAAATAACTTTTTATTGTTTTAATAATGTGAAAATTACATGTAAGCAGATTAAATAATTGAACGTTGAGTTATCTTAAACTTATTTAAAATAATTGTCCTTTTAATTATATTTCTCAGTTATATGAGACACATGAGTAATTCAGTAATGGTTAATTACATGTTAGTAGATCTAATAATTAAATGAAGAGTTATTTTAAAAAAGAAAACCAGTAAATTAATGCTTGTCCTCTAAAGTTGAAAAATTCATTGCATCACGTATGACAAAATCCCCTGGAAAAGACGAAAAATGCAAAAATCAATTATTTACAAGAACAAACAGTGTCCGAATAGACAAACGTGTACTTGAAGTTTAACAGATCTTCAATAGGTAATTAAAGGCTTCTAAATCTAGGTTTTCATCTTTTAACTGCAGGCCTAAGCCCTAAAGTATGAAGCTCTTTAATGAAAAACTTGATCACGTTCAGTTCAACAAGATCAGTTGTCTTCTTTTGTAATCAATTTATTGTATTATTTTCAGCTTTCAACTCAAAGCCTAAAATACGAACCTCCATGATTAACAGGTTAATCCCATAGGATCTATTAACAACTGAATCTAAGTTCAGTTCAATAGTCTTTTTTTTGTGAAGAATTGATCACTTTTTGCTATTATCAGCGTTCATCTCCAGATTTATTTCCTAAAATACAAAAGTCCTTGATTAAAAGCTTGAACATACTTAGGATTTGTTAACTACTGAATCTAAGTTCAGCTCAGTTGTCTTTTTTTTGACACCAATCGATCGCTATGTACTATTTCCATCATTCAACTCAGACTTACCCCCTAAAATACAAAGCTCCTTGATTAAAAGCTTGGTTAAATGGTGCTTAAAAATCGTCCGTCGTATATATAAATCATCAGGGGTAAACTTAAGCTGAGCCAATGATTTTTCTACATATCAAACCAAAAGAATCCTCAGCTCAGCTGCATAAGTAGCCATTAAATAAAGTCTTTGCGAATAAAGACAGTACAGAGTTAGAGTAGATTTAGGTCGAGAATCAGAAATTCATTGGCTGCTTCTACGCGTATACCCTTCTTATACCGAGAATTAAGGTTCCGACGAGAGCATAGCAAGAGAATGAGAGAAAAGATCCGAGCCACGAAACGAGCGAAAGGGATCAACGTTCGTGGTGGTGGGTAATCCCCGTAGGTCGGATGCGCAACGAAATCGGCGAGTAATTGACGCAATTTTTCCCTAGACGCGGTTTTAGAAGTGAGCGGCTGTTTGGCTCGGTCGCGTATAATGACGCACCTATAACACTTTGAAACTGTATCTCTTTTCGTATGAGCTTACCGATGGATTTTTTCATATCTTGAAGTAGCACTGATGGCTCTATGACTTCAATTCTTTTTTTTCGTTTAAGCATTTCAATTATAAATAAAAATAGACGAATTCGTTATTCGTTCATTGTTTTTTAATTAAAGCACATGTTCTTCTACCACAACGAATTTAATAATATAACATTATTTACAATATAAATCTTGAAGAAAATATAAAAAAATATAAAAGTAACATCGCAGCTGCTTCTCGTTCCAAAAGAATTAAAATACCGTCTTATCAACGCTTTCTGGCTTATATATGTATATATATAGACGTTCTTAACCTTCGGCTCCTTTGCCTTTCCACCGTATCACACTCGGTTAGATCCTTGCCCCTCCTTCAACGGCATTCACTCGCAGTAGATCTCTTTTAATAAAGAAGAAGAGCTTCTCGAGCGCACGGAAGAGAAGAAGGAACTAAATAGAAACATTTGCCTGAGATCAGCCTCTTCTCTTTGGCAGCTGTTATTTGCGCGCGAATAATCCGCTCTCATTCTTTATGTACCTCTACTTCACTCTAAACTCTCGATATAAATTCATATACTACGTTTCACCACACGGGTCCTTATTCTATGATATGTTCTTCTTCATCTTCATCTTCTTCTTCTTCTTCTTCTTCTTCTTCTTCTTCTTCTTCATCATCTTCTTCCTCTTGTTCTTCGTTTTCTACTTCTTCTACTTTGGCAAAACGAAACTAAGACGTTATTGCAAACGTATCGCAAAATACAATATTGACAGAACAGTGCGTCGACGTTAGCTTAGGGGATAATCGAAAGTCGTATATAGATACAGGACGAGAATAGCCGCTCTAGTGCATACACATCAGAGACAGAAACTTGTAATACAGCAACAAGAACATCTGCCGTACAAACAGTTGGAAATTCATTATTATATAGTAAAGCACTGATCAATAGTCTTATACTTGCATATGCAAGTGTAGCGGCTTGAGTCTTTGTCTCTTGCTCGTATACGTATCGCATCGAACGATTCCAAACAGGTTTAAGAATGTAATGCACTTTCACGATATACTATAATATCATATTTTATATTGGGTTAAATTATAAAGGTTTTAACTCCTATTAAATTGATTATACGATTTCTAAAGGGTCGTGCTGTGATTACATTATGTATATGAAATCGCGCATTTGTAATAGTGTAATGCGCTTCGCTTCGACGTTTTAATACAATATTCCACAGTATGGCTACTTTTAAAAACGGAAAATATCCTGTATTTGGATGGAGAGGATTTTCGATTGGCATTTAATATTCTAATTCCAAATAGCCCCAATAGGTATCTTCTAATATTTTCAGGTTGTTCATAATCGCAAGCACAGAGTTCAGATCCATCAATATATAATGTAGTCTTAAGATTCTGAAAACCAATTGTAAAAATGAGATCCACAATTTTGTAGACATTAAGTCGTAATTACAACGAGTTTAAGTATTCAGTAAAAAAATAGATCCAAATTTCTCCAAAGTAATCGCATAAAAGGTTAAATATTTTATCAAATTACATGAATTTGAGATTAAGAATAATGAAATATTCGGTTACAGGTTAAAATAGTTCCAGGAAATCCTGTAAAGAATAAAAACTCGCTTGTATGAAATAAGGAATACACGTTGGTTTAACAGAAATGTCCTTTGATTTAACTATTCAAGTCTATTGTCATAATAAAACGTACAATCCCTCGAATTTCATTCTCAGTATACCAAAACAATTCCATATTCAATTTATATAATATATTAACGTTAATTTTATCAAAGCCAACGAATGTACACATCCGAATAATCGTACGTTCAAATTAATTGACCAATGCCCGACGTGTACAAGCACGAACGACCACGAGGAAAATTAATACACATTTAAATGCAATTAAAGTTGACACTGCAGAATGAAAAGAAAACATATACATCATAAAATAGCAGGCACTCAAAGCCTGAAAATTTGCCGAGAGCCTTTAGTTCCTTCGCGCAACGGCAGCAGCGGCAGCAAGCTTCTCATAAAACACCATTAACCACAAAAGACAGCTCACCCCCCTATGGTATATATATATATGTAGCTCTAGTACCCCCTTTGAAGAAAGGCGAAAAAAAGCTCGCGCGAACGAAAATAAAAAAGAAGAAGGAGAGTCGCCTTCGAAAATGCGCGAGAGCTCGGTAATTATTCGGTGTAGGCTTGAAAAATTGCCGCATAATCCCGAAATCGATATGTACCGAAAGTTGCTGCTGCAAAAGATGCCGCTGTGCGATCTTATATACATGGGGAGGGAGCGAAGCGGAACGAAGGAGATAAAGAGAGAGAGAAAGTTGGGTGCGAAAGCGTAATGTATCGATATCGTAATAAGGGAATGATTGGACGCGTTTTAGCGAGTAGACGAGCTATAGGGGCGAGAGATGTGCTTGAGCCATTATTCATACAGGAGGTGCGAGATGGTTGAGCCTCTGGGTCGAGTGTCTGGGTATAGCAATTCTTTTTTTTTACCTTTTTTAGAATCGTATTTTCTATTCCCCTACGAAAGGATTGGGATTCTTTTTTCTTTCATTTCGATTGTAATTATTCGCTGTTGTGGATATTGGTTGAATTTGTATTTAATGAATTTTAAATATTTTTAGACGCGGTTAACGATTAGGAAGCTTGAGGATATAATTCGAATTTATAATCTACCAATCGCTGTGAAATTAAAAATGAATAGTTTGAAAAATATTAAATCGCATTGAGAAGATACAAATTCCTGTGTGAAAAAATTACGAGGCGATTTGACATTGAACCGTTTGCTAAAAGTAATGAATAACGTAAATCAATGACTAGCTACACTGAAAAAAAAGTTTGATATATTTAAGAATACTAGTTTTAATAAGGACGAAATTGAATTTTCTTGAATAGAAAAATTTATTTTGTTTAAAAAATATTTATTCGACAATAAAATTATTTTCAGTAAAACTTTAGTTTGTGTATTAAAATTAAAATTTACCGAAGTAGATAAAACAATTCGTAAAAAATTTAATTTATTTATTTACATATATTTCATATGAATCAATGTAAGTGCATGTAATAAATAATTGTAAATATTCAAAATTTTTCTAGCACTATTTAAAGAAACAAATTCTTTTTAGTACAAAACCATCGCATCGAAATATTCTAAAAATTTGAATCATGAAGTTAAACCAACTACAACATTTGTCGTGCATGAGATAAATACCTATTTTATAAATAAAAAACAATGTATATTACAGCTCACCGAAGAAGCCTATAACTTATCACACACATATACTGAAAATATCTAATAACATAAAAATGTCTTATCGTAAAAAAAATATATAACTATTTAAAAGCTGTTTAATTCTCATCCTCACACACAGAACCGTTGAAGAGTCAGTGAAAAAGAAAAAAAACTATACTGTGCTGAAACGAACGTCGTTTTCGCGACGCCTACACACGCGATACATTATTCATCTTACACTTTATTTCTCTTACTCGTACAGTCCCTTGATATCTTACTCACTCGGATCCTTTCCTCCCGACTATAAAAGCGCGAGTAATCGTGAGGGTGGCGGAATGAATTTCGCGGGTTTTGCGCTCGCGAGGGTCTATATTAGCTCGACTTAAGGCGACGCGACGCAATGATTCTCGCAGCTCTTGCGCAACTTTTCTCCCAGAGTATCTGCACAAGACTTACAAATGCTAGCGCGGTTCAATACCCGCTCGTTCTCTCTCTTCGTTCAAATATGTACTTTTATCAACACTACTACATCAATTTTTTTCTTTTAATATTCCAACAACGCACGATAAAGTTCGATTGCAATCATTTCCTAACTTGAAATCTGGACCAATCTTGATAAGTTCATGTTTGATGTTTTGTTCAACTTTATTTCTGGCTAAAAATAGATTGATTTGTAAGCTGAAACCTTTGTGGATTCTTTTGAATTGATATAAGTTGTAAATCATGGTCGAACCTTCTCACAAACTAAATTTGATGACTGATCGCTTAAGACATTATTAAGGCATGTATCTATACCTCCGAAAGTATTGTGACTGTAAAGATTACCTAATTTTCCAAGAAAATCATCTTTCGTATATTTGACGAGAAATGCTTCCCTGAGTAGTTACAATTTTTTCAAAATAGGAATCAAATTCCCCAAATGATAAAAACGCTACCATTGGCTTTCTGTAACTTAAGAACAGTTTCAAAACATTTAGGAGAAACCAAAACTTAGTGCAGAATTTTAAAAAGTGTTGTAACTCATAAATATTCTTAACTTATATCGTAGTAATTAAACTTTTCCTCTTATATTCAGGTTACCTTAACAGGTGCATAACGATAACCTATTTATTTCGAAGCCATTCTTCGACGAATGTCTTATCTCTACGTATACAAGTGTTCCGAGAGTCATCGAACAAACTCCACCACATAGAATTTGAAGAGAAAAAAAAATTTGGCACTTATGCCAAAGTTCATAGACGTATAGACGACGTATGCTTTATTGCCGTCTGTTAATATTACGACAAAAGTTTGATGCATATATTTTACAGTAGGACAATATAGCCTGGCTAAAGGGCGAAAGGGAGAGAGAACCTTATGAGCAGTCAGGCAAGAATAAGTGCACGAGCTCTGAGCCATCGCTGATTGTCAGAAAGAGAGAGAGAGAGAGAGAGAGAGAGAGAGAGAGTCTTGACTCCCGGCGTTTATACTCCCCGAGAATAAGAGGAGGTGGAGCAGCTCGGCTGAATGAGCAAGAGGTGGAGGGTAAGACTCTTTCGTCTCTCTAAAATCGGCATCAAACGCGCGACCCTCGCCGCAAATTTTTATTCATTGACACAGTACGGGCGGCAAGAGACAGACCCTTCAGAGGCGTTGATGCCGTTTCTCGCTGAGACACTTTTCTCTTAGGCGGTACTGTGTATTGCTCTTGACTAATTGAGGTCCTATGGTTAGTGGTCTTTTCATTCGAGTATTAAAAACTTTATGCTCTTGGAGAAAAAAGAAAGTGTGAGCTATTGATGAAAGATAAGCTATAAATATTTGGTAATCTCAAGTGCAATTAACCGACAGTTTTCTATAAAATATTCCGATACTTGATCATCAGTTTATGTTATAATATCGCCAACGCGAAGATTAGTATAATCCTTAGAAAACTTCGTCATCTCTCTGCTAAGCTTGAGTTATTCATTGTTCTTTCAATTACGAACTGGCGATCATTATTCTTGATTATTCGAACTAGAACGCTAAATTCGCCTTGCATAATGTTTTCATCGTTTTTATGTATAATAATGAATGTCTTAGTTAGTCTTATAAGGTTGGAAAATTAGATACAAAAAAAAAAGAAACAAGTTGATTACGTCAACATATCGTAACGATTTCTAGACAAGTTAGGATAAGGGTTTTTAATTATTCCATTTCATTGTTTGAATTGCTGAAATTCATTTGTAATCTGTTTGTGTCTCAGTCACTCGGGATTCGTTACTGATCATGTACAGTAATCAGTTCAGACAATATCGGGACTTACTACTGAAAAGTTTGATAAATAATCGTAATCCTGGCAGTCAACCCTTATTTTGTTCAGACTACCTAAACGTTTGGTCACCATTACTAACTTTTTTCCGTATAAATTTACACGGATGGAAAATTATTTGAACTAAGTCCTCCACCGTGTGATCCACAATATTTTTTTGACATTCTTGACATATCAGTTTACATTATCCAGTAAATTACTGCATCAGAAGGCAAATAGTACCAAAAGTAGATGATCAAGATCTCAACCTCAATATACCATCTCTTAACCCTGAATACACTTCCCCACATACATCGTTCAAACATTTGGTCACATTCATCAACAAACAACTCTCTAACGTTACAATAAACGAACCTTTCCACCATCATCACAATATCCACAAACCTTACGCATCCATATCAGTGCTGCACAACTTTGCACCATAAATATAAACAAATCCTAGCCATTAAACGTAGGCAGTATTATCGAACCATCTCGCCGTACGCTAACTCGAAAAAAAAGAAGTCTCAAGCTTCGCTTTCTATCTCGATTCTCGAGAGTGAGAGACGTAAGAGAGAAAGAGAAAGGGGAAAAGAGCATCGCATCGACATTGCGGCTGCGATAAGGCGCCGCATTTCGATTCTGCAGTATTCCTTTATTTTTGCCTGACACCGGGGGTTGGAGCAGCAGCACAGAGAGACGATGGGAAAAGAAAATGCGAGGGAAAAGAGCGACTTCATAAATCACGCGGCTGAAGGTCATGGATATATCTCGTGCGTATATTCCTTGCTTGGCTAAAGTGCGAAAATTCACGATGTTCCTTTGGTCAGCAATTTTAGACTACATTTTTTATTCGTTTAATTCAAATGTTTTCAACATCGTTAAAAAGCTAGAAAATGCACTAAAAAAAACGTGGCTACTCTGGAAATGATGAATTATGACTTTTTAATGAATTACCTTAAGATTTATATACAAAGTTAAAAATAATTTCAATAGAAAAATAATTAATAATTTATACTAGGATTCGATGTCGGTATGATTCTACGTTTAGTTTTTTTTATTTCTAAAATTTGCTTTTTTATACAGTCACCAGTGATAATACAAGAATGCGACGAATGGTTGATACAGGTTAAACAGTCAGAATCATAATATTCGTGATGATTTTCGTTTTTCTTTTTAAATATGTCATTTTGGTATGTAAATTAACCAGGTATGAAGAAGACACAAATAGAGAAACATTAAAAAAAGGAAATTATGTAAGATATTGTAATTAAATTCTTTCCTATAAGTATCCAACCTCTGCACAGGTAACATATTTATCTGAACAGAATTTATTTATTTAATGTCACATCTTCGCCAAGGTACTAGTAACTTCTGGGTTTTGCATATTCATGTACACAAACCGATGTAAAATTACATTTGATTCTATGATACAAATGATATTGTATTTACAGCTCGTATTCTTACATCTAATTACATTACTGCTCAATATATAAAATATAATTTCATTTTATTTATGTTATGGTTACTATTTTGATTTACGAATATTCATAATCTTTACGTTTTACCAAATTAAAAAATAACTAAATTAAATGTCAAGTATCAAAATACACCTTATTCAACCCGATGAAGAAAAAAAATAATAGTAAAGTACAGCAGCAGTGAAAGTCTTCTCTCTCTTTTCTCACTGCGCAGCTGGACCACTTGGTCCGTTCTCACAGTAAATACGCCGAGTGATTTGCAACTTTGCCGCCGGAGCGATTTAGAAGGGACGGAAAGGCAGGAGTCTGATTCACGATCGCGCGGTAAATTTTTCCGAAATTTACAGCGACTATGTATTAGAATGTGTATCGTATATATATATAGTTTTCAGTTGCTGAGGCAGAGAATCCTAGAGCGTAAGAGATGTGCGAAAGGTAGATGTAGCGGTGCGGGTAGTGCGGCCTAACCCGTTTGTTAGGAGCTCATTCTGAAGATTGGATAATGGAATGTAGGACTAAAAAAATAGTTAAATTAAAAAAAAAAATTTTCTTGGATAGTCTTAAAAAATAAGACAAATTTAGTTAAAAACCATACAAAATACGATTATTGGAACACTAAGAAACATATTTATTTAAATATACTGATTAGATCTTTATATAACATTTGTTTACTGTTAATAGGTATTTATAGAATTTAAAAAATGTTATACTTATAACAATTATTTGCTAAATAGTTGGATTTTACGTTTAAATAAATGTACCTTCTGATTTTTAGAAAATTGTTTATTATATTCTAGAAAATTTTTATTTTTACTGCAAATAATTTTAGAATCAAATAAATATTTTTTTAATACAACAGTTCGCCTTTTTTTATATGAGATGTCGTTAATTAGCTTGATTCAAAAAAATATTTACTTGAATCTAATTATGAATTAATTTAAATTACAGTAAATATTTATTTAAATATAAAAATTGAATGCGTGTAAATCTAATATCAGAAAGAAAAAATGAACATTTAAAAAAATTACACAACTGAAATTTCTATTATATTATTACATTATTGTATACAACACACGATTAATCCATTTAAAAAATATATATACTTATAAATAATCCTCATCGTCTAAAGTCGTGTCATCTTTAACCAAAATACTGAAAAAAGCTCCACAAGCTTTCGTAACATCGTCATTTTTTCCAATAAATCACACATATTTACCTGAATATACTTACACCTGCCTCGTTATCAATTAGCGCAATATAATAATAACTGTCAATCGTATACCGTGAAATTGCGAAGCGAGAAGTTCGCGTGGAAAAAGCTCTAAAAGCTCTCGAAATCCAGTGACGCGGCGGGTGTACACTCGAAGAAATATTTTTAGGATCTTCCGACGTAGAAAGAAGGAGTATATTCGTGAGACGGAGCGGTCAAGCTACTGACGGCTGCTCGTCCATCATAGTCGCGCGGGGATTTGGGAAAGCGTTCATATCCCCCAGACGTTTATGGACTTCAATCCGTAATAAATTCGTCGGCCGTAAAAGCGAGAAATTCGAAACGTACAAATTTCTCCGGTCGTCACCCTATAAATAATTGATATTCCATTGGGGAAGAAATCAGATTAGGGTATGTACTGTATATACGTATACAGACGTGCATCGGTTGAATCTATAAAAGAATTCTTAAATATTTATCGAAAGGGCAAAATAACCGATTAAACTCGGAATCTCATGCTTTTATAGGCATATCGAGAAAATAAAAGTTTTAACGATACGTATTATCTGTACGACAGTTGGCTGTGGAATATCGATAAGTAAAAATTCGAAGCTTTGTTTTAAATTGTGGTTGAATTAAACTCCTATAATTTTTTCACGACATTCCGTAGATAAAATTATATACCTGTCTGTAGTATCCAAAACACAAAAAGTCTCGCTATATCAATAGCATTGAAAAATTCTCACCAGAACATTTTTCGCGCCGATCTTGACCCTAGCTCAAAGAGTCATCATTTGAGGTAGTACAGGCCGAGGGTCATCGAAACTGTCATTCTGAAAGCAGATGATCTAAATATTGTCATAGAACAGGACCCACGTTACTAGTCGTAAAATTAAAAAAAATACCTATATCGAGCGATTAACCTTGAGCGCAAATCTTTAGTTATTCGTTCGAAACAGCCAAATATCAAAGGTTTCTGAAAAAACTTAGCCTTTAAATGGGTTCCCATTCGCGATGCCAGTTGTCATAGTTAGCTCAACTCTCCGGACCATCTCAGAGATTACGAGTACCGGACCTACGGGTACATTCGCGTCCGTTGGGTATAGCGACAGTTCGATGGCAGCAGTAGCCCTTCTGCCCTCGCAGATATGCAATAATGAGCTAATGTAGATAATAGGATTAACGTAAAGATGGGCATACGAATCTGCTTGTAATTGGCCGCTGAAAAGGTGAGCCCTAATGCTTCCCACCGCGTCGGCGACTATAGGCTAACTTCACCGCGTGTCGCGTTTTATCGTTAAGCTTAAGAGGTTTATACTCCAGAAACGCAACGAGAGCTTTCACCCACCTTGAGAGCCTTATGCTACGAGTATTGATGAGATCAATGAGTTCTTTTACCAGAAATGTTTAACTTTTCATCTTGTATCGATGTATTTATTTATGCATTACTTGTATGTGAACAATCTTGATCAACAGATTTGTGAACCTTGAAAACTGATATTTAAAACTATGACATAAATAGATAATGAATTTTTTCATTAAATATTAATGTTGAAACCCAGAAAAATTATTTCTTGGGATAGTCCTAGGAAAATATTTACTTGAATAAAATCCTAATATTTACAATTGACAATATTTTGCCAATTTCTGGTGAAATTTGAACTAAGGAAAATACCCTTTTTCAAATATTATTATGTGTTACCTAAATCAAATATGCATCGCATAAAAAATTAATATCAGTAAATATTTCGTTAAATATATTACTATGAATTTTTTAAATTCACAATAAAGTTTTAGAAATAAAAAAATAAAAAATAGAAGATTTGAAATACAATAGTTTTTTCGATTCTGTTATTTATTTTCTTCTTTCAATAAAGCAATTTTGTAATAAATACATTTTAATTAATGTAGTAAATCCAACAATTGCAAGTAAATATTATAAAAAATCCATTTTTCGATTGTATTACGCTTTATTCGTATTTATAGATTATTCCAGTTTTTATAATACTACTTTTATTGCTTATAATGTTTTAAATTCTAGTCAGCGGTAACGATTTATATCATCTTTTGCTGTTTGCATTTGTTCTATTTACTTGTTATATTTAAAATCAATGCTTTCCGGAGCAAATAATCGATCTAATCCATATATAATCTTTAATAATATTATATCTGTACATTTTATAAGAGGATTTAATTATTAATTTAAAACTAAATTGTATTAGATAAAGCAGTTTTTTACTCGCGTGATAATTCGTAACAAAAGTTCTTTCTCGCACCAACTCTCCCCCACTTTCTACCCTTACAGCTTTTCTACTTCCAGACACTTTTTATCCAGTTCTCTTTCGCCGTCGTCGAATCAGAGATTTTATTAAGATCCGGGAGACCTTAGGCTATAAATGTGAGGTGCTTTCGACTGTAAATGCCAACTTTTTCTCTCTCTTTCTAGCGCGTAAGTTTTCCTTTTCGCCTTGGATCGAGGGGTGTCGTTCGATCGCCGATGTCCACACCTCTGTTGTCAGATGTATAATCCTTATAGGATACCATTGCCAGCAAAGAGAGAAAACGAGGGCTATCCCCGCTCGTAACCGCCTCGAATAGTCTTGACCGTCCGATGTTCAAGTGCGTCCACCAGCGAAAAGGGAGTAAAAGTCGATGTGTTCTAGTAGGATCACTGAAATGTGTATCGCTGTATATATGCACTGATAGGAATATCATTATAGATACAGATTTTATATGCCTAAAATATAGTACGAATAACTAACGAAAAGCATCAAATGAGGTTTGCGCTTATTCCCAGCCTGAACTTTGAATATTTTTAACAGACTACATGCTGTTTCGTAAGAAATATTAGAAGATGAGATATGATTTGTTTTTCAATTTTGTCTTTGACGTAGGTTACATTTTGGAAAATTTAATTCTCCAAAAAATAAAGAAAAAATGAGACTCATTACTGTTGTGATTACAGGTTGAGATTTTGAAGGTTGATCGGTTAAAAAAATATCTTTTGAAATTAAGACTTGTTTATTTTTTATCAGAATTGTAACGTTAATTTGATGAAAATTCAATAGCCTAGAGTTACATAGACATAGCATAATTTGAGCTTTAAATCTTAAAAAGACATGAAATTGTTCAAGCTGTAGCTTACGTCAAAATTAAAACAAAATCATCTCGCTTCATGGGATGTTAACATCAACTTTTGGTAAGTATTATTAAATAACCTTTTCTGTTATAAGTTTTTGAAAAAATTAGCTTATTATTCAGCGTAATAATATTAAATTAGTTGTTAAATACATTCAAAGTTCAGGGTGAGAATAAATGTGAACCATCCTTAACGAACCAAGTAAGAGGGAGTGGATCCAAATAGGTATCAGCTCGTAAAGAAAAATAATCGTTCCCTTAGCTATTGCAGAAGAAAAAAAACAGGCAACAAGAGAAAAGCGTATTAGCGCGAACATCTTTCGCTATCTGTTGGTTGCTTCTATATCCCCCTATATACGTGCTAAGGTGTCGTCGCTGATTCCTCTTCCCCGAGGGGCTAACGCCTGGCAATCCGGCCAAATCTCTTCCACTATAAACGGCTAAACAAAGAGCTCTATTCTTCTCCAGGGGTAACACCGGACACTGACACTGGCCGTTATCGCCTGTTGTCCACGGCTCTGCGCGTCATCCATCTAATTCGAGGCGTTACACCCCCAAATGCCCTTTTCTTGGATTCAGGACTTTTTTGCCACCTATAGCCATAGTCCGGTTGTGGGTGTGAACTTCTTGGCGCTTGACGATGCAGACGATTCTTTATCGACGAAGGAGGTGCAGCTGTCGAGCTTTAGGAATGGCTATTTGTTTTATTTTTTCTTATTTTTTGTTTATCTTGTTTAGTTTGTTCTACAATTTTTCTGTAAACCGTTTTTATACTCAAATACTAAATTCCTGTCCTGGTAAAAATTGCTGGTACTAAAACAACGGATCAAGCTTGCTTCAGTATCGGGATGATAAGAACGGAATCGAGTTGTAACACTGTAGTGGCTCAAAGCCAGTTTAGAACTAGAATTTAAGTATGCACTCAAAAGAGAAAGATTGCAATTCAGCTGTGATAAATCTAGTAAAAACGTACATAGATACAAAAATTTCAAATAAAAAACAAGGTTCTATCACAATATTATTTTTAACTACTGTACCAGTAATAATTTGTGTGTCAACAAAATCAACCCAATATACAAAGCATCGAAGCCAAGAAGGGTGCACGAAGCGATAAATAAAAAATCCCGTTCGATATGATTAATCTCAATAAAAGTTTGAGCGTTTAATTCAATCCAGGCCTCCTAATCCGTTTTAAAGAAAAAAAGCCTGAGGGGAGAGAAATGTGCGTTAGATATATATACATATATAGACCTTAGTCGCAAAGCGAGTACATCGACCAGCAGACGTCGTAGTACATTTGCCTGCAAACTGGTTACGCGTTGGGGCCACGGAAATAAGGGCCTCTCCTTCCCGTTACTTGAAGAAAGCGAGAGAAAAAACGAAGCGCGAAGAGGAGAAGAGGAAGGAGCGATCGAGAAGAGCAGAATGAAAGAAGTAGTAGCAGTGGGCTCTCCTTTGCCCATAATAAAAGACACGCGCTGGATTAATGTCGCGAAGCCAGTGTCTCGAATCCAATCAACATTACGCCCCGACAATAGCCAGCCAGCCAATCGCCCTCGAGAGAAAGAGCTCGATCCGATATTATCAACACGGCAGAGACCCTCGATTAACTCGTCAACCAGCCGGCGACGATGCTACTGCTGCCTTTTCTCTTCTTCCGATCATGCTCGGTCTCAGCTTCTCTATCTCTCTTTTTCTTCCTGCAAGTCCTTCGATCGATTTCTATACGGCTTTCTTTGAGTTAGTCGTCTTGTCAACTCGCACTTTTCACTCGGGTAGACACTACGCGTTGTTCAGAAAGAAGCTTTTCGGAAAATAGCATATCGGGAGGAAATACCGATATCTTCTTAATTGCTTGTATAGTTATGAATATTGTATTTCTCGATGTTTCTTCATGTTCCGACAACTTTTTATCGGAATAACTTGTACTGACTATACGTTGATCAATATAACTTTAATTTGAATTGAATATTATGTATACATATTTATAGCTAAGAAATAGTTCATTCAGATGGTAACATCGATAATACTGAACTATTGCTTTTCAACTTTTTAAGTATTAAGATATAATGTGCATTTAATTTGAACCAGATACATGTGTTTATAATCAAGAGATGGTCCATTGAAGTTGAAACCTTGAAGATACCTGTCTATTGTTTTTCTTAATTATTTTAATACAATGCTTTAAGGATTAATATAAATGAGAATTTATGGCACATTTCCCTTCTGACGTAGAACGGAATTTGATTTGGCGATAGTAGTTTTTTACATTGAAGTCAGTCTTCAGTAGCTCATCATTTATAGGTACAAATGATTGATATACTTTTTTTATACAATTGTCTAAATCTAATATCTCTAATTTTACAGTAATAATTGTGCAGTTACCCTCCTTAATTCCTTTTTCGCGCAGTTATTGGTTAGTCACTTTTTATTAGTAATTTCATTTTTATTGGCCATTAAACTCTGAAGAAGGCTGCTTCTCTCTAAAAAAATGTATTGCTTACTATAGATAGCAATCGTGCATTAACTGTTAATGACTATTTTATTAATCGTAAAAAACATTTGTTTATATTAAATGTCATGAAAGATTTGTGGCTCAACAAGTGATTCTTTCTTGTTATCAGTTACTTTCACGATATGGTAATAATGTTTAGTTGTCAAAAAATAGGGTAATTGAAATATATCCAAACTACGTCCGGTAATCACAGGTTTCTTTCGAAAACTATGAATAATTTAAAACCACAAACATCTTCGCTTACAAATCTATCCAATCAAGATTTTTCAAAATTTTAATTCCACAATTTAAATATTGTGATGAACCATCCTGAAAAAAAGTCCCCAAGAGTAAATTTTCAACCGAAAATGTAAATTTCACGAGCTTTCAAATGCCACCAATGTAAAGACCAAATTTTGAACCATTCACAACAATCCAAAATCTGACCATCAAAAGCATTGTTCTATTACATCCCTTCACCACTTTTCACTTCGTTAATTCTCACCATTGTAACAACTAAATGAATCATCGAGGGAAATTAAAATTTCTAAAAACGAGAAAGAAAACGAAGTCCGTTCTAACGACGTCTAAACGGACCTATTCCAGCGATGTGCATTAAGTGCAAATATAGTAATCGCAGTGAGGCAAATACACGCCATATCCATCCCTCGAGCGGCGAGTTCCTCTGCTGCAGGCGTGTTTTACGAGTCCGGATAATGCGATGAGAGATGCGGCCGGCAGCCAGTCATGTTTAAAGTCCAGCAGTAGCAGCAGCAGCAGCAGCAGCAGAAGCAGCAGCAGAGGCGGCAGTAGCTTCACGCGCCAGCTACGATCCTTCTCCCTATCTCTTTTCTTCGCTGCAAAAGCGCGCTCGTAATATATCAGGCGTTTCTCGCGCGCGCGGCCGTATTCTAATATCCGAGCAGCGGTTAATCCGCAAAAGTGCCGACGTTGCAGAGACCGGGGCGTCAGTCGCCTCAGCGCGTTTCGTCGTTGAGGAAATGCGCGCAGGAAACCGAGCTACGAAGGTACATATATACGTATATGGTTGATCGCGTTGAGGTTTTTGGTTGATGGTTCACTGGATTCATGGCTTTCCAACGTATATATGTGTATATGTATATTGTTACAGAGGATGAGACATTAATAGATGAAAAAATGTCGGTTATTACCTATTCCTATCATGAATTTTAAGCGTTCGTGAGAAAAAACGTGACGATGTTGTAAGGCTGAGCTGTTTTCTGGAAAGAATGTGAAAAACGGAAGTTAAGGAGACCTGTCAGAAGTTGATGTTGTCATTGGGGATTATACATATAATTTTTTATTTAATTTTGGTCTTGACTTAGGCTCCAGCTTTAACAGTTTGATGATTTTTTAATATTCAAAACTCAAATGATGGTATATTGAATTATCGTAAATTTAACATACCATGTAAATTTAACACCATCATTATAATTCCTGTATTAAAAAGTGTGTTTTCTCTGTTAAATCAGTGAATTAAAACAAGCAAAAATCACAATCTCAAACACTGATTTATCAAAAACAAAACAGTCAATTTTCACAACAAAATCAGTGTAAACCTCATACAAGCAAAAATTAATATTTCAAACAATACATCACAATCAGTAAGTATCCTCTAAACGCAATAGCTACTATAATCAACCGCGCATAAACACCGCATCTTATAAAAAAAAAAAATTTTTAATATACCTTTAAGAAAATAAAAGTTTAACTGAGAATCTATAACATCCCATTTTTTAACAATACAGAGAATAAGTGTAAATCCCCCTTAAACATCCCCTATTTATGGACGTACAACGTACAAATACACGTATAGAATGTAATACTGTTTGTACTTTAGCGGATAAAGCGACTGGTCACACGGGTTGAAACGACTATAGTTACGAGAGTTTCTAGCGATAATGACGGCCGTGTCAAAGACGCGCGAGCACCTGTATCCGCCACGTCTGCTATATATATGTATATATAGCTGATATGTATACGCGTGTCAGAGCGGTAGGGTAAAGCTGCTGATACGTGCGGGATTTTGCTGGCTTCACGTGCGGGTCATCTCATCCGCCCGTCCGTTCACTCGCTCGCTAACGATTAATTGGAAGAATGTATAAGGGACAAACGACTACTGCTGTAACTGGACTATCCGATTAAACTGACCGGTTAATTGTGTAGAAAATCCAAGCACTAGATATATACGCAATTTTTTTATGATATTAGGTAACAATAAATCATAAATATGGATACGTTGAAAAAAGAGCTTTTTGTAGTTGAGAATAATTATTTTTTTCTGAAGGAAGAATGTGTTTACTGGAATCGAAGAACAATATTTTCGATGGAAAACATTTTTATCGGAAAGGAAAATTATTTTTAGCCAAATGTTACTGATTATCTGCAAAGTAAAATTTTTCTGGATAAGTAAAGTAGTTTTTTGAAAATCAAAAGTTCAGTTTATGCCAATGTATAATGAGTAATTATTTAATAAATTATTTTTTTAATCTATAAATATTTATTGGATATCGAAGAAGAAAATTCGACAACTAATTAGTACATGTAAACAAATATTTATTAATATTTGTTAAGGAGTTAGTAAATATTTTGTTGATATCAGAATAATTAATTTACTTTCAATTACAATATTTTCTTAGTATTTGACAAAAAAAATTGTTTTTTTTTAAATTTCATTTTTATGCTTATTTCTGCATTATAAATTCGCTATTTTTTCATTCTCAGACTTATAAAAAATATAAATAATAGTAAATTTGTAATATAAAATCATTTTTGCTGTAATCACTGCTTCACATTCTATAATTTGATTGAAAACAAAACCAATTCCAACGATTACTTATAATTTCACGTGTTATTTTATTTTACTCGTTACGAATCGAACAAAATTTCTTTATTTCTTCATTGTAAAAATTGAAATTGATTTAATAACAAATATTTTTCATACACAATCCAAAAAAATTATTTTCTCGAATTTAATTCTTCGCTGAATACAACAAAAACGATTTTGTTACAAAAAGTTAACGATTTAAAAGTAAAAAAAAATAACATACGTTCGTCACTCGCAAGTGTTATATATAGCAACGGACACGTATATCCGAGTTGGTTTCTCTATGTTATATAAATAGAAAATGTACACGCACATATGTATGTATGTGATGTACACACTATGTAGTTTAATATATCCCCGGAGGCACGGTCGGTGTCGTCTTCGCCGTCAGTTTGCCGAACGAAATTCGAATAAAGAGCCCATGTTTCCTTTAACGCGATTGTGTATTCGATGAAAATCGCGTCAGCTTTTCAAACGAGCGCGGGATTTTGAAAATATTACTTTTCTTTTTAAATTCTCCGATTCTTAAAGTAGCATTTGAAAAATCGTGTTTTTCAAGCTCCTTCGGATCGAGTCGATTGATCGTTTACGATTCGGTGCTATATAGGGGGGAATTTTTTTTTACGTTTGATTTTTCTATGAAAAAACGTCGATACTAAAGCATTAGTGCTAGAATCTGATGGTATTATAGATTCAGGAATATCTTTATACTCAGCAATAGTTTGAGCGAAGTAAATTTGGTAAATTTTTCTACTTAAGGGGGCAAATCACCTTTGAAATGCGAATTACAAAATTCAACATTTAAAATATTTATAACAATGCATTTATACTTTAGACTAATTTTAATTAGAGAAAATAGTTGTACCTTCAATTTGAAAGGTCTTCTTGTCCTATAAGTCCCTTCGATAGCTAGTTACAACAGAATGTATGGATTGAGCTCAAATTTGGTTGTAATACTCTTTGATACACTCCGTTCAGTATGAATGTAGGGATTTTGAATGGAATGGTTAGAAGAAATTTAATATTTAATATATCAGACTACAACAACGAGTTTAACAACAAATTTTAAACTCAATAAATCCATCGGTTGACTTTGAATCCTACGGTGAGTGAATTTTCAACTTTCTATCGTAACTACCTATCGAAGGGTCCTATAGAAGAGTTAGACCTTTCAAATTGAAGGTAAAACTATGTAATTAAAATAAGCGTAGATCATAACTAAAAATAATTGTCTTTCGAATAAAAACATCGTTTTTTATTGCAATCCAAACATATTTTCTGAAATACAACAAATGTATAAGTTCCTTAAGATCGGTACAAAAGTAATAAAAAACCTTTGAGAAAGAAAATTTGCGTAAGTTCCTAAAGGAATATATACGGAAAATGAGGTAAAAGAATACGCGAACTTGCGGTAGCAGCGAATTCCGTCTTTTCTCTTTTGCTGCTTGCCACTTCCATTTTTCCCCATCGCCTAAATGTTCTCCTGCGTAATTTAGTGTGTACGAAAATGCGAATTGACGAGCCTTTTCCCGAATAGTTTTAGCACACTCGCCAAGTGTTGCAATAACACGAGTTCAAAGGATCGCGCCGCTTCTAAATCAAGTGGGTCTATTGTCATTTCTCGACTTTAAATTTAAAGTGCTCGTTTTGAATGAATTCATTTGAGTGCTATTCGCTGAGATAGACGGATTAAGGCGAATGACCCGAATGAAATGCTAAAATTAATACAAAATGATTCATTGATCGAGGAAAATGACAACTTGATCAAAGTAACTGCAACTTCTGGGATTTATTATTTTTTATTTTATACACTTTTTATTTTTCAACTAGCCGTATATGTGGTAGCTATGAAATGTACTTAGGTTGGTATAAAGAAGAAATGAAGAACAAAATATAAATAAAAACAGCTAAACGTCCTAAAAATTAGTAGACAATTTTTTAAAAATCCTAAAAAATATTTTTAATACTAATATATATTGCCCTATTAATACCAATATCTAATTACCCCAATCCCTCCTTAAAGTAATTAAAGACCAACTAAGATATAAAACAAAAAAACGTAACAAATATAAATATAACAAAGCTCAGATGTAGTAAACACAGACACAGCCCATATACTATCCAATTAATCTAAAACGCAAGAGCTTAGTCCCATGTTCCACTTGTCGTCGAGTCCAGCCACATTTTCCTCTTTAACAACGTTCTCTCACTTCTTGTACAAACGACAAAAACCTCTCGCGTACTTCGTTTCTCAGATAAAAAATTAGAGCCCCGGACTGTATTCGGAGTTTCCGCGCGTCGACGACTCCTCTCAGTAGCCGCTTTCCACCTTAAATCATATATTTATCGCGACATTAATTCAACCCTTTTAGGGGTGCTGCCCACCCTTTTTTCCGCGGTCCTGGACAGCCTTCCTCCACACCGTCTAATTTCTCAGATTCAAGTATTTTTGCTCCCGCTTTATGCCTGTATCATATATATATATATATATGTATTACGAGTGCAACGGGCTTGGGCTTAAATCCTCTCGTTTATTATTTAGAGGGGGGCTCACTTTTCTGACCCCGTCTCCCTTCTACTCTACGGCAAAAGACAAGGAACGAATAGCAACCTACTGATATTACATAAAGAGGACCGCGAGGGGGAGGGAAAAAACGTTCACCCTTTTCACGTGACACACGTAGCATTATCTCTTCTTAGTTTCTCGTTGGAGTCCTGAAACCCTTTTTTTTATTTTTTTATTTTTTTCCCTCCTTTCCTTGCCTCTGTTTCTCCGACTAACCCTTTCGCAATCTACTTTCTCCGCCTGTTAAATTGCTTGTACGCAAATACGTGCTCCCGATGTTTTACAGGCCGCTGTGCTTATACAAAATTAATATCTCAGAGGCGAATCCTTGTGAATTGAAGAGTTCTTGCTTTGTAAAATATTCAGATGTGTTAATAAACAGATAATTATTTAAATCGAAATCTTACCTCTCTTTATTCACAGACATGGTAAGGAGTGCGAAATTCGTTGAGGATTGCGAAAAAGGTGTTTCGCACACTTGAATTTGGTTTTATAAATTATTGAATAAATATTTTTTTACTCTTCTTTACAGTATTTACGAAAATGACGATTGAATCATAAAAATAATGTCGAACCTTTAATACTTTAGATATTTAATCAAATCCTTCGGCAGATAGAATTGCGTAGAAATATTTATTAAAATCCATTATTTACTTATTTATTCGAAGTAAAATATATTTTTAAAAGGCCGAACACAGTTTATAATAATAAACAAATATTTGATAAAATTCATAATTAATACTAATTTCTTTACAATAATATTTTATTAAAATTTTTGTTTAAATTAAACAAATTTTTGTTAAATACATTATTTATGCGATTACATATAACAATCTATTATTCGAAGTTAATGAATATTTTGTTTTCCATTCAAGTAAATATATTCTCAGAACTATCCAAAGAAATTCTCTATTTAAAATAAACAATATTTTTTAGTGTATACTCCATTCATTCTAAGCAATTCGCGAAAATTTAGCTAATCCTTCGAACTACATTTTCTTCCGTTAAACCATCCATTTGCTAATTTTTTTTTTTTTTAGAACTACAAATAAATTATCGTTTCATCCGAAATCGGATATTCTTCTGTGATCAGATCTGCTGCAACAGCGTATCGTTTTTCGACAATCGTATAAGCAGTGTCTTATATAGTCGTTGCGTCCGGCGCGTCGTTTTCGCACTCAGTAAATTAGCCCCTACGGGGAAACCGCGGCAGCAGACCTACTCTTTTTTTCCTCGCTTTTTCTCTCGGGGTGCGATATTGTCGTTTTCACACGTCGTCGCGGCTCTTGGGGTTCACCCCGTGAAAGAAGCTATAGTAGTGTAGTAGCGGCTTAAATCTGAGTATGTGTATAGGTATATAAAGGCATTGAGTGAACGTAAGAGTGGATGAACGAGTGCTCCAACGCGTAAAATGCGATGTAATTAATTGGAAATTTATTTATTTTTGGTAGAAATGACAGTTAAAAATTTGACGCTTCATGTTGGTCCCTGGTAAAAAAATGTTCTCGGTAATATTTAAAAAATGCGAATGATACTACTCTGTTTTATTAAATGCTTGATTTTCATTTTATAAATAATTAATTAAATACTTTTGAATGATAAATAAAAGTTTTTTACTTCGCCTCGGTGATATTTTTAATGCAAAAATATCCATTTAATGATATGGAATAGTTTCTGAGATAAAAATACATTGAAATGAGATAAGTTGGATACGTTAGAGAGAAATTGTAATAATGGGAAGAAAAATTCGAGATCATAAGAATATTTAAAGACGGCAGTTTAAGAGAATTTGGAAAAAATTTCACCAGATATTGGCCAATTGTGGCTGCTGTACAGTTTACGTAAATTATTAGTTTGAAATTGTTAATATTCACGCTTTTATTTCTACTTCATTTAAATAACGTCATGCATTTTGCACGTTTACTTTGTTAAACATATGCCACGAACCTTCCTTACCATTACCCCTTAATTAAACAACATTATAAATAACAACAACAACAAATAAAAATTCTATTTAACATCAAAATTCAAATTATGCAAGCTGTGAAATCGCGCATGACCAAACAATAAGAATGGAATTCTTATTCTATTTTCAGGAATCACACATGATCGATCGTTTCCTCTCGTTACGCATCCCCCTATACACATCAAGTCTCTCCGCAAAAAAAAAATTCAATAATACCCGCACACATGTACAATGTACATACGTATATACATCTACACAGTACATGTGAACTGTACTTATACATACCACACGCGAAGCGCGCCAAATTAGCGCTCGGAAATCGGCCCACCTCCGAGCACAAAAAAAAGCTAATATATTCCTTGACGGAGAGCATTTTCATTTCTCTGTTTCTCTCCTGCACATATATAATGGGCCGAGCTCGTCAGCGGGGCGTCTTTGTCAGCGCGACTTGTTATAACACACGCGCATACATAGTCTGCCCGTCATGAGAAAGTAGGTTGCACGCATCGTCGGGGTGAAAGAAGAGAATGAACACTATATATATATATATTAATGTATATGTATATGTATAAGTACACGCAGACACACACGTACCTGTATGTGTATATATACCGATATAGGTATATAGTGTTGGGTTCGTTTTCTTTGTCGGCCAGTAGCTACTGCGACTGCTTCACTATAGGTGTACTATGTACTAAAGCTGTTGTTGCAGTGCATTCGAGAGGTGTTAAGCTTCTTACGCGCGATTAAGCTTCGCATAGATTCGATTTTCTCCTTGTGGGGAGCTTGTGATGAAGAAGTCGTTTCGCTTCATTGCACTTGCTTTCTTCCGATTCTTTGGAAAATAAGATTCTTGTAATAATTGAAAAAAAATAGAAATGTTTCATTACTATACCTAACGGTAATTCAAATTGGGTTACATTTAGGTATTTTGAATAATTTGATAGTATATTTTTATAAATTTCTGTTCTTTCGGATATTAAATCTGTTGAGATTGTAAGAAACATTTTTGGTATCGATTACTATTTCGCTTGATTTAAAAATTCTTAATCATCTTTTTAAACAGTTTTGGGTAAATACGAAAATTCTGAGTCGGTTTACAATATTAAATAATGTATAACCTTCTTGACTTAAAAATTATAATTTTATACGTATATAAGCATAAAAAGAGACAATTTGTAAAATCACCAACTTCTTAGCTCTGTCCTTCTCTTAAATATTTTCTTCTTTCAAAAAAGTACTTTTTTCAATACATACATTCTCTCAAACTTGTTTCAGTGTACACCGAAACAAACATTTGCGATAGCACACAATTAAATAATTAAAAAATTTAAACAAATATTAAACCATAAACTTGTAACTATGTGTGGGTGTCTCATTTTTCATATATAACTATAAAATTGTTTAAAAATAATTTAGCAAACCTCCGTGTGCTGATATAGCCAAGGAGTAAGTATTGTTAAAAATAAAATCCATCCTAATCGCAGCTCAATCCTTCGAGTTTTCAGCGAAAAATGATGAATATTCAAAAAAATGCATTCAACGAACTGGCTGTCCGTCAAACAGCACTAATTGTAAAGAAAGCAGCGTCAAACATCGCAGCGAAAGAACACGAGAGAGAATTCGACAAACAAGAAGAGCATACCTATAGAGAAAAGGAAATGAGTTGGATCACACAGAAAGGCTATAGTTACTCACAAGGCAAAGCTAAAGAAAAGGAGAAAGACAGAACTCAGCGGTTCTTTGACGAGCCGTTGTTTGTTTAATAAATACATATTTAGTACATATGCGAGGGTCGCTCGGCTGCACCCATTTTTGCCGCCAACGTCCTTCTCTGTCTCTCTGTCTCTCTGTCTCCTCCGTGCGTTGTTGTCATAGGACCAAAACACGTTAGGTTGCCTTCTTACCCTATACCCGCGGTCTGTCTCTTTCTCTTTTCTTATACTTGGTATACCTATGCTTAGGTATACCTATGCTTTGGTATACATAGTATACCTAGAGCAAACGCTCTCTCGAAGCTCTTTATTTGTCGATGAGCTATGCTGGTTTTTATTTCTTGTGACCTTACGGACTTTATATACGATTGCTTTCTGATTACTCAGGATATAGGAATAATAAAAGTATTTTTCTTTACGCTTTTTCATACGTAAACATCGCTTCGGGAATTTTTCATTTTAACCCACTCATGCATACGCACTTATGTATTAAGTTTATACTTTTGTGCTATCTGTCCTAGTGACAATTGTAACCAACAGTTTCATATTGCTTGTTCAAAAAATTTATTCATACTTGCCAACTGTAGCAATGACTGCTGGGGAAAATTATTTTATGTTTTTTATTATTAAAACTACTCTTTTAAAATATAACTATTACAAGTATAGTAATAGAGTACTTATTACGCATAACAAGAATTACATTACTAATAAATTCCTGTTATTTGAATAATTGATATTGTGAATATATAAGATAATTTTGATAAATATAAAGTTGCATTCTGTGATACGCAGTACATAATTTCACTTATGCATACACACACATATATGTATGTGTGTACATACTGCGCGTTCACTCATCTACGATATATTATATATGTATATTACGTATACATAAACATAACATAACCTCCTTTTGGATCAATCAATCCATCGATTTAAAATTGTTTCTGTGTATATATACAAGAATTATCCGCACAAATGTTATTATTTTATTTGAAATTAAACTCTTTTGACATATACATATATACATACGAATAATAATTCTTGAACGAATTTCGGAATTAAACAATTTTTTCAAATACAAATCAGTCTATTATTGGTTCACCAGTGCTCAGAAAACAAACCTATTGATGGTGAAAAATAAAAATTATAAAAAATATTAAAACAAATAAAAAAATCCTGCTTATCCGGGAATTGAATTACATTAAAAAAAGACAATAAGCTTTCTGCACACGTACACACGTTACTTTTGCACTTGAAGTTGCAGCATTGAGCTTAAGCAGATGAGAGAATCGCATTAATCGTCATCATGAGAACAGACCGATGTACGTCTAAGCAAAAAAAAAGAAAAAGAAATCTGACAAATCAATGATGCCGGAGAAGAATTTTTTTGTTACAAGCGACTTTCCTGGAACGTTCGAAGCGATTTATAAGTATATGTATATGTACTCTTGTACAGCGCACGACAAGGGGTTTGTCTGTTTTATTTTCTAATGCACGAGCACACAGCAAGCGCGGAATGCATCTGCTGTTTATTCACGAAACAGGTTATTTATAGGCGAGTAGCGCACACGCCTCTCTGCTCTCGCGCGCTGCATGGGATGTTGCGTTATTATTGTGATTATTCGAGAAAGAGAGAGAAGCTTTTGAGCGCGAAACTCTTTGCTAATTGGTCAATGTATTGCTTCGTTAAGGCAATTACCCCTTTTCTGAATTATATTCGTTTGATGTGCTTTGTGGCTGATAAGGGTATGTACGAACTGGACTAGTCGAAACTGGACTCTGATAGAAAGATTCATTTATGGTAAAGTCAGAGAATTAACGGTTACTGAATTGTGACTTTAAATTTTAACCAAATACACGTGTAATTGTGTATTTATAGTTAAGAAATGGTTGGTTCATTGAGTTTGAAATCTTGATGAACTCTATTGCTACGCCGCTTCTTAACTGTTAAGATAAGCACATCTGTACAACTTATGATACGTTTCCCGTCTGATGTAGTATGTAATTGGATCTGGTGGTAGGACTTTTTTAAATTGAAGTCAATCTTCAGTAGCTTATCATTTATAGACACAAATGATTGACATGTTCGTATATAATTGTCGAAACCTAACTGTACACTGAGAAAGATTCATTTATGGTTAAATCAGGGAATTAACAGTTGATGAATGCGAATTGGTTTTGATCCTAGTAGATGTGTATTTATAGCTAAAAAAGGGCTTATTAAGGTTGCAACATTGATGATTTTCGATTGTTGCTATAATTACATTTCTTTACTGTTGAGATACAAAGCATTAAAGTACGTCTTTACAAGTTATGACACAATTCCCTTTTCATATATAGTACGTAATTTGATTAAGCGATAGAACTTTTCTTCATTGAAGTCAATCTTCAGTAATTATCATTTGTAGCCACGAATGATTAATGCGTTTTTTATGTAATTATCTAAACCCAATTTCTTCATTTTTACAACAATATCATCATATCTGTATATGTTCATTGTTCGTTACGTCGTGAACAACAATCGTGAACAACAAATGTCATGAAAAATTTGTAGTTCAGATCTTGAAGCAAATGGTTCTCAGTCAGCCAGTATACATATTTAAAAAATAATTCCAAAACAATCGTACAAAAAAAATCGTATAACTTTTATTCTAATGATATCTGTCCGTCAGAGCTCGCGTCCCCCTTTTACTCTATGCTCGTGTATATGTAAACAGCGAGTCCTTCACATCTGCTGTCTTACAGTCGATCAGCTGTCCCGTTACACAAATCAACGAATACGAATACGGAGTCACAAGTGTACACAGAACATAAGGCATTACTTGTAACGTAAAAAAAGGATGAATTAACAGCTACAGTAAATATCCGCATAATAGTTTCATTAGAACACATCGCTAACTTCTACACGTGACGATGTTTATAATAATTTAAAATTCAAATCCGACATGCATGTGCTTGTCTCGCTCCTTTTTCTAATTCTTCTCTCGGCGTACATACAAATTGTTTTGACAATCGTGTTATGTTCCAACCACATGACGCAAACGTTTTTTAACTCGCATCGCTTTGGTCAACATTTGCACACTAGAAATTTAAATTTGGCCAAAACTGTTGAGATTACGTGATTACAAGAAGCTAGGAATTTCACGAGCTAAAGCAAAAGAATATTTATAGGATTCAATGTGAGAAAATGTACTTTTTAAGATTCTATACTACACTTTTTGCGTCAGCTAAATTAATTCGATAAATCTAATTGTTTCATCAAGTGGCTGATTGATCGGTAAAAAATGTTGTTTTCCTCTAAATACTTTGAAACTATTCTTCTACAATTTTTACTACAATAACACGGAAGTCGTTCATTTGAAAAGTTAACCAAGTCTTAAAATTCAATCAATAATATCGATATAAAAAAATTATTAAGATTTATTGTATCAATACAAAGATCTTAGCTTGTGAATCAACGTCTATTACTAGCTAGAAATTTCTTTAACATTAACATAAATCTTTCCAAGTTACACTGAACTAAATGATCCATCACTATTTCGCAACATAATACCGAAGTCTGTCATTGACTTCAAATTAAGTTTTGAAGATACCTTGCGTCATTACAAAATTATCTAAGAAGGTCTCAACTTGTGAATCAAATGTTTTGCGTCAGCAAACTATACAATATGCGACGATGAATGAGACAAATCGTTTTATAAAATATGTACTTACTTTCATTTCATCATCAGAATTTTCTATCTCTGTCACTCGGGATTCATTACTGATTGCCTCTAGTAACCAGTCCTTATCTTTCTTATTCAGAACAATGTAGGGATTCATTACTGACTGTACCGTAATCAGTCCAAACAATGTAGGGATTTATTAGTGAAAAATTAGATAAGCCATCGTAATCTTTGCAATCGAACTCTGTCTCGTTCAGTTTACCCAACAATTAGGTAACCATGACTGATATTTTTTTCTATCGTTGAAGAAGAAACTCTGTATTTGGAAAAGTAAACTAAGAAAGTTTCTACTGTAACTAAAAATAAAGAAACCTTAACAGCTGATATTCATTTTTAACGTGTTTGATTACAGTAATCAGTCCAAACAATGTAGGTACCGTCTTAATCACCTGCAATCGAACTTTATCTCGCTGAGTTTACCTAACCGTTACAAATTTTTGTTTCACCTTGTACATATCTATAAGCGTTTCGGTGAATGGGTCATTATCATTTTCCTCAGACGTGTCCTTTTAGAGAACTGGGTTACGCGGCAACTACATTCGCCCTTCATCTCCCCATCGTCCGAGCACCGAAACAAAGCGTACCTCCTTACAAACCCTCTCTCGCAAAAAAATCAAAAGCGCAAAAGCAAAAAGACGTCACCGGCGAGAGATTCTCTTTTCTCTTCGCTTCTCGCGCAACTGAATACACACATCGCTCGCGCGCGCGCACACACGCTCTCATTGACGAGCCTCTAAAGACTCGCGCCTTATATACGTTAAAAAAAAGAAAAGAAACATATATATATATAATACATATATATATATAAGACGAGGCGTTTGCCGTGCGCTGTGTATGTCGGTGTTCATACGTATGCGTGTACACGTGCGTAGAAATACATTCACGGGAATTATATACATGTGCCCCAGTGTGTACACAAGGCACTCGTTGGAAAGGAACGGAGGGGCGATATATAGAAGAGAGAGGGATAGAGCCGTGACGGGGGGGAACGCGCAGGCTAAAAGCAGGCCTGTTGGTTGGTCTCAACGATATTTGTTTATATTTACACAATAAGCAACACAGAGAGAGAGAGAGAGAGAGAGAGAGAGAGAGAGAGAGAGAAGCGGAGAGCATATACAGCCTTATTCTCAGTGTATATAAGCGCGGGGTCGCTCGTTCCATCTCTCTCTAGAGCGCTACAGTGGTGGAAGTGCGACGGCAAGGCCCGAGCGGCCGCTTTTAGTTGCTTAGTCCTCGACACTCCGCCGCTCCGTTCACGTGTGCATATGCCTTCTATCTCATCCTCTTTTGTCGGAGCTTTTTTTTCGATGATCACTCGGATACGGTGCTTTATTCGGTATTGTTTCTCCATCCGAACTGCGCTTTTGCACCTTTGATCTAACGGAGAATTATGAACTTAGGTTGACCTTCGGAGCACAATAGTCAACAATTCAGGAGTAGCGAGAGAAAGCTTTTTTCGTCGAAGTGCCTTTGAAGTTGAATTCGCGAACCACGTGACCGGTTGCGCGCGCAAGTGTTCAGGTTCATCTTTTTTTTTGGATATGGAAGTGTATTTTTGGAAGAAGTTGTGAAGTGCGGACGAGAATTGATGGCTGATCAGTTGTGTGTTGTAGATCATTAGTTAGTGCAGAACTGAAATTGGTTCCAAGTTCGATCTCTGGTGGATTACGTTTGATGCCGTTGACGAAAGTGATCTACAATGATGATTTGTTTGAGTACGTGATACACACCTCTTCTACAAAAAGTTTCTTTTCTTTGCGTTCTTTCGATTGGTATGACCAGACAAAGGAGATAGTGAATTGGAAATTCATGTTACTTAACTGATATGTACATTGAATTGGATAAATTATAATTTTGACAATGCTCTTCTTACCGGCATTGTCACTTTGTTATTTCATGATATTCATACTTGATCGATATTTGAGCTCAACTGGTCGTGCGTCAACAACGCGCGTATTATTAACCCACCGACGTTTTTCTCTCATTTAAATCAACATCAGATAAAAGGGAACACGTTCGCGGAATTTTTCCAGAATGTATCAATGAAATACTCGAAACGCATCATATCTTCAATACACAGACATTAATCAGTTACACTGTATTACCTCAATCCAGTCGTACGTAGTGAATTTTTGTAAAAATCCAAATTAATAAGCAAATATTTTTCTAATCTCGATAGAATTTCCGTTACGATGAAAATAAATCAACGGGTCTTATAGGAAAAGCAAATATTCTTGAAAATACGCACTCGTGCCATTGCTGTTGGTCTAACAATTCTAAAACGATAATTTCTGGTACAACGTTTTCCCCTACCCTATAAGCCGTCGTCAGTCGACAAATGTGCGAGCCACGTGTAACACTCGAGTGCGCGAGTCTCGAAATAATATCGCGAGTGAAAACTTCCGTCGGATGTGTATACGAAGCGATTTTCTAATGTAAATTTTAAAAGACACACGTATATACTCGTGCGTAACTATATGCGCGAGTGAAAAAGAGCTGTGTGAAAAACCTAGTGATTTTGACCTGTTGCAGGATGATGGCATAATGGATCATGATACGGACGGCGACGGCGCGATCAACTTGTCAACGTCCCAACGACCCTCGGCTTCTACTACCCCAAATGATGACACTCCGAGCTATGGCCAAGATCAGCACGAAAACGATCAGGTAAACATTTGTCGGTGTTATTGGTCGTTTATAACGAGACTTTTTAGTGCTCTGATTGATATATATATAACATATAAACGGAATGTCGTTCTAAAAAAATTGTAGATTTTTACATTAATGAGTTTCCAGACATATGACAACGTTTGGTTCACTTGATGTCATGGAATTAATACACGTTGTCGAAATATCAGAAATGTTCCAAGATAGGTATTTAGTCTATGAAATGTATCCATTACAGCAAAATCGAATCGAATTTCTGAAAATTCTGATAATTTGATCGTAGATTTTATATGGTTTAGTTAACGTATATGTGGTCCGGTTTTTGCTATTCAAAATCTATTAATATTCCCGATTCTTGAGGAAACATTTCGCTTTGTAATTTATTACTAAACTATAAGAAACTACTTTATTTTACAACGACTATAACAAGGCTTATATTTTGATGGCACCCTTAGACATAAGCTCAATCATTGCATCGCAGTCACTTGTCGTAAAAGTAATTCTTCTTCAACAATTTTCAAGATTGCAAAGTTTCTATTAACATATATTTTATAAAAATTACCGATCAAATCAAAATCTTACTCGTAAAGTTTTACCTAAATCATGAAAAATCTACAACATAATCATCTGATCGTGTTCAACGAATATACGTAAATTTCATTCTATTATTCTCATTCAAATTTTGCTGTAATCAGTATTTTTCATGGATTGTATAACAAAGTCACTAAATATCTATTTCACAAGAATTTCAATAAAATATTTCGTGTGTCATTAAGGTATCCAATTGAACCCCTAAGGTCACGAACTTCATTAGAATCTCCAATTTTTCCAATCCTACCAATTGTATCGAACGTTTCACCATGGGCACACCGTACTCCCATACATATCTATCTCTTTTATGTGTTCGAAATTTTCTGGCGGTGTCTATCTCGACAAACAATAGTCGCGCATTCGTGATGTAAATTTATGGTATATTCGTAGTTTTATCAGAGAAGTGAGAGAGAGAGAGAAAATAAAGAAAAACTAACGGAGACGAAACGCTTTGTAGGCATGTCTGTCGTTTCTAAAACGAGGTTAAGAAAATAGCTTTTCGCTTTGACTTTATCGTTCGGAGACGTCGGATACACTGTTGCTATACGTGTAAATGTAATATTGAATCATTTCGAAAAAGCAACCCAGACAGTTAATCAAATAAAACCCAAGAAATATTTCACGCTTATTAGCAATCGTACCAGATATTCCCATAAAGATAATTCATATAACAGACGAGCAATAAAAAGCCACTTATTTTTCCAAAATACGCCGTATAGCTCTATGCGGCATCTGCGTAAAGGGTCAACTCACCCTACCCACACAGGAACCATAAAAAACGCGCCCTCTCGAATGAAATCTTTCGTCATATGGAGCGAAAATAAAGGATGTGTCTCCGCACCTCGGGATAATGCGGCCCAACACACACACACACACACTCCCATTTATATTCACATACGTATACATTACCAAAGAGCCGCAGCAGCGACGGTCGTGACTGCATTTTCGCGGATATGCACATATAAACGAAAAAGGTCACACTTTACGGGACGTCATAAAACATTTGTTTCCCTCAGGTCTCTCTATATTACGCTTTTTTTTCTTCTCGCGGCCGTTTCGAATTGAATTCGAAATCGCGCGCGCGATTTTACGGGCTCGCTAGTGTGAGGAGCCTAAGCCGCGAATCGAGGGGGTTGGAAAGAAAAAGTCGATTATCGATTCGAACGCGAGTTCGAGGAGAAAGCTGTTTTGCGGGATTGTGAATAGAAGAAAATGTCTACGTATACATACATATATAGGATTTGAATTTACGAGTTTTTTTTTAAGGGGAGGGGTCCTTATTAATCTTTGCTGTTTAATACACAACATTTGTTTCTAGTTTTCTATTATTGTTATCTAAAAAATAACTGTACCAGTTTTCAACGCAATCAGTCGATTAATACAGTCCGAATTTAACCTGAAAACCGAGTTTCCTACTAGAAATTTCAACAAAGTTCAAATTAAAGATACCCATATCTACAAAGAACACAATTACCATAAGAAACGACATTGTGTAATTTTAGCTAGCCTCACCTAAATGTGTGTGTCTTGCCCTTTTAAGAAATAACCAAATACAATTTTAACAATCAACTAGGAAATACATTTCCTTCCTTTTCTCCACTCCACATCGACACGAATTCAGCGTACGAGCATTCGAAGCACCAGCTGTATCAACAAACATTCACAACGTTATTTTTCTGTCATTTCACCCACGCAGTAAAAAGAACCTCTTCCCCTTATTCTCTCTGGCATTACCTCACCTTTCCAACGCCCGTCTTTCTTTATCAGAATCGTACACGCATTCTAGCTCGCTGTAAACCTGAAATTAGAGATCGCCGCCGTCGTTATCTTCTAAAAATAGTTCGCGCGCGTACGCACTTTATCAGTCATCCCTCCCACAGCTGGCTCTCTGCAAACGCACGCGCGCTCACTGATCATCAGCTGATCGCTTATGTGTGTGCGCGTGTGTGTGTATATACATATATATGCGCATTCGGAATATAACGCCTGAGGTATATCTATTACGTTCTGTCTATCTGTTGGCTTCTTTCAGAATTGATGATTTTATTTATTGAGAAAGTGCAGTTTGCACTTCATGAGAATCGGCGCGTTGACGCATCTTTCTTTATAGGGTTGCTTTACGTTCTGTTATGATAGTTTTATCAGTCGCGCTATGTAAGACAACATGAGAAAATTATCTCGGCTTGTCGTACAATGTGCTACGATATTTGTAGTATCAACATTGTATATATCTTGCATTGAAGAAAAAGCGAATTATCAGAGTAAAAAAATATATTTGTTCGATTCGAGATGATGATTTAGTTTTTCGATTGTCGTAAGAAAATTGTTACTTGAATCTAATCGTTGTATTTATTTATTTAATAAGTTATTTGTTCAATAGCGAAATTACAGAAGATATTTTCTAAAAATATGATTCATAGTTGCGAGTCATCTTCGAAATTAAAAAAAATTTTTTTTTTTAATAATTTTAGCACTTGTATAAACACAAACGATTTATTTAGATAACACACACTGATGTTTGTTACGGATAATACATTTTATATTTTTATAAAACAAAGAAAAAAAAATAATTTTATCAAAATATAAGAAAATGAGATTTTTTTATTCATAAGACTGTCAATTTGCTTACAATTTTAATAAACACTAATATATACTGAAATAATATAGATAATAATAGAGATATTCATAATAGGCAACTTTTTACAAAACCAAAAATAAAGAATTTTAACAAAATATAATGAAACGAGATTATTAAGTATAAATTTACTTAAAAATGTAATAAACACTAATGTTATTTCAGATAATGTTTTTTCAGATGTTAGAGATATTAATAAAAGATATTGATATCTGTGGTTGATAACAAATTATTTATTTCTTACAAAATAAAAAAAGATTTTGAACAAAATATAAGGAAATGATATTTTTTTATTATTTATTTGAATTTAAATTTAGCTTAAATTGAAATAGAATTTAAAAAAAATTATTTTTAATGTAACAAAATTACTTTTAATTATTTTTTAAAGTAAAAATATGGTTAATACTTTCTTCTTCCGAAAATTAATTATTTAATAAACACATTATCTTAAATACAGCAAATTTGTTCATTTGTGTACATACCTCATTCTAAAAATCGAACGTCTGAAAATGAACAAAATATAAATAAATAGAGCGTATACGCTGTTAAGCCGTTTTTTACTGTCTAATTAATCTCTCATTAGTAGCAAATTATAAATAACAGGAGTTGGTGCACAATTTCGAAAGTTGAATAGATCACACTAAAACTAAACCCGAAACTCGCCCAACTAATACAAAACAATCCGCTCGACCACCCTGAATGAAACTCCCTCTCTATCGCATATATATCTAAGAATTATGTACCTTAGCGACTATATACCGCTGGAAGCAAAGCGCGTCGTCGTCAAAGAGAGAGAGAGAGAGAGTGCAACTTTGCTTCCGCGAACATTTTCGTCTTGAACTCGCTGACACTGTTTATAATTTAAGATAGAGAGTGCGGGTGGGGGCGTATGGCGACAGGGGAATCCCAAAAGTCGAGGGTGTAGGACCAAGACGACGTCGCGCCTCGTGGCTTTCGCGCATGGGAGAACGCGCGACGTTTAAGTTTGGGGCCACTTCTCGAGGAGTCGAGGTCTATCAACCCACTTACGCGCTCCTCGCGGCCCCAGACACGTTCGCTTGTATAATACATGCCGGTGTGAACTTTGCTCTCTTTGGAGGTACTATCACGGCTGCTGCTAAGTTGGTACGCGCGTGCGCCCTTTGGATTATTCGTCTATCTATGGGATGGGCTGTCTGATGACCTTGAGGAATGTGATGTTTGTTTATTTATATGAGGTGAGACGATGAACTTTGAATGGATGTACGAGGAATTTGGCGTTGTTGCAAAGGTGAACTTGAGGGGGTAAGTTACATTTGTGTTTACAATGTATTAGATATTATGTGGATATTTGCAATTAGTACGCTTAATTCATTTGATTACCATGTGTAATTATTTCTTGGACAGGGTGTTTGGTGCTTTACTTTTTTATAAATGTGTAAGTTGATTTGTTCAAATGTCTAAAGTAATATAAAGTTACTACTTACTTATGGAAGAAAGTCAACTTGATCTGGAAAATAAATTAATCTTTATCCTTTGATAAAAATGACACCAGAGATTGACCATATATTGATCAACTGTGTATGCAGTTGACCCAGTTCTGGTGTAATTTTGACATGGATTCTCTGCTTTACTTACCTAAAATAATTCTTTTAGTTACATTTCACTACTGTAAGTACTTACTAATAATTGTAAGACGTAACAATTAAATGAAGAGATACCTAAGAAAAGTAAATCAGAGAATTCAGTATACTACTCTATAGGATAGTGTAAAGCGTAGCCTAGTGAAAACTGGTTGATAACATAGTTAAAAAATCCATGGCAAATGACTAAAATTGCTACCATCAAACAATAATAAGAGGGGAGACACTATTTGGACCATGCATGCTAGGTGTATTTCAAGTATATAAAAAACCATAATTACCTGCATTAAGGTTTCGTTTTAGAGACCAATTAATCATTTTGTGTTATTTTTAAATTCAACTCAATCTTACCTTCATAATAAGACTTACCATAAGTCGATTTAAACATCCTATGTAGAGACATGATTTTATTTTTAATTTTGGCTATGGCGTAGTCTACTGCTATTTCCATTCTATTTTGAGCTATCGAATAGTAGCGTAATTTTTTTGTATTTTAAAATAAATTACATTATTCGCATCAAAATAACACCAATAATTAGGTTTCAATTCGATAATCCAAAATGACCAGTCCGAGATGACAACATCAACATCTGGTACGTCTTATTAAAAACATTGTTTTAAAAAACGTTTAAAAAATTTCAATTTCAAAATCGTATCAAAAATATATACCGATCAGATGCAGCAATCGTTTGAATTAAAAAAAATCCAAACAGAAAACGAAACGCGAAAAAAATAAAGGGATTTTAGGTCTGCCGTATTGCGTGTTTATCTCTTGTGGGGCTCAGTCTCGCATGCTCGTATAAGCAAAACTGTGATATGTGTAAGCTCGCCTACGGGCTCAAACTTGCACGCACGAGTTTATTGTGTAAACTGACTCGCGATATACTCTTTTATTTCGAGAGAAAAACATGTTTTCACCAAAATACCTGATACACGAATAAACATCAATACATTGTATGCGTCTTTTTATACGTATACCTTTGTTTCCGTAAGTGTAAAATATATATATATATTTTTTTTTTTATTCAATTCGCGAGATATTTGCTATATAAATTTACGAAAATACATATCACATTTACTCGATTTAATAAACCATATCGTTAGATTCTAATCAAATTATTACAGTTATCATTTGTTGTTTACTGGTCGTTGCGTTATCAGGCTTCTTGTAAAACTGTAAAAAATTAAAAAAATTTGGCAACAGACGCCTTGGAATACTAGCGACCCTACGGTGGAAAAAAACGCGTATAATAACGAATGACGATTCTCCCTTCGAGATCTTTCTCTCTCGTCATTAGTAAAATCCGGAGCCGTAAACGTTGCCGCGTAGCAATTCGCCGAGTCTGAGGGCATATAATTGAAAAAATTTCGGCAGCTGGCCTAGTCATAAAAATCGTTCGCTATATCTACTTACGTTCTTCGTAATCAAGCCTGGGCTGATACACTTCGCGCTTTCGCGCGTGTAAATTGAAAAAATTTTGTATAGACAGCATGTATAAAATGTTAGTGAATCAAACAAATATGTGGGGCTAGCTAATTAAAAGATCTTTTTCGAAATGGTCCATGATCATAAAATGACGAGATCTAACTGCTGGTCCAATTTAAAAAAAGAAAAGCAAAAACCGCGACTTTCAAACTGAAGCAAGTGTTTATATCATCAGTTCTGAGAGTCGAGTTTACAAAGTTAGCTCTCGTGAATAATGAAGGCTAATCGTCCTCGCAGCAGCTCGAAGGTATCATAGTGTTTTGGGGTGGCGTCGCCGCGGGTACACGTCCAAATTGGATTTGCTTCCATGGCACAGGCAGATTTCCAAGATTCAATAATGCAACCGAAGAGAGGGAGGACTGAGACGTGCCACTGCGAATTGTCTGTAATGCCGTACATTCTGAGGTATTGAGATAAGGTTTGCAAGAGTTTCTTTCGGTTCAAATAGTGAATTAAATTTTTTGTTTTCATTTTATTTTTTAAATTTATTCGAATTTTATGTAGTTAACTTATTCAATCTTCCTATTCGATACTTAAATGAAAAAAAATTAATTTACTTAAAAGGGGTTTACGCTTGTTCCCTTACTGAACCTTTGAATGTCTGTAACGAAATATTTGATATTATTACAAAGATAAACTTTTTTCTTAAATGTATTCTTAAAATATTTTTTGCCAGACACAGCAGAAGTTGATGTCGTAATCTGCGTACAGCTTGAAGAACTTGATGGATTATTAAGATTCGATGTTCAAATTATGATTCTATTCGTATTAAAAATTAGCTGCTATATACGCTTGACCAGTGGTTGGTCAATTTGTAATGAAATTTTGCAGTCATAAATAATACACCACAAAACAAATAAAAAAAATTGTTATAATATTAAATCTGTTCATACAGACATTCGAAGTTCCCGGAGTGAATAAACAAATAAAAGTAATTTAACTCTTTTAATTCAGATATTGAATATTTTGCAAAAGAAGATTGTTACTCATAACAGTAGAAACGAATGTGTATCGTCTATCATAGGACAATGCACCGTAGCAATAACTTTCCGCACCTGAAACAACTGCGCAAAATTCTCATCGATTCACGATACGCACTTGTATACGATTAACATTGTATCGTAGTATTGCATATGTAAAATCTCGTCGTTGAACACCTGGAACAACTGGTGCTCTTTTCTTCCTGAAGTGTAAACAGGCGGCATAGGTATAAACATTGCGACGAGTCGAACCATGTGTTGATCGCGCAATGTAAGATGAGATGACGATTAGTTTCTCCACGAATTATAAATGTATCTACATATATCTATAGGTATATACTTAACTGATCGTTGTGTTATTTTGCGAAAAACGAAGCGATCGATGTTGGTGATATAGGAAGTTGCGACTTTACATATATGTAATAAGCAAAATAATACCCTTTTGTAAATCGTTAATAAATATTTATACGATTCGATTATTTTTGTTGAAAAACCTTTCATCGAAGTAAGCACCATTGAAATAAATATTAATTAGAAAATAATAACTGTGTTTAGAATGTGGAATGAGAATAGACTCTTATCTTTTAAATCATTCGGATAATAAATTATATTATTAATTTTGATGCTATTTACATTATTATTATCAGTTGTTATGTTTCTATTTACAAGTATACCATAATTAAATGCCTTATGATTGTAATCATCACTTGAACGTAATAAATTACATCACACTTGGGTTGTAACTTCTCTCACGCTTGTCTCATCTTTACCGGTTCGTTGCATCTTATCTTGCACGTTCCGTCTTATCACTTAATTGTCTGATAACATCGCGCATATTTGGGATATCGTTGAGTTTTCGAGTTGTTTGTGGTTCTAAAGATGCATTTTTTCTCGTGTTTTGTATTCTTTGCTTTTTATTTCGCAATAAGTGGATGATTATTGTGATAAACCACAACAAAGCTCTCTTCTCGAACGAATCTTTAACTTGATATACCTGTTTTTGAAATTGTTGTTATTCACGAATAATCAACAGATTTATAGTCTTTTGAGTGTGTTTGGAATGAATATTATTAAAACATGTAAAATTATTAAAAAGGTAAACCTTTTTACTTTAAACTATGTTAAAAAACATACGTCAAATCAATGAATAAGGAGGGAAACTGTTTGGTCCCAGTAATCCTTCTAATGAAAGAAAGTTTTTCTCTCTTATTCTATAAACCGCACGTGTAACGTACGAAGAGTAAGAGAGTGAAACGAATAAGGGCGTTTCGCGAATCGGAAGAATGGTTGACTTCCGTCGTGGAAGAGACACCGACAACTTAATTAAAAGCACGCGAGATGATTATTTGCAGAGGCTGTCGTTTATTTTGGAAATTGCGTCGTCCTCACTTGGAGTCTGTCCCTTTCTCGGAGGACTGCATCACGTATTCTTTGTTTTCCGCTCTCAACCTCGTATATCTATCTCTTTCCCATTGTTGTTGAAATATTCGTGTCTTTCTCGGCTTTCCTTCAAAACACTATCTCTAATTGAAGGCAAAGTTCCATTGCTCTGTCTCTAAACTAACGCTGCACCATCCCGTGAAATAACAAAAATCAAGCGAGTAAACAAGTAAGTACGCATGTGACGGCTTACAAAAGGGGCGGGAGAGGAGGCCGACTTACATTCCCGTCGTACAAAAACTTCAGTCCGTGGTTGTTTTTATTTCGAAAGCGAGTAATGGTAGCTATTGATTTTCAACCACACGCAGCTGGCGACAATACCGGCTTTTAGCATTTCCGGTTTAAGGGTTAGAGAATATTCGATATTTTTTTCTCGATACGTTAGTCTCTTGGAATATTGAATTTCGACTGTGGACCAATGCGTAAGAATATTGATGTGGACACCACTGTGTCAAAATCTCGACAGAATCGCTGTTGTTTTGTTATTCTCGTTGGAATAAAAAAAATCTTTTTTCCGAGGGCAAAGAACGAGTATTCGAAGAATCCAGAAGAAAAACAGCCGGTGACTTGACGGGCACTCGTGAAACGCGCAATTGGCCGCAGAGATGTTCGGAGCGCGAAGCAACGACACAAGCGCGCACAACAGGTTTTTCGACGCGAAACGCACACACATGAACGTACACAAACATCATGAGATAACATGTGCGCGCGCGCTTGGAAAGAGGCGAAAAACAGAGGGCTTAACTGTGCGTTGGATAAATTTGTAATGTAGATACGGATACTGGAGAAAAGATTAATTTTCTAAGTAATTATAAAAATTTAATCGCGCTTACTTCATTGTTTTGATAAGTTGAAGCACAGAGTTAAAAAAAGTCTGTCTGTTTAGTATATGTGTCTCTAAACTGGTAGAAAGAATTATTTGACCAAAGTTTGAACCATGAATGTTTGTTAGTATTAAAAAAATATTCGTTGACAGTTCAAGCACCAGAAAAATATATTCTATAAAAATCTATACGTACATTTATACGTATATAAGGATTTGTATGTTAATGGAAGAACAAATTCTTATTCAATATTACGTATATTAACCGTAATGTATTGTGTCTCAGAAACAATCGGATTTAATAATATCTATGTATTTGGTTCTTATTCATTAACTGATAATTCTGAAACTTTATATCAAATAAATCGTTCTATCAATGTATAGATGACGTTTATAGTGTGTATGTATTACGAAGCTATTAGAGATCTGAGCTGTCGTAAAATAATCAACAGATTTGGACTGAACATTTCTTGTATTGTAAAGCAATTGAGGTAAGACATATGCCAGGTGGTTTTTCCGTAATTATTATTGGTATTCTAATCTTTCCATGTATACACTATTTTTACTCAATGAGTATTTACTTCGCGCAATCTCCTCAATATAGTACAATCAGAAGATTTATTCATTTATTCCCCAGAGTACCCTGGTAAATTACACCATCATTTGGACAATTTCTGGTGAAATGTTTACCAAAAGATTACAGGTAATGCATTCCACGTAATGCATTCCAAGTAATCCAGCAGTTACCTATTAAAAAATTAACCTGTCATAAAATCAAATACTCATTGTAGCAATGTTCATTACCTAATTTACAAACTACACCTCACGACTATTATTTCAACATCGACGATCTTGACATCTTTTAACCAAATGTAAATTTCTGTTAATCCAACAACTACTACAAGTAAATATTATTATAAATCCATGTTTTTAGTTTATTATAAGCTATTCTCGCACTTGTATCTACATCAGCTTGTTATATATTATCATAGCTATACATCTCACGAAGAATAAAGATCTACGGGTTCAGGAGCATACAACGCATTCGCGCCACATCTCTCGTATAAGGTCTATACACATAAAGACACACACCGACAAAAGTTGAAGGCTGCCCGAGTCTCTCTCTCTCTCTCTCCCTCTCTTCCAAGCCACACACCGCATCGCTTGTAACGAAAAGAGAGTCGAGCGAGAGCTACGGAGAGGAAGTCGCGCGGGATGCGAGAGCGGCTAGAATAAACACATAGATGTTTTCTTTGTTCCTCCTAAACTAAACAACTCGGTGGCGGGCGAGGAATCTAAACAGCCGCTCGCCGAGAGAACCCAAATTCAATTTGGTCGCCCGGGACTACTCGTACTCTACCTCTCTCTTGCTCTTGCGTATAACCTTTTCTATACCTTCGCTTAGCGGCGCTGTGGCTTTGGTATATTCCGCGGAGACGAAAAGCTTTTAAGGAGAGAACGATGCAGTACTATATAGGATTGTGGATGCACGCGGTTGTTCAATATTTACCGCGAAGCGAAAACTGGCCGCGCGACTTCTTTTCTTCGAGTGGAACAATATTTGAAGGCGATGGATCTTTTCTTTCTCTCTCTCTCTCTTTCTTTTACCGTGATCGTTCTGGCCTTTTGGTGATTCTGGCTTTTGAGATGTTTATTAGTTTCGAGGAATGTAGCGATTGATTGGGACTGAGTTTTTAAAGTTTCTGTACAGTTGACACTGTGAAATACATGGATTGAATACACTCAAGTCACACGTTGGACGCTGTACGTGCTATTTGTTAGTTTCCAGAAATCTATCGCTTGATTCACGTGTAAACGATTAAACGGAAAGTTTGTAAAATCATTCGTAAAATATTCCAAATTGGATTTAAAGACTGTTTATGCAACATATTTCATCTTTAAAGTTCAATTGTACAGAACATTTTCCTCATTCGATTGTACTCATTCGAATATTGCTGTAATCGGTATTTTTCCTAGATTATGGAGCAAAGTTACAAAATATAATTTATTTTATTTTTTTCTTCTGATCATTTCCTGTAGTCTCGACCCTCATTACCAGTTATCAATTTTAAGAAAAAACCTACAATTTTTTCTTAGTGATCTTTCACAGGCAAAATTTTTTCTAGCCGTACTGGTCGTATCGAGTGTTTCTCCTATACGTGTATTCGCGAAATAAATCCCCTATACTCGCTTAATCACCAACATGTTTGTTCGAGAGCGGCATATATTTTTCGAGCCTCCAATAAGAAAGGATAGGTATAAAGAGAAACAAAAGAGAAAGAGCTAGAAAAAAGAAAAACAAGCTCTCAAGCGAACGATTGCCATAATACATTAGCGTTTTACTCTCTTCCTTTGCCTCATTTTCTTTTTTATTCGCAATGTAAGCAGGCAAATAATGCGCTCTCGCGTCGTTCAATACACAAGCGCGTTGCTCTCTACACAAGTCGGCTGCTTCTGTTACAGCTTTTATTCCCAGAGCCGATGAAGAAGGGTAAAGGACTAAAAAATACCGGGAAGGAAACATACTAGGGGTGTATATATTTTATTATATGACGTTACTTTACTTGATATTGAACGTTTGGTTGTGTAGAGAAAATTAATGTTACTGATGGCTAGAAAAAAATTGGTAATCGTTACTTATCCAGTCAAGTTGTAGTGACTACAAGACAAGTTAGGAATTTTACGAGCCAAAACAAAAGAATATTTATCGCGAATTAACTTTTGAAAATGTATACGGGTTGTTATCTGATAAATTGACAAGTAAAGAATTATTTTCTTCTAAATATTTCGAAACTGTTTTTGTCGTTGTACTTACATTGTCTAACAACGACAACACCGGAGTATTTGATTTACAGTTATCCAAGTCTTCAAGTTCAGTTTTGAAAAGATTTGATCATTGGTATCAACATGAAAAGATCACGAAGATACCTCGTATCGTCTATGAAGGTCTCAATTTCTGAATCAAATTTATTGCGTCAGCAAAATAACACTGCATCGTATGAATCGCTGAAATCCATTTTTAACCTGTTTGTATATCCGTCACTCAGGATTCATTACTGATCATGTATGGTATTCAGACCTTATCTATCGTATTGAGAAAAATGAGTTCATTCATTACTAACTACTTATAGTAGTCAGTTCAAACAATATAGGGTCTTATTACTGAAAAGTTAGATAATCGATCGTAATACCTTAACCTCTTTCAGTTCACCTAACCGTTATGTAACAATCACTAATATAATTACAGAAACTGTTCTTCTGGAAAAGCGAACTAAGAAAGTTAAAATTCATTTTTAACCTGTTAGTATCTCCATCGTTCAGGATTCATTACTGATCATGTGTGGTATCAGTCCAAACAACGTTACGTAACCATCACCAATATTTTATCTCCATACACCCCAGGGTGTAATTCAAACGATAATGTCTCAATCAGAATTTGACTGATTCTTATTATCGTCAACCAAGATACAGCAATAAAAAAATTCTTCGTCATCTTACCAAAGTCTCAAAGAGAAGAGACTGTCGCACATCACTCTCGTATATTATCTACCTACGTATATATTCGCATACGAAGTAGCAGCAGTAGCGGCAACAGCAGCAGCAATACTCGACGCACAGAGCCGCGTCCGCATGATCTCATCATTAAAGTGTTTGTTTGCTCGAAAATAAATATACGCGCTCGCTTCGTTCGCTTTCGCCATCTGCCGACTATACACTACTAGCATGGATATTCGTGGGGGGAAACGGAGGTGGAGGAAAGGGTATATACAACAGCGCTCTCGGAGCGCGTTGCGTTGTTTGCCAGAGCCGCTCTCGCGCCGTGTGTAATATTTTTACAGGCCGCGCTCTGCCGAACATTTATTAACGCGTCTGCTTACGAATTCTCGAAAGCATTGGCGCTACTACTGGTGCGCTGCTACTCTCCACGCGTATACACACACACACACACACACGCGCGTGTAGGGTTGTGCAGAAGCGCGGATTGGTTGCGTCTATTGTCCGGAAGATATGTGTCTGTGTACGCTTGTGCATGTGTATGCATGCTCGCGAGCAAGAGAAAATAATGACTCGAAGAGAGTAAATATCCGTTTGGACGAGCTATTGTTGGATGGGGGATATATGCGCGGAGTTAAATGTGCTTTTCAAGCGTCGTTTTAAGACGTGTACGAATTTTTAATCAATGTATTCTTATAAAGTGTATTTCTTCAAGGGGCTTTGCACTTATTTACTTCGTGAATTTTGACTGTCTGTTAGCAACATATTTAATATCGTTGCAAGGCTAAACTTAGTTATATTGAGAAACGTTATTTAAGGTGGTAAGTCTGATTTAAAGGCTTACTTGTTATGGTTACAGAACAAAGATAACTTTACTTAGGTGATTGTTCTGGTGTAATACATGATTTTACCAGAGTATACGCTAAATTAATCTTACGGTCTTAAGTTACTTCAAATGTGTACGCCTTTATGTTACATTTAATTGAAAAGTCCTGAAGAACAGGAGATGTTTCATCCGCTAACAATAACTGCGTACATGGTTGAGCAACAGTTGATCTAAGTCTGGTGTAACTTTTACCAGGATCCACAATAAATTAAGTAATAAGGTCGATTTGGTCTATGAATAGCAGCGGATAAATACGCTGCTGAAAGTCTTTGACAAATGTCAACTAATTTTTACCAAACAGCGCAGCTTCTTCGATTTTCTGGTTTACTTATCAAATTTTGATTATATTTGGTTAATTACGTAGTTAAAAAATCCGTGGCAAGTGACTAAAAATACAAAAATGAAATACTGTATGGGTTACTTTGGATGTACTTGGTGTACAAAAAATCTAAATATAAGGATTACCTATAGATTCAGGCGTTTTTTGTGACCAATTAATCATTTTGTGTTATTTTTAGAATTCAACTCAAGCTTACCCACTCAATAAGACGTACCAGAAGTCGATTTTATCATCCTGCGTAGAGACTTGATTTTGAGAATGAAAACATGCATCATTTGGTTGAATTTTTCCAAACCAATTGAATCATTTCTACAGACATATGACAAATTTTCAATTCGATAGTCCAAAATTACGTATGATCAACACATTATTACATCAAACTGTTTAAGCTGTAATCAATACGTCAAAGCTAATATTAAAAAAAATTATACCGCTTCACCGGATGATAACACCGACTTCTGGTGTATACTATTGAATCATAACAAGATCCTATTTACACGTTTAACATTTTTTCGTTCAATATATATTTCGAATTCTTCCCTTTTCACCCTTCCATATACAGATGTATAAACCGCTTAGACATCGCTCCAGAACAAACAGCACAAATCAAGCTCCGCAAGATAATACAACGTATGCATGTAGAGTACTTAAACTGATACAGATATAGTAAAAAATATATGAAAAAAAAAACAAGAAACAAAGGTGAATAAAAAAACTGAATTGTAGCTTCATCCGGATGATGAAGGGCTTCAAGAATACGCGCAAAAAACGAAAGCAAAGAATCGTACCTGCTCTTCAGATCCGACGGACAGAAATCCACGGAACAGATTAACCGAGAAGAGATTATTGCATACGAAGGGCTGTATACGTATTTATTCACTCGGGAAACTGCTCATTTCTTCTTTTGTCTCTTTTATTTTTAATGTCGAAAAAAATCGATCATGTAATGTAGAAAACCTTTCTTTTACGAACCTTTCGTACTGTACTACGTAATTAATATTTCATTACTCAGAAGAATATTAATTTACATCTTTGCATTTGATACAGAACGGACTGTTGATCTGTAATATTTTAATTAAAACTGAATATTTCCTCGTGAATTAATAAAAAAAAGCTTGATATTTTTTTCTGGAGATTGCGTTTTTTTTTATGTCGATGTCTACATCTTTCATCGCCAAGGAAATGCGGTAGTTTAATAGCTTTATTTGTACAATTAATAGAAAACACGATAGAAAGAAGTTTTATCATTGTAGGTCATGTTTCGAAAGTCGACTTCATTAGTCTTGAAGAAAGATAAACCAAAATTATTCTTGATATGATCTTGTCTTGTCTTGTAGTTCAACATCAATGTTCTTTATCTTATTGTGGTTGAACAGATCTATTAACTTAATCATGCTCAAGTATATTTCTTCAGTACACACTTTATTTAAATGCAATAAGTAGATTCATTATTTTATGATGCAATTTTACAGATCTCTTATTGTAACCTAGATCCAGACCATCTATTTATGCGAGAAATTACTATTATCGAGTTGTTTTTTAAAAAACACCTGGCTTTAGTAACTAAGAACAAACATAAAAAAAAATCTTTCCACGAGATCTGAAATTGTCACAATTCAAAGAACATTTATTGCCCTAAACGATAAATTGGTGTATATTGAGATTCAAGATCTTGTGATGCATCTACAATCACAAGTTGATTATTGCAATTGAATTTTAATTCATACACCAGTTTGATCAATATTTCACCAGAAATTGTCCAAAAACCGTATATGTGGTTGGTCATATTTTGTTGATAAGAGTCTTGTTACATGACTCCAAATAAAGATTCCAGTGAAGCCCTTCCATGATTATTAAGATAAAAAAAACATATCGAAACTGTGAAATAATCTCCAGTCACTATTTGGTTAAAAGTGAGTTTAATTTATACGAAATACAAGAACTACACCTTATAAAAAAATCGTAACTTTACACTCGAATGTAATTAAACGCGTATCCAACCATCTTCCCATTGCCTCTGACTGCACGCATGCAGAGACTCTTGATCTCCCAGAGGCTTTCGCGAGAGAAACGCAATGTCTCCGCTCGGAGCCGTTAATTCGGTTTACGAGCGCCTATCAAGAATATGAGTGCGAGCGACACTACCTGAGCTAAAAAAAAAGAAAAAGAAGAGCTCGTCACGAGTGGCATCGTAAAGGTGAAACCGCCCCCTTTCGTTTTTTACGCGCCCTTTTCCCTCGGCATTGACTGGACTCGAGTATTGCATTTTTCCCGCGGATGAAGGAATTCATTTAATCCGACTATACCCACTCCGTGGAATTTTCAGAGCTCGAGTTTATAAGTCTCGGTTTCACGGATAATGCGCGTGCTGAATTTTTATTTTTTTTTATTTTCTTTCGCCGCGCGTTTTTATACAACTTTCGAAGAATTGAATAAGGTCTACTACTCGTTGTGCGCGCAACTTAGTTAAGCTGCGCGAGAGTTTTCGGTCTGATTTTTCCTTTTTAAGTGGTGAATCCCACCCCCCACGAGCTGTAGATCTGGCAAAAATTTGGTAATATTTTTTCTTTTATCATATCTCGTGTAAATGTGCAGACGTATTGTTTTAACGAAAATGAATTTCGTGGAAATAAATGAATAACGCGAAGTACCTCGGTTATACGATGTTAAGTGTCTGTTTTGAAAATTGCTATTTCAGTATCGGAGTTTCCTATGTTTGCTCGGGCAAACTAAACTTAATATTTACCTGGAATTTTTGTATGCGCAACTTGACGCGTTAGATGCGCAGCGATTCGCGCGTGTCCAGGTAACAGAACCCCGCAAACGATGACGACGTCTCTTGAATCTTCACACGGGATCATCGACGTTCACTCTACCGAGAAACGATCGTTTTCCTTCTATCCCTCTACACTTCCTGGTGACTAATTTCTTTTTATCCAAAGCTGTTCAAAAATAATAAGAAACTATAAACTGATGGAAAGATTCATTTATTGCAAAGTCAGTGAATTTAACAGTTAATTTGAACCGAATGCATGTGTGTATTTATAGTTAAGAAATGATATTTAATTAAGAGAACATTCATTGAAGAGTAATTATTTTACAAAAGGGAATCAGAGAACCCAAGGTACAGCTTCAAATGAACATTAGAAGCATATCTAATGAATATAATTTTAATTTGAATCAAATTCATACGATGTGTTCATAGTTAAGAAATGACGATTAATTAAGGAAGAATTCATTGAAGAATAATTATTTTAAAAAAGTACCACATACATGACAAGCTATTTAAGTATACCTATTTCCACAGTATATTTTTACGCGTAATCGTCTTTTATTTGCTTTTACGCTCATCGAGCAAAAGAAAATTATCTTAAAATTCCTTTAGTTTCTTAGTTACAACCTGGTAAGTCTATTTTTCCAAACGTACTGACGTATGCTGATATGCCATTGATTTGTAGACGATATCTAAAGAAATTAATAGTTCTTTCAGAAAAAGAAATGAAAACAGTTGCGTTTCAGAAATTATATTGTTTCAATTATATGTAGATATTGTGTATATGATTTTTAAAACCGTTTTTAATACAAAAGTTCATTATCGCTACAATTTATAACACATTTCCCTTCGGAAGTAGTACGTAAATTGATCCAAATACATGTGTATTTATTGTTAAGAAATGGTTCATTAAGATTGAAACCTTGATGCAATTCATTACGAATTAATACACGCAATTTTGAATTTCTAATTATCCTTTTATTGATAAACAGTTTTTTACATCAAAGTACGTTATCCCGACAACTTATCACACATATCGCTTCTGATGTATACGTAATTTGATCAGGCGATAGAACTTTTTTAAACTAAAGTCAATCTTCAGTATCTTATCATTTATAAACACAAATAATCGATATACCTTTTATACAATGGTCGAATCAAAATTTCTTCAATTTTACAATAATAATTATACAAGGAACCACCCTAACTCTCTGTGTTCGGTTTCTTATCAGTACGCGCTCGTTATCTGATAAGAATTAACTACTTCACGAAGCTTTGCATTGCTCTCTACAAACATATTCTCAATATTTATTTTCTCAACAATAAAGAATATTCCTTTTTATCAAATGTTATGAAAAATTTGTGATTCAACAAGTGATTCATTCTATCAGTGCCTCAACATGATGTTTTACAAATACACTTATCCCAAATAAATGACTAGAAAATGCACCAAAAAAGAATACGACAACCAGAGCCAAACAAGAAAATCAAAAATTAAAACTCAGAGCTAAAGTATCCCTAGCCTCAATATGCTAAAGCGTACAAAAAAGTAAAAATAAAGAAGTAAAGAACGAATCTCACCACTTCTGACCGAGGCACACGAGAGACGGCCGATGATAGATAGCTCAAAAATCTCTTTTCACAGTACTTGCTCGACCGGAAGTAAAATGAATTTAAGATCCGCGCCGGAAAAACTTTTCCTAATTTAGCACAATAATGGATAGCGTCGTTTCGAGCTACAGCGCGCGCGCTCACTGCCCTTTTTTCCGCCCTCCACCGCGCCACACTGGGGAGTTTTATAGTCCGCGCTCGAGCGGCTCACTCTTATACAAAGTTATTGAGTTAATTTTACATGAATAAGCATTGCTTATTATGCGAGAAAATGAGAGCTCTTTTTTTTACGCCGCCATGAGCTTCGGGAATTTCGGCTAAGTTTTTTCGCGGCAAATTTGAAAATAGAAAGAGACGAACAAGTGAGTTAGGGAACAGGAAGAGACATTTTTGCACGAGTTCGAATTTTCCAAACTCGAGTTGTGGAGTTTTGAAAAAGTCAAAATAACGAAAGTAAATCCGCCGAGCTGATTAGGCACGTACGCAGTTGCTCACGCGCGCGGGCGTGACATCCTTGGAGCCGTCTCCTGGAAGCGTGTGTAATGTTTACAGTCGTTCTGCTAGACGAGAAACATGCAACCCAAGAATAAATCGCTAAGCTAAAGACGACGAGTGTGTTGGTTACTCTTGTGTGTACGTGCGTCGATGTGTGTGCATGTATTTTCGAAATGCGTTTACACGATGTGTTGGTTCTAGCAGCGTATGGAAGTGGGTCAGAGCGGTTTGAACGAAAAACAATATTGGCTGTTCTGTTGGCTACTGATTTAGATGTAAATTGTCTTACACTTTAACTCGCGTATTTTCAAGTAGTGTTAACGCTTGATTTTCCTTTAAAAACTTAAGCAATTATAATGTTAAGTATTTGTTGATAGAAAGAATCGTTTGAAGCACGCATTTGGTTGAAATTTTTTGATATTTTGTTAGTCGTTTTGTTTGGGTAAGTGTATATCTGTATTTGTTAAGACACCACACTGATACTGTTAAACCAAACATTTTTCATGACATTTGATAAAAAGGAATATTCTTTATTGTGTAGAAAATATATGTTGAGACTATATGTCCGCAGAGAGCAATGCAAAGCTTTATATACGAAGTAGTTAATTTTAAACAGATAACGAGCGCGTGCTGATAAGAAGTAACCGATACATAGGGAGTTAGGGTGGTCTTGTACAATTATTATTGTAAATATGTATTATTGTACTATAAACGATAAGCTACTGAGGATCGACTTCAATTCAAAAAAGTACCATCGATCGATCAAATGACGTACGATATCCGATAGGAAATGTCCCATAAATTGTAGAGATGATGTACTTTGATATAAAAAAACTGTACGTTAATAAAATAAGTATAAAAAATTTCATATCACACGTATTAACCCGTAATACATTAAAATTGTTCATTCTGTAACTTTACATACGAAATGAATATCTTTATCAGCGTATACATACACCTGACTAAGAAAAATTTGGCAAACGAAAATAAAGCTTCAATCGGAATGAATTAACAATAGCTCCATCACAATGGTACATTCCATTATCTGGCAGATGTAGCAAAAGATATACGCCGACAACAAGCGTATAAACTACTGCCGAGGTTTTCCTAATTGAGCAATAACATCTTGGCAGGCATCTCTATTTATATACACTCAAGCCACGAAATCAGAGATTTCCTACCCTCTTCCACCGACACGCGAGCTCAGTCGCAGAAGCGCTCGCGGCTCATTACCTTCGCATTGTCATCGCATTACCTGCCCCCGCGCAAAAAGGGGTTGCCATTCGCCACCCCTGGAAATTATCCGCACTGCGGAGAAGGAAACTTCTCATTCTCTCTCTCTACCTCTATCTGAAGCAAAAAAGCAGTACCGGTAGTGAAGAAGAAGAAGTAAAAAGAGGAACCTAAAATTATTCCGCAGACTCTCTCACTCCAGCCTTTGTCGAGGTGATCGAAAGGGGTACCGCCAGAGCTGCAAAAAGAAAGCCCAGTCTACTTCGTTTCAGAAAGAGAAAGAGCTGCACAGGAGCACTTAACTGCCCGATGACAATGGAGAGATCTCTCCCCCCCCTCTCTCTCTCTTTCTCTCTCTCTTTCTCTACTTCTCCTTCTCTGCTCCGCATTATGACGTTCGCAGTGTCTTGAGGCCTATTCCAGACTCTACTCCATTGTGTCCGGGGGTACATCCTCTCTGGGGTTACGGAAAAACAACGCCTAATTAGTTCTAGATCGTTTGAGCACATAAACAGCTTGGGTGACAAAATTCACGCACATGGACTGAAGCGACGTTGTCTCGAGGAAATTGTGTCGCAAAACTCTTTCGACGGAAATATCAGGGGAAGAAATGAAGGACAGATTTCTTTTACTCTTCAAGGGATTGTTCAAGTCAATGGGTTGGGATTTCTTTAGATTCTGACCTGGTTTCATCGCGCGAATGCCTCAGAAAAGTGACTACAGCGTTATACTCTTGAAATTAATAATTTTCATCGTTTTTTTTTTCTTCCAAGATCGCAATATTACTCATCAGTCGTTCCAGAAGAACGAAATCTTTTTCATTAAATCCAACTTAATATTTATCCTGCCTCTAGTCCTCGTAAATAACGAATCGACAGCTAGTTGGAGCGAAGGTTTTTTGGGAGGGGACGTAATTATTATTTAATGCACAATTAAAAATAACAAATTAACGACGCCGTCATCCTCGAGAAAAATCGCGGCCAGAACCCCTCGTCTAGAGTCGAGAAAAAAAAAATAGCTACCCTCAAGATGGAAAGGCAAGGAACGACGAAGAAACTACTCGACGCAAGAGAAAGGAGCGCGAAAAAAGAGAGAAGGGCGACGACGTCGACGAAGAAAAAAAAAGGGAAGTGAGGGGGCGGGGGTGGAGCGAAAGCAGGACACGCTCCGGCTCCTAATATAAATGTCGCGCCGGCCGAGCGAAACGGAGACATTCGCTAATTAAAAAACTTGAAAAATTAATACACATTTCTCTCTAGTACGAACTCGCTCTTAATTTCTGGTATCTGATCAGCCATCTGTTCCCGAAATAAGGAAGAAAAAAAAAGTCGATCGCCTTTAGCGTCCATCGGAGTTTTCATTAGTTTTGATGCTACGCGCGATTTTAATGTATTATAATCGCGAGATGCTATGCTAATTCCTCTGCGTCTGTATTAATTTTATTTCATGGAGAACAATCGGGATAAATGAATTTCGGATGAATTCTTTATGGCTTTGTATATACATTATATACATCACAGAAAGTACAGAAAGAAAATTAGTAAAGAGTACCGAACGGTTAAGTAATCTGAACGAGAGAAAGCTCGATTGCAATGATTACATAGAAAATAACTATACAGTAGATTCACGGTAAGTTGCTGCATGAAAAGAAGACACGACATCCTTCTAATTGTGTGCATAATAGCAAAAACGGCAACATATCAAGAATCTACCGTAAAATTATATGTAAAGAACGCCTTAAAGATCTTCTAAATATATAAACAATCCTCAATAGATGAAGCCGCGAATTTGAATATCCTTATACACGATTGCTTAAAAATGTGCGGTTTCACACCTTGAAAATTACAGATAAGTCTAGGCAACTTTTTTTACCCTCCTCGAGTTCTCGGGATACTCTTATGATAAAAGCAGAGTCTCGTCAGCATAGGCTACGATGCAGAGTATGATAAAAAAGACGGACGACATCGTCCCTGCGTCAAATGGCCTCGAATGTACATTTTCGTGGCTGGACCGATGACGACGGCTATTTTCTGACCGCTTGTCCATGATAATGGCCGGTCCATCCTTGTTCTGCGAGTGACGCCGAAATTGTGTCTATGAACGATCTTTCCGTATCGTCAAAAAAGCTGCAGCTGAATTTAATAGCCGCTCCTATTTCTGTATCATCAAACACACAATTACATTAAAATGAATTTCTTCTTCTTTTTTTTGGCCACGCATGAATAAAAAACGTAATGTTGAAATAATTGTTTATGTACGTATAGAAGGGAGAGAGAAATTCGGGCTCGTATTTACCCAAATCGAGCTGACTGACGAGAGCGACAGTCGTCGGAAGAAAGTATGGAATATTTAGCGTTCACTGAGCTATAAAAGCAATTATATGGGAGCCATTGTTTGGCTGGGAGTGCGCTTCGGCGATATGCGCGTCTCTTGACGAGAGTTCGTTGTATACAGATATATAAATAGAGAGGGAGAGCAAAAAGCGAGAGGGAATGTCGTACATATAGCGAGCAATAAATACGAACGAGTCAATTCATTCGGTTTATCGGCGAAAAGTCGTCTCGACGAAATCTCAATTCACTTCAAACACTCCTCTTCCTGTTCATTACGCGCTTCACAAGTTCGCCGCCAAATAAAGCTGAGTTTCTTCTGTCTTTTCTCGAAGATATAATACCTTGGAAGCTGGATGAATTACGAAGAGGAAAATACGTTCATGCTTGTAACAAAACATTTTTTGGTAATCATTATTTGATTTGGTTAGGTGTACTGAATAGGATAGAGTCGAATAGCAATGTCTAGGAATATGTGTTGTAATATATTTGTAAAGTTAATTTAATTTTTTTCTAAAATATATATATTACGTCCAAATTTTAGATGATCAAATCCACACTTCTATTAGCCTGTACCTACATCACTTGGGATTCATTACTGAATATAGTACAGTTATTGGTCCAAGATTTGTTAATCAAAATTAGGTATAGTTGTATTAAGATCATCATTTTAAAGGCCTACGGATTCCTTACCTAAGACCTACCAGATGTTGATGTTAAACTTTCTGTGTATAGATATGATTTTTTCTAAATTTCGTTTTTGATGAAATCTTGATGAATTTTTAAAATTAAAATTTTAAAATTAAAATTATTGTCATATCATTTTAGAATATCGAATTATAAGTGATACACATTTTTTTTAATTATTTAAACTTCGAGTAGAAAGCAATTAAAGGTGAATTTCCATAGTTATTTGCTAATAAGAGAATTAAGATAATTTCTAAAGGAAAAGTAATCGAATTGTATGAATCAAATTATATTTTATTAATGTATTACCATTTATATCGTTAATGAGTCTCAGAATAAAAAAAGGGTTTAAAAAAAATAAATTATTTTCAATTCGATAACCAAAATGACACAAAAATCCACAATTGTTCATTCAAACTTTGAATTTCGCGTTAAATCAAAATTTAAAAAGATGATACCTCTGTTCAGTATTTATACATGAACTTCTGGAAGATTTTATTAAATAATGATGTTTAATATGATTTAAGAGAAAAAAATAATATTACATTCAAAGAGAGGAAAATACGTTGAGAGCAGGTTGTTAAAAACTCACTCTCCGTAAGATTCAAAGTGAATCAGTGTGCCAATTCAGCTGAAAATAGGGATAAATACTCCTTGATACATTCTTAAAAGTACAAATGTTGGGATTTCCAATCGAATGAGCAGAACAAATTTTACATGATGAAATGTACCCTTAATTCACTTGAATCTTACGGAGACTGGGTTGCTACTCTATGTGGTCAACGAATGGAAATAAATCGAAACAGAACAATTTTGTTTTTTTAATTTTAGCTAGCCTCACTTAAAGCAAATAATGGTTTTAAATAACAATCCATACGATGTAAACACAGTAATAGCAGCAGCGACCAGACCTGAAAAAAAAAATCTTCAGCCAAACTCGCAGTATACAAAGAGTCTACTCCCGTAGATAAGCATACATTCAGTCGTTCAGCCTTAGTCTGCAGGAAAGATAAAGACTGCGTCGGAGAGCTCGCACCCTTCGACCGTGGCTTTCCGGTCATTTCGTTTCCCTGAGCTATACCCCATCTCCCTCTCCGATACACGCGATCAGCGTTAAACTTCGCGCCGTAATTTTCGCACTAGCCGCACCAAATCAAGCTCCGCTTCTTTCACTTTTGCCGCGGTAAATCCGAACTTTATTGCTAAATACCGCGACCATCAGCAAATTCGCGCTGACAACGTCGTACAGCCACACACTCCTGTACGATTCCCGAGCGATTTGCTTTGTATTCCGAGTTTCATTCGTTTTATTATCTACCGACGACGCGGTAATATCGAGAAAAGTCAATATGTCGATGCCTTGGAGGAAAAAACCCGGAAATTCAGAAAAAGAATTCAACATTTATGAATATATTGGTTAAATATGCCAATTTATATTTAAATATTCATAAATATGTTTTGTTACATCTTTTATTTTTTTAATTGGCAGGTATCTTGAGTCCATTTCTGAGTTAGCTGGTTCTTCGAATCTGTTCTTGAATTGACTAGTTTATGAGTTCTTGTTTTGAATTGCCTGGTTGATGGAAAATTATTTATTTATTGACTGGTTTGGTTACCAAGGCGTTGATATAAGGTGTCCCGAATTAAGATCGAATATTTTGGGCGAAGCATATCGGTTAGCAAAAATAGCTAGATAGATCAAATCCTGTATGATTTAATCGAGTCACCATTTTAGTATAGCTACAAAGCTCGAAGTACAGCTCGAATTCTTAAAAGCTCCTCGGATCACTGAGGACTTTGAAAATAGAACCGAACGCTTGCTCTAACCGAATTTCTTCTTCGCACGTTAGTACGGACAGAAAGAGAGAGAGAGAGAGACAGAGAAAAGGATAATAAAGCCCTGAGGCCGCGTCACTTCCAAAACCGCTGCATAGCCATTGTAAATTTGAGGAAAATCGCACGAGTAGAGCTTCTCCGGCGACATCGGCAATTCCTCCACCCGGTAATTAAGCCTTGTTCACAATGGGAGTAGAAAAGCCGCTTCAGAACTGACCGCCAGTGCTGACCGAGCCGTTTATCCATACTACGCGACTCTCGTCGCTTTTCTCTGTCTCTTCCATCTATCTGTCCCTTATTTTCAACCGTTGCGGAGCTAAGAGTATATAGCTTCAGTTCAGAGTATTAGGGTCAGCTATACTATCCTGTCAAGTGTCAGAAGCAGTCGAGCGCTCGTTTCCACTAAGTTTTGCTACTGATTAATCAAATCGTATTGTGTCGCGTCGGTTACGTTGCAGTTTTCAAATATCGGTTCCCTCTTGCTTGATATATCTACAGCAACCACATAGAGTGTTCGAACGAAAATAAGGAGAAAAAGAATCGATTGAACTTCGATCACCGCAACAGTTCCATAGGGTGTTATATACTCTGTTCTTTGCATGAGCTTAGGTTGACGATTCCGCTATTCGTGCAAAATATTGTCTTGGCATTGAAATGTATGGTTAACTGGAAATCTCGTCTTGGTTTTGAATTTAGATTTTGACAAAATAATAAAACGATAAGTCTCAATGATGATTATCTCAATCTCAATGATTAACTTATGATTTTAATCAAATAATTCATTATTTGAAGAGATATTATGTTCTGAGAGTGTTTGTTAATCAGTTGTATCAATCAGCGATCCGCTATTCGCGATTTATTTGTCTGACGGCACTAGATGACGACATTGTGTAGGATTTGCGGGTACACACTCAATCAATTGTTAATCAACATCTACACTTTATTATCAGTGGATCAAGTCCAAACCATATATATTGCAAAATTATATTAAAAAATCTTGGTCTTATCTTGAAAATGTTAAGTTTCAGATTGTCTTGTTATTGGTGACTAATTACAAAACAAAAATATATCGAGAGTAATCTAGACTCTTGGTGAAGTCCTATTGCTAGGATACAATTTTAAATTTTCATAATTTTTTTATTGACGTAAGAACCAGAGCAGTGCACAGGAATAATTTTTTTCCTCTACTGGCATACTACTTTGTAATGTAATGTACACACCGAAAAAACTTTGCAATATTTTAGAAAATGTATTCATTAAAAAATTGCTCTTTTAAAAGAAGTAAATATTTATTCGAATTAAATAACTTACTGTTCATTTTGCGAAAAACTAAAAGCGTATATATTTCAACTTAATGAGCAATAATGTAGTAAATAATTATTTAAAATTTGTAATTGTCGGTTTGAGTGTATACAATCATTAAATCCAATTGAATACATTCTAAGGACTATTCCTTTCGAAATTTATTTACATTCCAACAATTTGTCCCCTACTTCAATATTTAAAAAAGCAAACAAATCGTATTTCAAGATATGCGATAATCACTAGTATCAAAATAAAAAAAAATAGTTATACATCTCAGAGGAAAAATATCGACCACCGGCGTCGTGTCTCTTAGAATCGCGTTGAATTTTAATTGAATAATCGAAAAGTTACTAATTAACGTCGGCCTCAAAAGTTTTCATTAAAAAAGTCGCTGTGCAGCGGGTTCTCTCTGGCGAATCGATCGAAAAAATAAAACCATCAGAGAAGAAACAAAATCCCTCGAATTCCTTGGGTGCATTCTCTTTTAGCCTTCCTGTGCACAACCTCTTTCCGTCCTCGTAACTTTCTCTTGACTACGAAAACTCTCTCTCTCTCTCTATCTGACAGCTGGGCAAAAATGCCGGAGACATTATTAAATATGATTACCAGCAGCCACGGGTGGGCTAAAAAGTTGCGCTCTTGCGCGGGCGCGGGAAAAATAAAAGACCAAGAGAGAGAGAGAGAGAGAGTGAGTGAAAGAGTTCAGCCGGCCGTTTCCGAGTCGGCTCTCAAACTTTGATACGATTAAGACGGAACGAATTAATCTTCATCCCTCTCGAACAGCGGCTGCTGAGGAAAATTTTTCAAAGGACTGGAGCTAGAGAGAGGGGGGAAAAATAACGCGAAAGCAAGGGTGAGCGATTGCCAAAGTGAAAGAGGAAGAGAAAGTGAAAGAGAAAGAGAGAGAAATGGCTGCTGCTGCTGCTGCTGCTGTTGGTGGTTTCACCCTTTTCACGCCGAGGCGAAGGCGACGTTAATTAGGACACGAGACGGCGCGATATCTGCTCTCTCCTGACGCCGGGAGGAAGCCGAATGAAGGATGTGGACGGACCGGAACAATCGCCGGATTTATCGAAAAAAAAAAAAGATTTTTTTTATGTTCCGATCAGGCTGGTTAAGGATTCAGTATGAACTGAGATTGGTGTTGGTAGAGTAGGGGTTTGTTTAAAATTGAAATAGTGGCTGCAACTTGCAATTAAGATATTGTTTAATCGTATTGAAGTAGTAGGACTTCGTCAAGAGCCAAAATATCATCTTGTCTTGTAATTAATGACTGGTATCAAGACAATCTTGAACTTAACATTTTTATGATATGACCAAATTTTATTGTATGATGTATACCATGATTTAAAAAAAATTGTAATACTGTGTTTTTAATTTGAACTTGGTTCTCAGGTTAGATTTAGAGTGTATTAAGCAAAATACTAGATTTCTCAAGACTGGAGTTTTCGTATGGTGGTTCCTACCAAGTAACTAGTTCAAGTAATGTATCCCAAATCACGCGTCTCATCTCTTGTACCTCCTCTTTTAAATATACCTCTCCTTTTTTTATGGAAAAAATAAATTATTCCTACAATTCTGCAAAATAGGAATACACTTTTCAAAACGTCATGATAAGTAATACACAACAATATTTCATCGAATCTTAACAGCTACTTTGACACAGATAAACCTCGGAAGAAACATGAGGTCGAGGGATCAGGAGAAAAACGTAAGTCTTGCTAAGGGTGAGGTGAGCCGTCCTGTATTTGAAAAGGGAGCGAAAGTCGAGGTGACAACCCTTTTTATTTAGGGTCTAAGTTTCTTTCGCGACTCAGTCGAGTAAATCCGATATTGCACCGAAGACATTCGCCGACGAAATGAAATTCACCCGTTTGGGATGAGGAAGAGGACGGACGAACCCAGAGCCGATATTTTCTTATTTCTATACTCGGCGTGAATTTTATTTACTCTGCTTACGTGAAACTTTTCAATTAGCCTCGCAGCTGCTTCATAATTAATCCGGTTTAACTGCTGCTGTTTGTTATGGATTTTGGCAAATTTTCGTTCTGAGAATTTCATTTTCCAAGCTAATTCATTTTCGGTATTTGCTTTTCATTTTCCCTCGCGCTTCGTGAAAAATAATTAAACATTGCATTCAAATTCAAGGAAATAAAATAAAAGCTGCACAAATTTAATTAAGAAAAAAATTTGAATTTTCATTGGTTATTATTCTTTGGCAGAAAAAAAATCAAAGCCACCCCTTACAAAGTAAAGCTTAAAAACAAAACACTGCCCTCTTCAATTCATTATCCCAAAATTAATCCGCAACAAAAAGTCGGGGAGCCATAAAGAAGATGATGCAAAAACGTAACCTCTCAGCGTGAGAAATCAGCTTTACGTTAAAGCTCAGTACTTCGAAAACCATTTTAAAATGCGTAATACAGCTTCTGGAGGAAAGATAAAAATAATTTCGTTGTTCCTTCAACTTCGCGTCGACGTTTCCTGTGGGAAAAAGCAAGCATTTCGAAATTTTCGCGAAAAAGTGAACCTAACTGAAGACTGAGTGGAAAACTACCAAGAAAATCGACTTACAGTGGAAGAAAAGTACTTTTACGTGTAGAAAAAATTAAGAGACCTACCCGCAATTTTTATTGCTCGGATTGTCCTTTCAAAAGAATGAACTGACTCTCGTGATATGGAAATGTCTTCATTAATTTAATACTTTGAACGATAAAAATTCTCAAAAAAAATTCTAGAGTCACTTTTATCAGGGGATAGATATATCAATAATACCAGAATTTGACCAACGGTTAGTCAAATTCTGGTATTATTGAGTAATCGAGAGCTGATACAGATACAGCCTTTGGAATCAAAATGATTTTTTCCAAAATTTAATTCGGTGCCAGTCAGAATGCAATAAGTACACTTGTCCAACTCTTGTAATTTCATTCAATTCTACATTCAATTTCATTCCAAAATTTGTGTATTAATTGACACACTGCTCACAATGGTTTGATCATCAAAACCATGTACAAGAAATTCAGTTTTATAGTACCGCATAATTTTCGTACTTTTCGAAAAATATTTCCTTTGGGAACAAATAGCAATCGAGTCCACGTAAATATTCCAACGAAGAAAGGCAAATATTACGTTAATGACTCATTACTACGTTATTACAGAGTCCTCGCACCCCCGAGCATTTATTACGAATACAATAAAAAATTGCCTTTGACCATGTTGCAGTGACACTTGTGCATCGACGTAAAAGAAAAAAAAGAAAGCGAAGAATAGGGCGAGGGCGACAATATGCGTTGGTGTGCGTCTGTATCGGTCTATGCCGTAAGGCTCCCTTCTCGATTCTCCATTTTTTGCGCTCCGGTTCTGACGAATTGCACGTTTCACGCGCCACGGGGTGAATCACCCAATACTTGCGCTGTATTGGGGTGCGCGCGGTATGGGAGTACACGCGCGCAATATTCTGGCCCGCAAATATTAAGTCGTTCGCATAATAAACGTTTACCGAGTACGTAAGAACGACGTTTTCTCTTATTATTCTTGCTACAGGGGTAAGATGTGTGTTTTCGTTTTATAATTATTTCAAGATATGCAGAGTGCGATTGTTTAATCTTTTAAAGTGCAAGGCGACACAGAAATGATATCGTTTAAGGAATAAAGTGGTTGCGTTTGTATCGAAGCGAACATTTTTTTGAGTAAATTTAAATAATCCTATGTACAGGACTGTGTGTAAAACGTAATGAAGCTCTGTTTTATTTTGAATTCAATTTTAATTCTATTTTTGACACTTCGGCTCATTTGATAAAGGTGTGGAAAGACTTGGTTGATACGATACAGTTATTCAGTTATTTGAGTCGATAGAATGTTTCTATTTCTAGTCTTTGGTGTGCTATTTTTATACTTTTTAAATAGTCTTGTTTTTTTTATTGTATGATCTAGTGATATAGAATCGATTATAAATTGAATACTTTCGAGACACTGATAGAATGAAAGTGAATCAACAGTTAACGCTCGTGACTTTAATTTGAGCCAAATACATGTTTATTCACAGTTCAAGAAACCGCTGTTTAAATGATCAGAAAAGGGTATATTTGGTACCAACATTATATCGTTTTGAAAATTGTATTAGTTTAACAATACTTTCAAATAAATTCAAAAAAATGTGATCAAAATGCTCTTAGTTTATAAGTTATAGTCTGTTAATTCAATACACTGACATGTCTTCTAAAGAACAACGGTGAATTTTCAATTTTTTTCAAACTTATGACATGCATATATCCTTCTGATGTAGTATGTATGTTAATTTGAAGATACGATAGAACAATCAGGCACGACTAATTGATGATCTGTTAAGAAACTTTAACTGTTACGAATATTTTCTTAATTTAAAAGAATATTCGTTTCGTACTAAATATCATGAAAAATTCATAGTTCAAACGAGCGAAGACTTCTATCAGTGTACTTTGAATTTCTTTTTTTCTGTCTCCACTAACACAGCTTTTCTAGTCTCCTTTAACTTCTGACGCATATACTTTCGCATCGCGATATAAGCGACTCCGTCTGCATCAGCTACTCAAGCTTGCAAGAAGCTCAAGCTACAACAGTAGGGGGAAAGGCGGCAGCTCGCGATTTCCTAGGAAGGCTCCGGATGTGTATTCCGCCTGTACGCGCTAAATTTTTAAGCGTTACTAATTAAAAGGCTAGTTAAACAAGGCATTTCCCATCGCCTGCGGCTTGCCCGTCGTGTTCCCGTAAAACGTTGCTACTGTGCCGCGTTCAATGAGAAAAGAGCCTTTTCCCCTCTCGCTTCATCTTGTTTCGCGCTGGTGTATGTAAACATTGCACTACGATGTAACGCTGAGAAGTTGAGGGAACACGAGCTGAAAGCAGCCGCCACGATACAATGTGTACAGGAGGTAAGGTATAACGAAACAATTTGGGCTGAGGGACATCAATGTTCAATTATTTTTACCTGTCGAATAAAGCTTTGTAATGTAGTGAAAGATTTGAAAACATTTAAAATCGTAAACTGTGCTGGTTCAAGATTGGACAAGCTAAAATGAGAGTTGTTAAAGCCTTCTCTCTATATATAGTTCATTCAGGAAAGACCTTGATGCTCCCTAAGGAGTAAGCTCGAGTAAACGGACGATCGAGGCCCAATCTTGGCATGGACGTCACGAGTGGCCAATAAACGCCGCTCGAGATGACTGTGGATGAAATCACTGCCCAACTACAGTTTAGGCTACACCACCTTAAACTCGAAACGACGAGACGTCTTCGTCCTTAGCCCTTTCAAGCTAGCGCGCATTTAATTAAGCTGTCCCTAATAGAAGAACGATATACTTGGCTTACACAGCTATTAAGAACTCTGTGACGACAAGGGTTTTGGCATCTGTTACAGCGTTTACAAATGAAAATTCCGTCGGTTAATTCCCGTATCTTGTCTCTTTAAGTGTAGCTCATAAGAATGAACATCATTCATACACTGAGAAAAATCCATTATTGACTTAAGTACACCTACAATCAAATTTGATGATATTGTCGTTAAATGAACGTGGCTACAATTCATTTAACGGAAGTGACGTTCTCCGAATAAAATCATTGTTAGTTTCACGTTAGATTTGTGATTTGTTAAATCAACTGTTGTAATGTTCAAATGAACGACAGTTGTCAAAAACATGTTTTCACGAGACAAATCTTTATGAAATGAACTGTTTGTATTGACTGGACTGAGGCTACGTCCAAATAAGTGACCTTCGCTATCCAAACAATATTATAGAAATCGAAACGACAACACAGCGCTTTCAAAGTCATCGCGACTTGCCGCGTAGACGATAGTTCTATTCTCAGAATCGCGACTGACTTGTTTTAAGAGAAGGACGACGTCCAATCATTTCAAAATTGACGATAGAGGACTACTGCTACACAAGTCTGTCTCATAACGATATTACTATATAAGCAAATAGTTCACGTCTTAAATGCGAACGAAGCGGAATTTGTGGATCAATATGTGTTTAATTATACTCTACATAATATATTATAATGGGACCTAATAATAAATAATAGGGCCTAATTATAAGTTTGCACTGACCATATGGCCAATGAGTTTGCAAAATTGCAAATTAATTAGTAGCCCTTGATCCATTACTAAACGATCTGAATTCATTTTATTTATTTATTTTCTCACTGAATTGAATTATTAAAATTTAAGCGTGACTTCCAATAATAATTTTCATAGTTAAATTAATCATTGCTTATTATCTACAACAACTGCAGTTTTATTTAATTTGACCTCGTAATCATCAAAATGTTCAGATATTGCGTCCTCTTCATTGATAACAATTTGTCGTTATTTCAACTGCCATTTTTCTTAGAGTACAGCATTGTACAATCATCATCTATCAGTTCAAGTGACCTTAAACTGGTCCAGTATCGTTTGCTTTATCCATGTGCCTCACAAGTGAAGCTCCATTTCACCAGAACGTCATCGATAATAAACAGACATAAATGACTCTATCATCATTACATATGTATGTAATAATGATCATGTACCAACATGTACAACAATGTTACCATCAAACTGAAAAAAAATCCAAAAGAGAGACAATTCTCGTACATCCAACTTGGCAATCATCGAACGCCTACACGATACCTCCGGGACATACGCCAACCCCATGACTCTTGAGAAAAGACCATAATATACACAGCAGTTGGTAGAAGCGTATAAAGGAACACGAGCGTTCAAGATGCGTGCTCTCATTAAGTGTGCACTACGCGAAGAAGACGCGCCAGCTCCGTGCGCCATTAACTCAAGCCTCCTTGCGCGTACATAAGAAGTGCTAGTAGCGCCGTCCCGAAATCGCAAAATCGAGAAGTGGGAAGATACCTACTATTCCTCTCTACGTACACACACTCGCAGCTGAGAAACTTAACCGTCACGGCACTGCAGTATGTTACTAAATGATCCTCCTCTCTCTCTTCTTGCCTAGGCTATTATCCCACTCTCTCTCTCTCTCTCTCTCTCTCTCTCTCTCTCTCTCTCTCTCTTTCTCCACCCTCAAGATTTCCATAGCGTGTCTATATATACGTGTACGTTACCTCCGCTCCGGAATACGCAATTTAATACTCAACCAATTACATGTACGAAATCTTGTTAGTCTCCGGGTTATACGGCCTCCTTTCGCGAAGGACGCGAGGATATGAGACGCGCACGCTCTCACACACCCGAGGCATTTCTTCCCTCTAGCGTCTTTTCTCCATCCCACCCTCTCTGGGGGTATGCAGAGGTACTAGTGGCCTTCGGGGGAGGCTCGTCGTTGTTCTTAGATGTCGAGAGAGCGAGAGAGAGAGAGAGAGGCAAACTTGCACGATTATGATACCCACGATTACAACTATAAAACGTTATATTGTTATTCCTTCCACCCTTTATATTCGTTCCTCAGTTTCTGACTCTATATGTTAATGTGTACGTAAAGGTGTTCATTAGAAATTCTCATTTTTTTTTTAATTGCTGTGAATAAAACTGTGGGATTGTTGTAAAATCCGAATCTGAATGCGAACATTCAAAATAGTCAGAAGACCAGAAAAAGGCATGACTCGATCGACTGACCGAGTGATTGATAATCGAGACAGAACTCGAGGGCTCAGTCGGTCGATGGCCGCTCGTTAATCCCTCCGGGCAGAGAAAACGAGTCCGAGAATCGGAGTCGATCAATGGGAAAACGTTCGTTCGCGCCTTATCGCTACGGCGCAATTTATGGCACGAGCCTCGCTATCTGTTTCGGCACTGGCATATGAAGCTTCCAAAGTAGTTCGAAATCGAAAGAAGCTTGGAAATAGCTAGTACTATTTTTATTTATTTTTTGCTTTCAGGGTGTTGTATACTGTTTATTGATTATGTTAAGATTTATTGTTGATTTACAAAATTTTCTATATAAATAAATTTTCTTTTGTTTTGCAGGTAAGAGCGGCAGGATTTTAACCAGTCATTTTCATCAACATTGGTCGTGAGTAAAAATATTTTTAATTAAAGCTTACAATTAATGGATATACTTATTGTTAGAAACTGGCCAAACTATGCAAAAAAACAAATCTGTCCAAAAATTGAAACGTCTTTTATATAAATCTGATTTTGTTGTTGTTCTTATTTATTTTTATAGACTAATTAATATCTGTCTGAATTATATCTTCAATATCTGTTGGTTTGAATCTGATCTAGTATGATTTGGACATATCTTTTAGCTTAACAAATTTTAAATTTTTCCAAATTTCGCAAATCATAATAAAAATTCTACAAAGATTTCTAAGTATTCTATGATACAAAGCTATTTTTGTTCTTAGAAAACATTTACTAATCTTTATAGTTTTCGAAAATAACTACCCATAAAAACATACAAAATCAGAGACAATTTGAATGATTCACGTTTTTGAATTGAACAGACTTTTATCTCGGCAGCTGTAGGTTTCTATATAATATCTATAAAAATAACGAAAAATATTTCAAGGTTATTCTTATTCAACGAATCGAACAAAATCCAGACTTTCACCTCAGTAATATTATCAAAATCGGGGCAATTCCCTTCTTACAAAAGTTTCATCGCGCGCGAAATAACGTTAAATATTTATCTTTGGGGATGCGATTGTTATATACCTTCTCGACGACGGGACGATAAACATCGTTACGCCGAAGAGAGACGCCTTTCTAACAGGCAAATACTTAGGAAAGTAGAGAGAGAGAGAGAGAATCATCGGTTATGTGATGAGGGCTGTGTGGCCCACGTCACTGTCCCGCGACTCGTCGTCTTATCGGAATACCACGCGCAGACGACAAGCTGAATAAATATATACACTCAGGGGGCCGAGACAGCTCTGATGGTCTTTGTCTTTCGACTATGTGTTGCAGCATCGCGAGAAGAGACTGTTTGCCATATTTATTTTTTAAGCTTTTTCTAAAAATCCTCCTAAAATATACGAGGCGACTTTTGATCCTTACTTTTTAACGCACCGACTAAGACAGTAATTCATTAAGTAGGTCTATTATAGTATCTGGCCAATGCTTCTTAAATATATCAGTTCTAGACCTTGCTTTATAACTAATATAACTAGCGAATTTCGTCTGACACAACGTAATAGTAGTCTACTTTACTTCCAATTGTTAAATGAGTGTATTCTCGCATTTTATAACTGTCTGGCTGTCTCTCTGAAAATTCAATTTCTGGACTGGAACGACAATTTTGAAAATATCGAGAGAGCAACAGGCGATCATTAAAATGGTCTAGGCGAATTACAATTTCGTAAAGATGTAAGCTACAGAACTGTATAAACAATTGAAACCGGTTCCAAGTGTCCCTGGTAAATATTATACCTTAATTGGCCAACCGTATATGCAGTTGTAGCATTTATTTTGCAAATGTCAAGCACGTCCAGTATATTTTATTCTTACGGGAACAAATTCCAATTGTTTATCCAGTTCTACTTCTTGCATCCAGATTTCGTCCATAAATCGGGTAATTCGTTAAAAAAGACTTGGATCAGGCTGTGAAGCGCCGTGCGTTGTTTCGTATAGACGAGCCAGTACAGCTCTCATCTCTTCGCTAGACGAGGTTCGCGTAATAATTGATGGCGACAGCGAGAGAGGGACAGTTCGCCGCCGCACTAGGAGAGACGGAGAAAGCCCGAGGGAGTGGTCTGTACCCCGTATGCCACTCGCTTCCATGTAAAGAATACCGTCTCAATAGATGCAATGTTGTCCCCGGCCTGCGAATGCACCCTCGAGCCTCTATAAGCCTGTTTTCTTCTGGGTCTCTTCGTCGAGGCAATTTGCATCTCTTACTCTTCGCGGGAGATTCTGAAAACGCTCAGTGAGTGAGAGAGAGAGAGAGAGAGAGAGAGAGAGAGAGTCGAAGAAGACACGATAATGCATCGCTTAATACTTGATAAATCCCGTCTAGACTGGAACGTATTAGCAGTCGAGTATTCCAGTTGTCAGAAGTGCAACCGGATGTTCAGCGAGTGGAGAAGAAAAGATTATGTGGGTTTACTGTAGTTTAGTGAGAATGATGTTTTCGATAATGTTGACCTACATTTCATCTCGACGCTATGACTGTTGCTTATCGGATGTTTAATGACGTAGAATTTACTGTGCAACTGGTGTACACAGGCACTTATAACAGTAAGGTGAATTTTATGAATTACATTTGGAGTTAGTTGTTCGTAAATATTAATTCAATAAACTTTTAAATGCCATAATTAAAAAAATCGACCTTCAAAATAATGGCATACTTTTCAGGACAAATCGCCAAAAAGTGTCCTTGCAACGTTAAAGGATTCAACAACACAAAAATTTTCAAATGAATAAAAAAAAATTTCAACAATAAACTTGGATGAAAGGTCAAATTCAAAAAAATTACTATACAATGGATCATTTTTTGTCGCAAAAAAATAAGATAATCCTGTTTATATCTCCGTCCCCGTAAAAGAGTCAAAAACTAGCAGTATATAGCAAGACCGTCAGGGAAATGGAAAGAGAATCGATCCGAGGCATTCAATGTCTTGACTTTATAGAGAGCCATATATCATCGAGACTATCGCCGTCGTCTGAAAATCTGGGAAACTTTCCTGAAGCATATAGAATATAGGGACTGTAGGCCAAAATCAACAGCGGTACTTCAGAAGGAATTTAAAAAATGCCCGAATGAACACAATTTCCTGTCAACACTGTTGCTGTCGAGCTTAATGGCTCGTGAGCTGCTTAGATTTTCGATGTTATTCTCTACGTTGAGACTACCAGTTATCCACTTTTCGTAAACAAGATACTTAATTTTAAGTAAAAAAAAATATATAGACACGAGAATTTTACGACGAAACCGTAGCTTCCACGAGTTATAAATTGTTTAATGTCAATAAAAAGAATTTTGGAACCGCGCGCGACTCGACGGAGATGCAATAGCGTGTCACATGGCAGTTGAAACTTCCTTAAGAAATCTCATTTTTATTGCGTGCGACAATAGATTTCGCTCTATTCAAGAATTTTCCAACTTTAATCATTTTTACGTTCCAATAATTCCTCCGTCTTATTTTGCATTTTAAATACAACTGATAAGAACTTTTAACAAACCGTTTAACTAGACTTTCAATACAAAGTAGAGAAATAACATCGATTGGATTGTTGGAATTCGACGAGAAATTGCTCAACCATTGGCGATATTATGGTGTAATATATATCAGGGTTTAAGTGACTATATCTTCGTCACATGTCAATCAAATGGAGTTTGATACAGCCAAACATTGGTCATTAAAACGTGCAACTAAGCGGCTATAAAGAAACAAACGACTGGTCGTCTGTAGTCTCAAACACGGAAATAAAAATGACGTTCCATCTGAAAGGGCCGCACCAAAGTCTATATAGCCGCACGTTTTATTCGCTACTCCGAAACGGCTAAAGCGTTAACCGAAATCGTAAAGAAGCGAAGTTGCTGGTCGAGGGATAGGAAGGTCGTGGAGAAACGTGTGTATAAAGTAGTAGAGAAACATACAGTTCAAGAAACTGAGAAGAAATATTGCGATGAAAAAAAAAATCTAATCAGCAAAGCTTTCAACGGAAGAAACAAGAACACATATTTCTGAAACGAATCTTTCACAGTTACGAAAAGTTAAAAAAAATCCTTACACGGAGACAAATTCATGGGTAAATTTTAGTATATCCTTGGTGAAAATTTCACCAGAATTTGCCCAACCACATACTGGTGTAATTTTCCAAACTTATGGTGTTAAATCCAAACTTATAATTAGAACCTATTACGTAGTATATACCGTAGTATTAAACGCATATTGATACATAATTTTCGCTTTGCTAGCATGTAAGGGACCAAGATAACTTTAAAATGCAAACTACTAAATTCAAAACTTGAAATATTTTTTATAATTTACACTTATTCTAATTACAGAAGATAGTTTTACCTTCAATTTGAAAGGTCTAACTCTTCTATAAGTTCCTTCGAGAACTAGTTAGGATGCAAAGGCAACCGATGGATGGATTGAGCTCAGAGTTGGAGTTTTACTCTTTGATGTAGTCCTTAATATATGAATTTAGAATTGAATGTACAAAAACATTATTAAAAATAAAAATCAGTTTCATAAAAATATAGTATTTTGCTGTTTAAAGGTGTTTGACTCTCTTAAGATACAAACTTGTTTCTTTTCTTATATACAAATATTGTGAAGAATTCTTGGAACGATTAGACGTCGTCCTTTTCTCAGTCGCAATTCTGACAATAGAACTGTTGTTTACGCGGAAAATAGATGTAACCTAGAGAGCGCGACGTTGTCGTTTTAATTTTTACAATATTGTTTAGATGGCGAAGGTCACTTATTTGGATGTGGGCTCAGTCCAATACCAATTGTTCATTTAAGAAAAATTTGTGACTGGTGTCATTTGAAAATCACAGTGTTGTTACTTAGACTCATAAAAACATGTTTTAGATAACAACTGTCGATCATTTGAATATAGCAACAGTTGGTTTAACAACGATTTGTGATCACTGACAGTTGATTACAAATCTGACGCGCAACTAATGATGTGATTGTTCATTGGACGTCAATGCCGTTGAATTGATATTATGAGGGTAAAATACCCCCAGTTCAATCGATGGTAGATTGGTTTTAGTGTATCAACAAGTGTTAACTTTTAACCAATTTGGTTTAATAAATAAATACGTGTCATTGAAATCTTCATTCTCACATTAATTGAAAAATGAATCAAAATGTATTAAAAAAAAAAAAAACAAATAAACATCCTGAATTTCCAACTCGTATGTATATCTATTACTGGAAAAGAACTATGAACTTTACTTATAAATTTTTGTCCGTGCTGTAACAAGAAGAAAATGAGAATCGACACTTTGGAATAAGGGAAGTTGTTCGAGCACAGTCATCCCCCTTTCCTCCCCCTGAAAAGTAACAAAGCTCAGAAACAAAGATAAAAAGAAGTAGAAGAAGCAGCAATGCTACTGCCGCCGCCACAACGACCACACAGAATTCTCCCAAACTACCGTAGCGTCGGCGCGCTGGCAAGAAAAGCTCGGACTGCTGACGTTGCAACGAGCAAACGGTCAGTCGGCAGCCACAGTAATGGCCCAATAGACGCGCCTTATATCGCCGCGAGATATTGTTTAGGTTTCTCTTCATAGTACACTGGCCGATCGACTTTTATGAGCTGTGGTCGTGATGGTCTGTGGCTTTTCTGTATACGTGTTTCTTATCGCAACAAGTCGCGCATAAAAACGAAACACGAATGAAGAAAAAAAAAATCAAACAAGACACGTCCAGACTCGTGGAAAGTTTCAAGTGCCAAAGAACACACAATTATGACCAATAATTATGCTAGACAATTAGCACCAGCACTCTCCCTTTCTTTCCACAAGCAAAGCTTTGACTTCCCTTGAAGAAACCTCCTGACTTGTCTCTCTCAAACCTTTTTGCTTGCCAAAGACGCTTGAATTTCCCTTTCTCTCTCATCTCTTCTTTGACAATTTCTTTTATCGGATCTCCTCTCGCTTCATTTGACGCGACGAGCTTTTTCGCAGCCGCACAAAGTGCCGATTCGTCGGCCTAATGGTCGACGCCGTCGGTCCACTCGTCCTTATTGCAGACTTAATTACTGTCTCTCTGACTTTACCCAACTTATAATGAGCCCCCGAACGAGTGAATGAAAGAAAAGTACTCGTGGTATATTGAGTGTGAATCGAATTGAAACAAAAAATGAATCGAAAATGTATATATACGTAATGCGTAAGCTAAAGATGTAAATACAAGCTAACATATCCTAGAACAGATTTTGTTTTCAACCGATAGGACAAAAATTGTAAACTTTAAGATCATTAGCTAAACTATAGGATCGACAGATTTTGTTTTGAAGTAATAGAGTATCATTTTGAATTAAAAGTTTAGTCGTCACTTTGTTTCGTATACTTTACATATTAAATTAAAAAAAGTGAAATAGAAGGACAGTGAAAAAAATGGAAGACCGTTTCTAGACTGTTAGCTGAAGATGACCCTCCAGACGGAAGACGTGATATAATATACACAATTTTAGAATATTTATTTTCAATTCTTATTCTGTAAACAGCAACTTCAATTAATGTTCTAATTCCGAATGGCCCGGATAGATGACGCCTGCTATTTCGAAGTTGTTTATACTCTCAAGTACATAATTTAGATATATTAGTATATAAGGAATTATGATAAAATCGAAAACAGATTGTTAAAACGTGTGCGATTTGATTCAGCAATTATCTGCAATATGTTCCAAATTAATACAGACATTAGGTCCGAACATTTCCAAAGTAATCGTATGAAAGGTTAAGAGTCATCAAATTACTCGCATACACCGAAGAATAATCAAATACTTAGTTTACAGTTTAAAACGGTACCATCGAATCTCGACAAGAAAACTTTTTTTACTTTACTTTTTGAAATCTCTGTTGATTGACGTAATCGAACCCACTCGTTTGTATCAAATAACAGCTTCAATAGCTGAAACCTATTCACGTAATAGAAAATGCTCTCTCATCTGACAGGAAATCCTGTTGTTTTAATCGAATTTTTTTTTCTCACCGTAGGTAAACTATATTTCTTTTTCTAATCTACATACATTATGAACACGTCATTTCGAAGTATCGCCTCGGAAATTTGGTAAACCAGCAGCGAAGAAGAAGAGGAGCCGAAGAAAAATACCGGGCAAAAGAAAAACTGTAGGAAGAATCCACAGGCGCTTCTAACTCGAGTCCACACCACATGGTCATATTTGCCATTCTTTATCCAATATTTAACGAGAGTCAACAAAAAGATACCTCTCGGTCGAGCTATCCGACTCGTACACCTACACACACACGCGCGCGTGCGAAAGGACGGACAGATTCTTTGAGCTTTTCTTCTTCCGGCCTGGCGCTGCAACCCTTTTTTGCTGCGCTTCGCAAGAGTCGATTCGTTAATAGAATAATAAATAGCAGCATTGTTATACGTAAGCTTTTTGCCGAAGAAGACGCGGACCCGGTCCTGAACAAACTTTGTCGGCGAAAATGAAAAGGCTTCGTTGCTTCTTCTTATTCGGGATATTGTTGAGTGAGAGAGAGAGAGAGAGAGAGAGAGAGGAATAAATTAATTGTCCAGCAGGTTTTGCATTTTTACTCTTTGCAGGCTTGCCGATGAAGATTAAAGCGTGATCATCTATTGATGCGATGTATATGCAAGTTTGATCTTTATTCAACCATTTCACTACTCTATAAAATGGAAACATTCGTGTTTAATGTTTCATACTGGATTTTTATCATTATGAAATGTTACGGTTATGCAACTTAATTTTTTCGTAAATTAATAATAAATAATTCGAAAAATACGCATGAACACCAGAAAGACATTAGACGTTACAATTATAAATCTCATGTTTTAAAAAGAGAACATTTTCACTTTCAGTAATGATTATTCACTTGATACAAAAGTAGCCGTGTAAATATTACGAATTTAACAGTGAATATCCTCTGGGAATTAAAGATAATGCTCGGATTGATGACTTTTTAAGTGAAAAGTAGGATCATTTGAATATTTGTATTACTTGTAGAATATTTTTTTCAATAAAACTTCCCTTTATACGTGATCTATTCTAACCCAAGATGTACATTATAGACCCAAGTACTAATACACAGACAGACTGAGGTATATACACGCATCTCGATTTTCCTTAGCAGCAGCTATTACAGCAAGGCCTTGGAGAAATTTCGCGGGGAAAAGTCAAATCCTCCCACTACTATTCGAGCAGTAATTTCAAGGCGCCCGTTCGCTTAATATCTCGCCTGCTGACACCGGCGAATAAAACAGCCCCTGCAAGCGCAAGCTTATGCGCCAAAAGATGTGTGTATATAACTGCCCGTAGAATTATCGATATTTTTCCACTTGCCTTATCTTTCTTGTCCATTATGCCTATTGTGTGGATACTATTAATATGAGCTAAACAACGTTCTACAATACAGAATTTTTCCTTACACGATCCACTATAGAATTTTCGACCTTGTCCCGGTACAAGTTTCACCAGAGCCTTACCGAGGAGAGCTTGCACGTGTAAAATATGAATTAAAAAATTATATTAAGTAAATTGAAAAACAAGTAAATCCCATTTCTACAGCTCGAGAATACACACTCACCACACATCGAAACTTACTGTGTGCGGGTTCAACTAACCCGCTGGCTCTGCAGTTTTTCGCCGCCCTCTCTCTCTCTCTCTCTCTCTCTCTCTCTCTCTCTCTCTCTCTCTCGAGCCGAAGTGTTGGCAATAAATATAAGAGGAAAAAGTTTGCGTGGGTTCTCCGCTCTAGTCATTCCAACGAAATCCTCCTCTTCTCTCTTACTCTCTCTTATGCGTAAACTTTTCTGCGCCGCTTAAGGAATATACCTCTAAACGTTACGGCTCTACCAAGAGATTCGAGTATTCGTATATGGATTTGGTGATACGCAAATGAAAATGCTGCCTTGAGGTGCCGAGAGCTCGTCGTTTTTATTATCCTAGCGATATCGACTTTGCTTATTAGGCAAAATCCAATGGTTCTTTATACAAATTATAGATGTACACTTCAGGAGCTGAGTCGGAGTTTAATGCTGGACTGAAATAAATGTGCTTGGCTCTAAAACATGATTATGAATATCTAATAAAAATTGGTTGACTATGTTGAGATTGCGTATAATAAATACTAGTTGAGTAAACTTTTAGAATAGGAAAAGTCTATGTATGACGATAATATAGTTTCTGATAAATTTCGCATATCGAAATCAATTTCACCAAAATTTCGATATGTTCTTGAATTACTTTACATTACGGGAAATTTTAGTACAAACACACTTTGATTGCTTTCGGTACACAACATTGTGCGTATCATAAAACACCATTGCCAAACGAATAAAAGTACAAGAATAAAAAATCACAATTTCAAAGCTCAGATTAACCACACGGGTTAATTTAGCGTACCAAGACATGTATTGTACGTTGAATTGAACTATAAAACAATTACAGTTACTCAGACCCTTAATTCTTAATGTGTAAAAACATTTTAATTTCTAATCGAAACTTGCTTATTCAATTACACGAAAGTACATGACGCAGCGCATCAATAACAAGGAGATAAAAAAAAGCAGAAATACAAACTCATGCTTCAGTCCAGGAGAGAAAATTAATTTCCAGCCAGGTACATAACGAAGGGTACATCGGCGCTACTCGATTACTCCAAGAGGAGGATGACGAGGAGGGGGTGGGGAAGAGGAGGTTAGAGCGAGATAGAGAGAATCCTGCTACATGCAGCGAAACGCAGGACACACGGCGTAGAGAAAGAGAACGAGGGAGAATAGCATCGACCCACATGAAGCGCAGAGCAGCAGTAAAAGGAACGAAGGAAGGGTTGACACAGCGTCGCGCGAGTAATCCGCTTGCGACTATATAGTATAGCCAGGACAGTTGTTTAATTTTGACTGCGCAATGCGAAGTGAAAAATTATTAAAACTTCGCTAATTGCAAACGGAACGTGTTCTTTATTATGTTTTATACTGGACACTGTTTCAACGTAATAACAATACACACATTCAGAAAAATGGATTGACGAAATAACGACAAATTGTGTGGTCAAAGTAGAGGTCATATACGCTACCAATTCAACAACAATTCGACGTAAATTTAATGACAAGATCCATGGCATTTTGAAGATTACGTGGTGAAAAAATTATACTCTTGCATTGTTCACACACATTCACCATATTGAAAATGCAAAATTGGAACAAGACGTGAACTTGAGTAGCAGTAGTCCTCTATCTTCAATTTTGTCCTTTTTCCAAAACAAGTCAGTCACAATTTTGACAACAAACTATCGCCTGCGTATATCTCAATGACTTTGAGAGCGTAGTGTTGTTGTTTTGATTTCTATAATATTGTTTAGATAGTAGTGATCATTTATTTGAACATCGCCTCAGTCCCGTCAACACTAGCAGTTCATTTCAGAAAAACTTGTGATTGGTGTAATGAAAATCGCAGTGTTATCATTTTGACTCATGAAAACATTTTTTAATCGACAAGCGAATTGTGATCCCTGTCATTTGATCACAAATCTGACGTAGAGCTAAAAATGAGTTTATTCGTTTGACACCAGTTCCGTTAAATAAATTGTAGATACGATGAACTGAATTATCAGACATTAGTCTTTGAGTCGACGTTATATTTTCATCGTAGTCATTGTATTTGTTTACCAATTATAAAAACACAAATACTCTTGTAAATTATATAATATTTAATCAATACACTCCATTAGTCAGCAGAAGTTAGCTTCAGTTTCTCTCTTCGGTAACAATTCGCGCATATTCGATAGACACCTCATCCGGAATAAGCTCTTGCTGGAGAGATACAGAGGACGGCGGGAGCGAGTGAGATAAGGGAGCATGGCACACCGCGCGAGAATGAGAATGAGAAGGGGGAGAAAGAGACGTTTCGACTATTGATCATCGGGAGCACAATGCTAATCACGCCCACACTCTATTCTCTATCCAAGCTGCTTCTGCTTCTTTTTTAAGGGGTATATCAAGGAGAGGGAGAGATAACTTTTTTTCCTTGCGTTGCTTTGCAGACTGATTTAGAAAAAAAGAAGAAATTTTTATTCAAATTTATCACGACGACGGAATAAAAAGTTTTAAGGTCGTTGCACTGTTATATTACCAGCCAGTTCTACTGATGCAACCACGCTGTAATGTGAAACCTAGAGCCTCGACTTGCGAGAAATATTATAACTATACGCTTATTTCGAAGTGTACAAGATGATGCATAAGCACTTTTGAAATCTGCATATCATTAAGATGTATAAAAAAAGAGACCAGTTTGCAAAAACAATGTATCGGAACAAAATCACGATACTGCATTAATGCGAGCGAAATCAAAATATCAGAATGATACGATGAGTTTCGTAATTGAAAATATTGATTCTTGGAACATCAGCAAAGAAACATTTATCGAATACATATATATTGCGATATGTTATATGAGGATTAATGAATTGTTAAATATAATCCTTCTCCTTTAACACTAGATTTACCAGCTACTTTTAAGTTTTATTTCCATTTTTAGAAAAACAAAAGTTGTAACATCATTTCGGATAACAAATGTTAATAGGGATTTTTAATGGACTTGAACGAATAGTTAAATTAAGACTAGTTTGGTGAATCTGGTGTTAAGGTGGGTTCACAGTTTAAATATCTGAAAGAAAAAATGTAATATTATTGCAAAGATGATCTTTGTTCTTCAACTAATGGTCAATTTCTGGTAAAATCGTTGCCAAGGGGAGATATATTTATTCTTAGTTTTAGCGTAGGCTGTAGCTTCAACATCTTGATGGCTTTTTAAGATTCAGCATTCAGTCGATGTCATTTCTGTGCCATTTTGGACTATCAAACTAAAAATCGATAACGTGTATGTAAGCTTTATCATATTCCAAATATCTCTGCTCAGGATGACATGATCAACTTCTGGTCAATCTTACTGAACAATGTTTTTTTATTCTTTATCAAAAAAATAAAGTTTATCTTTGTAATGCAATAAAAAATGAAAAATTTACCGTTATTACATTTCTATTGCAGACATTGAATATCTCGACAAACAATAACTGTAAACCTCCCTAAAGTAAAATAAATAATCTCTCCTCTACTTGCTCTTTCCATAAACGACAGTGCTGAATTTGTGTAATCTTTTAAACACGTGCAATTCGACTACGCAAGTCTCCCTCTCTCTCCTCTTTCTACCACAGAATATTCTCGGCAATATAATAATTACATCAGCATATCGACAAACAAGCCAGTCAGCGTTGTCGACGATTTCTCTCCAGCTTGATATCGTCTTCTCTCTCTCTCTCTCTAGTTTTGTCCCACCGCCCGTTCAAGCGATACGATCGTACCGGCTATTTTCAGATTAAATAGAACTGTTTGAGTGAGAGAGGAAGAGGAATTATTGGCAAAAGTTTGGGCTGTGCGTACGCGTGCCGTAGATTTCTAAAGGTTGCCAGAAACCCCTTTTTACATTAAAAAATAAATGGTTTTTATTCCTATTAGATGATTTATTAATATTAAATTTACTTTAATAATATCAAATTCACAAATTAGTCACAAATGCACTTGTTGATATTCAAAAAATTACATTCGAATAAATATTTTTCAAAGCCAAAATATTGTTTTTGAAATTCGACTAAATATTTTCTTCTTTCAAAAAAGCCAATGTTCGATTAATAATGTATGCATATCGTAAAATTTGAATTCGAACCAATCAATATTCGTTTCTCCAAATACAATACACATCTTTATCAACAAGTGTAAATACACATGCATCGACAAGATATCACAAATTCACTTTTCTGCTGCGTATATTTACAAGGACAAAACTGACATATTATGACGTCGCTCGAGTGCACGAGAGGCATTATGTGCAATATAATGCTGTACCAGCAGTAGCACCAGCGCAACAGGTTTATTATTAGCTTGTATACCTACACTTTCGGCACTGGATTATCGTAGATTATCACTACACCGTCGCAGTTGCTTGCAACTTGCAGCTCATTTGTTACGCGAATTATGTACGTTATACCTTCGGATATTTAATCTCTGTAAAGTAGGCATATTATGGTCAGGTACACTCGTGACTTTAACATTTTTTCAATAGTTCGTCACTCTAGATTTGAATGGAAATGTTCGTGTGTACTTGTGATAATTAACAAAAAGGGGAATCCCAGTTTAACTTTTGGACGTTAGTATTAGGATTTATTATAACTATTAGGTATGTGTAATAATGTAGTATATTTATATGTGGTTTTGATTCGGAGCTTTAAAGTCAGATTACATTGTTTATTGGTAAAATTGATGGTTGTATCACAGTAAAAGCCACAAGTACCTCAGGGTCATAAAAGATTGAAAATACTCGATAGCTTCTATATAGCTACGCATACGAGAAGAGGGAGAAAGAGTAAGCCCCTAATTTCTCTCGCAGACTAAAAGTTCAGAGGCGAGGGTTCGTTCGCGAAATAAAATCAGAGTTTAAGACGTTGTTACTTTTGCTTCTTGAGACTTTTTTCAAACTGCAGTCTGTTGGATGCGTTTCAAGGGGGTTTACGATTATTCCATCCCAGAATTTTGAATCTGTGTAACAGAGAATGTAGTATTACAAAACTAAACTTTTTTCGAAATAGTATATTGAAAAACATTGTTTAGTAAGACCTATCAGAAGTTGATGTTATCATCGTATGTACATTGGTAAAAATTACTCTGGTAAAAATCAAATCATAATTTGGCCAAGTGCTTATAGCACATATTTATAGTATATATGCTGTTGACTGATTTCTGATGTAATTTTTACCAGGTAGGATCTTGAAAAGTTTGATAGTTTTTTAAGATTAAACGGTCAAGTGATGAAGAAATTTGAAGACCCTTTAAAAATTGATAAACTTCAATTCGATCGAAATAACATCAACATCTGGTATATCTTACCAAATAATGTTTTTAACTTTTTAAAAAGTGAACCCACTCGAATAAAAATATTTTGTTTATAAAATTTAAAAGCAATACATCGAATTACGAAAGTTGCAATATAGGTATCATTCGATAGTAATAAATTTCTCGCGATTACCTAGGATTTTTAATAAGAAACTTTATTCGTTTCTCAGTTGTAAGAAGAACATTCATGTAAAAAAAGCGTTTCCTTTCTTATCTCGAACTTATACTTACATACGAAACATCGAGTTTTTCACCCCGCAAATACAGCAAAGTGTAGTCAATCGACGGGGCGCACAAGCTCGAGTTTATATTGGAAAGTTAGAAGAGAACCATGGTTCACTCGTAAGGCATTTAAACTTTTTATGAGTTGCCAGTCGAGACGCTCTCTGTTCAGGCGAAGAAATTTCAATTTTCCTGTGATGAAGAATCGACGCTTCAGTTCTTACTGTTTGTCTTGGACTTGAGATCCTTTGACGCTTTGATCACTTGCTTTTTGTATACGAGAGCAGATTTACCGATTGTTGTACGATATATTTATGAAGATTTTCGTAAACTGGTATTTCCGATACGTCATTAAGAGTCAACACGCAAGACCTGTTGAAAATCAAGAAATTTTCCTGGTTCAAGAATACATACAATTGATTTGGAAATACACGTGTGTAACTATGGGAATTTTTTGGACAATCGTCAAATTCGCAATCTTATTTATCTAAATAAACATGATACTATGGAACGATAAGGTAACTGGGGTCTATCGCTTCCTACATTGTAAATTATAAAATGAAATTATCATATAACATCTGCAATCGGAAAGCTTTTAATGAAACACGTGAACCTCACGTTTCCCTCGTAAATTCAGACCTATTGGAGGCATGACTATTATATCGAGCGACACGAGTCCGCTTAAAATCTCTGTGAATGAGTAAAACGAAAAAAAAGAAATATATTCAATCAATATTTGCCTTGATAATGTGTCACGGCATCTTTGTTTGTTATACAGATAATGAAGAAACTTTTCATATATACAACGTATTCGAGAGTCCACAGATACGCGTTGTCGTGCCTATTGACGTAAACCCGTTATCGCAAGTTCAAGCTAACCAAACACCGATGATACATTGCGATCCACGTGGTATGATCATTCTAATTCACTGCGATACTCTTCCCTGTTTTCTTTGTTCTATTCGTTTGATTTTTTAAAACTTCAAGGGAGTTTACTGTGAATGGCTGTAACAAAAATGTAATTCTATTACAAAGCTAAACTTTAAATCGTATCAAACAACGTTATTTAATATCATTTACCAGACGTTATCATCCTCTGGACTTTGGTACAAATTTCACTGAAAATTGATCAGCCGTTGATTAAATCATGGTGTAATTTGTATTGGTTGATGTTTTGGTGTTGACGTAGGTTATAGCTGATAAAAATGACACATAATTTGGGAAATTTTTGGTGAAATTTTCACCAAAGTACACGAGTTGATAACATCAACTATAATGCAAACCCATCTTAATAAAAAAAAAGGAACAAAGTATTTATGACTCAAAAGAAATCAACGTCTCGCCAAACACGACCGTTTCTACTGGAAATCAATATCTGACCTCGACCAGCATATTTCATATTAAATTCAGAGGTCAGCGTTAACATACAGTTAAATAAAAATACAAGTTTACATAAACACATCAACTTTAAGATAAACATAGATATTTAAAAGTAATAATTCAATTTAACTCGCATGAAGAATATAACGATTCCGTATGCACGTCTCGACGCAGCAAGGATCCAACCAACTCTTTTCGACACCACGCTCGCAGCTGTTCAATGCAAAATGCAATTACTCGCCTGTGGGTAGAAAGATTCGCGCTTGGAATGAGCAACGGCCGAGCAAAGTCCAAGGCGAAGTCGGCTGTCGACTTCGTTCACAACCACCTACTCTTCCTTTTTCTGGCGCTCCATTCCGTCGACGGGGAGTCATAAAAGTCCTGATGAAGACGTCAATGAATATTTATCCGCTCGCAACGAAAGAGAGAGAGAGAGAGAGAGAGAGAAGCGGGCTTCATTTTGTCGTTCCACTGCTGCTCTTTTATTTTAAGCCAACGCATTAAAAGCAGACCGGCTCGTCGCGCGAACTTCCGCGCTCGACTGGAGTAAGAAAGAGGATGAGCCCGAATTTCATTGGGATGCTATAGTAAGAGTAAAGAGGATGGAAAGTTGAATTGTTTCGTTGGCGACTGTCATTTTCATTGTAATTTTTTTAAGGGAGTAAGGTTGAGTTGAATATCAGAAATGATATGATGATAATTAAGGTCCTCGGGTATTGTGAATTAATTAACATCTTATAAAGCTGTTCAGGTGGGGATGTGTGACAGGTGATTTGCAAGTTAGTTTGAACAAAAAGTGATCATTGCGTTGATCAGATATTGTATTTCAATTTTTCTAAACGAGTCTTTATTACAGAAAATGATATGTTGGTCACAGAAAAAAGACTGCTTAATCTAGGTAACTGTAATTAGCATAGCATCATTGACATAAGTAATAATTTGGTTCTTTGGTTCATTATTGTTCACGATTGTAAGATATGTATAAGTTATTTAATGCTAGTTAATTAATATAAGTTGATCTAATACTGAAATGCATATTTATCATAGAAGAATAATAAGAGAATCAATGGTGCAACACTTTCATCATAGTCTGGTGGAAAGTCTGCTAAAATCAATCGCTTGCAAGAATATACAATATCAAAACTCACAATCCAAAGATCATATGGTACTTGTACATGAAGTATAAAAAATCCTAAGTACCCACAAGTAACTCGTCTCTGTCAAATCAAGCTTCCCCTTTAAACGAGACGAGTCACTGTATAAATATCACGCATTGGCAAGCTTCATCAGAAAATACACCCAAGAAATATTAAAAATTACGCATCAAAAAAAAAACGAAGGCCAAAGTCAGCTCAACTATAGGCATGAACCACCAACGTCGGTACCAGCAGACCAACCTCAAGCTTTTAATGTGTTGACGCTGCTTCTATATACACCGTCGTAGCTGCAGCAAAGTAGGAGAAGCTTGCAGCAAAAAGTGGAAACAAAACACACGCAAGGAAAAACTCCACCTCCGCGATACCCACAGACCGAAGGAGAAACATAGAAGAGCTTTCGTAAGAGCAAGCGAGAGAGAAGTCGAACAACAAAAGACGTTTGTTATTGGGCAGCATTCGAAATTGTCTCCGTGCTGGGGCGGGCGTCGCCTTATTGGCCGATGCCGCGCAGTTGCCTCCACCTAGTCGCCACCCCCATTTTCCCGCGTCGAGCTCACCTCCCCCACTCTTTGCTGCTACTACTACTACCTCCCCCACCTTGCTGCGTGTTGCTGCTGCTGCTACTGCTCACCCCCTTTCTCCAGCTTTTCCCCGGGTGGAAATACGTACATAGGTATGTTTCGCCGAGAAAGAAAAGCTCGAGTCTGCAGCTTGCGAAGCTGCTACTGCTACTACTGGATTTTTCTTTTTCTTTTTTTCTTTTTTTCTTTTAAGAGCTCGAAAGAAAGAGAGAGCCTTTTCTTCTTTCCGGAGGTCTTTATGACGCTGTGACTTTTGAAGCTCTATGAATTTTGAATTTTATTTATTTTTTTCTATACTGAGATGTGTGTGTATGTGTGTGAAATTTGCGTCGAAGGTTGCGAATTTATAATTTACAAACGAATGGCTACCGAGTTCAAAAACTTTGCTTGTTAACAATTTTTTTTTTAGTTGTAGGGAAATTATTCGTAATTTTTGTTCTTGCCTTCGACAAGGTTGGAACAATGTTTGCTTTGAGTGAAAGCTTGCATGCGAAATTATACTCCCTGATCGATAATACAGCTGTACTTGCCAAGTATTATAAGTAAATAATATTATTATTTTTTTTTTAATTCAGTTCAATATCTCGTCGATGTAAGAATGTTTAATTAGTTTGAGAAAAGAGAATTACTAAAGTATGCTTTACTTAGAAACGAAGTAAGATTGAGAGTCTAGTTGGTACAGTACTGGTACAATTCTGATTTAAAGTACTGTACCATCATTTGCTCAGAACTAGTTTAAAGTACTGTATCAGTATTTGGTCAATATTGGTTAAAAGTACTGTACCAGTGTTTGGCCAGTACTTGTTTAAATAACTGTGCCAGTATTTAACCAGTACTAAGTTAAAACCTGTACCAATACATAACCAGAACTGATTTTAAAGTCTGACCCACAGTTAACACTCCAACACTGGTTCAATGTTGGGCCAGTACCGACCCAGTAAAGGATGCGAATTGAGTTAGATTTTCTATAATTCAATATTTCTAAATTTTGTTAAGAACTCTCTAACCAATCTGACTAATCGATTCTCGTTAAATTCAGATACTACTATATAGGGGTCCTAAGGACTGATATTATTCAAACGTTTCTGTAAAATGATTTATTTTGTATTGACCAGGATTAAATTCGAACCTTTTCTCCTTATTCATTCAACTTTTCAGAGGTAGTTTTTATTATCGTAAAAATACTTCATAATAATTTTTACCAACCGAAATGTCGAACTATATGCTTTAAATCTACTATTTATTATTAAATCATACCGAATTTCATATTTATTTTATTTTTTTTTTTCTGTTTCAGGTAAGCAGTCACATCCACACTATGATCGTCGCGGAATATAGATTTGTAAGTAGACGGTAAATATTACTGTAATATTGATTCCTTGAAGAATGCTAAAAGCAGACTTCATTACGTATTCCAATTGCACATGAAATAAACTTGTAGTAGATAAATGGTAAAATATTCTCGCGATAAAAAAATTATTCAACTTCTATTTCGTATCGTAAAAGTCCATTATACATTTTCTGTATTCACATCTCGATTACTTTGCGCATTTTTAATACGAACAGATTCGATCAATTGATCCTTTGTATATATAATGATAATAATATCGAGACTACTAATAAATCATAAATTATACTTCGCACACAAGCGTTGGTTATAATTTTGCTCCGATCGAAGATACGTATGTGTGTGTCGTGCATTTGTTTTAATCGCGTATAATTACGTTTCTTAAGGAAATTTACCTCTATGTGATATGGTATAATGTTCTATAATACATATATGCACATATACACACATTTCAACAAAAACACATCGAAAACTCGCTCGAATTCAATCTAATTAGCCACAGAGAGCATCTCTTATTTCCGTTAACCTTAAATTGAGTTCCTTTATCAAATGAAATATAATTGCAATATGGATTATTTGCAGTAAGAGAAGATCTCCCTCTGTCACGTGAATAAATATTCTTGGAGGCTTTCATTTTTCCGCGCACTTTATGTTTGTGCAGCGATCGAGCGTGCCGAGATAATAATAACGTTATAAAGTTGGTAAAAAGTTCGGATTTACATATTTTATTACGGAGACAAAGAGTGCATTATCACTCATCGTGGATATCGTAAGAAAGGGATTCTCTGGTAAAATCAATAGAGAGAAAAAAAAATTCGAATCCTTGACATACAGTCGAGGCCCAGAGACAGGTTCCCAAATGGAAAGAGAGAAAAGAAAAAAGTCGTAGCAGTTCCTCCATGGGTATCAAAGAACGAACGGACATGTATATAGCTCAGCATCAGAGTAAGAGACCAAGCGGTCATAACAGACGGAAAGAGCAAACGAACGGCAACACAAATGTTGTCTTTGCCCGCAGAGTGAAAGGCTGACGTTGCCCTCGAGTACAGAGTCTTCGCGGGGTTTCGTGCACATGCCACCGATAGCGTATAATCGAGCTAGAAGACGACGTACAGACGTGGGCCATAGCTCTTTGAGCTCCGCTCGAGTTGAAAGTGAGGACTAGTAACCGTCGTTAGCAGTAGTAGTAATGCTTTAGTTTCTCTACGTGGGTGCAAAGTTTTTGGAGCGAGAATTTCGCTGATCTTTGAACTGACGATATTTTTTCTCGTTATCAGAGTGTGCGTGAAAAGTAACCTGTCACTGATGGAAAGATTCGTTTGATGTGAAGGTGCGGAATTAACGGTTAATGACATGTGACTTTGAACCAAATATCCTCGCGTTGATAGCTGAGAAATTGTTAATTACACTTATTTACTTTCTGACGTTTAAAAAACATGATGTCATAAGAACTACTAGAAGTTGACATTAATATCCTGCGTAGAGATATCAATTTTTTTATGGCTTAATGGACTAAGGATATCGATATAAATTACAGCTGCATCTTGAACAGCTTGATGGATTAAGATTCCAAGCTCAAGTGATGTTATGTTGGAGTATCGAATTGTATTTTATTGATTTACTACTATTTATGCTTTTAATGAATCTCGGAATTAAACAAATTTTGTTATGTATACCACATTGATGTATATATATATAATAAATTTTCAATTCGATAACTCTAATTGACAGAAGATTTCACCTGAAAGCAGCCAATCATTGGCCAAATTATGGTGTGATTTTTATCACACCAATTATCAAGGGCACAGGATGATGACATCAACTTATGGTAGTCAGGAAGAATGTCAGGAAGAAAATAATAATAAATAAAAAGAAACATCATCAATTCTAAAATTGACTCTTCTCTAGAATAATGTCTAATACTCATTAACATTGAATATCATGAAAAATATGTAGTTCAAATGAACCAGTGATGCTCTTGCAAGACGAATAATTAAGGAATGTACGATGACAAAACTGATAGTTGGAGAATATAGCTAGGTAAATAAGGAAAATTAGAAAAATAATCGTCTTCTACAATATTTTCTCAAGTTCCACAATATTCCCGGTACTAAAGCTGCTCTTGGGTAAAGCTTCGGCGTAGCGCAAGGACATCAATACCAGGCAACAGAAAGACACGAGGTATACGCCCAGAGCTACTAGCTGTCTCTCTCTCTCTCTTGCTCTGAGAAGAGGAAAATCCAAAAGAAAAAGGAGCAGCAGCTGCCAGGCTTCGCGTCCTCCCCCTCATCTCCTCCAAAGTATATACACATACATACACCAAGTCCTCTCCTCTCGGAGCTAACGCTGTACAGGAGGAGGTGGAGGAGGAGGATGAGGGCGTTGCGCCTCCGCTGACGCCGATCTCCCCACCAGGCTTGGCCAGCCCATAAACCGCCTCCCGCGTCGTACACAGCAGCAGCCTGTATTGCGCCTCGGTTCTCCGTTGCACCGTCGCGTCGTCAGAGCCCCGGGACCAACTAACTCTCTCTCTCTCTCTCTCTCTCTCTCTCTCTCACCAACGAGCTTTATCTTGCGCTTGGAGAAAAGCTGGCGCACGCCCTGTAAGCTCGCCGAGAGTGAGAAAGAGGAATGGAGTGTGGTAGCGATGCTGATGGCTATGGTCTCTGAAGTTGTCGTCTGGATGTATGGATGCAATTACTGGGATGACTGTAGACTGTATATGCTTAGCTACTGATATCGCATAGTCTGCAAACTATTACGATCTGGTAGTTTCTACAGAAAGGAGCGCAGACGAAAGAATTATCCACTAATGAAAATACTAGGGGAAAGCTTTTTCGTAAGATGTCTCCAGTTGAAGTTCAATAAGGTCAATAACTTGGACTGGACAGCTTCACCGGTACTAAAGTCTTCATCTGACACGGTGACTTTGAGGTTCTCGCTGATATATAGTTCTGACCGCTTTGGTATACCTATAGACAGCTATAGTTCCCATAAGACTTACATTGGTATATGTACATTACGAATCGATAGGATCGAAGGTTGCGACAGTTAGTTACAGCGATTATGTCACGTGTCTATAGCAATGTAAACCCCCATAATCGATGCTCCAATGAATATTAGTGGAAAAAAGCGTCGAAACAAACATTAAAAGCTGCATCGAAACAGATAAATGCAGCTATTCCAAGAGCTTAGCCACTACCGGCACACCAGGGGAATAGTCGTCTAGTATCATCCTGTCTCTCTCTCTACTCGGTAGCAAACCCCTTTCATCCTCTCTTCTCCTTATCTGCTGTAGCTGCCACCCCCGCGGGGCATCGAATGCGCGCGCAGCTACTACTACTACTGCTGCTGCTGCTGCTGCTGCTTCTGCATACCATTGTATACACTTAAATATTGCATTGTTGTCTTTAACGGGCCGCGCGCCGAGAGGAAAACAAGCGGTAGCTCCGCGCTTTAGTCTAGTCGCGGAAATCGTTGCGGTAGTTTACAGTTTTTTTCCTCAACTTCTCGATAAGATAGACCTCGCGATAAAAGTGAAAGAAAGAGAGACACTGCTTGAGTATACGGGTTAAAATCGCTTGTTCCTGTCTCCTTCTACTGTGGGCTTCAGTGCTGCCTTGAGGAAGAATCAAAGCTGTTCCGAGGTCAATGTTCTTCTGACGTAGGTAACAGTTTTTTGCATTTCTATCGATATTTGTACAATGATTAACAGGTGTTTAGCTATTCAAATTACTGGTTAGCTTTGTTATGTACTATTTGGAATAACGTCATCTGGCTATCTCTCATATTCTTATCAAATTGTATTATCTTCTTCCTTATGTACTTCAATTGCGATTCGTATCCACGCGTCTCTAATGTAATACGGATTTTCTACGAAACAGACATTCTAACGTTACAGAGCAGAAAAAATACGTTTTATATATTTTAATGACAAACTCGTCTTTGATCCCATTCATACGTGAACGAACACTTAACCCTACTTCTTATCGATTTCAATTGAAAAAAATATTCCAAGAATATCTCAGCTAAAATCGCATATTCTAATCAGTACGAGAAATCTGCTGATGATCAGTTTTAATAGAAACAACGTATAATAAAAAGATGTACGTACATACAAAGCACCTACAAACGTTCTATCAGAACCGCTCATATTTCACTGCATTAATTTCGCTCTCATCGAACGGATCATGAACGCTGGCCGAACGTCGAAACTGTGATATTCTGATAGTTTCGTGTGAAAGCCTTCCTCGCCACATATAACCATATCCAGCTCTCCAGCACACAGCCCGCATCTCCCCTTCCAACACCTCCTGTCCATCCTCCTCTCTCTCTCTCTCTTTCTCTCTCTCCCAAGAAAAGTAAAAAGCAACAACTCAAAAAAGCCCTCATCATCCCCCGACTACCCTCCTTTTTCCTAACAGTAGAAACGCTAGTCCCGTCTGGCTCGAGGCACGGTTCGCGACTGCAGGGCGCGCGAGTTGCTCTCCCTCGCCGACTAAGCTCTCTCTCTCTTTCTCCCTCTCTTCCTGTTCATCCGTCCCTCCACCAGCATGACTTGCACATCAGTTCTCTCCGGCTCTCCACCACCACCCACACTCTTCCCGACGCAGCAGCAGCAACCATCCATCCTTATCTATACACACAGGCATGCATCGTAGAGAGAGGGGAGAGCAACAGCAGACAACCCCCACCACGTAACCCTTGGCTGAAAGGGTGGGGGGAGTATCAGCGCGCGCGCCTCCGGTGGCGCAGGCATCTCAACAACAAGTATTCCCCGCCGCTACTAGCAGCAGCTACAGCAGCAGCAGCACACCGGGGGGCTACCCAGTAGTAGCGGCATCCGACACAACACACAGCACAAGTGTACCGCCCCAACACCTGCGCTCTCTCTCTCTCTTTCTCTCTCTCTCTCTCTCTCTCTCTCTCTCTCGCTCACTCTTGCTTGTATTCTAACCTACAAATGCGATGCCTCGCCTCCTCCACCTAACCGGCCGTCCGTCTGTCTCTGTTTCTCCCTGCCGTTTGTTGCTGGCTGTTTAGTCTCCGGCGCGGCTTCTCCCCGCGCGCACTCTCTCTTTCTCTCTCGCACTTCGGCCGCGCACTCTGTGTATATTCTCCTTTTTCGTAGTCGTAGTAGTCGTGTAGCGCAAGCGACAGCAGCGGCAGGAGGGAGGAGAGAGTTTGCTTGCTCGCGCTTTGCACCGGACTACATTCGCGTTGCACGCGGCAGCGCGCCAACACCAAGTAATCGCTGCTGCGCCTGGGTTTTCTGCCACGTTCTATCGTCCCAAAGTCTTCTTCTACCCTCGTCGTCTTCGAGAAGTACGTATGCGTGTGCGTGACAGTGCGTATGTGTGTGCATGTGTCAGACGTCTGGCCAGTGCTCGACTCTTTCTACTTCGAGGAGCTTTCGGCAAGTCACCTAAGGCTCTTTCTCTCTCTCTCTCTCTCCCTCTTTCTAATTTGATTGCGAGACCGATCGGAGTGTGTCCGTTCTCTCTTTCTCTCTCTCTCACTCCTTTCCCTCTCCACCTCAGTGCCTGTCTCACCCGTACGATTCGTCCATTCAGCGTCTCGGTGTGAACCGCATACACGTGAGCAGGCCACACACGCACACTCACGCCCTCTCACACTCTTTACCGGCCGACACCCCTCCCTGCACCCCCCTTCACCACCACCCTCCCCCTCCTACATCTTTCTCTGTCTAGAAGATTTTTTCAAAGTATACCGTCTATATAGATCTCACTCAGGCTCTCTTTCTTGCACTCCTGGAGTGTGTTTTGCCTGTTAAGATATCATCTCCTTTTCTGATGGCTTTTCTCGAGCTTCTTTTCACTTCTACCTCTCAACGCTTGGATTTTTTTAAAGCTTAACATTTTTCAAAACATTTCGACATTTCTCGACTCGACTTGGTATAATTTAAACTCGTCGACGTAAAATATCGATATGCAGCTTATGTATCATGACATACCTCACGTACGAATAGCGCACATTTTTTTTATTACCTAATTAACGTATTTTATCCAAACACATTTATAGCTGTTAACCCAGATACAAGCAAAAAGTGAAGTTATTTCTGGTACTAAAAGTGATACTACAGTTTAAGATTAAAAAAAAAAAGAAAAGAAAAAGTAATTCAAGTGTAACAAGTGATCGAAGAATTCTAACAACGAAACGTTATTATGTGCGCGGACTTATCGTATTAAATCGAACGAAGAGAAAACGTGACAGAATATACGAGCAAACGAAAATTCGAATTCACCGTTGTCGAGGATGCGATGCACGCAAAATTGGAAATTGAATTTACATCGAAAAGTGGATAATCCAAAAAAGCTTTGAAGGTGAATCTCACGAGTCTTCCGCGTTCCATCGCGTATTTTCTTAATTATCCAAGATCTCGTCTTTTCTCTAATAATTCAACATATCGCGAGCTTCTTCTGGTCTCACATAACAACTTTAACTCGTCTAATAATAACACATGACGTGACTCGAACAAAAACTTTCCTCGAAACATCGTAGATGAAAAAATATTTATCTTGTGCAGAGCCATTCTCGGAATATACTAATGTTCGAATTTAGCCGCAGTGTATACGCGTGTGCTCCACGCGACGACCAATATTTACCTGGACAAACATTGCGCATCATCGATCTACGAAACAAACAATAAAATTCCCAAAAAAAAGAAAAGCAGTTCGTTTAGTCTTCTGTCTCGAGGAGATAAGCCACATACGTTTGGGTTGAGCAATCGGGTACATACCTGGAAATCGGTTGTTCCATATCTATCCAGAATGTAGTAGGTGCAGTTGTCGTAGCTCATGGTTTACCGTGAAAACATAACATTTTTTTTCGTCGTCTTTGTCAGTTGGCTTAACCTGGATGCGAGAGACCTTTCGAAAAGCTGCGCCGTTTACACACGTGTAGACACGACGTAAATAATGAATATACCGAGTTGACAAGAGTTATTCTCTTTTCGATTTCTGTTTTTCTGTCATTTCCGTTGTATCGTGAAATCTAGATTTTTTGATCTAATGGTCCTCTACATCTTTCTGATAATTCTTTGAAAAGTTCCGAAAGTGCCGGAGGTAATTCAAAGTGGGGACACCGAAAAGGTATTGTAATCAATGGATAATCAGTGTTACGTGTGTATTAGTTCGATTTAAGAAAAATTCAATATTTTAATACTCAAACGCGATTTGGATAAATCTGGAAATAGTAGGATTAACACGTCTTAAGAAAAAAATTAAGCGTAGTATTCACGTGACTCAGTGCATTGTAATAAAATAAAAAATCTCGGCATTCTCCACATTGAAATTGATGTAAATGGAACGTGTAAAGCGAAGTGTGTAAATTTACAAGTGCTAATTTCGATTTGTTTTAAATTTGTCGATTATAAAACGTAACGGAACGTCTCTCGAGGGAAGAAAATTCATCGATTAATAATTAGGGCAAAAATAGAAGGACAAACGTAATTAATACACGATAGAAAGATTGACAAGGCAACAACTCGAGTGAAAAATAATTCATATACTTCCGCTTTCCTTGTCGCATTGCGTAAAGATATTATTTTCATGGATTTCGAATTTCGCGTTTGATCTAACGAGATTACCGACTTTTTTCAGAGTGACAGCGCATCCTCGTAAGTCAATAATCGTTTCATAATTACAAGACGAGTGACAGTTTTCCAAGTGTCCTTTTGTTTTCGAGTAAATTCCTATTAATAAAATAGTCACTTTAGAATTTCGAACTGTAGGGACTAAAAAGTTAAGTCACCGAATGCCACACTTGTAAAAAAGCCACTTTGTAACGTGAAACCGCAAGCTCGCGTCAAAAAAGAAGTAGCAACACACTCTTTACCACCAACAGCGAGAGTTAACCCTTTAAAACTGTCGACACGCGGGTACGGTACTATGCAACAAAACAGAAAGAAAAAAAATGTGTGCAGTGGTTTTATTGGACATGCAATGGATAAACGACGTTCGCTTGGCCGACGCGAGGGGGGCGTATGCACAGAGTTCCGATGTTCAAATTTTGGAATTTCTAGAGTGTGCCTTTGAGGAAATTCAATTTTTAATAGGATAACTTGTTTTTATGGATGTTTATCTGTTGATACATAATGATAATTCGGAATAGGATGTTTAGAATAATTGTTACTGGACAGATGTACCAGGCGTACTGTGATGACATGTAGACGTATGTTCAGCGTTCCGATGTTCAGATTTTGGGATTTAGAGTATCTTTTACAAAAATTTCATTTTTGAAGGAATAACTTGATTTTATGGATGTATGTATATGTTCATACATAAAGATTCATAATAGGATGTTGAGAATAATTGTTATATATGTCACCACAACATGGTGTTGGTAACAACCATACTGTGCCTGATGACACGTAGGTTACTACTACTTAAATCGTAAATCGCAAATTCATTATTATTTTTGCGAAGTAAATATTATTAATCTTTAAAAATATACGCAGGAGTCAATTAAACTGTTTATCCGATAATCCAATACAAGCGTAGGAGAGAGAACAAAAAGGTGAGCTAAAAGGCAATTAAGCGAATACCGACAACCATGATAAATTGGAAAATAATTCTCCGTTTATTCAGCGATACATAAGTGCATGCCAGTGTTGTTTCAAAGTACAAATAGACAAATGTACACGCAGTAAGATAAGATTCATTCCAAAAGTTAAAAAAAAACATGCTAACCAAATGCACATTTACCACCAAGAATGTTCGTTCTTAATAAAAATGCGGATAGTTACATAGCTTCAGATGCTAATTATGACTGTAATCCTGGTTTACGAATAGCTGAGAAAATGCGAAAGTTCGCACTTTTTCGCGAACCGCTGGAGGAAATTTACATGGTGTGCAGAAAACTCTTGATCGCGTAAGGCTATTTACAGCTTGGTAATTGGCCAGTTGTAAACAGAGAGTGTATACAATGTTCATTTTCCGATTCTCTTTCTCCTGCCCGTACTTTCGATTCAGTGTAGCAGTGTATATAACACGGAAAAAAGGAATAATATCCGTCGTCGGAAAATATATTTAAAATACAAGCCACTCGATCGGCTCGACTGATTAACTCTCAACCCTCGTAAAAATCTCTCTTTCTCTTTGTCGTATATCCGATTGCCGATAAACTGCCGTTCGCGTCCTCGGTGTATCGAGAAATCTCGCAGATGGTGAGCTGTACATACACACAGGCGCATATAAACACATACAGAGACATTCCATCGAAGAACGCGACTTGTCTCGTAAAGTATATCGAGAGCCATTTGTCACGCATCAGTTTGTGACGAGTCGCAGCCGGAGTGGAAAAAAGACGTAGGTAGGGAGGGCAGGGGGGGAGTGAACTAATCCGCGAAGAGGCGAGACAGACGGAAAAGAAAGAAGCGAGAGAGAATCATGACTTAGTACCGGTAGACGACGAGAGCGATGCTTTAAGCTCGAGTTATTGGAGGGTGTGTGCATGAGCTTTGGCCCTTTTTATTTTTAATGTCCGTGGCTCATAAAGTGTCTTGAATTTGCAATTCTAATTCGTCAATCTCTTGTAGCTTCGAATATTAAAACTGAAGCTATTACTTAGCTAAGCAAACAAAAGAAAAAAAAAGAAAGAAAAGAAAAAAAAATAGTATCATTGTACAGAGATCACATCAGAGCGACGCACGTAAATCTCATCGAAGCATCTCGACTCTCTGATAACTAAATACCCCGATACCGAATCACAGAACGAAATCTATATACATCGAGAGGGAGAAAAAGCCCTTCAGGCGACTCTGTAGTAAGAGTAGGGGAGAGTAGAATCACTGCGGATAAAGACAGAGAGATAACGGACGCTCGAAACAAATAATACCAGCTTCTTCGCGTATAGTCGAACGCGATTGTATACGTATAATCTCTAGCGTTTAGCACATGACTTTTATCGTCGGACACGTATAAAACACGAGAAATAACAGACTGAATTCGTAAAAAATATAAGTATGCTTTATTGATCCGATATGAATAGTACATAACAGATTGTATGTAATAATATAAAAGTTAAATAAAAAAAGAGGTTAACAAATTACTGGTTTGATCAGCAATTTGAGCAGTACTTTTTTTAATGTACCTTAAGAATATGTGACCAGTATTGCTACTACTATACATATTGTTCACTTCAGTACTAGTCCAGTGCTGGGTTACAGTACTAACATGATTTATATCAGTAATGAGCCGCTGTTCAATTCCTATTCAGATAGCTACAAGCATAGACTGATGTGTATGTAGCAGCATTTAATAGTCCACGCAATGAAAAAAATTAGTAATCCATCGATATAACCCTTACTCGAATGGTCAAAAACGCATCATCGTACCACATTGTCTTCTCCGTCTGCACATCTTTCTCATTCTTTTTCAGCGACGAGGGGTAAAAAAAGAAGGCCATCTCGCGCTCCAGTTAGCACCAGCTTCGTCTTTTTTTTTCTTCTTCTTCTTCATCCCCCGAGACTGCAGTGCAGTCCTTACATGTGAAGCAGGCGCTCGCGCGGCGTCTGTTTGATTAAGAATACATGAGTCGACTGAAAAGCCGAGGAAAACGCGGACGGTCTTATAGCGCGACACGATGCGCATCGCCGCGACGGTCGACGAGACAAGGGATAAATAACGAGCTTTTTTTTATAATGCCGTCGCGCGGACACCGTCTTTTCAGAGACTCGATGAAAGATTAACAAGTTTATTAGCTGTCGCTGTTGATAGTCTACCGTTGGTGTCGATGTGCTCTCTTATTTGGTGTCGCAGCTTTTCGTTAAGCCATGTTTATCGAACGTCGTTGGCTAAACAGCGCTTAGCACTTTTGGTATCCATAGGCACACGACCCTCGGTCAACCCGGCAAGTAGCTTACTTCGATTTTCCGGATTTCCCGACTGACCAATGGACCGAGCAAGTGGATATCGTCGTATTCGAAAAAAAGCTTCGGTACTTAAGGGGTGGTCGGCTTCCTACTCCCCTGAAAGAAAGGGAGCAACTTTTATCCGCTGCTTCGATTAGCGCACAGGTTACAAGGGGGATATTTTTAGATGTGCGATTTATATTTAACGGTGTCTCTTACTACCTACTGAATAGTCCATTTTTATCGTATATAATTGAAAGTTGAATTTCTTGATATTCAGAACGGTACAACAACTTTTCACAGCCAATCCCCCTTATACTTACGAATTTCCATACCTCCATTCGTCGCACGTGTCGCACATTTCTCCTCGTCCACTCGTCAGGCAAATGGACACGCAAGCAGTCGTCGGATCTCTCCCCCCCCCCCCTTCCTTCTACCTCTTCCACACACCAAGACTCTCAAGCTTCTTTCTCTTCAATTGGCGTGCGCGTGCGTAGATCAAAAGCTGTTCTGATGGAAAATTCAAGCGGCGAGGGCAAATAAAACGCGGCGCGGATGCTGTTTGCGATATCGCTCTTTCTCTCTCTCTCTCTCTCTCTCTATTCGCGGCGATTAATGGTCTTTCTCACATTTCTCCCTGTATGCCAAGGGGATGAGCTTCCGTTTTTGAATTTTTAGGTAGCCGCTACTGATGTTGATTACGTGAGTTAGTATGTTTTGGTCTGGTTATTTTGGCGGAGTAAATATGAATGTAATGAATGTCTGAGTAATTTGAAAATATATATCTTGTTTGGAAATTTAAAAGATTTCGACGATATTATTGACGTCTAGTCGAATGGTAGAGGATGAAATAGTGGTACGCTACAATTACAAAGCGATTCGAAGCATCGGGTACATTTGTATCGATTGTAGACTATATAGCCAATAAAGATCGAGCGTCTCGTCGCGAAAGAAAAAAAATTTAATATATCCAAATATATCACGCGCCAGCAGGCGATCGGCAGCACGAGAGGCCATTCGGAAGTCCATAATTTGATATGCAGGCGAAAAGGGCCGCTCGCCGGACCTTTTCGCCTTGTACAGTTTATACTGATGGCGCACGTCCTCGGCAGATGTGTGTGGACATTATTCATTACTGCCGGTCGATTGGAGGCGGACTCTCCCAATGCGTTCCTTTCCTTCTCTTTTTTTCTATAACATGTACGTATAAGGTCAAGCTCAAACTTCTTAAGTAGTAGTAGAAAGTACCCAGTACTGAGCCAGTACTGATAGTCTGTAAACATTACTGTAAACCAGTGTTGGCCCGGTATTCAATCAGAATTGGTACATTACTGTAAACCAGTACTGGCCCGATATTCAACAAATACTGCTACAGTGCTTCAAACCAGTACTATGACAGTATTGTACGCGCCTTGTTTTTCATTTGACTTTCTGATTTTTTTCATTTTTTTTTACATTATTCTAAGATTATAAAATTTATATATATTGCCTTGATAAAAATGTCACTAGAAACTATCTAACCGTTGGTCAACTGTATATAGTAGTCGGTTAGATTACCAGAGTTGAACCAGTACTGGTCAGTTTTTCCAGTACCAGTTATACAATAAAAAAATGTTGGATTAAACCTCGGTTGAAAAATTGAAAGCATATCGTCCAAATCCACAAAAGTCTCACTTTCCCCTTTAAGGGCGAAAGAGACGCTGAAGGGTCAAGTCTCGCATGGGTTTTTTGCGCACTCTCGTGTCTTTTTTGCGTCATCTGTCTGTAGGGCGTAACGAGGCCACTTTGATTCTTGATCGCTGTACCAATATATCTCGTTAAAATGAATTACCGTTTGTTTTGAGAAATCTGGCGGAATTTAGTAAACTAATTCTTCTTAAGTACGTCGTTTTTCGACGATGAAAAGTGTACATCAGGTGCTTGACATCAATAAAACTCGACCCTCATTATCGCACGACTTATGCGTTAATTGACTACTCTCTAAAATTAAAATAGTGAAATTTCCCTTTAGCCAGTGTATTTTCGCCGTTTCAAAATGTTATAAGTAATGCAATTCGGAGTAACTGTGAGTCTTAACTTTTTCATAAAGCGTTCAAAAATTGTTCACGTGATTATCAATAAATTCCATACTACCAAAGATCGTACCTGAGTTAACAGAGAGACAATGAATCATAGATATAGTATTCAACAGTTCACATTCGTTTTTATAACTATTACTTTTTTGCAATAACTTTTACAACTTGTCAATTCTTCTGTGCTATTAATCTCAAAAATGGTCTCCTCGACTGCCAAGAAATAAAATAGACGACAATATATAGAAAGAGAACATTTGCAGCGTTGGGAAAATCCGATTTGTTATCGACTTATAACGGGTTGAAATTACTTACTATTACCGCAGATTTATTTCGCGTATTAGCCCCGAAACGGAGAACCGTACCGCGACTGTTACTGCACGAACATACCCCTCTATATTAGTAAATGTTTCTCTATTAATTGCTGCTAGGGATCGAAGCATGGGTTGCTATTCTTTCAAATTTATAATATTTATATGTCAAATGTATTGTTAGCTCAGGATCCGTAGATTTTTCCATTTATTCGTATCGTCATTCTTATGAATAAATTGAGAATTCAATATTTCTTTACATATGAATACAACAATTTGGATTACATTTTAATGAGATGTTATTAAACTAACAGGTATAGTAAACTGACTCTTCAATGATTATAAATATATGTAGAAACTTCAAAACTGTCATGAGTTGAAGCTTAAATAGCTCAATATTCACCTCTATCCATACTTCACTCGGTCAATCCATTGTAAGAGTGTTGACCGTGTTTATCATTGATCCAAGGTCTGATCAATACTGATAACGTAATTAACCAATACTGATCCGTTTTTCCAGTATCAACAAATCTGACCAGGATAACAGTGAGATTTTTACTATTTCAATCCTACAAAGTAAATTATCGAAAAATGCACAGTGATAAATAATAATAATAATAAGCATACACAATTTATATGAAACGTATCAAGCCCTAAGAATCAATCGAAGCTATTATCTGTGAAGTTTCCCATCCGAAACAATCGTTTCTCAGCCCATAAAGTACGTACAAGCCCATAACCATTCGTACCGGACAAAACTACCTACGCACCAAGTCCCTACACACTCAAAGTATCTATTTATATACGCGAGCATCGGTAATCTAATAAAGATAAAAAATAACGGCGGGAGAGAACCTCTAGCCAGAATTTCCATGAGGCCTCAGGCTAATACAGTTACGGGGAGGGAGAAAAAAGCGTCCGCCGCATACAAACTGCCCTGTTCAGAAAATTTCAAGCCGTCTTGGAAATTCCGGGCCTGTTGTACGTCGTTGTATTTTTCATCATATAGGTACGCGTGTATATACTTTATTACAGATCTTTTTGCTTTAGACGTTAGCGAGAACGCGCGGAAAGCGGATGCTATAGTTTATCGGAAAGGAGGGGGAGGGGCTACAGGGAATTCGCACCGAGCTATTTACGAGCTTTATGCCATTTCGTATGTATATTGGAATTTCGGGGACTGAATTGTTTTTCCAACGAGAGGGTGAAATCGCGTTGGAATCGCGTTTCTAGGTCGAAGGATGAGCGTTTTGTGAAAAATAAATCATTGTTTTCTCGATGATAATATTTTGTAATTAAAGTGGGTTCACGCTTATTCCTTTACTGAACTTTGAATATCTGTAGGGAATTAATTTAATATTAAAAATACTGAACATTTTTAACATACTTCAAAATATGTTGAAAAACGTCATTTAATAAGGCTAGAAGCTGATGTTATCTCTATGTCATTTTGGTACATCTAATTAATTCTGAACACTAGTAAAAATTACACCATAATTTGGTCAATTGCAATAGACACGTGACCACCGGTTGAACAATTTCTGGATAAACTTTTTAAAAAACAATTCGACAACCCAAAATGACATCATTTGAGCTTTGAAGCTTAAAAATCCATTAAACTGTAGCTTAAGCCGTAGACGAAAATCAACATAAAATCATATCTCTGTACTGGATGACAACATCAACGTCTGATAAGTCTAGTTAAACAACGCTTTCTAATACACTTTAAAGAAATAAAAGTATAGCCAAGTAATAACATTACATTTTTGTAACATTTGTTTTCCGAAATGATATGACTTTTGTAAATAAAAAATAAAATAAAAGGTAGAAATAGATAACAAGATTAAATAGTGCCTGGCTTGAAAAATGACAAATATTAGAATTAGGCGTGTCAAAGAAGTTTGCAGAAAAAATTCTCAACGGAATTTTTGACTTGCGTCTTGTGCAATAATAATGCCAGACACGTGTGTGCTTATGTTAATTTCCAGAGCGTCGAAAATTCTCTTTTTTTCGCTGTCGCTTGAGATCTTTAATATTATTTGATTTTCGTCGCCGAGTGCCTTTCGCAAAACAATCACGTTGATTTGCATCTGCTGACTCGGAAACAGTTTTCACATTCGCTGTTTCTTAAATAACGAGTGGGTGTCACTTCTGACATATGCATATGTGTTAGTTATCTTGGGTTTTTCTTACTGTCCGTAGGTCTCTTTTATTCTTCTATACAGCGAATGGTGAGCTCAATGTTCTGTATACTTATGTATACTTTAAGTGTCAGAAATACCAAAATTGATGAATGTTTACTCTTATGTTTTTTATTAAACCCTGATTCACTGTCTCGATCGCAATTGAAAATCAAAACTAGTATTCGTGGATAGTTTTGATTCAGCTGATAAACGTATACGACTAATATTTGTGGTGAAACCTTCATTTTCATTTTCACTCACTTTGCACAGTGGGACAACTATTTTAGCCAAACTTTGAATTATCGCGACAATGCACAATACAATCTGTCGAATATGTTCTATTTCAAGGCATATATTAAAAACCTTACCTTACGTATACCTGTAACATTGTTCATTCAATGATATCCGTGAAATACCGTACAAAGATTAAAGCGACTTTTTTGAAAATGAAATAAGTGGTCAATGAATTAGGACGAACAAAAACAAGCTATAATTTCTTCCGAATACTCTATCTTACACGATACCGTAAAAATATTATTTACGTTCGCTATAAGTAGTCCCCTATATCATAACCCAGAAAGATCGGACGTCGCGATACGAGCATGTATGTACATACGTACACATTTCAGTAGTATCGAAACTCTACCCGTAAAAGGTCCAAATTGAATTGATAGAATCGCATCGCGAGCTTTACGATCTGAATCTCCTCTGTACACAAAAATATATATTCAATTGCGACGAAGGAAAAATACATAAGGGTATACGATACATGCGTGACGATATGAATACGACGATAAGGATCTGTGCTTCTTCCTTGGCCAAACCAATCGTGTATTATTAGACGCATTTGTCTAGCCGATCTCAGGCTTTTGTAAATCACCAACGGATAACTTTGTATCTTATAGACTCTTGGCGTCCGCTGGAGTCATAATTTCGATACTTTTGAGTTATCGTCAAGACTGTACAGTTTGGTTTTCAAACGACGCAGTTACACCGAATAATCGATTTTAACAAAATGTTCACTTTTCTTTCTGTACACACTGTAAAGAATTAATGATTGATAATTTTCAATAATTGTACTAGAAGTTTTTTAAAATGCACGTTCGGTGTACTTGAACGTTCATGTACTAGATATGTCATACGTTCTTCGTTCCGAGAAGATGTATATTCAATACTATAATCATAAATAAAAACTTCATCTCCTAGTACAAGCAATTTATGCAACGATCCGAAATCTACACCGTAACGTTCCTGTATATAAGAAAAAAAGCTCGAAACTTCACACCCCGAGTTTCCATTTCCATTTGAGCGTCGCGCAATAAACAATACATTCGTACGTCGTAGCCGATTAGAGTCAGCACAATAGATTGCTCGTTTGTTCTCTCTTCTTTCGCCCCCTTTCCCAACTATGGCTTATTTATCGCCTTATTTTCAGCAAAACTCTCTATCTAAGCGGATCGAACGATCGCTTAATGTGTCTCTACCGATACATTGTGTGTTAAACCCTGATTTCAATGAGACATCAGCATCAGAACTGGGCAATGATATGTTTCCAGTTTCCAAACTATAAAATTAGCTTCGAAATAAAAAAAAATCGTATGTAGCATTCCGCGCGCGTTCTCGCCTATACGTCTTCCTGGAAAATATATACAGCAACATAGAGAGTAAAAAGAGAGAGAGAGAGAGAGAGAGAGTTACGCAGCTCTCACGTTATGACGTAGTGGCGGAAGTCTTGCATGAATTCGGCAATGTCATTATCATATTTTTCGCATAATGCGCCCCGGTATATTCTTTATGTCGGCGTGCGACACCCCGTGCGATATATTTTAAAGTTTTATCGTTTATTGTTTGGATGTGCCGAGACGAAGCTGCGGTTTTAACATTTTTTTGCAATAACGGCTTACGTATACCAACGGCTTTTCTTCTCGGCTTTTCGATTTCTTGCATAACGAGTGTCTCTATCGAATCAAATGACTCCTGATATGTATTTCTGCTTTGGTTCGGTGCTTTCATAATCGTTCCTATAAAAAAAGAGAATTATTAGTTTCTTCATAATTTCTAAAAAAGGAGGAATAAAGTTGTTGATTCAATAACGATTTTTATATTAATGAAAAAGATGAAGCCGGGAGTTTAAAAATAATGTTTATTTTATACAAGGCCAAATCGTCAGTTCAATAATAATTAAAAAAAAGGGGGACAAAGTTTTTTGTCCAATTGTTAGACCTATTATAATAATTTGTATATTAAAAAAAAGAGAATGCTCTTTCTGAATAATAATTCTTTAAACATAAAAAAATGTAATTTCAAACAAATTGATAAAGGCAATAATTAATGTTCAATAATCGGTTTATTATTGCGGATGTTTCGTTATTGTTTATATTTATACTTGACTTCTTGTTATACATATACATCTTCATACGACTATATTCGTATTTGATTTGGATCAGTTTATAAACGTGACATATTGAAAGATTAGCAGATAATACATTGTTTAAAATAATCGGAATAAGATAAATCGATAAATAAGCATTGACGTTCGGTAACGAATTGAAGAGTACATTTATAAAAAATGTTTAATCAGGAAATATTTTCTCTGTTTATAAAAACAATTTCGATTATTATCACGTAGCAATCGTGGCAGGTGTCAAACAAGTCTCGAATAATAAGTACAAGATTCGCTCTATCGTACGGCTGTTCTCACCCCGTGAACTTATTTCATTCCATCTGGCGTTTACAACCCTTTTCCAGGGGGCGCGAAAAATATTGGATAATTTTCCAAGTCGGAAGACTGCCGAGGCTTAATTGTATCATCAGGAACGCCAAGCGCGACTGAGACAAGGAAACCGAGTTTTAAGTAATACCGCGCGATTTTTAACCGCAATCTCCACCAGCCGGAGCTTAATTTCGACTGTAAGTCACGGCGTGATTTCTTTTTTTCTTTCGAGCCTCGCGGCCAAAGGAATTATAAATATTAATGGCATTGTTGAGGGAGTATCAGACACTGAATACCCTTGTTAGTCAACGGAAAAGATTGAGTTTTGTTGTAGCTAATTAGAATTTTTCACGTTCGACTTTTGAATCGTTTAGGTTCAGTTCCATATGTTGACTCGTATGGCACTATATTTAATAATTTGATTATAGATGACAAATAGTAACGAACCGAGTATCATTCCTTGAGGTACTCCAGTAGAACCCAGTAGATCTATAATATTGTCTATAATTTCTTCAAATACTTAAATATTTAATTCTTTGATTTCTATTGGATAAACAGCTTATTATCAGTTGTTATCTAATTCCATATTTATTTAATTTATCCATGGAAATCTTGTAATGAACAGTACCAAATCCTTTCTGAAGGTCAAAAAAGACTATATAATTAAAATTGTTATAATTAATATTTTATTAGCTATTATATTTAGTGCATCATCAGTCAGTACTTGAGTGTTGGATAAACCCAAACTGATGAGAATTTAAAATACATACCATCGGAATAAAATATAAAAATCCTAGAAGGCGATATACTCGTGACTCGAATTAATCAACACCTACCTACGGAAAATCCATACACATCAAGCCTATGTTCGTATAAACTTGGAAGAGTGTGCAAGAAAGGACGGACTGCCGTGCAAACAAACGCAAAATGGACTGCGCGAATAAATATGAGCAGTCCTGTCCCGACGTCTCAAAGCGCCTTCTCGTATGCCCGGTCATGATTCGATGCAGGGGATGTCAGGTGTACACAAAGATATCTCTGGATTTAGATATATGAGTATAGAATCATATATCGGACGCAAACGCGATACCTTCCACGCGTACAGGCACTCATGAATACAACGAACTGGTTCTGTTAAATTCTGTTTAGAATTCCAGCCATTTTTGGAACCTTGAACGATCGTATTTATTGTTGTGTATTAATTTATACAAAAGAGGGAAAAAATATTTTCAATGCACGTTAATCTAATTGTCTAATGAAGAGCATGAATCTTCGTTAGTTGAGACTGGCATTTCATCTTGATTTGCAAGCCACGTCGGCACCTCATTCGCGTCTTGGCCGCTACTTTCATAATTCAACTTGCCTCTAATTGATACTGAATTATTAAGCTGTAGCAAAGTAAAGCGCGACCCACGGATTAACTCTTCGCGGCTTTTCGATTTTTCACTACCGCGCGAAGCTCTTACTCTTCTTCATCTTCTTCATCTTCTTCATAACCAAATGGATTCTCCACTCTATATCGCTGATGTAGAAGTACAGTTTAACAATTTTTAATATCAAACGCAACTTATTCATTTCCTGAACTTTGAATGTCAGTAACAAAATAATGTAATACCTGATTTCTGAAAAAATATGATCTTCCAGAAATTAACGTTAACACTCCGTAAACAGACAAGAAGATTATTTATACTTTGGCTTTGGCATAGGCTACAGATTGAACATCTTGATGTATTTTTAAGATGCAATGTTCAAATGTTTAAAAGCATCAATTATATTATTGTTTCTTTCCAACAAATTAAATTGTATATCCCATAATGATACCATATTATTCAGGCTGCAACCTATCCTAAAGCCAAAATGATAATGTGAACTTCCAGAATTCTAAGCTCAAATGATATTGTTTTGGACTGGCGAATTGAAAATTTATCAACTACAGTATCCATAATTTAATTTGTTTAAAAAAACAACTAAATGAAAATCTCTTCATTCTAAGACTCGTTAAAAATATAATATGTGTACGTTACCAAGATTCAACGCACGGTATAGGAAAAACTATGAACCTTGTAATTTTCAAAAAATTTGAAGTAAAATATTCACATAAGCATATCAGAAAAAGAAGACAATTATTTATTACTAAAATTATATCAGAATTCGCAGAGACTGCATTGGAAAATGTCTGGCAAAAAAGAGTATAGTCTCTATAGTCTTAAAAAAAGACAAAACTCTGGGGCAAGACTCCAGGGGGAGGTAAGACTCAGGGAAAAAGAAGGTAAGCAGATGCAGCTGAGAAAGCGCTGAGCACGAAAGCTCTCTTTCTCTCTGTCTTGTCCCAACGGAGGGAGAGAAAATTTTCTCGCTGAGGGACGCTCTCTTGCGCAAAAGAATGGTATAGCGGTCGAGTAATTTCTTCTTCGTCCCTTCTTTTTCTTCCCGTTGTTTGGTTTTCATTAACAACTTGTAATCGACTGGTCTTCCTTAGTCTCGGAAGTGAAGGATTCACTGACAAATAGATACACGCGTTTTCCTTTTATTCTAATTGCGAATCGTTTTGTCATCGTTAAATAGCAATATCTTTAAAAAAACAGTCAAAAGTGCATATCAATATAGCTCGTCACCTCTTTTATAGCGTATAATCATATCAAACTCGACTGATGTTCTATTTTCAGGAAAATCATTCAATATCTATTGGATTAATTCGAAAAAAATGTCTATTCTCAAGTGAAATTAGTAACTATGTCTCTCGCACCATTGAACGATCCGATAAAGATCCTCTGTGAAATATTTTATTTCTAGCTCACAAAAGAGCTGGTACTCATACGAACGGTATCTGGCTCTTTTTCTTTCTTTTTGGTTAAAGGCGTATAATCGAACAAAGCGTCCGAAACGTTTGCGCCCTCATCAAAGCCCATCGACCAAAAATCGAACGTTCATATCACCACACAAAAGCGTCTTCAAAGACACCCGTGTATAATGCTTCCACTTGGAACAGTATTCTTCTCTCGTTTGCACCCCCATCATGTGCGAACACATTTTCCCTTTGAAAAATTTTCACCTTGTATGCAAGGTTAATCGTCGTGGCTTATATTACCGATCGTTGACGTATATATAGTTCTCTGATTGAAAGGTGTGTGTACATTATAGATGCCCAACTGATTGGCTGGTATAGTCTTCCTTCTCCTATTCCGAAGAGTTTTCGTTTTGCTTTTCTAGAGCGGAGGATGATTGACAATGTATGGAAACCCATTTCCTGGATCGTCGTCTGTGTCAATTAGTTCGAGGGGAATAGCTGGCTACTGTTTTCTGTCGTTCTTCAATGGAGAAATATTGGCGTTGTGATTCGTTTTTAATGGTTGTCACCATTTTGGAAATAATCGTTCGTTTAACCATATTTCAAAACTGAAAGCCAGTACTAGGTGACAATTTATGGAGAGGATACTGTACACTGAATAAAATGTCAGTGGTTAATGGTGTTTTGTAATACAATAACAAATTACACTTTTTGATTTACAATCCCTAATAAACACGTCAGAAATTGGTCAACTACCATTACCAGGGAATAACGAATTTTCGTAGCAATGGCTCAAGTTACATTAGGTAATCGTAAATATTATTTTCCTCTAATCCAAGAACTACAAGTACGAATGCTAATGCAAAAATTATAAGCAAATAAAAAATCTTTTCCTCGCTATATCTAATAAAGGAAGAAAGCAGAATCAATTACATTTTGGTGGATGAAAGCTTCGTTCGAGCCAATCCTTACTCCCTTAAAAAAAGAAAAGAAACTAAAATAAAACCGAACGCATGTGCCGATCGTGCGGAACGCAGATTGAGCGTCCAGAAGATACTCCCTTTGTCCGTCTGTCCATAGCTATGGTATACGTATGTATACATGAAAATTAGCGATACGAGAAAATGGGTGGACGACACATATAGGAGAGAAGCGTAAAATCGAGACTAATTTCTGCGGGTTTGCGCGCCCCTACCGATCGACGAGAGAACGAGGAGCTAATCAGTCGCGACGAGTCGATGAGGGTAGTGTATAGGGATGGTGCTATGCCTACTAATTCTGCATCTTTTCCTTCCATTCTCAAGTGTCGTTAATGAAGTTGGATGTTTAAAAATAAAATCTAGACCAACTATAATCCTTATTAATATTTATATCCTAGTTGAATGGTCCAGTATTGATATTCTGTCAGAACTCATTGAATCCGCATTGAGCCAGTACTATGACAGTACCGTAAATCATTATACCAACCTTTAAATAAAAATACTTCTTAATTTTAAAAACTGAATTATCCCAAAGTAATATTTGTTTCGCCACTTATTCGGAGTTTCAAATCATCTTAACTTCCGACTGCTAAATTTCTAGTCTTACTCTTTTGAGAAAATACCTTAACTCTGCTTCAAATTTGATACGTCAGCACCGGGTCAGTATCAACATACATCGTTCAACCACTACACACTGCTATAACTCCTATCCTAATCTAATACACCAGGATGAAGCCAATACATTTATTCATCTCTAACCCTTCCTCATCATCCCCATATTGAATTAACATTTAACCAATACTGGTAACCAGTATAGTAACTGCCAGTTAAAAAAAAACAGTTCAAGCCCATTCTTCCAGTTCCTACAATTCCTACGAGAATAGATATTCCAGAAGCACGCAATATATACCCAACGTGCAATAAAACGTTCTTCTCCCAAACTTCCCCGCAAAATCAAACTCGTCTCCAATATTAAGCACCTCCCCCAAATCGAGCTTTCCTCTACCCTCATCCGTAAGAAAAACAAGTCGCGCGACTTTCTTGAAAAATGATATTTCGCTCTCCTTTTTTCTCTCCCTCACCCGCCCCCTCTCTCTCTCTCTCGCTCTGTCTCTCTCGAAGCATAGAAAAATAATAAAATTTCCAAGGGAATATTCGCGAATTCATTATGTGTACAGGCAGCGCGGGAAATTTCGTACTCTCGGGTAATTTGTATTCCACATTTCTCCAGCTGACGACGATGACGGCAAATACTGCCAGTTGTACAGCGAGGGTGAGATCCGTATATAGATGTGGGCGGCACATTGTCACGGCTAAACGGGACAACTTTCAGTTGACACCCCTGTAACCGTGCGATTCGATGTTTCGGGCCGTTTGTTTTATGAAATAAAGAGAGAGAAAAAAAACGGAATATACATTTGTCTTAGTAATTTAATCCTTTTTTTCACACTTTGTCATTTGCACTGGTGTTAAAAGAGATCGCACGACTTGGGAACATCTTCCCAAAAACAAAGAGTGGAATATACAGAGGTGTTGAAACGTAGATCTCTTGATGCTGATTATGCGAACGCATGACTGGCGCATGTAACGCGATTTAATATTAAAATATTATGACAAACGTCAACAAGAAAGCGAACACGCTGATTGACCCAACCCCAACGTTGCGTTCCCCGTTGAATACCAAATCTCGAATTCACGCGCGTATAGAACAGTATCTTCTTCTTGCTGTTCGCGAACCGCCTAATTAACGTCTATGTATCTTGGATTTTTTAAATTTATTTATTCAAAAATTGCCTGTCGATAGAAACAAATATTTAAATATTCATAGATTAATACTCTAATAGTTTAAAAATATATTTATTTGAACGTAGAATTATTTTGTGTGTATATAAGCAAATATATATTTACTTGAGTCGAATTATTACATTATTAGCTCACTAAAAAATGTTTCTAGGACTGTCAAAAAAATAATTTTGATTTATTTGTTTATGTATTTATTAGGCCAGAGTAATACACATAGGTTAACTTATTAATTAAAAATCTTAAAAACTAAATTTAGAATAAATACTAATATTAACAATTTTAAATCGCGTATTCCTGAGCAGTTTCAAGATTTATTCTTCTATTTTAATAATTATTTTTACTTATCCGTAATTCTTTGAGATTTGCAACTAATAAATTATTTTTTGAATCAAGCAAATTATTATTTTCAGTGTTATTAATAAAAGTTTTTAGAATTTTCTATAAGAATCGACAAATTTCTCATAAAGAACGACCTACACCATAATTTGACTAGCTGTTGACTAATTTCTGGTGAAATATTACACAGACATTTACTAAAATTTGAATTAACATTCAAGTAAATATTTTATCGATAAGATTATCCAAACGAATAGTTTTCTAGCATCAAAGAAAAAAATAAATTTCGTTTAGACTTTACGAGCGACCGCAACGGCACAGTGCAGTGGCAACGCATTGAAGTCGCCGAATAGTATATAAGCGCTGTGAGACTCGTCGTTCGAATCTCGACCAGCAACTCGGCAATATATAAGTAGCCGTTCTTCAAAAGAAAGAAATATTTCTCAGCACTTCTCGCGGGACTTTTAATCCTTTTACTTGAAGCTTCGCTCCTCAATTTCTTAATTAATACCACAGGGATCATATATAAGTCAAAGTAGCTGTACCAGACGTCGCGACGATTCCCAAAGGAGGTCCGTCTTTCTGCCTTTGATTACTGCTTAATTATCACTCGTGAGGTTTACATACGAAGTTACTTCGCTGTGTTGATTTTTTTATTCTGATCAGAGATCTACTCCTGAGATTTCTCGTTGAAATTACGATTCGAGGCAACTGAATAATGAAATTAAGAGCGAGAAAAAATAGTTTTATCGAAGCTGCAATGGTTTATAAATAGACTTTAAAGGATTCAAATATGTATATAAGCCAGAGAATGAGTTGAGATTTATTTAGTTGTAAATGTTGAATTTAGACACTGGGAAAATAATTAAAAGGAGATCACGTATGTAATAAAAAAAAATTTTAAAAATAGATTTTATTGTCAGAAAAATTAATAATTCAAATATATTGAATACGAAAAAAACGCCTATCAATAGTCCGATTACAACCTCTCGTTCTATATACTTTTATCGTCATAAAAGAAAAAGGACTTCCTCTACTTAGCGTGTGTACCTGATCCCGCGAGAAGACGTTCTTGCAAAAAAAAAATTCCTCGAGTACCATCGACGCAGATGCGACTCAAGTCTCTTTCCTGGTTAAATATAAGGAGTAGCTCGTGTTTTGTTGGTTGTACGGATCTTCTGCATCTTGGACTCCTTTTCCGAGGTCTTGAGTCTCGTCTTCTTTTTTTTCTGGATGAATAGTCCGATAGCTCATAACATCTTCTTTGGCTGTATCAGACGGTCTTAGGACTTGTGCTATGTGATGTAGCTTTGGATTTTACGTTCTATTTGAGTTGGCCTTTGAACTGTTTTTTTTCTTGCGCAATAGAAGCTGTGATGGTGTGTACTCAATTTTTCGCGATGTTAATCAGAACAGAGCTTGTTGTTAATAATTAGAGAAACTTAATACTGGGAAATCTGATTTGACGAAAATTATGTAAAACTAAATGCAGTTACACGAGAGAAAATCACCCTCTACTCGCCCACTGTCCTATAACAGCGGAATATCGACCTCCTATACAGAGCAGACGTTAAAAGAGCCCCTTTTGGCGTTTGCCTACCCGAGAGATAGACAGAGTCTTATGCTAATCTTATTTGTGTACAATTACGTATGTTTATAACATGCAAAGAAGTTCGCTCTCACTCTCCGACTTTCGAGGGGGTTATCAGTGTTTAGTCAGGACCATGACCATTTTCTAGCGGTCGACCGTAAGAGCTTTACAGAATGAGAGAAAAATTATAAGGGTCGCTCTCCTCTCACCCCTTTCGCAAAGGCCAATGCGATATTTTTATTGAAAAGTATTTTAAAATTGCTTTGGTTAATTTTGAAGATTTAGAAAGTAATCTGTATTTATTTTCTGTGTAATTTTCAGGCAGGTAGTTTGTACGCAGCTCTAAAGCAACAGCAGCAGCAACAGCAGTGTGAATCACGACTAGGTCGTTGCCGGGAGGGACGTAATTCGAACGGTCCTGAGAGTAACGATCAGCATCAGCATCAGCAGGAGCTCAGTATCGAGTATCAGAGCAATGGAAAGCTCAGTCCGAGTGGCCACGCTTCAGGAGTGACGATAACAGCATCATCAGTAGCAGCAGCAGCACCCATGACCCAGCAAAAGCAGCCCATTATCACGCAGAAGTCGCAGCAGCCCAGTTCCGGTGCACCAGGGCCACAGCCTAGTCCACATCAGAGTCCTCAAGCTCCGCAGCGGTAAGTTCGTCAGAATAAGTCTTGGATTTTGAAATTTCGACTTGTAGTGCGGTTACTCAATTGATCGATTGAACAATTTCAGGGCCTCGCCGCCCGACCCTTCGCAAGGTCCGCCTGGAGGGCCACCGGGGGCACCGCCGTCGTCCTCGCAGACCTCGGCCCAGATGATGCTCAGCCCGGCCAGCGGCTTGCATCAGATGCAGCAAATTCTTCAGCAGCACATACTAAACCCAACTCAGCTGCAGTCATTTATGCAGCAGCACCAGCTTTATATTCAACAGCAACAACAGCATCACCAGGTCAGTATTTTTTTTTGTGAATTGTCAATCCATAAGTTCGGTGGACCATCTTCTTATGATGACCCTTTGCAGGAGTCCTCGTCGGAACATGCCTCGAATCAGGAGAGATTTGGTTATTTTTCGTCTTTAAAAAATGTGAGTTTTCGTGGCTTATCAAAAGACGAATATCCATCGAAAAATTACGGTGACTTATCATTGATGCAGCATCAACACCAGCTCGCTGAGCTCGGACGAAAACAACTGGAACAGGCGATGCAGCAACTGCAAGAGCAGTTGCAGTTGAACCTCATACAGCAGACACATCTGCTGCAAACCGCTGACAAGAAAAAAGCTTCGGCACCTTTACAGCAACTCGCTCTTCAACAACAGCAGCTCATTCAGCAGCTACAAATTACCCAGAGACAGTACCTGTTACAGCAAGGCTTGGGATTACAAGGACATAATCATTCCTCAGGTTTGTTACTTTCTGGCTTCTTCGCTAACATAGTTCTCTACTTAGCGCTTCTTATTCACGGATCTTTGACTACTCGACTACCTGGATAAAAGTAGGACGAAAAAGTGAATAATAAAATGAACATTAACATTGTTTTCTTTATATTCAAAAGGTTTGCAAGCTGCCGAAGCATTACCGGCGTGGAAGAACGAACCTTCCGAGGGTTCGGAATCACATGGGAATTCAAATGTATCGAAGTCTAGCTCAAGTCTAAATGGTAAATTATCATAAGTTTAAAATGAAAATTGCTCTCCAACTATACGCGAATACGAATTTTTCAGGGTATATCTTATACCTCCTGCTTTTAATTTCATTATACATATAATTATATTTTCACATCAAGTTCCTAAACATTTTTCTGAAACTTCTACGACATAAATAGAAAATTTCATAAAACACAAAACCGCCGGGCGATTTATCGCAGGCCTTCTAAATTCCTTAGTGTCAAATCGTCGGTCAGAAATCAACGGCACAGCGCAGTTGGATGACAAGCCACTTGACGCCTCCTGCAACGAAAAACTACAGCATCCTCTGTATGGACACGGAGTATGCAAGTGGCCCGGATGTGAGACCGTCTGCGATGATTATCAAACATTCCTCAAGTAAGTTACCCTATTGATTGTAGTATCTTAAAATGTCAATGAGATGAAGAACGTTGAATACTTGTCATGCTCAATCCAATATGCAATTTCTCAATAAACAAGCCCTAAAAAAGATAAAAGCCAGAAAAGAGAGATTCGCACGAGTCAGCATCACATCTTTGAGCTCGATTGTCCCTTAAACTCATTAAAGTCAAACCTAGTAATCACGGAACAAAGTCAGGGAATCCCCCGAACGACTCGTTGCTTAGAATAAAAAGGTGAGGGGAAAAAAGAGAAAGATAGAGACGCTAATTACCTTTGTCTCATTAATATTCACGACACCCAGCCACATCGTTATGCTTCTCTGAGCGAGACCGAACTCATCTCCGCAGCTCTTTTCTCCCCTTTCTTCTTCTTCTTCGTCTTCCGAACAATCTGCTTTGCCGGCACAAAGCCGCGACTATGGAGCACCAAAGCAGATTATGGAAATAATTTTTGTGCTTACAACAACAGTCGGCGACATCGCGGTCACTTCACCAAGCCTCTGATAACGTAGGAGGAATTTATTTCTCAAGGGGTTTGAGGGTTTCCACTTTATCGACGGGAGATTTATAGCTATCAATACAATAGCTAGTAAGAAAAGTATCTCAAAAGAGAGAATGGGTTAAATCGTGTTTCAGACACTTAAACACAGAGCACACATTGGACGACAGGTCGACGGCACAGGCGCGAGTGCAGATGCAGGTCGTCTCACAATTGGAAATCCAGCTGCAAAAGGAACGTGACAGGTTAAACGCAATGATGCATCATTTACACATGGCCAAGCAAATGGCTTCACCTGAACCTCCTAAATCATCTGAATCTTCGGTAAAAGCATATGTGATTTTAAAAAAATGTAATGAAATGAAACGCGTCTCATTTTGTAATCTCAATTCAGCAGAATACATCGAGCATGCCGAAGCTAAACTTGTCCTCTGCACTGATGAATCAACCCCCTCCAAGCTTTGGTGGGGTCTCACAAGTGTCTCCAGTTTCAATGTCTGCTCTGGTCTCGGCGGTGAGGTCACCCGCAGGTGGGCAATTACCACCCACCTCGGGTAGTGGTGGAGCAGGTGGTGCACCCGGTCTACCACATGGTCTTACCAACATGTCCAACATCTCAGGACTACCACCGATGCCAAATATGCCTGGAGGCATGCCCAGTATGCCAAACATGCCTAGCATGGCTGGACCTATTCGCAGGCGAATCAGTGACAAATCTACCCTATCCCTGGCGGGAGGTGAGCATTTTAAAAATTTATAATTTTTTTCAAAGCTATATATTAAATTTCATCAGGGAATGTGACTCCGACAAATGTTCAACGATCGGACGGATGCTTGTTTGCGCAAATTCTTGACTATATTCTTTGAAAAAAAGAAAAGAAAAAAGGGAAAAAGTTTTATAAACTCATTATGCGTTCAAGGTGAATTACAAGTACGATAAAATCAGTAATTATTTATTCATTCTGGTGTTGCTATTGATCAACGTACGCAACGGTGTGCGACACTTACCACTGAATCAAATCTTTGTTTATACATTGGTACTAACGATATCGCAATTACGTATTCATCCCCCATCATTCTTCAATATAAAATACAAAACTAAATGATTTAACGAATTTGTAAAAATATCCCACACTTCTATGAACTGATATCGAGCCAATTAAGGAAGCAAAAGAATAAAAAAGAAATTTAAAAAAACGTTAAAAAAAATACTATCCGTAGGACTATATGAGGAGGGCACTGTAAGGCGCAGAGTATCCGTCGATAGATCTGGAATAGATATTAACGAAGGTAACTTAAATTTCAAGAGCGAAAAAAGAAAAATGTTAAAGCGACCTCTGGGTTCTGAAAATGCAACCTTTCTACACTTGAATCTCTAAATATCTGATTCTCGTCACAGTATGTGCTCTATGTCTTGTAATTAGACCAAAAAAGTGTTCTGAGGGTGCATTTACAACAACCCGACGAGATCGAAAAAACATCCACGAGGAAAGATATTTTCTCTCCCCGTAGTTACTGTACTGAGAATGCACTTTACGGTCCTCTCTTGATTTCTATACTACTTTTCCTCCGTCTGTTCTTTAATGTCTTGATCCCATGTAGTTTTCTTGTGAACTACTACTGCAAATTAACGAATTCGTTCACTAACGTGTCATTTTAATATTAAAGTACCATCAAATGATATGTTATTAAGAAACGAAAATTTTGCATTCAATTCAATTTTCAAATGTCCATTCATCTTTTTCTCTCATACCGTATTTTGAGTGTCTCGACACCTTGTTGGCGCAGTTTAGTGCATAGACGTTACGCAAATGAGACAAGTTGGAATAAGCAAAGTAATGAAACATCGACGATGTTTTTTCTTTGTATTCATTATATGTAGCTAATTATTATATTATTATATTATGTGACATATGATAATTTATTTTCGACAATATGTTGATCATTGGGGCTGCAAAACGATCGTAGAAAAGGGCGCGGTCAGCTGTTCTTGACTTTAGGCGATGGTCGAGCAATATTTTTGTAATTTTATGGTTTTTGAATAAGCCTTTTGTTGAATAAAACACTATATTCTACGAAATAATTCTTGTACATGTAGTCAACGCAATTGGTTCAATCGAATTGTATATTTTTCATTATAAACAGGAAAAATATGAGACAATAAAAAAAAAAGAACAAAAAATGACTTTATCACTTTATCAATTGACTTGAGATGAAGACACTTGAAAAGAAACTGAATTGCTGAAAGTAATTTCAATAGCAATTGACAACGAAAATGAAAGAACAATGAACAACAAAGAGCTCGTTATAAAACGCTAAAATCTATACAAAAATAATTGAAACAGATCATACCTTCCACGTTGCTCCGTTGCGCCGGAAATAGCAGAATGTATTTTGGAGGGGAGGCCACCCAATTGTTAACGCCGTCGATCGTAAAGTCACTGGCAGCCGCTCGTTCTTCCCTTTTCGAAAATCGATTTGCAGTCTATTTTATAAAAATGAATTTTTTTTTAAAATGACTTGTCGCAATGTCGAAACTTGTCGTTTCTCTCATTTCTCCCGTTTCTTTGTGCTGCCCGCCTCTCCCACCGTGTAGGGCTGCCCTACATGCTGGAGCGCGCTGGCCTAGACGTCCAACAAGGTACTGTCAACTTTTCTTAACCGCCCGCCTATGTGTCTGTGTTATTATTGTATACTATGTTTTTATACGTTTTATCAAAGTTCTTGCATGGTCGTTTAGTTTTTTTTATTATTATTATTTTTTTATTATTATGTAATTATATATTTGGACCTAAAGCTGTTAACTGGTCAATAGTGATTTTAATGTATTAGCCATGAAACGACAGGGAAGGGATTATTTAAAATATTTATTGCATTGAAGCTCGCAGAATACTTACATATTTTATTTACGATTTTCGAAATTTTGAATTCTCGTTGTTTTAAAAAATACAAAAATATTATGGATTCTCTTGAAAAAAATTGAGAGAATTATTTGACTAATTCTTGGTCATTTTTGTTGTTTATATATTTTTATAAAAGACTATAGTTTCTGAGACAAAAATTATTTTGAAAAAAATATGTACTTTTCAACTGGAAATCTTGACAATTACACCATTTTAATGAAAAAAGGACAACCTTTAAATTCATGCAGATTTTTTCCGCAATCGATTCTGTTCTATACAATCCGAAGAAGTGTCCAATTAACGTTAAAGGGTTAATAAAAAAAAATCAAATATATTTTAACATTATTAACAATTTCCAGTTTCTTACGCGATCACAATTTGCTTCTTCTAAATGCTGAATCAGCTGTTTTTATTAATTTTGTTTTCTCTGCTACGTAAATACACGTCACAAATGTAATTGAATGGATGTTTGTATTTATTTGAAAAACTGATCGATCGACTTTTATTTATCGTATCTCGAAAGTATTAAAATATCTTAATGAAAATGTTACTCGTTGTATATAACATTCTTATAGATATAGATAGTAGATTAAATATAATTACATAATAAAAAGCGAATAAAATTAAAAAACCAAAACGTCTTGGAAAAAGTCATTCGATCAAGATCTATCTAATTGACAAAATTGATCACTAAAATACTTGGACGATTCACTTATCAGCCTGAAATATTGAAACCACGCAAGCGTTTTATCAGGCCGATAAAGCGTTCGCGCACATATCCAAGGAACGTCGAACCCGAGCGTAAATAATAAATTGGAAATCCCTGTATTCTTTTCAGAGATTCAACGAAATAGGGATTTCTACAAAAATGCTGATGTTAGACCACCGTTCACGTATGCATCATTGATCCGCCAGGTAATTTTTCCTATTCACAACGCATGCATTGCATTGTTCGATGTTATTAAACAATTTTCACATTTTATTTTTATACCAATCTTTTATTCGCCCGTATAATACTCTATTTATTATTTGACATTTCGTTTAAACAAAATGGTTAGTCAGTTTATTGTTTAAAATTGAGAGTAAACGTTTTCATATACTTTGAAACTTTGATTGTAAACTTTGTTTCTTAAAAGTGTACTTAAAAACATTGTTTTACAAGATCTAGCAGAAATATATGTTATTATCCTGTGTCTTTTCGTTTACCAAATGATGGTGTGATTTTCAACAGAATCCATAGGATAATAACAGCAATTTCCAGTAAATCTTAATATACTGTTAAGAAAAGAAGCTTAACTTTCAGCTGCCTTTTAATTAAAAATATCGTATCTGAAATTGAAATCCTTAATAATTCAAAGAATAAAAGAGTCTTTTAACAATTCGATTGAAAATACGTGTGCTCTCAAGAATTAGCGATTTTTAAAAATAAATTCGATTGAATACTTAATATGTATATTTTTACAGGTCTGTAAAAGTATATATTTCCGTGTAAAACTGTAGTTTTAATGGATTAACTGTCTCCACTTCTAATTTCATCGCACATAAAAGACCCCTTCGATCTCACGTGAACGAGAATAAAAACGATAACGTCTCGAAAGAAACCATTATTAATACTTCTTCTTTTGCAGTCTATCATCGAATCTCCGGACAAGCAATTGACGCTAAACGAGATATACAACTGGTTCCAAAATACATTCTGCTATTTCCGGCGCAACGCAGCAACGTGGAAGGTATGATCTGTTTCAATTTTTTTTTTTCGAATCTGAAAAGTACATCTCGCGATTAATAATTGAAAGGAATTGAAATTCTCATCGCATTTCAATTTAACGTCATATACAATTAAGAAAAAAAAACTTACAATAATTATTAAAAAAACGAAAATTCTATTAAAACATTTTGAGTACAGTACAGATTATGTGAAATTTAAAGCACATAGATATTATCAAAAAGAAAATCAAAGTTTTTAAATAATGCAATGACTTAGTAATTGAATAGGGCAGAATTATTCTTCTGAGTAGTGAAATTACACGAGTAAAATAGTACGCTAATTATGAATCGGAATTACGTTGTAAATAAAAAAATTTATTCATATTTCGGCTATACGAGTCCAGGAGTTGCTCTTCCAATACTTACGTCGCTCAAGATAACTCGCTCTTCGTTTTATACTTATAGGTATACGAAAAAAAAATTTCTGCGTTGATAGTTTGGCTATTACATTAAAAAAAAGCAAGAAACTCTACGCAGACGTTATTCTCTTTTACTCAAACGTAGTAATTGTAATAACGTCTTCGATAATTGTATTCAACAAGGTTTCTATGTATATTTTATGAAACAGCTGATCAACTGTCATTAGCCAAACTAAGTTTCGAATTCTCAGTCTTAGAATTGTGTTTATCTCTTTATCTCCATTGCTTTTGCGAGAAGCAAAAAAACAGAACTAGATCTCTCGACCTCTCGTTTCGCGCTGTACATGTGTGTTCCTCTAAAAGCGAATTTTTCTCGACGTTCGCCAGAAAAAGCTTCGCCTCTCGCATGGATTTGTGTTGATAAAACAAACAACAAAGTCTCCGTTCGAAAATTCTCACTTCAAAACGGAACTTCGACTACTTCTTTCGATTTGTTTAAACCGAAGAATCTTCCACTACTGGAGGTGTAGCTGAGCTGAATCTCCTGGACGAACAGTTTGCAGAGAAGCCAATTGCCAACGGCCTTTGACCTTTTTTTTTCTGAAAAAAAAAAAAATTGTTTTTCCTTTTTTTTTCCGTACCTCATTTTGTTACAGCCACTAACATCTTTTATATATCAACCCTGCGGCATGAACTTGTTGTCGTTGCCCTTTAGTTTTAGTCACCTAGCTGTGCATTTATTGACATGAGAATGCGACATTCATCGTGCCTATTTTATAATTTACTTACATTTTTGCCTTCCTTATCATTTTTTATTGGTTTCCATTTCAGTTTATTCTTTTTGATTTTCTACACTCTTTTCTATCGTGCTCTCCCTATCTATCTATCTATCTCTATAATATATATAGATCTATCTATCTCTATAATACATATACATCTATTTTATTATCACGTACATCAGTCTTTGGGAACATATATATGTATGGGTAATTTTCTGATAGATTGACTTATTAAAAATTTGGTTTTCTTCTATTAAAGCACTTTAAAGGTGGTTTGCATTTATTCCTTCGATAAACATTGAATGTCTGTAAGAAACAGTAAATGTTATGAAGAAAGCTACATTTTTTTTCTTAAAGTATATTTTAAGAAATATTATTTAGTAAGACCTACTGTAAGTTGATGTTGTCATACTGTGTGTTCTGGTGTGAAATTACAGCAGAATTTGGACAACAGGTTTTCTAGTTTCTGGTCAAATTTTTATTAGAGACGTCAAAGCCAAAATAAAAAACATCATACCTGTGCAGAGGATGATAACATCAACTTCTGGTAGGTCTTATAAAATCATCTTTTTTATTAAACTTTTAAGAAAAAAGTTTAGCTTTATAATAGTATTACATTTTTTGTTACTGACATTCAGAATTTAGGAAGGGAATAAAAAAGACCCACAAACTGTTATTTGGATATGTATCTACCTCATGAACCTTTTTAGATTTTTTTCACTAGCCATTTCCAAGTTCCCACATTCAAAGTTGGCATTTTCAGCGTCTATTTTCAATAATTTCTTGCTCTTCGGAAAATCACTTCTCCGTAAAAACACAAGACGATGTGTTTCTTCATCAATGGATTCCTAAGCCACTTTAATCCCAAAATCAAAAATCACACCAAACTGTCAACGTCGATTCACAAAGGTACATACAGATTCAAAAAAAAGTCAATTTCAAATTATTCGCAAAAGACAAAAAAATGGTAACCGGTCAATCTGTCAATAAAATTATATATTTCTCTCAATCGCGAGTTTGATTCTCACCGAATTTTTATAAATACAATGACATTGTCCACGACATCTTTCTAGACACTCAATGTTCATGCACTTTTTTTATTTAATTTAGAATACGATACAGTTTGAATAAGAAAGCGTAAAATCGATGTGTATTTATTTAGTTTCCTGCTGATCAGACACGTTCCTGCAAATTTTCACCCAATGTTTAGCTACTGGTTATGTTTAACGATAATTAGATGTATCATTCATAATCGACATACCATATTCTGTTGATCCTTGAATATATTATTATTTAACGCTAATTTGACGAAATCGAAACATCGTCCACTGTATTTAAAAATCTCAAATATGATGCATGATTGTTAAGGTAATGACTCCTCAACGTCACATTATACACAAACAAGGAAGAAGAGCGAATGACACAAAATCCGCTTCTTTTTTTTTACTCGCAATACCGATTTCTCAATCTACATGTATTCTCCTGTCCAATATCTTGGATTCGAGAATCATTCAACAATTCACTGTCATAATATATATGTATGTATGTATATATATATATATATATATCTCCACACTTCACTCTATTTTCTTTCTATCTATCCCTGTTTTATTTTTCTCTATTTCCGTCTGATTATCCAAAACTCGCCATAAATAATGAATATATGTATAAATCTCTTTCTCTATTCTACAGCTCCCCGTTGTTGAATATGACGTTTTTTCTTTGCTCTTATTAGTGTCTGTTCTTTTGATTTTTATTTATACACGAACGGGGTTAGGACGACGTTTTGACGTTAGTTTCGATGATTTGTTGATTTTTTGTTGATTGATTGTAATTATAAATTTATACCTATGTATGTATATATTCTTTTGCAGTATTTTAACAACAAGGAATCCCAAAATCACCTAAACTGCGTCGCTTAGAGTCACCGGAACTTCGACAAAATAATAATAATAATAATAATCTTTCGCATATTATTATTATTATTATTATTATTATTATTACTATTACTGTTATTATTATTGATATGACTATTATTATTATTATTATTTATGTTTACATTAATATATTTATTTGGTTTTTGTTATTATTTGTTTTTAAGGGAGTTTATGCTTACTTCCTGAACTTTGAATGTTGGTAACAAAAAATTTAATATTATTACGAAACTCAATTTTTTTACGCCAAAGCATATTAAAAAACATTTTTTTTATTCTGATACACGCATTAATAATAAAATACAATTCAATAGCCCAAATAACATCAGTTGAGCTTTAAATATTAAAGAGCTCATTCAAGGATTCTACCTTTTTCATCAAAGCCATAATAACAAAAAAAATCAAATCAAATCTCTATCACCAGAAATTAACCAGCCGTTGGCCAAATTCTGGTGTAACTTTCACTTCTGTTAGATCTGCTTAAAAAACGTTTTCCACGTACTTCAACGAGCTAAAAAAGAATTTCAGCTTCGTAACAACATCGAATATGTTTCTTACCGATATGCAAAGCTCAGGACAGAAGCGTGAACCCCCCTTTTCTAATTTGTTGTACTTGAGAAAAAGAAAAAAAAAAGAAAATCTCGTTTTTTGAAATCATCAAAAATAACCGACTGCCGCGGCATCAGAGCTCGCGATTGAGTTGGACTTAGTTGATTTGTTTTGCGTTGCTTATTTAGTCTGTGTATTATTTTGTATAGAACGCAGTGCGACACAACCTGTCTCTCCACAAATGTTTCATGCGAGTCGAAAACGTGAAGGGGGCCGTGTGGACGGTGGACGAAGTGGAGTTTTACAAGAGACGTCCTCAACGCGCTTGCAGCACGACTGGGTACGTTGGCCCCCCAAAGACAAAAAAAAACCCACTCTCTTCTACTTTGATACCCCTTATTTTTCGACTATCTACGAATACCCAAACCTAAAAACTACATATTTTTATCTCAAACCCGAACCCCCACCCCCTCTTTTTCAAATCTCAATATATATAATTATTATACAGTCTCCGATCTCTCACGCGCAACATTTTTATATATATATATATATATATATATATATATTATTTGACTGGATATATAAATGGTTCATTATTATAATTTTTTAATTTTCATTCCATCTATGGTTCATTCGTACACACACTTTATTGTATTAAAGGAATTTCTCTCACGTCTTATCCGTATAGGCTTGCCTATTATTAAAGACTCATAGATTTAATCAATCGATCGATCATATATATATATAGATTTGGCTTGAAAAATTTTTCTATTTTTCTATTTACTCTTATACCATATGATACGAAAGGTTCCCAAGTTGTCCCGTATTTTTCACCAACATCTTCAATATTTACTTGTTTTTTCTCAAATTATCGACTCTATTTCGCTCTACTTGATACTTAATATATTTTTTTTGTTTTCAATAAATACTTTCTCGATCGGAAAAAAGTCTATTAAACGTATTTTAAAAATTTTTTAAAAATCACAAGACTTTTTTCTCTCTACTATCTCTATCTCTCTCTATCTCTCTTTCTCTCTATTTCGAACTCCCAACACTACAACTTTTTGAATTTTTCAAACGTTTTTAGTATCACTCCGCTTTTATAAATGCACTATTTATATATATACTAATCACACATTTATAATATTTACACTTTTTCAATTTCTCTCTTTATATATATATATGAATTATCCATACGCTTTTTCATCTTTTAATACCTTTTATATTATCTATACATCTTTTTCTAGACAACACGTATTTTTAAATATATATATATCTATATATCTGTGTATATATCTTTTTTCTCTCAGTAGTTTCGAATTTTTTATTCTCACACATATTGCTTTACGTAGTCTTTTGTCACGCACTCACGATTTTCACACATTTTTTACATTTTATATCTATTTAGAAATACACTGTAGAGTAGAATTTTTTTCTATTTTTAGACATACTTTTTATACATTTCGATGTCGTGTACCTATTTTTCTTCCCATTTTTTAATAATTACATTTTTCTATTTAATTATATATATATATATATATATATATATAGATTTATATATAAATAAATAGAATATGTATATATTTTCTATGTGTTTTTTTCATATTTATACATTTTTACAAGCGTCACGGCGAAATAAGCGCGCTTGCGCATATTTCCATTGGCGCCGATTTTCTACTCACCGATTATTCTTATTATCGCATATTTTTATTCCACATATATTTATTATATCTTCACTTCATTTTAACATCACCATTTTTTAATATTACTATTTTTCTCTCTATATGTGTGGTGTGTTTGTGTCTTAGACGTATTTATATAATACATAAATTTATTTGTACATATATATATATATGTGTGTACAAATATATATATATATATATATATATATATATATATATATATATTAATTTATGTATAGTTTATACTTATAATGGTAAATCTGTCTTTTTAACTCTCTTATATCTATACTTAAGTCTTAAGACCCGCGACGATTGATGGGCGAGATTACGCTGTGTATTTTACTTCTGTCTATCTTCGACACGACGGTGTTATTGGTCTTCCCTCCGCCACTGGAAACGTGTTTATTACTGCTTGTGTGTCCAGTTGTGTGCAGTTTTTTCTAACCAAGTCCTGCCTGCAGTTAAGGATATTCCGAGTCGAGTTGAAAATTTCGTAGAAAACTGAATAGAAAATTTTTTTTATTATATTCTTAAGGGAGTGTCATACTCAACTTTTATCGACTGAGTCGGCACGACGGTAAAACAATGGAAAACTGAAAAATATACTCAAGTACGCAAAACTATCATAATGCCAAGTTTGAATGCCAAGTTGAACGAAAATATTCATACGTTTTTGAGAAAAGCTTGAACAAAATTCTCAGTGACGAATGGTTGTGGCTACCAATTTTCGTTCAAGCTTTCGCCTCGAAAACATGTGAACATTTACCTTGAGATTTATCATAACGACATTGATGTTCATCGTAATTCAGTAGACTCATAATGATTCGAGCGTATTTTTCATGTTCTACCGCTGTATCTACTCAGTCGGTGAAGGTTAATACAACACCCCCTTATCGTCGTTGCCGGTTACTACGGATATAGACTCGACTCGGCAAATCTGTGAATTGAAGCAAAACAAAAATTTTTTTTTAACAAAAAATAAGTTGAGAGCCTTGACTGGGTGACGGCGGCGAGATTCGCACACGCGTGTGGTGCAATGTTTAGCGAAGGAAACCGTAGAGAAAAACCAGGAGTTTGTCTAACAAGCATGCGGGCTTTGCAGCGACTAACAGTGCCAATCTCTATTCTCTATCTATATCTATCTGTCTTTAAACGTCTATATTTACATATATATATATATATATATATATATATATATATAGATATATATATATATATATATATATATATATAAACACATATATCTCTATCTGTTTGTATTTTTTTCTTTTATCTAGATATATATACATTTATGAATATATTTATTATTTTATACAGATTTATATAGTCTATAGTGTGACTGAGGTTTAGGGTGTGAATGTGCGAGCGATGGAAAAATTGAGAAGACTCCTTATGCAGATGGGCTGCCTAAGCTAAGGGTTGTGTCACGGAACTAATGCACATTATTTATTTCTAAATAAATTTTCTATTAAAAGGGATTTACAGTTATTCCCTTCCCTGAACTTTAAATTTCTGCGAGTAAAAATATAAGATTATTACAAAGAAAAAATTAAAAGTCTTTTGGCGGTATTTTTGAATTTTCTAAGTGTATACATATATTCTTTTACGTGACACAACTCTTTTTTCAATTTTGTGACTTGCCTCTCTGTCTCTGTTCTTTCCACTGTTTTCTCTCTTTCTTGCTCTATTCAACGGGTGCTCTGACACACGAGGCCACGATGATGTATGCACGCACTCTCGCATCATAATAATACAGTATGAGTGTCAGAGCAACGAACGAAAAAAAAGAAAAAACCATAAACAGAGAAAATCGGGGAGGCACATTTGCAATTTCCTTTCACTTTCAAATAAATTTCGATATTTTCCTCTCATTCTTGGATTTTGCATATAGCGTTAAGTCGTTGAGAGACAGTCATTTCTCAAGATGCCGATGAACAAGAGATTCACTCAAATTTCCACGAGCACAACTTGAAAATTGACTGTCTCTCGAAAAAAAGCAACGTAACAGTATGTAATTGACACAGCGAACAAGCGTCTCGACGAAAGCAAAGAGGAGCTAAGATTCTTTACTTTTCAGCGTCAGGCAAAAACAAAAGTAAAAGTCACACGTTATCAAAGCTGCGTTGCTATGATAAACTAAAAGTACATAATAGAAGTTAAAAAAAAAACAACGATATCAACAAAAAAACAGCGACCTTTTTTGTACTCTCTTTTCTCTATTTCTTGGTGGTCTTTATCTGTGTATACAGAACGCGATCCGCACCAATCTATCGTTGCACAAGTGTTTTGTGCGCTATGAGGACGACTTCGGGTCATTCTGGATGGTGGACGACGCCGAGTTCGTAAAGCGGCGGCATCTGTCGCGCGGCCGCCCCAGGAAATATGACCCAACCCCATCACCCACTCCACCCCACCTCTCCGCACAGTAAGCACTCTACCACTACTTTTAGAAAAAAAACAACAACAAAAAATAAACTTCTCTTCTGCGCTGCTGGCTGATTGATAACTTTTTTTTCACGAGATTTGTCGCGAACTTTTTTTTAACGGAAATTTATATATAAAAAAAAACATGGATTCGCTCGGTTGTAACGAAAAAACAATGTTAAATTTATTGCGCGATTTAGTCATGTGTTTGATGTATGTAATACACGAGACGCGAACCCGACGTAGTCTGTCTTATTGCTGTCGTTGTTTGCCTTGTTGCCTTTAAGATCTTTGTTCTTTTTTTGTTGGCTATTAGCTTCTTTGTGCTATTTGCCTCCCTTCCTTGTACTCGGTTTTTACTTTTGTTTTTTATTTAAGTTTAATTTTTTCTTATTTCTAGTTGTATGTTTTTTTTAACAGACTAGTGATAAACAGTCTTCTTATAAAAAATTCCGTTTATAATACGCGTAAGACCTTTACTTTTTTTTCATTGTTGACTTTTAAGTTTTTCTCTCTGTCTTTGTTTTCTTTCCTTTCATTCTACCCTACCGCGTCGTTGTCCTTTTGTCACTATATAATTCTTGCTTTCTTTTTTTCCCTCGGAGAGGCTTGAGACAACTCACTTGTGAACACCTTTCATCTCTAGGTGAAACATGGCGCTAAATATTTTAGTTAACAAAGTATATAAAAATTAAATTTTTTTTTATAATATTTTAAAATTTTCAAGCTATAAATTTCAGTTTACGAGTAATTATTACATTGAAACGAACTAACGACTGTTACAATAAAAATAAAAATTATTTGATTCCAAAATTTAATATTAAATCACAGTTGTTTAAATGCACTAACTCATTATTCTTATGAATTATTTTAACTCCCTATAAATATTAAAAGTAAAACAAACTATTAAATTTAATCAATACAATTATCATTCTATGCAATAAAATTAATAAATATTTTAAATATGTTTATTTGAAACCAAAATATTGTTTTTCAATCCAATCGAATATGTTCTTCTTTCAAATAAGTAATATATTTCTTCAATGCATAGCGACGTCGCATCATCTTAAATAAAAACGAATTAAAAATAAATTTTCAATGCCTCTCCGTTGTATCGATGTACCTCGCGTAACCTCACCGAACTTATCGATCTGTCAATTGCTTTACACGTCTCGACAACTGACTATAGTTTCTATATTATCGCAAAAAAAATAAGCCGTTCCGCCAAAAGCGCTGAAAACTGCATAAATAAATATATACGAGCAAATCTATCCAGAATCTCTCTTATATACCTTAGGAATCACCTGCTTGCGCATTGCTTGTTAAATACCTCTCTCTCTCTCTCTCTCTCTCTCTCTCTCTCTCTAGTCTATCTATATAAATGTCCCGAGCGTTTCGCTGCGTATGTATAGTAAAGCTCTGTCTAGACCTAGACCTAGTCGTAGGCTGGAAAATACCAATTGTTAATGTAAAAGATAAACAAATAAGCCCGCACGATTGTATATATACAAGAAATTCTCCATCTACAGCGAGAGAATTGATAACTCGACAGCCCATCTATTGAACGATCGGTGTATAATTGCTGCGGGGTGTCATCATTCCTATAATGACATTTATCATATATATGTATATATATATATATATATATATATATATATATATATACATATATATATACGCTTGTGTTTGTCCTCGGCTCTGATTGTCTTAACAACTTTTCCTCAACCCTGTTAGTCGCTTGCACGGACAGCACACACAGACGAGGAGAAAGAGAGCGAACGATTTCTCCTCCGTGAGGTGCTACAATGAGTCACCTACTGCTTCTGCTATTGCTATTCTGCTTATATGTGCCTATAAGCGCTTCTATGGCATGACTATATACTTATATACATACGTAGCTGCCATTAATCTGGCTTGTATGGAAGTTTTTTTTTTTTGCTTGCGTGTCTTTTTCTTTAATTCGTATCCGCCGAAATGCAAAGACGTGAAATCTCACGATAAACAGTGTAATACTGAAATTAATAAGATATTTTTTTATTTAATTTTTTTTTTGTTTTTGTTTTTAATATAAATCTGAGTTACGGAAGATATCAGTACTGGTCGTTACCGAAGATCCGTTTCGATTATTAAATAAGAAAAAAAAACAAATATTGGTAATTTTTGTCGTTATCATTTCGAGTTCCGAATGAATGAGCGCACGTTTCGCGGCTACTGCATGAATACGGGGCTTCAACCGCTTTTGTTAAATGTAAGTGTGTGTGTGTGTAAATGTTAGTGTCGATGTAAGTCGTAAGAGACCTGTGGGATTCATCGTACGTTGGTAAAGAAAAAAAGAAAATTTGCGTAAATAACGACGTCACAGCTTCGTCGTCATCGCCTATAAGGTACAACGTCACTAGGCTATAAGTTAGTACGTAATGTAGTACGTAAGAAAACTTTTCCTCGGGAAATCATACTTATGTCGTACGAGCGTCATTGTACCCTCGATTTAAATACACCGATGGACTAATTACTATTTCACATTATATATTTAACCGTTTATATTTACATTTACATCTATATCTGTTTTTTTATATCTCTAAGTAGTTAATAGTGATTTTTCAACTTTTTTCTATACGTCTCTATTTTTAATCTTCGTACTTCTCTTTACTTCTATCTCACCATCATCTTTTCACTTCGATTGGCGTTTTCATAAACGGTCGCAGGGAACATTTTTATTCCTAGCATGCACTTTTCTAACGTTTCTTGTCAACCAATATCAACCAATATCAGCTGTTCTTGATTTTTCAAATGATATTTGTTTACAAGAGTAAATCGTACTGTGCGCAGTGTCGACTGAGACACTCCGTACAAAATACAAAGCTCGGTCTAGAAAAAAAGGGACGCAATGGGACATTTCGTAGAATAAAGATATAGAGGTAATCCAGGACCGTTTATAAACGACAAATTTGCTTCGAGTTTTCGTTAATTTTTGTAAGTTTGGAAACTGTTTAAAGTCGATAGCAATGAACTCGAAGCAACGGAGGGTAGAATTTTTGGATTTTAAATTTTTTTACTAATTTTACCACTTGATCCGTTGCTGACAACACTCTGGGATCCATATGTAAGGCTGAATTAGGTAACCATTTTTCACGAAGAATTTTTCTCATATTCACTTTTTTCAATATACTTTTTAAGATTTTTAACTTATATTAACTTTTTTCTTATATAATATATATATTATATATTTGTACTCGTCATTTTACCACATTTGTCTTATAGTTCTCACGCACTACGTTGTCTTCTTCTCTAATTTGTAATTTATACTTTTATCTCTCTATCTCTTTTATCTATTTTTAATTCTCTTAACCTACCTCTCTCTCTCTCTCTCTCTCTCTCTCTCTCTCACTCTGTTTCTCTATTTATCTATCTTTCTCTATTTTTATATATCTCTTTTTCATATATATATATTTCATTATATTATATATTATACTAATGTAGAATAGCGCGTAAACACGTCGCTTTTTTCATGTTTATTATATATTTATATACTTGTATTCTCTTTTTCTACCCCTTTTTAACTATATTTATGTATATATATATTATTTATATACATATATATTGATATTTATATTAAATTTTAAATACACGAACATTATGCATACACGATCAGAAACACCTACTCTTACATTCTGACACGCATACATATGTTTCGAAATATTTTCTGTACTTCAGACTCATTTATGATTACTCTATACACGAGGAAGAAAATTTTGACACATAAAGACTGTAATTCATGCACACTTCCACGTATACTTTCTTGCAGGATTTTTTCTATATTATTGACGGTATGTAAGTGCGAATTGTAAATTCAACTGACCATTGCTTTTTTTTTGTTCTGTCAATGTATAGGGGTGTACCTTCAAAGAGTCCAACGCTCACGCACAGTCCGACTATGTACGGTGATGCTCTGAATGCGAACCTCCAGGTAACTATCTATTGTGACGAATAACTACCCTAGTCGGAATAGAGCAATGGTCCAGTACTGGACCGGTACTTTAAGCCAGTACTCGCCCAGTACTGAACTGGTACCGGACTGATAACATCGAGACATGTTTTGAAAACAATGCTGATCAAGTATTGGTACAGTACTTTAAACCAGTACTGGTATAATTCTGGTACAGTACTTTAACCTAATACTCTGCCAGAACTGTGACAACAAGCCAAGATTGGATCAACCTTGGTTTCATATCGACGAGATAAGATCGGGTCAGTACTAGTCCTTTACCAACAGCCAGTATATCAGTTGCCAGTACTTTTCAAGTATTTTGAATTCGTTCTGTTCAAGTATTTGTACAATACTACCACCCATTAAAATTATAAAACTGATACATAGTATACAAAATAAATTCTTCAACTTTACATTACACGATCCAAATCAAACTTCCGACTTGACTTCTCAGACCTGGATTTGTCACTACTGAATTCTAATTTCGCTCTTTTAAAAGGATGCCTTAATTCTGGTTCCAATCTGACATGCCAGGATTTGGTTAATACAGTATGTCAATTTCTATACTGTCTATCAGTAATGTACCAGTACTGGCCCGTTGTTCCAATACCGGTGATTCTTACCAGGGTAGGAATTTGGTGGCTGTACACTACACTTATTGCGCGATATTAGTATATTAGGTGTCCTTGTTTGATTTTAAGTTAATTTTTCTGTTGGTACTGAAGTATTTCCAGGCCGCACTCGGTGAATCGAACATGGGCTTTCTGAACAACTCGATGTGTACGTCGACAGCGACGAGTCCAGATAAGGAGCATACCATGTCCCACAATGACTTAATGTGAGTACTTGCTATTTGATCGGTAAGTAGATCCATTGGTAAACGGATGAGGAAAAAAATGTTTATCCTAAGTAGGTCACCGCTGGACGACTCGAGCCTGGCGCACATAAAGCAAGAGGGCCAGAGTCCAGAGGGTGGTAAACTCTCGAGGTTGATAAAACGCGAGTTGATGGAGGCGCCAACGGAACAGGATACGGAGGAAGAGACCGGATGCACAGATGACCAACGACCTGACTATCCCGACAGTCATCCGTCTCTTCATCATCATCACCAACAACAGCAACGTGAGCAACACGACGATTCGGGCCCAGATGAGGATATGGCTGAGGACCTGTCGATGGCGCCAGATATGATGTCAGCATCACAGGCGCCTGACGATCATTGCGACGCGTAGTCGGAACCACTATTAGCTGCTTGCGCTCCGGTTGTGCTGATCGATCGCGACGAGGATGACGATGACGACGACGAAGATGACGAAGATGACGAAGATGAAAATGATGAAGGCATAGAGTGATCGTCGATCGTAAAGGTGAGATAAAAGTTTTCATAACTAAATCTTATGTTGGATTTTAAGTATGTTCGCCATAAAATAATAGGAGTTTCATTGGTTAAAAAATTCAAAAGGAAATGATGGATCGATTGAATTCAACCTTGATCGATCGAAATCCCCGTTTTTGATTTGTTCAATTCAACATAGAGGACTATCAAAAAACATTTCCATAAATTGCAAGCTCAATTTATTCATTAGTTCTTTTCAAATCTTGCCAGTAGTGAAAATTATATTTTTTGGTTTAATTAGTCATTAAACAGACTCTAGGAAAATCCTAGATCTCCTCAATCATGGATAACCATATCTCCTAATATTGCAATAAGTCTAAATTATAAAGTATAAATTATAAGAGCTTAATTTCTATTTAATTACCACAAAAATCGGGTTTCTTCTAAGAAAATCGCTTATAACTTATCGACTAACCATCGGTCGCTAAATTCGAGGTCAGATTCAAAAACCCGATTCTAATCTATTAACAATCGCTAATTTTTGTTTTCTCCCCTCGTATCAATGATAAGAACACAATTATCGACTTTCAGTACTGCACCAGAAGGAGGAAGTAAACGAAGCACAGCAGCTCTCCTTCACTGGTTGACTTGGTCCTTCACACCCAGGGAGCGAAAAAGTAAAAAAAATAAATAATAACAATTGAAACAAGAGAAGGAATATTCATAATCGCCATATCCGTTGTATCTTAGCGACTTGAATGAAAGTCGCACGAGTCGTTAATTATTTAAGTATGTAAAGAGCGAGCTAAGTCTTCGTACATAGAATTACTATGTAGCGAGAGAGGTACGAAGCGAAGCAAAGATCGCGAGGTGCGCGATTCATCGATCCATATCTTTAACCAAGCAATTAAGACGAGACAACGATGTATAGCTGAGAATGAGCGAGAGCGAATTTCACTGTATGAACGGATTGAGCGAACGACGTAAGAAAGTCGAATAATCCAAGGACACACCCACACACATACACACGCATGCAAAATGAATAAAAAAAAATAATAATAATAATAAAATTAACAATTTTAGAAGAAGCCTCTCATGTATATTGCGCGATACGAGCGATATGTATAGTTTAAGCGACGGAGTGCGTGTCCGGCTCACGAACGAGCGCGAAGCAAAGCTTTTATCATTATATTATGCGAATCATATAAATGTAGTAGTGCCGTTGACGTTCTATAACGATAACGAATTGTGTTCGTTTTTTTTTCCTACTTTATTTTTCCTTTTCTTTTTCTATATAAATATACATATATATAGATATATATATATATATATGTGTGTGTGTGTTCGAGAGACGCCCGTATCTTACGAGGAAACGCGCGAGGCAAAAAAGAGAGAGAAGTGTAATAATCATTATCACTACAATGAAGAGTAATAATAATAGCAGTAATAGCAGTAATAATAATCATGATAACGGTAATATTAATATTATTATTATTAGAGCATTAACCATTGTAAACGGTAATATTAACAAGATAAATCGGTAAGAATGAGAAAGCAGTCGCGAAGCGACCTTACCAAAACCACTGTTGCGAAAGTGTCGAGATGAGGAAAATGGTGTGAGAATGTACGAAGTATATATATATTAAAAAAAAAAAAAAATTGAAACGCGCACCGCGACTTGTAGATAAATATATTTCGATAGCGGAAAAGAATGAGCTACGAAATGCGCGTACCGATTTTTTTTTTTTTTTTTTTTTTTTTTTTATACTTTTATTTCTTAAGGATCGAGCGAATCCAAAGAGAAAGACAAAAGTTTGTTAATTTCCGTGTGAAAGGGCGCGAAAATTCGAAGAATTTTTATACACGTTTGTACCTCGGAACCGATCGAGGAACGTCGACGCGATAAAAAGAAGGGGAGAATTTTTAGACAAGTTTGACTGAATTTAATTATCGAGGATTGTTTTAAGGCAGGCGAGCTATTGTACATATGTTTTTTGCACCGAATCGAATTAGTTCTAGTGTCGTCTTGGTGTCGAATCTTGTATAATTATTTTTTTTGTTTTGTTTTTTTAATTCAACGATAACGATTGTTGCAATTGGCGTTTTTAAAAAAATGACGATGTGAATCTCTATTTTTGATAGAATCGAAATTGTTCTTTTAAACGATAAGGCCTTCGTAAATTTGTAAGTCAAAATTAGTAAGATATAATTCTTTTTAATTAAATTTGGTTAAACTTTTTTGTATACAATACCTCCGCTATTACGTTCTTAGCAGGATCTTGGAATTCCTAGGTTTCGATGCTTCGACAAGCATTTTTAATAATTTTATAAATATATAAATAATTATATATTGTATATTGATTTTAACTAAGTAGCTCCTACGATCTCCTTTCACTGTGCGGATTTGTTTCAAGCGACGAAACGTTCGCTATTATCGACGAAAGCGCAAGTGGCATGGAGTAGGAAAGAAATTATTTGTATCATATGTATAAAATTAGCTATTTATCGAATTCGCAAACAAAATGAAAAAAAATTGTATTACGTTGCGAGAATCAGTTGTTTTTCTATCGAATATAAATTTACAATAAAAAAATACTATGATTGTACAATCGAACAGTACGCCATGTCTTCGAAGATTCTACGTTTCATTCTACTTGGAAAATATACCCTATTGAACCTAGGAATTCTCCAGGTCAATTAAAATTAGCAGAAACGCTTTTCTCGACTAATGAATTAAAAAAAAATACACGTTATTACACGCGCGTTATAAATAAGCGCCTGTATAGCTCATGTTATTCAAAAGCGATTGCGCTAAAGTAGCATATAACTCGTATTTTACGTCAACTCATACGAAGTATGTACGTACGTGTTGTACGAGAACGATTTGTGGCATGTCTAAGCAAAAAAAAAAGAGAGAGAGAAAGAGAAAAAAATTGCCCGAAACAAAAAAAAAAGATTTTCGGCGATCGGTAGGGAGAGAAATGACGAGCAAGGGCACGAAGTCAAGATTATTTAACTTTCGATTCAAATGAATGGTATAAAGCAAACAAAAAAACTTATAAAGAGTAAACTAAAAATCACTACGTATGCACCCTTACATAAATACACATATATACGTATACGTATAGGAATATAAGAAAAACATTTTAGCAGCCAACGAGGAAAATCACCCCCTGATTCCACAAGAAGTTGTCACTGTATTAAGGAAAACAAAATAAGATGTTCCCCTCTCCAAAAAGGGTCTTGAGTCCCGTCTGGCCAATGCTTCAAGAATAACGAAAATTAAAAAAAAAAAAGAAAACTCCATTTAAGTATACGCTTGCGAATTTTGGTGGTTAATCACATTCCCACCGCGGGCCACTCGAATCTTTACAGTATCGACGCACTGAGTAATAGTTATTCGAAACTGTTCCAACTTAGCAGACTATTTCAAAATTTATATTCACCGTGAAGTGTAATAGATAAGGAATATAACATTTCAGCAGAGATTGACGTCAATTTTCAAAGATCCAACGATTCTTTCTTACATTATCATTGACATAACAAAAAAAAAAAAAGACAAGTTAAAAAAAAGGAACTTTTTTGATAACTTTTCGTTCGCGCGATAAGAGTAGGATGCGAAGTGTTCATTGTATCGTGCTAAAAGTTTCGTGTGAAAGATTTCTTATAGTATTAACAAAAAAAAATAAAAGAAACGAAAAGCGAGGATTCGCGACAAAAATGAAATTTCTATCGCGAATCATTGCGACTAGGAGAGCTAGAGATACGTGAATCGACTGGAATTTAGCGGCACGAAATTTACCGTTTCGAAAAGGACGAGAGCTGTAGAATCGCAATCAAAATTTTTTTACGACTCCAACGATATACACATATATACACGATGTACAATCTCTCAAGTTCTCGTAGCGTCGGGATCCGGGATTTGAGGAGCGATGTATATTGGACGGTGTAATTGCATTAAATGTACAACTCCGTCGCGTACGATCTTAGCTTCGAGACATTTGTAAAACATTCCAATTTTTTTTTTATTTTATGTACACGATTCGACTCTTTGATTTTTTTTAATGCGAAAGATAAAAGTACTCCGTTATAACGATATATATTGCACACACGCGATTATTTATTTATTCACGCATGTACTATCGTCGTTTTCTCTCGAGTCATTTTTTTTTTAGATCCACTCAACTCTCGGCGGCATCTCGTTAAAGCGTTTTTCGACTATTTAGTTTTACGGATGTTGAATTTTCATGTTGTTATTGTTAAGTAATATACGTAGACATCGATATCTCACGCTGCATACTTGTATATAAACGAAGCCTGCAATTTAACTCTTTGACGTTACCAGAACACTTTTTCGAATTTCACATTTGACGGGTTATTCAGAATAGAAATAATCTCGGGAAAATGAGTGCACTACGTAGTTTGACATTTAATAAGAATTTTTAAACACCTATAATAAAAATCTGACCATTTTAAAACACGAATTAAAATTTGAATACATTTTTTCAGGGCACCAACAAAATTTTCCCCACGAATTCAAATGTAGAGGACACCTTTTCAAAAATTTTTGACTGCATACAAAAGTTCGAAAAAATCGATAAAAATCTTGATTCTTTAAAATACTAAAATATATTCTACAACAATCGTTCTTGAACTCGATCTTATTAAAAATAACCCACCAAAATAAAAATTTCAAAAAAGTGTCCTGGCAACCCCAAAGGAATTAAAAAAAATTGTACATAGATGTTCTTTAGCGACGAAAAACAATAGAGCTTAAAATTTCTTTCACGCGTATATAATTTGAAGGAAGAAATAAGAGCGAGATATCGCCGAGAAGTTGACGTATTATTTAAAAATAAAAAAAAATAAAAAGTGTGATACTTGTATACTCTGCATCCTCCAAATAAACAAATTACCACTACTGCTCTATAGCACATAGTATATCATTCGGTCGAAGTACGAAAATGGCGCAAAGTTTTTACAAATAGACAAAAGCTAAGGAATTCAACAAAAATGGTGAAATTCATATTTTCGTACTTTGACTTTTTCATCGCAAAACAACTGATTGAGACAAATCTGTAATAATAGATTATCCGTTTATAAGGCGTTCGATGGATGCTGACGAGAAAACTTTCCACTGCAATATTTATTTGACGAAAAAATTTACTTTGATCCTCTATTTTATCAAAAAAAAAAATATTTAATATAATTTATAGTCTACCCACGTTAGCATCCATCTTCGCAGCGTTTTAATACGACATAAAGACAATTTATTTATGACTAACGAAGCGACAATGTCTTACATCTCGCATATATAGGATCAAAGAGATTGAGAGAATGAAATAAAAAAAAGAGAGTTGAAGTGTTGAAGCTATGTTATATTGACAGTTTATGTTGTTATCGAAGCGACGATTCAGTGCCATTTGGGCCCATTTCACGTGTATCGCAATGCTCCTACATTTAAGTATATGTATTGTGTAAAATGAATAATAAGGATTCGACACATAGAAGACTCATCTGTAAATAGTTTATTGACGAGGCATTAGGTATTTACCTAAATATACGATTTACGAATGACATCAATATCGTTAACTTTTTTTTCTTCCCCACCTATTTTTTATTGATATTAGAAATATTAGATTGTTTTTTCCTCATCGTTATGAAAAATGCTAATTAATTGTTACTTCGTATTTCGCAACATTTTCATTAATTTTTAATATACAAATTGCATATTTCTTATTAAATACGACGTTATGTAATTATATGTTAGCATATTTCTTAACTTTTCTCACAACTGCTTAAATTACATTTTTGGAAAGTGTCGGTCTTACGTTTTTATTTAAAATAGTTTAAATAATATATTCGTGGCACAATCTCTCAGTATGCCAAGAATGGAAAAGAAAATATTCATATGTTATCGAGAAAAGCTTGAACAAAAATGGCTTGAACTTTCTTCGAAAATTTCTGAATATTTTCGTTTCGAACTTGGCATAATGATTAGTGACAGTTTTGGGTAATTCTTTTAATTTTGTATTCGTTCTACCGCCGTATCGACTCAGTCGGTAACAGTTAAGTCGGTAACGGTTCTGACACCCCATTAAATTAATATTTCATTTGTAGATTATAAAATTTGAAACGTCAGTACAAAAGTTATCGATGAGTAAAGATTATTAGATTTTCTAAGAAATCATTGCAAATAATATAAAACTTAAATTTAAGTTAACTTTCAGACTTAGTTTTTAGTCCTTTTTGGTCAGTATTGCCTGAAATTCCCCCGTCGAACTACAGGCTGCATTCTGTTTGGTGGAGTGATAGAAATGTCTAAATAGTCTCCAATGGTAAACCTATGATAAATAATGAAAAATTACCAAATGATTTGTTTGTTATCTTGTACTGTACAATTTTTATATTCATACCTGGCTTGTGATAAAGTCTTGTTGTCATCTGCACCTTTTTGGCCTGAACAAGTGACTCCGATCTCTCGCATTCTGTACCCAGAGGTCCGGATTTCAGGTGTGACTAAGGAAAACTCAAAGTATGTTCCTTTACTTCTAGCATCTGGATTCACTTCTTTTACCAAAGCAGTGATTTCTCTCAGAGTTGCATCCATCCTGAAATTCAAGTACCGAAAAACCTGTATTATAATACCTCAAATTTACTAATTTTTTTTATTCATTTATTGGATTGAGACTATAAATACAGTGGATATTCAAAATATTACAAATAAACCAATAAAAAACATACAATTATAATGAATATACAAAGTTTGTCTTAAAAAGTATATTATAGGATAAAAAGCAGTATTGAATTTGTAAATTAATCATTGCAATGGAGAAGTATATGTTTTTGCTGTGGAGCAAATAAGTTCTTTTTAATAAATTATTGTTTAATATTTGAAATTTGATACATAACAATAATAATTATTGTTAGAATATAGTATATAAATAATACATATCAATTATCTATTATTAATAGATTTAAAAGCATTACTTTTGTATCTAAGATGAGAAACTAAGCTCAAATTAAAGGTATAACTACCCACAACTTCATTATTAAATAAACAAAGGATAAATATAACTAATATATATAATAAATAATAATAAATAATATAATTAATTAAAATGTATTATTTCACATAGCCTCACTTAAAGATGTCTTGTCTCTTTAACGAAGAAAGAACATAATTGTTGAAATAAAAAAATGTCAATTTTCAGAAAAAATAACGATATTTTATTTGATAATTACCAAGTGTAAATTTGAAGCTCGTTCGAAGGTACATTGCCTCTAGTATATTCGCCAATGTTGTGATGACGTCCAGTATTACAAAATACTCTCAAAAGTAGTGGACAAGTCTGGAAAAGTAAATCGAATCGGTTACTTATTTTCCTTTATAAACAGTAACGAAAAAAGAAATAAATCAATAGATTTCACTGATTAAATCAAAACGTATAGGTTATGTAAAGGTTATGTACGTGACGCGTCTTATCGGCGTACCTTTTCACGGTCCACAGGTTTGTCAGGAATTTGTTTATCGTCTAAGGGCATAGTTTCAACTGCTGATGCCATTATTATGTTTCTTTCTTTTTTTTTAATTAAGTAAATCTTTAAATCGAAATGATCTAACACTCGCGTCACTGTAACTAATTATATATTGCGAAGAAAGCTAAGCTATATATAATTATATATTTACATGAAGTAAAGTTAGGTCGATATATTTAGCGCCTCTCGTGACATATATTGGTAGTAATTTGAAAATAACGCTAAAACGAATTGGATCATTGGATGTTCTCAAATTTGAACACGATTTCAGAAAAATTCGTTCATTACATATTTCATTATTTCGAATTTAATTTTAAAAATTTATCAAATTAATATTTGCTGTTCAGAAATTCATAAGTAAAAAGAAAACTCTTAATTTTTCGCTGAAATTTATTTTTAAACAATAATACAATTACTGGTTAAAAAAGTATTGCCTTTTTTTAAATAATTTAACATAATAAAATTGAGATGACTTGAAATGACTACATCTACACTTTGAAAATATTTTATTTGTAAAATTTAATTTATTATACAAGAAAAGTCCCATTTGTGATTTTAGTGAGACATGATTTGCTGACAAATAGAATTTTTTGAATATTATGTAACTTCAATAACCTTGATTAAAAACAATTTTCCATGAAGCTAGATACAGTGCCAAACAAAAAATAACTATAAATAAAAATATTTTTAAGGGGGCGTCATCGACTCAGTCGGTAAAAGTTGAGTAATAACATCCCCTTAAAGAAAAAAACATTTTTCACTTGTCAATCTGTCAAAGAATGACATACGTATTATATATATTAATATATATGAGGTTGACGTTGCACTGGTAACAGTGGTAACTGGTAACCTGGTAACTGGTTGCAGTTGTACACGCACGTGCTCACTCACACACACAACCGAATTGCCCCTTCCATCGTTCCATCCAGACTTACAGTTGGACACACCGGTGCGATCCAAGATCAGCTGATCGCTGTATCGCCACATGGAGTCAACATACCGGAATCGAATCGATCTTTTCGAAAAAATTTTCTGAAATTCAAAATGTTAAGACTCACATCGCTTTTTACCCGAGGTAATCGACGAGTAAGCACTTGGACGCCTCTTGCCACTGCTTTTAACGCAAAACCTTCTGGAAGATTCGATTTGAACTTCGGTCGCAAGGAAACTGTGAGTTTCAATTTTATCTTATAATTTATTTATTTATTTACTAAGTCAACGAAGCAAGTCCATGTGTAATTTTTATATTTTTGTAAAAATACAGTTTGGATGTCAGAAGCTTGTTGAGTGTTACGTAAAAATAAGAATTTTTTTTAATCGTTTTAGAGTTATGAAGGTCCAGTGACTCTGAATTTGAGTTGCACAAAAGACATATTCTGTACATAGAAAAGTGATTATAAATTTCAGTTTTATTTATTTATTTGTGTATTTATTCAACTAGTTTAACCATTAATATTGATTACGTAAAGTACATCATAACAAAGTTGCTTATTGTAAAGATGTACATAGGCAGTATCTGCGTACAAGCAGTTGTAACATTTTAGCTATGTTTAGCCTATTTGAAAATTCACTACGATCATGTGATTATTTCCAATTTTGTAGGCAAATATTAAATCGATCCTTGTCCGAGGAGATTCAACTGATGGTATTTCTAATAGTTTTGAAGTTTCAGAATAATCTTGGTTTGTTAAAGTCTCTGTTTTTTAATTTTACATGATGCAAATCATAATAATTTTTTACTTAAAATTTACGTTAAGTTATTTGGTGCAATAAAGCAAGTTTGGATAGTGAAAAGAAGTGTCAAGGTTTGAAAAGTTTGTTTGATAGCCATTTGATAAAATTAATTCTTTCAAAGAATTTTAATAATTAGTAAAAAACTATACGTTTGGAACAGAGTTATTGGACATTCGTTTCAATTTTATTAGTCAAAAAAACAAATCGTTGAAATTATAAAGTTTCTTTTTTTTTCAGGGATTATTTGAGATTCCAGAACTTCAAAATGCAAGTGGATTTCAAGAACTTGAAAGTGCAGCCATTTCGCGTACAGATGAACTGGTTAACGAAGCAGTCCATAGTGGAGGAAACCGAACAAGAAAAATGGTTGAAATCTTTGATGAATTATCAGATACACTCTGCAAAGTGGCTGATATGGCAGAATTTATAAGAATAGCTCATCCAGATAGTGAATTCAGTCAGGCAGCGGAAAATGCTTGCATCACCATCAGTGGAATCGTAGAAAAGTAAACATTGTTGTGTTCATTTGAATTATTTTTTTATTATTTATTAAAATAGATATTAAAATTATATTTTAATAATATTATAAAAATTTTAATTTTAATTTTTTAATATTATTATAAAAATTATTATTAAATAAGATATAATTGGTAACTTTTTACAGATTGAACACTAATCGTTCCTTATACAATGCCTTGTCTTTGGTCGATAAAAACGGAGATATTCTAGAGACAACTGAAATCGATAATCACGTGGCGAAGCTTTTCCTTTTCGATTTCGAACAATGTGGCATACACCTTCCTGAAAATCAGCGACGTAAAGTTGTAGACCTCAATGATCAAATTCTTCAGGTATGTATACGAAAGAAAATATCTTGAATTAGTATAAAATTCATTTATCTAAATGCAACATTTTTGTTAAAGTATGGACAACGATTTATGGCAAGTGCTGCTGAACCTCGTGTACTCAATATAAATGCTTTACCAGAGAAAATCTTACAATAGTGAGTTAGAATATTTTAGTAGATTTGTCATTACTGAAATAAATCTAAAATCATTATTTTTGCAGTTTCGATCACCAAGGAGAGCAGATCGTAGTCAGTGGTATTAATACCGAATCGAGTGATTCTTTTGTAAGGGAAGCGGGTTATAAAATATTTTTGTACCCTGAACCGAAACAAGAAAAGCTATTGCAAGATTTGTTAAATGCAAGGCACGATCTGGCACAGATCTGTGGTTTTCCCACTTATGCTCACAGGTATAAGTTATTTCTAAGTAAAAAATAGATTGTTAGTAGAAATCATGTAATCAACACAATTTAACAATCATAGAGCTGTTCGTGGAAGCACCGTTGAGACACCTGAAGTGGTTCATTCTTTTCTCAATCTAATGAACGAAGAATTGCAGCTGAAAGCCGACAACGATTACAAATTATTACAAAAAATCAAAGACTCGGAGTCATCGATGAAACACGTATGTTTAGTTAGATAAATTTATTTATTTATTATCGGTCAACCTCATGTCAAACCTTTGATTCCTGCTGTTGTAAGTTCAGTATTTGGTATGAAAGGTATCCTTCTGCATCAGAAGGATTAACAAAATCTTGGATAGAAGAGAATTCTTTTGTGTAGGTAGTTTATTATTAGGAGGTATTCTTTTGCATCAAATGGATTTAGAGTTGGTTTCAGCTGTAGGAAGTTGATTATTCGTGGCGAGAGGATTTTCGGCGTATCACAGAAATTCTGTTTGAAACTGTACAGTCAATTTTCTAAGTATATGTTCTTCAAAAGATGAATTATTATCAAAAATAACAACTAAATCTTTAATAGTGCTAACTATGTTGATAAATGTGTTATTACTGAATTAGTTCACAATTAGAAATTTAACAATTACCAACCATTTTTAACATTCAATTCTGACCCATTACCTTCATACCACAATACCAATAAGTTGAGGCCATTAAGACCTCTATCCAGGATCTTAACTATCATCTGCATGGAATAATTTCACGTCTTTAGGACAAAATTTCAAACATAGATTGATAGCATTAACACCTTAAATAAGAGAAAGTGACTATTACAGCCGGTGATGCCATGGGACACGGCATACCTCTGTACCAAGGCCCGCGCAGCCTGGTTAGGTGCCTCGAACGAGGATTGCGCTCCTTACTTTTCACTGGGTGCTTGCATGGAGGGCTTGAATCTGCTGACTCAGGCACTTTACGGTGTTCGTCTAGAGCATCAAGCAACTTCAGTTGGCGAAGTTTGGGCGAATGACATCCAGAAACTCGCTGTTATCGACCAGGACCAGAAAGTACTCGGTTACATTTACTGCGATTTCTTTAACAGAAAGAACAAACCCAATCAGGATTGTCATTTTACCATCAGAGGGGGAAGACGCCTTACTGATGGATCGTACCAGGTCAGATGATCTCACATATACTCTGAAAAACTGTCATATTTACAGAAAACTTCATATTTGACTATTGTGCAGAATCCAGTGGTTGTTGTCATGCTCTCATTGCCATCACCAAGAAAATCCGTACCATGTCTGCTGAGTCCTTCGTTAGCTGAAAACCTGTTTCACGAAATGGGGCACGCTTTACACTCGATGCTGGGCAGAACTACGTATCAACACGTGACGGGAACTAGATGCAGCACAGACTTTGCCGAAGTGCCAAGTATCCTGATGGAATATTTCTGCAATGATCCAAGAGTAATTCTTAAGTCTTTCTACATGTATAGTCAGTCAAATTAGTGTCTGAAATTCAAACTAACGATCAAATTCTTTTGCACAGATCATATCATTGTTTGCGAAACATTATGAAACGGGTGAGCGAATTCCTGAACATATGTTGAACAAAATCAGCGTCTCGAAGAATTTGTTCCCAGCTTCTGAGATGCAGAGCCAGGTATTTTACAGTATGTTGGATCAAGTTTACCACAGTGGTAAGGTGACAGGATCAACGACTAATATTTTGGAGACTACTCAAAATAAGTATTATGGGTTACCTTACGTTCCGAATACGGTAAGTACAAGATGAAACGACGAAATGACCATTAAGGGGGTGCCCTACTCAACTTTTACCGACTGAGTCAGATACAGCAGTAGAACGACAGAAAAATGCTTGAATCTTAATAAGTCCGCAGAATTACGTAAAACCGAGAGTTATGTGCCCTCCGTTTTGGCACTATCTATCACTAAACCAAGTTTGCAGCAAAAATATTCTTATCAACTTAGTCGGTAAAAGATGAATATGACACCCCCGTACATGAAGAAATTTCTTAGAAAAGTAAACTAGAGAACATGAAATTCAGTTGTTCTTTTTTTTGTGACCAATTAATCGTTTTCTGTTATCTTCAAAATTCACTTCAGGCTTAACAATTACTCCCTTAATAATCTCATTCGTAAAATGAATTAAAATTTATTTTATCGTTAATGATTACTCGACAACCATTGTTAACAGGCCTGGCAGCTAAGATTTTCACACTTGGTGGGTTATGGCGCTAAGTATTATTCGTATCTTGTGTCTCGAGCAATTGCCTCCTGGATATGGCAAACCTACTTTGAAGCCGATCCTTTGAGTCGTAGCTCAGGTGAGCGTTACAGACGCGAAGTTCTGGAACACGGAGGTGGCAAACCACCGTCTCGACTTGTTGCTGATTTTTTGCATCAAGAAGCCAGTCCTGAAAACTTCACCAGATCCGTTATCAACGAGATCAATGCCAAAGCCGAGAAACTCGTTTCAGTCAAAACAGCCTAAATTTAAATGTTAGTACATCAAATGACTATTTCATGTTTTACGTCAATATGTAAATAATTCGAAATTAACGTGATTAGTTTATAGAAAAATTCAGTGTAAATAGTTATTTTCTTCTGTTTGAATAAAAATCTGTATAGTTTTTATATATTAAAAGCTAATCTTTAATTCTTTCAAAATGCATATTTTGCATTTTTTGAATTTAAAAAAAGAAAGGTTTTCTTATTTGTACAAATTTCGCCAGTTGTAGAATGTTTCTAAACTAATACAGATTAATCACTTCTATATCTATTATAAGATGATATAATTTTAGAATACGAAAGCGTATAGTTCGTAAACGAATGTTGTTTTATAAATAAAGGATTTAAAATAAAAGAACAAAAAATTGTATATGTTATACGTATTTTATTACAAGTACCTGTTACTATTTACAACTTCGACAAACATTGTATGAATCTGTTACATAAAAATAATTTTCGCAAGTAGTTTACTTTTTTTTATTTTGCTTTCGACTCATGGCGATAATTCTGGCTTCATTATTGCGTAATACGAAATATCATCTGATAATCGTATAACATGCACATTGGCTGACCGATTCATTTAAAAAAGGCAGTTTCACCTAGTATCGATTAACAAAATTCATTTACGCTTAGTTTTATCAGGCTACCTTGAGAATAGATAAATCATAATTCAAGTCTGTCTTTTCGTAATTTTGCGAACCACTCAAAAACAAAAAATATATTCATAAAAATGAGTTAAACAGCTTAAAATTAAGAGCGACTCACGCAATTTTTTTACAATCGTGAAAAATGTGTTACTTTCGCAATCCTTAAATATTAAAAAAAAGAAAGAATTCAATCTAAACTTTAATTAATTATTATTTCTTCTTCATCCCTTTTTACTATCTCAATATAATTCGCAAAAAAACACTGGATATATTATTCTATACAAGTCTTTTTTTGTCTTTAGTTTTTAAATTATTATTCGCTTAAAAAGTTATAGATTAAGATGAAGAAATTAAAGTAATCCTAGAAATTGGCATCGACAGTCGATGTGCTAGACACATTGCTGAACGATTTTTTTTGTTTCTCTCAATTTAGTTTACATAAATAATTAAAATAATTTACACGGCACAGCCTTGTAAACCGAAAATGGAAAATCTGAGAGTCCAGACAAAATTGATTAGCCAGAATAGATTTTTGTACAAAAGGTCAAATATAATATGTTTGTTATTCATCGAGTCATCTACCAAAGAAAAAAATCATTTACACGACATGAATTTTTTTAAGGCTTCGTTTGAAACTATTTGCAAAGCCGCTTCGAGCTTGTTTCGTTTCTCAGTTCTTGTTCAGCGTAATTTAATTTGTCCCTTAACGCTGAATCACACTAATGACATCTTTTCGACATCTAACGAAAAAATAGCACAAAGAAACTTGTTATTGTTACCTTTAATTACGTGAGAAAAAAAACGTATAGCATTCAAGAGTCTAATTTACCAACAACTCGGAGTATTTTCGCCCATGTTCTATTAAATGATTTTTTTCGAATTAATATAATTGTAATAATTGTTAAAAGAAATTTCATTAATCATGAATTTGGAGAAAAAATGACAATTCCCATCATAGCCTTAATTTAGAACGCATTTCTTTTTATGTAAAAGCAATCACGTTAATATACAAATATCGAAGAATGTAGACAACAATTAATTTTGTAAATTAATCGTAGACGTAAGAATGTTGGTAAAAAAAGACTCAGTAGTTCTTCATGTCAACGAGAACGACTAATATATCGAGTCTTTTTTCACTCACTAATCGATCGATCGGACAATTTTGTTCTCGCGATAGGCGAAAACTAATATGATGAGAACGATATTGAGCAGATCGAAGTCTCCACTGATACAAAGCTCGACGCCTTTACTTAAGTATTGCCCGTTATCGAATGTAATTTATTTTCTGTTCTACTTTTATTTGTTACTCTGTATGAATCACACGAACGCTCATAAATTCCACTATAATTAGTTCGTTCATTTCTCCGTACGGACACAATTTTCGATTCCTTCTTGCTAGATATCTTACCACAATCCAGTGGGATGTAACTATATTGCGAGGTTACGCGACGTAGTTGTACTGATTGGCGTTATCCCAGTCTCTTTCCATGTAGTCTCTGTCGATCAGGGATTCTATTCTTTTCTTCAAGTCAGCAGGCTATTAAAGTAATAAAGAAACATGTATTTTCAATCTCTGAGTACTCAGTAACATTAGAAATTGTTGAATATTCTTACCTTAACAGGGAATTTGAGTTGATTGTATAATTCACTTATAAGAAGATTATGCGTCAGAGTCTTCCTCATTTTCATGATTCTAACTATTGCTGCATCAATCTGGTACTGCCGGTCTTGATAAACTCTTTCTTCCGTAGCTTTCTGTTCTTCGTTCTAATAAAAGATAATAATAGTATTTCTAAATTAGTATTTTTCTTCATTTTAGAATAAAATGTATTTTGCTATGTAACAAACATTTATTTTCATCCACGTAAAATTACAAAAATATAAAATTCAGAAATCTCAAAATCCTGTGACAAGCTTTTTTTCGTAATGTCAATAAATAAATTAATAACGTTCTTACCATAAAAATGAATGAAAATCACAATTTTAGTTAGTATATGATATCCGAAAATCAACGAAGAAAACAGGATGTTATTTCTAAATTTTACATTTTAGTAATTTTTAAATAAAAGCTTGAAGAAACTCAATGTTGTTTAGTAGTGTTGTTCTAGACCAGGTTTACCCCCATGATTATTACATGTTAATATATTTTTTATAACAATAATCAATTAAATATGAATATTTGCGTGATCTTCGCATTAAAAAAAATCTTACCGTTTCTTTCATCTGAATCTGGTTAATCTTAATTCTAAAGAGTTTGTTGGTGAAATCGGCGTTGAATACAAATCTGTCATTGTCAGCAACATCACGACCTTTTGGATTCTTTTGTAGTACGCGAGCTTTACCGCAGGCTAATGATTGCAGGGTTCTCCTTAATTCTCCATCCTCGATGTTCGTCGCTGCCTTAATTTCTTCAAATGACATATTATCCGCCTCGTTGAAAAGAATTAGCACCAGACCTTGAAACAATGAAACTTGCAGTTCTTTGTTACCCTAGGAGAAAAAAAATATTAGTTACGATTAAAGAATTAGAGAGGACGAGCTACTTTTAAAATGATAATCCAAAAACAAGTATTAATTTCAACGTCTGAGGGGCGAAGAACCAGTGAATTCAAATTAAGCTTCAATAACCAGCCGATTTAAGAATTGCTTGACAAACCAGACTGTTTATATATTGTTAGGTATATTCTATAATTTTTTTTTAATTATATTTTGAACTGTTTGTTTTGGGATTCTCAATCGAGCAGTTTGCTTGCTGTATTCTATTTTGGACATTCTGGATCTTTCAACAAATTCTACTTCTTCAGAACTTTTTTTAATTCGCTGCTTTTTTAAATCTTTTTTGATTGACTGGTTTTTCACTTCAGGTGTCAATTTACACAAGTGTCTTCATTGGCTTATAACATAATAAAATTAAAATTTCTTCATTGAAATGTAAGATTCAAAAGGAACCGATGTATGAATTGATCTTAAACTTAGTAGTTTAAGATCTACTTAAGTACTTTGATTATTTTTATCGCAAATATATATACAGATTTTCAATTTAATAATATTTAAAAATATTATAAAAGATATTAATTGTTCGAACCCTTTTAACAATTTTTTTGCTCATTCAATTTAAAATAAAAGGAATTTCTATTTTTTGGTGCAACGACGACGGGCAACAATTGACGAAACTTAAAAAAAAGTAAATAAATCTCATCTAACAGGTATCTCGCCCCTATAATAATAAATTTTATTCGCAAGCTTCATGTTACCTGATTAAACCAAGCTTTCAAAACGCAGTGTCCCAGAGTCGGCTGCCACTGTAGTTTTCTACCACTGTGCTTTCCCAAATAAAACTTATTAAAAATATCCTGATACTGGACCATTTCTGGTGGTAAAGTGACTTCCATTACGGGATAAGTTGGCCAGTAACCCATCGTTAATATCGAAACGGTAAGATCAAGATTGCTAGCAATCAACTCGTTCTGGAGATTACTCGAGTATTGTTTAAACGCGATGTTGATGTCTTTGCTCAACTCCATATCTTTAAACATTCCTTCAAGTTTACTAGTAAATCCACCACCGCACTCTTGCTTCAACTTCGATAGCATTGATTTTTCAGCATCAACCGAAGCTGATTTACCGACGAGCAGTCGTTTAGCTAAATCTTTTTTGTAGAACGCTTCGAACACATCCTTGCCATGAATGAAACGGAACAGAACCATAATCTTGTCAAGTAGTCGTTCGAGTTCTTCTTCCGTCGCTTCTTTGTTACCCGCTCGAAGCTTGCAGTCCACGAATTTAGCTAAAAAACAGACATTCAAGAAACAACATTTTTTATACGGATTATAACTTAATGATCATGTATACTAGTTACTTACCTATAAGTTCGGCAGGTTTGTTAGCTCTCTGATTTATGAATGCTTCAAACGCTTCCTTTAAACTATTGGCGAATTTTTCATTTCTGTGAAAGCACGTATTGACGATATTATCCATTTTATCTTTAAAATCTAACAGCTCTTGAACCATGGTTTTGTCTTTTTCTGGATCTATGACTATCGTTTTGCCTCGTTTCTATTAAATAACAAACAAACGTTACAAATAAATTGTTGACTACGTCATAAAGATAAATAAAAAAAATTAATACATTTAACACTTAAATTAAAAATGTTTACATAACCACAGCTCAAATCGTACCAGTGTGTGTGAATTAACTAAAAGCAGATTTGTATTTGAAATTTAAAAAATTTTCTATTTTCATGCTCATATGGTTACACAAAGGTAAGATTATGAACAGTTTTCGTCTCGACAAGTACATTATTAAGTAAATAATAAAAGATTATTTTCTCTAAAAATGACGATTCTCGAACAGCGATTACAAAGATTTTAATAAACGTACAATTTTGTAATATTTCACATAAAATACTTTTATATATCGACGCCTGAGGGGCAGAGCCGGCCAACTTGGATAATATTATATATACAAATAACATATGCACTTTATATAATCACAAACACATATATTAAATACCAATATATTACTGAATATATCCGTATATATAATATTATTAAAATCTGGTTGTTCAAATCTTTTCTTGAACCAGCTGATTCTTCCTTTCGGGCGTCTACCCATGAAAAATTATTTCAAAAACTATTTTAATAACGTAGCTATAAATTGTCTTAAAGTTTAAAAGTGTAAGTTTAGAAAACGGGATATTTTTACTGCTTGACCCTAGTAGCACCAGATCGTAACGTGTGTTGATTCTGTTGCTTTTGCCCTCCTTTCCGTGAATCTCTTTTGTTTTTTATTTTTTCTTTCCGACTTACAAGGCATTTGGTACAAAAATAACTCAATAAAAATAAACACGCGACTGTCATAAATATCTCAAAATTACTTGTGAATAAATTTACGACACTTTCTTTTGGTCAAACCATCGCTAATTTTTTCAGTTACTTTACAAATAAATCTTTTAAAATATTGTCATATTCCTTGTACCAAAAGATGCAATTTGAGTAGTGGCTGTTGTAATATAGTTAATGTGGATCAGCTTAAAAAACACACTTACTTTAATATAACAGTTGAAATTTAAACAAAGCTCCACTAAACCATTCTTTATACGACTATATAAATTATACAGTAAAGATAAGTCACTGATTCTGTTTTCGTCTAATAGTCCACTTAGGCCCTTTTGCAAAATACTACTCACATGCTCGGATAGCAATTGTTTTTCTACAGTGTGAATTAAGGACCACCTAAAACAGATGAATAATATTCTTAATAAGATTCTTTTCGAAACATTTATCGATTTTTAATAAAAAAAAGTATTATTTATTTATCATTGTTTTTTAAACAATAAAAAATGTATTATTTAATTGAATTTAATAAATAAATAGCAAAAGCTTGCGTACTTTGTAGAGGTATCAAGATAATGAAGCAGTCTCTCGTTCTCTTCTTGCAAACGTTTATCGACGTGAGCAAGATACTCGGGCACGTCGTGTTCTTGCATAAGTCTTTGACCCTCAGCAGCGTACAGCCTCTCCGTAGCTACAAGGAACTTGGATTCAAAAGCATCTTGATATATCTGCAAATCGGATAGCATGCGCAATAACGATTTTAACAGGGTACGGTCAACTGCATCACCCTGACGTTCTTTCTCAATGAGCATCAGTAATCCTTCGACTGTACGCGTCTGTACTAGATTATTCAGAACTATATGCAGACGAAATAGATATAGACCCATATCCCTAGAAAATAAATAATACAAATATGTCAAATATTTCAACGAGACGAATAATCTACATTCTTTGTATTTCAATTTAAATGTTTTTTTACCATATAGAAGAGATGCTAGGATTTTGTAAAACGTAAGTTCTATCTAGGTAAAGAAATATGCTCCTTATCATAATCATTTGTCTACAGTGAGACTGCCAACACTCATTCATTTTTTTTAGAAAAATATGTCTATCCATTGATTCTGCTAAAAATTGCTCTATGTTGGCCTTGACATGCGTTTCGACCAGAACTGTTAAGTTACTGTAGAGAGTAGATGCCATCTTGTGACTGCACATGTTTTCCACAGCTTTGTAAAGTTCCTCTAAAGAGTAACGTATACTTTTACTAGTTTGTATCGCAACTACTGCTTCTCGAAGCTTTTCCCATGTTTCCTCTTGATAGTTCTTGGGAAGTTTTGGTTTATCTGAAAAGAAAATAGATACTTATAAACTGGAGAATTCATTGTAATGACTTTTTATATGTTTCTTTATTAAGATATTGGATTAATTATATAATAGCGATGTAATTGTGAATATCGATGATATTAAAATTGATAAAAATATATTTTGTACTATAATTATTAAATTTTAATAAAATGCTGATATTATATGTATATTAATTTACAAGGTCTTTGTCTTGGCAAAGAAATTTACAGACACACAATCTTTTAATTCTTTTCTAAAATTGGAACCTGCCAGAGAATTCTCGTTCCACAGAGTAATTGCTCAGATTTAATCGTTATTTTAAAACTTTTATCTCAGTAACGAAGCATTGAAACAAACTGATCTTTTTTCTTTGTCATTCTCACGAATCAAAGAAAAAACATAACTAAAAACCAATTTCTCTTTTAAATCACTAAACATCCAATTATCATCACCCTTTATGAAACATACAAACCTTTAAAATTTTTGATGATAAGTTTCTTGGCAGTGCCAGGTTTACCCGTAGCCAGACTTTGAGTAATCTTGTTCATACCGTTAGGATTAGCAACGGCTAAAGAAAAGTTTGGTCTTTTGTTCTGAGCATTGGCCAGAGTGGCTGCAGCGGCAGCAGCAGCAGCTGCCTCGGCCATGGTTCCGTCCAAAGCTTGTACCTCACCGGAGTCGCAGTATCTTAGTCGCTTGACAGCTGTACCACAAGAGGACTGTTGCTGTCGATGGTGGCTGTAGTTGGTAGCCAGAACCTGAGAGCTCCTACCCAACCTGGACATATGAGCTCATTGCCCAGTCACCGGGCTTTACTATACCTGCTTCCTTCTGCACACGGCAACTAATCTTCTTGACAATACAAGTGTGAAGGCTTTGCTCTATTCTAACCTCGAAACTCCAGGAAGTCGAAACCAGGAACGCGCGCACGACTGGTGTTTTTTAACCTATATTTTTCTTCTTCTCGATTCTCCTCTGCCTCTTCAAACAGACTATGCGCGTACTAGCCGTCTTTCTCTCCTGTCGGGCCTATATCGCGCACGCATCTACGTGCACAAGTATATATATATACATTTATTCAGAAGATTCATCGAGACTATCGAGACTCAGAGACAGAGAGAGACTGGAGTGACTGTGTGTGTATATACACACTAAGCTTAGTGACTAAGTATACTAAATTACGAGCTGAGCTGAGGATGTGCGAATGTTCCGAAATGTACGTGGTTCAAAGAATAGCTGTAGCAAATGATGAAATTTTCTGCTTAGTTCTGAAGGAACGACTAACCCGATCGACGATGCTTGTTATGGACACTTTATTATATTTTACACTACGATGATACATGTATATACTTTATATATGTGTGTCAGTGTATGTGTATTGTTAGAGTACGGCTACGGTACGGTAAACGGTAGCAGCACGGTCCACCTCCACGCACGACGCACGCTTACTACGTTTTTTCCCAATACGAAATATATATTATCCAAAGTCAAGCACATCGAGTAGTAATATAGCTATAGTATATGCCTTATACACACTATGCTTGGCTTATATATATTATATATATATATAGGTTATATTGGGTACTGAATTTCGGAACATGCGCAGTCGCTCGTTTACGCTGCCGAGCTGCCGTGCGCTCAACGCTCGTTGGTCTTCTCGTGTGCGCGCCGTTTGGAATATGTGCGGAGCAGGTCGTTGGTAAAACGGAATTTGCGAACGAAACAAGTTCGAAATTTCGAATCTTTTAGAGGGATTTTTTTCTTACACAAGGGGGTGTCATATTCAACGTTTACCGACTGAGTCCATACGAAGGTAGAATTGCCAAAAAAAACGAAAATATTCATTTGTTTTCGAGAAAAGCTTGAACGAAAATGGGTAACCAGAGCATTTCGATCAAATTTTTCTCGAAAACGATTAAATGGGGAAACACTTGAAATTTTGCTTATATGTCGATAATCATAAGCTGAACAACAACTAACTCTTGGTTTTGCATAATGTGATGGACTTAAGAATTAAACATTTTTCTGTCATTTTAATGCCATATCGACTCAACCGGTGAAAGTTTAGTTATGACACCCCCTTAACGCTATTATGCGATTTTCAAGCTAATGAGAGAATTATGACCAATTTGAGATAAATACCGTGAAGAATTCATGGTACGTTAGACATTATTTAATGTCCGGGGACAATAACGATTCGTATACCACATCAAGAGACTCGTCCCGATCAGGTACTCTTGCGGAATTGCTGGTCGAGTTTTTATAAGTCAAGCGTCTTTATGATAATTATACGGTTATTAATTGGTCTACCTACAACGTAAATACGTAATAACCCTTAACAAGGCCCAGACTAAAGTCGCCGCGAATTACTATTTAAGAATATTATTTCGACTTATCAGCTGCTTAGTGAGTTTTCATCGCATTTTATTACTAATAAATAGTCTATGACGGTACAGATAAATGATGAAATGTATGATTTAGATAATCATTATTAATTATTGTTTGCAATGTATATACGCATATATATTGAGAAAGAATTTGATATATATTTGTAAACGTGTGTCTATCTTTACAGGAATTGCACATTTGTATAATATACGTATCAGACATTCTTTGTGAGAAAAGCCCAACCCACTAGTGCAAAATTTCGGGCAACATAGAAAATCCAATAAAAAGAAAAACCAACACGAAATGCATTTTTTTTCCAAAATGATTTTTTGTTACCTCATTAATCCATACAGTCGATTTTTGTCAAATAACAAGGGTTTAAACTTAAGTAAACTCGATATTTAAACTTAAAATTAAAATATATTTCTGTATAATTAATATAGTATATTATCCGAGTTAGCAAGTTTTCCGTCTTCGTTTCAGGCGTCGATATTGGCTATATACTGATATACAGAATACAGTACGATCTGCACGATGTTTCGAAATTTCCGTGAAAAAGCGTGCACACAAACGTGTGTTCGTGTGTGTACACACATGAAGTCACGCTAATAAGCGACTAAAGAAGGATTTTTCTTTGTGAATAGATGGCTCGAACTTCAAACGAACTTGAATACGTACTCTAATTTCCTACTTTCAGTTTCAGTTGCTTTCGCACGGGGAGAACAATGGAACGTGTGTATATTCCCTCATTACATATATTTCTGACTAAAAAGTTAGTTCAAACGTCAAAAACGATATACTGTTGTAAAAAATGACAATAGAATGACAAAGAATGTAGAATATATCATATAATAAATAAATCATTTCGGTAATTTCATTTTTACGCGAAAATGGATACGGAAATAAAAATAGAAGCAGAGATAGAAAATGTTAAGGATTTTTTTAAATCTTAAATTCTCAAGTTATCTTGTATTAGGAAAACATCATTTTATATTGAGGTAAATGTAACTTTTCATATTTAATAACAAAATTGCAGTGCAAGAGGACGGAGTTATGAACCAGATGAATGAAGATGAAATGCTTTCCTTAAATAATCACGCAGGTATGTAATTAATTTATTTTTACATCGTAGCATACAATATATATATTCCATACATATATATATTTTTTTCAGATGATTGCTATCATGAAGTAAACGATGTTACTAAACCAGTAGACATCTTTACTGAAGACTACCTCGAGAAATGTATAAAGAAGGTGTTATCTAATCTCGATCACTTAAAAATAGACTTTTATACACTAGAAATTCGATGTACAACGAACAAAGATGCAGCTAATACTGTTGACTCTTGTAGAAAACGATTGACTTCCATTATTAAATGTTTAGAAGAGCTTAATAGCTTAAAAAATTATTCCAACTATTATAGCTTCATATGCTCGCAATTGGATGTTACATATAAGACACTTTACAATATTAAAGAAGAGTTGTTGCAGTTGGATTTGAAATGTGATAATACGATTACTCAAATTGAGAAAATTAAGAATTATGCAAATACATATGTTAGAAATGTTGTTCTAAAGCTTGCAGAATTAAAAGCCACAACTAATTGTCATAATGGTGTGGCATTACAAACTGGTGAGATTTTTCATAACAATAATAATGATAATGAAAAGTATTGCAATAGAAATCTTCAAATTGTGTATTATTTGTAAAAATAGGTAATGGCAATGATTTTTATTAAAATATTTTATTGACTGATGTTTTGCAGAAATCAAATTTGTAAAATTTAGAAATAAAACAAATAATGAAGAGATTGTTCTTTCATCAGATTCTGGTCAGTAGATTAGTTATTCATATACATATTTGCATATGAATAACTACATTTTAATAATTGTATTCTTCTGATGCTTTTATTTAATAGAAATCGAAGTATTGGATGATAAAATTCTATCAAAAAAAGACATTGTTAATCAAGAAGAATCTCAAGATATCGATACAAATTCATTTTCAACTCCTGGTAAGAACTATGTCTTATATAGATTTATTATTATTTACATTAATCACAAATGAGTAACTATAATGTAAATATTTTATTTTAGTATCAACTACTTTAGCTGTTTCCCAAAGTATTAACACTGATGATAATATTATTAGTGATACAAACTGCAATTTAAATTCTAAATCTAATGTGGTAATACACGATTTAAGTTCCTCAGAAACTATGAAGCAAAAGAAAGGTAATCTTATTATTGGAATAAGAATTAAATCAATGTTTAAAAAAAAAATCTGTATTTTTAATAGAGTCACGAAGAAGCAGTACAGTAATGGAGAAGAAATTAGGAAATTTACAAAAATCATTCAATGATACATCATTTGATGAATCTGGTAAGATCCGGTTTTAGTAAATATGTAATTAATCAAAATATCTGAATTAAAGGTTAAATTTAATTCATTAAACTGAAAAAATAGTCTAAAATCATTGTAACTCCTTCAAAACAAAATTCAGCTTTTATTTCAAATATAAAATTAATTATTATTTAAAATTTGTTTCAGATAATGATAATTCCGAAGCAGACGAATGTTCACCAATTGAACTTGACGATTCTGACGATAGTAATGAAGCAGATGGTGAAAATTACAAATTAATGATTTTTCTTTAAGTATTTAATTTTCAATTAAAAATATATTTTTCATCAGGTCAAGTTCCGGAATCACAACAAACGATGACATCAAAAGTAAGAAAGAAATACAAACAAAAATTGTTAGGAATTCGAGAAATTTTGCGCAGTTTAATTTAGAATATGACTTGCATGAAGTAACTAATTACGTAATTTACATTTAGTATATAAAATGCATAATGCATCAAGGCACAGATTACATACTTAGATTATTGAAGATCTGTGGATAATTATTTAAATCGATTATAATTCCAGTTAATTTCTTAAGATTTTGACCGTTTGCGTGGTAGGAAAAAAATTGTTCCTACAAAAGTTCAAGGTCAAGACTATTTTTTAAATTGGAACCTCTATTATTGTTTTACGTTAAAATAGATTATTTTTCATTTTATTTATTTTCAAAATTTTATTTTGAATTTTGAAACTTGTTTGATTTTTGTTGATTATATAATGTAAAAAGTATATTATTATAAAAAGTATATTATGTAAAGTATAATATTCAAAGCTTAAAAAGTTTATAGTTATTAATTATATTAAATTATAAATTTTTACTTACATTATCTAAATAAAAAAAGGAAAACTCAGCTTATTGTCAACAAAGATGATTTACCTTAAGTGATTAAATAAAATTAATTGTATACCAATTTGGTTTATTCTAGAGAGTAAATCGAATATAGCAATATTTAAACATATTGTGTATTAATTACAGACTAGCAAAATATACTCACTTCATTGGTTGACTACATATATTTTAAAAAGAAAAATACTTCTGAGATAAGGGAAATTTCTACTAGCTTGGATTTCACAAATTTTTTAATTACTTTATATTATTTCACTGATTATCAGGTATCATAAAAATAGCTCCATTTGCTTTACTTGTACTACATCTTGAGTCAAATATATTTATTTTTATGCATTATTGTAAAATATTTTTCGCTAATCTACACATACGTCCGTACGCTGATATGAATTTGTTTGCCAGTCGATATCTAAAAAATGACTGTGAATCTTCAATTTTTTTTAAATTAAAATTTTCAATGTTATTCCTATGTAGAGATTTTTTAATTTTAGCGACAGTTTTTTTTTTTAATCAAATTAAATTTTTCATGAGTACATAATAGTTTTAATAATTAAAGTATATTCTTTTTTAATAATCAAGTCTGTGGTTATTTGTGGGAACTTAGAAATATTTTTCTAAGTATATTTTTCTAAGTATAAGTTTTTTATAAAACACCAAAATAATTAATACAAGATTCTTTGTTTTAATTATAAGTAGATTATTTGATTGGAAAAAGAGCAATTTACAAATAAATTAATTGCAATTATACACTTTATTTAATAAAAGGTTTTTGTTACAAAAAGTAAAAAATAATACTCCTGTTGCATATAAATTATAACTGTAAACTTAAATTTACCTACTATGACACAAACTATTATAATATTAAAGAACAACGGAATAAAAAAATAATAAGTAATAATTTACATTTATGCCGATACACCTAATTTTCAAAAAATATCATATCAATGGAACAAGACACCTAAGTAAGGTTCCATAAAAAAAATTTTAGTTAGTTTTATTAATTGTATTATTTATATATTTAATACTAAAGTTGCCGATAGTTATATCTTTAATGTGAGCTTTGTTTCGCATCTTTAAGTCTCTTCAATGACTACTTATAGTAGGTTGCTGAAAAGTCACTCTCCGTGAGGTTCAATGATTTAATAAATGAAATTGGCTTAAATATTCATTGATATATTTTGTAAAGCATTAATGTAGGAATATTTAATCGAATGAGTAGAACAAAATTGACATGAAAAATACCGAGATTTTAGAGAAATTATTAATTAAGTAACATTCATGATTTAAAGATTGTATTGAAGTGTATTCATGCCAATTTTCAGCTCAATTGATCCACTTTTATTATTAATATTTTTAATTTTAGGTATTAGCCACATATAAGGGGGTATATACGCAATATTTACCGACTGAGTCTGCATGAAAATTACGCAAAGCCAAGAGTAACTTTCCTTCATCCTTGGCATAGTGAAACATAATGCCAAGACAGAGGGCCTCTTATTCTTGGTTTTGCGTAATTCAGTAGAGTTACTAACATTCAAGCATTTTTCATAATGCCGGATTGACTCAGCCCGTAAAAGCTCAGTATTACACTCCCTTAATGGTGTCTTAATCTCTCAAATGCATAAATAATACAAAGAATTCACGAATTTAACATTGCATCGACGCGATAGTCCACAGTCACCCTAACACTACGTTCGAATCTCAACCTCTAGCGACATTCGAATAATACGATTTCCACACTTTTCCATATGCTTTTTCATTGTTCTTTCAGTTTTGTACTGTGCACCACAATCCTCGCACACGAGATTTTGACGATTCTCATCATGCAATTTCAGCATATGGTTTCTCAAGTTGTATTTATATCTCGTTTTGAAAAAACATATCTCGCATTCAAAACGAGGTGCTTGACCACATGTTTTGCTGTGTTCGTTCATATCGCCAAAGAAGGAAAAGTAACGTCCACAGTTATTACACTCATAATCCATTTTTCCGTGCTGTCTGTGAATATGTCGATAGAGCGAGGGTAGACCTTGATACATGCCGGTGCATTCGCTACATCGGTATCGGTAATTTGATTTACAGGTGGAACAAAAACGGAAACCTTTTTGATACACCGATTCTTTGTTACATTTTGGACAGTAGACGATCTTCGAAATTCTTTTCACTGGAAAGAGATGATGTTTTGCTTAATATTCGTGTGGAGAATTCGTTAAATAAATAAATAAGGGGTATTCTTTAAGAAACAAGACACCCCCTTGCCAAAATTTTATAAAACTTACAAAACTTTATATACGTCATTTTACAAGTATTAGTATTAAGGATAAAACAGACAATAATTTGAAAGAAATGAGGAGTAGAATGGGTTCAACAAAATAGAAACGAACCTTGACGAAATGAAAAAAACGAAATTAAAAAGTAAGGACCAAGAGGAAGAAGCACATTAAAGCAACACTCCATAAAAAATGAAATAATGAATTTAGTATAAAAAAACATCAGTTAAGGGGACGTCATACTCAACTTTTACCGACTGAGTCAATACAACGGTAGCACGACTGAAAAAGCTTGAATCTTAATTGAATTACGCAAATCAATGAACTTTTTAAGATTCAAGCATTTTCTCTTGTGCTACCGCTGTATCGACTATTTCGGTAAAGTTGAATGTGACACCCCCTTAGGAAAAGTATAATATATTTTTATATAAAACTAAGATTAAAACAAAGAATATATTATTAAATTAAAATTGTATTATGTATTTTCAGTATCTTACCGATTTCTCTTGAATGGTTACCAGATTTTGGATGCTTTGGCGTTGTACCTAACATAATATATGAATTATTTTTCCGAATCTCAGTGTATATATTCGCATTTTTATTTTATAATAAAACATCTATCCGAAACTTTTTGAAAATGTGTTTTCAACTTCTGAACTTAACGTAAAAAATATTGTTGCCATTAAATTATGAATTTTTCAAAAAGTCGTGAAATTATTACTTGGTAATTCGTAATTAAAAAATTTGTTAATTTTGGATAAATTATAAAACATTTTGTTCTCAACAACTACAACTTTAACTAAATCTATTCTGAAAACAAAAATATCATTTCCAAATTTTTTCAAAATCTTCAATTACGATTTTACAATATTTATTTCCCATTTTTCCAAAAATAAAATTTTTTAGCGGCATATTAAAAAAAATGGATGTATAAAAATAAAAATCCCTTAAATTTAAAACTACCTTCCAAAAAAATTTGCCGATACAATAAAAAAATCGCGACCCACGTTTCCCAAAAAAGTATCCTCTTAACGTGAAATTATTAAACTTACTTAGAGGTTGTTTGACAACTTTTGTCAGTCGATAAACCGATTGTCGAAGAATATCTTCGATATTCTCATTGCAAACTTCGTCAGTGTGCTGTGACAGAAGATGTTTTTTCAAATTCTCTTGATACTTAGGCTTGTAGGGGCAAAATTTGCACTGATAAAATGAAGCACCGCATACCACCTCGTGTCGTTTCAAATGTATTGAATCTTCAAAGTTCTGATCGCATATGCAACACTTAACGATGCTATCGCAGGCAAACAGTTTTGGGTGACTCTTCTGGAGGTGTCGTACGAGTGCCAACTCATTGGTACATTTATAATTACATTCGTTGCAATAATAGGTACGACGCTTCAACTGACATCGATGTTTTATGTGAGAGTACAAATTTGAGTAAGTATTGAAGGTTTTGCTACAAACCATACACTCGTAAGGCATGTCAATGCGACAGGTTAGGCATCTGCTCAGCTTTACTCGACGAATTTTCTGAGATAAATTACATTTCGTACACTTTAAAATGAACATATTCTTTGGTTCTAAAACAACATCAACAATTAAATTGTCAATTATGAAACAGTTTTATTTATCTAATTATTTAACGATACCTGAGACAGTTTTTTAAAGTACCTTTTTGATGGGTTGTTCTGGACAAAAAGTCCATCAAATTAATATTTACCGTTAAAAAATTGTTTTAATCAAGAAACATGACGGACGTTACGAAAAAAAGTATTTTTAAGTTTAACAGATTTTATTCTTGACAACTACAGACTTTTATAAAAATGAAAAATGATTGAAAGCGTATTGGATCAATGATCTATTACAATTTGTTATTCTTTAAAAAATCATGAAATAAAAATTTCGAAAATATATTGTAAGGCATTTTTGTTGTTAAGAAATTTTAAGTAAAATACAAAGAAATTATAAGTCATAGTTTTCGATTGAAAAATATTATAACTGATTTATAATAACCCGACAAAAGAGGACATCGAAAAAGTGTCGTTGTAAGTTTAATTCAAGAATAAAAATAAACTTACGTAATATTTTCCTTTTCCCTTTCGATACACACTGCAATTTTTTGTGTCTATACAAAGCGATCATCGTTGGATATCGAAGATTGCATTTGTTGCAGACATATGTCATATTGACTTTGCATTCTTTGCACGTGATATTTCCTAAACTTGTAGAAAATACGCTTTTCGTTACGTTGCATCGTGGACAATTCAGAATAATCGAACTCAACGATTCTGCAAAACGATTATTCAAATGTTCAATACCTCAGTCGTAAAAATTAAAAAATTATTTAAATTTACGAAAATTACCGTTTTGGTCGTGAACTTTTCTTTTCGACGTCTTCTGGAGCGTTTTCAAGCTTCTGCGATTTATCGGTGTTATGAAAGTTTTCAATTCATTTCGGTTACTGCCATCTAGAATAATTATTTGTTTATTATATTAAATAATTATTTAAACGCAAATATATGCAATATACACGATAACAAACCCGAATCTGAAGCGTCAGAAATTATGATTTCTTCTTTTATATACGAATCTTGATTTCGAACAGAATTTGAATTGACTGTAATGTAATCATTGGAATTAATGAATTTTTTCTGATTATGAAATAACACATTCGTCAAATAACTTAAAGCGGTGTAATACTCAACTTTTACCGACTTAGTCGACAACAGTTAGCCTTAGTCGACAATAGTTGCCCTTTGTCGTAACGTTCTAAGTGGAAAACAATTAACTCTTGGTTTTACATAATTCAGTGGGCATACCACGATTCAAGCTTTCTTCTATCGCTAATCTGCCGTATCGACTCAGTCGGTAAAAGTCGGCATCCCCTTACACCAGTACTTACCAGAATTTATATAAATTTTTGTTCTTCGACGACTCCGTATAAATTCTTTTAACTTTTTTTTCGTTCTTCCTTCGGCTACGCTCTTGCTAACTGCCACTATTTCAATATCTAAAAACATTATTATTTATGACACGGCTATAAATATTTTTCGAAAAATTGGTAATAAAAAATTTGACGAACCCGATCCTTCCGATGCGTGAAAATTTATTATTTCATCTTGTAACGAAGGTTCTTCTTTATTGTTGTTGTTATTGGAACCATTTTCGATCAGCGATAAGTTATTATCTACTTCATCGATATCCATTTTTCGTTACAATTTGTCCTGTTGAAATAATCGTGTAATTAACGGGTTATTTTCTTTAAATTTTTGGTGGATGGTATTTCGACTAATAAATGGAAAATAACATTTGTTATTAATTAATCAAAAAATTTCGTTTAAAAAAAAATTACTTTAATTTAAAGCAATATTTTGGCTTTTGAAAATATTTATTGGACCCTAAAATTATTTTCAGTAAACTATTACTTACTGCGTACAAATACAAATTTTCTGATACTGACGAAATAATTTGATGAAAATAAAAAAATGCAAAATATTTATTGGGCTTCGAAAAATTGCATACGAATAACGAATTAGTATACGTAAGAATTAATATTTATAGTTAAATCTAATAATGTGTAATTTGTTTTCAATGCACAATTTATTAAAATATACGTTTGTTAATTATTTGATACACGTGATTAGATATTCAAGTAAATATTTCCTAGAACAATCTAAAGAAATCATTTTTTGAAGCAAAAAAATTTTTTTTTTCGGCGTGTGTACCTACCGGCATATTGATCACCACAAAACTCGAGACAATACAACTAGACTTACTTGTATTATAACCTCTACTGCAGCTTCAGTTTCAGTTGCAAATACACACGTCGGTTCAGGAGTTTTTTTTAAATAAAAATTTTAATTCCTAATTAATATTCTATTTCCGTCCAATTGTACCAATGCTAATCGAATTTTTACAGCATGTTGCTGCTCATAAAAAATATCATAAATATAAATAGCTATAATATACGCGATAACATAATTACAATTGTCCCTTCGTCGTTAGTTGAGTGAAACTAGCGATAAAAGGGTTAGGTATCGAATACGAAATAATAATATAATAACAGCGCAAAACGTAATTATGTACTCACTGTGTTGTTTGGTAAACAGTTCATTCATCGATTCTCTAGGATTCTGGAGGATTCAAACCCAAATGTCGTAAAGTTTGGTCAAACATGGCCGGTTTCATTACAATTCGAATTAACCACTGGTTTGCAGTGACGAATGACCTTGGCCATGATTTTGACATATGGATTCTTTTGATACTACTAACGATTACTGTGAGTAGCCGAAGGACTGATAGCAGATTCCATTCTGAGATGTATAAAAAAACTGCTGAATGTAGCTAGCAGCCGGATTTTGTTTAAATCACTGATGCGCATGCGTCGGTTATGGTGCATAATCAGCATAATACTGACATACTGTGTATCGACACATACACACACCATATACGTATTTCTGTATATATATAGTGTATAATTTAAACGTTTTTTTTATTTTTGTTCGTTGGTCGTGAAATCTTGTTATGGGTTGGATTGTGTTATTTAAAACTTCTTTAAACTGGCTGATTTTCTGGATTTAGTTGTTCTTCAAATCTTCTTTTAATTACGGGTGGTTATTCGAATTTAGTTTTAACTGGTTGGATCTTTAAAACTTAGCAAGCAGGTGGTTCTATAGAACTTTTCAAATCGTTCTTTGGACTGACGGTTGATTCTTAAGATTATTCTCTGAGCTGATATGTCTGGTTCTTCAAATTTTCATTGAACTGGTCAGTTGTTCAGAATTTTTTTGTATTGTCTGATTCTTCAAAACGTATTTTTGACTCGCCAGTTCTTGGCATCTTCCTTTGGAATTGCAAATCGGTTTCTGAACTAGCAGGTTCTTAAGATATTTCTTTGAGATATTTCTTTGAGCTGTTTGCTTCTTCAAATTTTCATTAAACTGGTTAGTTGTCCAATTTTTTCTGTTCTGGCTAGTTCTCGGCATCTTTCTTTGAAGTGGCTGGTTCCTCAAATCGTTTTCTGTACTGGCAGGTTCTTGAGATCTTACACTGAGATCTTCTACTTTCATTTCGAATTTTTATGGTTAGCTGGTTAGCTCTTTCTTCTAATTAGCTGGTTTTTATAATCGTTATTTGGACTAGCTAGTTCGTGTACCTACTGATGTACGCATATAGTCATGTACGTGTTTCAAATGCTGTAGTCTTCAATTCTACGTGTATGTCGGGAAGAATGTGTGCAGGGGCAAACAAGTAATTTTGTAATAGTTTTCAAAAAACATTTTAAAAACGAAATTAATATGAATAAAAAAATTGAAATTAATTTAAATTGACAATTGTATTTTATAGTAAAATTAAAAAAAAAACCTTATTGAATGAAATCTCACGACAGTCAGTGTTGTTTCCTAAATTAATCCGAGACGAAAATCTCCGAATATTTGAACTTCATGTGATTAATAAATTACAAATGTAGACTTAACACTTTAGTTAACAATTAGTCAAGTAATGCACTCTCAATTTTTCAATTTATGATTTTTCAAAAAATTGGGGAATCCAAATTACGAAAATCGTATAAAGCATTTTATGATAAATTCGATGTTTTTTTTCAAATAAATATCTGATTTATTTGTTTCAGATAAAAGAGATTTGAGAGTTTTTTTAATATCAAAAATATTTATGAGTTTTTCTATTTTTTTAGTTTAGGACAAATGGCTTTTGCTGAAAGACTGAGCTTGCAAGACTACATTTTGTCTATACTGATTTTTATTATTATTTTAATATTTTTGTAATTTTATTTATATTCTCCCTTAGCTTGGTGTTATTTTTTTTAATAAATTATTTTTTTTCATTTAATATATCTAATAATCACCTTAGAAATCGGTGACTTAACTGCCCCCAGTGAATCATAAAATGTATCAACTATTTACGCGATAAAAAATGATTTACAATCTCAAAGTAAACATTCTTGTTTTTGCATTTGGACACAATTAAAATCGAAATTAAAAAAGAAATCACTGAAAATCAAATGATATATGATATATGTATACGATAATAAAATGATATGTATATACGTAAATAATAACAAATATTTGATACACACTCGATTATTATAAAAATGTTTTTTTTTATTTTAAAAATATTTATAACAATTTCGTAGCAGCAGGGATTGGCTAATAAGCTTTACATGGATTTAAATAGTATTAACAATAATTTTATTTCTTCTTCTTAAACTTCTTCAATTCACTTTGCTGCATCGCTGCATCCCCAAAGATCTCCTTGACCTTTCGTTTACGTTCAACATCACTGGCTATCTGTTGTTTTATCTTCACCTTTGAAATAAAGGCATTATCCCTTCGTACCTCTCTTATGGCACTCTTCGTTTCTTTCTTCAATTTGTGAAGTAGTTTTTCTCTTTCAGCCTTTTCCTTCGACATAAGCCGGTGTTTCTTGCCATCGTGTCTGTAAAAGAAATTATTTCAGTTTCAAACGTGTTCAATCGAATAAATAAGAGTCGAAAATATTACAGTACTTAAATTGATTAAAAACTTCAATAAAAAGTGTACAATACTTACACTACTTCAATTCGAGGTTCGTACATCCTTAGGGCTTTAGGTTTCTTTTTGTCATAAGTCAAATGTTCCAGTACCTTTTCCTTTAATGTTTTCAATTCGCTGATCAAAGTTTGAATTTTATCTCTGATTTTACCAGGATACCTCTTTACGGAACCACATTCGAACAAAGTGAAAATAGGTTCGAAAATTAGAAAACCAGCATCCAAATCGCTGCAGTACTTTTGAAATTCACATAATAAATTCAAAGCTGTAGCAAATGTCCTTAATTTGTAATCGTCATCCATGTCAGCTTCAACCAAATCTTCTACTTTCATTTTGACACTCGCTGGATCGATTTCCGATTTCTTGTGGTTGTCCTCTAATACCAGCATATTACTGGTATCGCCAATGGATTTGAAAGGTGGTATGACTTTGATGAGTTTTGAAAATGGTTTTGGTAACGATATATAAATTACTCCTCGTAGATAATTTATCACTGCTGGAGACCACCTTTTGCTGAGTATAGTATACTGCGAGAAAGAATTTGGAATATAGATGATGATGAAAATACTGTTTATCAAAGGTAACAAGTGTTAAAATTTACCTCAAGAATAAGCGTACAAACAAAAAGACCCTTCGATATGTCACGTTTTCCCTTTACTTTACACCTTAGTAGAATTTGGGACATAAAAACTAAACAAGGAGTAACCACTGGATGCCTGAAATCTGACGTAGGATAAATGATGGATACTAGTTTAAAGAGGAACAGCTGTAATTAAAATGCGATAATGTTAATGTCAATTGATGTAAACATTACATTCTGTGTAAAATAATTATATTTGCTTACCGTATCGAGTCCAGGATAAATCTTTTTATTACTTTCAAACCGATTGTGTTTTTCTTTGATAATCTCTTGTAAATGAATCTTTGTGCTAACAGGATTTGCTTGAGCTAGATCGTATAGATGTGGACAAAATCTGTCGAAAATGTTGAAAAATTGCACCGTATCCTTTAAATTGCTTGCAGATGCTAGAGTATTTAAATATTCCATTAGGTATGAGAATAGATTTAAAAGCTTCTCTTTATTTCTTTCTGCTAGTTTCCAGTGATTGCATTTTACAATCCTTTCGACAATAACCGATTGGTAATCTGGATTTTTGTCTTTGAATAAATTCATTAATTCTTCGTAACTTGCTGGTGCTTTAAATGTGAAGGGTAATTCTTGACGAGCTTTTTCCATAATTTCTTCTCTTTCTTTTATATTTACAAACGACTCAGTATTTTCTGCAGACTCAATTTTGGTATTTACATTTTCAGTATTTTCTTCACTTTTTGAAGAATTACTAGTTATTTTATTTTTTACACTGTTATTCTTTAGCAATTCAGTCTTCTTATGTACATTATTATTCTTTGCATTATTTTCTGTTTCGTGTTTCTCAATAACTGTATTTTCTATTTCTGCTTCGCTCTCTGATGATTCTGACTCTTTTAAATCAGATAAATCATCTTCGTCCTCTTCACCTTCTTCAGCGGACTCTTCTTCTGAATTTTCATTCTCAGAACCATCCTCCTCTTCATCTTGATCATTTTCATCGTCCTCATCAGCATCCTCTTCTTCATTGTTAGCTTCAATATTTTCGTTGCCATTAATTTTATTCTTATGTTTCGCTAAAATACTCTGTAAATCAGGGGTTTCATTTTCATTGTCGGATCCTTCATCTACAATTGTTTCTATGTGAAAGTCATCCAAATCATCCGCTGACTTGTGTTTTCTCTGGAACTCAGCTTCATCTGAAAAACCTTTCATCCTTGCTAATCTATCTTCTTCGAGCTTTTCTAATTTGATTTTTCTCTTCTTTAGCTATTACCTCTTCTGGTTTCAATTTATCAGTTGGCATTCCTCTAGCTTCAAATTTCAACTCTCTCATAGCTATATCGTAATCATCAGCCTTTGGTTTTTCTTCTTCTATCTCTTTCAAAGCTTTGTTTGAAGAAGCTACAATTGGTAACAAATCACGCCACTCTGAATCCAACTTCTCTGTTAAATCAATCGTTTGTTCCCTTACTTTTTGCCTTTCAGCTTTGCGTTTCTTTGATTCTATAATTAATTGCTCTATAAGATCTTTCCTCGACATTTCAGAATCTGGTTTTGACAGAACACCACCACCGAAATGGGCATCGCCAACGAATTTCTTATTTAACTTTCCTGTTTTATTCTCATCTTCGCTGTAATCTTCTTCATCACTTCTTGGATCATCATATTTCTCAATATCCATCAAGGACTGACCTCTGTGCGTCAGAATTTCGTCATCATTTAAATTGAATATATTTTTTTTGCTATGAGCTTTGACTCTTTCAGCAGCGAACCTTGCCATAGCTTTATCTTCTTGTGTCATACCTGCATTTCTTTCTCCTATTCTTCTATCTAAGAAAATGTTATCTTTGTCTTTGACTTTGTATTCATTGAGCAACGTATTTTTACGTTTAGCTATAGCTTTCGTCCTAGCAATTCCTGGTAAACCTGAATCAGCTTTGCTCTTCCTGCCGAGAACTTTTTGTTTATCTTTATTCACATGTACCTCAAAAGGGGTCAGGGTCTTTTTCGTTTGTTGTTGCTTCCTCCTTTTGGCATAGGAATCCGCCAATTTGGACTTTTTATTTTTAACCTTTGCCATTGCTGCTGTTTAAATTTATCTAAAAAATAATACAAATATTTTAATTTAATTATTAAACTTATTTATAATTATTTTATGACAATGCTTGCTTCGAAATCTACAAACTACATTCTTAGAAGAAAAAAACAAAAATACTATATACTATACTATAAAAATGAGCCCAAAAAATCACAATTATTCTGAAATTTCAAAACTATTAGAAATACAATCAGTTGATTCAGTTTGGACAAGAATCATTGGAACATTTGCCAATAAAATTGTAAACAATCGTGTTGATTGTAGTGAATTTTCAAATAAATTCAATATTTTTAAAGTTTTTGTATAAATATTAACAGATAATTAAGGAAACTCTCCTACTTTCACATGTAGAATATGTAATCCTAAACCAACGATATTAGTTATTAAACTGATGTACACCTGAATCGCATGCAAATGCCTATGAGTCTAAATAAAAAAGACTTTTAATTTCTTAATTTACTCATAAAACGTTACTGTGTTTATTGTACAGTCTCAATTAATTTACAACATCGTAAACAATTGGTTGAATGGAAATATTCATAAAACATAACCTATCATAACCGAATAATTAATTTTAACCGATAATTAAATTTAATTTACTTACGTAAGATTGAAAATATAGATTTAAATAATAAAACCGATGTAAATAAATATTTGTTTAATTACATCATTTATTGTTTATTGTAAATAAGGTAATTATTAGCCGCGGCTAAACATACACGTGTGCACCGAACTAAACACCAGCCGACAACGATTGATGCCATACAGAGGCGACCTCTGGACCCCGTTTCATCTCTGGCAATATGTATTTAAATGATAAAAGACACTATTTAAATAATTCGAGCTCGCTTTCTTGCTAGATATAAAAATATCAGTCAAATTATCTTATATTATGATTTACAATGAGGATTAAATAAATAAATAAAAAAATAATTTAAAATAATAATCAAATCTTATTTTATTTACCGAAAAAAAAAATTTAAACATACTTTTCTAATCGACGCAAATTGAATTTCATATTTCATGTATAAGTTGAATTTCAGTCTTTGCATTATAATACACATAGAAATTAATGCAGTCACGGAGAAAATGAAAAATAAGACACGCAAAAAATCAACTAATTATTAATCAATAATTCACATTTTAAACGCTTATACAAAATTCTAATACATTGATAAAATGTAATCGGTAACGATTATTTTTCAAAAAAAAAAAAAAAAAAATCATAATAATAATAAATTTAATAAATCATTCCATTCGCTTGGAGCATAATTAATTCTATCGCAAAAGCACAAACTCGTATACTTGGTGGAGTACGTACAATAATTAAAGCGTAACACGATTAATAAACAAAGAATTTCGATGTATTCTTCAACGATGTTGAGTCAAATTTAAAAGAAAAAAATAATTAAAATATTAAAACATTCGTATTGGTATTTCGCAAAAAAAATAGCACATATATGTACAATTCTTTAAAAAAAAGTTATAGTCTCAAAACTTTTGTAACAACACCGACTCATAAATAAAACGAAAAAATATATATACTTATAGTAATAGTATAACATTATAGCGCAATCTGCGCTCGCACACAAAAATGTCGGTCGATCGCACGAAAAAAAAATTAAATAAATAATAAATACGGGATACGGAATCAGTCTCACAAGGAAATAATCAATTGTGGTAAGCAGATGTGCAAATCGAGTTTGCACTCGCAAACACCTTTGATGAAGCTCCTCAGGTCGTCGTTGGACAGCTGAGACACGATCTTCTGCGCGCAGACGCTGGTCAGACTGAACTCCTGAAGTCTCCCAAAGTCTTCCACAGCCTTTTGAAGCAAACTATTCCTGACCCTAGCTTTTGTGTAATTCAACGCGAGAATTTCGCCATAGATAGCGAACCTAGACCGGTAGTTACTCTTAGGGAACTCGATGAGGAAATCTTTGTTCCTGGCGTAAGCTGCTAATTCGTTCTCACCTTTGGTCAGCAGATCGAAGAAGCTGATGCTACCCACGAGAACCTCTTTCTTCAGCTGATCGATCTCCGTGAGACACTTGTCGTGGAACCTATTCCAGAGTTTATGTCCAACCAGAAGCTTGAGATTGTTCTCGGAGATGGTGTCGGCCTCGGTGGCTTGTAGCAGAGCGATACATTTAACGGCGAAGGCTAGTTCAGCTTTGGGACAACTGGGATTAACGGATATACCACGTCTGAGCAACATCTTGCATACGCAAACGTCCCGGCATCTCGCAGCCACATCCAGAAGATTGTACTTGTGACCTCGGTAGACGATGTCATGGGACAAGGCACCACGATCGAGCAGCAGTTGAACGACTTCTGCGTTACCCTTTTTGATGGCGTAGTAGAGGATCGGGACCTTGTCGGGTCCAAGTGTACCAAGGTCAGCGCCGTTATCGAGACATAGTCTAACCATATCGAAGTGTCCACTCAGTACAGCTGCATAGAGGGCGCTGGAACCGTCCTTGCTGACGTTGTTGACGTCAACAGCACCGGTGTCGAGGAGAGAAGCTGCGATGTCGCGGCAACGGTTCTTCATCGCGTAACGCAAACACTCGTCCGTGGATTTACTCGCTCCGTAGCGCAGCAACAAAGCTGCCATAATAACGTCTTTTCGTGCTAGAGCCATACTAAGGGGTGTACTCGTGTTGTAGGCCATCTCGGCATTCGCGCCTTTTTGCAGGAGAAGCTTCGCTAATTCCCTGTTCTTCCGCTCGATCGCCATGTGTAGAACCGTTTTTCCTGGAAAGGCATATCGGCAGTATAGAATCTGACGTAGAGGAAAAAAAAACAAACCAAAACAAATAACTCGAGAACTGACCTTCCAGATTATCCTTGATATCGAGAATCTCAGGCGAAGCGCATTTCGCCAGTAACATGGAAAGCCGAAACGCGTTGATTCTGAGAGCGACGTGGATGACTGTGGTGTTTAAAATTGTAGCGTCTTCGATGCAACTGCCATTCCTCAATAAAATCTCCACGATCTCTTGACAATCGTGTTCCACAGCCATGTACAACGGCGTTTTACCATTGAATTTCACTTTGGGATTGACACTAGCCTTATGTTTGATTAGTAATTCGATCATGGATCTCGATCGATTGGCAACAGCGATGTGCATTGCTGTAAGATTGTCATCGGATGAAGCATCGACATTGGCACCTTTTTCGATGAGCAAACGAGCGATGTTGACGTTGTCGTTGCGAACAGCCAAATGAAGCATTGTACGACCTAGTGGCGGTGTACGTTGATTCACGTCAACGTTGCTGTCGTTGATGAACATCTTGACGATGCTCTCGTCGTTGTAAGCTACTGCCAGGCTCAGACTCTGAGTCATCTTGTGGATGTGGATCTATGCAAACCTGATTCAAAGAACGATATAGAGTAACGAAAGAATAATTCTTTTTTCCGATTAATCTGGATGTACGAACATAGTCGACTAAGTTAAATACGCGCTATGTTTACATGCAAAGGCAAAACATAACCGACCTGTTGTGTATACGTTCTCTCGCGTCGACTGATGAAATTGAGACTAACGCGGAATATCGCTCGTCTCCAGCTTTATACACCTTATCTTGACTATGTTGTAGTAATTCGGGCAACAGAAATTTCCAAACGCGTCTGTATATGTGGATCTAACTATGTATACACACACATGTATATTAGGCTAAAGGAAAATCGGTTTGATTATCGCATCGTTAAATAAATAAGTAAGTCGATTTTGGTAATATTTGTTTATTTACATTATGATGTATCGAGTTATATGTACGAATATTGTCAAATTGAATTGGTGAATATTTCTGTAGACGTATACATATACATATATACATTTTTGATAGTACAGTACTTTCAATTTCTTTGCTAATACATAAATCACTATATGTATCACTATATGTTAAGTTCTATATATACAAACCTTTTATGTCAACACGTTTAAAAATCTCAACGTCATTCCTTTAAAAAAGAAACATTTACAAACATAGTCGCTGTGTATAAAAATAAAAAAGGTCGCATTAAAATAATTAGTCGTTAAAGGGATTCAAGCGATTGAAAAAGATGATTCCTATTGCCACAAAAGTCCGTTGCGATTCTTAGTTTTCTTCGATATGTCCTATTTCTATATACAAATCGTAGAAAGCTTTGAATCTTAACCCTGAATTTCTAAGACAAATGCAATCGTATTTTCAAAAAATCCAGTTTGCGATTCACGGTTTTTTCCCCGTATGTGCTAAATCCTATATACCTATGCGTAGAAAAAAGTTTTGAATTGTAAACTGAATTTTTTGATTTTTAAATACACTCGAAAAAAAAAATCGTCGAGAATTCCTTTAAAAAGTAATGTACATCTCAGGTCCGCATTTGTGTTCCCCTTTGCAATCGCAATTTCCTCGAATGAAATTTTTCAAATCTTCGTTCTCCAGATACTCGAGAACCTTCACCGCGCAGACAGTGGGCAAAGGGAACTCGTTCAGTCTTTCAAATGTCTCCTCTGCTTTTCTAAGTAAATAACCTCTGACCCTAGCCTGAGCATATTTGAGCGATAAAACGCTCGCATAGACAGGGAATTTTTGTTTGTATCCGCCGATTGGAAACTCGATTTTCAAATCTTCGTTTCGACCGTAAGCTGCGATTTTATTCGCATTTGGACTCATGAGATCGTTGAAGGTGACGTTGTTAAAGACCTTGACTTTACGCATTTCTGAAAGTTCCTGTAGACAGAAATCGAAGTAGTGCCTCCACTTGACGTTGTTCTGGATTTCGTCCAAATTATGCTTAGAGATCTTCAGCCTGAAAGTCATATGAATGGATTACATATGTGTTTTGCGTATATAAAAATTGAAATGTTAATGTATACAAGCTGACATTTTTGGATTCCTAAAGGTCAATTCGGCGAGTAGCTTGATAGCTATGAAGGTACCCTCTTGGTCGTCGTCTCTGAACAAATTGATCGTGGCTCCTTTCTCGATGAGCATCCTGGAGACGTCTTCGTTTCTCCAGAGTAAAGCGGTGTCCAGTAAAGTACTACACTCGCATATCCACTCGTCGGAATCAGCACCGTTGTCCAACAGGAGTTTCACCATCCTCCGATCGCCTTTTTCACTCGCGTAATACAAGCAAGGTAGATTGTTCGCTAAACAACGGACGTTCACATCGGCACCGTAACTGATGCAGAGACTGGCCATGTCCAGCTGGCTGGACAGCACAGCTACGTGGAGAGATGTCAGACCGTCGCTGTTGTACTCACCGATCTTGGCGACTCCAGTATCCAGAAGCATTGTGACCATCTCTTTATACCTACAACAATTTTGTATCGATAAGGATGACACACATCTCTTCGTGATCTAATACTCTAACCTTCGACTAACGGCATAATGGAGGACAAGACCAAAAACAGTCATGTTCATCTTCGCGCCGTTCCGTATGAGCAACTCTGCCATGTCCCGATTTCTATTCATCACAGCGATTAGCAGTGAATCGGTAAACCTAAAGGTCATACCATTGATGTTCGCACCTTTATTGATCAATTCTTGAACGACGTCCAGGTATCCTCTCTCTACAGCTAAATGTAAAGCAGTGAGCCCATAATCAACGAAATCAATGCTGTGCGATGGACTACTTTGAGCTACAGCAAGAGCCAGCTGTTCGTTACGATTTTTCAATGCGATGTGAAGCAACGTCTTTCCCTGGATCTCGCAATCGGATACACCGACTAGTGCTCCGTAAAAAAGAAGCAATATCGCAATTTCTGTTTGGTCGTTCTCTACAGCTTGATATAGAGCTGTTTTACCGGTAGCTTTTGATTTGCGATCGAGATCGACCTGATACTTCATCAAAAGATCGACCATTTGTACCGATGCGTTGTGTACCGCGACATGGACAACCGTTACATCCCTGTCAATATTTGGATCAGCTCCATTCTCTAGAAGTATTTTGGCGATTTCGACATTATTTCGAAGTACTGAGAGGAACAAAGCTGTACAACCGGTTTTTGGATCTTGAAGGTTGATCGGTAACGCAATGTCGCGGAGGAAGATCTTCACGGTGTCCTCGTCATCACAATCCACTGCTGCGATTAAAGCCGATATATTGTCTTTCATTCTTGTGGATAAAAAACTTTTTACACTGTTGTGTGACGTACCGACGGAATTTGGCTTTGGGTTATAAATAGTGTAATCGATCTTGGAACTTATTCCAAAATAATACTGATGGTATTTATATATGTATATAACACTGAATTATTACTAACGATGAGATTTTATATGCTGATACACAACTGCACACAATATAGGGGGTTCAATTTCACGGACACATTTAAAAGTGCTCTTGGTTTACAGTGCAGCACTATACTGTATTGTTGATGTGTGCAGTATTAACGAGCGACTAAAGGGATACCTACGCTGTTTCCTTTATTTATATACAAGTCGCATGAGTCAATAATTTTCGATGTTCGATCGATTCCAAGAATCCAAAGTAGAGATATACCACAGTTTACTGAGTCGATATATATATATAGATATAGATATATACACACTGCGTATTTAATGGAGTTTTTATTTATTAACATTTATCTCATCACTTTTAAACTTTTTTTAACGCATGCATCGAAATATTTGATAAAAATCACAATAAAGACTTTTGAACAATTATAATTTAGAAAAGTATAAAATTAGCGTAAATGCTTCATTTAATTAAGTTGTATATTTAATAGCATGATAAGTAGAAGATGCAAAGTGCCCTAGAAAAAGTAGGAATGAAAGATGTAGAAAGAAATACTATAATTGAAGATAAAAATTCACAAGCTGTACCTTCCGATCACCACTGTATGAGGTCAGAATGACTTTCTTCTCTATACCACGGATCTTCAAGGTCCCAGAGATCCTCTGGCAAACATTCCCTTCCTGGTGGTGCACCAACTGATTGATGGGGAGGTGTCGCTGGAGCAGGTTGAGCTGGATAGTTTTGCAAATCGAAGAATCGTTCCAATCGATTAATTTCCATTGGTAAATACTGGTATGGTTGTTGTCTCCTAAACATCCATGTATTATTAGTTGGGCAATGTTACGCATCTTTGTAAACGTGGAAACGATCTATATCCTAGGATCTATATACCTAGGAATCGTGGTGTAAGTCGGAGCGCAGACCTCCTCGACGACCTCAGGCCTAACAATACCACAGCACTCGAGGTATTCCGGTTCATAGTCGTCAGGTTCGCAAGCTGCAGCTCGAGTGCGCATGTAGTCGCGCGCGGCCTCCACTACCGGATGATTTCGGCCGTATTCGATCTGAAGGTACGGATCGTCCAGGGAGGGACATCGTTGTAGTATAGGAGTTGGTGGTCCAGGAGTCGAGAGCATCGGTGGGGTTATATCAGAAATTGGTGTTACGTTTGGAAGGTGTTGTAGGTTTATGCCTGGATCATCATCGTCCTGATGACGGAAAAGAGGATTTTAGTCATGACCAGTGTGTCGGTTTCGGTTTCATCAACTATACAAATATTCTTATAAAAACCTGTAGATTGATGGCGTTACCACTGACGGATGCCACAGCCATAACGAAGTCACGTCTGGCTTGTTGGAGATCCTGGAGTTTATTGTTGAGGGCTGCAGTTTCCGCAGCTTCCTATACACACATTTGTGGGTAAAACGAAGAAGTTCGACGTTCAGGAAAGCTCACCTGTTCATCAAGACTCTCCGAAATAACTTGGACACTCTTGTTGCCTGAATGACCGCCAGCCATAGTCGAGCAGGCCATCGGAGCAGGTTCAGGTTGAGGTATGCTCACGATGGTTGTCTTCTCCGAGTTAATTGCCCCGGGAGGTATGATCAGGTTGTCAACGGGACCAGGTTGAAGTGGCTCAGCCTGAATGATATCAGCGTGCATGGACTTGGCGAGATTCCTCGTACGAGTTGGTACCGATGGATCTACTCGTTCAGATCGTTCCCTGTTACAGGTTCCAGCTGTTCTTTGCGGACGCTCAATGTGGGTCGAACTACACGGAATCGTAGGTCGTTGCTTGGCCGATGTTGGACGACATTTCTAAAATCCCATTTCAAAATGATTAAGAAGATCAATTGGAAATGGGTAATCAGCTAACGCACGTCTCCAGGTCGTCTCTCTCGGCCTAGGCGGGCATCACCACCGATCGGTGCCGCTGTCCGATGAACTTTGCGCGTTCGTTCCGCCTCCTTTCGAGCAATCTCTTCTTGAAGCTTTTGCGTGTGCTTCAATCTCTGAGCCATTGCTTTGGTCATCGTAGGCTTCTTGTAATCCAGCTTCTTCGGCGGAGCAGGTGGAGGACCTCGTTTGGGAATCGTCGACTGGATCTGTGACTTTTTGAGACGAGCTGGAAATTCCAATGTTCACACTGATCCTTTGACTTGTATTCAGTAAATTCCAAACTTTACCTCGACATGGTGCTTGAGCTAAAGCTGCCGTAGTCTCGGCTCCTGCACAACCACCTCTCGAAGGTGGTGGTCGACATGGTGTCGTCGATCGTGGGTTACGATTCATTTAGAATTTTTTTTCGCTTCTTTCGATTTTACTTATTTTACAGGGAATTTTGATCTATGCATGCGGACTTTCTTAACGGCAAATCATTGTTGATTCTTATCGATCACCCATATCAAATTCATGGCTCCGACAGGCTCGTGACGCTTGGGAATCTTTTTTACTTTGGCATTTGTAACGAAATTAGTTACCTAATGCACTTGATTTCAAATCACGCATGATAACGACGCTATTTGAAATTTCGCGTGGTGTTCACGCGAAAATTTCAGTCGTATGTGGATTACTACGACTATATTTACGAGAATTTAGAATTTCTTTAAGATTATCAAAATTTAATCGCATAGGCCGAAAAACTTGAGGTTAGTATCGGTTGATAGACCGATACTAATCAGCACATTGATTGTTTTTTCGGTGAATTTCAAATCGTTCCAAAATTTTGTTCATTTTTTATAAATATGTGGTCTATTAGACGTTTACGGTGATAATTTACACTGAAAAAAGTGTTACAAAAAAAGACATTTTTTTTTTACACTGAAAAACGATTTTATTGGATAATCATAAGAAAACGTTTACTTCGATCTAATCATCGTATTTATTAGCGTTTTATTGCAGATAATATTTTTGTAAATAGAACAGAATATTTTACATTTGAAATAATTTTGTTACTGAATAATTACATATTTGAGACTTTTTGATTTTTTAAAAAGACTTAATGTACTTAAGTGATCTACATTTTGGTTAATACACACTGGCATGATATTGATTGAATAAAAAGAAAAAATTTTTGTGATTAGTTACAAAAAATAATTTCTTCGGCCAGTCGTAAGTTAAAAAACTATTTTAAATTACGGTAAATATACCACTTCAGTTATTCGTACGAAATTGTTCAACTTCTTTTAAATATTTATGGAATTGAAAAAAAAATTCCGTTAGAAACAACATTTAAATAAATGCACTTTTTGTTCGTCAAAATATTTTTAAATATACTGCAGCAAATTTTTATTCGAAAACATATTTTACACTCTTAATTGGAAATTCTGTGACATATTTTCTATTCGTAGAGTGAAATAAACAATTATTTATTTTTTTATAATTTTTATTCTGTAATTGCTTTTCATATGCAATAATTACTGTATTTGCAATAATTCCAACTCTTGTTAATATAATAATTGTTAATATATAATTATATTATACACTATTTACTATCTTACAAATTATAGTAATTTACAATATAATAATAACAATAAGGGACGTACAAATGTCAAAAAGCATTAATAAAATATTTAATATAAAATAATATTTCACAATCAAAAAGTAACCTACTGTATATACAGTTGCCAGAGTAAATTTTACCAAAATTTATCACTTTTTCTTTTTTTTTTAAATTCAGAATATAAAAACAAAAATTCATTGATTATAACTGATGTACAACGCCTTGTATCGAATCATCTTATTTATCTGTGTTTTTTATACATGCGCGCATTCGAAAAGTGGGCAGTTACGAATCTTGCAGTCGTTAGTCGTAGCGCTCGAGTAGCCACTATAACCTTAAAGTCATAATACACTCACTCACAGCTCAGTCGGCTGTTGCCGCTCGCTCACCTACGTTCGTTGTTCTTGTTCGTTCTCTATTTTACTTTCACACATACTCACACATATATATAATATACATATATACGTAATCTATATAGAACGCATCTATAGATATACGAATCGCGTGTTTACGCGAAAGTGGACGACGTGACTCCTACAGTGACAATCATGGCTGGTAAGTTTATACACAGACAATGTTTTCTATTTCTTTCTGTTATTTTTCGGAATTTTTCATTAAAAAAACGCTGCAAATTCGCTCCTAGAGGTTACTCGTAATATTCCGTAACGATGAATTCGAAATTCGCGATTTATTTTTCCGTTTTATCGAACGTTCGATTATTAAGAAGGAAAAAAAAAAGTCGCGACGTAAAAAGAAAAACAAGCAAAAGTTTGGGAAAACAAAGAAAGAGCTGGATTTTTCAATTTATCGGAAAGTACGGATGGTGATTTTGTCGCTGGAAGCGAATGATTTAGCAACTTTTATGGAAACTCATTTGCGATGCAAATTTCTCTTTGATTTATGCACGGAACGTGTTTACGTAAACATGCGCTGACTTGGAGGTGTGTTCGATACATAAGAATGCTGAGATCTTTTATCATTTCAGCGGAGAATCCTTTCAAGAATCTTCTCAAGTCCATCGATGTGGGAAAGAAGTCGAAGAAATACTTTGACGTCACAGCTTTTGGAGAAAAATATGGTATTTAGAGTGAATTTTGTTTTTTTTGTAGAGTGAATTTCCTTTTTTATTGTTGATGTTCGTTTGCAGATAGGCTTCCGTTTTCAATAAGAGTATTGCTGGAGAGCGCGGTGAGGAATTGTGATGAATTTCAAGTGAAAAGTAAGGATGTCGAGAAGATTTTGGATTGGGAAAAGAACCAAGCGGTGGAAGAAGGAGTTGAAGCTGCTTTTAAACCTGCCAGAGTGATTCTTCAGGTAGAATTGAATGTTTTGTAATAATTTTTTATCAAAACAATAGATTGGGATTTTTGTTTCTGCAAATGTTGAGATTATTAATGAAATTTACGTTACTGGATGGCTTTATCTTTAAGTGTCTGATAGACACATTTAAAAATATATTGAATAAAGAAAATAATCTGGTTTTGATAAATTATTGTTGATAAATTTGTCTTGCTTTTGGGGCAGAATGATAACGAAACTAATGGAATATGGACTAATCTAACTTCTGTAAATTAAATATTATCAGAGTCCTTGTATTGATCTGACAACGTATTGATACTTTTTTTTAAAACAAAACTTACATTAGTTATTTACTTTAATCAAAGTCAAATGGTTTTAAACTGTTTTTTCTTTAACTTAGGATTTTACCGGAGTTCCTGCAGTTGTTGATTTTGCTGCAATGAGAGATGCAGTTAAAAGGTTAAATGGAGATCCAGACAAAATCAATCCTATATGTCCATCTGATCTAGTCATCGATCACTCTATTCAAGTGGACTTTTCTAGAAGGTATTTAAACAAGATGCAAACTTGTATTCGAATTTGAATTCTAACTTTTAACATAAATTTAAAGCGAAGATGCTGGTCGGAAGAACGAAGAGTTGGAATTCGACAGGAATAAGGAAAGATTTATGTTTTTGAAATGGGGTGCCAAAGCATTTAAGAATATGTTAATTGTACCACCTGGTAGTGGTATTGTTCACCAAGTGAATCTGGAATATTTGGCCAGAGTAGTCTTCGACATGAACGAATACTTATTTCCTGACAGTGTAGTTGGAACTGACTCTCACACTACCATGATTAATGGTCTCGGAGTCCTTGGATGGGGTGTTGGTGGAATCGAGGCTGAGGCTGTTATGCTTGGTCAAGCTATCTCTATGCTTATACCTAAAGTTGTTGGTTATAAATTGGAGGGAGAATTAAATCAGTACGTCACTTCTACTGATCTTGTGCTTACCATTACAAAGGTGAATAACAGCTTTTTTTTCATTATTCGAGATAAATCTAATCACTTTTTACATTACAGAACTTAAGACAACTGGGTGTTGTTGGAAAATTCGTCGAATTCTTCGGTCCAGGAGTTTCTCAATTGAGCATCGCAGACCGGGCTACTATCTCAAACATGTGTCCTGAATACGGAGCAACGGTTGGATTCTTCCCTGTCGACCAGCAGAGTTTGGTCTATCTTCGCCAAACCAGTAATATTTTTTTAATTAGTACACAAAATTCAGGAGAATCGGTCAAGTATTTGTAAATATAATTGTAATTTTCAGGTCGATCCGAGGAACACATAGAGAGAATTGAAAAATATCTCAAGGCTGTACGTATGATCCGAAATTACGACGATCCAAAACAAGACCCTGTCTTTTCCGAAGTCGTGACTCTGGACTTGGCAACAGTTGTTTCCAGTGTCAGCGGACCTAAAAGACCACACGATCGTGTCTCAGTTGTCGACATGAAAAAAGATTTCAACGGATGCCTTACCAATAAAGTGAGTAAATACAATTAAAGGAAAAACGACAAATTTTAATTTTCAGATGGAACACTGTGTATTTCGAGTAAGTTGCTTCTGTAGTTGAAAAAGTACTTATATGGGACAAACATAACCCAGTGACGTATTGCGTATATCGCCAGACAGGATCACGTTTATCTCACGTGGTACTTGGCAACTTTGAATTGAAACAACGAAATTTGGGAAATTCGATGATTTTGGACAGTAGAATCCTAGGTAACTACTGCTGTGATATGATATTAAAATCGCACACATCACGGCAAGAGTTCCTTCAAATTCTGCCACCTTAGTTGATGATCTTCAGTTTGTTTTTTTAAATTCCCTCGATGACTGGTCCACATGCATTTTCCTTTGCTGATCTAGCTTTATGATTTTTTTAATTCATCGTACAGATAGATCACCAAAGAAAAATATACGGGACGAATGATATGTAATCCACGGCTTCATTGATCTTCCGAGATGAAGTTTCAACTTCGTTGTTGGTTCTCAAAGCCAGGGACGAGTATTTCGATCTAGTCACGAATTCTAGTGTCAACGTGTCACTAGACCGATACTTCGCCCCTAACGTAGAGATGAATCGATGTACTCTTTTTTTAATTCACGTTTATTAACAGTTGAAAAGAGGCTGACATTGGATGAATCCTACCCGGTGAGACGTTATTATCTCCCTAACCAAGCAGGAGTTCACCCGACAGCAACCTTTGATCTTCTTTTCTATTTTTTTCGTTATTTGCAAATTTAAATATTTCATTAAAATAGAAAATTAATTTTTAGTCGCACGTCCACAGCTGCTAAGCTAACACTAACAATAGCCTCAGAATTCAGTATACGACATTGAGATACGCAAACAGCTGAATCGACTGAAAATTTCTGCGCATTGCAACAATGTAATACTACACCTTCGTAATTCAACAGACGAAACAAACTGTCTTCTATAAAATTTTTAAAAGAAATGATAAAGTAAAATAAAAAAAAGAAGAACTCAATGACAACGCACAAAATACCTGTCTACGCAAGAGACTCGGCACAAACACTATTCACCTTCGAGTTAGGCATTGTTCGGAAAATTTGAGAAAATTAAGAAAACAGTCACACCTGTTAATGGACACACAAGCGCAAGAATACGACTGACGTCCGGCTCGAGTCGACAGACCCATTTATACTAGTCTCTCCCCACCTGAACTGTCCCAACCCCCATTTGGTGGACTTTATTCTCGAGCTTCTTCTTCCTTTCTTCTCTTCCGTAGCGTCGAGGACTTTTTCTGGTGTTGTTATGGAAAATTAATTTTCTTTTTTCGGAAAGATTAAAAAAAAAACACGATTTTGTTGAAGAACAAGTCGTGTCTGTCTAAGCAGAGTCGTGAACAATACGCGATCGATTTTCATCGCTCGCTAAACATCGCTATCGCCTTTCCCGACTCCGAAAGCTTTGGAAAATAATTTGAACGAGCTGATACTTCCTCTGTTGAGACTTAGACCTTTCGTTTCGAAGTTCTTGGTGTAGATGTGTAGAATTATTTTTAAATTCATTTTTTTATTATTTTTTTTATAAGTTGAAAGGATGAAGTGACGAAATGAAGAGCGTCGAAGTAATGGATATTGTATTTTGCTGAGGATGGAGAAAAAAAAGTTCGTTGACTTATTATTTTTCGCATATTCAGTCTCTCTTTCATACGCTGCTATGTTGTATGATTTAAAATTAAATTACAAATATCGACGACTATTCTGTAATTGTTATCTCATATTGACATTAGATCTTTGACGTCAGAAGCACTAATCGTTAGTTTTATCCTCGATTTGTTACTAAAACTCACTTTTCTCAAAATTTGTTTTTAATACTTTTTTTTAATGATTTTGAAAGTATTTTATTTTCAAAATTATGGTGTAATTCGTTGGACTCTCGGAAATGGCTTGAAAATATTTGATTGATTTTTGCCTTGTTATTATATTTTTACGAAAACCTGCTAATTTGCACATAAGTTAAAATTTTCTGTGTAATTAAAAAATAATTGTGTTTAATTTTAGTGATGATATGTATTGTGAAAGTCACGATTTATATATTCAATACGTTGAATGGGTATTTTAGGTTTTTGTTAAATCGAACTTTGTTTACTAATTAGGACTTTTGTTTGTTGTTGTTTTTTTATTAAATTTATTCAAAGGATTTATGCAAAGTATCTTCGTGAATATTTTTACGTTGATTTGAAGGAATCAACCTTTTAAAAATTAAATTTTACGATTTATTTACTTTTGCGAAGTAAATATATATATTTTAATAAATTAACAAATTTTATTAAAAATGTCTTTTTTACATCTTAAGTGTGAAATTCTTCCGTAAGGAGTTACAAATCATTTAAAATAGGAATAATATACCAAAAATGCTCAAAACACGAATTTAGAGGATTTCTGTAACTCGTAATGTCTTAGCGGCGAAAGTTCATAATATTCACGAAATACAATTCAAAATTATTTTGAAAAAAAGAACATTTTTACCTCCAAAAAACAAAACAATTTGCTTACCGATTAACCAATGAACTCTAAATCGTGAAAAACCTCTCGTTTGCTTATTCAACAAAAAGAAATGTTTAAACAAAATCCCATAATTTTTCAGGCATAGTTCGCATCCGAAATGGCAATAACCTTATCCCAAAATATTTACGGAAAGTTGGTAACGGTGTGCTTCTAATGGCTTTGGGTCGCGTCGTCTTTGTCATTAAGGAAAATCACTTTCAGGAGGATTTTCGGGATTTCTCGAATTTTTCAAATTAGTCCTTAACGATGTTATTCGAAAACGGCGGTTTCGCTTTTACGAACGTAACGAGCGACTAATGTCGATTTGTAGCACGTCCACGTTGTTAAATTTATATATATGCAAAGGAAAGTGAAAAAAAACTTTTTATTTCTTCTGTATATTGTACAAAGGCGTTAAAGGTGAATATCCGAGTGAAAATCGCTGATTCGTTTCGATATCATTTTTCATTTTGCAAAGACCATCGGATTTTCGTACTCGCGTGGCGATCGTTCGACTTGAGCAATTCTGTCGCAATTTCAGCTTTGGTGACACTGGACGTTTGAAAAAAATTTATTTTTCGAGGGAAGAAGTGTTTTTGAATTTATGATTTCGTCGACCCGCGGTTCGCTTGAAATACCTTTTAAAATGTTTTATGGCGGTTCTGGCGATGGTAATTGCATTTTAAGAATAAAACAATAAAGTAGGCGATAGAATTACAACCCGGTGTCGTTGTTGTAGAAAAATTTTTTTTTGTCTAGCTCAAGCGTGAGATAGAAACTAAAAGTGAGCTGCATTTAGTAAAGGATATTTGTTCGTTAAGGATATCTTTACAAGAAAATTTTCACTTGGATTGAATAGCAATATTTTGGCTTCAAAATAGTAAAAAATTATTTTTAGTTATATCACTTATTTTCTGCAAATAAAAATTAGCTGAATAGCAAAATGTGCAGTTATATCAGTGTAATATGTAACTATTTTGTAAATCTTTTTTTTTTAATTCTACACTGAAAAAATATTTTCTTAAATCTATTTTTTTATTAACAATCGCGTAAATAATGTATTTTCACAACTAGATATTTGTGAAAATTACAAATCGTATCATTTAAACGAAAAAAGAATATTCAACTCAAAAAAAAAAATTATTTTGAATTCAAATGAACTTATTACCAGGATATAATAAAAATATTTATAAAATTCTAACAAAATATTTGTGTAAATAGACAATTAAATTATATATACGTTAAGTAACTACTTGATAGACAATCGTTTCAAATCCAAAATTTTTGTTTAAATTACTAAAAATATCTATTATAAATGATAACTAATCAGTATATCAAAATAAACAACTAAAAACTCCTTTATATTAAAATAATCTAGTTTCCATACGTCATCCAACCTAATCGTACTAAATCTCCAAATTAAAAAAAAAAAAATAATTATCCGTCATTTTTCCATAACAACATTGTGATAAGTTTTATTCTTAGTTACAATACGGTAACTCATGTCTATACGAAATGGAAACTTCACTGAAGTTCACGAACCCTCTTAGTCAGCGAATCGGCTTCAAAGCTTCTTTCTATATACCTATCCCTACACACATATACACACACATAGACACAACATACATATCCACGAATGATTCGGAAACTCGAGATGGGGCTCGAAGGTCGCTCACATCGCGGGAGGAAAAAGACGAGAGTAAGAGAGAGAAAAAAAAGAAAGACAAAAGAGAAGTCTGTTCAGCGGACACACGTCGATGAATTACAAAATACTCGCGAAGACAAATAGACTTCAGCTCGGCAGGTGCACACCTGCAACGATGAAAAAAAAAATCGACCAGACGTCGGCGAATTGCAATCACTGCATTCTTCGGCCGCTTCGTATTTTCAATGCGAGCATTTATTTATCGGATGCGTTTGCATTCTTAGATATATATAAAAGTAGGAAAATATAAATCAACGGAGAAAGTTTAACGATGGGTCATTAGACCCAAGAAAGTAATTAACGGTTTAATAACCAATTTATCCCTTTTTCAGGTAGGATTCAAAGGTTACGGATTAAGCGGGGAAAAGGTAAAGGCCGAAGGTGTCTTTCAGTTCGAGGGTAAAGATTACAAGCTAAGACATGGATCCGTGGTCATTGCTGCAATTACTAGCTGTACCAATACGAGCAACCCCAGTGTTATGCTTGGCGCAGGTACGTGCATATATTATATTTTTCAAAATATTCGAGTGTGTTTGTGTGTGTGTGCATATATGGGTGATTCACTTACAGATTGATCGGTGAAATATTTGTATTATTCTTTACAATTATTTGTAATCGTTACCTGAAAATCTAATATTCTTTGGCAAAATTTCAGCTTTTGGAATTGTACTTTTTAAATGTAATTTATGTTAACGTTGTATTGTGTTATTTACGATGGATATACATATATAATTCATTAATATTAATGTTATAAATACAATTTATTGTATCGACGCCTGAGAGGAAGAAGCAGCCAGTTCAAGAAAAGATTTGATCAACCAGACGCTTCATTTTAAATCCAAGAACTCGCCAGCTCGTATATCCATATATATATCAGTGTATTTTTAAATAAACGTGTTAATGTTTTACGAAGATCAATACAAAAATATCGTATATATATATGTATTATATTATATGTGCATACATTCAGAAATACCTACATCGAGATATTAATAAATTTTCGTATGCATATGTGCTATGATAGTGATTACACGAAGTGCAAGTATAGAAAAATATATAATGATATACCGATATACTTCTGAATATATGCGTATATATAATATTATCTGAGTTGGCTTGTACTTCCCCTCTGGTGTCGATATATACAAATTATTAATATTTTGAATGAATATTATGAAAAATCAGTTTTCATTGATAGTTTAATTAAAGAAATTATTTAGCTAAAGGGAAACTGGTAAAATCTTAAATTACCAAAAAGAATTTTTAAAAAGACTAAAGTATAAAATTACAAGAAATTAAAAATCGCGTGATTTTCAAATATTCTTAACTTTGCACTCGAGAGGCCTTTTTTAATGAGTTATTTGTAAACGAATAATGTATACGCATAACGAGAAAAAAATATTTTTTGTGAATCCGTATATTTAATTTAAAAAAAAAAAAAAAAGAATTAGCACAAAGGAGTAATCGAGTTAAAAGGCATACGCGTTTAAGTAAATCAAATGTAAATTAATATCCGAGAAGTAAAACAAGTCATACGAGCTTGTACAATTTAAAATTAAATAGTTAAAATTTATACAAAAGAAAACGAAATATAATATTTATAACAAATTTTTAATGCAAAATTTGTATTTCAGGACTCTTGGCGAAGAAAGCAGTAACAGCGGGACTGACGGTAGCTCCTTACGTAAAAACGTCTTTGTCACCTGGTTCTGGAGTGGTTACTTACTATTTGAAGGAGAGTGGTGTAGTACCGGCCCTGACTCAGCTTGGTTTCGATATCGTTGGATATGGTTGCATGACATGTATCGGCAACAGTGGACCCTTACCCGATTCCATGGTCGAAGCTATTGAGAAGGTTCGATCGATTTTGATCCTACGTTTTTTCTTTCATTAGAAGTAGTCAACACTAGATTTACCAGCTGCTTAAAATTTCATCAGAAAACATTCAAACTGAAAAACTGAATAATTGTTATGTTTGGAGATCATTTAGTCTACTAGAATTTTCTTAAGAACAAAAATATCTTGAATCCATCATAGAATACTTACATTGTTTAATTGTTTCAAAGATGATTTTTAAAATTAAGATTTCGCAATTTTTTAAAAAATCCTGGAATTGAAATTTAATGTTACACTCAACAGGTGTGTTGATTAGAAATGAACGGTCAGTCTAAATAACTGGTCTGCTAAATCATACATATAAATAATGAAAATCTAGTGATACAATAAAATAGGTAGATTAATCGCGGTTATTATGTCTTACAGAACGAGCTGGTATGTTGCGGTGTACTATCCGGAAATCGTAACTTCGAGGGAAGGATCCATCCCAATACTCGTGCTAATTACTTGGCATCGCCACTTCTCGTCATCGCTTACGCGATCGCTGGTACCGTTGACATTGACTTCGAAACCGAACCTCTTGGTAAATAACGATTGTAAAAAGTAATTTTTATTCTATAAAAACGTGAGGCGTTTTTTTATATATGTATATGTACAGGTCGTAGAGCTGATGGTAAAGAAATTTTCCTGCGTGACATCTGGCCTTCTCGTGCTGAGATCCAAGCAGTGGAGCAACAGTACGTTATTCCAGCGATGTTCAAGGAAGTCTACGGTAAGATTGAAAAGGGTAGCAATAATTGGGCGAGTCTTGCTGCCCCAACTGGTCAGCTTTACCCATGGGATAACACTTCGACCTACATCAAACATCCACCGTACTTTGAAACTCTCGAGAAGGTAAGTTGAATAATTGCTCGTAAGGCATTTTTTGTGAAAAAGCTACCCCCTTGTCTGAAAATTTGAGTAAACTAGAAGATTCAAGGTGTTGTCTAAAATTTTGCAATCATTTTCAAAAATTTTTCAAAATCGGTCAAAAAATGTGGCAATTTGACTGCCGTATTGTTTAATTAAAAAATTGTTAGCGTCTAACTACCAGAGGTTTTAAGTTTACATACCTCGAATACTTTTCTGACGAAGATAGAGTGTATAAAAAAATATAAAGCAACATAAAATCTTTTGTTCATGTCAACTTTTTTTGGATTTTGAATTTTGAGTGATCAACCAACTTACACTTATACCTAAAAAATGATAAATTAAGGTTGCTCCAATTTTTAGACAAGGGAGGTATGTTTTTTTATAAAGCCCCCGGTATTTTTTAATGATAGAATAACGATTCTTTTTTCGTAGGAAATTCCTAAAATCCAATCCATCAAGAGGGCTCGAGTGCTTTTGAATCTCGGTGATTCGGTTACTACCGACCACATCAGTCCTGCTGGAAGTATAGCTCGCAATTCTGCCGCTGCTAGATACTTGTCCAAAAGGGGGTAGGTTGAATATTTAGTCCTTAACGTCAAAATGTCATTATTTTGAATCGAATTTCGACTCAAGATTAGAATTAGTTGTATTCTATACTTGTATTCTTACACATTTATGTGTTTTAGATAAAATTTCCTAAGAACAAAAATGTCTTAGAATTCATTATAGAATACTTACAAAATTTTTCAATAACGATTTTCAAAATTATTATTCCACGACATTTAGAAAAATTTAAGTAATCTGCTTCTAGATGAAAAAATTACCTAAAATTACCTAATTAATTAATGATATTTAAATATTAGTAACGTAAACTTAATCGTCATCAATATTTTTTTGTAGATTGAATCCTAAAGACTTTAACTCCTACGGCTCACGACGAGGTAACGACGCCGTCATGTCTAGAGGAACTTTCGCAAACATTCGACTAGTGAACAAATTCATTGGCAAAGCTGGACCACGTACGATTTACATTCCTTCAAACGAAGAGGTTCGTTTAATTAATACAAAGTATTTGCATAAATTTCTATTTTACAAGTAATAATTATTTTCATTTCTACGCAGATGGATGTTTTCGACGCTGCTGAGAAATACATACAAGACAATACGCCGTTGATCGCTTTGGTAGGCAAAGAGTACGGTTCAGGTTCATCTCGTGACTGGGCTGCCAAAGGACCTTACCTCCTGGGTATTCGTGCCGTCATCGCTGAGTCGTACGAACGCATTCATCGTTCTAATCTCGTTGGTATGGGCATTGTGCCGTTGCAATACCTACCTGGCCAGTCAACCGAGAGTTTGGGACTCACTGGCCATGAATTTTTCGATATCAACATTCCAGAAGACCTCCACCCTGGACAAAATATAACGGTTACCACTGACAAGGGACACAGCTTTGAAGTTCGCGTGAGGTTCGACACTGAAGTTGATCTCACTTATTACAAACACGGTGGTATTCTTAATTACATGATTCGCAGCATGATTTGAACGATTCCACAGATTTTCAAACGAGAGTATGTTGAGAAAGCTTTACAGAGAAAACTGTTGTTGTAAGATTGGGTACTTTTTTTCATTTTTTTAAAAACTTTTGTAAGGGTATGGATTTTTCATGTAGTGGTTTAAGATGTACAGATATTATTGTAGTTATGTAATTTGAGAATAAGTATAACGGATTTAGCTGCTTTATACATATTGTCTTGTTACAGTTTGAATTGTTTATCTGATATATCGTCCAAGACGAAAATTTGGTTTCAAAAGTCAAGTATGTACCTTGATGATTAATTCTATTTTCAATCATTATCTATGCAATATCGTTTTCACGAGGAGGTTAAAAGAAAATTTATTTGGAATTACTTGAGATATTTAAGGTTGGATATTTTTACTAAGAATGTATTGAAATTTGATTTAATAAAGCATTACATAAAAACGATTGTGTGTAATGCACATTTTGCTTAAAGTGATAACTTTAATCTTATTTCGTTTGAATACGTATTTCTCATAGCAACTATATTTATGAAATAATATTGAGTTTTCTTAAGCTTCGCTTGAATTTGATCATTTAGAGCGGCAATGGCAGAATTAGTTAAGGAACATAGCTCAAGAAACATACAACATCTCTGAAATTATAAGACTAAAAAAGATTGTAACAAAAGTAGAAAGTGTTATTTTGTTTTTAAAAGTATTGCCATTCGAAACGATTGCCGATACGTCGTTGATTCGTATTTTTATATTTTACCGACAAACGAGATATTTTATACAAATAAATGTACATCCTGATCACTTGTTTTTGCATATGTATCTTAAAATATTGTACGCAATAAATTGTTAAAGAAAACCTTGTTATCTTATTTCGATTCCGCTTCTTTGTACAAGATCCCCATTGAAAGAAGAAACAAAAATTTGTTGTATTCTTTATTTGACAATTCACAATAGATACACTGATAAAGAGGGTTTAACTATGATTGGTGACGTTGATAAGAAGTGCATGGTAAGCTTAGTGGATTCGAGTGCTATTATTCCATTGTGAATGATCGTTACTTATTAGAAATATCAAAAATACTCAAATAAAAATTTCCCTATAGAATACTGATCTTTTTCAATATGAATTATTGATCTGTATCGTACATTTCAGAAGATTCAACGATTAAGCTAAGTAAAGTTTCCACTAAAATGAATACATAAATTTCATTTTAAATATTTAATCGAATCTATAAGCATAAATTGTAGTAAATTAATTACTATAACAACATTATTCGAATTTACTTTTTAATTTCGGAATAATCAATTTCATGACGTTGCTTATCTTTGAACTCAATAGACTTTATTATATTTCATAATTTCACGGTAATTCTTTTTTTCATTCGGTTGACCCGAAAATTTGACTTCAATCACATTTTGATCGGTGGCTCCGTAAAGATGACTACTGTCAAATGAAACGCTGTAAATTGGGCTGGACATTCGCCGGAGATTCATAAAATAAAGCTAAAAAATAAAATATAATATAATGTAGTAAATGAAAAATGCATTTTGTACCCACTGATAAAATCTTTGCCACATTTAAGACAATTTATATTTATTAAAAAATTGCTTCTTTGAAAACAGTTACTTGAATTAAAATAAAAATATTATATTATTTTCATCGATACATTACAAATACAGTAGTAAATAATTAATTTTGTCAGTATAAAACTTTTCTTTTATTTAATAAAGATAATCATTTATATAAAATAAATACTTTCCTAGAGACTATGCATATTTTCGAATCGGACAAATATTTTTTTCAGTGTACAATGACTAAAAATGTATTACCTGAATGTATTGCGGCCTACGTTGATCCCATAGAACAGTTTTACAATTGAATTGGGTTCCTGTAACCATAGTGTAGTTGTAATCAGAAGAAATACAATAAATAGTTGCATCCGTGGGATCAGACCAGACTCCAACGCATTTTCCTATTCTGTAAAAGGCGAATATTTTTATCAATATTTTGTTGCTATTCTAAGCAAAAGATATAATCATCGATGATCCAACCTTAAATCCCATTTTCGAATACAAGTATCATAGCCGCAAGTAAGTAGTGTATTAGGATTATCCCATACCATGTCTAAAATTCCAGCACCGTGTCTCCACGAATGATTCATAACATCGGAGCAACTAAAACTGAGAAAATAATTTGTGTTAATTAATTATTGATCAAACTCGACAGAATTAAGGCGAGTAATGTATATAATATGCTGTAGCTCACTCACTCCATAGTGTTGCAAATAAACAGTGGTGGACCTGCAGTTCCCGAAGAGCCTACAGCTAATTTGGTACCAGTTGGATCAGCGGACAAAGACCAAATTCGATCACTGACTCTTACAGTTGCTAACGGCAAATTGGAAAGGATATCTTGATTTTTAGGAGAAGACCAAGCTTTAACTACTCCATCTGCTGAACCAGATATTATTAAATCTTCAGTTTCATCTACTGCTTGTACATCTCTGGAATGCGCTCTTACTATACAATCATAAAAATCATTCCTACGGTGTAATTTGTCTTTCATCCAACAGTATATATTACCATCTCTGTAAAAAAAAATTTACATTTTATTATCGTCAGACCGAATATTCTGTTATCGGGGTGAGATCCCTTAAGCGAAGCTATTTACTGTGAAAAATTTTAATTTGTTATATTAATTGTGTTCTTTGTAGATTTCTGATTGAGTCTCAGTATGAAAAAAATCGAGCTGTTCGAGCCTTTGCCTAAGCCAAATTTAAAAGAAAGCATCTTTTCTCTACACAGAATGATAATAAAAACTTCTGGTTAATCTAGTTAAATAATATTTGTCCAATAAACTTTTAAAATATTCTTGTTTACAAATCTTGAAATGCAAAAAGAAGATAATTTTTTCAAACACCTTAAACTATTTACTCTATAACAATGCATATGATTTTGAATGCAGAAATCCGAAATAACATAGGATAACATCACTTGAGCTTTGAATTTTTGCCTACGACAAAGCCAAGATTAAATGGTAATATCAATTTCTGTTAAATCTAATTAAATAACGTTTCTTAATACATTTATAAGACAAAAAATTTAGCTTTTGAACAATATTTAATTTTTTCCTACTGACTTTCTTACTAATTATAAGCTTAAACTCCCCATAAACATTTATTATAAGAATTTACCTATGACCACTGATGATATAATCATCTCGAACAACAAATTTACAAATATCACTGTAGGTATTCACTTGAAAAATTTTGTTTCCCATATTAAACGGATCACTTCTTCGGAATCCAAATATTTGGTTGCCACCACTCCACCATAGCTCTGTATCCGTCAACTGGATCCAAGGCATCAGTTTCATTTTTTGAGAGAACAGAACATTTTTTTGATACTTTCCATACTTCCAATTGTGTGTAACTTGCCATTTTGTACGTGAGCCAAGAACTGGATTGCATCTGAGAAGTACAAGATTAACAGTTAAAAATTATATTTTGTTACAATAATAAAAAAATAATAACAATTAACCCATTCGATGATCAAAATCATTAAAAAAAATTACGTGATAAGACTGAGTGATTTTATTGAGAATAAAAAATACAAAGAAAAAATGCTTTAAAAGCAAGTTTATAAACGCTAGGAGGAAGTGAAAGTATTCCAAGTAGTGAACGGAGCGACGACCTCTTTCACTAATCAGTGCGTGATTATCAGTACTGCAACGAGAGATTCGATTTTAAGAAAAAATAAAAATACAAAAAAAAATTAGTTCGATCGATAATTTATAAAAATTATTGTTTTTTTGAACAAAATATATTTGTTAGATAATTAAAACATTTACACACTTGAATTATGTAAATTAAAATTACGAAATAATGTTACGAAATTTTTTATCGACGATTAAACGTTATTATTATTTTTTTAAAACAATACATACGTTAAATAAAAAAGTAATGTTATATACTTGCGTAATATAAAGAAATAACATTAACAATTCATCTTAAGTAAATTTATAGAAATATTCTATCGTTTAGTAAAAATTGTTATTATTTCAACAAATCCGTCCGTTAAACAAACGAAAATTTGTTGTATATTATTAATATATAAACAAAATATATGAAATATAATCTTAATTCATTTTAAGCAAATTTATCCAAAATTACTATTATTATTTGGATAATAATTTTCGATAAAATACTCGAAATTATTATTATTTCAACAAATCCATCCGTTAAACAAACAACTATTGTAATAGAATTTTCCTTTATTTATCCATAGATAAAACTGCTGTTCGTCAGAAAGTAATATAGAAACAGACAGTCGAACAAAAAGTTCGCATTCACTTGCATCGAATGTAAATGAAATGATCGATCAATTGTGCGTGGCTATCAACAGAATTTTACGATTGCACTTAACAAAACCTAACATTAATTTTCTATTGATCTCTATAAGAAAGTATAAGCGATAAACCCCCACACCCACATGAACACACACGGACATACATATAATTGTGTGTATGTGATATATATATATATATATAAATCTATATCAGTATATGTTGCGCAAAAGCAAACTCTGATAAGCTCCCACGAAGGTGACACCTCTAACCTTGAAGAGAATAAATTTCTTTAGAATAGTTTCTGCATTGTTTACAATCGTGCATTTGTCCGTAATCCGTTACTCGTTCACACCCACACATGCATATGCATACTCGAACCATTTCCTATACATAGAGTATATATCAAAGTTCAAAACAGCCGAAACAGCTGTTTTGACCTAACCTTACCTACGAAATTGAATTGTCTAAAAATATAGCATATATATTACAAAACGTCTAAAAACGGATCAGAGATTCTCATTTTCTTTGTAGAATTTCGCGGGAATTTCATCTCTTTCATAACGAGCTTCTCACACTCGCGAATTTCCTACATGACGCAATTAACCTTGAACATTTCTACGCGGAAATATGGAAAAAACACACACATATATATATATATATTTATGTTTTTCCATTTACAATATATAATATATATATATTATATATACAACCTTACGTGCAATCGATTAACTTGGAAGAATTTTTTTAACCTTGAATCGAGTGTAGGTGAGGACAACGTCTGCTGCGCGCTTGTTTACATTCTCCGAAAAACAGCTGTTCAGCGTAATAATGAAAAAAAAAATAAGAAACAAATCGACGTGCATATAACCTTATAGCGTCGATAAAACACAATCTCTAGTCCTAATCTACCGTAACACACAATAAATAGTGCCTATATAACATACAGTCAAGGTCGAGTTTAACAAGTGCTTGGTTAGTATATGTCTGTATACATAATATATACACCTATATACATAAATAGATAAGTGATAAGAAAATTACCTCGAGCAGAACCGCTTGGATACTTGATTAGTGGCGAGGGTATGTTTGCTACGTTTGTACCAAAGAGCCTCGTCGCGAGCGATGTCGTGGAAGCGAGTACACACGCCACTAAGCCGCACCAGGTCGTAAGCGTGACAGTAATCGAAGATAAGCAGTAAAATATCGAGTGGTAACTCGTCCAGTCGAATAGGTCGTGGTTGACCGGTTTCTTCATCCTCTTCGTCTTCTTTCTTGGTGTTCGTCATTTTGCCCAGTTATTAACGACGACGACGACGACGACGACGACGATTACCGCGTCTTCTCGCTTGGTCCAGTCTTCCCCATGTACCTCGATGGAATCTCCTCTCACCGTGTCATTTTCGATTTGGTTTTCATTCCGCTGTTTTGGGCAAAAAAAAACAAATTCAAAATTACTTTGAGTTGATGGATCGACGCATTGGGAATATATAATACGCACTTTGCTCTCGGGTGACACGAACAAACAGCACTGGCCAACGAGTTCGATGCGCGAGCAGCTTGGAAAAGTGAGAGGGGCAGGAGAGGGAGAGATGGTGGGGGATTGGTGGTGTTACTTTTTATCTTTTTTTTTTACGCGTCAGCAGTGATCTCAGATTTGGAGCGCGAAAATTCGAATTTGATGGAATAATACTGCGTACTCGTAAAAATTATTGCGAGATTAGAACGAAATTTGTTTTGCGAACGAATTATAGCTCTCTGAGTGATTCGCACAGACGCGTAAGATAAAAGTATGAAGTTCTATCTTAGTGATATTTCAAAAAATATATTTTTTATAAATCTGATAAACAATAAATATAAATTTTTGCGATACTTATCCGTAAATATATATATATATATTTTTACTCTAGTTTGATAAATAAAAAAGAAATTATGAACTATTCATCGCAGGTTTAAAAATGTATTTATTTAGATACTGCAATTATGTATGTATTTTCATAGGTTCAACTGAAATTTCACAATTAATTTCAACAAAATTAGGTGATAAATTTAAAACCTATTTCTAACATTTTTTTTAGATAATTTACGTTGAAAATATTTATCCTGCACAAACTGAACTAACATAAATAAATATTTTACGATTTAATTACTTATTGACTTAGAATACACATTTTAGACCTAAAATAGCGTGAAAATTTGTAAATTCCAAACAGCAGAGATTTATTCGTTCTCAGATGTTTCAAAAAGCGCGCGTATGTGCACAGCTAATGGGCGCCCGCCAATAGACTTACTGGGGAAATTCGTATTTGAGCGGAAACATTGAAATCATCTTTTTGACGTTAGTGAATCTAATTAGTAAATATTCTGTTTTTTTGTTGACTCCTAATAAATATTTATACAATTGAAAAAATAATGTTAGATTTAAATAAATTATTTACTCATTTATTACATATGACACTTAATCAGATGCATTTATTGGAATTTTAAAAAATTATTTAATTACTGACTGTATGTATGATAAGAATTAATTTTTAACAAATTTTAGCAGCATTATTAATTATTTTCTAAAAATTGTTTACGTATTAAAATAGTCTTTTTTTATGTACGTAAGAACACGTTTATGGTATCAATAAACTTTTAAAAAAAATCACATTTATAAAAATTTTGTGAATAGTTCCAAGGATATAATCATAATTGGATCTTTTTAAAGAGTATATAGTTTAAGATTTAAGTCACAAATCATTGATCCATTTTTCTGCTGCTTCCTCCGGACTCATCCATTCGCCCTTTTTTCGAGTATCTGAAAACAAAAAGAAAATTAATCAATTTGTTAAAATGCAATGTATGAGGTCTTTACACTTTGAATGTTTATTAACAAAAAACAGAAAAATTATTCAATAGCCCAAATAACGTCATTTGAGCTTTAAATTTAAAAAATCCATCAAAATTGAAAAAAATACATATCTCCAGCAAAATGATTGATTTCGTTAATCTAGTATTAAATTGTATATATAGATAGTTAAATTATAGTTAAATTAAAAAAAAAATAAAATTTTCAATTTAAACAATGATAATCAATCACCGATCAGCGAATTAAAATGCATCTAAATGCAAAAATCTATATTTACATGAAAATTAGTTAAATTAATAAAAATTAAAATAAAGATGATATTACCAGTCTCAGGCATTACGCGTTTTAGATACGTCAGATGCGCAGTCAAATATGCTATTGCTGCGATGATTGCCAGTACCGCGTAAATTCTTAAAGTCATCGCTCCATTATATGAACTATACAATAGTCCACCAATCAAACTACCTATTGCAAATCCTGTTGGCAAAGTACTCAGTTATTCGGATATTAATTTAAAAAATCGATTATTACTGTATGTCCCTATATAAAAAATATTTGGAAACTGTTCTTTGGCACTGAATTTATCTTCGTGAATTTTTTTTAGATTTTTTTTGTGATAATCCTTGTTAGGAAAAAATTGTAACACCTCCGGAAAGCATTTCTCACTAAAAACACAATACAGACTTTTGTTGGAAAATTAGTTAAACTTTACAAATAAAATACTTTTAAAGCTGAAGATGTATGTTTTAATGATGTTCTAAGTGATTATGAACGGGAGTAAAAAAAAACTATTTTTTATGTTTTCAGTGAAAATCTCTATCTTGAGGAGTAACACATTAGTGTGCTTAGAATTTTGACCTTTTTGAAACTTGAAAAAGACTCGATAAAAAAAATCTGAAAAATATTTACTATTATGGCGCAAAAAACGAGCTGTCGTACTATCGCCCCAGTCGGTAAAGTTGATCATGACACCCCCTTAATCAGATATACTTACCAAATCCGTCGTCCATACCGGCAACGATTCCTTGAACGGTAGCCGATGTTCCTGGCGGTGCAACTACCGATGCGTATGCAACAATGTTAGTATAACATAAAGCGTAAGTTGGTCCTTGCATAAAAAATTCAACCAAAATTATCCAACGCGGTGTCGGCGCTAGTGATATTAGACCTAATCTCAATGCGTAACACACAAAGCAGAAGACGAAAGTGTAACCGTAGCCTAATTTCTTGAGAATCTTCCCCGAGAATAAGAAAAATATCACTTCTCCACCGAGTGTTTGTGCAAAAACTGTCAGACCTTCGATAAGTTTAATCTCGTGCATGTAGCCAGTCTCCTTTGCCAAATCTTCCATGTACCTATGTATATATGTATATTTGTTAAATAATATTGTCGCAATTTATTGGGTACATAATGAATAAAACTATTTCAAAACAGAATTGATTCTTGAATGTAAAACCTTTCGAAAAAAAATACTCCCAATAGGTTTCTATTATACACATAGAAATGTTGAATTTACTTTTAAAAATTAAGGTTCACATAGTGTCACTGAACAATTTAAAATTATTCAGATGAAAACAATTTGTCGACTGGTCAATCTGTCAGTGAATCGGAAATTATAAATATCGAAAAAAAGACAAAATTATATAAAAAAATTGTCGTTAAAACGAAAAAGTGTAAAAAGTCTTACCAGAAAAGGAAGTATATGATGAAACTGTCCATAATCCCGGCGATTACGGCGAAAACAATGAAAATTGCGATGGTCTTTATGCGGAGCAACTTCCAGATGTCCTTAATAATACTTTCCGAACTGGACATCAATGGTAACTATAAAAAATTAAATAAATGTGTTATTCGAATTTGTATATTAAGTTCGATAAATTGACTTTGAAGTAAACGTTATTGTTCAAAAAACACGTTTTTCGACTCTTAAACAATATTTATGGAGTTAAAAACAATCGCTTTTTCCAAAAAATGATTTTTTGGATAAACGAAGAAAAAATTTTTTGAAATGTAATTTTAATTTTAATTTTAATCTAAATTGCAGTAACTGTTCAATAAAATAAACGAACTCGTTATTGATATTTTTCAATTTTGCTAACATTTCTTTCAGCAAACCGAGCATCAAGTAAATATGCATTTTTTAACTATTAAACTGTAAAAAAGTAAACATATTCATTTTTTCATTCAACGAATACAATCTATCAGTGACTTATCACACTTTCAAATTCAAAAATACTACAACAATGACCTCGAAAATTCCTAAAATAAACGCTACACTGCAACGCAAACGAAAACAATAACAATAGGTACACACACTCGCACACAGATGTATCAAAATAAAGGTCACGTGACTAACGGCAACGCCTCCCGCCCTTGGAACAAAGAGCTGATTTCCCAGAACGTTTCATTCGAATCCGTTACGCGAAGCTATTTAATCCAGCGTACGCGCGCTCATTTCTCTCCCAACCGTCGCCAAGTCCGCTCCTTATAATTTACCGACAATGTCCATTAAAACGAAGCAAGTTGATGACAGATGGTCGGACAGTTACGGCGAACAGAGCACCAAATCCTGCGACGACGACAAACGCTTTCAAGACCCACAACGGAACAGTCAACCTTCGATCAACTCCACAAAAACCTGCAGCGAAAAATCCTTCCAAAACCCGCGATGGAACAGTCGTCCCCCGATCAGCTTCTCCAACGCGGACAAACGCTACTACAGGAGTGTGAAGAATCGCGGCCGAAAGCTGAGCAATTTGAAGTACGTCCCGTTGAATCCAGATTTGGATCCACCACCCAAACGTTGCTTCAGCTGTTGGGAGCACGGACATATGTCAAAGGATTGTCTCTACCCGCGGATCGCACTCTTCTGTCGAAATTGTGGCCGAAGGGACATCGACGTGGAGGATTGTCCACGTTGTAGTCTGGCGCATTTCCGGGTAAGAGATAGAGCTGTGGTCAAGGCTGCTTTGAAGGAAAAAAAAAAGGACATTACCAAGGATAACGACCAGATCTTGGATATGAGTTTACTCGTCAACGAAGGCAGTATCGATGAGTATCCGGCTCCACCTTTGGAGACCATCAACGAGGAATCCGAGACGACCTCCTTAGCTCACGATGTGGTGAAGCTTATGAAAGCTGTGAAACATTTGAGCGTTCGAGCCCAGGAATCCGTACTGATGCACTGGTTGAGCGAACGCAAACAAAATGTTTGGTAATTCGTTCAGCCACGGTCGTTTGTTTGAATAAAACGCGACTAGCCATTGCGACCGCAAAAGTTGTTTAAGGGTCAAATTGTTGTGCAGCCTAGGTGAGGAGATTTCGAGTTGGCTAGTCAAGAAATCGACTGAGGCTATTTTTTTTTATTGTGGGATGAGGTTGGCTGCTTAAAAGATAAAGCTCTTGGCATGGAACAGCGTATTGGAATTCGGACGATTGGACTTTGAAGACATTTTTAAGGTATTTTTATTGTTTATATTATGTTTTTTATCTGGTTACTGAAGTTATTGAGCATTTGAAATGTGACGTGTAGGTACAAAAGTATTATGGATATTCAATGCTTGAATAAGTGAACATGTCTGAAAAATGTAATATTATTACAAAGCTAAATGTGTATTAATAATGTTAGTATATATGATTTTTTTTAATTTTGCTGAACTTTTAAAATTTAAAACTCTGGTGATTATTATTAATATTATAATGATATATATCATTAATTTTGAATTCTATAGTAACAAAGTCGTATTTAGAAATAACATTATTTGAGCTTTAAATTTAAAAAATCTATTAAAATGTTCAAATTAAAAAAAAATTCAACAATCTTTTAAGAAAAGAAGTTTAATTTCTTAATGATATTACATTTTTTGTTATAGACATTCAATGTTCACAAAGGTTCAAAAAGTGTCAATACCGTTTAAACAAAAAAAAGTATATATCAATATTTTTTGTAAAGTACAAATATATTTAAATTTGTGACTGTAACATCCTATGACAGATTGAACGGTAGAAATTATTTTCTCTTAAAAATTTTTTTATTTCTCTCCCTTCAGGAATTTTTATTAGTGTTTTTTACAAATTAGAGCTATTTTTACCAATTTTAGCATTTTATTCGAAGGAAGAAAATTAGCAAAATTACAGATTAAATACTTTTAAAGCAATAGACACATGTCCTGATAATCTGTTAAATTATCTAAGACTTCAATTTTAGTTTTGAGAAGGATCGATCAAGAGGTTCCTGACATTATAGAAGTGTCTAAGAAGTTGTCCATTTGGGAACCTAGTTCTATTTCTAACAGGAAATCTGAACCAATCTTAGGATACTCATATTTTATGATATGATAGATTGAACCATAACTATTATAATGTAAGGCATCTTTATGAATCTTTTCATATTGATCCTTTTAAAAACTGTATTTGATGATTCGGATGACCTTCAAAGAAAGATTTTTGTGCTCATATTGTGAAATAATATAGTAATCGATTGATTTGGTTCAGTGTCAAAGAAAATACCGTACCTCTATGTAGTAGTACAGTTTTTCTCATTACGTATGGGTGCAATACACGTATCTATATCAAGAAAATTGTTAAATAAATTTATTGCTAGCTAGAAATACAACTTGATTTCCAAATTTTGAAGTGTTGCAAGGCATTTTTCTGATGGAACCTTTTAAAAACTGAATTTGATATCATACATGACTATTAGAGCATTTCCAATTTAGAACTAGTAAATAATTAAATCGTTTTTTCAGTCGGTTGATAGAGCCGGAAGTTACAGTCGGACGTTCGATCTACTTTGGATAATTTCGAGGAAGTGAAGTTTTCCAACTGGCGACAATAATAGCGCTGAAGGTCTATTGCCCTTTGGAGACTAAAACATCGCCGATTAAACCGTCGAAGATTTACCGATAGTACGTGGATATTGATTTTTTTAAAATATTATTTATGCAAATCGATGATTAATATTTTTTTTGGAATTACTGATCGACCGACTAAGTATTTCTAAGCTTGAAAGAAGAAGAAAATTAAAAAACGATATACGTTATTTTTATTATCTATTTTGATTGATTTAATTTTTGTACTTTTTTCTTTATTTTCAAATGTTCATCAGACCAGTTAAGTTTACAATTATTTATGAAATGAAAAGAAATTATTTTGGTTTTTGATTGTAATAATGTATTTTTTTACGTTAATTATGTTTTTGATAGACACAAAAATGTATATTTTATGTTAATTATTTCGTATAGACAAAAACATTCATTTTAGTTTTCGTTAAAAAATATATGATTTGATATTAGCTATGTTTCTATAAATTTTTTACCAAAATTTTCAGGACACTTTTGAAGTGCTCTTTTCATAAAATCGAGCAAGACATATTCCATTATTTTAAAGGTTGCTTTTTCAATTTTTTATACAATTAAAACTAAAAAAGTAGAAGAACTTTGTGGTGTCGTAAAATTAATTTTTTTTAAACCAAAAATTAAAAAAAAAGTTTTAGATGACATGTGTGATGCTTTAGATGTAATCAGCAAAATACCGGTAGATTTACTTTTATCTTCAATAGATTTTATCCTCAGAAACTATAGACTTTTATAAAAATCTAAAAAAAAAACAAAAAAAAAGAAGTATTTGAAGAGAGATTATATTTCTTAAGAATAACACGCCGAAAGTGGACTTCGAAATAGTGTCCTGGTAAGATTAATTATGCAGTAAAATACATGATGTATAATTTACCTTCAATTTACTGCAGCACAAAAGATCGATGAGCCCGAAGACTGAGATTAGTAGAAAGGAAGGTGTGTAAGACTTAACGGTGTCGTTGCCAGACCACAAATCGACCGCGTAACCAGCCATAAATGCTGTAATTCCAAAACCTATTGAGCCCCAGACCCTTTGCCTTCCGTAACTCATTTGGCCACCTTCACCTATATTGGAAAATTCAAACTTCGTCAGAAAATAATTTTCCATCCTTTTGACACTATCGCTAACAAATCCTACAATTCTTTAAATCCAATTTTTTTTAATTCTGTAAACATTTATTGGGAGATTCATATAATTAACGAAATTAGTAGATTTGAACAAATATTTACAGTAATTTAAATTCACGTTTGCATTAAATTTACTTTCAAACAAATATATTGATTGGATTCAAATAAATATTTGCTTAGGACTATTAAAAGAAACTAAATTATTTTTTCAACTTTTGAACATTTGATTCCACATCTCTTATTCCATTGATAAATACCTAATACATCGAAGCATATGGCGTCGCTAATAGAATTGCAAACATTAAAACCGATTGTTCCAAGTGACATCAGCAAAACGAATCCCAAAAACGTCAGCGACCAATAGATGCAAACATTTTCGTATTGCGAGTCATCGCAATTGACTCTGCAGACGTCATCCACAAGACACATCGATTCGTTCACTAAACAGGATGTATTGCTGGTGAAACTAGCCTCTCGGGTTGACTTGAAGAAGATTTGGGCGTTGAAGTTGCCGGTATTTCGACAGATCCATTCGCAATTCGATAATCGTCCATCGTCGTTGCATGAATCTGTTACATTGATTCTCTGGATAATAATTTGAATTTCAGTGGCATGGACTGTATTTTAATTTAGTGTAATGAAAAATTTACTATTTTCTTTGAGTGAAATTATTGTTACTGCTGAATTAGAGAATCGTTCACTGTTGACACTAGATTTAACACAAACCAGACATTTTCGCTGGTCATGATAGGTCGTGTAGTTTTTAAATGCCATTAAACCTAACAGAATAATATTAGAGAGAGATATATTTTTAAGTAAAAAGACCTACTTGTTTGGTATTTGAAAATTTTTTTACCACAAAAATTATATATGGTCGTCCAAAGATACCCAAACTATGATGTACATTGTACATAACTATTTATTCCGTATTGGATCCGTCATATTGAATATATTTGATATCAAAATACCGTATTTTATTTATGCAGCATAACTAGGTTTTGAGTGAATAGAACAAATTTAACATTATGAAATGAAAGAGTGAGTTTTCAACAACCTATTACACGTGATTATCGAAGTGACTTAAAGGTGTACCTATCTTCTACTATATCTAGAATTATTATATTATCATGACTAATTAAAATTTTTAAATTTAGCTATCCTCACTTTAAGGTATCTGCCCCTTAAAAACCTGATATTCGCTAAATTTGATGCCACAAATTTTATAGGTAGGAAATCATGGGTCTCATGACTTCTAAATTTCAACTGAAAATTGCGGAGTTAAAACTAGGTCTTTCTCTAATATTACTCCGTCAATTTTTGCTTGGGAATAAATTAATTAAATCAATCGTTTCCTGTGAATTTTATTCTAATTACAAATCGAACGATTTACCATAGTCGAGCACAGGGTGATGTTCGAGCACGAGACGTTAAAAAATTCCCCATTATCTGGAAGAACCGGCGCCGGTAATACCGGCAAGAAGTACATGAGCATGTAAAAACAGTTTGTCACAGCAAGAAGACCTATAAAAATGGCTCGTCTATAGGCGTGAAAGTGATCGACGACGAAGCCAAAAACTGGTTTGGCCACGAGAAATAGTAATGGTAGTACTGCTGTGATACTACCCATTACTGCAGGAGATACGCCAAGTTGCTTGCCGTAGACTGGAAGGTACGGCAGGATTGGACCCATTGCTGTTGAATTAAAAAACGATTTTGAGTTCTGATACCGATTTTAACTATCGCCAAACCATGTATTGTAACCAGAATCAAAAAAGTACTTTTTGGACTTAAAAGATGTGAGTAATTTTTCATTTTTTCCGTGTTAAATAAAAAAATTTTGGACATATCTTCTCATCCTGATAACGTGACCTACTAAAATTCGAAACAATAACTTAATCCAATTACAGCCAATTATAACAAAAATTTTTTGGTATATTCCTCTTATCGTTAAAATCGTTTAAAATTATTTATACGCGTAAAAATTCATCCGATCTTAAAAATTTTGTAAAAGGCATGTATTATGTGAGCGCGAGCGTGTAAGGTTATGCCTCAAATGCAAAACGCAGTGCATGTCTTGTATCGCGATGCAAGGCGGTCAGCCACTGCGTCTCTAGAACGTCGTATGGCGCGCTAGTTTTGTTTTTTTTATTCTTTATAAAATTAGAGAAACGAAAAAAACTTACCGGCCATGAAGAAAAAGTAATGAGCTTTGACGGGTAATTGCTGGCTGTTGATTTTTATTTTGTCCATTGCTAAAACTTTTAAACCAGACTCCCCCCTTAATGAGTTCTGGCAACATTAAAGGGTTAAAAACAATATTTCGGCTTTAATATTTAAGAAATTTTGTTTGCTAAAATACGGAAAATATACTTATTCAAAATGTTTGAGCGAGGAAAATATACATTAGAAATTAAAATAATTTTCAGTGAAATATTGTTTATGTAGGCAAACATAAATTTTCTTGAATACATAATTATTTTTATTTATTAAATACATTTTTTAAATTCTATAAAGAGTTGTTGTGAGTTGAAATTCTTTATATAAGTAACGAATTAATACATTAATCAAATATTAACCATAATTTCAAATTACATAAATATAATGATTAGATTAAAATAAACATTTTCCTAGGACTATCAAAAGCAATCAATTTTGAAACAAAAAAAAAAACATTTTCATTAGATTCTACAAAAAAATATCCTTATCAACCATCCCAACGATATTTAAAAAATCCTTAATATACTTATTCAAAGAAAACATTTTTTACGAATTTAACCTTATTTTTTTTTCAGTTTACACTTAATTTTTGCAATATCTTTATAATTCGCTTATCGTACAATGTGTTATATTACTTTACAATCTTAAAGTCGTAAGATTAGATAACTTCAACAAATATTGGAATGAAGTTTTTTCAAAAATGTCCTTACACTTGTTCTAAAAAGTTATTCTCTAAATGTTTTTTCATTAAATCCAAGCACAAAGCATTAATCTTGTTTAAAAAATAATATACGAGAGATTCACCAAAAAACACACTTTAACATCCAATAAAATGTCCAGCAACAATATACAATTACGAAAACGAAAGTACTTTGACAAAAATATCTTCCACCGCGAGAATCACTTATATCGTCTACTGCACAGTTTGCCAAGTTCATTCGCGTCGCTTCAATACAACGGCAACACTGAGCAAAGAGAATGAGAAAGAGCGAGAAGCATCAATATGGTAATGCAAAATGAGTTGTGGCAAAGTGGTGACCGAAGTGGGACGGAAACTGCCGAGAATTTCCGAATGAGAAATGCTCTAAAGAGCCTTGTTATCTAAGAAATTCGTTTATTGTATTAAGAATGCGCAAACACACTTTGTTCGAATTTTTCGAACGAGAGCTTCGACTATATCCATTCAATTAAATTAGATGATGTAAAAGATGACGTAAATGAATGAAGTTTCTGTAGAACTGAAGTTGAGAAGTTTTAATAGCAGCTCGCTGTAGATAAATTGAGCAAATTGCATTTGAATTGAAAATTTGTAACTACCATTACTGCAGTCGATTTAATTAAAGCCTGTCGTGAAAGCTAAATATACGTTTTGCATCAACATTGTACAATCGAAATATCGAATCTCGTAAAAGCTGAGAAATCGAGGAATATAACACATTTTTTATTTTTTTTTTATTTTCTAAGATTTAGTTTATTTTTCATTTAGAAGCTGGTAGTTTATTTAAATTTATCTTCTTCGCTATCGTTCTTAATCAATACCGAACAATAGATTGATGAATATTTTACGAATCGGTGCAAATTTTATAAAAATCGCGCGATTTTAGATATTATTGAAATGCTTATGTCTTTTTAAGGTCTCTTTAGCTTCTTGTGAGCTAATTAAGAGGGTGTAATACTCAATTTTTACCGACTGAGTCGATATGATTAAAACTTAATAAGTTCACTGAATAACACTAAATTAAGAGTTGCCCTCTGTCGTTACTTTTTCTATTACTATGTCAAATTTTAAACGAGAATATTCATATTTTTTCGAAATATTTGGCATAATAAGAGAAAAAGTGGTATAGGACAACTAACTCTAGATTTTTCGTAATTCAGCGGACTTATTAACATTTTTTTATTGTACTATCGGTGTATCAACTCAGTCGGTAAAAGTTGAGTATGATACCTCCTTAATTATTATTATTATTTGAAAACAATATTAATTATATAAAGAAATGGAAATATATAAAAAAAAATTTTCTAATCAGAAAAAGAAAAATTTTAAATTGAGACTTTTAGATTTTTTCAATTTAATGAAAAACGTGCCACCCTTGAAATATCGCATTTTAATCGAATTAAATATTTTCTTCTTTGAAAAACATTTTTTTTATAAATAAGCTTTTTCAAAAATAATTTTTTCAAACATTTTTTTCGTCATTGATAACGTCTATACACTATTTCTTTTTATAAATAGCAAAACTGCATTACCTCGTAAACATATCCAGAAAGAACTTATTATAAAAAAGGACACAGTTTGGTAATCAAATCACGTAATGGACTAATTTCTAGTCAAAAATAACATATTTTTATTAAATTTCCTTTCGACCAGTTATCATCGCTATAGCAGCCATTTCGACTTCTCTCTTTACCTGAAAAAAAGTTACAAAATAATGAAATGCGTAAGGAACAAAAATATACAATATATTCAACGTAAAAAAAATCAGATTTCAAAGCTCGAACAAATGGAAGAAAAGACCCACTAATGTACACGAGTTACGCGTAATCAACGGATAATTGGTTCTTTTTAACGATCACTACCTCCTTTTTTTTATGAGTGGAATCACCTAAAAGTTTTATTTATCGAGTCGTTAATATTTAGAAGTACCTGCGCAGAGTAGCTAAACGCTTTAAACACTTGTTCAGCAGTAGTTATACTAAGTTCGCAATAATCATTACTGCTGACTGGCAAGTGCGTGTGTCAAGTGTTGAAACTGATGAAAATACGAGGGTTGTTGAACGAGAAAAAGATATGAAGTACTTCTTATTGTTTGTGAATTTTATTCTCTGCATCTCTGCTATAGCAGCTGGTTCATATATATATATATATATATATATATATATATATATATATATCAGATTTCATTTAAGATACTCCATTGTGCTGTCCGTACTTATAGCTTTTATTTTTCTGAAAAAGTAAGATACTGCAATCCCAGAAGAGTAATCAGTTATATATCAGCGGGTTGAACTAGGCTTGCGATAAGATACATAAAGCAAAGCATGAAATACAGTGTCCCGTTGCAGCTAACAGGTATGGAGAAGAATAAATGTCAGTTTCTATATGTAAAACGTATATTACACTGGTATGGTGTATACAATGTATATGAAGTCAATTTTTCTTTTTAACTTTTTTCTTTTAATTGTTCTTTTATTTTTAAATTCTTTTCGTGAAGGTTTTTTAAATTATTTTCGCATTTATGCAGGTCGGATATCAGTACTGGCCCAGTACTGGGCAACTACCGGGTAGTTTCCTACATTTTTGGGATTTACTCATATGTATTGTTTTGCAAGATTGTCATGCTCGAAACTACTATCGATTGGGAAAGCCGATTTTATGGCCGCAAGAGCCGGAAGATTTACGCGTAACGAGCGCTTACAATGACTCGAGTATCGTTGCGAGTCATCAGCGGCGAAAATTCGCTGAACGTTGGCTGATCTTACGCGTCTCATTATTTCGTAAGTGTTGTGTATTTACTCGGTGTTATTTTTTTTTTATTTTCAGTTCAGCCTCAGAGAAAAGTCGAAATGGTTATTGCAGTGAAGACTGCAGAGATTCGGAAAGGATTTTAAGTGCGAAGGGACAAAAAATTATGCTACATAGAAGTTGAAACTGGCCTCGATACACGATTTGATTACTACTACACTGAGGTGATATCCTATTTTATAATATGTTTTTTTTGGATCGGACTTAGTGTATTTTCGCTTTTCAATTCAATTTCGAAAGAATTTCCTTATGTAATTGTAAACGATAATAAAGAATCTTAGTATGGTAATATATGTAAGAATACTCTGCTCTATTAAGCAGTAACATAAAATTATAAATTATAAATGGTAAAAATAGTTGCCTTATCTGAGCTTAAATTTACTAAATAAACCAATAATAATTTATCGATTTCAGTACTTTGAGAGTTGGTGATTTCCAAGAAACTGTGATCCAAATAAGAACGACCTCGAGAAACGTATGATAAGTTTGTTGGAGTTTTTCGAATCCGCATTCATCGCTGACCCTTGGTCATTGGACCAAAAAATGGATTCTGATTTGAGTAAGATAAATCTGGGGATAAATCTTCATTCTTCGCAGTCGTGACACTGTGAATCGCAATGTTTAGAATTCAAATGTAAAATTCTTTGCGCTTTCTGTGACAACAGGTATTTTGGTATGATGGAAGCTTTAATGTGCTTAAAAGAAGGTAATGGAGACATAGATTGGCTCATTAGATCCGAAACATCAAGGCTTTGATGTTAGCGCCCGTGCGAAGGCAACCGTCCGAGCACCTGTGCGTTTGTCATTCAGTGCTTCGTGTAGTAGGATTAAAGGGGATATTTCCATGAGAAAGTGTGAAAACGGACACACATTAAATAATTTTTTTTTCTCGAGAACTGTTGCATATGATTGAAAGGATGTTTTTTGACATAAGGCGGTTCATACTCAACTCGAGAATGAAAAATTATTTGTACACCTTCACTTTTTTATTTTTTGCAAAAGAGGCTGACTTTAGAACATCAATTATATGGGAGACAGCTATCGGAAAATACAAAAAAAAAAATCGATTTTTCATCTCTGTCCAGCTGGTACACTAAGAAGCTTATCTCCGAATCTGGATTACCGACCCACGTCCAGCGATAATTGCCAACAAGTAGGTAAAACCCTAAATATTTCATCAGCTGATACACCACATGCATGACCATTCCAGAGACGTCGCGAACATCGTCCTGGACAAAGTTAGCGATACGGGTGAGGAGAAAAGTAAATTTTACCAAGTGATCTACTCGTCCTATGTATTTTCTTATTTGAACACATCGGATAAACGAATTAGCATAAAGGGCTACTTGTTGAGACATAAGATCCACGTGATAAGCACAATTCGTTCATCGGGAATAGCTTGTCAAAATATAAAACCAATTCGATTAAGTTTCAGAATATTGGAGCGCATCGGTCAAAGCTAAATCGACATGTCCATCAAAACACATCATTCGCTGGTGCGTATCGTCGAGTCTTGAATCAAGAAAGTGTCAATCTTTGAAGAGAGTATCAAACGCACTGAAGCTCAGTCCTAGTTTCACCTGCGTTCAACTGCCGAGTAGAGATGAATGTATTCGAGCTGTGAGCACTTTCAAGTCTGACGTCTTTGCGGCTAAGCCTGTCGAGAGATCGAAATCGGAAAAGTATGAGATTCGCGGTTGCTATATATATATTGCATTTCGGTTTATGCGGTTACGTTTTATTTTAATAGAAGATGTTGTGTGAAGTGTACAGTGTATATTTGATCAGATGATAGTCTATGGAGAGGAATGCGATCTATTTAAGGTGTAGAAGTAATTAAAAACGGTTTCGTAATTTTATCGACAAATGACAATGAATTGTTAAACAATGATGTTAAATAAAAAATTGGTCAATCTCACAGAGAAAGAAGTTGTCATAACAGAATGTCGAAACGCTAAACGCTGAGTGTACGTGTTATCTCCGGTCTTTCTAATTTATTTTTAATTTGTTTAAAAATTACTTTCTATTGTTCAAATAGCATAAAAATTGGCGTACATACTCTCGTTATGTCTAGCATCAAATTCCAAAGAAAAAAATATTAAAAAATGATTTCGTTCTGACATGTCCATATAATATATACGATAATATATATACGATATTTGGTACAGTTTGTATTTTTATGAATTTTTCTGTAGATGGAAAGTTACTAACTAGTAAACTTTACAAATAAAATACTTTCAAAGCAGTAGGTATGTGCCATTATAATTTTCTAAGATATCAAAGTCTTCATTTTCAATTTTGAGAAGGTTCGATCATTGGTATCGACTAAAAAAATACTCGACTAATAAAAGTATTTATAAACAATACTGTAGGTAAGTTTAAAAAAAGAAAAATATTTTTACCGGTGAGAGATTGACCTAAGTAGAAATAGCCATAAAGTACCCTGATGTTATATATGATGGATGGATTTTTAAAATCCAAAATTCCAATAAGTATATTTCTGCGTTGCTTTGCGTAACATTTTTTTACTAAATCATAGAATTACGCCATTTATCATTCTGTGACCCATTACAAAAATATAAGTTGCAATAAATTTAAATTAAAATAAAACAAAATAACGGGATCGGTCATGTGTGAGTAATAAAAACATAAAATAATTTAAACATAAAATTATTCAACTTCGTAGGTGTTAGTATTAATTATTTTTAAAATTAATTGTTGTAGATTCTAGTCAATAATGATATAAGAAGACGAAATCCACATTACATTCATTGGATTAAATCGGCAATTTGGAAGGTCGTTCGATCGAGAAACTTCGATTTGGGATCGTGACATCGAACAAACTTTTTCCTGTAACTAAAATAACGAATTTTTTTTTAAATAATCGAATGTAGTATGTTATACTATCCAAGTGATAAAAATTGTTATTTCTCTTTCAAGGACGCGAAGACTATGAAGTTACAAAAAACATTACTCGAAGTGCGATATGTCAGTTATGACGAAGAATTTATTAATATTTTAGGAAAAGATAGAAATTTACAAAACCATGCCACGACTCATTATATTGTAGCTATATATATATATAATTTTAATGTTGTTAGAACAATTTTTAGAAGTCTTCTTCTGACAATAGAAAAAAATTGATAAATATTTACCCCAAAATTTTGTGAAATGAGAATATAGATTTGTCTATGAAAATATAGATTTACTGTACATTTTTTCAGGACATCCCGTTACAATTAAAAAAAAAGAGTTTTATTTAGCTATAACTTTTTTTCATTTCACACTTTTCACCAGAAAGCGTTGATTAGATCACCTTTTAAATACCAACATCAAAAACCGCCACACTGTTCATAAAAAGAAAAAACAATTGTTCTAATTTCTAAAAAGAAAAAAGTGTCCACAACAGCTGTCTAGTGAATTTCGCGTGCAGCACGTTTGAACCATTGCGTCGCTCCGCGATTTCCCCCCACTAGAAAGTAAATTGATACCGATATAATATGCCTCGGACGGCTCGTATACAGATATTTTTTTTTTATTCCGTAGCTCAGTGTGTCTACCGCCGCAACTTTCCGTTCGCACTTCAATTCGGGCCCGCAGTCGTTTCGGAGTCGCGCGCTTGTGCGCTTTGCCATACGTGTGATTCTTTTCGCGTTTTGCAATCTATAGTCCCGAGAAACAAAAAAAAATTATACGAACCGATGATATTCGTATACTGTCTTTTTTCTAAATTAGCGACTTGTTTACCCGATCGTTGTGAGATGAAAGTGAAAGTGTAGGAAAATTTGATGGATTCGATAGTGCTATATAAGTAAACAGAGTTGCTGCACTTTCTTCGAGTATTTTTTTTTTTCGTTGAAGTAAAGTGATATTAGTTTATGGACATGGCTTGGAACATATCGTGGTTGATTTTTATCATTTTGTACCTGCGGTTTTACGAGACTAACGCCGGTGCATGTGGGTATCAGAATATTCATGTTGTGTAATCATTTTTTTTATTCTTACGTAAATTTCTTCGATAGTAAAATTAGTTTAAATATTAATTTTCGTAGGGGATCGTTGGAGATATTTTGAAATGACGGAGTAGTGCATTTTAATAATTCTAGAGGTAGAAAATATGTACTTTGTATTATTTAATTTTGCAGTGAGGCTATTTTAGATAAAGAAGCAATATTACTAAATAATGAATTTTCGCTATTTCGTGTAAAGAAAATACAGAATACGGAAATATAAGAATACAAAAAATTTATTTCTTTGGATAGTCCTAGAAAATTGTAATTATCTGAAAGTAAATTTAATTGTAATATCAGTTGAAATTATAGTAATAAAGTAATTTGTTATTCATATGTTGACTTTCTATTAAATATTAATAGAATTTAAAAAGAAAATTTTAGATTTAAATTATTATTTAATAAATAATACACTATTTGACTTTAAACATTATTTCTATAGAAAGAAACTTTGAAACTGATTCGCTAACTATGAGGGTTTGTGAACTTCAGTGAAGTTTCCATTTCATATATGCATGACGTATATGTATTGTAACTAAAAATAATTCTGGTCATAATATTATTATGAAAATCTAATGAATAATTATTAAAAAATTAAAATAAATGAAAGGATTAGTTCAGAAGAAAAATGGATATATATATGCACTGAAAATATAAGTTATTAATAGAATTCATAAGAAATATTAAATTTAAAGTATTTATTTGAATGTAAAATTAGTAAATATTAATTTAAATGACAATAAATATTTGTTTCAGTTAATCCGTTATTCTTTTGTGATTTATGGACTCCCAAAAAATATTCATTAAATTTAAAAACCAAATTTTCGATCGAAAAATGCAGTTTTTGATTAAAAAAAATATATTTTAATGCATTTGAGCAAATATTTATTTGTATTCAGTAAGTAACCTTTTACTGAAAATAATATTTAATATTGTTTTTTCGAAAAAGTAATAAATGAATGACACAATAGGAAAATTAAAAATAATAACTTGTCCCTATAATTTCAGTATGTTTATAAAGTAACAAAAATTGTTCGTCTTTAAGTATAATAAACAGAGGATATTCAAAGAATCGAAAATTTGAATTTTTTATATTTCAATAATTTATAGCTACTCAAAAAATCATTTTTCACTAAAAATACAAAAGTTTTTTTCTGAATCTATTTTTAAAACCGAATAAATAATATTTTCTTTTTGAAAAAAATCAAGTTTTTAAATAAATACACTGCAGCTATTTAACCACTAAAATAAACCAAGATATCCCCGATATCTGGATTTAAATTCGCCTCTAAATTATTTAAATTTAACATCTTACCATTGAAGTGTATATCCAGTAAAAATTGTTGCGGTGTAATAAAATACTGACAGATACGGAAATGAGTCAATGATGCGTACTCTCACTTTTACTTCATCTCAGCCTTGGCAATCGCAGAACTGGATTCAGTAGTTTTTATCACTTTATACCTGTATACGTGGAAATTCACGGTCGACTGGAAACAAGTCCTATACATTGTTTTTGGACTAATTTGCGAATGTAAATTTTTTTACACGAGATGCTCAGAGAAATTAAATGATAATTATGGTTTTGTTCGTGAATTATATGCCCTCGAGAAAAGTTTTTTTCGACTTCCAGGTACTGATTTGGTTTCCAGTCGGCCGTGATTTGCACGCGTATACATGTGCCTTCGCAAGATGGAAGGCTTATATAGGCGAAGGACTTTTTCACTCGAAGAAACCTTGGAAATAATTAATTATCTTGAGTCGTTCGTGGAAATAGTTACTAATCATTGATGAGTTTCGAATGTTATGCAGTGTAACAAGAAATTTTTTAAGGATTTTAAATTGTTCTTTAGTACTGTACCTTTAATTTTGTTGATCTTTTAAGTGTCGCGTGAGGGAATGAACCAAATAGAAAACAAATTTTCTCTTTGATTCTTCAAACCTTATTTTTAACTGTCTGATTCTCGAAGTCTACTGAACCCACTGGTTACTCCAGAATTTGTTGTATTGGCTGATTTTACAAGACTATTTGGATTTTATTGTATTCTGTCTGGTTCTTCATTATTATTTTGATATATTAGCTACAAATTATTGAAAAAGGGAATAAAATACAAAAGTCCTAAGAATTCCACTTCCTACTCTTGGTAGCTTATCGAACAAAAAAATCTGAAAAAATTCATAAATCCAGAGATTCAAGAACCAAAGAGATGTTTAAAAATATTTAGAAGAACAACAAAATTGATTAACCGATCAATCAGTCAGAGAATAGTGCGGATAATTTGAATAGGAATACGCAGAGCTAAAAATGAATGTATCTACTGTTAACAGTGAAATTCTGTGCCACAACGAAGAAGCTGTCGAAAACCAACGATGCCTTGCAGCGCACCTGCAAGGATATACAGCATAAAGCCAGCGAAATCAATTGTGTGATAGTAGATGATAGGTATATATATATATATGTACACATTATAATTTATAGATTTAAAAATTTCATATTTCACAGTAAGTTCTATAACGAACTTGCTAATTATACGCTTGTTTAACAGAATCACCTGTTTGAGAATGTTGGCCACCGGGTTAGTGGATTTTACGGTACTCGAGCCAGAAGACTTAACGATTCTCCACACGGATATAGTCAATACTAACGATATCGTGGTAGTCCACGAATTGAAATTATTTCCCGAGAGTTAGTCTTGCGTCTCTAATATATTTAGGATTAAAATAACGATTGTAATATTTGTTGTTGTTTGAATCGAATGTTTAATTTTAGACCAGTCCCAACACGACGTTGAGATGATTGCAGTAGTGAAAAATAAATTCGATAACATGTGGATTACCAAAGATAAGAGACTTTGTTACATTGGCTTCGATCTCGGTTATACTCATAATTATCATTATCATTACACGTCGGTAAGTAGATACTGAATTGCTGAAATACCTTTTGAATTAGAAAGAATAATCTTGATTTAGTATCTGTGGTAAAAATAGCCGGTACCAGTACTGGCTTCAAAGTCTGATTCGTTTTATTTAAAAGAAAAAAAAATATTTTCACCAGTTAATCTGACAGAGAATCCGTATACACGTTAATTTTGTTCAAAAGACATTATCACTCGACACGTTCTATTTGCTTCAAAATGGTTATTACTACTTCCAGTGAACATCTGGTCGCGTACACTTTAATTGGGTTTTATCCTTTCATTGAATTGCTATTCATTACAGTATTTCGAGAGATGGGTTATAACGAAAAATTGCGATTCCAAGAAGACATTACTGGAAAATCGAATATCCGATTTATCCAAACATTTTGAATCGGCTTGCATTGCTGGGCCTTGGTCAATGGATGCTGCTTATGATGGACAGTTGAGTAAGCGTATTCACATTTTTTTGTAATTAAAATATTAACGATGTTGAACATTGAAAGGAACAATACGATTTTTAGAATCAAAATACAAAAATCTCTGTGCACTATGCGGAAGCTCAGTCGGTTGTTACGAAGGCGATCGATTTTACGGTATGCAAGGTGCGATCGATTGTCTATTGGAGAATGTTGGAGATATCGCTTGGGTCAATCGAGATGATATAAGGTCGCACTTCTCTGTAAGAATTATTTTCTTTTATTTGTGTAAATAACATTATTTATCTAACCTGGTAGAAAATTAATCAACCACAATGGTCTGTCAGTCAACCGATTCATTGGGTTGACTTATATTTGCAGAAATGATATACGGACAGTCGTTAACCTTTTTAACGACTTTCTAAATTAAATTATTCTAATATTTGTAGAAAATACTCTCTTAAATAACTATTCTTGATATGTTGACTATTTTCAATTCTAATGACACGTATTAATTTTGTATTGAATTATTTTCATACATTCAATTAGTTTATAATTACCACTTATCATCTAAAATGAACTATTAGTAATCCATCGATCATTTTCTTTTAAGTCAATGTTTCTGATCAATCGTTAAGCAGAGGTTGATTAAAACTTGAGTATATGTACAGAATGGGCCATTTAATGGCACTTACCTGAAACTAGGTGGATCCATTAAAAAATCACTCTCACCTCGAAATAACCATATATATTAATAATATTTATCTCCAATAATACTACAAGCAAACACGTATAATAAAAATGATTTATTTTCACTGAACAGGAATTATCGTCATTTGGATTCAGTATGCTTTGTCCGGATGGTATGTTTATTCCTTTGTCCGAAAATAAAACTTGTACCTGGATCGCCGAGCCACGTCCTACTGTCGTAGCGAGAAGGTAAATTTGAAATAGCCCATCTTGGCTCGTTAACGATTACGACGAACACAAGTCATTCGTCATCCGATTTTTTTTTACAGTGACGTTGCGAAACGCGTTTCCAAAGCTGTGACTGACATGGAGAATTCCGGAAAGTTATTTTATCCGGTCATTCATGCATCTTACAAATTCTCTCATTTGCAAACATTCGATCCGGCTTTACCACCCGAGGACTACATGAGGCAATGTAATTTTGAGAAAATTTTTCTGTTAATTTAAGGAGGTTTACATTTATTCCATCCCTGAAGTTTGAGCACCTGCGACGAAAATTTAACATTGTTATTTATTACAAAGCTAATATTTTTATGGTCAGTTATTGACCAGCTGTACATAGCAGTTTATCCAATGGTAGTCTAATTTGTATCAGGGAAGTATATTAAACTATATTTTTTAATAAGACCTACCAGAAGATGATAACATTATCATCCTGTCTCCTTGGTAATAATTACACCATTATTTGGTCAACTGTGATATACGGTTGGTCAATTTTTGGTGTCACTTTTAACAACTGCAGCCTATGCCAAAACCTAAATTAAAGAAAAAATCATATTATCAGTCAGAGACGATCGTTGTGATATATCCACCTTGATGAAAATTGTACCATAATTTAGCCATTTTTTTGGTAACATTCTTCCAGGGTAAAGATATTTTTGGTTTTGCCATAGGCTATTGCTTGAACAATTTAATTGAAATACTCTGTATCAAATATTTTGTAATTGAAATTTTGATAAATCGAGTGGTAAAAATACATTTCAGATGTTGATGTTGTCATCCTCTGCAGAGAAATGTTTTTTTTAAATTTCGACTTTGGCGTCGGATGTATAAGATTCAAAACTTAAATGATGTGATTTTAAGCTATATATAGAATTGAACATTCATCATACGTATCATTAATTTATTGACCGATAATTTATTAATTTTAGTTCTAGGATATTTGAGTTCAAGAGTGTCGTCAACTTGTCAACCTGAGAGGACGATACGTTGGTGCGTTGCTTCAAATATTGAAGCGAACAAGTGCGGTTGGATGGAAGCGGCTGCTTCGGCCGTCGAAATCGAACCAAGAATTTCGTGTATTCAGCAAAAGGATAGAAAATCGGCTCTCGAAGCAGTCAGAGACGATCGTTGTGATATTTTCATAGCCAAACCCGATGAAGAATTGCACGCGAGAAGGTATTATTAGTATTGATAAATATTTAAATTTGAAAAAATAATATTTTTTCAAAGGATCATCTCACGTTCTGTCAAGGTCTGGCCCAACCGATTACGAAAATCGGAATCGAATATAAATAATTTTTTAAACTGAAAATGAATCAATTTTTGTTACAGTTGTAATGTACTCGTGTATGTAACATTACATATTACACATTTTATAACAGATTTTTTACTAAATTATTCAGCGATGCCAATCGTTTGAAAAATGAATTTAAAAATTTCTATTGTTATAAAATTATGATAACTATTGTATTTGCATTTTATAAATTCAGATAGCGAGAACACGAATCTATAAAGGTACGGAGTACATAAAAAAAATGTTTGAATGGAAAAACTTATTGTTATGGACTTTTAACTGCGCCACTATTTAAAATAGCCACGTTTGTTCAGTTTAAATCCGAAAAATACACGTCCAATATATGTTTTTGTAACCTGTATAGTTTTAGTATAGTAAGAAATAATTTTAATTAATTATATTATAGTTTCGGTTATTAGTCACTAAATTTGATGGAAACACAGACAACTCGTTCTAATGTTGAGCCTAAAATATGATTAAAAATTGCGACGCTTCAACCATCAATAAATAAATGACAATAATTTAAATAAAAAAATTCTTTAAGCATGAACTTAACGCCAATCGCTCACGTAATTTCCAACAAAGATCTCGAAGCGAGCAGATTCGCTGCTATCGTTAGAAAAGACGCGAAATTCAAAAATTTCCATGACCTTAAAGGATCGAATGCTTGTTTCACTGGATATAAGAGCGTTGGTAAGACTTTGTTATTATTGCAAATTAATTTATTAAAAAATACATGCCATCGACGTTTCATAATTTTCTTTAGGTTGGAACGCATTTTTCTCAGTGTTGAGAAATAGCTCATCGCAATGGGACTGTCGGGACGAGATCGCGATATCTCAATTTTTCAATCAATCTTGCGTTTACGGACTAAGTAAGAAAAACACTACAGTACCACGAAATTTGTATTCTCTATGTAATGAGACGCATTTCGATAAGAATATGGGACCTGAAGAGAATACGTTCAAATGCTTGATGAATGGAGGTGACGTTGCGTTCGTTAACGTGAGCGCTGCTAAGAAGTATTATTCAGGTATGTATTTATTTTTTATTTATTTATTTATTCATTTATTTACCGGAGTACATACAAAATTACGTAAGCAAAAAGTGTGCAAAAATAGTAACCCATCAGAGGAAAACAGTATTTGTACGCTGGTCTGGCTTTTAATTCATTTTCTCCTAAGCGGATATTCTACAGTCGATTGGTTTTTTACTTTTTGAGTAAAACGATCTGCTTTTTCTAAATATGATGTCAGATTTGAAAAATTTTTCACTGAAAATTAAATACAAAATTAATCAATACCGTTAGTCAACATTTTTTTGACAATTTTTCTGATCCACTACAGCTAAACGAAACTGGAATTTTTATTTACTGCAACTAATTGAATAACATTGTTGCGTTAGTTTTAGGGGGTTTTGCAATGAAAACCCAATAGATTGTAGAAAGTCTACTTGGAAAGATATGGGCTAAATGACAAAAATAAAAAAAATGTTGCATGAATATAATTTTGATGTTTGTGAATATTCAAAATACTTCGATTTTTCTCGTAGCTTTCTCGATATTTCATATGAACTATAGGATGCTGTGTGAAGATGAATCATTCGAAGGGTTACAGCCTTGTTTTATCGCCGAGACTACTTCGGGATCGGTAAAGTTCGATTTGTGTATTTACCTTTTTAACGTTACTAAGACTGAGTAGAAGCGATCTCAGATAAATTTGTGGAATACATGTTTCACTATTTCGAAGGTCGATATTTTCTATGGTGGAACTGAGATCAAAATTCACACTTAAAAAGAAAAAATAATAAGAAAAATTGTAACTTTTTACTCGAATATTTTTTAAATCGTTTCTGATCAGGATCTTGTTATGATTTCGAAAAAGTGTCCTCGCAACTTCAATTAGCTATTTTAATAAATAACAAAAACTATGAACACAGAAAATATGTTTTCACAGATTTTAGGTAACAAAAATATTACCCAAGTGAGGAAAGAGGAAATTTATTTGATGCTATTATCGCTCGATCGATTCTTCGGAAGAACGTATGACCGAGAAACCGCAATGTTTACGCTATACGGACATTACGAGGGTCAGTCGAATGTGATATTCCCAGTGAGTGAACCTATTTTTATTAATTTTTTCGTTTTAATACAAATTTCGTATCCAGTATTAATGTTATCTTTCAATAAAATCTCAGGATAACACGGAGCACTTGCAGAAATACGTCGCCGATCTTCGACATGGTCGAACGTACGAAGAAGTACTGGAAAGTCTTCAGTCGAAGGTGGAATGCGGCAAATCAGGAAGTTCGTATCTGAGCAGTAGTTTACTCGTTGTATTTGCAATTGTGATTTTCAATACCTTAACCTAGTCATACACGAGTATTATCGTATGTGTTGATGTACTTTAACGTTATTTATAGCGATGAATAAAGAGTAATGTTATTTTCCAATATTGCAATTCTTCTTATTATTCATTAATCCCAAGATTTTACAAAGAACACGGATTGTTTCAGTAAACTTGTAAAGTTGAATGTCAACGTGTTTCCTGTACAGGGATTGATCGTCGAATAATTTTGTTTCTTCTAAACATATTTTAATCTGATTTTTGGTACTATTCTACTTTTTAAGTTACATTCGATGTCAAAGTTGGTACTGCATGCCTATTTTCAAAATATTGTAATTCCTCGCAAAAGCTTTTCTTGTTATAAAGATAAATAAGGGATTTTTGTCGAAAAATTAGTTAAGAACTTGTTGAGAACTTCATAGACACTTTTGTTATGTCTTTAAATTGAATTTAAAAATTCAATTTAATATACATATATATTACAATTAAAATTAATAGTTCTGTAAAATTTTTCACTGAAATTCTACTTATTACGTGTCGGTTAAGTAGGGATCGTCGAGAAAGTTCGATAACAACGATGGAAAAAGTTTTTATTCGCTTAATAAAATAAACGATTTCGTATAACCATGTTGTTTCTGAGTTCGAAGGGAAACTATCGAAATTCACAAGGTACTTTTACTTGAAATTGGCTTCTTTTTTTACGCTCACACGTTACGCTTCACATCTCGTGATAAGCCTTTTTCTGATAAGATTCTCACGCGTCCACCTGTGTAACTTGTAATTGTTACTGAATCCTACAAATACAGTTTCGAATTTCGACGTTGATTTTTCTATACGCAAGACGTGATTGTTTTCATCAAAATTGTTTCATTTCACTGTACTCGATTTGCTTAACAATAGTGACTTTAGTGACTAGACCTGAAATTATTATTTTTATTTTTTTTAGCCACACCTCGGTGCTCTACACTTTGCCGTGTGAATCATGTATCTTATCAGCGATGCTCTGAGTTTTGAAATGCCGCGCGGTGTGTCTACCTGTTTCGTATCTCGTGCTTGTAGTTCGGTATTTCAGAGCAACGAATAGCGGTGTTTTTTGTCGATTGGTAAAAAAAATTTATATTTTCTTACCAGAAGATGTGTACTTGTCAAACTCAGTGACATTGTCAAGTCGAAATATTCGACGTCAAAAAAATGACTCGATTAAATGACGAAGTGAGAGAAATAACAGCGGATACTATGTGTCAACAATTCAAGCAACTATTTTCTAATACCGTCTACGTAATAGCTGGAGTCATAGGTGTGATTCTCCTTGTAACTATAGCTGCTGTTGTGGTTATTCTAACAGGTAACTTTTAATGATTTATTTACAGTAAAAAATAAGAGAATAGACGGCAGTTAATTCAAACGTCAGAGTCTCAGTTGAACCAATGAGTAGGTGGAGATTTTTCTGATACTAAGCATTTGAATATACTTCGATGCGCGCACATGTGGATTTGATAACACTTAACCTTGTGTACGACTAGTTTCTAGATATTCTGATATACAAATTACGGAATACCTTAACACATAATAATTTTGATGAAATGTCTATACGAATTCGGAACGTACTGTTACAATATATTTTTAATATCTTAAAACTTGCGTATATATTTATATAATACAAAAGGGCCTGAACTCTGTGCTTGCGAATATAAAAAAAACTCAAAACATCAGACTTCACCTATCGGTGTAACCTTCAGCTAAAAATGTAGAAATGATCTTTCTGTTTTTCACAATAACTGGCTTTCCGATCGTTCGTATATTCATATTTGATTCTATCTTTTTTTTTTAATTTCAACTGACAATTGACGTTAATATTACAAATTTTAATTAGTTATATTAACTGCATTTTTTACATATTTAATACTGAAGTTGTAGATAAGCATAACCCCGCTGTTGACCACTTACAAGGGTCAAAGTAAATTAATTAAGCACTTAAGATGAATATTGGAATAAATACTCTTTATATTTCATCGTGAAAAATTTGCTCTGCTCGTTTGATTGGAAATCTCTACTTTCACGCTTAAAAGAATGTATCAAAGAGTATATGCCAATTTTCAGCTTAATCGGTCCATTAATTCTCTGGTTCATTTGACTGTTCGATTATTGAAGCAATGGTATATGCTTTTAGCTCCGGTTTACAATTTTTATATTTCTATTGAGTCGAGTGAATAATATTTTCTCATTGAATCGTCGACTAATCCGATTTGTTTAGAAGGAGGTAACTCCAATGTTGTAGCAATCGATTACTCGAAAGCCCTGCTTGTGAGCGACGAACGAGATCTGTGGGCACTGGATCTCAATAGTCAGAAGAAAACTAAATTAATACAGACATCCAAAGGTATAGCTGCTTTCGATCTATACAAAAAAGACACAATATATTGGCGAGAAATCGGCTCTTCGTGGGTGAATTCGCTATCGTCAAAATTCTACAATCTTACTCAATCGAGAAAATGGGATCCAAACTCGATAGCTGTGGACTACGTCACTCACAAGGTCTACGTACTCGATGCTTCCGCTGGAAAATTAAACGTTTACGATCCGAAAAGTACGAAATTTGGAATCGCCGTATCTGACCTGAAGGAACCTGTTGATATAGCTCTGGATCATACACGTGGACTCATGTTCATCGTGCAAAAATCAGATTCGGTATTTTTATTTACTTATAATTTTCTGAGACTGAATAAAAATACTTCATTGTCATCTTCTCAATTTTCTATTGCAGATACTCAAAGGCAACATGGACGGAAGTAACGTCGAAACAATTATTGAAAGCCTAAGCGTGACAGCATTATGCGTGGATACTCAAACACCAAAACTTTACTGGGCTGAACTTGCGACTATCGAAAGCTCCGATTACAATGGTAATAATCGTTTGACCGTAGCTACGGTCTCGAATACAATAATGAGTCTCGCTGTTTCGGGTAATCGGCTTTTCTGGACAAGACCTCCGTTCGATACAAATTTTAGAACGTTGTGGACATGCACCACTACAAATGGTATGTGTGGCCAAAGTGACCTTCAACAGATTCTATTTGACGATCCGAAAACCGTTAAAGTATACACAGGGGAAGTGGCCAAAATCAATAATCCTTGCGACGACAATAACGGAGGTTGCGAACAGCTTTGTCTTCTCACAACTAATGGTGATCACTCGTGTGCCTGCTATGTTGGTTATCAATCAAAGGAAGAACTATTCAACTGTGAACCTGTTAAGGAATATGTAATGTACGCTAAAGGACAATTTTTCAGAGGTAGAATCCTCGACGATCAAAAGCAAAGCTTCACCGATGCCATTTTACCCATTCGTTTCCACACGTCAGTCTTATCGAGCAAGAAAACCATTAATTTTGATTACAATTTTTCCGCAAAGACTATCGCATTCAGCGACGATTATTCCATCAATATCGTCAATATGTCTCGCGAAGAGCCTCAGGGGATGCACAAAAGGGATAATTTCATCAATGACGTTTCGTTTGATTGGGTAACTAATGACGTGTATTACGCCAAAGACACGGATACTGCTCAGTATACGACTATCGTGATTTTCAAACCCAAAGAGAGCCAGTCGTTCTGGAGGACATTGCAAAAATTTCATTACACCGCTGGACATCCAACTTCTTTGGTGATTCACCCTCGTACCGGTTGCTACTATTTCACGATACTTTACAAAGACGAAGGTCAAATCTTCAAAACCTGCGGATTAAAAATGAGCCCATTTTTCAATAACGATCTGGATAAGGTTTATGTGAACGAAACTGGTCTTGCAATTGACCACGAAGAAGATAGATTATACTGGTTCAACCCACAAACAACAGAACTCCACAGCGCTACTCTGGAAGGTTTAGATATGAAACGTATCGACGTTTCTGTGATTAACCAACCGAAATCCGTTAGTATTTATGGTCGATACGTGTACATAGCAAATCTGACCAGTATCTGGCGATTCGACAAACTGACTGGGTCAGGTGGTACGCGACTAACGCCAGTATTTAAAGATGATCCCAATGAATTGATAGCTGGTGTGAAAATATACAGTCAGATGGTGCAAGGAGTGACAAGTGACAATCCGTGCGCTATTCAAAATGGTGATTGTGAACAATTCTGTTTTCGAGTTCCAAGGATTATTATCAGTGATTCTAAAGTAATGAACGTTACTGGCGAAGTACAAAAGATTTGCGAATGCGAAGATGACAAGACAATACAAGGTGACACTAGATCGTGCAAGGATGCATAGTCCGATCTGATTTGACTCGTTAAAACATGGACGGAACAACCTTTGTTTTAATTTATTTATTTGAGTAAGACTGTACATACACTTCGTATTTAAAATGTTGGATGTTGTTAAATTACAAGATTGTTATTTATAAACAAATAAATAAAAACACAATTCATAATACATTTGCACAGTATTGCAATGTTTTCTTTTTCGTTCGAAAATTCTTTTCTGTTTACTTTAGTATGGGGCAAAAATTATTCTTCTCGCAGACAAATCTGAATAGAGTTACGTTAATTGACGATCGTGTGATATTGAAATGCTAATTTATTCTTATCTATCGACAAATTTGGAAATTTACGAGGTTCTACGTATACATCGTACAATCTATCAACGTATTTAACGATAGATAAGCGTATTATATGATTTCTTTGTGTTATTTCTTCGATGCTAAGTGATTGAAACTTATTTTTGGAGCTTATTCCGAAGCTTTGACCTTCAATAAGTTAACTACTAGTTACCTAATGAAATAATTTGCATTATAAAATAATTATTTAAAGAAACTACTTTGTACTTTATTTTCCTATACATATGGGGTACAGTGGATTCTACAAATCTTCTACAAATAATATAATACGATTTATAATTCAAAGGCAAGGTCTGTGCTTGAATGTAAGTCATATAAGGATACGATATTGCTTTTTTTTGCAAGTATTCGATTTTCTATGCTATGATTTTTTTCACCAGATTGTGTTTTAAATGTTTTTTTAGAACTTTAAAACTTATTGAATATATTGGAGTATCTTTTTTAGATTAATTGTAAAAAACTAATATTAATTCTTCTTTTAATTATTATACAGAAAAAAGAATTTGTTTGACTTTGTTTCTTTGGATAGTCGTGGGGGGAGTATTTACTTGAATTTAATAATTATTAATTTAGTTTATCATTCGTTATTCATGTGATATGTGTTGACTTTTTGATTTTAAATATCACTTTTATAAAATGAAACTATGACGCTGATTCGATGACGCTGAGTGTTCGTGAACTTCAGTGAAGCTTCTATTTTATGTATGAATGATTTATGCTTTTTAGTTACAATATATATATATATATATATACATATATAAGTTCAATAGAGTAATGGGTGTATATATAGACTGAAAAAATAAATGATCAGAATTGAAAAGAAATATTTGCTCGAAACTAGTTATTTCTAGTTTTAGAATGTAAATATTAATGTAAATTACGGTAAATATTTGGTTAAATATATTCGTTATTAATATGAAATTTATCGATTTATTTATTAAAAAAATATTTATAGAATTGAAAAAAATTGTTTACTAAATAGTGACACATTGCATTGAAATAAATTCAGTAAGTAATATTTATCTGAAAATAATTTTACGTTTAAGTAAATATTTTTTAAAGTGAAAATATTATTTTACTATTCAAATCTATAATTACTTCTTTCTAATTATCGATTTTTGAGCCAATAAATTTTCTTAAATATACAAAACTATTTTTTTCAGCGGAGGTATACAGACAAGATAAATATGAATAATTATATAAATTAATAATATTATTCCGACATGGGATCAAATAGTACAAAATATATCTTAGAATTAATTATATAATGTGACAAATATTTTCAGATTTTTGTTACGATTTTCGAAATTTTGGTTAAGCACATTTTTGACTAATTCAAAATTCACCGATCCGTCTAAAAACATTTTAATAACTTTATGAGTTAATTTTTTTAAATTTTTTCATTTTTAGCAGTAAACCAACTTGCCCAGTAGGAATTTTCCGTTATTCCAGTCCCATCAATTCCTACTCAGGCAGTTGCAACTGTAGCTGTTGACTAATTTAAGCCAATACTGGTTCAATACTGGAATAATACTGACAAAGTACTGCTTTTAAAATATGGCCCGATTTTATAACTGCAATACTGGTCCAATACTGTGTTGCTGATGGCTTACAGTACTAATGAACAGATTTCAGTACTGGCTCAGTACTTCCGCTGGGATATATAGTACTGACCCCGTACTATCAACTGGACTGTAGTATTGATTCAGTATGCTGGCTTGATAACAGTACTGTACCAGTACTGGCCTATTTGCAAAATCCTACTAGGACAGGCTTTTTGCAAAAGTCCCTATCGCAATACAAACTGCACGTGCCGCCTGCACGTGCCGACTGCACTGTCTTGTAAGTTGCTACAATTTTTAGACGAGGGTCTTCACAAAGACTGGCCCATACATATATATATATATGTATGGGCCAGAGTTCCAAGTATATATATATATATACTTGGAAACTTCTTGATAATTTAATTCCGAATATATATGCTAGACTATTGTACGAAACAATGAATTATTCATTGAATTACTAAAAACGTAATAAGAAATCAATCGATAATTGTTATATTTGTAATCAAACCATTAAACGGCATATCAACGCTACAGTAACAACATTACCAAAAATGATGTTGTAATCAAAAGTTCGTATATTATTTTCTCTGAATATTAAAGTACGTCACGAAGTAATTCATATAAAATGTTAATAAATCTTTCGTAACATAAATATTGAGATAAATCGAATGAGCACAGATGTTCTGTAAAATTCAAATCACAGTGCGATAATTCCGGTTCATTAAAGATATTGAGATTCTCCTTTTTATAAAGAAGAGACAAATTGCAGTTCTATTCATAAATAGTTCTCGATACCGAAGGTACCATTGGCACAGATCATTTTCGATTGAAAAAAATGGAACATTCGTGACGAAAATCTTAGACGCTTATAAGATATACACGTAAGTACGAACAATATTGTGTATTATATGGACTATAAAAATTGTTACTAATTTTTTTTATTATTGATATGATATATCTTAGTAAATCAATCGAAATTTCATCAGATTTTTCTTTCGTTTGCACATACATCAGTTTTTTAACCAATTAGTCACTTTATATTTATCTACATCTTGAAACTACGTCATCTCAAAATGCTGTCTCGTACTACGTGCCAATTTGATCGTTCGCTATTTTTCTAATTACTCAAAATTATTTACATTTTATGAAGATAATTTTGCGTATCTGCTATTGTTTCATCGAATTCGTTATTTTAATTCTTGCTGTGTACTATGTATATACGACAGTTGACGTATTGATTGTTAAATAATTTCTATTTATTTTTATTAATCGTTTGCTGTTGTTTAAAGGGGGGTTACACTTATTTTCTTACTAAACTTTGGATGTCTGTTGTAAAAAATACAAAATTATTGCAAAGCTTCACTTTTCTATATCGAGTGTGAAATAATGGCTTTGGCTAGTAACATTTGTTTTCCGAGATGTCATCGTGACTTTTGTAAATACGAAGTATAGAAATAAAATAATAAAAAATAAAAAGTGGATATAGGTGTACTTCGATAGCTGGCAAATCTAATGTTAATAAAAGCTACTACATGTTGATCTTACCATCGTGTGTAGAGATATTAAAATATTTTTAGTTTTGATGGATTCATAAAGTTCTAAACTTAAATTAGTAAAATTGTATTTTATTTATTTATTACAACTTATATCTATAATGAATAAATTTGCTGTTGCTTTTCAAATGAAAGAAATTATTTATACTATAAAAATTAAATTTTCAATTTTATAATTTTACTTTGTAATATTTACATATATTAGAAGGCGTTACTCGAATGTTTCTCAATCTGTTAAATGAAGCCTATTTTTAATTTTATTTTGCTAGTGGATAGAATTTTTAGACTATTTGCTTAATAAATTAATACAATCACTTTATCGTGAAATCCCAACTGTTCCTTCTACTACTTGTTTTACTTATTTTTTTAGTTATACATAGATATATTTGTTGCATTATTTAAGCTTGGATTCAAGAGTATTTAAAGACAAACTCTCACATGTTATTTGATAATCAGAGATAATTAAAAAAAAAAAATAAATTAAGCCGATTCTGTAAATCGAAATGTATTATATTAATTTATTATTATTTATATTTATCATGAGACTAAAAATGAAACGAAAGAAACTTAATTTTTTATTCGAACAAATGAAATTATTTACATATGATAAATAATTTGTACAATATAGAATCTCGATGCGAAAGTTTGATTAAATTCGCAGCCAGACTACCAGCCGCGATGAGAGCGACAAAATCGTTTAGTAATAATTCAAGTTATTTAAATAGTCCGAAATCAGCAAGTAAGCTTACTGAATTACTGACATTACTGAATTAGTTAATTAACTGAAGATTATTATTGGTTAATATCAGTAGTCGTTAATAAAATTATAAGCTTGTACAATTAAATTTGATCAACCGATCGTGTATAATGTGATGAAAATAGCGGTTGTTGTAATTAACGGTAATTTAAGCGGTCGACTAAACTGATTGATCTACCGATGCTTAATACAATGATTAACTTTTCTACCATAGGGTAGTTGCAATTTAGCCTTAACTTTAGATAATACAGTCGACAGGAACGGATGATCAAGTGAATGTAGTCATCATATAGACGGTTAAAGGTGAGTTAAAACGATCCAGAAGGAAGCTAGTGAAGTTGGTACGGGGAATGTTCCCAGTGTGATTCACAGGTTTAGGATATATTCGCCCTGCCTGTCGGCTGGTTACATTGAAATAGGTCACGAATGTACCCTAGTAGGAATTGCCGGTACTGGAATAACGAGCTAGTTGTGGTCCAACCTTGGTTTGATATCGGGATGATAAGAACGGCTCAGAGTTGTAACACTGTACTAGCTTAATGCTGGTGTAATTTTCACATATACCATACTGTCACTGTACTGATACAATACTGGCACTGTACTGGTACAATACTGGTATAATACTGGAACTGTATTGGTATAACAAAGCCACAGTACTGGTTTTAAATTATGGCCCGATCTTATAATTCGAGTCCTGGTCTAACACTGGGTCGGTATCGGCTTATAGTACTGCTGGCCGGATATAAGTATTGACCGAATACTTAACCAACGGTTCGTATGACATAGATACAACGCGATAAAAAGACAACGACTCTCCGCCCGAAGTGGGTACTTTCCTAAATGAAAGGGGAAATACTGAAAACGTGAAGTTCGTAAATACCTTCATAAAACGCGTATTGTAAGACCTGCTCCTGCCGCAATAAAATGTGCAGAGTTTTTCCTATGTCACAAACACTGGTTTGGGCGAATGCGGGTCTGGGAATTACGGGGAAACGAGAACTTGCGATGCAAATTATGAACTGAGCGGTTCCATTCTTTGTTCAAAAAACAAAAATACAGTTAACTAATCGTAAATGTCACTCGCGAGTACTTCGGTAGTAGTCACACTAGATTTACCAGAACAACGATTTTAAAGACATTTTAGAAAAAAGAGTGAAGCTCAGATTTGTCAATCATTAATACATGATCAATATGTCATTGTAATTCTTACCACAGGCTATATTTACGATGTCACAGCAATCAACCGTACGAAGAAATAACACGCGTTACATTTATCATGAATACTTCAAATATATTATCTAAATTAAAAAATAAAGATTTATTCGTTTTTTTCACCAGTATCAAATCATCACACGGACCAAGGGTATTTTGCAGTTTACATACAAAGCGTTAAAATGGCTAGTTCAACGTCATTTATGGTTATAATTTTGCTACTTCTCGGACATGAAGTTTTAAGATCCGAAGGAAACCTGGCAGGTGTAAAAAGTTTAATGGGCTCAGCAAGCATTGCTATAAAAATCGGTACCGAAGTTTACAATGGTGTCGATTACCTTTATAAATCCTCATTGCCGACTACAACGAAAGAAAGCGAAAGCGATCAAAAAATGATACCAGGCATGGAACAACGAATGACGGATCAAATAAAGCAAGTGTCTAAATATTTTCATTCCTTGAAAATGGATATACAAAACGTTCGTGAACAAATAATCGAGAGAATAGCTACTGAAATATCTGACCAAGTGATACTAAGAAGTAATTTGTACGAGATTTACCTTCGAATTAATCAAATTGAAAATTCGTACGAGTCGTTTCTCGCTTACATAAGTGAACCTCATAAATATAGCAATTACACTTTGAAACAATTTGCAAAGGCTGCTACGTCTCCGGAACTTACCGAATTGCCAAATGTATTGAAGACTATACATTGGCTGTTGGTGCAAAAAGATTTCAATTTGGGAGAGAGTATTCTTACTGTTCTATCGAGAAGTACTCAGGTGAGAATTATTATTTTTAAAATATAAAAAGAAACATTTCTTCATTGTTTAAACCCTATTGAAATTGAAAATTTCGTAGATTCCATCGCAAATGTGCAAAACGAAGCAATCGCTTCAGCAATTGCTTTATCATCTTCACAGCACTATAGAAGCAACTGAGATTAAAGGATATGCGATGATTCTGTACGGGCACCTTATACTTCAGAATATGACCGGAGGTTTGTAATTTGTATTCGTTTGTTTATTGATTAATTGGTTAATTAATTAATTTATTTATTTATTCAATTTGTTAAATTACAAAAGTTTTATTATAAAAGATAAACCTTTACAGTACATAGACTGGTATTATAAAACAGTGGAGAAAATGTAATATTGATATCAATATAATATTTTAAGTAATGTTTAACAATATAATGAAATTCGACGTAATGAATAAATTTACTGCTCAATTTACCTTGCGAATAGTGCGAATATATTCGAGTAATCCACGAAATGCAGAAAACAACTCGGTACTTGAAAATCGAAAAATATTGACCCAACACAATTTTCCTCGTTTTTTGGAGTCTTCTGAGTAAAACGAGCTATTTACATATTAGCTTGCCTTTGCCACTCGCAAAGCGCAAATAAAATTGAAAACGATTTTTTCCGACCTGTATCGAGGGAAGTATTAGTATTAGCTCATTAGATTCCTATAAAATCGAAAAATATTTTGTTTGCATTTTTGTCTGTAAAAACTGAGTGTTCAGCTTGAATGTGTATCAATATCTCGTTTTACTCGATAGTCACATAGAAACTAGGGGAAAAAAGTCCGGTCGGTTTATCCTCTCAATTTCCAAGTACCGAGTCGTTTCCTGTTCTTTCTGGATTTTCTGATACATAACTTGTATTGATAATATTATTTTTTATTAATCAATAGAAAATCAGACGAATGAAATCTTAGAAGCAACCGAAAAATTCGAACACAGAATAACTATAACAGCGCAAAATGTTGCGAAAGCAATGAAATCGGCTTCGCGCGTTATTTGGACGTGTGACGATAATCACAACATAGAGGGTAAGATAACTTATATTCAAATGTTCGATCTCAACGTAATGAAATTTGTTTTAATCAATCTTATTTCTATTTCATTTAGATGAAACTTATACAAAGTTAAATAATGTTTTTCAAAAATATATCATTAACGAAGTGGATTTAAATCCTGAAGGGACGTGCACTAAAACGTGTTCCAAGTATGTAAAAGCTAAAGCATACGGATGCTTTGATGAAAAAATATGTGCTCATCAAAGGACATGCAATGGACAACTGTGGGAATGTGAATACAAAATTTCGTCTGCGATGTACATTTGCCCTTCGGTAATTATATTTTAATGATAAAAATTAATTAATTAATCAAGGTATCAAGCATGAGTTGAATGTTGAACAAAAATGACAATGTAATACTCGATCTTTTTGATGACTAATAATTTCTTAATGAAGCTGTTTTCGTAATTGGACTATTCTGACTTTTCCGAATATTGAATAGACACTACATCAGATTCTGAGGATTCACTATTAATATTATCCAGTCTTGTAAGGCTCAATCCTTTATTTGTAACAGTATGAATTGATTACGTATCAAAATTACTTCTTTTTCAATTGATAAATATACTTATCCGTTATATTCACTCTGAGAGCAAGGACCCACTTTCTGAGATTAGAACCATTGATCTGGTCAGAAAATTGCCTAGCCAAACATTCCCAATGCGTGGAATGAAGACTATGCATGAGTGAGGGAAACAGGAGGTACTTCAGATACTTCGCCAGGGTGATTACGGACCATGGGCGCGCTAAGTGTTTTGGTATGAGTACAGGAAATGATGACTTAGAGATCAGTGAAGAGGGAAGGAAAACTCATTCACACCCGAACACAGTGTATGGGGTTCTCCAACATAAGAAATCGATGATTGGGAAACTTTTTGCTAAGTCCAAAAGAGATTGGGATGAAGAACTCGGAATGTTCCTGGAGAGAGGCAGGAATGCCTGGGTAAAACAAGCAGATATAGGGGATTATACAATGGATGATAAACCTTAATAATTCTAAAAAATTACCAAAAACGTTATTGCATTTATGATTTTATTGCTGAATGAATAATTTTGAAAAATATTGAAACAGGAAATCTTACAAGAGTGGATAATAGATTAAACAAAGGTCGTGTATAATATATGTACTCGAAGTATAACAAGTTACAGTTCCATAGAGGCGTTTTATATTATTTTCAGTATTTAACTCAAATTTTATCCTTGAAACGTTCAATTGAATCTACTATAAAACATTATTTTTCAACAGTACGACAAGAAAAGTAATCGAAGATACAATTACGTTGAATATGGGAACAGCCAACGATATGGACTCGAAGGACGATGTCCAAATCCTGCAGTGGAACTTGACAGTTGGGGACGTGGATTTTCTCATTGTAGTTATTGTTTATGCACGTGTGACGATATCGCATATTCCGATTCTGATCGCTATATTAATTTGAGACCAGTTGTGGCTAAAATTTTCAATAATTAGTAAGTCTGCTATTGAATTGATAAGCGCTTGAATTACGGAAAAATTCTCGATATACTTATGAATAATTTGTTTTGTTTATCAACAGCGTCGTGACTGGAGTACGGTTTAGAAAGTCAAAGAATATGATTCATATTCAAATTCAAGAAGGTGTACTATTACCTGGAGCTAAGATCAATGAAAGTACTGTATCATGGAAGCCTATTGAATCCTATAAGATACGTGAACCAATGCCTGGCTCCGAAGGACAGACTTGGGAGTATTACCCAATTGAGGAATTGGATTATCACGTGTTACAGTGGAAAATTCAAAGACAAATGTTCAAAGACGACAAATACTTGTACAGAAAAGCTGCCATTGACCTAGACGATCTTGATTTCGCAGACCTTGGACCAAGCAACTATACCAATTACGTTGTTACTGGATTACAATTCGTGGTGAACGAAGTACTGGGATCTGGTTATCATGTAGGTTTACAGGTTCAGATGTCGCCATTCAACTTTACATCAGGACAACTTTTGTTGTGGAACGAAAAGTACCCATGGATGTCACCGTACAAAAACCTTAGCGGAGCAATGTTTTCAGCGAACAAATATGAGAAGTATGAATTATTTGGATAAGACTTAGTATTCTATGGAAACTTATACATGTAAAATAATTAATATTTTTTTCTAATCAGGAGTGAGATCAAATTAGACGATCTGGACGTACCAACAAAATCAAACAAAAGTCCAGCAATTCCTACATCTCAAACTAATCAGTTCTTATATTTAACAACGTCGAGTTTGGAAACAGATGCTGGTCAAAATACGCTTCCATTTATTGATTTAAAGCCTGTTGAAACGTATCCACCAACACCACTTTCCGGCGCAGGATTATTTCATAAAAGTAGTCCGGGATCAGGGGGCTTTTTATCCATGAAATTATTTACTTACGATTACTCCAAACGAGTGGAAAATTTCGATTGAAATGTTAAAATACGATAAATTATTTACACCAGCTTAACAATCCCAGTATTAAAAATTTATCATACGATCGAGACTTAATTATAGCTTATAATAAAATAATGTAAAACTAAAATAATGAAAAAAAAGAAAAGATTCTTGGAAATTAATTGACAATTTAATTGCCTGTATTAAAGATAGATAATTCTATGAAATAATGAATTATTCATTGAACTAATACTTTGAAAAATAATAATAAAAATCAATCGATAATTCATTAGATTTTTCTTCTATTTGCACATAAGTTTTTGGAACCAATTTGTCACTTCGTGTTTGCCTACATTTATCTTCAAACTACGTCATTTGAAAAAGCTATGTTGCACTACGTGTCTAAATAATCGTTCGCAGTTATTCCAAGTATTGAAAATTATTTAAGTCTCGAATAAAAAAAATTCTGAAGAACCAGATGATTTAGAATTAGCTTGATGAACCAGACTATTTAAATAGAATTCGACAATCAGAATTCAAAATGAGATCGAAGAGTTAAATAGTAACAATTAAATTGATAGATAGGAGAATTCAAAATATTATTCCTTAAACAGACAAGTCAATGAATCGAAAAGTGTAAAATTTAAAGAAATTATAATCGCAAAATGAGGATTAGGTATAATAGTCGTTTGCTTTTTTATTCGTTAAGTTACATTCGCTACATATATTTGCTTATCAACTAAAATTGATTTTTCATAATACTGATAAGACCATGTATAGATAACTACACAATGTAATATTAAAATAAATAATTGTCTAGAAAAGCACACGCCAAAAGAATCATTTAAATGATCTTATGGTTGAACAAGCATTTGAATTAGAATCAGAAAAGCTGCCGATTTCCGAAAAAATTGTTTGCATACCTTCAGCATCTACTTGTCCAATTTGGTGAATATTTTCATTAAAGCTCTTTTAATATATATTTTTCAGCTAAATATTTCCATGTAGTGACCTAATACTAGTACTTCCCTCAATAAAGGTTGGAAAAAAATCGTTTTCAATTTTTTTTTTGCGTTTTACGAGAGCCAAGCTCAAACGAATGTGTAAATACGTAATGTGTAAAACGAATGTTCAAATGACGTAAATAGCTCGTTTTACTCGGAAGATATCCAAAAATGAAGAAAATAGTGTTGGGTCAATATGCCTTCGTGAATAATTTTTCGATTTCTAAGTACCGACTTTTTTCCTTTATTTTGTGCTTTTACTCGTTTGCGTTTAATAAATATCAATTAATAAAAATTTAATCTTCACGTTTATAAGCACGTTAAATATCAAATAAATAAATTTTTACGGTAAATACTAATTTTTTATATTCACCATCAACTGGTATCAGCTTTTATCCCATGTAAAGATACCCTCATTGCATTTTATATGATTCAGTTTGTAATTTCATTCGTCAAATCAGAAAATAAATGTATTTTTTGATGATCTACAATTTTTCCATTTAAATTCTTGTATGTAGAATTCACAATTTTATTTATCACAATACAAACATGATTTTTAGCGATTTTACAATGTTATCACAATTTATTAACAAGCACTCCATGTTGATATTTAATAAGTCTCATTACTAGGGTGAGACTATATCTCTTTCGATTTCTTTTTAAGATAAGCATGTTATATTTTAAATTATATTTTTTGATGATCTACAACTTTTCCATTAAACTTTTTTATGTACAATTATCCAAAATCGTTATTAGTGATCTTTTAAGGTCGAAGCATTTTGATCAGACTGAATTTCAGTAACTCACGCTGTTAGGACGAGGAGAATATTTAAAAAATTTTTCACTACTGGTAATGTTCATTTAACATGGAACAGAATGAACAGTAGCTTCCATTTTTTAACTAGAAAAAATCTAATTTCGGTATTTACGAAAGGCACATTTGAGGATAATTTTAGCTTGATTGGCTGAACATTTCACGAGATGTCACGTCCCATGGTTTTTTGATGCTAAAACTCTACTGAGACTCTTTGAAATGTCATTACGTTGTGTCTAAAAATTAATTGTACAATTGAGACTTATTACTTATATTGTTATACTAATATAGTTATAAAACATTAATTCAGTCAGTACATATTTTCTGATCAAATTATATATACAACATCATGAATTAACTTTCATTACCTTTCCATCTTCATAAAATTATTGAGATTCGTCTTATTTCTGTGCATCCATTGCGATACACTTTATGTTTGTTTCTTACTCGCTTCTTTGCCATCGAGTATCAACGAGATGAGTAAATTATCTTATCGTGATTTATATAAGCGCGAAAAAAGTAGTAGCTATAAACCACTCGAAAGAACGAGATACGAACATCATGAAATTGTTTTCTTCGTTTTTCATTTCAGTTTCTATCAAAGTGGAAGAAACAGAAATTGTTACAAATTAATCAGTACAAATTGAAAGTTCAACATATCCAGCAACATGAATCAACTTGTATTTGGATGGATCGATTACTTACTGTTTGGTAGTTTGTTGGGATTGAGTCTTTTGATAGGGGTATTTTTTGGCTGTTTTAGTAAACAGGACAGCGTTGCTGAATATCTATTTGGCGGTAAAACAATGGGATACATACCAGTCGCTACGAGTATCTTAGCGAGGTAAGTATCAACAAAAACAAGTTTGCCATCAGACGATTGAATGATACGAGCTGATTATGTCTATAAGTCTGTTGTCAGGTATAACGTACTTAGGAGTGCCTACCGAAGTTTACTTTCATGGAGCTCAATATTGTTTAACTATTTTTAATACCATTGCTACTGGAATCATAACGGCTACTATTTTTGTGCCTGTATTTTATGAGCTGCAAATATCCAGTACGTATGAATATTTGGAGATGAGATTTTCAAGACATCTTCGAATGCTTGCGTCCAGTTTGTACATACTTTCCCTGATAATTTACGTTCCTATTGTGATTTACGTACCATCACTCGCCTTTTCTCAAGCCACTGGATACAATCATCATTTGATTGCTCCAGTACTTTGCATTATTTGCCTTACGTACACTTCAATGGTATATATCGTCATTCTGTAGATTTACAGACCAAGTGGTAGGATCAGGAAGTTATAATTTTTATGTTCAGGGAGGAGTGAAAGCCGTAGTTTGGACTGATACCGTACAGTTCTTTTTTACTATTGGAGGTCTGATTATGGTCCTAATTATGGGACTCAAATCTGTAGGTGGTTTCTCGAAAGTATGGAAAATTGCTGGTGATGGTGGAAGACTCGATATTTTTGAGTACGTAATCAGTAAATATGAGTATGAATAGAATATTTTGGTGAGATTGACGTTAACATTTCGTTAAATATTTTCCAGTTTCAATCTAAACCCATTCGTTCGAAATACATTTTGGACAATGACAGTCGGTACTCTGTTCACCTCCTTGAGCCATTCCGCTGTTGGTCAAAAATTCATTCAGAGATACTTAGCCATCGGGACGCAAGCTGATGTAAACAAGTAATTGCATCACGGATTAAAACTACGAGTTCTGAATGATAGATGGTACAGTTGTCTCTGATTGGTTTTTGTTTGTTTCAGAGCTATAATGCTCAAGACCGTAGGTACTCTTATTATCGATCTTACCGTTGTTTTCACTGGTCTTCTCATGTACGTGGAATATCACGATTGCGATCCGTCAACAGCGAAAGTAATCAGGGATACGTTTCACAATACATACGTGTTAACCCTGGTAAAAATGTTACTAGAAATTGGTCAACCGTTGGCCAATCGTATATAAAAGAAAACCAAAATGTGGTGTAATTTTTACCAGGGAATCACGTATATAATATATTATTTCTAATATATGGTTTTCCCATAGTTGGTTGAACGTAAGGACCAAATTGTTTCTCATTACGTACTTGACATTACGAAGAGTATACCAGGCATATCCGGTATGTTCCTTGCTGGTATAGTAAGTTCCGCTTTATCTACTATGAGTGCCAGTATCAACACTTTATCCGGACTGATTTACGATGATTTCATCTATCAATGGATTCCTGACAGCTCGAATAAGGAAGCGAAAGCTGCTAATATCATGAAGGTATATATAAGAATCATTCTATGTGAAAATAGCTACTTCCATGTTCATAAATTTGAGCAAACTTTAGGAATCCTCTAGCGAAAGTTACACCAATTGTCTTTTTTTGTAACTTTTGATTTTTTGATTCACTTGTCAGAGATTTTTGTAAGATGTTGTCAACAAAATATCACCAGGCTATGATTGAAATGCCTCTTAGGGTATCACCGTAATCTGACTGATTATTTTCCAAAAATAATTCTTCCTTTAATAATTTTATACTCTTACAAGAATCATTTTATAAAAGTAATTCATTCCGTCTCTAGTGATGATCTAAAAGAAAATTTTAACTTCAGTCTGATAAAAATTAATTGACCACGTGGTGCAAAAACGTGCGAGAAAGAAATAAAAATAAAAAAAGACAATATCAAAGTCCAAAATCGGTATAGATCTCGTTGTGAATTATTTTTAACATAAAAGTTGGGAAAAATCATGTTGTTTCTGTTTAAATGGCTTTTTAAGTTTTCACGAGATTCAAAGTGAATTAATGGATCACTTGGCATGAACACATTGTAATACAACTTCAGTATTAAGTATACACAGTACGGATTCATCGTCAACCTAATCAATATCCATTACCTCGAAAGTTCAAATTTGCATACATTATGAACCAATTGCAGGTTACATCCGTTATTCTTGGATTCATAAGTATAGTCTTGATTTTCTTCATCGAGCACATGGGGACAGTATTAGAAATGTCTTACAGCATTCGTGGAGCAGTAGATGGACCACTTTTAGGGATTTTCATTCTGGGCATGTGCGTTCCATGCGTAGGGAATAAAGGTGTAATGACCGGTGCCTGTACAGGAATGTTACTCATATCCTGGATTTCCGTGGGATCGAAATGGCATACATTGAAGAATACTATACGTTATCCAAGTCTACCCATGAGCGTTGAAAATTGTCCCTATCCATTGAACGAGACTCTGGCTGAGATCACGACTTTGCCACCGGTTGCTCCAGAAGATGAACCTATGATACTTTTCCAACTGTCTTTTTTGTACTATGTACTTTTTGGATCATTGATAACAATCATCGTGGCTTTGGTGACGAGCTTTATCTTGGGAGAGATGGATACGTCGAAAGTCAATCCTGCACTTATTGCTCCTCCGATTAGAAGGTAATTCAGATTTTGTTTCTTTCTATATTGGAAATATTTACTTTGTATGTAACAATGGATTTTCAGATTTTTACCAAAGACAAAGTACTTCGAAGCAAATCTCCAAGTGCTTCGTCAGGAAGAAAGTGAATATTTATCTTGCGACAAAACGAAGCTGTGATTATTGTATATATTTAATAAATAAATACATGTGTTATAGGGATGTTATAAAAATTATTTATGAATTAAAAAATAAATTAGATCATCGCTTGTTGTTCTCTAAATGTGTAATTTTGAGATACGTTGCTAGTATTAAGTGTGAAAATGAATTCGCTTCAAAATTTATGAACTTATAGCTGTTATACGTAAAATGAAAAGAACGAGTAATTTAATTATTCATAAAGCATTTAAAATTTAATTATTTAAAATAACATCGAATTCACATATGCTCACTTATTGTCTAGTTAATATTCACTTGTTTAAAGTATGTGAACTGGAGAGCTGTATCCAAATTTAGAACATATTTATATTAAAAATAGACTGTCTTATACACGTACAGTAATTAATAACGATAAGAGTATTATGATTTAGATAATTTTCATTATTTTCAATCAGTGAATCACGATTTGATATAGAATATGTTAAGGGACTTTGTTTTCTGATTCATCATTTTAGAAAAAAATGTTACATGCAATAGGAATTTTTAATTAAAATGCACGACTGGTCAAAATGATTACTCTGGTAAATCTAGTGTTAAAAATATAAATAGTAATAAATTAATGAATTAAAGCTTAAATGATGTTCTTCCTGACATTTTGTTGTGTTTTTCTTCAAACAAATTCAATTATTTATAAATACCATATGATACATTTTTAACTTGATGGCCCAAAATGACATGGAAATAACATTTCATTTTTTGAGCTTTGAATTTACAACATCCATCAAGCTGTAATCCACGCCAATACCAAAATTTAAAAAATCATATATCTATACAAGATAATAAAATCAATATCTGGTCGGTTTTGTTAAATAATGTTCTTCATTATTCGTTTAATAAAAAAGCTTAATTTTATTAAAATATTTAATTTTTAGTTACAGTATTTTGAACTGGCTGGTATTTAAAATCTTATATTAAGCTAGATTTGAAGATGGTTCTTCAAATATACTTTGAACCAGCTGGTTCTTTATAAATTTATTGAACTAACTGGTTCTTCAAGTCTAGTTTGAATTAATTGTTTTTTATGAATTTATTGAATTGACTGACTCTTCAAATCTTACGTTAGGCTAGATGATTCATTAAATCTACTTTGAACTAGCTGGGTTTTCCTGTAAGGCGTCGACATATACAACAAACTTTTATAATCAATTTAGGGTATTTTCATTACTTTCAATCTAAAAACCTTACTAAGGCAGTTCTAATTTGAACTATTCTAGATAAAGTATACGTACTTTGTTATTTAGTTAATAAAATGAATTTATACTATTAAATAGTACCTTTTTCATTTTCTAAATTTAAACAAATGCTCTTTTTAAACCCAATATTCATCTTTATCTCAAAATGATCCATAAAATAATTGAGGTATTTATGATACCATGCGACTGTCTCTCAAAGTGGTTTTATCACCTATATGTTCTATTCAGTTAAGAAATAAAAATATTGAAATCAATAAAATTCCCGTAACTGTCAATGAACAAGCTTTTATAACCCAGCTGTACTCGAGCCATTAATACAACAGATTTAAATGAAATTATAGCAAAAAGTTATATAATTTACTATGATTTTTCAGTAAAACTGTGATCGTGAATTTTACAGCCGTATTGTGCTCATGACTTTGTGCTTTACTTCATAATCAAGTCGAATAATAAATTTAAAAATGGGTAACCTAAATTTAACGTTGACGTCCAGTGCATATTGACTGTCAAATTAATTCGTTAAATTTATATAGACGCTTTTGTATCTGGTGAATATTCATTAACTTAATATAATCATTTTCAACGATTATTTGAACTAGTTTTAATGGGAATTTGTTGAAGAGTTCCCGTTCAAAAATGGTGGATTTTTGTACCTGATAACTTTGAACATGTTTATTATTGTTATTAGTCCTTTGATACTATTTTTACTTTTAAAATATCATTTATTAATTAATATACATTAATATTAATTATTACCCATCTGAAAAAGTGGTTCATATTCAAATATGTTCTTTATCAAATGGATGACAAAATGGCAAAATGACGCTTGGAACGTGGATGTTTTGTTTTATTATTTTTTGATTTATCAGCTTTTGTTGTTGTTTGAATCGAAATGTGTTAGGTTTATGAATTTCACTTTGAGTTAAATTGTCTGGTTATTCGAGTAAATTTTCTTTAAAATTTTTTTTAATAGGTTGGTTACACGAGACTGATTTTGGATTGACTGGTCATTCAAGACTTTGAACTAGCTGGTTATTTCTCTAAGATATCGACTTTATGAAAAAGTTATCAGCAACTGTATTGAAGTGTTATACTTATAACATTGTGCAAATATATTGTAATATAAATATAACAATATACAAAGTCAGTTATAAGTCCGTTTAACATTAAAAATATTCGTTCGCAAATTCTAAATGCTTGAGATAAAATTGAAGGTAAAACAAATTACTTAAGGTCACACTAAGTAAACCACAATAAATTTCCAATAGCATCATCTTGGTAAATTTACTCTAGCCATTACGAGTAGCTATGTAAGATACGACGAGAGTGTGCGAGCAAAAGAAAACGATCTAAGTGTTAACAATAGCCCTATAACACACACACACACACACACACACACACACACACAGTAATTGAGACTTGGTAGTAGAGCTCGACGTGTAGCAATCGAGTTAATTGCGCGCGGCTTTGCTAATGGCTCGGACCGTCCTGAAATACTCTCTCGACGACCTTTCCACCACTTCGATTCTCCATTTCGCCAGTTGCCTTCTGATTCTCGACAGGTCTTATACGGACGATCCTCTGTCCCACCGCATTCTCTATACCTTCCATTCTCGCGGACTATATCTAGCATTGTCTTTCTCTCTTTCTCCTTAAGCTAAAGCATCCGATGGTGGTCGCCCGACCTCGAAGCCGTTATCAGTGACCCGATGTCCTCGTTCGACCCTGAATTTCTCTCTTTATACGGCTTCTAAACGCTGTGGCTTAAAGTTATTCGACTTGAGAGTTATCTCTCTCTCTCTCTCTCTCCCTTTGTTGACGGAAGAGTTGCGGAACCTTTCGACGGAACACAAAAACTTCATAAGTAACTTGCGTATTATATATATATGGGTGATTCTATGACCGATTGAGGGATCAAAATTTGTCGTTTCTTTAAGTACTTTTAAACTGTTCTTCAGCATTATGTCTGACTTCCTGATTTTTTTACATTTTCTTATGATATCTTTCAGGAAATCAAACTTATTATTTTTAAAAATCTTTTTACGGAAGTACTTCTCACTAAAAACAAAAAAGAGACTTTTGTTGGAAAGACTATTGTTTAAAATTATCTAAGTCTTCAAATTCAGTTTTGAAAAGGTTTGATCATTGGTATCGTTTTAAGATATCAATACAAAATTATCTGCGAATCTTCTAACTTATTAATCACGCTCTATTCCTAGCCAGAAATAAAGTTATTTAGTATCTATGTCATAATAATTTCGTAAGCCAACAGAGTCTTCAAATTTAGTTTTGAGATGGTTTAATCCTGAGTCTCGATTGAAAAAATTCATGAAGATGCATCAATACAATAGTATCAATGAAGCTTAACTGGAAATAAAGCTATCGTATTATAAAACATGAGTTTGTCAAGATTGGTTCAGATTTCTAGATGGAAATAGAGCTTCATTCCTAACTTAAGATCTTCATAGATGCTTTTATATTGATACAAGGCATTTTTATGAATTTTTGAAAACTTGGATGATTCGGAAGATTATAACGATGTAATAATATTTACAGTTTCAAAAATATTTTGATTGTAGATTCAGCCAACTAATCATTGGACTATTTAACAACAATACCAAAATCTTTCATTTAAATTACGTTTTTAAAAAGTTCACTTATGGATATCATCATCAAAATATTCATGAACATACCTTGTATCGTTACAAAAAAAGAATCTGCGAAGGTTTCAACTTGCAAACCAAGTTAAATTAACGGCAATTGAATAGAAATTTAAAAATACTATTGAATAATAAAATGTAGGATTTTGTAAAATATAAAGTAAACTCAGTATATTTGAAAATACAATAATAGTTCCGATGTGTATTTCATCGTTACACATCGATAAATACTTCTTCTCGCATGGTTTTCAAGGCAAATTTTATCCGTCTCTAATGAGCAATGTTAACCCTGAAGCGTTATGCACTCTCCGATTTAGTCTAATTAACCGAATACTTAAGAAACTTTGCATTGGAAGCTCTTTGCTGTTATTTTATGAATTGCTTCGTTACAAACCTTTCTCAAAAGATGTATAATTCGGGGGCAACACTCGTACCCTCCCGTTCACTCACAATTATTCAAATAGTCATTATGGACTAATCACCCCAAATTGATAGACCTAATGAAGACTGGATTTTCCCATCTCCTAAAAACGAAGCAATGTGTCATTCTTTGACAGATTGGGCGGTCGATCACAAGTCTAAACACAAAAAGTTCTCGAAGATGATTTGTATCAATATTAAAGTATCTTCGAAGGTTTCAGCCTGCCAATCAAGCACAATTTCTAGCTAAAAAGCTGGATAGCTCGTATGATAACGTTATTTCTAGCTAGAATAGTTGTTGTTCAATTAAGCTTTAATTGGTTCATCTACAAATTTGGACTTTCGTAGATTCGTTTGCATTGACGCAACGGGCTCGTCTCATCCTTGTGAAAAATGGCATCTTCGTGGGGGAATATAAAGTATAACCGGGTAATTTTATACACAACATTAACTTCAATAATTTATTCTCCTACGTTTTTCGATGTTTCAAAGTTAAACTTTGTTTCTTAAAGGTGTAGGAGGAAACTTTATTTAATGAGACCTACCAGAAGTTCATTTAATGATCCTGTGAAGAAATATGTGTATTTGTGGTGTAGGTTATAGGTTGAACAGATAGATTGGATTTTAAGATTCTAAGCTAATTAAATCTTATTTTGATCCAACTCTATTTCTAACTTGAAATCGCGACCAATCTTATAAACTCATATTTTATGAGGTGCTCATTTATAAGTTAGCTTTATTTCTATTTTCATGAATCTTATAACGATACCAATGATCAGACCTTTTCAAAACTGAATTTGAATACTTTTAGATAATTTAAAAAAAAATAATACCAATAAAAGAACAAAACATTGTATCCCTCAAGCTGACATATAAGTATATAATATATATTATACACGCAAGCGCCACAAATATACCGAAGCGCGGGAAAGTTGGAAATCTCCCGCGGATCGCACCGTGGGAGCCGACAAAATTGCTTTTAGTCGTTCGGTACTTTGACGACGTAATCGGTCGAGTTAATGACAGTCTCGTAAACATTCGCTATAGATGCAGAGACGGAGATACCATGTCGCACGTGTTTCGCGTTCGCGACATCCCTTAACTTTCGCCAACCGCAAGTTTCTACCGTATATATATTATAGACTTTGTTTTCTTCGTGTGTATGCTTAACTTTCTCGCGAGTTATAAGTATCTTTTTTTTCCTTTTAGCGCTACCCTCTGCTGTTGAATTTACGTTCTCGACTCGCTCGCTTACTTATATACTTTATATATATTTTTAGATGCGAAAGTGGCACGACGAACTTTTTCATACGACGAACTTTGGATGGCACATTCGCTTCGGAGAGTTCGATATAGGCTGGGACTATTCAAATTTTCAGAACGAAGCATATATGTATGTATATATGTTTACGGAGGAAATGTTGCTCGTATATAAATATTGTCGATGCGAATTTGTGCGGCGTATAGGTGTGTGATTTGGTTAAACTGATTTTCGAGTAAAATATATGCAAAGATAATAAAATTGTGATTTCAATATTAGGATGGCTTAGAGTATACGGTAGAATGAAATATAGTAAATAAGCTTGATAGTTGAATAATTCGATAAATTTGAAATTGAGAGAAATACACGATTAATGGGAGTGAAAATTGTATTGCCTTTTAAAGTAGTTTTATAGGACCAGGAATAAACGTATTTTTTATTGTGTACTGAATATTCATTAGTTGATAAATTGTAGTCTTAAAGATGTAACGATAAGAAATTTGTTTACCGATATTTATAATTTATAATGGAATATGTAAACTTTAAAATTAGATTTGATACCTAAATTTGTTATATTTACGAAAATTTATTTATTAAAAAATTGTTTTTTTTTTTAATAATGTAAGTATATTTATTTTAATTGAAAATAATATATTTTGGCTTTGAAAGACATTTATTATTTTTTATACATTATTTACTGATACTTTCAATAAAATTTTTAAAATAAAACAATCTTATTATTTAAACGTATGTAACGTGTAACTATTGAGTAAATAATTTTTTTAAATTTCATTTTTAACTTCAATTCAGTTATATTATTTTACTTCCACTTCGACACGAAGATTCGAAAAAAATTACAATAATAATTTGATCAATAGTATATTGATCAATAATATATTCAAAAATAAACTATATACTACAAACGAAACGAAGATATTGCAAGGAAGAGACGACGATTCTAAACGAGAGTTTTCAAAGCCGCAAAAGCGCTTATCGGGTCGAAAAGATTTTTCAAAGTCCTTAGCCTGTGAGTCTCGACGGTTGATGGACAGAGCACAAGTTGTAAGGTTTAGTGCCGCATAGTTGATGGTCGTCATGGAACTTTGCTCCAAAGTACGCAACTACATAAGAGACCGAGCCGGCGCGGTGTAGCTTTAAGTTTCTAAATGGCGAAGTTGCGCTCCGGTTTCTGTCCTCTCCGATACACACCCTTGATAGTATATATATACATACATGTATATGTATATAATTAATTTCGCTCTTGCCTCCGGATGCGATGCTCTCCTAACACAACTCTGTCATAGTGTCATGTATTGTATATAGCTGTAATATATATAGACCATTCTGTGACAGATTCATGGTATTTTATTTATAATGTTTAAGAAATTTCACAACCAAAAACCCATTTATTTTTAGTGCGAAATATTTCCCTGAGAAGTAACAATTTTTTAAAAACAAGTTTTAAATACCAAATTTCTCATCGTGTAATTTAACGAATCTTCACGAAAAAAAATCTAAAATATTCACGAACATAATTACAATGCCAATGGACAGTCAGTCAGTCAGAGAATGACTCATATATATCATATATATATATATAGGGAGTAACGATTCTTTAGCTGTCCAATCCAATAAAGCAAAGAAAAACGCAAAGGTCGTAAACAGTAGTCCTATTCTACATTTATATGGATCCAATAGAATAGCTTTGTACGACAGTGGAACATGTACATATATATATATGGACGCTTCTCTATCAAATTGGCATTTAGACTTTTTTGATTTTTCTTATACTTTCGTGAGGTTTAAAAAATATTCCATGAGTTTTTGGAACACTTACAGGTAAATTATATAAAGTATGCAAATCCATTTTTTTTTATTTTTTTGATTAATTAATTAAACTGAATGAAAATATTCATTACATCTTGCGGGAGAGTTTGACGGTAACGACCTGTTTAGCGAACTTCACATTTAAATCGGTAGATTGATGGTGAGACCTGTGCTTACAAAGTATTTTTTTTACTTTAGTTATTTAACGTTTCATCCTCCTTATTGACTATTAGAGACAGAATATATATTATTTTAAATAAGTTTTTTTGATTCTATAAATATTTATTGAAAGTCAAAAGAATTTTAGTAATAAATGAATTAGTATATTTTACTTAATATTTATTGTATTTACATAACAATTTCAAATAAATAAATAGTAGCTTAGAAATAAACATTTTTTTTATTAAAATAATTTTTTTCAGTTACAGTAATACTTTGAGGATAATAAGCAATTAATCAATGGAGTTGAAATTCAAATTTCATTGATAATTCAAACGTTCGTTCACTTGGACCATAAGATGAATACGAATAATTAATAATAATATTATTTTTTATTTAACAACTTAAAAAATATATATTTGAAAGTAAAATTATTTCCGCTAAAAACTTCCTGTGTGCAAATACAAATTTTCTTGTATACAATAAACAGCTTTTCGAAACTCAAAAGTGCATTTATTTAAATATAATATTTGAATTGTTTAAACAAATTCAATAACCAATTATTAGTGAATAATTTACTAGTCGTACTTCCTACATCACAAGATAATATGTGTTAACAAATGCTTGTCTGAGCCTCTATAAATTTTCACAATTCAAATAAAATCCATAAAAACCCATCAAAATATTCTCAAAACATTCCCGAAAAATTAACTCACCGCTGAATTTGTCACTGAATTGCCCGTATACAAAAACCAACACACATACATATACATATTCGTAAGCATTATATAGCACGAGCGTAAAATCGTCGTGTAGTGGAAGAGTGTCGAAGCCGAAGCCACACATAACGCGAGTCTGATCGTAAAAATTCTAGATCGACTATTACCCACGAGTAGCGGACGCCCCGTCGACGATGCATCCGCGAGATATATGTATAAAAATACACTGCTCGACGCAAATGAAGCGCGACGCGTATCCGGTGGTCCCCGGTGACGCTTTAAAAAAAAAAAAAAAAAAATACAGTAACGACGAATTTCTCCAGTGGCGAGTCTCGACGTTACGTCAGGCATATAACCATCGTTGAACGTTTCGTATAGCTTTCCATATGTACTAATATACGCAGAACGCGTATCGTTGGATCGAAAGAAAAATAAACTTAACTTTCCAGCGATACGGCAGTCGATAAAAAATGTTCAATGCCGAGCGATAAATTTCCCGCGGTATTATACGAGGGTCAATGTATATGCCTTCTTGATTTGAATTTTCTCGTTGAAGAGCGCCTGTAATAGAATTCTATTCATTCGTTGTGTTTCCGGTTCGAATTCGATCTCCACGAGGATGTGATTGAATTTTATATTTGTTAGGAGATTTTTTTTTTATTTATTTTATTCAATCGACACGCGAGAACAGCAAAATTTTACGGAATTGACAAATGTGTATAAAGTTCCAAGCGATGATGCAACTGATATTTTAAAGAAAATATTGGATAGCGTGCTTAATTGTTTGCGATGTTCATCGAAACGTGAATATTCGCGAAGAGCTGGTTTATATAGTATAAATGAAAAAATTTTCACTGATAGGCATTTTATAAGAAAAAATTTTGAAAATTTTATGAATTTTAGTAAAAGTATTTTATTTATTTATTTATCTATGATTTAATTAATTAATTATTTATTTGCGCTGGTAAAAATCGGACCAGAAATTGGCCAACGGATGTTTACGGTTATTTACGATTGACCATTCGGTATATAATATTAACATTCACGTAACCTTGAAAACAAATATAAAAGTTAAAACTATTTTATTAGAAAGTTGGTTCTCATCATATCAAACAACTTTTATTCGAATAATTTTGTTGTGCGCCGTTAACAATTGAATATTTCTGGGTGGTTTCTTTAAAGCGAGACACTCTGAATATACCCTTGTAGGAATTGCCGGTACTGGAACAACGAACCACAACTGGTCCTTTAGTGTCAGCCATATATTAGTTACCAGTACTGGTTCAATCTTGGTTGAATATCGGGATCCTCAGAACGGACCAGAGTTGTAATACTGTCAGTACAGTATTGCACAGTACTGGTGCAATACTGGTGAAGTACTGCTTTTAATAATAATATTATATGATTCTTTGAAGTCATCCAAATGGGAAAGTGGCATGTTTTTCCAAGTATTAAATTCAAGAGACTCATCTTGATTCGTTTATAAGATGTTACGAAACTAACAGCTACGTGAAGAGGGGCCTGAAGTAGTTGAATGTCACACCAGCATTGAGTCAGACTGAGCGAGTAAAGTACCAATACTGGGCTATTAGTCAATTCCTACTAGGGCAGTAACAGAGGAATCTAAGTCTTGGTTGAACTCGTGTTTACAATGCAGATATGGATATAAACCAAAACTAGTTTCTAGGATGTACGCATACTGACCACTAAAGGGTGCGTACATTACTCAGAACACTTCAGGCAAAATAACCTCAACGATTTGAAATTATTTTCAAAATTGAATAATAACTCCAATACTATTTACAATATAATATAATTGTCAAATTTTGCATGTAAAAATTGACGTGTACCTTGGTATTTTTTTAATGCGTGATTTAACATTAATAAATATAATAATTTAAACGTTGAGTCTGTCCTGGAATTATTCGCAGGTATAGTAATTTGTCTAAATCTTTTTCGCTCAAGTGTATACGAATGAAATGCTTTTAGAAATATACACGATCGATTCATCGTTTACGACACGTCTTTACATTTTTCAGCAAACACTTCTACGTCGCTGCGCTTTATTTTCCTCGGAATTTCTTTACGGAACGTTTTTTTCTAAAATTTGCGGGAATACGAAATATTGTACGCGATCGGCGTACATGGACGCATGCGTGTAAAACAGTAGGAAAACAAGACTGAAATGTAAATATAAACGAACGCAATGAACAAAATATTTTTCCAAGCGAAGAAAGACATTTTCACCAGATGATGAATGGTGCTTTTCCACATCAGCATGAATAAGTTAGTATCCGCGCGTTTTACATATTTTTGCGTTATTCATATCAACCGGTATCCCCTTAAAGTCGTTGTAACTCAAGCTACACTCGCAATTCGTGGTTAAATTATTTTTACATTCAATTTAGCAGAGACCGCAACATTACGTAAGCTCTCAAGCCAATTCGTTTCCCCTCCTGCGTTTCTTTCTGATCAGATACAGTGAATCGAGTTTTCGCAAAAAAGGAGCCGCTCAGCAATACTTTTCCATTCATCCCCTACTGCAATATCTATATATAACACAGGTCTCCAATGCGATCTAAGTCGAAATTAAATTTATCGCGAATCTTCCCACCTTCGAAAAATTGTGCCACACTTCGAACTTTCCCATTGTACTTTCTTTGTTACAATAGCCCTTTGTACTTTGTATTTTTAAGTCACTTTATTGTCTACTTATAGAAGAAATCTCAGTCTCCCTAAGATTCAAGATGAATCAATGAACCTTGATATCCGTAGCAATGATCGAATATTTTAAAAACTGATTTTAAAGACTTGAATAACTTTTAACCAAAGACTTAAGTATCATTAATATAAAATAGTGTGTTGATTTATTATTCGAGTTCGACGTCAACCTAGAAAACTCATAAGCGTCAGAAATATTACTGTACTTGTATTTACGTGAATAGACAATGTAATATGAAAATGAAAAAAATCGCGTATATTGATCCAAGTCATTTTCAGGAATCTTTTGATATAGCGACTACTCATGATCGAACCTTCTCAAAATTGAATTTGAAAACTTTGTTGACTTAGAAAATTATTATGACATATACCTACAGTTTTGAAAATGTTTCAGTTTTAAAGTTAAACTAATGTTCCAACAAAAGACCACTTTGTATTTTCAGTGAAAAATGTTTCCCTGAGAATTTACGATTTTTTATAAGTTTGTCCAGGTTGACGTTGAACTGGAGTAATAAATCACTACACTAGTTCACAACAACACCAAAGTCTTCAAACTCAGCTTTTAAACTGATCAATAATCGGTAACAACATAAAAAAATTCATAAAGATCCGTTCTATAGAAATAAAGCTATCGTACAAACTATCGGGTTAAAAAATATGAGTTTATCACGATTAGTCGCGATTTCTAGAAAAGAATTCTATAAATTTAATCAGCTTAACTATTAGGTTTTTTAAAAAGCGGCTTAATTTTCAGGGAGCCATGGCTAAACCCCATTTTTCTATTAAACTTATAACCTACACCAAAAACAAACATATCTATTCACAGGATGATCACATGAACTTCTGGCAGGTCTCATTAAATAAAGTTTCTTCCTACACCTTTAAGAAACAAAGTTTAACTTTGAAACATCGCAAAACGAATGGTAATATATTGCAGAAGTGACTGTTGTACATAAAATTACCCAGTTATACTTTATATTCCCCACGAAGATGACATTTTTCGCTAAGGATGAGACGAGCGCAACATTACTTCAGTATTAGTTGAAATTCTCCTCGAGTATAGGTCGTACCGCTTCGTTTATAATTTATCGTCGAACTTTCTACATATGTATATGTGTCCAATGTACATAGTACACACGCGTGTCTGTACACGGATCCGACGTCTAAATGGAATTCTCCTGCTATTATCCACGATGCGCCCATATTCTCTCTGTCTCTCTTTCTCTTGAAAGAGTATAGTGTACAGTGCACAATGCGGAGGTTTTGAAGGCGCGATAAATTTCGTTTCGGAATCTCTCTGCCCGTGTGCTAACTCGATCTCTCTATATACAACGATCTGTATACATCGCTTATATATACGTATATGTGTACGTGTATGTGTACGTGTATGTGAGCTTTGGGATACGTAGAAAAAAAGGAGAGAAAGAGAGACGGATTTTAAAGCTCGTTCTACGTGTGCACGTTATCTCCGGGGGAGTTTTAGCTTATGTTCGGAATTTCAATGTAGAAGTGATTATTTTTCGTTGAGGGATGAGAGTAGTGGAGAAAAAATTGATGTGGTTTAATTGACTTTCTTTTTTTTTTCTTTTTTGTGTATGTTCACGTGTGTTCAAGTGGAACGTAGATACCGAGTAGCAAAATTGGTGAATCAAAAATTCCTTTCGACGTGTTTTGTGGGAATGTGGATAATTCACTTTGAACGTCTGTTACGAAAAGTTTGTAATAATATTACAAAGATGAATTTTTTTTTAACCTGAAACAAACGTTGTTTAATGAGATTTAATAGAAGTTGATGTGATCATTTTGTGTTGAGACATGTGTCTTATTTTATGTTGCCTTTGACGTGGTTTACAATTTGAACACCTTGATGGATTCATTTTTAAGTAACAAACTTGAAATCGTGTTATTTCGTAGAAATGAAAATATACTTCTAACTAGAAATCCCGAATAATTGTGATAAAGTCATACTTTAAGATATGATGATCATTTTTACATTTGATAGCCCGTATTCACATAGGAATAACGTTTAAAAAAATATATTTTTATTAAACAAAATACTGTTATTAAACAAAATAATTAAATATACTTTTAAGAAAAAATGTGTAGCTTTGAAATTATCTTAGTTTTTCCTTTTTTTTTAAATCCTTGGTTTTCTCTTTTCTACAACTAGAATCTTTATCGAATAATTAATAAACCCTTATTTAAATATGCTATCTCTTTTTCATTTAGTTCATTCAGTGAACTCTCGATAACTTGCCGCCGGGGCTCTTTTACGCGCCAACGCTTACGAACACTAATGTGCCTATCTCTGCTACTACGAGTCTACTAAGAGTAGAGTAAATTATTAGAAGAGGGTGGCAACTCAAGTGGTAACTAGATTTTTAAAAACGTTCTTTAAGAACCGGCAAGTTATTAAGAGTTTATGACAAACACAATTAATAATAAATGTCAACCTTTTCAGAAAAAGTCAATTATTTTTAAAGTATGCACCTGCTAATAACCACTGTATTGAGATTTTATATTTATAACATTTTAAAAATATCGAACAATGAAATTTCTCTTTATAAAGAACTCAAATATACGAGCTGTTTAAAAATAACAATAAATCGATACTCGAATGTTCTGCGCAAAAAACCATGTTATTATTATTATTGTTATTAAAAGAGTTATTGTTTATAATAAAAACGTTATCAACAGTACAAAAGCATAAATTTTGTCGATATTCGAGGAAAATTAACAAGAGCGCAATTTCGGTTGGAACATGAGCTAAAAATAAAGTATCACGCACAAACCCTCATTGCTTTGGGTTATATCACATTAATAGCTTATTTCGCGCCTCAATCATCCGCTATTGATTCGATATACCAAAAAAATACTCATCAATCACCGTCTACACATCAGTCTCTCGATCGATAGACCTGTTGCGACCCATTGCTTTGCTATATATACAGTTAACGACTTTTTTCTTGGAAAATTATCGAATTAAGGGCTTACACCTTGTCCGTCATTCGATATATATATATTAAAATAGATTTTTATTCCTATTTAAAGCATCAATTTTCATTTTCAAATAGATCACCAGTTTTCTTCAGATTCTCGATAGTATACGGGATGGGAAATCGTAAAAAATCGGAAAAGCTCCGATAAAAGAGGGAAGTAAATCGATCGTAGTAAAAGTTGGATGACTCGAATCTTTGGAGCCGTGGCCTCGGCTGTCTGAATTATTAAAAAATAACCGTATTATACAGACGTAAATAAAGGGAATAATTTTTCTTACCCATTTTAAACTGAAAAAAATATATATATACGTATATAGTATTATGATGTTTTATACGTGGGAAGAACAAATTGACGATCGTACCTCAATGCTCGAATGAGATTTCAATGTTATTATCCTATTTACTTCCGATTGAATACTTCGGCATACTTTGTTATGTTCAATAGTAATTTTTTATACGTAAATTAATCGATGAACCGAAATAAAATTCGAGAAATTTCTCAGTGGTATCCGAAATCGTTCGTTGCCGAATATTCGAAATTACAATACAATTACATAATTACGATCTACATGTATCTCTGTATGTATATACACATACTTTGTAAATAATTCTCGGTTTCATCGATATGTACACATTGCTATATTTGGACGGTAAATTTGAATGTATTATTTTTATTTTTTTCTCAATACAATGATGTTATTAGCAGTTGCATGCTTTGAATATAATTAACTCTTTGAAAAGGTTGACATTTTTTAAGTTTGTTTGTCGTTAACTTTTGATAACTTGCAGGTTCTTAGACAACGTTTTTAAAAACCTTGTTACTACTTGAGTTGCCACCCTCTTCTAATAATTTACTCTACACTTAGTAGAATCGTAGTAGCAGCGATAGGCACATAAGTTTTCATTAACGTTGGCGCGTAAAAGTGCTTCGAGCAGCAAGTTATCGAGAGTCCACTGAATGAACTAAATGAAAAAGTGATAGCATACTTAAATACAGTCTTATTAATTATTCGATAAAGATTCCAATGTTAATAAATACTACAACTGAATGCTATACATCTGACATAATTGCATGTAATAATTGTAAAACTTATAATTATCTGGAAAGAGAAATTTTATGATATATCACATAGTTTGTTCAATCTTGATATATAACTATGGGCGATTCTGTTTCGTTTAGAGTACTATAAAGATAGACAAATGTAATTTATTAAAAATTTGTTCCAATAATGCATTGTTTTGCGTCAAATCAATTTTGTAATAGAAAGTTTAAAAGGGTTTGAGTTTGAATGTCTATAACAAAAAATTAAGAAAAATCCAAATATAAACTTTTTTTGTTAAAAGTATATTTAATAACACTGCATATCAGAATTTCACGTGTTCCAGTATAAAAAATATTGAACATACATACTTTGACTGTCTGTTGTAACTGCTGAATTCTTTGCAAAAAATGTATTGTCTACAGAATTCGGTCAAAAGAACATCTTTAAATTATTCAAATATGTTACCTATCAGTCAGTCAAATAATCACCCATATATGTGTACAAACAGAATATGTATTTATATAAAATTTTTTTCATATTTTTCAAAACCATTTTTCTTATATGTTTTTAGTGAGTTTTTAGTCTGATGTACTACAATGTATTAAAAATTGACGCAAAATGAGTCAAAGCAAAATAACAGTTAAATACAGTTAGGGGTTTACACATATTTATTCCCTGAACAGTATTTTATTAATTTATTACTTTTTATGTTTTTAATGCGTCTTAAAATGAATTTTTCTGTTTCCTTTAGAACATTAAGTTATTTATGCTATAATGAAAGACATGGTACATTTAATATTCGATACCCCCCCAAGTCGCATTAATTGAGCCAAAATTTAAAAATGCCACCTCTTCCCTGGACGATAACTTCAACTTCTGGTACTTTTTCTTAAATAAAATTTTTTTAATATACTTTTGTTCAATTACACTTTTCATCACAAGACATTGAAAGTTCATGGAGGAAACAAGTGTAAACCCCCTCAAACAATCGATTCCCAACAATCGCTATCCAATACATTAGCAGAAAAATGACAGGTCGTAAAAATACCCCAACCAACGAACAATTCACTTAAAAATTAATATAACAAAAGGTCCACACCGCAAAAGAGAGACTTCCCCTAATCCATGGTTCGCACACAATAACTACCCAATGTACAGTCACTCAATACGAACTCACTTACCAAAAAGCGTCGACACACAATTCGATCCGTCACCGTCCGACGATCTTTTCCTCGACTATGTCCCGCACGACAAAGTCCTAATTAATCAGCAAAAGCCTGCTATCTCACCTATACCTCTACGCAAGCGCTTCTTTCCGTATAGCACCAACCTAACCAAACCTCTCACTCCCGAGTCCCGCGCGGCTACTACAGCTAAAAGAGGGGTTGAAATCGGAGGGGTAGTACGCATATATAGCTAACTCCCACTGGTGGTGGTGGTGGGCCACGCGGCCGCCGGCAGTATCACCTCGAGCTTCGTGCCGGGAACATCGCTCTCGCGAGTTTCATCCAGTTGCACGTGTTCTTCTCTCTCTCTCTCGCTCTCTCTATATCTCTGTCTGTCTAGCTCTGTCTAGCTCTGTCTAGCTCTGTCTAGCTCTGTCTAGCTCTGTCATTGTGAACGGTTATATCAGACATATACAAATACAGCTATCAAAATAAGGGTATATTACCAGTTTCACTGGATAGTGCGTGATATGAGACGTCTTGGTAGGGGAGCATCAGCTCGATGAGTTCTGAATAGCTGTCCGTGGAGGAGGAGACACGATATGGCCAGGAATCTGGGATATGCGTTACCGGTGCTTTTGCTGCTCACGTTCACTCTCTTCGCTATCGGTGAGTTTCTGGTCATATTTATTATTGTATAACTTTTTTTTAATTGCTATATTGTTTTGAGATTAGGTTCGTGGGTTAAGTTAACGACTGCTTATGCTATACACTATAGGGCATTGTTACGCTTTCCGCTTTGTCTCGAGAATGCGTAAGCTTGCTTGCGCCGACGGAATATTGTAAACCGGTCTTTATCCTCGAGCTACAATGCATTTTACCCGCAGTAACGTTTCGAATATACCTGGAATATTCATAATTATTTGTTTTACGCACGTGACGTTGGGGGGGACTATTGAAAATTTTCTCTCGTGTTTTCACTCTCGTATGTCATATATGTAGATGTGCAATATAGAAATGTAACTGTTTGGTGAAATCAGCGTGTACCGATGATTCTATAAACACAAAAATTTTCGGCAGCAGTAAGTAAAATCAACAACATTTTGCCGGAACTTTATTATTTCAGTAATTCAGAGTGAAAACAACGGGTAGGATTCGCTCTCTCTCTCTCTCTATATATATATATATATATATATATATCGCACTCTCTTTCTAGCTTTTTATTTTGTGTCTCTTCCACTTTCGTTTTTTTCCCTGTTTTCTTGCTGACGTTGCGCACTGTATCGTCGACCTATGTCTGTTATATAAACAGCTAGTCACGTTTCGGCTTTCTCAAACGGAAGCATTTTTATATAGATACTGCGTAAACACTATACAGACGTGACACATAAAATTGCCAGTGAGAAATGGAATAATAGCGAGAAACTTCTCGCTGTGTTCTTTAATTTGTCTTCCGCTCGTATACATATAAGCGCAGCTGTCTGTGTGCATACGTGGGTGATGTGACATTTTGAAATCGTGTGTATATACATGTATGCATATATATATGCATATATATATGGGACATAATACTCTCCAATAGTTTTCTGAATGTGTATATATATACGTAGAATGATAGAGTTATACGACCGGTGCCGCATATATATAACCATCTGATTGAATCAAAACTTGTGCAATTCATAGTTCGTATAACTTCGACTTCGAGAAAATGGAATAGCGGAAGTAACACTCTAAGTCGTCTTACGTCGATTTATGTATATATGTATACATATATGTCTCGTAATTTCCGTGTCCATGGAAATATTTTTCCTTAAACATCAACGTGTACATCCGGAGAATTAGTTCTGTCCCGTTAAGAATTGTTGAAAGTGGAATTTTACGAAATGTCAGTGCCGTTCGTGTCTGTTAATAATAACCTCTTGTTTCGATTTTGGGATGATAAGAACTGTCCAGAATTGTAGTGATACTAGTATAATTCTGAGAAGTCAAATTTTAAATGGACATAATATTCTGCGGTCTCTGAACAATGTAAAACAGTAGTGGGCTTATGTAGTTTATTGGATATAAGATGAATATGAAAACTTGCACAACTTAAACTCGTATTTTACGAGAATTTGGCATAAAACTTTAGAATTTTGAGTACTGGTTTGAATTGCTTTACCAGTGTATATATATATTACACATCAGGTTCAGTACTTTCTTCAAGTAGTTGACCAGCAAAGATTTTCTAGTATAGCTTGGATTCTGGCACGGTATTCTTTCTAGTGCTGCGGATGAGTTGTCACTTCTGATCCAGGATTTAGACTGTTAACCAAGTTTAGAGCAGTTACATTCGCGCAGGACTAGTTTCAAATACCTCAACAATACAGATTTTATGACTCTCACTATTATTAGTCCAGTACTGTTCACAATACTGTGGAAAAGTTGACATTACTAACTATACAATGTTAGACCATCGACCCATTTAATTGACGGTATTGAACGGTAATATTGGCATAATACTGTCTTGAATAATCTACCAGTAAGTTCTTGACTAGTTAAGTAACTACTTGATCAGTTAAGCAAATATTCGCCTAGTTAAGTAATAAATACTTGATCTATTCAGTAAATACTTAATCAGTTAAGTAACTACTTGATCAGTTAAGAAAGTACTTTTCCAGTACAATTTCCAGTACTAATGAATACTGGACCAATATTCTTAACCATACTTAAGACTATTTGCTATCACTGATCCACTACTGGGCTGTTGATCTACACTTACGATGTTTTCTTGAAATGTCCCGTGTACGTATTGTGTAGGTTTCTATTCGCGTTTATGCATGTATACTCATAACGAACTCGTGTATATATATATATATACGGAGGAGAAGAAGCAAGTCGATAAAAAATGACAACAATAACAATCGATATACACAGCCCGCAGCGGTGCACGGCATGGAATCACATGAAAGTTTCTCGCAGTGGTGGTAACGGTACCGGCAGCATGCATCGTCCCCATTAATTATTGACAAGCGCTATTCATAGGAAAAACACGGATAAATTACTTTTCTCTTTCCTATATACAGCTGTATATCGCAAACTCTTCTCTTACACAGTCGTATTTCTTTTCCATTAAAATCTACCTTCTATATATACCCATAGATATATATTTATAGGGACTCGACTTTTCGCGCCGTCCTGTAGATAGAGAAAGTAAGTAAGTGTCCAGTTCTGTCTCTTTCTCTTTCTTTCTTTCTATCTCTTTCCGTGCTATCCGAAAAGTCGGCTGGCCATAAATCCGAAGTGAGCAAAGAACGGTTTTCTCTCTAGGATGAGTTGGATGATACCGGGCCACGAGATAGATTTACCGGCTTCAATCGGCCGCCACTTGTCGAGATGTATTTCACTATGCGAGAGGACCCCCTGCGGCTCAGACAGGTGGGCTTTGGGATTCTCCTCTTTTCGAACTCGATCGATATTATATGTTTGATGTATATATATATATATATATATTCGACATTGCATCAGAGAATCGAGAGCTATGTCCCAGAGATGATGTGTATATATTCCATACGAAACCTCAGCTGATCTTATGTATATACTTGCCATTTTCCAATATACCCACACATGCGTGCACACTCATACGCGCGAGTTCGGAAAGAGACTCGACTTTCCCACCGCCGTCGAGGACTTATCTACTCTCGCTCCTCTTGTGCTCTTCAGTAGAGGAGCAACAACTTTTCCGGAGCAAATATGTTGGCTTGTATACTCATGTGGATGTTTCTGTATATATACTTTTACCTCCGGTTCGCACGCGCGATTTTTCATTTTGCCAAGTTTGTCGCGCGTGAGAAACTTCTGCACAACCCCCCACCCCTACTTTCTTTTTTTGTTGTTGTTCGTTCTGGAAATGCTCAGAGAAATCATTTTCGCCAACTTTGCGAATTCGGTTTTTATTATACGTGCTTGGATTTTCGTTTTTTTTTTCGTCCTTTTTACCAAGTCGCTGCTCATCTAAACTATGGGTAAACTGTTTTAATCAAGTGAAAAATTCTGAATAAACTCGACGATGAAAGAATTTAATTAACTTGAGAGAAAGAGAGAGAAGTAAAAAAAACATTAGACAAGTATACCAAGTGCAGGGGTCTCTTGGGTGTACTTAATTTTAAGAGACGAAAAATTTCTCGAGTAATTGTAAGTTCTAGCCTGAAGGACGATTAAATACTCTGCAATATTGAAGCCGACAAATTTTCTAACAGCTGATAATAAAAACAATAAAATTAATGGTTACATCTAGCGCGAAAATTCTATTATTTCGGTACGAAAGTGACTCGTCAATCGCACAATTCATAAACACTAATCATGTTAATCATGGAAATAACGAAAAGGTAGAATGATTAAGACAGTCAATACTTAAAATACCCGCGCAATAGACGCTAATGAGTCTCTCTCTGACGTCCGACCTTTAATAATGCAACGCTATCTAGTGGATGATTATCGTAGCTTCCCTAGTGAATAAATGAGAGTTTAGCCGTCAATCGTGAAAATAAATTGCTATCGCTAAGAAAAAAAAAGCATATGGGAATAAGATGGCAAGAGGTTTTCGTAGAGTAGAGGAACGAAGCACGAGAGAGAGTGAGAGAGAGAGAGAGAGAGAGAGAGAAGAAATTAAGCGAACGCATACGCGGGGGCTTCGTTATACCTACACGAGCTGTTTACTCGTGGCAAGTCCTCTTCAAAACTCAGCCAACGAGAGTCACCCATTCAGCGTATTTAGCCGAGATTATGAAGTGACAGCCTAATGCAATTTACCCGCATAACCACCACCCGCGCAATTAACAACTGCCTCCACACGCTGCGTACACATATTAACTTTAAACACGCACCTATATACGCATCAACTCAGTTATATATCAAGTTAGTCGCTTGATAGTTGACTTCAACGCGTATCCGAGTAAAAAAAAATCTCTCCTATGAATACCCTCTATGCACAAACGCTCGAGTGGATCCTAGTTTCTATACCGGGTGTCTTGGGTGAAAAATATTGCAGGGGTGTACTCAAATTTTATGAGTCGTAATCTGGGTTCAGGTCCATGGCAACATTAAGACACCTTGATGTAAAAAAATAGATGTTATCGAAATATTATTTGAAAATAGATATTAATCACTACGTGGAATATCGATCACTGCAAAATTGAGAAAAATCGGATACAATTTATATAAAATTTTTTTCATTGTTAATTATATTATAGATTTTTAGTAAGCCCTTGGCGTTTTTCGATATCAAAGCAAGGATCAGTTGAAAAGGTTAACTGAGGTAATCAAACGAGGTATAGAGAGCAATGAGCAAGCTATATCGTTTTACTGTCATAATGAATAATTATTGAATAATTTCAAAGACAAAAAATGATGGAAATTCACATCGATTGCTGTGTAATTATTTCCGATACACTGTCAATTCGTTGAATTAAAAATGTTTTTTTCCTTATATTTTAGAAGGTTTTAATAACAGTCTATGAATATGATTAAAATTTCACGAAGTCAGCATTTTATGTAGAATTAAAGTGTAATTGTATAATATTAATTTTTAAATATGATTTTTTTAATATTTCATATTTTCATATTATACGGCATATTTGTTATGTTACACAAGGGATGACTTATGAGTCTGACCTTTTTTTTTAAATATTAAGAAGCCATTTTTCGCAATGTCCTACTATGAGCCTCTAGTATTGCCTCATTTTTTATAGCACCCTTGGACACAAGTAGGATTCTAATTTGTTTAAATAGATAATAAACTGTGGACAACAACATTTTTAACTATTAAACCTATGCTGTGTTAATATTATGCACAGCCTGTTTTTATTTTACATTCCGTTTTTTTTATTTTTTTATATGACTGTTTTAATACAAATATTTGTTACTTTTATTTTATTATAACATCATAACATTTATATATAAAACATGAAATAAATTATCTGATTTATTTGACCAAAGTTTGACCAGTACTGTTAATTAGTACACTGTCTGCAAAGCAGTACACTGTCTGTCAATTGTAAAGAACCCATACTAACCTGTTGTTCCTATACCGTCAATTCTTAACAAGTTCCACACAGACTGTGGAGGGGATAAAAGGTATATCGTTCCACCGTGGACACGCGGTACATCCACATTGAGGCTCGGCAGTAACGTGTATATAAACACGCTGCTATGTTGTTGGCGAAGGGATGCGTAAGCATAAGCACAAGCCGAGTATACAGAGAAGCTTGAAGCTGCAGTACATCGGTGTAAAGTCGAGTGAGCTTGCAAGCACACGCCTCGCGAATTTCTCGCTGCTGAGGTCCTCGACGATGCATTGCATTCTCGCACGGTTGCACAGGAGATTGGCCCCTCCTCTTCCTCCTTGCCACTGCTCATGATACCGGTGTTTATGCGCCAAGACCCAAGACTTATATAGATATATATGTCCACGCATTTACATCCACATCCATAAGCGAGGCAACGACCGTGGAAAAAAGTGAGGATAAGAGTACACGTATAGACAGACATGTATATATACGTATAGGTATTCATGTACGTGTTACCAGTGAAACGTGTACCCGAGAGAGAGAGAGAGAGAGAGAGAGAGAGAGAGAGAGAGAGAGAGAGAGAGAGAGGGGAGAAGGACTAATGTTGCTGGATTGAAATTTATGGCGGAGGTGAAGAGGGACATACACGGCTTTGAAAGAAGAGAACGATAGTGATTGATTTATGGGGTGATTGATGATGTATTAGGAGAGGGATGCGCGTAGCGGTTATGTCACTAACACGCTTCATATGCCTGATTGGCACTCGATTTCGAGCGAGCGAGCGATAATTGCCTTCTGGCATACTCCAATTGATTTTGATAAGGAGCTTTCTATCAACAGGGAGATATAATTTTAATTAAGAGTCAAGCCGCGGATTTTAATTAAAATTTTTCCTTTCGCTCGATTTCGTTTTTAACGATTTATTCTTCTTTTTATTCTAACATTGTGTGAGCATCGACTCTTCGTTCTATCTGTGAATGTGTATGTACGTGTAGCAGTATAATAGTTAGTAGTAGTAGTAGCTCTGACGTTGCTTCGTGCAATCGCGCAGTAAATTACGGAATTAACAGCCGCATTCTCGAGCACTTTTGATAAGTGTATCTCCTATACTTAAGCCTTGCCGACGTCATTTGCATTGCGCGCGACTAAGTATGTTCGATGAGAAAAAAGTTGGCTAAGTTTAAGAGAATTGATTTACTAAAAAATTGATATTTTAGTATTTAACTAAAATATCCCTAGTAGGAATTTAACAATGGCCTAGCACTGGGCTGGTACTGGCTTATAGTACTGGATAAGTATTGGATAAGTACTGGAGAGATGAGATCGGGAAATACCCCTAATACCCCGAAATACTGTGCTAACATTACGACTTTGTTGCGCCAGTCTTGAGCCAGTTTTAGGCCAGCATTGGACCAGTACAGTATTTCAACTCTGGCCCGTTCTTATTATCCCGATATCGAACCAAGTTTGAACCAGTACAGATCCCATTCTTCCAGTACCGCAATTGTTTTCTTTGAAAGATATGGTTTGAAATTAAAATTGCTTACTATATAGAAATAAAAATTTAAAGAACCCCTTTTTTGAAAATTAAAAAGTGTTTATACGTAAATGTAATGTTGACGGATGACTGTTTGAGTAAATTATGTTTTAAAATCTGAGGTTTCTTTTTAAATTGCACAAATATTTATCGGGAGTCAACAAATTTCGTATAAATGACAAATTATTAAAAGTAAGAGAGTACAAGAATATAATTGGTTTAGATGCTATATAAATAATTATAGACTGAAAAAAGTGTTTTTATTAATTAAGCAAGTGTTATCGATGTATTTGATGTTATATTTAAATATTAATTTGGAACTGAAATTATTTTGAATAAAATCTTATTACAGTTTATATATAAAAGTTTACTGGAATACGTAAAGGAATTTTTGTTATTTTCTAAAATTTATTTTCAAATCCTATAAATATTTATTGAAATTTAACCAATTTCACACGAATGCCAAATTATTAAGAGTGCGAGAGGGTCTGCACTTTTAAATCGATAAATTGACTAGTAGACATATAAGTGTATATGCAAATGTGCCTGTAGTTATAAATAATTATGGACTGAAAAAGTTTATTATATTGAAAAAAAATTATTTATTCAAAAATTACCCTTTTGAAAGTTGAAATATTTACTGGAATTAAGAAAACAAGATTTTGGCTGTAAGAAATATTTTTATACGAATAATAATTGAGTACGAAGGCATTAAATGTTATTTATAAAATCGAAATGTGTATTTAATTAAATGTAACGTGTGACTATTTAGTAAATAACTTGTTTAAATTTTATTTTAAATTCTATAATACAATTTAAATCAGTGGTATATAATAATTACCACTGATTAAATTCAATAGTACTTTTTTCATTTATAAAGAAAATTGATCGAGTAAAATAAACTAAGGATCGTATTTCATAGGATGTAAAGTGATATTCCTATATCTTTTTTCTTACTTTAAACATAAAACTGCATTGAACTTTGAATACATTGTATAGACTATAATATAAACAAAAATTAGTTTTATTCCATCAATGTTTTCAGTATATTCGTGAGAAAACGGAGGAGGAGCTTTATTTCCCTCCTATTTCAAATGCTGTACTCATGCGTTGATACATTTTCTTGAATAAAAGTCCAAAGCGAATGACATTTTTTTCGCCATAATCGATACATTTTACTTTATACAAGCTCTGAAAGGAAAATTCAAATTTGAATAATTGAAGCGAGAGAGAGAGAGAGAGAGAGAGAGAGAGAGAGAGAGGTATGGTAGCGGATTACAGGCTGTATTATGATAAATAAAAGCGTGAAATTTGAAGCTCTTAACGTTTTACGATATCAAAGGAAGGTTCAGTTCCAATGGTTAATTCAGGTGATCGAACGAGGCATAGAGAGCAATGATGGAGCTATAATGTCGTTTTAATGTCATTATCGGTAATTACCTGGGAATAATTTCGAATAAAAATGAATTAAAATTCACTTCGATTACTCTGTATTGGTACTGGTAATAAAGAACTAGACTAAGGTACTGATACTAAGATACTACTAATAAAGTACTAGAACTAAGATACTTGTATTAAGACACTGCTATAAGGTACTAAGGCACTGGTACTAAGGTACTTGTATTAAGGTACTAGCACTTACTTAACGCAAGTGCATTAAGGCACTGGTGATAGAGTACTGTCGCTTAGGTAATGTGGATCGGACTATTAAAAATTAAAAAAAAAGTTGAATTAACCTTTGAATTTACTAACCTATTAGGCTAATAATAATGCTTATAAATCAACGCCGTGGGGAGCTCGATGAGGTTTCATACGCTAAGTTTGAGCCGAGGTAACTTTGCTCATAGCTCAGTACTGCTCACGCGGCCGTATAACTCGCAAGTGTCCTCTTTAAATGCACGTTAACGCCTTTTAAGCAAGAACGTTCAAATTTCGGAAACACCAGGACCGACATCCATACATGCGAAGCTTGGATCCCTTACAACCTGTAACCAATGCATATGTACTTACAAAGTGTGTTCGCGAGAATTCGTGTAGTTGTTAAATTTGTCCGAAACCCGTTAAGTGCATTTACGTCAAGTTTCGTAAATTTGATTACGTCAATCTTTCTGGAGTAACTTGCATGGATAAATAATTTGACCAAAAAATAATGGATTATTTCAATTGGATGAGATCAGGTATTTGAATATGGAATAGTTAAAAGTACCTGCACTATACTGCATCAATCGTTACTTCTGCAGCTGCAGATGAATTTTTATATTAACCAGATCGACTAAGGATTTCAAAAATGGCCATTTCCTAAAGTATGCGTTACAACGACATCCCAAAAGCATGAAGTAGAAAAATATTTTTCTTAAGCGTCTCTTTGACCCCCAATCAGACTTACAGCTTGCGCAAAGCCAGTCTTTTTTCTCTTTTATTAAATGCAATCGGCAATAGTGAATATACATGTATACTTGGTATCAGAAATAGAACTGGATGGGAAAGTAGTCAGCGCTGCGGGCGCTCGTTAGACCAAAACTCAAAATGACATCACGTAACTGGGCCGAGTGCCAGTTCCGGGGGCTGCTCTTTCCCTCGCCACTTATCCCTCGCTCGATTTTACCCCTTTATACTATTTCTTCGACGTTTTTATTACGTTTCCCACTATATACAGCTATTTCGCTTTATTTCTCTCTTTCTTCCTTCGTTTCTCCCGTCGTATGTATATTTCTTCATTTCGCCGCGCGCGGGTGTACTGTATATACAGCTTCTTCTTGGCTGTTCCTTTGTTTCCACCTCGACGTCGATTCATCCTCTCTGATTTATCGTCCGATCCTGTCCATTTTTCTTTGGAATTTTCAAAACGGTATACCTACGCAACCACATGCACACCGTATTTTCCATCTTCTTTCGGTATAATGCCTATATACCGAATATACCTATAGGTACATATACATCGCCGGCATTCTGAGATATTACTTTTCGTGCTTCGCTGCACTATTCTCGGACTGTCTTCAACGATGAAATCTCAATGCGCGAAGTATAAGTAAGTGCACGTCGCCTCGTTCTCTTTTACTCCGAAAATTTCGTTTCGCGAAACTGCGCTGTGCATTTGTTGTTTATCGATCGAACGTGTACATGTATACCGGTGTATATGTATATATGTATGTATCAACCGAGAGACGAGATGCAAAAGACCAATTTTATTTTCAAATAACTGATAGTGAACTGTGTAGTTTAGTATGTATCGAAGGGAAAAATTTGATATCGGTAGATGCGGTAAATGCACTAGTAGTAACAAATATACTGAATACTGATAATAGATTTTCATTCTAGGAGAAATCTATATGGAATTATGTATCGAAACGTATATAGGTATTTAATAATGCAAACTGCGAAATTCACTTACTTTAATGGGATTCGATCTATCCGTTAAAATTTTAATCGACGGGATTACTATGCAAGCTAATTTTCCATTGATTAACGTAAACAAAGCTTTATCATGTAATTATATAATGTAAGTGATAATAAATCTGATGTTTAACGCAATTATCATGCTGAAAATCATGATTGATTAGAATAGCCAGTACTGGTCTTTTATTGGCTTCCAGTAGTGATCCAATCTTAGTTGGATATCGGAATAACCAAAATGGACCAGAGTTGTAATACTTTACAACAATACTGGTGTAATAGACTGGGATTAAACACTTAATTATGCTCTTTAAAGAGCAGGATTATAATTCAGTTGTGATAAATCTAATAGTGGAAAGTTAAGTACAGGCGACGAGGCCTTTGATTCGGATCGTCAATTACATCATATAATTTATTTTTTATGCTATATAGAACTTTTATTTTACGATAATCACTTGTACTACAATAGCATAAAACTGTAAGATGTATAATATAAAAATAAAAAAGAGTAAAATCTATAATATAAAAAATAAGGTTCGTACAATATTGGTCCAGAAATAACACAATATTGGCTCAATACTGGCATAGTGTTAACGCGGTACCGATTTGGAGTATTGCACTAACACTTGACTTGTAATAGCTTAAAGTACTGTACCAGTATTTAACCAGTAGTGGTTCGTACTGATATCGCTTCAGTACTGGTTTTAAAATATGTCCCGTTTTCATCTGCATTACCAGTACTAATTCAATGTTAGTCGAGTACTAGCTACTGCTAACAGGATTTTAGTACCGGCCCAGTACTGGTCCATTTCTCCATTCACTCAATTATTTGAATACGCCAGAACGATCTATATATATATACACGTATGCATAATAATTAATGTTTATTTAAGTCTCTAATCACAAAGTTCAGTTCGCTCGCAAAGCTATAGATAAAGAACCCGACAAAAAATTGCTCGGGAAATTCTTCGAAACTTCGATATTACACGCAAAAAGTAAACTTTCCAGCGGTGGGCGGAAAAGAGTTTTGAAAATTTTTCCAAGGGGAAAAAATACGCAAGAAGAGAAAGAGAGAAAGAGAGATGCTCATGATAAACACGAATTTCGCAACGCAAACTCGGTAAATCTTATTCCGCTCAACGGCTTTGCTTCCATATAAAAAGTAAACACTCTCTCTCTCTCTTTTTCTCTTATGCGCAAATCGATGGCTTCTTCTTGAACGCGGTTCAGAGCATTTTCACGCTACAGCCTTACTCAAGAAAATTAAAAAAAGGTAGAGGAAAGAGAGATAGAGAGAGGAGAGAGAGAGAGAGAGCAATAAATGTTTATGTCCCACTTCTTGAGCGTGAGATGCAACTATATCCGTTTTTATATCTCTTCTCTCTCAATCAGTGCGAAGCAGAGCGCAATTGCACTCTCTCGCTTATTTCTCGATAATAATCTCGCTTCGCTATGCGACAGTACGAGAATCTGTGCTAAATAATAGATATAAAGTGAATAAATTTGTAGTTAGCTCTTCCTGGAGGGATTTCGCTCTGATTATATACAAAACAGGGAATTTCTTTCTCGGATAAACTTGAATTTCCTCGAGAGGACGAAATAAATGTATGCGTATGGAAGACTATCCAATGACACTGTTACTGGCTTGTTATGAACTGGTTATAATTTAAAATCTGTACTGGTCAATTACTTTAAAATAGGATTTTGTCGATTCTTTAACGTATGTACTGGTAGAAACCTTTAAGCCAGTATTGGTCAAGCAGTGCTGCTTGTAATAATAACTTTATGTTAAAAATGCTAACCTACTTTTTAATCAAAATAATTTGTCAAGTATTTAACTGGTCAAATACTTACGTATACTACTTGACAAGTCAAGTACTCAACTGGAAAAGTACCTGTTTAACCGTCAAGTACTTACTTCAAGACAGTATTGTGCCAATATTGACACTCAAATCGTTTAGTTAAATTCATCAATAATGGTGTAATATTGTATCAGTAATGACAATTGTTCTGCCGTACCATAATCAGGACCAATACTTAATCAATACTGTTCTGATTACAGAGAGCCATAAAATCAGAACTGGTAGTTAGATTTAAAAAATCACATGGAGTTTCTCATCGGATTTACGTAAAATTCTCGTAGAATGCTCTTTAAAGTAGACAAGCTTTGAAATGTGCCTCAAGTCTAGTAAACTCTATTGGCCCAGTATTATTGAACATTATTAAAGTACAGCAGAATTTCATATCCATTTCAAATCTGGTATACATCAGAATTAGGTCAGCGCATTCCTGGAATTATGATCCACTTTTATCTTTCTAATATCAAAACAAGGGTTCACCAGTAGTGGTAAAGTGCATGTTATTCGACGGTTTAAAACCAATTAATAATACTTTTCACGAGGGTTGAAATACTTTATAAATGCCTTCATAAATTTCGAATTAAGCTTTTGTACTTCTCATACGCTCACTTATCGTTGAAGAGAAAATTATTCATTCGCGTCTGCTCGTATATTGAAACTCTCGATACATATACATGCATGCATGAATCCAAAGGATTAGACACATTCGGACTTCGATTGTATGATTTATTAAACGAAAATCGGAGACCTCGTAACTTGGAAAAGTAGCGCACAATTATTCAGTGTCCATTAAATCGATGAGTTTAAATCTTATTATAGTCATGAAAAGAGACTAGAGAAGAAGATTTAGCAAGTCAAAGTCTCAGCGTTTCACGTAATAAAATAATTCGAAACTTCGAGACTCCATCGCTTTTTCTCTCTGAATGTTTAACAATACAAAAAGTTTTTTTTTATACTTCTGTTCAAATAGGAATTCATTAGCTTGTAGTTTTAGTACTGACTACTACCAAAGAAGAGAGAGACAAACTATGTGAAAACTTTTCGAGTTTACGATTCAGCAGGAAACTTTTAAGCGATCAGCGCTTCACTTGTACGTGTTCAAACGTACGTTGCCGGCTTCGGTAAAATTTTGCCCCGACTTTACGCTTATGTATATATACGTATATATATACAGCAGACCTTATCAGCTGCTGATGACAGCTGACATGGATCAGCAAACGCGCTCACTATATATAGATAATGCTTCATTGAAAACAACTCAAGTGCGCGCGCAAGATTGATGCTCGCCGAGCTACGTATAGATGTGTTTTCGGAAGAGTATAAAAAAAAACTTCCACTTTTGAATTTGAATCTCTGGATAGATCTATATCGTTGGGAATTAAATTGAAGTTTACACTCGAGCTTGCGGAGCGCTCGCAGCGAAGCTATGGCTTTTCCGCGGTAAATAGCAAGAGTATTTTCTAACAACGCAGTAAAAGGCAAACATTCGTAACAGCCTGACCTAATTATCGTTCTCTCTCTTGTCATAACGTGTGTATATACATATATATATATATATATATATATATATATATATGCTTAAGTTAGTATAGGAGGAAATACTACCTACGTCACTGGGAATTAACCAAGCAGGTCTCGAGTTGTATTACGTTTGAAGAGCATTACGAATCTTAACTATAGACTTTGGGCTCCACGTTTAGACAAGACAAGCAATGATGAATCGTTGCAGCTTTCGTTTCTATATAATTGTAATCGCATTTTACCGCTTTATTAACGACTTCGCTATGCGGACGGTAGCTTGGAAATTTGTTCAGTGCGGAGAGCGCGCTGAATTTACATATATGCGTTTCATCGTTCAATGCGCGTTCGCACATGTATATATACCATCAGAAGATCCGGTATGCGCATTTGCACATCTTTGTGCCGAGCGCAAAGACTACAAGTCTATGGAGCTGCCTCATCAAGTGCTGACTATACATGGGTTTGGCTGATGTACACAAAGGGATTAGAGCTCGGAACAAGCTCTGAACATAATTTTATTTTAAAATTCACCTGTCAATTCACAATTGCGTATCGCTGGTGAGAGACCGTCAGTTTTGGGGTTTTTTTATTACGAAGTAATATGCTATTTGTCACTGCAGTTGAACATTTGGAGTGATATCGGGACGATAAAAGTGGACCAGAATTCTGATAATGCATTGGCGCAATGCTGGCATGTCAGATGGTAAATGGACATAAAATTGTGTAGTCTCTGAATAATGTACGAAAGTACCGCTTTTACCGATATAGTATTAGGAAGTTGATTACTTTTTATTGGAGTATTACAGTACTACAATTCAGTACTTGACCAGAATGTATATTACATCGATTCAGTATTGCCATTAAGTGCTTGACCAGTACAGATTTTTTAACATGACCAATTTTGGATCGACTCAAATACTCCGGAAAAATTGTTATTTCAGAATCAGTACTGGGCCAGTAAAATTCTTGATAGCAATTAGTAAAAGTTGATATTATTTAATCAGTATTGTACTAGATTTCTGGATCAATCATTTTTTAAGCACTGCAGAAAAGTTGTCATTACTGATACACATATTCCTTTGAATGATATGTCAATATTAAATGTTCCACGAGATTATCGCGCGATATAGGTATCCGAAGTTGAAATCAGAAAGAACTTTTGAGTTACTCAGTTCGCGCGTCTTGGCCAGCGTAATCAATAGAGAGATAGAGAAGCTTGCGAGCATCTGAGATGAATTTAATCCAAGTTCGACTGCAGACGCAGCAGACTGTAAGTCAAACAGACCGGTCGTCGCTCATAATTCAACGCAGATGAGAAGTGACGTTGGAGGGGCTTTCAAGTCGCGTAGGCGAATTGATAATGGAGAGAGATAGCTCCGTGAGCAGCAGCACAGTAAACATGCAGCTCAGCTGATTGGCATGTCTCTCACTCTCTAGCTCTCTCTTGCGAAAGCGCGATGCAACGGCATTCGACGCTGTGCACGTATGTATATATACGAGGCCAAGCTTCCCAATCTAATAAATCAAGTTTCCGTATATACATATATATACAGGTATCCCACTCCTCATTGCCCCGATAACACCTAACTATTCGCTCTGTATATATACGTATCGAAACTGGCTCAGCTCTCTGCAGTCTATTGGACTTCCTTTGAACAATCGTGCTTTGCACACGCGTCCCAGGATCTAGTGCGACGGAAATAAGACATAGAGGACCGACTGTACAGCTGCACAGCATCGTATCGCCAGATTCTCTCTCTTTGCGCGTGTACAGTCTAATCGTGTGCTTTAATCTCGACTCGTTCGTGTGTATGTAACTGTGTCGGTCTCTCTCTCTCTCTCGCTCTCGCTCTCTAGACTTTCCTGATCAATCATCGCCCCCATATCCGACTGTGTATACCAGTGTAGGACTGCGGCACTTGGAGAATCATTACCCATTAATAGGCTGTTGACAAGGCAAAGCAAGAGATAGAGAGAAGTGTATAGAACGATCGAAAATAGTATATGCGCGACTGTCTTGGGTTTCAATTACGGTATATAGAGAATACTATCCCCGTGTCTAATCACATTATTGCACGGATCGTTACTTCAAAGTAGTTCGTCTCTTTATCATATATGTATATAATATAATATTCCATAGTTGGAATCGACCAATGGCCCAGTAGCGGGCCAGTACCGAAATCCGGCCTGTATTAGATTGATAAGATCGAGCTATACTTTAAAACCAGTACTGTGCCAGTATTGTGTTAGTACTATTCCAGTATTGGATCAATATTGGTATACATTATTAGAAACAATGTTCTAATCAGCTGAATTTAACATACAAATATATACAAAATATATATGGGTCATTAGTGTCAAAGTTGACCTGTTAAATCTATTTTCGAAAAATTCGAGTTTCTCAGGAAAGTATTTCAGTTTTATATTCTGAACTGTGTTCATGGGATTGAAACCGTGCGTCTTCAGTCCAGGAAACTGAACTGACCCAGTAATCTCGTACATTGTTCAGGTACTGTACGATCTTATGTCCATTTAAAATCTGACATACAAGCATTGCGCCAATGCATTATCAGAATTCTGGTCCGCTCTTATAATCTCAATTGTTATGAAACGTGTAGTTTTCATAGCGGTAGGGTCTTTTGCTAAAATATAAGTTGGTTGACCATTAAAAACAAAAAACTAGAAAAAAATACGAGTTCTTTTTTTTCTTTTTGAAAATAATTTTTTGGTTACATAATTCTTTTAAACTTAAAATTACTCTAGCAGTTTGACTCGAAATATATAATAAGTTTTAAATTAACAAAAATTTGTTGCTTTTTAAATATATCTTTATATAAAAATTTATATAAAAATCTTTAAAAAGCAAAAATATTTTAGGATCAGCTAAAGAGTACGCTGATTTTATTTGGGAATGTTTCGGTGAAAATGATATATTAGAAATTATCCTAAAATACTTACAATTTTAGCAGATTTGTTTATTACGAATTTTGTAATTATGATTTACCATTTATTTGTTTATGGTCAACTAACTTGGTTTTTAAGTATAAATTTAAAGTCGATGAATACATTTTAAAGACACATACCAAAAAATGAAGCATTGATATAATCATATTTTTTATTTTCCGGTAATCTATCTCTAACTAGATGCGACTGATACCAGTAAAGACCAACTTTAAGAAAAAAAAATATATATATACAGTCAACAACAAAATTGTTGACATATCCCGGAGAAAAAGGAAACAGTTATATGACACATCCCTGGTGTGCCTTAAAAAATGTGTCACTAAAATGTTCGAATATTATTGAAAAATAAACATTTTATAAATACACGTGGATTCTGCATAAAATTTTATGATTTAAATAAAATCGGAATGGTATAAAAATCGGATTTCATTTAAATCATGCGATATTTACGCTTCGAATTTTGTTGTCATCAGCTTGGTTTTTAAAAGCAAAGAGATGTAATTATTAATATTTACTTTTAAACCCATCGATACCATTTTAATCCTCAATTTGTACCGACCCGTTTTTTTGACGTCCATCTGTAAATTGTAATAATTATTCAATTAATTTGACCAACTGTTGGCCAGTTTATAGTCTAATTTTATGTCTTAATGCCAACCAATGTCTACCGTTCGAATCATCATTTTATGCTGAACCAAAAAATCCTTATAAGATGAATATTCAAACAATTCAACAATATCTAACTTACCCGAAGTAATAACTTTCTTTAACGAAATTTCCCTCAATTTTTTCATGTTGAATTTTTTATGTGGACTCCCGGTATGTATTATATATGTGTATAGTTTGCGATGAGCGCAGCCTCTTGAAGCTTGTAACATGATTGCAGCGAGTGAAGTGCAAGCTCTCGCGCGATGTGCTCGAGAGCCGCGACGGCGCTTTTCATTAGTTCCGAGCAAACATAAGTCGTATAACGTGTATGCATGTGTGCGAGAGCAATCCTCTCTTTCCCCAGGCCGCTGCAATGGACCGATTCAAAAAGCTTTTATTCAAATTTGCCGGGCATTCGGTCTCTCGGTCTATATATTCTGTGCGCATGTATAATAGACATACCGATATCAAAAGCAAGCCAATAATTATTATCATTTTCCAATGATGAAACAATTATGAAATACTTCATTAGCACACTGAATTTCGAATTAAAATGTACCGCGTGGATGCGCACCTTTGTGTGTATGCGCCTCTCTCTCTCTCTCTATATATATATATATATATATATATATATATATATAGTATATGTAATTAATAATTCGATAGCGGAGCATACAAAAGGTTTAACGCTCTTGTAGAATTAATCGCATAAAAATTTGTTCAGCTTAATCCTATAAACGCAACCCTAGTAAAAAATGAATGAACGACCTATAATATTGGATCAATAAAGACAATGTTTGATAGTGATCTAGTAACATTCAATCGATACTGGAGAGATAAGAATGGATTGTAACAGAAATTCTTTAGTTAAGTCAAATACTTTAAGCGTACATTTGGATAAACTAGTAAGAATGGTATTACTGGCGCAATACTGATTTTGAACTATGGTTCGTTCAAGGCCGTTTGGTACTGATGATATCAGTGCCTCCCAGTATGATACTGATAAAGTTCTTCAAGTCAGTACAGTGCTGATGTTGCTACTCTAAAATTCTGATCAGATTGCAATAAGTTACGTGGATGTACTTATCAGATTTACGTTAAATGCTCGTAAAATGAAGTGTTAGCTGTGTATTATCGTCTATTGTCTAGGAACTGCACAATTTTATATACGCCTCTAATCTCACATACCAGTATTAGGCCATTGACTATCATCATTTTGATCAGTACTGTGCGTTCGTCAATAGTATCATTAACATAATATTGTCACTGTACTGGCACAAAGCACGATACCAAGCTTGACCAGTACTGGTTCAAAGTACAGTACCAGAACTTGACCAGTACTAGTTGAAAGTACGGTACCAGTTCTTGACCAGAACTGATTTAAAGTCTGTCCCGTTTATGGCACTACAGTACTGTCTTAGAGTACTGTTATCAGGATATCAACTGGATCATCGCTCCATTACTACTATCGTAGCTTACTGTTATATAACAAAGAACCAGTAGTAATCCATACTTCCAGAAATGTCAATGCTTACCGAGCAATTTTTATGTCTGTGAAAAAATATTTAATCCCAACCGGAAACATATATATAAAGCTCAATCCAAAGTTCCATTCATCGCTATATATCGGTCAGGATAAAACGTACCAAGGCAGTGGTGCGAACTAAGATATATATCTATCACTCTTTCCGAGAACGAAGCGACTTTCTGCATCAGCAGATCAGCTTCTTGAAAAGTCCGTCTGTTGGCTTTACGACTCTCGCGTGCAAGAAAATCCGATTTTAAGCGGCGTCGTCGGACGTGAACTGTAGCTATATATAGGCTTTGTGTGTCGTCCGCGGCGGCTTTCATTCGTAAATCTGAAAGTCAGAGACGGAGCGCGTGCGAGAAAGCCTTCCGACTCGAGCTTAACCCGTTGGAAGACAGCGCCACAGGGAAATTACCTCGACGGAATTGCGTCCGCGCGTTTTTTTTTTTTTCATAGCGTATATACGCGAGCAGAGACGACACGAGGGAATTCGTCTGCTTAGAGATACTTTGCATCAGTAGATGAAGTCGAGCGTGACCAGACATGAGAAATATAAAATACTGGTCTCGTGCGGGGCTAAAGTATATAAAATCTGGCAAAGGCTAAACCACATCAGGCGCAAGCAGCTACTTCATCAAAAGAGAGAGAGAGAGAGAGAGAGAGAGAGAGAGAGAGAGAGAGAGAGTCGTGTCTGAATATTTCCGAGTTTTCTGCCAACAGACGACGTCGTTATGTCGTAATGTAAAAAAATTACATTAGGGGTGAATATTTATCTCGAGAGGCCGGGAATTTTTATTTTTTTTCTGGATTTCGATATGTGTGTATATTCTGTCTTAGTTATATACTGGTAGGATGAAATAAAAGAAAAAGGAGGTATATCGCATTTGACTCTATTAATTACCGATCCCTCAGAGGGAATGGAAAAGTAATGTCCAACGTAATCGACCAACCGAAATGGACGTTCGCGTGTAGATTCCCTTGGGTTTAGGTGCGAATTACCTACCGAAGGACGAGCTGACGTCCGAATAAGGATCGATATTAACGCGGTACGCATTTTTCTTTACGAGAATTAAAGACGTTTCTTTTGTAAGTGTCGGCTGAAAAGAAAATTTCCAATCAATGTATTTGAGAAGTTGCCTTTTTGACAAAATAAAATATTTATTTGAATTAAAAAACAATAATTTGTTTGAAACTGAAATTATACAATTATTTTGAACATTTGAACAGCGATTTTGAACATAATATATGAGTTCATCTGGATAATTTCTTAATATATATATAAAATTTAATTCGATAAGAACTTGATATAAATGAAAAGAAATACACACTTCCTCATATGTATGTTGTATAGTCAATTAGCGCCAATATGGGGACCCAATGAGCACACGTCAGTCGTTCATTAAGTTTAAAAAATAAAGAATTAAGAAATATTGTATTAAGGGTTAATACACGTAATATTGAACTTATAATGTTGCTTTTATCAATATACGAATAATTACAGACATAAATTTTATATTCTAGTATAACTAGCGCGAATCCCCAAGATTTTAGAATAATATCCATTGTAGATTAGGACACGCAGCACGCGGTGATGATAACTGCACAATTAACCTTCTTAACTCACTTTTCACGCAGTTAGCAATTACTTTACACTGAAGATTTTTATTACTTCCTTGTTCAAAATTGCACCAAAATTAGACCAACAGTTGGCGAATTTTTAGTGAAAATCTGCCCAAGATTAATTTAGACCGGAGAAGTGCATCAAAGATTAACGAACATTCCTTCAACACTAACTATTATTCATCAAGTATCAACTGTCATAAGCAATACGTGGTTCAAACGAATGAGGACTTTGGGGCAAATAATTCTTTCTATCAGTATAAAAACCCGATAAGATTTCTACCAAAGAATTTCACTGTTAAAATATTGAACTTTTCAATATATCAAATTCAGTAAGTAGATATAACACTATGAAAAAATGTTAATAGCCTTAGATATTTTAGTATTTTTATAATGTCGTACTTATAGCGTGGTCAGGGATAATTAATCGCTGATTTAAGAGGCAGCTTTAGACCGAACGTATTTCAAGCTCTTATCGGACAGTTTGACGATATAGAAAAATTTGCGACTATGCACCTTGGGGGATATTCCTTTAATATTTCTTCCTAGTACATGCATTCTTTAAACATTCAGGTATTGATCACACTTGCTAGCAGGTATCCTTCAAATTTAATACTTAATTAAACTAAAAAATTAACAGTCTCCCGGTCGATGCGTCAAGAGTATACTGTTTCTCCGTACACTTATAAAAGCTCTACATTGCATTAAAAAAACTTGTCCACGCTATATCCGAGCTTTCCTTCTCCATACCAATCGATATACACATACCGCATACAGTGTACACACACACACACACACACACACACACACACACTTATCCATACACACAATCTCATGGTCTCAAGACGACACACGATACTCTGTCCATGAAATATTCATCCCCTACCAAGAGAGATACACCATTAATCTCAAAGGTATTTTCTTTACCTCGGTGTCCGATTCCTCCTTGAACCCGTTGCGCTACCACTCTGTACCCTCTTGGTAAGTTGCCGCTAAAGTGTCGCAGTCTTTTTTCAAGCGAGTCGATTGTTTTTCTGCGCGACCACGACTATCTCTCTCTTTCTCTCTCTTTTTCAAGCACATCGACCTAGATTTTCGTGTCTGTTTTCTTTCTCAACACGTGGACAGTAGCCACGAGTCTATTTTCTTTGCTCGAGAAGATCGAATGCGCGACTATAAGCTTCACTTCCGGATAAGCAATCTCGCTTTGGTAATTAGTCAGTTACGCATAGTCACAAGCAGTAGCAGACGATTTAATGGCGAGAGTTAGTTCATCCTTTGCTTTCGATTTGTTGTTACCGAGTTCTCATAGTTCAAGAGTTTTGTTTACAGTATATTCGACATAACGAGGTATATTTTGGTTTTTATATCAGCGGAAATGACGCGGTGATGCTTATTTGATAATAAGACCGGTATAGTCTTTTTTCTGGTTCAATATGTTTTCTGGTTTAATATGGTTTAATATGTACCTCTTGATCTCTGTTGTATTTATTCAGAGTAAATTTGTTATGTCGATGAAAGGTTGTGGACGCGACGTGATATATATGCCGTTGTATATAAATGGAAATGGTAACCACGACGCAAATAATCCGGGAAAAAATTAAACGAACAACTTCGATGCGCTTTATAAGTTGAAATAAACGAACGAATTAATATTACGTATATTAAATCCAAAATAATTACAGCTAGTAAGACTGTCAGAATTGAACAATCGTCCAGTTTTGGATTGTGAAGAATACTGGCTCAATATTCAATCAATAATGGAGTTATAACAATAAAATATATTTGGGAAGAATACTGAGAAGCCAGTACTGCAACGTCCCAGTACTGGATCAGGAATGAAAAGATTAAATCAATCGAGTAAATACCTATGATCCTAGCTCGACACCAAACAAGATATTCAGTAGGAAATAATAATACTAATTATTTATATTATGAATCAGAACCTGTATAAGAAAATGGCACCTCAGCCGTGACCAGTAAGCAATCGAAGAATAGATGTTCAGCATGTTTGAAAATCCCCAGCTTGTAATAAAGAAAAAAGTGAAAATAGGACCAAAAACAGCCTAAAAGACGTCCTTAACAACATTGAAGAATATAGAAATATACTAAGAAAAATTACTAAAAAAAATGAAATATATCAACTTTTAGTATAAAACTCAACTGCAAAAGCTATAATTTGGTATTACTGGTTTGCCTTATTAATTATGTTTTGTTCTGTTGCAGTAACGTATACATATTATATTATCTAAGTATATTATTCTCAAATACACTGTTACTATCTAGAACTATATTATAAATTTACGTAAATTTATAATTTCATAATCTAATTAATAGGAATTGCAACCTGAAATGAATACATGTGATTTCGAAAGAAAATTCGACCTTAAATAAATCAATTAAAAAAAATGTTTCAATGGACCAATGTTCGATTAGGAGTGATGAGAATTATCCATGCTATAAAATCTGTACTGGTTAAGTACTTGAAGCCAAGTACTAAGTCGATGTTGCTGCTTGAAAATTCTCATTTCAATTCAGTATTCAATCAATACTGGAGTGATTATAATGAACTATGGCTCATCGTCGTACTACACAATCTATGCTGGTAAGGTATTTGAAGACAGCACGGCTATCGGTCGAGTATACATAATACGTACAGAGCAATTCCAGAAAACCTCGTAACAATGGATCAACGACCTAGTACTGGATCAGTAATGACAGTTCATTCGCAATGTTGAAAAGAATATTGGTCCAGTGTTCGTCAATACTGGTCAAGTTCTTATAGCCATTACTGCATCGATTATGTTATTAGGCATTGGTAGAGTAAATAAAATCAGTGTTGTGCCTCAAAGCCTTCTAAATTAAATAGGTCAATTGCCGAATATTGTATCAGTAATGACAACTTTTTCGAAGTACTATACAAATTCCCATAGTAAAAATTGATTAACGGCCCGAATACAGGATCAGTGGAAACAACTTTTACGGAGTACTAGGGAGAATACTGGCCCGGAGAGATTAGAACGAGTCGTACTGTCAAATCTGTATTGATCAACTACTTGAAAACAACACTTTACCTATGCTGCGATATACGTACTGGTAGAATAATTCAAGCCGATCCTCTTTTTATTTTATTATTTTTCAATTTGAATCAGATGTAAAGAAGTTATGCACTAGTCATTAGCCCACCATTGTCTTACCCTATTCAGAAACAGCCAAATTTTACGTCCATACGAAACGTGCCATACCAATATTAGGCCAGTGCTTAATCCAATTCTGGACAGGTCTTACAATCCCAATAACGAAACAAGGATTCACCAAACAGGACATTGTTTGATGGTAACGAACCAGCTGTGTCCAAAACTTCCAGTAACTGTAATTTTAACCAGAACATTATTTCGCGCTCGAATACATATCCGAATTACAACGAAAACACGTGTCCTAATGAAAAAAAAACATCCCTCGATTCCCCGTTGAATCGCAATCCAGCGCGTTTGTAATATTTATCACGCAGACCTTTGAGTGCGGTGGAGCAGTGTACGAGTCGAAGCCGTAAAAAAGAATCTCCCCAATTGAATTCTCCAGGCTGAAGAGCGTCACAGTCGAGACAGATGGATAAAAAAAAAACGTCCGACGCACTAGCTCCTCGACTTTTAGAACTTCCCGTGATGTCCCGTGAAAGCATCCTCTGACGTATCGATTTCGCAACACCCACACATGCGCGTCATTTCTTCTTTTTTTCCGTTTCAAAGCGTCCGATGGGAAAAAACGCGAAAAGAAGCACGCGAACTTTTGTTTCCCAGTCCTGTGGAGGATCCGCGCGTCAGTGATTTTACTGTGTGCTCTTTGGTCCGGAACTTTTCTGCTTATCCCGCGGAAAAATGAGAGGAAACGAGAGACAGAGACGAAATGGAAAGGCCACACGTGTCGCAAGCAGCGCGAGAGTTTATTCGTCGAGCGATCGGCTGAGAAATAAAAGAGACTCTTGATTGCTCCATTATTTCGTTCTGAGATTTATGCGTGTACATCAAACGCTTGCTGTAGACACACGTATATACATGTATACACAGATACAGGAGTACACTGATGGATCGAAGAATTGGCTATTCCGTACCTTTATATCTCCGCTTATCTCCAGCGATTTATTTTCGTCAGTTTCAATATACCGACGATCATTTTGTTTTACTTACGACGTCGTTTCATATCTGCCGCTTCGCGTTAAACATTCAAGCTGCATTAGTACTGGGATTTACATAGTCGTATAGCCGATACAATCAGTGCATTATTAATCGAAAACTCTTCGTTCTGAATGGGCTTATTGAAAAAATCTTTTTTTTTCTTTTCGTAATACTATAGCTAAATGGGCAGACTCGATACCGAGTATATCGAGGCTTATTAAGCTTTAATGCATGCTTTTAACGCTGTCGCTACGAGCTCTCGATGCCACGCGTCAATGGCTTTTCCTGGGTAGGGCAAATTTTATTTCTGCATTTCATTATATTCACGAGCTTCGAGTCGCTGTAGTTGTACGATGAGTAAAAACCAATAGTCGACTGTATTAGCCGCGTCTGAGGAACGTCACCGCACGTGCTAATGGCTTTAATGACACGAAGAGGGATATCGCGGTGGTTATGACATCGAAAGAGCTTCTCGTTGCGGAAAGTGTTCCTGTTATATATGTCTATATGCGATATATAGATATATATATATATCTGTATCTAGACGGTTGCTCGGCTTCAAAGGGACAAGAATCCATTAGCTTTTAGTGCCGCCATAGGACGACTCGGTTATCCAGCCTAAATCCCGATTTTCCGATGTATACTCTGTACTACCTACTACTTCAATGACAATTTTCACTCATAGCAGCAGGGCATAAGTTGACGTAGATGTGATCTGTGCTATGTCGATGAAATGGCGAATACATATATATTCTAAATAATTTAAAACTGTTCTATTGATCTGATGTACGCGAAAGAATTGATAAGATTTTGAAAGGCGTTACGTCTAAGATGTGAAGACGTTCGTGAGCTATCCGGCTGCAAGAATCCATGTGTTAGTGTTTATTCGAAGTGAATTTGATATATTTCTGAATACATGCGTATATATAATATTATCTGACTTACTACTGGCTGGTTATGGATATCGTAATTATAGAAAGGATTAATTATCCATCTATATCCGTTTGAACAGCTTCGTCCTAAATACGTTAAAAGTAGAATCCCTTGGCAGGACTAGACGATATTGTTAATCCAATCTATAACTGGCTCCTTACTGTCAAATAGAATTCTTGAAATATGTTTCTGAACTGTCTCTCAAACATATTTTAAGATATCCATTTAAGTTAGTCATTATGTATGGTAACAGTGTGTAATAAACCCAACAATATGTCGTACAAAGAATATAGACCGAGCGAACAGGGACTTTTTGTCGAAGCTCCTTTGAGAGATGAAATGATGATGAAGATCTACTTATGCATACATAAGCATATATATATATATGAACGCCCATATCTGCAGATATATATGGATGAATAAGCTTGCGTTTTTATGAGTCGCCGCACGACGTCGACGACTGGTACACCTGGCGCACTTTGCATTAGGTGATTGCCGAGAGGGCGCACAAGGGTAAACAAACTGGAATTAAGCGAGGATGTCGCAATGTCGATTGAGACATACTCCATATTTTCGTAATAAAAACCCGGTTGTTTGCTTTTCTCCCGTTAGAACAGCAGAAGTCACTCGAAGAGTAAGAAAAGTTTTAATTCCCGACCGTATGTTAGTAAAACTTACAAAATATAGGAAACAACTCGGTATCTGGAGATCGAAAAATTATTCACGACGGCACCATTTTTCTGATTTTTGGGTATCATCTTCCGAGTAAAACGAGCAATTATACATTTGGTTGTATATTATTTCTTATTGTATTTATAGTGGAATACACACTGTAGGTATAAATTATATAAATATAGTATAAATACATTCAGTTGTATTTCTAAATAGAAATAAAGATATAAATCAATTCGATGTTAAGTTTAACTAATTTTCCAACAAGGGCGAACTATTCAGTTATCATTAAAAAAAAAGAATAGTAAAAATATACTAACCAATTAAAAAGTTATAAACGTATAAATAAACAAAATGTAAATTAACAACCAAAAAGTAAAAAATTCACTTCGAAGCGAGTTAAAGAGAAATTTATTTTCCATACTCATAATAACATGCTAAATATACGTTTATACATATATTTATCGTATTAAGTCATCGTGGTGAAAATCTAAACATCTGACGCTTTAGCATATTCCCCGTATGTATAGCCGGAAGTATAGTGCCTTATATTTATTTTCGCATATGTGATCCACATTTACGGCACTCGGATATGTATACGTACATGTGTAGGTACAACAGCCACAGAGGCTTTTACGCAGTTTCCGAATCGCTTTCCAGGATATCACGTAGACTATAGGTGGTTAGTTTTCGGTTCGAATCATTTTCGCTTCGGTAAGCTTATGCGCGCGGACACACTCGTCCGCTTCGGCTGGATATAACCGAACGGGACGAGAATTTGTTTTGATAGGCATAATGTGCTCGAATTCGATGCTTCAAAATTCTATTCATGTTTATATATATAGTGTATACAGGGTATTCTTTGCGATAACACTTCCATTGTCGAAAAATTGAAGCAACTTGGAAGATTCTCCAATGCGATGCTATGAGAAGCTACGAGGGGCATTTTTACAAAATTACGTATTGGTTGATCTTTAGATATTCAAAAGCTAAAAAAATATAATTCATACGATCTTTTCTTGTCGTAATTTTTTTTTAAACGCTTGATCTTCGTTAGAAAAGTGTCCTCGATATCTAAACTCAAAATAGTTCAGGTGATTTGACTTTAAAAATTTGTATAATTGTATCAGATGTCGTAATCTGAATTGCCAGTACGGGTCAATACTGTCCCGTTCTTTTTTTTCATCTTGACAGATATTTTTGCTTGAAAGCTATGTATATTATTATAGAAAATTAAAATCAGAAATAATATATCTTCCAATTACATCAAGGCTACTCTCAAAATTTTTGCGACAATTTTTTTAAAATTCACGAAATTACTATTTCGAAAGTAGTGAAAAAAAATCTAAAAACATTTGCAATGATCAATTCTAAGATATTTTTATTCTTAAAATATTTTTGCGAGAATTTTCGAGAAACATCTAGACATATAGGAGTTATTCGCAATGTTAACAAATTTTTCTGTCAAAAACAATGAACTTGAGTAAGAATATTTTAATAACAAAAATATTCTAGAATTAATCATAGAATATTTATAACTTTTAGCCGATTTTATTATTACAAAATTCGAAATTTCATGAGAATTTTTCAAAATTTAAATTTGCACCTAAAAATCTCGCAAAAAATGTCAGTCTTCTACAGCTAATTCTAAGATATTATTATTTTGTGAAACTCTAAAAATCTACCAATTAAAAACAATATAAATTACCATATTCGACTGGCATTTTGCTTAATTAAAAAATGTATTAAGTTTAGTCATCGAGAATACAATTATAATCGTCATTGAGTCAATATAAGAAAAAAACACATTTTTTGTTAGTATTTGATTCTTTAACGATAAACAATCAGGGTTTTTTTTTTATAAAAAGCCCTACAGCAATAAAAAATGACACATCGAAGAGTCTTCAAGATTGCTTCAATTTTTCAACACAGGGGGTGGCTTTTTTCACAAAGAATACCTCGTGTATATATGTATGTTATATACATATATATGTTTGAATAGTACCGGAGGAAATCGAAGTCTGGAAAAAGTTTTTTTCACGTCTCGCTGAATTCGTTAATACGCTTGTTTGATATCTGCGAGAGTCATGTAAATTTTTTGCTTCCACACCGAACCGCCAAAAGAATGAAAGAAAATAAAAAGTTTATCCGGATGTTATATATATAGATATGTACACATATACATATATAATATAGTTATATATATATATATATATATATATATATATATATCGAGTCCTTGAGGAATTTTGAAAAAATTTCCGCAGCCAAGTGGATATAATTAGAGTCTGAGCCCACGAATTTGTTGATGTTCAAGTGAGGGAAAGTTTTAATTAGAAATCGAGTCAAACGCGCAATATTCGAACGAAAGGATTAAATACCCAAATACATACGAATGCTATATAATCGTCGATATATTTATCAAATATATCCGTTTTCCAAGTAACGCTAATGTACTGTATATGTGACTCAGTAAGTAGTGAAAATTTACTATTTGAAACACTATTATTGAAGATTCGCTGTTCGTAATAACTTTGCTAAATAAAAAGACGCTCGTTGACTATGTAGGATATAAGCAAAATACACTATAAGATTAAATGTACTTGTTGGAGTGAAAATAATATTTCGAAATTAATAAAATGTATATTATTATATAATAATAATAATAATAGCACTAATCAACTTAGAGTCAGTAAAAACAATAATAATAATTGTGTCTAATTATGATATAATTGTTACAAATAATTGATTTTTCGATTTTTTGTTTACGCGATAATTTTAGTTTGAAAGATTTTGCATAATTAATTATACATACGATAAGTAATAATGAAAAAATTAAATGAAAGATCAGATAAATTGCTACAAGTGAAATTATTACAAATTAATACGTTTTAATTAATTTACTCACACGATCAGTAAAAGAAAGGCATTTTCGGTGCTAATTATAATGTTTTGAAAATTATATTATAAGAATACATTCAAATAAATAAATAAAGACAACAAGATTTTTTCAAAGTCCTCTTAGTTACTTATACTTTATAAAAAAAAATTAAATTAAGTACAAGATTCATTTGACAACAATAAAATTGTCAGCAAGATCCTCTTACTTTCTTAATTATAGGCTGGTAAGATGATTTTCCTGGACGTACACTATATAAATCCAATTCTTATATTTATTTGAGAAAAAAAATGGATTAACTCCTAATAAAAGATTATTATAAAAATTTATTTATCGTTTGTTCAACCTTGTAAGCCGGTAATCGGATTCTTAAAGAAAATCCAAATGTAATAATATTATATTAACTTACGACGCTAACCGAATAAGCTATCGTAAGCTTCTAAAATGAATAATAATACTTATCTAAACAACAAATAAAAAAAACTTTATTTATTCAAATTAAGAATTTTTACCTTTTCACATTTAGAGACTAACGAAGCTAACTACCGTAGTACCTTAGTTCTGGCAAGGTACCAGTACTGGTGCAATGTTGACAAGGAAGTGGTGCAATACTGGTAAAATTCCTGTGGAATACTGGCAAAGTACTAGTTTTAAAGTACGACCTGATCTTATCATTCCAGTACTGGTCCGTTACTGGGCTGGTACTGGGCCATTGATCAATTTTTACTAGGGTATATAACACTCACACACATATCCGCATGAACATTTAAAAAGATAGCGAGGGTCTAAAAATTGATCACTTTTTATTCAGTTTAAACAAGTAAAAGTAAATTTAAGAGCCAAGAGAAAGAAGGACCGAAGCAGACTAGAGTCTAGAAAGACGTCTCGGCCTGCTTAAAAGGGTGCAGCGCGCGAAACCAAGTTAACTTTCCACTTCCGGACGTCTCTAAAAGGTATATATATATACACCCACCCAGGCATATATACATATACATAGACACGCAGCCTGTAGTAGAGGGATGAGGATCGGCTCAGCGGCGCGAGTTAGCGCAGCCGCTGCTACGCTCTAGAAGATAGAAACATCGAGATAAGCGAAGCGGGGAAAGTGTAAGAAGGAGAAAGAGAGAGAAAGGCGGATAAATAGCGAAGGAGAACAGCCGCGAAGATAAGACGAAGGTATATTTTCGATTTCGCCCCAGGATCAAGCTGTCCCTCTTCAGGGGTTTTATCGGTGAAAAATTTCTCTTTACTTCCTTTTACAAGATTTCCCATCCTATTTTCTTTTAGTCTCTGCAGTTGCATTTTCTTATGAAGTCGATTTGTTAGTCATGACGAAAGAGCCAAGAGTCGGTCAATCGATCCTAAGGCGTAAAATTTAATCCTGATAATGGAGAAGATTTTTCATTTTTTACAATTTCATAAGCGTCTACTCTTCCGATTGTAGAAGTGTACGTGTGAGTCTTATTAATTTTCAACGGCGCTGAAATAAATTTTAGTCAGGATAAAAAAAATATATTGCGTTAGTTTTGTGACAAGATTGGCCCAGTACAGTATTACAACTCTGGTCCGTTCTTATCACTCCAATATCGAACCAATGTTAGACCAGTACTGACAACCAGTATTCTAGTTATACAGTAAAGGATCATTACTGGCCCGAAATTTCAGTACCGGCGATTTCTACTAGGGTTGTTATGAAATTTTTTCGACTCAGAATAAATGTTAATGGAAATTATTCAAAAGATTAAAGATTTAAGAAAATGAAAATTTCGCTTTTCATTTGTTTAATTACAAATTTTAATTTTTTTTAAATTTTCTTTGTGCATTTAGAAAATTATTATGTACATATTATACAATAAGTAATGTTTTACTGAATGTAATTTTAGTTTCAAATAAATAAATGTTTCAAAGACAACATTTTCTTCATTCAAAATAGCATTTTTTTAATAAATACATTTTCTCCTGTATAAAAAAAACTTATTTTCAGCTACCAAATTAAAAAAAGAAAATGCAATTACAAAAAATTATTTCCTTGGATAAATAAATAATAATAATTGTTCGCTCTCAATAAATAATTAAATAATTAAAAAAAAAATGATTTACCTTCCAGTAAATCCTTTTCGAAGCAAAAATATTGTTTCTCAATCCAAGTAATCGCGTTCTCCTTTCAACAATCATTTTTTGAATACATACATTATCTTAAATGCAGCAAACTTTGATTTCAGTGTATCTTACAGAATGTGAGAAGAAAAAAAAGTAAAAATAATAGAGTCTACTCGCTCGTTTATCGTTTATTTTTGAAACTATAAAAATCGAAGAAAAATAACTACGTAAACTCGTGTCTGTTTTTGCACTGTAAATAAAGCTCACTCTTGCGAAAGAGAAAGAGAGACAAGAAGGGATCAAGCAAACAGAGACAGTAATTCGCTCGTGAAGCTCTCTGGATTTCCACTCAGCCAACAAAGCCAGTCGAGATTAATACCGAAAAGAGATGACTTTTTCCATTTGCTTTTGTTGCATTTTGCGACGAGAGGAGAAAAAAATGCAACTCGTTTTCTTGTTTATTCAGAAGTTTTCCGAATCGAAATGTCAGCGCCGTTGGCAAGCCTGGATTTGCATCGCTGCATTGAAAACTACTGCTCTTGACCATATGTATTTTTATCACTTTCTCTTCAGCGGTGATTTCGGAGAGCTTTTTTTCGCTGCCATTACACGCTTTTGATGCCTGACCCGCGTGGATTTATTTCTATTTCCGCTTCTGCTATTCCGTATGACGACGAGTCGTATTGTGGTTTTATTCTTTATTGTAATTATTATGACTGATGGAAGTGCGTGCTATGAAAAGATTATTTATGCGATATTTTAAATTGTTGGAAAGTACGTCGATTTTTCTTTGGTTCTAGAAAAAAAAATTTTTTTTCATGTTTGTTGCTGATTGTATTTCATAAAAAGATGATTGAATATCGTTTGGTTGACATAGATGCTGTTTCAATAAATTAATACGGTATCATTTGGTTGATTTTTTTGAAAACAGATTAAATTATGTATACCTAAAAATGCATTAACAACGAAATTTCAATTTTACTAATTTTGTAATGGAACCCTTTGCAAGAGATGCCAACAAATTATTGAAAATCAAATGTTTAGAAGAAAAAAATCAAAATTATTTATCTTGCTTCTCGCATATTCAAAATTTATCCTATTATTGTATTTTGACTTTTTTTCTATAGCATTATCGACCATCAACAGCGAACTGCATTTATTAATAATATGTGGTATATATACAGTCTTTGTAATAGATGGACAATAAATAGATTTTTATCATAGGAACATATACTATATATTATTTATTTATTCATTTATTTATAAACCAGTAAGTAAAATGTAAGTAGGTATTGCCTATAGGAGGTAAAGGCAGTCAATCTGGACATAGACTAGCATAGCAACTTCATTCTTTTCATAAAAAAAAGTTTATATTATTTTTTTATACATCAACCCATGCAATTATATTGTAATTTATTATACTATCAAATACAGCGTAATACAATTTAATTGGTTCTTTATGTCCATATTCAGACTTACAATCTGATCTATTAGTCGTAAGACTGACATTATTTAAATTTTGAAGGGTTTAGAATTGAATTTGATGCATTGATTTTGGATTTCGTTTGATAAAACTAACTTTTAAACGTAAAAATGAGAAATTCTCCAAATTGACGTTAACAAACCGAAAAAGTATTTGAATTTGTTTTAAATACGTTTTCTAACGAAGTTATCTATTTATGAGTTATCGCTATAAATATATCGTTATTCGACCGGAAAGCATGTGACCAGAAATAGTAGTAGAATAATAAAGAATATGACACATAAGTGCTTTTTGATGAAGAAAAATTTTGGTTTGAAAAATTCATTCATCAATTTATCTTCGTAGACGTAACGATGAAGTATGAAATTATTTTATTCGAATGATAATTTTATATTTTTATTACAAAATCAGAAATATTTTCTATAGGTATATATGAGCAAATCCACGAACAACTCGGTTCTTGGAAATCGAAAAATTATTCGCGAGGATACACGGATTGTACTATTTGTTTCCTGACTTCCGGGTACCTTATGAGTATAAAACCAGTCATTTATTCTTTCGCTCGCACATGCGAAAAAATGTTTTCCTATTTTCCGCAATTTGGAAAAATTAAACTGCTTTACGAATGTGTCCTCGAGGATGATGTTGAGTTAAAATTTTATTTTAAAATACATTTAAGAACTATTCGTTTGAAAAAGTATCGTCCGGTAAACGTATAATGTTATTTGCATTTATAAAATGAAAATACAGTTATTTTTTGAAAATGGCTTAAAAACACTTTTGTAATATCTTTTCTACTCGTTCAATTTGGTATATATTTTTTAAACTAAAGCTCTTTTAATATACTAACGCGTCATTCGATGAAAATCGGTAAAATCAGCGGACTCGAAATGCTTAAAACATTTCGTCCATAAAAACCGAGTCACAGGCTCAAATGGACGTATAAATGACTCATTTTATTCGGAAGATACTCAGGAACCAGAAAAATAGTATCCGGTCGATTTGTCCTCGCGAATAATTTTCCATTTCCAGGTACCCAGTTATTTCCAGTATTTTATGGATTTATTCCCCGTATATAACAGGATGTCCCGTTTGAATTCAGACAGGACTGAAAATCTCGTCACCAATCCAGAAATGACTCAAGACCAAATTATTGGTCCATCGAATGGTGACCTTGACCTTGATAATCTTGGGTCATTTCTGGATTCATAGTTTGGAAAAATTGTTCACCTATAGATGTATTTTGTATATATACCAGAGTTCCCCATCAGTACGTTATCGCATCTCCTGCTTCCTTCGAAATAGAACAGAAATAGAAAGTTTCCACTACGTGTTATTTGCTATTAATATTTAAATGTTTGTAGCATTTATAACATTAGAATTATTCCACTATGAAATTACAGTTTATTACAAAAGCAATTTCAGACTGAAATCCTGGAAAATTTTCCTCCAACAGAATTAGCATCAATTAGAATAGTAGTTAAACAGTCGTCCCCCAAACGGAGCAATAATTATCCGTCGCTTCTTGCCGCTGCCAGACAAGAGAGCAACAGAATAGGGTATATATATATATCCGATTCAACTTTAACCGGTAAAAAACGAATGTCCGCACCGACGCGTCACCGGACCAACACCGCGAGTCCGTTTTCCTCTAATTATATTTCACTTGGTTTTAGAGCCTTCGGCTTCCCTCTCGCTTGAAACTTTCCTTCAATTCGACGAAAAGTTTCAATTGTGAAGGTTAAATTTTCTCAGAGTAATGTACTAGTTCTATATATAGGGAGAAAAATATTGATGTTTTCAAGAAAACATATTTATTAAAAAATTAATAGTTTAAATGAAGAAAATTTATTTACTTGAAATAAATTTTTTGAAATTTAAAAAGGATTTCGAAAATAATTTATTTATTTAATTTATTTATATAACAATAAATTCCATGTTAATGATAAATACATATATTTGTAAATAATTAAATTATATTTAGATAAATTCTATGATAAAGTTTGAGTAAAAACTTTTGTAAATATACTCATAGAAACCATTATTTGAAATTAAATACAAATGTGAAAAAAAATTTTTAATAATCAAAAAATTGTTTTTATTACATCATTTTGAGAATAAAAATATTTTTGCTTTAAACTATATTTTTTATTAACCAGAATTATTTTCAGTTAAACGTTGCTCACTTTATTCACATAAAAATTAACCGCAGAAAGAAATGCAGATAGAAATTTATTGAATTTTTTTTTAATCTAAAACATTATTTTTAAATTCCAGAAATGAATATCGAATTAGTATATTTAAATAAATAGTTAATATTTTGCCCGTCTCATTACTTGTATATAAATTGTTCTGCTAATATATTCGTATAATAAACAGATATTTCTACACCTTTTCAATGAAAAGTAACTTAATCAAAGAAAATTAAAATTTATTCGTTTTTTTAAACAAGGAACTATTTACTCGATTAAATTTCATACGAATTAATGAATTTAAACATAATTTCCATTCAAATAAATACAACCTTGTTATTCCAGTAAATATTTCGAAATAAAATAAATTTTGTTTGCCTATCCAACAATATTTTATTTTTCAATGTAGAAATGCTTCGTTAAAAGCTCTTTCGCGCTCGTGCACGAGTGAGCTTTTAATCATATATATAGATTTATATATATATATATAATATTCCATTATCTTGCACTTTTACCGAGTCATAATCTTGGCTACTCCCCTCCGCTTGAAAACTCGATTCTCCGTTCAACTTTAGCGGCAACTCACTCCTCTACCCTTTTATTTATAAATGCATCCCACTGCCGGGCAGGTAAGCGCGTTATACCGACCGCCTCCTGAGAAGAGTGCAATTCGAGGAAGAAAACTAGAAGGTGAAGAAGAAGGGAAAAAGAGGAATAGGAGGAGCTTTCTCTTTCTGCGATTGCTCGAGTGTTTCTCTTTGTCTCTCTCTTTCTCCTCTGGCTTTTCCTTCCCTTCAATTTTGCGGTTTCCTACTTCTTCTTCTTCTCTAGAATTCTTTAACTTCTTGTTAGACCGTCTTTTCTCTCGGTATATACACAACCTCTTACTTTCCTTTACTTTTTTCCTCTCTCTCTCTCTCTCTCTCTCTATTTTTTTTATTCGAATATAGGCTTGCTGACTCATCGTATACATGAGCTTATTGAACCTTCGAATCTATCGGAGAATTCGTAAGTTATTCATTCATTCGTGATTTTATATATGGAAAATGAGCTATAAGGAAAGGGAAAATTTAACGCTGACGATATTATCGATTTCTCGAAAATTTCCTACGAACTAGTAAGGAGCTTTCAATAATGTGATGTCGGTAATGAAATGAGTTTCGGATTCTAAGTCTGATAATAGACTTGCTTGTTGGAAAGGGATGATAAATTGGAAGAAATTTTATCGGGGTCGCGTTAGACTTCATCGGACGTCTCTCAAATTGACTTGTACTACTGGAATGCCAATAAGAATTGTATTTATTCATTTCGACAATTTTACTCTGTAATTTTTTATACGAAGACGGATTTGAGAACAGCTACATTCAGAGTTGGTACTGTAATTTATGAAGAATTCCAATTGTTTGATAGATGCACATATCTATTTAGTTGCTTCGAAATGCAGCGACTCGTATAACTGAATGTTCAATATGAAAAATTCCAAGGAAATTTTTCCAGTTTCATGTTAATTATTTCATCAGGAATGGACTGTTCATTATCCTAGAGGAGAATCCTTCTGTAACAGGTTCTGTAAATCCATCTGATGGAAAAGGATATTTCTTACGAGAAATAATGAACTACCTACATTAGAAATCCACTGTTCCTTTTTCTAGATGAGAATCCTTCTTTAATAGGTATTGTCATTCGTACCGATACAGTAGGATTCTTTTTACGATACATAATGAACTTCTTACAGCAGGAATCCACCATCACTTTTTCTAGAGTAGCATCCTCCTGTAGTAAGAGCATTAAACACCTTTTTAAACGAACATTCTGTAGCATAAAAATTGATTTAGAAATGAAACAATTTCTCCTGTATATTGCAAATTTGACATGTTCTAAAACTATAGTTCGTTTAGCTAGAAAAAGAAGAATTTCTTGAAATCAGGAATTGAAATCAGGAATTATTCTTCCTGTTGTAGTGGAAAACTGCAACAAGCAAAAATTCCTTCTTCCATATAGGACGAAATCAGCTAGACCCTAATTCTAAATGAATATCCTCCTCTTACAGGCAGAATTCCATCGATGCTGCAGTATCGTTTTCTGAGTGTGCTCTACATCAAATGAAAATAACACGTAATAAAATAATAATAATCCCTTTCACGTGTGTAGTATCGAGTGACGGTTGTATCCGTTACACGCTCCGAACGATGCATTTATATCCATATACATATGTACTGGAATAAGGAGAGGAGGCTTCTCGCGAGCAAATATCGTCGTACGAAAGGCAACAGCATTCAACCAGTGGCTGGAAAGGGTATATATATAGCCCTCATCTCCACTCATCTCCAGTTTCACTTGGATGACAGAGAGAAAGAGTGGAGAGTAATGTATGGGGATGAAACAAGATGGAAAAGAAGAATAATGAAAAAGTACGCAATCGTAAATTACAAGCTCGAAGCGCAGCCGATAAGTTGCTTGTGTTATTGCTTGCAGCAATATGAGCTCGAATTGCTTTTCACGCGCTCGTCGGAGAAATGATCGCCCGTTGGTCATTCTTCGCGCGAGGGATTACATCGCTGCGGCTTACGCGTCCCATTTTTTACCCCCCTTAATACGAGGTGATTTTTCATCTCGATATTGCAATTACACTTTACCGCACCAGCATCCACTCTCTCAGTACAGAGACTGTGGGAGGGGAAGTTCATCGCCGATTTGAAGAGTCTGTAAGAGAGAAAATAAGAAAGCAGGATGATTTACAATTTATCATTGGACATAATTAGATCTCGGATATGTATGGATACTACTACTACTACATCGTCTTTACTATCAAATTGTGCACTGTTTGTTTGATTGGCATACCCTCGATTCGATATCGCGATACGAAGAATGGCTCGGAATTGTGGTAGTGCATTGGTTTAAAGCCGATACGTCAGATTTGAAATATACATAAGATTGTATACTATCTGCGCATACAATTTATCGGAGTTAAGTCGACTCTGCAAATTTGCGAATTCTGAACATGTCATTACGAAAATTTTCACATACACAGACTTTCACAGTATAGTAATTCATGCTAGTTTAGCAATGGTAAACTACTACAGTATGGTATTAGCAGAGTACTTTAAGTTAGTACTCTAACAGTGGTATAGAGGCTCTAAGTACTTTCATAGTATTGACTCAACTGTTGATTTAGTACTTGCTTAAAGTTCTGTATTATTGTTGTTTTAGTACTCACTTAAAATTCTCTAGTATTGATTTAGTACTATCTCAAAGTACTCTCTCAAAGTACTACATAGAAGTACTTATTAAAAGAAATCTATCGTAGTGTTAGTGTAATACTGTCTTCGAGCACTTGACAAGATTGTACACTTTTTAGTATTGTCAGTCGTTATCACACCAGCGATGATTATTCCATCTCGGAAAAGTTATTATTATGGATTCAGTATTGAAGTATTGATTCATTGGCACTAGGGATATAATGTAAGATTTTCTCGACTTTCTTGCCAAGCGCGCGAAATTGAGAATCGCACGGACACTCGCCCGTCGGGACGATAAATCAGACCAAAAGGGTAGGAGGGGGACAGTCTCTCATGTAAATAGACTCCTAACCTGCAGTTCTTTGGACAAAAAGATCGCGGCCGGAATAGCTCGCTTCTCCTCGAGAATTATTTCGTTCACTGGCGCGCGACTCTCGCTCTATTTAACTCGAGCTTTCATAACTTCGACGAGAGGCGCGCGTGCTCTCTCTCTCTCTCTCTCTCTCTTTCTTTCCTCATCGCACCGCGTTAACATTCCTCGCGGTAATCTCCTTGTAATTAAAAATTATAACCCCGAGAGATTTTTCTATACACAAAGCGATCTTGTGTGTCGCTTTACATCGGAATTAATTTTTCAGAAAATTTCTCCTCCGACGGTTAGTGAGATATTAATTAGCCGTGCATTGTCTCCCTAGCTGTTCAGCGCGCTATTTCGCTTTAATTAAAAATTTAATTATTTTTCGATGTTCTCTCTCGTGTTGTAACATCGAGGGATACGCAGTGTATAGAGTATAATTAGAGCGATTTTACAGCAGCAGCAGCAGCAGCATCAGGAAAAGCTCTGACACGGCTTTCAAAGTATCACCGTATCAAAAATAGATTTGAATTTTAATCTCGGAAAGCAGGCTGCTCGCACCTGCCGAAATATGTAACAGCGTAATTCCGGAAAGCCTCATCAGAAATTCATGGGGGCGAAGGTGGAAAAGAGCACGATGACGACGACAACGACGACAAAGTACCCCGTGTCGTGTGTTCGAGTATACATATACATGTGTGTGTACTCGACAAATGTTTACGCGAACGACGACGATACATAAGCTTAGCGGCGTCGTCTCGAGCTTTTTCCGTAAAATCAATAGTTAACCCAGTTGAGGCGGCTGTTGTTGCTTAAAGAAAAGCGTCGTCTAAGCGTAAATTGGCTATTTCTCTCTCTCTCTCTCTCTCTCACTTGTGGCTTGGGAGGTATTATAATACTACCGAAAATCTGATTTACAGCGAAAATTGGATTTTTGACGATGTACTTGTAAAAGTTAGAAATATTCTCTCTTTGAATAAGTGAAAATAATAGACTAAATGAAAACGTGCATGTTTACTTCCTAGAATAGTTATCGTGCACTACATCAATACGTACTTTTAGGATTGAAAATAACGAAAATATTTCGAACTGCTGATTGCGAAAGCTTATTATTAATACGGTATACACCTTTGAAATGAGGTCGTTTTTCATCTGTAAATAATTTTTAAAAAATAAATCGTAATATCGATTTTTGAGATCGTTGAATTATCGGATAAGCGAAACAAATTCTTCTTCGTTTGCCAACAACTACCTTTAACGTCAAAAACATTGGTATAAATAATTTAAAAACAATGAGTTTTAACGTTACCCTGGATATTCAATGTACATCAAACGCTGAAAGTTTCATGAGCACTTTTGTATTCAAAGAATATTCACTAATTACAGGATACAGCGGATCGTCATATACAATTGCGAAATTAGAGGATAAACCGTGATTTTTTGGTGAGCAAATGCGTTCTACGTAGTAATAAGAAATTTCGTGTTGCATAATGAACAATTCGGATTTCTTCGTTGTTTCTTGATTTCGAGATAATCATCAGTACACAGAAGGAAGACTCATTATTTTCATCAGAACTACTGTACGATGGCGCGAAGTTTAAAGATCAAATAATTCGATCGTCAGTTTTTAATCAATTTACTTCTAGTTAGCATCGTAACGGCTGTTCGTCGGGCACCGCGAGCGGTAAGCCAAAGTTCATAAAGTTTTACGAAGGAAAGGTTACGGCTGGGATATCGGGTTCCGTCGCGCCACGTTCAAAAGAGCTTATATCCGCTCCGCGGGGGCTTGCGCTACGCGCGTCTACTTTAAATTTTCGCAGTAAAGACACCAAATTGCCGTCGACCTCGTACACACCGTACTATACCGGCTACTGATGTATCGATATTAGTTAAACTTCATATGCGCCGATGTCGAACAGCTTGTTTTTATCAGTTTCTTTATGTATTTGTGTGTATGCGCGTGTGCGTGTATAATACCGGCTGTATGGATTAGTGAGAATGGAACGATGGTGCAGTACTGGGCCAGTACTGATTATAAGTGTCAATGGTACTGTGAACCAGTACAGTATTGAAGTATTGAATCAAAATTGTGCGCGACAAGAAGTGGACAAATTTCAAAAGCAGGACAATGCCAGTATCGTGACAGTACTAGTAGAAAATTGTGACAAATTTGTGCCGGTATTTACTAATATTGTTGGGACAGTATTGGGATATTGTGCCAGCATTAAGGCAGTAGTGTATCAACGTTATGCTAGTAGTGCGCCAGTATTGTGCCAATTTATGCCAGTATTTTACAAAATTTGCGCCAATATTGTAAAAAATTTGTGCCATATTGTGCCAACCTTGCGCCGTTAAGAAAGTATAAATCGACGATAAATAAATGGTGATATAATAAATACTTCATAAATATTATTTATTCATTAAAAAAATGAAATATTCTTATGCAACATTCATTTCACGATTTATTTAATGTTCGGCATTAATTATTTCATTATCTGCACTTTATTTCCCACTACCAGATTTATCGCCACTCCATAGTAATCTTGATCTTTTGAGATAATTAAATTTATTTAAATGCGAGTACGAGAATTTGGCATTTATTTTGATAAGCTATTATATACCAATATCTATAGCAAACTGTCACTTCTGTTATAACGCTGGTTTGGTTCTGGCTCGCCAGGATTGGTGCAGTATTGGTGTCAACATTCGTCAACCGCTATTTAGTATTAACTCTGGTTCTAATCTGGCTCGCCAGAGTGTAAGTAGTAGTACTGGCAATCAGTCAACTGTCAGTAAACCTCCAGTACTGGCCCTTTGTCCCAGTACCGGTAATTCATAACAAAGTGTATATTATATATAAGAATTGTAATATAAACATTATATGCCTATTTACATACATAGGACAGAAGGAGAAAGAGAGAGTGAGATAGAGAGAGAGAGAGAGAGAGAGAGAGAGAGAGAGCGAGAGAGAGAGAGAGGTAGTTAAACTATCGGCTTAACGAGTATCCGCATTTATGTAGCTCACCGAATGCATATATACGCATGGCCAAATTAACTTGTACCACATTGGTCGCATATATATGTACGTATATAGCTATGCGTCTCGTAACTAGGACAAGCTATTGCAAGAGCGGCGGGCCGGTATATTGCCTATATATACTGCACATAAATCTAAGGCAAATCGGGATTACATTAATTCTATAGCGTGTCTTCTTCCAAACTCGATGTTGCATCCTGTCTTGAAAAACTAGAGATAAGATGTCTTATTTCTAGATTTTTTTTTCTCGATTATTTATATATACATCTGTATCTAAACGCGTCAACCATATTTTACGTGTCTTTTCACAGGCATTGACATATATAAGATGATTATCTGATTCCAATTTCCACGAGTATACATTTATTTATTTATTTAGTTATTTACCAGAGTGCATTCATAATTACACCAGTAAGAACGTATATCATACGCTACAAAAATAGTAATCCAGCAGAGGAAAACAGTATTTCCTGTGCGCTGGACTGGCTATTAAAAAATAAAGATAATTAAAGATAGTACAGAAAAGAAGCTTAAAAAGTAACTAATTAGATAAAAACCACTTGTATCCAAGTGCCATATTGGCTGCTTAGGTCAAGTAGTTTATTTAATGGCTTATCTCCAGTATCTTATGAGCAGTGCTCTTGCCATCGCCAGTGCAGTGCACATCGCCGTTGACGTATCTCTGCTTCTTCTAAACGATTCGTTTTTTATAACCTTTTAATCTAGAAGGATATTTTAGCTCTACAACGCGTATTACTCTAAAATTTGGGAACATTTCCCTATGCTGTAAACCAGAATCACATCTGAAGGTAGAAGTAAGGACTATGTCATCTACAACTATCATAACTTTATATTTAGGCTGGTGTTTAAGTGTGTACATTGAGTTGGTGAATGCTTAAGTGTACCTCTTATACCTCTACAGAAATAAAGGAGTACCTTATTGCTTCCGAGATAGTTCAGATCTTCGTGTGACTTTCTATATGAATAGGTGTCTCCTGATGGATTCATTTTGTCGTTAGCAATAATTTTCTCCGAATAGTTCACTGCCATTTCATTTACATTTGATAGAACAGTTTCAATAGGTCGATATTGTTTGATATGTGTCAATGTCCGTTCATTTAATTTGATTTTATGGCAGAAAACACATTTACGACTGTAATTCTGATACGTTCAGTTTTGATTTGATCAGTTAGCTTCATCATGACAGTTAATAACTACACTTATTAAATTATGTGTAAGATTTGGATTTTATTTAAATCTTATAATTAGCTTAGTATCTTATCCCAGTTACAGTTGGATAAACGTCCATGTAACTTATTAGGATATGATTGGCATCTTCTGAGCAAATGTAAGATCTTATATCCAATATCTTCTTTTTAGTTGTAATATCATTCCCATACATAGGTAAGCAAAAGTTTCACCGCATCTAGCAGTTAGCGAAATTATGGTGTAATTTGTACCAGGGTATATATACACACATGTATATATGTAGAAGTATGAAAGTGAGTCCAGAAACATGTCCTAACTAGAACGTGTTCTTTTCCTATTCCACCTTCGGTTGATGTTCGCGTACATTCAGGATTAAAACTTTTTATTCCCGTCACGTTTTCACGCTAGAATAACTGAATCTTGACAAAAAACCGATGCTCTACATATTTATAGTATCAGTTTTTATTTCATCAAAAATATTTTCATTAAAAAAAGAGAAAGAAAAACAACAATATCCTCAATAAAACATACAAATATATACACAAAAGGTGAATTCATTGCACGAACCAAATGCCGAATCAGTACACGCATAGGCACATACTCATCCTCTAACACTCGCGAAAAAAAAATATATATATATAAACGCACTAACATAGGTATACATGAACAATTGTCCATACGCGTGTGAGTGGGCGGGCAGGAGAGGGTTATATCAGGAGATAACGTACTTTTAAATTCTGCATGCATGTAGTCGCAATCATCCAGTTAAAATAACTTTCATCGTGAATTTATTCCCCCAGAATGAGATCGGTAATTTATGTGCAATATCCGTACAAAGCCGTTTGTACAGATACACTATTTTATTATAAATACGAGAAAATACACAGTCTATATAGGGGCATTCCCCGCGCCATTGCGCGACCTGCTTTGAATGCTAAAGTCACTATATATAAGCATCAGTACATAGACGAAACTGCCAGATGTATATCGCGAGGCCAAAACAAAAAGTCGGAGGAAATTTTTTCTAGAGGATCTGTATATAGTTCATACGAGCGGAATTGATAAAGCGTTTGAAGCGCTTATACATGCAAATTATACAACTATCGCTCATTTTCTAGTTGCATACAAAATGTGGGTGGATTTTGGGTTGATTTACTAGGCAAATGTATTTTTTTTTCTTTTAAATAGTTCTAATTTAATCTGTGGAACTGTTTCACCTTTGTGGATTTTCTCTATTTCTAGCGAGGAATACACCTTGATTCCTAATATGAGACATTCGTAGACACTTTTAACATGTCGTGAGACATCCAAGTGAATTTTGTTATTTTGATACCAATGATCGAACCTTTGCCGAACTGAATTTGCAGATTTGGATGAGTTTGAACGCAAAAACTTTGGTGTTATTGTTGTGAAACAACATAGTGATTGATTAGTTTGGTTCAGTGTGAACCTGGACAAACTTAGAAAGTGTCTTAGTGCAGTTTAAGTCATCACGTATGAGGTGAATAGACATTTGCATATCAATATCAGTGAAATTGCAGGCTAACTTTATTTCTGGCTAGAAATAGAACTTGATTCCATCGTTACGACCATCGTAGATACTTTGAATTGATACAAGACATCTTCATGAATATTTTGACGATGATACCGATGATTGAACCTTTTGAAAACAAAGATGATGTTGAAGATTATTATGACACATCTATATCATATCTACTAAAGTCTTGTACATAAGTTTATAAGTGTTGTTATTAACTGTATAAGCTATTTGATCTAATTAAAATTGAACCTCAACATGTGAATTACACTAGTGAATGCGTTTTCTGCCATATATGAAATTAGATGCAATAACACGTACACATATCAAATAATAAAAACCTGTTGACATTGTTTTTTGAAAAAATGTATGAAATGGTAATAAACAATTCGAACAAAACATGGCTAAAACAAATCCACCAAGAGACACCTATTCATCCGGAGATTTGAACTATCTAGGAAACAATAGCTGGTTTTCAATAAATTGTAACTCCTCAAGGAAGCATTTCTTACTAAAAGCATAAAAGGACTTTGCGTTTAGATGTATATAAAAATCAGAAAATATTTCATGAAAATTCATGCAATGCCAAAGAGGACTTTACAAGAAATTTTTATATATATTATCTATTTTCATGATTTTTTTACATTTTCAAATTAACCGTTTCCTAGTTTCAGAAAATGCAAGTTTAAATTTTCATCAATTTTCGTATTTTATGCTTATTTTCAATAATTCGAAGCTCCTCATTATTTCACTAAAAATACAAGAGAACGTTTTTTTGTGAAATTTGCAGAACTTGTCAAATATAATACTTTCAAAATTTGAAATTGATAATTTATTTATTTCTATCTGGGTATAAAGATATCAGTCAAATTATCTCATATTTTGAAAAAATAAAATGCCTATTTTATACATATGATTCTGAATTTACTGGAAAACTAAAATTGCTGGGAAAGTAAAGTAAGCGTATTCCCATGAAGGTATTTGTGAGACTAAAAATTAAATTTATTAAAAAAAAAATTCATTCAGTTTTTTAATTTTAGCTAGAAATTCTAAGATATAAATACATTGAGATTTATGATAGTTTTGTAGTCCAATTTTTGGCAGTTTTTTAACACTGAATTTTTACGCTATTTCGTATTATTGAACCGTTTCCAAATTCGATTTTAAGATTCGAATGGTTTATAAATTTATTGTGATTTATGTTTACGATCTTAAAAGTATTTGATTTGAAAAGTGTAGTAGATTTCAGAAATTCTTTCCCCTTGTATTTTTAGTGACAAATGCTCTCTTAAGAAGCTACAAATTATTGAAAAGGGCCATAAAGTACGAAAAGTGCTGAAAATACCAACTGCAAATCTCTGTGACTATAGAACGAATTAGTGAAAAAATTACAAAAAAATACACGAGTGCAGTTTAAAATTATAAAAAAAATTATTTCTTAAATAAATTAATCGATTATTAAAAAGACTGAGTTGAAAAAAATGTATTCAGTGCGTCAATCTGTCAGAGAATAATCCATGTATGCATATATACATTAGTAGTCTCGAACAATCTACGAGTGTCCGTTACAATCGTTTCAAACGCACTGCAAACAGTAACCTCATAATCCACTGCGAGAGATAGATCTTCAAAAGCAGCTGCGTAATTGCTCTGTTAATTTGCCGATAAATTTGCATTATTCTTTTGAGACCCTAGATTCAATGGAAGAGCACAATGTTGCTCATTAAATCCCATTCACCTTTATATATGGGCCATTCTCTGTCGGATTGACTGGTGAACAATATTTTCTATATTTTTTTCACGAAAGGTCTTTCAGCGCTGTAGATATATGTTATAATAATCTCCTAAGTGATCAAAGTCATCAAATTGTACTTTTGAAAATATTCGATAATTGGCATCAACATAAAAAAATGTTTGATGGTAATGTCATAAAAGTATCTACGAAGATCTCAACTTGTTAATTAAGGTTAATTATCGTCGGTGATTATCGAATTTGAAAATACACTGAATGATAAAATGTTCGGTTTCGTAAAATTTAAAGTAAACTTAGGATACTTGCAAATGCAATAATTCGATGTTAATTTGATGGCTAGCTGGTGTTGTTGTAATAGTGTTATTTTAAAAACTACTCGGTAACGGCCCTTTCATAAAGGTAGGTGATTCAGGGGAATTGCTCGAAATGACCGTATTCACTGATCCTTAATCCAATAATCATTATGGACTAATCACTCCAAATTAAACGACCTAATGAACATTACATTTTGCCATCTCCTATTAACTAAGCAGCGTATCAATCTCTGACAGATTAGCTGGTCGATCGTCAATGTAAACATCAAAAAGCTGGTTCAGTGAGAAGCTGGACTATCTTATAAGTGGAATTTAGGCAATTGAGACCTTTATACCTGATTTTGTAACGATACAAGGCATCTTTCTGAACATTTTCAATACAAGGTGGGGACATTGATGAATATTTTCATGATGATACCGATAATTAAACCCTTTAAAAACAGTATTTAAAGACTTAGCAGATAATTACGATACATATCTTTACAACGTATTTTATTTGTCAATTTTAACTATTTCTACTAATTTTAGAAGTCTCTTTTGTTTTTACTAAAAATGCTTCCTTGAGAAGTTACAACATCGACATCCTGTAACGTAAAGTAGACGCAGCCCCACATTACATTTTAAAAATATTGAGAAGAGACGAAAATATTTTTACCGATCAATCTGTCAGAGAATGCTCCTTATATAAATATATATCTATATAAGAATACATTGTAAGCATATATAAAGCTTTTATAGCAGAGCTTAATCGCTTTTCAGTCATTTTGTTTTCCACCTCGTATATTACACAACAAACGCGTTAGCATTCCAGGATATACAGGGAGCGAGTAAACCGGTAGTACATTAACTGCGCGGCGTGTACTCCGATACATACGTATCTTAACCTGCGATTAACCTGCTTTGGTTGTACACACATGCTAAGTCGATTCCAGTCATGTCGGAGATTCCCACGGCCCATTGGCTCGACAAATGCGATTTTCGTAATAAGTGTGCGGATTTAAATTTATTTCGTTGTGTTATTTCGTATACACGAGCAAATCCATAAAATACAGGAAACGACACTTGGTACCAGAAAATCGAAAAAATTATTGCTTTAGTATCTTCCGAGTAAAATGAGCCGTTTACACATTCGATAAAAAAGATGTTTTTCGGTGTTCAATTAAAATTCCATTTTAAAGTACAATTGAGGACATTGGATTTGGAAAAATTACAAAAAAATGATATTATAATTAAATAAAAAATTGAAAGTACGACAATTTTTTTACATTTTTTAAAATCGAACTGTAGTTTTATTTTAAACCTAAGAACGTAGTTGAAAAATCGAGTATTTTAATCCACAAATTTCAAAAAAAGTATGACCTCTTAGATTATCAAAACTAAGTCATATAAACTGAAAAGAGTACGCTTTACGTATACGAAAATATCCAGAACAATTTTTCAATTTTCCAGGTACCCTCTTATCTCCAGTATCTTGTGGATTTGCTCGTATACTTATATATATATATATATATATATATATTGGATGAAAATTGAGCTGTGCTGCAATTTCTCTCATTGGCCAAAGGAATGCGATATTAGACGTATAGCGTATATAGACGGAATAGGCGATTTCGATTTGGTTTGGAATAGATTACCTTTGTGGAGTCCGTTATCTATGGCCTTAGACGCATTTGTCCACTATTTAATTAATACGGATTTTTTAATTCAAACACAACTGAAAGGTCAACCGTTTGTCGTTTTTAAATTAAAAAATCCTTAATTTATTTACAAAACTCGAAATGTTCGTTACGATTTATCTGTAAATGCACAATTTGTATTTGAATTATGCAAATATAAATTGACCATTATTTCGAAAAAGGCAAATACTGTAGATACATTTTCATTCTACATTTGTACATATTACGAGCCATCAATATTACTTTCGTAAATACTATTGCTCTCTGTAATGTACGTATGCATATGGAAAAAATATTACATAAAAATATGAATTAACCACCAAGTGCATCGTTTGATTAGATAAAGTAGCAATCATATAAATATAATAAGCAAAAATGTAATATTGTTAAAAAGCTAAATCTGTTTTCTGCTAAGTTTACTTAAACAAACATTATTTGTGAGAACCTACTAGAAATTGACGTTGTCGTCAACGGTAGACTAATTTCTGTCCCTTGGTCAAAACTACATCATAATTTGGCCAACTGCTGTATACGGTTAGACAGTTTCTGCAGAAATGTTTAACCAAGGTGCACAGAATGATAAGATCGGCTTCCGTTAATTCTTATTAAATCATGTTTTTTAACATACTTTGTAATAATATTATATTGTTATTACAGATATTCAATATTCCGGGTGGGAATAAGCGTAAATCCCTGTTAAAAAAGCATTAAAATTCACGTTACCCGTTTAAAAAATAATACGTTTGACTTCAATACTAAAATTAGTACAGAATATGATGAAACCGAATATGAATATAATTTTCATAAAATGTCCAATAAATGTGAATATGTATAAAATTAACAATAAATAATTGACGATAAAAATTGAAGCAAAGCCCGTCATTGGCAGGGCAAAGATCATCAGCCGTAATATTCACCGGCTCATCTACATATACAAATACAAGTACAGACACAAATAACAGACAGTGGTATGGAGTCAACGGGAAAACGAGCGATTATAACAAGGCAGAGAGCAGAGCAGGAGAACCGCAGCGGCCGCGCGAGTAAGCCTCGCACGCTTGTGCGCAACTATTACGGTCCACGCGAGATCGCACGCAGTGCATATTTATCCGGCAATCGACGAGCGAGCATTGATTAGACTTAAGCCCCAAGCGTGTTCGCGCGCTACCTAATGGGAGCATAAATAAGCTTCTCAATCTATATATAATGTGTACAGTTCGAGTAAGTCGTCGTTCCGATAATGCGTTATATTACGTATAGGTTCTTTGTTTCGTGAATATATGTAGATACCGTAATTATAGATAGGACTAATTACCCATCTGTAGCCGTTTGAGCAGCTTCGTCCTAAATACGATAATGTGAATCCTGGCTATTATTACTGCTTCTTTACTGGCAAACAGAATTCTGGTGAATGCTGGTTCTTGAGATCTTTTTCCGAATTGTCTGGTTGTTCCAGCCTTTTTATGAATAGCCTAGTAATTTGAGCCTTTTTTGAACTGGTTAGTTTTTACCTCAAGGCGTTGATATGTGATCGGCCAAATCATGGTGTCATTTTTTCCAAGGCAGAGCAGAGCAGAGTCTAAACTATTTATACAAAATGATTTAAAAATGAAATTGACGAACCTGGGTAAGGATCAAGTATACTTATGCATTGTAGCAATATTGATCGCAGGCTTTCTGATGCTTACAGACTAAAACTTAAAACCTTATTGGAATTTTGAATATGGATATATCTTATTAACCAGATATAAATTACTGTAAATTGAACAATTACAATAAAGTAATATTATGATATAAAGCTATTTATTTACTCGATGGTATACATTTGTTTCCAATTGCTATACAACATGTTGTACATGTCTGTACGCTGTACAGGCTTTAAGTACTTGCTCAGTACTGATCTTAAGGTACGACTACAGAAAAATTATTATTACTTATAAGAGTACTGGAACATTCATCTGGTTTTACGTACTCTATCATTGAATATTAACTTAAAGTACTCTAACAGTACAGTAATTACCAAATTAATGCAGTACTGTACATCAAGTACCTGTTTTTATCACTCCAGTATTTGTTGAATACCGAGTAATTTCAGGCTTACACTACCGCTGACAGGATGTCAGTAATGACCCCGTATTGGTCCGTTGCTCCATTCTTACAAGGGAAGAAGAAGAGCCTTTTAATTTACGAGCGACTTAGTCTATAGACGCTTTTCTCGCGCGCGGTAACTTTGAATGCACAATGGAGTTTGGCCTTTGCACCCAGAAATTTCCAACATATTTCCAACATACTTCTTAACCGCGCGTCGTCGCGGGTTCAAAGTCCGTGAATTCTCTCTTCCATTAGCCTCGAAATTCCTTGAGATCCTTAAGCTTTCTGTTTCTTCGAGTTCGTTGCTAGAGAGAGAGAGAGAGAGAGAGACGCATAAAACCTGGAACCACTCCCCACTATAGATGACTTAACCACAGGGTATATTTATATTTATACACACAACAAGAATTTACGTTGATTCTTGTTTTCTTCTGTAAGGGCCAGGTCTATGGGAAAATACGATGAATGTTGAATCGAGAAGCCACTGTTGATTTTATTTCATTTACTCAATGAACGATGACCACGAACGCTTTTCTCAGGAATACGGAAACTGTGCGTGTAAATACTAGCTTTGTAAACTTTTATACTACTGGTTATATACGATTGCTACTGGGATATGGATACGTCGAAAGAGCAACGCAACTACATGAGAAGCCATCGATTGCAGCAGAGCTAAAGTTATTCGTATACATTTATACGAAGTGAAATTATTCAATCTCGAAGCCAACCGTTGATCCGACACGAGAAACCATTTGTTCACGGGCTTGCATAATAGTTTCAATATATATATATATACATATACATAGAATACACACGCATCGTTTACAATTGAGTTTCGATACTGAAAATAAATACGTTCAAACTTGCTACGATCACATGGACTGTATAATATATGCAAAATACATCATTTATCTATATGGGTGATGATTGCCTGACCGATTGACTGATTTAAAACCTATTTTTTCTTCGAATAAACGTTTTTTTGTTTGTATTCTCTGTATTTCGCGATTTATCCTAAGGGATCATTGAGTATGGTTGGAGTAAAACAGCACAGTTTAAATAACTTGAAGAAGGTTTACACTTCTTCCCTTCAAGAACATTGAATGTTTGCATCAAAACATTTACTATTATTACAAAACTAAACTTTTTTACTTAATATGGTTGGTCAACCGTATGTAGCAATTTGCCAAGTAATGGTGTCATTTTTACCTGCTGTAGCCTACATCAAAACCAAAATTAGAAAAAAATTGTACCACTATTCTGATCCAAAATTCATCAAAATTTGGTGATTTATTAAATACGTTTGATTAGTTGAATAATTCATTAACATCATCTTCTGGTAGGTCTAATTTAAATAATATAATTTGTTCATAGTTCACATTTATAGCGAGAAATGTAGATTCATCGTACGTTAAAAATACGATAGTAACTTTCTCAATAATTTAAACTACTAAAACAATAGGTACAGTCAATGTCATAATAGACATTTTAGTACTAATATCTGATTATTTGACTGATTACGTTATTTCTTGCAACAAGCTCAATTCAGGAATTCGAACTTTCACAAAAGAAGCTATATTCAAGAATTTGTTTCATACTTATTCGAAACATCAAACATTGAAATATGACCTTTGAAATGAAAAGTATTTTATTTAAAATACTTTGAAACTTCAATTGATTGAAAATAGACATAATCCTTAAAAAATCTAACTCTTTAATCTAACTGGTAAAATAAAGGACAATCAATTTTTTAACCAGTCAATCTAATACTCTAACTACTCTAGTAGGAATTGCCGGTATTGGAACAATGGGTAAGTACTGTCCCAATCTTCGTTCGATAACGAGATGATCAGAATTCGAGAGCGAGGTTCCAATCTGACACTGGCCCAATACTGGCGTGTCAGATTTGAACCAGAGTTAACCGGGTAAAGAATGGTTTTTAAGTCTGGCCCGATCTTATTATGCCAGTGATGGTCCAATACTGGGCCGGTACTGGCTTACAGCATTACTAGCCCAGTACTAGACCATTAGTAAATTCCTACTAAGATGACCCATTTACAAATCTACAGATATAATAGTATTCTTTGCGAAAACGTCGGAAATTATTTCTCGACAAGTATACTTATGCAACCTCCGAAGTCGTGACGTATCTCGCGAAAGAATTCTTTTCAATGCGAAAGAAAACAAAAGAAAAATACTCTTCTTTTTTCCTTCTCGTTTCATGCAATCGCGATATAACTCATTCCGCATCTCTAATTGCGATTACCGCCGCGTATCCGTGTCTGCGGTTCACGAGTGCACAGTTTACATCAAGCGACAGAAAGACGGAGTGTATAAAAGAGTTTACAGCGGCAGAAAGTTTGCCCTCGTTTTCCTTCTTCTCCTTCTTCTTCTTTTTTTTGCGCGGAAAACTTGCTCTGCCTGGAAAAGTAATATCAGCGACAATAGCGCTGTCTTCCCTTCCTGTACGTGAGTATCGGTGGTGGCAAAGTAAGGGTGAGGCTCGAAAGAAAAGAGACATCGGTGGAAAATGAAAATATATAGTTAGGGAGGAGAATAAGGGGAAAAAAGATAACAGGCGAACGCTCGGTAATAAAAACGGGCTCGTAACGAAGCGGAGGCAGATAAGTGTCGAAAATGAAACCTGACGCAATAGATGACTGACGTATATGGGCGATTCTCTGCCAAATCGTCACTTTAAACATTTGTTTCCCTTCGTATTGTGCGAATGTTTAAAGATCATTTTCACGAGTTTTCATGAATTCTGATAAAATTTTCATCTTATACTGATGGGAAGAATCGTTTGTCACGAAGACGTCGTTCGTTTGAACCACAAATTTTTCATGAAGTTTAAACGGGGTTCGCGCTTATTCCATAAAATGTAATATTATTACAATCTTTTTTCTTAAATGTATAATAAAAAAACATTGTTTAATAAGATCTAGCAGAAGTTTGATGTCCTCATGCTCTGAAGAGGTATGATCTATTTTTAATTTTGGCTTTAGCGTAGGCTACAACTTGAAGAGCTCGATGATATTGATATTCTAGAAATTTGCAAAAACAAAAAAACAAACTCAATGTTTCAACTTAGTTTAAACATTTTCAGTTTTTATACTTTGCATTCGCAGAAAAGCTCCCTTGAGTTATCCATTTCAAATTTTGTTTAATCGAACAAAAATTTCAAAAATTTTGAATTTAAACTCTGTAACGCACAGAGAAGTGTTCAAAAAATTCCAATAAAATTCATGGAATTTCGTAATAATATTCCTTTAAAACAAATGTTTTAAGAGGCCATTCAACATATATACTCTGCATTCGAATGATGAGAGATTCGTATACAACCAACAGTTAACATAGTCGATAATCATATATACACTTTCACTCTCGTAATTTCATTTTCCTTTATTAGAATTTTGACACGTCGATGCACTAATTAATTGTAACTTTGCGGTCGAAATCAGATCGAAAATACAGACACAGTTGATGAAATCGCGATTAAATGTAACAACCGCAAAAGTAAAGTTTTCGTTTAATGATACTGGGATTACGGTCGGAAGTACAGTTTGCATAAAGTCGTGGACAAAAAAAGTAGATTTGTGTTTCTCCTTTTTTTTCTACAGTTCCATGGACCATGAACTGTGAAGCAGCTACTTTAGTTAACATGTTGTTGTATATACGGACTCAGTAATACATACAATTACAGTTTATTTTATTTATTTATTTATTCATTCATTTATATATTCATTTAATTATCTATTAGCCAATGAGAACTATGTACATAAGTAAATCTAAGTATTTGGCCAGTACAGTATACTTCGATTACCTTTTATTGTTTTTTGTTAATAAGGAAAGCTTTAAACCTCTTCGTCACCAGTTTCGTGTGATTTTTTCCCCTTTTTTCTTCGAATACCAACTCGAGGACTCGCTATATTGTTTTTCACCCATATTCACCAGACGCAAATGCCAAGTAGGTCAATTTGATAATCGATTTTTCCTCGCAGCGAATGGTTTTTCGATAGACCGAACCCGCTATTAAATTTTCCTCCGTCCATGTCATGTACGCAACTTACAAGTACGGCCATTAATTTCACTTGACCCTACTGTTCGAGCATCTATATTTTTGCGAGAATAACCTTCCTTTTTTTTCTTCCTCTTCTTCTCTAAGCGCGTAAATCGAGCTTCGGATTTGCATAACGAATTTTTCCCTGGCTAATAGTGCAGAAATACAAGCTGCCGCAAAGTGTCTTAATCGCTTTGGGAAAATTAAAAGCGTTTGTCCCGGGCTTTCCTGCTTTATCTTTGTCGTGGCTTCGTCGAACACTTCAGGAAAGTATTCTAATTACGTTCTGAAAATGCAATTAATTCACCGCTCTATATACGTACGTAACCAATGGCTTTAACGTAATTAATGAACCGCAAAAATAAAATCGAAAGAGAGAGGAATAATTTTTTTATACCGACGAATTTGTTCTCGAACGTCCATGTGCTCAAGCCACTACTCGAAAGTTATATTTTAGAGAAAATTCCGTTCACGCCATACCGGTTTATACGAGGACTTTCGAAAAAGCAACTTTTACACATCTACAGCGCGATCAGTAATATTTTTTTTTTTTGTTTTTTTTTTTGACAACATAAGGGGCGTTTCGATTCATTGGCACGTGTATGTTTTATGCATGGAAATAATTAAATCTGTAACTCAGCGGAAAGTTTTACAAAAAATATGAATATTCGTGTTTAATACTTGGACGGGTATGTTCGGATACACACTCGTGCTTTAAAAAAAAAAGTTAAAAATATACATCAAGAGATTACAGATCAACTCGCGTTTGATGTGCCATTACCCCGATTAAAAAAAGAGGAAATTTACCGCGCGGTAGTGAAATTCAAAATATTAAAAATGTCACGGTAAATCACTTATGCATTATTCCCACGTAAACTTGGATCTACGCCGACCTCTGAATAGCCATACTTCTTCATAAAAGCACAGAGCCGCGAGGCATCGTGTTCGGCTATTCATAAACAAGTCACATAAAAGCTTCTCTCTTATATACACATATATATAATACACACCATATGAACACATCGACAGTCGCAAAAGCACTACGGCGAGCTTTTACTACTCTCTTCAAAAACCACTACTCTATCGGAGTCAGTTAATACGTATCTCACTCCCGGATGTATGTATGTATACGGTATATACATATCGTTTTTTTTTCAATGAGAGCGTTCATTTGTGGCTAAAGATATATAGACACAAGGGATATTCAAGCGAGGCATGTATTATTAACGCCACACACGCAACTACTGATTCGGTGGTTTATGGAGTTCCTTGCGCATTTAGACGATTCAATTTTTCGAATTCACTCTAACTAGGTTCACTCCTAGTTAGAATGAATGTTGAAATTGCAAACGTCAATTGTAATTGAGTGAATTTTCGGAGCTACAGTGAAATTTGAGAGTGACAATATCTTGGGACCTATTGCACTCTGGAGAGTACAATATGAATATACACTTTTATGCCACTCGAGCCTTAGAGTGATGGAAAAATATCATCGTAGCGTATGAAAATATTAAGAAATTTAAGTGAATTTTGAAATTGCGAATGGTAATTCTAATCGAGTGTATTATTAATGTTAATGTGAATTAAGTGTGAGAATTTTCTGGATGTCATCACTCCGGAGCTTAGAGTGCATATCCTAATATGTCATTCCAAGGCTCGAGTGGCATAGAAATCCAATTTCCAACACGAATATTGATGGAGCGGATGTTTGGAGTTATAGTGAAATTTAAGAGTAAGGATCTTTCTGAGGAATATTTAGAGTGATTATTCATTCCGAAGCTTAGAGTATAATATCAATATTGTGTCACTCTAAAGTTCGAGTGACCTAAAAATAATTCGCATTACAAAGTAAAAAGAGACCAGAATATACAATGTTTTGGTGTCTTGAAAATTTAGGATTCTATTTAACGTGATCTCAAGTTTTTTAATTTTATACATACGACGCACTTTTCAGTATGCCACAGTGTGTTAACGTTGAAAATTAGTTGAAAGTTCTCACAAGTTTCATAGTCCACTATCATTCATGCATTTATCTAAACTCCAGAATGAAAATATTGTCACTCTTAAATTTTAGAGTGTAGACTTTGTCACTCCTAAATTTTGGAGTTAAGAAAGTGTCGTTTTTCATACTCTAAAATAAAACTTAATATTGTCATTTATATATTCTGATAAATTTAATTCTAAAAACTCCTCATTGAAGCTAAAATTATAAATTTTGCTATTCACTCTAATATAGAGTGAATCGTTCAGAATTTAAGCTCCAGAGTGAAACTCATTCTAATTCAACTAAAAATCCTTGTACTGGAATTCAAGATATAAATTTGTCCATTTAGCCGAAAGCGTGTTATACGTCGTACGTGCGTTTGTAAAATTATAAGATTTGACGGAGTGTCGATGTTTCCATTACTTCGTAGTTGACAGAACTACTTCCGCGTTGGTATATTTCAAAAGCGTTTTTATATTTACGAAAAAATTTAGCAAGAGCTCTTGTAACTACTGAAGCAACGACTAGTATCTCGAGTCGCTATCGAGTAATTATAACTTTGACAGTTAGCCGACGGATAATGGAGCCATTAAGCCTCTCCGCGGGGACAAGCTGACCCGATCTAATTGACGTGATTAATTTCGCGGCAAACAGACGTACGTAAATAGCTATATAACGCAAGACCAAAGGAATCACCATCGCCCGTCTTCGCGTTGCCGTAAATTCACGAGAACCAATTCATCGTCCTTCAACTTTCGAGTGCTAAAGTCGCCGTGGTCAGTTGGTACAGAAATTGAGCGATTACATCTGAAGGGGCAAAATTGAAAACCGTTCGCTTTCGATTTTCTCAATAAGAGAGAGAGATAGAGAGTCGTGTCGTATACTTGCCAATAAAATTCATATAATAGATAGACAGTAAAACGTTTATTATATCGTCTTATTTTCGCTCTTTATTATATTACGTACCCCCCAAGGCTATTACTCAAGAAAAATTACTACTAGAGTGAATAAACTCAGTAGCAAGGTCCTAAAAATTCTAACTCCATTACAATTACCACTGGCAATTTCAACGTCCACTCTAACTTGGAGTGAACCGATCGCTCTAAAATTTCAAGATAGCATATATCGACAGTAAAACGTCCATCATAACACAGAGAAATCGAACGTTGCGGCTGTGGAAAGGGGAGGTAAACAAAAAATATATCCGAAGGAATTTCCAGCTTTTGATCGCGAAACAAAAGCACCGCGATTAAAATTCGGGGCTGCGCGCGTTGGGTCGTACATCAAACGCCAAGGGGGAGGGATATGAACAGAAGCTTATTTTCGATGCCTGTGTATTCGAATAAAAATAAAAAAAGAAAAAAAAACAACAGTCAGATATCGGGACAATCCGGATTTATCGAATATATACTTGTGTCCTCGAGTTAATAAATTCTCGGGATGTATATAATCGAATGTACGTTATGTATATGTATGAGCGGATTTTTTTCCTCCTCGTCTTGCGGTAAGTATACAAATCGATAATGTTCTGACGAATCGATTTTATACGCACAGGTTTTAGAACGAGCGATAAATTATACTCGCGGATAATCCTTTTATCGAGACAAAGAGAGAAAACGAAATGTCTCGCACAGTGTATATTGGAAATATGTTATGTTTCGAAGCTAATAATGCGAGATTCATGGCAATGCGATAATGGCAATATTTTTTTTTCTTTTCATTTCGATTCACAGACACATATACATACATTCGCCTCTGACGCGTGCGTCATCGTAAAAATTATTCGCGTAACGCGTATTCCGTGTAACGTTTTAACATTTTTTAACGGTACGCGGCGCGTTGCACGTGCAATTTTTCATATTTTTAAAAATTCACAAAAGAGCCCTTTCGTATCGTCCATATATATCGAAGAGGCTGGCTTTTGCATAACGCGGATCGTAAAAAAAAATAATTTTGCATGGAAAAAAATTACGTCAATTTATTTATGTCTGTATAGATATATGTGCAGTGTTAACGTTCATTCCTTACAATCTATTAGGTAATAATAAATACGGGTAACTAGGTCGTATCCACGTTATCTCTTGGACATAATCTAATTAATTATTATTTTATCGATCGACGTTATAACTAAAATTTTTATGACGCGACTACGTAGGACTAGAATCGCTTTACGACGTGTATACATAAATAAACACACGGATTGTAGAAAAATGCCTGTCTATGATTGATTAAAAACAAATCCCATCTTTTACCTTGGCGAGCTTTAGGAGGGTTTACACTTCTGCCCTACCTGAGCTTTGAATGACTAGAACAAAAAATGTAATATTAATAGACAGCTAAATTATTGTTATTGTTCACAGTATATTAAAAAAAATTATTTAATAAGACTTGTTAGAAATCGATATTATCATCCTGTGTTTAGATGTGATTTTTTTAAATTTTTGTTTTGTTTAAGCTGTAGCTTTAATTGTTCGATGGTTTTTAAGATTCAAAGCTCGAATGATTTCTATGCCAGTTAGTAGTTAATGCCAGAGTACTTCAAGCCAGTACTTTGCCAATATCAGAGTATTTCGAGACATTTCAAAAAATTAAACTACAGTGATGGTTTTATTTCTTTTTAATTCCTTCCTAATTTATCATTTTTATTGCTATTACTATTTCTTAATTATTAATTTGGTCTAGATCTTCTATTATTTTAAATAATCTAAATTTATTTTGTAAAACTGTAGCTTTTGTACGATAAAATCGAATGTCAATAAATTTCGTAAATATTAAATAAATATGAAAATAAAAAGTTCACTATTCACTATATCGAAAAGAAATCAATGGATGGATTGAGCTCTCAATGTACGAAAATGTTCGTAGATAGTCTCCGTTCAAACAGGGATTTTAAAGCCAAAGAACAGAGCATATTTGGTATTATAAAATATGTTGAATTTTTTCAAAAGAGATTGAAACATCACATTTTTTATTTTTAACTAAATAAACCCCTTTCTTTATAAATAAACAAACATACGCGTCGAATGAATTTTCAGAAAAAATGAAAATGGAAAATAAAGAAAGCATCTGATCGATCACGTATAAGTGTAAGAGTCTAAACGCGCGAAGATGTATAGTCTGCGAATAGCGTCGATAATTCGGATTGCGCTCCTGCATGAATTATGACCTCGGCGAATCGAAAACCGATAGACAGGGAGAGGAACCGAACGAACGCATCGTTCGCCTCCGGGACTATGCTATTTTTTTTTTTTTTTTACTGTCAATTTCCCGGAGGCTCGGACGGGTCTTGCGATAAGATTGACAATGGACCGGTGCATAAAACGTGAATATAACGGGGGAGAAGTCGCCGAGGGAGCGGCACACCGACCCATGGATAAAATCTGCATGCTTCAGAGCTTTTTACACGAGAGCAATGCCGCTAAAGTCGCATGAAAAGCTTCTATGCGTCGCCTCGACTCGATGAAACTACTATAGATATAGATTATTAAGGTACTCGCAAAAGCTTCGTGCAATATTATCGAGTTTTCTTACTCAGCGAACCATCGGTGTTTCGAATATTATCGGTGAAAGACTGTAATTGGAAACGGATATAGTGCATTGTTTGAACGAGTTTTCGAAATTTTACCCCGATGCAATTCGATGCGTATCGGTATTTTTTCCTATTTTCCCCCCTAATTTCCCCCCTATTTTCCCATTTCGAAGTAGGAGAATTTCTCCTTTGGATCTGTTTTTATTTTAATTTATTTACTGAGCGTCGATTTGTAAAAACAATGCGTTGGTTTCGTTGTGCAAATTAATTTTGTGAAAGTAAAGAATAATATATATAAATGTGTGTTTGAAATATTGTATTGTATTTTGTTTAAAAATAAATGACAAAAAAATACAATTTAGATCCAGTAATGCTAAAGAATATTTCACAATTCGACACTAAATACGACTGTCTGTTACATGCGACTCGGGCTCTAAACAAGCCTCGTAACTCCTAGGGCGGATCTTAAAACGCGTTGGACTTGCCATTACTCTGTTAATTTACTGTTTACACGTACACTACACACTTTGTTAGTTTATCGTTCGAACGCGAGTTTAGGTGCAAAACAGTACTCGCGTTGTATTTCATCATTAAATACAATAGTTCTGAAGATTAAAATCGTATTTTTACATCGCTGTAACGAGATTAAAAATGAGATTGTTACTACGTACTAAAATACGATTTGAACTTGTAGCTCTAGAAAAAAATCTTTTTCTAAATATGTTCACAGGAAAATAGTCATTACAGGAAATGTGGGATACTACAGATTCTTTATTGTTGAGCAATATACTGAGTAGATTGGTAAAGCTTTGCTTCAATACTGGAATGTTAAGAACAGTTCGGAATTGTGGTGAGCATTAGCGTTATTAGTCCAATGTTGATATGTCTGATTTCAAATGGACAATAAATAGTGCAGTACCTGAATAATAGACCCATATAATTTTTTGAGCTCAAGTCACATTTGAAAACACAAACTCCATTTCACGAGAATAAGACGTAAATTTGATAAGTAAATAATCATAATTTTTTTTGTATTCAGTTTTAATCTTGGAGTGGCAATATCGCTACGGCACTGGCTAGAAACACTCAACTATTGGGGTAGTACTGGCTAGTAGTATTTCATCATATGAATAATACTGGCTAAAAAAATTTGATCATTGAGGTACTATTGGCTAAATGAACGTTGGTGCAGTACTGACTTGAGTTATTCTGACATTAGCATAGTACTGACTAGTAGTATTTTGTCATTTGGATACTACTGGGTAGAAGTACTCTATGGCTGATATTGATTAGAATTTTCGAATAGCGAAACGGTACAGAACTGCCAATCAGTGCACATATTACAGAATAATGTAACACTTTTAAAAAACATTTCTATGAATACATCATCCTATTAAAGCAATTTATAAATGACCGAAGATTCATAAGCTCTAAGCGTCTAATTAAATTTCATACCCGTCCAAACCTCCGAAAAGTTTGGATGCATGCAATTTAGGTTAAGTCTGCATACTACTAGTAGAACAATCGCAGTTTGGTCATCCTCTTCCTGAATGCCATTCAATAAGCTCTAGGACTTTTAATTACATCGGAATGTCAGAAATAAAAGTTCAATCACGACCATAGCAACTCACTGAACTTCGCCTCAAACATGCAATTCTTTTATTCGTCCTCTTTTTTCTTTTTTTTTTTTTTGAAAAAGAAGAAGAGTTACCTCAGCGAAGCAATGAGTTTTTAGTCGATGTAGAATAATCTCCGCTAGCGAGAGAAGGAAAAGATGAAAGCTCATCGTCCAATATCATTTACATCTAGAAAAAGGCTCTTATATGTGTGAAAGAAATCGTTTAAGACTCTCATTTGCATTTAAATTGAAGATAAGTGCTCGAGAAGACACACGGTATCCGCGAATTTCAAATAACTCTTAAAGATTCAAATTTTCATTTTCCTTCTAAAAAGCCGCGCGGCGCCGAAGAAAATCATTATATAAAAGTAATACCGTAGCTCGTAGCTCGCTAAGGTACACACACATGCATATTATGTAGATTAAGCGGGTTTTGCTCGAGTAATATTGTAGCGGCTTGGCGCGGAAATCAAATTTATTCAGATTTTCATTTGGCGCACATCTAACATATTTCCAAAGTCTATTATTATGTTTTTTTTACATCCAAATTCATCAATTACGTACTTCCAGTACTCTTATACCATCTATGATAAACATAGTTAAATAATAATTTATTTGCCCGAATTATTGTTACTACATGGTTTCTTAGCTATTAGGATATAAAGATACGTGTAATAAATGTTCCATTCGGTAGCTTAAAAATCACTGACATTATTCATAGTCTATATTCAAAAGGAAAATTTAAAAAAATCAACAATTAAGAAGCGACCACTTTTTCATTAACTATCAATAATTATTTTCTTAATACAATTATTCTCTGAAACGATTTTTCCCATGAATGAAAAAAATATATATAAGAATATTATTTTGATCACCACAAAACTGTATCGTAGAACTTGAAAAATGCAAAGCCTTTATCTTTCCACGCGATCTATATACCTTTTTGCACTTCATAAATCAAGCGAAAAATTCCTCTTCATTATAAAGTCTCCATCTTTGCATCATCCATTCACTATAAATGCCAGTTCATTATGGAATCTCCTCCTGTGGAAGATGTATGAATAGCGCGAGTCGCTGCACATTTTTTAAACGATGAATCTCTTTCGCCGTTGCGCGCATTTCTTTTCCTCTCCGTACGACTCGCGCGCACATTTCGGAATTCTCGATCAAATTTCGTCTTGTTCCAACGCGAAACTCGCGCAAATTACACGAGTACGCGTGCGTGTAAATACCTCTCGGAACAAAAAAAAAAAAAAAAAAATCGTTACGCGCTTGAAATTCCAAGTATCAGTGCAGTAACGCAGCCGGAAGATTGAGCGCGACACTATAAACGAGAGGAGAAAAATAGCGTAGCCAGACAGCGCCATTTACACCGAGGAACGACTAATTTTCTCGCTGCTCGAGTATACCACTGTCTGTTTCGAGGATATAATGTCCAACCATCCTCGCGAATAACCGTAACGCCGACGTTATGCTTGTGATTATTTTACCACTACTGTACTGCTGCCGATGCGTACGCGATAACACCTGGCCCGTTAGCTCTTTTTATTTTATGCATGCGCGCATCATCTCTGACTTGCAGCTTTCTTTTATGCGCACGACGGCGTCGATTTTTCCACGGCAGCCTCGCTTTACGGCTCGAGCTTTACTGTGCAGCTTTGTTTTGCAAAATTTTCTTCCTTCGACGTTGTGGACTTACTTTTGTCGCGACGTCGTTTTTTCCCCCTTTTTTTTAGTATATTGTGTTTTTCTTTGTTATCTCGAGAGCGACTGCTTATCTTAGTTAGTGGATGATTTTTGGACAAAAGAACTCGGTTGCAATTTGCATCTTCGGGATAGCGAGTGTCGACGTTCCTTCCTTTTTTTTATTTTTATATTTTTTTTCGACTTGTATACAAGCTCGAATGGATAGAGGTACTTGCGCGACCTGCTTTTGCGGTGATTTGTTGATTTACGTTGGCAGCGTAAGCGAAGTGGAAAAACGCCGGGCGAATTTTATCCGCGGTGTGCTCGCAACTCTGATTTATAAGAGTCGAGCCTCCGCAAAGCGAGGACGAGACTTCGAGCTGTGTGGCGGCGCTGAAAAAGTAATGAAAAAGTTCCGCAGTTAAAGTGCGTATAAATAACGTTTATTTTTTCGCTTTGTAACCTTCGATTTATAAAACCTATATATATATACATACTTATCTCAATAGAAAAGTTATATGTATATATATATATATATATATATTACACTTTAGGAAGAGCATTGGTTGAGGCAGGTCTTCGCGGGTCGGTGAATCTGCGAGAAAAAAAATGTGGAAAAACAAATTCTTCCTGCGGAAAACGAACGTGTACGGACAATTGCCGCTGCGTATCGATTATCGATAACGCTCACCAAAGCGCTGACTCGTCGAGCTCTATATACCGGCTCAATTAACATTTTATCAAAAAATCAAATCGCCAGCCCCTTCGTGCGATGTAGTTTCCCATTCATGATTGCTATAACGAATTTAAAGATGTGGAAGCGCGCGACGGCTATAGAGAAAAGGACGACTTATGCAAATGAATTTTTAACCGCGCTTAAACTTTTATTCCCGCGCTTCCGAAACAATGCACGAGACCGCCTCGTTCTCTAATTTCTTTTCGCCAATATGTCCTCGACGAGAATACGGAAGGGTTTAAAAAAGCACGCGAACCCGAAGTAAGAATCGATGGACGGACTAGAACTGAATCGATAAGAACGGTAATGGGTTAGTATTTAATTAATATTGAAGTGATAGTAACTGTTTATAGTATAATGTCTGTATTGTTTAAGTACTTAAATACAGTACTGTATCGACGGTAGAGTACTAACGATATAGTACTTCTAGCCAGTTCGATCCGAACAACTGAGTACTCCAAGCTAACATTATACCTATGATGAGTACCTGTAGCTGCACTATGATGATGAGAGTACTTCTAGCCGGTATTAAGTTAATGCTTCAATATTTTATGCCAGTACTGCGTCAATATCACTACAGTACTGTACCCAAATTCGAATTATATGCAAAGACACAACAAGTATTTTCTAATTAGAAATACGTTAAATTCACGTAAAAAATATAATAGAACACAAGGCTGGTCGTTGAAACCTTTTTTTAAATTTGCGGATTTTTCCTCCAAGGCACCTTTATCGTCAGAATTCTGGACGCTCTTCGCTCTTCTTTGATATCATCCTGATATCAAAACAAAGTTTCAGCCAACGATGATAAACAGGTTCATTTTTGTGAGTAAACAAGAAGCAATGGTAGCCCACAATTTCAGTAATGACACTGCTTACCAAGGACGCTCTCGCTTCATTCGCAATGTAATTTCCTCGCGTTTTTCTCAATTAGATCCAAAGAGTGGCGCTCGGATTCTCCGTACAACCTTTCGATTGATCGATGGCGTATATATAGTCGTCGTACGCTTCGATTGATTGCACTGCTCTCGAAAACGACATGGCACAATCAGTGAGCGACTGGAATTGTCAGCGGAAACGAGACGTAAGGTGCGAATGTCGTCCTCCTCTGCTGCGGCGAATAGACGTAACGGCAATTAGCATAAGCGATCGAACGATAAAACGACGCGTACGAACGCCGGTGCACGTACACCTACACCCACACACGAAGGGAGTAAAAAAAACCAGAGATAAGTACAGAGAAGAAGAGAGGAAAGCAAATGGTTATTCGATATCCTGAATGTTCCATCTCACTCAGCTCCACAGTACTGGAGCCAGAGGCAAACAGAAGCGATAAGAGCCGCACGCGAAACCGTGTGTATAGCTATTCACTGAGCCGCGAGTAATTAAAAGCAATTAAAAGTATCCGATATGTCGGAGGAGTGAGCGCGGGAACGATCGTAAAACAGTGTAGTTCGCTCTGCGTCTACAGTACTATAAGTCGACAGGACGAAAGTTACCATGACTCTCTCTCTCTCTCGTGCCCTTTCAGAAATGAATTGTTGCCGCGCTCGTAATCTTCGCTCGTATAAACTCGTGTCGAACGAGCTCTCTCTCTCTCTCTCTCTCTCTCGCCCGCGCTCACTCGGAGATGCCAATTTCGCTCCCTCGCTTTTCCTGCTCTTCTCTACGACTTTAGCACTTACTATGGCTCTGTGTGTATGTATATACTCGCATACACCTAAGGACTTTTTTTTTTGACACCTCGCCAGAGCTGCCGAGATATGAAGCTGTTCGCGTAAACGAGCCTTGGCTCAGATGGCGCCGAGTTTTTTATCGACTCTGTACCGAAGAAAGGAGTGGGGGAATTTATTTTTTTTTGTTACATCAACTCGGACGTTAATGAAATAAGTTCCGAGGATGTCGGTTTAATTGCTGCTGTAAAAAAAAGCCTTCTCGACTAGTGATAATTCAAACTTACTTCAGCGTCGTGTCATTATCCGCTACTTTGGCGAGCTGTTTATTATTTATTAGCGCTTTACGGATGATACTACTGCGTAAAACAATGGAATACTCTGGAAGTTGTATATGTGGATGGTATTCTCGGAGCTGTCGACAGTTCGAAAATTGGTTTTGGTTTATAATTTAGTAATGTTTGAAGAGTGTTCCTATGGATTTACATAATTTTTTTTTTAATTTTTGTTGCAAAAGGAGTATGAAAATACATAGTTATATACATAAATAATACTGGTCGTCAATACTGGACTAGTAATTTCCAGGGGTAAGACCTGTAAGTGAAGTTATCTAATATAAAAAATGAATTAGATATATTATTTGCATTGTTTATATATTTAATACTGAAGTAGTCGATACGTAGAAGTTTAATTGAAGCTGTGTTTCTGATATCTAAGTCCCTTACAGAAGGTTTTGTCGAAAATTTACCCTCCGTAAGTTTCAAAGTGAATTAATGTACTAGTTGAGCTTAAAATTGGCACAGATATTCGTTGACACATTCTTTAAAACATGAATGTAAGGTTTTCTAATTGGATTATGAGGAATAATTTCACGTGATGAAATGTACCAAGATTTTCGGATAATAGTTATAAAGTGAGTTTTTCATTATTATACTTTAAAGAATGTATCAAAGAGGATTCATTCAATTTCAAAGCTTAATCGGTCCATTAATTCACTTTGAATCTTTTAATTTTAGATCGTCTCACTTAAAGGTGTCTTGTCCCCTTAACGTTACCAGGACACTTTAGGCTGCTTCATTCCGAACAAAAATAATTTAAAAAATTCTAGTATTTTAAAGGTCCCTGTTTTCCATAGTGTCGTTTACAAGTCTGTAAAATAAACAATTACCGTTGAAAAGTAAAAAATTTCTTTTCAAATTAATTTTTATTGCCCTCGAATTTTATAAAGATACCGTCGATGTCTGAAATAATCGAGGAAAGTATTTTCGGACTCTGTGGATTCTTTAAATCGAGCAAAATCACTGCGATACGAACATTTTTTATTAAATCAGTGTAATCTATGAATGTTTTAATTTACTCAAATCGAAGAATAATTTTAATATTTCGCCCATCCATTACTCGAGGGCGAGCATTTAATAAAATTCATGGAAATCTGTGGGAATGAAATTATTGAAGAGACAATTTGGCAGAGAATTACCTACATATATATACACATATGCACATAGCTATTTCATGCCGCACTGCGTGATATATTCCACTGCAGCATCGCAGATTAATGTGTACTTAAAGCAATCAGAAGAAGCAAAGTTTCCCCGTGTCAGCGCAGGTAAGCAAACGCATACGACACTCGGCATTAATTTATTTATAATGCGGATTACAAACATATCTGAGCAAATCCAAAAAATACAGGAAACAACTCGGTATCTAAAAATCGAAAAATTATTTCCGAGGACTTTATTATGGTTTGTTTGAGCTCACCAATCGTTTTCTACAATCAAATGGCAAACAAATGTTTTCTTATTTTTCGCATTTATGGAAAAATAATCTCTTTTCAAATATGTCCTGCTTAATTAAAATGGTATTCAAAGTACGATGAAACCCCTTTGGTTAAAATGAAAGTTGTCCTGATTGGAAAAAGTTATTTGCGTTGAAAAATGAAAATATTGTCATCTGAATGAAAATACGCATTTTGTCTAATTTTTCACTCGGCTGGGGCTTCGAAGCGATTTTTTTTTTAAATTAAAGGTATATTCTTTCACTTTTACAATTTATTTACTGAAATGCTTATAACTTTTTAGTCGATTTGTTTTTGTTTAAAGAAAAGCTGAATAATTTGTTTTCCTTTTAGTTATCTAAATACATTTTTTGCTTGATGTACGCGTACATCGATAATTAAACAAGGAAATCTAATTGTAAAATACAGGAAATAATTCGATATCTGAAAATAGGAAGAATATTTATTTATCGACTGTTGTTTTTTTCAAATGAAAGCTGATTAGCTTACCTTTCTTTACGTGTATTAAAATTATTTTTCTTATTATACATATGTGTAGACGACCAAATCATTAAATAAGGTTTTTTGAGTGTAATGTTACGAGCATTTAAATAAAGTTTGTTTTGAAATCTTAAAAATCGCGTGTTTTTAGATATTATTCAAATGTTCATAAATTCTCAACTAGGCGGTCTTTTTTAATAATTGTTTTTGTTAAATTTTATTAATACCTCTTGATTCGTTGATGAGACATTACTAAACTAACAGCTACAGTAATCTGATACTGAAATGATTATAAATACACCTAGAAACTTGAAAATTCTCGTAAGAGGGAGTTGAAGTAGTTGAAAGTTAAACTCTCGTTCAAATGTCACACCAGCATTTACAGTATTCAACCGTCACATTGTTTAGCCAGTACAGTACTACAACTCTGACCCGTTTTTATTATCCCGATATCGAACCAATATTGAACCAGTATTGACCTGTTGTTCCAAAACCGGCGAATCCTACTAGGGTTTAGCTGTAAAAAACGACAGGCAAGCTCAACATCGCCAAAATAAAATACGATCCATTTCCAGGTACCTCGTCGATTCCTGCATTTTGTGGATCTACTCCTTATACACATATAAACATACGAGTCAAGTAATCATATATTCACAGAAGAGGATCAATGAACGAAACAAACAGACGAGAGAAAAACGACTGACTAGCGCAAAGTAAAGAGAGAAAGCACGCGTGCGCGTCTCGGGTCGTGCAGAGATGTAATTTATCGAGGGGCCACTTGGCCCCGGGGTCATTAAGACCGGCCGGTGGCACATCACGAGTTGAGCACTTTGTCACGGCAAGTTTCGCCGACGATAATTTCGCCGCTGCGCTATGATTAAATTACACTGTATACCGCCGGTCCTCCGAGAACTTTCCACCTATACGCTCGCGCTCCCTCGCGTTCTAACTTTTTCAAAGGAACCCCTAATGCAGCGGACGCGTCTGCCCGTAAAAAAAAGTTAGCACTGTTGCGGGAGAGCTTCGTCTACGGCTCCTGTGCCTTGGCTAATCAAGTTGCTACATTTTTTGCAACTTCACTCGAGTTTTTTTTTTTTCGAATCTCGATCTAAAAGTTCCTCGATAGACACGAGCCTTTGGAAGCTAAACATAGCACTTTCGAACGGCGAATTCCTAGAGAGAGAGAATAATTCATTTCAACGTGGAAATATTGTATCTCTACATATGCTCTAAATTTGAAATAATGAAAATTTATTAGATTCGCTGTTTGAATATATTGGCGAAAATTGGTCATTTAATGAAAACGTACATATTCACTAGCTAGAACGGCCAAAATATATCGGTATGTGCTGTTGCTTATGAAAATTTATTGTACGTGTATAATAATAATGAGAGTTGTGCTTTTAATGTGATTCTGTGGAAATTAATACCGGCTAAAAAGATGGATCACGGAACAACGTTGAATCAGAGATTTAAGGGGTTAAATTCTGACGAGAATACACTATTAACAAAGAAAAAATAACGTATAAATTAAAAAGTTGTTTTGTTTTTATTAAACGAAATTATTGTTACGTGAATTGAAAAACAATATTTTGGTAACCAAAATTAGCTAAGAATATCAGTTAAAATAATAATTATAATTTCAAATAATGTTCGTTGAAATAATATTATTTTATCGTCAGAAATTGTTTGAAATTGTTCCGAAATGTGATATTTTTAATACCTTAAAAAAGTGAACTACATATTAAAGAAAATGTTTTTTTTACTAAAAAATTGTTTTTTGGAAGAAGTACATTTTTATTTAAATTAAAATAATATTTAAACTAAATTTACGTTTTAATAAATATAATAATCAAGTTCAAGTAAATATTTTGGTTTATTAACTCTAACAATAATTTTTTTTTCCACGAGATTTCGTGTCGATCAATTTTTACAAGACTTTTTTCTTGAGAATTTTTATTTTCCTAAAATAAATCAATATCAATCTTAACGGAATATTTTAATATCTAACTTAATACCTTAAAAGGAACGTATATCACACATACATTTTGTTCTTCAACAAACTGTTCGATATAAAAGTAAAACAAAAATTTACTTTTAATATTAATAAATAATAATAACATTGCTCGCTTTTACTAAACATTCATTTACCAATTTTACGAAATAAAACAATATTTTAAACACTCGAATGAATCTTAATCTATTCCAGTTGAAAAAATAATTTTCTATTCCTTTGACTAATCACGCTTAAAACAATTATTTCAATCATTTGTTAAAATAATACCTAAAAGCCTGGAATCAACGCTAAAATAATTCAAATATATAGTCGAATAGGTTTTAAACGTTAGTTTTTCCAGAGAAGATCTGCACACGAGATGCCTCTCTGTTCCTAGCACAACTAATCATATAACACAGCGAATATTCCGGAAAATTTCAGAAGCCCACAATGTCAGAAGTTCGAAAGGAGAGAATACTCCGTGGCAGAACTGAAGTAGTTACGTAGTTTAAATGCTCGTTGGACCAGTCGTTTTGCCCATCCAAACTTGCCCTTTGCTCCAAGGACGATCGTTCGAAGTCGAAACAGACATCACAATTTACTCAAGGGATGAGGGTCAACAATTCCCGATGCGATAACACATGTGATGAAGCGGAATTAGCAACAATTTCGTTCGTACCTTTGTGAATTTTTTAGTTTTTTTTCATGAAAGGTCTTTTTATTACAGGAAGCTTAAGTTATAAAAAGTAGATGTTGATACCTACGAAATGACGTATTGAAAAGTCTTGGTTCCAAGTTTGGAACAGATGGGGTTGCTTTTTGACTAACAGATTGACTGAAATATTCTATCAATAATTTTGACGAACAATTACTTATTACAATTATCTCTGTTCCATTAAATAATTATTACACGCAATTCCCCCATTAAGCACAATTATTGGATTATCCATTACACTGATAGAATTTATTTAACAAGTTTAGGAGTAAATTTAAATTCACTAATACCTTCATGCTGTGACATTCATGGTTACATTCCCAGTAATGTAAGCTACATGTCAATAGATTTTATTGATGCTAAAAATAGTTAAAGTCGCAATTGTGCGTATAAAATAGGCATTTCAATCATAATATGAGAAAATTTGACCGTTATCTTTATTTCTAGCCAGTAACTGATATAAATAGTATTTTGTAGTCAATAAAGGTATTTTTAGAATATTTTTGATGCTGTTCCAAACTACCAAACATTTTCAAAATTTTATTTTAAAATATAAATGGTTCATAAATTTACTGTGGCTTATGTGCACGATTTAGGAAGTGTTTTATTTAGAAAATTAATCAAATATCACGAATAAGAAACACCTCTTGTATTATTAGTGAAAAATGCCTCTTCCCGAAGGAGTGGGCCTACAAATTAGTAAAAATGAGCATAATTATTTCCCTGTAACTTAGAAACGATTTGAGGAGGAAAAGTTTGATACAATATACCAAAGAAGAGTTTAAAAGAATTTCAAAGAAACCAACAATTTTGACCGGTCAATCCATCAGAGAATCACCCATGTAAACTTTGTACAAGACCAGTCGTTGGTCGGAATAAAATGTCGTCCGACGCGAAACTTTTCCCTCGGCAGCTCTTATTAAATCGGCGTCCAACACGGCAGCATTATTTTACCGTTTTCGCCTGCATCCAACCGTGACAGTTGCGCGAAAGAGAATATGCTCCGGTCGCCTCTCAACAAAGCGCGACAACTTTGCCGTGCGATTCTGTCATCGCGGCAACAAATTAAAAACGCGATAAGGGAACGAAAATGCTGCGGCGCGCAAATTACAACGAACAAGAGCGAACGCGAGTCTTTATTTTTTTCAACCTCACCGCACGAAGTTAATGTTAACTTACTAATGCGTGAAATGCGCGCGGAGACTTTAATATACGACACTTTTATAGAACAGTCGTTGCGTGAATTTAACGCCTCTTTGGGATTTAGTGTCGACGATAACGACGATTCCCTACCCCGTACGGATCTATTAAATGTGGAAATGATAAAATTGTTATATATTTTATTGGATACGTTTTGATGATCGAAATGAGCTTGCGTATATTGCTGAGCTCATTTGCATAGTAAATCGTAGAGATTAGAGTGGACTGTGAATGGAATAACGAATGATTCATTTCTCGAGAATAACGGGCTGTTAAAAATATGGAAAAAAATATATTAAGTAACAGTGGAGAATATATTATGGAATGCCACGTTCAGCGAATACGAAATTATTCAATCGAGATTAATTAGAATATTTAAAAATCGGAGAAATGAATTGTTGCTAGTTCTAGATTGGTTATTAATATCTGTGGCTGAACAGAAAAGAGATTTTTTCAATGTTTAGCTGAGAAAATAATTGGGAATAGAGGCTTCGCTCACGAGTTCATTGCCTAGTGCACTGAGAGGACTCATTTTGTCTTGTCAAAGAGATTTTACGCTCCAGCCAGTAATGTTATCATTGCACGTACAATGTTATCTTTAGCGTCGTTAAAGTACATTTGCATTCCGGAAATACGTGATTGACTTTCATACTTTTAACAAAAAAAAAACTAACGATGATTTTATTGTAGAGTAGCACAACGACAAGTCTTTGTCTCATAATAGTTGCATAAAAAGCAAATGTCATTGAAAGCGAACGACATTGTTAAAATTCAATTTCGATCCCATTCGATACCGAGATGACGAGGATGGCCAGAATTGCGGTAAGGCACTGGTCCCATTATAACGCTGCACTGGCCTGAAGTACTCTACCATTAGGTAGTACTGGCTAGCAGTACTTTATTAATAGAAAAATTTTGGTTTGAAGTACTCTTAAGTACTCTGCCTATACGCATGTATTACAGAACTGGTAGAGTATTGTCATCTTTCAGTACTTAAACGGAACATTACTGATGCAGTTCGTTTTTCAAGTACTTAATTAGTAAAAACTGGTTCAGCATTATATTTAAACACTTCATCAGTGCACAACTAGTTCAGTACTACTTAACGTACTTAATCGGTACAGATTTAGCAGTACGCTCCATTATTATCATTACAGTATTTTTTCACAGCACTGTAGAAAAGTCGCCATTAGGGATCAAGTATTAATCCGTTGATAAATTATTCAAATATATCTATAATGGTAGTGCAGCAACATTGACATAGTACTGGCACGAGTTACTTTTCCAGTTCATTTATAACGCAATACCTTCGCTTTTCTTTCCAAGTAAGTACTACTGGCTACTTAGCCAGTACATATTTTTATGATGCCTGTTCTCACCACCGAGTACATAATAAACATTGGACCAATATTTTTTACTGGCCCAGTGCTAGATCATCGATCGACTCTTACTAGGAATCTAATGAGAAAAAAGTAAACACAACGATGGAGACAATTGGGTAATAAAAATATCCACCGCGTAAAACCACGACTTTCCGGAACGTCGAAGTCGACGAGCAGCAGCGGATAGTGTAGGACTAAGGAGATTATAAGAGAATCCAAGATAATCCCGTAAGAGTTGCCGTACGTGAAACACACTCGAACAGTTGAGCTTTCGCACACACGACCAAGCCTCAATGATGCGTTCTGGCACCTCGACGATGTAGCGGGACAAGCTGACATACCCTTCGTGACGTGTGACATCAACTGTCGATTGGAAGTTGCTTCTTATGTCTGTACGTGGTATACACGTACAATACATGTATACACACGTCTAACGTCTAACAGCTTGGCTTTTGAGCCGTAATGCACTGCAATTGTCGACAAAGAGCTTTTGACGCGCTCGGCTTTGTTCTTATAATAATTTCGTCTTTATTATATACACGGATGAGGTGTTTCTCGGATTTTCTCTTTTCGCAAGCTGCGAGCAGCGAGTCGTCTTTCACTCGATTTACGTCTAGGCATCTCTTGCGCCAGTGCTTCGAGAGGCTTGCGCGCCGTAGTATTTTGTATCGCATTAGTAGTCAGCGTCGCGAATGCAAATGGAGATCCGAACGCGCTTTTGCGTCGAAATTACATCAGTTTCGCTGGAAAATCGAGGATACGGCTGCTGTAGATTCTTCGTGCTGATACTTTTCGTTGTTAAAGAGAAACAGATAGAACGTATGTATATGGGAGTTAATGTTCTCTGGCAGATTGATCGGATAAAAATTGTTTCTTTCTTCGAACTAACTTTCAACTGTTCTTTGGCACACTACATCTAACTTTTCATTCGCGAATCGTTTCTAGTGTACAGGGAGTCGAAGATGACGTTTGTAGCGTTTTTTCGAAATTTGTCAATATGTGGTCAACATAAGTCACAGTAAATTTATGTTTATAAATGTTTTATTTAAGTCTTAGAATCAAATGTTAGAATCAAAAAATTCCTAAAGTTACCTTTATTTACTAAACTATCTGTATCGGTTAGTGGCTAGAAATAAAGATTACAGTCAAATTATCTGATGTTACGATTGAAATGCCTACTTTATGCCTATTACCGATTTTCAATAGTTTTATGAATTTTATTCTTGATATACTTAGATCCCAAAGCTTATTACTTGAAGTGGCTTATTGATAATTCATTCTCCGTAAGATTCAAAGTGAATTAATGCGCCAATTGAGTTGAAAATCGTCATAAATACTCTTTGATACATCTTTAGGGGGATAGACAGAGACGATTTCATTTTCGATAAGTAATTTTTCGTTCAGATTGTTTACAGAATATTTCGCGAGTCTTTTTAATCATATTTCCATTATAAATTCCTTAAATAGAACTAGTAAAATTCATTGAGCCGTGTAAGTACCAAATTTAAGATTTGTAATTTTAACGAGAAATATAAATATAATAGTGACTTTCTCAGTAATGTAAATTACCTCTTCGTAAATTTTAGTCATAATATCAGATAATTTGATTGAGATCTTTATTTCTATCAAGAAACTAATATCGATAGTTTCGGAGTCAATACATTTTTTTATACTGTTCGGAACCATCAGCCTTTTTCAAAATTTACGACTTAGATGGTTTACAAATTTATTCCGAGTAATTTTATTAAAAAAGTTTATCCAGATAAATGTTCGATAAGAATAACAAGAATAGTTCACGCGAATTCGTTATTCCTGCGGGTATAATCAGATAAATATTCTCATCTTGAGGTACAAAAATGGTTTGTACCGATAATTTAATTATTTATTGTCAATTAATTTAAATTAATTGAATGGCTTTCTAAATGACAATACTGTTTCGCCAATCAATCTCGTTAACTCTTAATTGGAGAGTCGCGATAATGTCCTCATTAGCACTTTTAAGATTTATAATTTTTATCTTGAAGACATTTACATTACATTATACTTTAGAAAATAAAAAAGAATTATGAACTTTCGAATCGAACGTTAATTGAACAAATTTTTAATTGAAATAGTCCAGGTGCTACACTGTGACATTACGAATTCGGGTTAACGATTAGATTCTATATTAGAAACTGATTATTACTAATAATATCTCGCGAGACCTTGTCGACAATAATTCAAATGATATATTATTTATGCGTACGTCGTTCGACATTTACTAATCTAACCTACCTTACTTGTAACTGTAATGCATGGCGATATAATGCACTTGTAGGAAACTTTAATCAAGAATCGATGACATATATAGGTATATATAATATATATAGAAAATGTATTCCGTCTCTAGAGTATTAACCTAATTAAATTTATATAATAATGATGATCTTACTTCATTTAATTGAATTGAAAAGAAAATCCTACCGTAATAAAATATGCGATATAAAAGTGCTCTCAGTATTTTTTCGCATTACTACACCGAAAGAAGAAAATTATGGGATAAAATAAAAAAATGGCTTCTTTGGATATTACTTGGAAAGTATTTTATTTACTTGAATCTAAATTTACATTCAAATAAATACAATGATTTTAGATTTTATTTATTTCCTGAAATTGTTTTTTAAATTAAATTTGTTTATTCCCAGTAGATATTTAGAGAATTAAAAAGAAATTTATATTCAAAATAATTATTTTCTAAATAGTTACTTGTGTACTACCTGAATTTAAATAATTATTTAATGTATTCGAGGAAACTTTGATGGAGTAAAAATTTTTTTTTTCATTCCAAAAAATTATTTCATTGCATTGTCCGAAGAAAACATTTAATAGAATGTAAATTTAGTGTAAATATTAATTAGACATCGGTATCGATATTTTTTTTAATATAACAATACGTTATTTGTATAGAAACTTTATGACTGATAATAAATATTCATAGAATTAAAAATGTTGAATCCTTTGCCCCGAAACTAGTTCTAGATTCAAACGAATAATTTCCTCTTTAAAATAAAGCAATATTTTAAAACAATAAACTTCCTTAAAAATAGCAAAGATTTATTTAATCTCTAACATTATTCCGAAACATAATGTATTCCGACTTAACTCTAAAGCAATACTTAACCAAGACCCAAAATTCTCTCACGCGATTGCGATACGTGAAAAATCGCAAATTCACGTGATTAAATCTCAACACTGAAACAGCACGAGTTTGCACAGTAATTTAAACTTCGCGCTTCGCTTATAACGTCGAAATACACAAAAGCATTCGGAATTGAACAAAGCTTTCTTCCCTCTCTCTCTTTCTCTCTCTCTCACTCTCTCGTAGAACGACGTGCCTGCAACGAAAGTGACAAGTGTTAAAAATAAGATATCCCGATGCAATTCCAAGTTTGTGTTTCAACGTGTGTCCCGAGGGTCGGAAACTGCGCGAGAGATAAATAATGCATAAGATCGTTTTCTCTCCGCGTTTCTCTACCCCCTTTAACCCCTTGCGTCCAAATCAAAAGTCGCACACTTTATCTCGCTCATGCAGCTGATGCAGCCAAATTTCCTTTTCGACACTTGAGAAATTTGCGAATTTCTCAGCCGTCAGCCAGGTTTTTACGCTCGAGAAATTTTTCCGTTGATAAATTTTCTGTTTCACAAGAGGAGAGAGAAAAAAGCACGCGGTGTATGCTTGTAAATTCGTGCTGTTCATGTGTGTGTGTGTGGATTATCGATAGAGAAATTTTAATTAATTTAGTCGAGCGTTGGATAGGTTGGAGGGATGTATGTGTGTGTGTGGATGAAAAGGGTTGAATGGACGATGAAGCTTTGAGAGTTTGATTGTTTGAAATTATATCTTTGATAAGTAGTGTTTGGGCATGTTCTATAGGTATTTTCATATTAATATTGGAGAATTTACTAGACAGATTTATTTCTAGATTGTTTCACAAGATCAGAGCTTTGAAGATTGTTCGTGAATTTTTTGATGTTGATACCAATGATCGAAACTTTGTGATGAATAATGGTGTTTATGTGAATATTTTGATGCTAGTTTGGATGATCAAACCTTTTCAAATTCTGATTTTCAGACTTAGATGATTATCGGACAAGGTGGAAAAGTCTAGAGATTTTTTCTGGACCAATCTTGACATCTAGCTGCATTCGTTGTTGTTCATTCAAGCTCTAATTGCTTGATTCGCTCATTAGGACCTTTGTAGATATAAGGGATATGAATGCATTTTTTTATTTTGAGACTCATCTCACAACTGAATTTGAAAACGTAGATGACTTTAAACGAAAGACTTTGGTGCTATTGTTGTGGAATAGCGTAGCGATTGATTAGTTTGATTCATCGTCAATCTGGACAAGCTTATAAGTGTCAAATACATTGCTGTGTTTTCATTTAGTTCATGCAAGTCATTACTTATGAGGTGAATAAAAGCCATTTCAATATTAATATCAGGAAAATTGCCAGACAACTTTATTTCCAGCTTATAATAGAGCTTGATTCACGTGCTGAGAACTTTGTAGATACTTTTGTAAATGGTGCAAGGCATCATCATGAGCTTATTCATGTTGAGACTAATGATCGAACCTTCTCATAACTGAATTTGAAGACTTCGATTATTTGACACGTAGAAGATTATTATGATATATCTATTGTCTGATATATATATATATATATTTTGATAGTATTGTATCTTAAAAGTTTAACTAATCTTACAACAAAAGTTCCGCTTATGTTTTTAGTGTGGACTATTTCCCTGAGGCATTAATTGTCAAAGTTGGTGAAAACGTCAAAAACTTGACGGCATGAGGAAAATCTAAAAACCTACATGTCGGTAGATACAGAGCCAAAGAATAGTTTAAAAACATTTTGAAGAAATAAAATATGTTGACAGCTCAATCTGTCAGAGAATCACTCATTTTGTGCTGTGGTCTTCGCTTTTCGGTATAGACTTAATGTCAATATCAGTCATGTCCTCGATGTTTAATCTTAAAATAACTAGATATTTTTTATACAAATAAAATGTCTAATTTTGTTTATTTAAAAAGTTTCGAAAAATTTCAACATTCATTTTTTCATTTCGGTTCTTTAATTGTGAAATAAATTTTCATATCTTTTGGTAATTCCACGAATCGAAAAACCTTTTAGTTGGCTTCAATTCTTGACATGGCCTTTTTCACAAAGAATTTCTGTTAAAAATTATTCCAGAAATTACCAAATGGTTAGTCAAACTATCACTGGTAAAAGTTATACCATAATTTGGCCAAATTATCCCTAGTGCCAATGACACCAGCAATTGGCCATCCATTGGTCGAATTAGTCGTACTACGAATTTCATCAGCAATTTTGATAATCAGTTGGTCAAATTGAACCACAGGTGAAATTCTCCCTCGTAAAAGTTACGCCATAATTTGGTCAAACATTGCCTAATGTCCAGTGAAATTTTTCCCAGTGACTCTCTATACATATATGAAAGAAAAAGAACTAACGACAGCATAAATGCGATTCCTTGACCACAAAGAAAATCGAATCGATCGCGTATCTGAAATTCGCTATACCGGACCCCGAAGCCTGAGCAAATGAAAATGATGGGAATCCCGTAGTGTATTAAGCATTATACAGCCTTGCGAATCCTTTGGAGCGTGTGGAATTTCATTCCGCTCAATTAAAGAGAGTATTTCTGCTCGGATATTCGGTAGTAATTGCCATAGTAGTCCCGGACTTTGTCGTCTTTCTCTCTCTCTCCCTCTCTCTCTCCCTCTCTCTCTCGCTCTCGCTTCGGTGTCGGATACCGACTTTAACGACGTTAAAACGCCTGTAGTCGAGGACAAATTGAGTGTTCGATTTTGCGCTCGGCTCCGGGCTCTTTTCGAATGGGACTCGCGCGCGATCCAATCTCTTACGCTCGGCTGCTGCCACCGAATCTTCTTCTGCGCGCTTCACGTCGAGCCATTTCGTCCGCAATTCAATTTACAGGACGTTCCTATATCCTTTCCTTACTTCTCTCGTCTCTCTCTTCACTCGGCCAATTTTATCCTTCTTTGAGCTGCGAGTGCGAATCCACGGATTATGAGAAATTAATTGTGTATCGTCGATGACGGAAAGGCCGCTTTATTATTTATGCGATTGTATTGGCTTTCGTGGAAATCCCTTAGCCGACGCGTTATTATCGTAAAACGAACATTGCTATTTATTTCTAAACATCGTCAATGTAGCGTTAAATGAGTTATAATTGTTATCGATGATTTTTATTATCAAATTGTTTGATGCGTGTATTTTTCGATTTGATATTATATAAGTGGGTTATTGCATTATTATTACAGGTTGACCAGTCAAAAAATTTTAAACATTTTTAAACTATTCTGTGGCACTGTACTACCTTCATGAATATTTTTAGATTTGTTTCATCATGGTTCCGTTAGTTACAGGACGTCAAAGCTGTGAAATGTATTTTCAAAAAATTATAACATTTCAGGGAATCATTCTTCATTAAAAACATACGAGAGACTTTTTTTGTAAAATTAGTTAAACTTTATAGATAAAATACTTTCAAAGCTATAGATGATAAATCTATACAAACCATAATAATCTTCTACGTGCCAAATAATCGAAGTCTTCAAATTCAGTGGTGAGATGATTCAATCATGAGTCTCAACGTAAAAAAATTCACGAACAATCTACAAAGCTCTGATATTGTGAAATAATCTAGAAATAAAACTATTTATCAAATTCTCCAATACTAATATATGAAAATGCCTATAGAATATGTCCATGCACTAGTTATCAAAGATTAAACCAAGTCCTCGTATTCAGTTTTAAAAGGTTTAATTTTGAAGAAAATATTTTTTAACTGGTCGATCTGTCAGATAATGATTATATTTATGTGGTAACATGAAAACAACATTCATGAGATAATATATTTTCGTGGCGATTTTATTATACTTTTTTAGATTTGTTTGCTGAAAATGTATAGGAATAGAGATGATTTTTCAATAAAATCTCGAAAGAGATTCTGAACCGTTGATATTATAATGCGTCACCTTTGAAATTCTGTAGAAGTGAAATAGGAAGTTTTCTAATAATCGCTGTTTTAAGTTTCGAGATGGTGGAACCATTAAAGTCAATTTAAATTCAATTATATTAGATTTCTAGTGTATATTAAGTATAACATTACTGTAAACTATTTGGATAATATTTTTGTAAATACTCCTTTGTTTCAAAGAACGTCGTTTATTTTGGCTAAAACAGCGAATTCAGTAAAGCTACATTGTTTTAAAAAAGAGATTTTTGATATTTTATTGTAATACAGATATTCGCTGACGGTTTGGACATATGATTTTTTAAACAGAACATATACTGTCACTATTTAGCAGAATGTAATTTCTCTTTTCGAAATAATGAGTTTTGACATGATTGTATTATTATTAAAAAAAATCACTGCAAAATATTTTAGTGTGTAATGTGTAACTGTCAACTTTGTAATAAAATATTGTAATATTTATTTCGATAAAAATTCTCGCTTTCTTTTCCAATTCTTAAATTACTCAAATAGATTCTTGATTGAGTAAAGGTTAACATTCAATAAATGTTCGATAATTTTTAATAAATTCATTTACGCGAATTTGTAAACATAAATTCATAATTTGTGAATATACGGAAGCGTTATTAGGTAATATATTGAAGTTGCGTACTTTTAATATTACAAAACTACCAAACAGTGAAATTTCACCATTTCAACTTTACAGGGATATCTTATCGATACCCTCATATGACAATTATTACATATAATATTACCATTACTTGTATATCAGATGTAAAATGCACATACGATTTCAAGTTGCCTCTCAATATATTTACTCAACTCGATCTCCATTGAATGAGAATTTGACGTAAATCTGATATGTAATTACATTTAATTTATTAAATTTTATTTAAAATTTTCGAGCAGTAAAGCAGACGCAGTAATGTCCGAAGTACTCTATCGATGAGATATTACTGGTTAGAAGTACTTAACCAACGAGGTAGTACCAGCTGAAAGTACTCAAAGACACCGAGTACTTTATCATTTGAACTATACCGACTTAAAGTATTCTACCAGTACAAACATTACAGAGCTGGATCAGTACTGTCGATAACTGCTTGATCAATGCAAATTTTATACTAACGACGGTTCTTACACCCCAGCATTCATCCAGTACTGGGCTAACATTCTTTACAACCTTGCTGAAAATGTGTCATTACTGATCAATTATTAGAACGTTCATCCATCTCTACAACGGTATTCAATATAAATTGCTCCACCAGGTATAATTCAACAGATAGAGCTTTAATAATCAACAGACTTTAATTCACAATCGCACGTCAGACAATTCCATCGATGAAAAGCATGACACCGAGGAAAAACTAATAAATCTGCATATTTCATAATTCTTACTATTTGCAAATATTGAATCGTTTCAATTTTTTAACGAATTGTTTCGTGCATTACTTTCGCATCGCTCTAAACTAAAATAGTTCGAGTACTTGGATGAATCTTTGAAATATCGAATCCGATTCGCTTAAAAAGCTCCGGATCACAGGCTCTATATGTATTCTATATAGAGCATGGAAAGCTGTTTCTTCATTAGAGTAGCATCGGATAGTGTGTAACATCGACGTGATTCTCGCCGGACACGCTCTCGTCTGTCGAACACAATATCCAACTCGGCCCATCCGACTCAGCCTAACGAGCTCGAAGAGAGCAGGAGGGGCGTACTTTCCGTGATTTCGAGCCAGAGTTAAGCACAAGACCGGATAACGTAGTTTCTCGCGAGCGCGAGAGCATTGCCCGGAGCTTGATTGGTCGGCGTAGCTGCGCGCTCGTTAGCCGGAATCGAGGCGAAAAATCTCCCGCTCGCTCGTTTTCACCTCTGACCCTTTTTTTTCCTCTCTTTCTCTCTTCTATTCGCTGCTGCCCTTGCACTGCGCAAACCCACAATCACGCGCTCGCTTCATTTTCCCTTTCTTTCGACTACTGTATCTCGCTAGTCGACGATTTTGCTCTTTCGAGAAACTCTGTGTATACGGCTTTTAATTACACTCAAGAGGGATTTGGAACAATTAACAGTGGTCGAGCGACAGCGAGATTATCCATTGATTCATTAATCGCATTGGCTTTGGGGATACTTGCCGAGAAATCGGCTTTGAGATGTTGGCGCTCTGCCGCGCTAGCCCATTAACATATTATTCGAAAGTTCGAAAGTCAAGATCGAACGCGTGCGTGGCTTATTGGGTGTACGCGTGTAGATGGGATCGAGTTTTACGAGGGCATGAAAGTAAACCGAATACGCGATTCGCTGTGAAAATTTCTCCCCGATGCAAGGGCTCGTTGTGTTTTATATTCGACGTACGGTCCATCAGGGGCTACGGCTATACTTTTATTGGCATATCTAGCGCGCTGCTTCCTCTTGTTTATATACGGCCAGGCTCTACGCCCCTTTTTATTTGACTTTTGTTAATGAAAGCGTGAGCCCTTTTTTGGCACAGCTCTTTTGTTGACCGACTCTTCTTTTGTTTCCGTATATAGCCACGCACTAGCAGCTTCGACGTTTCACGGTGACTCGACAAAATGCGCTCGCCTCTGTGCGCCGATTTCATTCGCAAGCTTTATTTACTTATTTACTTTTTGCGATACACGTTAGTCGCTCAACCGGAAAGAGATGCATTTTAATCGGCGCTGCGTTACTTTTCCAAATTTTCATTTTCACTCATTAAACTCGCAATCGCTGTGTATGCGCTCTTTCTCTGCATTGTACTTGACAATCGCGATAAAATACTTTGACGAATAATTACGTATAAAAAATCTGTCCATTGTAAATGCTCTGCACGTTGAAATTTACATTTCAGAATTCATTATTTTTCAAACCGTAATGGAAACGCATAAATGGCTCGACACTGGATCAGTAATAACAGGTTTTCCGCCGTATCGAAAAGAAATGTTCTGTAATATGTGTATTGTTGGTACTGCGAAAGAGTACTTCTAGCCAGTATTACACGTTAATCCAATATTCTCCCAATACAAGAGTGTCTGTAGCGGAAATACTATCTTAACGTTATTTATTTGACAGATTTACGGCAAATCCTCGGCAAACGGAGCTGAAGTTCCGCAAGTGTTCAGGTACGACTGGAGTCCGGTGCAATGAACAGTCCTAGTCTTATTGTACATTATTCTCGTATTGCACAATTTTACGTCCCTTTCAAATGCGACATATCAGTACTGAACCGGTAAATTACCACGATTTTGACTCGTTCTTATCATCCTGACACCGAAACAATAGTTCACCAATAGTGGCATATAGTAGACTATATTTGACAGTAATGAACTAGTAGTCTTCATTCAGTATCGGCAATACTTACGGGGCAATATTCCAATGAATTGTGACAAAATGAAATATCTACCGCACTATTATACAGACGATCGAAGCTTCTTGTTGAGTTTTCCTCAATGTGTCTATTATCCACGGAGGACAATGAGCATTGGCAAACTGTGAAAGCTGAGCTTCTAAACATACAACATCGTTTGTCTTATGGGTAGAGGTGCACATGCACCTAGTGGATGATAATGACGCTCGGTCAACCCAATGGGGGGGGAGGGCTTTCTAATTATCCACTGGACTAATTGCTCTTGCGATTGTCGCGTTATGCATTGTCATCGCAATATACACACACACATACATATATATGTATATACTCGCAGTTGACATATGCGCTTTTATGGCATTTTCGCTAAACCATCGATATAGAAGTATATATATATATATATACGTATGTATAAAATGCATCGAGAAATAAAAAGCTAAGCTTTTGCACACCGCAAATCGATCAAATCCTTGCCGGTATGAATGTCTAAATCGACTGCATAGTTTATAGACAGTAGAAGCAGCAGCGGCAGCAGCACAACCGCGACGAGAAAAATCCTTAATCCTGGATTTTATCTATCGGCTCTGGGATTTCTTTTTGCTCGCTGCTTTATCCTCTTTCTCTATCTCTTATTTTTCTTCTTCGCGCTATATATATATACATATTGTACATACCTATATATAGAGCTTGAGCAAAGGACATCGAAAGCTGCATTAATTGCGCTATCGAATCTCGTCGATTTAGACAATGCTTTGTTCGTCCGAGTTAAATCGATTGTTCTCGCGAAGCTGTATTTAAAAGTCGTCGTACGATTTACTAAACGAAAGCAAGCTAACCATTACTTTGTGTTTTTTTTATCTGTTTCAGGTGAGTTCGTCCACAATGGCAAATCTAGCATCAATGGCGAAATGGTACATGTAGCCGAGCGAGTCGAACAATAACCCTGTTATATCGAAATATTCGAACGACGACGGGTCGTTAAGCAATTACCGGTTAAAGCCAAAATGATTCAGCATCAGAGGCGTTAATTAGTCCAGCCGACGTCACGAAGGCTAATTATTTTTCGCCAACCTCTTCTCCACCGAAAATTCGATATCTCGCGGGACTCGTCGAGTCATCGACGGCCCGTTTGACTTTGAACTAGGCTCTCGCGGCAAAAGTTATCAAGGCAAATGGCCCGTCGATAATTGAAAACCTAACGAAGCACTGCATAGTCCTACTTCTCTCTCTCTCTCTCTCTCTCTCTCTCTCTCTATGTCTCCCTGTATATGTGCGTGCAGATACGCATACTTATATATACAGATATACGCGTGTAGATACGCACACGTATATATATATATATATATATATATATATATATATATATATAGAGAGAGAGAGAGAGAGAGAGAGGGAGAAAGAGAGAGATTCGGACTGTTGATCCAGAGGCTCTGTGGATTACGCAAAACGGCGCGTGAGTGGGACGAGCTATAATCGAATGATATTCGAGTCTGTATGTATGTGCTATGCACCGAGTAAATTTGCGCGCGGCCACGCGTATACGCACCGCTGACAAATTCTATTATTGCGTTAGTGCAGCGCAAACGCTTTAAATATGCGGAACATCAGCAGCTACAAGCTCCGGAGAAACCCGTTTGGTTAGATTATTCCGCGCGTATTGTATAAGTAGTCTCTTGTTTTCGAGCGTGTATACACCGCGGAAAAGAACTCTGGATCTGCACGAGAAAAAAAAATTTTAAAAAGAAACTTATCCTCTTTGTGGAGTCGTTTCGCGTATACGAATTATCCTGATAAATAAAGGTGGTTATGCGCGCGTATTTTGAGAAAAAAATTTGTAGATGGTTCGTTTAGCGTCCTTCGATTTGGATATAATGTTGAGTTTTTGTTTTGGAATTGTAATTGAAGAAGGAGATGTGGATCCGCAAATACCGATCAGTATTCGTGAAGCTGTATTTGTAAGTAATAAGGTAACTAAGCGTTATCGAAGATACCGAATGATTTCGTCACATTAAAGGACGTTCTTTTGCGTATCGCTTGCTTCATTTTCAACCATTCGAAATGAATAATTTTATGGCCGTAAAGCGTATTCTAATTGATGTGGTACATTCAATGGCCAATTATAACGATTTAAATTACGCGCGTGTATTCTAATTGTATACGTTGTATACGTTTGTACTTAAACCCACAAGAGTTACAACGTAATATACACCATGATTACACTGTTATTCTGCCTTCTACCTTCATAGAGTATAGACGCCTAATGAATCCTTACAAGTGCATTAACGTTATCTTAATAATAACGCACAAGTATTTATATCATTTATTTATTTATTTATTTATGTATTTATTTATGTATTTATTTATTTATTTATGTATCCAAAGTAATTACATTACATAAGCATATCCCGCAGAGGAAAACAATTCCTGTTGGCGGGTACGGATTAAAATTACTTACATACTCAAACAACATTATATTATATATTGTTTTTTTTAATTACTATTTCGTAAACAAAAACGGTTCTGTAGTATGTTCTTTGCACTGTCTAACTTTATACACTTAAATAATGTAGTAAATTATTGGAGGTTAGGTTATCTATTATGTATATATATATACTTCTCGAGTGAAAATGACATTTATCATTTTGCTATTTATTATTCATCGTATCCTTGAATGAGCTATTTATTGATTGACCTTTCATACTTATTTCACAGCAATGATAATAATTTTATCAGTAAATTTGAACTTTTAAATTATTCAATTCTAACAACCGTCAAGTATTCGAATGCTCAACGATTGATTTAGAAGAACGTCCAACTTTCGCTTAACGGACTATTTTGGTTTTAACGAAATTTATGAAGGTAGATACTGTGCGAGAAAAATTCTCTTTTCAGAGCCGTTTCACGTGTACAAATGTTTCCGATAAATAAAGTCAGATCTACGCGCGTATTTGGAAAAGTATATGTTTTATGAATTATGGAATTTATAGTATGTTCATTTGGTCTCCTTATACGTTTGCTCGTCGATATTGCCTTTTTCTCGCTATTCTGTTTTCCCGAGGTATATTATAGAAGGAGAAGCTTCGGAATAGTAAAATTGCCAGTTTTGTATGGAAACATGTTGGGAACGTGCTCCTATCGCGTGTTTCTAGGAAATGTTCGTGTCGATGTGTCTATATATATATACTCGGATACGTTTGTATTTTTAGGAATTTAGCGATACGATATCAAAGAAAACGTGTACGTTTAATTTACCTTCTTTTTATATGCACTGTATTACTACTTTTGATAGAAATAAATTATTTTCGTTTTATTTGGTTTTTTTTTATTTGAATGTTGGTAAACGTTTGCGCCGGATTTTCAAAACATAAAAATCGCGAGTAAGCATTTCAATTTTTCATCGATCGGAAGGAAAGCATATAAGAAGCTTTAAAAAGTTAATTATTTTTTCGCTATATATATTGGACTCTGTATAATTAAATGTACGTCGATTTACTTATTAATCTTCGGATATGGCCACAGACAGTTTCCAAGACTGCTCCGGAGAATTCCAATGTATATAGGTATAGATGATATATACACGACGTGAAGCTCGCGCTGCCACATGACTAACTTTAAAACGACGTCTGTCAATTCACGAAAGAGCTCCGTCTCGGGACTAATTAATTCGACAAAGCTAAAGACTAAGCTGCCGAAGTAGGTCGGAAAATCGATCAGAAAGCCAGGGTCGTTAATATTTCGGAATGTTAAAACGACAAAATTTCTTGTTGATAAGAATTCAGATAGGGTTTTTCGCAAATACACAAATAATTATCGCGAAAAAAGATAAGGTAATATATCCTATAACTAAAAATAGCGATAAATTATACTTGCAAATTTTGTGATTGGTTATATTTATTGAATGGAATTTTATACTTATTCCATTCTTAAACTTTCAATGTTCGTAAAAAAAACATTTTTTCTTAAAAATATATTAGAAAACGTTACTTATTAAGACTTACCAGAAAAATGATTTTCTTTTTATTGCATTTTTAAGATTTAAAGCTCAAATGATGTAATTGTGGACTATCGTCCACAGGATGAGAAGATCAACTTCTGAAAGGTGTTCAAGTAGGAAGTTCAGCTCTAAACTCAACCCATAACAAACACAATTGATCACAAAATTATCAAATTTAATTTCTCGATATTTTGTATCTATACGTAATTTTCCTTATCATTTTATCTTCAGCAAAAATTCCAATCCGAATTTCGTGCTATCAGTTTTTTTTGACAAGCGAGTTCTGAATAACGAAACTCTATCTCTGTCTTTTTTTCTTTTTTAAAGTCTGCTTTGCGACATCTTCGTGTCGATCGGCGTTGATATTCCGTTTTCCCCGTGGAAAATTCATTATTTATATTTACAAAACAACAGGAAAAAAAATACATATAGCTATCGTAGAAAAATATGACAAGAGAAAGAGAGACACCCATTCGTACCGGTACAAGTACAAAAGCGTCGGGACTCTCAATCACGTCCGCGTCAATTCCAATTTCTCGCCAAGAGAAATATCCCCCTCGGAAGCTAAAATATATATATAGACATAGAGAAATGTACCCCCGACAAGGGGGTTAACGTTCGCGCGTTGCGAGAGGAAAAACAGCACTCTTGCTTTAAAATGCTAATTGGCAGGTAATTCTTGCCTCGGCACGAGCATTCGAGATATATACGTATGGGGTCATTATCGGCGAGCGATTTACACTGTGTATATACGTACATGTTTATATACGGGTCATTCTGTGACAGATTCACCGCTAAACAATTTGTTATTTCTTCTAAATATTTTTAAATTGTTCTTTGCCACTATGCTTAATTTCGTGAATTTTTTACATTTTTTTCTTGAAGGTCTCAAATTGGGGATCAAGCTGGAAATTAAGTTATCTAACAATATTTTTTATATCAACATTAAAATTTATATTTTTTACTTCATACGTGATGACTTTTTAACGACCCTGAATAAATAAATCTACAAGTTGACACTATACTAAAATAATTGATTATTGCATAATTTCACAAAAATAACGCCAAAATCTTTCGTTTAAATTCACCCAAGTCTTCAAATTCAATTTAGAAAAGATTCAACTTTTGGTATTAACGTCAAAACGCCTTGTATCGTTGTAAAAGTAACTACGAAGGTTTCAATGTGTGAATCAAGCAATTAGAGCTTATTTAGAGCAATTGAACAACAACAATTCTAGCTAGTAATAAAGATATCATTAAAGTCATTAAAGCATAAAATATGAATTTCTCAGGAAGGGTCCAGATCCCTTTCCAAAGACTGGTCCACACTGCCCTAATAACAATCTAAGTCTAAAAACTAAAATTTGAAAAGATTTGATGGTCCGAAACTTTACACCTAGTATCATTATAAAATCTAAAAAAAATCTAAAAAAAATTCATCCAGGTAGACAAAGTTCCAAAGAACAGCTTAAAATATTTCTAAGAAACAACATTTTTGACCACTCAATCTGTCAGATAATGACCCATATATATGTGTGTGCGTGAGTGTATGAGTGTGTATTATAAATATATACGTGTTTTCACGCGATCAATGTTGCGTGTGCGCCATGTGCGGCTGTGCGCGATTCTCGCGCATACATAATTCATAATAGTGATTTCCGACCTGAGACTGTGCGCCGCAGCCCTTTTCTCTCCCCTCTCTCCTTCTCTCACTCTGTATATCTATTATGGAAGCTCTTTTTATTGGACTGCGTTTTATGCCCTTTGCCGACGCTGGATATTCTCTCTTTCCCCGATTTTTCTGTGTTTTTTTGGCTTTTACACTTGGAAGTTGGACGCATATTTTGATAGGAATTCGAGCGTACATAGAAATTCTCGAGCTATTATTGATTGACGCGAGGCTGCATAATAAACGAACGTCATATATTAATCACCTATAGCCGCGGGAGTTTAATTCAATCGTTCTGCATGTATTTATATGAATCAGTGCTAAATTCAATCTGTATTTAGGTGATTCTTTGACGGATTGAACGGATAATTTTTATTTTGTTTTCTTTTTTTGTTTTTACGATATTTTATTGTGGTTGTATTGAGGTACGAGTTCAGATATCACACTCGAACTGTACCGTGTACCAAGATAATTTTGCACATAAATCGATATCATTCATACAAATGAAGGTGGATACGGTTGTTATTGTAGTTTAAAAATATTTACGTGTGGGAAATTGTCAGTAACTAGACTGTTTAAGAATAGAACGTAGGGTTTGTTACAAAAATTGTTGACTTCGATCTGTCTCTGTGATAATTTCGAGCTGGAAATTTGGACTAACAATGAGAATCTCATATTTTATGATATGACTTATTTTTAGCTAGAAACGGAGTTTGTTTCTAAAGTTCAGACCATCGAAGATGGTGTTGTAACGATACAAGGCGTCTTCATGGATTATTTTATGATGACACTAATGATTGAACCCTTTCAAAACTGAATTTGAATATTTGGATGGCTTTGAACGAAAGACTTTGTGTTATTGTTGCGGAATAGTGTTGTGATTGATTAATTTAGTTCAACATCAACTTGGACAAACTTACTAGTGTCAAAGACAATACTGCGGGGTTAATTAGTACAGTTAAATTAATTACTGGTGAAGTAAATACAGATTTTAATATTTAATTTAGAGAAATTACTAGATAGTTTGTTATCTGTAGTTTGAAATAGAGCTTGATTCTGAAATTGAGACAAATGTAGATATTTTTGTATCGATACATGGTATCTTCATGAATTTTTTTATGTTGACACCAATGATCAAACGTTATTAAAACTGAATTTAAAACATGAAAATAGGCATTAAATTCTTCCAACTTCGATATCCTGTAACTTAAAGTACCTTTCATACAAAATTCACGAAAGTAAAAGTAACAAAGAATAGTTTAAAAATATTTCAAAGAAAAAAAAATTTGTTTAAGTAACGGAAACTATGTAAATAATATACTGTTAATGTTTTAGTTATTACGAAAAACTAAAGCGGAAACGTAGTTGCGTAAATCTTAGGAATGTCTTTGAAGTTTTGAGGTCTTTTCTCGTGGTTTGTATTTCGTGCCTCTTTTAATGTATTTTTCTGGTATTCTTCGCTGCATCGACTCGGTCGGTAAAATTTGAGTATGACACCTCCTTAAATACAGAAAACAACTTTTTATCTCCCAATATTCGCAAACCTAAACTTCTCATTAGAAACACATTTAAATATCGTAATTTTGAACTATTCCTGAAGGTAAGTGCAAAAATCCCAATAACAGTTTACAAAGCATAATTTCCTCCCATATGCATAATCTTTGTCATGACTATATAACAATCTCATAAAAATATCGAATTCGAGAAATAGAAAACATGTATTTTACCATTTTTTTTCTTTTTTTTCTTATTCTTATTTGTACTTGCATTATTATAGCGGTCTCGTTTAGCCAACTTTCGCCTATATTACCCAAGGAGCATCTTTTTCTCTTTGGCTTCTTTCCTATGCACGGAATTCTTTTTCCGGTTCTCTTTCGGGAAGCAGTTCTTCGCTTTGCCGTATAAAGGCGTTCGATTTGTATCGAAGATAGGCAATACGATATATATCTCGCATTCTGGCTAGAGCAGTGCAGAAGCATCGAGTTCTACCTCGACTCGCTGCCGTCTCATTTTACTTCGAAATTCTTCATCCTCCTTTATGATACTATACCCCTTTTGGAATATTGGAAAGACGATACTTTTGTGTATCTGATGTGCGCATATCGAGCGCCACTTTATGTATGCTTCCTTTTGTATATATATATGTGTATGTGTGGGTGCATGTGTATGCATGAAATGCATATTTTCTATGTCTATCATTTTTACGATACCATCGTCATTTTCTTAATTGAGCAGTCTTGTTCTGTATCTGTCTGATTTAGAATGCAGTTAGGTATTTATAAGATATTCTGCGCTGCAACTAGACCTGTGTGAAGATTGAAGTTTTGTGTTGCGTCTGTAGGAATTACTCTGTGACCCATATTTTTAATGGAATTTTATGGATGCAATTTTTCCAGTGTTAAATAAATGAATAATATTTACATAGTTTTGACGACGAAAACGTAATCGAAAAATTATTAACAAGGGCAAGGGATATAGACAACGGTTTAACTAACCGTTAGCGAGAATACCCGCCTATTTCGTCACTTTACAGGAAGTTCTTTTGTTTAACGGTAACTTAATTTTCAAGAAATTAATAATTTTATAATCGTCATGAAATTATATTTCACTTGTTCACTTTGAAAGTGCATTTTAATACTCGATTAATTTAGTAAATGATGGAGGTTAGGTTGTCATTTAGGCATATATATCTCAAGTGAGTCAAGTATTTGTAATTATATGTATTTATAATTATAAATGTATATGTAACGTACATGTATTATTTGACTCGGTGCTGTACTTCATCTGCTAAGTACGATATGTCAGTATATTCACTGTTTTAACCGCGCATCTCAACTTACTATGATATTTACTTTACTAATTTGAATGTTTTAATTTGTTAGCTTGTTTTGCGCTCGCAAATGATAAGTTTAACCTGCGTTTTTTACACTTCGCATTTTCGTTAGTACAAGAACACGTTCGGGGAAAAACCTTAACAGCACATAAATGAACACGGTTTTGCGAGAAAATGCCGTTTTAATCTGGACAATAATACGCTATTGTATGCAGAATATAACAATTTAAAACTACAAATAAATTTGAGGTATCCCAAGTCACCCGTTGGTTTTAGTAAAGCAAAATGTAAACATTATCGAAGTAATTTTCGTGTTGCCGTGCTGGGCCGAGAAACTGTTAGATTTGGAGCAAATCTACAGTTGTCAGACATGACATACCGTGTCGGGAAAATTACAGGTTTTCGAAAGCTGTAGTTTCATAACTGTGGTTTTCCGAGCAGCAAATTTAGCAGTTTCGAAAAAAGGATAAAGAAGATTTCGAATAAAAACGACTGAAAGTTCAGCTACCCGGATCGAGAGGTCGCGGAAAAGATAATCTTAGCCTTAATAGTTGGTACGTAGCTGACCAGTCCTGATGCCGGAAGAGTCCGTTTGTTGTTGCAGCAAGCGTAACGTGACGTCGATGCGAGGGAAGGATTTGTCCTCTGGTGGTGTCCTGGGTGTCCTCTATCCGTGGGACTGAAGTCAGTCTGAGTTTGGCAATAGCAGAGTGAAGAGCTCTGTCTGTTGTGGGCAATAGCGAAGTGAAGAGCTCTATCTGTTGTGGGCAATAGCGGAGTGAAGAGCTCTGTTTACTGTGGACAGTGGCATAGTCAAATTCTCAGTCCGCTGTGAAACGAGTTTTTCTCGTATCTGAATTAGGATCTCTGTGGCTGGTGTTTATTTTTGTGTTGAATCTCGATAGTTAGTTTAAATAGCAAAGACAGTCTGGTTGCTTCAGCTTTTACCCTTATTCAGAAGGGGGTTTTACGCCAAATTAAGCTGTTTTCATAGTGTCTCGTGAATTGTTATTGTTACCCAATTGCTCATTCTCCTTCCCCGAACTTCAGCTTCATACGACAAAACCAAATTATTCAATTGTAACTTAACATTTGGAACACAAAAATATCCAACTGGCGCTTAGCAGACTATTTACTTTATTTTCTATCAGGATTTCTCGTGTATTTTTCGTTGAAATACTTCCTTGAGATACTGCAGCTTATTGAAAATAGACGTCATATACGGAAAACATGGTCTAAAGTAAATTTAATTTATGCTATTAAATTATTAAATAAGATTATTGATTGTATTGTGTTATTAAAAAGATTCAATTTTGATGTATCAGTGCGTTCACTTCAAAAATATTTACTCATCCATTCAGTTAATAATTAAGTCAGATATGCATTACTAGTCTCCATCTCATCGATTAATCTTACTTTATAATTCATATTTTGATTGGCGAGATATTTATAAATACTCACTTAACTACGTTATAATTCAATCAATATCTATTTTGGAATATTCTTAAAGATATTAGTTTTACTACTTGTTTGTTTGCGACACCTAATGAATTGAGCCGCACAACGTCAAAACATCTCGTTATTGACTCACATTTTCAGATTAATTTGGTAGAAATGACTTTATGACTTATCGACCCAACGAAACACTTTATTTAGACGCATCCAAAAAATACGTCCAAAAATATCATTGAATCCTTTAACATATTCTTTCAATAATTATCAACACAAAATTAGAAACGTAGTAATCACTGGTTATTCGACGTGAATAATAATTTTTTTATTTAAAGATAGATGAAATTGATAGATGAATAAAAAAGGAGTTTCTTGTCAAATGGCCATTTAGAGTGTCCAACTTGTCTTAAAGTTCAAAAATAGTTCATAAGCTGAAAATATGAGTCGAAATAGAAACGATTGAGCGATAAATAGTTTCATCTTTTCTTTTATGTATTACCATTTGGAAATAATAATAAATATACCCGCTTATTTTTTATCTCCATCATTTTTACGATGCCATAGTCGTGTTCTTAATTGAATTTTCTTACTCTACATCTGTTTGATTGGCTAGAATCCGAACGTCTTTTGTACGTCTAAAATTTACTTTGAATACTTGATTGTCAGATGCTGCGCACCGGAAAAAAGAACGGTTCAAACGACAGTCGCTGTGTCTTGACTGTTGATGAGCGTATTTTGAAATTCAGTCGAACGAATAATTCTTTTTTTTTTTATATTGAAAATTCTGACAATACGACATGATTGCACGTCGATAGTACACTGAAGTATTCCGTGACGATTCTTATTATGCTATATATATTACGCACACATATAGGCATACATGCGCTTTACGTGTCTTGGTAGAATAAAACAGGCCTTTTCGAGTTGAAGTGAGTTTGTGAAAAAATTGCCCGAGTACATGCATTCAGTTTTATAAACAAAACCGCTTCGTCGCAATGCCGGCTCTACGTGGTAATTAAAAGTTATATGAAGTTTCCGCTACTTCAAAGTGAGCATAAAAAAAAATTAGCTCATCCGTAGAAAGATGAAATTCTTCCTGCAGGACGAAAGCTTATTTACACGAAGTTCAGCGTGTATATAAATAAAATAATTTACTATATATTTAATTAAATACATGTGTGCAAATAAACATCGATTCAAATTTCCCGCCACGAGAAAAGCTCGTTAAGCGTAACGGAATTTGAAAAAAAATTTCGTAAAGCAAATGCTTCGTATATCCGCGTGCGAAACTCGTTACGCGGTCCGGGTTGTATCGAGGTCCAAGTCGTGAAACTACCTAATGAAAAAAACCGCAGTCGATTATATGCTAAAATTTGAAAATTGTTCCTATAGAGAACTTTGTCCAGCTTCCTACCTTCAACGGATAATTAACACCTTCTAGAGGCGATTCTTGCATCGAGAGCGTTATCGCCCTGCTGTTAGTATGTGTGTATATATATAGGAGGGTAGAGACTTCGTGTGATTAATGAATTAGGCAACACAATGGCAGCGAAAGCATTAAGCTGCCTCGCATAGGAATCCACAAAGGCAACCTCTTGCGTGTAGAGGCTCCCCTTTAATCAGGCATTTCTTGCGTGTTTCTCGTCTATTATGTACTATACAGGTATATCTAATGAAATCGAGCGTCTCTCACGTGTATGAAAAAGAGAAAAAAATAAATAATAAGAAGATTTTTTTATTATCTTCGATATCGACGGAAGTGGTTGTCTGCATTGATAACCAGTAGTATACCTGGACCAGTATTCATATCTTATGACCAGTATTAAATATCAGCATTGACTCAGCGTTATGCCAGTGCACGAGTGATAAGAACGGGACTTTTATGCCACTAGTGGTCAAGTACTGGGACATTATTTAAAATCAATACTGGTCGAGAACTGGTGCAATATTTTCAAACCAGTACTGGTCGAACTGGAACAGTATTTAAAAAACCAATACTGACTGGCACAGTACTTTAAAACCGATACGTGTATAGTAATTTAAAGGGGCAATACTACAAGTGAGTCTACCTAAAATAAACAATTTAGATCAGTTATATTACTTACGTTCTTTATATATTAAATACGCGATTTCTAGATATATATCTGTAATTTGAGCTTAATTTCACATTCCCAAGTCGTTTCATGGACCACTTATAGTAGGTTATTAAAAACTCACTCTTTGTAAGATTCAAAGTCAATTGATGGACCAATTAAACTGAAAGTTGCCATAAATGCTCTTTGATACATCCTGTAAATCATCAATGTAGGATTTCCAATGGAATGAGCAAAAAAGATTCATGCTTTAAAGAATGTATCAAAGAGTATTCATGTCAATTTTCAGCTGAAATGATTCAATACTTCTCTTTGAATGGACTGAGATATGTGAAACAAAGGCTCAATTTAAACGCATCTACGATTTAATTATTTAATTAAGTTAGATTTATTGCATTCTTCATATAGTTTATTAAGTTTTTCATTTTAGTTATCCTGTAGACTTGCACCCTTAAAACTTAAGGGAGACAAGACACCTTTAATTACAAAATTATACTTATATTATGTACATAAAGTATACACCTTAACTCAACTACAACTAGATTCATCACAACTGGATTGCAATCTTGCTTTTTGGAGAACATTTTTTAACTCTGGCCAGTATTAGCAGCCGGTACTAAAGTGATTAATAAGTCAGTAGAGGACCAGTACTGGTCCGTTGTCCAGGGGTATGCTGATAGTATTTAAAAGAAAAAAGTTTCCTTCGCGCGACCTTGTTAGGGTTGAGCGAACTTAGTGTGAGTAAGCGATGCTCGAAAGTTCTCAGCGGATAACAAAGGATATAGGTAGTTCCACCCCCCCAAAAAGTTATATCTCCAGTAGTAGGTCATTAGAGACTACTTATGTTAATATATTACTACTAGAAGCAGAAGAGCGAACGCAGTAGTTAGTAGTAGTAACTGCTATTTTACACTTTATCACTTGTTAAAGTACTTCATCTTCCGCTGTGCTTTCTAATTTTATCAAAATCTCGCGGGTTTTGAACTTCCCGCGGAAACTTTATGTTCCGAGAGATACTTATATTGTTCAACCAACAATTATTTCTTTTAATATCTTTCCTACTCATCTGTTCCTTTCTATTCACTAAGTACATAAAACATACTGAAACTTCGAAACCAACTACTCGTTTCCGAACCGTAATTGTCAAAACAATGATAATAAAAATAACGTATATTGCAAAAAGGTTGAAATTCTTTTCTTTAAAATTGTATTATGTGTATAGCTTTGACAAGTAATCGATAAAAATGCATTTTATTACACTTAAATCGTTTAGTTGATGATTTAGCTTAAGTTGGCAATTATTCATTTATCGCATCTCAAGTGATTCAAGCTGCTATAAATAAGTTAGACAAATAGTTAAAACGTACTTAACAGTTTGGCCGACCGTTACCGAATGAATCCATTGATTTCGACACATTAAAGGCCATTCTTTTGTTTAACGGTTGCTTAACTTTGAACATCTAGAAATTAATAATTTTCTAATCGTAGTGCATATTCTAATTGTAACTGTGATGAAAAAATTTTGTTAAGTTACTTGTTATTATATATTAATATAGGAGACAAGAAGTTTACGCTATAAAAGTCCGCTACTCAAATAATGATAACTATTATAATGATATTTTCTATTTCACTTTTGATAATATACTACATCATTGAATCAGCTATTATTGGTACTTTTCATCAATATTTCACAACAAAAATTATAATTTCATTTGTCTCAAGTTGGTAAATTAGAATTTTTAATTATTCAATTGTAACCAACCGTTAAGTAATCGAATGCTTAATGGTTGACTTAGAAAAACCTTTAACTGTCGATTAGCAGACTATTTTGGTTGTTTTATTTTCGACCAGAGTTTCTCTCGGGGTTTTCGTGATAAATGCTTCTTTAAGGAGCTAGAAATTATTAAAAATAGGCATAAAATATGAAAAACGCTGAAAATACCAACTATAACTCTCTGGAACTTATAATCGCTTCGTGAATAAACATGAAATAATCTATAAACGTAGAGCCAAAGAATAGTTAAAATTTTTTTTCTTCTAAATAATTCTAAACTCAAAGTTCGCGCTATGTTTTCCGCGTCTATGTCCTTTAATGTGACAAAATTAGTGGGTATGCTCGGTTACGGTTAGATAAACCGTTGGCTATATCCATACTATTTGGCCATCCGATACGTAGCGGTCACCTGACGTTTTTATCTGGGAAGTTTTTTTTTGTTAAATTACTCTGTATTTTTCAAATAAACTACGTTCAAAGTCGTTTAATACAAGTAATAATAAATTTATAGACCTATAATTTTATGTTGAAAAGGGTTGATAATTTACAGCAACATAAAAAAGTTTAACTATACAACTATATTAGACGCAAATTTAAGTATTTAGGTGTTGAGGTTCATATTGAGCTATAGTTGGTACTTGAAGTAATTTTTGGACCCAATGGTTCTTCAATACACTATGAATTGGCTGGTTCTTAGATTATAATCTGAGTTATCTGGTTCTTGAATGGCAAATTAAAATATCTGATAAAATATCTATAGAACTGTCTGTTTCTTGAAGTAATTTTTTAACCGATTGGTTAAAGTTAAGTTTAAGTTTAAGAAATTTTTAATTAGCTGTTTCTTTAATAATAAATTGACAAAGTCAATTTATAGTATTACTCCAAAAGAGCCTTGTATACATCTCTCAAAGAACTGAACTGCGTATGTAAATATTTACTTATACAACCCCTATTGAACTCTCCTTTAAGATTACTCTATGCGCGCACACTGTAGCATTACATTAAATAGACTCGTATCTCGCGAACCTTTACTTAACTTGATTAAAGACCATCTACTAAACTTACTTACGGGCATTGAATTCTTTCGCCTTCTAATTTTCTCTCTATAAGGAATGAAAAGCTTGGAAGTAAACAAAAAAGCTCTCCTGGCGTCAGCATCGATTCGAATATGACTTTCAGTTCTTGGAATATATTATACGTGTGTTTGCGCGTGACGACGTCGCGAGCTTTTACATTCGAATCCGGCGGGTAATAAAAGCGCTAAACTTTACGACACCGATAAAGCGACGCGTAAATTACTAGTGGAAGAGATGGAGGCTGGAAGGGATGAGATTGACAAATCGCAACGAGAGCCAAGTCAGGAAGATTGAAAATACTTGATGAAATATCGGTGTTATCCACATGAATCTTAATGCATCTATAACCGTCGAGATATAGTGCATTGTGCACATTTTTCGTCTTTTTTATCAGTCATGTCGTTAGTGTATGAGTATGTGCATATATATGGGCAAATCCATGAGATACTGATAACAACTCGGTTACTGGAAATCAAAATATTGTTCTAGAAAATACAACTGAACATCTCTTAAGGGGGAGTTTACACTTATTCACAGTCAGAAAATTGAATGTCTGTGTTATGAAGCTGGACTTTTTTATCTTTAAAATAAACGTTGTTGGCTTAGACCTACCAGGAGTTGATGTTATCATCCTGTATAGAGATATGATATATTTTAAATTTAGATGGATTTTTATGATTCAAAACTCAATGATATGTATTAGCCTAGTAGGAATTGATCAATAAACTAGTAGTATTGGGCCAGTACTGATATCTGTCCAACAGTACTGGTAACCAGTTTACAGACTGCCAGTAAAGGATCAGTAACGGCCCGTTCTTCCAGTACGACTAATTCGATAGATTAAATAACACAATTCAACTTATATAAATTTTTGTTTGCAAATATGTAATTTCATTAAAAATATTGTTCTAGACCTATTGAGAAAACAAATGTTCAAACATTGAAAATAAGACATTCTAGGATTATTCGGCTATTTTTTTTCTAAAAACGGAAATATTTCAGACACTTTTCAGATACTTGTAATAGTATTTCAATCAATAAGTACTAATTTTTTATGAACTTTTTTGAAAATTTCATCTTCCATTAACCTCCTTTCAATTCATTTATTTTTTACTAACATTTAATAAGCTCTTTCCGTTTAATTTTCGGTTAACGTTAAAAACTCGGGTTTCAGCATTTTGATAAGCCGAAACTTATATATAAGAAATTATTCTTGGGCGACTGAACTGTTGAAAAATAAACGACATTTTTATTCTTTAATAATTTATTGATAAGGAAATACATTTAATTTAATTTTAAACTGTATTTTAAAAAATGTGAATAAACGCATAACTCGTTAAAATCCGCTGACTCAAAAAGCTTGAAAAATTGTGTCAAGCGTTTCGCTTGTAAAAAGCGAATGTCTAGCTAATAAGTTTAAGCTCTGCATTTTTCTTACTCAGGAAACACCTCAAGGAACCGGGAAAATAGGATTTAACGATGTACTCTGAAAAATAAATTATTATGGATAAAAAAAATAGCAATTTTTTTTGTTTGATTTCAAACAATGATTTTAGTCAATATATGTTGTTTAATACTTATTTGTTATTTCTCAATATTCATAGAATTAAAAAAAATAGAAATTAAAAAATTATTTAATAAATAGTTTCACATTACATACTCATTAATTAGCTTATTCATTTTCTAAGAATGATTTGATGTAAATTTATTACAAATAAATATTTTGAATAGAATCGTATAGAAATTTTTATTTATTTATTTAAATTGTTTTTAATTATTTATTATTTAATTATTTATAACAGCTAAATTACAGACGTATATTTCATACAATGAACATTACACACAATAGTAATCCAACTAAAGACAAACAATTTACCTGTACGTAGGCTGGTACGTACAAAAGAAAAATGAACAACAGGAAAAGAGAACACAAAAAATAATGACAAGTTACGTGCCACCCTCTAAATTTTTTAAAAGTACACTTACAAAAATGGATAAAAAGAAAACTGAGCAAATTATATATTATACTTAGAAGAAACTAAAGAAATATATTTTTTTAATTTTTTCTAAAAACCTTTTATTGAAAAAAACCTATTTTTTTTTTACTGAAAACAAAATTTAGTTTAGAAAAAACGTTTTATTAAAAAATTTGTTATTTACATTTTATTCGAAAGAAAATTTTCAAGTTGAATTCAACGTTATTACTCACAATATTTTCCAAAAATTATTCAAGTCAATTCGAAAGTAAACTCTTGAAAAAGTCAAGTTCGCTGTAAAAAAAATTCTCTAAAAAACTGTTCTATTCCTCGTTACGATCCAAAGAATCAAACGAATTATTTTTCAATGCAACAGTGTCATCTCGTAGAATTGCTCTTATACACCGAGCTAGAGTCCATTTACAAGCACGAAAACTTTTTTTTAACCGGCGACTCTCAACCTTTATTTTCCTCGACCTTTTCCATTTTGTCGTTGGAATGCGAATTTCCCAGCTCAACGCTCACCTTTTCCGCGATTATTCTCCGGACTACCGAGTCTCGCACACACACACTGTGCGATTTGAATTTGCTGAATGATTCGACTTTACGCGCGTGAATTATTTCCATTTGAAAATTCTCGAACGCGTAAACGTGCTAATGAACGTCAACGTTAATTGTGTAACCGTATAATGTAAGGTAAAAATTTACATACGCGCGCGTCATCGACTGTATGTTTGAATTGAAATTCTATGTCAATACATATAGTAATCATAAATACATAGTATATATATATTTATATATATATATATATATATATATATATATATATAGAGAGAGAGAGAGAGAGAGAGAGCGAGAGAGAGAGAAAGAGAGAATAGTGTCCTGAGGGAAATTTCGCGGATCGTCCTCATTAATTTTTAATCGCAACGAACGATTCGATAATGCACATTCCATCTTTCGTTCTATATATATATATATATATATATATGAGTAAATCCACGAAATACAGAAAACAACTCCTAACCTGGAAATCGAAAAATTGAGCATTGGCCAAGTACTGGGCTAGTACTGTTACAACATTAAACCTGTATTACGCCAGTCGTATGCTAGCATTGGGCCAGTACAGTCTACATCTAAGCTGACCCAAGGTTATACCAGTACTGGCCAGTTGTACGATGTTCCACTACCGGTAATTCCCACTAGGGCTTGTGTCTTGCGATTTAAACATGCGTTTCAACAAAAATTATTTCTACTTTTTTCATGCGCTGCATCGTTATCTTGCTAATTTCAATATGTAGTTGAACAGTACATTAAAAAAAGCTTCAAATTGAAAAAAAATAGTTATTGTTGGAAAAGCTTTTGCAAAATTTATTGTGCAATTAACTATATAATTAATACATATTACATATATAATCAGTTTTCGTTGAAAGCATGTATTAACATGCTTTCAACATTTAGCATGTATTGTACAATAAATAGTTAATATAATATATGCGTTAGAAAATAATTCACTAAGGACAGTATATTCCTGGTTCGCGGGTGTCTTCCTAGTAAAACGAGCCGTTTATACGTTCGTTTGAGCTTGTCACTCGTAAACCGCAAAACAAGTTACAAACGATTTTTTAAGACCTTAAAGCCCGCGGATTTTCGTAGAGTTAACTTGCTGATGAGATTTATGTCGCTAAAAAATACATAAAAAAGCTTTCATTTGAAAACCAAAATTGCACAGATCGGACAATTAAAAAACGCCGTACGCAACGTAAACGACATACTGAGATAAAATTTAGAAAATATTTTATTTCAAAACTGTGGAAAACATTTTTGACCAAATAACAAAAACATATTAATAATTTTTCTCTTATCCAATTCTTAGTTATTTCCTATATTTCGTGGATTTACTCATGTATACGTACATACATAGTCGCGCATATCGACGCTGTATATACATATATATAAGTATAATGAATCCGCAGAGACTTTGTCGTATCGTGGCATGAAAACTCGAGTATAATTCAAAGAGTCGCCTTTTTCACTGAGAAGCTTTTAAATCGCTGTACCATCCGATTTTTCCAAGAGGCTTTTGTCTGCAAATAAGACATATATATATATATATCCAATCGTCAAAGAAACTTTTATTTTTCTTCGCAGAAGAAGTAGAAAAAGCAGATGCTATATAGAACGTTCCTTTTTAATCGATAATCCATTTTAAGTGCTGTACAGGAGGGTAAAAAAAGGCTTTATTTGTCGTATAGCCGCAATAGAAAAGCAGCTCGACTCTGTACCAATTACGCCGAATTTAATCAAGCCAACGCAAAGTGTATACCGTCCGATTACATTATCTCGAAAATAAAAGTCCGACCCACATAAAGAGAGGATGTATATTCAAGAGAATAAAATCAAATTAATCCAAGTACGCGAAACTATATATACGTATATATGTATATATACATATATATATATAGTTATATATAGATAGAAAAAGTGTAGAAGTAACATATATAGACGAGAGAGCACAAGAGCTTTCAAGCACGAATCTCGGAGAGAGTTGAGGTAGGAAACTCTCGGGCCTTTTCAGCGGCTCTCTTTTCAATGAGCGTACCTTCCAAATCCCCAGCGTCGGCTCTTGTTCTACCGTGTGTTTTACCGGCCGATTCTTCGTCCGCTTGATGCAAAGCTCTTAGTTCCGGGCTCTTCATGAATCGCTCGGCGCTAATGAAAAAAGCCGCTTTGCACGTGTCTCGAGAGTAGGAGAGCTTCGTGTATACATAGACTGAGAGAAAAGATTGTTAGAATAAAAAAAAATTTTTTAAAAAAAAAAAGGTTTTTGATTGGTAGAAAAGAGTTTACATTATGAAGAAGTTCATTGAAAAAACATTCACAAAAAAATTCACAAAGTTTTACTAAAAAAGTATTATACAAAAAAAAGTTTCAGTAAAAAAAAGGATTTTCATTAAAAAAAATGTTAATACAAAAATGTTATGTACCGAGGAAAATATTTACTTCAAGGGTGGATTTGCCGTGGGTCTGTCACGAAAAATTGAAGATTATTACGAAGAGAGAATTTTTTGTTTTGAATAAATAGAAAAATGATGAAAAAACGAAAACTGAGTTTATCACCAATTTTTCTTAAGAATTTTCTGCTTATTCGATTTCTATAATTAAAAATCCCGGAAACTAAATAATCATATAGTCTCAAATTCTTATGCATTTAAATACTGAAAAATTAAATTTGTGTTTTTTCTGATTAATAATATTTTTTTATGAAAAAATACACAGATTTCTGTGATAAAAAATGTTATATTACTGCGAAGCTGCCTTTTTTCTTAAAAGTACATTAAAAAACGTTATTTATTAAAACCTACCAGAAATTGATTTTATCATCCGGTGTAGAGATTTTTTTTTAATCTTGGCTTTGGCGTAGGCTATAGTTTGATGGATTATTAAAATTCAAAGCCTAAATTATATTATTTCTATGTCATTTTAGACTATCGGATTTAATGAAATAACTAATGTTTACATTTTTAATTAGTCTCAGACTAAAGAAAACATAATTTTGCTGTTTTTTTTTATACTAACTAAATAAATTCCACCACAATGATACAAAATCAGATAGAAATAACATTATAAAACTATTTATAAATTAATATATAAACTAATATATTTGTTTAAAATTTTATGTGAATTTTTTAATCAAATAAAATTTTTTGATTCCCAGCAAATAACGGAAAAATAAAAAAAAATTGTACTTTCAAATATATTTATTTTAAATGCGAAATATTGTTTTTAGATTCGAATAAATATTTTCTTCCTTCAAAAAGCAATTATATAGCAAACTTTTTTTCATTGTAGCATAGCGTGAACGGAATTTTAAAGCTTTTCGAACGTTTTAAATATTTTCTTCCTACACATATATACATATTTATATAATCGCATAGATAGACCTGTAGATATCGGATACATATATATAGAATACGTGAGAAAGAGATACAGTAGAAGAGTCAAATATTTTTCTTCGGACGGTTTTTTCAACTGACTTTTCGCGCTCTTTTTCCGTAGACACGTACACACGCGAATGGGAATGAAAAGTTTCTACAGCTTCTCGGACGTGTGACGAGTGATTAACTTTTTTAATTAGTTCCTTCGACTTTTCTATATACATATATATATATATATGTACGCCATAGTCAATATGAGGAATATCGAAAATTGTGTAAATTTTAAAAAGCTTGAAGGGGATATTTAAACTTATTCAGCCTCGAATTATCTGTTTCTGGCAAACAAAGTTGCAATCCTGCTAAATTACCGGCTTGTGTTGCGAGGCTTGCGTTAATAAGACAAACGATTGTATGCGCAGCTAGAGTAGATTCAATTGTATTCAGGAAATCTAATGTCAACGTGACTGTCGCGTAAAAGTAAATTTACACTACACAATAGTTACTGTGTCTAGTATATACAATAGATATATGTATATATATACATATATCTATTGTGTATATTGTGTATTATATATACGTACGACTTGAAACTTTTCAAACAATACGCTCTAAATTTGAAATAGTGAAAATTCTATTTGCTAGTTTACATTCACAGTTTAAATAAGTGTGAATCATTTACTAATTGGAATGTTGCGTCTTTACATTTAGAAAAATAGTTCAAACATATTATAATAATAGATACTTTGAATATTGTAATCGATGAAAATTTTAAAAGTATATAAAATAAACTAAATCTAAAAGCTTCTTAGAATGATTTAAAGTATTTTCTCAAAATTTTCCGAGATGATTCGGTGAAATTTTGAATTTTTTAAAAATTCGTAAATTGGGAAAAAATTTTGTAATTTTTCGGTGATCGATTCTACGATATTTTTATTCTTAAAATATTTTCAATCAGGTTCAGAATTTTCGAGAGATATATTTTTAAATGTATAGAAAATTACACTAAATTATTTTTAAATAATTTGATATTTTTCTTTAAGCAATTCTAAGATATTTTAGTATCTTTATTTAGTTTAATATACATTTCTATTAAATAGTTACTTTTATTTCACTGCAACACCGTTGCATATAATTACTTTTATAAATTAATGACGAAATTATTTAAAAATTTTCAATTTTAAGAGTACAGACGTGTATTAAATCTGTCGAAACCTTCACTTACAAGAATCGTTCGTTGCTTACTAAGTGTATTTAAACTACTTTAAAAATCACAGTTCAAAATGAAAAGCCATACATCAATGTCAATCACGGAAAACCACAATAATCGCTACTCTGTCTACTCCCTTTATTTTTATTTTTATTGTATATTTTTTACAGTTTTTTTGAAAGCAAATTTCAAAATGAAGAAAAGGCTTTTCTTTACACAATGTTACAATTTATCACAAACTCATCAATGTCAATCATGGAAAACCACAACAATCCCCACTTTGACCGCTGCCCTTTTTTTTATTTTTATTATATCGGATCAAGCGCCAATATGAAGAGTAAGCTTTTCTTAAGAAATATTAAAATTTATCTTATACACATCGATCTTTCACTTTCTCTAGTAGCTTCGTCGTAAATCTTAAAGTAGACTGTTTACAGGACGATCGAAAACACGGATACATAAAAGTTTACACGATCCTTTTTTTTCTCTACCCACATATATAGAGTCGAAGACTCTTCTAGCAAAGTCTACTTTATATAACAAGCGCTTTTAGTCGGATCCTCGCTGATACGCAATCGTAAATCTCCGCAGCTACTCGTCGTGTTTTCAACGAGCTGTATAGAACTCAGTTTGTTATTGCTTTCTTCGCTGGCACACCCATGCTCTCTTTTCCTCTTCATCATTTATCATAATAAAGCTGGCATAGAAGAGCGAATCTTCGTGTGCCGTATCGCAAAAATTAGAGGCGAATCGAGGACATGAAAGAGTTTTTTTTTTTTGCTGTTACGACTGTATACGGAAATTTAAATGGGGATGACCGGTAAATCGTACACTGGGAAAAGAGTAGTTTGATGTAGTTTAGAAAATATATTTATCAAAGGGATTTGGACTTTCCTGGAGTTTTAATGTCTCGAATGAAAAATTTAATATGATTATTAGACAGTTTTTTTTTAATTTTACTTAAATAATATTTATTTGAAGGTGAGATTATTATCAGTCAAACGTTATTTACTGTATACGAATGAAAATTTCATTGAATAAAGCGATGTAAGTGCATTTATGGATTTGTTGTCATTTGGATTGATTTTTATACTTAATTCCTAGGACTATAAAGAAATCCAAAGAAATTATTTTTCGGTACCGAAACATTTTTTGCGAATGTGAGTTTAATGATGGCTAAATAGGTTCGCTATAGTTAAGAAAATCTATTACGTAAAAGACTGCTTTTATAATAGAAGGAAATATTTACTTGAATTATAAAACAATATTATGACTTAAAAAATACTTAATCGGAATTAAAATTATTTGCAATAAAATGTTGAATGGATTTAAAAAACAATATTTTGGCTTTAAAAATATTTATTTGGAATTTTTTAAAAATAGAAAATTTATTTTACCCGTTTTTACGTTACACTGAAATTAACCTTCGCATTCTTAAGGTATCGAACAGTATTTCTACTGAAAAAATGTAATTAACAAATGAAAATTCCTAACATTAAAATCTTTGGTAAAAAAAATCGAATAATTTTTTTCTGTATATAGGTAGAGCACAATGAATGTATTTTCAATTACTAAATACCTATTGAATCAATATTATATTTATTTATTAGTCTAAAATGATCAATCGAGAACAAAGTTATAATCGTTTAGATAAAGAAATTTAAATTAAAATACGAGAAGTAAATACACACACGAGCTTCTACGATTTCATAAAATTAATTAATTCGCAATGAAAGTAAAAGAAAATTTCTTTAATTTAAAAGAAATCTCGTCGAAGCTGTACTCGAGTGAAAAATTATGAGTATTTCAAGAAAAAAGGAACAAAATTCGTATTTGCGATAATCCGTATGATTTTCCGATAATTATATATATACATTTTTTAAATAATTTGTTTGATACCAAAAAATGATTTCTTTGCACGCTAAACTAATTATAAATTTGATATAAACGAATAAGTAAAATACAGAGAATCACCTGGTATCAGAAAATAAAAAAATTATTTTGTCCTGTCTGTATTTTTTGGACTTACTCATTTGACTTACTATCCAAATAAATCATTTTTTGTTAAATTTGTCTCTATACGCATACCAGAGTATCTCGTGAGTTACTCGAACTTAATTTTAAAAGCTCCGAAAGCGCGGGATAGTTTGTTCCATTGGATTTGAAAGTTACGCTGAGTCGTGGCTTATCCGGAAACGTCGTGCACTATCAGTACTTCATTAGGGAGAAAATATTACGAACCATTTTCTCATAGGGAAAATTCTCGATAACGACGTAACCATACTTTGAATTTCAAAATAGCGAAAATCACTTCCTGAATTAATATACATCATCAGCACTGCTTCCTCTTGCTCTCGACTGACTGGGCGCAATCTGCAAGGTAAATTTATCAAGCGGCGAGTACAGCAGTGGTCGAGAGGCCAAGTCGATTTCTCTCGACTATATATGTATATGTATATACATGCTTTGTTCGGGCTTAAGACTGACGAGTCGGAGCTGCATCCGCTTCGGTGGGCTTTCCCATCACAGCGTTCGCCGTATGCATATACACGTGCTTATACAGCTGCAACAGTCGATAACTCGAGCAACTCCATTTCTTATACGTAGAAGCGACGTCTTCAGCTTGTGACGGCTACTCTGTCATTCCGTTACGTTGTATCCTCCACAACGCTGTCGACACGACTGATGTTACCACATGCGTTTTCCTGCTGTAAATAACGACGCGCTTGAATTCTCTCGACTTGTGGATTATCGAGAAATAATTTGATATTTATGCGTGTACGCGTGTGTGTATGTTATGAGTCGACGTTATTAGAGGTAAGGGTCATTACTGGTTCTTGAGTATTGAACGAAATTCCGTTTGCTTTGTTTTGATGTTGAGATGATAAAAATAGGACAAAATTGCTTTCATACAGGTATGTCGGGTTGGTAAAGAATATGACATTGTTGAATACCTGAATAATATAGGATAATACTGGGTCAATACACTTAACAAGGTTTAATTAGCATCTCAAGACTTAACTAACTTAATCAATACTAAACACTATTTTACGAGAATGAGACGTAGTGGTTACTAATATACTGCTGTTAGTAAGTAGTGGCTTGTAATTCCAGTACCAAAACAGGATTAAAATTTTAAGAAAGGGATAATATCGGGTCAATACTATTTGACGTACTCAAGTTATATCTGAAATTTTGCACAACATAAAATCCTTATTATGAGAATTCGACATGTGCTTGATAAGTAAATAAATGTATTGTCTGCGTACTTGAAATATGAAAAGATACAGTTATCTATGATCAAATATTGTTTCATTAAGTATTTGCTGAATTATTCGGGTCTGTTTATATTGCGTTATGCAAAATCATAATAACAGTAGTATACATAACTAAACTAAAGTTAATGAATGAAGCGATGTAGGGACTGCTTGGAAATGTGGTCAAGACTATAAGTAGCGATCACTTGAAGGTAGCAAATTGCTGAATCGTGCAGATGAAATGGGGAATTGTGACTCTTCAGCTTTACTGAAGTAGCTAGTGTCCAGTGATCTGAGCAAGGTAGACCATACGTAAACAAGCTTCTTTGTAAAATTCGATGTAGTTCATATTTTTATGTATGACCTGGTTACATTACCCCAATATTGATCTAATAGTAGGCCAGTGCTGCGGTAAAGTTACCATTATTGATCTAGTCCTTTGATTTATATTTACTGGGGATTCAGAGTCTATTTCAAAGGTACAGATATTTATAAATAGACTTGTAAATGCCAGTGGATTCGAATTGTTCAGATGTTGAGTAGAATAGACCGTATCTACTCATACGTATCTAAACAAGCTTTTTTGTAAAATTCGTTAGGGGACTATCTTTAAGTACACAACCAGTGCTAATTTTCCAATCTGCTCTCTTCTCATCACTCCAATATTGCAGGATTTCAAGATATATATTTCTTACTTAGGTGGCTCAGATCAGATTCGCGGTATGGAAATCAAATGGTTAAGTCTTGATTTTCAGATTAATGAATGTAGAATACTCAACTTTATTTGTTGTATCTCCAATGTTTACACAATCAATATGCCTTGTAATAACTGAATACCTATTAAGGATGTTAGTTTTTTAAGAAAATGAATTCTTGACGAGAATTGGAAGAGAATGAAATCGATCATACTCACTTTAAATTCACCGTGGTTTATTCGAACTAACTATCCAATAGATTTTAACTTATAGTTAATAATTAAAATAACGTTAAATGCGCTATTTAAAATGTACAATGATGAAGATCCAATTCTCCAAACGGCTTCTTTGGGGATCGAAACGCGAACTGACTAAATAAAAACCAAGTGAAACCTTTTAAATTATGTGTCTTACTTAATTAAATTTACGATATTTTTGAAATTTGCATACACTCGCTTTCGTAATTCCAAAAATCCTGCGTTTGGATTTAAGTTGACAATATTAAAGTCAATGTCATTTACATTCACTTCAATGTTTCCTTTCATCATATTTTCGACTTACTTTATTCACAAATTTTAAAGTTTCATTGTTTCCTAACTTATTAATGTAGTTTATAACAAATGAACGTCATAGGCCGTTACTATTCTGCCAAATTGTCAGTACTGATCCGGTATTCGACTGCTGGTCCATTTTTACCGGAGCATAGCATCCATTGAGATTTTTGGCTGTTCGCCTTATTGTTTAACCACGGAAAGCGAACTGACAATTGGATCTCGTATCTGTGTATAGTCGAGGCATACCTACCGAAGCTTCTTGCACTTAACGATAATAGTCACGCCAACAGCAGCAGAAGCATGCTATGTCTACTGGCGTCTTATTCCCCGTTTTCGTTGTTAGTGGATTGATATTTTCCACGGTTCACGTGCCCTACTTTTTATCTTCCTTACTCTCTGCCTGGCCATTGAAAATATATCTGTAATTTATATATATATAGATACATTTGAAATTGCAATCGGACTAGAGTTCGGATGCGGTGTATGTGCTTTGCTCCCGTGCGGCGTTTACCCTCGCTTCCGTAATAACCCTCGATAAATTGGACGATTAAACTTTCAATTAACCCCCTTGCCCCTTCCCCCTCTATAGCATTACAGCGATGCGCCAATCTCGTCAATTTCCTACCTCGCGGCTATACTATGTACACACAGACTCATATAACGTGTGCCTGGGCTTATCCGACCAGGTGATTAGGTACTTTTAAACTGGCGATTTCGAAATGATGAGAAAGCTTCGCTCTATACATACGTATATACATATAGTTATAAGAACCTCAGGACAGTCGAGTGAAAAATTCGAACAAATTTGATTTTTAAAGTCCCCTCGTGTTTACAATATCAATTTTCACGATGATCGTTCGCTCATCTAATTGCTTCGTTTCCGTGAAAATTAACGCTCACGACACCGCGTGTCATTGAATATCAAGCCGGACTTTGGAAGCCTATTAACGTCGGTTAGACAGCAGAGGCGGTGGTTGTGGCATTATCAACTTCTTCCCCACGGAGACAGAATGAGAGGCAAGTTTTATGAAATTTTTCATTCAACGCTCGAGCGAAATTAGAATTTCGTGATTTAAAAACTTGCTTGGACTTTAGCCGGGCTTTAATCAGGAAGTTCGCTATTAGTCCTTTATCTCGAAGAGAGTGAGAGAGAGAGAGAGAGAGAGAGAGAACTAGTTTATCGCGAGTTCGCGGCAGCCAAGTATCGTGTTACCAAAACAAGTACAAATTAACCAGTGCTAAACTGTCGGATGGGAAGAAAGAAACTTCGTCTTTTGCTAATTGGAATCCACCTGCATTTACAAGTGTATTTATAAATATCTGTACTTTCGAAATATTTAAATCCTAGTAAATAAAAATCAACGGAATAAATGAACTACTCGATCGATGTTGGATGGAGGGATGTAAACAGGTCATACTTAAAAATATGAGTACAAAAAAGCTTGTTTATGTATAGTATGACTTACTCAGAAGATGAAAAGTACTGTGTTCTTTGTGTTTTTATTATATTCAATAAGTTAAGACGTTACGATTTAACGATTTGGTTCCGATATTCGGAATCGGATCTGAGAATCATAGGTGACCTGTGAATCATAGGTGATCTGCCAGATGTCTTGAAATACTACAAGACTAGAATTTTACAGAAAAGCCTGTTTGCATACGTGTTCATTGTGGACAATTTGAATCCACCTTATCATTATACGTTTCATAACGATAATGAAATATTATTTAATTATTACTTGAGTGTTAGTTTCGAGTAAATTTCAGTGAATTTAAAGTCTGTGTGATCGATTTCATTCACTTCCCATTCTCGACAAGGAATCCATTGAAATTCCTCAAAGTAGGAACCAGAATAAGTAAATTTTCGTAATAAACTAACATCATGAATATGTATTCAGTTACTACAACACATATTCATTGTGTATACAGCGAATACACAACGAATATAGTTGAGTAACTTATATTCATTAATCTGATGAATCAGGACTTAACCATTTCATGTCCATACCGCGAATCGGATCTGAGCCACCTAAGTAAGAAATATATATCTTGAAATCCTGCAATATTGGAGTGATGAGAAGAGACCAGATTGGAAAATTAGCACTGGTTGTGTACTTAAAGATAGTCACCTAACGAATTTTACAAAAAAGCTTGTTTAGATACGTATGAGTAGATACGGTCTATTCTACTCAGCCCACTGAACATCTGAACAATTCGAATCCATCTGCATTTACAAATCTATTTATAAATATCTGTACCTTTGAAATAGACTCTGAATCCCCAGTAAATATAAATCAAAGGACTAGATCAATAATGGTAACTTTACCGCAGCACTGGCCTACTATTAGATCAATATTGGGGTAATGTAACCAGGTCATACATAAAAATATGAACTACATCGAATTTTACAAAGAAGCTTGTTTACGTATGGTCTACCTTGCTCAGATCACTGGACACTAGCTACTTCAGTAAAGCTGAAGAGTCAATTCCCCATTTCATCTGCACGATTCAGGAATTTGCTACCTTCAACTGTTAGAAACGTACAGTCCACACCACATTTCCTAACTGCCCTGTCCATTCACGTTTTGTATCATAAAGAACCCAATGACCAATAGGTTGCATAATTATTCTCAAAATTATATACTCCTACATCACTTTCCATTCATAAGTTGATGCGTGAACTTTACTTTGATTGTTTATACTACTTCTATTATAATTTCGTACAATGCAATATAGCATAAATGAAAAGTTCAATCTTTCAATCAATCTTTCAAACTTTATAATTACAAAACTACTTAATGAAAAAATATTTGATTATAAATAACTTAAACTTTCCATGTTTCAAGTACGCGATGTATACATTATTTTTTTATTCTTCAGTAATATACAGTGTAATCGTCAGACTTACTTGCATGTGAGATTTATTATTATTCTGTTACTTACAAACTTACAAAATTACAGTTAGCAACTGTACTAACTCTCTATTGGCTATAATATTGTGTACATTCCAAATCGAGCTAGTGCATTACCACAATTCTCTACCGTTGTTATCTTCCCGATATCGAAACAAAGATTCACCTGTAGTATCAAGCAGTATACGGCTTGACAATAAAGAATCCATAGCAACGCTGGTACTTTCAGTAATGGCAATTCGTAGTGTGGTCGTGATGCGCGGATGGAATTCAAAATGATTTCTTATAGAATCGAGAAAGAAGAAAAAATATATGTATACCTTTATGTTATGGTTAGATTGAATACACCTTAATGGCTGCGCGACTGATAAAAGTCAAATTTATTGACCAACACGTATATATATAGCAAACGTCTCGTTTTACGATGTAATATGTATATATATATACGATTTGTACGAATGTACACACAGAAAAAAGAAGCCGCCTCTGGTGATGCTGTAAGTAAATTGAAAAAGAGTTATGCAAATTGACTCGTTCTTATTCTCGAACAAAACGACGGCAGCTCGTCCTCAGTGATAAAAGGGAAGTGGGGGAGGTTAAAATAAAAATTTCTAACAAGCTCTCGCGGTATAAAATGAAATGAAAATCGTATATATAAAGTAATACGCATTCGCAACGCGTTGACTGACCTACTTCCAGTCGCTATATTGGTAAAGGAAATTCTCTATTCGTCGAGAGAGAAATCGAAGATAGAGACCGGCTGAAAACAAACAGTTGAAGAGGAGAGAGATTTGCAAGTACCATCCATGATCGAGGTAATAAAATCGAATGAGAATTCGAGGCGCGAAGAGGCTATATAAAGGACCGTCGACTACTATGCTACTGCTCCACCTTCTAGAGTCTCTCTCTCTCTCTCTCTCTTCCTCTGGCTGCGTGACGAGCACAAGAAATCCGCGAAGGCGCATAGCTCACACTGACTTTCCAGCCTGTGCAGATGCTATTCTGAGAATTTCGCCCTCGGCAGGCCTCCTCCTCCTCATTCCGAGGAAGTGTTTTATTCAACCTACGACAAGGATCAGTCTGTATCCTACACCCTTTCACTGATAGAAAGATTCATTTAATGCGAAGTTGCCGAATTAATGGTTGATGCACTGAGAACAAAGAACTGACGAATTGGGATGAAAGTAGAACATAGAAAATCTGTTATTATGTTAACTATAGTTTGATGTGGTTTTAATGACAAGATCGATGTTGTTTTGAAGGTGTGAGGTCAAATTTAATGAATGATACTTTTTTAATGATACTTTTAACTAAAATCGTAATTTTAATTAGTTATGTTGATTGCATTCTTTAAATTTGTAAGACCGAAGTTGCAGATACTTATAGCTTTAATTTGAGCTTTGTTTCACATCTCTAACTTCATTTGTTGATCACGTGTAATAGAGTTGATTCAACATGAATTAATGGACCAATTCGGTTGAAAATTGACATGACTAGATTTTGATTCGAGCTTTTAAGCAAAAATATAGGAATTATTTTATTGTATGAATAGAAAAATTTTATGTAGTCTGACTTAAAGTTGTCTTTTCCTTTTGAACCTTAAAAGAACAAGAGACCTCGAAAATTAAAATTCAAAATATGTTTATTCTCACATTCCTATATTCATGTGAAAAAGAATCGTATCAAAAAAGCACCAAAATTTTCCATACTTAAAAAATTCCAATAATTGTCCGAAATTCGAATTTACGACTTAAAAAGAAAAAGAAGGCCTACGTAAGATATGCGTTAAAAAGGTATTGAAAAATTCATGAATGAAAAGATTTTGAACCCGAGAGAAATATGGTGTTATATATACTTAACTGAATAATGGGAATAATATACGTTTCTTGCTGGGATTTCGGATGGAATATATTCCACGTCGAAATTTTATCAAGTTCTTGAAATTATTTTCACCGCGAGAAGGCAGATCGTGCAGACTTCTTTTTTTTCATTGCGGAGAGAACGCGCATCGACGATTTCTAAGGCCTCTCGAGCGAGAGGGAGAGAAAAAAAGGAGCTTGTATCTCACGAGGAGGGAATCGTACATACCTTTTTCAAACTTTCAATTCATGCATGAGCATTTGAATTCTGGTTGACCTACATATTTTTTTTTACACCGAAATTATTTTTCTTAATTGGAATCCAGTCTTTTTTGCTGTACCTTTTATTTTAAAGGGGACGCATACAGCTTTAACACACGGTGGAGAAAAAAAATTACACGAGGGTAAGTAATTTGAAATGTAAATCATTTTTCTCCTCTCCTTTCTTATAAGTACGTACGCAAGTGTATCTTAATTATTAAAAAAAAAATTATTTCGCCAACTGCACTCTCGATTCAAGTAGACGTGGCAATAACGCTCGTACATGTGCGTATATGGGTGATTCTATGAAAGGCTGACAGGTTGGACATTTTTTTTGCTTCTAAATAATTTAGAACTGTTCTTTTTTCGTATTTTATGACTGTATTTGCGATAAATGTGTAGCTTCTCGAGAAAGAAGCTGCTTGATATAACAAATACAATTGTCATAATTGCTATAAAATAATGATGAAATATATCAATAATAGCTAGTACAATGGTAAAATTTTAATTGTAGAAGTGAGGTTAAAACAACGAATATAACTATTTATATCATATTTCGCAGAAGCAGTATGAAACAGAGTCAAGCAATAATACATATATATTTATACATGCATATGCATGTGGCTTGACACGTCTTGAAATATATAATTTACCATTTAACCTCAATCATTTACAAAATTATTTAAATATTGAAATAAACCTTTGAAAACTTTTTTTCTGAAATATTAATAACAATTGATTTAATAAATAGTTTTATTGTATTTACAATTCGAATACGTATTACGATTATAAAATTTTAATTTCTAAAAGTTCAAAATGAAGCAACCGAACGCCCTTTAATACAACGAAATTAACCGGTACATTTGGTTAATGTTAATTTAACCGTGGCTATACTTTTTGGCGGTTATATTACGCGTATAATCGTGCAAAATAATACACGGTATATTACACGTAAAATGTCTATTACACGTAAAACGTATTTTACTCGGAATAACATAACTGCCTTTTGTATTTTCAATGAAAAATATGTTTCCTCAAGGAGCAACAAATTACAATATAAGACTAAAAATACCAACATCCACTTTCTGCAACTTAAATGCGTAAAGATATCTACAATACCAACGAAAAATTGAACATTATGAAAAATAAAGAGAAATGTTGGCCAATCCGTCAGAGAATCGCCCATATACACAACTAAATAAACTCCCTTGCGAAACATCTTCTAATATAAACGCAAATAAGCGAGCGAAAGCGCGTCATCGGCTACAGAGTCGAAAAGTAGCGCAAGACTCGCGAGGGAGCAGATGAGAGAAAAACAGAGTAGGAAGAAAAAAATGACAGCAAAGGAGCAGCAAAAGAAAGTGAAAGAAAGTGACACTGACATGGCAGTCAGGAGTAGAACGAGAAAAACAAACTCCTACACTGAATAAGAGCAACCCTGCAGAGGTCTAGGTGAGACTTGACCTAAGAAGAACTTACCTTTCCTCCAACATATATGTGTATTATTAGCTTCCACAAAAATTTTTATATATGGGTTATTCTCTGACAAATTGACCGGTCATTAATTTTTTTTTTCTTCTAAATATATTTAAACTATTCTTTGGCACTCTATCTACCTTTATGAGTATTTTTACATTTTTTTCACGGATGTTTTTTAAGTTACGAGAAGTCAAATGTTACACCTATTATCAAAAAGAATTGTAACTCCGCAGGGAAGTTTTTCTCATTAAAAACACAAAATAGACTTTTGTTGCAAAATTAGTTAAACCTTATAAAAAATATACTGTCAAAGCTATGGATCAATTCAACCAGAGTGTTCAAATTTAATCGAATTGTTTCAAGTGTCTTAAAATATTAATAGTTGATACAAATGTGAATACAAATCTATCTAACAAGATCTCATTTAAGTTTGTCAAAATTCGTTAAATTATCTGACTAAATTATGTTTATGACTGATTACTGATTCATTAGTTCTTATTACGACATTTAAGTCACTACGTATGATACGATTAGAATACATTTTCAAGCCAGTATCGGGGAAATTCTTGAATAATTTTATATCTAACTTGAATCAGAATTAGATTCCCAAGTTAAAACTTTCGTAGATACTTTTTGCATCGATAAAAGGCCTTTTTTGAATTTTTTATGTTGAGATTCATGACTCACCTAACCTTCTGAAAGCTGAATTTTATAACTTATATGATATAGATATCTACAACTTTAAAAGTATTTTCTTTCGGAAGTTCGACAAAAGTGTCTTTTGTATTTTTAGTGTAAAATGCTTCCTTGTGGAGTAACCATTTTTTTTTATAAAAGGCGTAAAATTTCAAAACTCGTAACAATTCCAATTTTCAAATACTGTAACTTAAAAAATCTTAAAACGTTAATGAAGATAAATACAGTACCAAAAAACGCTTTAAAAATATGTATCAGAAAGAAATTTTTTTTTACCGGTACATTTGTCATAGAATGCTGCATATACATGTGGAAGCTAGTGTCATGTATATGTGTATACGGAGAGAAACTTTCATTTCGACGAACTGATGGTTTCTACGTTGCCCTTTATATACGACCAGCAGAAACAATGACAAGTCGCACATTTCCCATTGGGATGCACTGGACTCTAGGATTCTATACCGCTAGGTTTAAACGAAATTGCAATTATTTCGAATGAGATTTTAAGTAAAAAAAAGAAGAAATATCGAATTGTCACTCAATATTTGATAGTCCTAGGGAAATATTTACTTAAATTTTGATATTTATTTTAACCGAAGCAGGAAGGAAGCAGCGGTCGAATACTCGGTTAGAATACTGTAAGTCAGTACTGGCCCAGTATTAAACCAGTACTAGAGAAATAAGATTGGGCCGGATGTTCTTAAAATCAGTACTGTGCAAATACATTATTTGTATGCAGTAACAGTACACTGAAAATAATTTCATTTCCAAGGAAATATTATTTCAATAGAAAACACTGTTTGTTCATTCAACTATAAATATCATCTACTTTTAAAACGCAATTATCCGACAAAAAAATTTCTCAAATATAACAAATCTTTTTCCAGCGTATAATTTAAAAACCATAACGATTAAAAAATTATTCAACGCGAAAAACTTAGCCCAACGCCGGGGTATACGACGGGGACGAAGCGAAAGAGCAAACGCGTCGCAAAACAAGCGAGTGCGTCAAATGAGGAAGAAATAGATAAAATAAAGCATAGAGGAGCCATAAACAAAGACTGATAAGAAATAGAGGAAACGAAAGAAAAACGAAGCGGACAAACAGAAAAACTCGAGATCAAACAAAAGAGAGAAAAGCGAGTCTCGTCGTGCGCGCGAAGAGGAGACACGAAAAAAAAAATAGAAGTAGCTTTACGAGCAGCCGTACTGAACTCGAAAACTCGAGAAAAAAAAGAGGGATTCGATACACATATATACCGGGTATACACACTCGTAATTTCAAAGATATACCCACCGGTCAATCGGCACCCCCCAGCCGTCGAGAAAGTCATGAGTTTATGCGCGAGTATCGCAATGAATGCCGCACACATATACGCGTATACATTCAGTCGGATGAAAGTGGATTTTCGATTTACGAAGGATCCTAGATTTGCCCCCTCCTTTTTTTTATTGAAACTTTACGGCGTTTCGAATTTCGCTGTGCTCGGGCGTGGAGCATCGTTGTTTTATGGTCGGGTGATTTTGGCTCTCGAATGTTAAAGCGCTTTTACAGCTTGAATGAAAAAAAAATTGTTTGACATCTCGACAGTTTTTTTTTATTGTGGAATAAGTAATTGATTTGCATCCGATGCTCGAGCTAGCAGTGCCTGTTTGATAATGAATACCTGTGGACATGCCCACAAGCAAAGCCAATTCTGGTGTATATACGAAGCTGGGAGGAGTTCACCAATGGCCCAGTAACCGGGCCAGTACTGATATCGGGCCCGTAGTACTGTAAAACAGAACCGACTAGTGCTGGTGGGATAAGATCGGGTCATACTTTAAAACCAATATTGTGCCATTATTGTACCAGTACCGTGTCAACATTGCGCCTGTATTGCACCAGTCTTGTGTCAGCGTTGGTCAGTATTGACGTACCGTACTCAATCGTTACACAATATTAACTCTGATTAAAATCTGTCAAGCCAGTATTAGGCCAGTACAGTATTGCGACTCAGTCTCGTTCTTATCATGCCAATATCGAACCAATGTTGAACCAGTACTGGCCCACTGTTGTAGTTTCAGTGAATTCTACTAGGATTTTATTGTGCGAAGGATACATTTTTCTGATAAGAATTTATATTACTGGAAATACATGCCGGTCTTTACCGATGAACAGTACACTGTTCTACAGGTAAACCATTATTTTCATAAGGCACTGATGACTTGCCTAATGCAGGTATGACATGTTTAGAAAAAATATAAATATTCTATGACAGTACTAGTCCAATATATTCTGTTGGACTATGTATGTCCGAACAAAGTCAATAAAATAGGTTCTTATCATCCAGTACTGGTAGAATACTGGCCCAGTTCTTTTTACAATACTATGGAAAACTCGTCATTACCGATCCGCAGATGTGAGCCATTGATCCATTGCTGCTGGAATTGTGTATCTCTGAACGAAATCAATCGAAATGTTCTGCGGTAAAAAAAGAGGACAAAAAGGAGCCATAGCTATCGAGGAGGGCGAGAGAATAAAAGACATTTCGCCGAGTCTCGTTTTCCCGCGCGACAAGTATACGGTGAAACTAAATCAGCGCTATAATCGATCACGCGCCACCGGCTGCAGAGCCAAAAGTAATAGAGGTCCACACCGTGGTATGCGCCGTCGAAACTGAAAATTAATCACCGAATTTCGCCGGGAACGTGTATAAAAACGTCCCCGAGCACAAGAAAATCGTTAACAAGTCATGTGTATACTGCCTATGCTCTGAAAATTAAATTTCACCAGCTGTGTATATATACGTGCGAGTCTGTGTATGTATGTACGCTCCAATTTCCGTCCGTCCTCCAACGCTGAGGTATATCAAAGAAAGTTTGCTCGAGCGACGTTTCCGTGTTTTCCTTGCGACTCTTTTTTTTACTCTCCACCTATACTCCGCCTAGTTCCGCTTTGTTTATTCCCTCAGGTTATATAAGCGCGAGAAAGTCTCTATGTATTCGTGTTCACATTTATGTATACACATGCGTCTAGAGTTGAATGCAAAAGCCATACCCGCAAGGCATTAACGTAAATATTACATTTTGTATCTCGGAAATGAATGGAAAACGTTTTCAATTTATCTTATCACTTCGAATCTCTTTTCGATTCACGATATCAATCAATTAATCAAGTCTATTTCTATTTTCTTTTTCTTCTTGAAACAGCTTTTACGTGTATATATATGCATACTTCTCTGACAGATTAATCTGTCGAAATTTTTTTTTTCGTATAAACATATTTAAACTGTTCTTTGGTATTGTATCTAAATTCATTGATTTTTTTAGATTTTTTCAACCAAAACATCCACTCCCCAGTTCAAAAATTACAGTCACCTTTAAAACTTTTCAATACGTTATTTCACAAGTATGAAGTGTAATTTTTATTACCGTACGGCGTTTTTTTTTCAAAGAAAAGGACAGAACATTAAAAAATTAGTGCGGGTGGAAATATCCGCAATATTTCCACCCGCAATAATTTTTCAATAAACGAAATATTACTTTTTTTATTTAGCAGGCTAATACAAAATTATGTTGTTTTCTGGAAATGCTTTGATGCAAACAGTGCCAAAGAACAATTAAAAACTATTTAAAAAAAAATGATTTTTTGACATGTCAATCCATTAGAGAATGACTCATATATATTTATATATATATTAAATACAGACAGTCGCACCTCTTAAAGGAGCTGATAGCTCGCCTATACATGTACATATATATATATATATATATATATATATACAGTGATATAGATTGGCGGTCGGGAGTAGTCGGGTAAGGCGTCGATGTCAAAAGGTGTCTGGGTTTCTCCCACAGCAATAAACGAAGTCGGCGGTGGCTTTGTGTGCCCGAGGGACTCGAACGACGACTACTATACCGCACACTGTCTGATTTACGAGAGCCAGCGTGTGTCGAGCTTCCGAAGAAAATTGGCAGCCCTGCGCCTTGGGAAAGAGGGGGAGTAAGAGATCGGCGAATGATAACGCTCCAAACGAACAGAGTTTTCTCTCTCTCTCTATATATATATATATAGATGCCAAAGGCTATAGTTTGCCAGTGCCGATGTTTTCTCGAACAGTCGTCGTTACTGTACGGTGTGTAAGCCACGACGACAGAAGGAGGATTCTTTTTTTTCTATCTCCTGGCTAGGCACAACTATTCGTTAGAAGCACTTTTGAAGGTGTTCCAAATAGCATTGAGGATATCGCGATATTTATTGAGGATCGATTATTCCTCTTTGTACATTTGAATTTCGTTGGAAATTAGCCTAAAGCAACGTGAAAGTCGATAATTGGCCAGTTGTATTATATGTTCAATTCAGCTCATGGATCCAACTGAATATTGCAGTAGATGAGTGGATGCTGTCGTGAAGATACTCGCGATATCGGCTTAGCGGTTTCGCTATCGATTAATGCGAGAGAAGTCGCTATTAGTATTCAGAGTCGTCTGGAGCTCTCTATCTCTCTTGCCTCTCGGCCGCTTTGCAAAATCAATGAGAGTAATTAGGTCGTTTCGAGAGATGCTTCGCTGCTCTGTTTTCTCTTTGTCTGATATTGCTACGGCCACAGCGTATCTTCTTCCTGTGTCGTCTTTGAGTCTTTGTTCTTATAATCTATTAGCATCATTATACTCGACCTCATTTATATATTATGCTGTTGGTCGTGGCTTCTTGCTTATCTAAATTTCAAATAATGAAAGATTTGCTATTTTTTAAGGTGATGATATTATCAGTTGGAAATTGTTGAATTTTTTAATTTTAAGGATCCACCGTTAAGTCCAATTAAGTTAAGGAATTGGCCAATGGCTTGGCATCCGGCCAGTATCTGTCCAGTATTGGACCGAATTTGACATCATAAGATATATTAATTTGTTGGCATAATTGGCTGAACACCCCATTTTGGATTGAAAAGCCAAACTTTGATAGTCTCGACTCGTACCGAACCGGAACTATAAAAGAACATTTTCATAAATTGTGAGCTCAAACCACCCATTGGCTCCTTTTAAATCTTGAGAACAGCGAAATTAAAATTTTGTTTGTGTAATTAGTTACCGAATAGACTTAGACATAGATTTTTTGTAAAAATCATCAGCTATTATCGAGGAAATAATAAGATAAATTGAAAAAAAGATATCGAGGACAATTTTCTGATAAAAATCGAGTGTATAATAAAATAATGCAAAGTTTTTTTTTATGTGAATTTGTTTTCCTGATAATTTGTAATGTACACTCACACATGTTTTCAAATCTAAATCAAGTGTTAAAGATAAAGCAATAATTTTATGGTTTAAAATGCATAGAAAAGTGGATAATTATATTATTTACTATTTTCTAAAACTGACTTATAAATTTAAAAAATTTACCTTATTTTTAATATAAAGGAAACAATTAATTAAAAAAATAAATATGTTTCGCTGAAATCTAGGACTTGACTAATTTCCTCGTAATCAAATTAAATTCACAATATTATTATTATCAAAACTGTACAGTATACTTTCGTGCACATATGATGCGGTGTAATGTATTTTAATTATTCTGGCAATGCAGAAGAATATGGCTTTTTCCAATTAGCATAATTATTTACACTATTTCAGATTATAAGAGTCAATTAGTATACACAATTAGTATACACCATAAATTTATGCTGTAAAAATTACACTTCTGGTGAAAATTCGTCAGGGATATTTACTGTAAATTTAACCAAATATTCATGTTTTTTTTACACGGAATATTTATGCTTATTGAATTCGATATTATTTCTGTAAAGTTAAAGCATTTTTCACTGGCTGTGTAATTTGTAAAATTACAAGGAATTGTTTTTATTGATTTTATTGAATTTAAATTGTTAAATTAACGTTCTATTTTAACCAAACGTTAAGTAACCGCGTAGGCAAATTCATGTATGTTCGAATATTTAACGGTTGGTTTAGAAAAACATCATTTACCATTATTTCATAGCAATAATGATAATTTTATCTGTATCGAGTAGCTACATGAAATTTTTTAAATTATTTCATTGTAACCAACCGTTAACTATCCATACATACAAAATTGTGAACATTCGAACGATTAACGGTTGTATCAGAGTTTAAATTTTCAACCTATTCCATTATAATCAATCGTCAAATTTTTGTACTTTCAAATGTATAACGGTTGACTTAGGAAAAACATCCAACTGTTGCTTAGAGGACAATTTCGAAAGCTTTATTTTCCGCCAAGATTTTCTCGGTACATTTATGATATTTACCCAACCGCTATAGTTCCAAAGCGCGTATAATCGTATAATGGGCGAACGAGAGTAACTGATTCAGAAGACGACCACAAACTAGAATCTTAATAGCTAGTGGCGAACTCTCGACTATAATAAGTATGCTGTGCACTATTACTCTTGCATATTAATCACAGACACGTACGAGTCATATACTCTTATACGACTACGTAATATTAGTGCAGCTGCGATGCACATTAGCGCACTTGCGGCGCAATAACTTCTTAGCGCGAATGAGCTGTGCGTTGGATTAGATTTAACAACGCGAGACCGAGATTCCACTTGCTAAGCTTTACCGTTACGTCAGAACAAAGGAAATCTATATAAAAGAAAAACAAAATTCGTTCGACCGAGAGTAGCGAGAAATCCACTAGATTTTCAGCCGAAAAAAAAGAAGAGGAAAAAAAATAACCTGCCCGCAAACAATCAGGCAGAACCGAAAAATGTCGAGCATATGCTCCCGCGTGAAATCATGAATATGCGCCAGCTCTCGAGCCATGAATTTCAGTGGGAAACCGACAGGCACGCGTATATATATATATGCATACAGATATATGTATACGAGGTTAAAGCGGAAATCATCGGGCGACGATAACATTATATCTGTCGATAAGAGATACGACTGGCTTTGACGAATGACTCTGTGAATGTATGCTCGCTCGTTACTGTCGTAAACACGACTGAAGGACGCTATTTTCGTCGGTAATGCGTACCGGTCGCAGTTGCGGTTTTTTCTCCCTGCGGCTGACTGTACATATACTTGTACTACTTATGAGTATATCGGAATATCGAGTATTTCATTTTGAATTATTTACCGAAGGAAAATAGAGAAAGATATAGTATTCCTCGTAAGAATGGATCAATGGCTTAATGTTGGATTAATACTGGCCCAGTTTTCAATAGCTGATTACAAATTCTAGTTGTCACTGTTGGGATAATACTGGATGAATGAAGATAATTTTTCCTTAGTACTGGCCCAGTATTCCATCAATGCTGGAATGATAAGCACGACTACATTGTACTGCCATATACGTACTAATAGAATACTTCAAGCCAGTACCATTCCAATGATAAAGTACAACCATCGATCCAGCACTCTTTTAATGTTCAAGTACTTTTAGTCAGTACTTTGCTGTATTAGTCATGTATTTATTTCGAGCCAGTAATTTTCGACTAATAAATTATTTTTAGTCAGAATTATTCGAATGATAAAATGCTTTTAGCCGGTACTGTTCGAATGGTAAAGTAATTTTAGCTTTTAGCCAGTACTGAATAGTCTTCGTAATGCATGTATTTCGAGCAAGTAATATACAAATGGTAAAGTACAAAAATTGTTGCTTCAAAATACAAATTATAATTACTTGAATTACGCTTATCATATATCCGCCTTATTTGCATATTCATGCAGTTTACGTTCTGCTAAATTTCAGATTCGATTTGAGCACGGCTAAATGTATTGAATCCCTTTCTTAAAATTCTAGTCCAAGTAAGAATTTCCAGTACTGCAATTACGAGCCAGTACTAGTTCTTAACCTGCACACAGTAATCTGATTATTAGCGCTGGTAAAACCTTTGCTAAGAAAGGGCTTACAGTACTGATAACGGTATGTCAGGACTGACATACTGCAAGGTTTGTTTGTCGAAAGAATAGTTTGCCAATAGCGGTAAACAGTAAATATAATATCTGATAATTAAAATTTTTTTTTAATTCATAAAATCGATTCAATCTTCAATCGTACAAAATACTAAGGCTTTCTTATCTTACTTCTATAAAACTACAAAATTTCAATATTTTCAGCTTCGTACCTTGCGAGTCGATAAATTCGTGGAAAAAAACCAAGCGACATCGATCCGCGTAACGTCGTACAAGCTTGAAACCAATATTCCGCAATCGTAGCTCAAATAGCAATAGCGCTCTCAAACAACCATAAAACAAGCCGCTCTTCATGAAAGCACCTTAAAGCTCACACAATATACGCAATACAGATATATTCGCGAATAAGTAGACATACGATATATTTATATATGTAATATCCCCAGTAGGAATTGATCAGTGGCCCAGTACTGTACGCAAGTTCCGACCCAGTATTTACGGTCAACAGTACTGTAAGCCAGAATCAGCCCAGTATTGAACCAGTACCGGAATGATAAGATCGAGCCATACTTTAAAACCAATATGTGTTAGTATTGTACCGGTAATGTGGCAGAATTGGGCCAGTACTGTACCAGAATTAGGCCAGTACAGTATTATAACTCTGGTCCGCTTTTATCATCTCGATATCGAACTAAAGTTGGGCCAGTACTGGCAATTCCTAGTAGGAACATTATTGAACTGTCTCGTAAGTTCGTGCCGAGTTAAATATATTCCATACACAACTGTAATATAACACACGTCGTAGGTTTGAGAAATTTCTTTTTAATACTTAAAAAAGACCCTTTCTCACGGGAGACTATAAACGACGACGATTTTTCACTCAGCAATGGCCGAACATTATAGCGGCTGCCGTATCTCTCGACACGAGTGGGCTTCGTTAAATATTTGATTTCGCTTCGCGTCTATGTACTTTTTTTTAATGGAACGCTCTCCCGCTTTACGTCTGGCTTTTGTATTTCCCCTCGCACGTCCGTGTGTCGATCCTCTTTTTTTCCCTCTCTCTCTCTCTCTGTATGTTTTATTTTATTTTTCGCTTGACGGTTTTCCTCGCACATCCCGATATATATATAAACAACTTTTTTTTCCTAGTAATGCGTCATGAGAATTCGATATTTGAATTTGTCTTTGTTCGCGCGCGCAATTTTCAAAAAGATGCACGGTAATAGCGCGAATAAAAGGGGCAGAAAAAATCGAGACGATTCCCGGGCTCCTTATTTTTATCAGACTTGAGATATAGTATACACAACAGACGCTCTCTCTCTCTCGACGTTTCGACGACAATCACCGACGATCACTATACGTTGAGCCACTTTAACGATCTCTTGACTAAGTGTATGTGTGTGTGTATTGTATATGTACGCGTAACATAGGGATGATTCTGTGACAGATTGACTGGTTGAATATATTTTTTTTTATTCAACAATTTTAAATTGTTATTTGGTAGAGTAGATTATTATGTGATATTTTCAAATTTTTTTTCTAGTAACAATTTTTAAATTACGGAGAGCTAAAGTCGAGTATTTTCAGCGTTTTTCGTATTTTGTGCCTACAACGCACAATTACTACGTTAAATACTACTAGTACAGTTCATTACACTGACTGTATTGACATAAGGGGGGTTTACATTTATATTTCCACTCCGAGGTTAAATGTCTGTAAAAAACTTTGATATTGTTACAAAGCTAAAATTTTTTCTTTAAAGATTATTTAAAAACATTATTTGATCAAACCTATTTGATATTTATAATGTTAATTTTGAATTTGATTTATAGACTATAAGTTGAAGAATTTTTTAAATACTAAGCTTATTTATACTATTTCTGTGTCCTTCTGAGCTATCGAATTGTATTTTACTAGTTAATTACTATTTATAATTTTATTACATACGATAAATTTTCAATTTGTAAGTCTAAAAATATATAGAAGAAAAATCCATCGGGTTGTAGTTGACAGCAAAGGAAAAATTTTAAATAAATCGTATCTCAAAATAAATCAAAATTTTTTATTAACAAAAACTCAGTAAGTTTTCGTGAGACTACCTAATATCATATCACTAGTTTACAAATATAATATGAGATAATTTGTCTAATATTTTTATTTCTAGGTATGAACAGACCACAATTGTTTATGTTGTTTCAAATGGTCAAAAGTTTAAAATTTGCTATTACGATTTCGATTGCTCATAAACGAATTGTGTCAATGACGGCCTTGAATTTATTTCATTTAAAAATTGTTGCAAATTTGTATTAGCAATAAATGCTTCCTCGAAAAACAACAAATTGAATATAATCTGAAAATAATCATAGAACACAAAAAAAAACACTGAAAATACCATAATCGACTCCCTGCAACTTATCAACAATTATTAAAAATTACTTAAACAAAAAAACACTATTTCAACCGACTAATCTATCAGAGAATCGCCCGTATACATATGCAAAATGACTGCTCTTTGAAAGAGAATCCGCGACGTTCCTGCGCTCGACGCGTCTAGCGATTACAGTAGCGAGATGGAGACGGAGAGGTGCTCGCTTGGCCGAAATTGTTGAGGTATTTCCTTGAGAGACTCGTGTTACCGGAAGGGATTTAGAGTCTTATACGTTTTACTATTTTTTTTTCTTTTTTTTTCTTTTTTTTTCTTTATCTCCTTCCCGGGGATGACGCGCGAATTAACGATGCTCGAAAGACTGGAAAATTACCAGCAGTAAAGTTAAGCAAATTAATTAGGCGTGTATAAACTCTCGAACGACTGAGGCGCGCATACATTAAATTGAGTTAATCATCGAGCTACTTTGTCGCGCGTTAATGCAAATTCTCGCGATGTAGAATGGTGGGGGTTGAGGATAAAGTTTTCATAAAATAATATTCAAATTTTCCCGGGGCAAATGGCAACGCGTGCGTCCGCACGCACACACCGATGGAAGAAGTTTTAGCTTCCGGAATGATCCTCTCGTTCTACTATCCGTCTCGTAACTCCACTGCATATTCGACCTTATAAAGTTAAACTGTCCGGTACAAGTTATACGAGCCCTCAAAGTCCACTGTATCTCTTGTCACATAACTCTTCGATATTTGTTATTCTGAACTCGAAATATGTATATATATGTGTGCGTGTGTGTAAAATATAAGGAATATATATTATGGGCTATTCTCAGGGATTGACAGGTGAACAATTTTTTTTCTTCTAAATATTATTAATCTGTTCTTTGGTACCGTGTTTAACTTCATAAATTTTTGAGTTAACTTTAAGTTACAGGATGCCAGAGTTGACAGTTTTATCAATTTCGGCATTTTATGCTTAATTTCGAAATATTTTTTAACTAAAATAGACGGTTGTTGTAAAATCAGTTAATCTACACAAATTTAAAATATTTTTAAAGCTGTAGATACTGTGATATTGTGATATTCTCCAACGTCATTTAAGTCTTAAAATTCTTATATTTTTTAAATTACTTACGGAAGTAAAATACATAAGGTTATAGTATTCCTCGTAAGAATGGATCAGTTCTAGTCCAGTATTCAATACTGGATTGATAATATCTATACTGTTCAAGTACTTGAAAACAGTATTAACTGTACAGGCCAGTACTACATTCTTGTCGATGATTAAAAATTCTACTTAGTTTACAGTTTATACTGGATCAAAGAAGACAAATTTTCTGCAATACTGGCCCAGTGTTCAATACTGAGTCATAAGTACGGCTATATCGTAAAATCTGTACTGGTCAAGTACTTGCAGACAGTACTGTACCCATTCTGTAATACAAGTACTGGCTGAATACTTCGAGCCAGTATCATTCCAATGATAAAGTACTGCCTCAATGATAAAATAGTTTTAGCCAGTACTGTACAGTTGATAAAGGCATCTTATTCTTAGGTGATAAGGATATTAATTACGATACATAAAATTTTGTAGATATATATAATTTTTTATTTGTAAAATTTGCTAATTTTCCCACAAAATTCTCTTTTGAGTTTTTAGTGAAAACTGCTTCCCTAAGTAATTACACTTTTTGAAAATACGCATAAAATCCCAACTTCGATATCCTGTAACTAAAATACCTTTCATAAAAACAATCTTAAAAAATTCACGAATATAGATGAAGTGCCTAAGTATAGTTTAAAAATATTTAGAAGAAAAAACAATTTCGTCCGGTCAATCTATCGGAGAATAACGCATTTATTTATAGAAAAGGAATAAAATAGAAAAAGAAGGCATGAAGATAGAAAATGAAAAAAGTACATACTAATAGTGAATGAAAAAGCAATATTCTTCGTAAGAAATGTAGATTCATAAACACCTTGAAACTGAGGTACTTACTTCCTCAGTACTATGCGCTACTTTTCTATAAATTTTAGTGACGATTATATGACGTCAGAATTATAAGATTAAAATATACATTTTTGTCGTAAAATAAGGAGATCCGACTGATAACTTTATTTCGTCCAATAAATCAATCTTTATTCGCATATCGAGACTTTCTTAAATAGTTTTATACTAAAACAACTCATCTTCGTGAAATTTTTTATATTCATTCGCAGCATCTCAAAATTTGATTATTAACCTAATTGATTTATAATTATTTAATATAAGTTATATATAAAACTATGAAATGAATTTTGCTTAAAAAAATTAACGTTATTAAACAATAAGCTCCGTTACGTATTGTTAGTGATAAATTATTTTCTAGAGAGGTAGAAATTCATTAAAAATTGAATTTAAATGCCAATTTCCACCAACCTGTAACTTATAAAACCCCTTTAAATCTACAAATCCTCATGAATATAGATACAAGAGCCAAAAAATAATTAGATGGAAAACAATATTTTTAACTGTCGGAGAATTACCAATATAGAGATTGTCATTTGAAAATGCATAAAAATTTATTAAGTATGTCGGGTTGACATGAACAGATTATCAATTAATGAAAATACCCACAGCTAGTAGACACTTGGCTCTGTTTACAAGCTTAAGCTTGCTTTGCTTACTTCCGTCAGCGTGTATGAATATTTAACAGGGCTGCTGCTGCATCTTTACTCGACAAGACGCTTTATACTTGACAAGGTAGACATGCTACGGTAAATTGTGTGTATACATATAAATATATATATATATATATATATATATATTATACAGAGACATTCGAGTATGCATTCAACCAAATTGTGTCGTCTTACATCGGCCCAGATCCATATATGAATTCTATACCGTCGAATTTTCTTCAAAATTAGATTTACATCGACTTACTGGTGTAACTTCTGAAATTGTAGACAGGTGTACCTTTAATTTGAGCTTTGTTTCACATCTTTAAATCCCTTCGTTGACCAGTAATAATTAGTTATTGAAAAATCACTTGACTCATCCATGAGTGATAGTGTAAATCCTCTTGATGAAAATTCCCCATTATGTATACATTAAGGGGGTGTCATAATATACTTTTACCGACTGCAGGAAATTTTTGTTCAAACTTTTCTCGAAAACATATGAATACTTTTGTTCCAAACTTGATATAGATAGATAATGCCAAGGCGCAACGCATCTAACTCTTGATTGTTCTTATTTCAGTGTATTTATTAAATGGTATCGACTCAGTCGGTAGAACTTGAGTTTAACACCCGCTTCAAATACTACACGTAAACAGAATATATTCTAACCCAATAATTTACTAATATAATAATACACTCTAAACTTAAGTCAAACATCTCAAAAAATAACTTATCCATAACACGTTCAATCCACATCGATAAGAAGACTTTACATCGAGTTATGTTCCGATGCATAAGATATATACATAGCAATCCTTTATTAAAATACCACATTCTCTCTCTCTCTTGTTTTGTCCGTGTTTGGAAGTTTGTAAATCTTAATACGCTGGCGCTGCAGCCGCATCGCATCGGGGAATTTCCGATCCGGATTCCACGGAGCGAAGCGCGCGCGAGAGAGAGAGAGAGAGAGAGAGAGAGCGAGAGAGAACTCTCCGGATAAATTATGGATGTAATAATTTTACGCGGATTCCTCGGCAGACTTTTATAATCATAAATCCGTACAGCCGCACACGCGGCGTATAAAATATATCCTCGGCGCATGCGCGTTGAAAAAAAAAAAAATTCTCGCGTATACAGCGCGAAGCAAACACAAGCGCGAACATTGTACTTACTCGTTTCGCTTTTTATAGGGGTGAATTTTAATAACCAGGGATATTTCCCGCAAGGAAAATTCCCCGCGGCTAATTTTCTTATTATACGCTTTTCTATACGGTGGAAATTTTCCGATACCCGCGAGCGGATCTCACTCACTCACTCGGCGATTATTCCGTGGAAAACGTCTGATCTCAGCGAGACTTTTACTACTTCGACTGATCCTCCAGAGTCTGACACTCGCACGGCTGCTCTCCATGATAATTTACGTCTTCTCCGATCCTTTTCCTCTGGGGGGACAGGACTTATTTTTTTCTCTCTCTCTTTTTACTCTCCAGTCCGTTTTTTTACCGTCGTTGATCCTTCTTTCGATATCCACACTGACGAACTTGCTGGAGAGCATAACGAAGTTCTGGTACGTCATTACGGCCTTCGAATGGAAATTCGATCGCGGAACAGATGTATCGCAATTTTTTTCAACTTTTCAAATCTCAAATCGGAATTACTTTGTTAATTACTTTAGTTTGATATTTACGTGCGACGTGTAAAAACTGTATTATTATGAAAGACGCAAATTTTTCAAATAAATATACTTATTTATCTAACGGGTTGAGATTTAAAGCTACAGTTAAGCTTGGTAGGAATGGAACAGGGATTCTAGTACTGGGCCAGTAGTGATATTCTACTGTAGTGAACCAGTGCTGAAGTAATAAAAACAGGAGAGAATTTAAAATCAGTACTAGTCAAGTACTGGTATAGGACTCTTAACCAGTATAGTGCCAGTACTGTACCAATATTGTTTTCTATACGACTTTGAAAGGAGGCAAGTTTTATTTTTAAATATTTATCTGACTTTTTTTATATACATATTTTACATTTTTATATTATAATAATATAAAAAAAATTAAAAATCCGACTCAAAAAATACTTTCACTTGACTTCCAACTACTAGATTTATTACAAGTGCACTATAATCTTACTCTTTTGAGATCAAACATTAACTTTACATCCAATTTTACATATCAGTATTATCGATCGTTTATATCATCCTGAAATCGTACCAAGGTTGGGCCGGTACTGGCAACCAGAAAAGGACCAGTACTAACCCGTTGTTCCAGTGTTATCAATTCTTACGAGGATATATTTATTAGGCAACCAGTATACTACCTGCCAAGAAAGTACCACTATTGGCTCCTTGTTCCAGTACCATCAATCGCACACCCAATACCCGCAATTCTTAAAAGGCAGTGGGAGAAAAGTGTGGGGGGAGGGGATGCAATCAACTATTTCCTCGATCTCTCTTTCCTTCATTTTCATTAGAATTTTCTCATTCTTCCCGCGCCCGTAGCTCCTCTCTCACTCAATCTCCCCTTATCTCGCGGAAACTCGCGGCTCCAGTTTCTGGCTTTCCCTTGAAATTCCCTGGCTCCGTGTTCTTATATGCTCGAAGAGAAGAGAAGGAAAGTCCGCCACAGTAATTTATCCCTAAGTGATTCGCCGGGCAATTTATCCTTAAATTAGTGCGACGGCAACTTTACAACGAGTTGGCAACTAAAGCGATTTGTAGGATCTAAAAAGGAATTCTCTCCGCAGGGACTGTGCCGACGACACACAGACACACTCTGAGAGAGAGAGAGACAAAGACACAGGAATAGACACACAGAAAACTTAGACAGAGCCGGCAAGTTTCGACGCGGCTATTACTTACGCTTCGAGCCGCGTTTATATTATCACCTCTGGTGCGGTGAACTTCGTGAAAATCGAGAGGTTGATGGTCTTTTTTTTCACTTTTCACGAAAAAAAAAATTAAGCGCAAGTGAGAGATTTTTTACACTGGACTATCGGTTACAGCGGAACTTGAGTTTTCGTTCTCTGCTTTGCTAGAAATCCGATATAGGTCTCACCGACACACGTCTCTTCGAGAACAACTATCGAATTGCTTTGACATCGAGAACACGTCTAACGGGTATCTTTCATCGTTTGCTCTTGAATACACTCTCTGTCATCAGGCTTGGATACTTTGTATGTTATACAGTGAAAAAAGAGTTTTTTAGTTCGAAAAAAATTATTTCTTTCGAGATTAGTGGCAAAATGTTTAATTAAATCTAATCGTTGTATTTATTCGAGTTTGAGATTAGTTTAAACAATTATTTAGATTACTAATTCATTATTCAATTGAATGTTTTTAATTGTCAATAAATATTTATAAGATTAAAAATAAAATCTCATATAAAAAGAAATAATGTATTAAGTGTAATATTTAACTATCGAGTAAATGAACTTTTTTAATTATTAAAAAAATGATTTAATTTTCTTCAAGCAAATTTTTATTTACTCAGAATAATTAACGTTTTACTGAAAATAATCTTACTTTCAAACAAATATGTTTTAAAAAGTAAATATTGTTTTTTAATTCAAATAAAAATCTTCATCGTTCAAAAAACTTCAGCTTTTTAATAAATAAATTATCTTAAATATGTTCTATATTTTAACTTAAAATATAGAACATTTTTGTAACTTTTGTAGTGTAAATTCGATTCTGATTTTACACTTATAATCATCACTAAATCGCTGTCTTTATATACGCTTAGCATTGAATAGAATCAAGTGTCATCCAAAAACCATGAAAATAGAATCCATCCAGATTTGTCCGTGCGAAATTTTTTTTATTTCCATTTACCGAGTTGTTTCGCACTACCTCGTTGATTTTCTCGTATATATATATATATATATATATATGTGCGTGTAGATATGTATGCACTTGTACTGAAGAGAATCAAAAAACAAAGGAAACAAAGTCGTTTCAAAGGAATTAGTAGTAGGGCGAATTTTTTGTAGGCAAGAATGTTAACTCGCTAAATTGGTACCTTTCCAGGGTTACGTTAGAGTAGGATCACGCAAATATAGTCATTGCTCGGCTGTACACGCATAAAGCCTCCATTTAGACTTTATTAACGAAGAGCGTGAAAGGTACGCACTCGCTTGTAACGCTAACGCACTAGTGTGTATAACTGCAGCACAAGCGCGTAATGTGGAGAAAGCAGCTTATAAAAGTTATTACCCCCCGCGCATTTCCTACTGTTCGTGATAAAAATTCATTTTCATAAAGACGTGATGTTGCTTTTGCACATAATTACTTACTTTATAAATATAGTAGACATAAATATTTAAGAAAATTTATGTATTGAAAAATTGTTTCTTAGAATTTTAGCGATTTTAGCGACCCTTGTAAGAATTGCCAGTACTGGAACAACAAACCAGTACTGGTTCTTTACTGTACGCCGATACTGGCACAGAACTGGCACGGGACTGATATAATACTGGTTTTAATGTCTCGATCTTATAACTCCAGTACTGATCCAATACTCAAAAGATACTGGCGGTAAAGGTTGTGCATGATACCCCCTTAAACTATTATTGAGCTGTATATCTACCTTCACGAAGTTTTTTAGATTTGTATATCATTTCAAAATTAGAAAGATTTAAAGTATTCATTTTCAGTGTTTTTCGTATTTAGTGCCCATTTCCGATAATTTGTAACTCTCTAAGAAAGGATTTTTCACTAAAAATACAAGAGGACGTTTTTTGTGAATTTCGCTAAATTTTTTTAATAAAATACTTTTATAATTATAAGCTCACAAAAATTAGTTGCAATATATTTATAAACTATCTAAGTGTAAAAATCAAATTTTGAAATGGTTGACCATTCTAAACAGCATGAAAAATGCATGAATAGATTTTTATTGACTACGAAACTATGTATATTAATAGTAACTAGTAAATCGATATCTGCTATAGTTAGAAATAAAAATATCTATGAGGTACTTACATTACCGAAAAAGCAACCATCAAAATCTCAATGTATGTATACACTTAAATTTCTTTCTAAAATTACAAAGTTTAAAATATATAAAAGTTTAGTGTATTCAATTCAATTTAGACGTGAAGTAATTAATTGTATTTTCAGGAAAAATTTAAAATTAACCATATAGTCCTTTTTATAATGAAATCAATATGTTCATTCTTATTATAGATAAAATTAAAAAATAATTTACTTAATATTACTATTTTTCTACCCTCTTCAATTTATTTTTATTTCGGATTCCTTATACGAACGACGCATTCACTATATTTACCAAGTTTTATAAATATACTGTATTATTAATATTCAATGTTAATTTATTTTCTGCTAACTAAAATCTTTTTCCTTTCTATATATGTATATTTTCATACAATTTATATGGAAAATCCCTACTGTATACAGTGAAAAATATTGTTTTGATTCGTTAAAGTAATTGCGCACATAATATAATTTAACAAATATTTAGTTATAATTTCAAACTATATCGAGTAAATAAAAAATCTATAACACGAAAAAAGCTAATTATGAATTTAAGTAAATTTTTTACCAAAATAACAAAATATTTCCGTAAAGAAACAAATAAATTATAATTTTTACTATAATAATATTTTTTATATACCTTTTAAATTTTACATAACTTTTGCACATATATTATTGTACCAGCATATTATTTAGATGACGTTCAAAGTCACTTTAAAACAAATATTTAACTAAACCGCTAATAATATATTTGTGCCTCGTTTTTCTCATGAATAACAATATTTTTCGGTTTAAAATATAAGAGTAACCCACGAAGGTAATAAATAAATAAGTAAATAAATAAATATAATATTTATACAGGTATATCTAAATATGAGAATAAATAAGTAAATATTTGCCATTGTATGCACACATAACAATAGATCACCAAGTCAGGTCACAAAGCATATCGTTAAAAAAAAATTGTTCTCCAGAGACACAATGCAACTATCCGCAACTGCGATTACCAAAAACCGCAGCGTCGCGCGGCGCTATCCGTTTAATCATCATATTTTATACGTCGTGCATCAAAATTAACTTGGAAACTTTTTCATCCGCCGGTGTTCAAAATTTACAGTCTCCTCTGATTAAAACAAATCTCAAGCCCCTATATAAGCTACATTTATATAAAAAAAAATCACCATCGACGCGATAGATCAACGGGAAATGTATACGTATTCTGTGTACACACACGTGTACTGGAGTGTCGTCCACACACTACACGCGGGAAATTATTTTCTCCGAGCGAAAGTAATTACAACACAGCTGAGAGGTCGAATGCAAAATCGATACGCGGCTAGAACATATACATGGGTCGTTCTGTGACAGACTGACCAGACAAATATGTTTTCTTCGTCAGTTATGTTTCTAACTTGAACTCTGGACCAATGTTGAGAAAGTCATATTATAAGACATGATAGCTTCATTTCTTACTAGAAATACAACTTCATTCCCAAGTTAAGACCTTTAGAGACACTTTGATAATAGTGTAAGGCATCTTCATGTATTTTTTTTCGCTGAGACTCATCATCGAATCACCTTTTCAATGCCTATTCAGAACACCTAAACGACTTTCAACGAAGGACTTTGGTGATACTCTTATGAAATAGTGTAGGGATGGATTAGTTATCTAAAGGGTGTGCCATTTTTAGGTTCGAAGGCGACCATCGAATCGTGACCATCAATTTGACCTTGATCTTCTTGGGTAATTTTACAGAACTATTCGTACATTTTCCCCCTTAAAATACCAAAATTGGTAAAAACGTTGACTAGCTGTAACTTAGAGAACGTTCATTAAAAACAATCTAAAAAAATTGATGAAGATTGATACAGTGCGAAACTACAGTTTAAAAATATTTCAAAAAAATTTGTTTGTTCGGTCAATGCGTCAGAGAATGACTCATATATATGTATAGAGAGAGAGAGAGAGAGAGAGAGAGAGAGAGAAAGCGCATGTAGAGAGATTGTCGATAAGGCAAAGGCGAAATCTCCCCTTCCCTCTTTGATGTGTATATTCCAGTTATTCGGTATGTATTATATATAGCATTCGAGCGTAGCGTTTGAATATTTCATTCTATGTAGATGATAATTGCTGGATGTGTGTATGTATAGATTTTTATGCGCGTATGCGGGAAATACGTTTGTAATAAGGGATTCTATTTCGATACCTCGCGCGACTATTATAAGATATCGAGTGACGATAATGGCGCGAACGAACGTTTCGAATGAAGTTTCAATACACTGATGTATTTTGAAAAAAATTAAAATCATGGGTTTTTATTTATTTTTGGTGTATTTTAATTTGTTTACTTGAGTATGTAAATATATGGTCGGTTTTTACTTATCTGCTATGTTGAGCTGTTGGTGTATTTTTGTTTGTTTATTTATTTAGGGAAATCGTTAAATATCCGATATTTTATACGTAGTTTACGTTCGTAAAGTAATTTCGTTTGTATTTGTATTTATATGAAAAGAAAAGTTTTAGAATTTAATTTGATCGCAAAAATGAGGTACAGGATAATATTCGATTAAATTAAATTAAATTCTACTTAAAAAATACTTAATTTAATGGCAAATATGGCAGATAGTACTACTTAAGTATTAATTATATTAACAAAATTATTAACAAATATTAACAAAAAATATTGTATCTGATTGTAAAATTTTTCTTTACTCATTTACCGAATCTTTCTATTCTACAATTTGAAATTTTTACTTCAAACGTACACTAAAACAAATAATAATGATCAGAATGAAAAAAACCTTTTTATTCCAAAAAATGATTTCTTAGACAGTCGTATGAACATATTCCCTTCAAACTAATCATTTAATTATTTATTTGAATTTAAATTTAATTTAATGGTTAATTTAAATCATAGTAAATATTTAGTTAGATATTTATAGAATTAACAAAGTCTTTAGATTGAATATTATTATTTACTAAGTAGCTATTAAACAACGGATTTCAATAAATAAATGTATTAATAATAATAACGAATGCAACTAGTAAAATAAATTTTTAATTTTAGGTAGCAGATTAAATAATAATTACAGTGAAGATATTTATTTTAAAAATTCAATATAACGTCACAACTGAATAAACAATCAAAATAATAATATTAATGATCATAAGTGAAGAAAATTTCTGATATTTTTAATTATTCGAATTATTTAAATTATTTAAATTTATTTAAAATTTTTATTTGCGGTGCAGTTTTTTGAAAAAGGTTCGTTCAACACTGTATTGTGTCGACGAAAACTGACGGTTCATCGAAAATAATTTTTCCGACAACACAATAGCAGCGACTTTTATTTTCGAGCTGCCGCTCATACATATACATACCTATATACATACCTATATATATGTATATAGCCGAGTCAACTGACATATTCGGAATGGCGAGAACATCGATATTGCTCACAGGTGTGTTCAGTGCGTTGATCGACGCTATGATCAACGATATATCATTCGAAGTCGAACCCACGTCCGAAAACTGATTTGACTTCAAACCACAAATGTGCACGTATGCCCAAAATGCAAGCACATATTTTCGGCGGGAATTTTGAAAGAATAATTATTCTTTTCAAAGGGGGGTTTACGTTTCCAGAACTGCGCATTTCGGTAACAAAAAAAAAGTTTGTTATTTAAGGAATAAAAGATTTTCGATTGTGATCATTTTCAAATGATTCTTGTTAGTAACGAGCAATTTTAGTAGACGAAAAAGTAATTAAAATCATTAAAAAATTTATTCTACGTTGGGCTTTGAGAGGTTAAATATAATTAAATAATAATTTCTTTGTAATTTCGTTATCTTTGTCGTCTATACACTGCGATCAACTGATTAACAGCCGTTGAATATAAGAGCTTGAAGAGATAAATTGAGAACGTTTTTATTATACTCATCGAGGGAGCAATAGCCGTATAGCCAGGTTCGTTTCACCAAAGTTACTCGTAAAATTAAATGAACTTTTCAAGAAAAAACGTGGCAGGAGTTAAAGTTACTTTAAAATTATTTTGATTAATAGAAGAAGTATGCATATAAAGAGGAAGATTTTTCTCGTTTTCCCTATACTGTCGTCCGTCGTGTGCAGTTAATTTACAAACAGTATTTAAATTCATGTACCTTGTTACATATGCGAGTGCTAGCATATACAAACACTCCGCGAAAATGTAATAACATTACCGAATACGGCGCTTGCAATATTAAAGCTTTATCTTCCACCTAATTCACCACAAGGAAATTCTCTTTTTTTTATCTTTCACGGTTACGAGGATAAACATGCAAAATGTACGCAGTTGGTGAGAAAATTCAAAAACACTACGATGTTAGCTCACGTAAAATAATTCCCAATTGCAAAATTTCATTAATGTTTTGTATTTAGCTACATACGTAAGCTTATCTAATGATTAAGCGATCAGATATACTATTTTCAAGATGCCTGTACACTTTCGCTAGTTCATCTCATTAATTGTTTGACTTCAGAGTCAGTAATGAAAAGCCTTATTTATAAATATTTTTTATCGATTTAAGTTAATGTGGGCGGTTTTGGATAGTTGAAGATATTTTCAAACCTGACGTTAACTTATAACACATAGATCAATCACATTTTTGTAACCAAATTTGGTAAGCTGATGCACAGTGATTATAGATCTGAAAGTGAAAAATACTCTTTCAGTTTGATATTTTTAAATTTTTATATTTTTAAGTATTTTATCTCTAATAACTTTTTAAAGATATATGTAAGTTACTCTTATAATTCACTTATAATTGACTTCGTAAGAACATCTGTAGCTTATTTTTAACATTGACTTCTTCAGCACACGTGTAAGTTATTGTTAAAGTGACTTATGATTGACTTCTTAAAGACACATGTTAAATCCGTTATTCTTAAAATTAACTCGTTTTTAGCTCACCAAACGCAATTACCTTATTTACGTACAAATGTATTACTACTGTATCGCGAGCCCATCCCGCAGAAAAAATATTACATTTACATAAATGCACGTTCTGTATTTTAAAAATGAATCAATGTATTCAGGCTATTTTTTATTTGTATCCACAGAAACAATATTTCACTGAAAACAATTCTAGATTGGAGTTTCGATTAAAAAAATCTTAAAAATAGAAAAAAAATTTCTTTTCAACGTTAAATTAACCAAAATGCATTTATACAATAGGCATATTAGGTAACTTGTCGTTTCGGCCGCTTAAGCTCGTTTCCCTACCCACCAACGCTTACTCTCACTAATATGTCTCTCCCCACTATTCATGAGCCACAGAATAGAATACACTACTGTAATCATATATTTACAGGTATATTTATGTATAACCCAGTAAACACCATATAAATGCCACCTATTACAAAACCAACACGACGAAATAATACATTTCACGAGCTAATAAAAATCTTTTTAATTCAATGTCCTTTATTCTTTTCCTCCGTCATTACGAAATAAATCGTTACAAAGAAATAAACATTTTTACGACTGATCGGTTATTTTCGTTTCGTACACATAAGTAATATGCTTTTACACGATCATTAATGCTATAAATTTAAAAAAAAATTTCATCAAAATAAGTTGCATTGATAACATGGACATAAATTCGATGATCAATAATATGCGTATACATGAACTAATCCTACGTAAAAGGAAATAAGTAAACAATTATATATAGGTTTCCCGTGTCATTAAAAATATATACCTATACATGTACAAATATACGTGAATGTTCATTTCGACTGCGACGCATTGTTAAATTTCATTAAATCCAGTAAGCTTTTGCATGTATTTCGAGGGAAATATTAAAATTCGATGACACGTCGAAAGCAGAAATTATTGCTTTTCCAGATATGCAAGTAAATTCGTTAATATAAAGCAAAAGGCATGTACGACTTGTGTACACAATGAAGTTTGGATATAATAATAACGAAAAAAAAAGAAAAAGAATAACGAGTCGGTAACAAGGAGAGAGGAATCAAAGTCGCGGAAAAATAGTGGAAGAGGAAAGTTCGTAAATGATTTCGTAAAATTCCAAAGAGATAGAAGCAAAAAGCTTCTCCGGTAGAGAAAAGAGGATAATAAAAGAGCAAGATTGCTTCTACCGCCTTATTGTAGTTCGCGGCTTGAAAACTCGGCGATTCGAACTCGCCGGCTGCGGCGCGCATCTTTCTCCTCCTTTCTTTTTTAGTCTTACTCTCTTTATGCCATTATCCACTTTTTGATTTTTTTCTTATATCTGACTGCGCTTCGATTCTCTGTTTTATTTATTCGTTTAAAATCACGCGGGTTCGACACTTGCTTGTCGCCTCTTCTTCCCGCGCTATACGGTAAGGCTTTCACAATAGAAGAGAAGTCGATATATAGGAAATATCGTCTGGGTGTTGATCAATCTTGATTGATCTAATATCGTCTTGATATCAATCCATGCTATAGCTAACGCAATATTGTCTGGTCTTAAGTTTTTTCTTTTGACTTGTCTTAAATTTGTTTCTCTTGTCTCGTCTTGAATTTATTTACCTTGCCTTATCTTGAATTTTTCTTGGTTTGAATACTTGGCCTTGTTGAAGTTTAATTAGAAATGTCACTGCCACAGTTTGGGGAAGGTACGAGGATTTTATTTAGTTTTGCGTGTTTGCGCATTATCGATGTGTTTATATTTAGCCGTATAACTGAGTGCCGATTCAAAGCTCAAATGATATCATTTTAGACTATCAAATTGTATTTTATTAATTCATTACTATTTATATCTTTAACATATTTATTTATACCATAACGAGTCATGACAAATTTTCATATTATTAGGATTTGTTAATTCGATGAAATTTGATAAACCTCCATTAAAAAGAGCAAACTTCGAAATAGCGGAATACGAATTTTTCTGAGATCGTCTCTGTTCAGGATAAACCATCAAAAGAGGACTTCGAAAAAGTGTCCTGGGAACGTTAAAGGGTTAAGAGGGGTTTACACTCATAGCCTCCCTGAACTTTGAATGTCTGTAACAAAAAATGGAAAATATTACATTGCAAGGCTAAACTTTTCTCTTGAAAGTATATTAAAAAACAATGTTCATTGACCTACCAGAAGTTGATATTATGGTCATGTGCAGACATGTGATTTTTTTAGTTTTGGCGTTGGCATAAGCTATAGCTTGATGAATTTCTAAAATTTAAAGCTTATATAATTAGTTCTTTCCATGTAATTTATGACTTTAGAATCGTATTTCATTAATTTATTACTATTTACATTTTTAAGTAACATCAAATCCTTGTAAATAAAGTTCAGTTCTGTAATATTGTCATCAGTCCATGTTACAGAATTCCATTATCACATTTTTGGTTCGATCTTATAATTCCGATATGGAAACAATGGCTAACCAATAGTGCCAAAACAATATATAACTATTTACCAACAGCAAATAACCACCAGTTATGTGTACTTCCAATAACGTCAACTCTATCAGAACATCTTCTCTAACTCGTTCGATTGCGTTATTTAAACGTCTATATGCAATTCCTATACGTACATTATCTGCACTCTATAGAGAAACGCATCTCGCGTTACAGAGCGCGCTTTATAATTTGGCGCTCCAGCCAAATTAAAGTACACATATATAGTATAACTCCTTAATTGTTATACACGAGAGACTAATTACATTTTTTTTTAATTAAGCGACTTTTGCGCTCTAATTTTCTCAGACGGGCCTAAAATTCGTTCGTCAAGTCGTATAAGCGGGCTCGCGTTCGCGCTCATATATCATACGCACTCGTTATATGCGATAGGGCGAAAGAGCGGGAAATTCAAAGCTGGAGAATTTTTTCTTTTTTTTTTCTTTGTTCGCGCGGCGAAAGCCACAGACGGCGGAGCTAAAAGGAGAAGCGAAGCAACGAAGAGGAGGGTAAAACTGACCGCTACGCGAGCAGCACATCTGGCGGTAATTCGAAATTATAGAATTACCGTAACCCTGTCGTAACCGCATTTCCATTATGCAGTATACGCGCCACAGTGCGGCTCTGCGCGTATGTACTTGCTGCCTATCCTATGCGTATATATGCGTATGTATATGTATATATATATATATATATATATATATATACACTAGGTAAAGGTGTGTATATATAGAGTGAATCGCAACGAACCATAGAGACTCCTGTATGTTGCGCATGTGTATGTGGGTGATTCTATGACGGATTGACGGGTGAAAAAAAAATTTTTTTTCATGGAAATAATTTTCAACTGTTCTTTGGGAATGTAGGTTCACCTTAGTGAATTATTTTTTAGATTTTTCTAGTTGTACAGCGTTTTTTTATTATACTCGGGAACGCAATTTTCGCTAAAACTGCAAGAGACACTTTTAAAATAAAATCATAAATTTAAATATAGAAGCTGCTTCAAAAGTTTAAAGAGATAGTTCATTGACTATTTTAAAATTGTTTGATTCAGTTTAAAAATTCGATTTTTAAATTTACTAAACAGATACATATAAAAAAGTCTCATTTTAATTTAGACAGTTAAATAAAATCTCTGGTCAGGGAAGCCACCAATCAAGAAATGACCCAAAATCAAAATTGTGGGGTTCGAATAGGGCCATCGAGTCATGACCGTCAATTAGACTTTGACCTTAGTAAACTATTTCTTTAAACATTTTTTGATGCAGTTTAAAACTTTTAAACGTAATTTAAATTTAAATTTGACATTTTGATGGTTTAAAAATATATATTGTAATTTATTTACACAATTTCTATAATTGTATTTTTAGCGAAAAAAGCATCTTGTCATAAAATACAAAAACACGAAACTATATAGAAAGCCAAAGAACGGTTTGAAACTATTTATCTGAAAAAAAAAATTCACTCGTCAATCCGTCAGAGAATCATCCATATATATATTATACACATACGTGCAAGGGTGTGCGTTTCAGAGCACGAGTATGTGCAAATAAGAGCCGCAGATTCGGTTACTGTCTCTCACTCGCTTTGTACGAGATATTGCACTCCATCCTGGACAAGGATTCCCTCTCGCGAATGTGATGTAGGAGAGATAGCGTGTAATCGATGTAAACTTACTTCAAAGCGATTATGATCTAGTTTCCGTCAAATTGCTGAGAACTATGAGGCTTTGTTGGAAATTGGCTTCTATGGTTTTTTTTCTGCAGTACAGTCAATCATCATACTCCCTGTATTACATCCAATATATATATATATGTGTGGTTGCGATCTGGTCTACAGATATCGGATATAATGTTACTATCACTTCGCTATAGCTATACTTATACAAAATGACTGTAATCCAGTAAGTATACTTTGAAATGAGGACGTGTCGTTATACATACTCTCCATGTTCGAAATAGTGAAAATTCATTATTTAGTGGTGGATAATATTCAATATTTGCAAAAGACCGAATGACGCAATTGTGAAGTACGCTAAAGAAGTCAGTAACGTGAATGAAAAAGTAAATGAAAAAGTAAATGAAAATGTTTACTGCGTAGTTATAAAGTTGAAAATGAATATTAGATTTTTCGTCCGGACGTATAGACAATATTTATAACTGATACGTGTAATTGATAATAATTTCGTTAATTTAATTTAGTTTGGAAAAAAATAACGAATTTTCATTTATTATTATTACTTTTTTTCGTTTTGAAAAATTGTTAGTTTTCCAAAAGTAAATGATAAATGTCGATTCCAATAAATTTTTTTAATTTATAGATAACATTTAAAAAATAATACTATTATTCACGGATACTAAGACCGCCAATATATCCAAATGGTAATTTAAATAAAAATTCTTTAGTTGTAAGCGATAGCAATATTTTTATTCGAACATTTAAATGAATGTTATGAATGAAATGTAATATAATATAATGACATCTGGTTCTAAAACACACTGGTTCTTTTATATTAAGGATAAATTCTGTTATGAAAGCATTTCTATGTAATTAATTATTCGTGTTGCTTTAGTTATGTAATTCGCGGAATAACAAAGGTATTTTCGAACGAAAGGACTAAAATGTAATATTATTACAAAGCTTAACTTCAGCCTGTTTTTTTTCAAACAAATAAAATTATTTACATCATATCACAAATAATGAATTTTGAGTATTTCAAACGATTTCCATACAATATAATCTATACTTATAATAATTTTTAGAAATTCTTCGGTATTAATTTTAAAAAATCGATTCGATTGCACTGCGATCGAGTATTATAATTATCCATCAGATTACGCGCGAATAAATTTTGATTATATATACCTCATTCAATGAACAGACCATCAGAACATATACATATATATATATATATATATATATATATATATATACACACGATGTACGCGTAATCCAAACAATATCGCATTATATATAATACGGGGCAGAAGGGATTTTCATAAAGTTCACAATAGCGACAATTAAAATTATACGTATAATAAAGGCTGGCTCATCGAGGTTCAGCATATCATATTGAATTATAAATCGAAATTGTTGACGAACCCATTCAATCATAATACCCTACTCGTATAATACTCGAAAAAAAAAAATTCAATAACATTATTACATACGTTCTTTCCCTTCCACCGAGTGTGCAATCGATACTCGACGTTAAATCAATGACGATTACGGTACTGCGTTACACGGTGCAATAGAATTTGCCGACAAAGTTCACGGTCACATTACCGGGGAATCCCCGACGTTCAAAGTTTCAGCGGATAAAAGTAACAAAAAAAGAAAAGGTCCAAATCAATCACCACAATTGAGCGACGACTGATGTGCATACGTGTTCGTAGACACATATATAGGTATACACGCAGATGTAATAGAATGAGCAGGTGACCGCCAAGGGACAGCCATGAATTTTAAGCGACCCTTCCGGCAAATGAAATTCAACAGTAGTATAGTAGCAAAACAAGGCGAAAACCGAGATAAAAATCATGTAATCAACTGTAACGTTATGTACAAAGCTTACGCTCAAATTGGGTATTGCAATTATTAAAATTAGCAGTGGTGTTGTTGGAATTAAAAAGGGATTTTATCACTACCAAACGTTGCTTATCAACCTTTCGACATTGTTTGGACAAATTTCTTCAGTAATATATTATTTTAATAATCGATATGTTATATTGCATATTTGTTTCGATAAGTGAGATAATTTTGATAAATATAAAGTTAGGTTATAATGAGTATATACGCAGTACATAACCTCACTTATGTACGTGCGTATAATGTAAACATTATACATATATAATAATAATATAGCGCAAAGTCTGCAGCGTGAACTGTATGTGCGTACACAGTACATACTATACATATTATGGATAATCACAGCATAACCTTTTTTTACATAAATGAATCTATTGTTTTCATATTCTTTGTCGATATAAAAAAATATAGATTCCTTGTGTCTACAAGGAATATAATTTTATTCAAAATTTCAACATCATTTATATATATACATACTCACAATAATTTTATAACGAAGAATGGAGTTAAAAAATATCGAAAGGGACATTTGATTACAATATGGAGGTGAGTGTCCAAAATTTGATTAAAAATTAAAATTTCCCGCTACAGCGTTAGCTACTGTGATTTTAAATGCGAATCGCACTGCGATACGATACTTCCATTTAATTTATATATCAAGGGTTAAGGGCACTTGGTAACCGGAGCAAACATTCCCGAGTATATACAATACTCAGAGAGATATATATATGTATATATAACTTAAACCACATGCACACCAATCATTTCCCGCTGTATTTGTGGAAGAACTCGAAGTTCGATCGCCTGTATATATTATATTACATTGCGGAATAGGAAACGCCACGACATCGTCAGTATAACTTTCAACTAGCATTGCTGAGCTGAATAGCTAATCAAATTCGATGCCGTTTATGACTGCTAAAGTTTCATATATATATACCGGGTATTCGTTGTAAAATAAGACACTCCGTTATAAAAATTTTGAGTAACTTAAAAACTCATCGATACTTCGTTTTGTAGGTAGAAATGCGTGCTTTTTATTGTCGTAGGCCTTTTGTGAAATTCCAAGTTGGTTGACTACTAAAAATTCAGAAACAAAAAAAAAATTTTTTTTTATGCACTTGAACTTCGTCAGAAAGGTGTTTTCGATATCTAAACTTAAAATAGTTCTGGTGATTTGACCCTGAATATTTTTTAATTGGAGAAAAAATCTTGTAGGAATTGCCAGTACTAGAAAAACGGGACAGTACTGGTTATGACCCGATCTTATCGTTATTGCCCCAACTAATACTGGTTTACACTACTGTTGACCGGAGATCGGTACTGGCTCAATACTGGACCAATATTGGTCAATTCTTAATAGGGTAACCGATTATCAAAAATTATTTTTTTTTTCAATTTTTGACAGGCTCATTACTCGTTGACTGTCGATTTTGATAAAAATGGCCAAAGAACAAAAAATGCTGCCATTATGTTTACATACATTTTTTAACGGATTATTTTCACGACAATGGAAGAATTACATACGAATTTCCAAAAAACAAAAATATTTTCCATTAGCTAAAGAATTTTCGAAAATTTTTTTAAAACGTGCCACCGTAATTTTCCATCTTTCACTAATTCGCGGGAAATATAAAATTTCTAAGAAAACATAAAATACATTTCCAAATATTTGAAAATATTCGTTATTTTCGAAATTTCAGAAAAAAAAACTATCTTAGAATTAAAATTACATAAACCGAAATAAGTGTCTATACCGAAATTTGACAGTAATACAGTGCGTGTAATTAGCAAGTACTATATACAATTGTTGTGAAGTAAAAACGTTATTCAACGTGTTGAGCTATGAATATATTATATGCATATACATATAAGCTTTATCGATTTACAAAACTATCTATAGATATAGAGACACTCAATATAAGATGTATATATATATATGCACGTAATGTATAATATATATATATACCCTATAACGAAGAATTTGATGATGCACGCATGCGCAGAACAGTCTATATACATAAGGTCAGTTCACGGCAAGCATCAGGTAGGATCGATGCTCGTCCAAGTGTTTTTACAATAATTCGTAGTTCTACGATGTTTCGAAAGTGAAACAAATCTATATTTCTTCGATGTCTATTAAAAATACATTTCGTTTACTGCTATGGATTACATATCAGTAACAAGACTGACAAATAACTCGGCTTTCGAACGTTTGAATTCGCAATTTTGAGGTTATGTTTATTGTTTTTTCCACGACTTATAACATAGACAACATAGTCAGCAAACGATGAATATATTCTGATGAGGTGTTGAGAAATGTGAGATATTTTTCGAAATTCACTCAACGTCAGCAGAATCAATCTGTTCTTGAAATCTTAACTGGTGAGAACAAAGAGTCGAGTAATTATGAATAGATCATCGTTGACTGGACCTTCTATCATTAGAATAGTACCGAGTACTACGAGCAATAAAAAGGTCTCATCATTGAAGCGTAAAGCAAAGACTATAATAAACAGTAAACCAAAAATTGTAAAAGAAGTTGGAAGTGCATCAAACGAGGATAGTAAACCAAAAGTAGTGAAGGTAGTAGGAAGTCCAGCAATCGAGGATAATAAATCAAAAATTGTGAAATTGGTAGAAACTGCTTCGATCTTAGAAAGTAAATCCAAAAGTGTGAAACTAGTGGAAACTCCTTCGATCTTAGATACTAAACCCAAAAATTTGAAGTTATTGGAAACTCCATCGACTAGTAAATTACAGCTGCAATCGCATGTACAAGATCACAGGTATGAGAAACGAATTGTGGATTATTTGAATGAATTCGATATACTCCAAGAAGATGACGTTCAATATATGGAAGAGGTTGAAGAGGATCCGCCGAAACCAATGTTTTCTCCGGTTCATCAGTCTAATGGTAATTTTTATATTTGGCAAATAATAATTTTCTATCAATAACAAGCGTTAAATTTCAGATAACTGCCTCTCGACGTCACCTCAAAAAAGTAACAAAAGTCACAGCCAAGAATGCTGCTGTAAGTAAATTCTGTTTTGTTGATTAGAAATCAATAGAATACGTAGCATCATTGATGTGTATTTCACAGGTGCTTGTAGACAATCCCTCGAAACCATCCTAAAGCAGCAACAAGAAATTTTGAAGTACTTGATGAAAAATGATCATGGGTTATTACCAACCGGAAGACTGTTAAACCTTTTACCACCTATGCCTTTTGAAGACGTTAATGATTTTCTGGATTTCGACGAATCAGTTGCCAGCAATGAAAATGTTCAAGACCAATTTGTAAATATTCTGTTCTTTTCCTCTTAAACAGTATCTGACTGTCCCCCTAATTAACACACATTTTATTTTCAGCTTATAAAAATAAGAAGGCTACTCGTAAGTCACGATCAGAAATCTGTTGCAAACATCATGTCCAGTATTTTGACCAATGAATTGTGCAGGAGGATATCATGGACCGGAATTAAAAATACTATCAGTTTTGGAACTTCCAACATGGTTGTTCTGATCACTGGTAAATTTCAAAGAAAATTTGTATTAAATGTACCTTCAAAATTGAAAATCAACCGAATTTTCTTGATAATTTTCAGATCTCGTACAACAGCATCACGATCTCGACATAGACGTTATAAAGTCACGTATAGCTGAATGGCTACGCAGATGCGGCGACAGAATATCAAATGAAATTCGAAAAAAGAAAAAGAAACTATAGACGCGGGAAACTCAACCTTAGACACGTATTCTTTCTGCGAAATGTGTTCAAGTTTAAATGTAAGAATTTATATTTTCTTAATACAAAGTACAAGCAAGATTCTGTAAAAAAAAACAAATTATAAATTATTAAACGATGTAAAGTAATTATAAGAAAAAATCTTTTTTATAGCACAAATGCTTCGTTGCCATTAACGAAGCTAATAAAGTAATTGAAAAAAAAATCGCCTTCGAATCGAACTATTTGAAATCCAATTTAAGAAGAAACTAAAATCATCTTTTCAAGAAGAAATCCACTCGTCGATATTAAAAATATCGAATTCGCTTTCTACACACACATATACGTATACCATCGTACCCTCGTCAGATTTTTTTTTCAACGGACTTGATTCAATATTTGCCGGCGTCGAATGGCACAAGTGCAGCCTCTTTTTTTGTTCTTTGACTTGTCCAGCGTCTTTGACACCGTTTCCCTTCTGTGTCGACGCTTTCTTATTCATCTTTTTTTTCTATGACTATCCGTTCTTTGTCATCGCGTCCTATATTTTTCAACTCCTTGTCTTCTTTGGACCGCTATCTTTTAATTTTCGAGCCTTTATGCAATTAGTTTAAACTTCCCGGCACTTGTTTCATTTAAAACCAATTTCTTTTGCGCGCGACTATTATTCGAGCGGCGAACTTTTTAAATTGAATAAAAGCTAGCTTGCAAGTTCTCGACCGCTTCTTCGAAATAAAGTGCCCTCCGAGCTCGAATGCTCTAATTATTATTTTATTTCAATTTTAACTTTTTCATTATTAATAAAAAAAAAGAAAAAAATTCTTCGTTATTGATAATTAATCAGGATGTGGATTCATCTATTGTTTTACTATTTATAATTATATATATATATAATTATTATCTATCATATAGTTATTAACCAAAAATGCAGCTGATCTGAAAAATTTGTTGTTTAAACTTAACGGACTTTTCTCTTGGAAACTTTAGCTAAATCTAAAGAAATTTTATTCTTTAGATATTTGCATGAAAGTCCTCTAAGACACCAAAATACAAATATGCAAATAAATCGATAACTATTTTGTTTATTTAAAAAATATTCCTAGAGAAACTACCAGAGTTATGATAAATTTAGACATCGAAAATACGATTTACATACTTTTTGAGTCTATATAAAAACGAATGCAGTCAACAAACAAAAAATTGAAAAAAAATCTAATGTTTCGTTATAGTTTTCGATTTTTTAAAGGCCAACCAACTTATTATTTTTTTAATGTCAGACGGTAATAAAAATTACACGTTCAGACCAATAAACTAACGTATTAATGAGTTTTACAAGTAGCTCAAATTTTGGAACAGAAAGGGTATATTTTTTTCACAAATAATGCCATATGTGTGCAACTCGAGTTTTCTCTGTATATATACAAAGTTCGAGTCGCCAAGTTTCGAGAATAGAAACCGAGAAGCCAACCATTTGTTGACACTTGCCTATTTGCACTTTAACCACCGGACGTAACTTTCTCCTTCTAGTTCACATATGTATACACATATACGAGCAACTCCACGTGTTACTAGCACCAACTCGAAAGTTGAAAATCAATTAAAATCCTGACTCCTGGATATGAATAAAATATTATACTAATATAAAAATTTTTTTTTCTATTATTTATTATAAATATATCTGATATATTATAAAATAATGAAAAATTTTTTTAGACGCACAATAAAAATCGATTCAAGTCTAAATAATGTTTTTTAGTGTTAACGTACGAGGGAATAACTTATTTATTAAAACTTTCTTTTAATGATTTGATAAGCATTTTGTAAATAATAATATTTATTATTTACTGGTGCTCATAAATAATAGATTACTCTGAAACTACGCAAAAAATTAATACATTCAAAACACAATGATTAGATTTAAGTCTCCCAAGTGCAATCTAATTGTATAATGTAATTGTACGAATGTGTTTTAACCGAATTTATTTTACTTTCTTAGATCTGTTCACGGGTTACGTAAAAAAAAACACTTTTCTTAATGAAACTCATCAAAATACTTAAAAAGTTGTTTCTAAAATTTGTTTTCTTCATACACCTCCACCCCCGCATTTTCCTTATTCAAGAGACACCCATAAAAGTGGAAAATATGTTCCGATATGCGTCACGAGTAATTTTTTAATTTTCAGATAACCAATATCTCGCTAATTTCCCCACCGACACATCTCGCAATCAATTAGAACGAAAAAAAAAAAATCGCAAGAAATATTTTCATGCACACTCTCGAGGCCTATAACTCACAATGAGGTTTGCAATCAAGAAGCAACGCGTGGCATAATTTATTAAAGCCGAATATAAACTTCGCGCTCTAGACCTTTGAATTGTAGCTCTTTCGCTCTCCCCGTATAGCCGAGATATTACATCGTAAATATACTTTATTAAGGAAAAGAGAAAACACGGTACAGCGCGTAAGAAAAAGTAGTGAGTGGGATGAAAAAAAATTGACGATCAACTCGCGGAAATAATGTCCTTCCGTACTTATTTCCGCCTCGGCAAGTATTGTTCCGAGCTTAATGTGCGTTTGAGCGTTGTACGTGCTGCAGTTTTTCATTCAAAAACTCGTTTGCCTCGCGTCAACCCCTAACTATACGTTTACCCAAAGTTTCAGCCAACAAAGACTCTATACACATTTTTAATAAAGAGTTTGACTCTACGCATCAGTTTGAAAGAAAAAAGATTACGTCGTCGCCTCGAAGAGAGAGAGAGAGAGAGAGAGAGAGAGAGGAAGAGGAGAAATTAAATGGAGGTACAGGCAGGAAAGACATCGCTCATATTAGACACAAGTACTTGAGCCTCTTATCCGATCTCGCAAGCTGCTGCTAAGGAAATAGCCCGAGCGGGACAGCATAAGCGACTACGGAAATGAAGGCAATAACTTGTGCGAAGCCTTGTTCCGTTTTTACATCCGATGCGTGCGGTTATTCCGAGTTTATTATATAACATATATACAAACGTCGGGGATTCTATAGTTATTTTACGTTGATGAAAATGTATCCACGTATACCTGTTGATTGACTGTCGCTGATTTATCGATATTTTATTGATAGTTTACACGATAATTAATTTTTATTAGACTATATATACTAGTGAAGTATTTCAATACATTTGAATAGAATTCCAATTGTAAAGTATTTTTAGTCAGGATCATTCCAACTGTAAATTACTTTTAGCCAGTATTTTATCATTAATAAAATACTCCAGGGCGTATTCCTTCAAGAAAATACTTTAGCAAGTTCTATACTAATGATAATATTCTTCTTACCAGTACTATGCCGACGGTAGCATAGTTGAAGCCGGTACCAATGTCGTTACTCAAACATTTTAATGCAATTTAAAAAATTATTTTATCATCAAATTCTCGTGAAAATTTGGTTAAATTCTCCAAATTTACAGCTGCAACTGGAATCCAGTGATTTGTACTGGCCCAGTGTTGTCAAACTGTACACTTTTTCAGTCATCTCAAACTCCATAGTTAACACATCACCACAATTATGGGCCATTTTTATCACACTGGCAATAATGGCTCCTTTCAGTTATCTCAATTCCTACCAGAACTAATATTTTAAATACACACATGCATGAACTACTGAAAGACGCATAGACTCAATTCAATAATACTTTGCAAGACTTGATATATTCTTTTACGCGTACATATATATATATATACATATTAAGACGGTAATCTAGGAGCAAGATATCGGCTTATGGGATGAGGAAATTTGATCATCGCAACTTTTTAAAGCGGTTAATTTAATTAAACTATTTTCTTAATTGCGCATCATCGCCCGCTGAGAAGAAAAGTTTTTATACGCGAATATATACGTATATACACATCTAACGGATTAAATCTTAATTTGCATTCGAGCTTACTCTTTCTCTCTCTCTCGTACTCGTTTGTATATATTATACAAATTAAAAACGGGTTGTTACAGCGCGCGCGCAATAAGCTTTATTCCGAATGAAAGTTCGACACGCTTCGTGTACATAAATATTCATGCGGCCTTGGAAATTGTTGTGTCACGAAAACTGAATATTCATACCGAGTTTTCACTGGGAATGTCGTTGTTATTGAATCACCTCCCCCTAATAATAAAGTAATAGCAAATGTAGTTAATTAAAGAAAAAAAAATCAAATCAAACGAAAACATCTGTTTCGTGCGTAAAATACCGATTTAAAGCCAATACTGACGAATGAGAGCATTTAAATACGCATTAGTCTTGCGTGATAAATCGCTTTCATTCCCGACGACGAAACTTCGACGATCTGCATACCAGACCGACTGTGTTGATGAAAAAAAAGACCAACTGCAATCAGAGTTAGTTCCTTTTATTTTCATCGGAAATGATGAATGAAAAATATGGATTCTCTAGATACTGTAAAGCTTTGTTCTCAGCCAAGAGTTGGACCGATTGAATTATTTATTTCTCTCTTTTTTTTTAAGCACTTCAACTCAAAAGGCGTTCTAAAGAAGAGCGTTGAGCTAACACTTGGAAAGCATTTCATTTAAAGTGAATTTCAACCTCACACTCTCTCCTCGAGTAGATTTCAATTTTTCAAGCTAATTCCGTCGATCCTCTTAAATAAGCGTTTCCCGCGCTTTTATGAATATTCTCTTCTCCCCCATCTATGGCATGCGCGCTTGTATAAGCCGTTTATTAGCACAGCGTACATAAGCGTGAAAGGATCCGTTGATTCGCATGATAGTATATCTATATTATACCTATACACATAATATTCCATGCAAATTTTCACGCTTCCTTTGCGCTTATAAGCGTAAAGTATAACCAGTTCATATCTGTCCAGTACCGGCCAGTAGTCAGCGAGTACTGGCGTATCATTTGTAATTGATTTACTGGTAAAGTACTTCGAGCCGGTACCAGTCGAATGATAAAGTACATTTAGCCAGTACTGTTCAAATGATAAGGTACTTTTTGCCAGTACTATAAAATTGAAATATATAGAAATATATCAAGAACGCAACAGAATATTAGTAGAATAAAACAAAAATAGTAATATACGTACTGTCATTATGTACAGCCAGTCGTTATAAGTCCCTTTACAGTGGAAAATTCAATCTCGGTAATATTTAGAATGAATTAATTGAGCGATTGAGCTGGAAATTGGTATGAATACCCTTTGATACATTCTTTAAAGCTTGAACGTAAAATTTTGTTTCAAAGAATGGAAAAATTATTAAAAATAAATAAATTTCTTTGCAACTATTTTTTTTTCTATAGTTTTTGTACCTTTGATCGTGTAAAATTTGTTTTGTTCATTCTATTGGAAATTCCTACATTCATACCTAAAAAATATTACAAAGAGTATTTATGAAAATTTTGAACTTCTTTTAATTTGTTAGTTTTCTTCGGTAAATGTTTAAATAATTAGCTTTTAAATTCTACCACTTAAAAAAGCGACTGTTATTGATGTACTGCACGAATTTTTTGAGATAATTTCTATTCAGAATAACGGGTACAAAAGGATTTTAAAAAATTGCACGGGTACCGTTAAAGGGGCAAGACACATAGAAGTGAGGCTAGCTAAAATGACAAATTTTAAGTATTTACTTTAATTGCATTCATTATATATTTAATATTGACGTTATAGATAATAGTTCGTTCAATTTGAGTATTGTTTTACACCTCTAAGTCCCTTTGTTGAACACTTGCAGTACTTTCATATAAACACTATTAGTGTTTATATGAAAGATAATTACAACTCTGGCCCGATCTTATCATCCCGATATCGAACCGGAGTTTTACGAGTACTGACTGCCAGTAAAGGACCAGTACCGGCAATTCCTACTAGGGTCTTGGCTCCTCAAAATTATTTAGATAGATAAAAACGAAAAAAAAAGAATTAAACACCCTCCGCGTTTCTTCGTGTATTACACCCCTGCATCCAAGCGCAAGTCGTCCAGTTCTCCCTCTCTCTCTCTCTCTCTCTCTCTCTCTCTCTCTCTCTGTATATATATGTACACATACATGTACAGGTATAAAAGCGACGTAGTTTATATATTATGAAAGTTGCAGCTACCGCGTTGTATGCGTGTAACGCGGCACCGGCTGCTGACCCAAGAGAGAAACAGAGAGATAGAGAAGGAGAGATACGTGATCGGTATATCAAGTTGGTATATTGAAGTTTGTTGTAGCGGTTCTCCTAGACACATACACGGTTACCTCCGCATCTCTATTTCTCGCTCCGGCGAGACGTGCCACAGTGTATACACGGAGCTTTCCCCTTTGTTACGGGAAATCTCTTGGAGCATCCTTGTCCAAGTGTTATCCTTGGCTCGTCTTTGTACGGCGCATGACGAGTTGGATGTACATCGCAGCTCTTGCGCGTGTTTGTCCTATCGTTGACTTGTATCACTGAATCTTCGGTATACGAGTCTTTGAATCGTGTTTTCGTGTGGAGTGAGGATAGTATAGAGTCGAGGGATTTTGATAAAACGTCCAGTGTTAGAACTAAACAACTGAGGAGGCTTTGGTTGTGATCTGAAGATATTGTTGCTTTTATTTTTAAAAAATACACGGCTTATTCGTACACGAACTTCCTTAATACTATTATAGTCAACCTATTCTTATCAACAATTTTTTAATCTACTGTTAAAAAGAATTATTCCTCAATAATATTATATAAACATAATCTTTAAACATACCAAACAAAACAAATACTTATTTTCCCACCCTATTCGAGACTACAGCAATAAAAAAACGTATACAAAATTTCTTGAAAATTGTACTCTATTACGTCTAGCTCTTCGTAAAAATTTCGCGCACAAGTACTTCGAAAATACTTGTACACTTTGTAGCTATAAAAGACGAAGCCTCGTCGTATTCAAGTACATATACATATACATATACGTATATATACATATATATGCGTGAATTCACGGTTACGCGCTCGCAGATGTTATTATACGCGCCGCTGCGGCAAAAGCGCAGCTATATGCATTTCCACCTCGACGATTCGCCTTAACTCTCTTCGTGCGGATGTACAAAGCTGCTCGCGACTATTGCCAGAACGAATTTTGAGTCAGATGTTTCGGATTCCGCCTGACTTTTCTACAGCCGTCGTTGCGTGCATGCGCGGATTCTTTTTCGGTATGCGAAATATATTTTAATGACAAAAAAAAAAGAAAGAAAGAAACTTGAGGCAAATTAACTTTCCTATTTTACGTCGTTTGTTGTGATGCAAATTCACCAAATTATTTTTCACTGGGGAATATTTCGCGAGTAAATTATACACGTGTTCTCGTGGGAGGAATGAAAATTTTCGCTAAATGAACACGTGTACGAAATAATGCAAATGTATATTAATTTATTATTCGATATATAGAAAACCATTATTTGCGCAGTGGCAGATGGCTTTATTTATTTATTATTTATTTATTTATTTATTGATCGAACCGAGCAAGTCGGTGGTATATTTTTTTTTCGTGTTTAATAATACAGTTTGGATGCCGCAGGTAAATATGAAGCTAAAGTAAAATTGATTGTTACTTATGAATGAGATGTTTTTTTTAACGTTTTTGAAATTAAATGAAAAAAAGTCAAATGAAAATAAATCAAACCGTTTCTTCGTAGCTACAAGTATATTTTATTTATGTTTCCAATGGAGCACATCCATAATATAATTTTTTTCTATTTGACGTTTTAGATATCGTAGGAAATCTCAAATGTAAAATTCATCCTTACTTATAAATGAGATTTTTTTAATATTTCGCGATAAAATATAAAATAGAGTTACAAAGGTCCATTCTTTCTGAATTTGAATTGCACAAAAGACTTAATCTATTATAAAAGAAAGGAATCGTAAATGTCAGTATTATTTATGGAGGCAACAAAGCAAATATTTTTAGATATATATGTTCGTCCTGGTATAAAAAGAATTTAATCTACTTAGAAATTCACTACAATCACCGTATTTAACAAATAATAAGACAGTCCTTTTCCAAACCAATTCTTAAATAATTTTGATATTTCAGGTTATTCTGATAATCCTGATTTGTTAATTTTTTCTATCATTATATACTTAATTCAAATCCATAAATCAGGTTTACATTGTTCTTAAATCTACTAAACAACTAATTTAATGTAAAATAGAATTTTTTTACAGTAATCTATTGCTGACATTCGCTATTTACCAATACCTAAAATAATTATAATTACAGTACAATTGAACCAAAATAATAATTCATTTACAGGTCAATGATAACTAATAAAAAAAGGAAATTATCTCGATTGCACTGCAACCGTGTATAATATTGAATATATACGTATACAATAATTTTCCTACGCTTTCCTCAAAAGCAGAGGAAAATTATACGGGCTTCGCAGGGAGTAAATTATTTTGAAATTTGATTTACATGAAAATTCGTTCCGCAAAGCGTCTCCCTCTTAAAGAAAGAAACTACAGGGTTGAAATTCTCGCGCCGCGTAGTCAAAGTCAATATCGCGTCAGACGGAACAAACAAACTCATCAAAAGCGAAAAAAAGACGCATCGTTTCTCTGTAATTTACCAAGAGCCTCCTTTCTTTATTTCCTTATAGCTAAGTCTACACGTCTGTGTATACATAGACTCCCATAGATTCCCTTGGTGGAGTCGAGGGCTACAAGTTAATTGGAAAGCGCGCTGCTGCACGGGTAATTTCCTGCTTATTGTCTCTGGGAAATTGAGGATATTTGACGCGCGAGAGTTCGGGCCAAGGGGGAGTCGAAAGCTCGAAAGCGACTTCCTTTGTTGTTTGACTCGAGCGCGAACTATCTCGCTATGTAGAATTCAAATTTACACTGTCTATACGCTATGTTTATATGTGCATATATATATATATATAAAGAAAGTGCACTATATACGCGTGCGTATATCGTAAATAAAATAAGAAATAAAGCTATCGTATCGTAAAATATGAGTTTCTCAAGATTGGTTCAGATTTCCAGTTAGAAATAGAGCTTGATTCACAAGATGAAACCTTCGTATCCGTGCTATCAACATAAATAAATTCATGATGATGTCTTGTATCGTTAAAAAATGTCTCGACTTGGGAATTAAGTTGAATTTCTAGATATAAATAAAACTATAAAATTATAAGTTTGTCCAGATTGACACTGAACCGAATTAATCAATTACTCCACTGTGTCACAACAATAACACTCAAGTCTTTCGTTTAAAATCATCCAAATCTTCAAATTCAATTATAAAAAGGATCAATATGAAAACATTCACGAAGATGTGTTGCATAATTATGAAAATGTTTCAACTTGGTCAAGATATTTGCATTTGTATATAGTACATAACGCATCTTTATGAATTTTTCGATGTTGATACCAATGATCGGACTTTTTCAAAACTGAATTTAAAGTTTAACTAATTTTCTAACAAAAGTTCCATTTGTGTTTTTAGTGTGAAACAAACTCATTTACTTCCTTAAATACTACTAATTGTTCGAAAATTGACGATAGAGGGCTACGGCTACCTGGACGGATTCTTTACGATATTGCTATATAAGGAAATAAACAAGTTCACGTCTTAAGTTCGAGCACTTTATATAAATACATAATAGGATCTAATTATCATATGACCAATTCCAAATTATAAGTATCTTCTTTATATTTGGCGTTGAATTACCGTTAGTTCAATACCAATTCTTATAGTCCAATCAATATTTCAATATTCTCTATAACAACAGCTGCTTCATTTAATTTGACCTCATAACCCTTGCAATAACATCAATCTTGCCATTAAATTAACATTAAATCGCAAATGATTTTGTAGTAGATTTTGTGTGATGTTTCTTTGGTCACAATTACTGTAATTTCTTCGACTGCCGATTTTTCTCATATAAAACATTTGATCTGCTGTATAATCTGTTGATTGAAAATATCAATGAGGGTTCAGCCAAAAAATTAATGTCGTAAATTTTTATCAGTAGGATGTAAAATATCCATAAATACTAATTTTGGTAATCATGATAGTTAGGTACATAGAGCGGTAATTTCATCTTTCAGTTTGTAGGGTGACCTACGGGCAATAAATGAACCGCTGAGGTCAGGTCCAAAAGGTTCAGACAATTAAAGCATCGCATCAGCTAAAATCCTAATAATTCAATGGTACTCACTTATTTTTCGAACTAGAAATTCTCATCCTCTAGACTAATTTTAATTATGTCATAAAACCAGTTTTTTAAAAATTCTCCGATAATACAACTCGCAGCTACAACATCAACATTTCACGTGAAAACGGCAAATCCGTAAATGCTCTTCAAACATCAGCATTTTTCATGAAAATACTTTCTTTTTATTCAATTATCGATTATTACATACAAAAACTCTCCACACTGGATATTTCCTATAATTACATTAATTAAAAAAAATTAAAATTTCACGTTTTTTTCATTATTTAACGTTCGAACAAACAAATCCAGACTACACTCAATGATCATCACTTCACCAAAATAATTAAATTAACGTCCGCAGTGCTTTCAATTACTCCAACGTTATCAAACAAATTCCATCGAACACCTTCTGTCCAAGAGTAATAAATTTTTCAATGTCCCTTAAAATATCGTCACATCCCCCCACACACACGCACACGTACAGAGACATTTAGATGACGTAACATCTTATCACAACGTTATTTCACGCGAAAAAAGAAATAAAAAAAGGAATAAATCTCGGTGTGCACCGTGTGCAGAAAAGTTCGTAGGCTTCGATTGAAAATTCAGACGATCATTTGTCTCCTGCAGCTCTTTCTGTCTCGAGAAATATGTTTCGATAGTCTCGGCAGTTTCATAACGTCGGAACATCTCGGAGAAATTTTATATCTCGAGCGCACGTTTCTTCTCATTTTATATATATCTAGGCTCTTTTTGCGCGCAGCACTCGGATTTCGTAACTCAATAATGTTGCGCGCCGAGACTTCGAGATGAAGTTTTTTTTGTTTGTTTAGGTACGCTGTATAAGGTTACGAGTTTATCTATCGAAGCAGGCGGTCGAGTGCGAAATGGAAAAGTTGCTCTTCTGCACACAGGGGATGTATCTGTATGTGTATATGACTATATATATTATATGTTGATACGAAAGGAAATATATGTAAATATTTCTAAAAACACTGGAGATATATATTTTACCTCGAATCTGGGCGATAGAAACGCGAGAAAGTCAGTTCTGCTTATCTATTTATTTTTTTTTAACTGCAACTGGCTTAAGTCATTGTAATATTTGTAATTTTTTATATTTATAAGGACCTTGTAATTGTATGATAGTAAATTTTGTAAAATTATGATTATACAATGTAGAATAGACATTTTTGTCGTAATATCAGGTAATATGACTTATAAATTTTGTTAGTAGTTGAAAATAGGATTATAACGTTTTTCATCTGTCAAAATTATAAACAGAGAATTATTGTTAATTAATATTTATATTACACATATTTCACGAAACAATACTATTCCTAATAGTTTTGTAATTAAAAATAAAAAAAAAAAATTTTAACTAGTTAATCTATTAAAGAATAACTCGTAAATATAATATACATGTGTATTAACACAATCCTCAGTACACGTAATTAATACAAATTAACAGAAAATACGTAAAATCATTAAATCGATCGTCTAGTTTATTATAATGGCGAATGTATAAACGCTCGAATTTTCGGTGCCAGAAATACTGGGTGCATTAAACCGGAAACAGCAGACGCGGAATTCATTATAACAATGCTGAGAAAATGCCGGAAATTCATATCCCTATTTGTACGAATATACAATATACGTGTATACATGTACATATATGTATTCTGTGAAATGCGTTGGCTTAAATTATGTATTATAATTAACACCCTGCAATGACGCCAGCTTAGAATTATTTAATTGCCTCATGTATTTATATATATATATATATATGCAGTTCGATCTGAAATAGCAATAAATCTTTTTATAAAAATATTTTTAGACGAGCATAGTGGAAAAAGCAAAAATGGAAAAATAAAACGATAATTCCTTGGATAACGAGTGAAAATTCTGAAATTCGATCAAAGCGATGATATAAAGGAAACTAAAAAATTTCGTTAAATTAACTTAATTAATTAAGGCTAAATTAAAATTTTAAATGAATTTTGTGGATCTATATGTCACGATTGTTAAAATGATGCTTTTTTCATTCTGATACTCGTTAAAAATATAAAAGTAGCTCCTGACCTATCATTGACTTGCATCACTGAACTTTAAGTCTTTAAATGGTATTTTCGTGTGGAAAGAGGATATACTAACATTATAAATAAATAAAAGCAAATATATATAATATACTAAATTATATAATATTATAAGCATACTTTTTGATTTTCAAAAAATAATTTTAGCATCGAGTAAATATTTTCTATTTATAAAAAAAACAATTTTTTTTTAATAAAACGATACCATCAACTTTTAACTTTCTCCAGAAGAATAGCAACTTTGCAATAGTCTTAAACATTTTTTCATTCGAATTCGAGTAATACAATCATACCTTAAATATACCTCATCCCCTTATAAACACATAAAAATTCCCCCTCTCAAAAAAACCCACTAGCATAGCATTAAAAGTAATCAACGAACATACATAAAATATACGATTAAAATCCCATAGCCGCTCTATCGTCACGTCTCGATCGTTCCAACTGATGAAATTGGGAATAGCACAGGCAAAGTAAACCCCGCGAAGTTCCATCAAAGCCCAGAATCAATAGTTCCTTCAGAACTACGTTTTCCCCACATTGAGATTAAGAGAAAATGCCATTTCGTTATCAATTCAAAATCACTGGCAACTTCATGGCTGTACAGCTTTTACATTATTCCCGAATTACAAGCGATTAATTGTCGCTGTTTCCTTATTGCCTCGACGCGTATGCATATACCGTAAACCGATATACGTAAGGTGACACAGTTGCGTCGTTAGATGTAATACCATATGCGGTTACGCGCGACATACGTTATTGCGGCTGCATTTGGAATACGAGCAACAGCTGCTCGAGTTATATTGAACAGTGTATATATATATATACTTTATAAGGTAAACGATGTAATTCTGTAACGTACTTGAAAACGAAGGAATTTACATTGTATACAGTGTAGTAAATATGTTTGTAAAGTGTACTGTGGAATAGTAATTTATTTTTTTTTTTATTAAATGTTACCGAATAATGTGTAGGAAATAAGAAATTTTATTGTGTTTAAAATCTACGTGTAATTTAGAATCTATGATTTCTAAAAATTAAAGCTGATGTGTTCGGTGTTTAGAGGGGTAAGACGCTTTATAATATGAAACTGTTTAGTCAACAACTTTTGAAATCTAAAATTGTTTTTTTAGAAATTATATAAATATTTATTGGGAGTCGAACAATTTTCTGTGAGTAACGAATTAGTAACAAATACTTACTGTAATTTAAATAAACATTTGTACTAACTTCAGTTCAACTAAATATTTTCCCAAACAAATAATTTTTTTCTATTAAAACAGTAAAAATGTATTCATAATGATTGCACAATATAATGGAATAATTACTATTCCACATAGTACACTTTTTCTATCAGTACATGTCACTATTGAACAAAGTCTATATTAAATAGTATTACATCATTTTTATCAACGTGTCTTTTCCCACTACTGACCCAGTGTCGAAATTCGATTAGCTCGAACAAAATGAATTTCGATTTGATTAAGTACCAGTCGATCGATCTGTTTTCGCTCAGTCGATTGCGAATGTCGAGACTCGATCGGCTTTATCTCGTTTGCGGCCGTTCGATTGAATTTCCCTAGCAATAAACCGATGAGTTTGCTTTAATTTCCCTAATGCACACAAGCTTTTATTATAAAAACGCCGAGAGTAGATTGTCGCGACTCTCTAGTCGCTTTTTATTAAATGAAAAATAAAAATATAAATAAACCAATAGTTGAATTTGTGATATATCACTCGTAAAAGTACACGCGACACGCATCGTGTAGTGCGCGAGTTTCCTTTTCCTGAAATATTAAAATTAGCTGTTGCAGCGAAAATTCGCGTCAAGTTAAAAGAAAAAAAAAGAGGACACAGAGAGAAAAACCGAATTATAGTATTAAGAGGCTGTTGAGATGAAATCATAGCTCATTTATCCCGCGTATCTTTCGTCCGAAAGAAAAAGCTCTGTATAACGTATATACCAGGTGTCCCATTACTTACGTGGCAAAAACTACGAATTTTAAATTCGTAACAAAAAAGGGAATTTTATTGTTTTTAACGAGGATGAACTGATAATCTTTGGAAAAAAGATTTCGGATTCGTTTGGGATGGAAATAAAATCATTGCAGTATAAAATTTACTAATCAGAATTATTCTTTGTAATGGAAGTTATTGACGTTTAAAATATATATATATGTATTTGATTAATTACAAGGAATAATAGAATATTCGCTGTTAAAATATTGTTATAATTAAATTTTCTTCGTGCAATTCTGATTTTGAGTGATTTGGTTCTTTTTGGTTAATTACTTCATTAATATTATTTTATAAATCGATATACATATGAGGTCAATTTTATTATTTCTCTTTACGGTATATCGTTATTCTATTTTGTATATTTTTTTGTATTATGGACTAAACAAATGTGAAATGAATATTTTACAAATATGCTTCGATTCCTTATAAAATACGAATAAAGTTTGAACGGTATATTGAAAAATGATTTCTATATGTAAGAAAATGTTTTTATTACGTTTGGAAAGAAAAGCTTATATTTTAACTTGAATTAAAAAACAAATATTTTGTAAATTAAAAAGTGCATTTATGTATTTACATAAAAATATAATGCGTAACTATTTGGTGTATAATTTTTTTTAATTCTATAAATATTAGCATATTTAAATGAATATTTACTATAATTTAAAATATTGTTTAAATTAGATGGTAATTAAGTACAATAAGTGAATAAACTAATAAAATCAGTAATTTCAGTGCAAAATAAAGGAAATGCATGTATAATTTGGAATCAATATATATAAATAAATATTTATCTTGATTTAACTTACTATTTTTAAACTAAATAGTAATAAATTACAACCACTAATTCATTTATAATTAACGAACTTCAAGTAAATATTTCCTTAGGACTATCCAAACAAATGTCTGTATCAAACATTTCTTTTTATTCTAACAATCCTTTTCAAAAATAATAAAGAAAATTCATATATTAATATTCCTATTATATTATAGAATCATTAAATTTTTTTTTTTATTTTCAATGCAGAAACAAAAAAAATCATTTATTTACAATCCCTTAAGGGGTTAAGACACCTTAGAAATGCAAATATCACTACATAACTCCATCTCAGCAAAAATCATACAATTTCCACGATCCATATTCTAATCTCCACCCTTTCATTACCTCACCCTTGTCCAAATTTAAAAATAAGCAAAAATTTCATTCCCTCGATTATTACCAAAGTTACATACTCCCGAAATAACGAGACACCCGTTACATACCCACCCAGTAAGATGAAGAAAAAGAGCCGCGCGCGCGCGAGAAAAGCGGGTATAAGAGGAGAAAAAGAGAGAATTAACAAAGGTCGTTTCGTTTCCTGTTGCAGTGAGCAGCACAACCGAGCCACAACAGCCAGGAGCCGCAGTTTCGGTAAGTAGCACTCTAATCGTTACTGCACTTTGCGGAGGAGAGGAAAAATGGAGCCGAGTAGTTGTAGCGGGTTTAATCGCGCTGCACTTTCGTTTTGATAATAAGCGGCTTGCTTTTGTGCTCTCGGCTTAACGTCGCTTTATGACTTTGGTCAGACTGTGTTTTGTCTTTTCGTTGGGACGAAAAAATTCGCGAAAAGAAATTAACGAAAAGCACAGCGATTCGCGTTATCGAGGAAGAAAATCTCGGGTTTTTGGCGAAATTAATTTTTTTTTCTTGACTTTTCTCGTTGGAGAAAAAAATCTTAGTTACCTCGACAATACTCATGCACGTGTATATAGGTATATATATATATGTATATAAAGTTAATGCTGTAGCAATAGAGTACGTGTAGAAGAAAGGTCTCTGAAATTTTTATCTCGTCACAGCTGCTGCAGCTTCTTGTACACGTACTATATAACAATGCTCTCTCTGAATTTGAAATAGTGAAGATTCACTGTGTGTTGCTTTGTTTGTGTGTATTTATTATTAAAATATGTCGGAATGCTGCAACTGTAAATGTAGCGAATATTTACTGTAAGGAATTGTTTACATTTTAAATAGATGTTTCCCTTCGGATTGGAAATAATAATAATAATAATAATAATAATAATAATAATAATATTTCTGTATTTCGTTTTATTTTTAATAAAATATTTGGTATTAATCAATCGTGGGAGGCAACAGTACGCTTCAAATTCGGAAACTTAATCAAAGCTATGGTTTAAAGGAAATTAAAAAACGTTGTTAAAGTAATTTAACTAATTAAAGCTCAATTTTAATTTTATGTTTCTTTCTTTACGTCGTAATTGTAAAAACAATGCTTTTTTCATTTCCAGACTTGTTAAAAATATAAGGAGTGTCTGACCTATTGTTTATTTATATCGCTGATTATTTTTTTTACTATTATTAATTATCCACTTAATGTTATACGTGATGGATAGAAAATTTTCTTTAGTTTTACGATTGTACTGTTACCAAAAAGTAAGGTATATAATAAATAAGGTAATAGACATAGAGTCAGTAAGCAAAACACGAAATTTCAAAGATTAAAATAAAATTGGAGACAAAAGTAGCTACATCAAAGTGAATTGATGGACCTATTGAGTTGAAAATTAGCAGAAATATTCTTTGATAAATTATCAAATTTATTTTGTATAGATTTTTTTACACAAGCATATGTATCTGAAAATTTTTTTCACATGAGTTACAATAGAAAGGCACGAGCTTGAAGTTCGCGTTTAAATTTTGGCTATATCTCAGCGTTAAATGCTATAAGAGCGAATATTCATAATCCTGTAAAATAACTATTATTTCGCTATATTTTTACACTTCACTTTACTACAATAACAAAAGTTGTAACAAAAATATACCAAATCATCCCCTATTTCAAATCCCAAAACAATACCCATCATACAAACCTTAATTCACCGAATAAGAATCTTTCATTTTCGCTTACCGAAGCTCTGTTCGATCCTTTAAGCAAGAAAGATCCAACAGACAAGTCTCGACGACGTTTTCAATCGGAAAACCAGAGTAATTAACATCGGCTCTCGATTAATCCGTAGGAACTTGGAGCGTCGCAATCTAACGGTACCCGTCGACTCGTTCCAAGTTCGTCGTCGGATAGTTCAGAGGAGTCAACGGAAGATGAAAATCATGACACGGACGACGAAGAGGACGGGACCGATGAGAACGACGAGGATGACGAGGATGACGGAGCCGACGATGAAGAGGATGAAGCCAGTGTCGAAACTGACGACGACGACGATGACGTCGACGAGTACGAGGATGAGCTTAAAGCACTGATCTCGACAACCAAAAGACCCGTTGATAACGGCGATAAGGAGGTTCGTAAACGTTTGCCTTGAAAATCGATCCTTTTGGATTAAGTTACGTGTCCCGGAGACGAATATAAGTGACACTCTGTATATACCGTAAAAAAATGTAATATCGCGCGAGGTATGGGATTACAGTGTCTCGTATAAAACTGGAGCGCATAAAATTCTTTTGTAAACGATTTTGAACGCGCGCGAGGTGTATATATGCATACACTTTTTTCATGGGATTCCCCTATGTTTGTAGAATAGTAAATGATCGACGTTTCAATTGACTGATAAAATGTGCACATCCTATTGTTTAAAACGAAAAGAAATAAAATACTAACTTATGGTAAAAATAAAAAATAAATAAAAAAAAATTATTAAAAAAAGATGAAAATATATTTATATTGTACAGGGTGGGTTGTTTTACGAAACCCCTCTCAAAAATGTTTCAGACAAATCTTATTGTAAATAATGCAAAATCTGAGGAACGTTTAAGGCAAAACGTAACAATACTGTCAAAAGTAGGTAGTCTCATTAAAAGAAATTACTTTAACTTCCAAATAACCTTGGAAATTGATCTGAAGGTCAAGCGAGTTTCGTTTGAAACATTTTTCTCTATCTACCATACCAACGAAGAAATTTGGGTGGATTCCGTAAAATGGCCCACCTTGTATATGTATATATGTATATATATAGATATAGATATAGAGCGATGAAGATACCGTCGAGTCGTTTATTATTAAGTGGAGAGGAAAATTGCTTCCCCTTTCCACGTGCTCTTTGAATTGTTGTTCACGCGCAATATGTGTCGAAATCTATTTTCATTCCCACCAAAAGGAACAATCTTACGCTTGATTTCGTACAAAGTGAAGCTGTATTTTATGTTGCAGAACCAAATTTACGTATTTCATTAAAAATTTTTAACCTTTGGAAAAATATGATTTCTTCAATAATAATAACAACTTTTTTATGATTATATTTTTTCTCTTTCTCTTTAATTGGCTGAGCAAATTATCGTTCAATGATTATATATAATTAAAGATGACGAAATGAATGAATATTTTCAAAGAAGTTTGATTTTTAAATCATTAATTACCATAAATAATATTATCAAACTTTTTATTAAATTTTAAGTAAATTATACTAATGCCTATAACAATATTTATGAATAATCAACTTTTTACAGAAGTCGATTTATGTCCTTCGTATTATTCTACAAAAAAAGATTTAAATATATAGCTTTGCAATATTATTTGTGGCTTTTAATTGTATAATAATTTTAAGATTAGATAAATCTTGTACAATATACATATACCCCAGTTATATTTTGCTTTTTTTAAATACTGTAAAAAAATTAATGGATTTATAGCAAAATTTAATTCAATTATTAAAAAATTTAACAAAAAAAATATTTTTTTTTTGTATCTTTTAAATCAGTTTTCATAACTTTTTTTATATAACAGGGTCTTTGTTAATGAACATTCGAGTAAACGATGGTAAAAACCTTATGATACCATTAGTTAACCAAAACCATTAATTTTTTTTTTAAGTACCAAAAAAAAATTTCTGACCGATCAACTCGAGCATGTCTCTTGTCGATTAATTCGCAGGTGAGCGAACTTTTGGAGTACAAGAGAAGGAAGAAAGAGAGTCAGCAGCAAACGAAGGGAAAACGCGTACCTACGGTGAAAAAGGAGCTGAGCAGGCAAAAGGAAATACTACTAGCCGAGAATGAAACGCAGGTACATCCGGTCCAGCTGGAAAACGCTGAACTATTCGAGTCAGCCGTTGCTAAGGATTCGTTGAAGAATGAGGTCAGTTCAGCTATTTTATTACATTCGACTGAATTTACAATCGGCCGGAATCCTTTGACGTATTTACGTTTCTCTCCAGGTTCGCTTAAAAATGTTAGTTTACATATATACGCGTGCACAGTTATATCCTAAAAGATAGTTTACGTCTCATAGAATTCGGGGGTATTTTTCTTAAAAAAAAAAAATTATCATTTAGCAGCCCTAGCTCTTGGAAAAATAAATTGGAAATGTAGGCTCTCAAACTTTTCTATAAGATTATGGTTATCTGTTTAATAATAAAAAATAAGTACATAAAAGTTATCTCTACGCATAAGTAACTATACGTTAAACGTGTGAAAACGAAGTATAATTATATTTAAGGAATATTTATAAATTAAAAACGAAATTCCCATTACATAAGATTAAATTTCAGTATTTGTTAAATACATTCAATTGACGCCAGAGAACTGGACGAACCACCTTAAGATATAATTTGATACAACTTTGGAAAGCTGATGAAAACCCTGTCAGCCTAGTTTACACACACATATAAATATATATAAAACACCCGGACTAACATAAATATTAGCCAGAATTTATATGGCAGCGAGTGAACACGTCGAGGAATAAAAAGAAAATATATCTAGCCGCGTAAACGTCGGTCAGGACTCGCGCGTTAAATTCATTGTGTTTATAATATGTGTGCAAAGGATTTTTTTTTTGTTTAATGCGTTGATAAATTTTTCATATCCACCGAGCTCGAGTTATCTTAATATGAAAACTTTAGCGCTTGGCTAAAGTTTGCTCGGGGAATATATTTTTACCATAAATTCCCCGTTCGTATAATTCAAATGTTACATATATCTATATATGTAGAGCTTGCGACAAGCTTTAACGTTATGAGAGTTGGAAATCGAATAGTTACAGGAGACAGGACAGAATTACGAGGATCAGCGAGAATACACCGTGTTCAGGCCTAGCGAACTCACCAGAAAGCTAAACAAGAGGCAGAGTGCATTGCTCAACGATCTAGAAGCTTACCTATTAGAGCTGGAAAAGCTTCGTGCTCTTGGAGTGAGTATACACCGTTATGTATATCTATATGCACAATATTCACGTATACGAGCAATTCCATATGAATGGAAAAGTCGGAAAATCTGATAGCGAACTAAATATGATTTGGTGTTAATCTAACGGTATCTTCTTGATGTTACATGTTGAAAATATGTGAAATTTAAATTTTTTTATGTCAGAGTTCTTGTATCCGAATATTGGGTACAAAGAATTAACTGGATGCAAAGAGAGTATTTTCACGAAAAATGCTGATTTATAAAGAGTGTGCATGGACTTGCCGTTTTTATATGAAAAGTTGATACTATTGGAGTTGAATGATAATCGATATGAACACAATTAGACCAAAAGATGAAAAATCTACGTTCAAAAATAGGTGAATAACACCGGTTTTTTAAGAATTTTGGAGAACTTTTGGACCTGACGTGGTGCTGGAAGTGGTGCATTTGTATTAGGTTACTTACTGTCCATAGGTCATCCCACACATTGAAACTGCCATTTGATAAAAATTCATGACACTTATTTATCGGTTAAACTCTCATTGATGTTTTCAATGCACCTTAAATGAAGCAGCTGTTGTTATACAGAATATTCAAATAGTGATTGGACTGTAAGAATTGGTATTGTTTAACGCCATGAGAATACAAATATAAAGGAACATAATTTGGAATTGGCCATATTATAATCAGATCCTATTACTCGAATTTGATTCGTGAACTTGTTTTTTTTCTAATATGTGTATGGTATACGTGTATGGTAATATCATGAAAAATTCGTCCATATACGAAAATGAACTGGGTGATTACCGATACAATACAAGTCTGTAAAATTGTGAATGAGTTTTGAAAATCGCTGTATTGCCATTTTGACTTGTGAGAATATGTTTTAGACGGCGCCATTTCAACATAGCTACAAACGATACAACAATGATAAAACTAACGATGAGTTTGGTCGTTTAACATCAGTTCCATTAAATTAATTGTAGCTACGATCATTTAACGACAATATTTAAAAAAACTTTTTTTATTAAACTAATGTGTAATAAAGTCATGATTGCACATAAAAAATTTTAACTCAACCTCTCAACTCCAAAGGTCGCAATTTTGAATCCGATTATCGATTTAAGATTCAAATCTAACAAATAATCTACGTCGGAATAAATTAAAAACTGCGATTTCCGATGTAAAATTGCTTGTGCTTTTTGATGTAAGAGATACTCAGAAACCACGACAATAAAATCCGGTCAGTGCGCTTTCGCAAAAACTTTTACGATTTCCAGTTTTCGAACAGTTTCCAGTATCTCGTGGATTTGCTCATATATACATAGGTACTCTTGGAAACTTTCCAAATAATTTTCCGGCCTGCAGTAAAAAAAAACCGTAGGTCGCGTTATTCGTGAAAACGAAATGAAATAATGAGCGTCCTACTTCGTTAATTTGTACACGCGTATATACACATGCTTACAACACGCGTCCACTGTAAACTGTAAATGCTCAATACGACGATTAGAAAAAAAGTTGACTCCGAGAAATCACTAAGTAAAAAATAGAAATTTTTCTTCCTCTCACTGTCTATTTTCTTTTTTCTCTCTATCTCTCTCTCTCTCTCTCTCTCTCTCTCTCTCTCTCTCAAATCGTACAAAATCAACGTATATATATTGAACACCCTGACAATTATATTGTACTTTTTTCAAGATTTAAGAAGTGAAAATATAGTCTGATTCTTACCATTAAAATTTTGGTTTTATCAATAATAACAAATATGCATCTTGAAATTTGTTTAAGTAGCATAACTTTTCTGACGAATGACTCTAATGCAGTAGTTGAGGCTTAAGGCTAAGGGTACCGTAAGAAAATAAGTCTACACTCGTGTATACTAGTGTCCTACAGTAGAACTTATTGAAAAGATAGCTTCTTAAATTTTCGTAATAAAGAATTTCCAAAGATATACAATAAATTATCCACCAAAATTTTTTTCAGAAGCTTGAACCTTATTGGATGATTTTAAATGTTAAAAATCGAACCACATTGACCTTACCTAAATTCTTTAAATTTCATCCAGCACTTCTCACTCAAATATTTCCGTAATCATCATTTTCCAAAGATTATCATCGCTCACTCATCAAATATCTACTTCTCCATTTTTTAATATACTATTTGTCGACAACAGGTATCCCACCAATTGTTACATGGCTGGACCCTCATTACGAGTCCTAATGATACCTTTGATTATGTGGACATCCGTTATAACCGTTTAAATATTCGCAAGAAAAGAAACGCGTGTCTAGCCGCGGGTCAATAAATTGAATTTTCACACCAGCCTCTTCCTCCTCCAACCGAAGATTTACGACTGTTTTCCGTTGGTCTGACCTCATTCCGGAAGTGGAACGCTATAGCCTTATTCTCTCGGGAATCCCTGCGAAATCTTGTCTCCGGTGCTCGCATCTAATCGCTCGGTGGTGACGGCAATTTCCCTCGGTATTGTACGTATGTGTAGACGTGTGGGTTAGTGTGCGTGCGTATGCACGTCGCAAGACGAATAACGGTCCGGAGGACCGGACGCGAATAATTCCGTCGCCCTCCGGAAAATTAGGGCCACAAATATTCCCGGGCACTTTTTGAATTTGCATTTTGAGCGCGAACCCCGCCGTTTGCACACTCTGTTCCCTTTATGTTATATATAGATATATATATATATATATATTACGTAGGTGAAGGCACCGATGTATACATACATACGTAAGCGAAGTTTGCCTTGACTTCATTTGGAGAATTGGATTGGCCCGGTTGTCTGTTTAGCGAAGTCACGTCTGATATAAGGAATTTCCCGAGCTATTTTCCTTTCGACGTAAAATATACAGCGAATGGCGGATGTATACGGCGGTGCATTACAATTTCAAATAATGGCCAATTCCGAAGTCATCTCGTTTTTCCCATCGCTTTTACCTCTTGCATCAGTCACTAACTGATTCTTATCTAGCCTAAGATAACTCTCGATCATATAACGCCTGCGGATTTAAACTCGATTCAGTTCATGAATTGTAAATTGTATAATACGGAGAGAGAAATTTATTAGTTCATTTTCTACGGCAATCCATTAAAAATGATTTAATCTTATTTTAACGGGAAGTCAAACTCGACTTATCTCATAATTTGATGTTTGATTCCGAAAACTTCAGTATTTCTAACTTTTGCTTTATCGTTACAAGCTCGCGTAATTGCTGTACCAAATATTAAAATTTCATTCAACTCGTAAGTTTTAATTTAATTAGTTGTAGTTATTAGTTCTAACTTTTAAAATAATTATGATTCATATTTTATACAAGACTGTTGACATCGGTAGATTTCGTTGTTATGTTAATCGTTTCAGGCTGCTGTTTAATAAAGACTGTACTTGTCAGGCACTTAATAATTATAATATTATTAGAACATCGCTATAGGAGACACTTCAAATACACTTATTTTGAACCTTGTTATAAAATAATCATATAATAAGTTTACCGCTTAGGGGTTAATTTACCCATTAAGATGTCTTCTGAAAAATCTTTTGAACTTTACCAACAACGAAGTATTCGATGTATTAAGAGACTCGCTTCTGATCCATTCATTTTACCGAAATATTTTATGTAAACTGATTGTTACAATTTTGTATATTATAATTGTAATATAATTGTTTATTTACTCGAGTAAATATTTTCTTCTTTGAAACAAGCAATATTTTACAAATAATGACCTTAGATTGCAGGACGCGCTCGTGAATGTCGTAGGTAATAAGATCAGTACTAAGATCCTTTACAACTCTACAGATCGTTAATTTTTACTATACTTTTTACTGATCTTTTATGAACAAGTATACCATAATTCAAAGAATGTATATTAATCTTGTCGGTGAATATCATATTTACTTTAAAAAATGAGTCTGTTTCCTTATGTCTGTAAAAAATAAAATAATTTTTATACGCTTATTTTTCATTGCACTTCATTTGTTTTCTCTCTCTCTCTCTCTCTCTCTTATTCTCTCTATTTCTCTCTCACTCTCTATTTTCTCTCTTTTTTCTCATTCTCACTCTTTTCTCTACGAAAGCATAATTTAAAGAACGGAATTTATGATTAGCTGCGCAGTGCAATTCCCATCATCGTTATATAAATACAATTACAGAACATGGTACTATCGAGAAGTTACAGCATCGGAAAAGCATCCCTCATCAGTCGTTATTGCCGCTCGAAGGAACACGGAAGCTTCGCCGCCAATTTAATATATCCTTCGACTCTCTCGCGGATCGAAACGCGCAACCATAGGGAGAGAAAGAGAGAGAGAGAGCTATATTCAACGTTCAGAGAATCAAAGCAAGCCACGACTCCATTCCTCGTCATTCCCTTCCGCATCCCTGCAATTTCCGTCGGCAGCGCCTTATATACCCCTTGGAACGTCGAGGACAAAGGAAAAACGGGTGGCTTTATGCATCACGTGCCTTGCAAGCCTGAAATGCGTGAAGGAACTTTGATCGCCCTCGTTTTGTATCCAGATGACGCCGATCAAACAACAGACAACTCTCTGGAACAATCCCTTTGTCGATTCGAAACGCGCGCGCGCCCGCGCATTTCCTTCGCCGGTGGGGCTACGACGACGACGACGACTTTACCTTCGAGTGCTTTTTTACTCTATCGACGACTCGAGAGCTTTGTCGAAGCTTTCTTACATGCTGATGTACGATTTCAACTGGATTTTCGCGCACCTTTTGAGCTTCTTGAATCTCCGAAAAGAGACCATTCGTTCAGACGATGCTTTTTTTACAAACGTACACGTCTTTCCGTTTGATAATTCGAAATATCGCACTGAATCTGAAATTTATATTTTCCAATAATGTCGAAGTTAATTTATAAAGATATTTATGAATTTGTATTCAATTTTGTTTCGTTAAAAAAAAAAGAACTAATGAAGAAATGTTTTTAATATCAATCGAAGAATATACGGGAATTTTTTCGGATCGTATTGGCAAACGTAATCGTTTTTTTCAAAATTGCTGTCATAAAAAATTGATTTGACGATTTCTAGAAAAATTAAAAATTTTAAAACATTTTCGATCTTTGTATAATTTTATAAAATTCTCCATCTTCCGAAAATAAATCATTATTCGAATTTGTTGAAATTTTGCTTTACGTAAAATTCAAAGTGAATGAATGGACCAATTGAACTGAAAAATAAAAAACTGCCTTAATTTTTAAATAGACCCAAAAGTTTCTTGCCAAATCCTTTGATAACATACATGCAATTGCTTTCATAAATCTTAAAAGAATCTTCAAACCACAATAAATCGACCCTACGATTCGCAACGAGCTCCATCATAAAAATAAATCTTTAATTCCAGGTTGAAGAGGGATTATTGGCTGAACGTCTATTGAAAGTCATGTCGGGAAATCCTCAACGATGGGAGCGCGTACAGCAGTTCTTAAGTAAGTATCGGACTGTTTTCTCGCTAACGAGCCAAGCTCACTGATCCATTTAATCCTCGACTGGCTCTATTGTTTCTCATTAACCAACGACCCTCTATATAATACCCTTATTTGCCAGCGAGTATCCAAAGCGATTTGGACCAATCGCGTCAGGCATTGGAAATGCAGAAGCGTCTGGTACAGATCGCCAACCCCTTCGTGCAGGACATGTCTTCAACGTCGATACCACCTTCGGAAGATGAACCGACCCGTAAACCGAAAAAGAAGAAAAGGAAGAAGAAGAAGAAGAAGAAGAAGCTTCATCAAGGACACAAAGCTTTGACCAGTGCAACCACTACCGTATCGGTCACGGAGGCGAGCTCGAACCCACTGCCGGCAATGGCCACTACCGAAACCCCCTGGTCCAGTACCCAACCGTCCTCTAAGTGGCGTCTAGTTGCCGAGAGACTTTTCCAACAGCCTTGGACTCAGGAAAACCTTAGGGACGATGAGTCTAGCGTTGCTAAGGTCAGTTACTTTTTGGACGTTCTGTACTCTCTTGAGTATAATACGTGGTTTGGTTTGTATCTAATGCAAGGGTGCCTTTCGATGTGCATATAATTTTTTTTTTGTTTACCTTCTGTTTATTATATTATCCTTTTAAGCAGTACTCAAAACTTTTAAATCCTTTAATTTTTCCAAATAAATTTTTTATTTTAATTCGAAAAAATACACGTCACAGGTCCGATACTCGATGCCGTCCAAGCCTCGAACTCTGAGTCCCGTCCGACACCCACTGGACGAGAAGGAACGCGAAAATTTGAAAACGCTTAATTCAGAGCGACAGGCACTTATGCTAAAGGCTGCTCGTGAATATGCACAGCCACGATTCATGCATTTTGGCAAAATTAACACTCATCAGCAAACTTCGTCGATCGAGGATATCGACGATGATACTGGTGAGTTGATTCTTCGATTATAGATTTATTGGTACTTCAATAAGATTATTTAGTAAAAAATTAATAGAATCTTGTTTTCTCTAATTATCGAATAGTCAATGTAATTTCATTATTATTATTTTTTAATTTAACTTATTTCTGAACCTCATGAAACTAACAAATTTAAATGGTTTGACCCTCGAACGCTAGGAGACCATATTTTGATCTTTTTGTCGGGTTAGTCTTAGTTGTTTGAGAAAAAAACGATGGAAATATAATCTCTAAGAATGAAAATATCTTGGAATATACATTTCAAAGTTTTTAAATAAAATACCAGATTGTGAGAATAACAACAAAAATTTTTATCGAAAAATTAATTCTTTTGATAGTCCTAAGATAATTTCTTTATTTATTTGAATTTTTGACGGGCCTTCAAGGCCAATTATAAAATTTTCCAATAATCAGCACTATAAAATCACTCATTCGCACTAATATATCATAAAAAAACTTCTTCGTATTGATAATCGAAATAAAATAATTTTAAAAAAATCCACACAGACTACAACTCGAACGATCGAGGCTACCAGCGTACGCACTTTGGTCAGTTAGTATCTCCATCATCGTCTCGTTTGTCGTACACTCGACTTCGCGATCCGATCGTTCCCTATCCGGAACAGCCACCCGGAGCAGCTCCACAATACGACGTAAATTTCGCTCGTAACCAGGAGTACCTACCATCTGGACGAGAGTTCGCTGCGAGCAGACCCTGGCAAGCGGGTAATCCATTCCGTAGCGGAAACGGTGACGCCTCATCCGAGAGCATTTGGAATTGGAGGCAATTTTCGAGTGTACCGAAGCCCTGGTTACCTTGGCATTCGGAACGCGACTATTTCACAAGGCTTAAACAAGAGGAGGAGGAAATGGCCAAGGGCTGGATACAAGCGCAATCAACGACATCAACAGCAGCAACAGAATTGGAACCAGCCGAATTTTAGGGTAAGAAGTTTAAATAATGTTTGACGGGGGTTTTACACTTATTGCTTGCGTGAACTTTGAAGATAAAGTTTTATTTTTATGTATGTTAAAAAACAATTTTTATGGGAGTGTCGTGCTTAACTTTTACCGACTGAGTCGATACATCGGTAAAATTACAGAAAAATGCGTGAATCTTAATAATTCGTAATAGTTGCTCTCTGCCTTGGCGTAGTATACACCGACATAAATAAACCCTCCTATGGTATCAATGATGACACGTTCGCGATAAATCCTGTTCCTCTATGTTTTCGTCGATTATCGATTGAAATTGACGGTTGATGGAAGTCATTCAAGCTACCAAATTACTGTTCTCAAAATTAATCCAACTACACCTATACGCGAAATGACTTGCTATTGCGTCGAAACGATTATCGATGAGAAAGCAAAACTCAAAAAAAAAAAAGAAATATATAAAGTATACACTGATAAAAATTACATCAGGATCTTTTTCAGTTGTACATCGATACCTTGGGAGAAGGACCAGTTTAGAAAAAATTTCCAGACCAGTCAATTAAGAAAAAGGCTTTAAAAACCAGCCAATTCAGATTCAGAATTCAAGAACCATTTTTTATACAAATTTAAATCTCTTTTATTTTCTGAGTTCGATTGCTCTTGAATTTTCCATCTAAACTGGCTGGTTCATCAAGTTTTTTTTTAACGGCAGAATCCCCCCCACAAGGCGTCAGATTTGTGATTGATTAATGATATAAAAAGTATGAAAAGTCACAGTCGTTCAAATTAAATTTTCTTTTTTCTGTAACCAATAAATTGTAAATTAATAAACATTTCAATCAAATAACGCTTTACCTGATTTACAGGAAAATCTTCCATCGTGGTTGGAGGAGAAGGATGTCCCACGGATGTACCATACAGAAAAATCACAAGATTACGAACTCCATCCAAAGGAGGATTCAGCAACCTGGGACAGTGTCCAAAACAGTAATAATAAGCACGACAACAACAATTCAGAGCTGAAAAACACCGTCGACTCGAAACACGAAGAAGACTCACCAAAACTTACAATGAAGACGTGGAACAGTCTAACATCAGATCCAGCTACGTGGCCATTTAAGTTACCTGGTGTAAAACCTTGGCCCAAAGATGAGAACGGAAAGTCATACAATCCAAACGCTGAGCTCGTGCGCAAGCTCAGCCTCTATTCCAAAAACGGAAGACTTCGAGCTGACAAGGATCCCCTAAAGGAACTGAAGCAACAGAAGCTTCAGAAGATCGAGAAACAGTCGAACGACACGAGAACGATAGCTGGAACCAAGTGGAACGAGCAGGTAAAGCAGCAGTCAACCTGGTACAACGGGATGAAGATCCACGAGAATTCCGAGGAAGAACATAGTCCCCAGTGGAACAACGCGTGGAACCTGGCCAAAGCCGCAGCAGTCAACTGGGGTAGTGGATGGCCGAACAAGTGGAAACAATTCGCTTATCACAAGGTTACGGCTCAGCCGACCTCAAAGTCAGGTATGTCATCACTTGACAAACCAGGTAAGAATGCGTTCATTGCCGTTTCGGCACTCTCATCGCCTCGTTATGGCAACGAATGGAGGAAGAATGACATTGAAGAAATCGGACAAGTTGGTTCTGCCTCGACGCCCACTGATCCTAATGATCCAACCAGCCAAATGAGGATGAACGTCTGGAAGAAGAGCAGCGGAATCAATGACACCGCGAGAATAGATGTCCTGAAGGAACAGCTGGAAGATCTGAAGGAGAACGCTGGTCCTGTTTTGGTAAGAGTCTAAATAAGGTTGTTTTTGCAATTTTTTTAATGAACTGCAACTTCTTATTACTGCTTATTACTTTTTAACTCCCACTGTATCGAAGAAAGTAGTCAAAATAAAATTCTTCCTAATTACCTCCCAATTTAAAAAAGGTAAACAAAAATTGCTGCGTTCAAATTTGAAAATAAGCCAGAAACTCTGTAATTTTAATCGTTAATCGGCTTTTGGACACTGAACAGTAATCGAGTAAATTTACAAAAAAAAATTTCTGCAGCGATCGATGAAAAAAAAATTGTCTCAATCTTACTGAACTCGAAGGTTTATACTTCGCGTTACATCCACAGCCGTTACAATCGAAAACTTTGCCCAGCCTCTGAAATTGTAAATAAAAGTTTTCGCGACACGACGACGCAGAGCCTCTTTAATTCCACTATCGTTGCTCAGTTGGCTTGTGCATTCCGTTTAATTTCGCGGCGTACCGCGAGGTCGGCGGTAAAATTTCAAGTGTCAGCTTGTGGCTTTGTTCTTGATTAAATTTTATTGCTCTCAACGGATTAACTTAGGATCCACTTTGCCGGCGTTTGTGTACTCGTTTGAAAAATTCATTTATCAAAACTCAAAACAACTCCTTACTTCCTTATCTCATAAATGTATATATACTCCCCCTTTCTCCGAAAGTTGGAGTCATTTTGTAAGTAGGAACGTGTAGTTTTCTGTGTTCCATATTGATTTGACTGAAGATTATAGACGAACTATGATTCACTGCAATATGACCAACTGCATTTATTTTAAAAATGACACGTAATATATATTTTGTAATTTTTACAAACATATATATATATATATATATGCATTTAAATTTTAAATGAAATAGGGGTGGATGGGTATGAGAAGAAAGTAGAGCATGGCTGAGCCCATTTTCGAATAAACAACCTGTTAACATTCATGACAATTCTAAGCGGGTCATTGCGTCGCGTGCTCCGATCTTCCTGTATCAAAAATTTAAATTTCCATTAGCTTCGGTTCGGTGAGACCAGGTGTGATAAACTATTTTGTATATGTGGACTTCTAGAAAATACAGTAGACTATAGGATAGCAGAAAATCGAAAAATTATTTTTCCCTCAATCTTGGGTGATTTACGAGTAAATCGAGTTTTTTTACTATATTTGTTTTAACTTAGCATTTGATTTTTATTGGAAAAAAATATTTCTCGATTATTAAAAAGAAACTATTTTTTCATTAGAGACCTTCGATTTGAAAAAAAAGATCGGGCGATTGAATAAAATATTTGGTAATTGGATTATTGAAAATACGAATTTGTTATTACTTTACTTCCGATTATCAAACCATTTTTTAATTCAAAGATATTATCTTCTATTTTTTGCATATATAACTTGATTTTATGAAATAATATCTTTTACTTATTTATTTAATTTGTGAATAATAATTTTTTTTAGTCGTTTTTACCTTTTCTCGTGTATTAATTATTAATTTGCAAAAAGGATTTATTGACAATTTATTTATTGACAATCTGGACAATTTTTTTTTCTAATTCAAGATTTTTCTACTAGATACTTTATACTCTTCTACTGCGTACTTTAAATTGGCGAGATAACATATAGATTAAAAAATTGTTTGCCATTGTTTACGATTTTTTCCGTAAAATCGGAATGACTTTGTCAAACGAATATGTAAAAGATTCATTTTACTCAAAAGAGACCCAAGAACTACAAAGCGTCGACCGAGTGGTTTTCTCTATTTTATATTTTCTGCGTCGTTTTCTTGTCATTTATCCTCGAATCTTTGCGTTCAGAATTATTTATAAAAAGAAAATTATTTTTGCAGTTGGAAGTAAACGTCAGCATCAAGAATTCCACTTTTCATCAAGCATCCACAGCCTCGCCAATGACAGGAAAATCCATAACCGCCGAGAAGAAAACCGAGGACGATTTTACTCCCAAAGAAAAATAATTCATCAAACTCATGTATAGACAGGAAAAAAAGTTGTCATATTACTGATTGACCGAAGAAAGATGTATTTGTTTGTATTGAATCAGTGAGTTAATATCGATGTTATTGGGACTGAAAAAAATGTTTTTGTTATGAAATTTTCGTAATCTGGCTTTGTGTCTTGAACTTAATCGTCAATGTGGCTTGTGAATAAAATTATGAAAAATATCAAAATTTATAAATAACGAATTTCGAGTAAAAAAACAAACTTATATATGATTATAATGTGAAGTATTTATTTAAGCGGCATATCAACGCATTGTATATGTATTTTATGTAGTTATAGAAGACAGATTTTACGAATTATAATTGCACTGAAAAAAATTTGCTCTTTCGAAGGAAGAAAATATATACTCGAATTAAAAAATATTTATTTGGAAGTATATGATTAATTTCATTGATACTTTAGTTACTGAAGTGGAATATAAATTTCTTAATTGCAAATATTAATTATTTCAAATGTATTTGGTAAAGAATATTAATTAACAAAAATATTTCTCATATGAAATCTGTAATAAATTCAACGATCAGACGGAAATAAATATTTTCTTAGGACAATCTAAAAAAAAATGATGCTTTAGAGTCGAGCAAATTTGATATATTTTTTTCAGTGTATAAATCATTATTTTATACGATACAGTCGATAACCTTTTACTAAAGTACGCAACAACAAGAATTAAATGAATAAATAAATAAATAAATATATAAAAAATTTTCGATAATATTTGAGAATTTGAAAAATTCCCAAATACAACTATACTCATGATTTGACTGAATTTTTATATCAAAAAATTGAGATTAAAAATACTCAAATTAAAAAAAAAATAATTATCACATCGTATCTTTCATCGAACTCGATTTAAACAATTTTAAAGCCAACAAAAAGAAATTACAATATCCAGGGATCGATTGTATCTTACAAACGTCTGAAAAGTCTTACACCACTGAGCTAACGAGAGAAAAAAAAACAAAAAGATATATTTAAAAAAAAATGTTATTGTTGTTGTAATGAAAAGTAATACGACATGTACCAGCGAGTGAATTACCACAATATCAATTCGTAAAATTTACGTAAATTACTCCAACATTGAATTTTAACTAAAAACAATCGAATTATGTAAAATCTAAAGGAGAAAAACTTGCTAAGGACGGCACAAAATCACTCTCCCTGTATTGTACATATCGAAAAAAAATTAAAAAAAAAATAAAAAATACAAATAAACACAAATAAAGACGGTCACGTGCAATGGGACACAGTTTCGCCACCTGAGCGAGCAGATTTAACGAGAGCTAAATCCCCTGCCTCCATGCGCACATGCCTGCCTCGGTCTGAATAAAAGATTTTCATCGTCCTATGTGTATATATATATATAGACATTTATATATATATACATGTATAATATATATATATATATATATATATATATATGTATGTGTGTATGTATATGTATACACATGCATATGCACACGAAGAATGTAAAAACGTAGAGTTGAAGAAGAATTTGCAGAGGCAAATACACGTCCCAGGCGTGTGTATTGTGAAAGGACACGAAAAACCAACGTGACGGAAAAATAAAGGAAAAATGAAGTAAATGTAATATTAAGCGCAAAACTCGGTAGTCCGTCGATACGAGATTTTGTCGCGTATTCGTGAACGAAAATCTCAATGACGCATATATTTCATGATATTGTAAAGTGCGCACATGGAAAGCCCTTGAAAATCAATTGTTAGTCCTTAGCGAAGAGAAAAATATTGCCTTTTTTCACCAGAGATATAACAATAAAAAGAAAAAAAAAAGAAAAAGTAAACGAAATAAATTGTAGCTATTATGTATCGCGAGTAATTTAGAATTAATCCGGCGTTTTGTACATTTTTTAGCCTCACGTTTGCGTAGAATCGTCGAAGTGTGGGTTTCGTCAAATTTTCAAGGGCTTTCGTTAACGAAGTTTCTCTACGGCGCTGTAACAAAAGATATCTGACATTTTTAAGTACGACGGAAGTTAAATGGTAACTTTTTATTTTGAAGCAACGAGTATGACGTATTTTACAAAAAATTTAACGAAAAGCAAAAAAGAAGTCAGAGATCTTTGTGTGACGCAACGTTTCAATGTTAAGCATATTTTTTGTAATAAGCAAGAAAACATAGATGATTGCTATATATAATTCATTGCGATAATTTAATAGTACAAATAAACTATGTTAGATAGAAGAAAAAAAAAACTTTATTATTGTCACAACAGGCGTAAGTGTCACGATGTGTCATATTATAATTATTGTCATTTTAATATTATACTATGAAATTTATTTGTTACTATAGACTTCGTTTGGTCGATAAAAAAATTGAATAACTATTTTATCGTTGTATATATTAAAAAACAATAAATATTCAAAATCTTGATTCGTATTCATTTTTGCCTCTCGCCTGATATAATTTTTTTTTCTTTGTAAATAGAATTGTGAAAATATTCCCCTCTTTTCACTTGAATCTCCCGCGTAAATTTCAATGCTGGAATTTTGGGGCATGCGCAGCAACGCGCTTACGCTGGCGCGCGCCATTTGAAAAAAAGCAAATGAGCCAAGTACATACATCCAACTTGTATTAATGTAAATCTTAGGATCCTGTAAATAAGATTTTTAATACCAATTTTACTTGAATTTATACTGAAATGTCCACAATTTTCTTGTTGCAAACTTTTCGAGGTTACGTTTCTCCACATCTCGTTTCCTACGAGAGTACGAGACACCCGGTACATACATGCGTACAACCTTTTTGTACAGCGTGTGAAATGTTAAGTCAATCGAGTCCGTTCGACTTGCGATGTGCACGAAAGTGCGAAAAGGACAGACATACTCTAGTCGCGTAAAACGTACACACCACATTTTGGTACAGAGCAAAGTTTATTTACGCATAGACGAAGCTCTAGCTGCGCAACCTAGGGCCTTTCGAAAACGTAATTCGCATCGTCAGTTCGCGGAAGGGAAAGAAATATTATTCAACTGTTCGGTCTATATCTTAGCTCTACAAAGCGGACACTCGTGTTGTATTCCAAGTCTCATCGCGAATGTCGTTGTTGGCAAGGGTAAAATGTCAGCTGACAAATTTTGTCGTTTGCGAAGGTAATGAGGGACATTTTTGGAATTCGTCTTGCGCTTATTGTTATTCGGCCGAATTCTAACGGCCAAAACAGATTATCCGAGCTATTCCCGCTAAACAATAGCTGTTTCACAGTTGCGCTGTGTCGTTGTACAGTAAGTGCGAGAATAACGTTTGTAATTCATTCATTTACGTAGATTTGGTATTTTTGAGGTTATATTCGTTAAGTTTACATGGTAATGTTTACAAATGAGATTTTTTATATATTTATCTACAACTCTTTGTTTTTTAATACACTTGTGAGATCAAAAGATTAGATTTCTAATGATGTTCTTTTTTTTTTAGAGTTACTTTGACTTGAGGGCGTAAAACACCTTTGAACGAAAAAAAAAGTTCTTTCGTAGGAAATTTTTCATTTCTAATATGTTGTTGGATTTATTGTGAAGAACATATTTTTTTAAGACACTTTTCATTGATTTAAAGCTTCTCAGAGATACATTTTTCACTGAAATACACTGAAATACACTGAATTTTTAAAGAGAGATTCTTTGAAAAAGTTAAATATGAAAATTATCAAAAGCGAGTTTCTATAAAATTGTCTATGAAAGGCAAATAATTTCAGAGGTACTAAAATGTTTTGAAAGTTCAATATAATAAGTAATTAGATAAAAAAATTATTGTAATATTTGTTACAAAGCTGAAATATGATACTTGTGTACTTGGATTGTGCAGTGTATATATATGTGCATGTAAGAGTTTACGAAGACAAGTTCATACATATTAATCAAACAATCATGAAACATAATACTATGCTTAGTAAGAGTATTAATGTTAACAACACATAGTAACTATATGAGAGTATACAAGTACTATATTTCAGCTTGGTAATAAGTATTTCATTAACTTTTTGATTTAATAATTTAATTTACAAAATTTTTACAAATACTTGCCAATTCATATATTTCTGAATTTTTTTTTATTATTGAAAAAGGTGTAAATTATAACTACATTATTGTAAATATTTCAAGTTCGACTTTTAGGAACTTTTCTTTTAAAGGTGTCCTGCCTATAAGGTTTTGAATTTATCATAAATTACTAATTCGTATGGAGTAATTGAAAATTTGTAGCTTTTTTTTTAATAGTAATATATGTTTTAATGTGATTATAGTACATTATTCTTATAAGAAATATTATGTTATAGGAAAAAAGTGCTCAAGCATAGAAGATAAAGGTGTTACTTTGCAAGAGAAGTTCTGAAAAAATGAGTTCGCATCATCGTTTAAATCCATCGTCAGGAGAAATTGAACACATAAGTTTTTTATCGGAAGGCATTGGTGCATTGTATTTATCAGATGATTATTCGGATGTAACATTGATTGTTAGCGGGCAAAGATTTAATTGTCACAAGGTCATACTGGCTGCGAGAAGTCAATATTTTCGTGCTCTACTTTTTGGTGGTCTGCGTGAATCGACTCAAAGTGAAATTGAATTGAAAGAACCCACTTTACCAGCCTTCAAAGGATTGTTAAAATATATTTACACTGGTCATATGTCTTTGGCAAATCAACAAGAAGATGTAATCATCTCTTTACCGTTACTTTTTGCTCGAATTATCTGATTTTATACTATTATTAATTTTTTCCATCATATTTTTAGGTTATTTTGGATATCTTAGGACTAGCACATCAATATGGCTTCGTAGAATTAGAGGCAGCTATCTCTGATTATTTAAAAGAAATTCTTAACATCAAAAATATCTGCATTATATTCGATGCTGCTAGACTTTATCGTCTTGAATTTTTAATGAAGGTTATTACTCTTTAAAACCAAAATTATACTGAATTAATCATTTTGGCTTTTATTTATCAAATTACTTGTATTATCTAGGTATGCTATGAGTTCACGGACAAACATGCTTTAGAAATTATTCAACACGAAACATTCGTCCAATTGAGTCCTGGTGCACTTAATGATCTTCTGGCTCGAGATTCCTTTTATGCAGCAGAAATTGATATTTTCACAGCAGTTCATTCATGGGTTAAAGCAAATACTGGAGTTGATACTAATGTAGCTTTACGTAAGTAATAAACAACTTTTCCTTTTGAATGTATAGAAATATCAAGAATATAATATATAACATTATGCGACATTTACTTTGCAGAAAATATAAGATTGAGTTTGATATCGGTATCAGATTTGTTAAACATAGTACGACCAACTACTTTAGTTTCTCCGGAAGCTATATTGGATGCCATTGCAGCAAACACACAGACTAGAAATTTAAATCTAAATCATAGAGGACTTCTGCTAGTCGATGAAAATATCGCTCATATGCGATACGGTGCCCAAGTATTACAGGGAGAAATGCGAAATTATCTCTTAGACGGTGACACTGAAAGTTATGATGTAGAGCGAGGGTAAATTATTGCTTATTAATATTTTAGTATCATTGATATTGTATTTAAAATTATATTCTTTAATCGAATATTTTTAGATACACAAGACATGCTATATCGGATACAGCAGAAAATTGTATACTAATAAAACTTGGTAATCAATGTCTCATAAATCACATGAAAATGCTCTTGTGGGATCGAGATGGACGTTCATATTCCTATTACATTGAAGTAAATAAAAATAATAATATGTCAGAATTATTTTTTTCTGAAACTGATTATTTTTACTGATTTTTATTCATAGGTATCTATGGATGAAAAAGATTGGATTAAAGTTATTAACCATTCGCAGAGCTATTGCAGAAGTTGGCAATATTTATATTTTGAACCACTAGTTGTTTTATATATTCGCATCGTTGGAACCAATAATACAGTAAATAAAGTAAGTACATTAATCGAGCCGTTAAAATGAAGCGAAGATTAGAATTTAAAATATTTGCTCATGATTGAAGATGTCTAGATAATTTTTAAGTCTGTCCAAAGATTAATTGTCCAAAAAAAGATAGAAATTTCACTGTCCATAAGATTTAAAGTCAACCGATTGATACATACAATTCAAAATTAATAGCCTTTGATACATAACAGTACATATAAATGTACGGATTTTCAATCGAATACACAAAAAATAATTAAAAATCAAAAACTGAGTTGTGGTTCCTTTTGAATCTCACTGTTAGTGAACATTCTATTTCACGGTAAAATTGAAAATATTTTATATACTTATTTTTGGAATCATCATTTTAAATGTATCTTGTCCCTTTAATAGAAACAAAATAATAAGTATTTCTCAACGAATCATCATTTATTAACCAGGTATTTCACGTAGTAAGCTTCGAAGCCTACTACACACATCATAATGAAAAACTAATGAATGGCTTAATCGTACCTTCTCAAAATGTAGCCACAATGGAACGTAGTGCTTGTGTCACAGAAGGCGTAAGCAGGTAAATTAATTATTTTAAATGAATATTCACTTATACTAAAAAATTCATATTTTCCACTTAAACTATCTAATCGTTTTATATTTAACTGTGAAATACACTGAAATGTCAATGTCATTGTATTCTAATGCTATTTAGGTCACGGAACACCTTATTAAATGGAGATTTTCAAAATTATGATTGGGACAGAGGATACACATGTCATCAACTTAATTCTGGATGTATCCAAATACAATTGGGACAACCGTACATCATCGATTCCATGAGGTAATAAACTTTTTCTATCTAACCTTCAAAATAATACATCGAAGAATGAAAATGCAAAAATATATGTCCATCAGATTGTTGCTGTGGGATTGCGATGATAGATCTTATTGTTACTACGTTCAAGTATCGGACAACATGAAAAATTGGGAAGTTGTAGTAGACAAATCAAGAGAATCTTGTCGTTCGTGGCAAACTCTGAATTTTAGTCCACCTCGACCGGTTGTATTCATAAGGATAGTTGGAACTCATAATACTGCTAACGAAGTAATTTTACATTTTGTTGGATTCCTTTTTTACGTATGATTTAGTACAAAATTCATTCGTAATATTGATGATATTTAACAACAGGTATTTCACTGCGTACATTTTGAATGTCCTGCACAAATAAGTGACATCAAATCTCCAAATTCTCAACGACCAAAAGAGTTACCATCTAATGAAAATGTGGATCAACCTCCACCTCCGCCACCGTTACCTCCACCACCACCAGAAACGGCGACCGAAGCTGTTAACATTGATCAAGAAGATAATGCATCTACTGATGGTGCCGAAGAAGGCTAAGTCTTACCTTCGTAAGCTTAAAATGTACGTTTTATCATATTCAGTATCCTATTAACTGCACCGAAATACTCCTTCCTTTTTTCAAGAACATAAAGCTATTCTTGAGCATATTTATAGTCAAATGAAGTACGTAAAAAGCTTCAAATTTACTATTTTTCAATAGTACGTTGAGCAAATTAGGTTTTTCTAACTACTACTTAAAGTTACAGAAATGGAAGTTAAAAATCAACTTGTACGCATTCGGGTTTAGGTTTGCTCGAAACTAAGAAGAATGAATTTTATTGAATTTCTTTGTCGCAGAATAGTCCGTTAAACTATTTTTTGTAATATATCTGTGTAAATTGTATTTTCGATTAGTTTCCAAGTGAACTAAAAGCCATTTGAGTACGAGTAATTTTTTCTAACATCTAACGATGACTAAGAAGGTCCATGTCAATATCGAAGTACATTGCCTTGGATCTTGAAAAACAGTGAATTTTTAATCTAGTTTTTCTCTACATAGAAATTGGTTTCAACGAAAGACTGTTGCAGTATAAAACATATATATATATATATATATATATATATATATGAATTTTTTTTTATTTCGTAGGACTTATTTATGTTTAACTTAGAAAGATGTTTTACGCGAATGTTATGGTTAAATTTACTATTTTTCTTTGAATGTTTGTGAAACAAAAAATTTAATATTATTACAAAGTTAATGTTATCATCCTGTGCAGAGTTGTGATTCTTGAATTTTTTATATTTGGCGTAGGCTAAGGCTTGAAAAGCTATTTCTGTGTCAAATTGGGCTATCGAATTGTAATTTATTAATTTATTACTATTTATATTCTCAACGAGTCGCAGAATGAAAAAAGTATTATTTTGTTTTTTTCTTTTACAAATTAATTAAATTATTTATGTCTTTATGATACGTATGATGAATTTTCAATTCGAAAGCCCAAAACACTTGCTCTATTTGAATTTAAAATTTTTAGTTACTCGTTAATATTCTATTACCGATATAGATATATATTTTACGAGTTAAAAAAAAGAACAAGCGAATTATTTTTGTAATGCTTTATATTAGAAACGTTTAAACGAAACTTTATTGTGATATTGGTATTGTCGTATAACAGAGTAAATTGTAAATAATGATTTAATCATTTTAAAAATGTTCGTTGATATTTGTTCTCATTCTATCATAGCTTCGATAGTTAAATTACTGAGCATGGATAATTCAAATAGTTTGTAAAAATATGTTAAGAAATTATTTTCATATTAGCTGTTTACGTGGTTGTTAATTTGAAAATCCTTATTTACGATCATAATTTTGTTGAGATTACATCTCCCAGTAGAACGATTGATTTTGAAATTGTACATTCGATTGTAAACATCGTAAATGACACTATTATTGTTAATATTTAAAACAAACATTAATATTAAGTTTCTAAATGTTGCATAAAATACTTTGTACATATTTTCTGAAACAAATGTAAATAATTATTTAATTTTCTCAGAGTACAAATAGTTATTTCGAAACGAATAAATAAAAACGAAAAATAATAACACGTGTTAGTATTAGTACTAATTTTAAATCTTGGTAAGTTTCAAGAAGTTGATAAATTGATAAATTTACTAATTTTTTTTTTATTTTCTGATTTTTTAAATTTACGTACATATAAGGTATATTATGCACGAACTGTAAACCTAAAGTTTTTCAAGCAATTTCATAACACAAATGGCATACAATAATATACTAAAATTATAAGTATTTTGAAATGTGTGCTTCAAACAAATAAATAGTACATGTCCATCGATGTATTTTGTAGTTGGAAAAATATTGAAATTTTGTAACAAGAAGCACTTACTTTTCTTCGTAACTATGTAATCGTTATTTTTCTAGTCTTACTTTGCTATATTTATATACAAATTGAAAATATTGTATTACGTAAAAGAATAGTTGTGAATGTTTAAAGCTGGTCTACTTAAACTGTTAATAAAGTTCATAATAAAACATATTAATATCTGTATTTACTATATTTCGTTGTGTAAAAAACTGAGATTACAATAATATTTTCTCCGAATTAGAAAAGATCAATGATATGTCATTTCACATGTGGACAAATGTTAATTTACAATTGAATTGAAGAAATTTTACTTTTAACATTAATTTAATCTTTACTATTCATTTACTTATCAGAATCCGATTTGTTTAGTTTTGTGGAATTCGAATTCAGTTTATACTTTATTTCAAAATATTGAAAAAAAAGTTATTTTTTATAAAACAATACTGAATATTATTTCAGTTTTAAATTGTTTACTCGTGAGATCTAAACTGTAAAATTATAAAAAAACAAAAAAATTAATGTTTTTATTCATTGGATAGTCGTAGGAAGTAGTAGTTTACTTTGATTTTAAAAAATACAAATAAATTTTGTATTTGTAAAAATAATTTTACTTTCAAATAAATATACTTTTTATAGCCAATATATATTGTTTAATAAATAAATCATCAGAGACTACATATTACATTTAAATAATTTGTGAATCAAATTATTTAAAAAAATCAAGAAAATTTTTATTTATTTACAATAATTAACGTATACTAAATATGTTCTATTTTGAAAAACGCAATTTTTTTAATAAATAAATTTTTTATTAAATATAATATACATACAAAAAATGATTTAATGTATCCAAACAGTAGTTCTATTTTAAAACCAAAATATTATTTATTAATAATAAAAAATACAAAAATTTTATTAATAAAAAAAAGAAATTAAAAACAAATTAATTTTCAAATTTGTAAAATCTCTGCTTTACCATCCTATGGTTATGCGCGAATCGAATTTTGAAGGTTGCCATGACAGATCTGGCAATAATTAACATATTTGCCGTACTGCGCGAGATGATCGTAATCTTATAACCATGAATTTGTGATAATGTTTTTGTGTTTTGACTTAAATTAAGTTATTTTTTAATTTATCATCGTTTACTGTCTTTTTATCGTTACTGCTTATCAAAGCAAAAATATTTGCTTTTTTTTCTTGTATCCATAATATCTGCAGTTTAACCGGTGAGACGTACAGTGTCAAAAATACAATTTCTTGCAATCGAGCTTGTATCACCTAAGGATTCCTAAATATATTTTCTCATCGGAGTACCAAACTGAAATGACGTATGGAGTCTAAAAAAAAGTTTGTACACCAATATTTTTAGTTTGCATAGTCTTACCTGCAACGATTATTCCAATTAATAATGAGCATAGGTAATGCTACTTGTTAGAATTTTATTTAATAGAAATATCCTTTCGTCAACAGATTCAATAAAAATAGGTATTGGAAAAGTAAATACCGACCACGAAATGCTTCCACAAGTACAACTGTGAAGAAGCCAGAGCTAAAGAAGAATGAGAACTCCGATGGAAGCGAAGAGTCAGAGGAGGAATTTGTTCTGAAACAGCGTCTACCTGAAAATGGCTGGTTTCCTGAATACGATTCATCCTCATCCTCTGATTTGGAATTTTTAACTACAGTGACGAATTCCGCATCTACTTCAGAGGTCCGGAAAGATATTACCAAGTCTAATGACAAGTGGTTTAACAAAGAACTCGATGTATGTGTATTATTAAGTTGTAATGCAATGAGAAATGTTGGTTGATGTTTTTACTTTTTCAGAGCTTACAATTTAATCCTAATGTACCTGATACGACGCAATACAAAACTATCAAGGAAAATGAAAATAAGCTGAAATTATCTTCCTCGGATGTCGACAACTCCGAGTTTAAATTGAATAAGAATACCATTAATACAACTCCGGTTACTTTAGACAAAGAAGAAGATATAGAATTTTTATTATCGCTCACTGAACCTGTACATACCAGGCCACTACTTTCACAAAATAATTTGGAAAATGGTAAAGGTGTTTAACCTACAATTAAATCTACAATCAAATTTTTATTTTATATAACACTATTTCTGCTATTTAGAGAGAAGACTTATGGTTACAAATAACGTAATCGATAAGCCAGTGAAATCGATAGACTTGGAAAAGTGGTTGGATTCGGTTTTAGATGATTGAAGTTACATTGGTATAAATGCAACATGGAATATTCTCTTTTAATTGTAAGTATATTCAATTTTGTACAAATATATACATTTTGACATATATTACTGATTTATAAGTTAGAAATGTAGATAATAATTGGTATAAATCTAAAAAATTTATGTTCGTATACAAGAATGTCAGTCTAATATTGATACAAGATATTCATGCATGTAATCGTAGACTACGAGCATAATAGCACCTCCTGGTCCTAATCTTATAACTTTAGGTAGTAAACCCTTGTACAAAGCCTTGAACCTGTAGGAAAAATTTGAGTTGTACATTATTAACGTTTTTTTCTGATTTAAAAAAAAAACTGTGTTTATTACCCTTCCGTTCTGTAAATAATTCCTACGGTTCTGAATGTTCCTTTATATTTGTGACCTTCTGGACCTTGAATTCGGCTTTTTGCAACATCGAATGGGATATTCAGACAGGATGCAACGCTTCCGGATACGAAGCCTATGCTTATCTGTTTTACCATAAAAAATACTCTTAAAAACTCTACATTTTTAATTATAAGTAAAAGTAAATCAATAGCTCTTGAATTACTTTTGAACAACTATTTTAAGCTGATTACTTTTGAAAGAAATTCTTTTACTGGATCTTTATTTGGAGGAACATATGATTTAACTGAATGATAAAATCCAAAGTAAAACCCGTTAAAAAGACCATTTCTCATAAGAGTTGCGGTAAGTCCTTTGTTCAATCCATTGAGGCCAAGCCCATGTTTTTGAATGATTTCTTTTGTAATAGCAAATGTCGATGGACTTTCTTTCACTTGCTTGCGATTAGATTGTAATTTTACTTTGACCACTTCGAAGGGATTCACTATGAGAGATTCTGTAAATCCAGCACACAATCCAGCGCATGAAAATGTCTACAAGTACGTTGTACAAATTCATTTTCTAAAAGTTTTGCTGAGAAATTAAAAAAATGACATACAAGTCTTATTGGAATAGACTTACCAATGGCGTAGGTGCACTTGCACCGAATAAGAAAAATTGTTTGTATTGTTCAAAAGTAAAAAACTAGAATTAAAAGAAAATTTATTCGATCGTTTAAATCGTTTAAAAAATACATATTGGCAAGTTGAATAACTTACTTTCACTGCGCGTTTAGGTGTCTCAACCAAAATTGGCGGTACTATACCCTTCCAATAAGCAAAGAATCCTTCGTTCCTGTACATTTTTTTCAAACAATCCCAAATGCCTGAATTTCATTAAATAAATTGTTAGATATTCATAGAATTAACTTAGTGACTTGTTAGAGAAAGCATTGCATTGCGTAAGTGATTTTATGAATTTGTCGTTGGTCCTTCGTAAGTAATTAAAATTCTCTCGCACCTGTATAGTATGTAGGATCTGATCGATTCGTTTTCACTTGCAGTTGCAAACGTGTCTTCACTAAATCCATTGGATGCATTATGCACACCTCTACGAAACCAGCAGACCCACCAGATCCAATTTGTATAACAGCTTCTTTAGTCCAACTCCTTTTCGTTGGAGTTGTCCCTTTGTCAGCCATGATTCTTACAAAACTTTATTCTCTTGTATAATGTAAAAATTCAAAAACTTCTCCGAATATCAATGTAACTCAAAGATAAATCAAATTATATCCTTCCAACAATTAAGCACATCGATCAGCTGCAAGAGTTCAATGCAATAACGATTCATATCAAAAGTACTTTCGATTATATAAACTTGATATACATTTTTCAAATCAGTCTATGCTATTCGTTACAATAAGTTTGTTAGATCGACAGGAAGCTGCAATAGAACGATCTATTTTGTACTGACTTCCTTTATTGCAAAGTAATAATACAGTGTTAAATAAATCAGAATAATTTGTATTTTATTCAAAACTATTCTTTCTCACGAACAGCAAAAAAAATATATTTCTAAATAAAAACTTGTATTCCCACTCGATAAGTCAGTTACAACATCCTATGTTTATCCTAACATATTTTTCATACTGAAATAACAATTACACTTGCCACATAGACACATTTTTTTGTTAGAACAATATTATTATTTTACTCTACACAAAGTGATATATATATTCTTTTTTTTAATTTACCGTCAATACGTACTACTCGTGTAACAATAAAATAAATAAATAAAAAAAAATTTTTTTTTAGCTCTAAACTTACTGGGTAACTCGTGACCATGTCATACTTTATCTTAGCAAACTCACGATAACATAAACTCACAGTAATAATTCTGTTCTTCGAAGCGACTCTATAGACTCTAGCCGAGAGGAATCCCGATTGGCTAATTCGTATGTTTCATTAAAGTGAAATGTTTATGTGAGGTTCATTTCGTGCTACGACTGAAATATAAAAATAACTGCTATATTTTTAGTGATATTTTTAAATTATAGCTTCTGGATAAATTTGTTTAATATAACTATATTTAATTAATTATACTGTCAAGTTTAATTTACTGTTAATTTCAATTAATGATTGTTAATTCATTTACTGTTTTTTAATAAATTAGTTACAGACATTGATAGTTTAAATTGTGCAAACAATTTTTTTACGCATTTAAAGGCTTGTATTATTTAAAAAATTCAGTTTTATATCTATATTCTTTTTTTAAATTGCACACATATATATATACATATATATACGTATGTGTGTTTTACAGCTATAGATATTTAAGACTAAATTTACCAGAATATCAATTTTCTCAGAAATGATTTTATAACTAGAATATTTTGTGAATATAAAGTAAAAATAAAATATACAAAAAAAACTAGAAATAATCATATCAATAAGTTGATAAATTTAGTTTTAAAAAACAGCTCATTTTGTGCATTATATATTCATTTAAGGATCTTACAGTAAAAAATATGATCTCTTTGGAGAAATTGTTGAACTCCCAATGAGCATTTATAAAATCGAAATTAAAAATAATTTACCAAATTCTTACTCGTCACATTAAAGTAAATGCGCTTATTGCTTTTAACACAATGATTGATTTACAGTAAGCGATATATAACTAAAAGTAATTCTAAATTCAAATAAATATCTTTTAAAACGAAACTAATGTTATTTAGCTACGAGTAGTGTAATTTTTAACAAATACAATTTCTTAATACAGAAAACATTTTTTTAAGCGTTCACTAGTGTATTTCATATTACATAAATTATTTTGGAACAGCATTGAAACAAAATAAGACACTTGCGCAGTTAGCGTTTTTTATTACTGCAAAACAAATGTTTAAACGTACAGGTGACAAATGGCTTGTCAGTCAGAGAATTTTTAAATACTAAATTTTGTTTATACATAACGAATTTCAGGCAGTAAAAATTGTTTTAAAAAAATGTTTTCCATTCCAATTATATATTATCTAAATTTATATATTTCCGGGTTTGGAAGGCTAAATATGCACGCGTTAGATATATATATATACGTGTGTTTACGATTAAACACATATAGCTTTTTTTTACAAAAAATAAAATAATTATAAAGTAACAATATAAACTTTACGTACACATTGTAATTATTTCGCATAAGAATTCATAATCGAGACGTTCTCAATAATAACTGTTATGATTCGTTTGTTAATTTAATTCAATTCCATTGTTATAATTAATACAGTAAAAGACGATTTTGTATAATAATAGAATAATTCCATGTTGAAAAGCATAAAGCGTTTGGCATAACAATAACTAATTTTTGCAAATTCTGCACTATCATCAAAAAGGAAAACTTTTTCTCGGCTCCCAATTATATTTGCAGATTCTGCAAACGAGTCGCGATAAGCGTAAAGAGCTTACATAAGTCAGCTAAATAAACTCATCGAACGAATCACTCGGAATGCACGAGTGAGTACGCGTACGATATATAGATATAAGTGCGTGTGTGCGTGTGTTTGTTTATGTGTGATGTGACTAGTTGAAAATAAAAACTAAATTGGAACTAAAAATAGAAAGTGTAATTGAATGAATCACTCCGAAAATACTAGTGGCCATTTGTGCGATATATATATACGCAAGCGATTCTCCGACGGATTGATCGGTGAAAATATGTTTTCTATTAAATAATTTTAAACTGTTTTTTGGCATTGTGACCGTAACTTCGGATTTACAAACAGACAAAGACGACTTTGGTAATTAAATATTCGTCCAGATTGTTGATAAATATTTCACGAGTCTTGTTAACAACATTTCTGTGGTATTAGCTGACTTTCTACCACAACAACACAAAATTACGTCATAAAGATCGGTTTACACGTATTCGCTGAATTTTGAATGTTTGTGAGAGAAAATTTCATATTTTTAAAAAGATAAACTTTTCATAAGAGTACATTAAAACACATCATTTAATGAGACTTATCGGAAGTTGTTGTTATCATTCTGGATTTTTATTAGATTTATTTTTTTTATTAATTTTCGCTTTGGCGTAGACGATTGATCGATGGATGTTTTAAATTGAAAGCTCATACGATGTCATTTCGAACTATGGAAAAAGTTATTTGAAGGTCAATAACTTAAAATAACCTTGGTAACTGACCTGAAGGTCAAAGTTGGATGAGTCACGTTAAATCGTTCACCCTGTATAAATTCATATACATATAGTATACGTTTACGTATATACGTGTAAATAATTATTTCTATAAAAATCACTGACTTCGAAATAACCTTGGTAACTGACCTAAAATTCAAATTTGGATGAGTCGCGTAAAATGTTCCACTCTGTATGTATGTATGTATATATATATAACGTTATGTACGTGTATAAAAGTATATTATATAATATATACACAATATATACGTACACACAAGTAAACATGATTGTATTATATATGTATATATAAAATCAGATGTATTACGGTTATAGTTGTTATAACAGAGCGCAGAAAGATCGAGCCTTGAAAAGACTCGATCCGAAGGTTGTTCAATAATCAAACTCATAACCGTATGCTGGACAAAAATTCGAATCTCCAGTCATAAGACTTGCAATAAAATATAATATTTACAGATATTTCAATTATAAAACTCTTAGTATAGAAATCGTCTATACAATCGGTGTACTGTCTAAAAATTTCATTTCACATTCTTCGTGAAATTAGCCGTTATACCGCGTGTCCGCGGAGAAACACACGATACGACTGGTACGGTTAGGACAAATTTTGGCTGTGAAAAATCAGTATGACAAAATTGGAGGCATGGTATATGACAGAAATTATTTTCAATATTATTTTTTTTTTCAAAAAGAAAAAACAGCGTCAATAAAAAAGAATCGTTTGTAAATATTGGTTTTGCATCCAAGAAAGATTTATTACTCGGTGTTTTATTTTAAAATTTGTATCTTTAGAACATCCTTTTACTGCACAAATATTTAAACAAATAGTACAAGTAAAAAAAAATATTGATTATTAAAGCTGTTTAATTAGCAGAGCAAAGACCATTGATATCTATGAGTTCCGAACGTTGTATATAACACATAATAATATTTATAACAATAATAATCATGTAAAAAAATTATTAGTATTTAGAACACTAAATTATGAAATTTTCAATATATGATTCTATATATATATGTAAGTATGTTATCAATTTTCATACTGTAATAAGATGAGATTAAAAACAATAACTATAGTATAAAATACTAAATAATCGCTTAGCTTGAAATTTTAGTAGACTCTATATTAACAACAGGACGACATATGTCGTATATGTCTATAATTCTGAAACTTGTATGATTAACATAAATATTAATTATTGTTTAAACAAAATAATCTTTTCTGCATTTGAATAATTGATCGATCTATCGCAGGACTTGTCTATATATGGAACATAATATAGTAATAATAATAGTAATAACAGTAATAGTAGTAATAATAGTAATAATAATAACAGTAATAACAATAACAGCAATAATAATAATTTAAAAACAATAATTTTTGTATTACACTAATTAACGGCGTCTCGGAATTTTCAATAGATCGTGTATTCAAAAACAGTTTCTCCTGATACTGCAAGATTGTATAGAGTATTAATTGCTATTTATTACAATAAAACATTCCAGACAAAAAACGAAATAAATATATTACATGTGGCTCAGTCCTGCGATAGATCGATAGATTTTTTTATTTTAATTTATAATCAAGATAAAGAATAATAATAATAAAAAACAACAATTGCAAAATAGCACTAATTAAGCGTATATACATTAAAAAAATTGCTTGTAAATAATTATTTGTATAAAAAAACACAATCACCGGTTCCTAATCTAATACTAGTTTATCTCTTCGATTTAACGTGTAATGTTGTCATTAATCATGACAAGCACTTTTCAAACTGCAAACGCATAATACTTATTTTTCACATACACGTACGTAGATTCGCGATTATATATATTAGATAATATATAATATATTCACAGAATGGAACATCAGTTCCATTCACGTAAAAAAAAAAAACAAAAAAAACGCCAAATTTCACGAAAACGTTCTACCGACACACAATGCTCGTCGTTATGTATTTACCATTTACCATTAATGGAAAAACCGACAGTCATGTCACTGTCTTTCATTTCAATCTTTCATACTCATTACTCCCACCACTGCTACACACACACTGTACATGTGCTTTTTAACGTATAGCAGTACTTAGTAGTCGCGCTTATATACTTAATATATATATATCTTAAGTGTACAACCACTAGACGCTTTGACATATACAAATGTACATCATATATACAGAATTATGATCGGCGAAAAAGAGCGCGAGTCAGGGCTTCCGCGTGGAGAATACTGATTATTATGTAGAGAACGCGAGGACACACACAGATATGCCACTTCAGAGTTATTGCGCGTCTTTATCTTCGATAAGTCGTTTTAATAATCGTCTTTGACGAAACGTACATTTCTCGGTTATTCGCTTGAAAATCTGATCGGTATACAGCGTGAGAACATGTCCGCGAGACGAAGACAGGTGAGAGTATATTACAACAGTAAACTATGGCGAATTTTGTGTTTATATTATGTTCTCACTGTTTTTCCTTAAAATTAATTCAAAATCAAGAAAACAGCAAACAGTAATCCGTTGTTCGACCCGTAGATTGTGTGTTTTAGAATAATTTAAAAATAGCTAGACTTATGTAACTCAGCCGAGATTGAGTGTTTACGATAGAAAAGAAAAGATTTTCAAGGAAAGTTTTGTTCACAGGTGAGCAGAGGCGAAGGAGTCAAGGCTCATTCCAATACGTATGTGCAAGATTCAGGTGAAAGATCATCTCGAATGTTGAGAAGACAATGCTGGTCGAGAAGGAAATATGTGACGTTAGCTGGAGCTCTGATCGTTTTACTATTTGTTTACATTGGTTTGGCTAACGATGCCAAACCTTTGCGACTTGGAAGTAAGGCGATTGATAACTTGGCTATTTCGTTGAATTTGCATAAGCCTTTCTATGTTGTGATCATCGATGCTGGATCAACTGCTAGTCGAGTGATTGCTTTTACTTTCCATGCGTCCGTTGTCAATGGACAATTAATTCTGGACGATGAACTTTTCTACGAGGTTAAACCAGGACTAAGCTCCTTCGCTAAGAGACCTAAAGATGTGAAAGGATCTTTGGATGTTTTGTTGGAGAAAGCTAAAGCAAGAATACCTAAGTCGGAATGGTCACGTACGCCTTTGAGCATGAGAGCTACAGCTGGATTGAGACTTTTACCTGGTCACGAAGCTCAAGATATTCTGGAAGAATGCAAGAAAGTATTCGGTAGTTCTGGTTTTAAAGTCTCGGAAGATTCTGTTGCTATTATGGATGGTTCGGACGAAGGAATTTTCGCTTGGTTTACTGCCAATTTCTTGCTCGAACGATTTCCAAAGTCAGGGGATACTGTTGAATACGCTACTAATACAGTTGCTGCTTTGGATCTTGGAGGAGGTTCGACTCAAGTGACTTTTGCCATTACTCCAACTATGACAGAGAAACAATCCGAGCAGCTGGCTGCTCATGAAAAGAATCTGTTTAATATTAATGCCTTTGATAGAAATATAAGTGTATTTACTCAAAGCTTCTTGGGAATGGGACTAATGGCAGCCAGGAAAGCTATTCTCTTACATTCCGACAATTACAAAAATGATACCAAAAAGCCAGACTTTTCTGCATCGGCCACTGGACCAATAGAAGTTCGTGCAGAATGTATTAATCCTATTATTTCTGGCGTAGAATGGAATTATGGAGGTAAAACTTATCTCGTCAAAGGACCATTAAACGGAACGCACAAAATTTTCAAAACCCAAATCTTTGCTGGCACTGACGAAGATAGACCTATAGTTAGATTTTCTACTTGTCTTGACATTGTTAAAAAAGTAGTGGAAGCAGCCATACCACACGATCTTATTAACCTCGAAGAGCATGACATATATGCCTTTTCTTATTACTTCGAGAGAGCAACAGAGGTAAGTTACCAGTTCTTGACTAACATAAAAATAATTTCATCACAATATTAAAAAACATCTGCTAATTGCGATACAGGTTGGACTTATAGATCCTTTCACAGGAGGTATAATAACTGTTGAATCGCTGTACAGAGCTGCACTGGAAACATGTGAATATTCTAATACAGACCAACCGTTTATGTGTTTGGATTTGACATTCATTTATACTTTGCTCCACGATGGTTTTGGTCTCAATGATAAAACTAAAATTTTTGTAAGTACAACAACTTATCGAACAGAGTTCTAACTCAAAATTATTCTTTGCATTACCAAAACATTTATTTTTACAGCTAAGGAAGAAAGTCAATGGCCATGAGATGAGTTGGGCTTTGGGTTCCGCTTTCAATGTTTTACAAAAGGACTCGTGATATTTTATTCATTAGCAAAAATGATACAGTACGGGTGTGTGCTGTGTTATATTTTACTTACGATACACACCTTTGTGATACGGTCTCACTTTAAAACTCGGATTCGTTTGTTAAGAAAATTTTTTATTCATTCATAAATTTTATATACTGGTAAAGTGTGAAAATGTTGATCTTTTTTAAGAATAATTAAAAATAACTAATCGATAGTTTATTAAAGATATTTTATACAGTATTTCTGGAATAAAATTGTCATTGATTATAATTACAATTCCAATGCACAAACTTTGTCAGTAACTTTGTATCAGTAAACGCATCACTGACCTCTTACAGTGCCTTTTCTGGAAACGTCTATCAATTACTTATTCAGGTCAAACAAAAAGTGTAAAATTTACACGCCAATTTTTATAAATGTAATTGTTGTATTATACTAGATCTTATTTACATTGAATGTAACAATACATCGATGGTATCTACAAATTATAAATCAAACACTCCGTCTATACAGTATTTATATATCAATAAGTTGAGAAAATTATGAAATTTAATCCTACGAATTGTACAGTCAAAGAGCAATACATCAATGTTATTCGATGAAAAATTTTCTACAACAGTTAATGTTTATATACGCTGAGTTGATTGAGATTTTGAAATTTATCATATTCTTATATTCAAAATTTGCTCTCATAAGTTAATATTAAAAAATATTCTTGCTAACCAATATGAAATTGTTTAATTATACATCAATATTATTCGATAAAAAACTTTCCATAATAGCTCATATTTACAATATTTTCTTATTCTATTGAGATTTTGAAATATAACAGACACTTCTACTTGAAATTAGCTCTAATAAATTAATTTTTTTTAAACATTCATGTTACATTCGGTTACAAACCGGTATTCAATTTTTTTAATTATAAATTACGTGAAGGAATGTACATACTTTTTAAGATAAACAGCTCTAACGAAAGAATGCTCAAAAGCTAAACAACGATTGTACGTATTTTCAGCTTACAATAGCTAAATAACGATTATAACTATTTTCAGCTTACAATAAAGTTTTTTATTAACTTATGAATACGTAAAAAAAAAAATTGTTATCGACTTTACGCTATGCCTTAGCATGTAATACCTTAAGCTATAGGCGAGAAAATCTGTCTGTCATCGCGCAAAATTACAAGTCTGTTGCTAATATTTCATTTATATGAGATAAGATTGTGTCCGTATAATATGCTAATTAATCGCATCCAACAATGTCTTACATTTTGACAAAGTGAACGAAGTACGTCACTCTTTATAAATATGTGTAAAATCTATGTATACTTTTTTTTTATATACAATTTAAATTGTGAATTAGTCATAGGATAGCAATCACGAGGCAACGCGTCATACATGAAATTATAAAATTTTAATTAAATAGCAATTTTTATCTTATCAACGCTCAACAATTTAAGTATAGTAATATAATTTATATTAAATAATAATATATAATAATTGTATAATAAAATAGAGTATTATTTTAGAAAAAAAAAAATATATATATATATATATATATATTATATGGGGAATCCCTTTGTCTGAAAATTGGAGCAACTACAGGACCCGCTGATACGTTATTTTAAGAAAAAATGTTTTTGTTGGTACACTCGATTTTCGTAAGAAAAGTTTCCTCGATATCTAAATTTAAAATAGCTCTGGTGATTTGACCCTGAACAATTATTAATTAATCAAAATCGCAGCATATTTACAAAATTTGTTTTCAACTCTAGATTGTTCTTTTGCAATTTTTTTCAATTTTACTAGATTTTTATAAAAAATTCCAGAGAACACAAATATTTTTAAAGAGTATTTTCAAATTATTTCGAAATGATTCAGCGTATTTTTTTGATTTTTCAAAAATTTTCGTAAATCTTTTTTTCTGTTCTTCAAATATATTTACTCGGGTTCGTAGTTTTCGAGAGAAAAATCTGTTAATATTTAAAATAAATTTTATATATCTAATTTATCTCTTGTACAATATTATTATTTTATTATTTGCTAAGTGTTATAATACATTATATATATTTACGTCGATATATATGTTTTGTTTTCTACAATTTAGATTCACATCAGTCATCACAGTATACACACACACACATCCAGAATTTGAAATCTTTTTTCTTATTTCAATTAAAATATTATTATTATCTATGTTCGAATGAATAATACAAGTCACATATTTTATTTATTTTTTTATTGATCAGTTTTTATAAGTATCTTACACGTAAGAGTGTTCATATTCATTTATATTTATTCCACGAATACATCCGATTCAACAAGTAATAAATTATTGATAAGAGTGGAATAATGAGTTAAACAATTCTTCGCTACTCCAAACAATATTCAAATATAAATATCGCTCAAAGTATACTTGAATTCATTTCACATACTCACATTTCGCTCACATTACATACATAAAATAATAATATAACTATGAATTAAAGAAAAAAATTTGAATCCATCTTCGAAAGCTTCGTATATATATATAATATATATATAAACAAATGTGTATACCAGCGCTATCCAATAGGAATTTCGATAAATTCGCGCACAAGGTGTGAAATATAAGGACAAACAAACCAACTTTGAAAGTTACCCACGCAATGACATGTATACATACTCTCAATCCCGGAAAGAGAAAACAACAAGGATCAACTTCGGCTGTAAAGCGCTCACACGCTATTCTATAAATATCTACATATATATATATTGTATATAGACCATTCTCCGACAGATTGACCGGTGAATAATTTTTTTTTTCTAAATATTCTTAAACTTTTCTTGGTCACTATATGTACTTTAGTAATTTTTTTACATTCGATGTCGAAGTTGGCATTCATGCCTATTGTCAAAAAATTGAAACCTGTAGGAAGGCATTTTTCACTAAAAACTCAAAAGGGACTTTTGTTGTGAAATTAGTTAAAATTTACGGATAAAATAGTTTCGCAGATGTAGATAATGTTTAATTTTTTTTTAATTCAGTTCGATCATGAGTCTCCATTATCAAATAATTCAAGAAGTTAGAAACTTGGGAATCAAGCTTTTATTTTAAAGATACCTTGTGTCAGTATAAAAGTGTTAATAAAGGCCTCAACTTCTGAGTCAAAACTAAAAATCTGAACTAATCTTCAGAAACTCATATTTTACGATGTGATAGCTCGAACGATAGCTTTATTTGTAGATAGAAATATAACTTTTTACCGATACAAGGCATCTTTGTTGAAATTTTTTGTTTTCAAGATTCGTGATCGAACCCTCTCACAACCGAATTCGAAAACTTGCAAGACTATCTACGTCCTCGAAAGTATTTTATCCGTAAATTTTAACTAATTTCACACCAAAAGTCCTTATTTAGTTTTTATTAAGAAACGCTTCCCAAAGAAGTTCAGATTCTTTGACAGTAGGCACGAATGCCAACTTTGACATTCCGTGACCTAAAGAAACTAAAAAAATTCACGAAAGTAGATACAGTGCCAAAAAACAGTTTAAAAATATGAAGAAAAAAAAATGTTTCCACCTGTCAATCTGTCACAGAATGACCTATATATATATATATACACACACAATAAAGACGAGATAGAGACAGAGAGAGAGAGAGAGAGAGAGAGAGACGATTACCCACCTATATATATACTCGGAATGAACGAGGAGATCAACGAGTACATATCGGTAGAAGACAGACCCCAGAGTATCGGTGAGTACTACTCGCGCGCGATTAGCTCCATCCCACCTTCCTCCCTCTCTCTCGCTGCTCGCAGTCTCGCTCTCATAAAAAAAACACATAGCGCGCACATACACAGACACACATATATATATAATCGTGAGTCAGTATTACGTACACGTACACCGCGAGACGGTGAGACTCACAGACTCACAGTCGCAACTCGCAAGTGTACCGTCGACTCTCTAGGGGGGAGAATTATCAGTCTCTCGTGTGCAATTGTGCATTTCTTTCCTCGCTCGTCTCGTCGCGAGATTGCTATTTCTCCACGAGAGACATGTCGCTCTATCTCCTGCGTATTTAACGCGCGATAGACAGAGAACATCGACTGTCCCGCCACCGCTGACTTTTTAGCCTTCTTTTCTCTAAACGGATAGCCCAGACTTATTCTGCGCGTGATACGTGCTAAATTTGATTTCTACAGTTCCTTATACAGTTCTTATCCTTGACCAAGTGTGTGTGTCTTGACTATTTATTTATTTTTTTTTTTATTTGAAAAATCTCAAATGTGGAGCAAAACAGAAACTACAACTGCCCTCATGCTAGTAACGCTAGCGTATTTTCCTGTGAGTGATATTGATATTGATCAATGATTTAAGTCTTTGCATAGAAAGAAAGAGAGGAATCGAATAATCAGATCAGTCGTCTACTTGAATTGAAAGAGACGCATCCTAATAGGTCAGCTAATACTCGTACAGTGTATACCAGAAATTGATTTGAATAAATGAATCGGACCACCAGATTTTTGGCACCGGCCTCTTTAGCAGTAAGTGCTTATTGTCCGAAGGCTCTATTCCAGGCAATTGTACCACATCGATATTTTAATGTAGGCTCGGATATTCTCTTTTTCTTTCATTTTATTTTGTTTTGCTTTTTGGAGTTGGTGCATTTGTACTTTTGAGTTGTTCCCGTTAACGCTACATTTTTTCAGAACATTGCAAAAGCATCGCTGTTATCTAAAAAGACTGGTCTGGAAAGTTGTTCTAAACAATCCTACATGGAGAAATTTGGTTGTAAATTTTCGAGTGAAACTTTGGATATTGCTCCAAGCAATAAAGCTGATATGAGCAGTAGTTTGCAAAGAACACACAATGAAAATATCAATAGTTTAGATATCAATCTTAACTCGGATCAGAAAGACTTTTTTGGTACAAGATCATCCATGAATGGAAGCAAGTATAAAGAAATAAGAACATGGAATAAAATTAAAAATGGTAAGTCCTTAGAAAAGGATATTATTATAATAAAATGTAATGACGTGTTATATTTCTGTAATTCGTTTAAAAATATATAATTGTTTCAGAAAAAGTAACTATTAATCCTGAGAAATCGTTTACCTTGAAGCTACTATCTTTCAATATTCTAGCTCAAGATTTGCTAGAAACTCATTCATATTTGTACAAAAATCACAATAGGCATGCATTACCTTGGGAAAAAAGAAAACCACTTTTGGTACAAGAAATATTAGAATCAGAAGCTCATGTAAATATATCATTTTTTTCCTTTTTGACTCGCTTAATTATTCATTCGTTTAATAAAATCTACATCTGTAGGTCATATCTCTACAAGAGATGCAAGAAGAACATTTGAGAGATTTCTTGATTCCGTTTCAAAGAAATGGATTTGGATACTTGTATAAAAAACGTACCAACGACAAAACAGATGGCTTACTCCTTATGTACAGAGAAGATATTTTTAATTTATTAGAATTTTCCAAACTTGAATTATATCAGACGGATATTGAACTGCTCAGCCGAGATAATGTTGCTTTGATCACCAAATTCTCTTTGAAAGACAGTCCAAAAACTAAATTTGTCATGGCCACAACTCATTTACATTTTAATCCAAGACGTAACGATATTAAATTAGGCCAAGTACAGCTTTTGTTTGCTGAAATAGAACGAATGTCTTTTACTGAAAATACCTCGTGAGTCTTTCTTGACAATGTTTATCAAAATTGTTGATGATCTGTGTCAAATAATATTGATTTAACAGATTAGGTCCAGAATACCTTCCTATCGTATTATCAGGTGATTTCAACCTTGAGCCATATAGCGGAGTATACAATTTCATAACTGAAGGTTCGATAGAATTTGTTGGTAAAGGAAAAAATCTTAAACAATGTGATTACTCTTGCTTATCGAATTCTTTAATACCACCACATTTGTTTGTAACCGATGAGTGTCAACATTTTAACGTATTATCAAAAAGATTGTCTGGCAAAGGCAATGGTAAAGTTATGGTAAGAAAATCGTCGATTGTTTGAAAAATTTCAATTACTACCTTGCTTATTTCACCATTCGTAATAAATTTTTATACTTGCAGTTACGAAATGCCGAGAAACAAGAAAATTTGCATGCGAATACAAATCCAACACCTGATTCAGAAATACAGAATTTAGTAGATTCCACTTCGACGACTTACCAAAAAGTAGAAATAGCTGATGGTCATTACGTTACATTTTCATCTGGACTTTTAACGCATCCATTTCAATTTAAAAGCGTATACAGTCATACGAATAAAGGAAAAAGCGAAGTAACTACATTTCAAAATCATTGGATAACAGTGGATTACATATTCTATAGTAATTTGCAGCCATTAGAATCGTACAGTTTACCAACTGCCGAACAGTGTCAAGCATTTTTCCCTACGATACCAAATTCAGTAGTGGGAAGTGATCATTTAAGTCTTGGAGCTAGTTTCCTTTTAGAGAAGAGATAAATTATTGTTTTAAATATAATTATTTTTTGTTTACCTTGTTGTATATACAGATTAAGATATGACAAAAATTGTTTGCGTTCATGTAATTTTATTATTGTAAACATATTTTTTCAATAAAGTACAAAAAATCTTAAAAAATATAATCTCCTTTCTTAAATCTAGTAATACTTGAGTTAAACGTATAAGATATTGCACTTGAAAGTTACTTTTCCACTTCCGCATGTCCTACTCCGAGATCGAGGTGATCGGAATTCTTATAATCTAAAATACAGGTATCTTTAAGAAGCTGATGCTTTGGACGGTCTTGGCAATTGTAACTGTAATAACAATCTTTGCTATATTTTTTAAAAGTTGATAACAGATTCGGGTCAGCTCCATCAGGCCCGACAATAAATTCACATTTGTACTTTAAATAATTCCTTTTATCTTCCAGGCAACACTTTAAAAATCTATAATCCGAAGTGAAATATTCTTTAATATTCAGTACATTATTTATTTTGGCTTCTTCTCTCAAAATACCGGTAATATACAAATCGTCGATCCAAAAGTATTTGGAATGGAGTCTGCTTTGATAAACCAGTTTCATAGCAGTTAACATATCGGTGATGTAGAACCAACCAGAGAGAAAAGACGGATAAACATTTCCGGAAAACTCTTCCTTAGTAATGAACCACTTGTTAGCTTGATTCCTAATGGGCATCATCTGATCCAAAACGTAACCCATCAAAAAGTCTGGCTTTGTATTCATCCTAGTCTTATTATGAATTAGCGACAAAGCTTCAAACAAATTAACGATAATATCATCATCCATTTTTATAATATAAGAATAGCTACCACTGCATTTCTCTACAGCCCACTGTAAACCCATCAAATGTTTATAAGTTAAATTCTTATAAGCCTCTATAAAGTTGCCCTGGATAATATCTTTAAATCTCTCAGCTTCGTTCTCTATAGCCAACTGACTAACACCAGTTTTCATCCTAGCAGTGTCGTCTAACATCCCTAGTAAAAATATCCTCTTTATACCCATACCTCTCAATTCCTCGTTGGTATAGGCGTGTCTCAAAGCACTTCTTTTAGATACATCACCAGCGTAAGAAGTAATGATCCAAACAGCTTTGATCTTTCTCTCTTCATCTTCCATCTCCTCGTAATCCTCACTGGAATAATTGCACTTGGCATCGATGAGGTATCGAAAGCTTTCCAAGTTCAGTATCCTCGTTGGATTAGCACTGAATGTCAATCTCTCGTTGACTCTTATACTCAATTTCTCAGCGAAATCATCATCTGTCAATACTGATTTCTCACTCTCAATGTCTACTCCTAAATTCGTAAAAATGATCAACAAAACCAGTACAAAACACGTCGACAACAACAATACACACAACAGACACTTCATAGCCATCTCTAACGCCTACGCTTGATTTCTCGTCACCAGAAACGCTCCTTATTTTCATGATACAACGCCAAACACGATTATCGCTAAATAACCAAAAGTAAAAAATGCCCAAAGAAAAAGTGATAAATGTGAAAAACCGTTACCGATGTGTCAAAAAAAACTGCACTGCAGCTCCAGCTGTGTCAATTGTAAAAGTCAACGTCCCACTTTTTCTCCGAAGTCGATCTTCTCTCTCTCTCTCTCTCTCTCACTCTTTCTCTCTCTCCCACCAGTTTCTCGAACTTGATACGCGCGAAGTGAAAAAAAAAATCTTCGCGTTGTGTATCGGGTATCTTTCCCTTCTCTCTTCCTACGCGAAGCGGTCGAATCCTCGACAAGAAAGAAAAAAAAATTCTGGCAAACAGTATAGAGTCCGAGCGAAACTGTGCATCGACGAGGGCCAGTATGTTTCGTACACGCGCGCGTATTCGACTTATTGTATTTTTCGTCGAACCTTTGTTTATTGTGTTTTGTATTATATAGTTTTTGGAATAGTAGGTCATCGGTTGTGACTCGGTTACAGTAAATCGTAAACCTAATCGACCGTTTCTCGATCTGTGTTAAATTACCTTTGGTCTAAATAACTTTATATTTATATATATACAACATAATACGTGTACATATATATACATTATACATACACACATATATATATATATATATATATATATATGTAACAAACCGGCTTTGAGAAAATTCTGTTAGTAAATACATACACACACATATGTATGCATATACATATAGATATAGCTATAACAAACCGGTTTTACGAAAATTCTAATACTCACATGTACACCTATATATATAAGCTAAAAAATCGGCTATACGAAAATTATGTTAGTAAATAAACACACACTAATATATTTATATACATACAAATACTACAAGAAATCGGCTGTTCTAAATTTCTAAAATTCTGTTACTAAATATACATATATATTATATATAGAATATATTTATGTACTTACATGTATGTACACATATAAACAGCTCAAACAGTTGTCATAAAATTCTATTAGTATAAAACACGCGCATATAAACATAATATACATGTATATACATACAAGAAACCATATGTATGTATATATGGCTAAAAAATCGGTTTTAATATTTTGTTACTAAATGTCCATATATATTCACACATTGAAAGCTCATAAATCGGTTGTGCTAAAATTCTGTTAGTACACATGCACACACACATATAATATACAATACATACATATATATGTATCATACATACAGTTGACAAAAAAACCGGCTGTGCGAAAATTCCGTTAGTAAATAAACACACACACACACTCACAGGTATATATAAAATATTCATACATACTTATATACATAAACATACATTCAGCTATACAAAATACAAATCACCTCTACGAAAATTGTGTTAGTAAATAATACCTCCAGATCCAGAGTCCAGATCGACAGGGAAGATTATATATATATATCTCATATACGTCTAACAATCGCTAGTGCGCGCGCGCACGTGTATATACACATATACGTCTTATTATATACATATATAATATACATATATGTACACACGAGGAAGAAGGAGAGAGACATCGGCGGCGGCTGAGCTGTGTATATTACAGCAACGGCCAGGAGGAGGTGGTGGTGGAGGACCACCGAGTGTGTTTTTTAATACGAGCGCCGCACACGGACGAGTCGGCGCTTGGAAAATGCAGGAAATTTGCGAAAATCTGCGCAGAGCGGTCGAACACGGCCGCACCGATATCGTTAGGTCGATTCTCGATGCTTGTGAGTTTTTTATTCTTACACATTTTTCCATATTTTTTTCATATGCACATATAAACATACGCAATAGAATATAGAATACGCACATGTATATATATATGTGTGTGAATTAGTACTGGAATTTCCACGTTGGCGGATATGTAAGTGTGTGTGCGAAAGTACGATTATTCGTTTTTTTTTACGATTATTTCGATGAGAAGTGTCTTTCGTCTTTCCGCCGCGTTTGACAGATGCCAGTGTTACGTCATTGTCTTTCGTCGGTATACGAGTTCGCGATGATTTTTACAAACGTTCCTTTTTTTTTGAATTAATGACGGTTACCCTATGCTGAACGAAATTTTTCTGTGTGCGTATTAGATTGTGCGAAATCGATATATATATATAATGACGAGTTGAATTGTTGTTGGTTATGATAACGTCAGGTTAGGTTGGGTCTATGCATACTTTATTAGCCGGTAAACGGAGGAGTGTTTTTTTGAAGCATCGACGTTTACGAGGCTTGGGAGGCGATAAATCAAAATTTCCTTTTTTGCAAAGCTTTGATAAGAAAGGAAGTTGAAATATTCAATTGGTACTTGGATTTTCAGGCGATGAAAATGATGTTGGTGATGGTGTAACAAAGGAGAAAATTTTAAATGGAGCTATCTTCGAGGAAGGCACAGCACTTTTGTATGCAGCTGCAGTGAGTATATTTGGTCGATGGAAGTATCGTTGGTTTAAGATGCTTTGAAGATAAAGAATCAATAATATTACAGCACAATCAAGTCGATTTGATACGGACTTTGCTGAATTGTGGAGCAGATCCTGCTGCGACGGATATCCAAGGACGTAATGCATTGGATGTTGCAGTTAACGACAGGGTTAGACAGATTTATATCGAGGAATTGTTGAGGGCAACCGCAGCATCAGAGTAAGAGATTGCTTTTTATTGATTCTGATACTTTATTCGGTTTGTATTTGATTATAATATGTTTTATTAATTTAGAATCGACAGGGTAGATCAGATATTACTAGCTGGTATTGATATCAATTCTTGGGATTCAGAAGCTAGTAGGAATACTCCATTGCATTGGGCTGCTTGTTACGGAAATAAAGATATAGTGCAATTTTTAACAGGTATTTTAGGTGAATTTTTTCATTCATTTGTTATTATTGTTTATTTATTAAAAGTATAAATTTGAATAGAGAAAGGTGCTAGTGTGAATGCTGAGAACGGTTGCTGTGCAACACCGTTACACGAAGCTGTGAACCGTGGGGAAATTGATATTTGCCAAATTTTGTTAAGAAATGGAGCGAATCCTATAATTCAAGCTGTGAAGGGGTAAGATACTGTCAGTACTCTATTAAAAAAACGATGATTATCGTCAAATTAATTCGTTTTATTTCTCAGGACATTCGCTGGTAAGACTGCCTATGACTTGTCTAGGAGCAATAGTTTGGTACAGTGTTTGATAGAAAAATTCATCGAAGAAATGCCATCAAAAGAAGGAGAGAACGCACATTCCCCATTAGAGCTTCTCGAGGATGCAAATTTCTCTCCTAAAAATATCGTTGAAACCCATCAGCCTCTCTCCGCCGAATCAATAAAGTCTTTGGAAAATAGTTTTGAAGTTCTTACATCCGTAGGAGATTCAAGAGAATCTGGAACTGACAGCCCATTAAGAACAAGGCGTTCCGTTGCTAACAGTGGCATCTACGAGCTTATTTGGCCAGAACCTAAGAGTATAATCGAGCTTGGACATGTGTCACCACCTTTCACTGTCGGCAAGGAACTTTTAATATCGATCATACAAGTACGTTGATCTTCTATTCGATGTTCAATATAAATTATGAGTACTCCTGGAATATATTTGCTTTTTCTCAGGGCAGTGAATCAATACACAAGATCTTGGATGTTTGGGAAATCAGCAGAACTCACCTATTGGAATTAGGCTGCGACGTAAAGATAGGAGAAGTGCAGCCAGGATCTGGTCGAGTAACTTGTGATAAAAGAATCGAATGCATAGTTAACCCAAAACTTTTCAATGTTGCCGAAGGATATCAACTGCACATTTCTCAAAACTCCATTAAGCTCAGTGCTGGAAGCTTAGCTGGTTTGCATTATGCAGTTTGCACGTTTGTGCAGATTTTACGTTTGAGCAAAAATCGATCGAACAATGCAGAAATTTGCGAAATCGAAGCAGTATTGATAAAAGATGAGCCAAGATTTGGTCACAGAGGCATACTTTTGGACATTTCATTGAGAGGACGTGCGCCTACGTTAGATTATTTATTACATGCAATTGATGTTTGGTCTTCTTTCAAATTGTCCCATTTGCATTTATATTCTAGACTAACACCCAGTTGTGACTGGCAACTCTGTTATTCTAGATCAGAAATGGTTACGCTTGATAGATATTGCAGGTAACGTCATTTTCAGAATAATTCGATTGCAATTACGATTAAGTAGCTTCAAAAATTTATTATTAAGGAATTTTTATTCAAATAGCTCAGGATATAAGATTTTTTCGTACAATAAGTCAAAGACGTACAGAAAAGAGTGAAAGTTTAGTTAAAATAGTTGACCTACTGTGTGAGGTGATTAAAAAAAAGATTGTTATTCTTTTTATAATTTTATAAAATGTAAATTTAAAAGTAAATTCTGAGGTATCGGCCGTCATTTTGATAAACACTATACAAAAAGATTAGTTTTCGCACTGCTTTGAATTATTTTAGCGTGATCAAACAAATTCTATTCAATACCTTGTATACTAAGGTTCGCTTTGAGAAATTTTAAAAATACATTTTTAACATATTTTTTCGTTTTAAAACTAATACAAATTTCAGGAAAATTTCGAGAAAAAATTCAATTTCTTTTGTAACCAATAAACTTACAAAGAGAATATCAAAGAATAATTGTATTTTACAATTAATTTGTTTAAAAAAAAAATCGAAAATATGTTGCTTTTATCTAATAGTTAATAACTCTTTTATTGACAAATTAATTTATGCCATCGAAAAGGGTATTGGTTAATAAGCTTAAAATTTTTGATTAGATACGAGTCCTCAAAAACAGTACATATAATTTAACGTAAATTTTGTATTTATAGAGACAGACACTTGGAATTAGTACCAGCTCTGGATGTGGATTCCAACGTGAGCTTACGCCACTTGTCACAAATGTGGCCACTATTTCAAGAACTATTAGCTACATTTCCGAGTCTGGATTACGTACATATAGGACCTAGACTAGCAAGTTTATTGGTTCAACCAAGTAACCTTGATTGTTCCTTGTCTGTAGACGAAACTATAGAAACAGACATGTCTGAAGTACTTGAATCCTATTCCAGTCTTCAGCAACTTTGGCACATTCTCAATCTAAATATCGATACAACAGTATTATTATGCTCAAATGGCTTGCATACGAAGGCAGAATTTCGAAGTATACCTAATAACGTCATATTAGTCGAATATGGCTTTCAGGTATGAAAATTGTAATTACACATCAATTGAACAATTGTTTAAATTCGTTTATTAATACGCAGGCGGATTACGAATTTTCTGGTTGGACTGAAGCCTTCAGAGTTGCAGGAGCGAATATTCTGCCTAGTTCCGGTACAGCCAGTTATAACAGTTTAGCTGGTTGTCCTGCTTCGACTTACGCTAATACGAAAAATGCTGTAAAAACCGCTCAGGAACAAGATTCCATTGGGATTGTCGTTGCTCACTGGTCGGGTAGTCATCATTTGACATCTCACACGTTTGCTTGGGTTGGATATATGATAGCGGCTGGTCTGTCGTGGAATCCAAATACAATTATGGATGTGGAACCATCGATTGATTTCTATGATATTCGCGAATCCAGTGGAATCACTAATAGAAAGTAAATATAATACACATATATTCATATTCCTCTTTTTTTTATTTTGAAATAAAAAAATATTTGTATAAGTAAATCCATAAAATATGGGAAAAAACTCGGTACCTGAATATCGAAAAATTGTTTGCAAGGACTTTTCACGTTTTTTTTCATGACATTTAATATTTCGAACACATGCTATATTTATAAGCATGTCTTTAGGAACAGTATTTAACTAAAAATTTATATAAAAATTCAATCATAGATATTTAAAATAGTACGATTTCAAAAAAAATTGAATTGTTAAAATACACGAAATTAAAAAAGGATGAAAGAGCTTTCATTAAAAAAATGAATTATGTAAAAAAGACTTGAAAGATTTCTTAAAAATTGCGTGTTTTTAGACATTACCAGTAAATCTTCTTTTAATGATTTTTTTCGGGAATTAATGGGCTTTCAGCTTAAATTTAGCTACATAATTTTTATTAATATTTCACAACGTTATTGACTGTAGATATGCTTATCAATTTAAACTGATTTTTCATAATATTCATAAGCAAATGTATAGCTTAACAAACATTCTTAAATGTTAATTAAAATTATTTACTTAAAAAATAAATTTAAAAAACTTTAGTTTAATCAATTGGTAATAAATTCTCTTCAAGTTTATATAAGAGACAGTAAATTTCTAATCACATGATTAGTTTTAGAACAGAATATAATAACTGATGCACGAAAATTTTAAAAAAATGTTTTTATCGTTATTTTTAACAAGTATAAATACTAGCGAAAATTGCGTTTGTCAAAATGTTTTTAAATAAATATAATTTAATTTCTTATATTCCGTACTAACGATGTTAAATCTTCTTGTCTATTAATATTAACAACATTTTTGTATACGTATAAAATTTCTGAAGTTAATCTCTTGAACTAAGTGTTTATTTTTTTAAGTGGTTGCCAACAAATTTTTGAAATGTGCAACGTATTCAGCAAGTGTAAATGAAATAATTAATAATAACCCCTTTTTTCAAATTACAGATCCATCGCTAGATTGCTCGACACACATGTGTTTCGTGATTTAGAGTACAAGATTGGAAGTGCAATTTTAGAACTCGGCCGAGTGGATACGTTGGTTCTTACGCTGAGCAAAAATCAAGGAATCAATGATTTGCAACAAATCCCAGACAATCGCGGTTCAACTTTGTACAGATTGCTCACTGATCCAGATAATGTAAATCTTGAGTTCCTATCCACCGATTTATTCATGGTATTTACAATATATTCCTATGATATTCGAATCAGCTCATAGAAAAAAATATATCACTTTATTGAACGTTTAATTTATTTTTAGAAAGCAACGAAGCAAATAAAAAAAGTCTCTCATGCTTTATACGAAGCTAATCCAACGTCGAAGTTTGCCTCGATGGAAATTCAAGAACTACAACTTACTGCAGATTTAATGCTGACCGCATGCAAAATAGGCAGGACTCTTATTGGTGTCGGTATTAACCCCAATAGCAACATGGGCTTGGCAGTAATAAATCTAGGCGTTAGCAATTTGCCTCCGACGTTTCGAACCGATATAGCCAATAAAATGTTAGCACATATTGAACAATACAAAGGTGCGTGGCTTCAAAGACACTTACCGCAAGGACTTCAGAGTTCTTTGCTTATTTTGACCAGTGCTTTGCACAGATTTGTGCCTGAATCATAAAACTGCTATTGTGATAATTATTGCTGCTTTTTGAATTAGCAAATCCATAAATAGCTGCGATAAAACCATCCTTTGTTGCAATTGTTTTGTTACGAGTGACTGTTGTTCTACGCAATTTTAAACTAAATTTTAATTTACATTAAAATTGAATTAAAAGTCTGACCTATTAATGTCGTATGGTGTAATATTATATGGTACTAGTTATGCACAGAAGCTAATTTTTGACGATGTTATCAAAAAAACAAAGGTACGATTCAACGACTACTGTGTATGATAGGTCCAGTGATTTAAATATGTACATACTATAAATTGTACATACGCAAAAAGACTATTATATTATTATTACGAATTATACAATGCATATATGCTACAGACATTTTAAACACATGTATTATAAGAAAGAAAAAGTATTGTTACGCTGTTAGACGAAGAAAGTGATTCAAAATTTAACGATATAGGATCTTTGACAAATATTTTGAGTATTTACCTGCATTTTCATATAACCACATTGTACTTTTTACAGACATATTTATCAAAATAAATTATTATCATTTTTGAATATAAAAGAGTAATTTACATAAAAATTAAAACCTTATTTAAAAAAATAGACACCCATTATTGTGATAATATACATTTTATTTCACAAAAAAATATTCGACATAAGTAAATCCATAGAACTAAAACTTAATTCACAGCAAATACATAATCTGTTAGTTTTAAATTACTAACTTTTTTCAACGCCCACGTGAACTTAAAGTTATTGTTAAACGATTCGATTATTGAAAATAATAAATCATTATAGCCATAAATATAATGTTTATAATCGAGGTTAAAATTTTTATTTAATTATACATACTCATACATAGTGTATATTTAATCATTTTTCCGTGATACATAAAATAGTAAACAACGCAATTAAAAATCAGGCATGATTTCTTAAATAGGTAGTAACTACGACAATGATCCTTGTGAAACAGCCCAATAGTCGTAAATCGCATTGTAAGCTTATGATTTATGCGATAAACAAAAATAAAAAGATAAAACTGAAAAGTGCCTAAGATATTAAGGAACGAATAATTTGTTTTTAATGAGTATTATATACACGTGAAGGTTTTTTCGACGATTCTTTAAAAAAATGTGAAATTTTAAAGGAAATACGAACGAATCAATGAGTTCAATTTAATACGTTTTGCATTTACACTGCAAACTTAGGAATACGAATTTTCGAACGCGTCATTGAATTGATGCAAAATTCGTTCTCGTAATTTTAGAAATAAATACGTTAAGAGTAAATACAATTTTACAATTGAACCTTTAACACGAAGTCTTCAATCATTTTTTTTTGTTTTCACAAATGATTTAAATTTTTATTACACCTACAAAATTGTTTTTACAATCCGATTAATTTTTACTGTTACTACATTGATATAAAATGTCATACGCTACAAAAAGTCTTCTAAGAAACTACAGGATCTATTGAAAAAAAAAACAAATTTTTCAATAAGAATATTATCTACTTGTCATCTTTCCACGAGGATAAAATGAAAAAAAAAATTGTACTATTGCCCGTGTAAATTTTATGTGTAATATATACCCTGGCTAGTAAACAGTAATCCAATAGCAACTTACGAAGGTTACCATTAGGTTGTTAAATATATTAGTTGGATACATGAACATTATAACATACAGATATATAATTAGCGGATTATTTAAATATTTATTATTAAATGTCTTTATACATCTTCTAAATAATTTACTAAAAGTATATACAGGTTGAAACATTTTAATGGTCTCACCCAAATTTCTTTGTTGGTATCTGACTGATAGAATAATTTAAAAAATTTGTATTTATTTTTGTTTTGTCATTTCATTAAAAGTAAATAATTACTTCAAATCTAAGGTACGTCACACACACGTCATTTCTAAAATTTTATGCCCAAGGCCTGATAATCTCTCCTCGAGGTCAAATTCATAAAATTATAAAAAAAAGAAAAATAAAAATTTGTCTTCTATCTGCCTACCTATAGAGAAATTTGTGTGGGTCCGCACAATGGTTCACACTGTATAAATACACACACTGAAAAGAAAGTTAGAAAATAAAAAAAATATTAAAATTACTTATTAAAAAATTAAATGCACTTATTGATTTTTAAGAAATGATTTAATGTATTTAAGCACAGTTTTTACTTTCGGATGAATATTTTCTTTATTCAAAAAAGCATTTTTTTGCAATACAAAAGTTTTCATAAAGTGTATAAACTATTTTTTTCAGTTTACATATCAAGTAGTTAAGGGGGTGCCTCATTCAACTTTACCGACTGAGTCGCTGCGGCGGTAGAACCACAGTAAATGCTTGATTCTTAATAAATCCACTGAATTACAACAAAGCCTACACTTAGTTGGTAAAATATTCATCAGTTTTTGAGAAAATCTTGAACGAATTTTCAGTAACGAAATATTGTGGCTATTAATTTTCGGTTAAATTTTGTTCGAAAGCATACGAATATTTTAGTTTAATTTAGTGGTCTTATTAAGATTCAAACATTGTTCTGTCATTCTATCGCCTTATCGACTCGGGCGGTAAAAGTTGAGTACCACACCCCCTTAACGAATACTATCTTTTTATGTATATTTATACATATACGTAATTATGATTTTGAAGTAAAAAAAGGTTGTATATTTTTTAATATTGATGATATAAAAAATGTCGTTGTGTTTAATACTATGTACAACCAACTCAAACTGGGTTACTGTTTACTAGTTACACTACATATACATATTATTATATATATAAATACCAACCCTCGCTGATTTCGGCATTAAGCTTTGATTCGATCGTATACATAAATAAAAATAAGCTAACAAAAAGTGAGATTCATTAGAAAACGTAAACTATACGTATTTTATAGTACTATAGGCACAGTACCGCACACCGATGTTATATCACATCAATAACATAGCCCGAGAGTCTGACACATAATATATCTGACTGTATGTACAGCTAATAGGCCATAAAGTAGCATAGAGAGTATATTTCCATGATTAAATCGCACAACGATCAGCACGTACGTTTATACATCCGAGCTGATATCTCTCGATTAGAAAAATAGCCAGTCGTATCGATAAAATGTTAAGAGTTGCAGTGGGCTCATCGCACATTGTAGATTGAGAATATAAAAAATACAAAGGTAAGTGCTGCACAGGAAAGACTACCTGCTGAGGATTTATATTCATCGTCGGGTTGAATTTCGTTGGATTTTTCGTCGATTTCGATGGTTACCTGTTTCGGTGAATTATGAAGCACGAAACGGTCAGACAGAGGCTGTACTGGTCGGAAATTATGCGTCAGCTTCTCTCCTTCTGAACTTCTGATGTCTCGGAAGGCTGCGAGCTGCGAATTTTGAACAGTGCTTAATGTCATGTGTCTCGTAAATCAGGGATGTAATTTTATTGTATAGGTCTGTAAAGGTGGTAGGACTGTTAGAACAATTTATTTGGTTTAAGGGGATTTACACAACTGGAATTAACTGAAATTTGAATGTGTGGAAGAAACGATTCAATATTTTTTAAATACGTATTACAAAACATTAGAGAAAAGAATAAAACACGCCCTTTAAAATGATAAAATTTTTCAATAATGGAATTGTTACAATTTAAATTTATTCTAATATTAGAAGATATATTTACGTACAGATGAAGATTTTACTCAAAAAATTCAAATTTCACTATCTACGAGATTTAAAGAGAACCAATGGATAGATTCTGTTGGAAATTGGCAATAAGATTCTTTTTCGCACGAAATGTAGGGTTTTAAGTCGAATGTTCAGAGAAATAAATAAATAAAAATAATATATTTTATAAAGTCAAATTTCTTCTAATAAATCAATTTCTAATCCACCCGGACGGATGGATTCCATCGTATGGTTAGTGAAATTTCTATTTTATGGCATAATAAGCTATAGTAAAGACTTAGATCTCTTCAATCATAGGCAAATATCATTGGAAAAAATTTAAATAGCGTGCGCATTATTGAAAATATTTTGTTATTTAATTTTAAAAGCCCATTGATAAGTCGTACCAGGAAGGGATTTTTACAAATAACAACTTACTTTTTTTGAATTTCATTTATATATAGAAAGGAGAAACTTTTACGTAGTAATAAGTATAATAATGAGAATTATGGACTGCGGGATTACTTTTTCTTATGAAAATAATAGCCTAATTTTTTTCTTGACATTTGAATTTCATCAATTTACTACTATTTATATTTTTAACGAGTCTCAGAATAATAAACAGTGTAATTTTGTTGTTTATATTTATATGATCAATTTTCAAAATCGTATTTTATTAATTTCTTACTGTTATTCATTTACCAAATTAATATATTGTTTATTTTTCAAACAAATCAAATCATTTGTACCTCAATCATACGTAATGATAAAATTTCAATTTTATAACCTCAAATGATACAGTAATTGTTTCATTTAAGTTTTGAATCTTAAAAATCCATCAAACTATTCGACCTACAAAAATTATGACATGAAATGTTGTGGAACAATTAATAATAATAATTTACAATCCATGAAATTTTGAAATTTACTACACAACCTCAAGTTTGTTTTTGAACAAGTTTAAAAAAAAAATAAGTTCAGCTTTGCCATTTTTTCCTACAAACAATCAAAAATTAGGCATCGAAAATGTAAAAACGAATCCAAATATGCACACAGCTGAACAAAGCAAAAAAAAAATCTCTTTCGAAATCGATAAATCTTAATCGTCAAGGCGATAAAGCGAAACAGTCGAAGAAATCGGATGAAAAAAAGGAACTAGAAAGCGGAGGAATCGTTGTACAGTTGTTAATAACGATTATCTTCGAGCTAAGCAATACAAACTTCTAATAAAATATTGTGCATACTTTACTTTCTACTCCGGAATCTCGCAAAAAATTCCAGTTACTTAACGATCCAGTGAAAAAAAACGCCAGAAAGAGCGTTACGCGTGCAATGCTCCTATTTCGTTACAAAATACACATTTTTTTTATATACATATCGACACTTTTTCCGCCATCCGCTAAATTATTCTATTAAGTGGAAATTTATGCGCGTATATCTGTATATATATACGTATAGCTTTTTTCGTTCGATCTACTGTACGAAAAATCGAACTTTTTTTTAACAAATAAATGACGCGAAAACGTGTGAGTCAATCGATCTATTAAAATGATTTTAATATGTGTGTATGTGTATATACGCTTGAGTAATTTTGTTTCGATACTGTGTATATACTAACGATATTTTATTTTCGATACCCTTTCTTTAGTCCCTTTCTTTACTGTACCAAAAACAGACATTTCTTCGAAGACACGAAATTGTGTAGGTAATTCGATCGATGAATATGAATTTAACGTGAATTTGATAATAATTGCATTGATAATACTTTACACTTGAGAAAAAAAATATTAATAATAATTGACACGTAATTTATAGGTTTAATCGATCGTTTAAAATTAATTTAATGCATATATAATAATAATTGCAATGACAATAATTACATTGGAAAACAATTTTTTGTCACTTTAATTATTAATAATAAATCTTCTTCTTTTTTTACTACATCGAAAAAAAATTTTTTTAACGAAGAATCCGAAAGTATATAAGAAAATTGATTTCGCGCTATAATGCATTTAAACACCAGTGTGCAAATTGTTATTATTACCAATAAAATATTCCTTTTCTACAATACCAAGACTCGTATATCATTTACAAAGTAAAACAAACCATTTAACAATAAAAATTTACAGTCGAACATTATTTTTTTATTCTTCTACTATTTAAACAACAACAACAACAACAACAACGAGCGGAAAATTTCTTGCTCTTACCTGTTCGTGCGAGAGAAAAAGTGGATGTTTAAAGTCGATCCAAGTAACAACTTCGGAACACGGCGGTGTGGTCAATGAACCATTATAGGTGAAATAATTTTGCATACGATCGACGGGTGGACCAAGTGGGATAAAAAGATTTTCCAATCTCAAACTGTCCCTCAAACGTATTTCCGTACCGACTTTTTCGATCTTCGGTAAAGCCTCGATGATTTCGTCGAACATCGAGTTGACTCTATTGTTCACTTCAGCCTGCAACGAAAGAAATTTTAATATAAAAAAAATGTTATCTAAAAAGATGTTACAAAAAAATGTTTAATACTATATTGTTTTTAATATTAAATTTATGTTAAACAAAATTTTTTTTACACGATTCGCTGTATTTTGACCCGCTTTGAAGTACAAGAAAGTACCTATGTTTGCTCGCTGTTTCGCGTCGTTCTATAAATATACGTGCGCGGGTTGGGTGAAATTTGTAGCCATTCTCAGTACAGGATGTCTCTCGAACTTTTATTTTAATTATATACATTATTTTTACTTCATAGATCGATATCTCAGATCGAAAGCATAGGTTCGAATGTTATTTTTCGGTTGATTCCATTTTAATATAATTAATTATTATTTTAATTATCGAGTTTAGTTTACAGATTTTTCGTTTACAAAAATTCACTTTTTTTGTATTATACCAGCGACGAAGCTAAATTTTTAAATTGTAAACGTTATTATATATATCTTTTATCGAAGATAGAAGTCGAATCATTCGCAGGGTGGGTCGAAATTATTAATTATTTCACGAAAAACGCGTTATTATAATACAATTTTTTAAACGCTGTAAAATCGTTAAAAAAGATTGTAGCGAGCCCGATGGAGCCGCAAGGATTAGAATTTTCGAAAAACATCACCCACGCCCAGACGCACTTCGAAAGATTACGATTTGTAAGCTTTAGAAAGTGACTTTGAATTTCGAGTTTTACCACCTTTAAATTAAAAAAAAATGACCCCCTAACGATATTTTTTACCTGACACGTTCGTCTTTGAAGTTGCGACAAATTTTAGTCGGAACAAGTTGCTGCGATAATTTTGTTAGTGAGCATGTATTTATTGATTGAAAAAATTAATTTTCAGTCTACATTTTGAAATGAAACCGGAAATTTGAAATTTGAACTTATTGCTGTGTAATGGAAAAGCTATATTTAGCTCGATGTAGTAGTCTGGCAAACTGGTCAATACCATTCACGTTTACCGCCAAAATTACGAACTTCGTAATTTTAAGCAAATACACGAATTGATTATCATCGGAAGGATCGTTAGCACCGCAGGTGTCATTGACGAAATTTAAAACCGTTGCAAATGTCCTATATCGACTTGTTGCGCACGACTTGTGTATCATCATCGATGATAAAAATATAAGTGATAATTTTGTGGTTTGAGTATTTCTTTAAACAAATTTGCCTATTAATTTATATTCGCAAATTGTTTATTATTTATACGTATGCAATTTTAGTTTGGATTCGAAAAACGATAGAATTATAGGAAAATATGTACTTGAATTTATTTAAAATCAGTTATATGTGTTTGATTGTTCATTTAGTTTGAGGATTAGTTTGAATTATAGTTTTTTTTTGTTCTATAGGATTAAAAAAAATTTAGATTTAAAATAACAATAATCATGAATTTATTATTACGTATTTACAATATTGACCATTTTTTAAGGGGGTATCGTACTCAACTTATACCGACTGAGTCGATATGCTTGAAACTTAATAAGTCAACTGAATAACACAAGAGCTAGTTTTGTCTACTACTTTTTCTATTACTATGCCAAATTTGAAAGGAAAATATTGATATAATTTTGAAAAAAGGTTGCTATCTTCCTTCAAGCTTTTGTCCAAAACATACAGCGATGAACTCAATTTAATATCAAATAAATATATAATAATAACAATAAGTGTATGATATTAAATTTACTTTCTAATGCATATATATAAGTGTATATACGTCATTTCATTATACGTCTATTTTTCTAATCCATGTATCACTGAATAATCCATGTACAATGAAAAAGAAACATAATGAAAAAGAAATAATTTTTTTTCTATAATTACATTAATAATCTCATAATTCGAATATACATACGGTACATTAAATTGAAAATATCTGTAAAAAATTCATACACACGATTTATCCAAAAAATAAGGAAACCTTCTATCCAATCCATCATCAACTCAGAAGCAGTTTTTACAATGTTCCAACGAAACTTACAATTTCACATCTACAAAGCTTCCTCTTAAAGGAACCAAAAATAAAAAAAAAGAAATCAACGAGTCTCAAGTGTAAGTACAAGTCTAACGATATTGCTGCAAGTCATATGTTCAGCTGAAAAGTTTATCTTCAGCTCTCAAGATATGCTTATATCCATATAGAATATATATGTATATAGATATAGATATATATATATGCATACATATGTATTACACGCGTACGTAACTTTATAATACGGGCTTCCGCGTGGGGTTGTTAACGTTAGCCGTCAGTAATCCGAGATATTTTAACGAGGCTGTGTACGAATAGTGTACACTATTCGTCTGTTTTCACTCTGTGCTTGGCTTTCAAGGATCAAGATGACGGTAGTGTTTTACAACGTAATCCTATTAAATCGAGAAATTTGCTCTTTGCATGATAAGTATGTATAGACGTCTATGAACAGGCTTTAGCCGGAAATGCATTGATCGATAATATACGGTTGTTATTTTGTTTTTTTTGTGTTTTTTTTTGTGTTTTTTTTTATGTGTTAAACCAGTTCTATTTTCGATTCGATTCGAGGTGTAATGCGCGTAAACAATCGAAGGAAGAGGATTTGAATTTTGGCGGGCAATTTGAATTCTACATTTGAGATTTGGGGTGAAAAATTGCGAATATAAGGTTTTTTTAATTATGACGCGAAATTTGAGTTTTTTACGTGGAATGAATTGAATAAAGCGAAGTGCAAGTTTATCGATTGAAAATTTGAATTCTACGATACAAGGATGTTTAATGTAAAGTCATGAATATACAATAAAATGTTTGAGATTTTGCTATGGAATAATACGACTTTGAAGTATTATGGCGCGAAATTTGAATTCTTCTATACAAGGAAGTTTATTGTAAGCTCAATGTTGAAATTTCATCAAAGCATTTCTAGCAACTGCACGTTGGTACAGTGTGACAATCATAATATAATGCCAGGAGATTAATTATAATTTGCTATCCAGACTCTTTCATTAAAAAAAAATTGAAGCTGCATATGTACGCAAATAATGCAATAAGAGAGACTGGGCGATAAAAAAGTTGAATACAAGATTTTTAATTAATGGCGCGAATTTCAAATTCTGATTACAAGTTAACTGATGAATCTAAAAGAAAGTGTTTGGAAATCTACCAAAGCACTCGTAGGAACAATTCATTGTTTCAACGTGTAATTTTAATTAATTACTACGTGCTTAATCGTCATTTCCTATTTAAACGCTTACATTCAAATTTAAGTATTACATTTAAAAAAATCGAACAAAAAGATCTTGAAATTATGGCGCGAAATTTTAATTTTTATACAAAGCAGAAGAAAATATTATAAACTCGTGACATCAAACCTAGGGATTACGCGTTGTTTCAACAAATCATTATAATTAAATATCGCGCTTGCTTAATTGTAATTTTCAATTCCGATACTTTCCTTTGAATCGTTATAGTGATTACATTTAAAAAATCGAACGAATATATTTGAAATTTTACAAACAAAAATCTCGCAACTCATCTCAAGAATCCACAACGAAACTGTTTAAAAAAAAAACTTATCAAATCAATCCCAGGAACTACGCGTCGTTTCAAACGAGTCATTACAATCAAGTACCACGCGCATTCGCAATCGTCTAAACGAGACCTTATAAGGGCGAAACTTAACGATCCAGAGCGTTGATTCTTTAATTACAGTCGAAAGTTTACGAGTAATGAACGTAACGGCAAGGAAGTGCATAAGCCTCACTTGATTATGACTCGACTCGTCTCTGTTTATTCAATTACGATTCCGCTGACGTGTCTCTCCTAATGCGCTAATAGCACAGAGTGCAGCGACAAAAGACATTACAGGAAAAGTGTCCCGCTCGTGTGGATAAAACAAAGCTGTTTTGTTTCGCAAGGAATTTCTGCTATTTACGCGTCTGACAAGTTTCTTTTTTTTGGGTCAATGTTTCGTTCGCGACTAGAAAGTCGTGTCGCTAATATATACCTATCTATATATATATATATATGAAAATAGGAACGAACCTCGAAGAAAAATGCCAATACGGCCAATCCGTCCCCGTAAGATACAGCTCCGTTCATAGATCCGTAATCGTCTTTGTAAAATACAGCGTGAAGTTCCATAGCGAAGGAATGATTGTTTATTAAATCTTCGGAACCTTCCAGATCGTTTTCGCCCCAGTGGAAATGAAGCTGCTCGAAGACGTAGGTACCGTTCAATGGTCCACCCGACATGTATGCTTTTTCGCTGTCGTTAGATGCGTGTAGTAAAGCTATGGATTAAAAAAATTTTTTTTTTTATTTTTATACATATTAAATAATGTTGTTTACTGAGATTTTCTTTGCATTTATATGTAAATACGAAATTATTATTTAATTTTCTCCGATGAAAATTCATTTACAATAGAAACACGAATATAAATATACATTACGCGTTCGAAGAATTTTATTCAACACTACATTTACCAATCAAGTCCGTACTAATGTTGTAAATACAAACTAAAAATAAAAATTTTTAAAAGATTACGTGAAAAATTGTATGAATAAACAAATGATGACAATGAACGTTTACGTTATTTTCAATCTAAAAAGCACACATTGATGCGCTAAAACTATTCTAGGTAGTGAATACGCACTTTTTTATCTACTAAATTATTTCTACTTATTAAATTCGAACAGTGAATACATTCACTTGTAAAAAGGACGAACATTCACTATATTTATATATTAAAAAAAAACACGTTTTTCTATAAACAAAAGAATAATGATAGTTAAAAATGAATTATCTACAGTCATGAAACCAGCTATTTTTCCTTATTCGAATAAAAAAAAAGAATATTATTAGAATTAGTAGATAAAAATCTTATAGAAGCTCTACATACCAGTATGACCATTGTTGACCAGATAGACTTTTCTTGCCAAGTCTAAACCGGAAAACAGAAGTGGTGACAAATTAACATCTCTGACCTCGTGTTCCTCGATGTTTATCGGTGATTGATGCTTTCCGAAGCAAGTGTCATAGTTTTCCGCCCAATGAGCAGGTCCTGTGTCATAATTCAATAATTGACTTTCTATTTATATATTGTATACAAATTCATTTGCGCGCCATAATTTAAAAAGCCTCTGTTCGATTTTATAAATGTAATAACTATAATAAAAATTAAAATGAAAGTATTTAAATAGGGAATTGTAGTTAAATACTTATTGAAATTCGAGCAATTTCACACAAACACCATTACATTCAAATAAATGTATAATGATTGTACAATAAATATCGAATGAACTCATTTTTTCGAATCAAACAAAATAAATTATTTTTTAATTCTATAGCAATGACGTTTTTTCTCAATGCATAAATTTATGCATAAGTAACGATTTATAAAGATGTAAAACGATGTTGAAGTTAACGATGATGTCACGACGTCTTATAAACGTGTACACATTCCTCTAATTACATTACGCATACGACTTCCTGTATTTTTGCAACACTACGACTCGATAGCTCGCATTAACGTTGCATTGTATTCTCTAACTCTTATCTATACATATATATGTATACGCTTACTTATTATACGAATTTCTCTATAGAAGGGAATCGCGTACACGCGCACGCACACGCACACACATACATGCGCACACGCATACGCACACGCACACGTACATATTAACGTTTTTAACACACGTTAGCTGTAATTATCATAATTGAAACAATTATGCTTATAAACTTGAATTTTTCGGTACCAGTATTTTCCTGTATATGTAAACGATATCAGTAACCATACGGTATACACGTGTTACTCATTACAAGATTCTAATTGTACAATTTCGAAATTCCCTTTTTTTCGCCTTGTAGTTTTAGTACAGACACGCGCCGAACATAAAATACGTCGTTTCGTGTACAATATCTCTAATAATCAGACACATGTATATCTATCTCGACATCCAAATTTTTTTTAATCAATTCTCGAATCTCATCATGTATAATTATAATTTCATGATTAGTGAATACGTCACAGTATTATACATTTGTACATATGCACTCGAATTTCGCATTGTTTCTGAAATATTAACGTCATACGAAAATACAGTGATTAAGGTCGATAGAAACATATATATGTATATACATATACGTATAAAGTATGTGTATATACAATATGGGTCATTCTCTGACAGATGGACCGATCGAATTTTTTTTTTCTTCTAAATATTTTTTAAACTGTTATTTGGTGCTGTATTTAATTTCATATTTTTTTAGATTTTTTTCATTGATGCTTTTTAAGTTATTGGAAGTCGAAGTTAGAAATTTTTAAGAATTCTTGCTCCTCAGGAAAGCATTTTTTACTAAAAATATAAAAGCGACTTTTCTTGGGAAATTAGTTGCAGATAAAATACATTTAAAGCTAGAAACAAAGTTATCGCATCGTAAAATATGAGTTTGTCAAGATTCGTCCAGATTTCCAATGAGAAGTAGAGCTTGATTCACAAGTCGAGACCTTCATTTATACTTATAAGTATTAAAGTCAATACTGTTATTTTATTTTTGTATTATTATTAGAGAAATTAAAAATTTCTTTATTTTGAGCTTGTGTGACTTAAAAGTTAGTTATAGCATATAGTAAAAATATTTTATCTATAAAGTTCAAATAATTTTACAACAAAAGTCTCTTTTGTTTTTTTAGAACAATTATTACAAATTACTGAAAATATTAAAAATGAGCATAACTTACGTAAAACTATACTGAAAATGACAGTGTTGAGTTATTTCAATTTTTAAATGATTTCATTTCCGGAAAGTAGTAACATTTAAAAAACATACAAAGAACGAAATTGTCTCGTGTTTGCAGATTAATATGCCACAGTATTTTGTCCAAATAAAATTTCGATTATAATGTGTAAAAAATTTGAAAAAAGTAGTGTGGATGTTGGGAGTGGATTTTAATAAATATTTGTATTCAATCACAAACCATGTTCTACCTTCTAAAATGATTTTGTTTTCAAATAAATATATTTTAAAACCCAAAATATTCTTTTTTTAATTCAAGTAAATATTTTCTTAGACAAATCAAGTTTTTTCCTACAGTGAGTATATAGTAGGTACCTAAATCGGCGATAATACCTCACTGTAACTTAAAACCCTTCGATAAAAAAATCTACAAAAATTTACATATTATTAATAAAGATTAATTAATTTTCTTGCAAAAGTCTCTTTTGTATTTTTATTAATAAATTCTTTCTAGAGTAGGATTTAGAATTTTTTTTAAATAAGCATACAATGCCGACTTCGACATCCTTGTAACTTAAAGAACCATCGCGAAAAACATCTCAAAAAATTCACGAAGATAGAGACAGTACTAAAGAACAATTTAAAAATATTTAGTAGAAAAAAAATTTGTTCTCACCGATTAATTTATATATAGGATATTTCATAATGCTCGATGACATTAGGATCAATAAAATGTGAGTTTTCGATTGATACGGATAAATCAATAAGTCACAAGATAGAATGCAGTGTGCGTTCTAATTTTAGAGCACCAGAGTACCGCAACTGACAATATAATGACATTCAAGTCATACGCGCGGAGCGAAAGGAAGTCGTAAAAAAAAGAATGATTATGGTGTACCGTAATCCTATAGGTATTTGAACGTACCATGTGGCCCACTGTAGCCGAAATTCATGTGTCCTTTTGCCGCGGCATTTGTTCCCGTACCTGTGAACAACAAAAAAATCGAAGATTTTTAATAATATATATGTATACACAAGAGCGAACAATAGTTGCCGATTTCTTAACGATTGCGCTTGGCTTGTTTATACTTTAAAGAGACGAAAAAATGCGTATTGATTTATTAGACTTAAAAGCTTATATACATTTATGAATCCATCATAACGATTTACGATCGGTGTAATAGCACGATAATTATCGTTACCGATTTTTCGACAAAATCGATTTGTCCGTGGTGTAGATTGAAATATATCGAAATGTTCTCGTTTATATACATGTATAATATATCCGTCAGTATAAACGTAGGATACATTCGCGACTTGGATATTTACGAATTCTTCGGGAGTATATATCTAACGGAGGCAGAGAACGTCATTGATCGGCCAACGCGTATATACATACCGGTCGACACGCTTTCCACATCGACAATGCTCTTAAGTGCTACGTGATGTCGAAAAGCCGATTTCGCGGTTCCTTTATGTTTTTTTTTATATTCACCAGAGAGATCGGTAACTGACGACAGACGAGAAAGACGCGACAATTGCGAGTTTTGTATTACTGTGTCGCCTCTGGTATACATTCTCTGTGAACGATACTTTGTAAGGTCAGGTTTTAGTGATTTGCAAAATATTTTATTTAGGAATGGTAATGTGTGTTTTATTGCTAGTTAATATTTTTGTAAAAGTAGCGCAACGATACAAGTTCAACGAATTTTATGCTTTGTGTTTGCATAGCTTACAGAAAAAGAGTTATTTTTTCATTCTAATTATTTTTAAAAATTAAATAAAAATCCGATTTTACGGTGAAAAAAAGAACTCGTTAACCTTAGCTCAACCGATGGTTAAATATTTTTTTTTTCGAACGTTTCTTAAGCATTTTATTTTTTTTTAGCTTTAAGCATATACTATATGATATTTTTATGCCTAATTACAAGGTGTTTTGCAAGCTTGTAAAAATAGGTACCATCAGGGTAAAGAAACGTAAAAATAATAGATATAGTTAATTATACCATGAGAAAGAGGCCGAAAATAAAAAATTTTGACCCACGGGTATGTAATATTAATTAATCGTGGGATGTATAAAAAGCTTAAACCAGCTTGAAATAGATGAGTCTCTTCGTATTCACTGCACAATATAAGCAGTAAAACTAATTGCGAGGTTACGTTTATCCGACGAAATGCTCGAATAACGGGTAAAAGAGCGTTTCATCACAAGCTATAGACCCTGAATGTTTTTCATAGAAGTTTTCTACTTTTCAGGTCATATTAGATATTCGTATTTTCACCAAACCGATATTACATCGAATTAAATCGGTATATATATGACATACTGATCTCATCACAATTGGAACTGCATAAAATTCTCTATAACATAAGAACAAGGGTCGACCCAAAGACAAACTTGTACAATTCAATATATCAGAAAATCAGCAAATACCGGTAAGGTCTTTGCATTATATCCACTTCATATACGTAGCGAAAGCAAGAACATATAATAGGTTTATAACAATTCAAGGATTGACTTCAAAGACAAGCTTTGTAAATTCAAATGTATAAAAAATCGGTAAATATTTGTATGGTGGATACTAACGCTTTTGTATTAAATTCACTTGGTATGTGCAGCGAAAGCAAGAACGTGTAAATTTATAAAAATTCAAGGATCGACACCAAAGACAATCTTGTTAAGTGAAATATATCATAAAATCGGGAAACATCGGTAACGTATGTAATACCGGTATTACGTACAAAACCGTTTGTATTATATTTACTTCGCATAGATGGCGAAAGCAAAAACTAATACGTTTTTCAACACTTCAAGGAATCGACCCCAAGAACAATCACGTTAAGTGAAATATATCATAAAATCGGTAAACATCGGTAACGTATATAATAACGGTTTTGCATTATATTTACTTCGCATAGATGGCGAAAGCAAAAACTAATACGTTTTTCAACGATTTAAGGAATCGACTCCAAAAACATACTTGTTAAGTGAAATATATCAGAAAATCGGTAAATATCGGTAAGGCGCAGTATACTAACGCGTTTGCATTATATTCACTTCGCATACATGGCGAAAGTAAGAGCGTATACGTTTACAGTATATCGGCTAATGTTACCGAGAGAGATCGGTATGTAAAATTCGACAAAAAATAAGCGCCGCTCGTTGTTAACCTAGACTCATGCTTGTTAGCCTTACATAAGGCTAACGTCCGTATAATATACTCGGCTTGAATTCATATCGCGCGCGAGCTTCTGGGATTCTCGCGAAATCTTACAATACACATATATCGTTGACATCCCTGGCATCCTTTTTACAGCTGTTTGCCAATTAAAATCGTGACTATAATACGTTCCTCTGTATCCGCGGGTGAGTGTGTGGGTATTTGTGCAGTGCTTGTTTGCGTATGATATATTTAGTACCGTTTTAGAGAGTATGCATTACACGAGTAGGTCCTTCGGATTCATATAATAAAGGACACTCGTCGTCCACTGTGTTGTTGTACTAAGGTTTTTATATCTATATGTTTATGGCCACTTGTATAGACCTGTAATATACGCAAGAAGTGAATTAATATGAAAAGTACATTATGTTCGTTGAATATAATTTATTGTTATTGGATATGGTTCTTGATTTACGATCAAATACTGATTGATGGGTCTGGTTTATTTTAAAAATCATTCTATGTTATTACATCGTTTATTCGATTGCTTTTAACGATCGCCTCTCTCTCTCTCTCTCTCTCTCTCTCTATGTATATATATATATGTATGTATGTGTGTGTGTGTGAGATTATCGTCGAAGATTTTTTTTAAATTCTCTCAACCAGTGCATATGAAGAATCTCAAAGCAATGAAATAAAAAAAATTATAATTTGTTGTTTTTCTCATTGAATGTGCTGTCCGGCTGTATATAAATTTTATTGCCGTCGCAGTTTATGAATTAACTACTGATCGGATAACAAAATCATTCCGAGATCGTGCAATCGATTTTATCTTCATGCTGTATTTTACATCTTCATTTTTCATCGACGCTTAGTAAAGTAACTGAATATCATTTTTATAAGTATATGAGTGTGTACATACAAATTATATATATATATATATATATATATATATGCAACTTAATTGTACTAAATCATCGTAAAATTGAGACTCTTTAAAAAAAGGGAGATGATGTTTTTCGAAAATTCTAAATTAATTGTATAGTCTCAATTCACGACGTTCACAGAAAACTCATTTTTTCGTTTTTTTTTCTTATACTCTACAATTAGTCGACAGAACGAATTAAACTTTTTACAGCTTACGTCTCTGTGCATTAAAAACATCTATTTTTAAATATTTCGAAATCTCTAGCCAAAAAAGCGATTTTCAAAAGTGTCAAATTTTCCGCCAAATTTCCTACATTTATTACTCAACATTTACACATAACTTCTGCACCTGAATAACGTTTTCAAGTAACTCAGTCACTTATCTAGAAAATTTCTAATAAACACAAGCAATAATTCACTAAAGCCACATTTTCCAGAAAAATAAATATTCTTTGTTCGATTACAATTTCTAATATACTTCCAAGTATTATTTATCGAGTAATTTTAAATTTTTCCCGCGCTCAAAAGCATCTCATCTCGAGAAGTAGCGAAAAAAAGGTTTTTTTCCCCCAACTTTTACATCGAAGAGCGCTTAAAAAGTCTCAACGCGTAATTACAATGCTTAACTGTACTCTCATTAGCAAAAAAAAAAAATACATATATATATATACACACACAATGGGAACGCGTGCCTTATTAGACGCTTTTACTCTTGGTTGAAAAAAAACTCGCGTTTTCTAATTACCCAACCCGCCGATGAATAAAATAAAAAGTTGAAATTTCACGGAACAAAATCGACAAAATGTTTAACAAAATGTTGTGTCGAAGCTAAAGTGGAGCGTTTTTTCTGAGAAATTTCACAAAGATGGAAAAAGCAATCGCACGCCGAGACTTCCTGACAAATCCATTGTTTAAGATGTAAAAAGATCACAGTTAAGTTTGGCCTTAAAGTGCCTTGATTTCATACAGGAAAGCAAAGTGCTGTTTACGTGGATTGATATACGATGGAAAATCTTAGTGTATATTATATGTATATCTGTATATACACTGTGTACACTGTGTACGGATTTGATAGGATGAAAATGAATTGCCTGTTGCATTGAACGAAAGAAAAAGTAAAAATAGATCATTTAAAAGGAAAAATATTTTCGTTTATTAAAAAATTGTGTTTTTCAGTTAAGAAGGAAAATATTTTTACGTATACATTAAGATTCAATACGGTCAAAATCAATTTTTATATACATATATTTACGGAAGATAAATAATGATTTTTCATTGTTTACCGAAACATTTTTTTTCGAATAGTACAGTGCTACAAAGTAAATTATTTGTTCAATGAATATGACTTTTTCAAGATTGTTTGTTAAGCCGATGAAGCAGAAAAGTGAAATAAGTGCGCTTTTATATATATTCCATTAGCGAATGACTTGCTTAGGTGGATTAATCGAAATAAATAGAAAAAAAATCTACGCACATGGAATACATCGTAATTATCATAACATGTAATAAATAATTTCTATGTATGAAGCTACTAGATTGTATCGCGAATAGAATAGATTGCGCTTGATTCCAGCGATTTCCCTTCACTTCGAAAATATTCATTTATATATATATATATATATATATTTTTCCTTCGTAAATTAGAATAATAATAATTCACCTACACCCGTTTCCTTATCTACTTTCTAAATTTGAAACAGTGAACACTTTATTATTTTTAATAATAAACTTATATTCACTTCTATAATAATCGACTTTTAATTAATAAATTTTGCAACGTACAATGAAAAAAACATCTTTGTTGTACGCACTAACAGTTATTTATTGCAAAAATGCATTTTTGAATTAAAGGAAACTTTTTACCTTTAAAAAATACTTATTTAAGGGTAACATTATTTTCCGTAACAAAGAAAAATTAGCATGAAAAAATTGAATAATTTGTTTAAAATCAAAAAGTACATGTATGTCTATACGTAAATTTGTTTTTGAAATTACATACATAGACATATATATGCATATTGATAGTTAAAAAATATAGTTCGAATAACGAATTCTTATTACATTAAAAAATTTTTTTATTCTAACAATTAATTTTCTCAGTGCGTGGTACATTCACTATTTAATAAACAAATTTAGATATAAATATTGAATTATATGAAATTTCTTTGCAGTTACATATCACGTGTTAAGCGTATTAATTATGCGTTAACTTTCAAGTCAGAATAGATTCTTAAACATAAAATATTTAATTATATGTTTTATTGAATCAATTAATGATTATATAAGTTGATTCGCTTTGATAAAATGAATTTACATTTCAATCCTATGAAAATATATTGATATAACTGATTTCAAAGAATTTTCTTTAACACCAGATTTATCAGTTTTATTCAATTAAATTACATTTTGTTTCTATTTTACTTTTTATTAACATAAGATATAATATCGTTTCGGAAAGACAAAGGAATTTCCAATCGAATTTCTTACTGATCTGGTAAATTTAGTATCAAAGATTATGAATTATTTATTAATAAATAAAAACGTTAATTCCATAGAATATATGTATCTTATTTGGAAACGATAGCCAACGATTTGCTAATCGTCCGATTAGCAGAAATGAATGTATTTCTCGTGAATTTCGCATTAATTTCCTCAGAACCAGATTTAATGGACAATTTGATTATATTAGTGCATATGTAAAATAAATTTTCTTAAGCAACGGTTGCAAATATTTATTAATATAAACAATTTTTTTCATTCGCTAAATTATGCAAATAGTTCATATTCTTTACTTTCGTAGTTGCGTCATTATGACCACAAAAACTTATTGATTTTACGCAATATAATACTAAATTTCCACTATTTCCGTTTCCGAGAGTAAATTAAATTATTTCTTTCAAAAAAGAAAAAGAAAAAAATTTACGTTTAACAATTAATATTTTCCTTCGAGCGAGACTCGCTTCTCTTCAAGTCTACAGACCTTTATTTCGAAATCAAGAAAGCGCAAACGCATACTTACACACACACACATATATATATATATATATATATATATTCTTCGCTATTTCCAATGTAATTTCCTCGTAAAAACATAATCATCCCGGGAATAACGAAAATTTCTCATCGTCGGTGTAGAGCAGACCCCTTTCGACCGATAATCGAGTCCCGTAAAAGCCAGTGCTAGTTATATATATATACATAAACATATACGTTTGAAATTATATATATATATATATATATATATATATATTTCCAAACGTGCGCATCCGCTGAGAATAAAACAAAAAGACATATTACCACGCGCGAGAGAGAGAGAGAGAGAGAGAGAAAATATTGTAACAAAAGAATTCCCTCGTCGACTATACAGTGAAGATAAACGCGCGTAAATCGGCCCGTTGAAGGAGGTAATAAAATGCGCTCGAGTTTCAAGATGTACACTTGCTTTACACGCTGTAGTATTATGTATACACCCATACACCCATACACACACACACCGAGACATATATATACATATACTTAAACGACCTGAACGATTTGTTGCCAAAAGATGGTCTTGCGAGAGTTTTCCGACAGTCGCGCAACGGCTGTGTATAAATCATTGCCTCTTCCGTTGCGAGCTATATAGAGCTCGTTAAGCTATTTGCAGCTGGTTTCTCTCTGACTCTGTCTCTCTCTCTTTCTTGTTCTCTATTGCTTTCTTTTTATTTCGTTAGGTCGTTGTTCGTCGTGTGCTGCTGCACTTGACACTTGACCGCTTTGTTTTATATATGTATGTGTGTCTCTCTATATACCTATATACATATATATACGAACTTGTATACGTGTGTAGGTGCGGTCGTAATTGAGTCTATTAGCGTCGTTGAGAAAGTAGAAATTGTATAATAAGGATTTTTAATTTTGGATTAGAGAGTTCATTGTTCGGCTCATGGAGGATTTAAGTTTCTGTGATGAAAAGATTAATGTAACAGTCCGTGAAAGAAACATCGTTTTTCGAGCCAAAAAAAATAATACATACGTATATGTATAAATGGATTATTTGTATATGTAAATATATATAAACGTATTTTAGTGTGAGCGTGCGTGGGCGTGTGCGTGTGCGTGTGCGAGTTTGTGTGTTTGCGTGGGTGTTCGCATATGCGTGTGTGCGGACCAAGAATGTTAAGGCAAGAGTTTCATGTTTCGTTCAATTTGTTGTAACAATTAGATTAAAAATAAGCATGAACAACGCAATGCGTTTTATTTAAATAGCAGCGTGTCGATACAAAAATTAAGGTCAAACTATTTGACAAATTAATGCAAAATACTTTTTGTAAAAAAGAATCAGCAATAAACAGCCAAATCGTACGGTTAAGAATACAAATGAAGAATCCACGCGAAATGTAAATATTTTGTAAAATTAAACATGACTTACAGTGATTTTGAAGATTTTCTATGATTACAATATTATTTTTTATTCGTATGATTAATTATACGACGCTAAATTGCAGCTTATTCAATTGAACGTAAAAAGAAAAACGTTTTCTTCAACAGAATCATTTGTTTCCCGATGTGAGTGAATTTTCATTTAAATGCAGTGGACGTAAATTTTCCGTATACGCACATATAATACTCATTCACCTCGAAAAAATAAACGGACATAATTCACGTTAATATTTCTCAAGATCCGAGGAAACTTCATACAAATTATATATATACGTGTAATCTATATTATAAACACATAAACACACACACACACACACATGTATACACACACATATAGATATATATATAAATCAAATTACAGTGCGTATATAAATATATAGACACTTAATGAATTTTAACGCACTTGTTATATTAAATTCAAACAAACAGTGTACTTGAAAAATGATTTAAAATGCAAATCTTTTTATTTTAGCAGTGCAATCATCGGTTAATTATCAGTTATTATATACACGTTAGTATATTTGAAAATTCAATTAACGTCATTTGGAAATGTTCCACTATATTAAAAACTCTGTAGTCATAAAATCATAATGACTTTCTTAAATAAACCAGTCGAGCGACAGGTTCCTCGATGTAATCAATTTTCCAAAAATATATATAGATATAGATATAGATATATATATACAGATAATAAGCTACATTAGACAGATACGAATATATATATATATATATATATATATATATAGTTCAGTATTTACAAACACGATAAATGTATAACGTTAGCACGCGAGATGCGAAGTTCGATAGTTGAAATAAAAAGAATAATAATTTCCGTTGTCGCTGATTTCCTCGTTGCAACAAAATGTAAATACTGTAACTGTTGGAAATGTCTATTTCACCGGTAAATTTATTTTTGTTTGAATGCTTCTAGGTTAGATGCTAAACTAATTTTCTTGAACTTTAAATGTTTGTAATATTAAGAAAAAATTTGATATTATTACAAACTAATTTTTTTCTTAAAAGTATATTCAACGAGACATACCAGAAGTCGATCTTATCATACTATGCATATATTTATTTTTTTTTAAATTTAGTTTTGGTATTTGTTTTAAGCTCGAACAGTTCGATGGGGATTTTTAAGACTATAATCTCAAAATATATTATTTATACGTAGTTATAAAAATAAACAAAACAAGTAGTAGAAAGAATATTGAAATTTTTACGATAAAACTATTCGATAAACTAATCAAATAATTAAAAAATTCAATCCACTAGCATAATAATCGTCAAAAATCAAATTTAAGTCTTTTTAAAAGATTTTTTTAATGAATAATATGTATAATATGCTCTTCGGAGAAAAATTTAAAATATACGATTTTCGTACAAATAATTTAATTTGTTTTAAAAAAAATAACTTTTTCCATTCCGAGATTTTGAACTTAAAAAATCGATCGAATTGTTATAAACTTCAGCTTACGGTAAAGCCAAAATGAAAAAAAAATTAAAATCTTGTCTAAGTCCACTTTTAATAAAAAAAGTATATTGTTGTAAAAATATTGTTACAAACATTCAAAATTCAAGAAGAAAATAAACGTAAATCCTCTTAGACGATAGAATCGATAATTGAATAGGACTAAAAACTACTGAGTATAAAAATGACTATGTTTAGAAACAAATCTTTTACGGTAGCTTTATTTTAAACGATACAGCTTGCCTTTTACAATAGGATTATAAATTCTAAACTAAACGATCAACTGTTCTTAAAAAAAAAAGTTTTTTTTTAATCTACTGTGTATTTCGAAAATTTCTATTCACTCTTTCCATAGACGTTATTTCTATATATGTATACATTAATAAATCGAAGAAAAATCACGAGATTCACTTAGTAAGTTTATTATTTTCAAAAATGTATTTAAACTTTGAAATAACCTCTATATACATGTATGATATATGCATATCGCCTCAAGATTCAAAAAACAGCAACAGCCGGAAAATGATCGAAAAAAATAGCTCAACCTAAATCGGCAATTCCATTACAGCATGTTGAACAAGAGAGCAAACACTTCGCGCGTTATCTTAATTTTCATCCGCGGGCTTTTTGAACCTTATCCAAATTTCTATCTAATACCAGCTCTCATACATCATCCTTCTTACGCAATGCATTTCTGCGCAATCTATAAATCGGTTTTATCGGTAATTGCAACCGTTAGAGTTATCTTTTACTCTAACATCCATATATCTATATATATACATATAGATATATAGATGTTAGAGTCGAAGATATAAAACTCGAGAAAACAAATCGTCCAATTTCTATTTATTAAAGAGATTCGTGATTCGAACAATAATTTAACGACGTAGTTAATAAAAAAAAGTCAAGAAAGAGAGAAATATTACTTTTTCCTATCGTAATCATGATCTATAGTCCGGAATATACATATATATGCGATTGCGCTTCCTAAGGTCAGTGTCATTATTTCGATAAAGAATTATCTGATCGCGTTTTTTCGTTCCGCGAAATTATCGTTAATTTACCATATCTAATAAACGTACAGTCATTCAGTAAACAGAAAACCAAAACTTTGCTATATTTAAGTGAATTCATTGACTAATATAAAAAAGCTTTTATTTTGATCGACGATAAATAGAAGAATTTGAATAGTATTTATTTGATAGTGAAATTATTTTCGGTAAAGCGTTATATGTACGAATAGAAAAGTGTTTGAATGTACTGAATAAAATTTTTTTACAATCGAACAGTGTATTTATTTAAATGCACTGTATGTGACTAATTAGAAAATAATTTCATTTAATATTTCGATTTCGATAAAAACATAACGAATATTGTTTAAAGAAAAAAATTTTTTTTTTTCAATTTAATGCTGTAAAAGTATCTAATATGACGGTCGCAGTTTGTATATAACAGAGCTCGATTTCTAGCAAGAAATAGAATTATGTAATATTCCGACAAAAGTAACTGTTTTACACGTATAAACGTAACTTTGACTTTGACATTCATCCCTAATACTTAAAGGAAAAATAGCTTACAAATTTGCAGTTTTCACAAAAAAATGTGATAAAAAGAAAAAAAAGTCACATCTTTTTGCAAAAATAAAATAGTATTGCATACAGAAACGAACACTAAAAACATCAAAAAGTCTCAAAGTATCTGTAATTTAGATTAAATTTAACAAAAATTTTCCTTTTTTTGTACCAATCTTTTTTTAGTATAATAACACATTTGCCATTTTAATTCACATGCTAATAATTTCGGTCCAAAATTTTTCGTATAATTATCTGCAATTCGCAATAAATTCCTTTTTTACTGTAAATAATCCTCGTATATATATTCATATATCTGTGACACTTACGTAAAAAAAAATTGTATCTGCTTCAGCGAGCTTTTTTTCATTCTAGATCCAATATCACGCGTTCCGGCGCATAAGTAGAGCTAATGTTATATATATATTTTTAACAATAGTTATATCGTTATCAATTCGTCCCACACAAGTCGGGATATAATAAAGAAAGCTGAATCTATATGTGATTAATAAATTTTCCAAAAAATCTCTCGCGCGACCGATTTCCTCTACCTCACGTTCTTAATCTCGTATTAGAGAAAGAAAAAGGTCGATCGTTTCCTGTATATATATATATATATACAGACAGTTCAGTTTCTCACGCGCGGAGGCGATCGGTAAGGGGATGATACAGCTATATTGTTTCAAGTCTAGTCTGACTTTTCATTTTCTCGAACAATAGAGCTGTATCGTTATAAAAGCAGATGTATACCTATATATACACACACACACATACAGATATGTACATATATACAGTATATAAGCATTCCACAAGAGGTATTATACCGATTGCAGAGTCGACGCTTTGTGTGTGAATGAGAAGATTAATATGTATATAGTAACAATATGATCTCACGATATTCGCGTTATCCTTTCGTTTGAAAAGCGTTATATATAAAATGTATACCTATGTATGCGCGTGTGTGTGTGTGTGTTAGGTGAATTTTCACTCGAAGAAATTTCGACGTGATTTCTCTCGGCGCACATTCTCCCGTACCTACTTACGTCACTTGCTGTTCTGTGCAGACTCGGTATCTAGCTTAGATCGCGTATATTCTTCGGTCAAACTCGACGGGAAATGCCATAGTTTAAAGGGGGCTTATACGAGTTGTCGAATCAATGATAAATCGGTAACGACGCGTGTTTACGCAAAATATAATCGTGTATTCGAGCGATGTTCAGATAGAAAATCGTAATGAAAATCCGAAGAAACCTTTCTGTACTCTTAGGGACTAAATATAGTCGAGATATTAACATAAATATACGAGTGTACTCAGGCGATGTTAAGACAGGTAATCGGTAAGAGAATCTGAACAAAATTTCGCGTACTATTCCAGGCTAAATATATTTAAACAAATATATCAAGATAGAAAATCGGTAAGTCAAACCGATGAATATACGTGTGCTCAAACCACGTCAAGACAAGAAATTGCTACAAAAATCCGAGGAAAATACTCTCAGGGGCTAAATATATTCGCGATATTGAACGATCGGTAATGTAAGTTACGAATAAAAAAATATATTCGCAGATATCGACTAAAAAACAAAAACCGGTAAGAAAAATCTATATAACAATCTTACTCACCAAGCGACAAAAGAAACACAGCAACGACAACTGAACTAATTGTTCGAAGATTCGAATCAACAGAGGAACGACTACTCTTCAACTGAATCATAATTGTAGACACTCGCGCACTTACCGATTTTCTTGAAAAAAAAATAAATAAATAATAATAAAAACAAAACAAAAATCGGTAACCGTATTTGAAAAACTGCACAATTTGCCGAGTATATTCTCTATCGAGAGTTGTATACAATACAGCGGGTGTAGGAATATAACACGATATCGTCACAGGACCGGCTGCAGAGCGAAGTGAAAGAAAGAAGGGGGAGAGAAGAAGGAGCGCGAGCCGGTCGGACGTCGAGGCAAGACTGACGCTCAGCACCGGACGAGCCGACCATTTTAAATACCTAGTCGGTATATATGTGTATATAGAGGGAAGAAGGATCGTGACGCTTGGTATTATTATTATTATGTATATATATATATATACATACACATATAAGCGCATACAGCATGTCTGGCGCACACCACCCGCGATTATTTTACTATTTGGCGCCTCTTTTCTTTCTCTGTCTGTGTGAAGATATTATATATAGGTATACTCGGAAACTCGTGCTAAACGACGAATACAAAGAGCAACATGCGGTTGGTTACTTTGAAAAATTTTGAGAGCAAAAAAAAGCTGTAGGAATAAGAGGTCAACGTTCCTTCGCTCTCTGTTACTTTTATTTGTTTTTATTTGGATGTACTTTAGTTTGGACATTTTGTTAATAGGATTAAAGCTGTTTAATAATATTGTGTGTTACAATAAATGATCGTACCGTAAAAAGGCTTTAGATTTAAAATTAAAGGCCCTTTTTTATACGGAATTTCAGCGGTACAAAGTATCATACGGTTTCATTTTTAATTAATAATTTTAATAAGGATAAATGTCAATTACATTGGAATAAAAAGTTTGCTGTATTTCGGAAAATTTACTTGTTTAAAAAAGCTTTGAAGGGATAACATTTTTTTTTTAATTATAGAATAATGTTCAATTGGGATTCGTTGGAAACTATACTTTTTTAAGTACACTGAATATTAAAAGAAGATCGGTTTACTAAAAAATCTATTTATTTATCAAAGAAAATATTTATTAGAATTAAATGACAATATTTTGGCTTTAAAAAATATTTTATTGAATCTATTATTTATTGTGTATATAATTTGTTGGAAAACGGAAAATGCATTTATTTAAATGTGTATAACTATTTAGAAACATCCTTTTAAAATCTTTTTTAGTAATTAAATTGTTTTTTAAATTCAATAAATATTTATCGAATTTCAAAAAGTTTCATACGAATAAATAATTAAGTATAATTAAACAAATATTTAATGTTAATACTTATTATTAAGTTCTTATTTTCCTGGGATTATCCAATGAAATCATTTTTATTGAATCAAAACAATTTTGGTTCACTGTTTAAATTAATAGAATTTACAAATTTTAGAAACTTAAAAATTGTCTTCCATTGTGAACTAAACAAATGAAAAATCAAATAATTCGCTTCTTTCATAATATGTAAAAATATAAACTATAAATAAATCAAATGTACAAAAATCGAATTTTATGGATTTTCTCGATTATACACCAAACCAAGCGAAATTAAATAATTCCGTAAATTCAATATTGCCATCTATAACTAGATGTAAATATGCGTGAGTAAATTTTATTGTAAGATTAAGCAAACAAATTTCGATTATTCTTCGAAAAAATATATACTAAGGACATTCCGACATAATTATAACATTATAATAATAATGATAATACAATAATAAAGTAAAAAAAATAATAACACACCTGAAGATCGTTTATGTTTTAAGATGTTCCAAGATGTTGCATATAGAAAATTCTGATTGACCAATATTTGAGTATTTATATATATATATATATCATCTTGTTTTGGCTATGCATGCACTGAGAAGTATGAGTAAAGGCATTGCCGGAGTCTAAAGTTGACAAACTTTTCAATAATAAACATAAATACAATTATTTTCGACGACTGTACATCACATCTAATACAAGAAATATATATACCTATATATAAATAGGTATATAGATAAATGTATAGAGATAAGTGAATATGACAAATCTACCGTACAAAATGACTAATATATAGTTATACATTGGAAAATATAGACGTGAAAAATAAAAATGCATGAATTTCTCCCCAGAACCTTGATTAGACATCAAACTTATCACCGCAATATTTACTATATAGCAGGATCATCATTTTCAACCTATCATTTCTTGCGCGCGTAACCTTCGATTTTCAATTATAATCGATAGATCCCCACAGATTACAATATAATTATCGCACATAAAATCACACACGATAATTATTTATTGTACGAAGAAATGTATGTAAGTAAGGTGTAAATAAGTTTATAACCCTGAAATAAGTACACAATATATATTTAATTACCCGATTACCCTGAATGATATATAATCCCTAGACGACGTTACGATAGCGATATACCTATATACATACACACATCGCGCATATTATACATGTACTATGTATATTTGTATTGAATTCAAAAAATTAAACAATAGAATATTGTGTTTGATTTTTCAAAAATTGAATTGACAATAGATTTTTATGTTTCTATATTTTACTTTGTCTCTGCATCTGAGAAAGCGATGTGTTGAGCAGTTTGGATATTTCTTTTCAATTAAAAAAATTGAACGGTATAGAATATTATGCTCGATATTTCAAAAATTTGAACGAATATTGATGATTTTTACAATCGTATATGGTGCTTTGCGTCTGCATTAGATAACGAGATGCGTTAAATGCATAGCCGTTTAAATATATAACCGTTTAAAGAAAAGTTATAAAATTTTTGAAATGTAACGGTAGAATATTACGTTCGATTTTTCAAAAATTTGATCGAAAACAGACTTTTATTCGTTTCTTTGTTTTATTATCGTCTGCATCAGAAAACTCGCTGAGTTATGTGCGCAGCCGTTTAAAGATTTGTTTTAAACTAAAAAAATTAACAATGGAATATTGTATTCAATTTTGAAAAATAACAATATATCGTAAACAAGTTCGTTTTTTTCATCTCATTTATATATATATATATGGGTGTGTGTAAGTATTATGTATTAAACTACATATAAGAGTGTGTATACGTAAAAAGTAAAACTCTGTATTAGGAACAGTTATGTATAGGTATAGTCTTATTCGCGTTTCGATATAAATGACTTTCGCGAGTCGACTCCGGTTTTTCTCTTTCACCATTTAATGGTCTTGTTATAGATCGTGGTATTCAACTCTTACAACGATGCTCTGTATATAATGCCTCTCTGATGACAGAAAGTGAAATTTGAAAATAAAAATGTTTTATGACAATATATCTATACATTCGATATTTTGCGATTACACAAAGTCCAATTACGTTCAAATGACCGTTATTATTCCAAAATGTTTCAAGAATTGCATGTGTATTATCTGCGAAGGTTTTATCATTATTTGTTTGTCGAAAAAAAAAATGTTTTTTTTTTCGTTTTCGTTTCTTCTTATGCAATTTGTGCGAATAGTTGTGTGTTGAATGTAAGAAAAATCGAAAAAATTGGTACGTCTTCGTGGATATCTGAAATCTCATCAAAGTAATTTTTCAAATTACCCAATAGCGAATGAAGAATGAACTTTGTAGCATTTAATTCGCGCTAGTCACTTTTAGCTAGAACTGCCTGTCGTAATCAATTATAACGACGTTATGAATCTTTTTTTTAGCTCTATAATTATTACTCTGAAGAAGCGCTCAAAAAATACTTCAGACACACAAAAAACGAGCCTATTTATGATCTAATTTTTGAAAAATCGAATACGATATTTTACCGTTAAATTTTTAATGTTAAAAACTATTCTTTAAAGCGGTTATACATTTAACAAATCTAGTTCTCCAATACTGTCATAAAGCACAATATACCAACGTAGAAATTATCAATTTCCGATCTAACTTTTGAAAAATCGAACGTAATATTCTACCGTTAAGATACAAAAATTTACAAATTTTTATTTAAAAGTAACTTAAAAGTATCTAATTTCGATCTAATCTTTCAAAAATCGGGCACAATATTCCGTTAAATTTAAAAAATTCAAAACAAATCTTTAAACGGTTATACACATAATATACAGCGCTCTTTGATGGCTCTGTGATCTAATCTTTGAAAAATCGAACACAATATTCTACGGTTAAATATTTGAAATTCAAAACAAATTTTCGAAAAGTTCTATATCCGCATTGCGTGCTCTGATTGGCCAATCGCACAACCAATTAGAAAAGGAATAATACAAGTAATTTAAATAATGGTATAATATGAATTTAACGTTATTCGCCGTAACAGTAAATTAATAATCGCTCGAGTTAACTCTTAGATAATAAAAAATAATACTATAAGGTCACGAAGAACTATGTCTTACGGATCTTGCACATTATAGCTTTTCCAGTCAAGGTATACTTAAACTTTCTTTAATTTGTATAGTCACGTGAACAACAGATTCGCTCACGAGATGCATCAACGGTTCTATATATTCTTATCGAAGATAAATATTTTTTTTTTCATTTTCGATAGCAATTATAATGTATCCGACACGATTTGCATGGATAACCGTGTGCGTAGAGAAAATTGAAGTGAGAATAAGACCGATAATTATTTTATACAATGAATCTACTCTATACTCTACACAGCCTTGGTCGATGCATGTATATACGTATACTCACGCGTGCGAATGCGTTATATTTGAATTTTTATAGAAACCTACTTTTGCATTGTTCTTTTAGTAACTTTTCCTCGTTGTGTATATACGTTATACATATGCACTTATTGTTCCCTAACATCTGCTCTTGCTCTGCGCCTTTTGACGGAATCGATCGGAACAACTGGAGTATTTTCAATATATATATGTACATATATACATCAGCCTCGTGTGTTGCACATTGACATTCAAAGTTCAATGGAAATGTGCGTTTGCTGTTTTTAGCAAACTCCTTTTGTAGAAGCTACTGCATCGTATAGTACGTGGGTGTGTTGTGTATATTTGAAACGGTATACTTTGTAGTTATCGTTGAATGGAATTGTATGTTTGCCAAAAATTTCGTCGCGATGCGGATATATTTAACTTATCGTGTGTAATGAAGCGGTATATTTGCAGAAACAAAGTTTTCCCGCCATTTCAATGTTCCGTAATGCGGATTAGAAAATTTCGCTAAAATTACGACAAAATATCGCGTGTGGCCTTTTAAACGATCGATAAACAACCGACGACTGTTTTTATTTATTTGTTTTTTTTTACTTTAGTCGGGCAGTTAAGTAAGCACGAAGAAATAAAAGATAAATTATCTTTTAATGTTCCTCGTTTATGACATTCTAGAGGTAAATTAAGGATTTTCCAAATATCGTTGGGAGTATTATCGTTAACGTGATAAACGAACAACATTTTTTATTCATGTCTTTCAATTAATGTTATTACGATTATCGTAGAGAGAATTCATTGACTTGATTTGTCCTATATTTATCAGGTATATAATGTATATATAATGTTTATTATTAGGAAAAAAAAATAATTGTTGCACTAAACGTAAAAAATGAATTTGTTGGATTGTCTTAGGAAAATAGTTTTTTAAATCTAAATTTAGTTTAAATATTAATTTAAATAACAAGAAATATTCGCCTAAATATTTACTGTTATTTAAATTATTTAAACATTTGTCTAAATATTATATACAATTTTACATACGAAAAAAATTGTTTTTTAAGAAAATGTTTACAACAAAATTATACAATGTATGCGTTAATTTCATTTATTATTATAAAGTAAATAATGTTTACTGAAAATAATTTTATATTCAAATAAATATTTTTTAATGCTAAAATATTGTCTTTTAATTCAAGCAAATATTTTCTTTCTTCAAAAACGCTATTTTTAATAACTAAATTTTTTAATTTTCAATGTAGATTACAAAAAAGTGTAAGTATTTCTCAGCAAAAAACTTTTTTATGATTAAATAAATAAAAACCAAATCTATTTTTTTTTTTTGGAAAAATAGTATTTTTGTACTTTTAGTTCAATTGCAACGTCTGAATCCTATTATTTGGAATAAGCAGAAAGCGAAACCAAACATTAATTATTTCTCCGAACAGCTGAAAGAAATACAATGTATAGGTGTACTATTATACACACTCGAATAGAACATTTACCAAAATTGCCAGATTCGAATTTCTATAGCTTGTCCAAAAATACACTCCAGGCGTTCCTTATAAATGCATTTCTGAAAGTGATGCGTTAACGAAAACTAAAGTCTGAGATATTAAAAAAAATTTATTTATTAAAAATTTGCTTTTTTGAAAATAAGAACGTTTTTTAATGGAAAATACTTGTTTTCATGTGTAATTGTAACTTTTTTTAAATAGTTTTTTATTTAATTCTAGACAAGTTTCTTTAAGGCTTAATTTTAAATTCGGCGAAAACCTGATTTAATCCGCAATGAATGTTCGCGTAAATGTATTCCTAAGACTATCGAAAAGAAAAAATGTTTTCCTTATCCTGGCTATCATTTATTTTTTACCAGTATATCGCTTTAAAACCAGTGTCGCCATCTTAGTGATTTTTACGATAAAAGAATTTTCAAGACAATAATTCCATATCGATTTTTTCGAATCAACACAAAAGTCCCTACTATAATCTATTAAAAAAAGTCCAATATTATCTAAAATTGATAAGACACTCAATCCCAAGAAAATTCCGCACATGACGTCAATGAAACCACAGTCGATCATTGTGACTAATAAATGCAGGATATTTCCTTAAAGTTAAAAAAATCGCGGAATTTCCGCGTCTATAGAATAATATTAAACGAAAATAAAAATATCCTGTGGAACGTCGACTGGACTTAGAGGAGTCCAGAATAAAACAAACTCGTTTTCGAGCGAAGGGCCCTTCCGAACGTCCTACGGTAGACACACGAAGGAGAGAAAAAGGAAAAAGAAAAAAAAATCGTTGGAGGACGGTAAAACCACTTTTATACACTCTTGTCTGTATAAAGACAGCTGATGAGCAAAAGCAATAGGCAATATATATCTGCGAACGCATATACGACCAGGTGCTGTGTTTGTTCTTCCTATACATGTATACATGAATGAGAATTGTCAAGTTCATGGTCAGTAAATCTTCGGTGGAATAGATGTTCTTCATTTTTTTTTTGTTTCTTTCCAGAATTTCACCATTAGGACCTTCGCTCCGATTTATGTCCCGATGAAGGCTGAATCGCACACATTTTTAGATGTATAGTCGACGATTATTTTTTTTTAGTGGGATTTCTTATTTTCCAGTCTCGTGCTTCCTTTTCCGCAATACGCATGTGTCGACGCGTTTGCTTTAATTTTTATGACGCAGAGAGCATCGTGGACGTTGGCAAAAATTGTTTTTCTTCCCACTGGTGATAACAACGTATGATAATAATGATCTTTTTTTTGACACTTTCTAAGCGGAATTTTGAGTGCAGTTGATAGATGAGATGAGATGAGTACTTTTAGACAATTTGCGCTTAAACGAGCGATAAGTATGGCGTAAAGTATTCATCGTTAATGTTAGCTGATTATTTTTGGTTTTTGCCCCTTTAGAGCAAGTGTGCATGAATTATGTATTTTGTTGATTATTTTTTTATGTATACTTAAGAAAAAATGTGTCGTTGTATTTAAGGAAATTTGTTTGTTAGAAATTGTATTATTTTGGCGGTAAAGCATTTTTTTTATTTACAATTTTAATTATTATAGGAAAGCGTTGTTTATTCGATATGAATGAAAATTTGCTTGAATACGTAAAATAACCTGTTGAATATATTTTGTTTTAATCTAAAAATATTATTGTACTTGTGAATAGCGAATTAGTATATTTGATCAAATAGTTATTTTTATTTATGTGAATGTAACATGTCACTAATTTGGAAATAGTTTTTTTCGATTGAACTATGAATTTGTCTCCAAACCATTTCAACGGCAGCCTTTTGTAAAGAAAAAAAAATAATTTGATAATAATATACATCAAATATTAACAATAAATAATTCCTGATGCGATAATCTTAATTAAAATTAATTAAAAAATACACCAATAAAATTTTTGCTTGAATTGATTGAATAATTTTTTGAAACTGAAAAAGTGCATTAGCGCGAATTTAATATGTTACAATTTAGTAAATGTTTTTTTAATTTTACAACTTTACATCCAAATGAATGTAACGTCATCTAATTAATTTTTTCAGTGTATAGATAGCAACAAATATCGGAATTTTAGTGATTTTATTAAAGGAATTTATAAACGATTTTTGCCGCTTATAAATTGCTTTTCTCATTTATAGGAAGAAGAAATGTAGGAATGAAATAAACATGTATAATAAATAAAAATGAATCGAAACTTTGGCGTGGAAAATATTGAACAAACGAAATATTCATCTCAGTTTTATACAGAAAATCAATCGTTTTTATTCGATAATCGATAGAACAAAAATTATCTAAATTTGAGTACTTTATATATATATATATATATCTGTACATATACATATACTTCAGTCTAAATTTAGTACAAATTTAAGAAACAATGAATACGTGAATTACGAATGACCGACGAAGTATTTAAAATTCTTTGAAAATATTTCTATTCGATATACATTGTATTATTATTTCGAAAATCTGTTGCAGATTTCAAATAATTCTGTCGTGTAATTTTTATTAAACTAATCTATTATGTATTTTATTTTTAATAAGACATTAATCTAATTACATTTGAGCATATATTAAATCAAAGAAAATTTTTCTTTTACACTTCATCAAATAATTATCAGACATATTTGTATCAAACAAATAAAATTACATTCAATCGACTATGAGTCCAGATAATTACGCATGAAATAATTAAAAGAAACTGTATTCCGAATTAATTATGGTCAATAACATATATATATTTTATACGAAACCATTATGCATTAGTATTAGAACATAGATAAAACATCAAAACCTTTGAATACATTAATCTATAGAAAAAGTGTAGAAGAATAAAATATGAAAAAAAATTGAATTTAAAAAATAAATACATATAATAATATTAAGATATTGCAGATTCTACATTGTTGTAATAAATATAAAACTAAAAATAAAAGCCTGGATTTGAAAAAAAAAGTATAAAAAAATATATCCCAAGCTTATTATCTCTTCATATTCATAAGTAATCAAAAATTGTGAATACGCCCCCGCGTGTTCTTAAAATCTCATATTGACAAAGCATCTCGTGTACTTTGACTATGCACATATACATCAATAATTTGTTTATTTATTTATTTTTTTTTATTTTTCATGAAGGATCTTTCACTTTATTTCTCATGAATAATACCATGGTGAAATTTCTAACTATAGATTATATTTCAACAAGTTCATTCATTTGACAATATTACTTAATTTAATTATTCAATTAATTAATTATTTATTCATTTATTTATTTCATTACTTACACACACCCATCCACATACACACGTACAGCCACTCGCATTGAATCCCAGGCATACTTATACGTACACGAAGAATCGCGTGCTGCATTTCGGCAATCGTTCCCACAGTCGAAACGGATGACCGGTTTTTTTATTTATTTTTTTTATTTAGAATAACCGTCAAACGACGTCTCTCCCTTGGTTCATCAGAAAATATAAAACCAATCGCTTATTTTCATATTTTTCTTTTTTTTATTTTTCCCGCCGCTCGATCATCACTGCTTTTTGTCATCGAGTATTTAACGTATGCAGGTACAGAGCGTATGTAAACAATATCTATAAAGAATTATTTTGTTTGCAAGCTGCGTAGCTTTGCGAGAGAATTTATACCTATCGAGTTTCAGAACATATTTTACGTTCTATTCACAAGAAACGTCTTAATGGTTACTACTCGTTTCGCTATCTTTTCAAATGCAATTTACATGTAATTTTACAATGTGACGATGTTTTTTTATACAATTCAGTAGCGATAAAAATAAACTAACTAAAAGCTCGTACGATTAATCATACTGCGACTTTTGCCTTAGAAAAAAATATATAAATATTTCGACACAAAACGACAATTTTTACTCCGCTGAATTCGCGAATGTTAAAATTCTTGGATTTTGAAATATAAATTTGTCGTGAGCTTAAAATCACAAGTAAGAAACTAATAATTAAGTACGCGTGTACTTAGTTGCGAAAATCACAAATTTAAAAATATTTTCGGATAATCTGTTTCGATTCAACGCTATCGTATGATATGCAAGTAAGTCTATTACTCTCAAATTCATTACGAATTCTAATGCAAAAGCACCAGCAGTGCAATGATTAAATTGTTTCTCTTTTACATTAATTAATGACTTAATTCCTTGCTTTTTTTACATATATTATTTTTAAGCATTAAATAATGCAGTACTTATCATTTGATTTAATTATGTTACAATATCGGTTACTCTAAGGTGCTAACGAAAGTTATCTATAAACTAATATATGTAAATGATTAATAAAAGAATAAAAAAAAAGAATAAAATAAACATTATTGCATCTCCGTGAAGTGCAAAGTTACGGGACGTTTAAAAGACAAGACTCGCTTTATCTAACTTCCATTATTTCCTAGGAAAAATTCTGAAACTCAGGCTTTTAATACGTTCTGTACATGCACAGGCGAACTCGAGTGTAATAAATACAAATCGAGATAGAACTTTGTCACTAGACGCTCGGGAAAGAATTTTGTACTTTTCTAAGATCATCCGCTCGTTTCCGTGAATAGAAGACTCTGCCGAAAATCGATGGTAAGGTCTACTTTGAGAGAGAAAGAAGTTAGACGGCGCGCCTCGGCGAGAGGCACACAAGTGAGAATAAGTGAGAGGTAGCGAGTTGTGAGTGTGTGAGAACGCAAAGCCCATCCCGATGAACGCAGAATAATAAATGTAAATTCAAAATAGTTCTCAATGCGCTGACGATATGACAACCGGAAGATTTTTCTTTTATCGCACTCGCTCTCCCGATGAGAGAAAGAAAATCCAAAGTATGAGCATCGTGTTGATGTGACGGTGAGAAAGAATGAAAGACAGATAGAGAGAAAGAGAGAAAGAGAGAGTGAAAGATAGATTAGTGATGAGAATAGGACAAAGATACCACAGGATTGGAAAAGGATAAAGACGGAGACGAAGACAGACAAAGACAGAAGAAAGTAAGGGTAGCGTTTATATCTTCGATCGTTTAGCCTGGCGAGATTTGAGGGCACGACGTGGCTTTTTCGTCGCGTCTTCTTCTAGGCAGGACGAGCTCGACTTTCTTTTCGAGGAGATCAAAGGCAAAGTGATCGGCGTCGCCGATAGTGGCGGTGGTGCTTTCGGTGGTGCCATTGGCTCTACCGGTGGTGAACAACTGCTGCTACTACAACTACTACTGGATGGTGGTAATTGTTGTGATTGTTGTTGCACTGGTGGTAGTGACTGAATGCCTAACATCGCGTCGACTTCTCGCTCCGTTGGACTGTGCACTACCATGTCAGCTATGGGAATGAAATCGAGTCCTTCGTTCACGCTCGCTTCCACGTTCGATAATACACCCTGATTCGCCAAGGCTTGTAGGTCTTCCGTTGGCGCTGCTGGTATCGATTGACCACAGCCAAAACATACCGGTATCGCTGGCGATTTTGATCGCCAGTATTGCAGTTCTGTTTTGCATTTGTTTAATTCCTGTTGGAAGAAAAGTTAACGAGTTAATTCATTATTATATATGCAACAGGTACAGTATTTCAACAACGCGAGAGACATCACAGATCTTTGTGAAAAAGAAATTTGAGTATTACGAATAAGGCACGACCCTCAGCACCTCGTGTTTGATTTAATTTATAGTTGTTAAAATATTGTATACAAATTTTTTTTTACTGCGAAGATTGATTTTTGTAAGGATAACTTGTTTTCTAAGCAATTTTCGTTGTTGGAATACAATTTTTTGTACGTATCTTTACGAGCTAATTTTCCATAGATCTAAAACTTTTTTAAGAATAGCTTGGGATGTCATTGATATTTTCTTTCTATAATGAGTTTTTTGCTAATATTTTGCGCCAACTGCTTATAAATAGTTTATTATTAGGAGGAAAAGTGTTGTGACTAATAGATTTATAAATTTTACAGTGTATATTTTAACGTAAAACTTACGGATGTTAAGATTTCGTACAATTCTTTTACTTTTTTTCTAAGCATATAAAATGAGAAAAAGTTGTATTTTTATTATTATTATTATGTAAAAAGCTTAGAATTTTATTTATCATATAAAAATCGCAATTAGTGATTTTTCAATAAAATCGCAATTCGATTGTTTACACTAGTAGGAATTTTAATAGATCACGTTGACAAGATGAGGAAAATATCCCGAAAAATAATAATCTCATCTAGATAATCATTCCACAAATAAATTATTTAACGTAGGGAAAAATGGCTCCCATTTTTTAACTATAAAAACCATAAAAAAGTACTTTTTTGGTATCTACGAAAGACGCATTAGTGTAACACTTCATGGCGTGCTTGACCTCATGGTTATTCGATGGTAAAACTAGAAGACTCTCGGTCGTGCCTAAAAAAATGAATTTATTATTTACAACAGGAAAAAAATTAAAACTATCTCCCGTTTTTAACTATAAAAAATATTTGTAAAAACCAAAAAAGTACTTTACTTTTGTTATTAACGCGATGCTCGTGCTTAATGAATCGTTTGAGCCAAATTTTTAAAAGACCCGAATAATCCGATTCGTATACAGTGTACCTTTGTAAATACCTGTAGAAGGGTGCTGAACTTTCTGGAGGTCTCGTCGTTCTTTTTATCGTTGTCGTCGAGCCTCGTCGCGTATTCCACGATTTGTTTCTGTTGCTCGGCAATTTTGGCTTTGCAATTCCTCAAATCTCGACGCATCAGACTGAGTTGACTGTTGTAGCGCTTCATACCTTGTTTGATTTTACGAATACGTTTGCGCAGCACCATGTTAGATTGAGGTGGCGATACCGGAGCCGCTACACTAGCGTCCAGAGACAAGCTGGCACAGCTACCACCAGGTTCGTCGTTTCCAGAGCGCGAAGGTGATCCCTCGCCTCCACTGCCGCTTCCGCCACCTCCACCACCACCACCGCGAGCCTTTCCTTCCGATACACTCAAGGGAGCTGTATTAAGACAGAAAGAAAATTATTTATTTATTAATAGAGTCAATACCTAGAATACAATGATTTAGAGTTTAAAAAAAAGGATTATTTATTAGATGGTATGAACGAAGAAATCGAAAAAGAAAATTTATTACAAATATTCGAAAATAGATTTTGAACGATTTATTTAACATAATTAAAAAAGGAATTATGTATAACTAATCGTTCAAAATTTGAGTTAAAATTTTTGAATGAATGAGTAGCACTAATTATTTAAATTAATTAGGAAAATGGAGGAGTAAATGTTTAGAGACGATATCGTAGATAAAAGTTTAATATCTTTAATATGACACCTTGAATGAAAAACTCGCCAATTATAAAAAAATAATTAAACAACCAGTCAATTCTGAAAAAGGCTTTAAAATCTAGCCAATTCAAAAAGAGATTTCAAGCGCCAGTCAATTAAGAAAAATTTTCATATATATATTTAATATAAATATTACTCTTTTATTTTTTTAATTGTCGAGTTTATCCTCCAAGGAATAGAATAAATTATTGTAGTCAATATAATTATTTATTACTTTCAAAGAAAAAATGAAATATATCTTTTACCATTCTTCAGAAATCTGATACGTAAGAGTAATTCGACGCCTTAGAGGAAGAACCAGCCAGTTTCAAAAAAGGCTTGAAGAACCAACCAGTTCAGAAAAAGATTTGAAGAACTAGCCAGTTCAAAATGAAATTGAACAACCAGAGGCTTTTAATTTTAAATCCAAGAACCAGCCAATTTTATATGTATACACATACATTCTGAAATTGATATACTAAAATATATTTATATAAAAATATTTTAATATTTTTTTTTTTAATTGTCTGATTCTTCCTCTCAGGCGTTGAGTTGTTGTCAGTAATATTTCATTCCATTACCTATTTGAAGCGTAAAAATTTATGATTACTATTAATCCATTAATAATAGCATTAATTTGATATCTAAAATAAGGTCTGCATGTAGCACAAAAGTAAATTAGATAAAAATAAATAAAAGCGTAAGTATTCTCTTTAAAAAAATACTTTGAGAATCTTTTAATAAACTTAATTTTTTTTAGGTTTAATCCAAATAGTGAAGAATAAATAATTATCTAATATAAAACTAAGATCTTTAAATCTAGTAACATGTACTTCATTAATAAAATAATATAAAGTATTATTACTGTCAGTCAGCGTTGAAGAAATGAAACTTCATTTGAAAAAAACTTACAAGAAAGCATTGTTCCAGCCAGATCCAGAAATTCAGCTCCAAAATAAGGAATCTCTGGAAGCGTTGGCTCGATACAATCTTTGAAGTACTCCATAGCCATTGTGCTCAGATCGAAGAGTTCATCTGTTACTTTGTATGGCCGAGCAAGCTTAGGCGTTACTTTGATGTAATGCAAAATACGGTATACCTCATCCAAAATCTAAAAGTTCAATAAAATTTTTAATATATCATTCGCTTAGTACAAATTATAATACAAATTATTTATTCAATAATTATATAATTTTACTTCGCCTGGAAAGAAACAACAGTGTTTTCTCTCGATATGTTTTCCAAAGCTCATTTGTAACAAAGTAAGTCGCATGTGCAAAGTTTCAATAATATCTGATTCACAGGCTAACGGATGATTACGCCTTGCAGATTCTCTTCTTGGCATTTGTGCTTTGATAGCTTGAAAACGACTCAACATCTGTGTTTGCAAACGTTGAAACGTTGAATTCAAAATGGAACCGCAAACTTTATCCATTTGGTGACATACCTGGATAAGCAGGAAAATAGGTTATAATCATTGTATGCAAAAATCTATGATTTAATTGTAAAATACATACCGGCCGTAAATGAGCTATTGTGTTATAATCCAAATAACCCAAAATTTTCTGTAAAATTTCCACTGGTAAATCCAGTAAATTTATATATAAATTACTTTCTCCTGTGGATACTGTAACATTCGATAGACCAGCATGATGATGGTTTCTTCGGGATGTACCTGACGGTCCTGCATCATAATTTTTCCCAAGTTCCACAAAAATGGAACCATCAGCATTTGTACTGCTGTTACTGGATTGACGAGTCGAAACCATTTTGGTCTATGCTCAAAGTGTTACCACCTGAAATGATAAACGACATTTACAATTAACAATTGAAAGCAGAGTCTATTTAAAATTCTAAACCATCGTTCATCTGCAGACATTGATCACAATTTAAATACAAATAGATTTAACTTTCTACGACCAAATACTCCAAAAAATAAAAAATCAACTTCTCTGCTAAAAGCAATATGGAACACAATAAAAACCAAAATTCGTCACGATTCCTTTCTTTCCAGAGAAGGAAAGCAACTCCACAGCTAATCGCTCGAATCCACGTATATAATTTCCTTGCTCACCCGAAAAAAAATATTATAACCAGGCAAAAGTATATACACCAATACCGTATAGAACAGTCCAAGAGAGTTCCAGGGCGAAAGGGGCAGGCAGGGGGGCGACTCGGTGCTGCGAGCGAGAAAGAAAGACAGACCGCTGCACATACACAGACACACATACACACAACCGCGACGAATATACCCCAGAGGGGGGCAGGTATACAGAGCCGAAAAAAAAAATAAAAAAATAAAAAAAAAATTGAAAAAAAAAGTTCGAAGAAAAGAGAGTTCGTTAGCCGTGAGCCGGGCTGTCAGGATGCCTCCGACTGCACCAGCAGGAGGCGCGTTCTCGAGTATACAAGTACTAGCGAAAGGGACGCTGCTGCTCTCTGCAGTGCTATACTGTTGCTGCCACGGAGAGTGAGACACACTCACCGATCTCCAGACACATATATATACATACTTACACACACACACATATATATATATATCCGTATCTCTGGATTCTCTGGAGACTTCGCGAGTTTCACTCGGAAGACGAGCGAGTGGGAGAAAAAAGAATCAGTAGCCCTTTAAAAATTCGACGCGGACGTTAGAAAGTAGAGAGAAAGAGAGAGAGAGAGAGAGAGAGAGAGAGAGAGAGAGAGAGAAAAAAAAGAAGAGCCAGACTCAACGTCTCAACGAACTATTTCCCCGCACTCACACTAGTTCGCATCGAGAGCGCACACATATATACACACACACATAGATACATAGACAGTGAGTTAGACGAAGACAGCGAATATTGTTGAAAGCGCTTGTATTGTACATAGAGAGAGGAAAAGCCGTACTGAATATGTATGTATGTGTGTATATAAATGTAGACAGATAGAATATCCACAGAGAGACGTAACGAAATCGCGAGTAAGTACGATAATTACCGAAAAAAAAATACAGCAGACGAGTATGGACTAAAATATTTTAGTCTTTCACAGCCAATGATACACTTGGTTTAACGAAACTTCGAAGAGACACGGCTATTTATCATTACTCCAGGTTGAGAATCGACGTGACATGTTTGTCGGCGGTACGCAGAGTCTCTCCTCCGCCTTTTGCTTCACAGTAGGCACTGTACACTCTCAACTGCCTCTAACGCTCGTTTCTCTGTCTTTGTCTCGTTCTAAAGAGAGAGAGAGAGATATATGTATATATATATATACTGCACACACTGCAACAGCAGCAGCAGCGACTCTATACACGTCCTTTTTCCGCGCAGCAGAGGCAGTTACTTCGCGCGTAAGTGTCTGTGTAGTAACTGTGATATACTACTGTTACTGTAGTCGTATAAATGCAACGCTCGAACAACAACTTCGACTTCGACTTCGATTCCCGCGATATATTCTATGTGTGTATGCGTGTGTATGTGTATGTGTGTGTGTGTGTGTGTGTGTGTGTGTTTATACACTTGGCGGGTTAACGAGTGTACAGAGTCGAGTTTGCACTTTGGTTTTGAGGAGAATTTCTTTTTTTTCGCGATCGAGAGCTTGGCTCTTCTTGGCGAGATGTATAACTGCGAACTGTCCGAACGCGATCTCTCTCTCGCTCTCGAGATTTCTGTGCCCGTATGTGTGTGTGTGTGAGTTTGTGTGTATATATATACGTTACTAACTCTGGGGTTCCGTTGATTTACCTGAAGATGTCGCGGCGAGCGCGAGGGTTTTACGTTGGGTAGGGAGATTTAAAAATTGTCTTCTTTTTTTTTGAGTTTCTTGGAATTCGAATGTTTTTTTGGAGGGTCTTTGGACTGTCGCGGGATATTGATTAATTGTATGTTTTTGAGAGATGTTTTGATGAATTAATGTACAGAACGTGCATTTTGGAATAGTAACCCATGAAACTGTATATTTAAATATTCTAAGCCGAAATATGTAATTGTTATATAGCGTGGAAAGAACGAAACCCAAATGTGTATGATTAACGGTTTAGTTAAATATTCATCGTAAAATATTTTACTGTATATACCTATTTGGGAGGTATAGGTATACGAGGATGTATACATAGATGGGGCATTGTTAGTGAAAAAAACGCCCCTTCGGCAAAAAATTTGGAACAACTCAGAAAAGTCGTTAATACGTTATTTTAAAAACACAGTTTTAGACAAGACAAAGTTTTTATTGTAACCGGCCTTTCACAAAAATACTATTTTTTTAACCAGCAAAAAGAATAATTTTCTTATCTAATTATTAATTTTCTTATCTATTTTCCTATCTACACTTAATATCCATTAAAATTTTCGAACTAGCAAAAAGTATAATTTTTTTTTTATCTAATACACGTAATGTCTATTTAATTCATATCCTTGATGTTTTAACATAAAATAATGAAAAATTTTTAAATAAATACATTGCTTCAATTAATTTTACTTTAGTTTATATTAATTAATTGCGATATTTACACTATAAAATTGAAAATAAAACAAAATTTTTATATCATAGACTCGATCCGTTGGATTAATAAATAAATAATTTTATATTTACGGTTTTGAAAGTTCCTTTCGTTATTAGTATGTATAATAGCACGAAAACATTTACTTTCCAAATCAAACTGTACACAACTCTAAGAAATTCATTTCGCTGCAGAAGAATATCTGATGCTGTCAAAATTATAACCTACTTTTAGTAATTATAATCAGATACCAATAAATGTACTTTGAATCCTAATCACTTAAAAAGAGTTAAAAAATAAACAGAAATTTCTATATTAAAAAAAAATAATTACAAAGAGTCAAAAATGATGGTCAAGTCAATGTTCGCTGCTATAAAATTTTGCTCTCAAGGTATCTATCTTCTCTCTCTCTCCCCCCGTACACGTCTGTCGGTCATAGTCGTAACGTAACGTCGCAGACATTCGGAACGCGTTGCATTCAACGCTGGCGCACTTAAGCGAGGTATAGCGAAGATCGCGCCATTGGGAGCCCAAATCAAATATCGCGCGAAAAAGCGCTATTAATTAAACCAATTGACGCGCGAGAAGCGCAATTAACCAAATTTCGTACGCAGATGCGGACATTTAATGTGTAATTTGCAAAGAATTAAAAAATTCGCGCTGCAGAAGCGCAGATCGCAAAGAGTAAAGCGCGCCAAACTTTGCGCGGTAATCGCAATGTAAGAGCGGTAATCGCAATGTGTGTTTGGGGTGGAAAATACCTGCTTGGGAGTATGTAGTAGCATCGGAAAACTGAATGAAAAAAAAACCGAAATGTCCTTATATCCTAATTAAGTGTAATGTTAAGCACTTGAAGGTTTGGTGTATTGATTCGTTTTATGCAGGGATTTCGACATTTTTGATTTGCAATGATTTTTATTCGTTCTTTTTTGTAACTTATAAGCTTGAAGCGATGACAAAGTGAATCTTGATTATGTATTATACTTTAATTGTATTTTAGCAACGGTTTTTTCGTTTAATATTTAATTGAATTTTACTAAGTAGCCACCTAGTGGTTCTTGGACGAATTACTTGTAAAAGCGCTAAAGTGGAGTTTACATTATTCCTTCCATGAACTTTGAATGTTGGTAACGAAAAAATTTAATATTTTTACAAAGGTAAACTTTTTTTTCTCAAAAGTCTTTTAGATAAATATTATTTGATAAGAAGCTGATATTATCATATTGGTTTTTTTAATTTTGGATTTTGTCGTAGGCAAAGAGATTCGTGAATTTTTTAGACTCAAAACTCATAGAATGTTATTTTGGGCAATGGAATTAATAATTATTCATTCAATTGAATAATAAACTAAATTTCTATTCTGAAACTGATTAAGAATATAAATAGGAATAAATTTATAATATACAATTTACAATCGAAAAATTCGTCATATATATAATTATGGTGTGAATAATTTAATTTATTTAAAATAAAAATAGGAACAAAATTTATAAAATACACTTAACAATTGAAAATGTATTTTACATATATAATTATATATATAAAAAATAGATAACGCAAAAAAACGTCCATTGAACTTTGAATCTTAAAAATCCATCAATTCGTAAGATTAATTGCTGATATGTCTTATTACCATATAAAAAATCATAAATGTAAACCCCCCTAATTTTCAAATAAAATTCCTTACCCAACGAGTGCATAGCTAAAATACCAATCGTATTGTATCTCAATCACCTAAATCAGGATTTACAACACAAATTTAATAAACTTTTAACGTTAAGAAAACATAAATAATAAATAAAAATAATACTTCCATTATTATCTACATAAATAGTTACTTAAAACTCCGCGGGTAAGTGTGTGTCGCTGCGATAGCAAAAACAATAATAGCGCTTATATAGCACACACTATATATAGTATACATTATATATATACACGTATGTTATGTCTTACATCGCGAGAGAGAATATATGTGTGTCTCTCATAGCAGCAAAATATACACTTTTATGCTTTCTGCATAACCAAGACGCAGAAGACAGTAAACATACAGTCGAACAGATGGTAGTGATATAACCAAAGTTCCAATACGTTTTTACATGTCCGATTCGAATAAATTCAAAATCATTTTTCTGCACAACTGTCTAGAAGACAACACATACATACATCCATAAACATCTTATCTTATAACTTATCTTATAACACACACGAGACAAAGAAAAGAGGTAAGGAGGAAAAAAATCTAATGGCTATACGTCACATGTCTCTCGTTCTCTTGTAGCTATATTATATTACACACCAAGACACGTTTATTTTTCATCGAAGCACTGCAGGGATGAGCAGGACTTGTGAGCAAATAATGGAATAAACAAATCGAATTTCGATATTTGAGAGGTTAACTGCGTCGCATGTGCTCTTTTTTATTTCTCTGTCTCACTTTCCGTATGCAGCAATAAAGTAACTTCATCGAAATGGGTGATAGTTCGCAGTCTGAAGTGTTCGAAGCCAGTGAGTTGATAGTAAATAGTATATGGAATTGGATCGGTTGTGTATTTCATGGATCGTTATGTCGTAGGAATAAGAGCCAATGGAAGCACAGGTTCGGATGGAGATAGCAAGCTAGAACCTTCTAGTCCTGTAGATAGACATACATTTTCTAGATGTAGCAGTACTGGATCTGTGAATACTCCGTCTTCTTCTGCTCATAATACTGGTGAGATGAAAAAAAGCTGTGATTTTTGTTTTCATTTAGATGAATGTTTTTTTTCTCTGTACCGATAAGTTTTTAATCTCTTGTATTAATCGCTATCTTATCTTAATTACCAGAGGACGAAGACAGCGACAATAAAAGTTCTACGATAAGTTATAAGGAGCGTCGTAGAGAAGCTCATACACAAGCAGAACAGAAACGTAGAGATGCTATTAAGAGAGGGTATGATACGCTTCAAGATCTTGTTCCAACTTGTCAACAGACCGATGCTTCTGGTTATAAACTGTCAAAGGCCACTGTCTTACAGAAATCTATCGATTACATTCAGTTCTTACTTCAGCAGAAGAAAAAACAGGAGGAAGAAAGAAATGCCCTTCGCAAAGAAGTTATTGCTTTACGTATCATGAAAACAAATTATGAACAAATTGTTAAAGCTCATCAAACACAACCGGGTCATTCTGAAACTCGAGTTTCAGATGAAACTAAATTCCAAGTGGTGAGCATTTATTTGTTAAGTCCTTGTTATTAATCTTTTTTACACGAAAGAGAATTATTGTATACGTCAGCATTGTTTATAGAGACAACGGAATACATATCTTTACAATCTAGCTTATAAATAACAGTCAATTTAAAGCGACACAATAATAATAAGTTCATACCTTAGTTTCAGGCAATTATGGATCGCTTATTTCAAACCTTTGATAATGTATCCGTTGCAAATTTTGCTGAATTATCAGCTTGTGTATTTAGTTGGTTAGAAGAACACTGTAAACCACAGGTATGTCACTTCGTAGTCATACAACAATTAGACAAAATGCCATTATTACCCATTATTTATTTTTCTTTTTACAGACTCTTCGCGAAGTGGTTCTTTCTGTTTTGCAACAACTGAGCAATCAAATCAGCTAGTATACAATATATTTTTTAAGTTTATAAGAATTTATTTTTTATTTTACAGTCAGATTTCTTTTGGGAATCAGTTTTAAAAGTACAAATTTAATGGGAGTTGCGTTATTATTATTTTTTTTTGTTGATTCTAGATATATCTAACTTCGATTAAATAACTTAGCGTACATTAAACGCGAGTTATGATTGCAAAAATATTGTAAACAAATTTTATTCAATTATATATATCGTTTATTTTAATTAATGAATTTGTATAATATTTTTGTATGACGCCATGAATGTAAATGTTTACATTAGAAGTACGTTAATTTACATCCTTTTATTAGGTGTGTAGATAAAAATAAGCTATAAATGTTCAAAAATACTTACAAAACTTTAATAAAGTTAAAAAAAATATATCTTAAATGCATAGATTTTGATTTTAATTTTCGTACAGTCTGAGCTATATTTAAAAAAAATATATATATATATATATATATAATTTTTGTAGAACATAAGTGTTAATCGCTACTTCACGAGTTTTTAATAGATCATTTTCACTGAATAAAAATTTTCATCGGTATATATTTGCTTCGTCAATAATTCAATTTAAAAAAGAAATCTGTATTACCGACGACGGTCTTACTGACCTATATGATTCAGGGGTGTGAAAATATGCTATGTGGAACACTTTCATTTTTTAACAGTAGTAATAACGGTAAATAACGAACAAAATATATAAAAATATAAATAAGTAACAGATTGTCGAAGTAACGAATGTATACTTTTATAATATATTATTTTCGAATTACTGATTATATAAAGCTGTTTTAAAATAAATTTAAAATTGTAAAAATAAAATAAGAATCATAAGAAAAATGACGTACATTAACGATCAAGTGTACAGTGTAATAAAACGCTATATACATTATCAATTATCTCTTTTAACAGCTATGTAATACATCTACAGAATAATCAAAGTTATCGAAAAATATTGTAATTTAACTAATATACGACTTATGACTCGATGTTTTAAGATTATACCTATAAAAACGTCTACATGTGTTCAGATTCGGTCGGCATACTTATTACATCCGCTGGCTGATTAAAATCATATAGTGTCATAATATCAGCATTTCCAGGTTTCTGCTGATTGTCGCAATCATCTATTTAAAAAAAACACACAATTTAGTCAATGGTATTATGTATGGAAACAGCCACCCACTTTGTCTTTTTTAATGTAGATCATAATTTTGTAGAGAAAAATATATTTTCGTGTCATTAATAATTATGTTCGAACTTCAGTAAAAATTTGTTGTACATTTGTTTATTATAGATTTTGGAATTTTTAATTTTACCGCGAATTTTTCGAATATTAAAGTTTGTTCCAAAATGTTTGGAAAATATTGTAGAGTATTCTGTAGTCGATTTTAAGGTATTGCCGATCTATGAAAAAATTTATTTAAACATTACAGCTGTCGTTAAAAAAAAATTGTTAATTGTAAAAACAAACGAATTTGCCAATCGGCTGTAATTTTGTTCAATTAAAAAACTTTCAGGCTCAAACTACTAAAATAAAAACATCGAAAATACGTTTGAATTGAAACATCAATTTAGTACCTAATACAAAATGACGTATTAACAAGTTTTCTAGGTTATTCTAATTTTCGAACAAAAAGGGTGGCTTTTTTACAAATAATGTATTTGGAAGGTTATATGATAGATTGACCGGTTACAACATTTTTTTTTCTTTACTACTTTTAGTTACTTTTAATTGAACTTCAGTGATCCCAGATAGAGTCAAAGTTAAAATTATAGCTATTGAAAAAAATACATTTTCTCAATTTTTTCCCCAATTTAATATTAAACTTGACAAAGTTTTCTCTCTAAAACTACACAGATGTCCTAAAATTAAAAATTTCTCAGATTCGAGGGGGTAGCTTCTTTTACGATTATGTAAACATCATTTTTATCAAAAAATGTTATCATGTACGTAAACATTATTTTTATACAAACACTCGCACACATACACACGTACATATATATATATATATATATATTAAAAATAAAAAATTTTCACACCTATCATTTTTCTGCGTTTTTTCATAATCGATCTTCGGCCCACGTGTTTTTTCGACTTCAACAGACGTGCTCGACAGCACAAATCTCGAAGTATGCAAACATAACACGCCAGTAGTGCCGTCATCATAGAAATACCGCCGACCGCTAAAATAATGACTAAAAATATCGATGTATCCTCGATAGCCATTTACCTGAGTGTACACGAAAAGGTTTGAATTATTACGGGAACTCGTTAATTAAACAGCTATAACTATATATATATAATGAAATATCAATCCTCGTATACCCTTAAATTATTATAGCCTCTTAAACGTAGTCAAGTAAAATCTGTTGCTTTTTATCGTTTTTTTTCACTTTGATCCGAGATACTCAATTTTATTATTAATGTATATAAATCTACTCTTAAAATGGCTTAGTGCATTCTTTTTATAAGTACCCAATAAAATATTTTAATGATATTTTTTGATATATTGGTACCAATAAAAAAGTGTCTAAAATATTTTTAACGATGCGTATTCTATATAGGTGTGTAGTGATTATTTATATAGTTTTATCCGCGCGAACATTGTTTTATAATAATATACAATGAGTATTGCAAATTTAAGGTAATTACGCACTGCACCATACAAGTAACGAGTTTGATTTTTTATTTAAATTGATGATCGAATTATATGTATATGTATATGACATTGAATTTATTTGAAAAAATAAAATTGATATTTTTTCTCAACTGTCTATTAGAACACGGTTTTTTATAAGACTTGATAGAAGTGTGTGTTATCACATTAGGCGGAGACATGATTTACTTTTTAAATTTCGTTTTTAGCGTAGGCTACTGCTGGAATAGCTTAATGGATTTTTCAGAGTCACAACTCAAATTGTGTTATTATTACGTCATTTCGGGCTGTACAATACTATATTAATTTAATATGATTTAAAAGAGATCAAAATGACGCTTTTTTTATTCTGCGAGTCTTTACAAATTTAAATTTAGGAATAAATTACAAGTAAGAATAGAAAATAAATCATAAATTAAATTAAACATCTTACTTTCTTATATTCTTTTTATGTGCCTCATTAAACATATAGAGTAATAAAATACATTTTACAATTAAACATTTATCGTATATGTCATTCAGGCATAAGTAATTTAATTTGTCCGAAAAAAACTTTCTGACGTTTACTGCATTCAGATATTCAATAATATAAATAATATCTAAAAGAATACAGAAATGTCATAATCTGAGCTATTTATTTTAAAAATCCACTGATCCGTAGTCTATGACAATTAAATCAATTGATTTTTTAAAAGAAGAAAATATTTAATTTAATTATAAAAACTCATATTTTTCTTTTAAAAATCATTATTCTTTAAAAGTAAAATTACTACATATACAAATAAACAAAACAATCAGATTTAAGTAATTTTAACCGAAAATGACCTAAAAGAACATGATTTGAGCTTTAAATTAAAAAAAAAACATCCAAAAGCAAAAAATACAAAAAAAAATCGATCTCTACATAGTATATCGACATCAATTTCTGCTATATCTTATTAAATAACATTTTTTAATATACTTTTTCGAAAAAAGTTAAGTTTCGACATAATACAATTTTTTTTACATGACACCTAAATCTAAACCCCCATAAACAGTAAATTTCCCATGAAAAGACAAATAGGATAAAAAAAATTCAAACGCACCTATGTAAGTACTCAGTCGCAAATAATTAATTTAAAAAAATAGAACACAATTGTTATATATACACAACATATTACAACATAAACCACAGCGGAATACACTATCATACTCCCGAGAGAATTTCATCGCAACTGACATCAGCAGGGCTTGTATACAATGAATTTTACTAGTTTACTCCTACATGCGCCGATAATTTGCGCTTTGTGTACGCTTCAGTATAAATATCAAATCCTCGTGATTACGCGCTTCTCGCGTACTCGTATATACATGTACATATATTTTATATATGTATATATGTTAATACGTGCTATACTTGGAAATAAATAAATTTTAAATATATATATTCCCGTATATATAAAAGTATATAGTAGCGTAAGGTATTTTAGACACAAAAAATTTAACAATCTTCGTCGTCTCAATCCAAAATCAATTATGTTACTTTCAAATCAACCGATTTTACAAACTCGCCGTTCTTTGCAAAAAAGAAAAAAAAATTATTTTTTGTAACCGATAACGGTCGAGTCAATAAAGTTTTTTCTTTTTTTTTTATTGGGCCGAACGTTGGGGAATAGTATAATTCTAACGAAAAATTAATTATCCGCGGAAAGAGAATAAGAATATATAATACCGACGGAGAAGCTCATAATAGTAAAAAGATCGGTTAGTGTTATCGATGCCGAACCGTTTAGAAATTTAAGCTAGTTACTATACGCTGAGTATAACGACGATGACGGATATAAATTTGTAGACCGAAAAGGGTAAGACATAAAGTACGCAACAAAAGCTCCCCTCTCTCTCTCTCTCTCTCTCTCTCTCTCTCTCTCTCTCTCTCTTTCTCTCTCTTTCCCATAAAAGTCTGGGCGTTAAAATAGCGGTTTTATGGCTCGGCGAGCATAAGCGATGTAACCGATCGTAGTATCGGTGTGAAGTAGTGCTTGTTAATGATGGTCTCACTCTCGTCCTTTCTCATTCTCTCTCTCTCTCTCTCTCTCTTTCTCTCTTCTACCTCCCCCCTGTATACACTGGCAAATTTTCAATTACCATGTCGGCGCTCAGGCAGAAAATCGTTCGAAATCGCGGACGTTTGCTTTTCGTCCCTTTCGTTTTATTACACACGTTTATTATACATATGTATATATGTGTGTGTGTGTATGTGTTAGAAACTCCGAATCTTTATTTCATTCGAATTTCGCGCCAATCTTTAAATATTACATGCACATATATCAATAATTATATTATAGAATCGCCAATTTAAGGGGTCAAGGCACCTTTGAAATGCAAATTAGTAAATAAAAATTTAAAATATTTATAACAATGCAATTATAATTTACACGTATTATAATAATAGAAGATAGTTTTACCTTCAATTTGAAAGGTCTTGCTTTTCTATAAGTCCCTTCGTTAGCTATAGTTACAGCAGAAAGTTGAAAATTCACTCACCGTAGGATTCAAAGTCAACCGGTAGATGAATTCAGCTTATAAAGTATTATTTATTACTATTTATATTTTTAAAGCTCAGAATGAAAAAGCCGTAATTTATTGTTATTTTTTTTAAACAAATAATTTATATCTCTACAAAAAATAATAACATCAACTTCTGATAGGTCTTATAACTTTATCTACTATAACAGCATAAAAAAATTCAGCTTCAAAACAAAAATAAAAATTTTTTTACCAAAGACTCAAATTTCAATGTAACCCCCTTAAAAAATTAATCCACGCGGTATAAATATATTAATCATCATCTCGCGAAAAAAATTTCTTCAAACCTCCAGATACGAACGTGTTACCTGTCGACCATGGATTATCACCTATACTATTATACGTATTATACACGAGCTATCGTTCTTTTTTTACGATCATTTGAAAAATAATGGCGCGAAATTTCGAATGGGATAAAAATAGGAGAGACAAATGAAAAAGTATATGTGTATATCACGGCTACTATATCAGAAGCGATTAGATGGACAAGCGAGTGAGAGGAGAATGAAAAAAAAAATCAAAAAAAATAGGTACGTCTCGTCTGCGAGATGCTGCTAACGGATATCTCGATAAGCTTCTTCTTCTTCTTCTTCTCCTTCTTCTTCTTCTCGTTCTTCTTCTTCTTCTTCTCTTGCAGCGCATATCTCTTATCCGAACTATTAGTATTTTGACCGGACTAATGTATACCTTTTTCTTCGCGCGACTGATGGGCATTTTATCTCCGGGCCTTTAACTAGGAAGAATGTCTACAAGGTAAATCGTTTACATATATAGAAGCCGCAACCGGACGGATTATCTAAATTGATACTGATGACCGGGAGAAAAGTTCGAGACAGTCTTCGTCACGGGGAATCTGTTTCGGAATAGTTTACGGGCGAAAGCTTGATTTTTTTTTAATCTGTAATCGACTTACGAATTAAATGGAAAATTGGTAAATAATTGTTTTTTTTTCTATCACTCACCTTGAACGCGCGCGTTTAGTCGTTGGTAATATAGGGATCTATGGGGGGTTTATTGTCGATGCCAACCGCTAGATGTCGAGAAGGAACGATTCGAATGTACTTGAGAAGAAGAATGCATTTTTTTGGAAATGTTAATTTTATTGGATAAATAATGATAAAAGAAGCTTAAAATTATGCGCCTTTGTATTATTAATTTTGGGTAAAAATATTGTTATTATTGTTATTGCCTATTTTATTGGGAAAGTTAATGTAAATGTATTTGAATTATAATTTGTTTATTGGTTAAGACACAGTAGTTGTAATATTATAAATTTCTATTTCGAGCCTTTTTGACGATGCAAAATCTCTATTGTATGTAGAGAATTTTGGTATAATTGTTATATATATATATATATATATATATATCTCATTTTACAATTAGTTACTTTTTAACAATGAAGCTACAAAACGGGTTTGTTTAAACAGTATTTTATGAAACCTCTTGAAATTTTTTTTTCTCAAATTATTTGGATAACAGGTGCATAACATTTTTGTTAAAATCCTTTTTGTGGTCTACAGAACAATAAGGTAATCAATTTTTTAAATAAAAAAACAACATTATTTTAACAAGCAAATAGGTGCAAATGTGTCAGATTATCAGAGTTTATTTAAGGTGATTTTTACTACTAATGAAACTGTATAATTTTAACCCAATATTATTGTTATTAAATAATATTATTCTTTAATTTCGCAAAATATTGGACTCCCATAAAATGTTCAATTAATTATACGTTTAATATTGTAAAATATCCAAATTAATGATATTAGTTCAGTGAAAATAAGTAAATAAATTTTTTCGAAGCATAAACTGACCTGATACTAATAGTTTCTCTGTCTTTCTCATCGCCAATTTATTCTAAATTTTTATGTTAAGCAAATATTTCATTCGAAACGTATTTAATAGATATAACAAAAAGATTTAAAATGCAATTTAAAAAAGAATCGAAATTATTTTAAGTTACGAATGAATAAAATACTAAACGGCTTATAAAATATATGGGCCTAACAAAATTAAAATTGTAAAAATTAAATTGTAGAAATTAAACGAAATTATATTTTTCGTATTTTAAGCTGCGCAAATACAAATATTACAGAATCGAATGTAACTTTATTATTTTACAAAAACTTCTACACTACACTGTTACCTTCTCGCAAATGTGGCACGGAGTAAATAAATTAAAAAAAATTTTTTGTTATTAAATTGAATGTAATTTTACTTACCCTTGGAATTTTCTCTTAACCATACTATATATTGTTTATGATTTCGATAGAAATTTTGCGATTTATTATCAAAATTCCAAAGACCAATCGGAAATTTGCCTAGAAAATAATTTAATTCTAATTTGTATACTAAAATTAAATAATAATAATAATCTATGAAAAACAAGGATTATTTAAATGAAAAATACAAGTATATTGATGTGTAATTGATTTAATTGTTGCTAATATGTTTATATACATAATTTATAAATTCTCTTGCTCTACATACAAATAATACTATCTATTAAGAAATAAGTAATATTATGTCTAGTATCGCGTGGCTGTGTGTATCTCAGCAGCAGCTGCCTATAGTGGTTTTACTGTACGTGAGCTCGTGCGTATACAAAGTTAAGCCTTCCAAAAAAAAAAAAAAAAAAATACAAACTCCACTTGAAAACAAGTCATTATTTTCGCGCGATTTCGATTAAAAAAAATAAGTGCAAATTTCGAATTTCGCTCCTCGTTTACAGTTGCATAAACGAAGCGAATCCCAGAGTCCTAGTAAATTTTTGACTTACGTAGTAATTTTGACTATCGAAAAAAATACATACATATATATATAAATATATTATAAGCAGTGCATAACGCAATTTGCCATCACTGGGACGAGGAAATAATAAAAAAAAAGATAAATATAGAAAAGATGAGTGACAGAGAGATAGAGTCGTATAATGATGATAATAATAATAATAATAATAATAATAATAATAATAATAATAATAATAATAATAATAATAACGATGTCACCGGCAATTATAACAATGAACATTTTCATCAACGTCTCGTCGTCCGGCTGAAGTCGACTTGTTTATAAATATAAAATATATATAATATATATTTTTTTCACTTTTTAAACTACGTCCGTGTGTACGCATGTTCCTAACTATGTATAATTCATATGTACAAAATCCGAGCGCAGAAGTTGGCCGATTCGATCGACCACTATCGGATCCTTTTGTGTCGAAATTATTTTCTTCCCTTATATCTTAAACGTTGTCTTTTTTTTCGCTAGCTTTGAAAAAAAAAATAATAATAATAATAATAATTATTCATGTTCGCCTGCCAGTCGTTATGCATAGTTTTTTTGCTTTTCTTCTTTTAAATACAGTCGCGCAGCTATACAGGATATGTATAATTATATATAATATTACATACATATACGCGCGTATAATACATCGTGCACTCGTTGTGTGTATATATATGTTGAGTAGCGCGTTTTTAAAAAAACGCATGTTCGATGAGTCCTCTGTAAAAAATCCCCCCCCCCCCCTTACGCCTCTAAATTACAAACTAGTCGATCTCCCGCCGAATAAATAATTTTTTTTTTACTTTCGACCTGACCCTTATCAGCGAAGGCTCATCGAACAGTCGTAAGATTAAAGAGAGAGAGAGAGAGAGAGAAAATCGGTTTGGAAAGAACCACCTACCGCCATTCGATTGCCACGTGCAGATATTCTTAAAGTATTTACGTATATTGCTATAGTACTAATACATCATACATAAAGAGTAGCTTTAAATAATACAGTAAAAAAAAATCTTTTTTTTGTTCTTCTTCTCTCGTATAATTACAAAGTATCGTAAATCTAGGCTAAAGATAGTCAGACTCAAAAATCAAGTACAAAGCAGTGGTTCGTTCCATCCGATTTCTATTATGTTATTTATTTATTTTTATGTATATATACGTGCAGCGCGATGTCGATACATATATATACATATGTGTGTGTGTATATATATATAATGCATAAATACGTCGTACTCGCTGACTTGCCCTATAGATCTACAATAAATATCGTACAATTAAAAAACGGCGCGTTTTTCTTCTTTTTTTAAGGTGTGTATATGTATATGTGTGTGTGTGTGTGTGTATACGTAAATGAACGGATAGTGACAGAGACAGAGATAATGGAGAAAACGAAGAAAAGGGAGCACTGGCCAGAAAAATTTGATAAAGTACACTCGGATGATTGACCCTTTAGTTTCTCTTAAAAGGACGGAACACCTTTGAAAAAATAAAAATTGAAAATATTTCAATATTGGGCGGTATAGTTTGGAATTGAATTTTTTAAAATAATTGCGGTTGAAGAACTAGTTTTTGATTTGTAATAATTTTCAAATTCCTATGGAAGAACACTCATCATAAATTGTGAGCTTGATGCACCCATTGGTTCCTTTGGAATTTCCATTTTTTCTGGTGAAAGTAGTCAATCACAGGCAAATACATCTCGTATGTAAATTATAACAACATTACCGAAAATATTTTTAATTTCAATTCTCGGCATTTTAAAGATGTTTGCTTGGCTTAAGGACAAATAATCAGAGGATTCAGCCTCTTAATTTTGTTCATTTTGTCTGGAAATGACTTGTATCTTTTGAACCAGGAATTGAATCTAGACCCTATACCGGATAAATGTCCAGCAGAATTTGACCAACCATACATGTGAAGTTGAGCAATTTCTGGATGAACAACCTCTCACAGAAGGATCGCTTTCCGAGTGCACGTGTGATGATGATAGAGCTGTGGTGGAATCGTGTACACGTGTGTCGTGTGTGTGTGCGTGTGTGTGTGCGTGTGTTTGCGCGGTGTTGTCACTAGAGTGAAAAGATAACTAAAAAATTAATAATAAACATATATCATCGGTCTATATATTTTCAGTCGTAGATCATACTCTTCGGCAGTACGTAATCCGAGAGACTATAGAGGAACGAAGCGTACATCATCACACCTTCGCTCGTCTCCGAGGTAACGTCCCTCAGAGTCGTCGTCGTTCGACTCGAGCTAGATCCAAGGCTTCTGAGCGTCTCGGCAAACCTACCGAGGCTCGACTCTATCGACCTGAAGATCCTGTACGGTAGGAAAGACATATGGGCTATCCATTGGCTGTCCACAAGTGCGTAACAACTTGCAACAACGTCGTTCACCAGAAGAGTACCCTCGCTGGTCAACGGAGCGTAGACACCATCCTCGAGGACGAGTTTCGCTTCGATGACCTCGTCGTAACGCAGTGACGACTCCACCAGCTCGTTGTCCAGCTCCAGGCTGGATAAAGCGTGCCTCACGAGTAACCGATCGCCCACTTTGATACGCGCTGCGAAAGTTGCCGATTTTCCTTCGATCGGTACCAGATGCTGTGGCGTCAGGGTTAACGTAAGTCCAGATTTTGTGCTCAGTCGTATGAATTGTCGACGCTCCGATGGCTGACGATCGATGAACGCTAGGACTTCGCTGTAAACGATGTCGCCCGTCGATTCATCCAATGATGCCACTCGATCGCCTAGCCTTAACTCGTCCAGTCGCCTCGTTAGACCATCCGATGTTCGTACCAGACTTGATCCTGGGAAACAACCGCCTGACTTGCCTGCTGATGATGATTCTGGAATTGATGATTTTTTCGTGTTAGAATGTATGGATTGTGTATTTCTATGCGGTATACAGTGACTTATCTAGGAGAACTAATAGAATGAGCTCACTCGTTACTTTATCTTTGAGTGAATTTACATTTTGTGACTCTATGAATTCCTATGCGGTGATTCTTTTGGATTGAAGTTAAAGTGTCGAGTGTATTTGAGAAACTTCGATTTACGATAAGTATTTTTCAAATTAATTTCCATTTCGTGGTGAGAATTCATTTTATTTTACAACTGTGTATAATTTATAGTTAAGGTCAAGTTCCAGTGATTCTTTTTATTTTTTTATTAAACTGTGGATACAATTTCTTTGATTTCAAAAAGAATAGTTATATGTGTTTTTAGTTTTTCAATTTGAACGCATATTTTTTTTACTATTTATATAAAAAATATATGCTTTACTATTTCTCTCACCAGAATTTGACCAACAATTGAACAATTTCTACCGTAATTTTTATCAGAATATTTTAACCTCAAATAAAATGTTAAGTTGTTTTCAAATTTAGTACATAAAATTATTTTGTAGTGTTATTGAATTAGTGTTCTTCGTGTTTAACATTGCCTAACCTAAAGAACCAACGAACGAAATCATTATATACGCGTTACCGATCTTCGAATTGGAATCTTTAAAATTCAAATAGAAATGGCGCGAAAATGAAAAAAAAACGAAAAAAAAACGAAAAAAAAGCAAATAATCATATTTCTTCTTACCTGACTTAACGGAGCAGTGTATATGCGATCTGGATTCATAGTAGACCCAATCGAAACCAGCCTCAACAGCGAGTCTCGCGAGCATACCGTACTTGGCTCGATCTCGATCACTCGTCGTTACATCGACGGCCCTTCCTTCGTAATGTAACGAATCCGTCGCGTGTTTTCCTTCTTCATCCCAACCTTCGGTCACCCTTAACTTGACACCTGGCCACTGGTTCATCACCGATATCGCCAATGTATTCAGCTTCTCTTTACACCTCTGCGAAGAAGAAAAAAGAAAAGTCGAGAAAAATTCTCCGTTAGTCACCTATATATGCATAGAAAGACACTTTGATCGATTCATTCATATTCAAATGCAAACGCGGAAACACTGGACATTCCACGGAAAGACTATGTATATATACCTCACACACACATATATAGGTATATACCGCGTGTATCTACCCCGGAGGGAATTCCAGTTGTATACCCGCCTCTCGTTTCTTTTCTTCTCCGTCTTTTTTTCGGTAAACTAGAGGCGGAGTCGAAACGCGTACGTTTATATACCGATTTTTCCTTGTAAACGCTGGTGTTTATACTTGTAAATAGGGTGTGGGAAACCGAAGTGACTTTTATTTCACGATTTGTCCTCCTATTGAGAGGTGCGGCTCGTTCATACATTTATACACAGGCGTATTATACACTCTTCCGTACAAATGACCGCGTGACTTTTGGCATACCCATTACGGAAAAATTACCTCGAGAGTCTAATTTTTACGAGATATTCGTATTCGTAAAAAAAAAAAAAAATAAGTTTACAAACTACAAGCGTCTTTTTACTGTGGCCCATAGGGTGCTCTTCTTCGAAAGTCAAAACATCGTATATAGCGTGTGTATATACAGAACCACAAAGAGACCGACAGACACGCTGTATACGTATATACAATAAAGAGACCGGCGGAACAAGGCCAATGACACGAAACGACACCCCGAAATAGCTAAAGGATTTTTCAGGGCGCGCGCATGACGAAGCAGAGGTCTATACCTGGGGATGGTCTGGACATCGTACGGGACATCGGAAAAAAGGGCCGTTCTAAAAAGATCTCGCTTTCCAAACGTCGTTGGAAAAGCCCTTGACTCTCTCCGCGGGCGTTTGACGGCGGCTTTTCTCAAACGGACGTATGCCTCCTGTATTATATATATATATATATATATATATACATATATATAAACGTTATAGGGGATGAAAAACTGCCAGTCGCGCAGAAAAAAAAGAAGAAGGAAAAAGGTATAGCGCTTTAACTCGAGAGATTCGGATTGCCCCCGGGGATAATCGGGCTTAAGTTTGCTCGCGAACGTGCGATATTTTGACAATAATCCCACCCGGGGATTCCCCGGTTTATATATATATATATATATATATATAGATCCGCTGTTGTAGCTTAAAACCGCTTGGGACGAGTCATTGTCGCGTGCGATTCCGCCCTTATTAACTCGAGCGTGACTCGGAGATTCTCTTGGACTTCTTATTTTTATTCTTTATACACACGCATACCGCACACACGTATATGTGTATGTGTATATACATTGTGCTTAGAACGTCTGGCGATTTTACGATCGATCGACGCATCGTGAATGGTAGAGGAAAATTTGTCTCTTTTGGCTTTGTGGCTTTGATAATTGATGTCCGATCGGCCGGAAAAGAGATTTTCTTTAGGCTTTAGCTCGTCCGATACATCGTGTGTAGACTTTCTTTCTAAAAGCGAGGGATGTTTTCGAAACTTCGTGCAGAGGCGCGCACGCATACACACACACACACACACACATACACTCACATAATAGCCGCGTAAATCTTTATGAGGTTTTCGACTTTGTTGCGCCTTTGTGCCCTCTCTCTCTCTCTCTCTCTCTCTCTCTTGCGCGTGTGTGTCTGTGTGTACCTATACGTACGCGTAACAAGCGTAAGTATGCGTGTACGCGTATATATGTATACATAGAAAAGAGAATTTCGAGCTGCAGCTGACAATTTTTTTTTCTTGTTCTTCCCACGATTATACTTATTATTCACCACGAATGTACGTATACATTGTTATGCGTATTAAATTCGTTTTTTACGTAAATACGGGTATTTAAATGTATAACAAATGGGATTAGTGTGTATTAAGAAGAAAATTCGTCAATGGAGCTAATATTTTTATTCTATAGGACCGAGTGGATTTTGTTAAGTTGCAACACAGATTTTAAGAAATTATAGTGAAAAAATATTATTTTTTTTGTTAAATATCACGTCGATGGCTCGGAAAATGAGAGATATAAGATTTCGCTATTACAGGTTTTATGTGGAACTATTTGAACATTTTGATGGAGTGAATACAAGCTCGGAAGCTGCACGTGTTGATTGTACTTCATTATATATTCTACAGTAAATAAGAAAAGACGACTCGTGTATTTTAATGAGTTTAGAAACTGTTTACGAAATTATCAATCGTTTAAATCAATGTAAGCAGGAGTTACAAAGATAGCTCATAAATATTCCTATTTATCATTTTTCCGATATTGCATGCATTTATATTCAAGATGAATTCAAATAACCTACAATTTTTTACTTTCCTTTCGTCTAATCTAACGTAATAATTCAAAGCTTATGAAAATGTTTTATAACACAGCGCGATATGATATCCAATACCAAATTAATAAAAAAAAATTACCATAATTTGACCAACGCCTGTACGCGGTTATGGCCAATTTATGGTGTAACACTTAACACAGCAAGTCTCGGTAAAAAGTGTAATCACCCCCACTAAAGCCAAAACCAGCCAATCACCTCTCACCAGAACAGCCAACCGAATGAAAAAAAAGTTGCATTTCCCTCGGGAACCTGGCAATAATTCACGTCATGCAAATTTCGTTTTCGCGCTCGTGTTCTTGGAGCAGGTAGAAACGACAATCATGAGCGATACCGATTATTCGACGAAAAGTCCGTTGTATATAACATCTCACAGCAGCAGCAACAGGAACAGCGCGAGGAGCTATGGGCCACTTATGGCTTTCGAATAAAGAAGGCGAAAGAGAGTGAAAAGCGAAGCTTTGGAGAAAGGCAGAGACGAATATAATAGTACAACGCAAGCGATGGGTGCAGCAGCAGCAGCAGCAGCAGCAGCAACGTCACCCGGTGGGGAGCCCAGTCCTGTCAGGACAAGCGCACAGCGGGGACCTCTATTTACTAATATTTTGGCAGGACAACGAGTATAATACTGTACGAAGGACGTGAGAGAGAGAGAGAGAGAGAGAGAGAGAGAGCGAGAGTGACAAATGGGCTCTAGTAGCTGCCCGCAGCGGCAGCTACTAGAGATTCTTCTCAAAAGGAATGAATGAACCCTCTACGCTACTATACGGCTTGGATGATGTTTCGAAAAAAAAGGAATTTTTTTTTCTCCGATTTATCCAGTGAAAATTAGCGGACGATAGCGAACACGCGGCTCGACTATACAGATACATATATATATACACGCCGATGTGAAAACAGCTGTGTACAAGAGATAGTGGGAGAGAGTATATAGCAGCATCCCAACGGGCTCCGCCTTCTCCTAAGTCCCTCCTCCAGTCGCTTCCCACTCGCGACTCTCTTTCTTTCTCTCTTCTTCATATATATATATATATATATATATATATATATATATATATATACATTACATATATATATACGTATATCTATCTGTACATACGCATATATACATGTACAGAGACATAAAATATATACTATACATATATACACTCCAATTGCTTCATCCTCCGGAACTTTTCACGAAATTCCGTGTATGCAGATGAAGCGCGTCTCTTCGTGCGTACGTTATATATGTATATATATACAGACTTTGAGGAATGCATAGAGATGCACACACAGAGCGCATTAGCATAACACACACACACACACACACATCGAAGGGGAGAGAAAAAGGGCTGCAGGTGAAATCCGAGTTAATGGTCAAGACAGAAGAGAGAAAGACGATGACGGGGCAACAAAACGTCGCGAGTGTGTTTGCCGAGCTCTCGAGCCGCGCTCTGGTAGCTTCTTCCTCTCGAGGAGCCACATCACACGTCTTTGTGCTGTTGCTGCAACGCGAAAAAAATCCTATATATATGCATATATCTGTATATACATATGCGTGTGTGTGTGTGTGTGTGTGTGTGTGTGTGTATGTAAAGGAGAGAGAAAAGAGCAAGCAACAGCAGCCGATACGTCCGGCGACGGGTCAAGTTACATCCTTATTATACATAGCCGCTGCATCCGTGATCCATGTGAGACTCGTGGATGCGTATAGGAGAGAGAAAGAGTTTTATAATTATAAAAATAGCGAAATCGACGGAGCGCGAATATAATGCTGTGGGAATATGGATTATATTATACATTGTGTGCGTGGCGTGTTGTATAAGGTGATATTTTGAGGCCGAAGGGTATCGGACATTCCTTCTCGTCATCGCGAAAGCGCCGGATATTCTGTGTCAATTTGCTCGCAAAAAAAAAGTCGCCCGATCGTCCGGAAAAAATCTTGTGTATATATTATACCTATAAGTTTATGTATTATAATATATAGCGAGAAGGCAATGGGAATGGAATTTTTCGATTTTTTTTCATTCGGTTAACAATTAGACCAGAATATGGTCAGGTGTAGAGACGAGGTTGGTTAATTTATGGTGAAAGTTTTATAGGCATTAAATTAATGAAATTTTATATCAGTCGCTTTGTGCTTTTGTTGTATATTATTTATGTATACGTAAGAGAATTTGGCCAACTGTTTATTCGTTTGGCCAATTTCTGGTGTATTTTTTACTTTAGATTCTTGGCTGTTAGATAAATCACTTTCGCAATCGAAATTCCACTCGCGTTTCCTTCTTGTTTTCTATACTTATATATGTGTAAGAGAATAAAATGAGCAGTTAACCAATTTCGGGTGTATTTTTAACTATTTTTCTCTCCAGAATCGGGTCTACAGTTGGCCATTTTACCAGATGACACATGGGCCTAAATAAGCGCAAGTTACGAATATGTTGTAGACAGAGAACAGAATACAAAAGAAATAAGTATAAAAAGAACTTAAGCTAAAAGTTTACACTAGAATTTAACCAATTATTGGGCAGCTTTATATTCAATTGGCCAATTTCTGGCAAACTTTTTATCAGAGTAAGCAGCTAAATCATAAAATTACCACAATAGGGATTAAGCGATAAAGTTTAAAAATCTTTATACATATACACATACACGTACACAAACGTAACGCAATAAAATCTGCACTATAACGCATGAAAAAAGAGCTGAAAATAACAACGTGAAATAAAATATAAACAAAGAGCGAGTTATAAAATTCAAAAGTTAAAAAATGGCGAAAGAGCAAAAAGATAGTGGGGTATATAGAAGAGGGCTGAAAAACCTGATAGATGCGGTTATGCTAATCCAAGTGTGTATATAGCAGTGACTTTTTACGCGCTCGGCCTTTAAATATGCAAATTATATCCCAGGCGCGAGCGATGAGACTATATAACGAAAATAATATACGAAACGAATTTTTATCTCGTTCGTCTTCTTTCTCTTCCTCTGTATATACAGACGCTGTACGCACGCTGCAGTAGTAGTGCGGCTCGAGACAATTAATTTAATAAGCCGCTGATGCGAATCTCGCCAATTTATCTTTATTGCTTGATTTATCTATATATTACACACAGTCGCGTATACACATATAGTGCGAAATAATAAACGAAAGTGGGTAATGAAAAAAAAAGGCGCAATAAACGCTTCGATACGCCAGCGCCGACAATAAAATCCAAACAGCCTGTCAAGCCGAATCAAAATGACTATTCGTCAAGCTTGTCTATTTCCAAGCTGCTTATCGCGTTATATACCTTTTCTTCGACGTGTAGAAGACAAAACAAGAATGAAAAAAAAAGTATAGTATAGCCTCAGAGTCAGTGAGCCGCGACACGATCCGTATATATATATACATACTATTTTCTATCTAATCGACGCTTCTTTTCGCCCCTGGCGTTTTCCATTATGAAATCCCTGTACACATTTAAAATCGAGTGCCATTCAATATATATACATATATATATATATACAGGCAGGTACCTCCACATCAGGATATCGTCTTCCAAATCGCGTTCGAGGATCGAGGATCGGGTTATTAGGATCAAAATGAATGTAAATCCCCTTAACACGATCCCCCGGCAAAACACGGCTACTCAAAGGCGTATAAGTGCCTCGAAGGATTATATATACCCTCCCCCCCCCCCACCCCATTTACACTCCGATGCTTTATTTATCCGGATTCGCGCGAGGACGAATTTCGCATACACGAGAAATAAAAGAAAAGTAAAAAAAAAATTCTAATTGAGACTATCAACACCGATATCTCGTGTATGTGTGACAAATTACACACTCGACGCGTTCATTAGCTTAACAAATTACTCTCTCGTTCCGACATCGCGTAAAATAAGAAGAACCGGAGGTAAGCAGAATAAAAAAAAATAATAATAAACAACAACTATACTACTGCTACCATTGCGGTAGGAGGAGCTTGTAATCGCTCGGATTCATATATATATGTGTGTATATATATATATAGATATATATATATATATATATATAGAGAGAGAGAGAGAGAGAGAGTAGGGACGAATTTTCTGAAAGTAGACTACATAAGCGAAGCGCAAGCCTGTTTGCTATTCATCGAACGCATCATTAAGTCGTACATACACCGCTGTTGCATGTTAATTACCGTCGTTATATACCGAGGCAATTTCAATCGAGGATGTTTGTTTATTAAATCGACGCGAACGCTGATTGCGTGATTTACGACTTAATTACTCCCCCCTTTTTTTCTGTATACCACTCAAGTATGTTTAAGTAGCTTTCTTATCGCAATGCGCTCGCGGTACATATATTATTATTATTATTTTTTTTTCTATACGTCGATTCTGAGAAAAAAAGGTGTCGATTGAGCTTATTGTGCATTTCGTCACGTATTGCGCGGTTGACACTTCGACGGCTAAAAATATATTAGATGAAGAAGAAAAGGGTTAAAAGCGCGCACAACGAGCGCATTGATTTTTCAGGATTTACGAGGTGCCGACAAAGCTCCCCACGAAGCGAGGAGCTTTTAAAAAATTGTTTTTCTTTTTTCTCTTCGTTTACTCCCCCACAGTCGCTTCCCATTGTCTGAGAAAAATACACCAGTCATTAAGCGAAACTCGACTTCTTCTCGAGAAACCCAATATCCAAATATTTGACGCCCACACAACAGCGGTAAACAGAAAAGCCTTTTCAAGACTCGCCGACGTCTTCGGCGAACAATTAACGCTGGACCCGAGTAAATTTGCCGAATATAAAGGGATGAGTGAAGGAAAAATTCAATTTTATATTATATAGACACTCACGCGTATAATACATTCGTACATACAGCGCGAGGGCTTTTACGATATCCGGCGATTTGCTTTTTTTTTTTAAGCTTGTAAATCAAGAATATATTATAAACGAGAACGTGAGCACAGAGCCCGAAAGGAAATATTTGTGCGACTCGATTAGACTCGCTCTCTCGACTCCTTGCTGAGGATCCTATTATGCCCTCTTCGCGGAGACGACATGCCGCATTAGCCCCCCGGGAAACTCGTGAAATGCCCAGCTACCCGTCGTGGGACGCAACGGCTACACTTTTGTCTATCTATACATAAGAGACACACTCAAAGACTGTTTTCCTAGAGAGAGACGGACAGAAAAAAAAACTTTGATTTACTGCTTACCCTCTGAAAAACTAGACCCTTCCGGACGCGCGCGCGCGAATGACTTTTCGGAAAAGGATTTTTTTCTCTCTCTCTCTCTCTCTATTTTTGCATTTAATGAATATACGTATACCGGGTGTCCATGTGAGAAATACTGATTTTTCTTTTATTAGAAATGGTTTTGTGAAATAATTTAGTAACCGTGCGGTGAATTTTTGTAACGAATTTTTGCTGTTAACGAATATGTACCGGGTGTCCACGTGAGAAAAACTGATTTTCTTATTATATTATATTAGCAATGGTTTGTGAAATAATCACCAAAGACTCTGAACCATCATTGCGAGTCATAAAGTTTTTTCAAAGTCATTTTCGGTATTCAACAATTTTTCTAACCATCATATAATATTGTTCCTATCGGTCGTTTCACACTAGGCACGTGGTATAGTAATATTGATTGAACAATATTTTTAAAATTTACGTATACCAAATCGATATTGAATTATTTATAAAGAAAATAAAAAAATTAATTTTATTATCACATATGGTATGTGAATTCTGGACAATTCACCGTGGATTAGCTTACCGTCATCAGAAAAAACAAATTTTATGACTTTTTTTTTGTTACGTATTTTCTTGGGTTAATTGTCTATATTTATATAGACAAAGCGTGTAAACAATATAAATTATTCGAGAACCGCCGCGAGCGATGTGTACAGCAAGGGGTCGAAATCAATGCGTAATCAATGCAGCTCGGCTTTTTACGATCATAAAAGCGAGCGCCTCGTCAAATAAAGGGGTTCACTTACGCAACGCATATGTAAGCGTCTATATATATACACAAAAAGAGAGAGAGAGAGAAAGAGAGAGAATGGTCCATTGCAAGGTCGAAAAAATCGGTTGCGCATACATGTCGTATACAGAACGAGGAAAGTAGCCGACGGAAGCACCTCGACCTTCCGGACCTAATATAACCGCAGAAAGACTTTGCCTCTCGCTTTTCCAAGGACTACTGCGAAAATGGAAAGCTACCGAACCGGTGGTGCTATACACTCGACTCCCTGGCTTTTTAAACGGACGTCACGAGCGACGACAGCTGCCACAGGGTGGTCCACTATTCAAGCGACTTTGGAATTCGCTTTGAACATCGCCGGGAGTTTAGTTGTATGTGTTATATGGCGCCGGATATGCTCGCCATGTGTCTCTCGTATATATAGTCCCTTTGAAGAGGTGCGATTCCTAAAGGACAGCGTCGATCGGCAACTGAGATCGGTATTTTTCCAAACCGATCTTTTTCTTTTTTCCACTGTTTTGGATAAACAAGAGGAGAAAGAGAGTAACAGTAGACTAAAGCTTTGTGTATAGAAAAAGAAAATTCGAAAATACGACTTTCCCGAGGATATACAAGTCGACGTCGTCGACGCGCGACCGTTTGTCGGTCTCGTTAACGCCTTAAGCTTCTCTTCTACCTATGTGTATTTAGCATAATGCCAACGTGTAGGTTTTAAACAGTTACATAAGTCTCGTGTAAATCACTAGTGAACATTCTTTCCTTTTTTTTATTATACATATGCATACCGATTTATGTATACCTATATACATAGTACGTAGAGTCACGAGATTATAGGCTTATTTTATTTTTCCGCACCGGAGATCGGTATTATTGTTCGCGTCGAAGAAAATTGATATACTTACATCGTTTCGATTTCATATATTTTATCGATGCAATTTTCGATCGACTTGTTTATCTACGCGTGTCAATTCGTAATCCCACGGTACACCATATATAAGTGAATACTAATAGGAAATTACGCCGAGGCTTATGATTACACGCCGCTGGTAATTACGGTTTTCACGAGAGAGAGAGAGAGAGAGAGAGAGAGAGAGAGAGAGAGAGAGAGAGAAATAAAAAATAAGCAGGTGAAAGGCGAAAAATGCAATGCAATAAAAAATGATTAATCCCAAGAGCGCAAACGAGTTTATGATATTTATCATTCAATTTCCGTCGCGAGAGTTACTGCCGTATATACAGTCCCACGCGTTCGAGCGCTTACTCATCAATCACGCCGAATAATACCTATCAAAGTTCGCGTATATATGCGCGCGTGAGCGCAAAAGAAAACAAAGCGAGAGAGAGAGAGAGCAAAATATAAGCTCGTATACACGGAGAGTAAAAAAAATGCAAAGGCGAACCGAGCGAATGAGAAACGAAACAGCAAAAGTCACTTAACGGCCGGATTGACTGTAATCGAGATTATCGTCGAGTTATTAGCCGCTGAGAAAGAAAGAACCTATAATACGACAAAAATCGGTATGTGTGTGTGCGTGTGCTTATATACATTGCGTTTACGCATTAAAAGCTGTTTAGAGAGATTCGCGGAAACGCGGTGTATAATTGCCTTTCGATTCCGCGGAAAGTATTATCCGAGCAAAAGTACGTCGTTATAGAGCGTTTCGAGGTAATACCGATCTCTTACCCTTCTGTCTCTGTTTTTCGACAAAAAACTTTAAATTAATTATACCGACGGATGTTGCGTATTTTCTCTCTCTCTCTCTCATAGTTCTCTATTTATTTGCGGAAAAATTGACGATCGAACAAATAGAGCCATATTCGTTAAAATAAATCGCCTTAGCCAGAGAAATTCCAAGCGAGCTTCTGCCGATTTTTTGCCGTGTCCATATATATATATATATATATATATATATATATATATATATAGACACAGAAATTCTGTTCGAGACAATGCTCACGAGGATAATCCTTGTATTATATTTCGATAAACTATTTTAACGCGGGCTAATAGACCGTCCTGGGCGAGAGAGATCGGTATCGGGGATCTCGACGTCAAAACACACGCCAAGAGATCGGTTCCCCGAACGAATAGCAGCAGCAGCAGCAGCAGCAGCAGCAGGCTAATACCCGTGTATATATACACACGTATATACGCACTAAAAGAGCTTAGGATACGAGATCAGGTGTTGTAGCTCGGTCGCTGCACAGATGCTGCCGACGAGAGAGATCGGTATGGCCGCGGACGATAAAAAAAAAAGAAGAAGAAGCCGAGGGAGATCGGTATTGGCTAACGCCGCCCTGTTAATTAGCCGCACCTGCCTCTTTCTCTTTCTCTAATACATTCAACGAAAAAAAAAGTTCGTGTATATGTACACACACAAACCGATTCGAGCATTACATGCGCAAACAGAGAGTGAAAGAATGCAACGGATCGAAACTGTCTGTTACTCGACACTTTATGCTGAGATAATGATACTTTGGAAGCGAAGAGAGAAAAAAAAATCGAAAATTAACGAGATCGGTCAGTCGATCGGTTTGGCTTTCACCTTGGATCATGCTTTCCCGCGGATAAATTTCGATGGATTATAGCGGCCGATCAAAACATGTTACGTACGCCGATCCATCGGGACGACAGGCTCTGCGATGTTTGTACTAATACACCGCTAAGTACCTGCCGATCTTTCGCCTTCGCTCGCGAAGAATGCGCGTGAATCACACAATAAAAATCCGGAGAGAGAAGAAAAAAAAAGAAGAAGAAGAAGAAAGAAGACAGAGGACTAACTTTTCACACGAGGCGCTATTTTTCAAGAAAGCGCGCGCACGAGCCTGACCATAAATTTCCCTAAAGACCCTTACCTATACAGCCGGGCTGACGCTTATACACGCGTAAAAAGCCGAAAACAGACTCAGCGGGATGTATAGCTATATATACCGACCGCCGCGTGCGGCACTTTACTACAAAGTGTCCCTATGGAAATTAATCGGCTGCATTTTTCATTCTAAGCTCGTCTCCGCTTGTGTCGTATAAGTATTCATTGATTTTTATACAGAACCTGGATGTATCGGAGATTATAAGCTATGTATGTTTATACGTATTACAACGAATTACGATTAACGGAGTTTATTTGTATGTAAAGTTTTTTTCCCCTGTATTTCATGGCGTTTTAATGGATTGTATAACGTATGACCATAATTACACCATAATTTGGCCAATTTCGGGTCAACATTTTACCGAAGCAATATCTTTATAAAACATTGTTCATACTGTTCTAATTGATACTAACAATTATTTTAATTAAGTGTGTGTGAATATAGCGTATTACAAAAAATTTCATGTGAAATAGTACTAATTTACAAAATTAATTGTGTGCATGTCGATGTGTATAGAAAACTAATATAATTTCGCATCCAATTTATTTATTAATTTTTTTTTAATAAACAAATTATATTGCTCTTAAAAACGGTGTGTATATATATATATATATATATATATATATATATATTATTATCTACTTGCAGATTCGATTTGCAGTTATTATATACCATGAAAATGTCCCTATTTAAATTTATCGCTTATTTCATTCAAATATAATTTCGCGCTTGACCAAAATTTTTTTTGCTTTGTATGAGCCTCACGTTATTCCCAACGTATACACTATACATATAACTATATATATATATATATATATATAGAGAGAGAGAGAGAGAGAGAATATAAGAAAACGCAGATTTAACTATAAAAGACTAAAACGCACCGAACTACAATTACATTTCTAATTACAGCTAGGAGTTAATTATACACGCAACGCACCACAGAAATCCAGCGAAGCTCATTTCCACGCCTGTTATATACATTTACACATACACACACACACACACGTACATGAACACACGTATAATACTCGAATAATACTCGTATAAAACGTAGAGAAAAAGCGATTGATTCGTACTCGACTCCTCCCATTCTCCTTGCGCATCACACGTACACACACTTATACACGCTCTTACACAAGCTTACGTGCACAAAAGTCGTGCACACACGTACACATACATATATATACGCATAAATACGCAGATGTATGTGCCATATTTATACATAAATTTTTAAACGTACAACACCGGTGATAAACCACAGACTCTCACATTCGAAAACGCGCGTGCGCACGAATTCCGCGAACGGTCCTCTGACGCACGCGAGTGCGAATCGTCACTTTGGCTAATTAGATTAAAAATCGAATGAGAAGACCGGGGGGAAAAAAAATGAAGGAAAAAAAATTCAAGCTTATCAGTCGTCCATCTGGCGAATATTCTCTGGTACCGCCGACGCCGACGAAGAGAGAGAGACAGAGAGAGAGAGAGAGAGAGAGAGATAGAGAAAGGCGCGACGAAGGAGAGAAAAAAGGACGAGCATAAGTAGAGGAATCCAGCGCGCGGAATACGATATAGGGCCCCGAAGCGAAGTCTGTCGACGCGGCGGCGTACCTGGAGAGGCGCTGGTATCATCGCGCGATCCTTTCCCACGTCGCGCGTACCGGTCATCGGATCCCCCTCCGACATCGGACATCAGAGGAAGGAAGTGGTCTTCTCTCTCTTTCTCTCTCTCTCTCTCTCTCTCTCTCTCTCTCTCTCTCTCTCTCTCTCCGTGAGATCACTTTACGCGTTATACCCCTGTTTCTTTTTTTTATTTTTTTTTATATTTCACTCTCTTTTTTTTCTTACTTATAACAGACACACACATGTGTACAATATTTTCGATTACAACACGCGTGCGATATTTCTATGCTGAAAAATTCCCTCCACACGAGACTCAAGAGCGAGAGAGAGAGAGAGAGAGAGAGAGAGAGAGAGAGAGAGAGAGGGGAAGATAAAAAGAGGAAGAGAAAGCCGCCATAGGTGAACGCCATGACGTTCCTCTCTGACCCGACTGACCCTTCTTGCATTATACGTGTGTGAGACCTCTCTGTACATGTGTGTGTGTGTGTATGTGTGTGTGTATGCATCATGGCGGAGAGCGGCTTCAACCAACCAACTCTTTCGCCGTCGGATTATTCTCTTTTCTCTCTTTCGAGTATAGCCGAGCGTTATTACAAGCTTTCTCACAGAAGTTATATATCCTCCAGCCGTATATATATATATATATATAGAGAGAGAGAGAGAGACATATATATGTATACGTATGTCTACAGGTATATGTATATATATATGTGGATAAATATTAGAATAGTTAGACACCCCGTGTGTCGCTTATTTTTCGTGTGAAGCGACGCTGCGGTCATTTTGTGCGTCAATCGGTTTAAGGGGGTTTGGCACGTTTATACGGAAAATTAAAAATTTGTATTACTCGTATTCATTGTGTTTTTTGTATATTTAACGATGTTATTGTAAATAGTTGTACGTTTAATTTGAGCTTTGTTTCGGGTCTTTGAGTCTATTTCATGTCAATTGTTAAAAAAGTCAGTCTTGGGAAGATTCTCGATATATAGTTGAGCTGAAAACTGATTAAAAATGAAAAACTGAGTTTATTGCTAGTTTTGGTACTATTCAAGTCGCGTAAATTTTGTTCCGTACAATTGATGGGAAATTTCTTCGATTCGGTCTTTAAAGTTGAATTTTTCAAAAATGTTTGCGATTTGAATAGAAAGTATGTTTATGTAAAGTTTCAAATCAATAGGTCCATTGATTCGGAAACGATAACTTGTCAAAAATCTACTATAAGTATAGTCAACGAAGGGACTTAGAAATATGAAGCAAAAAAGCTTAAATTAAACGTATTATAACCATCTACAGCTTCAGTGATAAATAAAAATAAAATATCATTAATGTAACTAATAGAAAATTTTAATTTTCCGCTTTATTCGCTTAAAAAGCAAAGTATATATAAAAACATCGAATTATCCACTGAATATGACAAAAAAATAATATAATAGACATTATATCGCAAAAATCGCAGTCACTATTTCTGCACTAGATGAAAGAGAGAAAGAGCGCTTATATATAATATATACGTATGCATAGCTATATATAGGAAGCTTACATTTGCGGTTCAGACTCAACAAGAGCGCGATTATTGTTGTGTCGCGTGAACAGCCGCGAGCCGCGAGCGAATGGCTTTATTGAAATATTTTATTTTTTTTTGTTTCGTTTGAAATTCCATTGCTTCGCTCTTGGAGTCGTGAATGTTGTATAAATCACGTGTAAGTATATACGCGACAACCAAACCTATATACCTATACATACATATATGTATACATAAAAATGGGTCTTTGTGTGTGTATTAATTCTTCTCCTCGAAACTTTTCCATTATAGTCGATAGCGCCTCTAGAATATATATATAGATATGTATATAAGCTTCCAGTTCGTTGGTTCGATACGAAATTATATTTGAAAAGTTAAAAAAAGGCAAACCCGACTAGGATGCTCGATTAATCTAATATATACATACATATATAATTAATATACGTCTATCCAGAAATTTTGATGATTGCGAAAGATATAGTCCATCAGTAGCCGGTGTGTCGCGTAAATATAAACCGCCACGTGGCTCCGTATATCCTGTTACTTCTCTTATACCTATACATACATATATATATAAACACACACACATACATAGATATATGCGTGTATGTGTAAGTACATTTATATCTATATAGATATATATGTTTGTATCAGTGTGTGTATATATATAGATGGGAGAAAAAGAGAAGGAGTAATTTGCACCTGTGTGCAAGTGTGTGTGCAGCACGTGTTCTTCGAAGCGATGGTTGCATCACTGATAACAAGCGCAATTACACCGCATCGCTACATTTACATGTACAACCTATACAATCTCACGCGCACTTATTTATACACTCGCATACATTACGCTCACACACACACACGCGCATACGTATATTTATGCATATACACATACCTATTTGTATATATACATGGATAAAGTAGCAAAGATCGATTACGAGACAGAAAGAGAGACATAATACGTATACAAACGTTAAAAATGTATTATATAGACGCTAGCTCAGCTTTCTTCCTAATCTAGCCCCAGTATCGCGTTTCCATAACGCGTTCCGCGGCATCTTTTATTTCACGCTATATATATATATATATATATCGGTAAATGTGTGTGAGTATATATATGCGAGTATAATACGCGTCGCACGCGCGCGAGAGGGAGAGCGTTCAACGACTTGGCACCTGTTGCGCCTGTCCGCGCTTATTGTGCTTGCGCTTCCTGCGCTCGACGCGCATGTGTACGTATACCTATATAGATGCGCGTGTGTGTGTATATATATATGTCCACTCGATCGAAATTAAAAGAGCTACGCGAGAGAAAGAGCGAGAGAGAGAGAGAGAGAGAGAGAGAGAGAGAGAATGAGTAAGAGAGAGAGAGAAACACAGCAAGTCATTATACGTTTATTTGCCGTAATTGGAGGAGCTTTAACGCGGCAAAGCAAACACCGGTTATGGCCGCCATAAACCTACCCACAATCACTTAGGCGTCCAACTTTTTTATATACGCTATACTTCTTTTTTTTATTTTTTATTTCTCTCTCTCTCTCTCTCTCTCTCTTTACCCCGTGCGCTTTTTTTTGGCGCGCGATATTGTTTATAGCTTTTGTTATTATTTCGCTTGGGCCTTTATTGTAGAGGGATCGGCCGGATTTTTTTGCCCCGATGCTTTTACGCGGCTTTTTATGTCCCGAGAAAGAGACGAGGCTTTTGTTTGACTAATAGAAAGTCCCTCGTCGGTGCACTGTGTATATACGGGATTTTGAAGAACTTTCTTCAGCGGCTGTTTGCGCAGATAAGGAGAGAAGCGCTATCGGAACGATTTCCGAACAATCTCTTTGTCACAGATAAGGCAAGTGTTAATTTTCTTCTTCTTGCTCTCGAAAACAGTCTCGGCTTCTCTATAGACGGTAAACGTGTGTATGAGTGTGTTAGAGAGACGCCGGCGCATTTCCGAATATAAAGCGTGACGTGTACGCTCTTACCGATCTTATTGAAAAATCGGCTTATCTTTCTCCGTCCGACGGCTAACCTGGCCAAGGCCGTCGCGTGTTACGATAAGGAAGAGTATACACAGTCATATATATACGTTGAAGATAAGCTACCGGACAGGAAGATTTTACGATACATTCCTGCGTTTGGAGAAAAATCGGTTATTCGCGAGATCAAAGATAATGATTCGCGCTTACAGGAAAAATCGATATTATTAACGACCGGTACACGACGATAACGATTTCTCTGTTGATTCACTCGCTTATTGCAGAAAAATCGGTATTATTAACGATCGACATTTATCTACAGATTCTCGCTTACGGAAAAACCGGTATTAATAAAATTCTATAGATTGTCGTTAATAAAAAAAATTGGTATAACGAACGATCGATATAAATAATGAATGAATGAATGAATGAATGAATGAGTGAAGGTGAAGTGAATATATAATAATACCTGTGTCATTAAACGATCGGCACCAGTACCCTCCTCGTCCTTGAATATGATATCGACGTTGTAATTGGGCACCAAATCTCGAAACCTCTTGTCGTTCCGCGAGACTCTACCCTCGCCTAAACCACTAGCCGGTAATGTGTTTTCGCTGACGTTCGGCACGTGTTGCTTGAATACGAGCGGTGTGAGCTTGCGAAGTATCGGCCGGCGGCCGCCACCTCGACCTGGTCCACAAGCGAATACCGAACTCGCGAGCGCGCTCAGCATCAGCAGCGCCGCGAGAATCGGCCGCTCTATCAGCATGATTCGTAACCTACTGCACTAAACCTCCTCGTCGCACCGTCACCAACAATTATTATTAACTGAACTATTGCAACTGGCACACTATCACCAACAACAACCGCTGCACCGGCCGAGCAGCATGACCGCCACTGCAGCATATCACCACGGGCCACCCCCCTCCTCGATTTTCGCGCTTATCGCACTCCTGATCCTTCTAGATATTCTTATTGATCTATATATATTGGTATATATATATATATCTATATATATAAATATAAATATATTTCTATATATATATATATATATACGAATCTTTTCTGTCCAGTGTATTCGATCGGCAAGTCGTGTAATATAGAGAGATCGATACACGTCGTCGGATGTGTCCTGAGAAGAGAATGCGCGACGGTATCTCGATGCGCCGGCCACGGAGCGACGACTGAGACAAGGTCGTCGGCCACGCGAGCGCTCCGTCGACCCCCACTGTATAGCACCAGAGAAAGAACGAGAGAGAGAGAGAGAGAGAGAGAGAGCTTTGGGGGAGAGAGAGAGAGAGAGAGAGAGGGACGTGCGAAAGCTTTTCCGGAGTGTATATAGAGGTGGGAAATGCAAAGATGGGCTTTCGCGCGGAGGATATACCCCCCCACTACTCCGAGAATCTTGGTGGGGGTATGCGTCGAGTCATTGGTCAGTGGGAGGGGCTTAGACCAGCACAGGTGCACGAGAGGAGGGGACGAATGCTTTCCCCCTCCACTTTCCGATGCGCTTGCTGCTCTCTGTCTCTCTCTTCGTCCTCTGCACGGCACAGGTATTATACCTATACCCCCGTTCTTTTCTCTCTCTTTCTATATATATATATATATATATATATATATCTACACATACATATATTACATACATATATACGTATATAGAGGCAGATTCAAGCGCGTCGATCCATAGACCAGGTACAGCACTGCCGATTCCTCGCCATCGCGACCCTCAATTTTCGCAGATAAGAAGATGATAAAGTGCCGGGAGGAAGCGGAACAAAAAAGAATCGCATTCGAACGCGCGAGAGAACTGTGTCATTCCGAGAACGAATGGATAAGTATCTCTGATATGGCCTTGAAGGTGTGTTTTTCGAGAAAGAGAAGAAAAAAAAAGATGCTATAGCGCGTATATATGTGTTTCTATTTTCAGCGTTTAGGGGGGGCTGGGCAGAAGGATTCGTCACGGGCGCAATTTCCGGAGCCGAAAAATCAAACTAGCTCGCCGCCAATAGCATTGTTGCGGTGAAAGTGAAAAATTCTCGACAGCCTACTGTTCGTTCTTTCTCTCTCTCTCTCTCTCTCTCTCTCTCTCTCTCTCTCTCGCTTCTCTTTCTCTTCTTCGTGAATGGACACGGCGTTCCTGTTTACACCCGCTTGTACGAATAGAGATAAAAGTGCGCGCGCTCGTTGCGTCACGTATAAACGAGAGCCAACTGTTGAATGTATACACAGATATATATATATAATGCTCTGGTAAATAGGATGATATACCTACCCCCTTAGGGGTAGGTTCTATTTTTTTTTAAGGCTTGTGTCAACATATCAAGGGGTTGCGCATATGTCGTATGTATATACGCTCGGTCGATAAATCAGAGTACACATGTAGACAATAATTGGGAGAGGACAAAAAAAAAATTTCCGCTCCCGGTCTCGGGTAGAAAATAAACAGCTCGAATATGCTAAATGATATGGTGAGATTTAGCTCGCCGTTTTAAATTAGCTTAGAAATTGCTGAGAATTTTAAAATGGTTGAATAGTCCTCTATCTTATGTTATTAATGAATTTTGTGTACGTGTGTGTGTGTGTGTGTGTGAGTATGTATTTATATAACGGCTGGAGGTATATAATGAACAGTTACTTTGTTTTGTAATTGTCTTATTAACAAATATATTATTTACATAATGTGAATTATGTAAATAATATATTTGATTTAGTGCGAATGGCTCAATTTATGTGTTAATGTTAAAATAGGTCGAAAATTAATCAATGCGGCGAATTGTTGATTATTATTTTTTATGGTATAAATTGACGATAAAAAATGTTAATTATATAAACTAAATTAAGTTATTTGTACATTTGTGCGTTTTTTTATTTCAATTCATATGTTATTAAAGTTTAGTAGTATAATTATAATATTGGTTTATTCATAAATACAAAATGAGAAAAGACGATATATTTACAATACATACAAAAATCCGAAGATACTACCTAAATAATTATAATTAACCGAAGATTTTCGTTTGTTAATATATAATAATTATAGTCGCTGATAAAATAATAATCCAATAAATGTATTATTTTTAAGAAATTCTTAAATTCGATCAACCGAAAATTTAAGCGTTTGACTAAATTGATGTGAGTCTCTGCATAATTCTTAATTTCAGGTAAAATTCTGTATTTAGAATATTCGTTTTTCTGTTCTCTTGTGTATAGAAAAATTTGAACAAAAATGGAATCGAAAACTTAACAGCTCAGAATTCATTAGTTGACAAATTTTGTTCTTAGAATAATTTTTGCATTTCGAAAATTATCTCATTTAATATACATGTAATTATTTTCGTATCAATTATTTCTATCTTTGATGAGTTTTCTAGTCAATTTCCCTCAAGTCTATATAACAATAAATTATCTATTCTAGGGTAAATAGTTGTTCAATGTTTAGCGGCGTATCGCTTCCAGGAAATATATATTTTTTTTTAATTATTTTTAGCATTTTAGTTGGGCCCTTTGTATTAAGTTTATATTGTTCCTGTATGCACCTTCCCAGGCAATTATACCGTGATTTATTGTACCATAAAATAGGGCATAATATATTTTCATCAGAGAACTTATTATTATTTTTTATTTTTCCAAATAGGTACATATACATTTATTACTTTGTTTTATGTACTAATTTATATTCTTATTATTGACTCCAAATAACTTTCAATATTCTTTCCATAAATATAAGCACGGATTATTTATACTTGATTATAAATCCTAAGCAGTTCGTCACTACTGTTAGTTCAATTGTTGGTTCATTAAGGTTAAACCCTGGACTGTTGCTCGAAGATGTGTATTAATTGTTAATGAAGAGTTTTTGAATACTAATTCATATTTATTTTTATTGCAATAATTTATGGCTCCGTCGAATAATGCCTTTGCGGCAAATTATTCTTCTATCGGCAAGTAATCGAGAGTCTAAATGTTTAAAAATCGACTCATTTGAATGAACATATATATAAAAATTGAGATACTAATACAGACAAATTTGTAGATAGTTTTATTTTTCGTTTCATTCTGAACTAGACACTTTTGTATTAATCCAAGACATCATCATGAATGTTTTGCTGTTGAAACGATCGAAGTTTCTCAAAATGAATTTGAAGAGTTTGATGGCTTAAAAAATTATTATGACATCTATCGACAGCTTTCACAGATTTTATCTATAAAGTTTAATTAATTTTCCAAGAAAAGTTCCCTATGTGTTTTTAACGAGAAACGCTTCCCTGGGGGGTTACTAACCAACAATGGTCTTTAAAATGAACCAACAATGACTAAAAAAAATGGACACCGGTTGACTTCGAGACCATTTTGGTTGATTACATTTCGGCCAGAGCATGTTCGCTACTTTAAAAATAATGAAATTCGCTCAACCATCAATATCTCCACAATGTTTCGAAAATGTCAGTTGACTAAACTGACTTAAGTCGATCAACCTAACATTCTATAACAGTTGACTCATTTTTCTACCACATTCTCTCAGATACACACACAATATATCCACACATACATACCGTAAATACACCCATAGGAAAGAGGGCTCGGCTTGCGCCTCCTTATCGTAGCCGCGTGCGCTCATGAGGAAGCAGTTTTCAAGCTGCAGTTTGCAGCGGGCGTCGATGAGTCTCGACACCTACGTCGTCTCTCTCTCTCTCTCTCTCTCTCTCTCTTCTTTAGCCGAACGTGCGCACCGCGCGCGAGAGCGATGAATCAACGTCCCGCGATTATACATTACCCGGCGCACATATATACGCGAACAACGGCTTTCTCCTCGTTTCCGCGAGTTTTATTATACGAACCTGTGGGTGCAGTCGGGAAAAATCGCTTTGAATTACTCATATGTGCCCAAGTTGCAAAGAGCACATATGTGCGCGCGCGCGAGAGAGAGAGAGAGAGAGAGAGCGAGAGCCCGGGAGGGTTGAAAAATTTGACAGGCTCCGGTAATAATGCGCTGCGCGAGAGCTTGAAATTTATATACTTATAATTCGCAATGAGCATCTGAAAGCTGAAAGAGTATAAGAGCGTAATGTATAGGCTCGTGTCCTTTATGGGTAAAACGCACCCTGGTCTCTCTCTCTCTCTCTCTCTCTCTCTCTGTGTAATGTATATTACTCTGCTTTTCCTCTGGAATTATGTCTGATGGTTTATTGTATATAAATGTGTGTATGTATGTGGATAGGGGGGGGGGAATTATTACGCCTATGGGTAATGATGATAATCGCAAGCGATATTATAGATTTTTTTTTTAATCGAGTATTATATAGATATATATATGGGCTTTTATCGCTGCATGGACTTTTCTTAGCGGTTGATAAGGCGTGGATTGATGCTCGATCGTCGTCGTTGTGGTACGGAGAAAGGAGAATTTGTTTGTAACGTATATAATCTGGATTTTTTATTGGGTATTAAGTTTATGGTATTTGATTTATTTACTGTATATTATACTGCTGTATAGGGAAATAGAATATTTTTAACTTACAATTAATAATATTTATTGATTTTTCGTTATTTTTGTTTATTTATCATTTATTATACAGAGGTTTTGGAAAACAGAATATTTTCATTAACTTATTATAATCTATAATACTAATTGCTTGAATTTATTTGTTTATTTTATACTTTTTTACTTGTACGTTGTAAAAAAAATATGACTTATTTCTATAGGAAAATATTTACTTGAATCTAAAAGTTATATTTAATTAAATGTAAATCGAGCTTAAACGTTGACGAAAATTAAAGTAAATATTTGTTTAAATATACTTTTCGCCCTACTTGTTATTCATATGAAATTTGTTGACTCTTAATAAGTATTTATAAAATCAATTTCAAATAACTAACAAACTAATAATAATAATTTATTTAAACTTAAAATCAAATCGTCCCACCTATATCTACATACTTCATAGTACATTTACAAATGATACAACTTTTTTTTTCATTTCACACATAAAATATAAATTTTTCTCGAATTTCCCAATCTCATCCTACTTTATATGTTAAACGGTAATTAAGAAATGATTGTAAACGTATAGGTGTGTCGAAACATTAAATAACAAAAGATCAAACTCCACTTTTACTATATTTAATCGACGTATACGAATAAATTACAATTCACGATATATACGATTTTTACAGCATATAAAATACTTATTTTAAGTGTACAGACAATTTAGCTAAACGTATGACATTATATATATAGTAACAATTTATTTACAATTTATACAAGCTTTATAGAGACTCGCGAAGAAAATGTGCAAATATATAATAAGATTTATAAAACATTAAAATCATATTTAGAAAACGGACGTGAATAAAACGTACGTAAGATAAGCACAAAGAAGTGATGAGCATCTATAAATACCACTGACCTTACTTTAGCGGAATTTTTTTTTTATTATACTATTATTTATTTTTATTACGTAGTAATTGTTACTTGATAAACAAGCGTAAAATTTTAATACTTAACGCGAGTAAATCGTAAGTAACCATAATAATTCTTCGCTAATCCAGCGAAGAAATTCAACGGAAGAGAGCAGATTGCGATCGCAAGGCTAAAAGTGATCCTCCGATTTGTGGAAATTGCCAATCCCCAAATAATATTGAACACATATTCTGCTACAAGTACATTTTACCGTAAGGTCAAAATGTAAAATTGACAAAGATATGAATAAAATAATTTTTCGAATTTATTTTAGGTGCTTTACTGTGTATCCTGTATTATTTTTTAATTCGCTCGAAATTGGATTTGGAATAAATTAATGTTCGATAAATTTATATTTTTAACATTGTTTAATACGTGTGTATTTTTGCGATTTTAAAAATAAATTTATTTTTTTTATTAAAAAATTTTCTTTAGGACCTCAGACATTTTTTTACAGATAAATAGATTTACTAAAAAAATCGATATTTAAACAAACGAATTCTGATGTTCATAGTTTATTTAAGATGGTTTCAGCTACTTATGAAATTGTGAACTTTTAACCCAATATTATAATTTTCAATTCTTACAAAATTGGATTCTGAACAAATATTCGATAAATTATATTTTTAACATACTGTAACGCATATCGAAACTAATGAGACTATAGTTCTTTCAAAAAAAGCAGTAAGTAATTTTTTTCAAAGGATAAGATGACGCGCTACTTTAATGGTCTTTCTGTTGGCAATTTTTATAAATATTATTTTTCGTTTAACATTTATTTACAAAAATTTTTAATTTCGTAGCTATAGTTATTTATAAAAGGAACGATATTGTAACTCGTGTATTTATTATTAATTACGATGAATATAAACATGTAATACACAAAATAAAAAAATATTATAAAATTAATTAGTGAATTAAAACAAAGGTACGAATAAATTACTAAACAGTTTGAAAAAATGTAAAAAGTGTCTGCAATATATTCCTAAAAAATACAGGACAAAATTGTAAAAAGAAAATTGTAGAATAATTAATCGAAGTTAAGTTTTATGTAAATACAATATTACGTATATTATAGAATCAAATGTAATTTTATAACGACTTGTGGACATAAGAATACTTGAAACACACAATTCACTAAATGACATTATATGAATAAACAAATAAATAAAAAAAGAAATCGTCGCTTTTTTATAGTTTATAATTTGTTTTTAAATGAAGATATCAAGGAAAAACCGGTTATTCGATGCAGAAGTGGCGAAAATTTTAAATTATACTACATACTAATATGAATAAACCCTCGCAATGATAATTCTTCAATTTTTCATTAAATTAATAATATAAACGAAGATAACCAAGAAAAATAGATTTTCCGATGCAAAAGCCGAGAAAGATGTTGCTTCGCGCTCGAACAATTTCTGAGAAATGTATATATATAGTTTTCAGAAATCCTTTCACGAGTAACTCCAAAGAGACATAAATTTATACGCATGTCACCAGGTAGTAGCGGAGACTTTGAGAAATATATATTCACATTTCTACAGGTGGTATAAGATCGCGTATCTTCAAACGCCAACTTTTCATCAATTTCGCAATAAGACATATATACATACGTATATATGCATATATGCATATATATGTATATAAATAGTTTGAAACGAACCGCAACCGACGATGGCCATCGTAACTAGCTTATCTGTACTCGATAATCGGAAAGCGAGAATACGTCGTTATCAATCAAATGTCCGATTGCATCCGTGCACTGTATACACGATCTCTACGATATATTTTTCAAAGGTATACTACATGTGTCGTATTTCCGGTATATATCGTGTATTATTTTTACAAAAGACGTCAACTGATGTAATCGACTCGTCGCAAAGAGTGATATTGTTAATACATTTTTTGAAACGTATTGAAATGAACAATCTATACAAGTAGATAGGATATGTACATAATGCATGGGAGATAACTGATGGTATATTTTTGGATTAGAAAATTGAGTATAAAAACAGTCTTTTATGTTAATAATTATTTCATAACATATATTTATATTAAAATATACATCGGATGGCTTTAAAACTTATTCTATTGACTTTTCTATATAATATACATATTTATTTATTTATTAATGGCTTAAATCGCATTTTCGATTTAAGATATAAAACTCAAACCTATATTTATCGATGTAAAATTGAGATCCTGTTTTTTTTTTGGGGTATTCGATCTCAAATGTAGTGACCAAAGTGTAAGTAAAAAATTATAAACAATTTTTAAAAAATCAAATTTTAGGTCAACTTCCATTTTTAAATTCATATTTTCGAATTGAAAATTGTGGGTTTGGGATAGTTGATTTGTCATTCGTTCAATTTCATATATCGTAAATTATAAAAACTTATTGAATTAATTTTATACAATAAAAATAAATAGTATCTATTTACAGAAGTAAATCCTACAATGGAAAAATAATTCGACTCAGTGGGTACTAATTAAAATTACTTACATACAGAAAATAAAATTAATAGTATCATATTATTATTATGTTTTTTTAATTACTATTTTGCAATTTTCGTTACTATACAGGTCAAACTATTAAGTTGCAAAATTTTTTTTTAAACTCGAAGAAAACCACAAATTTATAAACATTTCTTAGATATAAGATTAAAAAACTATTATCACCAATTACAATTACATTATTTTGGTTCTCATCAATAGCGTGAATTTATACAAAATTTAAAGGATAGGGAGAATATCACAGATGCATAAATCACGCTTGGATTGAATAAAAATAATAATTTATTAATAATAATGTATCAATAAATTTTATAAAATTTCAATGACATGGAGAATGTCACAGGCCCATAAATCACGTTTGGATTGATTAATAAACAATAATTTATTAATAATCAATAAATCGTTTTAAAAATTCCACGTTTGGAAAAGGTTTTTAATTAATTTTATCCAGAGATATTTAACACTGGATTCATCTAATAATTTTTTAAATCTATCGCCGCACACCTACGGCTATAATTGGAGTATAAATATATTATAATAAGTAATCGAGATTTTCAGTAACAATTATACCATAAGATAATTTTCTTAAATTACTTTCATCAGTTATTCCTTAAATTTTAGATCGACTAATTGGAATTTTTATTATGGAAGGTAACCCCATATAATAATTTAAAAAAATATATATATATATAAGTATCAACCTCCGGAATATTACCGATCTTAATGCACTTATCAGAGTTAACAAGCACTTTTTGAATATCTCATAGTATCTAATAACAGACGTCGTATTTCTCTCATATTTCAATAAGCTGACGCATTTAAGAGTTAATAAATGTTTTTTAACCGTTAATGATATTCTTTCAGAAATATCGACTTTCTATTTGAAATTTTTTTTTTATAAATAACACATTATCAGAAATCCTGTTGGAAATGTTTACAAAATTTCTCGATATAAACATTATATTCTGACGTTATATTCAAACTTTCTTCCGGAATTATCGCTTAGCGTAAATAAATAATCCGATGCCAATATTTTCGCGCTAATAACGAATATAAGCGCGGATTTACAACACGAATATATGTATATAGTATATACTTTTTTCTGATAATGTATATACAACATTATTAAATATACCCATAGTAGAAATTTACATCTAAATAATTGCGGACATATAACGTTTATGGTATGCAGAAATTTTCTATCGTTTTGCCATTACAAGGCTGCGTGTATTTTCCAGCGTTAACTTAATGTAAGATATATTCCTATATGCAAAGATAAGACATCGTACAAAGTTTACAGATGATTAGATTATATCGTCGAAAAAATAGTTGCCCTTTTTTCTTGTTAAGCTTATCGGCGTAAATGCATATGGCAAAATCGTATTTTCTTTGTATATACATATATAACGTATGTATATCAATCTAATAATATATATTTTTGATAATTATTATTTTTTGTTCTTTTAGATTTTCGTATGTTATTTATCTATTGTTATTAATTTTTTGGGAATACAAGGTAAAGTGTCCAGGAAATATATTATGGGTTACTCTGTAATGTGATGTACAATGAATTTACTTGAGTAACTTTGTGTGTATTCTGGTAATAAATTAATAAAAAAAATATCATTTAACGGGTTTGTGCGGAACTTTCTAAATGAATAAAAGCTATCGAAGGGATCTTCTGTTATGAGAATAAATACAAATGATAACATTAGAATTTTTTTAAATCTTATTTTTTATCGTTGGAGTATATTGCTAGGCTTTACGAGAATACGTAAACCAATTTTCAATGCGATTGGATCAATAAAACATAATTTTTAAACAAATTACAAAAATTAAGCACTTCTCCGCATGTAATATATCATTTTCTTTTGAAAATAAAACATTATTCTCTCATATATATATAAATGTATGCGTGTGAGTGTATACATATAGGTATGCGAGCGAGAACTGGATCGCGAGGATGTGCTCAGTCGACGTTAAGTAATCGATACTTGACAGATGAATATAATAGATAGTATCTAATCGATGTTACGTGTCGTTGAATTATATACTTGCACAAGTAGATTTTTCACATGTTTGACAGACATTCAATTGAAATATGTCATTTTATTTGAACTGTCTGTCATAAATACGGTGTTATAAATTTGAAATTGTGTAATTTAATATTTTTAAATGTGTATATAAGTAGAAGAGAAAGGGGTTACTGTAAATAGTACAATATTCTTCGAAAAAAAATGTATATTAAATTATACTTGACAAATCACTGAATAACAAAAAGGAATAGATTTACCACTAGTCGTTCAAATACAAATTATTATTATTAAAAATTAATGAATAATTTACACTTTATACATTTTTTAATTTATTAATTATTAAATTAAAAATGTTTAAATAGGTATACGCAAACAGCAGTTAAATCTAGTATTAAAAAAAAGATTTTTTTAAACAAATAAGCTTACAGTCAGGAAAAATATTACTAATGACAAATTCGAAATCATACATTTATTATAGCTTTAAGATTAAGAAGTCATTCCGATTCGTAAGAATTAGTATTATTGATTACACATGAAACGTAATAAATAAATAAATTTTTCATATTCGTTATATCTGAAAGACTACACTTTTTTAACACTAAGTTTACAGCTATTTAAGTATACTTTTTATTCTTTGTTTAATTTTTTTATTTTCACTTTTTATTTACACAAGTAATGACATCATTTCAGAAAACAGAGATTACACGTAAAAGGAATTTTTTACTGAAAACACTAGTGTTCGAAAACAAATTTTCCAAATTTTGCAGATTTTTTTATTATATATTTCGAAATTTAAATTCCCGGGAATTATTGAAAGATTTCGAATATTCTTTATCTAATTTTAAAATATTTAGTTGTTCTTTGGAATCTTTCAGATAAATCTACAGCCACCCAGAAATAAATCTGTTTATTAAAATAAAAATTACAAAAGTCTTCACCGAGAAATAACCAAAATTAGATAAACCCTCGTAAAAATTTCACCAGAAATTGACCAACGGCTGACCAACCGTATTAGCCAATTGCTGAAACAGTACAAAAAAATAATAATAAAAAATATATGCAATAAAAATGTAAACTTACATTGATTTACGCCCGCACATTACGAATGTCATTCTTTATCGCGAAAATACCGATCGATCAATCCGACCGATTTACAACACCCACGTCTATCGCCAAGTAGATCAGCGACGCTATTGTCATCCCCAAAAAGCACATACGTACACATATACACATAATATATACGGCAAAGAAAATCACCATTTAAAAAAAAAATTTCCATCAAGATACCGGCTTACAGCCGCGGTGGGCTATAAAATAATAAAAAGTAAAATAGCCTGGTACACACGTATAAGAAAAGAGACGAGCCCAAACAGATATTACTGGACAAAAGCCCGTACAATAGGTGTCAAATACCGCAAGCAGGTATACACGGGTTTGAAAAGTTATAAAACCAGGAGTAATATGTACACACACGCGAGAACGCTCACACACCAATCTCTTGGCCGGAAATCGTATATATACACACAAACACACACACACACACACACATACACCGGCCACATGAGTCCAATATACTCACGCGTGTGGAGGTAAGGGAAAAGAATGGTTAAACTCGCTCGAAGGGTATACATATATATACACACACGTAGACAGACACACACACCGACGTATCCTCGGTAATGGTCGGGGTCAATATTTATCATCGACCGCGTAATTTAAACGGAAAATAACAAACGAGACTCTCGCGCGGCGGCAAACGCCAGGTGAAAAAGTGAGAAGGACACACAGGGGCTATACTCGCACACCTTGAAGGCCAATAATAGCGACAGAATTTATGTATATATATATATATAAAATATATATATGTGTATGTCTGTGTGCATATATATATATACGTGCGTATTTGTGTATGTGTGCGAGTATCTATATATATACATATACGCACGTACACAGATGTGAAACGGAGGTTTCGAACGGGAATCGAGCGAAGAAGCACCTCTCTTTCTCTCTGTGATGTCCCTCGCCGCCTCTTCTTCCTCAAGAAAGAGAGAAAGAGAGAGAAAACGGGATATCTCCTTTGGGGGGTGAGACGCATATATATATATGTGTGCACACGCACACATATACACGTGGAACCTCATCCTCTGGGCACTTTAAGCGAAATTCGTTGTGATACCTCTCTGCACATCGCTTAACGGTTTTCTCTCTCTCTCTCTCTCTCTCTCTCTCTCTCTTTTGGTAATCTCACCTTCCGCTGTGTATATACATGTATATATGTGTGTATGTGTGTATATAAGTTTGGAATTTCATATATAACCGCGCGCAACGAAAGAGAACAACGAAATATACGATACATGTATGTACAAGAGGTGATACCGCCGTTAATAAAGAAAGAAAATGTCGATACATCATACAAGCTCATACACGTACGTATATGTAGATGATAAGCGCGCGTGTGTGTGTGTGTGTGTGCACCGGTGGCAACAGGTTCTCCACATCCTAAACGTCCTTTTCACACGGCTAACAGCCACTAATGAAGCATATACACGATCAATCGTATATCCGGGGGCCTCCGTAAAAAGAATGCTGAACACTCATCCTCTCTACAACGAGAGAACCAGAGAAGAAGACGAAGAAGAAGAAGAAGAAGAAGAAGAAGAAGAAGAAGAAGAAGACGAAGAAGTGGGGAAGGGGGAGTCTGACAATATTAATCGCGCGAGCCGAGTATCTCTCAAAGAGCAGCGGGACATGTGGGAAAAAGTGCGTATACGAGAGGTGAGATGGCCCAGGTAAGTCTCCAGCGAAATTTATGTATAAACGAGCTACCAAAGCCGCTGCGCCTCCTATATACACATACACACGCGTGTATACGTGTGGACTGAGAGAGAGAGAGAGAGAGAGAGAGAGAGAGAGAGAGAGAGAGAGAGAAAGAGAGAGAGGTATATACACGCGGGGTGAAGGCGTCGACGCGCCCGAGGAATGCGGAGGTTCGTCCGGAGAAGAGAGAGAGGATGGCTGGACCAGAATTTTTCCAGTCTCTTAAATGACATCGCAAGCAACAGCAGCAGCAGCTACTCTCCTTGCGATGCTAAGGAGCCGAGAAACAGCAGCGGCTTGGAGAAGGAGAGAAGGAGAAGAGCCTATGCTCGCGCGCGCGCGCGTGAGAGAAGGCCGAGAGGAGAGAAAAAGAGAGGAACGCGGCGGCGGCAGCGGCGGCGGCGACGGCGGAGAGAAGACCATCCATCACGTAAGGCTCAAAGGCCGACGATGTAAAAGCGGCGGCGGTCGGGACACGCCAACTCTCCGCAGAGAGCCAAATATTGTGAAAGGTCTAGAAAAGGTAGAGAGTGAGAGAGAAATATAAAATAAATTTGCCTGCGTTTTTACGGGCGGTACCGCTTTGAGAGACGAACTGCGTCGACGTCGTGCGCCAGAAGAGAGCGAGGCGTTATATAGCGCCGAAATATGTTGCGTTACGTGCCATTGAGAAGTGGCCCTCTTTAACCACTGGGGCGGCTCTTTGAACCTTTTCCCGTAGCTACTTCTGCTCTTTCTTATATTACCGCCAACTAGTCTCTTTTTTTAAGGCTCTCTCTCTCTCTCTCTCTCTCTCTCTCTCTCTCTCTCTCACACACACACACCTGCAAGTCGAATTATTGCGTCTGCGAATTTCACGCTTCGCGCGCAAAGCGCTAGAGAACCAGCCAAATCAAACTGTACGAGGTTGAGGCTCTCCGGAGAAAAAGAGAAAACAATAAAGATTCTTGTTAAGCCCGAGAAGCGAGATATGAATGTAAAAGGCCCGCGAGCCAGAGAGATGGAGCGATAAATAAAAGGGGGGTGTATATTTATGAGAAAAAATGAGAGTACCATGTGAAAAACTTGTTGTATTAGGTGAAACGAGTGAGGGAAGATCGTAAGTTAGCACTGCGAGAGCACGTGCGAAAGGATCGAGTAGAGAGAGAGTGCAAAAAGCGCCGCCTGTGTGCTCGACTCCTGCTGTTGCCGTTGCAGTGAGAGGAGAGACGAAAATACACCAAAGGCAGAGACGGATAATGTGAAAACGACGTTGCGATGTGAACAAGAACGTAAGACTGCGAACGCGAATAAAATGAGTATAGGAATAAGTGTGCGCGCGTGTTTGTGTGTTCCTTCGAATACAGACTGTATGCGATATGCTTCTTTTAGTTTTGCAGTGGGAAACTATGAATATTTTAGTTAAGGGGCGTCTAGTGTTCGCTTTTACCGACGGAGAATGAACGAATGTCATGTTATATTCTGGATACTAGACTTAATGAATATAGTAAAGATACAACGAATGTAGCTTAGTTACTGAATGCCTATTGACGACGTTGCGATGTGAACAAGAACTGAAGACTGCGAATGCGAATAATACGAGTATATGTATTTGCGAATGTGTGTTCCGTCTTATACGAGTGTATACGAAAGCTTTTGTGTATATTTTTCGTTTAGTTTTGCTATGGGATCCTATGAATATTTTAGTTAAGGGGGTTCTAGAGTTCGCTTTTACCGACGGAGAATGAATGAATGTTTTGTTATATTCTGTCTACTAGACTTAATGAATACAGTGAATACACAACGAATGTAGTCTTAGAGACTGAATACCTATTGATGTGAATAGGATGTTTATTTATTTAAATACTTACCTTGTTGAGAATTTCAATGGATATCCTTGTCGAGAATTAGTAGTAAAAAAAGTTGAACCCACTGACTTTAAATTTATGTGCGTTTTAGTTCAACGAACTACAAAATTTATATAACGTAAAATACTCGTAGTTATAGTGATAAAGAGTTTGGCAAACAAGAGGTATTTTGGTGTCTTTTGTTTCTATTCAAGTGTTCGGATCACGCTGATGTTGATTAATATTTTCTTTGGCAAGTACTGATATGGTAAATTCAGTGTTAACAAACAATGTGAAATATTTAATTGTCAAAAGTGTCGATAAAACAGAACTACGGAATATGCATCAACAACTACCTGTTACTTCAGATTTGATCCCATATTCATTAACCTCAAATCAGTATCTCCAAAAAAACATATCCAACAAGTCAGGCGATATTTACACGAGGTCCTATTACGATAAGCCACGCTGATAAGGAACTTAAACGATCTTCACGTCGTTAAAATAAAAAAGCTCAAAATGCGAGGAAATGAAAAGGATAAGGAGCCGCCATAAAAAAAACGATCGGTAGCAAGGAGGTGAGAAGCAAGTGGCGAAAGTATATCAGTCAAGTGAAGGTGCGGACTGTCGAATCTGTGTGTTTAAATACATATATAAATCTGTATAGACGTACACATGTGAAAAAAAATATACACACATACAAACCCACAGCAAGATATAGAGAAAGAGCGAAAGAGAAAAAGGGATGTGTCGGCAGAACACATATAATACTGGATGTGGACCACACGTATCGCGGCACGCGCGCGCTCTACCGGGGTGGCCCAGCGGCGCGCGCTTCGGCAGCTCTCGGGAGCGCTCGGCACGCTCCGTCCCCCTCGAGGCCACACAGCGAGCGCGCACGCGCACCAGCTTGGGTGGCATTCTCTGCCAGGACCGTCCCGTGCCGGGAGAGAGCCACTGCTTGCTACTACCTTACCTTCTTCTTCTTCTTCTTCTTCTTCTTCTTCTCGGCGCGGAGTTTCTCACATCGCGCGCTCGAACCGGTCGCAGATCTCTCTCGCACGCGGTATACCAACTCTCTGTCTCTCTTTCTCCTCTAATAAGCTTCCAATTTGTCAATTAGGGGGAGGCGCGAGAAAGAGCGAGACGTAGCAGACGACGACTTCCGCTAGACTCTTCCCCCCACTCTCTTACTCTCTCTCTCGCTTCTTCTTTATTATAGGAGTGTATTTAAGGTAAAATTGCAGCGGCGCGTTCCTTTTGAGAGATATATTTCGAATTAGCAATAAAGCGCCGCCCGTTCTCTCTTTCCGTCCGTCGATTCTTTGAGGGGGGCGCGCGAGAGAGAGTAGCGTCGTCCGCTCGTCGTCCTTTTTTGTTTACTCACCCGCCAACTGGTTTTGTATTAGTATACGCTGCTGCTGCTGCTGCTGCTGCTGCTGTTGCCTCGCTGTGGCCCTCTTCCTTCGAGGCTCTCTTCCTTCGATTCTGTCGTCGCGCCGGCGCGCGCCCTCTCTCACTGGCAAACAAGCGTCCATTGTCTTATCCACATCTCTTGGCGTCTTTCTCTTTAGGCTGCTGTTGCTGCTGCTGTTGCGCTGCTGGCCGTGAGAGACTGAAAGAGAGAAGGTGCAAGAAAAAAAATGCCTCGAGTTAGCGAGCGTTTTTCTCACGTTGAGAGAGGTTGCACACAACTCGCTGTATTACTCAACACTTGCCTGATAAATTATTAATGATTTTCGCCAAAAAAAAGAAGAAGAAGACGAAGAAGAAACTGGGGACGGACACATTTTCTGAGAATGTCAAATATTGGAACAAGTTCGCTGCGCGCATCTCTCTCTCTCTCTCTCTCTCTCTCTCTCTTTTGAATGTCCGCGGCGACTTTCATCCGAACATTTGTTCGCAGACAAGAAATCAGAAAAGAGAGAAAAAAAAAGGAAGTGAACCGGCACTGCTGCTGCTGTTGCTTCGAATGAGAGAGAGAGAGAGAGAGAGAGAGAGAGAGAGAGACTTTTGCTGCGGCTGCTGCCACTGACCTGTTAAATTATATTCATTCCGAGTCGTATATCACTAGATCACGTGATAAAAAGCAGCCAATCAACGAATCGATCAGTGATTTATACACTACAGCATTCGATCAAAAGATTATTCCGATTACCAGTCGACCATGTAATTTTATAATAGCTTTCAAAGTGTTGCTGCTCTCGTACGTACAAAGCTTATATTGTACAGCATATCGTAAGTTTCATTTTTTCTTCTTTTTCTTCTTCTCCACCAGTTCGGATCTTCTTTCTCTCGTTATCAGCTGCGAGTATATATATATGCGTGTTCCAGCTAATTTCCAGTCGAGTGACATCAGATTTTTTGAAAAAAACTAAGGAATCTCTCTCGTCTCGTCGTAAGATTCTTATCTCTCTCTCTCTCTCTCTCTCTCTCTCTTTGGACTAAACGCCAAGCTTCATCGGCTTTCAAAAGTCTACATGTATTATATACACCTTTTCTTCTCTCGAGCGCGTGTTTAGTACACAACGAGAAGCCCTTGGTCGAAAAAAAGAAATATGCCGTTATCGAAACACACTCTATATATATATATATAAATTTGAAGTATCGGGCACCTCCGCTATATCTATAAACGCACAGCAGCTTCTCGAGAAAATTAATAAAAAGTCAGGTACACAACCTCGTCCAGGTATAAGATAAAAAAAAAGTGTCTTAAAGTTAACGTCGTTAAAGGGGGCGCCGTGTACTCTCTCTCTCTCTCTCTCTCTCTCTTATAGTTTTCTGAAACACTAAAATTTAGTCTCCCTCAGAAGCGTATGATTACATCTCGCCCGTAGCTGCTACGCGCGGCGGGCGCGCGCGCGCGGGAAGAGAAGTTTGTTTTTATTCCATTGAAAAGGGCACTTTACGCGCGTATAGTTTGATGGCCCATAAGTCCGAACGCCCGCGAACAAAGTTTACATTGTACCTATATCTATCTGTATAGTACGTGTACAGGTATACACACACATACACACACTTCCATATCTATATATATATATATATATATATATATATGTGTGTGAGTGCGTAGTTATATACGTATAGTACGTTTAGTTGGTTTTGTAATGTACATCCAAAAGAATTACGCCAAATTCACGTGTAATATATAGAGAATATTATTATACGAGCATATGAGCCAAAGAGAGCCAGTCGCGAGCGCGCGCAGAGACAAAGGAATAAGGAATTCCTCTCCTTCTTACACACATATATATATGTATATATATACACTCATACACGTATACATATCTATATTATATATATATGTATGTGTGTGTGTGTATACACTTCGGTGCCTCGGTGGGTAGCAGCATCTCTTACGGATAGCGAAGCGCAGAGAGCCGCGCTGTGCACAAGGGCACACGAGGAGAGGCGCATCTCTCTCTCTCTCCCTTCGTCTTAACTTTGCCCTGAGAGCGAAAGAGAGAGAGAAAGAGAGAGAGAGAGAGAGAGAGAGAGAGAGAGAGAGAGAGAGAGAGAGAGCTAAGAAACGAGAAGGTGGAAACCAAAGGAGGTATGCGGAAAGAAAGAAGAATAAGAAAAGCGAACAAGAGGGAGAAGAAAGAAAGAGAGAGAGAGAGAGAGAGAGAGAGAAAGATAGAGTGGCTGCAGAGGAGGAATAGGCCATTCCACTTATACGCTGCTCGGATTCAATTAACTCTCCACCTTCTTCTTCTTCTTCTTCTTCTTCTTCTTCTCATCTTGCGACGGTATATACCAGAAGGAGAGGAGGCTCGTATATACATCTCGCGGCTCGTTTGTGAGCGCGCTGCTGCTGCAGGAGCGAGCGATCTGTCGCGCCGCGATAAAACCAGTCGTACTACTTGTATAGCGCGCGCGCGCGCTCGCGAGCGACGACGCCACTACCATACTTACTACCGATATGCGGTAGCAAGACGCGCGCGCGCGTGCATTCGACCTACAAAATCAAGGGCGAAGACACTTTTCTCGGAAAATGTCTGTGTGTACACTGTATATACTTCATCTTGACTCTATGTATATATATGTGCTCTGTGTGTGTGTGTGTGTGTGCGCGCACGCGCGCGTGTATATATATATACACCCTCAGGAAGATTTTTCCCACGAGGAGGTATATGCAGCCGCCACCGCCGCCTTCTGGAATGTCGCTCCCTCCTCCTATAGCTGCTGCAACCTCCTCCTCCTCCTCTTTTTCTTTCTACCTCCTCCTCCTCCTCCTCCTCCTCCTCCTTCTTCTTCTTCTTCTTCTTCTTCTTCTTCTTCTTCTTTGGCGTCCGAAAAGTCACCCCTCCACATGTGTATGTGTTGTTTGTATATGTGTGCGTGAGTGTGTTTCAATGTCTATGTGCACCTCTCCTCCGTATATTCTCCTTGTTGCTCGTATCTGTCGCGTCTCATGTGTGCGAGAGAGAGGTGGAGCGATCTCTCCTCGTGTGAGAGGCTTTAAGCAGGCCGAAATTACAGATCGCGAAGCGCCAAAAGAACACGCCAGGGTGTCGACTGAAGAGAAGAGGAAGAAGAAGAAGTTGGAGAAAGGAAGCGTATATACCTTTTATATACATATACATACATACACATACATACATGCACACACACACACGTATAAATAAATACGTGCATATATCTATCTATATAAATATCTATATATATATATAATCTCTTTCGATGTATATACATATATATAGAAGCCGAAACGTTGGAAAATAGCTCGGAATTCGCGGGATTTTAATGCCGCCGCCGGCGTCTGCGCGCTCTTTTACCTTCAGGGACTTATTGCGCTTTTTACACGGGAGGTTCGCGCGCGCGAGCTCGCTGCGCTGCGTTGAGAGAGAGAGAGAGAGAGAGAGAGAGAGAATATACAGGCGTCCCTCTTCTTTCTGTCTGATGATGGCCGAAGAGAGACTATACCGACGATGCTATGCCAGACATTCGCGGAGTCGTCTCTACCCCCCTACCTCCCCCCCCGAACTATGCGGAAAGAAATTGGCAAATTCTGAGCGATGTCGTTTTTCGACTGTGGAATTCGCATTATGTTCATTGGCTCCTACCGCTTTTTCTCTCGGTACTTTTTTTTTTAATTTTATTTTATTTTGGACTTTCGTATTTTTCATCCGTCAGAAAGAGAGAGAGAGAAAGAGAGAAAGAGAGAGAGAGAGAGAGAGAGTCCGATATCGCGCGTTGCGCATCGACGTATGTGGGAATCTGAGTTATTCCATGGTTAATTTGTTGAAAATCGAGTTCTTATAGACTCGAAGGACGTTGGATTTTTTACTCGAAAAATTTCGCCAGGGGTCTTTCAAAGACGCGTGTATCTACTGGATGAGACGATTCGTTGTAACGTGGAATGATAATTTCTTTTCTTGTGCATTTTAGACTTTTTTTACCGTTTTAGTTAACGCGCTCTTGTATGAGTACATAGTGCTAAAAGCTTATGAATGAAATGTTTGACTCTAGAGTATTTACTTTCTCATTTGCGCACCGAATGGAAATAGTGTAGGTAATATCGACGCGATCAAAGGAGAGATCAACGTTACTGGTCGAGAAGAAGAGGGGTTATCTATAAGACGAATGCCGGTATAATGACGTTATTACCAGCCGTCGATAATGTAGGTTTTAGAAGATAAATTCTAACTGTATTTTATTGCAGTACGATAAATGAAATAACACGTGTATTGAAAAAACACATTATTATTACTTCTACATAAAATTAAAGCTCTTAAATTATTCTCTATATAATAAGTTAAAACTAATAATTTAGAACACGAAAAATCTCACGTTTAAGTAGCAGGTTCTTAGTATACTAACGAGTGTTTACGTTACACGTACAAAAATTTAAAAAAATAATTTTTAATTGGCGACACTTTAAGTTATCTTGAAAACGGTTATACTTTTTTCTTTTTCGCGGTTTTAGTTGTTTTAGCTTTCTTCGATTTTTCAGCCGCCTTTTTCGCGTACTTGTCGATAAGTGAATCGAAGAAATTATCCACTTGAGATGCCCTGGATTTATTTTTATTCAGGATAGCAAGGGCCAAGTCGCCACTTTTCTCATCTTCTTTTTCGATGGCTCGCATTTTGTTCAATTTTTCTGCTTCTCTAGCTTCTTTTTCCCACTGAAAAGAATTAATTTATTTTAATTAAAACAGTATTTAGTGCTTCGATTAACGCATTCATTCAAATCAAATATTCGACTCTCGATAACTTGCCAATAGAAAGGATAATTTACTCCAAATAAATATTCGTTAGTATTCAAAAAGTCTTCATTAACAATTAATGCACATTTTCACGCAATGGTCTGGCTGGATCAAGGTTTTAACCTTAATGAACCATTCCTTAACTGTAGGAATATATATATATGTATTTGGTTCGTATTAAAGTCACATTCATTAACTGTTAATTCCCTGACTTTACAATAAATGCATATTTCTATCAGTGCAGAGAAGAAATTTCCAAGAAACTCCAATTTATCTGCTTGTCAATTTTGTACCAAGTTGCCATTAGAAAAATAGTCAAATCAATAATTGTTGATTATTTTGTTGCGAATCTCAAAATAGAAAATATTTATTCATTCCATTGTTAAATATTATACGAAAATGACGATTATCTCATTCCATCGTCACCTTAACCTCGCGACGGATTCTCATTGTTTGCAAAACTTCAGCATAATTACGTAAGTCTAAAACTTATAAAATATTGCGATGAAAACCTTGGAACTCTCTACGTTAACGTAAAATAAACACAATTGCATTTAATATTTATGACCGAATAACACAGATGATATTGGAATAATAACAATAATTGCAACTAATTCCTGCAGTTCTAAAGTCCCTTCGGTAAGGGGATAAGACATATTCAGTGAGATTTTTCAATTTTAAAAAATCATTATTTTGTTGTTTTCTTTTTCAAACAAATTAAAATCATTTAAACTTTAAATCTTAAAAAAGTACAAATCTCTCCACAGGGTGGTGACGTCAACTTCTAATAAGTTTGTAAAATTAAACAATGTTTTTTAATGCACTTTTAAGAAAAAAATGTTTGCATTATAATAGTGTAAGATTTTTTCTTATTAAAAAAGGACCTGGATTTCTGTAAATTAGAAAATACAACTACACATTAAAGTAAGCTTCCTCTAAATACGACTAAAACAAAAAAAAAATTTCCATCGATTTACTTTATTCGTTATAAAGTTTAGCTTTTTACGACATTTTAGTTTCCGGTAGTAAAGCAGTATTGAAATCTCAATTTCTACTATCACTTCGACAACCAAACCTCCGATTAAATATATATACATATCTACATGATTTAGTGTCGCTTTGTGCTCTATCATCATTTAAAAAAAAATGATTATTGAATGGACACTTCACTGTCGTAACAAGAATAACTTTTGGTAGCTCTTGAGAGTCTTCAACGAATGCGTCTGCGTTCTATATCTATCATCGAGAGTCGAACGCGCGTCACGTCAAGTACTGCAGTGCCTTAACCTCGGACAAGCTTCTTGAAAGCTATAATATACCGATGCGACGTATCATTGGAACATGTGATGTGCATCACGAAAAAGGGTAAGAAAAAGGGCTATAAAAGATAACACAGCTGTTACTTTTAACGTATCGTTTGACTCGAGAATAATGTATTATGACATGCGGTATGATGTAAACGAAAAAAAATTTATCTAAATTTTTTTTTTTATTTTTAATCGTTGATTAATAGGAATTTTTTTTAATTAGTTTAATAATTATATGAAAATAATTAATGTGGAAACAATTTGCACTAACAAGAAAATGTTTCTTTACTGGAATTAAAATGCAATATTTTGGCTTTTAAAAATAGTTATTTACTGTAAAAGGTTATTTACTATTTACAAATAAAAGTATACTTAAATCCAATAAAATTATTATTTGAAAATCATTAAGTACACATTTAACGATTTAGTCAAAAATTTGTTTAACTTGGGTAAAAAATTCTACAAGTATTTATCGAGAGTCGAAAAATTCATACATTTAAACAAAATTAACATTCAAATAAATTAACCTAAATAAAATAATAACCGAGAGAAGCAAACAGCATTCCTAACCACTTCTTATCCCTATCACTTAAACATTTATATGATTATTTCTCAATCATTTAACATCCAACATTAAAATAATAAAAGGTACATTACATCATCGCATAAAATAGCAATGTAACATTCATATAATATATATTAGTTAGAAGAAATTATTCACTCTCGCATCGCATTCCACGAAGCCTCAAGCAAGTAGGCTTTCTCAGAAGCTATAAATTCAGATCTAATGCGGTGCGAACAGGCTGCAAGCTCGCTGAAGTAACAATAAAACCCTTCGTACATCGAGAATCGTTGTTTGCCGAAAAGTCGTATGTTGTTGAGACGAAATTAAATGGCATATCTCGTGCAAATATTTCGAGACTCTTATTTGTATTATAGGTCATAGGCACATCTTTGAGAAGTCTATTTTCGACCATTGGGCGAGTTCATGCGAGTGCATGTTTTCACTCGCACAGCGCATAGCGTTGGATTATCGAAACATTAAAGCGAACGTATCCTAAAGTCTATTTTGCTGCACTTTCTCAAATGGCCCTACCAACTCGGAGATGGGGTTCAATAAAAAAAAAAGTTTACGTACGAATAGTCACGTGTGAGAGTAAGGGATATAACTTTCTAAATGAAAACGTCACTCAGGCCATTAGATTTATATCTGAACCAGAGACGGGAGTTACAAATAATATTTTTGCTTAAATCAATCAGTTTCGCGCTTTATTTATAAATAAATCTACGAGGGAATGCAAAGAGAAGAGAAGCTAGCTCTCGTTCTTAAGTTAGCGATGATGCCTATTTTACAGGATGAAAATAGAATTTTAAAAAGAAATAAAACTCTCTGCGCGTCATTAGAGAATGGGGTTCGCTATTTTTTTTCGAAACGCAATTGGATGTCGATGCGCTATAAATCACATATCCATACGTTGATTGAGTTTAATCGAGGATTTCTTGAAAATTTCTGAAAAAGATTGGTTACTTTCGTTGTAAAAAGTGATTTTTCTGCCATAAGGGGATATGCTGATGCGCTCAATGAAAACAAATTTTTTTTTATTCTTATTTTTTATCGTTGATTTACGAGAATATGTAAACCAATTTCAAATGCGAATGAATCAATACAACCTAATTTTTAAACCGAAATAATTAAATCGAATTTTTATATTTGTTTTATTGTATAAATTATGTTATTATATTTATAAAATTTTAAAAAATGTATTTACTACTTAGTGATACGTTTTATTCACATAAATACACTTTTTGTAATTTAAAGAAAGATACGTGTATGTACGAATAATTTTGAATTCGAATAAATATTTTTTAAAACCATAATATTGCGATTTTTATAAAAAAATAAACATTTTCATATTTCACAAACGCAAACGTTTTGATAGATACATTTTTTCACTTTTTACGAGATCAGCAAAATATTGATCAATAAATATTTCTATAATTCTAAACTATATTTTAAAGCCGCCTAACCATTTTTAAATCTAATTAAACATATATTTCTTTCTTAAAAGTAATTTAAATAAATAACTAAAACTTTTTTCCCATCGCAGAATAAATGTTCGCCTCCGTGAAAAATTTCCATGAAAAAAAAACCCGTATAAAATCAAAGAAAAATCCTTAAACGCATTATTCCAAGAAGCTAAGAAAATAGTGAAGTGGGTGAGTGAGAAGCTTGACCTCGAAAGCCCTGAAATCTCCTGGCGCAAATACCAAGAAGTGAAAGTAGGTGGTATACTATTTTAGCTAGCCACCCTGACCTTGAAAAATAAACTACACACCACTGAGTGAAGTAAACAGATTTTTCAGCGATAAATTACGCTCAACCATTGGCTATAGTTAAACCAGTTTCCGTATATACCTATATATACAGCCGATATACAATAGGGTTTAGAAAAGCAAAGAATAAGTCGCTGCCGATGGGGTCGAGGATTGATATCGACGGATCCATTTGAAAGAGTTTGTTTTTTCGTCGGCCTACAAAAATTCTCGCTCTATGGGAGAGGCCGGAAGGTTTCATCGAGTAAAAACGAGGGGAGAAGGGCGCGGATCCCGTTAAAACAAACGGAAAGGAAAAGGAAACGAGCTTGCGAGCTTGCGAGCTTTCGTGTTCTGTCTCTCTCGGACATCGTATTAGACAATGCATATATATGTATATAGATAGGCATATGTAAAATGACCTGGAAGTTAAGTAATGGATACGAGGAATAAGGAGAAGTAAGCTTGTGACGAAACACTTTTTCTCCTACTATTTGATGGAATGAGAAGAAGCCTCGAACATTTTTCTATTGATCGTGCTTCGGTGCAATGAAAAAAAATTTCTTTTTTAATCCAAATATCGTTAAAAATATCGTTAAAAATATCGAAGGAAGTAGAATATTTGTTGATATTAAAAAATATGTTTTGGAGTTTAAAAATATTTATTTGGATTAAAAAACAATATACCATGACTTTGATAATTTTTTTTGGAGATAAACAGATTTTTCTTTAGTGTATAATACGTATATTATGCGAAAAGAAATTTTTAAACTGTTTTCAATATAAACACTCGATTGAGATCATTTTGAATACTTCTTTCTTCGTAGAAATGCTGGCGGTTCAATTGCTAAGCAATAGCTTATTCGATCAATATATAGTTAATAAGTCAATGAGGAATAAGTTGAGTAATAATCGCTTACAATTGATGTTTATTATATGTACATTTGTATCTAAAATATATGAAAATAAATGTTCTTTTATAAAATAACTTAAATCACAGTAAAAATTTGTTTAACGATATTAAAATTTATTATACAGTTTAACATACTAATCCGTTATTCATATGAAACTTTTCTACTTCCAAAAACGATATTTATAAAATTATAAAACAAAAATTTACGTTTAAAAAATAAATTTTTATTGTAAAATTAAGTAAATTAACATAATCCGGTACAATAGTTTCAATAATTTATTATTAGCTTACCACACATTTGAACAGTTTATTTTCTACTACAGATTTACCGCTATTAAGAAGCAATCGTTTTTAGGTGGCTTTAGATAATAAAACCTGTGTTTTCAAACTTGCGAGTTTCGTGGGTGAGACAAAATATAAAAAATTTATAATAAATGACGATTTATTAGTGGAAAATTCAATTACTTATTAATTAATTAATTAATTATTTTACTGTTATTACATTACTTATACGTATGTAAAATTATTTAAAAAGTAATTAAAAGAAGAATTACTTTATGTTCCTCTCAATAAAATATTTGAGCATAATTTGGTGGCAGACGACTGTAAATCCGAAAACAAAAGAGTTATTTGAGTGGATATTACCGAAGTCAAATGAACTTTTTCATATTCAAAAAAATTGTTTAATATTTTCAAGTATTTTATTATTTATACACAGTTTGAGTCATGTTTGAATGAAAACAATTTCACTTAATATTGTTTTTTAATTCTAGTAAATATGTTCTTCTTTCATAACAGCAATTTTCCAATATATACATTTTCTTAAACTTTATTTTTCAGTACAGTACCTTATAGCTTTTGCAATACCGTAAATTGATAGAATATTACTTTTTATTAAACTATTAATAAAATCAATAAATTTATGATTTAATATATTAATACACGAATTCGATTTTCATAAAAAATTTGACTTTTCCCTTTTTTAGTTATCACGACTAATACACACACAGCATCCTAATCACATTTTGCATCGTTAATATCAAATAAGGAAAATTCAAAGTTCATTAAGCGAACAAAAAAAATATTTAAAAAAAATTATTTTTTTTATATGTCCAGCAAATAAATATTCTCAAACGGAACAAAACTATTTTTCCTCAAGAGAATCTGACATCCTCAACACAACACCGTCTACTAAGAACAGCAAAGCGTTCCAAAAAACGAAGGAATTCCACCGCAAGCTCGAAAGCTCTGATCTTTCGAACACAAGTCATAAATTCACGAGCTTTAAAATCCCATCGATTTCCAGCCTATACACAGACATGCGAAGTGCAAAAATTTCACAGTAAAACAAGCGCCGAGATACGCCGTGGTATTTATAAATTTTTGGCAAAGTCTCGGCCGCTGAGCTAGTTATTACACAACGCGTCGTAGCTGCGCAACGTCAATGAGGTCCGTCTACCCCTACCACCGCTTAAAGTCAATGGGAATTGCGATGCGGTGGCTTCTGTTTTTGCTCTAGCGCGAAAAAGCCAGCTGCCATAGTTAGATATGCTGCAACTCATTAAGAATGCTCTATTTTATGACGTTCATCTAGGCGTCTAGTAATTTGATATACACGTTGATTATTGGGACAGTCGAAGCGCGACTTTTAATTGGATTATATTTTCGTTGGATTAGCCAATGCGAAGCGTTAAATTGCAAACTTTTTTTTCTGTTTTCTCTTTGTACTCAGGTTTTCTCTTTTCGAGGTCTAGGCCTCGCTGGTTGGTATGCAGTGAATTCTCGATAAATCTCGCTTTGCAAAATATAAGACGGCTCTGTTTGTATAATAGTTATAGACTCGAGCCGAAGCCAAAACGTATTTCGTATAGTTATATATTTCAAAATACGTTAAAAGCGATGAAGTTTCTGGGGAAATTGAAAAGAGCCTTTGTTCGAAATTCAAGAGCGCGGGTTTCGATCGTAAACGTTTTTTTATCGTCGCACCGATAAATCACGGGAAATTCGATTGAGTCGCAGAAATGGATGAGCAATTTTTTGCACGCCCATAGACACACTGGGATTCGTTGATTTTAGAAATAATAATAATAAAAAAAATATTGTTTATGATAGTGACACGCAAACATGGATCGGTTGTGTGGGTAACGCTTTGATGTCCACTAGGTTTTAAAGGCCTTCGTTTTAAGTTAAGCTGAATATATTTCTGTCTCTCATAGACGCAACGGCTGTTATACAATAACAAATGCAATGTATACGGAGACTTCTCTAACAGATTGATCGGAGAATAATTTGTTTTTTTTTGGTTCTGAATAATTTCAAACTGTTCTTGGGTACTTTTACTAGGTTCGTATATTTTTTTAATTTTTTTCTCGACCAGTTCGTAAGTTACAGAGAGTCAAAATTATTATTTCGCATTAAATTGTTACTCTTGAATTTTTTGTAAAAATTTGTTGTAATTTTTCAATTAAAATACTATCAGGTTGTGCAATACATTTCTAAACTATATGAGTTTTAAAATAATATTTTCAAAAGATTTAATCCTCCGAAAAAATTCATTATGATACTTTTTATCAACTACGTTCTTTATTAAAAAGGAAATAGAAAAAAATCTTAAAATTTAATAATCAACTACATTCTTTGGTACTGTACCTCTTTGTGAACTTTTTTTAGAATTTTTTTTTACCCGATTGGCAAGTTACAGAGAATGTTTTTATGCCTCGTATTTTATGCCCACTTTCAATAATTTGCAGCTCCTCAAGGAAGCGTTTTTTCATTAATAACACAAAAGGACGTTTTTTGTGAAATTTCCTATACTTTTCAATTAAAATACTTTCAAACTCAATGTATATATGTATAGAAATCACAATAAATTTAAAATCCATTTAAATTTTAAAATCATAATTTCAAAAGGTTTGATCGTTCAAAACAGCATCAAAACAATCATAAAGATACCTTTATTGACTACAAAACTATCTATATTAATCACAACTCGTGAATCGAGCTCTGTTTCTTGCTAGAAATAAAGTTATGAGTCAAATTATCTCATATTATGACTGGTATACCTAGTTTTCAGAGTGGTAGCGTACATTACTGGAAAAGTAACTATCGTAGTCTTAAGATTTTTTTATATTTATTATTTCTTGCTAAAAGTCAAAATTATATCGAATTTGATTCTTTTAAATGATTTCAGTTAATGCAATATATTATATATGTATATAAATATATAAAACACAAAATTTCCTCTTGTATTTTTAGTGAAAAATTATTTCTTGAGGAGTGCCAAATTAGAGCTTCCACAAGAATCAAAGTGTATCTTCATACTGTCTAGTCTTATCTCGAAATATTAAACAATAAGGACAAAATAAGACTAGCGACAAATTTCCAAGACGATGCATTTTATACAAAGTATTGCAATTAATCATTGGATAAAATAAATGATCAACATGTTCAGTTGATTTATACAAAAAAATTGATTTATTAATAATAAGAGACAAATAGTTATATTCCTCACATCTCGTTATATTAATTAAAAAAAAACCATACTTATTGTTATTCAAAACGATACTAATTATTGATCCAATGTTTATACTGTCTTTTTTACTGTCGCATAGCTTTTTTAGCTACAGATAACGTTTCGCATCTTTGGCGGTTGACATGTCAGAAGAGATATTTAATCGATTCTAATACTTTCTAGGTTAGTTAAAGCGTCTTTCCGAAAACTTTATTTCTGTATTTTGAAAACATTTCGTAATTCGAGTACTTGATATAAGTCATCTTCATGAATTTGTTTGTTGATACCACTGATCGAATCTTTTCAAAACTGAATTTGAAGACCTGGATGAGGTTCATCGAAAGAAACAATGCAATGATTGGCTAGTTTAGTTCATTGTCACCCTGGACAAACTTACATGTGTTGAGAACAAGATATTTTGTGATGATATCTTTTTTCTAAATATAAACACAACTTAATTCTCAATTTAAGATACTTTGAATTAAATTTGAAAACCTTGATCGACATTATTATGAACTATATCCACAGCTTTTTAACTATTTTAATAGTGAAGTTTAACTAATTTTTCCAACCAAAGTCCCTTTTATGTTTCTACAATTTTTTCAATATCCATACATAAACTGCCAACTTAAAAAACCTTCACCAACCAAACCTAAATAAATTCACGAATTTTTAACCGCTCAATCTGTCAGAGAATAACCCGTATATACACACACACACACACACACACACACATATATATATATATATTTAACCTAAATGAGAAAAATTTATTACGTGAAATAGTGTCTAGATAAATGCTTCGTAAAAATATCTACATACGTTTCGCGTAATTATCGGCGAAATGAGATAAGTGTATGTCGGTCACGCAAAACACTATTACACAAGTATAGGTGAATAGCTCTAAGCGATGCATATTTACATACCTATATATTCACACGCATGGAAATTTCATTTTCCCTTACAAATCCATATTTCTCTCTTTCGAAAAAAAATGAAAATTCGAAAGGAAATTCGAAAGGAAATTCTACGAAGATCAAATAAGGCGAAACAGTCGAACGGGAATGTTTAGACCTGACCAGATGTTCCACAGCAGTACTCGTTCGTTGGAATAAGGGACACACCACTTCGTATTGTTCGACATAGTACAAGATCTATCTTGTGTTGAGATAGTTGGAAACTTTTTGGAAAAACGTCTTACGCGTGCACATCGTCAATCACTTGCTCTTAACTCTCTCTCTCTCTCTCTCTCTCTGTCTGTCTGTACTATAATCTCGTTTACGACTCAACGCATAGAATTTCTAAAATATTGCGAGTTTTAAGAATTTATAAATTTTCCTTATTTTATTATTAGCTTTGAAATTTATGGACAATGTAGTGGGCGAAGTTTTAATTATAGATCGACCGTTAATCGTAGAAAAGAATTTTGAACTGTGAAAATAGATTTATAAATTGATTGATCCATCGCTATCGTGATAGACGCTTTACGATCGTTGAATGAGCATAAAATTCTTGGATGTACGTTTCAATTTCCCGCTGTATAGAAATTGTTCGAGTATGCAATTATCATTTCGATTAGTTTGGAAAAAGTGGCTTTGAATTAATTTTTAGAAAGCAATCCCCGTTGCGAGATTGAAAATGCGTACGAAATTAGCGATTGCAAACATCATCTTTGTAAAATATTTTCATGACGGAGCAGCTGTATTGTAGATGAAAGTGAGGTATAAAAGATCTAACGTGTACGTTAAAGCGTGAACAGGTAAACTTTTACCGTAACCTCAATATTTCCCCCAAAAATATGAACACGCGAGATAAATCATGTAAATTATAGACTATTGTATTGGGTACAAGTGGACTATTTCGATACTGAGAAATGTCATATTCATAATTTTGAATTAGAAATCGTTCGAAAATGTTAGATGAGAACAAAAATTTACTAACTGCATACAAGTTCGTAACGATTTGGCACATTGCTTCATCTCAACATTAGCAACAAAGTTTATAATTATCTTTACCGAAATCTTCTATACTGATTTCGGATAACTCCTAATAAAAGATTATTACGTACACGAGTATTTCCAGATTTTTTTTTAATTTGGTGATTTGCAATAAATATTATAGCATTAAAAAAACATGTATCGTAAGGCAACCAGTATGTATTATTTTAATCAACAGTGTCTTAAACGGTTGACAAAACTGATGTGAATTGATGACCGGGTTTTTCATAATTGATTAATTTCTTTTCTTATAGTGAAATAAAGGCAAAATAAGTCTAATCATAAAATAGTCTGCTTATATATTAATTTTAATATAGGATCGATTAGATTAGTGTCTTATGTATTGTGGAAATTTCTTATCTCTTCCTGTTCGTTAGTCCAGACTATGGTGTAATACAAAACTTCCATCGAAAACTTTTCGGCAATTGATTTGATTTTTTTTTTATTTTTAAAGTAGAATAAATATAATTATTGCTTATATAGTAACAATAATTATTGTACTAGTGATTATTGCAAAAAAATTATTTAGTCCATTTAAACAATTATTTACTGCAATTTGAATGAATATTTGAACTGAATTTACATTTAATTAATTCGTTATTCATATATCATTTTTCCCAAGAAGTATTTACAGGATTAACAAAAAAAAAATCAGATTTTCTACATGTTTCTAAAGCTAAAATATTATTTTTTAATTTCAGTAAAGACTTTCTTCTTTCTAAAATACAATTTTCCAATAATTTAATTTTCTTAAATGTAGCAAACTGTTTTCTGTTCATACATTGATTTTACTTGGACGAATGTAAGTAAAAAATAAAAAGATATTGATAAATAGTCCATTTCAATTAAAGGCAAAATAACTCTACGCATACATTAATTTTAATATATGGTTGATTAGATTAGTGTCTTATGTAAACGTGTTACAGACGTGGTTCCGATAAAAAGACTTAAATATTACTGCATAATAAATAATATTTTAAAAACTAATAAACTTCTTTTACAGCCCAAGGTCTACTGCAAAGGATAACTTGACATATTGACAGTTGTGTTTTTTACATGCAGTTGGCTAAACATTAAAAATTTATTTAAACAGCATTGTATGCAATAGATTAACAAGTGAGTGAAAGAATGTATGTAACTTTTGAGTAAATAATTGATTTTAAATTATATAATTATTTATTGGAAGTCAATCTATTTAATTTGAATAACAAATTAGTAATTTAAATAAATATTTACTGGAATTTGTTTGATCAAAGCTGGTGTTAAAATGCACTGAAAAGAATGTTTGATATATTTGAGAAAATGTATTTATCAAAAAACTGTTTTCTTTTTTAACGAAGAACATTTTAACTTAAATTAAAAAACAAAGTTTTAGCTTTAAAAAATATTTATTTGTAAGTAGATCCTAGAAATTAATAATTTAAATTCTATAAATATTTATTGGAATTTAAAAATTTAATATAATAATTATTTAAATAATCATTTATACTATATTTACATGAAATTTAATGTAACGATTAGATTCAAATAAATATTTCCTTACAACTATTATTTTTAAACGAAGACAAATTTGCTTTTTATTTCAACAATTATTTTTTCCGGTGTATAAAATTGCAAAACATCTTTATGTACACTGATGCAAAGTCTATAATAATCTTCCCAAATTTCTCTCACATCGTATCTGTCACGTGTAAAAAACGTATTTCTATGAATTTTCAAAGTATACTCTTATATTAAACTATGACGTTTTCACTAACTTTACTAGTGATTCTCCTTTTCACTTCAAAAGCAGTGAAAACGTTAAATTATAGAAACAGTAAATCTTAAGTTTATCTTGATATTGGCGATTGAGTAGAAAATGTAGTTATCAAAATAAACGCACAATTTAAAAGCAATCATGCTTGCCTTAGTATGCATATTACTAAGTCACGAGTAAGGACACTTTCGATCGGATGTATCACTAGCTATTAACTTTTTAAAGTTCGATTTAAATTTTTTTTTTAAATCTCGTTTCATATAGAACCAGATCATCGAACAGGAATTTATTTTCTCTGCTGTTGGTTATTATTAAAGTTTGTATGTTTTTTTATGTTATGATTGTATTTAATTTGGTTTAATACGTAAATAAATAAATTTTCGGTTTGAACGGAGATTTTTGGTTGTGCGATTATAAAGAAATTTATTTTACAATAAATTCAAAATTTTATAGTGAAAACTCGCTATTTTTAATTGAACATATACAGACTGTTTTTACGGAGAAATTTCTTTATTTAAAATAATGGCTCGTCTGTTGTTGTTTTCTGTCGTTCTAATGCTGTATCAACTCAGTCGGTAAAAGTTGAGTATGACACCCCTTAAGATCGCATCGACAATTAGGCTGTTAGAAACTCCAGTTTCATATTGTTTACAATTTTGTATTATAATATTTATACATACATATGAATTTATTCTTTTAATGAATAGCAGTATGAAAAGGCATCATTTTGTTGTTTCATATTTCAATCAAATTGAATCATTCATACCATAATGAAATATTTGGTATATTTTTAATTTGTTTAGAATGAAGAAAAAAATCATAAGATTCCTTTTTTTTATTTTTTCACACAAATATACGCTAAATTTTCAATCGATCGTCTAAACTGTCTAAAAATTCATCAAATTATATTAAAGCCACAATTAAAAAAAAAATTCTACACATTTAAATAACATCAACTCAACATTTTGAATACAATTAAAAAAAAATTAGATTTCAAATAACATTACATTTTATTTTCTGTTACCAAAATTCAAAGCCCAGAGAAAATTATTTCCACTTGACAAAAATAACATTACTCTCTATTCCAATTTCAAAATTCTATTCCAAGAATGTAAAAAAATAAAAAATAAAAAAAAAACATACATAAAATGACAATGATGATCTTTCTATAAATTTATAATATTCTCATTGTGTAGCGAAACACACAATATACGATGAGAATGGACTGAAACGGCATCGCGAAAGCTTCAATGTCTCTTGTATTATACACGAGCATTGTGCAAAATAGCAAATACGTTAACGACCCTGAAGAAAAAGGGGTCTCGACAACTGCAATGTCTATCGAGGAAATAAAAAGTACAAGACCACAATTCACAAAGCGAAAGTGACACTGTACACTGTAATACTTTCGCGTACCGCACGATGCAGTCACGCAGGATGCCAATCGCTGCAGAATCGGCGCAACTTGCGGTTCATCGCTCGAGAGAGTGGAGGGCGAGGCGCCTGGTATATAGATGTATGTGTATTATACGTATAACGTATGTACTGAAAAAAGAGATTGTTGTATTAAAGCAAATTTATTTGTTGAAATTGCTTGTGACAGAAGAAAATGTTTGTTTGAATTAAAAAACGATATTTTGTCTATTCAAATGTTATTTATGTGAAAGTTAAATTGTTTTCAGTTAAACGTGGCTTACATAAGTTATGAAGTTATACAATTTGGTAAGTATATTTTTTAAAATTCGATAATAATTTATTGGGAGTATGTAAAAAAAATTTAATTTGAATGACGAATTAGTATATTCGACAAATATTTACGGTGATTTAAGTTACTGTATTTAAAATTATATTACTGTATATTTTAATATATATTTCTATTATTTTATAAACATTTACTGGAGATCAAAAACTGAAAAGGGAATTAAGTTCATTTACAAATATTTATAATAAACGCATTTACCAACTGTTTAGTTTTGGATTTTCATTCATCTGCCACTAAATTATGCTGAAAATGCTTTATTGAGAGATACGTATAGTAATTCTTCTTTTAATTATTTTAATTAATTAACTAATAACTACGTTTTCCGCCAATACATAGTTTTGTATAATTAATTTTGTATATTTTGTCTTACATACGAAAATCGCATGATTGTAAACACCGGTTTTATTATCGAAAGCCACCTTAATACGATTGCTTCTTAATTGTCGTAAAGCTCCAGTAGAATATAAACATTGCAAATACGTGCAAAGCTAAGCATATATCGTATGTATATATATTTTCTATACGCAAATAACTGTATGTACGTACGTATGTATATGTATGTATGTGTCTATGTATGTATACATATACGTACATAAAATACGAAAGCGAGAGAAAGAGAGAGAGAGAGAGAGAGAGAGTAGGCAATCAATTCATTATGCAACAATCCATTCGCGCTAGAGCTCGAGCGTCATCGTTGAAGAATCCGCGCGTTGCAAATTGCCTTGATTGCAAGCACGCACAGAAATGTATGTACATACGTGCCGTAAGACTCGCCATCAGGCTCACGCACAACGAATCTCCTTCAGCGGCTTTCTACACCCTTTTATCCTATACGTATATATATATACATATCGGAACTCGGATCATGTTGTATTCAACTATGCCAACTGCATCTCAATCGCGAACTTGAAACTCGCGACTTGCTTACATCATGAGCTAAGAAGGGGTCTCGTATTACCGTGGAATACGCATAGACTGTATAGGAAAAAAAATTTGTTTGATTCTTAAAAATAATTTGTTTGGATAATCCTAAGAAAATATTCAATTGAATCTGCGCGAGTTATACTCATGGTTTGAAATAAATTTCAATGGAATGTTTCAAATTCAAATTACTGTATAAATGTTTATTTGAATAAACTAAAATTTTTTATGATGTTAAAAATTATTTTGTGTATTTGACCAAAATCTGTATTCGTGCATAGAAAGTAACGTTTAAAGATTATACATTTTATATTCAAGTAAATATTTTCTTATTTCAATAAAAGCAATTTTTTAAATATAGAAATTTTTATTCAGATTAAATAAGCCATATTACATTATTTCATACAATTGTTACTACAGTTTATTAAATATTATCTTTTATAAAACTGTTTTAGCTTTCCACACATTTGAACTGTTTATTTTCTACTGGAGGTTGACGGCTATTAAGAAGCTATCGTTTTAAGGTGGCTTTAGATAATAAAATCTGTGTTTACAAACATGCGAACTTCGTGTGTAAGACAAGATATACAAGATTAATTATGCAAAACGATGTATTGGGGGAAAACTTAGTTATTAATTAATTAAAATAATTAAAAGAAGATTTTCTACATGTTTCTCACAATAAAATATTTGCATATATATTCATATATATTCAGCATAATATAGTGGCAGATGAATAAAAATCCGAAACTCAACAGTTGTTAAATCCGTTTAATAGCAGTGAAAAAAAATAATTTGTTCGAATCTAAAAAGTGATCTCTGAGTAATCCCAATAAAATAAAGTGTATAATCAAGTATAAACGAATATTTTAATAAATTATTAATTGAAAGCTTATTACTTTTTACTAGACAGACGAAACATTAATCAATTCATAATTATCGTTATAAATAAATGTTTGTTTAATATATAGTGATATAATTTAAAATACTGTAATTTAAATTACAGTGAATAAACTACTAATTCATTATTCAAATTAAATTTTTTCTTTATACTCCCAATAAATAATTACAGAATTAAAAAAATACATTTACGAAATAGTTACATATTACACTTGAATAGCTATAAGTTTTGATTTTAAAAATATCATTTACAATATTCAAGTAAAAACCAATTTCTCTTTCCACAAAAGCAATTTGTACGAACAAATTATGTGTAACGCAACGAATTTTTTCGTTAAACTCCTTGCACGTAAAAGAAAGGAAAAGTTACCGATGTTGGCTACGATAAAACATGTCAGGAAATCGGATAAGTTCAGGAACTGACTCGAACATTTTTTTTTTCATTCCGAATGCACTATAGTTCGAGTTTTATACTTTTCTTTTTCATTTCGTGTCCAAAGGGCGTGGCTTCGTATGAAAAGACTCAATTTGATTTTTAAGGTGGGCCAGTGACTGTAAGATTGGAAAGACTTTATTGGTGGTGTATTTCGAAAATAAGAAAAAGGATCGCCGGTTTTATCCTTTTACTCGTTTGCATAATACCGTTATGTATTTAGTTTATGTCTATTATACGGTACTGATTTATACCGGTACATTTATGTGATGTGTATCTTAATATAATTGAACAATAGAGAAACCGGTTGACAAAACTTACTTATGCAGTGACAGGCTCTTAGATGATTTTATGAATATTAATAGGTATATAATGACGCTAAAAGATTTTTGCATGTGTTCAATAGAAGGGGAGAAAATTATTTTAATTTAAGTATGCGTAAAGAGCGCGAGTGATTTTAAATGCTGAGACGTAAGTCGCTCACCGCTCATTTATATTTATAATGCGTTACATCAATGTAATCTAGAAGTAAGTAGATCAGCCATATTGAGAATAGAAAAAAAATATTTTTTTGAAAAAAAAAAAAAAAAAAAAAAAAAAAAATTAATTTAATTGTTTTACATTGATACCTGAAGTATTGAGTTGCAAGATCAAATCTCATCGAAAATTGATGAACAAATTCCAACGATAAATAATAATTTTTTTCTCGTAAGTAATTTGCAAATGTTCAGAATCAGTAAACAGCACTTCAAATCAACGTCATTGTATCGCATCAATTCTAGTCACTAATCATTGATAAATACATCCCACTAAATATGTGTACCAACCTTATTTATTTATATTTATTACAATAAATAAATAAAATATCAGAAATGTAAATAGATTATTGACAAACCGAGACGTACCTATTAATAATGAGTACTTAACAACTTTGTAATTACATTTAATCGGTTTCTGCTCTGATTACTCTACGACGTAGTATTAACGAATTAAAATTGTGCATATGCATGTCGTTTAAATAAGTCATCGATTATTATTATTATTTTTTTTTAATCTCGGCACATGTTAATTATTATGATCTATAGCTATTAGATCTATTCGCTATATGAGCAATGTTACAATTTCATAAAACAGTATGAATGAATCGTCTATACAGATCCAATTAACATATTTTCAAGCGGAGTAGCATCACGCGGTTCGGATGAATTGCATTTCGCTCTGAGATCACGCTACAAAGTCATAAAGTAAATATTTATGACATTTTTCAATCAAAGCTCGCATTGAAGTTTTGTTATACAAACGCGGAAAAATAAACGGCCTCAAATTTAACGCTATATTGTTTTTCATGGCTATTTAATTACTCGATCGCGAATACAATTGTAGAATTCTAAGAGTTATATCTACACAAGCAAAAAACAAGCTTTGATCGTGCGATACCTTGAAAGAAAATTTTTTTATTATTTTTTTTTTCTTACGACTATCAAACTCGTTAATAATTAATATTTTCTGCTCGGGTTATGGATGGAATATAGATTTTTTTCTTTTTTTCTTTATTATTTTTTAATTGTTCAGTTCCGTGATAAATTATTGACTTATAATTGTGAAAAAATAGTTTGTGTATTCGAGGGCCTTTATTCGTTAAAATTTGAAAGAAATTTGAAAGAAAACATTTTTACATGAATACAAAAACAATATTGCAGCTTCAAATATATTTTACACGCGTTTCTGAATTTGAAGTTTTAAAAAAATGATTTTCTATATTGTTAAGTTTTTAAATTTAGTTGAAAAAAATAGTTTCCTATATATATGAGAATATTTATTTACAAAAAATGGCTGTTTGTGATAGAAGAAAATGTTAACTCAAATAAAAAAATAATATTTTGTTTTCGAAAAATATTTATTCGAATCTAAAACTGTATGCAAATAAACAATCGCTTAAATAGGTTAAATAATTTTTTTTCAAAATTAGTAAGTTTATTTATGTAACTATTTAGTGAATATTGAACTAAATTCTATAAATATATTTAGCAAATATTTACTGTAAATTACGTTTAAATAAAATTTTGTTTTAGAATCTATTTATTCGAAAGTAAAATTATTTTCAGATAAACGTATTTATAAATAAAATTGTCTGCTATTGTCAAAAATTCAACATCTATTCTTATGTTTTGTTTGTTTATTTTTAATTTTTTTAAACAAATCTTATCAAAGTCGAGACGCTTCTACTGAAAAGTTCGATCGAGTATTTAGTTTCTCGATATACATTATTCATTTATCTTCTGGAATTCGAAGAGAGCAAATGAATTGACGGTTTAACTGCTTCGAGATTCATGTAACAGCTGTAGTAAAATCGTAATTGATGCTTTATTTCTGCCAACACTATATATTTCTGTATTTGACTAAGCTTTGACTAGTTAATTATAGACACGTTCCTCCTTCTTCGTGGTTACACGTGACGTTCTTTTAAACAATAGGATTAGAGAGTCAGGAAATAGTTAAATTATACGATCCAAATTAAAGGCAATAAAGTTAGCCAAGCTATTAATTCCATACGGCAAAGCCAAACAATTCAACTTTTAATTTATAGGTACAAAGAGCGATTTTATAGAGAAAAACACTATTAATATCGAGATTAACGAGCTTTACACGTAAGCCTCGAACATTGATGATTTGCAACGAGATTTTGTGGTTTCTTTAGTTTATGACTTTTCACATATTATTGGCTTTCAGAAACTCGTTCCAAGAGTTTAGTAATTCTTCCGAGTGTTAAAATAAATTTTCTCGTGCATTTTGGAATCTTTAAATTCAGATGAATCAGAGAGTGTATTTGTCAGGAAATCTACCGACTGACTTCATTGAAGCAAAAAAAAAGATATTTTTTCTTTTATGGATTCGTTTTAGTCGTACTGAGAGAAAACTTACTTATACGTAGAAGTGTTTACTGCAAGTGAGTGTACCCCAATATCATAATTTTATGCAAACGGAATCGTGTTTTTAAATCAGTTGAAAGTGGATAAAATAAGTTTATTTTTTAATTTACTGAACTTCGAATGACTGTTACAAAAAATGTAATATTATTAAAAATCTGAGCTTTGAAGCGAGAGATATGAATTTTTTAAATTTTGGATTAGCTCAAACGATGTATTTAAATGTCGTTTTGATCTATCGAATTGTATTTCATTAATTTATTACTACTTAGATTTTAACGAACCTTAGAATAAAAAAATCGTTATTTGGTTAATTTTTCTTAATAAATTAATTATTTATGCCAGATCATACATATATTATACATTATTAATTCACTATTATTTAAATGTTTAGTGAGTTCCAAAATGATAATAAGCGTAATTTGGTGTTTTTTGAAACAAATTAAATTACTTATACAATTACAAAAAATTTTTTAAATTTAATACTGTGTTCTCAAATTGAATTTAATTAATTTATATCTATTTATATTTTTAATGAATCTCAGAATAAAAAGAATAGCATCAACCTCTGACAGGTCGTACTTGACAACTTTTTAAATTTACATACAAAATTGTAATAAATATATACACAAATTTCATTAGGGGTTTAAGTATACAAGAAATAATATCTTAACAATTAAATAAACAATCCTAAAAAAGATCGAGGACCAAAAATAAATTCTTTCCGTAAACTATAACCAATTTCGGAAGTAGCACGTGTCAATCACGCACTAACAGTTGTTTCTTAAAACGCAGTTGTATAAACATTAAAATTTTATTTAAAAATCAACAATAAAATAACTTCATGCGCAATAGATTCGAAACGAATGAGCGAAAGAATGCGGCATTAACTTTTCAATACATATAACATTGGAGATGTTTATTTAGCTTAAAACTGTATATTTATGTAGGCAGATGTCTTGGACTGCGTTGGACCGCTTCTGATTCTTGAAATGAACAATATTTATTTGCATATAAAACCAACAGTTGCTCAAATATTTTATTTCTATAAAAACTTCTTGCGTAGATATTACTTATAAAGATAAAACAATAATAAAAGTAAAATTCTGTATAAGTAGAAATTGGGGGAAAATAGTTCTAAAATTTATGTAGTTGACAGTCGTGTTTTTAGAAAAGTAACTAAAGCTAAAACTGAATAAATTTTTCGAAAATCTGTACTTTATATTGCACTGAGAAAAAAAGATATTGGAATAAAAAAAACAATTTGCTCTACTCAAAAAAAAAAAATATTTATTTAGATTTTTATCTTGGAAAATATTTACTTGAATCTAATCATAATATTTATTTGAATAACAATTGATTTTGAAAGTTGACTTATAGTAAATAAATTTGTTATTTATACGAATTTATTTAAATCGCTATTGCTCCTTGTGACGACATATATTTCTTACATACGATTAATTTATTGTAATAAAATTCATTATTTTAAGTTACAAGACACGATTATGTACTGAATAATTTATTACATTGTACGTTTTAAATTATCTAGTATAATTAATTATATTTTTTATTACCAAATAGAATGAAAAAAGTGCAGAAACACACGATTCCCGGGTGATTTACTAATTTGGATCATTGCGTTCATTAAAATTGAATAATGCGAAATGATAAAACACTTAAATACGTGTAATGATAATGAAAAAAAAAAAAATTGCAAGATTAAAATTTTATTACAATTACACATAATTTCCTTTCTTATATGCTTTTACAGCCTTGTACAGCCACTTTGTTTTCACAAAATCAATAAATTGTAAAATTTTTATCACTGCAATTTCTACGTCATGTTACCTATATAGAAATAATTATTAGCGTTGCAATAATTATATAATCATAACAATTTCAGTATTTTTTCGCTAATCCATTATTTAATCTACAATAGATTGAGAAATATTGATTTTCTCAAATAAATTTCATCGGGAAAACCTTATATCTTTACCATAAATATTTCAGCAGCATATATCGTACGACAGTCCTTACATAACTAATATAAGAAAAAAAAACCGCACACAACAGACATAAAAGACAACAGAAACTATTCCGAGTGACCTACGTGTTATCCAGAACGTAGAATTAATTTTTTATTTACAACTTTTTTTTTGTCCGTTATCAACTACTAAATATCGCTTTTAAGCGACAGTGTATAAACTGAACCTGCTAGAAATTCAAATGGAAAATGCATTATCGCAAAAATACTCGTAAGAATTCGTGAATTATCAGCGGTTGGTTTAGAAAAGCAGCCATTCCCACTATCTATACAGACCAAGTATGTCGATAGTTCCCGGCAATAATTCATCGCGATAAATCTATTTAAACATTCGGTTCGAATATCTAAAATGGTCTGATGAGAACTGCTGTAAATAGACGTACGACTACTTAGCACGTGTGAATACTCGTGATGAAAGACTTTCCTCTTGCTATTTGAGCTTTCGATAGAGTCAATATAATCTTGAAACTGTTAATATGTTAATTGTTCCTCGATCATCAGTACTGTACACTACAGATATCTATAAATATCTCTGGTGAAAATAGTTACCAAATGATTAGCATTGATTGGCCAATTTTATTCATTCTGAACAATAGTACTAGTCTCAAGAGGACAAAACTCTTGTTTAATTTCTTACGCTATTCACGTGAAACGACGGTCCATCGAAAACTAGCGGAAAAATTTGTTTTCCGGTCTAAGCTAATTTAAAACTAGCACATTTTCAAACCATCAGATACTAATTTTAAAAGATGTAAAAGATCATGAAGATCACAAAGAAAACTTCGTATAAGAAAAATTTTGTTACCATTTTTTTACCATTCAAATTTCATTTTAAAGAGTATCTATCGGTCAATTGTAATCAATTAAATAATTTGCAACTTTTCTATTTTGTAATTAATAAAAAGAAATTAATACAAAATTATCGATTTCTGATGCTTTGATAATTTTTTACTGATTGACAATAAAAATTGGTTGGTTAACGATAAAAATCAAAGTAACTTAAGGTATAGTTTTGAAGTACAACTTTCGGGGTCCCGCATCCTGATGGATTCGATAGTTTTGAAGTACCGAGAACATAGTTAAAATGTTAAAATGTTCTTTGTCTGTTTATTGTTAAAAATAAACAATTTACGATCATTTTTTGATAAATTTGGCGATACTAATCGAAAAACGAAATTTTTTTACACACGAATATGTCTCCCAATATTTTTTTCGCATGATTTGATGACGTTTAAATGTTGGCCACTTGAGCGTTAAAGGGTTAAGGTCGCCTAAGCTCTTGCTAGTCTCTATAATTTTCGGCAATTTAAATCAATATTAAAAATAAATTCCGAATCAAGTAAATATTTTCTTCGAAACAAAACAAATTTTTTTTTTAATCCAAAAATTATGTCTTCCTCCGTATAAACCATAAATCCAGACGTTGAAATTCCCACACATCCAAACACATCATCGCGCCGATTTTCCTTCATAGCTTTCAAAAGCTACCGACATTCACACCCACGTATAAGTATACATATGTATACATCCACGCACACATATGTACATAAATACACAAGAGCGAAAATGCAATATCCGTAAAGTTTCGGTAAAATCAGTCGAGACGATGAGGCTTCTGCAGGTATACGAGACACCCACGCGATTTGAAAGTCTGACCACTCGAGGTATTGCGAAATAGCGTCGATAAATTGCGAGCAAGAGAGAGACTCATTTGTCCCGCGCAAGTGTGTGTGTGTGTGTTGTATCTCGATAGTCGTCTAAAAGTCATGTCGCCCTGGAATTCGGTGTATAAGCATTGCAACTCGTGACAAATGGACGGCGCGTAAAATAAGGTCGTAGATTCTCTTGGCTGGTTTTCTCTATAGGACTATTGCATTGTGTCTATGGTATAGGTATGTTCTACACTGTATAATATTATGTTCCATAGTGAGTCAACGGTGGTTTTATTTTTAATTGACTTCGTTGCAAGTCTGCTATATGACAGCTCTTTTCTTTCGATATCGCGTGTTCGATACTCGGTATATAATAGGTATAATGATATGCTTTTTTTTTCTTTGGACCTTTGGTGGAAATCGATTTCATTTGAAAGATTGTAAATAGCTTGTGTCAATACGATTGTTCACCCTACAATGAAAGTCTTTTTCAAACGTCTATTAGTCATTTTTTAGTAAATAGTAGGAACGTTGCTGGTAAACATGGGAGATACATTGGCTGAATCGACTTAATAATCGTAACTAGATAATGGCCATAAAAGAGACTATCTTGAGTTCTACTCGATCGATAGAATGATGAAATGAGAATATTATGAAAATATGAGAGTATTATTTTTTATTTATTTATTTATTCTGAAAGAGATTTTATTGGCTGATTATATATTCATAAGCATACTTGCAATAAATGCATTCATAAAAATTTATACTTTTACTTCGTTTAATTTACGTTTCTTGGCTTCGATGGTGACTGCACTCTTAAGGTTTTAGAGTGTTTGATTCACTCTGTGTTCGAGTTAATTGCGAAATTCCCAACGTTAATTTTAATAGAGGAATTTTTTAAGTTATATTTAAATTTAAGAGTGAGAATTTTCCAGGTGAAAATTTAGAATTCATTTTTGGCTTAAAAAATTTTCAGTGCATTTTCAATACAAATGTAAAATAAATTTTCAGTTGAAAATATCGAGAGAATTTTCCAATTGAAGATTTAGGACTATTTTACCAGTTGAAAATTTAGAATGAATTTCCATTCCGGAGCGTAAAGACTAAAGAGTACAATATGGCCAATATGTTACTCTAAAGCTAGAGTTATATAAAAATGTCGTCTAAGCTTATGTAATATTTTTTAAATCACTGGTTATGTAAGTGATATTAAAATAAGCGTTATTGATTAAACTATTTGTCACCCTGAAATTACGATGAAATAAATTGGTTGATTCTAAAAAATTATTTCCTTAGTTTTACAAAAATATTTTCTTGAATCTGACAATTATATTTATTTAAATTACTGTAAATATTTGTGTAAATATAATAATTCGTTAATCACATTACATTTTTTGTAAATACACCCAATAAATTTAAAAAAATTGAAGAAAAATTATTTTCTAAATAGTTATCTATTACATTTTAGTAAGTACACTTTTTGGTTTATAAAAAAATATTTAACATACCCAAGCTTCGATTAATAAATTTTTAGATTATTCATTATTCACTTGAATTTCGTTGACTCGCAAAGCTTATTTATATATTAAAAAAAAATTATTCAATGCATTCAAGCAGTTTTTTATTTGTGTGCAGTAAGCATCGTTTTACTAAAAATAATTTTAAATTTAAATAAATATTTTCTTCCTATTCAAAATCAATTTTTTTTTAATAATCATAGTGTCTCAAACATAACAAATTTTTTTTTTGTTTATTAAAATCTTTTCTCCCTCAAGCGCAGTTCGACGCACGCTGGATGAAAAATCTGTTTTTACCGCTCGCGTGTATTTAGGCTCCTAGAGACAACGTGCTTTAACTCGGACGATATAATTCTATATTAAAACGGTTGGACAAATAAACGTAAAAAATAATTGCCATGTGCCACTTGCGACTTCTTATTTTACGACTGACACCATATTCAATCTATTTAGGTAAGTCTCATTTATCGCTGTAATTATATAGGTAACTTACTTCTCCTGGTTCTATTTAAAAAAAAAACATATATATAAGCGAAAGACACGAAAATCCACTTGAGCGTATATTACATGACGTAAACAAGGCGTCACTGAAATATTCTTAGGATGACTATGCGAATGAGTACACAACGTCTCGTTCGAGATGATAATTCAATGATACAATATACGTCCCTCTCTCCCTAGTCCCTAACTGTATTGCATTATTTCAATGTATTCCGACTCTGTCTCTCTCGATCTGCCATCATCTCTTAGTCAGCGTCATCAGTGCCGTGTTTTTTTAATATGCAGCATTCTTGCATTACATTTCGTCCGAGAAGATTGATGCCTAAGCGATTTCTGAACAAATACACCAACGCAATCTCCATTAGTAATGCAAACGAAATTAAAACTTTTGTTCGGCTGATTATTAAAAATTAAATGAACAGATTCATGGGTATAGGAACATTTTATTTGATTTTCTTTTGTTTTTCGTTGTGAAATCGTTTAATCGTACGTGTAATTATGAGAGCACTTGCTATGAGAGTAACTGTTTGCTTCAGAGTGGATATTGGAAATGTATGAAAAATTACAGCAGCGACTAGAAATAAATAAGCATGGAACTGGACAAAATTAAAAAAGCGATAAAAGTTGTTGTAATGTAAGTAAAACATTTTTAATAATTTTCTAAATAGGTTGGATAGTAGACATTTCGAATGGAAACAGCTGTATTAAATGTGAAATTAAGAATTTCAGAATATTTTACAGATTGTTAGAATACAAAATAAATTCGTTTCCTAAAAATGACTTCTTTGAATGTTTCTAGGGAATGTTTACTTTTGAACGTAAATTTTGTTTAAATATAAATTTATTTTACAAACATTTGTAAAAAATGATTTTTTTAATTAATGGCATTTACATAAATGCTCTTTTTATTTATTTAATTTATTTAATACTTTCAAGCTAACTTTTAATTTTTGTAAAGTAATAATTTTAAATTCGAATAAATATTGTTTTTAATTCAAGTAAATCTTTTTTTCTGTAACAAACAGCATTTTTTTCAAAAACAAATTTGTTTAAACATAGCCAAATTTTTCAAATTGTACCTTGATATGTTCAACATTTTAGTTTGTTGTTTAAAATATTTCTTTTTTAACTTATTAACAAGTGTAAGTATATGATACAATAAAATTATTATTTGTTAGTATTGACAAATTATAAAAAAGAATAATTTTATAAAGATATAATTTTTGTTTCTAATGTGTATTAAAATTAAACTAAAATGATAAGTTTAAAAAACAAATTCCGACGTTATCATTTGAAGGAATAACAATTTTTTGATCTCCATACGAATACAAAGGAAAGAAATCGACTATAGTCTCACGTAACCAATAGCACATTTTATCATTCATACAGTCTACATTCGAGCAATTCACATACCAAGCGCGTAAGGGAAAGAAAACTCGTTGCACTTAAGATGACAATTTAAACTTATTAAGATGGGATTTAATGAGTCATTTCACAAGACTATAGCAATTACTTGGAAGTCCGAGTACTCGACGTTAAAACAGCAAACGCTCATTTAGGAGGAGAGAGAGAGAGAGAGAACAAAAAAAGTCCATTATAATCGCATACGAACCTTGAAATATTCGATAACTGACTCTTATTTTCTCGAAATAATCTCGCCCTTTTCCCCTCCGACCTGTAATGAACCAATCAACGTTCTTGATCTAAAAAAAAATATATATAATCGAATCCTAACATTTCAGTTTATCCCACGTAATACTTTGCAGCTACTGCGACTTTTAAAACTGTGTGTATATATAGAAGACGCAGCTTAAGGGGAATTAACACTTGGTCCCTTTTTGAATTTTTAATGTCGGTAATAACAAATATAATTTTATTACGAGGTTAAACTTATATTTTTTACGTAAGTGTATAGAAAATCTAGCATTTGGTGATTTTTTTAATTAAAAATTTGTGGTATAAACAATTCAATTTGTTTAAAAATAAAAATAAAATAATGTTTTTTTTTCTGTATTTAGGTAATGAAGAAAAACTTCATTCATAGACTAATTGGAAATATTCTAGTTCTATAATTTATAACTAGTTTATTTTCAATCAATATTACATTTGATTTGATGGATAGCCCAAATTAAGATTCAAAGCTCAAATTTATGTTTATCGATATAGAAATATGTCATTTTGGATTATCGAATTGAAAATTTATCATATGTTGATGCTCAACATATATAATATTAGTAATTTAATATGTTTAAAATTTGTTAACAGCAAAATGATGTATCTTGTGGTCTGAGACTCATTAAAAATATTAGAAAGATACATTTTAATAAATAGTAATCAAATGATGAAGTACAATTTGAAAAAATAAAATAAAAATTGTTTTCAATATGGTATGAATAATTTCATTTATTTAAAAAAATGATGCTCTATTTCATTCAAATACGCAGAAGAAATAAAAAATTGATAAGTCAATAAAATTTAGGCTATAAATAAATTAATAAGTAAACAAAATACAGTTCGACAGTTCAAATAACGTTATTCCTATGTCATTATAGGTTATCGAATTGAAAATTCATCGTATGTATCATCGTAGTATAAACATCTTTATCAAATCTCTCTATTATTTTGAGACTCATTCAAAATACCAATAGTAACGAATTAATGAAATGCCATTCGATAGCTCGAATTATGATTCAACGCTGAAATGGCGGTGACATCTTTATGTCATCTCAGGCTATAAATAAACGAATAAATTAATATATTAATAAAATACGTTATTTTAAGATAAAAATAAATTAATAAATTAACAATACAATTTTAAATATAATTTTAAACACAAATAACATCATTTGAGCTTAGAATCTTAAGACTCCATCGCACCATTGAAACGGCAGCCTACGCCAAAGTCAAAATTTTAAAAATCATTTCTCTATACACTTGTTTCTTATATTCAAAGTTCAGCGATACATGTAAACTACACATATAAACACCCAATACATGTAAACACCCTTAATTAATCAGCTATTTAGGTGTATTATATGTACAGTACATGTGAAGTATACACGTATAAAGCGTATTACTACGTATGATACTACGTAGCATGAAGAATCAAACGGAAGGAACCTAAAGTGTATATATTTTATACAGCTTATATTTGCACTGGCAGACGAGTTTGCTCTTGGCCCGAAGGTCGTTACGTAATCGTAGTAGTAGCTCCGCGTCGTAATGGGAGCAGGGATTATTACGCAGGCCATATTATTTCGTCGTCGTCGCGTCTGATCGTCCGCACGATCGTCGTACTCGTCGATTCTATCGCGTAAACGCTTTTATTTTGTAATTTTCTCACTGCCAAATGATTATTTCTATAGACTGTAAACATACACATATATGTGCACACACGTAGGGTGCTATATTTTTGCATTAATTTCTCGATATCTGTTTGTTCTTATTTCGAGTTTAATTTATTTTATAAAAAAATGTGAATAGCATAATATTAAATCTAATTTTTGCAATTTTAATATTTGAGGACATGTAATATGGAATTGGAAAAATGATCAGGCGCTGTTGCAGAATATTACTAAATTCATGAAATATCAACGCAGAACTTACATTTATATTTTATTAAGTTTCAGGGTGTAGATGTTGTAAATATTATAGTCATAAATAATTTTTAACTGAAAATTTACTAAAGGAAAAATTGAGAAAATTCTACTGTAATTCAGAAAATATGCAGTTTTTTCAAAAGTTGAAGTATTTATTTTGTAAAATTTTCGGACCATAATTATTCATTAAAAAATTAAATAATACTATAGAGAGCAATGATTTATTGAGGATATTGGACTTTTATGTACAAGTAATTTGTTGTAAAAATATTTACTTATCTGTTTCTTTATCAAATAGTCATAATCACTCAATATCTTATCGATTAAGTTGACTTTGTAATTCGAATTTGGAGTGCTTTGATCTTTATCATTCTTCGCTAAGTTACATGAAGACTTTTGATCCGTTTCAAAATTTAAATAAATAAATGACAGATATTAAACAAAATTATATTTTATGTATATTAAGCACTTATAATTAGATGTCAAACTACTGACTGTAAATGCAATATTACGAATTGTAGAAATAATTTTAATTATTTTATTTAGTAACAACTTATGTACATGAATATGTAAATCTCAGAAGACACTAATACCGTCTAGGGCAAATGGTATTGAATAAATAAACTAAAAAAAAATTTTGGTACCAAAATAATTTTCCTAGGATTATCCAAATAAATCATAATATTTTATTAATAATAATCAAACGAATTTTTTTCAATATTTAAGAAAATAATTAAACTATTTCTAAAAGAATATTTAGTTGCATTTTGTCATAAAATTACTAACATCTTGCAGGGGATTAAATTTTAAAAAATAGTTATGAAACCCTTGACTATTTAACAAATATAGTTGATACTTTGTTGCTTAGAGTAATTATAAGTCTAGAAAAGTTAAGGTCAATGTCTCACAAGTAATTAGTTGTTTGAAGCAACCTTTTGACTCATGGCACTATACACAATGTCGCGTACTTATAAGCGTATAGACACTTGGAACGAATTATTAATTCAATGGAGAATATTAGATTTTATTATTCGAAGTACAAGTGATTCGAATTACCTTGCCGATTCCTGAGATTGTAAAAGGTGAACGTTTAATTACTTCATTTATCACTGAACAACTAGTAGAAAACCGCGATTTTGGTCAGCCACGACAATTTTAAAACAGAAAACGTAAACATCCTACTCGCGATCTGATTGGTAGTTCATTTTCGCGCGCTTTATACGTAAACACGAATTCCTAACCTCAGAAAAGTATACTATTCGATAAATATACACGGTACGTAAATTCCGTGTAAGAAAATACACACAAAAGTACCTCTTCGAGGTTAAAATGTAAATTAATATTGAAAATCGTCCATGTGTGATGAGCCTTGCGAAAGAATACAATATGAACTTGAATGCCGTGATAATCGCTCAATGAAAAACACCTATGCATTATGCGAAGTAGATAAGGCCGAGGCGCGAATTATGTCTCAACTTGTCTCTACACACCGACTTAGCACTCGTATATCGATCAGAATTTGTTATGCGTGTACACATGGTTACACCTTACTTCTGACAATCATTAGTATTTTAGACATGTCGCAGTCAAGGTTTCATTTTTAACTCAACCACGTAGAAATAAATTCCACGAATTATCTATTTGATCCTTCCGATACGTAAGTTACAATGGAGAGAATTGCTGTTTAATTTATATTTTTCATCTCAGGGAATAATTTTTATTAAAATGACGTTTAACTCCGTAAACGGTAATTTTCCTGTTTGGTCTATTATACCGCCTACACCTAGTTTTTTTTCGTGAATTAATTTCCAAGTTTCATGACAGTTTGCTATTACTGAGAGTATCAATTATTTAACTCGAATGAAAATGTCTGAGAATTGCGTAATAAATGAATTATACGGTAATTTACGCTATATGTATGGTAATCCCTGACAGGTTGGGTATATTGCAAAAGCACACTGTCACTTTTTAAGTTTAGATTTTATTGTAAATACTTGTATGTTTTCGTTAAACAAATTATAATTTCGTTGTCTTTTCTTTTTTGTTTAACATACCTTTAACATTCTTCAATATTAATGCGCATTATTAAAAGTGAATATTACTTTCAACACTTCACTTCTTAACCATAAGTAGCGAAGTATAATGACATTTAATAGTTTCTAATAGTTACTCAATAAATCGCGTCATCGAATGAGAAAACTGCATTTTTACAATTCGATATTAGTCGATGCACGAGAAGCTTAGATATTCAATCATTACATACATTCCTCGCGATCAACAAATTACTTCCAAGAATTTCCACGCAAATAATTTAATCGGCTATATCGCAATGTTAGTCTTTAACGTTTGGTAGTTAATAACGAATCCCAAGTATTAAAAAAATTAATAATAATAAATAAATAATAAACAAGAAGACGCGATCAAAGCGTCCATTAATAAAGTAAGATCCATGACGCGCGTCGTCTCTCATTTACATCGTTTGCTCCAACTAATCCGTCCCATTTGCATCTGTCCCGAGACGTGCTTCTGTCTATTTGTTTTTTTTCTTCTTCTATTTCTCTTTCTTAACTACCAAACATCAAACGAAACAAATAGCAAACGTATACATAAAGTAATAATCGTGTGCGAAACCGAGGATGAAAAAAATACGTGTGTGTATGTGTGTGTGTATACTAAAAGCAGAATACACAAATCGGTCGATTAAATCGCAGCAACACATTTTCGCAGCCGTCATCAATCGGATCGCGCCCGCGTCGGTTTCCTCTTGACTCGCGTTTACATCTCTAGTTAAAGCGATTCGTCGAGGCGGTAATTACACAGTCCAATATATATATATTCTCCTCTCTCACTCTTTTATGTCTTGTCAACACTAGATTTACCAGAACAGTCATTTCGACTCGTCGTGCATTTTAATTCAAAATTCCCGCTGCATGTGACATTTGTTTTCCGAAATGATGTGATAACTTTTGAAAATTAAAAGTTCGATATTAAAAAAAACTTTTTTTTTTTAATATAATTCTTTTATGGAACTAATCAACCAGGGAGTATTAGAATATGTGGTTAACCAAGTACACGAGAGGAATTGAGATTCCATGACATAAAAAAAAGGAAAAAATAAAAAAAAAGGAAAAATAAAAAAATAGAAATAAGGTATACTTAATATCTGGTAAATCTAGCGTTAAATATACGACCACGAGACCGTCATATACACTGAGAGAAATAAGCCCCTTAATGTTAGAGAATTTATCTAATGGAAATTTTTTTTTCAATAGCAAAAGCTATTCCGATGTTATTCTGAATGTAGAGACATCTATTCTTTTATGAAAAAAAAAAATTTGAAATTTAACGAGGATTACGACTTGCATCGTATTCTATATTATTTCCATTTGCTTGAAAAGGGCATTTCTGTCAGTGTGTATAGAATTAACTCGACGCTGGCTCTGTTATAAATGCCTCGAACGAGCCCGTTTTCTTTTTCTCTCGGCACGCAACATGTACAAAAATATATATATGTATATATGTGCACACACGCACATATATGTATATATATATACGATGATGAGTTTGTATCAACGCGAACTTCAATATTTACACTTGGAGTTTTGTACACTGTATATATTTCCTCGCTTGCAGAGACTTTAGAGATAATTAACGGACAACGAACTGACATGTGTAGATGTGTGTGTATAATAATACTACGACGAAGGTATTAATTTTCTTATTATATCGTTACCGCAAATTATATTCAAAGTCTTTGCAATTATTTTCTCTCGATATACGTTAAGTTAAAATTGTGCACTGCACTTCTGAAGAGATAAGCGTACGTAACAACTATAGGCTCTTTTTCGATGTTAACTTATTATTAGTAAAAATCTGTAACAGTAGAGAATAGTTTGAACACCAAATTGCTAGACACTATCTTACAATGAGACGACACGTAATGTAAAGCTGCACGTAGTTAACATACATATATGATATACGAAGAGGATAACCTTTATATTATATATATATATTGAATTTGAACGTTCCTATCTGCGCCGCACTGGCGAACCGAAAGCACCTTCATAGAGTCACAAACACACTTCAAAGAGCTAATCCACGAGCAACGAACATTATCATCGTGATCATCAGGGCGGAGTTTCTGAAAACACTCGAAGCAGCATTAGGACATTCAGTCGTCGTCGTGACGACTGGTCCACGTTGTCCAGCCAGTAATACCCTTGGTGTCGTTGTCGTCGTTGTCGTTGTCGTACTGGTGGTTGTATCCTCGCTGGATGTGAAGTTCTGCCTTGCCCAGTTGTTCTTGTAGTTGTCTATCTGCTGTTGAGTGACGTGTGGTTCGTAATAAGGTGGAACCGAGAAACCAGAGTCTGGAACTGCAGGTTGGACAGTTTCAGGTACGTAAGGTCGTCTTGGAGGTAAGGTTGGTGGCGGTGGTGGCACAGTTGTTGGTGGTTCGGTTGGTGGATTGGTTGGTGGTTCTTCCGTCCAGCGTGGTCTGGTGTAAGCTGGTGGTTCTTCGGTCCAGCGTGGTCTGGTGTAAGTTGGTGGTTCTTCGGTCCAGCGTGGTCTGGTGTAGGCTGGTGGTGTACTACTGGTGGGATAGGCTGTTGGTGGTTCTGGCGGTACAGCTTCACCAGAACCAAAGTCTGTCGCCTGCACTCGATCGTAGGGAATGGAGTTCCACTCTGGATCAGCTTCGGAGTCGAGTTGTCGCTCGGCCAGGAAGCGTTTCACAGCGTTCGGACAGCCAAAGTTCGGGTTCTCGTTGACGAAAATCCTCTTGAGACCACGTAGCCGAGAAAGACTGTCCAGATCGAGACATTCCAGTCTGTTACCAGACACTCGGAAATCCACGAGATTCGGTGCATTACGGAACACATCAGACTCGATTTTGGAGATTGCATTGTAGTTAAGGTCGAGGTAGGTCAGATCAACCAGACCTTCGAACCATTCGGATTTCGCCTCGGTCAGTCTGTTGTTGTCGAGACTGAGCTGTTGCAAATTGCCGAGTCGTCGGAAAGCCTTGTCATCGATCTCACTGATAGAGCAATGCGAACAGGTCAAGATGAGAAGACTTCGTCCGAATCTGGCGAACATTTTCTCGCTAATACGTCCGATAGGCATATTGGAGATCCGCAACATCTCCACATTGTCCGGAAGGCGTTCCAGGTCAGCAGGAGATCCACCCTCGCAAACGTACTCTTGGAGGGCGTCGTTAGGATCGACATTGGCGTTCTCCACTTTGGTGCACTCAGCTCTTGCTTCACTGACCAGTTGCAACAGCAACAGCAGCAGCAACGGCGCTGCAGCTAAGCACGCGTGTAGCCTCATGGCTGTATCTTTGTCTAATCTCTTCTGCTGAGCGCGAGAGAGCGAGAGAAAAAGAAAAGGAGGAGGGCTGTGCGCGTGTCGAGCGATCGGAGTCGAAGCCTGCACTGAGCTCGCGTCCAACGTTAGCTGGTTATTTATTTACTTGCTCACCCCCTCCATCGCGTTTTAAAAGGCGGCCGCTCGAGGCGGCTCTGGCTATGGTTAGCTTGCACTTTCATGCCTTCCGCGTCGATTTTCTATACGGCGCCGATATGTGTCTCGTGTTAATCGGGCGGTAAAAAATTTGAACATCTCGAGACCTTGGATTTTCGCGACTATTTAACGGGATATCGTTAATTAAATTGGACGTTTCAAGGATGTGCGATCGGTTGACTGTAACCAGGCTTAGTCTCGATAACTCAGAGGGTAAAATGATTTTCGGAGAAGAAGAATGATCGAGAGTCTGTGTCAATGTTGCGTAAGCCATATCTTGACAGTACGCGAAAATTAATATCCTGCGAGCTTTCGCGAGAAAACTCATAAGTAGTTCTTTTTTTTATTTTAGTCTTTGTTTGAAAAACATGTGCTTAGCTCTGATTTTTTTCAGTAAAAATGAAATAACTTTTTTTTCGCGGTATTAATTACGGGTTTGAGGCATTAAAGACTTTTCAAAGCAAATTAAAACAGTAATGTTTAATGGAATACATAGTAGATTAGTCTTAGGTGTTTGAATTGCTGATTTAAGGCCATAAAGACTTTTAAAAGCAAATTAAAACAGTTATATTCAATAGAAAACATAGTAAATGTTTTCTGTGAATATTTAAATTGAAGTAGCGTACTCGTTTTATTAAAGATATTTAATTTGTAGTATTATTTAATGGTAAAAATTCTACTTAGTAGATAAGCATTCACGCTTTTATTACAATACTTGTCAATTATTTTCACTACAAATGTGTAGACACTTACCTTTCGCTTTCTCTTAATTTTCTTCTTCTTATCCTCTTCAGTAAAAGCTTTGAACTCAGGAACTTCACCTTTTTCAATGAGATCGTTGATAATTTCATGCAATCGTGGCTCCTCTTCGCAGTTCGTAAAGGGTACGGTCTCTAAAATGTAATCCATATCACCGTTGCCTTGAAATAACAAAGCAGAATAAGTTAGTAAACCAATGTAAAGCATTTGTTTATTTATGTGTCCAAAGATTTATCTTACTGTCCATGTAAGCTCGCTTAAGATCCTTAATTTCTATCTCTGAGCCTTTGTAAGTTTTTTCGTAATTATTAATATCTTCTTCCGTGATCTCCTTGAACATGGATCGCCAGTAATCAGACCAGTTGCACATGACAACCTCTTCACTGTCCTCGTCGAACTGACCAGTTTCATCGTAGATTTTCCTCTTATCGTTGTCACTGAGAATAGAATGAATCCTTCCAAGGACCTTGAATTTTTCAGTTGCTTCGGCTTTCACGGACTCTTCTACACGATCAGGATGTACGAGCAAAGATAGCTTGTGGTATGCCTTTTTAACTGAAACAAATAAAATAATATATAATTGAATTGTGACAATTGAATAATTGAATTGAATTTTCATCCATTTCTACTATGCTAGCCATGCACAGTTTCTTATGATTACGTTAGAGGTTGTGATAAAATTATGATATACATCTCTTAATGTTCTTATGATAAAAAACAACTGAGTAACCTAAAGAAAAAAGAAAAGAACAATTTTGATTTATTATCAAAACGATTGTGTTTAAGGATGTGATTAAATATTATATACATCTCTTAACACTCTTGGGATACACAAGATACAATGTCATAAATAACAGAAAAACAGAGCAGATTAGAAAAAATATACATTCTTGAACTACTATTTTGAAGACAACTAAATACCTATCACAATACTAATGATTCATTATGCTTTTGTTAACAATATTGTGAAGTATTGTAGCATAGCTTAAAAAAAAGCTTAAAATGTAGGTATAGAAATCTTGTACAAAGATTTTAAAAATAGTACATAAATATAATTTTTTTAAAAATTTCTTTTGTTATAAAGAACTAAATAAGAACTTTCTAGTTTCTATTATAACTAGAAAAAGAAACCTAATTATTATTAAAGTATAAGAAAAGAATTGAGGTTAAATAACAGACAAAGCGTTACACAACAAATTAAGTCATGTACATCCAAAAAATTGCACTTATGAATGTTACAAAAAACTGAATAAAAACTAATACAAAGATTTTGTACCTGTTTTCGATTTTTATCTCAGAATAGACTTGACGTTTATTATAAATTAAGCAATAACTTAACATATGAAATGTACTAACGTATGACTGATCAAATTCATGTAGATTGTTTAAGTTAAGGACTAGTTTATTAACAGTTTCTATAAATTATAACGCACATTTCCTGCGAACAGGTAGTACAACATTCTAGAAAGAAATACAATCTTTAAAAAATCTAAACGAAACTGCCTCTTCACCCTTAACAGCAATAGTTCAATAAAAACTCTTCGCACTAACCCACAAAAAACCAAGTGACCTCCCTCGTTACAATCCACAGTGCAACGAAATACAAGGAACAAATCTACATTAATTTCTGTGGGGATTAGCTGTACGTACAAACCCATAACAACAACAATCAAACGAAGAAACAAATAAAAAACTACATAATCTTCCCAACGAACCATTAAACATTCCTCAAAATAACACATCTCAATAAGCAAGCCCAAACCATTCCCTAAACAACAAAAAACAACAAAAAACAACAAAAAAACAGCAAAATTCGCAAAAGTCCCTATAGGTTATGCAGTTGACTCACCCTGTTTCTCATTAGCAGTTTTCGAAATATTCAGTACATCGTAAAAGTTTCTCGCTCCGAAGAACTTCTCACACAAATCTAACAAACCAACAGCCATTTCGTCTTTTGTAATAAAAATCTACAAAATTTTCTCTTCTTCTTCAAAAAAAAAACAGCTGAACAACCGTCGATACTACAAGTGTACAGTCGTATACGCGCACCGAAAAGCCGCGAAAAATAAAAAAAAAATACATATATATATATATACCAGAATCAGTACAGACACACACGCACACGTACACACAGTCTCGTTTCGTTTGTCGTTTCGCGCCAAATCAACGATTATCGCCAATAATATATCCACACACACATATATCCACACACACACATAGGCAGATAGACAAAATAAATTTCCTTTTCCCGCCGTTGGGAATCGATACTAGTTACCGTCTTTACCGACGCGGCGGTACTGTCGCTCTCTCGATTATTGCATATTCCTCCTTTCTCTGTCTTTCTTTTCTCCGTCTATAATATACAACTCGGGGCTTGTTCGTACACAGTGTACGTCGCTTGTTCGGCGTTCGTTTCGCGGAAAAATACATATTCGCCGTATGCGGTGCGTCGAGCAAGTCGATTTCGTTATTCAATTCAACGAAACGATTGGGAATTCCGGGAAATTCGTCATCTACGAGAAATCGAAGCAGCCGGTGGAGGAGGAAACTGCTGTAGAGTGAGATCGTCATAGTCGGCCATATTGTACTACACACACTTCGGCGGCGAGAGAGTAGAGCCCGCCGAAGATTCCTGTAGAGCAATAACGCCATATTTGCCAGTTCCGAATCCGCAGTCAACCTACACAGGTAGATCCCGTTGTGAGTGACCGAGTACTATCTCCGACTGTGTTTGTACACAAAAAAAAAAGTTATTATTTTTTTTTACATTTATACATACATATATATACACACACGTGCATGCACACAAACGTGAATAAATAAAAAAATAATAATAAATAAATAAACTGTTCAAATAAAAAAGAAGAATATGGATTCGAAAGGAGGTATGAAGACGTACGTCCGGAGGAGAAAGGGAGATAGTCCCAGCAACGTTATCATACACCTGAACGAGCTTTGCCGGCTTTGTTTGGCTAAGGAAGAAGAAATGGTGCCGATTTACGACGAGGACGCGGTTCCTTTACCCCTGAGGATCATGGCTTGTGTTAATCTCGAGGTGAGCACGAGTAGTCCTCGTAAAGATTACTGATTACACCGCGTGACTTTTTTTTTTATTATTATTATATGTGTGTGTGTTTGCGTGGGGTATGTGTACTTTTTTTTTTTTTTTGGTGGTCAGCGTTGAAAACTAGGAACCTATTTTATCGCTAAGTTGTGTGTGTGATTCCCCCCCGTGCATTGATTTGGGAATCGGCGTACGTCTGTCCTTTTCTAACTGGCCGACGCTGAGGCGTCGATTCGATGCGACGGGACGCAGTCTACTGCGCAAAGCAACAACCGTCTTTACCGAGTTATCGACTTTCTCAATGGCGGCTGCTGATGCTGCTGCTTCGTCGAACGCTGACCCTTTGAACGAAATGTTTTCTTCGATGCTTTAACTATACTTATATATAGGGAGATATTGGATTATCTACTCGGCGCCCAGTCGAGTAGATGATATTGAGGATGTTTACAGGGATCTGTAATGCTGTTTGAATTTTGAAGGATTTTCTTTTTTTTTTGTTTGGGGGGTTTTTAAGTAAGGGGGTGTGGGTTTCTATGGAATAGGCAGGGAGTTTTTTTTTTGTTCTTAGATGTGTTGTAATTTTCATTGGATTTGTTGGTTTAGAAACTGATAGAGTACAAGTTACATCGATATGGTTTCAAAAGAATTATTGTATTTGTAATGGGAAAATGTCATTTTAACTTTGTACCTATAGAAATGGAGTTCCATTCTTTGATGAGCTGTGCTGGAATTTTCTTTTGGTTCGTTGATTTGGGACGTGACCATGCAAAAGATAAAAGGAATTTATTCGATGCGAGATGAGAAACTGTAATTTTGCACTTTGTACAAATTATGTGTAGGTCCGTTCTTTGGATTTCTTGAGTTTTAGATGAGCTGGAATTTTCATTAGTTTTGTAGATATGGAAATTGATCAAGTACAAGTTTCTTTGATAAAATTTAAAAAGGAATTATTCAATGTGAGATGAGAAACTGTAACTTTTAACTTCATAGGAATCAAATCCAGTTTGTTTTTTTTATGTTTTTAGAACTGTAGTTTTATTTATGTGAATAAAATCTAGACAAATTCCTCACTATTCAGCGATGCTTGATGTTTCACAAGATTTATTCTTTTAAAAGCTTATTGAGTTTTACATTTCATTCAATTAAAACAGTTTCCAACAAAATCATATTATTTACAAGAAGAAAATGTAATTTTTAACTTCATAAATACTAAATATAGTTTGGTTCTTTATTTTCTTATCAGACACAAACTCATTTATTATTTTAGAAACTAATTGGGTACAAATTTAATTAATACGGTTTTCAATGAAACCATGGTATTAGCTGTATGAAAGTATAACTTTTAGCTTTGTAATTTGAATTATAAATAAAGTATCTGTATTTTATCATCAGGTGTATGAAGAGGATGGATTACCGAACATGATATGCCACCCTTGTAAATATCAGTTGGAAAAGTCCTATCAATTTAAAAAGAAATGCGAAGCAGCCGATACAAAATTAAGAAAGCATGTGAAACTTATTCAACAATTGAGTGGACAGGAAGATGACGATGCTAGAAGTCAAGATTCACGTTCTGAAAGTGAACATACTCAATCAAGTGGAAAATCAAGAAGAGTAAAACAATTGTTGGCTGATTTGGTATCAACAAAATCAGATGCCCCTAATAGTCAAGCAGATGGCGACCCAATAGAAGTAACGGAAGAAGAGCTCGTTGGTGGTTATATTTTAGGAATGGCAGCTGAAAATGCTGATTTAGAAGACAATCTTTCCGAAGATCCTGAGAACATAACATTAGTACCCGCGGAAGAGAGATCTGCGAAAGCTCGTTGCACGATAAGGGGAACAAGAATAAAACAAGAACAAGAGTCTGATGAAGAAGGAGAGGAAATTCAGAGAACCATCGTCAACTCAGATGGACAGAAAATGTACGTAATGGAGATCCAAAGTCAACCACAAACTCAGCCACAAATCCAACAAACGATACATCACAATCCACCCATAGGTAAGAAAATAAACAATAATTCAATCACTTTTTCTCCAATTGCTCTTCTAAACTACAAAAATATACTTCCATTCCAGTTGAAAGTGGAGAAGAACTCAAAGTATTCCAATGCGACAAGTGTCCTAAGGCCTTTACTCGAAGAATTATGCTTAAAAGTCATCAATCTGTACATAGTACTCAAAGAGGCTTCACTTGTCAAGCCTGTGAAAAGTGGTTCCCAACAAGATCAGCTTTAGTAAGACACGAACGTACACACACTGGTGAAAAGCCATTCGGTTGCAACATTTGCCATCGAGCCTTTGCTCAAAAAGAAATTCTTCTTCGTCATCTAATGACTCATTCTGGTCAAAAGCCCTTCCAATGCCAGCATTGCGAGAAGAGCTTTACTCAGCGTGAAGCACTTAAGGTCCATATGAGACGTCATCAAAAACTTAATCCAAATGATATTCAACTACATCACTGTCAGTTATGTCCAAAAGCTTTCTGTCATGCATCAGGTCTTAGTAGGCATTTAGTCACACACACTGGCAGAACTTACAAATGTGTCGAATGTGACAAATCATTCACCGATAAAAGTTCTCTTCTCAGACATAGTCGTATTCATGCGCCAAAACCAATGATGGCAAATCAAGTTTAATTTTATTTAACTTTTTTTTCTTTTTTTTTACAAATATTTATCACACTGAACTGATTATTTTATGTACAGTAGTTTAGGTTTATAAACAATCAGTTATTCAAATCATGTACATGCATAAATTTTCAAAATTCAGGCTAAATTCCGTTAAAACACATGTGATTTTAATTATTTTACATTTGAAATAATGTATTGAATCCAATATGTTTTGAAGACATATTTTTATAACATTAATAATTGTATTATATAACTACACTAGCAAAATCGGTACATAGATCGATTTGAGCTTTTATTTGTACAGATTTAGATGCATTGAATGATGTGTTGCTAATATCGAATTTCGCTTTAACTTTTAACGTAAAGTAATTTACGTTTATTCGTGAAAAAAATTTTTTTTATGTTCGAGTTATTATAAACCGATAGAATTATTAATAAATACTCGAAATAACGTCACTCACTGAATGGTCAGGAGAGAACAAAAAATGACAGAGAAGATTTCGCTTTTACATTTTGAGTCACTTATTTTCAATTGATAAGATTTTAGTAGGTTTTCTTTTGTACTATCCGTTTATATTATTCGTGTTTGACACATTATATCTTACGATTGTATTAGAATCATTAGTTTCATCAAATGTATCAAAAGTCTGAAGCTTTTTTACAACAAAAGGTAATCTACCAATGTAGAAAATTAGTGACCCAAAAGTATGATACTGTCATTGTTATTAAATATTTATACATCACCGACACGTACCATTAAAAGTTAAAGCGCAAATCAAATAAAAGCTCAAATTTTATAGATTATATAAATATTTACAAATATTTTCTGTCATTTTTAGTGTGAAAAACCATACCTTTCTGTTTCTTTTTATTGTAATCAGTTACAATGAAACTGATAAATAGCAATCGTATCCATCATAATTTTGTATATTACTGCTTAATGAAATATTATTTAAAAATTATAAATCGACGTTTCCATAGCCGGTATAGTTTCAAGTAAAAATGGAGCTTCGCTTATTTGTTGATTAGTTTAATGGAGAATTGCTCGTTCGATTAGTATTTTATTATCGAAATAACGATTTCTTTGATGATTATGTGAGTTTAAAAATTAACTTTTAACATTGGAAATGTAAAACTGTATTTCAGACGCTTAAATGATCAATGATATTAATTTTCTCCCTTCCAATTCTTATATCCTTATTTCTTACATGTAATTATATCCATTTGTATATATATATAATTATAAATATATGAACTTTACATCAAACTGGAAAATTCTTTACAGAATTCCATGATATTTAAACCCAATTGACATCTCGTCAAAGCTTTTTTTCCTTTCTCTTTTTTTTTAAATTACTTCAAAAGTATATTCAAATGTTCATGGAAGATTGTGTATGAATAAAACTATTCTAAGTAAATAAATTTTTCGAACAATAGTTCCATTTTTATTAAAAAATCTTGTTTTTTCTTCATTTTTTATTAGTTTCTCTTGCGTGTACGATATTTGTTGCCGAATCATTGTGCAGCTGCTCTTTGTGCACGTACAGCCGCAACACATAGCGAGGGCAATGCTTTTTTTTCTGTTTCGTTTTGTTCTTTCGTTTTTTTTTCATCATGCCGTAGAGTCGCGTTTATTAATTTTATATATAATTTGAAATTCATTTTAAATAAGATGATACATTCTTTGACGGATACAATGATTGGATGACGCGCGATAAATGCCAATGAAATACGGAGAGATACTGTTTGTTTACATATACATATACATAATATATATTACTTAAATAGTAATCCTACTTGTCTGGTATGTCTTTGCTCTGTTCCTTTGTGATAATAAAAAAATCATGTCAATTACCGCGCGCAGTATAATTGCTAAAAACCTACGTGTGCAACGTTGGCTTATTCACATGCTTGTTGAAACCTTTCGATATTATTTATCATTATTTATTTTTTTTTCTTTACGCTTTGGTAGGCTGGGCACTCCTGCGTGGATGGGCGAGGTGGAACGAGAAATGCGCAAATGCGTTGTTTTTTTTTGTTTGTTTTGTTTTCATTATCTTAAAATCTAGGAATTAAATGTCACGTTTACACTAACTACTAAACTGCTACCACATAACTACATGCCGTCGCGTCCCTCGTGCCGTTTACCTCCTTCCATATTTTTTTTCATTTCTTTCTTTCTATTTTTCAAACACTTCTACGTCTACAGGTGACAACGCGACTCCGCGTCTTTTGCGGATATTATATACACACACACAGACTTAATTCGATTACGCAACTGAACGTTATGTATTCTGCTGTTTTGGGGTTTAACATATGTCTATACTTATTTCCATGTCATTGTACGGAGAGGAGGATAGGAGGAATCGAGGGACGATACGCAACGAAGCACCACATCATGCTTTCTGACTCTCGCTTACATGCTCTTCTTCTTCTTCCTGATTTTTTGTTTTTTAGCGTGGCAGCGCACTCAGACCTTAGTGTTATTTCTTGACTGGCCAAACGCATGGGGAGCCATTGAAATTTGTACTAAATCTTGTCTACATAATTTTTTTTTGTTTTTTCTTTGCTTTTGTTACTAGAGATGCGACCACGTGGAAAAATACAGTGCGTCACCCGCGCGTCGACGGGGTTTTTGTTTTTTTGTTTTTTTTTTTCATTCTTCTGCTGCTCGTATAACGCGTCTAGAGTGTTGTCAGGGGGTTAATTCTTTTCAAGTAGGAAATTCTCGAACGACGTACAAGTTTTACGCACCTGAAGATATTCCGCGAAGAGACGTAAGGTTGAAAGGAAAAGTTTAAAGAAAACGGAATTGAAGAGGCCTTTTTTAAGTTTAAAACGTTAAAACGATTTAGGGCCGAGTCTCTCATCAATCGAGATTTAAAGGTTTTGGCTGTTCCCAACTAAAGCAGTCCCTGCCAAAGTGTCCATACGTACTAGTTTGTTGGTAAATTGGGTTTCGAAGATTGAGTTCCCTGAAAAACAAATAACAATACGTTATTATAATTATTAACGTTAGAAATAAACACAAAATAAATAATGTGATTGTATAAATTATTTATAATTGCACTTATTCCCGCCCTGAATTCAAATTGCCAGTAACAAACGAATTAATTTTATTACAAAACTAGAATTATTTTTTAAAAAGTATACATTAAAAATCATTTACGAAGACCAATTAGAAAATAATTTCATTTCTTCAAAAAGAAACGACAAAATTGTGCTTTTTTCATTATCAGCCAAAATTAATAAGCTACAATTAGATAAGCGAAATTCGCATACAACTTTGAATCATAAAAATCCATCAAAATGAAAAAAAGAAAAAACAGAAACAATATACAGTATGATAACTTCAACTTCTAGTAAGTCTTATTAAATAATGTTTTTAAAATACTAAAGAAAAACGGTTTATCTTTGTAATAATATTGATTGTTGATTAAATTTGTCTCTTACTTCACGATTTTTCCGGGGCGAAGATCGAAGTTTTTGTTTACTATGTCTAGAAGTTGATTCTGTGACAGTTTCGATGTACCATAATCAAATACAGTAATAGACAAAGGTTCTGCTACACCAATAGCGTATGACACCTGAAAAAGGAAAATTTACTTGTTAATTTTCGATACTAATTTTTATTTTTATATAAGTAAAAAAATTCATTTCATACCTGTACTAAGCAGCGCCTGCAAAGACCGGCTTTTACGAGCGACTTGGCAACCCATCTAGCAGCATAAGCAGCAGATCTGTCGACTTTAGTGAAATCCTTGCCTGAGAAGGCTCCACCTCCGTGAGCACCCCATCCACCGTATGTGTCAACAATGATTTTACGACCAGTAAGACCAGCATCGCTCTAGGAATTGAAGAATTTCAAAAAAATTTAGTCTTCATACTATGATTTTTTTGCAAAGAAATGTTTTATTTGTTATCGGTCACTGTCAGAAATGTGGTTAACATCATGGCTATCAAGAGTAGCAAATACTTCGAGTAAGACATCATTCAGTGAGAAACTTTTGTAAAATTAAATTAATTCTTTAAGGGACTAGAAGATGTTCTTACCTGTGGACCACCGATGATGAAAAGGCCACATGGGTTGACATGGAAAACTGTTCTTTCATCCAAGTATCGTGCAGGAATAACTTCTTTGATTACTTTTTCCATTACTGATTTGCGTAGTTCATCGAGGGTGACCTTCTCGCTGTGCTGGAGAGACACTACAACCGTGTGTACCCTGATGGGCACACAAGCTCCGTGATCCATAATATATTCGCAAGTCACCTGTTAATAATAGTTATTTGTTAGTTCTTATTGGTGATAATAAATTCGAAGTGTTTTCAATTTTCCTTCTGTTTCATTGCGTGTCGCTCTCAGAAATGTGGTTCACATCATGGCTATCAAGAGTAGCAAATACTAACGAAAAGCATCATTGAATGACACACTTTAAGTTTTAATTATACAAGAAACCCTATAAATGTGTATGAAATGACTTGCCTGTGTTTTGGAATCTGGTCGTGCCCACCACAGTTCTCCGCTTCGTCTAAGTTCAGCAATTTTCTGATTCAATCTGTGAGCTAATACCACTGTCAGTGGCATGCATTCGTCAGTTTCATCGGTGGCGTAACCAAACATTAGACCCTGTTATTTACAAAAAAAGCCATCAGTATTCCAGATTGCGTCAGTGTTTACCGAACAAATTTGCAGAGAGCAAGAGATAATTGAGAAAGAGTTAAAAAAAAGTAACATTATCTCTGTTCTTACGTTTACATAAAGAAAAACAAAATTGTTAGAGAGAAACATTGTTCCGATTCTTCGACTTTTAGTTAAAAATTACTTTAAACAAAGTATCGTTATTCTCAGAAGTATAATTGTTTATCATGGCATTCATAAGTAGCAAATACATTACATCATTGAATGAAATACTTTGCTTAAAAACGTCAAGTTCGATTACGGATAGAACATTTACATGAAAACAAGTTTAAGAAAGTCAAAGAAAAGGTTGTATTAGATTTAAAGAAGCAGAAATTAGTGCCTTACAGAGCATAGAAAATATTAGAAAAATATTGAAAAATGAATGGCGAAGATAGTACTAAAAATGACCTATGACATGTGCGACTGATCTACTTAATTCTAAGTTTCTACATAGTTTTACAAGCCTATATATAATACAATACAATATAATACATTTTGCGTGCATTCCCAATATTGAATGAAAAAACACTTAAGGGATCCAGACTATGTCTACTACAAATTTACAAAACATACTACTAACACATACAGAGAAACTATCCAATTGGTTTAGTTTATTTTAAATGTGATAAAGTTAAGAATAAATATATATCTAAGAAATATCATAGTAATAAGAAAATTTAGAAAAAAAGGTGCAAATAAGAAAAGTACGGTGCTGACATTAAACACAAAAGAGAAACAAAAGTTGTCCAAGAGACAAAAGTTTTTTTTATAACGCCAATTAACCTGATCGCCAGCACCAACTTCTTCATCACTACGATTCTCGTGAACTCCTGCAGCAATATTTGGTGATTGAGCATCGAGTGCCAGTAAAATGCTGCATAACTTGTAGTCAAAACCTGCAGAAATCGAGTAAAATCAGCTTTCGGGTATACATTTTCAGAGACCAGCTGTCCCTAGAACGATTTCTAGTAATTTCATAGTATACGGTATTTCCCTAATAAGATCTAAACGATGTAAAAAATGAATCCTCTTGTTTGAACCTAACATAAGCGCACTTTTATCCCAATTGGTGGTCATTCAAATGTTTCGTGACAATGTTTTATACGATATTGTTTCTTATAACTCTGCTGCTCTGTGGCACAGGCTGTAAATGGTTAAGTACCTGATCACCCGCGCCCACGTCTTGTTCATCCCTGTTGACATGAACACCATCCGCAATATTTGGAGATTGTTGCTCGATCGCCACCAAAAGGTTCAAAGTACGCCAATCAAAACCTGCTACCACGATTATATGAATATGTTACATGTTCTTATGACAGAAAGTTTTACTGTGCCAGATTCCCCTTTGTATGGCACACTGGTTTTTTAAGGTACAGACTGTTATTACTAAAATATTTCAATGATATTCGCGCTAAAAAAATACAAGCATAAAACTCCATCGACTTTAGAACTTTCTCTCTTTCCTTTTTCCACAAGGTTTATTAGTGGGATCATTATTTCAATGTATATATAAATATATATATCAAAAAAAGAAAGAATCAACAACTGTGCCTTCAAACCAACTTTCCGTATAACATCACCTTTTTGTTTTTCAAAACTATCAACAAGTACCGAGGACTAAAGGAAAGCGCGACATACCTTTAGAAGAGTCGTCGTAGCCAATGTGATTGACAGTGTCACGAACAATTTTCTGATAATCCACAACAGCTTTAGAGGTGATTTCTCCGCACAACAGTACCATACCAGTCTTTGTCACCGTTTCTACAATACAAATAATAAAATACCATTCCAATAGCAAGACATTCCAAATATCTCTTACCACAGGCAACTTTAGCATCGGGATCTTGTTTAAGATGTGCATCCAAAATAGCATCGCTGATCTGGTCGCACATTTTGTCTGGAACACAAGAGGAACAAAATTCAGATCTCGACAAAGTCTCACATGACCTTTCGCAACCATCCACTCACACTATCATTTCCCAAAAGTTCCTCCTCCGACAACAGATAAAGATCACCTTCGCAAGCCATAGATACCAAGCTCATTCCACTGGGGAAAGTTCGTCGCAGACAAAAAAACAGAGAATCTCCCAAAAGAAAAAAAAAGAAAAAAAAATCCACTCTATCTCAAGCCGGAGGAAGCAGCGGGTCAGAGGCGAGAGCGCGCGAGCACATGGCAACGCTCCGGAGGTCACGCGATCTCTCGGCTGTTGTACCGTCCGAAAAGCGAATATCTCGAGATAGGGCGATCTATTTCGCGGTGCGCTTTCTGCTACGGGTAATCCGAGCTGCGAAAATCGCTGTGCACTCGTACTACCACCACTGCACGTCGCAGACACTTATATACATCGGAATCGAGAGGAAATAAGCCCTCATGGCGGCAGTAGCGGCGCGCGCTTCTTTTTGCTAGACACGCGTGCGGCGTGCACACACGCGTGTCTATGGCAAAAAAAAGAAATCAAAATTCCTCTCGAAAGTTCTTCCCCGTTTTGTAATTTTGCCATTCGATTCACCTCCGAGGGATGACGTTCTCTCGGGCGAAGACACGCGCACGGAGAGAAGAAAAAGAAAAAAAAAAAAAAAAAAAAAAATTCGATAGCCTACCTGGATGTCCCTCGCCGACGGATTCCGAGGTGAAGAGGAAACTCGTGTCCTGTTGCAGCTCGGGCGGCGTGTGGCCGTTCGCGTAGCCGTTCATGTGGTGCGTTGCGTTTTCCGGCATCCTGGTCTTCGTCGTCGTCTTCTTCTCGGTTGACGTCCTCTCCGTCGTACTTTTCCTTCCCCGTCTGCGCAGTGCAGTCGAGATTAACCCTCGCTTGCTGTATACGTTTCTTCTCTCTCTCTCTCTCCTTTTCGACTCGTTGAAATCCGTGTACAACGAATGTAATCGAACACTCTCCGCTTGTCGTATGTGTAAGCGCGCACTTGCGTCCGTGTTCGCTCGCAGACGTGTGTAAAAGAGCGAGGACGAGAGTCTTTCGTTGATATATAGGCTGTTCTATGAGACGAGAGAGAGAGAGAAAGAAAGAAAGAGAGAGAGAGAGAGAAAGAGAGAAAGAGAGAGAGAGAGTTTTGTGGCAAAGTACAGTAGCAAAGTGCGCCGCTCTCTCATTGCTCTCTCGCTTTACTTGGCTGACCCCCACCTTTCGCGGTCCTATTGTGTGTGTGTGTGTGTGTGTGTGTGTGTATGCGAGTGGTGCCAGCGCGCGGGATGAAAAAGACTCCCCGCGCGCCGGCCCCCGTTATTTATAACCTCGGTCGGTACAGCCGTAGGTTCGGGTACCTTCGGCTAAAGTCGGCCGGCTTCGTTTCGATCACGTGATCGACTTATACCGCCTCCCCCTTCTCACTCGATGGTCCACATGGCTCTGGCTCTTCTACGATTGTATGTATACCTATATCCTATAATATCCGCGCCGGAAAGAGACAGAGGGGTGTATACGTGACTGTGTGTGAGTGTTTTTTTTTCACTCTTTATTTCAATGTACGCGCCTCGTGGCGAACGCGTGCGCGTTTGTATGTATGGCATTTTACGCTGGAAGAGGGAAAAATTTTCGTTGATGAAAATAGCTGATATGGCTTTATCGTGGAGGTTTTAATAAGTACATGTTTCGCCGGTGTAGTTCTTTTTATTTAAGCTTGTCGAATAGGTGACATTTGAGAGGTTAGGAATGCTCGAGTCGTCTGTTGTGGATTTCATGGAATCGTTACGTCAGTCGGTCTCTTGCTCATTCTGTCTTTGATGTGTATGTCATGCGTATAGGATGTAACGGGTGACTCTTGAACGGCGAAATCAAAAGATTTGTTGCTTATATCGCTGTAGGGGGTACTTGATAAGTTGCCGGTTCAGTGTATTTTGCACTTTTCTTACTACTATCGAGTTTATGCAATATTGCATTGATAGTAGATAGTTTTCTTTTTCTTTAGATATTTAATTTTCTATTCGAATCTACGAAATCGGCAAGTTACCGAGAGTTTACGGTAGGACTTCATGGAATTTTTCAAGTTTTACAATTATTTCCTTCCGGAATTTTAAATGTCTGTAACAAGAAAATAATATTATCATACAACTAAAACGTTCTTTCTTAAAGTGTATGAAAACAATATAGTTTAATTAATGTTCCCACCCTGAATTTTGAAGGTCTGTAATAGAAAATCTAATATTATTAAAGCGCTAAAATCGTTGTAAAATTGAGCTAAGATGGTTTGTAAAAATTGAGTAAATAAAACTAGAAAAATAGGTAAGACAGAGGAAGAATTTCTATAAAAAAAGTATGTGGTAAGGTTAGGTTTACGGAAAATATAAGAATGGGAGAAGAAGTAAAAGACATAATACGAAAAACCAAGTCCCTTTCAGGGCCAACAAGTCAGAATAAATAAATAAACATAATTATAATACTAAAAATAAATAGGAGGACGATAAAGTAAAAATTATTCGGCTTTGAAAAAATATTACTTTCTTGTTACATGCACTAATAGTTCAGGGAGGGAATAAGTACAAACCCCCTTAAAACATTTTTTTTCCCAAAATATAAGGGTAAGTGAATTTAAAGAGAAAAGACTAGACCTTAAATGGACAGCCACATTTAAAAGTATTAATGACTATAATAGTCTTTAAATTATTTTTTATTTAAATGCGTAATGTCACCAACATCCGATTTTAATATGCATTATTCCGCTTGATTTTCCGAGGACAACAAAATTTGAATGAGGAAAATAACACTATTTTTACCTTACTTAACATTACATGTTTCTACCGAAACATTCACAATAGCAAGATTGATGTTAATTATTGTAATTGGTGAATGACATATGAAGAAATGCATCAACGAAAGTAAATTTTAACAGCATATTCAGTACTATCATGGCTATCGCATGAACCTTCAACTATAATTTAATTTAACTAACTGTTCAAAAAACGATCAATTGGTTTATTATTCACTATGAATATTACGGAGAATGATTTTCCAACTATCTACTATAAGTGGTCAATTTAGAGATGCGATTAAAAGTATAGATATATCTACAACTTCAGTATTGAATATCGACGTCTTGGTGGAAAAACTTATATTAAATATATTTGTGAACATATTCCTAAAAATATCAATTTATATTTTGGCTGGTTTCTGAGGCATTTTTTCGAATTGACTAGTTAATGAATTCTTTTTCAAACTGACTGGTTTTTCCACCAAGACGTCGACGTAAAGAACGTGTCTCACAGATAATAGTATACGGATACCGTCAACTGCATACATCACTAGTTCTAAATTAGTATTAAATTGTATTTCATTTATTTAATTCAAGCAAAAAGTTAATAAAACCAAAATTTGTAATGATTTTGTTTTCTCGGATTTAATAAATTAAAGTATTACATTCGTTCAATTCGCGCAGACAGTGAGACACCCGGTATAAACGTATTTGAGTACCTTACATTTCGTGCGTAGCTGATCTTACGGATAATGTCTCTTCATTTTTCACGGGTCACTGTTAAGTTTGTACGCACCAAAAATAGGCTATGAAATCGAGCGTCTTTATGGATAATTGCGTATGTTCATCTTTCAGACGTTTGAAAAGTCATGCTTTTCTGCAAAATTGTTTTACGCTGCGCTAGACGATTATTGATAATCTACTTTAGTAAATACATTAACTGAGCTACAATCGATGACTTAAGAAATACGCACTCCTCGAGATGCATCGTTAACAGATTTTTTTCCCACTATTCACGATGATAATTCATGAAGTTTAAGATTTCAAACTAGTCGTTACTTTTATCGCGTGAATAGTAAAACGGTAACTTTGTATGAAAAAAAAAAACAAGAATATTTTTTTGCGTTGTTGTTAATTTATGTAAAATCTGTTTCTATTCTCACAAACAGTTATCGTTATTGTTTGTAACTGAATTGTATAACTTCAGAATCAAAGTCGAAAACGTACATTTTTTTGGTTGGTTCAATCGAACGCAGACTATCGATAAAGAATATATTTTTTGGTGTATTACGCAAACTCGTTTCATAATGCACTTTTTAATATTGTATTACGCTGAAATAATAAAAATGTATTTTATTCGGAAAAAATTTTTCTTTGGAAGTTTAGTTTAAATATAATAAGAATCTAATTTCTAATACATATTTTTTCTTTAATTGAAGCTGTTAATTTTTTAATACATTAATTTTCTTAATTATAGTAAACTTTGTTTATATTTCTGAATGTAATATAAAGTAAAAAAAATATTATATTATATTTTTTTTACTACCCCGTCACTATTCAACTACATTTTTATAAATCGAACAAAAAAAGGTAAATCAAAGTATTTGTTTTAAAATAATCGGTAAACTCTTAGACAACGTCTAGAATTAAAAAAAATCTTTATAAATTGCAACAAAAATTCCTTTTGTTCATTAACCGTTTTTAAAATACCAAAGTTTTATTTTCCGTTCCCGCAAGCAGCGTAATTTGGATCGTAAAATTCATTCATTTGTTCGACTAACACATTTTACGATTCTTACACTAGGAATCGTCGAATTTTATACCCTTTAATTATACATTTTCACCCAGCGATTGTCGGATTAAAATTAATTTCTCGAAAATTTGAATCAAAATATTACGCAAGTCCAAAAATTGTTGTAACAAATTATTTAAACGTTTAATTAATAGAATTTTTTATATGACATTTGTTATCTAACTTCATTTTTAAGACGTAAGATGAAGCTGTCGTTGAAAACAGTAGTACTTTAATGAAGTGCATTTTATTATCAGGAGATTTCATCATACATTAACGCTCTTCACTGTAACGAAGTGAAGATCTTGGTAAACGAGTATAAGCAATTGAATTAGCGACGATAGCTTGTTTTTCTTTCATGAATCTGAGTTGTTATGCTGCGAATGGCAAATTCTGCGTACGATATTTTTATAACCGAATCGCTTAGCGCAATATTTTGGTCACTTCTTGCGATGTCTTTTATATTATTTTCTACTAGTCACGTACATTCCATATATGAATGATTAGTCAAATTTTTATCTCCAAAGCTTTGGTTATCAAAAGCATGTGTTTTATACATATTTCAAGTTTTAAATTTCAATAAAATTTCATCATGTTACGCATTATATGTATATATATATTAATGTTGTATATATAGTCAGTGCTGTCAAGGAAAATTGTTCATCAATGATCACTGGGTACTGATCAGTGGGTACTGAAAAAACATGTTTTTTACTAATTAATTTAGATTTTTAACAAACATTAAATTGTCCGTTACACATATTCAAAGGTCAGGGAATAAGTATAAACACCATTTCAATGGTGAAGTACTACTATAAACTCTTGACAACTTGCCGCCTTCGTAAAACAAATAGAAAATTAAATGTTAAAAAATGCATTGATAGCTAGTTGCTATCAATGCAATACTTTATTGCATAGACTCACAGTAGTATGAAAATTAGTGTAAAATGCAAATTACACTCAAGCGGCAACTTATCAGGTACCCCCTAAAGCGACGCCAACAATATGTCTATTATACGAATTTCGATTTTCGCGATAAACATTACATCATATAAAGTTGAGGTAAGAAAAAAATGACAATCCAAACAAATCGAATATTTAACACCAGAAATTTCCAGTTCTCGACTTTCGACGCGACTACACTCCTAAACTACATTAAAAATGAAACTTTGATACATTATTTTGCCTTCAAGTGTACACATGTACAAGAAACAATTAACCGAATCTGTCCAAGTGTGTACACAAGCGATTAGAGTAATCAACGCAACTAATGTCCACGCGCGCGCTTGCTTGCAAGTGAAAAAAAACGAAGACCGACTAAAATAAGATATTCGCGCACTTATCGTCTGTGTATGCGAATGACGAAGTATCGTTGTGTACTGACTATTCGAAAATGATGAAATAAAAATTTCTTTCGTTCATTATTCAACATTTTAGTACGATATATCCACGTATCGACCTACCGATTCGTACCGATCCTATTATATCGTAAGAGACCGCAATCGGTTACCCTTCGGAGAGACGATCCTCTCCACAGAGCTCGGAACATCAAATCGCGTGCTCTCGTCTTATCGGCTATCCGTTCGAGCCCATTTCACTATATATAGGTATACATGTATATACCTATCTATACCGTGTGTCCCACCGTCTGCATGGCATAGGAAAAGGCAAAATGAAAAAATTTAACCCAGGAAAATCCATAACAGAATATTCTTGAGAAATTATAAAATTTTTTTTATTCTAAATTTAGTGGTTCGGTGCTATTTTGGATTTTTCAAATGTTCGCGGAATGATAATCTCAAAAATCAAGAATGAAAAACTGGTAAGTATTCTATAATCGGTTCCAAGATGTTTTTCGACTTATTCTTAAAATATTTATCTTCGGGTTCATAGTTTTCGAAGCCAAAGATCCGATAATTTTTAAAAGTGAATTCTATATAATCGATATATCTCTAAGTCTCTATATATGTATATATCTATATATAATTGTATTATCAATCACATAATCCGTGTCTTCCTGTCTTTCCCGAGTTATTTAGAGTTCGTTATAGATAAGTCTGTATGTATATATATTTATTTATGAGTACTGCATGAGATGCGCTTCTGTGTATTATCGTCATATATACGCAGAGTATATATATACATATACATATATCTTTGCGTAGATATAAGCGTAAGCACGTAAGCACGTAAGTTTTGAACTTTGTAAACGACGAGATATAATGTAATTAAAAGATTATAATAGCAAACTACGTATTGGATTTCGTAAGTTAGCGAGATTCTTTATTTTATATATAAAGATCGGCTTACGCAAAGGGAATTCGTTGCTTATCGACAGGATTATCTCTGTTCGGCTACAAAAAAAATTTATTGCGTTAATATTTTTTTTTCTTTGTATAAATAAATGATTTATTTTCTTGCGGATTATGCGTTACCCTTCGCGTATTGCGTGTTCGATTGAAACTTTACGTCTGCCGAAAGCTTATCTGCACGAGGGAACCACGTGTGTCCTGTATAGCTGTAATTTAGGAGGAAAACAATATTTTTTTGTCATTGTAATTTATTGAAAACTGTTTAAAACACTACTATTTGTCAAAATTTAGGTACCGATGCACAACTGTACACATGGTAATTTGAACGGAATATTTTTATTTTTATTAACATATTTTTATTAATATTGTGTAGGACAACAAATTTAATATTTTTAAAAAGCTACATTAATTATGTAATAATTTTCTTAAAAGACTTATGTAATAAATTTCCTAAAATAACTTCTAATGGAGAGATTCCAGGTGCCGAACGCGGACACTCCATACCACCGATCTTGAGTAACTCAAGTACGTATAACCCGATTTCTACTATTCAAACGTTATTACATTAAAAATTTTCAGCAGATTCAATATTTATTTATCAAATTTTTCTTCAATAATAATCTAGGAATATTTTGGTGATGTGATTTTTATGCGACACACGGGATGTAAAATTTGGCCATCAGTTTGAAGGCTGTCCTGTTCTCCGTGGATTAGCTTTTACCCTCATTCGATGGAATAACATTTTACGATATGCCAACCATTTCTTTTATTATCCCCCTTCTTTTATACTCCCGGGTTAATTTATTTCATTTTCATTACACTAAATATCATAAAGCAATCAATCATTCTTGGTTCTAATTATACTTGTTGTGAATAGTTCGGGTACAAATACATCGCGATGCTCAGTCTCTAGTGCATTTTCAAACTTTCTCTCAGTAACGAAGTAAACTTTGTAGTAGATGCATCGAATTTTCTGCAACGAACTTCTTGGACCATTTTTATTTTGGGCACACAAATATTTCAATTATGGTAGGTTTATGGTCAAATAAGAGATAAGATTTCCACTGCATAATAATTATGATACAATCGATAAATTCGAATCGTCCAAAAAGTTTGTGCTCAGAAACCAACATTATCTCTTACTTTCCACGTTCCAAATCCTTTGTGTATTCGTCCCCCTAATTGCATAATTGCATTGTTGTTTTCGATCTAACGAACGCCTTTCGAAAGAACCACTCACTATCAGGATACAATACGCAAGAGAAAGGCCTGAAAGCGATAAGTAAATTATATAGATATATATATAATATATATAATTTTCTTATCACTTATATAGTGTATATGTATATATATAATTAATATAATATAGAATGAATGAAGAAAAGATTTTCAGCTACAACAGATATCGCGTAAGATTATTGGCTTTCCTTTTCTTCTCTCGATGAAAAATGAAAAAAAAATCTAATTCGCTGGCTCTTCCTCTAGGTTTCAAAAGCGAATATTTGTTGATACCACTTCGATATAATGCGTGGATTGAGTTTTTTTTTTGAGAAATTTTTCTCGTCGCTAATCTATATATGTATATATCAATGAATCAATTTCACAATATTTTTTTTGTGATTTCATCAGCGTCGATGTATAATTAGAATTAGAATAAATAAATATGAATAATATATTATTATTGAAGCAATAAAATTCATCGGTTACAGTGTCGTAAGTGTGACATTAAAAGAAAACCGGTATTTTTAATGGCATGACACTATTTATTAAATACGTAATTGTTAATTAACGACATACAGACAGTGTTTTATAGAAAAGTAATTAGATCCAACAATTTTTATCGAAGTTATAAGAGGTAACATTTTTTTTGTAGTATATGTAGAATAGATTCGATACATACATCATTATATTTTTGAAAACTAATTGCCAAATTATATAAAATTTTAAATAATACAAATGAAGATGTTTTATCGATAAACTTACAGTAAATCGTAATGCCTGACACATTGAGATAATTCATGATTCATCAAAATTAATAAATTGTATATGATGCGTATATACATTGGTGAGATGTAATTACTGTTTATATATGTTATCCCTTTTTTAATGTTGATTCTCCTTGATTTTTATTTTTATTATATATTACAATTAAAAAACGTTTATTTTGTTAAAGACAATATTTTAATAAAAGTCAGTGAAGCATTTGTTTAATAATTGAAGAAATTGTTTTCAGTTAAACACATTATTGTATGTTATAATAATTATTTTTTTCAGTGTATACAAATTATTAAAAAAATAGTAAATGTCCACTACATGAATAATTATTGTTTATTCATTGTGCCAAATGTAAACTTTTTTAGTTTACTATTTTTTGAAATTCAAACGGTACACTTTTTTAAATTTAATATGTAACTATTTAATGAAATAATTTTTTAAATTATTGTAAATATTTATTGGGAGTCATTTAAAATTGGTATACATTTAAAAAAGTATAGTTCAAGAAAATTTTTTCTTTGTATACTCGATACAAAGAAATAATTTTTTTTAATCAATTTTTTTTATAAGGAGGGGTTCATTCGCAAAAAGCGAAAACCCCGTTCTTATAATTATAAACAATATGGATTTAACCCATTTCAAGAAATGTTCACAGCAATTATCACATTATATATTTAAAATTTTACGATGAAATAAAACATTAAATGAAATTAAACTTCGCGTTTACGTCTTCGTTGTTGACAATTGTAGAATTAAAATCTTTCCGATCATTAAGATTTCAATCACAAAAATAGAAAGGTAAACAAGAAAATTGATGCGCGATATTTTTCCAATTTTTTGTCGTCTTCAAATATTCATTAGTGTACATTTTTCCTGATATGACCAAATGCGTTGTTTACAGATCAATTAAATCCAGTTGATATGAATATATTAGTAGATATTTTTCAAGAATCCCTAACGAGCTTTAGATATCAATCATTTTATTTTCTTTTATCGCATCTTCAAATATTACACGTTAATTTAATTTACATAATATTGAATATAGAAAAAATACGACAAGAGAAGATTTTTAATTTTATTGGTAAAATACAAAAAGCAGAAAATTTGGATGTTATAAAAAAAATTCTGATGTTACGTATACATATAAGTAGTTGTGTATAGTAGTTTTAATTTAAATAGAAAGCTTATCGCGCGTTTATGTTTACTGTGATATCAGCTTTGGTATCGAATGTAGGTGACAATATGACACGCTGCATATTTTGTGTTGTATACATTACACTGCGAATTACCGTGGACGCTTCATTTTTAAAGATAAATAACTACCTTTGCAAGTACGTGTGTTTTGTAAATAAAATAGCTGACTATAATAAATGTTTTGCGCACTTCGAAAAATATTTTTACGGAAACGTGAAATAAATTATTCGATAAAAAAATTGTTACGTCAAATCGCTGCACGATGAGTGAATAGAGTTATCGTTTATAATATTGACTCTCTAATCGGACAAATTTTTTCAACAAATATTTACTGTTTATATCATTCTGTTATATAACCAAGGATTATATGTAAATATTTTCTTATGAGTAACTAAAGAAATGATTTTTCAGGTGAAGCGATTTTTTTTCAACATTTACAGATTATTAAATGGCAAATTTGTACTACATTGTAAAATTAAATTTCTTTGGTCATTTCCTACTTAATAATGAAAACAATTAGAAAAAAAATTAATATCTTAAAAATTGCTAGTAATGCGTTAAATATTCATAGTTGCGCTAATATACTTTTGGATTTATTAAATATCTTATACTAGCGAAGGAAATAAAGCGTTAAAAATAGCCCATCTTTTTATCGATTCTATTTCGTACGAAGCGTTCAAATTTAAATCCCACTCGAGGAAAAAATAATTCTCTATTCACGCATTTACAGAAAAAAAAACCCACTAATAATATACAATCGAGCAAATCTCTCGCTTTTCATCCTCAGAATTCAACTGTCAGGGTTATCGGTAAGTGTACAATCGTTCTAAATACATTTAGCAGTTTCCCTCTTGAAATGAATGCATTATTCATTCTCTCGTAGAATTTCTAGTTGGATCATTTTTTTCCGCGGCAGAATCCCTGAATCGACGTTTAAATTTGATCTGTGATATTAAGTGTCATTAAAAAAAAAAAATGGAAAAGTTCGCCGACCTGTACGAGTATGCGATTTACACGTCTGGCATACTAGGAAACTGAGTATAAGCACGTGAAAGAATAAGAGAGAATCGCACGAGGCAGATTTTGCCGCGCAGATGTCGTTTCAAAGCGACCTTGACCCCCGGCACCCTCTTAAGAATTGAACCTCCCCTCGCTAAGTTTTATATCTATATATGCGCGCCAGTAACAACAGTTATGCTTCTGCGTCACAAGTGCTTTTGTGCCTACTGAGGATATTTTTTTTTGTAGTGTTGATGCAAATTTTTTGCACTGGAACAGTGAATTGTTGGAATAAAGTAGAAATAATTCGCGCGGAATTTTCGGATCGAAAAATTATTTGTAGATTATTTTGTTGATATTATTAGATGAAATTTTTTTTGGTTCCAAAAAATCAATGCTTTTGGTAGTTCTAGGGAAATGTTTACTTGAATCTAATTATTAGATCTGTTTGAATGTAAATTCAGTTGCATCTTTCAGAAAGACAATTATTTAAATATAAAAATTTTTTTTTGTTATATTATACACTTAGGAAATACTTGAATCACAAGATCGCGAAGTAGAATAACAAATATTGTTTATGTTTAAAATATACAGAGAGTATATATAGTAAATAATTGAAAATTTTTAATCATTATTTACAGTAAATCGACAAGTTTTGTTCGAATTACGAATATTATTTGACTATTAAAAGAATTAATTTTTTAAAAAAGAACAAATTTGTGTATGTTCTAAAAATAGTAAATCTTCGCTATTCGTAAAATGATTTCTTGTTTCTGCTTAATAATGAAAAATTGTACTATTTCATAATTTGTTCCGTATTTCAAGCCTAAAAAGTTTCTAGCATATTTAATATTAACAGGAATATTAAAAATAAATTTTTTGTACATTGTATTTATAAAGAAAGTTTTTAAAATTTGTAAGAAAAGTAGTTAAAAAATTAAAAAATTGTCTTTTTAAAGTAAGCAAATATTTACTTACATATGTAAATTAAAAAACTATTAGGTAAATATATAAATATTTATTGTGAGTTATATAATGTAATTTGAATAAAGAATTAGTATATATGCATAGACGTCATGACGTTTATTCGAATGAAAATTTAATTTTAAATTGAATTTTAAAAGTTACAATAAAAATATTTTCTTATGACTATCAAAAGAAATCATTTTTTTGACTCGAACAAATTTTTGAACATTTATTATTTTCAGTATAATAACGCAAAACGTATCGCATAGTCAAATTAATTTGAAAATAGTAAATAGCTATGTTAAGTATTTAATATTATCCTCAAGTTTTAGGTCAACTACACAATCTTATCGTTAAGCAATTTCCTATTGAATCGGATTGTACAATGTCTTCGAACTATTCAATTCTATTGTAGTGCCTATCGCTTGCACATTCAGAATAATCTTAATCAAGCCTCGAAGCGGTCAAATAAACATTAATAATATCGATAGATAAGATTCAGTATAAAATTGTTTAAAACATGCTGTTGCATATCTGTGAACATTCAAGTCGATTTTCATACAAATTTTAAGACAAATAAATGAAAACACCAAATTTATTCGTATTATTTAAACGATGTTAAGTCGATCAAAAATGACAATGGACGGAAAAAAGCTATTTTTTAATAAATAAACTTTCTTAAATACACCAAAAATGTCGTTTCAGTGTAGAATTAAAGTTTATTTAAAATTTAATTTTTAGTGCAATCGCAGGCTGCATTAATTAGGTGAAAATAAACGATGCAACTTACGAGAAGATAAGCATCAATAGCAAAAGATTCAAAAGCTTAACATGAAAATAGCTTCATCTGAGATAAGAGATGTGTGTTTTTTGTCAGCTACGGGTTACTGGTAAAGCGTAGTTGATAGGACCATAATACATTGTGTTACAAAACATTATACTTCCAGAAACGTCATGTTTGTTATTGAATTGGCTTTGCTACTCTGTCCTAAATTATATACGACGAACATTTTCTAATTAAAGGCACATAGAAGGTACATTATCTTCGAAAAGTTTGACTGTCCAGAGATAATATGCAACATAATAGACTCAATGTGTATTGTAAATTAAAAATCAAATTGCATTTTAAATATAAAATTCGGTTTTTATAATACGAATTTTTATTGTTATTTAAATGTAAAAAGAATAAGTTTATTATTTTAATGTAAAGTGCAACTGTTTAGTTAATAATTTTTTTAAAAACTAATATTTTTCTTTTAAATTCGATAAATAGTTAACGAAATAGTGTATGTAAATACATGTTAATAATAATGTACATTAATATTTATACAAAATTTACATTCAAATAAATCAATATTTTCCTGGTATCATTTAAGGCAATAATTTTTTTCTACTCAAACAAATTTTTTTCTCAACGTATATACCTTGATTTTCAGCTTATCGATCGAATTTTTATTTTGTACAGTTGAAATTACTTATACACGTAGTGTACAAAAAATTGCTTCTTTAAAAGAAAAAACATATTTCCTCGAACTAAAAAATAATAATTTATAATATTCATAAATAAATTATAAATTATTTTCATTAAAACATTACTTACTGTATAATGTACAAAAGAAAATTTAATTTACGTAAGTGAATTAATATTTTGAAATGAAATATTTCGCAAATTAAATCAATATTTAAACTAAATTTAAATTCAACTAATAATAAAATTATTAGATCAATTCAAGGAAATATTTTATTAGGTATATTTTTTTTGGAATCAAACAAATTTTTTCTTTCTTATAAAAATCGATAATATTATTTGCAAAGAGTTTGTCTTTATCCAGAGCAGTTTAATGTCTCCTCAAGGTTAATGGTCTTCAAACAGTAATTGATCAATGTCCAATTAAGTTTATTACTGGCACAGTGTATTATATAATCAATAATATATAGTTATTTATTAGGTAATTAAACTGGGTAAATTAAATTATTTATTAATATTGTTAAAAAACTCATTTTTATTCTACTCGATAGAGAGTTTTAAAAAACGATATCAAATAATATCAAATTAATACAACCACTTACGATTATTAGTATTAGAATTCATTGAAAATTCTAATTATTCTTATCAAAATTCGGAAAAATATAATTAATAATGTATATATTGTTATCAGAATTTGTAATTTAAAAAAATAAAGATCTAAAGATAATTATCGCGTGTTATCACGTAGACATTGGAAAAACTTCAATTTAGTGGAATCACGAATGATGTACATAAATTCTTGCATTTTTGGTTTAATGGAATTCTGATATTTCATCTTCTGACAGATGGACCAGATTATTAGACACATTTTTACATTTTTTTTCTTGTATTGTGAACAAAATTTGTTTGTAAACATATGTTCAAGCAGTTTATTTATTTGAATATTAATTTGAATTACAGTATATATTTGTTTAAATATACTATTAAATTAATAAAATAATTATATTAATAATAATAAATTTTAATAATTAAAATTTTAGATTATCAACTCACAATTTATACAAATTTATCGATCAATGTCAAATATATAATTTCAAACACAATTTTAGTATCGGAATAAACGAAATTTATAGCATAAATTTGTATTTTCTAAACAGTAAGTTAAGTTTTACTGAAAATGATTCTAGGCTCAACTGAATTTTTTTTTCTTTCATAGAAAAAAAAAAAACATTTTTTTAAATAAATGAATTTTCAGAATTCAGTTCTATGGATCGATAGTATATCTATAGTTATTAGGAACTTTCAATTCAATATCTTAAAACTGATGCCAAACTTTTACTTCCGTAACTGATTAAACTCGATAAGCATCGCAGCAGAATCTGTAATCGAAGTATTGATTCAAATAGATTGTATAAATCTATACGACGCAGAACTTCGAAAACATACACTTTGTACACGTTTAAAAGATTTTGATAAATATTTATTCAATTTTATAAACATATTTGGTTTAAAAACTGAAAAAAATGTTTACTATGTTAAAGAATTTTTGTTTATTAAAAAATGCATTTTAAAATAAGATATTTACGTGAATTAAAAAAGCTTTAAAAATTGTTTATTTGTAAGTACAATTATTGCAGTAAAATTTAGTGTGTAAAAATAAAAATGAATGTTGTAAAATTACTTAAAAATAGATATTTACGTAAATGATAGTATTTATTTCTATAAATATTGATTTGGAATCGAAAAATTTTGATTACGTATAACTTATTATTATTTATTTTAATTTGTATTCAAATAAATATTATATTTATATTGAACTAAATATTCTCCTACACATGTATCCAAAGAGAAATTTTAAACCTACAGCCTATGAAATTATGACAGATTGAATGACAATAGTGATTAACAACGAAAGTTCCGGAAATACAATAGAAACTAAAGAGTGTGCCAAGATGATACATTTGAAGTTCAAAATGTCATTCTTTACACGAATAAAGTTATCTTATTAAAAAAAAAATCTTTTTGTTTTAATTTCAACTCATTCATGGCCTTTTTAAGGTACGATTTTCAATTAGTATTCAGAAGAAGAAATTAAAAGTTTTGAAATTGATGAAAAATCAAAGGATAATTCAAATGCCAAAGTTGCGTTGTTTTTGAAGCAGACAATTAGCGACATCTTTGAGAAATTTCTCAAAGTAGTTTGAAGAATTGTCGTTATCGACTGATTATATTATACGACGATAATATGTCACGATTGAAGTTTAATTTTGTAACAAATTTATTTTACATAATAATTCACTCTCATGGTTTGTTAAGTTATTTTATTATATGAATCTGGAATGTGAAATTTTAAACTTAAAAATTACTTGTACAAGTTGTACAATTTTCAGAGAGTGTCAGAGAATGTCACTTCAGTTAACTTCACTATGTAGAATTAAATAATTACTTTCCATGTTAGTATGAGGTTAAAATTATCGATGGATTTATATATATATATATATATATATATATATATATTGGCTATTCTCTGGCGAATTGACCATTCAACATTTTTTTTAATATTTGTAAACAGTTCTTTGCATGGCACGGTACCTTTAGATTTTTTTCAAGGAGGTTCTTTAAGTTACAGGATGCGAAGAAAAAAATTTTCTGTCAGAGATTGACCCATATGTACATACATATAGATATATACATTGGCTAATATACAATATTGTATTATGTTCAAAATGTCGTTTTAAAATGTCTACTTCTTTAAATAATCACTTAGCTGCTTCGTCTTTTTTGAAACCGTTCTTTCCTCAAACCTATTTCGAACTGGATGGTTTTTCTTCTCAGATATCCATGTTTAAAAGTCTGTCGACTCACGATTAATATGTATAGAATTAAAAAACTTATTTACCAAATACTTACAAATATAAATACAACGTTTGATTAAAAAAAAAAATTCTTCGATGTATTCGAGCAAAAGTTAAATAGTCCTTTAACTTTACTATCAAAAAAATATTTTTCAAAGCCAAAGTATTGTTTTTAAATTCATGTAAATATTTTTTGCTTTCGAAAACAGCAATTTTTAATAAATCAAGTCGTAAACGTTATATTCAGACTAGTTTTATTTGACTCTGAAATTGTTGTGAAAATTGTGTCATTTCTAAATTTTACTGCAGTAACGTGAATATTCCCTCGATTATATAGTTAAACTAGAAAGTTTCGCTATTTACTCGAGATTAGCGTAGAGTTAACAAAAAAACAAATAGTTCAACAATTAAATCGTGTTTAATATGTAATAAAACTGAGTAGTATATGTTGCTTCTCTATTAAAAATTAGTATGTGCATTTATTAGTATTATATATATATACACACATGTGTTATTGTTGATTTTATTCTTTACACGCAAATGCATCCACACTAATAATTACATTTTTTTTCTCTCTCGTGTTCCGGCATGAAAATAGCATGAATTATCCATTCAAAGAAATTGCCAATGTCTTACGTTCCTAATAACATTGTTTTGAAAATAATAATTATTTTTTACAAGGACCACATTAACTTGTTAAATGTCCTTTATATTTCTTTATCATTCAAGGTTCTATATATATACATATCTTTGTTTCTTTTTATCAATTTTGATGAAATCAAGTGAATTTACAGTCGTTAATAACAGTAGGATCGAACTAGAATTGGAGGATATTTTTTAAATTTCGAAAAAAATCAATGTTTAAACAAAAATTTCTATTTGTAAATATTACGAAATTTTGGATTAAAATATCGGGAAAGTAGGTAACTATGTTTAAAAAACTGTCGATTATAGAACAGATAAAGATAGAAATATAGTAAAGAAACAAAAATAAAAAAATATTCAATAAATAGCTTTATATGAAAACTTAGAAAATATTATTGAGAAAGAAGTTAAGATAAGAAACTCTGAAGAGTTAAAAATTTGTTTTATAAATTGCCATTGATCTTTTAGTCTATAACTTATCATTATATTTACAATTAAGAGACATACATAGAATACAATAGAGTACAAACTAGAAAAAAAAAAATTATAAAAATCCTAAAATTACAATAATTACAAAGTGATGTGACAAGTGATCAAAATAATAATAAATATAATGAAATTTAATTAATATTTTTAAATATAGCATATATTTTTTCAACGTAATACAAGAAAAAAACTCGACAATTGGAAATCGAAAAATTATTCGAAATTAAAACGATTTTTGAGTTAAAGTTTAGCACACTAATCGAAGTATGCATCTGGAAAGCGTTTTAAAATAACTTCAATTTGCAAAAAATCGACTAGAACAGACATGTACAAAAAAAGTTATAGATTAAAATTCGAAAACAAATACAAACAGGTCTAGTTCGGTTTTTTTTATTTTAGTTCAAATTTTTAAAAGATTTTAAATAGTCTGTTTTTTTGACGATTCTTTTAGTGAATAAAATCTACTTTTGGATTAAATAATTTTAATTAATATTTTAGAATGTTATAAGCTATATTTATTACGAAAAATCAGTCTTGGTTGATTAAATCATATCTACAATTACTTACGATTTTACTTTAATTTCGTGTTATTTTAAAATTTGATTTCATTATTTAGTTTAGTCTATATACAAGCAAATGAAGAAAAAAATTGTTCCATTCAAAAAAATATATTTAGACAACTAATTAACACAATTGAATAGTCAATACACGAAAAGAAAGGTCTACTAATTAACATTAATTTGAAAAAAGAATAGTTCCAAAAGACTGATTGAGAACAAAATTATAGTCGTTTAATCTCATATGAGCTTGGACGATATCGTAACATTCAGTAATTCACTAAGTAAGTATAATAAACAAATAGCTTTAATTTAAAAAAATCGCTTTCAAGCTTCCAAATGCGTATTTACGGAAATCCGCATAATTTTTCGATGTTTAAATTTTTTTATTTTTGAACGCTAATAATTGTTGTGTCAAATAAAGCGAAAAACATTTTTTTACATTATTTGGCCATAAAACTGCCATAAAATGGTTCGTTTTTCTCAGAAAACATCCTCAGTAAAGGAACCACGATAAAATGGTCCAATTTATGTGTCCTCGTAAATAGTATTTCGATTATCAGGATAAGTGTTTGAAAATTTACTCATATACAGGGTATCCCATTTTAACGTAGACAGCTGAATGTCTCGTCAGAAAAGCTTCAATTCGACCTTGACCTTGCTCATCTCGTGTCATTTTTGGGACACCCTGTAAAAATATATTTAATACCATTTTTTCACCAAATTGGAATCTCCTCTTTACTTTAAGAAACAATGAATCAACCTTCTGTCAGTAGCCATTAGTAATTTGATCTGTAGAAAATAAAAAATTCGATCGATAAGCTGATAAATCCTTGAAAACTATGTTGAAAATCGAATGCGACGGATTCACGCAATGTCCGTTGGAATCATCGTCGAGAGAATAAAGGCTGTCGCTCAGGATCGCGTTCCTGACTGACAATTAGCTGTTACGGTGAACGCAAAGGTATAATACGTACAGAAGCAAGGAAATAAGAAATTCACCGTCGGTATATAGAAATGCTGCGCGCATTTTAATAATGCAGTCATTCGTGTGTCTAGATGTATATATATAGAAATCCTTTCTTTCTCTCGTGTGTTAAACGTAATATTCTATTAAAATGTATTAAAAAATGCGGTTTTATAGGAAGTGAAAAAAAACATTAGAATTTGGAATTGTACTCGTGAAGACGATAATCACCTGTTCCATTTAGCCAAGGACAAGGCTATAGGGTGAATGAACATGAATCTGCTGAGTAAATTTGTATTTTTTTTTGTCTCGGTGTATTAATTAGATACACATTTTAACAGTAATTTTCTATGAACTAAAATGGTGATTGTTTACTAAATTAATTCTTAAGTTTAAATAATTTTTTTGTTTTCCATAATCGTTACGTTTCATTTTTTTAGTATAGAAGCAAAATTTAATATTTAATATTTAATGACGATTGTAATATTTTCATTAAAAATTAATTCTAAATATATAAAATAGTTATTTATAGAAGTGTAAGAAGGCGTGAGTGCATTGAACGAAATATATCAAAAACAGCTGTTTTCGATTAAATATATACGCCTAAATTGAAAAAAATTAAAACCTGAATTTCTTGTCTTCAGAATTCTTGCATCGTATGTTGTAAATATTTCAATGCTATTATACAGTCACGTCCAAGCAGGTTTTATCAGAGAATGAGATCTTTTATCAGAATTTTTTTTTAATTTTTTGAATTTCTCGCGCCATAAAGGGGTTAAATAGAAATCAAAGTAATAATAAAAATAAAATATATAAATATAAAAACTCGTTTTTTTAAACTTAACAACGAAATGATAGAAACCGTTGGATGTTTTTCTTACTTAATTTTTTACGGCGTAAGTAGAAAATGTCATTTATTAATAATTGAGTATAACTAAACAAGAACTAAATAAACAAGAAATTGTAATTATTTTTGTTAAATTATTTTGCTTGCATCTGTTCAACTATTTTACTTGTTAATAACAACATTTTTCCAAATATAGCAAACTTTTCTCAGTTTCCAATAATAATTAAAAGTAATCCAATGGAGAAGGCACTAATTTAATACCAATTAATTAAGATTTTACAAATTGTTTTTTTTTGTATTAAAATAAATATTTTCTTCTTTCATTAATCTTTATTCCATATACAATTACATTACCTACAATTTTCTAATAACAAATATAAATTCAATACATATCGGAGTTGAAATTATATAAAAAAAAATTTATTCCACCTATTTAAAAGTTTCCATTTTCGCTCATTCTACAGTCGCACTTCCTCCTCCTTCGCACTTGTTTCATCTCTTCCCGCTCTTCTTCCTTTACTTTGTTGACTGGTTTACAAGGATTGTTCGTTCTATCTCAGAAGTCAGATTGATTTTTGTCGTCGCGGGAGAAGCAACAGCTAGTCGTTTGTGCGATACAATGTGTTGTACCTCTTAATGAATCGAAAATGAGAGTGGAATATTGTTTTAAAATTATATCTCTAAAAGTGTTCATTATTATAGGTTTATTCGTCTTCGTAGACGCTCAAAGAACGTTTTTAGATTCCCCGCTGAATATTGAGGTTTTGAGATATATCAGAAAGTGGATGCGTGAAATTAATGGTGTGTGTGTGTCTGCTTTTTAATTTATCATCGACAACACTGATTGAAAAAAACTTTTCTATTGTTCTTCAGGTGACCAGTCCAGATCGATCAGGACAGCGGCGAATCTAAATCGAACGCAATTTTATTATACGGGCGAATTTCCGTGTAATGGATTAGGTGCAGTATATAAACAAATAACATTTATTTTTAATCCGATAGTGTCTATGATTTTATTTAAAAAAAATGTTATTTTTTTTAATTCGGAGTAGACACTTGCTAACTACTTCACACGTGCTTGTAAGAAATAATTATCAACGTGGTTTGGTTTAGCATTCAGGGATCACGAGTCGTCTAAATAAATTTTTTTTTTCAACAACTCATTTTCCGTTAGCATTAGAAGTTGTGAAAAGTAAGACAAACGACTATTCAGTTATGTAACTTTTACAAAAGATTTTGTTATTTTAACAAAACGGGCTGTATAATTAACCGTTGGAAATTTATGTACTTAAAAATTGTTTTTGGGAACAAAAAGCTGTTTGCCTAAACTAAAAAATAATATTTTGGGCTGTAAAAATTATTTATTTGAAACTAAGCTGATTTTAAGTAAAATTTGAAACTTACTAAATATAATGTAATATATTATTAAGTAAATAATTTTTTTTAATCTAAATATTTTCTTTGATTTTCTGTACGTATTTATTAAGAGCCAAATTAGCATATTTATTCGAACAAATTAGCATATTTAAAAACATATTTGCTACTGTCATTTAAAAAAATTTTAAGGATAAATTTACATAAAATAAATAACTTTTGTACAAAATTTTTCTTTTAAATTTTATAAATATTTATTGAGAGTCAAGAAATTTAATATTAAGATTATTAAGTCAATCATTTTTTGGATTCAAAATAAATGAAATTTTTAATTAGCCACGCATATCATATATTTTTTTCGTTTGTAAGTTTGACAACAATTGGTGGTTTATATTTTCGAATATTAATGGAAAAAATTATATTTAAAGCCAAACGAAATTGTTTTTCAATTCAAGCAAAAATTTATTGTTTATAATTTTAATATTTACAATACTTAAACAATTAAAATTTAAAGCATAAATTTCGAAGTACATTAAATAGCAATTTTTAAGTAAATAAATTTTCTTAAATGTTTTAACTAACTTATTTTATATTTCACGAAAATAATTACTTTACATTAGTGCTTTCTCAGTTAATAACCTCTTTATATAAAATTATCAATCGAGTGACATTTATATTCTCATTTAATAATGAAAAGAAAAAAAAGGTTTTTTAATTCAAGCTAATATTTGTTTATAATTCTTAAATTCACAATATTGAAAGAATCAATATTAACAGCATACATTTCTCTATGAAATAAAAAGTTCTTTCAAAGTAATCGAAAAACTACGAAAGATAAATTGATAAAAATAACTTTAAAAAGTAGCAACAAATATTTTCATAAATAAATTCCTGGTAGTATATAATAATCGAGGTAATACTCATAAACTACTGTATTTGAAACAAAAATATAGAACAAGGTTATGTAGAAAACTCACTGTACATACACTGCACACACGCGATAAGATAATGATCTGTTTTAAATAATCATTCGGTTTCAGTATTAATCCGAGATTGATGTGTCAATGTCAATTTTTTCAACCATTAGGCAAAGTGACATATCTAATATTACTAATTTTAATAAATAGATCACCTTATTATAGTTGGTAGGTCAGCCAAGGTACCAGAGTCGGTGCATCAACTTAGACCAGGCGATATCGATGTGATCGGTGCAATAGGAGATTCGCTGACGGCTGGACTTGGTGTTTTTTCGACTAGTTTGTTTAATTTAAACACAGAAAATAGAGGAGTCGTTGCTACTGGTGGAGGTCAAGGCACTTGGAGAGAATTTCTTACACTTCCTAATATACTTAAGGTATTTTTTTTATTTATTTTTTAAATGGGGACATTTGGAGTTTCATTGTGGGATCTGGTCTGAGTGAAGTATTGAATGTAATAAAAAACGATTAATTGCTGAGAGAAAAAAGGTCTTTTTACTGTAAATATTAATGTAATAATTTTGACATACTTACATTATGCCGTAAATTATTGTTATATTTATATGTTTTTATAAACGTAAAGTAGTAATTAAGGGGCTGTTATTATAGGTAACTTTTACCGACTGAATCGATACGGCTGTAGAACAACAGAAAAATGATTGAATCTTGATAAGTCCCCTGAATTACACAAAAATTACACATCGAATGAATGTGTTATCCTGTCTATACCTAAAAAGCTTTTCGTGTTCTTCTAAATAAATGCTAAATAAAAAAGAACTTTGAAGAAATAAAAAAGAAGAATTTCTTTTCGCCCATCGAATGGTTTATATAATCAAATATTTAAAAAAATATTTTTAAAAAGAAATACAATATCTAAAATTAAAAAAACATTCATAAAAATGCGTAACTGAGCTGTGATAATAGTGAGTCACATCGTTATAAAGCTTTCTGTGTCTAGAATTAAATGTTACTTCTGGTTAAACAACGCTTACTGTGAATATAAATGGGCATTTCAGGGAGTGGTATTATTTTATTTGTTTCGAATATCACAAAGGCTCGTTAATAAGTGTGTTAAATTTCAGTGTATCGATACGTTAACGTCGCTAAAGACACGTTTATACAACTAACCTTTTTGACGGGTCATTTGATTTCTTATCCTTGCCATCATTTTTAATGGTGACCGATACACCAAGGGCACTTCCCAAATGGTTTTAAAGTACGTAAAAAAATGTTAACTGATCGTAAGACTAATTTAAACAAAATTTAATAAAAAATCAAGGCTTTTCGATTAACTTAAGATTTTTTAATTATAAAACTTGTTTCGATAAACTTTTAACCGATACCAGTGAAAAGAGTTCAATTTACCTTGAGAATAAATGCGTTCGGAATAAATAAAAAAAAGATACGTCCAAAACATATCATTTGGGATATTAAAGAGATAATAAAATAACATTATTATTATTATTGTTGTTGTTGTAATTGTTATTATGTTTTAGGAATTCAATCCAAATTTGATAGGCTATGCTTACATGGATTCATTTACATTTGAAAAAGCATCCGAATTTAATGTAGCTGAATCTGGTGCTGTGTCTAAAGATATGCCGTACATGGCGCAAGCGATTATCAATAGAATGAAAAGTGATCCTCGAGTGAATATTAAGAAACATTGGAAGGTATTTCTATTTATTTTATAAGTATCGCAAAGGCTATTACCACCATTAGTGCCACTATTACTACGATTACAACTACTGTTATCACTAAAGATGATACTATTACTATTATTACTTTCATTGTTATTATTGTTATTCATATCAATATTACTATTTCAGATGATCACATTGATGATTGGAGCTAATGATTTTTGCGGTGAGATGTGTTATTTGCCTGAACCTACGATGACGTTATCCAGTCACAGAAACGATTTGCTACAAGTGTTGCGATTATTCAGAGATGAATTGCCGAGAACATTTGTATCGATAATACCACCGCCACATCTTAAACTTCTCACGGATATGACCGGTAGATCGAATCTTTGTGAAATCGCGATGCTTTTCGAATGTCCTTGTTTATTTGGATTGGTTTATCAAAATCAAAGACAAACGTATTTTAATATTATGGACAGGTAATTATCACTATTTATTAAATTTTTACTTGGAAGACTTAATTTATTTCCGTATATTTCCTGAGTATTATTATTTCATTTTACACGCCTCCTTGTAGAGTTTTGAGTGTATCAGCAGATTTGAAAAATTAGAAATCGTCGTTTCATAACTTTTAAAATGAGCTACACACACAGATTACGATTAGATAATTTTGAGGACAAATATTTCCTTCGATTGCGAATATTTCGAAATAAGACAATAAGAAATAAAAGGCTTATATTTTGGGTAGTAAATATGTTAAATTTAAAATACAAACAATTCCAGTCTCAGTTTTTTTTATTATTAATAGCTATATTCGCAAATTTAAATTTTAGTGACATTTTTAAAGAATAAAGATATCTTGGAACTGATCATAGAATACTGATAGAATTTTGCTGATTTTTTATAAAAACTTCCAAATTTTGATTTTCCTCGAATATTTTGAAAGATGGATAACTACCGGAAAGTATTCTTTCGATAATTCTAAAGTATTTTTGGTCTATAGAAATTTTTATATAGGTCTACAGCTATCGAGATAAAATTTGTTAAGTTTAAAAAAAAAGAATTTTCCAAATATAAAATACTATTTTGTTCATTTAAAAACATGTCTGGGTTAAATTACCAGAGTTATTTTATTTGTAGCTATAGATGACACAATTTACGTAGAAAATAAATCCATAGAATAATATTGACGCAACAAAATATTATTTGAAAATAAATATTCAACCAATTTGTTTTTTTTTTTTGTAAAAGGTCCTAAGTTTTTTTACTATTTTTAGCCAGAAGGGGTGATTTTTAGACGGGTAGCTTTTTTACAAAGAATACCGTATATTTAATTCCTATTCTGATAGACATAAATTCTCATTCTCTTGAATTAAAAATTGAAAACAAATTAATTTATTAAATTAAACCTCTGAAAACAGAACCAATTTCTACGCAAGTAAAATCTGAGTACTATAGGCAAAAAATCCCTTTTAATTTTCATTTCGTTATCAAAGTAACATTAACTTATCAACATCATTCGAAGTATCAAAGATTACATATACCAATTTTTTTTCAAATAAATATTTATTTAAACACATATTAGTTAGATGTACGTATTAAAAACACCTAACCAGAAATAAATATTCATGAATAATATACATATTTTAAAATCTGCTATGCATATATTATGTTTATCATAAAACGAAATTAAATCAGTTTCTAAATGCGTCTTCGCATAAAATACCGCCAAATGCACTTTGAGAATTCTATTAGTTGCAATACTGTTTCAAAATATCCTCGTGTATGTAAAAAAGGAAGACGACGCACGCAAGCTTTTCACTTTCGTTTTCTTTTCATTGCGTTCGTAGATGCGAATTCTCGAATCATCACTTTCATTCTAACTTTATACTCTTGGATAATTCGATTTTATTGAAATGCGCTCGAAATATTATTTCTGGGCTTTTCAATCTCTTATTTATTTATTACTTATACAATGTTGTAAGTCTATAGTACACAGTAAGTAAATGTTATTTTCATTGTTTATTTCGACTTCCTTTTGACCTCTTCATCATCAGTTTGATGAAGCGTAAATACGGAATAATTTGAAAATATTTGAAATAAAAAATTGATTAATAGGTCGTCAATCTGCGATAGAATGGCCAATTAATATCTCGTATTCTGTTAATTTCATACCTTTGTTTACAATTTTTTTTTTTCCTCGTCGTGGATGTGATTTTGTGTTTATATTAGCGTCAGTTTTGCCATCAGATTTAGGAGAATAGGTCGAATTTCTCGGACAATATTTGGCTAAATAACCCTTCGCTTTGCAGGTGAAACAGGTAATAGCATCTATTGATAGAAAGACCTAATGCATCGCGTCATCAGAGACAGTGTTAGTCATCTTTGGTAACAGATATACATACATCTGCCTGCTGTAACTCTAATTATGAGTATACCCATGTTATTAGTTACAGCTAGTCCTATTCTTAAAGAGAAAACTACTATTCCCTTTTTAATTTTTAATTTGTCATTATCTGGACAGACCTACGATTCTTCTTTAGTGAAAACGTATTCTTTAAATTCGATACCTTCTTTGATTTCTATATTTATATTGCAAAATTATTTATAAATTATATAAATATAAATTGATATATATTTATGAATATATTCAAAGATATACCGATATATTCATGCGTTATTGTTATTGCGTAGACGTGCGCCGAATTTCGCTTCGCAATTTTGAAAAATTATCGATTTCATCCTTGACCGTTGGAAGCACATTGTGTTGGTTAATTATATAATGAAACAACTATATTTCATTTTCTAGATGGCAGAAATTGGAGGAAGAAATATCCCAATATGAAGAATTTCAGCGCGACGATTTCGTCGTCGTACTTCAGCCATTTACTATCAATATGACTTTTCCAGTAGCATCCAATGGGCTGTCCGATTTCACATATCTGTCAGCCGATTGTTTTCACATCAGCCAGAAGGGAAACGCCAAAAGTAAGTCATACTGTCGCAAACGTATTAAATGCACAAGTGACCAAACCGGTCGATTCATGGTGTCCTCGACATGTTCAGATTTCATATAATTTATTGTATACGTTACGTTTACACGTACAATGACAATGTCGTAAATTGTTGCCAGCTGCCAATGCCTTGTGGAATAACTTGCTGCAGCCAGTCGGACAAAAGTCAGAATCATGGCCAGGGATTTTCGAAAAGTTCGTTTGCCCTACTAAACAGAGGCCATACATCGCGACCATCAAAAATTCGAGATTATAACGTAGAAGATTAAGATTATACATAATTATGATCCTACGAAAGATAAGACTGATAATGTACGAAGAGGAAAAAATAAATTGTTCGTTGCGTTGTTGGAATCATGAGTAGTTAAATTATAAGTAATAACTGTCGGTATTTATTTCATAAATATAAATAAACCGAGCTATTGAAAAATTGCGTGTGTTCTTGAAGGTCGCCGAGCGAAGAGTGAGATAGCCGATCTTGTATTAAAATTCGACTCTCGTGCTGCTCCTTCATATAGAGGGGTGAGGGATTATTTACACGTGTTCAGTCCCTCATTTGTCAAATATATATATTTCGCTCGCGTACAGTAGAATGTATTTTTCTTATATTCTTAATACGCCTTTTTACGTTTCACTGTACTCTAGGCAAATGTATGATTTTTTTATTTATAATTTTTCAAAGTTTTCTAAATTTTTCTTTGCACAATTTCTCGACGTCAGTGTGTCTGCTATATGTTTCGATTTGAATCTATCTTACATATATGTCAATTATTCCATCAGTAAAATTTGTCCCATCACTGCTCCTACTCCTGATTGACCCTCAGATACTTTTACGGGGGTTTCTATTTCTATTTTAAAATCTTTTAATAATTCTGTAATAAATTTGATTTCGCCTGCTACTTCAGACAAAGCTACATACTATCCATACGTTGAGGCTTTCGTTACACTTTTTTGTTTTCTAGACTTTCAGTCTATTAAATTTCTAAAAATTTATTATAATTTATCAAAATCACTATATCGACTCTTTTTTCTCATTTTTATAACCGCAACTACAAAGATAATATTATCTTTTCATGCAACAATACTCTATATCCTAGTAAAATATTCATATCCACCTTTTTGTGACAAAAATCACAAACAGACGGAAATTTTCAACATTTGGTTCTTAGAAAAAAAATGTTTCATACAGAGTTTTTCTGTCGACTGTATTTGCTCACGTTCTATTTCTTAAATACGTTGTCGCGAAACGATTTCAGGCTAATAACACTTGTGTACCTATGCCTTTGTTTGTAAACAACGCGCCTTATCCATAATTGTTCTGTTAAAACGCTCTACAGTACCGTTTAATTTGTGAACGTATGATGGATAATTATTTAGAGTTATACCTTTCTCTTTTCCTAATTTATCTATAGATCCTATTATTAAGATATTCTCTTACATTATCACATTTCAAAGCTTTGACTTTCTTTCTTATTAAATGTTCGTTCTCATTTATGAATTGTACTAAACAATTAAAGACTTCGCCTTTCGTTTAAATCGAGTGTACCTTTGCTATCTTACTGTAGTCATCTATAAAAGAAACGAAATATTTTTATCCATTTAGAGCATATGCTATATATAGTCCTAAAACTACGACAAATGTCCCTGCGTATTATTTCTAAAATATCATTTGCTTTTGTTCTAAAAATAAAATATTAAATTTCTATTAAATAGATTTATAAATATATCAATTTAGATATATATAATTATGAATATATTCATTGATTTATTCATGTATTATCGTGCTGATGTAATAGTGTCCATACAAAACGCACTTTGCCATAATTAAGTGTATTGAATATATAAATATAAATTTGTACTTATTTTATTTTTCAATTACCTGGTTCTCGAAATCTTCTTTGGCTAATGCCTTTTTTGAATTGTCGGTTTTTCCTTTAAGATATCGTCGTTTTGGTCTTCATCGCAGAGCCACTTCGCCAACGGCAAGATCAGGGAGGCTTTTTTCAGGACGTTTGATCTCTATAAGTGTAAATATTTATGCTATATCAGTGTGTAAAAGGCACGTATATTTATCAGTCGATATAATTCGCGAAAATTAGACTACTTCTAAGAAGTATATATCACCAAAGGCGAAGGTTCATATCGGCGTTTAAGCTTTACAATATACTAGGCCGCGCCAATGAACTAGGCCAGCTTCATAATGCAGAGCGGCCATTCTCACTTATTAACTTATGCCATTGTTCCTATTGGTGAGAATGTCAAAACCGTCGTAAAGCACAAGATTGTGGGAGCCCACAACCAACAATATCAAAGTATTGTACTCAGTGCTAAAATATACAAACACCAGATTTGCCAAAAAGTATGTTTATTATAATAAATATTCATGTTTATGACGTCGCGCTTCCGTCAAATTTATCCGATAGATCAAACAAGTGACACGAGAAGGGAGAACTTAATTGATTTCCTATTGAAAATCCTCATATTGATTCCAGGTGCCATACTAATAATGAGTATGCCCTTTCGACGCCGCGCCTAAATCCGCTAATTAATCCTCCATACTCTCCTTTCAGATCGTAAGATTATTAAGGGGGTATCGAACTCAACTTTTACCGACTGTGTCAATATGCTTGAATCTATAAATAAAAATGCTGCAAAATCACGCAGAAGCTTTTTTCATTTAAATACTCGTTAAAAATATAAATAATAATCAATGAAATAAACACATAGAAACAAAATAGTTCGAATTACTTTGAAAATGAAAAATGGAATATTAAAAAATGTATCGCCCCCTTTCATAATGCCACACATATTATTTGTAACAATAAATGGTATAAACTAAAAATTAGTATTTTAAACAGCAAACGAAAATTAGGGTATTCACTATTGCACTATTGTATAAAATGACGAAACGTAATATATTAATACTTATGCTAATAAGATTTCCAAACTTGTAATCTCTGAAAAAAACTAGAGATTTTACAAAATTTTTTTACACTATGCGCACTCTTTCAACTCTTTCAAGTTATATTTTGATTTCGTAACGTAAATCCGCAAATTGGTCGCTTGCAGCATACTAAGTGAAGGTCGCATCTGCAAGAAGTTAAAAAAAGTTCTAAAAATGGATTGAAATGTTTCTTTTCTGTACATCAACGTTTACTATAATTGCATATAATTTGGAGTTGGAAAAAGTGTGAAAAACAAATTTTTTACGTAATTAGGCGTGAATTAGTGTTGAAGAATAATATAATCGACTGTTCTCATTCTAAAATGATACATATTTCTGTATTATTATATATTATTAATTTCGAGCGATTCATCTAGTGACTATATTATTATTAGTCATTAAATTACCATTAACTCAGGGAATTTCTTGATCATCGATTTATTATTTACACTCTTTTGAATAATATAACATTTTTAAAAATAATGTCTTTTATCTAATTGAAAAAAATATTTATTCAGCTACATCAAATTACATAAGTTAATCTAATAAAATATATTCCGTAACCATGAAATTCTTCATATTATTTTTAAAAGAATTTTATTAAAAAAAAAATAATTTCTTTAGATAGCTCTACATTTATAGATTTACATTACGCGTAAAGCCTAGCAACATATTCCAACGATAAAAAAGAAAATTTCTTGATGCCGGAATATTATTTAATTCATGTCAATATTTTCATCTTTCAAAAAAGCAATTTATAGCAAAAAATTCACTTGTAAACAGCAAACTTACTTTTCGGACTACTAATGTTTGTTATTAGATAAACTTCCATAGTTAGTAGATAAAAAATAATAAATTACTGTATGAAGCATACGTCAAACCAATCTAACGTGACGAACAATAATCAAAACGACGCACATGTTCATTATACATCGTAATAAAATCAAATTAACATTTGTATATCATCAATACCAATCAGCATTCTAACTTCGTACACATTTGAAACCATCCGCGAAAGCAATTTCCATCTCAACTAGCGTTAGTAATTAGAAACAATCACAAGGCACAAAACTGCACAGTAGTCACGCACACATACATTCATTTACACAACACTACAGAGGATCTAGAATTTGTATTCATCTCCTTTTTTTACCAAATATTTAGTAAATATTTTAGTACAGAGGTTCTCCCACACCATACCACACATCACACATACCAACACACCACTCACCTTGAACACAACACACATTACTCACACCACACATAATTTTACCACCCACGACCCACAGAACACACACAACGCGCACCACACATATACAAGACACAGCATTCACATAACGCACACAACACATACAAGACACAACATTCGTATAAAACTCGTATGTACATCACACACGGGCAAACGTATATACCTATAGATATAGACATGCACATACATATAAATCGTCTTCAGGTCGAACCTTAAAAATCAGCCGGAATTTCCCCCTTCGGTATACACCAGCTCTTGCATAAATTCGTAACCGATACATGTACCGTTCAATTCTTCTCTCTCTCTCTCTCTCTCTCTCTCTCTCTCTCTCTCTCTCACTCTCTCACTCACTATACTCTTACTCACGTATACGGAGCTTGCAAGGCATACGAAAAATCGACGAGTCGCGCGCGCGCCTGTTTCAAAGGTAGGGATATAGCAGTAGAGAGAGTGAGAGACGTTCCGCGGTTGGAAGAGTCCTCCGCGTGCGCGTCCTCGTCATTCGAAAAGCGCGAGTCTCCCCGCGACGTCACCTTTACATGCGTGGGAGTAGATGTGTGTGCGTGTGTGTATGCGTGTGTGACTAGTGATAAAAAAAATTATTTTTTTTTTCACGGTACGTTGGAGACATGTTGTGATTTAGAAAAAAACCTAAGAGAACAAACTTCGGGGTGGTAGTGCTATGCCCTTTTATTCAGGTTCGTAGGAGGCGCTTTTCATGGCCGATTTTCGAAAGTTCAAACAAAGATTGTGTGGAAAGCGGGTAAGAGTTTATGATTTGAGTATTAAACGACGTTTTCACTTCATGTTTCGTGCGTTCCTACATTTTTACTGTCGATATTGTATTTCTTTTTTTTTCTTTGGTTTTTTGAAATTTTCCAATTTATTGCTCGATTTGCGTATCGTCTGAAGTATGTGGGAGTATAAACTTATGGTTTGTTTGTACTTATGTGGTTTGCTTATACTAATGGCTTGCGGTTTAACGAGTGATTTTTGTACAAATTTTTAAAATAATTTTCTAATAAAAGAAATATGCGACAAAGTATATTTCTTTTATTTATTATAGGTTGGCCGTAAGTGCTACTTACGGTTGGTCAATTTCTGGTGAAATTTTTTTAGTGATTTTTGTCGGTGGTACATTTTCTAAGATAATTTTACAATACAAGAAGTATAATATACAGAATACGAATTCCCTAATAAAAATCACACCATTATTTGACCAACTATTATTTAGATCGGTTAATTTCTGATTAAATTTGAACAATGAATTTAAAATAATTTTATAATAAAAGAAATTTTCAATAACACGCATTCGCTGGATCAATAATACACCATAATTTTGGTCAACTACTCTATCCGGTTGACCAATTTCTCGCGAAATTTTTATTATAAAAAATATAAATTATTAAAAATATGCAAATTTAATTGACTGATTGTCAAAGTGTTTTACGACATGTCGTACAGGTACTAAGGCATATTTTTTGTTTTTATTTTTATTTAAATGTTAGAATCCAATAAAATTAATAGTTCACTAAACACCAATGTTATCTGTATATGCCAAGAATAATGTAATATCAAGTACTTTAGCCACGTACATATTCCTTTGAAAAATCTATTTGTAATTCCGAATTATTTTGGTAAAAACAATTTCAACAGTAAATTATAGTGTATTTTTCACAAAAACTTTAATTTAACCGAAACAAGAATTGATAAATATAGCAATGAAAAAACAACAGGGTCACGCTAGAATGTTCCATGTCTAAAGAAAAAATGAAAAAAAAAAAACATTTTCTCGAATTTTGAAAAATTCCAAGACATAATGTCCAATAAATATCAATCGGTCTACTTTCGAATATCTATAAGTGCATTTCGCAAGATTTTTTCGTCGATGAGCTGCCATTGATGATGAGTTATCGATAATCCATACAGACAAAACCAAGATCTACTTTCTTTTCCGTTGTATCGCATTGGAACGTCTTCGATTAAAAATATTATATATAAAAAAAAAAGATTATGCATATATGTCTATATATATGTAGATAAGTGTCATCACAAATGTAGCAGACCACCTTCGACGAGCAAACTTGCATAAATTGTGTAACCACAAGTTCATTGTGATTCTGGTAAAAACAGTTCGCGTTACGCTTAAAAGAATAGAGGTTACGCAATGTATCCTCCTTTTTTGGACTAAGGCAATAAATCTCGCGCGACGCAGTCATTTTAGCATAACTTTCTTTTTCGCGTATATATCCATAGAAGAAAAAAAAAGAAAACAATTTCTTTTTTCAATCCGCTCTTATCGGCACGTCTACGCAAATGAACCTACTAAGCTCGATTTCCGCGTCGTACAATCTGTCGAAGGCGAAAGGACACTTATATATATAGTCAGCGTATACATTAATATGAAATCGAGCGCGATAAAAGTGAAAGTTTTCATACTTCAGGGTGGCAAAAGGGTTTTTTTTTGAATGACTTCTATACACATAAATTTCTCTTTCGTTCGCTCGTGAATTCGAATATCAAACATGTCGAGTATATAAACTTGAATTTCGCGCCATATACGCGGGGATTCCCACCAATACACGTGTATACGGACGTTTCGCGATGAAGTCGTTATTTAAAATATATTTTCTTTTTAAATAGAGTAAATTTTCATGAAGTTTTATGAACATTTTTAGTTACTGTGTTTTGATCGAAATTATTTGTTCGGGTTACTTTTGTAATATTTATCATAAAGTATTTGTTTGATAAAAATACGTATTTATTTTGAAAATTATTTTTAGAGAAACATTACTTGCTATGTATAAAAATAATATTATTAAAATGAAAAAGTGTGTTTATTTACATGTAATATGTAACTATGTTGTAACTAAATTTTGTTTAAAGCAAATATTTTTTTATTAAATTAAATAAATGCTTATTGGGAATAAAAAATGGGATGTAAATAACGAGTTAGTAGTGAATGTTTACTGTAACTTGAATTAATTAACATTCAAATAAACATAGTAGACATATAGATTCAAGTAAATATTTTCCTAGGACTATCCAACAAATTACTAAAAAAATTATTTTTTTATCTAAGATTTTTTCGGGTATGTTAATTATTCTTATTGATCGTACGATTGAAATTATTCTATTCGACCAGACGTTTCCATCAATTAAATTAATTGATAACATTAGAGCCTTGAATATTCGTGTTTGTAAAGTTTTCTCACATAAATTATTCACTACTGTAATTATTTATAGTTTCCACACCAATCGGAACAAATTTTATAATCAAATTAGCATTAGATACAGGTCATTGTAAGAATTTTTTGATTTTGAAAGTGAGAATCGCCCTCTCACCTTTGGTATTTTGAACATTGAATTCATAAATATTCATCATATCTTAAATACCTTTTAAAGTACATTGAAACAAAATTAGATGTATTTAAGAAAATGTATTCATTAAAATATTGCGTTTTTGATATATACTTCGACTTAAGAAATAATATTTTGTCATTAAAAATATTTATTTGAAAGTTTAATTAGGGTCAGTAAAATATACAAACACAATGTAACTGTTTATTAAATAATTTATTTAAATTTTGCAATATTTATTATAGGAATCGAAAATTTTTTGGCGATTAACAATGACTTGGCAGTTTAATTGGATAAATATTTATTGCAATTTAAATTCATTTTTTAATAAACGAAACAATTGAATTCAAAGAAATGTTTATTTTTTATTCTAACAACTAATCAATCAACGTCTTTACTAAAAAATACTTCTTTCTATATTAAAATAATATTAATTATAATTAATAAAATCTAATTATTTAAATAATATTTTACTTTATCAACTTTTTGATCACTTTTCACAAAAAAATTCAACAAAAATTTTCAATTTCCACACTCGGTGCATAAACTTCCAGAAAAGCTTGAAAAAATCCAATAAAATAACATATTATTCCCTAAATTCACTGACTAAATTAATTCCAAAAAATAATTAAAACATTTCCAAATTAAAAAAAAAAACAAAAAATATTACATTTTGAGCAACGATTTAGCAGATACTCGCTTATAGCGCACATATCGATTCTCGAAATTTCGGATGTTAATATTTTGTATACACAAACGTACACAAACGGATATATGCACGGCACTTAGGAACCGGAAAGGTGGGCTTATCGCTTCTTATACACACACACACATATATATATATATACTATGTGTATAATGAGTCACGTCATGCCGCTTAAATGTTGACGCGTGTATATATACGTACGTCTAAGGTGTCATAATGCTTGGTTACTTTCTTCGCGTCAGGTGTTTTACGAGCCAATCGCTTCCTCTTTTGCAGTGCGGACTCTCCTCTATGTAAACAATATTCATATATACATAGACACGTGTGGGCCGTTTTCCGAAGAAGAAACAAAAAGAATGTGCATCGGGAAAGGACTTTGAGAGATTTCGAAGAGATCGAGTGAGAGAGCGAGAGAGAGAGAGAGAGAGAAGAGAGATAAGTACCTCAGGTCATAATCGAACGCGGATATCGTTTGAAAAGAGCCTGGACATGAGAAGTAGCAAAGGACTTTCTTTCTTTTTCCTCATGGCTATGCTTGCAATATCGCTATGTGCGGATTCGGCAAAAGCTGCTTCCTCCTTTACGGATATGATATTCTCGCTCTTCGAATCTGGAAAGGTAAATGATATTTTTTTTTATAGCTTTGTTTATATTTTCTCTAACCGTTTTTGTATGCTTAATTTATGTTTGATATATTATGTTGGGAGGGATTTGGATTTTATATTATTTTTAAACTTGTTTTCTATTCGAGTAAATATCTTCTGTTTTTTTAATAAAAACGTTTAATTTTTTAGGAATACATTGTTTTGCAATTCGCTATGAAAGAATGTTTTTACAATGAGTTTGCGTGAATTTTAATCGAACATTTTTCGATACATTGCAGTATAAAGTTTCCATTTTTTTGTTATTCTTCTCTAATTGCTATAGGAATTGCCCATTACGAAAAAGTACGTTATTTGAAAGCTATTTTTTTATTAAAAAATTTTTTTTTTGTAAAAAACATCAAATTATTTGTTTGAGTATATTAAATGATAGTTTTAAAATTAAAAAATGTTGTATTTCTCACGTCCATCAACAACAGTCACTAACAGTCGCTTGCTTACATTATGTCTTATTGATATGTGAACATTATTAGATTATGACATGTTTATATATTTTTATTATACATTTGAGATCATAAATATTTTTATATATTTATTTAAATGCAAACTATTTAGTAAATAATTATTTATTGGAAATAAACACATTTAATTTGAATAACAATTTAGCATATTTAAACAAATATTTACTGTACTCTAAATAACTATTGAAAATAAATTTAAATTCAAATAAATGATTAGTTTGTATAAAAGAACAGTATTTTTGGCTTTAAAAATCATTATCTACTGTATACAAATAAAAATTGTATCTTGAAAGTTAAACGAGATTTTTTAGCTTTATTAATATTTAATATTCTTTTATTTTTTGATTTAGTATTCTTTTTGATGTGTTTACTAGTGAGCTTGGAAATTTATTTTAATTATTTACTTACACATTTTAAAATATCATAAATTTTAGCACATAATTGCTTATACATAGGAGTGGCCGAAAGATTACTTATAAATAAGTGTCGGTTTATGCATAAAAAAATATTCACGTTGTTGTCGCGTAAAAGTTTATTAAACACATAAGATACCTATCCTATCTATTCCTATCGATGAAAATAAAAATTAATTATTTAAATTATTTCTTACGCTATATTTTTATATTTTTGTTTACATTATTTTTGGTTTTACTTCTTTGGTAATCAATACATTTCAATTCCGAATAATAAAAACAATTCATTGAACAAAAACTACTGTCTACAAATATATATTTTACATTTGGCAATGTAATATATTCAAAAACTCTCAAACGTGTACAGTTGCTGTGGTGAACCAAACAATAATAAATAAAATAAAAATGTAACTTATAGCAATTCACAGCGATTTCGTAACGTTTTCTGCTTTCGTACAAACAAAGCTTATATTTTCACTATTCCTCATCTCCCTGTAGGTCATTTATACAAAAAAAAAATTTTTTTAATACTTAATTTTTTTATATTTTTTTTATAAAGTAATATTTGATGAAACAACAATTGTATATTATGATTCACGGGTAATGCCAGAATAATTAACGTATATATGAAAACGAAACTTGTCTATAGAAAGATGGCTTCATCCTAACGACCTGAAATAGGTTAATACGTCTCGAAGAAAAAGAAAGCTCGACACATTGACTCATTCAGTTTTTTCGTTTATCAATGAAGTCTCTTCTCACGAGAAACGATTAACAGTCACTCGATCAAGAAAAAAAAGGATTTTTATAACCGAAAACGCAACGTATTATTTAACTTTTATATTTAATCTTTTTTCTTAAAACGCGTTAATTCGCTTGTATTATGCAAATGAGCTTTAAGAGAAGGTAATTTTAAATAATCGAACGTAAACTTACACACCTTGTACATGTGCGAAATAATTGTATGTGTATATTAATGGATTAACATTTTTTTTTAATATTTATGTGTAAAAAATGTTGGTTCACACAATTGATGCAATGAAATTTGCGGAATCGCATACGATGAAAAAAATAGATTGGACTAGGAAAATGTAAATTTAGTTTAAAAACTAATTGAAATTATTTAGTTTTCAGTTATATTTGATTCAAATCACAATTCATTTACTGAAATTATTATATTTATTTTAATGTAAGTTTAGGTTATATATTAATTTAAATCGCAAAGCAAATTCTTTATAAAGACTATTTATAGAATTTAAAACAAAATTTTTTATTTAAAAATATCACACTACAATATTATTTTACGTATTAAATCAAAACTTTATTTGCACACAGTAAGTAAATTTCTAAACACTGCATTTTCAAGTCAAAATATTCTTTTTTATTTCTTCTTCTGTCATAATTCAAATAAATGTTTTTCTTTCTATCAAAAAGCTCAATTTTCCAAAAAAATTACCAAACTTCATTTTCAGTCTGTTTATTAAAAATTTCACCAGCCATCAACGATACAATAATTCTTCTCTACGAGTAAACACATGAAAAAAAATAATAATACATTACAGTCTTTCCCCACCTATGTATATATATATATATATTTCACAACATCATTCACGCAATCATCCTGAACGTCCAATACTCATTACCCATTTATCATTTCCGATAATTACAAAGTCCGCCATCGTATTGTAAATTCCGCCGTTTCTTCCAAAACAATAGTCGTAGACGAGCAGTCAGCTGCTCCTTTCCAATTGTATTCTCATTGTAATCGATGAAAAGCACGCGTACACCTCGATATTCACTTAAAGTTTCTCTAAAGGTTCCCGTGAATTCCTCTTCAGCCGCCGAGAGGAAGTACCGAATTACGTAAAGCTATCCCAAGCTGATTGACTTTATATAATCGATCGATCGACCGATGAAAATTCCACCTTTGGCGGTAGTGGTATATGTGTATATTATGCGCACCTAAGAACTTGATAAACGTGCGCGTTTAATCGATCGGAATTTCATCTCGAGGCACCTGTAAGCTCTATGCGGTATGTTCGAGACTTCACGGGGATTATAAAAGATGTATGTATATTGTATACATACATGAGTAAATCCACGAGATATTGGAATTTGAGGATTTTTTAACCGAAGATATGCATACATACTGATTTCTGGGTTCTTCTTGATCTTGTGAATAATTACACGAGAAATTGGACAACTTGTTGTTCTTTTTTTATTTTATAAATAATTTTTTTTAGTGGAAAAATAGGCTAATTATTGGCCAATTCCTGGCGAGGTTTTTTTATTATACATATACACACACCTCTAGATGGAGCAAGTAACATGTGTGTTTGTATATATACGTGTATGATATATTTCTCAACTTTTGTTCAAATTCTTTCTACTTGTTTTTCAAAATTCTATAAATAATTTTTCGGAGACGAAAATTGGTCAATTTCCGGTGAGATGATTTATGTTTAGCGGATTTTTATTAACAATTCTTGATATTTCCAATTGTATGATTTGTAATACATCAATATATATTTTCCTAAGTGAATTGGCGTTCAACATTCTTATTTTTGCAACAACAACAAATTTTAACAGTATTTAGTTCTACTATTATCCTATTCGATGGAAAAAAAAATTTTTGACCAGTCAATCTATCAGAGAATGACCCATATATGCTTATTAATTAAATTGATTTTCATAATATATTATAATAAATGATAATTGAAACACTTTTTGTGTTCTATTGTAAACCGTTTAAAAATTATCTCTACAAATAGTGTTGAATTATTTTTAACAATACCTTTTGCAGTTTGACTTTTCATGCTACTAGTTAAGTAATTTTCTAAATACCGAGGTGTTGCTGGTATCTCGTGGATTCCTTCATATATAAATAAATATATATATATATATATATAAAAGCGAGCATGTAAGAGGGAATATATGTATATATACATAGTGGCGGCGACAGTGAAAGCGCCGTTTTCGTGACCCCAACCGCGGTAACAAGTGAACTCTTCCTCTCGATTCATCGCGGAAATAATAGATAGAAGAAGCGCAACACATTCGGTTATGTATACAGGCATTGAGAGACGATATATTGCCTATACTTCGACGTTTCCTCGAGCATTACCTCACGAGCGGCAAATACTCTTTATTGTAATCATTTTTTCCTGATTAATACATATATACAATAGTGTATATATAACATATATTCCATTTGAACATCGATCCGATTCTAATTTAAAAATCCCGCCAAAATGTAAAATTCGAATGAAACATCTCTGCGCACCACATATACAAATACACACCGAGTATAACGAGTAAGTGTGCGTATGTATATATAGTTAACCACGGAAGAATAAGTATTCTATAGCTAATTACGAAGGATATATAAGTATTCAATGTGTGAGCTGCAATTTCTACATCGTGATCGTGAGCAGTAGAGGCTTATGTGACGCAAGAATTTTCGTTTAACTTCAAGTGCGCGAGTCAAACGTGTTTAGTGTGTTAAGCGACGTCTCATACTCGTTTTCTATGTAGTGTACAAACACTTTTGCGAAAATGTCTCTTGCTGACGGATAGCGACTTTAGTTTATTATTATTTATGAATAAATCAAGGAAATCATTAAGGTAGTCGACGAGGAGTCGAACTTTTGCGGAAATCATTGCTAAGCAAGCGTAAGTTCAAAGAATCTATTCTAGTAATGTATATATAGTTTTCAAATGAGTTGAGACTCTTCGCAGTATCCGATTACTTTTCCGTTTGAAATTATCTTTATTATCTTATTAGCTATTGCCCAATGAAAGTTTATATATATATATATATATATATAAATTTAAAAAATAAACAATACAAGTACTACTAGTTCTAATAGTATTTTCAAGCTATTTAATAAAATAACTAAGTAAATAGCAAAACTACTTTAAGACGTTTTATTTAATAGATTTTGCAAGATTTTTTATAAAATAGTGTAACATATGCATAGGTCGCAAAGTAAAAATGGAATGTTGTTGTTATTTTATTAATTGAAAAATTATAAAAACTTACCAATAGATATTTGTATAATAATAAAATGGTTCAATCGTAGACACTTTTGAAGTACAGCTGGAAGTGAAAATTTCAATCTAAATTAATTTTAGTTTTATAGATTTACTAATTCAGAGATAATTCAGATCTATATATATCGGTATATTACATAGTTTATTAGGAAATGAAAATTTTTTTTATCAGTCACGATTATTCGTGTGAAATAGGCATTTAAATCATAAAATAAGGTAATTTTACTGATTTTCAAAATTTTATTTTTAGACTAAGATGACTTGTAAATTTGTTGTTACTTATATAGATGACATTGAAATTCTTCTATTTGGAAAAGATAGCAAATTAAAAAAAAACCTTCTTCTTGCATTTTCAGTAAAAAATTCTTCCTATTGTGAAGTTTATTGGCGTAAAATACGAGAAACTCTAAAAATGACAACTTGACTATCTGTAACTTGGAAACGGCTTAGAATATATTAGTTTGAAAATTACAGTGCCAAATAACAATTATTTAGAAGAAAATAAACATTGTTTATCTGTAACCTTCCATATAGATATATATGTATATGGGTCATTCTGTGATAAATTGATTATGAATCCGATCGGAACTTCTCAAAAATGAATTTGAAAACTTTGATGACTTAATTTATATTGTAAAATTACTTTGAAACAAACGTCCCGTTTATGTTTTTATTGAGAAATGCTTCCATGGCGTATTTGAAAAATGCCAACTTTGACATCCTACTACATAATGAACATTCACAAAAAATCTTTTTTAAATATTCATAAAGGAAGATCCAGTGGCAAAGAACATTTTAAGAATAATTGGAAAAAATTTTTTTTCGACCGGTCTATCTATCAGAGAATGAGCCGTATATGTATAAGAAAATAAAATTCCAAAAATAACTCGAATGCACCGGGAATATGTAAATACAGTGTTTATATAATTTGGAAAATTTCAGAACGATCTGGAGGCAGCAGGTGTATTCTATCCAAAAGTCGAGTATGCGGTAAGGAAGCAACGGACAGTCGCGACTCGTGTTCCCTTTCCCTGCGATCTTCGAAATGGCAGGTGAGCCCAAACCTATATTATACTCAAGTATATTATACGTTTCCTTTTAATCTTTTTTATTACATCGAGAAAAATTAATTCACATTCTTGTAGTGGTAATGTATGAGAGTATATATATACGAAGTCGATTTCGAAAAGTTAATCGAAAGTGGGATAGTATGTGCTTTGAATAAAATGTCATTGAGGATATTATGTTCACTTAACTACAGACATTATCTAGTAAAAGTTAGCTAAGCCTAATTAAGCTCTGATCGGTGTATCGAGAATTGTATCATGTCAGGATTGTAACTTGTATTCTTCTGTTGGTAAATAAAAAAAAGTTATAGAAATACATGTACTATTATATTAAGGTGGATTTACACTTATTCCGTTCTGTAACTTTGCAATAACATTAAATTTGTTGCTACAGGCATTGAAAGTATAGGGACGGAGTAAGTAGAAAACGCCCTTAATACATATATTTATATAACCGATCCTGACAAATCCTGTACCGTTTATCGAATAGAATAAATACGTGGCTAATGATCGGTTCAGAGATTAATTTAATCTTACTCTATTAAATTATGTCATTCGACGATAAACGGCCACTAATTGATACACAGTATGTGTGTGTGTCTGTACATAAGACGTTAAATTTAATTTACTCCCATAAATACTGGAAAGTAAGATGTTTGCAAATACATCTCAACACTTACGTAAAGTGAAGTCATGAAAATCTCGTGGTATAACTAATTACTACAGTTTAAACGTCTCGTCAGATTTTTTTTAACTTTATCACCCTTTTCCCTTACAATCAGCGCGTTTGTGAATAAAAAACCGATAAAAGAAGAAGAAAACAAAAAAAAGTAATTACAAAGACAGTATATCATAAACTTGCTGTCGTAGGTCAGCGTCACCTCCAATCAGTGTTCATCAATTAAGACCAGGTGACATTGATGTTATCGCAGGCTTGGGCGATTCATTAGTGGCAGGTAGCGGTGCTTTGGAAGAGTTTGCCATAGGAACATTTATAGAAGCTCGAGGCGTCAGCTGGTGCATCGGAGGACAAGGTGATTGGAAGAAGTATCTAACTGTTCCGAATCTCTTGAAGGTTTGTTGTTGATTGAACATTTGAATTTGATTTTATAGAAATATTGCGTGGTGTAAAAATTTGAAAATTTCTTCTTCAGGAGTATAATCCAAGACTGACAGGTTACTCAACTGGTACAGGTGAATTCATTTCACGCAAAGCACGATTGAATATAGCTTATCCAGTAGCAGCGACCGAAGACGCGTTGCATCAAGCTAAAATTCTCGTGCAGAGAATGCGAAGTGATCCTGATATCGATATCGATAATCATTGGAAGGTAAGAATCTCATTTGTATACATTTTTATTAAGATTGGTTTCCACTCATTAATTTCTGTAATCCTTAGTCAGTTTAGTCAACCGATTAAACAACCGATAAATATAATGTTGATCAAATGTAATAATTTTTTAAAAATAATACATTTTATAGCTTATTATTTTATTAGCGTCTGGAATTATTATATTAACCGATAATAATGTTCAATTATAATTTACTAATTTAATAATACCTAGGGATTTTTTTAATAAAATAAAATTTACGAAATAGGCTCAACAGGTCAATGTGTCAAGGTCAACTCTTTAATTTACATTAAGACTTTAATTTATATATAAATACAAATTCAGTTTTGATCAACAATCGCTATAAACGGTTGATTAAAATCGTTGACTAAACAAACTATCAATGGTCTATATCAATGGTTGACTAAGAGACCATTTTAGTTGATTAATTTTCTCTCAAAGAATGAGAAATTGAATATTTTATATTACAAAGCTAAACATATTGTTTTAAATGTGTATTAGAAATGTTACTTAAAATATCTACCTGAAGTTAATGTTATTGTCCTGTATACAGATATGTTTTTTAAATTTTGGTTTTGCTTTTTGAGATTCAAAGCTCAAATGGTGATTAATAAATTACAACTCAAGTGGGATATTTGAGTTGTATTTTATTTGTTTATTTCTATTTATGTTTTTAACGAACCTCAGAATGTTTTTTAAAAAAATTAAATTATTTATATCATAATGATTATTTCGGACAATTTAAGCTTTCAAACTTTTTCGAATAGAATTCAACTCAATATATCCGGTTTCTTTACAACTGCCTGTAATGATGCTTAAATAATTTTAAAAATTAATAAAACAAGTAATAATAGAAAAAATCGTGAATTTGTTATTAAATGATCTAAAAATTCTATCCATTATAGTGAAATAACCATCAAAAATACAATTAAATAGCATTTAAGACATTCAATTAAATAGATTTACTAATTTTTTTATGAAACCTTGTAAGACATGCATAAATTACAAATGAAAAATGTAAAATTGCAACTTTATCATACGTAAAATTATAAGTAATTTAATTCGTTTCGAAAAAAATACAATACGATGCTTTTTTCAATCCGAGACACATTAAAAATGTAAATAGTAATAAATTAATAAAATGTACCACATATATAAATAATTCAATTGGTTTACAAAAAATACACAATACGAGATGGTAAATAACAACGTTACGACTATAATTTTTAAAATTTGTAGCCTACGCTAAAAGCAAAATTTGCACAGGATGATAACGTCAACTTCCGGTAGGTCTTATGAAATAATAGATTTTAACACACTTATAAGAAAAAAATTATTAAAAAAAAATTTACTATTAAAAATTATTTCAGATGATAACGATCTTATTTGGAGCCAATGACGTTTGTTCAGCTCAGTGCTATAGTCCAAAGGAATTTTCACCAATTCGTTACGCTTTACATTTGCGAAGAGCCTTAGATTTCTTAAGGGCGACTTTACCTCGTACAATAGTTAATTTAATTCCAGCCTTAGGTATATATAAGTCATATATACACAATCACACATATATCTATATATATATGATTGTTTTGAATATATATCGAACATACGGTTACGTAATGAGCATACGGGATCTACAGTCGCAGATCTTAATTTGTCTCATCTTACTTTAAAATTGAGCTTATTCAAATGCGGATTTCTACTCGTTAGTCGAACTGTACATGCAGTCGCGAGGTTGCAACGACGCTACCTCGTTACATACAATCTTTTTCTTTTGTACCGTTTTTTTTTACATTTTAATTGTCTGAAAATTTTTTCTGGACTGGAACATTCTTTTCTAAAGTTAGTTGCATTGATCATTAAGCGGGGATATAAATCGTTTTTTGTACCATAAAATTTCCAGTAAACATGTATGACTTAATCGTGAGAATTTATATCTCTTTACTATAGAGTGTCTACGTTAAAGTCGAAACTCAACTGGTTTAATGGTTTAAAATAGAAATAGTTTAAGGTAGAAAATTGTATTGGAAAAAATATTGCATTTGTTGAAAGAAAAATCATATTAGACCTATTTTCGATTATAATACGGTAAACATTCATTTTAAAGGGTCGTTTCGTACATTTTTCGTGACATGAGATTTTTTTACTCTTTCTGTATAGGGAAAATAGGGTAGTGTCGTTGAAAAATAGACCAAAAAATTGAGGGTTACGATTATAAATTAACAGACGTTGTAAAGAAATTTTTCAGGTGACGGTTAGGTTTGCATGTATTTTTAGTATTAAGTAAGGAAGACATATTTGAATGAGTCTACTTAAAATTAAAAATTTTCTCATTATTAGACAATTATTATTCAAATCAGACTCATAATTAGACTAATAAGTTAGACTCATCTGAAAGTATAGACTCTTTCGAAAATATTTTCAGAAAATATATTTCAAAAATCCATCGGGTCTATTAATATTTTTCCCATCAAATCTAAACAATATCAGGATACCTATTGGAGATCAATGATACTTTTTTAAACGATTCGAGCAGATACAAAAATTTAAAGGCAACAAAAAATTTTCTTCAAAAAGATATTATTTGCAATTTTTGAAAGGTATAAATATTGAATCAACGAATTGTTAAAAGACACGATTGAAAAAGCGACCTTCTATTAGTGTAATACGTGTATTGAATGTATTTTTCTGGAATGGTTTCTATTCAGGATAACCCGTCAAAGGAGAATTTCGAAAAAGTGTCCTTGTAACGTTAAAGTGTTAAGTAGTTTCTTATTTATTAGAAATTTGTATTATTACGTAATTTCAATTTTAGATGTTACAGTATCGCTAAGAGTGCCAGTTCGTAGTCTAATGTGCAGTATTCTGCACCCACTTTACTGTGCGTGTATGCATCAAGGAAGTCAACCAGATATAACAGCATCTAAGATGTCTCATATGTATCAACAAGCAGCCGAGGCATTGGTTGCCTCTGGAAGGTAATTTATCGACTGTTGGTAAGACGAATTCCTATAAAAATTATAGTAATTATTCGTATATCTTTTAGATATGACACAACAGAGGATTTTACAGTAGTTTTACAGCCATTTACGAAACTATTCAATGCACCAAATGCTAATCCTCGAAAAGCACCACCTATCGATGCTGCACTGGTAACGCATGACTGTTTCCACTTTAGCCAAAAAGGTCACGCGTTAGGTAAGTTGGATTTCCTTGTTATCATCGAACGGTATAAGATAACATATATATTTTTTAATGGTAGCTCTTTAACATGGATAATGAAGATTATTACTATTTGAAAAAGTATAGCTAGCTTTTTAAAGGGGATTTACACGTAATATTCCCTTCATGACGATTAAAAAAAATGCTCGTAATAGTTAGTCTATTTTAAATTCTAAGACGTTTATTCGCTCGTTTTCGAAAAATTGTCTTTTATATAAGTCAAAGCAGGGAATTCAATAAAGATTTACTATTTTTATAGGAAGAGTTAACTTTCTAAAAAAAATAGAATTATGGTTTTTTAAGGAGCATTGATTTATAAAAAATCATATAAATCTATCTAAAGAAAGTATTACTTTGTTGTTTTCCAACAAATTAAATTATATATACTACACGATAAAGATACACATAATAAATTTTCAAGTCGATAGCCTAAAATAAAAAAAAATTATATCTTTGCGCTGAATGATTACACTAACTTCTGGTAATCTTAATAAACAACATTTTTCAATACACAATTAGGAAAAACACTTTCCGTTATAATAATGTAAAATTCGTTATTACTAAAGTTCAAAATTCAGGAAGGCAATAAGTGTGAACCCCCTAATAAAATATTCTCCCAAGTATCACGGTAAACAAAAGTAAATATTTTTTTCTTCATTCCCAACTCCATATACAATGAAATATCAAAGTTAGCAATACTTCACTCTGTCTCGTACGTACAATCACAACGAAAAATTAAAAAATTCACAACAAGAACAATGAGACCTCCAATCATTCGATTAAAATTTAGGTCGTCCAGTGAACGATAAATTTCTCCAAAAATGAGGTCGAAATTCACAGCAGTAAACTTATTAACATTGTAATTCAAGACGTTCAATTTTGTTTTCTTTTTTTGTCTCGACAGGTGCCAATCTTCTTTGGAACAACATGCTCGAGCCAGTGGGCAACAAAACCGAAAAAGGATTACCTCAGATTTTTGAGCGCTTCCTGTGCCCGAGCAATAGGAGGCCCTATATTTTTACAAATCGCAATTCAAGGCTCTTCCTGCGAACTGGTAGCCAAGGTCCAAGATAACGAAGATGAAGAAGACGAATAAGAGAAAGAGACAGAACGAGGACTCGTACATTTTTTCAGAGATTATAGATATGACTCGAGGTTGGCCTCATCAAACGTTGCTACATACTTCGATTTATTTTCACTCGTCGTCTCTTGGATATGAGTGAATGTGTGCGAGTTTATTTTTTTTAATTCATCCTGTCTTTTTGGATAAAGATGTATATTGAGTTTGTGTAATTGATATTGTACGGCTACATCCTTGATTCAAGGCCAATTTGATGTGTAATTTTTTTTTTTTTTTTAATTTGTATGGACGAGTAATGGAGAGAGAGAGTTGTGCGTAGAATCAGATTTAGTGCACATCAGTACAGCCAAATGGATATTAAGCCATTGATGTAATGTTCCAGTGATTAAAAAAAAAATTTGGAATCTTTGAGTTTGACGTAACGAAAATTATTATTTTGATTATTTACTAATATTAGTAATATTATCTAAATTCGAGTTTTTTTTTGTATATGAAGTAAAAATCTACATTTTATTTGAGAAAATATGGGGAATATAAATAAAATTGCTGCGAGATTAGAAATTACTCATTGATTTTGATTCAATGAATCTTAATGCTTTAGTAATTTACTAATGTTAGTAATTCAGCAATGTCATTGGGCTATCTACTAATATTAATAAATTAGTCATATTTGTAATATTACAATGGAAATTCGATTTTGTTGTCAGTTTAAAGTAAAATTATGTATTTTAGATTTGAAAATGTGGGGTTTCCAAAAATTCTTTACGATGTTACAAATAACTCATTGGAACTAGCTTAAAATGTTATAGTATTTCTGTAAGCTTTCGAGAAGAAAAGTTTACTTTTTCTTTCTTTTTCTGTTTAACTATTTAAAAAATATTAATATTAAAATTAATTTTTTGGGTGGCTTCGGAACGAGTCGAATGGGATCTAACAGTACCAGAAAAATATTAAAAAAAATTTTTTTTAAATAAAATAACGAAAAACTATTTATTCAAATGAAATAATTAAAATAAAATAATCTGATGACGCTGTCAATATCGACGTGTATGGTCGAATTCAGTCAGTGGCATTTTGAAAATATTATATAATTATTACGTTGGTATTTCGAAAAACGATATAAATAAAAATTCAATGTATTCAATTACACATCAGTTTTCTAAACTAGTTTAGAAATTGATAATTCAAAGAAAATGGATTTTTCGACTAAAATTCACTGGAACTTAATCACATAACTTTTTATATTTATTACCGTAATATTGTGTATTTTCATAGCAATTCGATAAAAAGTTTTCCAAATGAATTATACTCTACCGAAAATTAGAATATTCCTAGTTAAAATAATTCAGACGCATGTAAAGATTGGTTCAAGCAAAACCGATAGTTCGATCGTACGATATGATGATGCAAGAAAATTTTTTGTAACCAAAAATAAGAGATGCAATGAATGTAATAAGAAATGCGGAATGCTCATTTTATGAAGACATCGAACAATTACATAATCGGCGAGTTCAAGGGGAGAAAAGAAAATGATTAAAATGCAAAAAGATCGAATGTATGCTAATAATGTATTAAGTCGTTTATATATTCGATAGAAATTTCAATTTCAAGTCGATGAAAATAACAGACACTATTATGTCAATGAATATGAAATAACACGAAACATCGTGTCTTGATTTTTATTACCTCGTAAATTGATGTGGATCCTATAGCATTGATGACGTTGTGCATAAAAGACAAATTACAAATGGTATTTTATGATCATCGGCTATGTACATTAGTATGGAGAAAAAAGAAATTGCGTTTTCTAAGATTTCACATGTATGAAACATATGAACAGGATTGCATTGAACCTTGAAAAGATTCATTTCTTCCCTGAACTTGTAAGAAAAACTTCTGTATTATTACAAAGATACAATTTTTTTCATCAAAGTCTATTAAAACAGATCGTTTAATAAATAATATATAAAAGCTTATTAGATCGTGTTTTATTAATTTATAACGATTTATTTGTATTTTTGATGGTTCTCAGACTGAAAAAACAGTCATTTTAGTCAGTTTAAACAAATTATATTATTTGCATCCATAATGATTCATTTGATGAATCTTCATTAACGATGTTTTTTATTAATTTATTACAAAATTTATATTTTTAAAGTTTCAGAATGAAATAAACATCATTTTGTTGATCTTTGTTTAAAAAAATTGAAACATGTATACCATAAAGATATATTTGATAAATCTTCACTTTGTATTTTATTCATTTATTACTGTTTATAATTTTAATGAATCTTAGTATGATAAAAGTATCAATTTATTGTTAATCGAAGTAAATTATTTATACCGGAATTATATACTAGTAACTAAAATTGTTCCAAATCATATCGTGGAGAAGATATAACATCAGCGACTTGTAGGTTATATTAAATAATGTTTTTCAATATTATTTAATAAAAAATGTTTAGCTTTGTAATAATATTATATTTTGTGTTAAGAAATTCAAAGTTCAGAGAGGGAATACATGTAAATCCGTCATTTAAACGTGAAATCGAACGCACGTGACTTTGATTGCATACTCGCGAATGTGATTTTGTATCGTTTAAAAAGGCAAAAAAAATTTTGAAAAATCTGTATCTGATGCGATGAAATTGCAATACTTTCTGATAAAGTTTTGTTAAAAGATTACAGATTATCGGATGTCCTGTTTGGAAAATTTCTTGAATTAATACGTGTAAACATCGTTCCAATCTCTTTTAAGTAATATCAGTATGTGCGGAATAGATAATAAAGTTAAGACTAAAAGACACTCCTGGGTTTGATGTGAATTTACTGTTTTTATTGATAGACGTCGTTGATCAATTAACTGAATAAAAACAAAAACAATTGTTTGCATTTTCTAATGCAATTATAAATAAACCATCGTAAGTCCAAAAAAATGTGTCAAATAATTATCAGGAATTTGTATGAGATAAATATCATTTTCATAGATTTCAAGATAATTGTACTTTTAATCATGGATCGAAGCTTTATTTTATTCTTTATTTTAGTTTCTAATTTACAATATAAACTTAGAACGAAAAGGAAAGTTACAAGGTTTCAATATAGGGTTTTAAAAAATCTACAATATACAAATTAAAATAAAAATTAAAAAATTAATTTTTATTCGGAAAATTACATATTTTTAATTTTAAGAAAAATATACGTATAACATTATAGGTAAAATCTTAATTTCAATTATAAAATTTCTGAAACCAGTAACTTGTATTGTTGTTCTATCTGTGAAAATTAATTAAAAAACTAAGGGGTGAAAACAAATTTTTAAATTAATTTAATTAAATTTATATATTTCAAATTAAAAGTGAAATTATATCTAAATATTTACATATTTTTAAATTAAACATGAAACTCTATCCACAAGTATACATACAATAAATAATACAAAAGCAATATATTCAGAAATTAAACTACACCCCGCACGAAAAAAAAATCGTGAACACCTTGAAAAAAAAAATTCTCCTCAAATTTCAGGCATATTTATTACAATCAATTATTGGTAGTCTATAGCGGCATCGTATACATATAACATACGAATATAATAATAAGTCATTTCGTAATAATCAAGCTATGTCATTGGCCGCAAGTCAATGAAAAAAAAATAAAAACTTTGTCTTCTACTAATTAATATCGAAAACATTAACGTCACGTATTAAATTATCCCCGTCGCCTTGGCGAAATATCATCGAATGTGTCATTGACTGCGCGCGAAAGGCTAAAGTGAACGAGACACTGTCAGCTGCAATCACTGTCACGGTCGACGCTTGTATATTTCCTCTTTTTTTCTCACATATATCATACTCCAAAGCGCTTCCGGGGAGAAGCTGTTGGTTACATAATCGACATCTACCTATACATATATATACGTCTGAGTAGTAAAGACTCTAAGCGTAATTATGACTTTTATTGATCTAACATTTACATTGAGTAGGTATACACAATATTTTATGCAAGATTTAATAGCTGCTGGTTATAGTTGAAGGAAACTTTTTATTAGGCTGCGTTTGCTCATTCAGATACTGCGATGTATCATAGAATTAAGGGGGGTTTACACTTACTGAACTTTGAATGTCTGTAGAAATAAATTGGAAATTACATATTAGGAAACTGATTTTTTTTAAGGTACATCAAGAAATATTGTTTAATAAGACCTGATTATGTTATCTTTTATATTAGAATCCGTGTATATTTTCTCGAAGAAGATAATGATTGAAAAATGAAATCGATCATCAGTCTTTAATATTTGTTGATACACGCAATAAGTCTTAAGGTAAGATTATTTAAAATTTCAGAAATTTAAAAGTATTTACACTTATTCTCTCTTTGAACATTGAATGTCTTAAACAACAAAATTAATATTTTTACGAAGTTGAACTTTTTTTAAAAGATTATTTATAAATTATAACCGAAGCTCAATATTATTTCTATGTAATTGGAAAATAACCAAATTATGCTTCTTTCAATCTGAGACTCAATAAAAGTATACATAGTAATAAATTAACGACATCATTTTAGCTATAAATTATAAAAATACATCAAAATTAAAAAAAAATCATGTCTCTCAACAATATGAAAACGACAACTTCTGGCAAGTCGTACTAAACAAAGTTTTTAGTATCCTTAAAAAAATGTTCAGTTTTACAATCACATTAAATTTTGTTGTCAAAGTCATTGACAACAAAAATTATTGATTGAAACGTTGAATAGCACAAATTGTAAAGGACGTATTGGTATTAAATGATAATTTCAGAATTAACAAACGAACAATTGGAAACACCGTTTTTTCCCTTCGAGAAAAATTTACATTACTTATTCTTTCGAATCGGACGGTTATTCATACGTTAAAAAAATGTCGCAGCAATATTCAAAACAGGTAGTTTCCGTTTGCAATATTAATACTAAGCAAGAAAAATCTATCGAATATTTATAGGAAAATATGTAATGAAGATTTATTTAATGCATTTCTTTAAATATTAGCATTTGGATTTAATGAGCCCTATTGGTTAAAATATATTTATAAAATAAATTGTTGAAGAAGCGATAAAAATCGATAGAATATTAATATGCAATTAAATAATGAATCTTTTTTACTCTATTCTTTAAATATCTATGTTTGCATTGCACGAGTCACTTGGGTAGTTTAAGCATAAATTGTTTAAGCAACTAAAAAAAATGTATTTCTTATTTATCGGAAATTATTTATTGTTATTATAAACAACCATATTATTTAAGAATATATTGTTTTTTATAAAAAAAATAACTAATTTATTTAATAATAAATTGTGTTCGATTATCGCATTGACTTCATTTCTAGATAGATTTCAAGGAACTAGAGATGACTCACTAAAGTGTGATTCCCCAATTTCTCTGAAATATCCAAAGTATCGGGCTGAACTATAAATTAGTGTCGACGTTAGGAATAAGTTTTATTTTGTTATTTTAGGTGAATCACCTCAAACGAGTTTATTCAGATTTTCAAGTCTCAATGTCGATGAACTCAACGTTCAATGTTACCCTCCTGGTAGCAAATGCAGCTTAGTTTACAGTCTTGTTAATAACTGGTGCCCATATTTTGTAAGCATAATGTGTCTTGTCAGTTCAATAATATGCGAATATTGTGTAATATTGTATTTTACGTCATCAACGTATATATACAGGATGTCCCATTTTAAAGAAATTAAATTGTTAAGAAAGACGGGAGATTGATTTTTAAGGACATTTGAAGGTCGATGTCAGTTTGCAAAATGGAACCCCTATTTTCGATACCGAATTTGATTAAAGATGGTAGTTTCACGTTAAAAATGATATTTTTAAATTTTAGTTATTATTTTATTTTTATTTTTTCTACACGTACCTCAAGTGTGGTACGATTTTTTAAAAATAAAAAAAAATTATAAAATACGATTTCTATCGTAAATTTTCCCAAAAATTTCGATCCGGGATCCAAAACAGGAGGTTCAATTTAAAAGATTACTCTGATCGTCAAATGACCTTGACAATCAATCTTAAAGTCAAAACTGTTTTAATAAGAAGATGGCTCCCTTTACTATTGTCTGAACAATTTATTTTGCAACGCCATCTGTTGATAATTTCTCATTAAGGCATTTTGCTCCATAAAGCTTTGATTAGACTTCGGAAGTCCATATTACTGTGATTCTGAAATAATTTCGGAAATTGAGGCGTCATTTTAGAACTGGTTAACAATAAAAATCAAAGTAAATAAAAATATATTTTTTAAGTACAACTTTCGGGTCCCTTAACCTGAAGGGGTAAAAAAAGCTTGAAAATCTGCATTTTATTTAGTTAAATGTTAATGTTAAAACTTGGCGATACTATAACCTTAAAATATTATAGATACAAACGCCTAAATTTACCAATTAGGGCCAATACTCAAATAATCTTTGGATATTATCGTCGATATAGATAATAATCTGTATCGATAATCTCGAAAGAGAAATAAACTACTTGTTATTTCGATCAATACATTATGTACTAGACTTTCCCTGAAGTAAAATTTTTTATTAGCTCATAAACATGTAAGTACGCATGCTTGTTTATCGCAATAAGTACGATATAGCGAAATTATCCTAATTATATGATTATTCATAATTTTTTTTATGTACAGAGAAATGAGACGACTGTGACATTGAGAATGAGTAAGGTTACGATTATTACCCAGAAACTATTTCATAATGGAAAATTATAATTTTAAAAACCTTTTTTCAATTTAATATTATCGTAAACAAACGTAATGATAAGCATTACAGTTCATGGTGAAGTTTACTTGTATCTACTTCGTGCACCTGTGATAAAAATTTGGTTATTGAAGGTATGTATGTCAATAATTCTGTCAGAAATACAAGTGTAGGTATTTTTATACTTATTCGGTATTAATCAAGGTTTATTTTTTATTTCTCTATTTGAATTTAAATTAATAATTTTCTTTGTTATGAGCAATATTAGATGCAAATTACTGAAATGTTCAATCGCCATTTAACTTTTTTTTCTTAAAATTATATTAAAAAACATTAGTTAAAAAGATCTAACAAACGTTGATGTTATTGTTCTGCGCAGAGATATGATTTTTTGAATGACAAATAATTTGAATAATATGAAAACAAATCATGACGCCTTTTTTATTCTGAAGCTCATAAATTAAAAAATGGAAGGAAATTAATAAACTACATCTTCAATGAGAATCAACCAAATGTATCATTGTGGTACAATCAATTTAATATTTTTAAAAACAAAATACTTTTTTCCTTCGCTTCGAAACTCATTAAAAATATAAATAGTGAGAAATTCATGAAATACAATTGGACATAAAATAAAATAAAATAAAATTCACGAAAAATGTTCAGCAGGTTCATGTCTTCACGACTTTCGGATAATTATGTCACATAATTTTAATTTTGGTGTTTAATTGCATGTTAATCTATTTTCTTTGTTAAGAAAATCAAATAAAAATAAAGGCTTAAAGAGGTCGCTACCAAGAACGAAACGTTGACATATATAATATTGTTTTAATACGGTTATTTTATATTTTAATTATTAATATAATAATAAAGAGAAATACAACTATAAATCTATTTCTTACCCTTTCATTTACATTAAGCCTCATTACTTTATGTATTTAACGTGAATCTTATTAGTTTAACCAATATATTACTTCGTCGTATAAATTGAATTTCTTTGCTTCGATTTTCCTACACACTTCATTATTCGATTATAAACCTTATATACAAAGTCGAAGTCGAATGCTTGATCAATTCAAGTCTATAGTGATTCGGAATTTTTTTCATTTAATTATTCTTAGAAATTCAGGAAATGTCGCGCGACTGCTATTCATAAATTAAACAAAGGTTGCAAACATTATTATTTATCATAGTATCGTAGGAAAAGCGCGTGTAGGTTTAATTTTTCAACAGAAAATGCCTATTTAATACATTCTGGACCTCAACTTGCGTAATATCGGCGATAAAATCGTTTTTATTTCACTGTCATCGGTAACTTTTTTTTACATATCCATTAATTTTTCTTCGCAAAATTCATAAGCTTTTTAAAGTCCAAAAGTTTGCCTCTATAAATAAATGAAATTGTAAAAAAATTTTTAAGATCGAATGTTTAACTATTCAAGAATTGCTCATTCCATATATGAGGGAAGCTGTGATTTTTAAGAGTGTTTTTTGGAGCTGTTATCCGAAAAAATGGTTTGTTATATTTAAGAAAATGTATTAAAAAATATTTTTCTGAAACTAAAATTATTTCTAGTTAAGCGTTAGTTACTGTATTTGAAAAAGTGCGTTTAATGTAATATCTAACTATTGAGACAATAATTATTTAAAATCTTAATTTATATTGTTAATTAAACTAAATTTACGTTTAAACAATTATATCCGAAAAATCATTTTATCTGGATAGAGCAAATCTTTATTTTTTTTTTTTAGATTTTTCTCTGTAGCTGTCCAAATCACAGATGGTCGAAATTGCCATTTTTTGTATTTTACGCTTTTTTACAAGGAAATTATTTAATAAAATTAATTATAATTTATTATTTAAAAACTGTCAAAGTAGTATTTACAATAAATTATCATAAGTTATCTAAATCTCAAAATCAACTGTTTCGAAGGCTTGAGCTTTTAATCATCATAAAAAAATTCATCAAGATGACTCGTGCACTATGATTTAACACGAGTAATCGTGACTTTGACTGTACTTATCATTATTAAAATTTGCACACATCAATAAGAAACGATTTTTTTGCGATAATCTGAAGAAAATATTTATTTGAATGAAAAACGGAAATTTCAAATTTACAGTTAAATAAATAAACTTTTCAATATTCACAAATTGATTTAATACGCTTAAGTAATTCATTTATTTACATCTATTAGTAAATATAGTTAGACAATTAAATAATTTTTTTAAAACAAAATGTGACCTGGCCAATTACTGGAATCAAGTGAGAAAGCGCAAAGAAGACTCGAAAATAAAAAAAAAATATATAAAATTAAAAAAACATATATATATATATTATATCTTTTGTATTTTTAGTTAGAAATGCTTCACTGCGAAATTATGTATATGTATGGATGATCGTTCTCGATCTGACTTATTTTCTCTTTTGCCTTTTTTCTCTTTCAATCGACAGGTATTTCACTGCAGTACTTATTGTATGTCACGGCCATTTACATCAGTGGCGAACTTCAGTAATGCTTGACGAGGCCAAGCTTAAGAAAGGGAAGAAGTCTCGAAGAATGTTCGAGATGCTCAACTTCACTTTTGAAATGGTGACATTCAGAAAGCTTTACGTCGACTTTGACCTTGAATTTTGCCGTATATTGTAGTTTTTATTGTATTTTAACTCACAGTTATAAAAATTCAAATTATTATTTTCATGTAAGCTTTCATGTATCATTACGTAATGCGAATAAGAGTATATAATCATATATGTATAGTGATACGTCGTTGGCGCCTATATATTCATGACCTACATTAGTTACAAAACAAAAACTAGGACGGAATACAAGTATGAAGCGATAAGTTGGCAAAAAAATCTTTGATACTTATATTGTACCCAATTTGACACAGGAAGATATCGTCTTAGCTTACATACGCATTGTATACGAGTAAATCCATGAAATACAGGAAACAACTCAGTGTCTAGTAATTGAAAGATTATTCGCAAGGTCGCATCGACCGGATTATTTTTTTTCTGATTCCTGGATGTTTTCCGAGTAAAACGAGCCATTTACTCATTCGTTTGAGCTTAACGCTCGGTTTTTATGGCCGAAAGGGTAAAAAAAGTTGCGTACGATTTTTTAAGAATTTGGTGTCCGCGGATTTTGCCGATTTTCGATCGAGAAAAGTAATGGTTCGCTATTTCGACGTATACTGCTGGAAAGTATATTAAACCAGCTTCAATTTAAAAAAAGAATTTTTCAGATCGAACGAGTAGAAAAAAAGTTATTGTTAAAAAAGTAGACAAAAATTCAAACCAGTCCCGGTTTTCGGAGAGTTTTAGTTTTTCTCGCTTTGAATTGGTATTTTGAAGCTTTTGGAGTCTACATTTCAGATCAGTAATTTATATTTACATTCATTTAAAAGACAAATTACAATTAATATATATATATATATATATATATGTACAATTACTTTCTGTAATTCTGTATCCTATCAATACTGTGAAAAATCAGGTCTTGTTGATAAGCATATATGTAGATAATGACGTTTCCAAAGGTTAAAACTTTCATTTCCCAAAACGAGAAATAAAAAAAAATATTGGTTGAAAAGTATATAAACATTAGAATGATCTCCTTCATAAAAATTCTTTTTTCAAATACTCACAATTGTCGACTTAATCGTGATTTTTTATTTGATTTTTTGTAAAGGAAAGCTCTGTTATTATACTTTAATATCCTATATATGTTTAGATAACCATAAAACAAAATTTAATAATTAATACAGGAAAAGAAAGATAAACTATTCATTGTTTATTTAAAAAAGAAATTCTCAAAAAAGACCAGCCATTTCGCAAAGAAAATATCTTAAATTAAAAAAAATTGCTTCGAAGCTTTAGAATAGTTAAAATATTACATAAAATTGCTGCGTATTTTCCGAAATGGAAATCCGTATATAATCTTTCGATTACAAAATATTTTCTATTATTTAAAGAAAATAACTTTCAAATAGCTCATCGAATCTGGGAAATTTTTCTATTAAATTAAACATTTTTTTACATCCAATTCAAAGTTGAGCTTTGAATTAAGGGGTATCACGCTCAGCTTTTATCGACTGAGTCGATACGGCGATGGTTCGATAGAAGAATGATTGAAACTTAACTATTATTATAAATATAACACATTTCGAAAACCGGGACTGGTTTGAATTTTTTTGTACTTTTTTAACAATAACTTTTTTTCTACTCGTCCGAACTGAAAAATCCTTTTTGTAAATCGAAGCTTTTTTAATATACTTCCCAGCAATATACGTCGAAATAGCGAACCATTGATCAGAAAAATTAATTCGATTGATGCGAATCATTTTTGGATTTCTAGGTACCGAGTTGCTTCCTATATTTCATGGATTTACTCCTATATATATAGAAACAATGCACGCGCAGCGTTGCGCAGTTTTGAATATTTGCAATTTAAAAGCAACACGCAATGGTGAGAGTTTTAAAACTGAACTTTTTGCCAATGTATCTTTAAAACATTTCTAAATCAACGCTTAGCTCTCCAGGCTTCAATCTAAGTTCCACACGTGTAGACGCATCGAGCCTCACGCCCGTCACACTTCACAAATAATCAACATAATAAACAAATAATACATCGCAAAGTATCCGATCAATTTTAAACTGCCATAACAACCGACAAAAAGTCCTTTGAGGAAAAATTGAGATTTCCATATTCGCTATTCGTGTGACGCTCGATGTAGACGCGTCACTTTCCAACGTCATTTCTTATTGGTCTCATTTATAATTTTGCAAAATATACGCGGACGTCGATAATCATTTTTTTCCTTTGCAAAAAATAAATGCTAAATCGCTTTAAACGTGTTAAACTCCAATGAATTCCGGTACGCGCGAGTTTGACGTCGTTTATTATGCAATCGTATGTAGCGTAGGACGATATAACCGTATCGCGAACAGTCGTGCGAACGCAAAATGTTATTGGACGAACCGTTAAGTACTCGAGACGAGCCTGTTTTTGAATTAGCGTAAAAAATAATAAAACTTTTTTTTCCTGCGGTAAACGTTAATTATAATAAAAACTCGTGGGTAAAACGAATTTATAAGAAACGATTGATTATTTTCCTTTCTAGAAAACTGTGTATTTTTTTTTAAACATCGTAGATCTTGGTCGTGCATTATTGAAGCATCGCGTTTCAATTGTTCGAGATAAAGCTTCGACTGACGCGTGTATTACGACTGGCATTCTTTCGCTATCGCGTATTGTCAATGAGACAAAATTTAGTAAACTATTTTTATATCGCTTACTCGAAACTAAAGGCTGTATGTGTCTTCAGAAATGATAAAACGTATGCACTTCAAGTAGATTCTCGATATCATTTGGGTTCGCGATAAAAATAGCTTTGTGTACTGAAAGGAAAATAAAAAAAAATCATTGTCAATGCGGTAGCACGTATGCGACTTCGAGTGAACGAACTTATCGGCTGATTTTATGAAACTTAAAAATTTTTATTTTTATGGTTATTTTAATTTTTGGAGAAATTTACACACGTGTCACTTTTTCTATTCGCGTATTGCGTGATCGCTTTAACAGTGAAAAAAATCGATTGATTATGAAAAAATTAGGATTCGATATTTTAAAATGTAATTGACTTTATAGACATCTCGGATGAAACTGTTAATTGGATAAATTAGTTGAAAATTAGATGATTGTAAAATAATAAGTAACCATTCGTTTATTAAAAAATTAATTATCGTGCACAAATATAAATTTGTAATTATTTTTAATCCAAATAAATATTTTCTTCATTCAAAAAAGCGATTTTTCAATAAATAAATTCAAGAAGTCTATAATTATTTAGTAAACATTTCTTAATAATTCGAAGTATTCTTCAATTCGTTTAAATAACGAATTAATTTATATTAATTGTAATTTAAATTACAAATCTAATAAAAATTTGTTTCTTATAAATGCACACAAATAAAAAATTAAGAACCACCGAACCTATAATCTAAAAATAGTCTCTTATTCTCCAGAATAATTTCCTAACCCATTTCCCAAAACTTACAACATCGCAAACCTCTTCCTCTTTTAACACATAAAAAAACAATAACATACAAGACGTATGAAATTCATAAATACACACTCACACAAAGAATCGATAAATGAACGATTGTTTTAAAAACGTCAGCGATCGTGATGCGCACTCGTCGCGGTAATTCTTCAGCTTCGCTTGTCCTCGATCGAACACGTTTTGAATGTATATATATATATTTTTTTTATCAACTAAAAGCGGTCGCTTTCACGGCCAAATGTGTACATCCGGTCGAAAATTGATCAAAAGCGCACGCGCTATTGGATTACTGATTTTCGCCAAAATGTCCCTGGCTTTGAACTTGCTACCGGTGATTTGAAATTAAAATACCGGTTGTAAGGTCTATTGTCGAGCTTATCTTTCCACCGGTGTCAATAACGCTCGGTCTATATAAATACACGCGTGTGCACGCACGCGCACTCGAGCTATTTTTAAAAGCGATTATTCCGACTGTACAAACGATTCAACGACCGATTTCTTCTCGGAAAGCTACTCGCTCGCGTTGGAGCGATTTTCTCGAAACGATCCGTCAATTTTTCCACTGCAATCGTCGTATTCGTAATTTCGAGCGAGGTCGCGAATTATGCACAAGCTTTAAACGTCGTTACGATCCCGAAAGTCTGTTTGAGCATCGGATATATATATGTATATATAACGTTTTACAATTTGCGCTATCCTTTAATAACGTGGAATTAGAATCGTTTAGCCCAAGTAGCCTTGGATTTTGATTTAATTCCAACGAATGACGCAATATATATATGTATGCATTTTAGACTGTCTTAAAGTGCCAAAGGTATTCGATTGTACTCGTATAAGTATTTTTTCTTACAATTTTAATCAATAGCACAGCGATTAACTGTACTTCAGAGAAAATACATTAATTATTCATTTTTTCAATTATAAGTGGATTATGCTGATATTTGTTAAAATGACAATGTACAGTTCAATACAAGATGCATTTTAAACTGTCTTAAAGAGTCAAAGGTACTATATTGCTTTCGTATACGTATTTTTTATTAAAATTTTAATTATTATTTAGATAATTCAACAACGATTAACTCTACTTTAGGGAAAATAAATAAATAATTCATTTTTTAAATTACAAGTGTAAAATTATTTGGAAATTAGTTAAAATATCAATATATTTGTATTTTAGACTGTCTCTATACATCGAAGAATTTGTTCTGACAATTTTAATTGATACCACGTGGATTACCTTTGGTTTAAGAGAAAAAAACGAAAAATTAATTTTCTAAGATTCAAAATTTTTTCTATTTTTTTTTGTTAAAAACGAACAGCAGATACATAGACTAAAATATTTTTCTAAAAAACAAAATTTGAATTATAAAAATCAATTGATTTTCAATAATATTTAAAATGAAATTCATTAACGATTTTTACTTCAGAAAAACAAAATTAACGTTAAGTTTATGAAAAATATAATTTTTACAATAATTTATTTATTTAAATTATGTTAACGTTTCAACTATCTGAAGTATATTAATTGCTTCAAATTTATCGTCGAAAATGATTATTCTTTACGCAACGAAAAATTAGTTAATATTAATTGAACACCTCGAAATAATAATTTAAACAAAAATACTGGCGTAATTTTCATGTTCATTTACCTTTTAGATTTCCAGACAGTCCTGTATATATATATATATATATATATATAATAACAATATTTCGCGGGCTTTAAAAAGAAATAGGAAAAAGGAAATTGGCGTAGAGACAAGGAGTGCAAAGAGAAATTCAGTTATTAATTTTTAAGAAATGAATGTATATTATTTAAAATTCTTTTTCCAGAAATGTTGTTCTTTCAGCTTTTACAATAACATACACAGTCTAGGCTCAATAAATAACGATACAATGTATATGAAGAAAAAAAAGAAAAGTGTGTTAACACACACACAAACACATACATATAAGTATATGTGTACGAGATGCGATACATGACTATTGCACAGCTATAATACTGACGATATCTGACTAGTCGATTTTTTGTTCTTCCTCTTCGATGCCGAAGGCGTCATTGCACTCGTATACGCAGATGTTACGACCTTAGTCTAGCGCTACAACGACGATGACGATTAAAATCGAGTAGCACTTCATCTCCTCAGCGTCGATATAAGAGATAGCATTTTCCACTATCCATTGTCGCCGATCCAACATCGACTCTCCGGTTCAAAGGAGCGTTGAAATAATATAAAGCACACGACGACTGGACTCCATCAAAAAGCAAAAATGAACAAGAGTCCAGACATCACTTCAGAATTCCAATTCACTTCCTTCCCCATTGAAGAATACTCCGACTGGTACCACCAAGAGATCCAGTGCTGCCTTTGGAGCTGTTGCTACCAGAACTGGATACCGATTCCGATCGGCGAATCGGTTTCTTGCTTGGATCCAAAATCCGATCCAACACCTGACGGATCGTACTGTGCTTACGGTTGAACGGATTGGTGTACATCGTTGAGACTTTGTCGAACACGTGATAAGTCACTCGTTTGGTTTCTCACTCGAGAATGACTGACGGAAGACCTGTTCCACACTTATATCGAACGATCTGGTCACGTGACCGATTGAATTGGAAGTGGGAGTGGAAGGAGTCGCGGTGGGGGAGGTTCGATCGCTTGCGTGACATAGAAACCACGTGCTTGTCCCACGTGTTGGTGTGCGAGAAGACGAAGCGTCTGGGATGTACGAAAGAAATAAAAGGTTCTTGACGCACGACCAGGAAAAAATATTGCGCTCGGAGGACGTGGAAAAACGCGGAGTTTCGTTGAATTTTTTTTTTACGTGAAAAAAGATGTGCGCGAGGTGTGCATTTCTTTTTGTTGTTGTTATTTTGTCGATGATGAGTGAAATTTTCTTGGAAGTTGTAATTTTCTGACGTTGAACGCATCGGCGTTTCATTATCTGACATAAGAGCAAAGGGGAATTTGTCTGATACTATACTTTAGATACTTCTCTGTCTTGTTTTCATTGCGTTTATTCGTAAGGCTGAAAAGCTTGTTTTTTTCCTTTCAGTGGATGCTGCAGTGAAGATTATCGTAATTGATGGGATAAAATGATTTTGAATGAACACAATTTTTGTTCTAATAAAATAAAAAATTTGTTATTTTATTATTATTTTTTTAATGTCATTTTAGTTTGAATTACTGTAAATATTTGTTTAAATAATTTACACCAGTTAAAATCAAATTTGTAAGTTTAAAAACATTATTTAAATACTTACAAATCTTGTCCAATTGAATTGTCATATCTAATACAATAAATAATTTTACATTGAAACAATCTTTTTTAATGTCGTGTACTTCTAATAAATAAATGTAACTAATCTTTTTTTCCACTGTACTATATCGTTAACATTCCACGAGTCTTATATTCAAAGTTTTTTTTTCATTGTCATCAATGATATCTTTTCAAGTCGATGTAAACGTAAAAACCGTGTGCTGAAATTACCTCGTCCTCGCGTGTGAACAGAAACACACTCGATGTAGGTTTTTTCGTGATTTGTGAATTGTTACACATCGTAAAAGGGAAAAATCAAATTCATCAATTAAAACACAGTTCACACACCCATAATTTTCATAAATTAACTCACTGATTCTTCCAACACAATATATATACAAGAATATTGAGCAACAAGTCCTTGTTGATAATAAAAAAAATGAAAAAAAAATAAAAAAAAGTTATTGATATTGATTATATATTATATTGTATACTTATTCTTGTGTCTATATGTATATATAAAGTATGGCTCGAAGGTCAATCGAAGTTCCGATAACACGGAGAGTTTTTTTTCGAAATGCTTTTTTGGCAGTGCAACAATTAATTTGTCGCTTCGAGCGATGCAATACAGTCGAAAATAAATTAGATGATTCGAACTTTTTGAATTCCCAAGAATAATTTATCAGTCGTTCGAGTCGATCTCTAATTCTCGTTTTTTTTTCTCTTATTACGTTGGACATTGAAAAAAAAATAATCGTTGGATAATTAATACACGAGTGTTTTCGTGTGTGAAGCAGTCGTCGTTGCAATAAATCTTAATGCAAAATTACCGACCAAAATAATTTTTTTTAATCGTAAATAGCGATGGTCCAGACATCTGCTGGGATTCCCGTATGCGAACACGATCAAGGCCACAGAATAATCGCGTCGGTGAATTTCCTTCTCGATGCGCGCGTGCAAGTGCATTGGACAAAGCTGTACAAAGCTCGCTTTGTGTACATCAGTGAAACAATTTTGCAGTGTTTGGATTTTTGTTTCTTCAATAGACGTCTTATCTCACCAGGGAGGATTTAGAATCGAAGTTAAGCAATGCATTGTGAAAATAGTCTGATTTGTGCTAGAGAGAATTCATTTGGTTTCAAATTGAATTAATTCGCTTGAACTAAAACAATATTTTGGATTAAAAAATTATTTATTTTAAATTGTTCAAAACTGAAATTGGTTTACTAAATAATTTCATTGAATCAAGATTTTTAGTATAGATTGGCACTGAGTAGAACATTTTATATGATTGAGAAAATTAATTTGTTATAGAGTGACTTTTTGAAAGGAGGATGTATTTACTTAAACAAAACAATGCATTTTAGAATTAAAAATTATTTATATTTGAAGGTAAAAATTATTTTCAGTGAAACGTTATTTGCTGTGCGTCAATACAAAATTGCTTTCAATACATTAAATAATTTTTTTCAATATCAAAAAGTGCTTTTATGTAAATGTAATATACAACGTTTTAGTATATAATTTCCTTATATCAAGTTTTTATTTTAATTTTTACACTAAGAACGAAATTTTCTGTATTTAAAAAGGTTTATATGCTATAAAATTATTTTTTTATAAATGATGTTGTATTTACTTGGATTTAACCAACATTTAGTAAACTAAACTTATTTCTTTGGAAGACAAGAAAATGTCAAATGTATATTTAAAAAAATGTTTACTATAATTTAAATTGTCATTTAAACTAAATTTAGATCATAATTATAAATAAAAATGAATATTACGATTATATTCGAATAAATATTTTCCAAGGACTACACCCGAAATAAATCATTTTATGGAGTCAATCAAATTTTCATTTTTTTTCAATGTAAAAATAGCGATTAATTTATTTAAACAAATTAATTTTAAATTCGTAAACAATACCATTTATTTATCTATAACCAACACAATTTTACTTTTACTTTTTAAGATTTACAATGCCTTAACCAAAATGTCAACTGTTTCGATAATAAAAGTACGTCCTATAAATATTTCATGTCATTTCACTTCAATCGATTATTAAATAAAATTAATTCATACAATAAACCCGATACCCTAAATTAATAATTTCAATGAATAATTGCACCTATAAATCACCCTTAAAATCTATGTACTTTTATACAATAGAAAAAAAAAACTTCCCAAACATTCAATTCAACTCATCGACGAATTAATCGAATGCAAATTTTTTTCTCAAATAATCCTTCTTCTCGCTTAAATTCCCAAAGAAAAAAAAATCTTTGTTTAAAACTTTTCAAACAAATACGAATTTCGCCGTTGGTCGTCGACAGAGAGACGCACAACGTAAGAGTTTTGTCGTTTGATGAAAACCAGTTTTCTCTTTTTCCGCATACTGCACTGCAAAAGGCTCTATGATGCTTACTCGAAGAAACGTTATTTACCGAGAGAAAGTTTTCGGACTAATTATTCTCGTTTGCAAGTAAATAATTAAAAAAAAGAATCGAACATTTTCTTCTTTACGCATTTCGAAACGTACTTTAAATTTGCGCGTCGTATTAAACACAAATACTTTTCGTCCAAATATAGATCGAGTTACTTCACTTTACAAGGCTATTCGCGTTATCCAATTTATTTTCAACGTTTGCCGATTAATCTTTGCCTGTTTTAAGCTTAGCATTAAAAATTGCGCTTTATATATATATATATATTCTCGGATTGAAATCTGGATTTTCAAGTTTGTAAACACACTTGAACGATGTCGTTATTCTTGGTTTGAAAATTTTTTTTTATGTATTGATTCATCGCAGATTTTAAACGAGTGTATAGGTACTGACGGAGATCGAAATTTCACGTGTATGTGAATTTCACAAGCTGACCGTTATTGATTTTTAAATTATCGATTCGATTGTTTGAGTATTAAAATAGCAAAAATTCTTTGGATTTGTGGGTGGACTTTGAGACATTCTGTGTCAATATATACAAATATGCAAATGTGTGATTAAATGTGACGATATTAATTGATCGTTTAAGATGAAAAATTTCGATGTGCTAAAAATAACTGTTTCTGATCGATTTAAGGAGGAATTAGACTTACTCCATCTCCGAATTTTGAATGTGTTGAATACAACATTTAATAAATTATTAAAATGATATTGCATAATGAAAATAAATGATATAATATACTTTTTAAAAACGAACATTGTTGTTTGTAAATTTACTACTATCTATATTTTTTTAATGAGTCGCAGAATGAAAGAAAAAATAATTTTGTTGTTACTCAAATTATTTATATTTTTTTAAAAAATCGCATCTCTGGACAGTATGATAACATTAACTTGTTGTACGACTAATGAAATAATTTCTGAATACAAAAAATAAACAAAATAGGGTTTTTAATGGTATTACAAATATACTATTACAACAATTAAATATATAAATTTAAATGATTACTAAGACACTTTCGTATTTTGTACAATTTTTTATAGAAGTTAAAAGTAACCGAAAATAAAATCTGTTAAATTCAAAAGCAATTACTTTAGTATCTATCAATCGTCGGTTTGCTTGTGAAAAAAAAAATCCAAGTTTCAAAAATATGTTTCCCGTTATAAGCGCGGATATGTCGAGGACATTTTTTTTAAGTACAATAAATTCTAAGGCAACAAGAAACCACTTTGACAAATATTTTTTCATTTTTCAATGGTAAACGTTAATTTGATGAACTTCTAAATTCCAACATTACGAACAGCGACCTTCAATTTTTTCTTGAAGATATTTCGTTCAGGATAAGCCGCCAAAAGAAGATTTTGAAAAAGTATCCTATACGCATTCCCTATAGATACAAAAGCATCCGTACAATGAAAAAAAAATTTGGTCGATTACTAAATATTATTATAAATATATATATTTAAGTACATTATTAATATAACAAAATATTATTTAACTCAAAATGAAAAACTATAAACAATCGCATAAGTAATTTTTATAAATATTTAGTTTTAATTACAAGCTGAAAAATATTTTTTAATTGATTTTGAATCTGATTAATTAATACAAACAAAATTTTATTGATTTACAGTAAATACACTTCAAAATAAATATTCTTTAAAATAAAAAATTGATTGATTTAAATTTATACAAAATGTTGCTTTTAAAAATTAACTAAATATGTTATAACAAAAAAAACTATTTTTTCATTAATACGCTTTTTATACACAGCAAACTTTGTTTTTAGAGTACACCAATTTAATAAAAAATTGGCTCAGAGTTAGACACTACCGAATTATATGGTTTTAATTGATTTTTAAATTTAGCTCACAGACAAATAAAAATAGAAAGAAAAAAAATTGTATAATTCCCAAAAATTAATTATTTATAAATTTAATGTACTTTTTATATTTAACTACACTTTTTATATTAAAAAAATTATTTAAACTATTCCAGCCTAATTTGGATTCCACTATTCCCAAAATAAGAATTAACTAAAATTATTGATGTTCATTGAGATAATAAAAACAAAGAAAGCATTGATAATCAAAGACTTCAAATTCTACATTCAAATAATATAATTTCCTATACATTTATAAACAAACACACGATCTGATTTTAAAAATATTATTCGTCTAGTTCCAACAAAGTTTGTAAATTTTCCCATCGATAACAACAAAAAAAGCTTCCAAACAAATCGTTAACCAACGAGTTGAAACATGTAAAAATCGTAATACGTCAAACGTCGTTTCCAGTGTAAGAAATCTAAGCTTCCAAACTATTAACGGAATAATAATATCTAATCGATGATTTGATGAAAAAAAAAACTCGAAAAAATCAGATATACCGTATCTAAATTGACGCACGCGACACACGAGATGGAGAAAAAGCAATTAGCCGCATCTTACACTGCATCGGCAGAAAAAAGAAGGTACACGCGTCAAAAGAACATATATCGTCATCATAAAAGTGCGAACACATCTCGCACGTGCTTTTATTCGTTGACACCGAGCTAACGAAAAATTCGCGGCCGATTTATTCGCGAGAGTCAGCAAATTCCTCAACAGCCTCGTGTACATATATATATATATATATCTGGAGTGAACGGTCGTGTGAATATAAAAATCGACTGTTTAAATCACGAAGAAAATTAAAATGAGAAAGAGAAAGGAACGAGGAGACTAAGAGAGAACGAAAAGATATATATAGGTGTCTCAATGCCGAGGATTTTATATCGACCGTTATGGGGGATTCCCCTGAATCGGTGAAAAGCCTTGAACGTGAACTCAAAGAATGACGCGGTGACTTTGGGATTTTCGTTGTCGTACGATTCAGAACTTTTATAGTACTTTTGCTAGCCTTACACGAGTTTTGCTTTATTTTTATTGTTATGTGTCTTGAATTTATATGTATATATATGTGTGAGTGAGAAATATATATGTGTGAGAAAAATTTTAAATTGTTTTTAAACATTTGTAAACTATCGTCTGGCACTGTGTCTACCTTCATGAATTTTTTTAGATTTTTTTTCATGAAGTTACAGTATGTCAAATTAGGCGCATTTTAAGTCAATTTTCAAAAAATTCTAACTTAAATATACCTATAATATAATTTATATTTTAATTATGTTGACGCACAGGTATATTTGCACTGTTCTATGTCAACAGATTATAAATGTATTATGTATTTAATAAACAAATGAATAAATTTTACAGAACTACACAATCATACCATATTTTTCGCCATCGCGTAAATAGAATTAACATCTCTTACATAGGCTCTTTAAACGTAAACACATTCCATGGAAATTTATCCTGTTTACCATCTCGAAAGAAATTTTCAATCAATTAATGTCATAAAGTTTTCCCAGTATAACGTAACCCTATTCTCGACACGTATGTTACCGGCATCGATATAATTTCAATACAACGATGTTTGGTTCGCACATCATAAACTTAGGGGAAATGAATTTATAATTTAATCAAATGAATAAAATAGTCATCGATTTAAACATCGAAAATAATTTTTATCGATAAAAAAACATGTTTCTGTCTATACAACATTCGATATCCGCAAAAAAGCGATTAACCCACGCAAAATAAAGGATATTTTTTTTATTATGAAACAGATATACAATCCATAAAAATAAAACATCCGATAAGAATGTGTTCCGGGAATATAAATACTATCCTACTATCCGCGATCGATACCTGTCGCCTATTTCAAATAATACAAATACGTGTAGTATATCAGAAAACAGGTTTTTACTTTTATCCAATGACTTGCAGTTTCGCTCCTTCAAATACAGATTCGTCGAAAACATCGAATTCTAATTAGTAATTCAACGAATGCTAAAAACGTATACGCCATTATCCGTTATTTATATTTGTTCCACGGGATTTTACCGTATACTTCTTTAATGGAAGTCTCGAGAAAGTAAACGTTCCGAAGAATGCGACAATAATGTTTTAAGAAAAATTATTATTATTTTTTTTTCATAAACTTCGGACTGTAAAGTAAGTTTAACTTCTATAATACGTCCAGCTTTTATAGTCAGCTGACTTGTTTTGCCAATCAAAAGATTCACGTGCGACTGGTAATGCTAAAAAGCGAAATTCGACGCTTTATTCGATGGGCGAAAACGTTTAGGCTGTGACCTAAAAAAATTGACAGATACGCCGAGTCACGTGTTAGAAACCGCCGATGAAAAGAATTTCGGCTTTGTAATTGACGTTATCGATACGTTTGTAAAACATGTGTTAAGGGGGTAACTGATTTTTTTTATTCAAAATGTTTTAATAAATGTTATTAGAGAAGCAATAGAAAGTAGTTACTTACCATCCATGTAATCGAAAACACTGACCCTAAAAATCATCAACATACACTTATTAATAACTACTTATTAATAATAAATAAATTTTAAAAAATTTAAGATTCTAAACTCAATTGATGTAATGTTGTGGCTCTGTGACCAACATTCCTTTCCAATTATCAATGAAGTAGACAAAATAGTCACGTTCCTATTTCTAAAAATCGACTTTAAAATATGTTTCAATCATTTTTATCAACTAAAATATTTGCTCACTGTTATACCTATATTCTGAGACTTTTATTCTCTGAGTTAGATAGCTTACAAAATCTTATTGTAATTTATGTGTACGACTTTAAAAGTATGTCATTGGAAAACTTTATCAAAATTGTATACCAAACTCACTTTTTTCATTCCGAGACTCGTTGCAAATTTAAATAATAACATAAATAAATAGATTAATTTTTTTTTATAAATTATCCGGGTCTGAAATTTATCTTTATCCATCACTAAATCGGAGCTTGAATAAAAAAATGAGTAAAAAATTATTATTTCATGCACTTGATTTTTGTCAGAAAAGTGTCCTTAAAATTTAAACTTAAAATAGTTTTGGTTGTTTGGCTCTGTCAGCTGTAGACTTTTATAAAAATTCGCAAAGAACAAAAATATCTTAGAATCATTCAAAGAATATTCTCAAATTTTTAATGATGATTAAGAGCAGTTTTGGTTTTTTAAAACAATTTGCGGAATTAAAATAGAGACAAAAAATTGTAAGTTTTCTCTGAGAAATTCTAAGATATTTTTATTTTTTAAATATTTTTACTCAGGTTCGTAGATTTTGAGAGAATAATGATTTTTTAATATTAGCGTATAAAAATCGGTACAATTTAATTCTTTAATGTTTCTAAAAGAACAGTTATTAGACAATTACAATATTTTTCAACAAAAATGTAACTTTCCAAAAAAAAATTAAAATAAGTTACCGGAGATTTTTTTTACAAATTGTCAAGTTGTAAATGATCTTTAAATTGACTAAAATACACGCCTTCTTTCTTTTACGTTCATACATCGTAATAAAGTTCAATCATAGGTTGTAATTATATATGCCGATAGTACACTCATTGTTCTTAGATAACAACTTTTGCTGACAGTATCTGCCATTGAATAACTCGTCAAGTTTTTTTACTTTGACTACCTTAAAAACGTCGATCGATACGGAAAGTATAAAAAATTCGAACCTATATAACATTCGTGAAAAAGAAAATAATACAGAGCTATAAATAGAAAGTAGTTTTTTTTTGTTGTATACGAAAGTGTCGGATAATAAATTTTAAATGCGTATGTCGTACAGAAACTCAAGATCAACGAAAGAGAAAGAGCCTAGAGAAATCGAAATTTTTTAATAGAAATTTCCATGATAAATTATCAAGTTTTGATAATTACATGTATTAGTATAAAAGCTAAATTTGAAATATAAAAACATCGGTTGACAGTTTCCTTCAATCCAACCGATCTTTTGGAACAAGGAAAGATCGGTATGCGTAAAATTCATAACCTTTGGCTTTCGATAAATAACAATGTAATGTATACTTGAAATAATAATTATTAATAATGAAAAAAGAACTTGTAATCAAATTCGGATAGAAGTTTTCTTCCTTTCAATCGCTTTTTTGGATAAATATTATCTGGTATCGGTAAAACAACGTTCGGCCTTTGGAAAATAATGAAGGAAATTATGATCAAAACTTGATAAATTTCATTGAATTCAACCGATTTTCTGAACATATAACCTGTGGTATCGGCAAAACAACGATCGGTCTTCAAAACATAATGTATATAATTTAAATAATAATTTTTTATTATAAAAAAAGAAGGAAATTGTAATCGAATCTGGATTCAACCGATTTTCTGAATATGTAACCTCAAATAGCTAGAAAACAAAGATCGATATTCTGAATATGTAACCACTGATAGCTACAAAACAAAGATCGGTATGCGCAAAATGTGTAACTATCGATTGGCCTTCGATAAATAACGTACATATAATTTAAATAATAATTTTTAATTATAAAAAAAGGAACTTTAATAAAATCCGGATAAATTTCCTTTAATTCAACCGATTTTCTGAATATATAACGTCTGGTATCTAATAAAAACAAACGAGTGGTGTACGTAAAATGACGTATAGTTTAAATAATAAAGTAGGAAATGACTGTGTACAAACATATATATGGATCAAAAGATAAAAGACGGCGCCAGAGGATTTAGCATAAATATTCTGAAAATTTTCCACATTTATTCATCATTACTCTTCGATATAGGATTTTTATTGTTTTTTTTTTATCGTACCAAGGATAAGATATACTATTTAAATAGATTTAACGATTATATGATAATATTTAGTCTAAAGTTAAAAAACGTATACACATATATATGTAAAAGTGAAATGATGAAATTATGAATGAAAAATACGAACGTTTTTTTCAAACGTTATCGACCGCAAGATGATTTGATTAGTTGTAACGCAAGGCAAAATGTAAAACGAAGTAGAATTCCATTGTTTGGTTTGTCCGCATAATATATAAGTTTAATTATCATTGTAGTTTTGCAAACAAACGATTTTTCCATAAAAATCGATAAATGAATTTACGAGTATAAGGGTTGAAAGATCTGTTTGTATTTAATACGTCAAATTAATTATAAACACTCGATTGCTGTGTTATTAAAATTATTTTAACGACGTAATCGCTACTCTAATATTATATCTTCAACGTAACGATGAGAAAATTACGGTAAATTACCTTAAATTATGTAATCTACAGAATCATTTTTAAAATCGGTAGAAAATTTTCATTGTTTTATTCTGACACATAACATATCGGATATGTAAGCTCGAATGCTTTTCCTTCGATTGGCAAAAATCTAGTTAAAATTACCCCAGAAATTGAGTAACTATTTGCTTGCTTCATACGAGTTTCAACGCGAGTCGAGTTTACTACTCGTAATATCGCATTGCGTCGATAGAAAGTGTTTTCTTTTTTTTTTTTAATGTTTATCGTCTGTAGTAGATACTCATGTGCTTAAACATTTGTGAGTGTGTACTTGTCATTTTATCGTTGTGACACGAGAATGTTCTGAATGTTCTTTGCTAACTAATAGCTGATTGGAAAACCTTGGCCTCGCGATACTTAGCTTATATTATTTTTTGTTTTATTTTCAATTCCTGATCATCGATTGATTAGCACTTTTATCGATACTAGACTAAACGCCAATGAGCTTTATATAGAAATAGAAATAAAATGCTTCCTGAGAGTTTTGGTTCACGTTTTATTCAATAGTATATATATATTTAATTGTTAAAGAAATTTACAGTAATTTTCTCTGTGAAGTTTGATTGACGAAGATTATTTCAAAGCTAAACTTTTTTCTTAAAAGTATATTAAATACGTCATGAAAAAAAGTAAACAAATCGAACTATATTTAATAATTTAATCAATAATCTAACAATTTAGTACTACATTTGGTTACTTTATTAAATTTACCAAATATATATTACCACTAGCAAAATAATATCATGAAAAATAATATTGAAAACTGGTTAAAACATTCAAGCTAATTGATGTTTAAGATTTTTTACAAAACCTTGTAATGTATATATGTAACATATTACAAAGTAAAAATGCAACGTTCAAAATTCGCGATGCTTTTTCGTTTTGAAACCCATGAAAAAATGTCTTCATTGAAAAATTATCACATGTGTCATTATGATATAAATAATTTTATTTGTTTAAAAAAAAACAACAGTCAAACCATTCAGACAATTAAACACCAATAGATAATTAAATTGTTTTAAAAAAACTACAATTTCGTTCCGACATTCATAACAAATGTACATAATTATAAATTAATAAAATACTATTCGGAAGCTGAAATCAATATAGCAATAAAATCAATTGAGCTTTAAATTTAAAAAATGCAACAGTCAATACTTAATTAAATAATAATAATGTTGTATTGTATATGTACCACTCTAATACCAAATTACAAATTGAAATTATTTTCTTTGCAAAAAGTGCGATTATATCTGCTTATACACATATCTTTCTTTTAATCCGTAAACATTTGAACTATAGCTTCGCATCGAAGTTTTGATAACCTCGTGTTAAATCTCGCGCTATTCGTCCATTGTCTGTATATAATCGAGTATAACTTAATTGAATATTTTATTCATTAAACTGTTTCTAATATTATCATCCTCATTTGTCGAATCCTCAATTATACATTTCTGGCTGATCAAAATATCTCTCCGTTCTAAATCGCTAAATCGCATTCACTTATATCTTGTATAACCGTTTAAAAGATAAAACAGTATACTTAGCTGACACACAGAAAATAATCGCTCTACCCATCATCAATGAACCAGACTCGTAAAGCGTTCATTGCTTTAATAGATCAGTACATGTACATCTTTTTATGTATTTGTCTCCAATACACACGCATGAACACCCATGCACTCCAATATACATATACACATGCATGATGTACACACACACACATACACACATACACACATAGTTTTTCTGTCATATAAAGACACGTGCGGAGTGTATTCGTCTCTCTATTATCGCGTATCCTACAACGCAGACAGTAGCCAAAGTAAGGATACTCGCGAATAGCTGTTTGATTTAAATAGCATGACTATAAACTTCAGGTCGGTAGATCAGCTACACGATAACAAAAAAAGTCCTTATTAATGCATTACGTCTGGCGAATGTACATCATCCGACGCGACGAAAAAAAAAACGTCTCGCATATAATGAAGTTTTATTGAGCTACTTATAGGTACCCGAGAAATCAGGTGAAAACATTATTTTATCGAGGTCACTGCTGCAGTACGGATGTTTGATACGAGAAAAAAATTTAAACTTATAATCATTTCGTATATATATATATCGTATTTTACTATAAACGATGAATTTTTTTACATACATATGCACAACTATATCAGGTATAACTATATGTCTAGCGAATTTTCTACATTGACAAGAAGTTGAGTTTGCTAAACTTAAGAAAATTCGTTTATTAAACGATTGGCTTTACAAAAATATTTATTTCTATTGGAAGTTGAATTACTTTCAGTAAAAGAACATTTACTGCCACAAATAAAAATTTGCTTGAATACCCCAAATTTTTTTTGAAGATTAAAACGTGCACTTATTTAAACGTAAAATGTAATTAATTAGTTAACAATTTATTTGATTAATGACTATTTTTTCTTTCAATTCTGTAAATATTTATTAGAAGTCGCGAAATTTCATATTATAATGACTCACAATTTAGTAAAATATTTACAACGATTTAAATAGTAAAAAAGGATCTAAAACTATCGAAAGAAATTATTTTTTTTTAATCTCTTTTTTATTCTAATGATTATTTTGTTCAGTGTACGATACGTATATATGATTATCGTAATACGCACGCTCATCCTTTGTGTCACTTATGCAACTAATCGCATATAGATGAAATTGTAATTATATTATCGAACGACTAAAGTAATAAATATGAAATTGAACGAATGATCTGTGTTGAAATTGATATAAATAGCTGAAAGGTTATCCGATGATCTGGGGACGCCCAATACAACTTTCGATAGATCGCATATATCCAAGAAAGTTATTTAGCTCGAGTGATGTACCAATTGTTTGATTGGAGATTTAAATTAGTATATAAATATAGTAAAGCGGAAGTATATTATCATATATAGCTATATAGCGCGTATCCGTGAGACCTACATGTCACTGACCGCTATTATTCAAGTTCAAGGTCAATTTTTAAGACATTTGCCCTCATAAATTGCAATTACATTTAATGGAAACATTGTGACGTTCGGTCCAATAAAAAAGTCACCTTTTTGAGTTCGTTAACCCGAGAGAATATTGAGAGATTTTCGTGAAGCCAATATTAAAAAAAAAAATTATTATTTTCTAAAACGAATGAATAAACATGTATTCGAATGTTACAGCAATACTGATTTTTATGTCAGTAATAAATTTTAAAAATTCCCTACAGAGATATGGATACTTTGGAAATAGAATTTGTAATAATTAATAGTAAAATTTTTAATGATCATTTTTTCTGAGTCTTAGTTTCAAAAATCTTCTGCAGGGACATGAACATTTCATTATCATTTTTTTGTTTACTATTCTTCATATTAATCGACTTTTAACGTGAATTTAAATTACATTAAATATTTTCAGGGATATGAATACATAAAAAAATATTATTATTTTTTTTTTATTTGTTTACTATTCTTGCCATTAACTGAGTTTTAACGTAAATTAAAATGACAGTAAACATGTTTTACTAATTCGTAATTTGTAATCATTTTTTTTTATTTTAATTTTACTATTAATATTTGCTGCATCGTATTTTTAAAAATCCTCTAGTGGGATGTTTCCATATTCTAAAAAATGGTTTCTTTGGATTGTTCTTGGAAAATATTTATTTCTATCTACAATATATTAATAAAAACACTTTTCTTATAATGTTTTAATAAATAAATTTTCTTAAATATAACAACAATTTTTTAGAGCGCACCTTCATAATCTATTTTATCCACTAAGTAATTAAATAAATAAATAAAAAATAAACTAAAGCAAATTAAAAAAAAATAACGACCGAGTTGATTAGATTCAAAATTCGTAAATGAGCAATTAATGCGTGATGTCTGAGCTTGAGATTTCAAGGCGAAGGACATGACACGTTATACGAGACCGACACGGGTCTTTGAACTAAGAGTTCAATGTTTCGTCGCGATTCACAGTGAACAGACTCGTGACTGTGATTGTAAGCATAAAAAAAAAAAGAGTTTTTTTCAGAAGATGTCGGAGTGCAGTTTACCGATTGTGACTCCGCCTGCAGTTGTGTTTACAATATGCATCGTATCGTCGGAAATTGAGTTATTATTATTTGTTGTTGTGTTGAGAGAACTTAGATCTATATTTGTGGGATTTTTCTTAACTTTATTTTTAAATGATGTTGTATTACGACATATTAACGTTTGGAACGCGTAATTATCGATCAGTTGATAAGGAATTTTATGTTAGTTTTTATTTATTAAATAAAATATACGCGAACTTTTAAATAATTTTATATTACGACGTATTGGGTATATTCAAAATATTATCGACAATACACATAATAATTTCGCAGTTCGATTTTGTGGTTTCTTGACGATTGGTCGAAATGGAATAAATATTCAAATTTAGCTACTTGATATCAATACAATTATCGTTATTACTAGAAAAAAATGATAAAAGGCATCAATAATAGTTATTTCAATGACATTATGTATTGATAAATAGTTAAATAATAATTATAATTTTAACTCGATTAGCTGATTATCAGTTTCATTATTTAATCTTATTTATTTTGAGATGCTATACCAACATTTTTAATAATTTTTTATTATACGTATTACGTATCTGAATATAAATATCGACGAACTCATTATTCATTTCATTATGAAGGGAGGTCTACACTTATTCTAATGGATTTGTAAAACGTTATCAATAAATATTAATGATCAAAACACGTTTGAAAAGGTGATTTTTTAAATGTGACTATTGAATTAAATTTTATAATAAAAATGAAGGCCAAATTTTTGTGTTAATTGTATTATCTTAATTTATTACTATTTATATTTTTTATAAGAGTCAGAATGGAAAAAGCATCATTTTCTTGTTTTTTTTAAACAAATTAAATTATTTATACCCTAAAATATTTTTTACATGATAGATAGATATGATAGATATTTATATGATAGATTTTCAATTTTTTATACTAAAAAAATATTAATAATACCTTTTCAGCTTCGAATCTTAAATCCATAAAGTTGTCCAAGTTGCAGCCTACGGATAAACCAAAATTAATATATAATTATACAAAATAATATTTAATTATAATTTGATGAGATTTCAAAATTCAAAATGGCAGATACCCAAAATGGACGTTGTACACATAAATTGAATAAAAAACTTTTCAATTTTTAACTCACGAACGCTTCACATAAAAAATTTTTGATAAAAAAATGTTTAGAATTATTTAAAAAATATCAACTAATTTTTTTTTCAGTTTCCTATCAATTTTGTTTAATTTTGCATAAAAAGCTATTATAACTCGCGGCGAATAAACCGTAACTACTAACTTGTTTTAATTTAGAAGTATTAAAATTGACTACTAAATTTAACTCGACAAAAAATGTTTATAATTATTCGAAGTATACGTGATATTTTTTCGGAAGGTCTTAACGATTTTGGAGGTTTCGAAAATCGCAAAGAAAATGAATACATATTTTTGGAATAATTCTCTTTTACATCTATTAAAATTTTTCGTTAAGTCTATCGTCCTTTAGTTCAAAATTGTAAGACTTTTATTCACTTTACGTGTAAACCGTCCATTTTAGGATATCCGCCATCTTAAATTTTGAAATTTATTCGACACCATTTTAAAGTATAATTTACACATATCCTATATAAATTTTCCAATACGTCAATATTAATTTCAAAATGTCATTTACATTTAAAATCTCGTATTATTTTTAAAATATTATTTTTAAGTACTAATTAGTGACTAAAATAGAGGCCAGATAAAAAAATTTTACGAACTCACGGGTGTAAATTTGCTCTACTCCAAAACTTAATACGCGACGTTTGAGATGTAAAAACGTATTGCGTATTAGAATGTAATTATCAACTAACTGATTATATATCTTATTGTTGAGTATTATTTATTTTGAGAAGCTACGCGAATTTCGAAATAATTTTATATCACCACATTAATTTCATTATTCAATCTTAATTATTTTGACAAATACTATACACAAATTTTCAAAAAATTTCATATTACACCTCATCGCATAAATAAAAAAAACTGGTCTTCAAATCTATTGTTCGACTTTATTTAGTATACAAATACATTACGATTGGAAAAATAGAACAATTTTTAAACAATATCATATCGCGACATATTGTGTATCGAAAATATAATTATATAAACGGCTATAAACGTTTCTCAATTTCATCGTTCGATCTTATTTATTTTCAGAAATAGCGCGACTGCGTTTACGATTCTAATACGGAAAATAAATTTCAAATAATTTTTTACTACAACGTCGTTGCGAGTATAAAAATTACAATCACCAAATGTAACCGATTATAAATTTCACTTTTCGATCTAATTTTTTCCCCGAAATAATAAAAAAAAAGTGAACTATGCAACATTACAGCGAAAAGATAGTAATAAAAGACAATAAATAATTAAAAAATTAATTAACAAACCACGAATATAAAAATAATCAACTAAAATTTATACTGTTAAAAATAAACTTCAAAAGTGATACTAAATTAAAAAAAAATTGTTCACTCGTTAACCACTTCTAAATTTCGTAAATGACACCATCGCCTTCGAAGTGTACTAAGCGCTGACCGGTCGAATTCTTGAATAGACGATCCAGTTTGAAATTGCAAATTTTTGTAAATAATCTCAAAAAAAAACTCAGTTCGCAAAACGTATGTAATTAAATGCGCAGACATTGTAAACATCATTGTTATTATACGTACGGACTTTCCTTAAAGCTACGGTCGCTTATTCGAGCAAATAAGCATTGAGTCGTGTCACGCAGCATCCGCTCGCAAGGTTTCGCAAGCGTTTTTTAAAATATCGTTACACCAGCGGCTTATATGGAAATAAATGAGTCGACGACGATAAGAAAAGCCCTGCAATTTGCAGGCTGCAGAGTCACACTCACACATCTACATATGTCTCCATATGTGTATGTGCGTATGCGTGTACATACATATATTGTGTATGTATGTGTGTGTGTCCGTATGTGCGTGTATAGAGGCGGAATAGAAATAGGAAAATACGTTGGCCTTTGGGGAAGAGGACAGATCGCTCATCGCTAAATAATCTGACTAAGAGACGATAATTGATCGGATCTATGCTTGTACGAAGCCTTGTCTTGAGCTTGTTCGGTCATTATTATAGTTGCATTATTTCTTAGTCTTCAGAGTGAAGACGAGGTCATTATCTCTCTGTATGTGGATATTGTATATATATATATATATATACAATATCCACATACAGATATATCGTCCATATATATATATATATATATATATATGGACGAGATATATATATAAGACTCTGTCAGACTGACCAGGTATAGAAATTTACCTACATTTAATTACATTACTTTGCCAGTACTGTAAGCTAGTTCTCTGTACATTTTATTTATGATAGAAGTATACGTGTAAAATATATTTCCATCGTAATATGAGATAATTTAATTGATATCTTTATTTTTAGAGACAGAACTTGATTCATCAGTTGGGAGTAATGTAGATCGATTGTTAGTGGATTATGGTGTCTTGTCAATTTTTCATTCGATTTTAAGATTAAGATAGCTCGTAAATTTTATAGATGGTCTTAAAAGTATTTTACTTGAAAAATATAGTAAATTTTACAAAAAATTTTCCTCTTGTATTTTTAGTGAAAAAAACTTCTCTGAAGAGCAATAAATCATTAATAATATGGATGAAATACAAAATATTCGGAAATTTTAAAATTAAGCTGGCTTGTAAATTTATTGTGACTTTTAAAGACGACCTTACAAGTATTTTATTTTAAAAGTTTAGTAAATTTAAAAAAAAATCTTCCTCTTGTGATTCTAGTGAAAAATGCTTTCTTAAAAAGCAATAAATTGTTGCTAATAATTTATAGCACAAATTACAAAAACATACTGAAAATGCCAACTTGTGAATAAAATGGAAAAGAATTGATAAAAGTAAATATAGTACTAAAGAATAATTTAGTACAAATAACCCATATTAATACATAACTTTTACAAAAGTATTTTGGACGATTTTTTAACGCAAATTTTTTCGGGCTACAATTTTAATCCTCAAAAATTTTAAAATAATTCCAAATGCTCACGAAAATTGTTATAAAACGTTAAATTTTTTAAATAAAATGAACCTTCTATAGAACATTAAATAAATGTATTAATGACTAAACGGTGAAAAAAATTTTATTTACATTCAAAAAATAGTTTATTTGAATAATATTAGGAAAATGTTTACAGGAACCTAATCATTATATTTATTTTTAATATATACTGCAAATGCAACAAATATCTATAAAATTTAAAGAAACAAAATCTATATTTAACCAAATTATTTACTAAATAAACATTTATCGATTTTAATAATATTATTCATTGTATTCAAGCACGTTTTTCTTTGTATCCTATAAGTATTGGTTTATTGAAAAAAATCTACTCACTTCCAAATAAATATTTGTTAAAGCTAAAATATAACGTTTTAATTCAAGTAAATATTTTCTTCTTCTATAAAATTAATTTTATAGAAAATAAATTTTCTTAAATTATAGCAAACTTTTTTCAGTATAACCTTACTAAGAAAATCATAGATTCAAGGTGTCCATAACTCAACATTACAGGAGCTAAAAATATAACAAATAAAATTTAATTTCTTTAAGTCAATTTCAAGCAAATTAATGATTTATACCTATTATTTATACATTATATTCTCATATATACAATTTTTTTTCCAAAATTTATCTAAAAGAAAAAAGCTTGTAACCTCTCAGTCTGTCAGAGAATCGCCCATGTATACCGATATAGGTATACGGTATATATACGTGTAAGATCTCACGAGCATCTAGTGTTCTGAATAAATACTTTCAATGGAATGAATGTGTTTTATGGTCTGGATTCTATTGAGATTATTCAAACCGTAATTCCGAGGTAATACTATATATACGTGTGTGTGTGTGTAGGAAAGGAGGAACCTGCGTGTATTTCCTTTTTTTGTTATGGTTTTAAAATAACGCATTTACGGGTATAAATCAATATAAAGGTCAGTTTAAAAAAAGAACGACTTTGATCGTAAAAGATATAGGAAGTAATATTTATAGATTGTATCGTAATTAGATTTAAACGACCCATTTCATTATGTAAATTCATACAATTTATTGAATATAGTTGAAAGACGAATGTCACGCGCAAATGTACTTCTTTATATTGAGCGTCGAGTATGTAATCGCCAGTTAACGTTATTTTTACGTGGATCTTTTTGTTATTTTTAAATTTTACCATATTGCATATACGTCTGGGTTGAAATAAATCGTCAAAGACGTCTAGTACGTAATCGAATAGAATCTTGTATCTGTTTACATTTTTAAAATGGCAGTAACGTTTTTAAATACCTACAACCTCCCGGAGTGTGTGTAATCTTTCTTACAAAACGATAAATACAGTATGTCCTATAACGTAATATGTTGAAAGTAATAAAAGCATTGTTAGCTCAAATGCGACTAAAAATAACTCGAGACGTAATGTAAAGTCGACTAATGTAAGAGATAATGCTAAAAATGTTATCGAGTGAATTGAAAACAGAAAATTAATGCGCCTAAGTTATTTATATTCCTTGTTTCTGTCGCTCAAGTCTTCCAATTCATCTGGTTATTATTATTATTATTATTATTATTATTATTATTAGTAGTAGTAGTAGTAGTAGTAGTAGTAGTAGTAGTAGTAGTAGTAGTAGTAGTAGTAGTAGTAGAAGAAGAAATAGCAGTAATAGTAATACTGGTGGTAATAATAACAATAAAAGGGGAATAGTAATTCTAATAGTAATAAAAGTATTCTATTATTCATTAGCTTATAATAAATATTATTGTTATTATTATCATTATCAATATTGCCAAGAAAGCGATGCTGTTTGTTTATTTTTCTAGTTTTACTATCCGAGTTATAGTTTATTTCTCATTAAGGATACAATAGCGGTAAGCTTAAGAATCGTATGCAAAAGATAATTTCGCGATGTAAACGTATTTTTTCTCTAGTGATTTTTAGTATTCTGTTCTGAACATAAGAGTTTTTACGTTATTATTATTTATTTGTTTGTTTGCTTGTTTATTAATCATATACATACATTGTTTTGTATCTATTTTAAAATAAAATATCAATCACAGGTAGACAGGTAAGTAGATTTTCAAGAATAATTATTAATAATTTATCGATTCTGATTCAACCAAAATTTTGACAAAATGTTGTACTTTTTTAAGCAAACCGAATCTCCCAATGAACATAGAAAATAAATGTATGAATTATTACGCACTGAAAATGAAAAAGACATTTTCTTCATTCTAACAAATTATTCTTTGGATAGATCCTAGGAAAATATTTACTTAGCTCAAAATTTATTTAATTTACATTTATATAAATGCATACTTAGTGATTTTTTAAATATTGAGTAACTATTTTCTTCTTTCATAAAAGCAATTTTTTGATAAATAAATTATCTTAAATATAGCAATTTTTTTTCAGTATGCAAATATAAAAATCATTATTTTTTATACTCGATATGGTTGTAACATAATTCGAACGTAATTTGCCAAGCAGCGCAAATAAATAAAAGTAAAAAAATGTTTTACTATGTAAATAAGACATCGTTTAGAAAAATCATTTAAATAGTTTTTTCGTAAAGGATCGAAGAAAATATAGCTGCTGAATTGTCTGCAGAAGTCAATGAAGTTTTCTAAAATAATAACATAAATAAATATAATAACGATATTTTCTGATAATGCTCTGCTGTCTCGTTTCAAATGTTCGTTATTATCATTCCCACAGCCTCTAACAAACAAGAAGCATACTATGTTTGCGGTATCATCCGCAAGAGGATAAGAGGAGATAAATAAATTGTTTACTGTATCGAAAGTGAAAAAATTCCATCGCAATGAGAAAGTTCCGTCTCTGAACAATCATCCTAAATTTGGCTATATACGCCAAATAGGCTGTATATATTAATGCGATTATAAAGGATCTAATTAAGCCGATTAAATGTGTTCGTTAATCGTTGAGATACAGTCATAAAAAGTATAACAGTTTCAAATTGAAGAGTTTGATATAACAATGAATTAATTCATTTTATTTAATCGAAAGCATTTCTTTAAGAAGCGCTTGATTATCAGAGTAACGTGACAGCTGTTGTTATTGATGTATTCCAATGGAAATTTAAAATTATTATTTAGTTTGTATAAATTGGCTTTGGAAGATTCCTATTCTTAATAACTAAGTATTTATTGCTTATAAATATTATTATGTCAAATTAGCCCTGAGGTCAGACTCACATTAGAAAGATGATCCCCATTGTCCTTAATCTTATCAAAAGTGGGGGTTATATTCAAAATTTTAATAAAAAAGTTAACTATATATATTAACTGAAAATAGGGTAAGCTTTAATTCTCGAAAAAAATCACCATAAAAGACCTCTAAACGAAATAAAATGAAGAACACTTAAAATTATTGAAAAAAAACAGGTGACTTTCGAAAACACGAAACCTGTTTCTTTGTACTCTTTTGACGATAACGTATTATCTATTAATTCGATCCGGACAAATTTCGTTTTTAAATCGAAGCTCAGTTAATATGCTTCTTAGCTATATGTGAATGCTCAACTTAATAAAGTGAAATTCGACGAAATCCGTTATCTCAAAATCCCCCCAAAAAATGGTTTCACACTTTTTTTACGTTTTCGTCCGTATAATCCGAGTGATAAGCTGAAAAATGACAATGTTCCGTTTTTAATATTCGAGAAACATCTACAAAACCCAAAAACATGAAAATTGTTTAATTTTCATCAAACGATGAACGAACCTTGGTAAAAATTACAGCAGAATTAGGCCAACGGTTGGGCAACTTATCATGAAATTTTTAACAGGATATACGTTAAATTTTAATCTCAACTGGTTTACCCGTACTTTGCACTTGAGTTTAAATACGCATGAACAATTCATCGTTAACATTTTAATTGCTCCGCGCAAATAACGTAATACTTCGCAAAAGTTTAAGGAAGTAAACAAAGTGTTGCGTACAATTACTTAAAACTACTTCCGCCGAAAATTCAAACGTATTATTTCCTTGCACTCTCTATGATTGACGTAGTGAAATTTCACGATTAGCTTGTGTGTTTTATAATTCCGAAATGTTATTTTTCGAAAAGTTAAAATAATACATTTTTTGAAAAAGTGTAAATTTACTGTTTAAAAATAGTGATGTATACTGATTGAAAAAGGTAATATGCACTATTTCATGCAAATTATTTACAAAAACAGTGAATTTGTCACTGTAAAATTAGCAAATTGCATAATCATTATTTTACATTGTGAGTTATAATTGCAAATTTAAAAAATTATTTAAAATAGTTCACTGTAAAATTTGTGATCTCCATGAAATTTAATATATATCTCTGTTATCAAGTCCAAAAACGAGTTACTAGCAAAATTAGTGAATTTTAAATTTAGAGACAATAGTGAACATCCTCAATCCTTTTATTCCCACCAATGACGTAAAATCAACGTTCGAATTTATCACAAAGAGTTTTCTATTATTATTTAAACGATGAGAAAAACGTGAAACGTTAAATTAAAATACATACATAGTGACGCATGAAGAGTATTAAACATGTTTCGTTAACTAACGTCTCTATTATACTCTATATACGTATAAACTCATAACGAAATGTTACGAAGATATTTACTTTAATCTAATCGTCATATTTATTTGAATTAACGTAACTTATTTTCAATGTTACTTCGCTGTTTATACGAAATTATTGAAATTATTGAAGCCAAATAAATATTTATAAAATTTGAAACAAATTTTCATTTATATAATCGTAAATATAAAATTTAGAAAATATTCTTTAATGCAATCAGACCATTTTTTACTTACAGTAAATAATGTTTTACTGAAAATAACTTTTGATTCAAATAAATATTTTAATTAAATTTATTTATAAAAAGGAATTATTTGTTATTATTGAAATTTAACTTGTAAAAACATATATATATATATATATAATTTGAATTTTCTTTTGACCGTTAAGGTTCCATGGCAGATCGTGGAAAATAAATTTTGAAATGAACAATTTATAATAAATAGATAATGTAAATTATAGATAGAAAATTTTCCTTCAGACATAATTACCTAATTCAGTAAAGTGTACGGATTGTTTTAAATCTATTGTAAGCATTGTACTTTTATAATTTCTAGCAAATATAGGTTATATTGTCGTTGTACTTCTCATCACACAAAGGTTAGTACTAACCTAGGCTTTGTGAGATGAGATGTATAACCGACCAAAATGTACTAACATTTTGTTCTAATTTGTAATGCGCATGCTCCACTTTATTTCAAATAAATTATACCTATAGGATGCATTCTAAAATCTAGACGTTAATCTAACCTATAGAATAAAATAAAATTGTCGAAAAAGGTCGAGCTAATCCTACATTAAGCCTAGTTAATTTATATAATGAAGGTACGTTTTATTGGTGTAAAAAAAATAGTTGTAATAAATAGAAATTAATGTTTTAATTAACCATTATACTACACAATTGCTGAACAGTGGATCTAAATCGTTGACTAAAAAAATCATCATTTATGTTCATCAATTTTCAAACGCGGTTTGTGGTACTTAAATCATGAGAGACCTGCAATATAATTATCAGAGTAATTAACAATTTTAATTAAATTTTTCATTCAAATAGTATTGCAATCGTTATTATCCACAGATAATAACGCAATTATCGAATATCTATTTTGCAATGTTTTTAACAGTATTTCAATAACATATATTTTATATAAAACCTTAATTATTGTCTACATTTTTTTCATACTGATTTTCCATAGTTAAAACTTTTTTCTAACCGTGCTAGCCATATCGAGTGTTTCAACCAGACATACTAGAATATAATTTTCTTTCACTGTAAGTCGATTTTGTGCTATTTGCCCGTAAGGCCGCCGAAGCCAGTACTAGTCTTCGCTCGAGACGTCGATATGAGCTTGTAATGTCAGCGACATTCGCAATTGAGAATCGCGGTTAACGATACTGACGATACGACTATACGAGGCTTCTTTGTCAATTGTTTTTGAACCTACATAGTGACGCAATATTATGACGATGTTCGATTGAGTTGTTAGTAGTTATACTAAGTACTTATCTGTTTTTTGTTATTGGGAATAACAGATTTTTTCTTTATTTTTAAACTACTAAATGTACATATATATATGTATATACACGTGTATGTGTTTTTCGCGTGCAATTTTCTTCGAATTTGCCATTTACTGCGCCTGAAATTACTCAGAAAATCAATCAAATTCTGCTTATAATTTTAAATCAATTTATATTTTGTTTGTTTATTTAAATTTACAGTGAACATTAAAATACTTTACGGTTACAGTTGATCTATCATGTTTATGATAAATATTAACGAAGAAAATATTTACAAAACTGCCAAATTACAGAAGTATATTACAACGTATACTACCAGAGTAATCATATAAAACATAAAAAAGTAATGGTAGAGATTAGGAGATAACATCCTCGAAATTATTCGACGGTTCGTTTACGAAAACTTAAACATCTTAAATACCAAAAAAAAATTAAAAATTAAACTTTTTTTTATTTATTCACAATATTACGAAGTGTAATAATAAACTTTCCATTTTTATAAATGTACTTTTAAGTATTTTAACTCATTATTGATAAATAGTTAAAAAATGTTATTGAATATGTATTTGACTATTTTTATAGCTTACATTGTTGTTGATTTTTAGTCGTAAAATGTTGTCGATGCAAATTTTTAGTGTATTTTTACTTTTTTAAAGTTTTTCATTGTGATGCAATATTGATTCTAGAGAGAATATTTGAGCATATATAATCGTCATTTGCTTACATATTCCAATGTCACATGATCCTATAAACTGACATAAATTGTACTGTAATGTTTTACGTGTTTAATAACAATATGTAACAAACCTAAAGAGTAACTAATCATTATTTTTGTTTTTCATAATTTATTCTTTATACTTTACGCTTCATTGTATCATACTTTTTCGAATAGCCTATACAAATCTTTGCTTTTTATTATTCACAGTCGTCATCTGATGATGATAACGAATGCAAACGTCCAGTTGACCACTGCGAAGAGAAGTTTGTATTTCTAGTGTTTCCACTGTCGGTAAGAAGTTATAATTTTTTGAAATTTCACTCACGAAGGCTGTACATATTATATATAGACAAATTAAAAAGACGAGTGTCGATAAAGCCGAGACGGCAAAAATATCGTCAAATTTTTCATCATATGGTAAAGCTGTGAAAAACGTACTAAATGTATATTGAGACGTCATAACAGCACGAATTTTGTTACTTATACATTCGTTAATAATATTGATAATATTTAAACATTGAATTGAGCCAAATATGATTAATAAATTTACAGACCTCACCGAGTCAATTACGAACAATATCGCAATTGAATCTCTTTTAATATACTTTTCAACTGTCCCGTGTGTCCCACATTCTGTGTAGTATAGGAAAATGTAAAATGAAAAAATTTAATCCAGGAAAGTCCATAACATTAGTTATCAGAACTCATTAAACTTCTATTACCGAAGGCAAACAATATTGCACAAAACCAATATTTAGGCACGACCGTCATACGGAAGTGCCTTATAGTTTGTCATCGCAAAACCACGTATGCCGTATCTCTGACAATTATCAATGAATTGAGCTGAAATTTTGCACACATGTGTCTTTTGGAAATGCAAAAAATGAACTTTTTTTGTTTTTTGATATTTTAATAACTTAAAAAATGGGATCAATGTTTCAACTTTTTCCCATATTAAATCTTAACATTTTTTTGGGACATTCATCTCATCCTAACATCGTGACCTATTGAAATTTTATTGAAAAAACGGAAAAAACTATTTTTCTATGATATATCAAATTCTAATCATTTTACACCTGAAAGTTAAGAGGAAAAGTTGTAGATAATTAAAAAATACAACTTTTTCTCATTTACATGCATTACAAAGAATGCTTAGAAAAAAAGTTATCCATTCGAAACGAATATCAACAATAAAAGATCTGATTTTTAAACAATTTTTTCTCTAAATCGTGTACTTTAAAAACTATATTAAGAAGAATGCACGATTTTTGTCAGTTCTCAATTTTTTCCTGAACTTAGCCGAGGATTCGGACCCAACGGACAGTGGAATTCTTCGTGAAGTTCAATAAAAGCCCAGTAGTATGCACGTAGAAGAGAAAACAAGGAGTACAGGTCAGGTTAGGAGATATGCGCACACTGTCATCGCGCGTTATTAAAACACGTAAGATTTAAAATATAACCTCATCAACACAGACGTCTTTATTACACTGCTTAGCGCTGATCCGACTACTTTGAGTTGTAACCTTAACTTGTAACAACAGATGTGTCATATTTAGGAAAAAACATCATAAACGCATAATCGTAGCTTATTTTATCGATTTGAAACACTGGAAAAATCTAGTTAATTCAAAATGTTGGATTTTTCAACTTTTGTTACAAAGATGACAAATAGTCCAGAAACAAAGTTGCAGTACGAGTGAATAAGTCGTAAAATGGTTGAATCTGAAAATATCTTACGTATATTAATAGAGTCACCTGCTTACATTCGAGTAGACTATCATCTAGCTATAAATATAATGCCTTTGCTGTAGAAAATTTGGAATATATTTGGACCTGGGCAAGGCAGCTGCTGCTTCAACGATATGGTGCTAAAATACACTGCAGTTGGCACTTTGGTCTGGCGAATGCCAGTGAGATGGATTCGTGACTGGTCTTCCTAAAGCTACGGCAAAATGTGATATTAGATTTTACGATCGAAGAGATATTTCCAAGGAGAAGAAAGGAGAAAATTTGAGGAAATCAAAAAGCTAAATGGAGATAATGTTGAAAAAGGTCGTGGGAAACATTATAGCCACTTGTGGCTCCAATGTGTTTGGCTTTTTGGCACCATTGGTCATTCCACCACTGCACATTGGATTCATCTATTATTTTTGGCAAGATTTTGCCAGAGATGTCGATAAACAGTATTGCTCTTGTTCTTGTTGGGATACTGTCTTCAAAGGTACATTTGCTTTTTAAACTTATATGAGTAATTTTTTGCCAGATTGGCCAAATAAAAAAATGTTTTTGTTAAACTATTATAAACTTTAGTTTGGCACTGTATCTACCTTTATGAATTTTTTTAAATTTTTTTCATCAAGGTTTTTAAAGTCACAGTATGTCAAAATTGGCATTTTTAAAAAATAACTTCAAAGGGAAGCATTTGTCATTAAAAATACAAAAGGCAGTAAAATGGAAAACAAATGACTGTTATGTTTATTTACATCGTGTAATGAAGAAATATTTTGCTCAATAGGGAAATGTTTTGAGACATTTTTCTTGTATGTTATAGGTTCTTATGAATCAGGGGTTGCATCCTATAAACATATGTACTTCAATGCTACGAGTAATACACTAAAAATTTGGGTGACCATTGTTTTTGGAGTCATCGTCTTTTATGAGACTGTGAAGCATTTGACATGGTTGGGATTTCAAAAGCGTCTGCGATGGAGAATGTTTATATTATTTATGTCTGCAGTATTTTCCCATTACTATTCATGGTGGGTGTACATAAATTATTGGAACGACGACTTCTATTCTCAGTGGTATCATCAATTCTTCTTCTCTATAACCGAACTTGTATCTACTATACTCGTGGTCCATTTGGCTGATGATAGAAATCCCATAACTCGTAGAAAAGCTTTTGGGATTGTTAGTATTGCTCTTTTACATATACTTGCTGGTGGATGGGATCAGTTCATTACTAATGTTGTGCGAGGAGAGGGCTACGCTCATCAGGTACATTTAAAAATCATTTCAAAGCTTCTTCAGCAGTAATCGATATTTTTAGTGTAAATCATTTGAAATTATTGGATTCACAACTAACGTAAACCCAAATCTTTGCAGGTAGTTCGTGATTTAGGCTTTATGATCCCGGATGTCCTCCATGTAATTATTCCATTGTGTTCATTGGAAACGAAAGGCTCATACTTATTGCCTGGAGCAAGCCTTCGTGATCCAACACTTCGAACGGACTTAATGTATATGTTTGGTATAGTCACTTTCGGCCTATTTTTATGTTCAATTTTATAAAAATAATTACATTTATTAGTATACGTGAAAAAGCAAGACTGCAATTATTATATTAGATTATTGCTTCGTTGAAAGAAGCAATTTAGGGCTGATAACTTCTCTTAATGAGGAAATTTGTTTGTATAATTTAGATGAGCTTTTATTAAAATACAGCAGTTAGGTGAGTATTAAAACCAAGTTATTTTATTAGAATTTTGAATATAAAATTTGAATGATTTTTATATAATAACTGTTGTTTATTAGATGGAACGTCTTTTGTAATAAGATGTTGACTTCCTAGTAAAATCAAAAGTTTAGATACTAATGTTAGATGTAGACGAAAGACTGAATGTTATGTAATATTTTGACGTAATATAATTTTCTTTTTATATAAATATATATTGAAAACGAAACGAAACTAGTTGAAAGTATATAATCAAAACAATATAGTGTTGATGGTTATATTATACATAAAGTAAAAACTTGAACTGACGTGTCGTAATACAAATTTTTAATACATATGTATAAATTCTACACGGTCTCAAGTGCCTAGATAATGCAATAATTGCATAAGTACACGATTGTTATTGCAATGAATATTTGTCAATGATTCAAAACAGCGATAACATTTTGTAAACTATTATACAATGTATGTTAAAGAAACATAAATAAATATACATGTGTATTATGTATCGAAAGTTTTTAGAAGCCTCCAATACTTATTGACAATATTATCTTATTCAATAATACCCTCTGTTTACACTAATAATACCTACGACTTAATTAAATATTTAAATAAACCATAAGCTTCTGTATATTTAAAAGAAAATTTATTTATTAAAAAATTATGGTTTTTGGAATGTAGATTATGTTTTTTAAGAAATATTTTCTTGGTCTAACAAAAAGTAATTTGCTTTCTATTAATAATTTTTTAAACATGCACGCATTGTCAATTTTTTTTTACGGGTAGGAATTATTATTGATTTAAATAAATCGAAAAATTTCATATGAATAGCTAATTAGTAATTTTAAACAGAGATTTATTATTTATAATAAACTAGAGTTAATACATATTATGTTCGTCTGATAGAAAGTAATAAATAATTTATCAAAATATATGTTTATAATTATTAGATTTGGAGACATACATTATTATTTTATAATTAATTAGACCCAAGTAAATATTTTTTCAGGACTATCCAAAGAAATTTTTCTTTCACATTATTCTAACAATTATGTTTCTCATTGTAGAAATTATAAGTTATTTAAATAATTTTTAGTAAATATTCTAACAATATATTCTATATATATATATACTCAAATGGCTTAGTTTATTATAATGAAAATTTCATAGTTGCATATGCATACGATTTATTTAATTTTTAAAGCATTCTATACTAAGAATATACATTTATATTTGCTGAATACATAGTATATACAAAGATAAAAATCGAATACAAGTGTATTAAAGCAGCAACACTCTTGTAATTGGCCCCGTTCCAAATCAGTCGCGAGACAGAAAATAAAAAGATAATTACAGCTCCATTCCTTCACATTTACGTCTGCAGTACATTTATTCAACCTGAAAGTCTAATCTCTCTCGAATATTTCATGAATTATTAATAGCATTAACCGAGACAATGAATTTTTGATAAACAATTTGATTTCTGAATATAATTCTTTATTTGCACAGTTTTTTTTTCGTTCAAATTTAAAGTAATATAGGTATGTTAAATAAAATAATAACTCAGAATATTTCGAATTAAGGGGGTATCACGCTCAACTTTTACCGACTGAGTCAATATACTTGAAACTCCAATTTAGGAAGAGACCGGGAATTGACCACCGCATCGATACTCAAATCCACATAAATGAGATGTCATGTGTTGAAGACCCTGTTAAGGAGTGACTCGAAAGCTTTTTGCTCGTGCTTCCCACAACCCACCGAAGTAAGGTGCAACTGGGGGGATAAACCTCTAGTGCACCCCCTCCTTGACTAGCGATTCGAACAATATATTGAAAATAACTGCCGAGTGTATTTTTATAAACAAATGAAAAAAAATGTAATGTTCAACCATTCGTACAAAAAACTCCACTTCCAAAATCTTTATCTACAAACTAAAATAAAATTACTCCGAAACGAATAATTTATAAACAAATACAAACAACAATTAATTGTCTAACAAAATACATACGCTAAAAATGATCGCATCAATAAATTTCTGTTAAAAACTAAAAATAAAATTAGAATAAAAAATAACTCCTAAACGTAAAATCTATGAACGAACATAAAAAATACTTTATTTCTAACCATTCGTACAAAAAAAAACACAACATCACAGAATTTCCGTACAAAATACCTTAACGTATAATACATTGCCTAACCATTAAAAAAATCAGAATTTCCATAAAAAACTAAACATAACTCCAAGTGTAAAATCTATAAACAAATACAAAAAGTGTATTCTCTAATCGCCCAGTGAAATTAAAAAAAAAACTCCGAAATGAAAATCTATAAATAAACAAAAAAAAAGAACAAATCACAAAATATTCATAGCGAATTTTCTAATTTAAAATCTATAAACAAGTGCAAAAAAAATCTATCGTCCAACCTTGAATTCTATTGAATTCCATCTACCTGAAAAAAGAAAATTAAAAAATAACATAATCGCACACACCGCGATAAATCAACAACCACATCAGCGCAGTCGCATAAGACAAAGATGCGCGAAGCTCATCGCGGGCGTCAAGGCGCAGACTCAAAATCGATCTTCCTCTCGCGTTTGTTGCATCTATATCCTATACTATCAAACCTCTCTCCGTCTCTCTCACTCGCTCTTTGTCCAGTCAGTTCGAACAAAAGCTCGCGGACATAAACAAGTGTCTCTCCTGATAATCAACGCTGATAACAATGGCTCTGGACTTTGCAGCTACTTACAAGGTTCTCGTCCTCGGTGACTCTAACGTCGGCAAAACCTGCATTGTCCATCGTTATTGCGACGAAAGATACTACGATACTTACATATCGACGATTGGTGAGCTTTCTTTATTTCCTCTGTCTTTTCAATATTATCAAAAATAATATGTGTATGTATACTCACGCACATATACATGTATACATGTTATTTTTCGTTATTGTAATTGGCGATGCAATTACACGACGTGTACGGGAAGAATATGTTCCTCAGATATAGAGACGCTGTGTGAGTTTGGATGGTGTCTATAAGTGTGTAATGTGTATATATGCGAGTCGAGGGGGATGAAAGAGCAGCTGAGCCGTGTTTGTTGACGGGAGACTCTGTTCTTTGTTTTCTGTTGCAGGAATCGACTTTAAGCAAAAGATCATCAATTTGGATGGTACACCGATTAAGCTGCAAATTTGGTGAGATTTTTTTTTGTTTTTTTTTTTTTTTTTTTTTTTTTAAGTGGGTGAAGAAAACGTCGATTGCAACGGATGTACAGGTTGAGAAAGTCAATATTGGTATATATACTCTTGCGCTCTGCGCAATGCAATTTTGCAGTGTGTTTCGTGTTACACTTCGGGTTTCTTCGAAAGAATGAAAATTATTGCAATTTTTGTTCGGTTTAAATGCTTCCTTGTAGAAGAGTATAATTAACGTAAAATTGCTGTATTTTAGCTAGAGGCTTTTTTTATTAATATTCAAATTTGGTGTTATCGTTATGGATTCTGGAAATTCGATATTGATGTTCGGATTTTTAAAATAATATTTTTTCGATAATAAAATTATATATTCACTGGAAAAGGGACGATTTTTCTATTTGACGAAATGCACTCTTATTGAAATGTTGCTTTCTTGCGTGAATTAAAAATAAAATAGAATAATTATTATTTTCATTAAAAAATACTTACCGCATATAATTAACAATTTGTTAAGAATGTATACGATAGTTTCTCGATAATCCTAAAGTCGATTTACGAAAATGTAACTATTTAGTAAATAATGTTTTTTTAATGTATAATATTTTTTGGGAATCGTAGTATTTTGATATAAGTAATGTGAATAATTTTAATTAATTTTGGCTTCTGTGTATACACTTTATATTACGTAGAAATAATAAATATTCTTTTATTAGATCTATACAAACAAATATTTTTAAGTAATTTATTTTATACACTATATTAGTGAAATGATAAATTTAAATAATATTGAAATCATAATTTAAGGGACACTGCTGGCCAGGAAAGATTCAGAACATTGACCACAGCTTATTATCGAGGAGCTATGGGTATTTTACTTATGTACGACGTCACGAGTCTTGAAAGCTTCAACCATCTGTCTTATTGGCTGCGAAATATACAAGAGGTATATATATTGAATTATTTTATGTTACATTCTAAATGTTTAATTATTATTTATTTAATTTTATTATAATAATTTAGTAGCATTAATTTTTATTGTAGCTACTATTCATAGAAGTGAAATAAACTAATATTTTTATTAATCACTTTCAATCCCCGATAGAAATTTAATCAACCAATATGATGTCTTAATCAACCCTTTAACATTTTCTTAGTCAACGATTTTGATCAACTTTTATTTATTTCAACAAATTTTTTACACATACATTCTGTTGACTGGGATTCCAATACTTGTAAAAATTCCGAATCAACAGTTAGTGATAATGTAAAATTAAAAGAATCAGATAATATAATGTGCTAAAAGACAGAAATAGAAGAAATAGCTAAGAGGCTTATAAACATAAAAGTTCCTCCTGCTTCGGTTGATAAACTTTATAAAACGTTAAAGAAAAGGCTTCTACTTAATATCCCAACTTCAACTTTATGTAAAAATGCAAATTAAACGTATTTTAAATTTTTTTATAAATTTGTTCGTTTTAAATTCTTATTCCAATTTTTAATAATTCTTATTCCAATTGTTCGATGACCAATATCGTAACCAATATTTCCGAAAAACTATAAAGTACAATAATACATTTTATGTAGTAAAAACTCTTTAAAGTATAGTGAAATTTCGATCTTATTTTAAAAAATAATTTTTACTATAAATATAATAGAAAATACGCAAAATTAAATATATTCCTCCCAAGTAACATAATATAGTAACTTTTGTTAGAAATAAAAAAAATTTCCTATAACAATTTTCTCAGTGTATACGTAAAAAATATAATCAATTGAGTATTTTCTCATATAACAAATTCAATTCCTGTCTTCAATTATGTAATGGCATTAGTCCGAATTGTTCATTAATAACAATTCGTATGCGTAATTGATAACTCGTGGTTTAAAATCGATCGATTTTATTTTACGCAAACAAGATGAGTCATGTTCGATACCAGATTTCAACGAGCAAAAATAAGACAGCGCATTACTTGCTGACCTAAAAAATTTAACTACGTCCATAAATAACAGATATTCTTTTAGTTTTAATCGAAGTAGAAGCCAAATTTAGTAGCGTCTAATATAAAATTCTTTTTAGAATTCCAAATATCGATTTCAACGTAGAATATTCGATCCCGAGTAATAAAAGAATATTCGTCAAATTTTTTTGGCAAAAAAATACATTTGATTTCCAGAACGCTTCACCAGATGTGGTCAAAGTACTCGCCGCAAACAAATGCGATGCCACTACACAACGAGCTGTCGACGCTGAAAGAGGTCAAAAAATTGCCGAAAATTTCGATATGCCATTTTTCGAAGTCTCCTGCAAAGAGAACATCAATATAGAAGACGCTTTTTTAGCTCTTGCTCGAAGAATAAGAGAACAACGAGGTCGTCGAGTAAGTAATTTAGATGAAAATTTTAAAATGGAAATTATTATTGTCTTTCATTAATTTAATAATTCGAATGTTATTGCTTGAAAATTTTTTATTTTTTTCGACATCCGAATTGTATCCCACTTTATTTTATGAAATTAAAAAAAATATATAATTAAAAATTAACTGAAAACGTAATACACTAAGATTTATTATTATTCATTGGTTATTTAAGTTATCGAGATAATAATAAAAAAAAATATTTCGAAATGGGTAATAAAAAAACTGCAAACATTTTTTACTAAATTATTTATAAACGTAGAATTTAGCAAAAAATACTTTCAAATATTTACAGATTTTTTATTAAGAATTTTGAAGTTAATAATTTCAAACAAATCTGTTAAAATAAAAAAAAATTGTAAATAATCGGCGATCATCCGGACTAAATCACCAGAGTTTTTCAAACTTAAATGTCGATGACACAATTTCGTTATCTATGTAGATTCTATAAAAATTTAAGGACAGAAAACATTTTTTTTTGTTTTTTGTTTATATCGGTCAAAAATTTATTTTGTTTTGGAATTTTTCTTGGTCAACCAATTTTTTGTTTTGTGTAATGGCTTACGGCCATAATAACTGCGCATTCTTACCAACAAAACGACGTATTGGCGAGTACTTTTAGTTTCCTTCAATTGTGTAATAGTTCGGGTAGATTTTTTCACACAAAATATCGCTCATATTTGACATTATTATCTTTTTAAAATATTTATAATTTTTATGATTACTACAAAATTTAAAGCTATTTTCCGTGTATTTATTACAAAAATCAACTATTGACAAACGACCACTATCCAACTATTCCAAATGCATAAAAATCTCAATTAAATAACTAAAAAAAAATTATAATTTTAAAACATCGTGAAAATACAATACTATACTACCTCAAATAAAGCAGTAACTAAATTTTTTTTCTTCTTCAGGCGAGTTTATTCGAAGCTTCGGAGAAAGAGAGCGAAAACAGTATCATCAAGGCTTTATCACCTTCTCAACAAGGCGACGCCTGGAAATGCTCGTGTTAGTTATTAGATGTTTTTTTTTTGATAAGAAAAAAAAATCTCGAATTAATTAACTTAGGAACTGAAGTCGACGAAGTCTGAATCAATTAAAATGTAAGCGATATTCTACAATATATAATATAGGCATTTAATTTATCGATTTCCTAGATTGAATAATTAACAGAACGATATTACGATAAATTACGATAAAACAAAAAAAAATACAATATTAAGAGAAAGTGTGACTGTCGGGAGGCACTATAACTTATACTCTCGTTTATCAATGATTAGCGCACCTTTTACACTATCGCACTGCGAGTTAAGATAAAAAAATAGAATAAATAACAAAATATAATAATAATAACGATAATGTGCAATAATCATGCGCACTAACCGCTTTGTATGAGCTTTACGATACGCAGTGAGAAAAAAAGAAACGGGATTTTTGTCGAACGTTTGCGTAAACGTTTTTGTCTCCGTCAATTTCGATGAGAAAATTTAAAAAAAAGGAAAGAAAAATCGATATGAAGCTTTGCGCCGAAGACTGATTTCTTATACGAAAATAAAATACATTTGGGATAAAAATGTGACGTTAATTCTAAACCGTGCGAAATTGCTGTGGCAACGAGTTTGCGATCCATTGTTAAGGACGTGAGGCAACGTTAATTAAAAATTTTAATTAGTTATCGTGTGGATATATATATTTTTTAATGAATTGGAAATTTATTAAAATACACCAACTGACTTTATATTAATTTTTTTCAAAAGTATTGGTGCGTTTCATCGTGTAAAATTGTGTTTGGTTATACGATTGGAAATTCCTACATTTATACATTACGGAATGTAATTTAGAGTATTTTTACCAATTTTCAATTTAATTGTTCCATTTATTTACTTTGAATCTTATGGAAATTGAGTTTTATTATAAGTGGTAAACGAAGTGAGCCAAAGCTCAAATTAATGCGTCTACAATTTCAGTGTTAAATGTAAAAGAATGCAATTAATTAATGTAGCTAATGAAAATTTTTACTTTTAGCTGTCTCGCCTCCTTAAGGGGGTATCATACTCAGTCGATAAAAATTGAGTACGACACCCCCTTAAACGATTGAACGAAAAAGATAAAAATCCAAAAAAAATCTAATTGCTGCCTATATGTAAGATGTTTTTTGCCAAAGGCCTAGAAACTGCGTACATTTCACGTGTTTTATTACATATAATATGCGCGTAATTTGGATGTGTAAATCGTATAATATAATGATCGCAAAAAATAACTAATTGTTAAGCATCAAGCGTATTGTGATCACCGTCTGAAACGCGACATCTCGTAATCGAGGACCATATTGTCCCCTTTCTTGTATAAGTGTGAAGATTAACGTGTGAATGTTTGAGTGTACGAGTGCGTTTAACGCGAGTTTCATTTTTCTCAACTGATATTCAACAAAAAAAAGAGCAACAAATTTAGCCTTTATCGTGCCTACGAACAAGGAGCAAAGGAAAAGAAGAAAACAAGCATTACTTAAGGTGGGTTTACATTTAGTCTCGCTTTAAACTTTGAATGTCTGCAAGAAAAAATTTTTATTAAAAGTGTATTAAAAAATATTATTTAATAGTGCAAATACGTGATTTTTTATATTTTTGGCTCTGTTCTAGGCTACAATTTGATGGAAAATTGAAATTAAATAATTATTTACTCATGGCTTTGCTTAATATAGAATTTGATTAATGCCTAAAGCCTTAGGGATTTCCTTAAATGGTGGATAATTTATAAATTATTAAATTGAATTAATTTAATCGGATTATATTTTATTGATATATCAAAATTTTTATTTTTGTCGAATGAATAAAGCATTAATTTTTGTTTTTTCTTTATTTAAAAAAAATAAAATACAATATAAAAAAAAAAAAAAAAGTACCTTAAAATTATGCGTTATTATCTACGAAATATTACTGATAACAGCAAAATTTGAATAAGAAAAATTAGATCAAATTTACCTTAAATTTTGTAACAAATATTGTAAATTTTTCACCATTTAAGTACTAATACTGCAAATATGATTTGATTTTCACTATTCAAACTTTTTGTATGATCAGTTAATATATTTTTTATAAATAATTTATAAAAATACATAATAAATCATCATTTTTTTAAATGAAATGGAATTTTTTAAATTCAAAGCTCAAACATTATGTTATTTCTATATCATTTTGGGCATTCATATTATTATTATAGTAAAATTATTGAATTTGTTTCGTTTTTATTCAGATACTCATAAAAAAATTAATACTAATAAAACAATGAAATACAATTTGATAGCCCAAAATGACAAACTTTAAAAATCCATCGAATTGTTCAAGTTCCACACAAAGCAAAAGTTAGAAAAAAGGATCTCTATACAATTAATTTTGTTTCTTTTTAAAACACACTTTTATGAAAAAAACTTATCTTTGTAATAATATTAAAATTTTTTACTACAGATATTCAAAGTTCAGTGAGGAAATAAGTGTCAAAAACCTCACTTAAAAAAAAAGTAAATTAATCAATTAAAAAACTCGATTCGGCTTTACATTGCGTAAGTTTTGTCATTGGCAATTTATAATGTATTGGAATTTCGACAAAAAAAAACTTTTTCTTTTTCGACTATCAATCGGTCTCCTTAACATTAATACTGAATTAAGTTACAAACTACTTCTCTAATTATGTCTACAATACACTTTTTTTACAGTTAAAATAATAATTCAACGAATGTATTACTTAAATTCTTATTTTAAGTTAAAATTGAGTTATTTAAATTTATCTATTTCCTGTCAGCGATCTTTGAAAAATTGACCATTACATTGTATTTGACCAATGGATGATGAGCATTTGTACCAGGGTAATGTCATTAATTATGCTACTGTCTATTCGTTGGATTTCAACATAGTGAAAAAATGGATGAAAATAAGAAGCACACATGCAACGATCTTTAAAGCTTTAGGAATAAGTGCACTGCGTAATCTTTTTTGATTTTGTTTTAAGGAATGTCACGCTGGTACGTTGACATTGTTGCAAACATTAGTACACTGCTGAGAAAAAGAAAGAGCAGAATTCTTCATTTCCAAAGCCGGCCTTTGGATGAATTTATTACTGAACTTTTATACAGTTTCATCATTCGTGCTATGATGTATGACGTGAACTGGTACAAGATTGTACGATGTGTCGCACCCCACCGATACTCTGCATCTTTCATACCCTTTGAAGTATCTGTATAGTAAACTTAATGTATAATAATCGAATCACATGATTTTCAAAATAATTGTATATTACTTCAAACACGTACATACAGTGTATTACCTGGTATACCGATTAGTTTAATATTTTGTAGGGCAAATGTACAACTTTATGTATTAAAAACAATAAAGATGCACACTTTTTACCCAGTTGTACTCTAGAGTTCCTTTCATTTTTCTGTCACAGATATTCGAATTTGTTGTTTTTTCTTTTGCTGCTTTGAGCTGTTCTTTGAGACTTGGGAGCTACTGCACATCTCAGCTCGTCGCTTGTGAATAGTCTTTTAGAAGTTTTTCTGGTTTCGTCTCTTCTGTCTGCAATGTTGTCCCTGCATAAATCTGGTTTCGAAGTAATTTTTTGCTTCATATCATCACTATTACACTTTAGATTCTTCAAAGTGTTATAAAAATCCAATGTTTGTACAAATGTATTAAATTTATCATAAGATTTTTTGTTTTGTAATTTATTGTGAAATGAAGTTTCAGTAAAAGGTTCGGTCACTATACTTTCTGCAAAAATTAAAAAATCAATCGTGTACACCCCTGTAATAAAGGCTAATTTTATACTTACTTCTTAGCAGTTCTATGCCTTCTGCTTTGTATTCTGCAATTTCTTGGTCTTTTTTCTTTACGATGTCTAACAAACAATTATATCTACTGTACAGTTCAGAAAATGCAAAGTAAAAGCTGTCCATAAAATTATTTTTAAAATATTCTGCAGTCGATCGTTTCAATTTAATTTCGAACTTAAAACGTCCACCATCCACTTTATTCTCTAACCGAATGTTCTCGATAGAAGAGAACATGGCATATTTTGGAATATTAACCAATAAATTATCTATTATTTCTTCTATTTCACTGAATTCAGGATCGATCAATACTGGATTTAGTTCCTAAAGCAAAAAATTGATTGTAGACATGTATAAAGAGAAATACAACAAGTGATTCAAGCTTAAGATGTAAAATTACCTCGCATCTCTTTACAATATCATCTGCGACTAGGTTGTCTTCATAAAATTCTGACAAATTAGTCAAAAGCACTTGTCGTACATCTTTTATTTTACGCACTCCAATTAAAAATTTGCTTCCAGAAACCAACATTTGCTCGTACTTAAAGTCTTCATTGAGTATACTCTGACTGTTACTTGCACTCATATTTGTTAATAAATTTTTGCTTAAAGGGTGAAGCTCATATTTGCAAGTGTCCTTGATAAATATAACCTTAAAGAGCACATTATAGATCTTAATTTAAAAAAAATATTTACATATTCAAATTTTTCACTCGTATTCGTATTAATTGTAAGTTTCTGCTTTTATATTTTCACGGAATAACTCACATCACTCTGAATTACAAAATTTACTTGTAGCAGGTTTTGTTGTTCCTGTATATACTGAATCACAGACACAACAGTGGGGATAACAGTAGTTCATACATCGAAAAGGCGTCGTCTGCTGTACTCGACGCAGTGCGCGTGTTGTCCGCCAACCGAATTGATAAACAAAAAGTTACCGGTCAACTGTATATTCGTAGAAACCTGCAGTAAACAAAAGATAAGCGTCGAAATGGACAAAATGAATAATTCAACTATTTCAGATCAATCCCTCATGGATAAGTCAATGCGAAGCGTCTTCGGTGAGTAAAAATCAAATCTTTTATTTTTTTCCTTTATTCTCAACCATCGACTTTTTTTTCAGTCGGGAATATCCCGTACGAAGCCACTGAAGAAAATCTAAAAGACATTTTCAGCGAAGTCGGTCCGGTTTTGTCTTTCAAGTGAGTATTTAATTTTTTGCATTGTTTACTTCTAGCCTTGTAATTTTGGAATTCAGTTAGTCTAACCTAGAAGTGTGTATGAGTATCGGTTTTGTAGATTTTTCATGTACGATGCAGTGATAAATAGAATTTTTTTGGATTTTTGTGTACCAGATTGGTGTTCGATCGAGAGACTGGAAAACCTAAGGGTTATGGATTTTGTGAATACAAAGATCAAGAGACGGCACTAAGTGCTATGAGAAATTTGAATGGCTACGAAATTGGAGGTAGAACCTTGAGGGTTGACAATGCTTGTACAGAGAAAAGTCGAATGGAGATGCAGAGTCTTTTACAAGGACAGAACACAGAAAATCCTTATGGAGAGGTAGTACAAGCCGATGAAGCTCCGGAGGCTATTAGCAAAGCGGTAGCTTCTTTACCTCCTGATCAGATGTTGGAACTTATGAGACAGATGAAACAGTGCATTCAGAACAATCCAAACGAAGCAAAACAGATGTTATTGCAGAATCCGCAATTGGCGTACGCTTTATTGCAAGCACAAGTTGTCATGAAAATAGTCGATCCTCATACAGCTATCAGTATGTTGCATAAACCTAATGAAGTTCCAAAAGTACTGTTGCCACCAGAAAAACCACCGCTCATGCCTGTAATCACTCCTCGAATCGAGGAAGCTTGGACTACGATGAGAGTTCCACCACCACCCATTATTACTGCTAATCTACCTCCTGCTCCTATATTTTCCAGTAAGTAATGGTTTTAATCATCTATTCTTTGTGGGGAATTTTTAATCAATTTAAACTTTTAATAGATCACGACGTGGATTTGAGAAGTAGGCCAATTGATCCAAGAGTCGCTAGGATGTCTAATAATACATCGGACAGGTGGGTAAAAAGACATTTTCTATTTGTTTTCATAGTACTACTAACACAATCATCGACTAATTAAACATTCATATTTTTTGCTTCATGCATAGTGTTCTGCCAATGGAAGGAATTGACAGGTCCATTTGTTATTCTTATGAGAATGTATTTTTTGTATAGATAGTAGAAACTTTTTATTTTAACGTAATGCTTATTTTGTTCACAGTTGCTTTTCAAGAGATCCAAGAACAGACAGATTTCCAAGAGATTCCATAGACCCACGAGATCCAAGATCATCGATTGATCCAAAGATGGCTGCGAAAAGAAATGGTAAACTTTCCGTAAAAAGATTAACTTTTTAATAAAATTGAATTATGCTTTACGGGACTTACATTTTGTGTTCATAGCAATAAATTCAAATATTGTTCCTTCACCTATTATTGGAACAGCTGCAACAGTGAATGCGATTAAAAGTAGCAGTCCTCAACTGATAGCAGGAATGTCACCATCTGGAAATATTGCAAGTGGAGCAACTGATCAAGAAAAGGTTATTACAAAAGTTCATTTTTTAATGTATTTTTCTTTTATATACGTATGGGTGATTTTTCGACAGGTTGATCTGTCAATGTATTTTTTTCTTCTACATAATTTTTAACTGTTTCTATAGTAATGAATTTTTTATATTTTATATATATTTTTTAAAAAATTGTTGCTTCTTAACGAAGCATTTTTCATTAAAAACACAAGTGGAAGTTTAGTCGTATATTAAACGAGTCAAAACATTTTCAAAATTCGATATTAAGACTTTTGTGGTTCATAAATTTTATTTAAAAATTTATTTTTATTTAAAAAGCTTAGCTAATTCCAAAGAAAACATCTTCTTCTATTGTTTATTAAGATAGGGACAAAATACAACTATTTATACAAAAGAAAAAGTCAATCTATCTGAAAATTTTGTAAATTATACATTCATTTACCAAAATTGTTATATTGCAAAATATTTGTTTCAGGCTGCCCTTATTATGCAAGTTCTACAGCTATCGGATGAACAAATAGCTATGCTCCCTTCAGAACAACGGCAGAGCATCTTAGTATTAAAAGAACAAATTGCCAATAGTGCACAGCGTTAATGTTAAATTGAAATTCCGATAAACTAATTGTAGGTAATCATTTTAAGTGTATTTTTCAAGTATGAACGAGATTTATTGTACTGGAGTGCATCATTTTTCTACTATGTGTACATTGAATCGAGAATCTTTATTGTACCTGTAAATATTGTCAAAGAATGACACAACCTGTAATTACAAAATATTAACGAATATTGCAGAACAAACGTTAAATTTTTTTAAAAGATCTTAAAAAATTTAACAAATTTTCATTCACATAAATTTAATGATTAGATTTTAGTAAATATTTTACTATCCAGGTTTTGAAATCAAATCATTTTGTTGTTATTCGAACAATTATTATTTGGAATATAGAAATCTTTTAGTACATGTCAGTTGTTAACCAAAATATGATTCATTACAATTAAAATAATGTCTATAATAATAATATTGACCCAAAGATTTACAAAAAAAATTTCCAGTGAAAAATATTCGTACAAGCATAGCAACATCTTGAGCAGTATATTGCGAAAATGTATATTTTCTAAAACTACCTATAACTACGAGGTAAAAAACTAATTAAAAAGTCCATTGTTTTGCTGCTAGTATTTTTAATTAAATATACAGTATTTAGTATACAGATATATTTTACAAATACATCAAGGACTACAATACTTAAATATAAATCGTATAATATTAAACTGCATAATAATTTAACATAAATTCTTGAGTATAAAATTATTGTAACGAAATATAAATAACGTTCGGCTATACTAACGTTCATATTTCTATGGTACATATTTACAAGTTGAATATTTTAACAGAAATACGTATCGCAATCGATAAAATAACTTTTTATTTTCTTTTCTTTTTAATGATCTGTAATTTCATAAACATTAACATTTTAATAAGTTGCGTAAAAAATACAATTTTAGTCATCACGCAAAGAGTATAAACAAATTTCATTATTTTATAATAACTGCTTAACGAACGACCTTACATTTTTTATAACATATTATAACTACGAACTTATGCAATTAATTTGCGATATTTACAATTTTTCGCCGCTAAGATTAAGTACATTGTAATAAGAGTGATCCGGGAAGCGATCAAGTTCGATGTAATCCGTTTCGTCGAGTAGGAGTCCTTCAGCCAAATTGACAAGTTCGGTAAAGGATGGTCTACAAGCAGGATCTTTGTCCCAACAATAATACATTATATTGTAAAGTTCCCTTTTGCAATGCTCCGGCCTGTCCAGTCTGTAACCCTCTTTAATTCGTCTCATTACCTGTAGAAATGAAAAAAAAATTCGTTGACATCTAATTAGACATTAGGAGGAGTTTAAATATATTTCCTCTTTGAATTTTGAATGTCTATAAGAAGAAATGTAACGTTATTAAAAAACTAAAATGTTTTTCTTACAGGTGTATCAGAAAACGTTTTTTATATGACCTATTAGGAGTTAACGTTATTATCCTTTGTAGAGATATTTATTTTTTTTGTTGGATTTTTAATTCAAAATTTAGTCAATCGGTACTATTTTTAATTGCAGTAAACCTTATTTGATCAATAATTGTCATATGCTTTAACAAAGTTCTAAAACCAAAAAATAAGTGTTAGAAAAAAAATATTATTAAATTGATTATAAAAATGAATAGTAAAACATTTACTTGAATGTAAATTTAGTATAAATATTCATTTAAATTGCAGAAAGTATTTGTTTCAATATTCTTATTCGCTATTCACATAGAAATTTTGTTGAAAATAGTTTTAATTTCAAATAAATATTCTTTGAAGTCAAAATATTGTTTTTTAATTCGAGTAAATATTTTTCTCTTTCAAAACCGTAATTTTTCAAATCATATCCAAAGTTTTCCAGGTGGCTCCAATTTTTGGACAAGGAGGATGGCTTTTTCACAAAGAATACCTCCATTTATATCTAATTATTTTTACAAAATTTGGTCCATTTTCACCGCAAAAGCTCAAAATGACACAACATTTGTGCTTCGAATTTCAATAAATGAAGACAACGTTCCATTAAAAAAATCCCCGAGATTCTTATTAAATACATTCTAAAATGGCAGATCAGTGCAGTGAATTTAAATTCTAGATACGAAAAATAATTTATTTAATTTTAGAAACTTCCTTAAATAAAAAATTATTTTACAAAATTTACAAAATTTATAAAATTGATCAAAATCATAACTCAGCACAGGATGATAACATCAACTTCAGACATAATATTTTAAATAACATTTTTAATACACTTCCAATAAAAACAGTTTAGCTTCGTAATAATAATAAATTTTTTGCTTACGGACATTAATCATACCGGATGGAGTTATATAAAATATCACGTGTTTTACCTCAGCTGCCGCAAGTCCAGGATACGGCGTCGATCCAAGCGTTACGATTTCCCAGATCAAAACACCAAAACTCCAAATGTCCGATTTCACAGAAAATATATTATCGTATAAACTCTCCGGAGCCATCCATCGAATGGGCAGTCGTCCTTCAGATTTCCTTTCGTAAATTTGATTGGCTGCTACATCTCGCGCAAAGCCAAAATCAGCCACTTTGCAAACGCGATTGTCGTCGATCAAGACATTTCGTGCTGCGAGATCTCTGTGTATCACTCCTTTGGATGCTAAATAATCCATTCCTTTGGCAACCTAAATAATCGACATTCAATGTTAGCGTTAAGATTCGTCGACTTTATGAAAAATAGTACATTACACCTTTAAGGGGGTGCCATATTCAACAACTTTTACCGACTGAGTCGATACAGCGATAGAACGACAGAAAAATCTTTTAATCTCAATAAGTTCGCTGAATTACGTAAAACCAAGAGTTAGTTGTTCGCTGCCGAATCTTTTTTTGTTATTGAAAAATTCGTTCGTGCTTTTTTCGAAAATATGCAAATATTTTCATTTCAAAATTAGCATAGCAATAGAGAAAGTAACTCCTGGCTTTGTGTTATTCAATAGAATTATTAAATTTCAAGCATATCGACTCAGTCGATAAAAGTTGAGTATGATACCCCTTAAGACACTTTTACAAAATCCTCCTTCAAATGCGATATCAGAAAAATTCGATCAGGATATAGAGATTAAACGATAAAACGTTTTTTTTTTTTGTTACTTTAGAATTTTTGTTTCTACCCAAATCTTTTAAAAAGGTGTCCTTGATGGCTTAACTTAACGGAAAAAGTATTTTTCTATTCTAGGCATTTTTTTAATTGAGCAAAATAGGGGTTGGAACGAAAAAGTTTACTTTTAAATGCTACTCTTCGACCGAATGTAAAAAACGACATACAGTAGTATTTTCCATTGAAAGCAATAAATACCAGCAAAAATATTTAAACTAACCTGATATACGAAGCTAGTGAGATCGCGGGAGGTAAGTCCGGGTCCACCTTGATTACGTTCCTCTCTCGACGCTCTGAGGAAGCTCTGGAGTTTACCTCCGCTCACGTATTCGAGAATAACGAACATAGGCTCGCGTTCGGTACAACAGCCAAGTAATCGCACTACATTTGGATGTGGCTCGAGACTCTTCATTACCTTGAGCTCTTGGGCCAAGTCGAGCCTCTCGCGTTCTGTGGCATTTTCCTTTAAGGTTTTCACAGCGACGATCGTTGTACCGGGAGTTGCATTGATATCGAGAGCTTCGCATTTCCAAACCTGACCAAAACAACCTTCGCCGAGTATGTTGAACACCTGTGTTTTTAAATCAGACACGCCAGTATAGCTTTATTCACTGAAAATATTCTCGTAAAAATATCACCAGAAATTGGTCAATCGAATTTAAACAATTATTGACTTTCATTCGATTTAATTTTTAAACTAAATTTACATTTAATTAAATATAACGACTTTCTAAGGATATTAATTTTTTCTCGAGGGAGAATATGGCTTAAAAACATAGTTGATTGAAAGTAAAACTATATTTTCAGATTAAAATTACTGACTGTATACGTATAAGAATGTGCTTTAATACACTAAATCATTTGGTTAAAGCTAAAATTTTTCACTCTCGAAAAATATTTCTGGAATTAAAAAAAAAATTCTTTATTCGTAAAAAAAAACAGTAATCTATGAAACTTTCGAAATAGCAAAAATCATTCTCATTTTCCAATTGAAAAATACTAACTCTTAAATCCGGTGCAATAGAGTTTTAGCATTGGAAATTTCAACATAGAATGAATTTAAAACTTTAAAGTGTAAATAAAGTACCTTTAGTCTATGTCGCGGAAATTCCCATTTGTCATCTCGCTTGATGCGTGTTCCAGATTTGCCTTCTTTGTCCCAAACCTCGTAACGATTATTAGCAACCTTAGGACTTCTCCAGCGTTTCAGATCCAACGATGGATCGTTCGATATCGTTGAAACGCTCACGGAAGCGTGTTCCTTCTGAAAGGACAAATCGATTATCTCAATACCAATGACAAAAGCAAAAAAGACATTCTTAAAATTTTAGAGTGAAAATTACTCTATAAGAATGAATTGTGAAACGCAATGGTATGGACTAGATTTCAGGTTTCCTTTTGTAATTATCGATACATTACTCGAAGTTACAGCTCCTTTTCGCTCTAATTTAAGGGGCAAGACACCTTTAAGCAGCATAAAAACTGAATTTTCATTTTATTGCCTATTTTCGTAGGAAATTTCTCATACTCCACGATCCCGCTGGGCTTATTGCGCTAAAGTATTGCGAAATTGTACACAAAATAAAAATCGAATTTTTTAGACCAAAAAATTCGTAGACGAACCTTGTAACAGTATAAAACCGTACAATTCCCTTACTTTCTGAATTATTTTAAAAATCCTTTAATCCGAATTAATATTCGAAAGTTGTTCGTTCACTCGGACTTAGAGTGATTCGAGCTCTCTAAAATTATAAAAGTGTATTAAAAATTAAATTGAATAACTCACATTCTGTTCTTTGGATTTCCTGCCAGCGCAGATACGCTTTCTAAGCGACCAGACACCCATACCGAGTCCGAATACAAGGGCACAAACAGCAGCCACAGGTACAAGAGTCATGGTGATATCTTGACTTGGTGGAACTTCACTTGGCTCGACTTTCGAGCTAAGGGCTGGAGTTTCAAGGTCGTTAATGGCATCATCGCGATGTTCATCTATACTTGCGATGATATCTGGACTTGAACTGACAGTTTCAGGTTTCAATCGAGTTCGACTTGGTGGTTGTTGAGGCTGGGATTGACTGGACGAAGGTGGTATTGTCAATGTTGGAAGACGTAGAATCGGTGGCCGAATCAGACCACCGTTACCCGGCTGATTCGCAAATGGTGATCTGTAATTTTTACATAATAATGACAAATGTTTTCGTTCCTAATTATCCCAACAACTGATCACTGAAAGTAAGGTTCCAGTGATTTTTTGACAAAAGCTCAGTTTTTTAAATTCTAAATAATACATAATCTAAAGATTTGTTCGATCACAAAAACACAATTTTTTTGAATAGACAATTTCAGATAATACTTTTCGAACTAAAGGAGAATATATTAGATTTAGAAGTAATTTATTACTTAATAGTGTTTTACTAATTATACTTTTTCATTTTCACAAACAGACTTATATTCTTAAGGGGGTGTCGTACTCAACTTTTACCAACTGAGTCGAATTATAAACTGAAGAGCAACAAACTCTTAGTTTTATGTAATATAGTGGTTTTATTAAGATTCAAGTATTTTTCTGTCGTTGTACTATATTAACTACTCGGACGGTAATAGTTAGTAAGTGCGACACCACCTTACGTAATTCAAAACGTTTTAAAACAAAAATGTAGATTTTAAGTAAATATATTCTTCGTTTAAAAGAACAATTTTATTTATTAAACTCATTGTCTTTAAACATTTAGAAATATTTTTTTAACATAATATAATGATAAAATAGTTAAACCTACATATATCGTATACTCATTATGTTGATAAACATATCAGTAGACTTGAACACTTTTAGAAACAGTTTTCCGAGATAATACATAAAATAAGAAATTTATTTAAAAAAACGATTAAAATCTTTTATAAAGAATTATTAAATTACTCTAAGAAATCTTTGCAAATATTTTGATAGTTTTATGTTAATAATTTTTTTATTTTAAGTATTTTTTTAAAAAGTAGTTTCTAAAACTTTTCAGGATTCCTGATTAAGATGTTTCGAGCTAAAATTAGAATTTCTTTCCAAACCATTAAGTACATTTTACAATTTTATGGTAAAAATTTAATAATTTCTTTAAAGTTTTTTTCAAAGTCGACCAGTCTTTTTAATAGTCACACTAAAAAAAGTAAAAGCAATCTTTTTTGTACAAGGCTTATAAAAATACCATAAAACTTTTAAAACTGGCTTTAACGAATAAGTTAACGTAGAAAACCTTTTGAAAAGCCGTGATTTTTCTCGAATAACTTTCTTACTTAGTCACAAATAAATGTGAATTTACCTAATACTATTACTAAATAAATATTATTTATTTTATTTAATTAAATAAAATTCTAAATTCAGCTTAACATCGCGTTTTGTTCGTCATCCAATCGTTAATAATCTAATCCTTCGATATTACAAACATTTCATTACATAACTTCACCAGTTATCAAAGAAAAGTCTTTTTTTTTCATTAAAATTGTTAATAATAATATCGATTCCTACGAATTTTTGGCCAAAACATAATTTGCGAACTGCCCATCTTCAAAGCTAAAATTTTGTCATGAAATATGTGTATTCGATTTTCGTGGTAATTATATTAGAAACTGAAGATTGTTTTCAATTTCTAATATTACTTTCAAATGCGAAGATCTACTATGAATTTTACCCTTTTCAGGATATCGAAGAAAAATTTATGGATAAATTTTTTCATCAAAGAAAGTTAAAACTTGTCCGTAATTTATATCTTCTAGTTTAATGGGAGACTGTAAAATCTGTCGTCTCACAGTTTCTTTGAAACGAATAATTAACACCTATGATTTAATGTATCCGTATCCACCGTATTTATTTACTTCACGTTGCACAATTTTTCCTGCAATTTATGATCGAAAAGTGTTATTTCATTTTGAAGTTAAGCAACTCTGACATCAACATCCTTTTAATTATAAACTCCTCGACATATGATGTAATATTTTCGAAATTGTTTATTAAATTTTATCGAATAATTGCATAGAAAATTTATTTTTAAGAAAACTTGTTTACTAAAAATGTTATGAAAATATTCACTCGAATTAAAGTTAATATTTTGGCTTTAAAAAAAATGTATTCGAAAGTAAAATTATTTTCAGTAAATCATTATCTACTGTAGACAAATTAAAATAGACTCTTGAATGTATAAAATAATATTTTTAATAGCATCAAATGCATTTATTAAAATGTAATATTTGATTATTATCTCGGGAAGAATATGTTTAAAGTAATAGGTATACAACAGGAATTTTCAATTGAGATGTACTGCTCAGTCAAAACAACTGATCTGCTAAAAATAAATATTTTGTTAATCTAATTAAAAGTATTTATTGCTATCAATTAATTAATTATTAATATAAGCGTTTATAATTACTTGATTCATACTTTGATTGAACTAAATACAAAGATTAGTTTCAAGTAAATATTTTCCTAAGACTATCCAAAGAAATTAATTTTTCGAATCAAACAAGAATTTCCTTTTTATTCTAATGATTTTTTTATTCAAGTGTATAAATTTTATTTCGACATTATACCGTATAATAAGAAATTTAAATTATCTCTACCTTGTCTGACCCGTTTTCGAACCTGCAGCTCTTTGAATATTTACGTAGACTTCCGCCTTGGCTGGAACAATACCATTAGAAACCGTGACGTACAACGATATGTGCTGACCACCCTGTGAAACGATCGATGATTAAACACAAAACCTATATTTACATTTTATTGTAATACTCGTCGTAGACCAAATTTCCAGGTCCCATTATTAAATTATTTGAAAGAAGGCATTATGTTCGAGTGCTCGGACCTTCAAATAATAAAAATTACGACACGTACTTTTTTCTTTAACATTCGCTTCAAAATTACCGGTACTTTTATCGTAATTTATAAAATAACGCGTACATATATACAGGGTGGGTAGTAGACCCTGCTTTACCCTAGTAAAGCAAATAGAGAATGTATAAAAAAAAAGAATCTAATACAAAATTCTTGTATTCCTATCAAGGGTCCATTTTTCTTAAATTAGACAGATAACCCATACTGTCCTGAATTGAGAGTTTTCTTTAAAACCTATTTTTCTATCGAAGTTACCAATGTAGAGTGCGCGAGTCCCGTAAACTGGCCCACCCTGTATACAGAGGCATGCTACAGTACAGCCGACATCATTCAAACAGGCCGAATAAAATTAAAATTTTTCTTTTCTTTTCTTAGCGAATATTGATTTGCCTCTCTCAGGTTCGACTTTCAAATACCAAGGAGCCTTTGAGAATTTATGATCAACTATACCTCGCGCTCTCCTACTGCTAATGCATATACCGCATTTACACACATCCGAACGTTACTTAATCTCGATATTGCAGTCTCGAGAGCGCGAATTCGCTTTCAAGGCTAAAACTCGACACTTTTCCCAAAGGAATCGCGTGAATGAATTATCCGCGAAGAAAAATCATTCCTCGACGCTACAGAAAGTCCGGGAGACTCTCGAGAGCGAGACAGAAAAAAAAAGAAAGCGCTTAGTGTATATCGGAAGCGGAGAAAGCGTGAATCGAGCGCAGGACTTTCTTACCCGTCCTTTAAGAGTTTCGTTCAGGTAAATGACCCCAGTTGTATTGTTGATAGTAAAGGGTAGTGGTTTTTGAGGTTCAGCATCGCCGTTATAATTTAAAGTACTAGGCTCCAATCCATAAATTAATTCGCCACCGTCGTTATCTTCGGCTCGTACACGTTCGACGACGTAACCTACAGGATCGCTTTCCTTTAGTACCCAATTGCGATTCAGATAAACCGTTGGCGGCGTGTTATCGCTCAGTTGACAGTCTGCGAAGATTAAGAGGAAAATTTATTAACAACCTTTTTTTATATATTTATACATATATATATATATATATTCGGATAAATAATAATTAATTGTAGAATTAAATAAATAGAATAATATTATTAGAATTGATATTATAATGAAATATTTACTTGAAGCTAATCTTCACATTTATTTGAATGTAAATTTAGTTTAAATATTTATAGAATACAAAATAGAATTTTAGATTGTAGAAAAAAAAATTGTTTACTGTATACAATCCCATTTCTATTTATGTACAGCAAGTAACGTGTTACTGGAAATAATTTAACTTTCAAATAAATATTGTTGTCATCCTTAAGACTGCTTTTTAAATCGAGTAAATATTTTCATTTTTCAAAAACGCACTTTTTTAATGAATAACATTTCTTTAATTTTTGTTAATTTAGTTGTCGCGGAGATTCTATTTTTATTTCTGTAATATAATTTTTATTTTTATTCGAATAATAATATATACATGTAAATGAAGTAATTAGAAACGCATACTTTAATAATATATTAATTGTAAGAAAATTACTTTTTATTGCACCAGCAAAATATTTATTATCACTATATTTACCAACCAGTGCATTTTAATTTAAATTTCCCGTTGCACGGATCATTAGTTTGTCAAAATGATATTATGACTTTCGTAAATAAAAATTAGAAATAATAATACAAAAAATAGAATAAAGATTAAAATAAAACCAAAATAATAACATAAATAAATGGCTGGTAAATTTAGCGTTAACTCTTCGTTATTATTAATAAATATTTATTTAAAAATACAAATTCCTTATTGATAAAAAATATTTGGATTTCCGAAATAAATCTTTCTAGAATTTAAAAAGAAAAATTATGTATCCAAACGGGTTTTTTTATTTGTATACAATCAGAAACGTTTCAATGAAAATAATTTTACTTTCTAATAAATATTTTTCAAAGCCATAATATTGTTTAATTATTCAAGTATATGGTTTCTACTTTCAAAACTGCAATCTTTTAATAAATACATTTTCTTAAATATAGCATTTTTTTCACTGCATATGTATATATATATATGTTTATACATGTATAGATATATTTCTGCCGATATAATAATGCCGAACTGTTTTGCAAGAGTACGTGGATTTTGCATACAGGAATTACTCGGCTATAATTAATAAACGGTAAAACCAGTTAGGCTACTTCGTTACTCTAAATAGTCGTTCAAGGTATTTGAGCTGCTCGAGAAGTCGAATTCATTCGTTCGAATCTCTCTTTCTCTCTCAAAGACACATACACATACACAAAGAAACATCGTTCTAAACTTTATCGTCGAAGGTATAGAAATTAATCTTTATCTTAATTTGCTAATTTTGCTCGAAATTCCATAGGTATTATATAGACATTAGTTTGGGAAGAACTCGGTAAAAATCCGACACCAAATATATATATACACCGTCCATCAACGCGAATATGGAGCGGCATTGAGTGCACCGCACTCGAATTTGCCAGAAACCAGGGAACGAGATGGACAAACTTTTAGGTTAGATAATTTCGGATAAACTATTTAGAGTACGTATTTTATAAAGGTCTTTTACGTACTTACACTTTAAATTGATTTTTGGACTTTTAATCCAATCCTCCGATGTGTTTATGTATTAACTCTATGCATATTGTTGAACTTTATGCAAGTTTTTGACGAGATTTTAGATAGTTTTTTTTATGAGTTTTTGACTAATTTTTTTAGCAACTTCACACCTACTTCTCAGCAAGATTAAAGGAATTTCAAAAATATTACATTCATAACTCGCTAAAGACCAGTAGATATAACTATGGATTAAATATAAAAATTTCAATTAGTTTTTGTAAAAAAACAAAAAAAAAAAACAATCCACTAAACACGGAAAAGGTAGTCTTATTCAAGCGAGCATAAAATCCGCCTTGATACGCATCTTCGCTCTTCCTGCTTTTCGAGCTCAGACAAGTAGACTATGACCACATCGCACAGAGCTCGAGAAAACGCGCGCGTTAGTTACTCTACATGTCTGTGAACCAAAAAGATTTTTTTTCTCACTCCGGCAGTTTTATACTGCCATGAATATATGAAAATATTGGTGAAAATGAAAAGCTGAGAAAAATCAAGCTATACATATACATATACGCGTATAGAATCTTTGGCTAAGCGCTACATCCGCGAGAGAAAAATTGTTGCACTAACGGCGCGAAGGCAGCGAGCGCGCACGCGCGCAGAGAAAGTGGGACAATGAAAGTGCGACCAAACGGACATCGAAGAGTATTTGAACATCCGTTGGTACGACGTGGTTATTTCGTTACTTGCCATGTGGTAATAATAATATTTTTTATCTTTTACACTATCACCGCACACCCTTCGATTTTAATTATATCGGATTATGTTAAATCATTTTTACACACACACGCACATACATATACAACGAGAAAATATAATAAACACTTTGAAATTTAAATCTTTCTATATGCGCGCGTAAATGTCGGGTATATATTATATGTAACGATTCAAATATTAAATCTAATGGAAAACTGCGTGTTTTTTTTTGTTCCTCCTATGTTCATCGCGTATACAGAGTTTGTTTCCTTAACGCAGAGATAATCGTCTCAATTGATGGCATGGCTGATGATTTATATGGAGTTGTACGTAAGTTACAGTTATGCACGTGTATATAGCAACTTTCTACAGTTATCTCTCGCTCAGGCTATTATACGCATTTTCGTATCTAACTTATATCAAAGATTCCTTAATGCTATATATCGATATATCTATTCTATATTATAAGTTGCTCTTTCTTTTTTACGGTTAATCGAAAAAATATTTTACGATTTATTTTTCTCATCTATTTAATTATACCTGGCTTAAAAAATAGAATCGATATTTTACATTCGAAATGCCGATACTTAACAACTAGTTTTTCCATCCGTATATATATATATATATATATATATATATATACTCGTACATACTCGTACATACTCGCATACAGATAAGTGTGATTAGGCTGTCTCACTCATTGAGAGACGATGCAGTAGTACATAGCAATCAAAGAGAAAGTAGTCGACCTTTGGGATTCCCAAGTGCATTGCAGGTTGCGGTTAGTCATTTATATATATATATTTTTTTTTTTAATTTTTTTTTTAAATCGACATTTCTCAACGAGTAAATAAACACGGAACAAAACGAGTTTCACATTTTACAGACAAATTGCTTTCGTCAATTACTATGTTATTGTACACTGGTAGTAAACGTATTTTTTAAAAATAACGCGTGTAAAGAGACATTTACCAATCCACTAAATTATAGTTTTGAATTTAGAGATTTTACTAGATTAGGAAAATGATTGTAAGATAAATAAAGAACAGCTGGTCCGGCCGACTACTGGGAACCGGATTTTTATTTATCCGCGCGTATACAAGCTATATTTTAAGTGAAAGCGTTTTCAAAAGATAAAGTATTATTCTCGGAAGGACAACGCTTTTGACCGGTATATTATATATATATACACAAGGGAAAGGGACGCAAACAAATTTTTTATTATTATTATTATTATACTTATTACGTTTGCGTTATTTTACTGTGAATATATGTATATATGAGGATGGAAATTTATAAATAAATTTATTCGGAATTCCGAATCTAAGAGCTAATCCGTGTATAATATATAGATATAGCGCATAAAATATATATCAAACACTTGCTCTTTGGTAATCGCTTTCATCTCGTTCGAAACTTTTAAGAATTCTTCGACCACAAGTTGGAAGATTTATGAATGTATCATTGTGCGAGGATTACTCAACACATTTCAAAACTCTAACATGATGAATAGACGTCTGACATTTATTTTCACTTATTATGATAATAATTAATTGAATTATCGCATTTCCTTTGATTTGAAAATAATTAATGTCAATTAAATGTTATCTCGAGCACATGCCGTGTATTTTTTTTTAATTATGAATTGCTTTTTTTAACGAATAAATATTATCAAATTGTTATATTTATTTAAGAGTGAATTTAGCTGAAATATTAATTTCAATTATATGAACTCGTTATTCGTTTAGTTTTTCAATTTGAGAATTGAATACGTATTTATTAAATTAAAAAAAAAATCTGTTACAAAAAAAACCTAATACTTTTGCTTGAATTTATTACTTTTATATATGTTTTTTATTCTTTTTTATTTTTAGTCGCTTCGACCATCAACAGTCATTAGCGACTTTTTTACTTAAAATTATGACGTACACATAATCTTAGTAATACATGGACAACTAGATTTTTAGTATAGGTATATATATTTAGTTTTTTTTATTTATTTTCATTAACACTTACATTTTTTTTAAGAATCCGATGAATCACTTTTATTTTGTTAGATATGTTTATACATTTTTTAATATAACATTTTTCATCACTGAAATAATTATAAACGCACATTTAAATAATTTATTAATTGAAAGCAAATTATTTTTTATTAGACCAACAACATGTTTATTAGTATTTGATTAAATATACTAACTAATACTTAAGTCGTATTAAAGTAGATATTTAAATTGTTACGCTTTTAAACAATTATTTTATATAAATAATAGATTTTTAGTTTATACATTTTACTGAAAACAATTTAAATTCCAAATGATTATTTTTCTAACTTAAAAAATGCCTTTTCAATTCAAGTATATAGAGTTTCTTCTTTCATAAAAGCTTTTTTTTGACAATTCAATTTTCTCCAATACAGCAAATTTCTTTTCAGCGTTATGATTGAGAAATCTTTTTCTCAAAAACTCGTTCGCTAGTAATAGTAATATATAATTTATAATATATCAATTTTGATGTGCTTTGCTTTTTCTAAATTACAATATTATAGTTTATCTGTTACATATCTACGTTATTGTATCCGCAGACAAATAAAATACATTACAGTCGTAACTGACAATTTCCATTTGTAGTTTACGGCAAATACTTTCTCGTCTCAACGAAAATAATTCGCCTAAAAGCAACTTTTACTCGCAAATAGAAACACCAACGGCCCAAAGTAACACAGCCATCCTATCTTAAAAAAAAAAAATTAAAAAATTAATTTCGTCAACTAATCGCGGGAAAACTCTATAAACAATTGTGACCCAACTGTAGCAAGGAGGAAGTGTTTTTCTCTTTCTTCTCTGCAATTCTGCATCCGGCAATCGAAGCGTTACCCAATCCATAGTATCCCGCTATACCCAAGAAAGTCTCGTGTCCTCGCCAGTCTATATACAAATATGTACACTTTGGGATCCGAAGAAGATATATATACATATACATATACATATGAATATATAGTTAGCCGATTTGATTATATCTCAAGGCCGTGACGTCATTCGTAAGACACCCGCATCATCTTCAAAGAAGTACAACTTTCCGGAAACCAGAATCCACGAAAGTGAGACCGACGATTTAAATACTCGAATAGATCGTACGAGTGTATATAGGTATAGGTATAAACGAGCGAGTCTAAAGAGAGACAGAGAGAACATATTCTTGAGAAAGAGAAAGAGAGTTATGGTTATCTCTCGTGTTTTTTTCTCTCTGGGCGCGAGGAGCTGTGGCGATCGCTCGCTCGAGAACTTTCACTTTACTGAGGCCTTACAGCCGCGCGAATGGAGTTACATATACACCTTTGTGTGTATCTGTATATATGCACGTCAGTATATATTATAATACGGACCTCTTAAATATTCTTCGAAACGACGTGAGACTCTCTTCACTTTCATGCGAACCAGGTACAGACCCTTTTTTTATAATATGTGTTTCGTCTGTCCGTAGCCGATTGCATGTGTGTGCGTTCAAAGGCGCTTTTACGTAAACTGTCATAATGCGTAGGTATTATACGTGATATAGAACGAAATAGTTTCTTTTTTTCCCTTTTCTCGATGCTCTGACGTATTTCCTTGGAGGCAAAAAAATTTGTTTTTTTTTATTAGTGTGTGTGTATATATAGCGACTAAATCGAGCATGTAATGATTGTTCCGACCGGAGGAGAAAGTGAGTTGTCGACGACGAGAGGGTTTCTAATTATTTTCCGTTATTTGCTGACCTGACACTATTCCGGATTAAATTACTCTTGGGTTTTTCAGTGAAAAATATTATTGTTAATATAGTATATAAAAAAAAAGAATTTTGTTGATTCGAATGAATGATTGCTTTCGATAGTCCTAGGAAAATATTTACTTCAATTTAATCGTTATATTTATATAAAAGTACATTTAATTAAAAAATTTATTTAAATATACCAATTTGTAGAATCTAAAATAAATCTATCAATTCTAGAAAACACTACATTTTCCATTCAATGAAATTAAAATAAATTTTTTTAATAAATTTAATTTTGTTCTTTGTTCATTGTAGTATTCAATTGTTACGTAGAAAGAAAGATTTCCGCGAATAAACGTTTATGATGTAATTATGGATAGGGTACAGGTTGAGCCTTACGTTTGTTATAGCGTGCGGTCCGTGTTGCAAAATTCGAATTATAATGCAAAGCAGTTTCTTTAAAGATAGTGAAATTTGTCGACGACCTGTGTCAAGTGGAATGTAGATCTTGTGTGTATATGTGCTGGTGGGCTTAACCGGACTCAGACTGAGTAGTCGACGTATATAACCGCGTAGTCTGGTTTTTTCCTATTCAAGAATTTTTTTTTTCTCAGGAATTCGTAATGTGACTTTGGTCGTCAAGTGTAAGGCGTAGATATTACGGAATAGGCTTTAAATCTGACTTGATGGCAAAATAATTACTTTATTGTTTTTTTTCCGTTTAATAACAAAAATAATTATATCCGTTTTTGGAAAATAAATATATACGCATATGTAGTTAAATTAAAATTTATCGTAAAATTTGTTTTATTAAATTTATCGAAGGATATCGTTTATCTTCAAAGTAATTTATTTGTTTTCGTCACTCCGATGTAATGAATTTTTTTATACTAAGAAAAACATATTTTTTGTTTGGTAGATCTTGAATGTATTCAAAGTTATGCCATGCATTTCGAGAAAAAACAATTTGATTTATCGACAATTATGTACAATAGAGGAAATATTTTTTAACGTATTACATTCGTAGTTTTGCTGGCCATTTTATAAAATTTCGTTACATAAAGCTTTAATGCTTTTAATGAGTCTTAATATCTTCTGACTCTTAACTGTGAATAAGCCAACGATTTTTTTATTAGACTTAATTTGATATAATTATAAATGTAATCGCAGTGCGCAATTTGTATTAGTTTAATTTAAATAATTTTATAACTTTTACGTAAAGATCGAGTGACTAAATAACTTTTTATTTTTTGTAATCTTCAATATACTACTGTTATTGGGTTCACTTTCGGTTAGAGTGAATAGCATCAATTTTAATTTTACTCTTAGGTTCGAGTGAAATAAAAATATGACCCTTCTTCCGGTAAGTCATATTAAATAATGGTTTTGAACATACTTTTAAGAAAAATTTTATTGTTGTAACGATAATAAATTTTTTGTTGCAGAAATTCAAAGTTCCGGAAGTAAATTTAAAAAATAAGAATCTAAAATATGTTCAATAACGTTGTAGTTTACACTTGTTCTAATTTTAGGAGATATATTCAATTATGATTGAAAAGATCTAGGACACCGCTAAGTCACTTAGATGGCTTATTACACTATAAAATAGAAATTTCACTCTAACCGCAAGTTTTAAAAGGAATCTATAGATGTATTGAGCTCGAACTTAGTAATAATATTGATTGAAAAAATTTTACATTATAAAATGTATTAAGTTTTTTTAAATAATTGATTGCATTTCAGTTTTTTATTTTTAATATTTGCATTCTATTTAAAATTCCTGAATTAAATTCATACCAATAGGATAATATTGAAGACTTTTCCGATAAACTATGCTTAAAGAGAACGAAACGTTTCACTCCGCCACGAAACAAATTTTTTTTAAATCTTATTTATTATCATTGGAATCTGATGTTAAACTTTGCGAGAATACGTGAACCAATTTGCGAAGCGTTTGGATGAATAAAGCCTAATTTTTAAATAAATTATAAAAAATTAGAAAGACCAGAGGTTTTACGCTCGCGTTTTAAGCTCTGGTATATCAACATTAAGCCGTTATAACTTTTTCCCCTTGGGAATCATCAATTTTTTAAGTCACAGACTATTATTATCTCCTAATGTTAGAACTGCAAATTATAACAACATCAATCAGAAAAAATAATTTACACGATGAAATGTACCAAGATTTTTAAAAATAGTTATAAAGTGGGTCTTAAATTTGTAATAATTTTTCTATTTAGTAAACAAAAATTCCTGTATTCATGCGTTAAGGAATATATCAAAGAGTACTCATCCCAATTTTCAGCTCAATTGGTCCGTTAATTCACTTTGAGTCTTACGAAGAGTGATTTTCCATCAACCTACTGTAAGTGGTTAATGAGGGGATTTATTTAGGAATATGAAATATCAAATACACAGAGTAAGCAACTATGTATCTAATTTTAAGTTCCATGTAACCTTAAATAAAAATTTAATCCTGTAAAGAGAATTTTGTGTTCAATCCACATCTAATATACCACGACTTACAATTTCTCCTCAATATTCAGTATCGAAAATGAAATTTACCATACAATTCTGACAGAACACTGCGATATCAATAACAAAAAACATTCAATTCAACAATAGCATACAGTCTATTCAGAAGTCCAAAGAGACGAGCGCAAACAATCAAAGAGAGACAAAGTCCCGTAACTTTGTCGCTAGTCCATAATTATCCCCTTTTCCTCTCAACATCTTTCTTCTCGGACAAGCCATATATAAAACCCCCAAGAGGGTCACAAGACGTGTTTGTCTATCCAGACACATACATGTATACATCGCTAAAAAAACACGCAACCTATATATACACTCGCAAAAATTCGATTCGTATAATTCAATCCAAACTCCCCCTCCTAGTGGAATAGCTACGCGCATCAGTATAGGAGGTTGCTATTTTTCCGTTACATCCAAGACAGCTCTCTCGGTACGCTAGCCTCCTTTTATTTGTTTATTTATTTATCCACTTTTCTTTGCCATCCAGTCTAGCTCTCGTCAAAGGAATACAAGACGTCTGGAGAGAAATGCCTGACACGTCGACCGCAGAGACTTCGTACGTGTCTCTATGTGTGTATACATATACTGGGTGTCCTACTATCTGCGTGGCAAAAGAAAACGCGAAATGAAAGTATTTATCCTAGGAAAATTGATAAGAATCAAATTTGTTGACATCTCGTAAAAAGTTTGCGTAAAAAGATTTAATGCAGGTAAGCTAATAACCCATAGAGAAAAGGCCAAACTTAAAACTAACCTTACCAAATTTGACATCCCTTGTGTACTACAGAAAATATTCGAAAATTATTCTTAAGTTAATTTTATATAAAAACGCTTTGATTCGATATGAAATAATGATTTCAATAGAGTTTGAATGGTAGGAACTGGGTGATATTTACTTGAGGTACTCAAAAGATTGATAGATAATTATAGTGTTGAGGAATACCAAGTAAAGCAAAAGTGATGCAATTTTCGGGATTCAAATTTTATTTTCATCAATAAAGCAAGTAGATGTATTAATTTCGCACCATTTTTTTACCTTACAGAAGTCACAATTGGTCAATGCACTAATCACCTACAAATCTTAAGTAAATTTAAAAACGCTGTTGTAATCATCATTTTATGCTTAATCAAAGATCATTGAATATGTTTACAATACTTCAGTGGTATCGTTTTAATGACACACATGGAATGTGTTGACTTCGACCGAATGCTTTAGCCCTGAAGAATCATCAGTAATATTTTTCTTATACCGGGAAAACAATTTTTTCTTCCCTTCGCGTGTTCCTATACCACACAGATAAGGCGACACCCGGTATATATATACACCATACAGATAGACACACATATATAGAGACAACTCGCGGAAAAAGGCTATCTCGTGGTGAAGGTTGCGGACTCTCTCGTCAGCGCACTGCACGACTTTTCTTGCGCGGTGTCTGCTGACCCGATTTTCCTAGCTACAGCTCGGAATATACACGGTCTAGCTTCGTCGTTTCTCTCGACTCCTCTCTATTATAGAACTTGAGAGTATGTGTGTAAATAAACGACCGTCTGCGCGTTTGCTTCCCTAAGGCAATTACACGTTTCGCGAGAAACAATGTATACATCGTCTATATTGCAAACGACGCTTCCTTTACTTGATGAACGCGAGACAACTGCGCGAACTCTTTAGTCTACGACATTATAGACTTTTTGTTTACGGAAAGTAATATTTATCAGTCGTTGTAATTACGCAATGAGGTCGTGGCTTTAATAGTATTTTTTTTTTTTTTAGAGAGAATGAGAGAGATGAATGTAATTTAGGATGAAAATCGATGTAATGGAATCATTAAACAAACGCGGAAATATGTTTTTTTTATTTGTTTAGTTAACAAATTAATTTTTGCAACAATTCATTAGCATTTGTCGGGATTAACTTTGTAAAACCTTTTTATTGATAGCTAATTACTTTTTATTAGACGAATAAAATGTTTTAATTCCTTATTTATTTTTTTATCTAGAGTAATTACATTTACATTTGTTTATATATTATTTATGTATTATTAACAAATATTTTTTTAAATGTACTAATGCTCTTTTTCATTTTAAATTTGTCTACTCCTATAGTTGATATTTATGTAATTTCAAGACAAAATATTTAGATATAAAAAATTATTTTACGTATTTATTTATTTCGTTATTTGTTGTGTCCCAATAAGTATTTATGAAATTTAAATAAAAATTCTGTATAATATGGCCGTGAGAATACGTTTACTTGAATCTAATTAATAATTATATATTGTACGTTGATTTTGTTTAAATATTAATTTAAATTATGCGATTTTTTGACTTCCGCAATAAATAGACTATAAAAAAATTTGGTAATCATCTATTTATTTTTCTTTGAATGCATTTTTCATTGAATGTTAGATTCAAATAATAAATATTTTTTTCAAAACCAAAATATTGTTTTTAAATTAAAAAAAATATTTTTTTCTTTCAACAAAATTAATTTTTTTATCAATACACTTGTTTAAATATAACGAACCTTTTTTTGTCAATAAATCATTTTAAAATGAAGGAGTTGGTAGCCTCGAATTTCACTACATATTCCAAGTCAGCTTAACAAAGCCGCGGAAACGGTGTGGCGATTAAGTAGTTACAGACAAGTATAGTAAGTCGAGACTCTATATTAATATATGTTAAAAGACAAGACGACTTTTATCGGTATATGACTCACGATTTTTTCTCTCTTTTCTCGAGACGAGATCGAAACTGAATCTCCAAGCATTTACATATGCACGAATCATCGTTACACTGAATTTCATATGTGAAAACGCAATTTCGTTTTTAACCCGATTTATAGCACAATGGCTAGGCGCCTGTAAGCGGCTTTAATTTTCTCTTGTATTATCTCAAATAATAATCGTGAGAAATAATATTAACTGCAATTTGCGAATTAAAATATTATCTCCGCAATTAAAAAGCAAACGTTTATTTCATTACACACTTGCTCCCAGCTAAATTTCATTTTGTAATAGTATAAAAATAAATGCGTATCTTTATTATCGTTGTCTTTTTGTTCTTTAATTCCAAATTTTATAGTATCTAAATACGGACTTTAATATAATGCTGGCTTGTGCGGGGAAAAATGCCTTTTATTTAATTATAACTCGAATCTATAACTTGTTGTATTCGCGTATAGAATAATGAATGAAAAATATTTAAACAAATGTAGGAATACACCACAAGTATGTTGGGAACGGAATTTTAAACAATATCATACTTTCTTTTTATTATCACTTCAATTACGATACTAACAAAACCAATCCTATACTTTCCAGCCTACTTATAACTTGTATTATTTATTACTCTCGTTGCCTTATTTATAACCAATCGTATAAGCAGAATAATCGCAGAAAAAGCTTTAAAACCAGTACAAATTTTCGCATTCCGTTAAATACATAATAAAATAAAAACCGCTCGAATAACGTACACGTACGTGTTTTATATATGCCTTTACATCTGTGTTCGAACGGTAACCGATTTCAGTTCATTTCCCGAAGAATCTTGATGCGGTTTGCATTTTATTTCTAAAAGTACACCAAAACTAGAAACTTTTCGCTTAGATTAATAGTTTCCCTAAATCAAAATTAAATATAATATAAATAAAATTCATTCCCTATCTTCTCTCACGATTGATGAATCATCGTTAAAGAATCAAAAAAAAAATAATCCAAGAGAATTCTCTCATATCAAGTATATCCGTATTTGTTATCTAAAATTGTTAGATTTAGATTATTTAAACTAGGAAATATTAACTAGATAAACAGTGAATATATTGTAGAAATTCGATGTCATTTTGACACGAGTTTCACGATGAGCGAATGTTTATTAATTTTTTTTTAATTTAGAAGTGAAATCGATTGCTCACCCAAGAGTAGTGAATTTGTCATTGTTTCACTTTTATAAAAGGACGATAGGATAAAATCACATACGTAAAAAAAATGTAAATCGTACATTACAAAATATTTATCTGTGCGAAGTTATTTACATGCTGCGAAGTTACTGTGTTAAGATAGAATTAGCGTGTCAAAATTACAAATTAATACGTGGTTGGCGATTCTCTGTTTTTTGACAATTTGACATTTATTAATTTTAACTTATGATGACGATAATTAATTGCATATTTATTTGAATATACAATTTGTTTCGATTTGAAAGTAATTAATGTCAAGGAAATATTGTTTCTTAAATTACACAGTCGGTGCGTCAAATTATATTTCCTCAACGATATTTTTTTGGATACTTCGGGAACACGCGCTTTATATATCTCAAACTCGTAAATATTACATACGTTTCGGACCAGTTATCTATAAAACACAGGGTATTAAATTTGAAAAATTAGCATCACTCAAGCCTTAGAATGATATTTAGCTTGTGTAACGAATATTTCGAACAGTAACACATATTAAGATGATTAATACCTTAAAGTGAAACGTTATTTAAATTTCGCTTTTTTAAGCTTGAAGGTGACAAATCGCACGCCGAACTAATATTCTCTGTCGTAGTTCAAGTTGGAAAATGAAAAATTGATAAATCTCAAGGGTTAAAAAAGTTATCATATCTGAATGTCAATACGACATAGTCATAGTTTGTTTGGCCACTAAACCAGGCTCTCCCCTTAAGAGAGCAAGACAGCTTTGAAATGCAAATTAGTAAATTAAAAATTGAAAATATTTATAACAATCTAAATATAATTTATACTTATTTTAATTAGATAAGTTTGAGTTCAATCTATCCATTGGTTGACTTTGAATCCTACGGTGAGTGAATTTTCAACTTTCTATTGTAACTAGCTATCGAAGAGACTTATAGAAGTCCTTTCCAATTGAAGGTAAAACTATCTTCTATTATTAGAATAATCGTAAATTATAATTACACTGTTATAAATTTTTTAATTTTTTAATTTAGCAATTTGCATTTCAGAGCTGTCTTGTCGCCTTTAGCACGCGAGCTTCCTCCAGTCTTTCTAATGTTTTTCAATTCGTTTAAAAATTAGGTTTCAACGATCCAATCGCATAGAAAATCGGCTCACGTATTATCATCGCGAAGCCTAGCGAGAAATGCATTCTCATTGCAAATGCACATTTTAGCGCAAAAAAAGAGAGAAAGAAACGACAACGACAAAAATGCAAGAAATAAAGAGACCTACCTGCAACTCCCAGAAGGAAAGTCGCCGCCGCAAGAGCGACGATTGTCGAGAGAGTCATCGCCGAGCTGCGCCGCGACATCAACAAATTCGACGGCGACTACTGCGGCACACTTTGCCGATTCTACGGCGATACTCGTCCCTCGCATCTGTCTACTACAAAGCTACTTCTGAAACTCAGTTCTCGTGCCTTCTCCGTTTTTTTTCTTTTCCCGGCAAAAATTCTGCGACACTCCTCTCATATATATATACACACACACACACACACACACACACCTATATACGTATATATATTTATGTGTGAAAGCACTAAACACAATTTTCGGATGTCCCAGTATTTTCTCAAAAATATGATTTTAACACTTTGTATACATACATATATATATGTATCTTTCTATCCAGATAGAAAATTCCACGTAACGTTGCACAACTTTACACACTTCCGCGGAACAGGTCAAAGTCCGAAATGTATATACGGTTAGTCTAGAAGATCTCTGCACATGTATATATACACACACACGCGCGCGTTCACAGAGAGCGAGTGTATATGTAAGTGTATATATATAAAAAAACACGTCGCACGGCGTCGAACTCACCGAGTGATCCGATTTTTCGACTCTTCCAGCAGTAGCGTGTTTTTCTCTTCTCTCGGCTCCTTTTTCCCCACTCGGAACGCGTCGATTTTGCTTCGGCCGCGTTATCCACTTACACACACATACACACACACACAGAGCACATATAAACCAGAAACGCGATTCTCCTCTATAAATATACACAGTCGCGTATAGAGGTCATACTTCCCTCTACGTGCAAGGAGTATCGTTTTCTTTTATTTATTTTATTTTTTTTATTTCTATTTTTACGTATATTAAGTGTATCCGTGTGTGCGTATATGTATATATTTATGTATGTATGTATGTATGTATACAAATGTGTGTACGTGTATGTGTGTGTGTTTTTAGAGAATTTTCGAAAATAACGATCGGCGCGCAGAAGGCAAACGTTAAAGTCGGTGCGTGAGTTGTACACTGGAAGACGAGAAAGTCTGGTTACAGGCGACAGCAACGGCGGACCGATCGCAACTGCCTTTCTCGGCCTGCTCCTTTTGCCGTGGGCGCCATCTCTCGCGCGCGATCATCGTGGAGGGGCCTTATGACTGATATATATATGTGTTTGGAGAAAGAGGTGTATGTACGTTTATATATATATATATATATGCAGGGCACTGTAGACGGGAAGATATATATACGGTATGCATATATATAAGTACACCTGGCGAGTCGATGCTTTGTATATATATACATATAAATGTATATATGGGTGGTTATGTGATGTAAGGTGTGTGTGTGTGTGTATATATATATTATATGCATCGTTCTATGACAGATTGACCGGGAGAAACATTTTTTTTACATCTGTATGTATAACTTTGGAACTTTTTTTCACGAAGGAGTTTTAAGCTACAGGGAGTGAAAGTTATTCAGCCGAATTTCTGGTATTCGAAAATCGAATTTTAAGTTATCAAGGATTTTATGCCGTCTTATTATTATTTATAGTAACGCAAGAAAATTCCCTTTTACTAAATATACAAGACAAAGCTTTTTTTAATAAAAAAACTAGAACTAGAAAGTTTTTGAAAATCGTTATTCGGTCTTGAGAGTTTTTGAAAATTCGGTTTTCTGTTATTTGAAAACCGGTATTCTATTTTTTGAAAATCGAAGAATCGAATTTTTTGCATCTAATTTATTAAGAATTGTAAGTCGATTTTCTAGTGGAAGCATTTTTGACTAAGATACAAGAGGAGGTTTTTTTTACGTAATTCGCTAAACTTTTGAAATAAAAGACTTTCAATGTCCTATATATAAGTAACATTCGTTTTATAAACCATCTAAATCTCAAAATCAAATTTTAACAGCTTTGATCATTCGAAATCGCATTTCAAACAAAACTATCTAAATTATTCTCGACTTGTGAATCGAGGCTCTGTTTCTAGTAAGAAATAAAGATACAAGTCAAATTATCTCATATTATGATTAAAATTCCATTGATAAAAATGATTAAAATGCCAGACATTGTTCATTACATTACTCGAAAAGTTTTGTTTCACGAAGGGTTTATAGCTACAGTTAGAATAAAAATTGGTATTTCGAGCATTTTTTTCTATTTATTACCTATTTCTAATAACGTGTTGCATTTCTCATTAGAAACACATACGGGAGCTTTTTTTTAAATGAATCTTATTTAATTATTATTTACAAGTCGTATGTATGCATTACTGTACAAAATCTGGACCAATCGTATTGCGATAATTTTATTTGCACCTAAAAAAAGTGTCGGATTCATAAGTTTAGACTTTTGTATTTTGATACAAGGTATGCTCATGAATTTTTTTTTATGTTCGTATATCGATCGAACGTTTTCAAATGCAAATTCGAAGCCTTAAACTGAACATTTTATGACATGACGACTCGAAAGATAATTAATAGCTAGAAATAAAACTGGATTCGCAAATTAATACGTTCGTAGACACTTTTCTAACGATACAAGGCATTTTCTTGAATTTTTTTTATTGTCAACGATCGAATCTATTCGAATATGAATTTCATGACTTGTGGAGATTGTTATGATCAATATCTACAGCATTGAAAGTATTTTATCTGAAAAATTTAACTATAATATGCCAACAAAAGTCCCTTTTTTACTTTTTTCGTCAAAAATGCCTTCCCTGAGACGTAACAATTTTCTGATCGTAGGCACAAAATCGACTTTCTGTAACTTAGAAATCCGTTTACAAAAAAAAATCTAAATAAAAACAGCTCGTATGTAGATACAGTGTGCCAAAGAATGGTTGAAAATTATTTAGAAGAAAAAAAAATTTTCACCATTCAATCTGCCAGAGAATAACCACATATATATATATATACATATAATACACATACATGTATATACTTATACAAACATATATATATATATACCATAGAGAACGCGCTCACTTTCGCGATATGTACAGGAGGGTATTATATACACTTGCGCGCGAGAACGTGAACGGAGGTGAACGTCTCTATTATTGACCGTGAATCTAATGTTCGATCATTGTTTTAATGGTTCTGCTTCGGACATTCGTAAGAATCGTAAGCTCTGTAAGTTCATTGTGTGTGTGTATAAATATAAATTCATGAGCACGCATACGCGCGCACACACACACGTGCACACGCACACATGGTACATATATATATGTATATACATATGTACTTACAGTTTTTGCAGTCGTGATTCGTGATGTATGGAGCACCGAGGAATTTTTACTTTTTGCTGTGTATATGTCTATATATAGATATACGTATATACTGCTATTTCGAATATAGCTTTTAAGGTTTTATATATATATATATATATATGTATATAATACAATACACGTGCCGTGCAGAGGCTTTTGCGCTTGGTTTAAGTGGAAAATTGGGTAAATTTTTAAATTTTGCGTCTAGCGCAATAATATTTTACGCGTACGTTCAGAAATGCTGTTTTCTTTTTTGTATCTGTGTGCGTAACATGTTACTTTACGCGCATCGGACTATGTCTCTATATGTATAATGCATTATGCATATGTAGTAGATGTATATGTGTTGTATTTTGTATATTTATAAACACGCACACACGTACACATATACTTACACGCGCGCGACACGCACACATGTATATACGTTTATTATACTTTAGGTGAATAAAGTACTTATTTTCACATACTTCTCTGCAACAACTCAGAAAATCCGTAATTCCGGTATAACTATAAACAGTTAAACGTATAATTTTTGCAAAATTTTGTTTTTAAAAATCATTGGTTATTTAAATAATACGGGTTTACAGCTTGTTAATTGTATATAAAAAAGTATCTATAAACTTTATTTCGCATTCGTTTATAAAAAGATGCTTAGGGTATGTATATAAGTACAGCTCTGATTTACATTCCGCAACTGAATGCGGGAATGCGCAGTCTGTGTACTGTAATCTTTTTGCTTCCTCGAAGAGGAAGCTTTGCGATAGTAAAATTTTAAGTTTTGTTAAATTGGACAAAAAGTTATTTCAAAAGAATAAAAATACCGACACTTTCAACAAGAAATATTACTTTGGCTATTGGGCTTTCTTTTTGTTTTAAACCAAAAAGAATTAAAAAATAAAGAGTTTCATGTTAAACGGATAAACTGTTAAGAAAAAGCATTGCGAATTCAAAAAATTCCAGCTGTATGTTGTAAACTTTCAATATATCGTGTTTGCAAGTTATTTAATAGAAAATCGAAAAGTTAAAAAAAATGAGTTTTGTATATTTTTAGGTTACGTTTGGTACAACTGACTAACAATCATTGCGTTTTTTTAATGATTTTGAAAAATGAAGTTTGGTGTAAGTTCGATTTTTTTTTAAATTGCTTTTGAACATTAGATTTGCAATGCGCTTTTTCCTGTATTGTTATAATAAAAATAATTGTGCCCTTTGTTGAAGAAAACATATTTATTTAAAAATTGCTTTTCGAAAGAATAAATTATTAACATAAATTTAAAAAAAATCTCGAATACAAAAAATCATTTTTTCAAAATTTCAAAGTGTATTTATAAATTACGCAACTAATTTAATAAATAATTCTTTTTGATTTTACTTATATTTTCAAGAAAAAAAGACACGTATATCTTTAGGACTGTTAAAAAAAAAGTTTTTTGGAATAAAATAAAATCATTATTCGTAATATATTGTGCATTCAAAATTAAAAAATAATTACATATAGTAATTTGCTTAAAATTAGAATCGTTATATTTAAATTCCTAAAAAATTTATCGAAAATTTATGGATTTTACGTAATTATAATATTTTTCTATATTCAGTTTTGGTGTAATAAATGTGAGTATTTTATTTAAAAAATTAACGGTATGTATTCCCTGCGAAATTAAGCTCTTTATAAAAAAAATTACTGAAGGCCAAAGAACAATTATAAATTATATTGACACAAAAAAAATTTTTTTTATCACTCGATGTGTGAAAATTTCGTCGACATTATTCGAGTAATTTTATTAAAACAGTATTTACGCACACACACACATAAATATATATATATATATTGGCTAAAATGCAAAAAGCTTGTTTTCTTCTATCTAATACATATATACATAGCAAAGTATGTTGTGATACAAGAGAAATAGCAAGAAAAACATGTATGTCAGAGCAATGTCAAGAATAACAATGTAACCAAATAAGATTCTTCGCCAAAGCGTGTATTTACTTTATACAAATCATCCAATCGATCCGAAAAAAATCGTCAGTTGGATGAGAGTCAGCTCGAACATCGGATCGGGAAAAATAAGGAAAATAATTCTCCTGGATACTATTCCTCATTTAAAAATGAATAAAACGATGTACAGGTAAATTACATTAAAATTCTATTATAACTGAAAAACACAACGATTACATTGATGTTTATTATTCTGTTTTTGAACGTTTAATTGAATTTGTTTGTAAGAATATTTTTAATATAATTAGAAAAATATTATTCTTATTTTCTTAAATATGCATTGAAAAATATTATTTTGTATTATTGTGTTATTATTCTGTGTGGGGGTATGGATTAATTTTTTAAATTTTGGCTTGACGTTGGCTACAGCTTGAACAGTTCGATGGATTTTTAAGATTCAAAGATCTAGTGATGTGATTTGAATGTAATTTTGAGCTATGGAATTGTTAGATGGTGAATTATTGGAATTGAAAGATTAAGAATGAAAAAAGGGTTGTTCAGTTGTTTTTTTAAAACAAATTGAATAATTTAAATGCCATAATGATGATTTAAAATTTGCAGTTTAAAGAATTAACAATTGAAATTTTATGATATGAATTTCATTAATTTATTTTTTTTTTATTTTTAACGAATGTCAGTTTTTTTTAAATTGAATTATTCATACAGTAAAGATTCGCTTGATAATGTAAACTTTGAATCTTAAAAATTCAACAAGCTGCATGAGAGTCTACATTGTTAAGTAGTTAATTTTCTAACTCTATATTGTTCAACTATTTACATATTAATACTTTTTATTTTGTATTTTCATTATTTTATTTTTTCTTTCTATTTATAAACGTTGCAAAATACATAATGTCGGAAAACTTAATTTTGAATAAAAAGTCTATAAATATTTATTAAGCAGAGAAAATTTAATAGTCTAAAAAAAATGTTTCTAGTTTTGGCTCACCAAATCACACGAGCATTTGGTTCGAAGATCCTTCCTTAAATTATCCCAATGGAGCACATTTCGACAAACTTCGCAACGACATGAAAATTTGGCGGGAACACATTCTTTCAAACGGAATCTATCCATGTTTCACGTCGTGTGTAAGTACGTGTTTAACCAACTGAAAAATATAAAAAATCATATTAAATCATAATCTACAATTCATCTCCCAAAGACGACCGAATCGGATGACGATATCGACACTACAATCCGAATTTCTGGTTTTGACTCAGACATCGAAGAGCCAACTCACAATTACAAAGACACGAAATGTACCATCGACGAAAAAAAAATGGAAACATTATGGAAATTATACAGAAACGCAGGGGAAAGCATGGAAGACCTAAAAATTAGATTACTTCATACCGGACTCCAAAATCCAAACTTCACCAAAAAAACAACCGACCCAACATCAACAGAAGATGATGAAACTGACCCAGTCTTACCATATGCAAAAAATAGATTACTCCATACCGGACCCAAAAATCCAAACGTCACCAAAAAAACAACCGACCTAACATCAACAGAAGATGATGAAACCGACACAGTCGTATCATCGGTAAAATTCGAAAGTGTAAAAAGTAAATACTACACGATTAATAATTTCGATGACATTCTCGAGGTTGAATTACAGGAAACGAACGAAAGCATCCAATTAGCAGATACTCAAGACGATATCGACATCCAAGACTGGTCGTTCAAATCTCCAATCTGGTACAAGTTGAGCAATTATGAGTCACTCGACTCGATGTCTAACTGTACATACGACGTTCCACGTCTCAAACAAATCACGAACGATGAACTTATTGTTAGCAAAAAGTCAAGCTCACAGAGAAAATGTAACCAAGCGAAGAAAGACGAAAGAATCGTTAAAAGGTCCAATGATGCTATAATCTGCGATATGTATGGCACTCGAACGATCAATTATAACGAAAGTCCGCCGCGAGTGAAAATACCAAATTGCTTTAAAACGTCGAAGTTGAGCGACAGTAGTTACGATGAGGAAATCGAATTGTTTGAAAAGCCGAAGAGGCTCGTTAAGAAGAGAAAATTTTCAATCTTGAAAAATCAATTTAGAAACAGTAGAAGACCGAGAATCGTCGATTACGAGCAATTTTTCAATTCTTTCGTAGTTGATTTGTCCGATGAGTCCGATACCGAAGATTCGAGAAAGAAAAGGAAGATGAGCAATTTCAATGGATATAAATCGCAAGAGGTTCCGACTACGACCAGTAGCACGAGTTCCACCACGTGTATGAGTACTTGTTCGTGTTCGACTTCCACTACTACTTCGGATATGGAAAGTTAATTTTTTTTGTAAGGTGAAGGATGCTTTATGGTTTTGTTGATTTTTTAGCGAATTATTGTTATTATTGTTGAATCGAGTTTATTTATATATGTATAATAATTATATGCATTTGTTCGTATATTTATCATCGAAAAATAAAGTAAACGTTATATTCAGTTGCAGTAAATATTTCATTAGATTTACTAATTTTAAAGGAAATATTTATAATATTTAAAAAATATTATTCAACGAATTCAAGTCAATTTCTATTTGTATAAGTGAGTGGCTATTTTTTAAAACTAAAATATTATTTTCTTATTCAACTAAATATTTTAGTCTTTCGAAAAGACAATTTTAAAATAACTAGTAATACAGAGTAGAATTTTAAAAAATATTTAGATTCAAACAAGTTATTTACTAAATCGTTACTTAATTGATTTTAAAAATATTATATAAAGAATTTAAAAAAAATTTGGTTTCGTACAGTAACTAACTTTTTTTGAAAATAACCTTACTTCCGGATAAATATTTTTTAATGACAAAATATTTCCTTCTCCCATTCACAAAAAAAACAATTCTCAAATAAATTACATTTCAAAAATAAAAGAAACTTTTTTCAGTATATACAAATCAGGTTAACGCTATATTTAATTAAATTTGTGGTCAAATTAATTTTAAGTGACAAAACAAGGGTTATCAATGTGATATTAGGTAAATATTTTTAATTAGGTGCCAGTTGCCATAGCAACAACCGACCAAGTGACAAATATAAACATAGAAGTATCTACATACGTAGATATACCTCTTACATGATCAGATATTATAACCTCACAATTACAGAGCGACAGCCGTAGTGAGCCTGTGCAGTAGTGCGTTCGACTTCGACTTTCGTGCGCTCATTGGCTCTACATACTCGAGCGCTATTTGAAAAGTAAGAGACCGAATTCATTTGTTATACAAAAAATGGATATGTATGTATCTTTGCATTAAATAATTAATAATTATAAATAAATATTCAAATATTTATTTTGTTTACTAAAGTATTAATTTCAGTGTATACCTAAAACAGCCCGAAAAAATTGAAAATAACCGTTCTTTCTCCTATATTTTCAAATAGCGCGACACTACGAACTGCCAACGAACGCACGGCACTCGAATGCGCAACTGCGCAGTCTCACTGATTTCAATGTAATTTCGTTTGAATTTCGCGCCTAAACTCATATATAATACTCTATTCAACTTCCCTACTTAGAATATACTATTAGTCTGTGGCAAATATTATGGCGAATATGGTCTATATATTGCATATATACTGCACATATACGTATAAGTATGATTGTGTACCGGGATAACTCACGATTTACTATACTTTACTTATCAGTATTTGTAACGAAAAAGACGAATTGCTTCTGAAGTATTACGTCGATTTTTTTTAATTAACGACGACGCTTCATTAACGATTTATCGAAATATTCCTGTCATGGATTCCGAAAAATACGGAGTGCCTTACTCACAAAGTGGCGACAAAGAGCAAGACGAGGTTAGAACTTTTTTGAAGAAAATAAGCTTTTAATAATAATTTAATATTTTATTTATTGCATGGAATTTTGAGATTGGCAAGTTTTAAGTGTCTCTATGTTGTTACAATGAAAATTTCATTTAAAAAAATTCCTTCGTGATGAGCGAATGGATAGTTTATAATGAATTAATGTAAAAATATTCATAATGGTTGTAAAATGATGTTAAGCTGGTTATTAAATTATTTGCTAAATTTTTCAGAAACTCTTGCAGCCGTTTACGCACATTTTACAAGTGCCTGGGAAACAAATCAGGGGTAAACTAGCGCACGCTTTCAATTATTGGTTGAAAATTCCAGTGGAAAAACTACAAGCAGTTGGGGATATAACGCAAATGCTACATAATTCCAGTTTACTGTAAGATTATTCTTGATTTTTATGTAAGATCTGATACTTTTTCTGATACATCAATTTTAAATGTTGATTTGTTTTACTGCAGTATAGATGACATTCAAGATAATTCTATACTTCGTAGAGGCATTCCGGTTGCGCATTCTATTTATGGAGTTGCGAGTACAATAAATGCCGCCAATTATGTTTTGTTTGTTGCTTTGGAGCGTGTGTTATCACTTAATCATCCAGAGGTTTGTTTTGTTCAATACGATGCTTTAATTTAAATTTTGGGGGAAATAATTAAAGCTGTATTTATGTACAGGCTACTCAAGTGTATACGGAACAACTTCTAGAACTTCACAGAGGACAAGGAATGGAAATTTATTGGAGAGATAATTTTATATGTCCATCGGAAGCTGAATATAGAACTATGACTATACGTAGTGAGTAACGTTGATTTTTTTTATTATTTTAGTTTTTCTGTACATAATCCGTATCGAATTCTTAACTAGAAACTGGAGGACTATTCAATCTGGCTGTACGTCTGATACAACTTTTCTCCGATTGCAAAGAAGATTTTACACCTTTAGCCGGAATACTTGGTTTATACTTCCAAATAAGAGATGACTATTGTAATTTATGCTTACAAGAGGTGAAATTTATTTGTATTTCTTTTCAACAAATATTCATGCATTCAAATATCGTAATGTCACTATCGTTGATTTCAGTATACGGAAAATAAGAGTTATTGTGAAGATCTGTCTGAGGGAAAATTCAGTTTTCCTATTATACATGCTATACAAAGCAACACAGATGATGGACAAGTTTTAAGTATCCTTTATCACTGTTACGAGTGTACTTATTATTAATTTTCCATTCGACACGATCTGTACTGCGTGTACTGCGATATTGTTCTTTAACCAATTATTCAAACAGATATTTTACGACAGAGAACTAAAAATGTTGAAGTAAAGAGATATTGTGTAAATTTATTAGACAAATTTGGATCCTTCGCTTACACAAGGCAAATTTTATCCGATCTTGATAAGCAAGCAAGAGAAGAAGTTGAGAGACTCGGAGGCAACCCTTACTTAATATCCGTACTTGATGAATTACTCGCTTGGAAAAAAGGAAAACAATCTGTAACCGAAGATTAACATTAAAATGTTTAATTGGAAGAATATGAAATAGACATCGATTGTGCTTAAATTTTTATTCTGTTAATAAAATTTTCAGCTTCGACTACAATGTAAAGTAAGTATTTGTGACATAGAACTTTTAATCGGTAATATATTTATACATATTAATATATTAAGGTAGCAAACTTTTAAAATACATATTTCTCTAGTAAAATGGTATTTAGTATTACGTATGCGCTATAAGTACACATGTTAAACATGCACTTGCTATTGTATCGTAAAGTAATTCTGTACAGCATTAGTAAGTTTAAAACATATTTAATACAGATAATATTAATATTCGTATACATTCATTGAATACGAATGTTGCGCAATGAAAAATGGTTATTAATTCTTTCAAATAATAATTTCAATGTCAAACCGATAATTAGTTTTAAGCCTTTTGCCGATGAACTTACTTACAAGTTTTAACTAATTTTATCAATGTGATAGACATCCAATGAATATAAAAAATACTTTATTTGGTATATTTTTCAATCGATATACACTTGTGAATCTATTATATTATTCTTGAAAATGGTTATTTCGAAATTTTAATCAGAATACAATTTTTTTAATAACGAGTGTACTCAGAATTAGTATAAAAATCCAGTGTAAATTTACAAGCGAACTTGTTAAAAATTCGAAATTTCCATTTTCAAATATTGTTATCTTATAAGGAATGAGGTAAATATACATTTATGGTCCTGTGTGTGTTCCTATATAATTTTTGTAAATTTTATATGATTAATAAGTTAAATAAAATTTATCGTAAAGAAAAATATGATTTTGTTTGTACATTAAAAAAAAACGTACTTACAGGCAAAATTTAAATTTATTGTTTAAACAATTACAATTTTTAAAAAATTTGCGATGTAACTAATTAGGAATTCTATTTGACAAATTATAGCTTTTCTACGTACGAATGTTATCTAAAATTTGAACTATTTTATGCATGTACATATACGGTTTGTACATATGTAGGTCATGCGAATACGTTGGAAAATGGTATCACGTATGATATTGAAATGTCATTTACGCGTGGCTTTCGCTTATATATGGAAAATTTATTGTGTAGCAAAATTCCTATATATCTCAAATCATTGAAAACAATAAGATTATGTCCACTGAAAATAAATTTACATATTGTTTAAGAAAATACATTTATTCAAAACTTTTTTGAGCAAAGTTAATTAAAAATTAATAATAATTGCTCTGGTAAAAATTAAAGCAACTGTTATGAGTAAATACTGCCACAGTTGGCCAAAAAAATAAATTTGGCTATTCAATGTCAAACGTTTGGTATCAATTTTTACCAACTTAAATTTAAATATCAAAATATTTTCTGTAAAACTTCTCTTACGGATATAATACCTATTATTTTGTAAAAATATTTGTTTATCGTATTCCTTATATTTTATTAAATACAAAACAAAATAAATAATATAGTTTTAGTAACAAAATCAACAAAATTGTGGGAGACGACAGTTTGTTAGAAATAACCATATTAAAACAACAATACTTTATATACCAAGGTTCAATTTGTTATTAACAATAAATTATAAAATGAAAAGTAAAATTAAATAATTCACACAGCTATTAAAAAAAATATTGGGATACATATTTTTGTATAAAAAAATCTCATCTTTCTATTGGTATCGCAAAATTGATCAATAATCGGCCGCAAATTGTTTATTTTTAACAATAAACACAAGATTGCAGATTTTCAAATTTTCTTTTTAAAGTGTTTTTAATTATCTTCTCGGTACTGAGAAACTTAAATTTCAAATAGCCATTCTCATGAATTTTTTTATAAAATGTTGTAATTTTTTTTCTTCAGGGAACACTATGGATTCTTATTTACAACTGTATATGTTTCATATCACGCAACAGACTTACATAAAATTTAGTCACATATAAGCCAATTTTATTTACAAAATTACATTTCAAACCTGTTCCTTTTTTTTTCATATAAGTTTACATAATATTTATATGTGATATACATTAAATGATTCATTATAATATAACTTTATTTTTTTTATTTTATCGTAAAAACGTTTCTCTTAAATCTTGTACAAACAACGCGATCGTATGACAAACCTTATTTATGTATATATATATATATTATTTTACAAAAAATTGACAATCAAACTTATATTCTTCTGTAATCTCCTTATGTTACTGTAATAATTTATATTAATACGACGAACGACGATAATCATAAATGTAGTTGCTAAAAAACATTTAACAAGTCGCTCGCTGTTTAACAATGATTACGAATTACGTACAATGAACTATATATACTCTACTCGTACTATTTTAGTACCAGATTAACAAATTATCGATTTTTCACAAACACGCCATCTAATCGTCGTTCTCTCTCTATATATAGGATCAACTATTAGTTACAAAATCATCGAGTGTATAAATGTAACGTAATAAAATTAATTTGTAGAACAGACTTCAAAGTAGTTATACTGAAACTTGGCACGTGTTGTGGCTAGTTTGATTTTTAAGACCAACGAGGCACGAAAAACCAGTGTGTAGTGAATTCCTGAAAAAAATTCACCCATAAAATACGTAATTTCCATGTAAATATGTTAAACGCAACGAAGATAATCGATGCGATAACGCATAAATCGTAAAATAATTCATTGTAATGTTTATATATAACAGACTGCATTTCTTCTGATTAAAATTCGCGTCAACGCGTATTACGACCCATTTTGCATATTAAAGATAAATATTAGTCTATACATTGCCATTGAGGCAATTTAATTTTTCCACATCTGAAACTGTTGGCATTGTTTCATCTCATTTTAAAATTCACTGTTTAAATATTTACCATAACTCTATACGTATACAGCAAATAAGCGTTTAAATCTTCGAAAGGAACTAGTTCTTAAAACAATATTTTGCATAGAATTTACTTAAAAAAAAAACAGATTTTTTCCTCGAAAACTACTAATTGATCATAGAATACTTTTGAGAATTTTTCAGATTGAAGGGTGGAACGGTTTATCCGATACGAGTAGATAATCGTTTAGCTCGTCGAGTGTAAAATCTTCAATGCAAACAATCTTACGAGGAGCAGTAATCGATTAACGAATCATAACCGTAAGTTTCGAAACAACTATAGTTCCGTTTTTAGTTCTTACGACTTTTCTTTTCGCTGCATGTAAAATTCAGAACAAAACTAGTTGAGATATCGCGATGCGATGTTTTCGATATGAAATTTCTTCTACGTGAAGGTAAATGAAAGGTAAAAAAGAAATGTTATTATAACGTGGGTTTTTTCGATCTTCTGAGAATCATTAAATTTGATTACTTTTTTATCGAACAGAATTAGGTTTATATCAGAAGAATATAACTAATTAAAATTTTTCCTAGCCTCACTTAAAGCTGCCTCGCCTCGTTAACTCTTCAACGCACAAACGTCGCGATTTTTCCACACATTTTCAGCTTAAGCTTAGAAGACGCATAGTCTTGAAGTATGATTCATTGTGCCGTTCACTTTCATAGGTTTCAGATACCTTAAATAACGTATTTAAAAATGTAATTTGATTTAAAAAATAGGAGTTGTTCTTAATCGTTTATAACTTTTTGAATACCCATTAGTCACCCATCATCGCCCAATTTGAGGCCGGATTAAAAAAGTACAAGAAATTTTACGTAGAACGTAAATCATGGGTTCGAATTTGCGTGCTGTTGATAACGTCTTCTAAAACTCGAGCTAAACTTTTTTTTACACATTTAATTTTTTAACAGAAAAGCAGACTCTTAAAACATAGAATATATATGCGCTACTTTCTCAATAATGTAAGCTATTTTTCGGTAAACTTGACTGAGGATAGACGCAATAAAAGTCATAAAATAGAAGGTTCTGTCGGGTAATCATCTATACCTATGTATACCTATCTAAATAAATGTATTAAGTAATGTAATAATAAACCTTTTAGGAAACCGTCGAAATTTGACATGTTTGCTGAAGCTCAGGTTCGCTGTCTTCGTCAGTTTCACTAGCCCAAGAGGGCTGTCGCTCTCGTCATAATTCTCCGTCGCTCTCGCCATAACCCGGTCGACTTGAGACGCAATCGTCTAATACCTCTGTCACCTACGACATATTGCATTGGGTTCAATCATTCTTTTACGTGTAATTTACATTTTATTCGTATTATTAATTTTTTTTTAATATATATACATATAAGGCTATATAAAAGCTAGAAGTTGCAGAAAAATAGAAGAATATATATACACTACCGACGAGTCACCCGTCACAATTTTAATAGAAAAATAGTTTTTTTTATTAATTTTACTACCCTTCTTAGAACCTCAATTTATACGTATTTTATATATTAGCTTAAAATTATTGTGATTGTGTGGTGAAATCGGGGTATAAAAAATATTAAAATTTTTAATATATTGGAAGAATATTAGATAACTCGAACTTTCTATTAAATCATTCTATTACATATCAAATTTTGTGTTCACTGTAGCTCGGTAGATGTACTTTTTTCTTCGATTTGCATCTTTCGGATCAATTAAAATTCCGCACAAATTAAGATCTCGACGCTATTAAAAAATGGAATACTCTTAAATACCAAAACTTCTTCAAAATGATTGTAACAGTCTGGATTCGTGTGCAAAAGACTTTCTCCCATCGAGTGAGAAGATTGTTGACACTCACAGGCAGCGCGATAATCCAATGCGCTTATCGCTATATGTATTATCGATAACACCACAAGCAGTCCAGCTGTAATCAAATAGAAATGCAGTTTAACGAGTATGCGATTACAAAGTGTTTGAAAAAAATTAAATTCAAAATGGATTATTTTTCTGAATTTAATACACTTAAATACATATTCTATATGTATACGTGGTGTACGCGCAATATAGAAATGCCCTTTGGAAACGAATAAAAAATAATATCGAATGACATAGCGAGAGAAAAGCTCTGGCATTTTTTTCGTTTCGCACATGAAAAACTTGAAATTACCACACTGAATAATGAAAATAATACTATAGCTATTGTATTTTTCAATGTATGAAAACTGCTCGAGTTCACGAACTTTCGCGTCTATTACAATGGAATATTATATTTTATTTAATAGAAAATTCGTGTTTTACGCGGGAAATTATTTATCAGATTGCAAGAGGAATTTTTATTTAATCAGTTTTATTTGTAGAGGATCATTTATTTCACGTGTACTATTAATTGTCGCAGACCTGTATTGTAAAGAATCGATAATCAATTATTACGTACGTGTTGATTAATTTACTAGTGTCTATCAATTACACACTGTCTATAAATAGATTTTTTTAATTTTAGTGTGTTATACTTCCTTTTATAGAGGATATTTCGTTTCGAATTGTTTGAATTTGAAGTTGAAAAAGTTCACTATTTTCGATGGTCAAATTAGTTTCACTTCTTAATTAGTCAAATTTTCTTTATTAAATACAGCAATTTACTATTTGGGAATATTCATTATTTAAAAATTTTGTTTCTAATTTCATGAATTTACAAGCTGCGAATTTACAGAGATATTTTCAGAGTTTTTTTTATTGTATACATTTTTCAGTCTCAAGGAAGCATTTTTTATGAAAAATACAAGACGAAGTTTTTTGTGAAATTCGCTAAACTTTTCAAATAAAATACTTCAATATTTCAGATTAAAAGACTTGGATGGTATACATAAATTTATTATTATGTATATAAACGACTTTTTATAATGATACAATAATTTTAAATGTAATGGGTCTTACTCATGGCTCACCAAATAATTAAATAAGCAAATAATAAAAACGTTTTATTGAAGACAATATTTTTTATAGCATACAAGAAAATTTGTAAACTAGTTCCCTTATCTGTTTCTAGAGAAGCTAATAATTTTAAGTTAGATTCAAATTATTAATCAACTACCAGTCAATTATGAAAAAAGCTTCAGAAACAAGGTAATTCAAAAAATAAAAAATGTAAAAATTTATATTAAATACATTTAATAATAATTTTTACATTGTTTATATTTGGAATTAGCGAGATTTTCCTCCAGAAACGTCGATCAATATAGTCAAAGTCACGATTGTATGTAAGAACTAATGGTTAGGCTCTAGTAAAAATTTTGTTAGAATTATCGACAATTAATTAAACTAAAGTTTTTAGTTAAAAACTATCGACAATTAAATTAAAAAATGCAATTAAAAAATGAATTAACCAATTTTTGTGAATATAAAAGCAGTTTAAAATTAATAACCCCAAATGTTTTACTGACTATTTGTCATTATAACAGTATATAAATATATCCTGAAAAAAGTTCTAAAGAATTAAATATTTGCGTTAATTAAATTTTGTTTCAGTCCAATTAAACGTCCAACTGTACTCTCTTACATTAAAACACCGAAAAAACGACACTCAAATAGAGCTTAATTGTATGGTCAAAAAACTAGAAGTAAAAGAAAAATTAAACGAAACAAGTTGAAACACGCTAAAAAAAGAGCTGAGCGATATCTCTCGTCAGTGAAAAAATTCGTATATACCGTCAAAAAAGGAAAGCCAGAGTTTGTGCGGTTTCCAGGCCAGGAGACAAGCAGCCGGCAGATAAAACAAGCCTCTGCGCCAGCCACTCGTCGCAGTAAGTGTCACCGACCAGCATCGGACTCCGAAGCTCTCCTCGTTTCTGCCAAAGACACGAACAAAATTTTTAAAGCTTGTTCACTCTATCTTTTTCAATATATTGGAAACTGCATCATTTTTATCGAAAATAATACAAGGTTCGAATTTTTATCTTTTTTTTTTTTTAAATTTTCGTATACAAGAACGAAAGAAAGTTGCTATATAAACGCGAGCTTTAATAAGATTTTCTCCGAATATCGAGCAAAGCAATTCCGCCACTGTCCCTTTGCCAATGCTGTAGGGCATAATGATGAAAGGAGGCGTGATCGAGGTCTTAACTAGATTTTACGGAATGAAAAGGAAGAGAGAGAGAGAGATAGAGAGAAAGTAGCTTGAAATTTAATTGCGAATTCGAGTTAATCGATTTCAGTAGTTTAAAATTCTCTTGGCTTGGCAGTTCTTCAATTGGGATCTTTTTTTGTACTCGAATATATGAGTAGATGATAAAGTAAATGTTGTTCAAAGTTAAATTACTTACCGAATGCAAATCTGTACAAACATATCGATGACCCATTCGGTTTCGAGAAATAATGTAATTGCAGATATGGCTCTGTAAATATATTTTTTTATTATTACATTAATGTTAAATTTTTTAGTAGATTTGATTGTAGCGATGCCTTTTAATTATTCAAATGGTATTGAATTTTTTTCCTTACAAAACATAATAACCAAGGACGTGTCCATGAAACGCAAAGTCCACACCGACTCCGCAAGTCACTGAAAATAAACATTTATTATTATTTTGGTTTAAGTAAAAAAATGCAATTAAATTATATTTATATATGTTGTGCTATTATATTTTGTTTTCAATTACAATTCTTAATATATATTTTATATATTAATTCTTGATGGAAATTCTTTGTGAAGAACTAATTTGTCCAAAATTGGGGCAACAAACCAAAAACTGGTTAAAACGTCATTTTGTAGATATGAATTTGTAGTTTCTTTTAATTAGATACTAAACAAATCTACGCTTGTCTTATTTTTTGTTAAAAATGTATTTTTGTTTATTTAATTTTCTTTTACATGCTTAACGACTAACTCGTGTCGTCGATGTGTAAAAAAAATAACAGCTGATTTGAAAATTGTTTACTTTTTTTCTCGATAACTATAGTCTATACTTTTCAAAACTATTTCACAGTCTAATGATATCTTAGGTTAATGGTATCTAAATTGAATAGTTATAAATACATATTTTAATAAATTATTGATAAATATTTGTTTGAATGTACTACTAATGTGAAATTATGATTATTCCCAATAAGTATTTATAGAATAAAAAAATGAATTTCTAAATAATGTTATACATACATTTAAATATATGCACGCATTAATTTTAAAACTATCATTCGATGTATCGAAGATTAACAGAAAATTATTTTAAAACATAATATTTATTTTTTAGTTTGAGAAATTATTTTCTTCTCTCAAAAACGTAATTTTTTAATAAACAGATTATTTTAAATTCAGCAAACCTTTTTTTCTGCACTAAGAGCCTTTTTGCGAAGGATACATGTGTCAGCAGTATGAAAATTATTTTTAAATTTTTTATTTAATTTTTGTCGTAATTCATTGAAATTCATATAATTAACTAACTATTACAGTAAGTGTGCCTTTTTCAGAAAATTTCAGTTAACATCGCGAAATTAACGGATCTCGCCAATCTTAGAAGTTTTACCGGTTATATTAACAGTAAAAGAAATTATTAAGTAAACAAATAAATGACATCTAGAAGATTGTTCTTTCGAAACTTGCTAACGCCTAAATATTCAACCCTTTCATACTCGAAACACACGTTCTATCCGCACACGCACACATATATATTTAGATGTATGTGTATATCCATAACACGTACAGAACAAGCGAACCCTCGCGTAGCCGTTACTCGTTTGGTTCATGAAACAGTAATGTATACACAACTGCGATAGCGCAAGATACATATACATACACTGTACAGCGATTCAGTCTCGACATGGCGCTTTGTGTCTTTTATTCTAAAAATTTCCATACCTACTATGTACTATAGGTATATGTATGTGTGCATAGTATACTATACCATATATACGTAGAGTAGACCCTCCGAAACAAGTATCCAACCGTGTACTTTTTCAGCTATTTGTGTAGTCTACGTAAATGCACTTCTCATAGTTACAATAAGACTATTATTTTTATACAGTTATATGTGAACGAAAGAATGGGACGAGTAGTACAGCGAGGTGAATAGTCAGACGTTAAAAAGTTCAGTTGTACAATGGGTTTACTAAATGTAACAGAAAAAACTTTGGTGAACCGTTGAAATTTTTGTAAACCAATTAATATGTATGCACGTGTCTGTATATATATATATTGGTTCAAAGGAATATAAAAGGTAGCAAAATTCCCCACCGATTATTTTTCTCGATTTATACCAAAGTTTTATCCGTGACATTACGTAAGCTCATTAATGTCGCACAATTTCCACTCAATGACGAAGAGCGACAAATCTAATCGTCGACTGGGAAAAGTTGGAAAACTTCATTTCCTTTCGTTCTATCTCTCAAGCGCGAAGGAAACTATGAAAAGATTGATAGTTTTTTCCCAACTTATTTTCTTCACTTCTATATAGCACTTTTTCACTTTGTTATTTATTTCTATTTATATATCTACACGTATTTTGATATATAAATAGTATATATAGGCGGTTGAGTCGATCGTAAAAATATCACACTCTTTGATGGACATTTACGGCTAACTGATTGAATAGTCACTTATTGAATTGTGTGTAACCCTTTGAAATTTCTGAAAGCTTTACCGTGGAGAATAGAGGATACATTGTGGGGTAAAATGGAATGTCGTAGATATAATATTTATATACACGTTTAGTCAATAGTATCGTTGATCTTTACTACTCCAGCAATTATTGTTAAGTACTTTATTCAATATCGTTTGTACTTTTTGTACTGTATAACATATATATTCTATTTCTTCTATATCTATATATTATATAATCATTAACACCTTCATCATTGACAAATATTCAATATATTTTTTAAATGATTATCAACATTTATCAAAATTTATCATAATAATAAATTGTTAGTTTTACATTTTTATCTTAGTGTTATTAGGTGCATATAAAGAAAATTATGTTATATTTGAAATGGGCCGGAAACATAATAAGAAATAACCGACGCGTCTGGTGGAAATCGACTTCCTCTTTCCAAGGAAAAGTCAATAAGGCAAATCGCAACGTACAACTTTTCAGAAGAAAAAAAATAAGTACGGCGTCGAAAAATGAGTTAATCTCGTGAGTCTAGAGGCTTTTTTTTAATTTCTCCCTTATACTGATCTATATATATACGATCGCTGGGAATTATTATTTGCCGTACACTCGAGGGTCTTCCACGAGTCGACCAATAAAGCTTGCGGCTAACATAAGCATTATTATTATATATGTGTCTATATATATATATACCTATAAGCCGAAGCTTGTATACCTCCTGCGGCTATGCGACGAGTTTCGAGAAGCGGAAGATGAAAGCATTCTATATATACATATATATGTATTGTATATGTAATGTATATATATATATATAGTGAGTATTCATCGGAGTGTAGTTCTTTTCGCGTTTTTTCTCTTATCCGTCACGTTTTCCCTTTTGTTTTCACTCGAGTCGTTGTCGCTGTGTATATAGTACATGTGTATAGATATATGTGAACCTTTTGCGGTTGATGTCCTCATTATACGTGCTTCATCATGGAAAGACTGATTTCTTTTGTTGTAACTTACTCGTGTAAATGTCATTTTCGATCGTTCGGGAATTGTGAATAAAAATGATAAACGAATGTTTATTGACAGTGAAAATTGCGAAAGTAACTACGAAAAATTTTTTTCGATTCGAAAGAAAAATCAGTTCTAATCGTTGTATTTATTAAAATATTAATTCGAATAAAAATAAATATTTGTTGTAAGGTGTTTATTGATTTTCAGACTAGTTTACACATCATTAAACTAATTATATATTTTTTTTTAAACTTTTAAACTGTAATTGAATATTTATGTTGTGAAATAAATTTTATTTTATAACAATCAATTATTTATTTAGATCTTAATCAAACAATTATTATAAACATATATTTTAATACATTTTTTATCGAAAAGTAAATTAATTGTTATTGGATGAATAAAGTATTTATTAATTCCGATATTAATTAATATATAATATTAATTAACGATAAATATTTGTTTAGATGGAGTTTTTCGATTTCCAATCAATATATATAAATCTTAAAAATAAAAGTTTTTATTTTAACTTTAAAATTAAAAAATAAAATATAAAAAATTAATTATTTACTAAATAGTTCTTCAATATGTTCAATATTTGTTTTTTAAATAATTATTAAAAATTTTAAGCGAAATTTTTAATTTTACAATGCATCAAATGTGCCTGAAAATAATTTAACCTTAAAATAAATGTTTTTTAAAAAAAGAAATGAAAACAATTTAAACTTCTCGATTACAAATCAGAAAAATCGACTCTTTTTTAATGGTATTTTTTTCTTTACGAGATTAATGTAGTTCACTAATGGTATAATTTTTGTAAAAACTTTTTAAAAAGTGAAAAAATAAGTTTTATTTCAAAAAATGATTTCTATGGATAGTCCTCATTGAGTATATATTTGAAATCAGTTATTACATTTATTTTAATAACAATATGTATTTAACAAAAATAATTATAAAGACATATTTTAATAAATTATTATTAACTTCTGCTTATCGTCAATAAATATTTGAATATACTAATAATTCGTTATTCATGTGGAATTTTGTTGATTCCCAATAATTATTTACAGAATAAGAAAAATGCTAGATTTAAATATGTACGCAGTAAATTATGTTTTTAAGTATGGACCGATCGTAAACATTTTCTTCTCTCAAAAACGCAATCCTTTAATAAACCTCTATTAGTAAACAATATACTTATAAACAACGAATACATTTTTCTTTTTTTTTTTCAATTTTATTTTTACATTCAGCTCAGAATAACCCGTTATCTTACTTTATTTTAACTACAGACCCTCGATCAGTGTAACGAAGAATTCTGTATTATCACGATAGTATGCTTCTATAGCATAAATCGATTTACTATAAAGTTTACTGATGCGTATGTATACATCACGTACATCCTAAATATCTATATATATTGGAGAACTAAACTTGACTTTGCCTCTGATCGTAAAATACTTAAACTCTAATTGATAGTATACCATATTAGGAAATAAAGTAATGACTTTTACGCGGTGAGAACAAAGGACGCACAGATATTCTAACGGATTGGTTTAACTACCAAAGTAACGTGATTAAAAGCGTAAGATTTCTAATTTATTATTGATTGCGCTGAAATATTAGATTTATATTTTAATTACTCGTTAAATTTAGTTCGTAATTTAATTTTCTCGAGTTTGTCGCGTAACGCTGCAACTACCTCATGCGCACGCGCGTGACAAAAATCGAGATTTGAAAGTAAACATTTTATCACAAGACTATTGTGAAGAATTTATTATTCTTTATTGAGAAAAGGTTTTCGCGTTTAAATTAGTCAATTTTCTATATTTCGCATATTCTCTATTTCATAAATTGTAGTCTTATACTAATTAAATTAATTAATCAATATATACGTCCCATTTCATAAAGTTTACACTTATGTGTAACTCACCTTTAAATATAAAAAATTAAATAAATTTGTATAATAACTATTATTATTACTGTAAAATGTAAACTATCAAAACGTAACATTTTTAACTATATCCAATATTTCTAACTCAGTAAGCACACACACACATATCGATCTAGCATTTTTTAACCACAGTAATTACCGAATTTTCCATTTCCTAAATTACCATATGACGAACACTAAATATACCTCAAATTCTTGAAATTTAAACCACAAGTAGACACACCAAGAAAAGAAAAACTTTTTTGAAAGCACATTTTTCATAAAATCCGCGATTAAATCTAAACGTATAACCTTTAATCCTCTTGTTTAAATCTGATCTTACGAAAAAATATATTAAATCAAAGTACACATATATATATACATTTTACCGCATACGTAGAGCGGAAATGCGAGTTAAGTCCTGACTTTTTTTTTAACTGCATCATATAAGTTTACGGAAGTTACCGACGAGACTCGAGCGCGTGTGGGCAGACAATCTATCTTTCTGGATCAGTGAAGCTTCACTATGAAACATTTTTCAGCGTGAAATGTTTTATCATTTTTTTTCTATTTTTTTTTCTTTTTACTTCAACAATTTCAAACCGAGAAATTTTATTGACTTTGAAAAATACTGTGAAATACATTTTTGATACTTATATTTATGAGTGTTTTCTGGATACGCTTCCTGATTTTTACAACTGGTTTGTGACTGGACGATAAATCGTAGGACCTTTTTTTTATCCTCTAATTCCGAGTGTCATTCGAGTGTAGAGACGAAAATTAAAAATTTGTATTAGATTATTCTATGAAATATTAATTTTTTTTATATTTTCTTTATAAATAAAGATTATAATCTATATTTCTGGTATATCTTAAACTTAATATTATTACAGTAAAGCTAACATTTTTCATTCTAAGTCTCATTAAAAATATAAATATAATAATAAGTTCAATAACTACAATTTACAATTGACAGTTGGTAATAAAAAGATTTCATTATGTCAAATAAATGCCACGCAGTTGTGCTGTCATTACGACCTGGTGCGGTACTCAAGGCGCTAAGTCATGACTCGACCGCTAGGCGGCGCCGGGCGAACTTTTCGTTTCCCAATGTCAAAGTAGCGCACTAAAGTGAATAAATGCAGCATAAAATAAAGCAACAGCATCGCTTCTCGGCCTTATTGGCTTTGATCAAAGTGTAGTATCTGTTCTTATCAGCTTGATATCTGATACGGTCCTCATTGAGGACCCAGAATATCGAACTGATTTTTGGAAAATGGCGAGGTGTCCGGGGCTTGCTCCGACCTCGCCGCGAGTCGACCTTGCATTGCATTACCGCAAGGAACGGCTCATTTAGTTCACTCAAACATAATATATTGTTATTTTAAAAGTAACAATAATTAAAAAAATATTTTGGAATCCAAAACCATATGGACATGGAAAATATGGACATATGGAATTTTTGGTTTTCGGTACCAAAATATGGACATATGGAATTTTTGGTTTTCGGTACCAAAATATGGACATATGGAATTTTTGGTTTTCGGTACCAAAATATGGACATATGGAATTTTTGGTTTTCGGTACCAAAATATGGACATATGGAATTTTTGGTTTTCGGTACCAAAATATGGACATATGGAATTTTTGGTTTTCGGTACCAAAATATGGACATATGGAATTTTTGGTTTTCGGTACCAAAATATGGACATATGGAATTTTTGGTTTTCGGTACCAAAATATGGACATATGGAATTTTTGGTTTTCGGTACCAAAATATGGACATATGGAATTTTTGGTTTTCGGTACCAAAATATGGACATATGGAATTTTTGGTTTTCGGTACCAAAATATGGACATATGGAATTTTTGGTTTTCGGTACCAAAATATGGACATTTTGGTTTTCGGTACCAAAATATGGACATATGGAATTTTTGGAGGGGAGGAGGGTTGGAGGCCATGCAGCAGCATCAACTACACCAGGTAAAGTAGACTAACAATCTAACCTCTAACTAAAGTAGAGATCAAGTACTATAGTTGCTTCGCTGGGCCTCTGACCCTGGGGACAACCTTGGTCAATGGCGGGTGCCTGGTGGGTGCTGGCATCGAGGTGGGTCTAGGAAGTCCCTGTGAGGGAGGAGCAGGACTTGAAACTCCCACAGGAGTTGTGGATGACGGAGCCCAACTACAATGGATTGTATTTCTTTAATACTGTGTGATGTAGTAGAGGAGAGTGATCGCGCTGTATCAGTTATGACCCCTCTACCTGCCGCATTGAGCCGGTTGATGTCAGCCCTGGCAACATCTAAAGCATCTTTTAGAGTCTGGACAAGACCTTCTAGCTTATTCCCGACAGAAGCCATGCTAGTCGCTGCGTTAATAATATACACGCTTATAATATATTCCGGTCTGTCTACACTACCGGCAACAAAGAAAATTCTCAAAGAAATAAACGCTGCATAGTCGTATAGTCGGATTTCTCAGTCGTCTGCTGCATAGAAGTAACTTGTTTGGCGCTGCAGCTCTTTTCAGAAGTGCATAGGACGTGGGTAATATGAAGCTCCAATAGGGCTTGAAATATACGGCGTCTCGTGACTAGAATAACAACAAGCTCGTGTATGTCGCTTATGCACACACACCCCATCGATATTTTTATATATATATAGATGGGGTCCTCTCGACTATATGACAGAGTGTAAATAAAAAGCTCATATATGATGCTTTGTATATTTTATTCATCCAAAGCTCAGCAGCGCATCGTTTCCTCGTCTACTACGTTATAATACATATATAACATTTTTTTTAATTATCAAAATTATTTTGATGTGAATATGTATCCAATTATGTTGTCAAACACCAAAATAAACATCAAAACTTTTCTTGACTTACACGAAAAAATCGACAAATTATTAAAATTCTTAAAGAAAATAAACCTTTTCTGCGGTATGAAATAAAAAGGTATCAAAATGTGTAATTGTTTCTTAATGTATAGATATTTATATTAATAGCATAATATGTTACTTGTATCTAATATTATTGTAGTCGCTAAAATGGCCTAATGCTGATGTGGCAATAAATAAATAAAATAGAAAAAAATTTTAGTTTATAAAAATATTAGTATAGTTAAAAAAATGAATAATTGTTGTAATTATGTAAACTAGCCTAGAAAAGAATTTTATAATCAAGGCGAAGTTTACATGAAGTTTTAATAATCGCTATTATTTATTTATTTAAAAATATTTCTTTAAAATTAAAATTATGTTTAATCACAAGTAGTCGCGTTTTATAATAACAAAGTCTACTATACACAAACTAAATAGATAAGTTTTAAAAATAAAAAATACGTGAATTTATTTAAATATAATATACAACTGTATTGAGTAAACAATTTTTTTTAATTCTTTATTAAAAAAATCACGCCTTAAATAATTTTTTAAAATTCAACAAATTTCAAATATGTAGCAAACGAGTACATTCAAACAAACATTTCTCGCAATTTGAACAACGTTCGCTCTAAATTTCCCTCCGAACGAATATAACGGGATAATGTTAAAGTAAACATTATCGAAATTTAATTTAATTTTTTTTCTACCATATGCAACTACGAATTCTACTAACGACGAATAAATGCACAGTGTACAATGATATACTAACCGACTGCGGTGAAGATACCAACGATCCTCGATAGAGCCGTTAAGTTCCTTTCCGCAAACTTTCCAGACATGTTATCCTAGCCTAAATTGGCCGTTTCGTTGTCTCTTCTCTTAATCTTCCTTTCTCTCTTTCTCTTTTCAAACTTTCCTTTCCTACGCTATTATTCCACAGACTTAAGCAAACATCGCGCTACTTTTGTAATCCGCAAGCTCATCCCGCGTTCTCCTTATTACAACATTTCCTAGAATTATATCACTTCACTAAAGATATAATTATACTCGAACTTGTAATCTTATTTCACCGTAAACGTGTAATAAAAAACTGCGTTTACGGCGTCTGCGCAAGCTCGAGGTGAAAGCTGCGATCTTATTTCTTTTTTTTTGAAAAGCGATCGGTGCTTTCGCGTAGAAGTTCGAAATATTAGACGATTGTAATATCTTCTCGGCGTCGTAGTGGCGCATGTACTGAGTCTCCGTCGCCGTCGTGTCGCCGCTCGAGGCGATAAAGCTCCGGCAGAGCTAGGAGGGAGAGCTTTTTGCGCGCGCAGCGTATCATGTATATATATCTATCTGTATAGAAGGGAGAGTGAGAGATAGAGGAAGAGCTTGGACCGCGCGTGGATGCTTTTTAATGAGCTTTTCAAATATTCACTTTGCCGCGGAGACGTGTCGTACTTGGCTCTCTCTCTCTTTCGTGCTCCGCGCGAGTGATCCGGAGAGGGAGAACTTACAAGCTTACGCATTCGTTGCAACTGCTGCATTTCTTGTCGTCTCTGTGTATGTACGTATATACGCGGCTCATTCAATTTCTCGAGCCCTATTGAGCCGTTGGCAAGCATGAAAATTTTATAAACGCTTGGGCTAATAGAGCTTGTAAGTTCGCACTCGGTAAGAGTATGGGAATTTGTGCTGGAGAGAGTTTCGAAAGTTTAGAACGAAACATTTCTTGATATATTACTTTAATCGTATATATATATATGCATGTCTGTATGTTTTACAACGTTAAATTGCTTATGGAATTCAGTAGGATAACAGCTATTGATGTGGAAATAGTTCGAACCAGTATATTTTTGTATGGATAGATTATGATTGAGTTTTTTTTAATAAAAGTTTCTGATACTTGCTGGTTAACTATACAGCTGGAAGCTTTATAAGAAATAAAATAAATGTCTGAACTTAAATGATTATCTGTTTACGGGATTCATGTCAGCAGCGATGGGTTTCAAATAACGACTATTGACAATTTTTTATAAAAAGATTCTCGAATATTTTATCAAAAAACAACAAGCTATAATATTTAACCCAATGTTAAAGATGAATTTTTTCAAAACATTTACAGGAATTCTTTCGAATCTGTAAATTAACAATTTTCCAAAAATTGTTATTATTGTCGAAACCATCCGAAAAAAATTCAGATATACTCCTTCGATCATTCGATGAGATTTTTTTTTCAAATTTTCTTTGTAACTGAATTATTTAAAAACATTGAATTGTAAAATAACTATTATTTTATCACACAATTTTAGTTCTTATAACTTTTTAATACATGTTTAAGAAAAAAAAGTTAAATTCTCTAATATTATTGAATTTTGTATCACAGACATTACAATTTCAGGGAGGGATTGAGTGGAAATCCCCCTTTCAATTGGGGCAACCTAAAATGCATAATTTTAATTAGTTATATTAATTAAAATCTTTATATATTTAATACCGAAGTTATAGTACACGTACCAACCAAAAAAAATTTTTTTTGAATGTATTTTTTGACTGATTCCAAGATTTTTTCATTCTTTGTATATTGTTATTAATATCGTCTATACTTCCGAAGAATCAAACCCGTTAAACTCAAAAGTTAATTTTATCAAATGGTTTGAGTTTTCAACTCATTTTCAAAAATCCAAGAAGACACCAAATTTACAAAAACATTTTTTTACTTCAAAATAATGGAATATGAGCTGCACGAATGTTTGCAAGATCGTTTCTGTTCAGAATAACCTGTCAAAAGGAGGGCTTCGAAAAAAGTGTCCTTGTTACTTCTTAGAGAGCGAAAGTAATAGGTGTTTTTACCAATCCAGTAATTATCCATTGATCAATACTGCCTCTTCATAAAAAGTCGAAAGGAGACGGCTCTTTTCGACTTGTTAGAACCAATAAAAAATCAATACTTAAGATTATCTTAATAATAAAAAAATATTATTAACATAAAAAGATTTTTTTTAAATATGTCCTAACTTATAATACTTAACAATTCATCAATTAATATTTTCAACTATTAACGTAATACCACCCGGTGAATAAAAGAAATTAGATTATTCAATTTTATAAATACACTTCCGTACCTGCTTCATATTAATTACACATCTTGATTAAAGTCCAGGATAAGTGGTTTTTTTATCAGATGATTTTATCGCGTAAAGCGTATACGCAAAGTTAGATTGAAACCACAAAAAACATACTATTTCTCTGTCGGTTCATACTCCAGTAAACCGAGAGCTTAAATCTACCTCCCTTTTCACATATCCGTTTATTGTTGTTTCGAATTGCGCGCGTAAAGAGAAGTGACTTTTTATTATACGACGGGAGTATTATTCGAAAATAGATATCTCACTTCACATATAGACTTTGATGATAAAATTCTCGAACATCACATCGAGGTCAAGGTTAAAACGTGATTTATTTTCTTCTACTACTATTTCCTTAAATCTCTCGAAAGCTCTTGTTGTATTGTTCGATTTTTAGTATATATTTTATTTGTAAGTACTTTGTTTATAAATAAAAAACGAAAATTATATAATTTCGTTGATTTGTAAGTGTTGGTTAGAATTTTGTTTTATATTTTGTTTTGTTCGAACACTATAAAATTGCTACTTTAAAAAGTTACTTTGTATGAACTATTTCCAGATTTCGCAAGTTAATTTTACTCCCCTCTAAAGTAAAATAATGTTTCCTTCTGCTTATAGCATCGGCAAATGCGAGGAATAAACTGATACATTCAAGAAAAATGCCACTTGAGAAATATGCTACGGACGGCATAATTTACGGAGGTAGACCCTTTTTATGTGACTGTGTGCGGATTAACGCTTTTAGTGTCCAAAAAGGTCTATCTATGTTATGGTGTCTATATTTCTCACATCTGGTCAGAAATATCGCTTTGGAGCCATCATTCCATATTTTGGACGTTGTACTGTCATCATTTATTATAATTTTGATATTTGTAAATAATTTTTCTCGTTATAAGTTGTTTTTTAAATTTGATATTTCCAAATAATTTGTTTCGTTATGATTCGTTCATAGCTTTTATATTTATTATATTTCCAAATAACATTGCTCGTTATAACTTTTTTTTAAATTTATATATTTTTAAATTCATACACTTTCAATGAAAATCTTAAATGCCGATGATGAGTCAGATTATTTTTTTTATATAATACTTAACAAATGCTTTGTCCTACGCTTTGGTAAATTAATATTACACGAATAATTATGTCTATCTTTGCAGTAATATTAATTTTATAAAATACTTAAGCGTCATATTTTAATGAAAAATCATATCGAATTGCTCAGAATAAAATGAATTAAATTTATTAATTATTCAATTCTCGGAAAATTTTCAAATTCTGACACTTTTAAATCGCTTTAGTGAATACTAAATTCATTTATCAATTCAAACCTGATTTATGGATGTTCAATGTGGAGAACTCGATGGACTTATTACAAATATTATTTCCTACCATAATCGACAAAAAATAACCTAGTGGACTTATTAAGTTTTAAACATTCACAAGTCGTTCTACCGCCGGACAGACTCAGCTGGTAAAAGTTCGGTATGACAACCCCTTAAAGGAATCTTACCACCTTAATTTAAATAGTTGGTTCTTTCCCTCAAATGTCGATATTTTACGGTAAATAAACCATTACTTTAATGCGAAATTAAAAATATTACTGTACACATAAACGTAATTCGTATATCTACTTGATTCAGAAAATACAACTGAGCACTTTTTGACATTTCTCTTTCGCGCTAAGGAAAATTCTTATAAAGCACAATACACGATGAATGAGTATGTATGATAATAGGTCGCTACGGGTGTGTAACAAAGGCTTTTAGCTTTTGAAAAAATGTACGAACGAGATTTTTTTTTTTTTATTAAGTACATAAAACAGAAACTTAGAGAGAAATTTTCTTGTCTTTACCGAAAAAAGCGCGATAATAGAAAAAGGAATAATAAAGGAAAAATTATTAAAATAACTTCGCCTCAAAAAAATTTGGCTAAAGCATTGCGTAATGTATATTGTAACGCGCGTAAAACCAACGAAACTTTATAGAATATTATATAATTTCGTTGGATTTTATGATTAATATACGACGTAATTCACGTTCTGAACTATCGTCGGAGTAGTTAAAAAATTTTACGACTCAATGTATTTGGTACTTAGAGACAAGACTCCCTCTATTATCTGTATACATATATATACTCTCTTCTTTATTATATTTATTGTGACTACACTATATACATATAAAATATAAGCTATATACAGTGGACGCTTTCTAAATTTGTTTACGTCTGTGGAATTCAGGCTGGTATGTATTGTCTTCGTATAACTATGGGGATATAGTTGCATATCTAGATGTACTTATGAAAATAATAAAATTATAATATATACATTAATTACATTTAAATATTAATCTACACTAAAAAGTGTGATATACTTTAGAAAATGTATTTATTATTAAATGTAATATTTAAAAATCGCTTTTTTGAAAGAAGGAAACATTTCTTTAAATTAAAAAACTATTTTGCGGTTTTAAACATTTTTTTACAGAACAGTTTAACAAACAATAATCTTACATTATTTATTAAATAATTTATTTAAATCCAGAATTTTTGTTTTCAATTTTTACTGTAATTTAAATTAGAATTCAAAATAAAATTGTATTCTAATATTAGATACAAGTAAATTGAAAAAGAAAATATTTCCTTGGTTTTAAAAACAACATTTTTACTTTAAAAACACATGGAAGTACATTTATTTTCAGTAAAATATTATTCATAAAAAAATGTTGCTTGATTACATTAAATCATTCTTTGAAAATCAAAATATTTAAATGTAATAAGTAACAAAATATTTTGGTTTGTTATTTTTAATGTTTGTGTTTATACTCGTTTTGCAGTAATATTTTTAAATATATAAAACTTAAAGTAGACATATAATAACAATATATAAGTCAAATCATTGGAAAAAATTGTAATTCCTTAGGGAATCATTTTTCACTAAAAATACTTTAGATACTCAAAATTTAAAATGGAATATTTACGTTTGATCCTTCGAAAGAAGAAATAAAGTAATAGATTGAATTTGATACTATTACGATAAAAATTATTCTTCAAGTAAAATCATGATTTCGATGGAGCTAAAAATTATATAAATTTACAAAAAAGTTAGTACTTGTATTATAGGGAAATTTTATTTAATGCCTACGAATCTGTATTTGTTGCAACAAATATTATTTAGAAAAAAAAGTTTTAATTTCGTATTTTTGTAATATTTGTCATATCCTGCCAAAAATTAAAAATCAATGAACGCCTACACTATACCACCCGTCTAACTTACCGACACTCTAAAGACACGCCACGCCATACCTCCTTCCCTAAAAATAACTAAACGGATGACCCTAACCCTATTCTTCACATACACAAATTTTTCCAAGTAAATAATAAAAGAAGCTCCATATTGAGATGCAGGTCTCGCTAGATTTAGCCCTTTCTATTCAGTTCATACTCAAACAAAAATTAATTCATAATTTAAATTATCATTAAGACGTGGCACATTACAAAACAAAGCATATATTATAAATACAAAATGATATGCTTTTAAATTCTTTGACTCGTTAAAATTATAAATATAGTAATAAATTATAAAAGTTCGAATTGTATTTTCAATTAAATGCGATTAATTGCCAACTTGAAGCTCCAAAATGACATAGAAGAAACATCGTTTGAGCTTTGAATTTGAAAAAGTCATCATCTGTAGTCTTCGCCAAAGGCAAAATTAAAAATAGTCATATCTCTGCACAGGATTATAACATCAACTTCTGGTAGGTCTTTTTAAATAACATTTTTAATACACTTTTAAGAAAAAATTTAGCTTTGATATAATATTACATTTTTCCTCCCACACATTCAAAGTTTATGGTGGGAATAAATGTAAACTTCCCTTATCTGGTAATTTGTTATTCATAGGAAAATTTTTGACTCCCAATATATAAAAAACTAACTTAGATTTTAAAAATGCTATACTAAATAGTTACATATATTGCATTTACAAATGTGCATTTATTGATTTTAAAAATATTGCTATAATGTATTGAAGCAAATTTTTATTTTTACGCTTATCACACTAAAAAATATCTTTTATATTCTTCTTTCGAATAATCAATTTTCATGAATACAGACTTTCTTAAACATAGAAAACTTTTTAAAAATATTATTCAATAGTTTCAAACAAATTTTCATTAAATTTTCGCAAAAACACAATTTTTCAATAAATACATTTTTTTTAAATAGTTACCTTTTTTTAGTGTATTTGGTCATATCGAGCGGTCCACTGTCCACAGTAAACTCACGCTATAGTCACTAAGTCAGCCATCCATAGTATAGTGTTCTCGTCATACCTATATATATACTCACACACACACATACATATATACATAGCCCTATAAGGATCATAACATAATATATAGTAAAAGTATGGCGGTTCAGTGTCGCCACAGCTGAGCTGTAGGACAGAACATAAAGTAACGTTTTACGAAAAAAGTGTAAAATTAATAAAAATTTCCCTTTTTATAAAAATTTTAAAGATTGTTTTTTTTATGCATTTTAACGTAAATATCCCTCGGATTCTTCGAAACGAGAATTCGACGGTTACGATGATATTCAAATACTGTTGAGATTTCGAACGTTTTTGACATGTTCGTACGTCAATTTTCAAAAAAAAAGTTTTCTCCGTCGGATCTTCTCCTGTACAGAACTGCATTTTAATTATTGCAACGTACACATCGAAGAAAAACAAGATGTGGTTATTGGAAGATCAAAATGGTAAATATTATATTTTTTATTTGAACAGTGTGCGAAGGCACTTTTGAGCTGAAAAATTTGATGTTTACATTGACTTGTACTTGTGTTATTACAGGTAAATTTAGATATTTTAAGCCTGAGAAGATATACAACGTTGGAAGGAAACAAGCTGACATCGTCTTGGAAAATGATTCTTCCATAAGTCGAACTCACGCAAAAGTAGCTGTAACATTGAAAGAACAAACTAGAGTTAATATTTTGGAATTACTTTGAAATGTATGACTGTGAGATATTTTATAATTAATAGTAATTCTGTTTTAGACAACGGATGTATCATCTACATGTATTGTTAAAGATGTTGGTTCTAAATATGGCACGTTCATTATTAGGAATAACGTGCAGATGAAAGTTCCAGCCAATGGTTTAGAATTAGAGCCTGGTGATTCGGTGAAGTTTGGATTGCAACAGCATATTTTTAAGTGAGTTTTATTGGGTATGAGTTATCTGTATTTAGAATAAAATATTATTTTTTTTTTCAGAGCTAAGTATACTCGATTCGTGTCTGTCATTTCACGTATTAACGTAGAGCATAAGAAAAAGTTGAAAGATATTATGGATTGTATCGGTGGAATAGTCATCGATTGCTACGATGACAATTGTACACATTTGACAGCAACTACTGCAACTTCCACCAGCAAAGTATTTTACAGACATTCATTTTGTATCTCTTTTTTGGCTATATTTGTTTTGTCACTAATGAATTTCAATTTGGAAATTAGCTAATTTCAGCTTTGATAGCTGGAATCCCTATTGTGGATATTAGTTATTGGATATCGGTTTTAAAAGCTATAAACGCAGATGAAAATTTACCAGATCCAAATTTGTTTACACTTCCATTGCAAGATAAGGGTATAAATTCACAACGAGTGTCTCTCAAACCGAATTCTGTAAGAAAAACTCTATTTCAAGGAAAAACGTTTATTGTCTTCTCTGAGAAAACGTACAAAGAATACAAAAAAATGATTAAAAGCGCAGGTAAGTAAAAGAAACATGCAAATGTTTTGGATTTTTTTAATAATTTTTTTATATTCTTCGCAGGAGGTAAAATTGAAATATTTAAAATAAATGCTGGTAGCAATCCAGATGAACTTCTGGTCGATGATTTTATTATAATGCAAATAACATCCGAAAGCATGAATGAAGAATTTGCATCGTTCGAGGAAAAACTTTGTAAGTTACCGTATTATTGTTATTATTATTCTGTATTATTACATTTTTACGACATGAATTTTAACAATTTTTCAGATAATAAGATGCAAACCAAGAAACTGAGAATGATATCAGAGACAGAAATTCCGTTAGCTATAATTTATGTTTCCTTGAAACAATACTGTAACCCAAAGTTTAATTTTAAGCAACTTATGTTAAGAAAAAATATCAAAGAAGATACTTCTGAAGTATTAGCATTGGATACCCAAGATGTCTTAATGACAAATCTAAAAAGTAATAGCACCGAAAAGAGTACAATGATGAGAAAAGTATTCATCCCTGAAACTCAATTGGATACCCAAAATGTCTCAACAACAAATCTAAAAAATAATAGCTCCGAAAAGATCACAACAATGAAAAAAGCATTCATCCCTGAAACACAAGATAGCGAGTTTGGAAATACACCTGAAAATGAAAATAGCCCAATATCCGGTTCTTTGGCAATGGGATCGAAAGACAAAAGTTTTTCAAGACCTACAATATCCAAAGTATGTAACATGGATGTTGATGAAAATTTAAATCATCGAGAGAAGACCAAAATGTCCACTGACAAAAGAGTAAATGAAAAACACTCAGGTAATTTAGCAGTGAAAAAGACGAAATCTGTTGTAGAAATACCGACTGATGGTTTCGCAGTATTAGAAAAACAAAAGAAGATAATACAAATAAAGGAAGATGTTGACGATAGAAAAGAAAATAATTTAATGAAATTAGGATTTAAGCGTAGCGAAAGAAAAACTGTTGACTTTGATATAGACGATGTGGAAATGGAAAAACCGAAAGAAAAAATTAAAAAAGAAATTCCTACTCAAGAAACAAAGGAAGAAATCAAACAAGCAATCGAAATGAATAACAAACGCTTTAAAAAGGTTGGTAAATTAAAAATAAACTATTTTAAAAATTATTTTAAACATATTTTTATTTTTTATAGATATACAAGAACATTCCTGTTATGAGGGTAGCTCTTACGAATATGACAATGTGGATACCTAATAATTAATTTAAATATGAACTTTATTTGTTTAATATAAAAGTAATGGGTTATTAACGTTTTAAAAAGGTATGTTAATGAAATATAAACTATTTTTAAATTAATTTTAACGATTTTTTTTTATTTGTCGTTCTTATACATTTACAAAAATTTTCCAGTTACCAGAATAGATCTTTCGTGTATAACTGTACGGAGAACTAATAATTAATTTAAATTTAAATCGTATTTGTTTAATATAGAAGTTGTCAGTTACGTTTTATGTAAATAATACAAAAAATTTGTTTGTACATTTTGTACTTTTATAAGAAAATCAAATAAAAAAGTTGTTTCTACGATCAACCATAATCGTATTGTTACGAAAATTCTTATATCAGGAGCAATTACTGAAGAATCGCTAAACAAAAATTAGTACGATTGCAAATTTAGATGCTAAATTCGTTTATCTTAATAAAACCACTAATGAATTTAAATACAAAGCAACTGTATTTCATACATATGAAATGCTTTTTGTACATTCGCTTGAAATTAAAATTTTCAATTCCATCTTTGCACATCTAAGGCATCAGAGATTATTTGCTAAAATAAATTGCAAAATATTGCAAAATATTGTTTTATAAGAAGAAATAATAGCACGTATACTAAGTGTATATACGTATGCACATATACTTGACAAAAATAAGTCAAAGAATAAAAAAAAAGTGATAAGAAGTAAATAAAAAGAAAAAAAATCTGATCTTTTACAAGAAAAACAGCGTAGTAGCAAGTCTTGGGTGGGCTGGCGAACGAATCGTTTGAGTAACAAAAAATGCCAACTTATGAGCGTATTGACAAGGAGCTGGAACACGAACGGTTCCACTAAAATTGAAATACAAATGACACAATTTGTAAGTTATCTCTTGCATCTGATCGGGTTTGAAACCAGTACTGTCTTCTATAACATTGTACGCCGTTGGTGCAACAGTTCCTTGGTTTACCGATTGCGAAACAATGAAGAAATCGTATTTTAAGGGATCCGTTATAACGTCGTCTATAACTGTACCAGGCGGTGGATTTCTGGTTCCATAGAAAAATCTTGTATTGAGACGTTTCGTTACGATGATAAATGCAAATTTGAATTTTTTCCCTTCGCCATAGATTCGTGATAATTGCCTTTTAATCTGACTGATTTCGTAGCTGTGCACAAACGGAATTTGTCCTTCGCCAACACCGTCTCTGTAAATAATTATTCTTTCTGGGTAGCAATTGTTGACTTTCCTGTACTCGACAATTGCGTTTCCCAGAAGCTGTGCAAAGTTGTTCGATAATTCTTCTCCTGCTGCTTGGGTACTCACTGCACTGTAGTAACGGCCTAAATTTCTATCCAATGATGCTACCAATGCGCCTAAAAAATACGCCAAAATTATTTTATGCATTATTATATGATATAAATAATATAAGGCTCATTCTAAGACTCATTCATTTTCATTTTTTTCTAATTTTTTATGGATATTATGTCTTTATACTACTTTGGCTTAGAAATGTCATTCATTGTATCACAAGTAACAAAAGAATATAGAAATACTCATAGAATAACAACATGAATTTTATGAATTTATTACTATTTATAATTGCATGATTCACAGAATTAAGAAAAAATAATATATCGTTTTTTTTAAACAAAATAAATTATTTATATTTATATTATTTAATAACTCAAAATGCCATCATTTCAGCTATGAATCTTAAAAATCCAACCATCAAGTTATTCAAGCTGTAGCCTGCACCAAAGCCAAAATTAAAAAAATGTCATATCTCTACACAAGACGATAGCATCAATCTCTGGTAGTTCTAATTAGAAAATTAAATAACATATTTTAGTAAACTATTCAGAAAAAAATGTTAACTTAATAGTAGATTTTTAGTAATAGTAAATCTTTTCGTGTAAACCCTCCTTAAAACAATAGACAATATTTGATTTACCGTAATCGCCATTCTTATCGTGACAAACGTCAAAACCAACAACCATTGAGTTTTGTAATTTATCCAGTTTTACACTCCAAGGTACACCACCTAATTTACAGTTCAACTGTACAGCAACTTTTGTAGCGACTGATCTTGTATTAGCTTCGGATTTTTGGACCAAAGTTCTAGCCAATACCACTTGACTTGGGATTCCTCTTTCAGCGCACAGAATCTTTTTAATAGCTTTATATCTATCGAGATTATTATTTGGAACAACGCAGAAAACAAGACGCGGAGTTGACTTGTCGGTCAATGCTGTCAATGCCTTAGCGTATTGATCTGCTCGATCATTATCAAGTGTAATAAGTCTTGGTAAACTTATATTAAATTTCATGGCACTTGCCACAGTTTTCATCATTTGTATGAAGGTCTGTAGATGAAAAAGGTACATTTTTACGATGAAAACAATAGATAGATAAAGACAGAAAATGAAATTTTACTCTTCGTTACCTTAACTTGACCCTCGTTTCGAGATGGCACAAGAGCTATCCAATCTTGCAAAGTACTGCTAACTATAGGAATACCTGTTTGAACAGCTACAGTCCAGTCAGCATTTGGCTTGACTGGTACCATTTTACCATTGAAAACAATTTGTTCTGGATTCAAAATACGAGCGGGTAATTCTACTAATTTCGTATCAAGACCGAAGTTCCATTCTTTGAAATCTTTAACTATTTCAGCATTTGATTTCAAACGATTGTTAAAAGCTAATAAACGTTGAATCCTCGATTCTGGATTGATTCTCGTGTGAACTGCTAAGGCTTTCATAAGCTGGAAATTACTTCTCATGTCGTCCGTCAGTCCTGTGAAAAAAAACATTACCAATAGTGAAAATAGCAAAAGAACGTAAAAAGCATTGGATATTTTTAAAATACAGTTGCAATTGCGAGTTTGATGCAATGTAGATAAAATCATTTTTCGAATTAATAAGTGTTTTTTAAATAATTACTTGCAATAAATGAAAATATAATTATAATCCGAACAAAGAAAACAATTACCAGTGCTGAAACGTAAACAGTGACTTTGTGTTTGAAATGATTCACGTAGAGATAAATAATTTATTACTAATAAGTTTTTTTTACAGATTAATTAGAATTAATGAAAATATAATTATGATTCAAACAAAATAAAAAAAATACAATTACCAGTGCTGCGGCAAAGTTCCGGTACCAAATATATGAATTCATCGACGCCAGCTCTGCGATCACGTGCTTTGGAGATTGATACCAAAAGAGGTTGTTTCGAATCTCGGATTTTAATTTGATATTTCTGCTTATAATAAGTTTCGTACGAAATCTGTGTGCCATCGCGTAGTTTGAAAGTACTCGAGGGGTTGTTTTTGTAATCCACGTCGTCTACTTTGTAAGTCCGATTGTTGTAATCGGTGAGAACGACGCTTCCGATAACAGCTTTTGAAAATGCGGTCTAAAATTTAAATAATTACAACAATTTTACATGGATTTAAATAAATAAATAAATAAATAAATATATTTATACATACCTGGTAGTTATTTCTCTGTCTCTCGTGACAGTCTCGGAGAACGTCGTAGAGCGTTTGGTTGCGCATGACTTTGTGAGAAATTTCAGTACACATAAGAACGTCTTTTTCATGCTGTCTAATCGATGTTACATATCCTGGCCATAATTCTAGTCGGAATTGCGATACTTCGATCTACGAGATAATGAAATTAAAATATTAATTATGAGACATTTAAAAAAACACTTTACCCTTCAAAAATTCGAGATATTTACAAGATTTTTCAATACGTCATTTTGTGGATTTGAAACAGAAGTTTTTATTAAATTTTGCATGTTGGTTGATTATTATAAGATACAACACTAATAAAACGCTCAGTGTTTTTAATGTTTTTTCACCCTCATGGTACAAACGCCGCAATTGTTAATTCAAGATTAGAAGAATTTTTAAGTCAGAAAAAATTCAAACTCGTGACATCAAATTTAGTGACTGATTAGGGATGCAGTTAAAAAGTTATAAACAATTTTCTAACAAAATAATACGAGTTTTTTAAACAAATCATACTTTTAAACTAAAGTTTTCGTATTGAATAAAGATAATTATGCTTAACATATTCTTTGAAATTACATCAATGTAATTTCTTAATTTAATAAGAGACTTTTTAACTCACTCACGATCCCCATAGCGAAAAATTTTTGTAGATGAGGAACTATTTAAAATCATTAAAAAAATACATAAGAATTTGTTCATGTTTCTATTTTTTTCAAAACCGTTATAACTTTTAACAAAAAATGTCACGGTATTTATTGAGTAAAATTTTGTTATTAATTCGACACTTTTCGAATAAAAAAAGCAGTTACGGTTTGTTCGACAGCTATTTACACAATATTAGACGAAATTGATAGAAAACTGGAGACAAAATTATTCTGTAAAAATTTTTTGTTTAGCGGATCGCACATGAGTTAAATATCGGAAAATCTTTCGAAAAAAACAAACGGTAGCATGTTACAAATTTTTTAAAAATTTAACAAAATTCTTTCTGTGGATTTATCTAAAATTTTCTAAATAAGAAAAATATTTTAGAATTAGCTTAATGTAATTTTCTAATTTTCTAATTTTCAAATTTGTATAAATATTCTACGAATGATTCTAAAATAATTCTGTTCTTAAAATATTGTTAATGCTGTATAACTTGAAATGTGATAATATGTAAAATTTCGCAATTTCGCATAATTATTTTCTTAATAAAAAACTAAAATACATTTCTGTTTGACGACGATCAGACGTCAGAATGAAAACAAAGATTTTATTAAAATCCTCTTAATCTCATTTGTTCCTAGAAAATTGATACCAAAACTTAAGAAAAAACTCGAGATCAAATTTAAAAAGTAAATTGTCTAAGTCAGCTGAGTTTTTTTGTGTTATTAGTAGTTATTTTTGGAAACTATGAATTTTGATAAAAATTTCCTAAAAAGAAAAATATCTTAGACCTAATTATAAAATATTTACAGTTTATTATGATTTTCTAAATTTCGATTTTCAGCAAACTTTGAAAGATGGAAAATTGCATCGGATTATCTCCAAAAAATTATAAATAAAAAATTAATTTTTTTATATATTTAATTAAGTTGATTTTTTTAAACAGACTTTACATAAATGCAGACTACACATTCAACGACTAAAAGATAACGTTTTGAAAATTCTGTGTCTCTAATTTTTTAACAGAAAGTGTATTAAAATATATAATTTTGTTATATACCCTAGCAGCAGCATCGTAGTAGTTTCTGCCAACCAATTGTAGATTCAGATTTTCAAGACACTTCCTTACCATGATATTAAAAAATTGAAAATAGTGATAATCACCTTTAACAACATCACCTACAAGACGAATTTTAATATTCATTGCTTGTCTGTCTTCCTGTCTGATCGAATTCAATTCTAACGGCTAAAAATGAGGAGCAAATAATTTATAACACAATTTGTATACTAAATTTACAAATACAATATCGAATCCTTACATTTTGCAAACGATTACTAGTGTACAGCACTGTCCCATCGAATAAATAAGCTCCTAAAGTTGCTTTATGAGTACGAAGCAATGCTTTGCGAACTATAGTTCGTTCTTCATTGGGTGCAATGTCCACTCTATACTGATACAAGCACCAATCTGTCTTGCTAGTGAGCTTAAAATAGTTTGATTTAAGCGTAATTCGTTGGCCTATGGTTCCTGAAAGTTTTGATTTACATGGAATATTAAATTTTAATCAAGAATACAATGTGATATGAATGAAAGAAATTAATCGATTCCTTACCTGCTTTAGATATTACATTTTCGGGCCTTGTTTTTATTTCACTCACAGGTGGTGGTCTAGCCCTACGATCTGGTGGTGCTGCTGCAGCCATAGTACCAGCTACAAGTTTTAATGTTGTAGACAATAAAATATATGTACAAGTGTGAGAAAAACCAATTGGATGAATTTGCTAATAATAATTAAAAAGCTACTAACTAAATAATAAATATTTTAATGATAATCTTCAAAAATAGTCACTATAAGGATTATATCAAACGAAATTAAGTATTTCGTTAATAATTGAAATGTAAGCTTTCTAGAAAATATTTATAAAAATAAATCTTTGCACAAAAATTACAAATAAACAAATATGGCTTTTTTATTTGAAAATATATTAACACTAATGTAAAGTCCTAATGTAAATAAATAAAAAAATCTACTTTCTTGACACTTCTTAAAATAGCCACATAAACAAACTGCTAAAAAATTTCTAAAAACTGTATCGCATTAAAAAACATTATACAAGAGGCAAAAATATTTATTGTACCAAAAATCTCCTGTTAATTAACGAACAAATCTACTGCCTAATTTCATTGTTAATTAATATTAGCATTAATATATTTTTAAATAATTTCAGAAAAAAACAATATATAAAAGATAAAAATCTTCGTTAAAAAAACTACCTTTAACAAATGAAAAAAACTATATCACAATGAAAAAAAGCAAAAATATTGTTTGTAAGAAAATACTCCTGTGAATAAACGATTAAATCCAATTTTTCTTAAACTTCTTACTACATATCGTGCCCAAATAAAAAACTAGATATAAAAATTATTACTGAAAAATAAAAAAACACACTATAGATGACAGAAAAACACTGTTTATATTGCAAAAAACACTGATAACAACTGAACAAATCGAGTTTTTTAAAACTACCACATTTTGTTACTAATTAAAAAGAACTAGATACAAAAATCACTACAAAATCTATATCTCACAGAAAAATAACAACATAAATATAAATATTACTGAAATACTTTTTGTAAAAAAATGCTCTTTTAAAAAAATGTTAATATACTTTCCACATTTCCTCGATATCGGCATAAAAAAATTACGGAAAAATATCTAGAAAACAAACATGTCCCGGGAACCGTTAAAATATAAAAATCAAAAATATACCCAAAATACTCGAAGGAACGAACGATCGACTGAAATTGTTTCTAAAAATCCACGCAAAAAACCCAACTTTTTTATATTCCCACTTACCTTTCGATCGCCGTCCGAATCAACGAAGCCTCGGAGGAAGAAAAAATTAAACAACGAGTATTTCCACGAGATAAATACACGACGTAGTGTGTATTTATTGTGAACTTTCGAGTCGAGTAGAGGAGCTTTTTCCGAGAAACGGCAGGAACAGCGCCGGCAGAGAGTCGGCGCACGTGTGCGATAAACAACAAAAGATCGAAAACAAGAGTGTTATTGAAGACGGAAGTACGAACGGAACGTTTTTCGAACGCGACGGTTCGATAACGACTGCAGGAGAGTCGACGATCGGCGTAAAGTACAGGATCGTCAGGTCAGGAGATGTTTCCCCCACTCCATTTTTTAAATTTCTCCTTTCGTGTATATACTTATATGTATATTACGTACACATACATACACACCTATATCTATAATCTTTAGGTATATTGTACTTTGTGCAGTCAGCGTTGGGGTCAACAGAATTTTGTACAAGTGATACACTAACTGCGCGTGTTTAGATTTAGACCCACGCGGTGAAACACACGACACGAGTTGTGTAAAATTTTATAACTCATAATTAGGGTCGAGACCGAAAGAAACAATCAAATATCCCTTACCAATATCAAACATATCTTAGGAATATTTTATTAAAATTTTTGCAAAATAAATTATCTATGGAAAATATAACAGTTACAAGGAAATTTTAGTGTGAAAAATCATCGAAATATTCTGATAATTGTGCATTGATGATTTGAGTTTCAGATATTTTGACGCTAAACGTCTGTCGATGTTATTGCATTTTAAGGAACGATTTTGATCTATTATTTATCTTATAAATTGTTTATAATAAACAATTTTCTTTATCAAAACTTAGAATAATATATTACAAAATGAAATTGTATAATTCAATTTGTTAAAAATATCAATATCAATCTTAATAAATTAATAAAGTGTAAATGGACATCATTTGAGCATTCATGGATTTTAAAAATCCATGAAATTTTAGCCTGTGCCAAATTAAAAATTTAGGATGACAATATTAACATCAGGTAGATTTTATTAAATAATGGTTTTTATTGCATTTGTAAAAAAACCATTGTAGCTTTAAGCCTAAGTTTAGAGTGTAAAGTTTCGTCGTTTCGATGTACTTATCTATTTATGCAATTAGAATACACACACACACACACATATATAATTTTGTATATTACAAACTGTGAATTCATTATTATTAGCGAACTAAGTATATGAAACTGATAATAAGTTGTTCTTTATCAACGTAGGACAAGAGGAATTTTAAACGAGGAGTGTCAACTTTCGTAAATACCACGAGGTGTTCTGTTTCGGTCAGTGTCGTCTCGACTGCGAAAAAAATAATAGGTATGATACGTTTGTTATATACTGATTGTGTCATTATACTTTACTATACTTACTTACTATATATATTACTTACAATTATTATCCATATGTGCAGTATTTTTAACACACTATATTGCATATATAAATATATATATATAAATATATATATATATATATATATATATATTGATCTTTCGAATGTATTCGGCGAATTTGAGAATCTGTATTAGCGAACATAATTAAAAATATCGTTAAAAACTTGATAAAATTAATACTTAATAAATGCGTTTATAATCTATGACAAATATTGACTAAATCAACATTTTAATGAGAAAAATCGAATTAAATTGTTTGAAAAAGCGTTAAATGTATTGTGTAACAAGACCTACCAGAATTTGATTTATCATTCTGTGTAGAGATATGATTGTTTCAAAACATTTACTTTGCTTTTTATCAATTTGATGTGATAAACTTGTAATTTAGTCGATTATTTAACGATATTATACTACAGAACTTAATTTTTTTTTCTTAAAAGTGTATTAAGAACCAAATCTTTTTTTGTTTACCTTTGGCTTTGACTACAGCTTGAATAAATCGATGGATTTTTTAAATTTCCAAACTCAAATGATGTTATTTTTATGTCATTATGAGCCATCGTTTTTAAATTGTATCGGTTATCATTACAACTATACATATAAACAATTCAATTTATTAGGAAAAAAACTACAAAATGCTGTTTTTTTATTTTGAGAGTCATTAAAAATATAAATAGTAATAAATTAATAAAATATAATTCGATTCGCAATATCCGTATACTTTTTCTTTCAAGATTATCTTGACTAATAACATACAATTTTTTAACTCAATAGCATATAATAACATCACTTGAGCTTCGAATTTTCAAAATCCATTAAGCTCTAGCCTAATTAAACCAAATCTATAAAATAAAAAAAATATCTTGTCTCTTACAGAATGACAACATCCGCATCTGGTAAGTCTTGTTAAATAATGTTTGTTGATGCTCTTTTATGGACAAAATTCGAGATTTGTTATAATATTACATTATTAGTTACTCAATTCAAAGTTGAAGTTGGGTATAACGTAAGCCCCTCATTTTAACGAGTAATTCGCTATTCCTATGAAAATGAACTTGCGGAAAAATGTTGGTTTATAAATAAATATCTATTTTTATAAATTATTCATTAGAAAATAATTCATTTAAAAGAATTTTCAAAATTTTTAACTTTTTAAATTATTGTTAATAAATTTAAAACTAATTTTTTTTAGTAAACAGTAACACCCACTTAATACAAAAAAAATTTGCTAAAATACATAAAATAATTTTTTACGACAATATAGGGGGTATTATCATTTCCTTAGATCTCGACCCACGGTTATAAAATTAAAAAAAAAATTAAAATCCAAATTTTTCCTACCCGAATCTGTCGTTCCACTTTGAACACACGGCATATCTTCTTGACACTCGACTCAGGACGACAGAGATTTTTTTCTCGCTCCTGAAGGACCATAAATGTCATCTGGGGACGCGCACGAGGAGCTCCGTTTGTGGACTTCGCATTGAAAATTCAGATACAGTAGGGTAGGGTAGTAAAACTGTTGTCCTAGTTTGTTTTTAAATTTTTAATAAATTGAGCAAAAATGCTTAAAAATATTTTTAAAAATATTTTAGGATTATAGGAATAGCTGCTAGAGTTTAAATTTGTTTTGAAATTCGATTAGAATCAGTTCGTTATTTTTGAAATGATGAGTGTCATAGGGGTTAGATGATGTTTATAGTATTTTGTAAACATCCTTCCTTCGATACATCGAGTGAATATTTTCTGTAGAATGTACAATAGATTTTTAGCCTTTGAATCCGAAATCGCAACTGCGATTTTAATATTGTTAAAAATATCGGTGACAGTGTAAATATTATGTTTCGATAAAATATTATTTGACTATGACGTAATTATTATTTAATAAATTAATATAAATATGGTGTTTCAATATAACGTAAATATTTTTGACATTGAATACATTAAAAAATATTTTTATAATCAGTAAGTGCATTTGTTTAAATATAATGTGCAGTTATTTAATCAATTATATTGTTGAAAAATAGAATTTGTTTTAAATTCTATAAACGTTTATTTTAATTTAAAGTAAACTACAGAAGAAAATATTTCCTTAAATTAAAAATCAATTATTAAGTAAATAATTCGTTTAAATAAATATTTATAAATGTTTTTAATTCTACAGATTTTCATTGAAAATCTAAAAATTTAATTTAAAAAACGAATCGGTGTATTTAAACTAAACTTCCATTCAAGACAATACATATTAATTTAAATTAAAGTAAATAAAAAAATACACAGTACTCAATTAAATCGTTAATAAAATAAATAATTTGTTTAAATAAATTTAAACAATCAGTGGTCATCTTCTGAAATATTAACGGGAATCCAAGGTCGTAAAGTGTCATAAACGTGCAAATGTACATATAGAAAAAGATTTACCTGACAGTTGCCGAGGTACAATCATAAAATCCCTTTCGAACTAGAAAAAGGAGATACAGGTATATCCGAATAACTACCAGATAAATGTGTTCGTCTATTCGAAAGATATTTTTTGAATTTCTAAAACTTCGAATTTTTGAATATTCCAAATTTTCCCGCGCACATCGAAAGCTCGGAAATTCAGCGCATGCGCACTTTTGAATTTTTGTACGATATTTTTATATTCCCACTACTTTTTTTATTTTTAACAGCATATAAATGTATATCTTTATTACAGCTTTATAACGGTGCAAATGACACGTTTTAACTGCGGCAGAAACATGAATATTTCTGCATATATTTAGAAAGTACAATATTTGAAACGTAACAGTAAAACTGAAGCTTTTGAGCTGCAAAACTTTATACTGCAATAAAAAGCATTTACACGTGGTCATAAAGTGAAATGGCAAAATTTCATATATATATATAGGACTTCCGAAGAGTTGAGATTGTACTTTTCTATGTATATATATATATGTGTGTGTACGTTTTTATTATATTATATACATTTTACTATTGAAAGTAAACATATGTAATATATATATGTATATACATAAAAAAAATTTTAATTGCAAATATATATATTAATGTTACCATCTGTATTTAAGAGGATATCGTAAAGTCACTATATACAGCTACAAACACAACAAATGTGTAAAAACTCGACACCTTGATTGAAAAATATAGTTTATATTCGAAGGTCGAATACTTTTGATTATATCGTTGGAAGAAAATTTCTTGTCCACAGTTAATACTGTTGTCGCACTTGTAGTTTTTAAAGAAATGTGTATACTGAAAAAAAGTTTGCTAAAATTTAGCAAATTTATTATATTAACGAATAGCTTTTTTTGAAAGAAGACATATGTCTTTTAATTCAAGTAAATATATTTTGGCATTAAAAATTTGAATTTAAAACTTTGTAATACAATAATATTTTTAAAATCAATGAGTGTATTTGTTTGAATGTAATACATGACATTTTCCTTGAACTAAACAATAATTTAGCTTTGTATTGAATTTATATTCAGTTAAACGTTATTTAACAGTGTAAAACAAAAATCAATAAGCGCATTTATTCAAATGTAATATGCAATTATTTAGTAGACAATTTGTATAAATCTAGATTTTTTTTAAATTTTATAAATATTTATTGTGAGTCAAAACATTTCGTATGAATAACAAATTGTTACTGTCATTTAATTTAAATTGAAGAAGAAAATAAAATTTTTCTTGGTTTAAATTAATTTATCAATAGATTGACTTAATTTTTTGACCTTAAATGTAGTATGCAATTATTTATAAGATAATTATTCAAATAATATAAATTTTTTCTGTTATAAATATAACGATTAGATCCATGTAAATTTTCTTAAATTCAAAAAACAATATTTCGACTATAATAATACTTAAATTTAAAAGTAAAAGATTTAAAAGTAAAATAATTTTCAGTAAAACTCGCACTTACTGTAAACAAAAAAAAATTTGCTCGAATTTGTAAAATAATTTTTTGAAAATCAACAAGTACATAACTAAAGTACCTCGTTTACCAAATTTTGCAATGGACCTACATATTTCTAGGTTTTCATTCTAATTTTGTTTTCATTATATTATTTATTTACAAAGATAATAACGTCATCTCGGAAATCAAATATTTCATACACATAGATATTCGAATGCAAACACGAATCGTCAAATTAAAAGTCCCGTCAAATTCTATACATATGCATTTTCTCAAATCGAACAAATTTTTTTTTTCAATGTCAAATGTCAAATGGATGTTAATCGGATAATATTTTACTAGAAATTTTTTATTCAGGGTCTAAAAGCGTAAACAATAGCAAGCTTTGCAATAATAATTAATAATTCACTTCTTATTCTTTTTATCATATATATCTTATTTCCTTATACTTATGCGATACAGCGTTTATTTACAGAATAGGATCGACGACATACATTATAATCTTGTTATCGTTACTAATTGTAGTGCAATTATTATTAATTTCTTTTTTTTTCTTCTCTTAATTAATAATAACATACTTCCGACGCTCGACGCGTGAATTTTCATCTATTCTCGATGGAGTTTACAATCGTTCAACCCTTTGTCCTCTCAAAAGCCAATCTCTTTTTTTTCTATCAGCTAACCGAGAGCACGAAGAATAATCATTAGTACAGAGCGCTGAATAGTGAACGAACATTCTCAACACGCTTGTTCTTTTACTGAGAATTTTCACAATATTCGGCCATAATAATAAGAAGAATAATAATTTCATACAATCTGAACTACACCAGTTAGTTGACTTTTTTTTAATATTCTGTTATCTTTCATCTAGAGATTTTTAGTTTAAAGAATCGAAGCGTCTTTACAACGGTCACTTGTCACTTAGTAATTCGTCGATTACTTTACCAATATTTTTATTGTTACTTTTTTTTTTTTTTTTTTTTAATGCTTACAACACTTCATTGCACTCATTCCTTCGCTACTTTGTAAAAAAATTACGTCAAAGGAGGTGTAAGGGGGTGAAATCGGAGGGTTAAAAATCGTTCGAATGCGTGAAAAAATAATGTTCAATTTCTGATCAACGAATTAACTGTGTAATTACGGCGTATTGTTCAAATAAAAAAAAAAAAAAAAAAAAAAGTCGCGAAGTCGTTCGCACACGCGTTCATAATATACATGTGTATATACGTATAACGTATTTGTCGGCTTCGCTTTTTCCCTATATCAATGAGTGCGTGTATGCAGATAAATATATACACATATACGTAATACATATACTTATGTACTATATGGGAGTAAGGGATAAGTGTCAATGGTGGGGGGATCTCGGGTACTTACACTTAAAAAAGTAACATTGTTAATATATATATATATATATATATATATATATATATATATATATATATATCGTTAAATAATTGATTGAGCATAAAATCATTTAGTCCATAAAAAAAACAGACTTCCTGGACCCTGCTCGCTCTCGTTCTCTCGATTTTTTTTCTCGTCTTTTCTCTCTTGTCATTTTCTTATTCAATTGTCTTATACCCCCCTGTTTCGTAAGGGGGCTATTATATTCATTTTTTTCTCTTCTCCCTCTTATAAAATATGATTTTATTACAGTTACAATTATTTTACTATTAACCAGTATTTCTTTGTTAATATTTTGTTATTATTATTATTCCACTTAAAATTTAGACGGTTCTTTCTTTCCTCTCGTCATCTCATGGAATTTCAAATTAGTATTTGTATATATATATATATATATATATATATATATATATATATATATATATATATATATGTATATATATTTATACATATCGCTTTTTGTATTATTTTTCGTCGAATAATAAACTATTGTCAAATATTAACGCTCGAACGAGTGTTCGGAATTTAAAAAAAAATTAAAATATATTTCCCAAAGTTAAAGAGCGATATGACAGTGTATAAAACAGAAAAATGCGCAAGGAAATAATGCAGTTGATTGTTATTATTATTATTAATTTTTTTTTTCGTCAGGAATGAGGATTCGTGAGCAAGAGACAAATGCCGTGCTATAATCGATGTCTTTATAATAATAAATTAATGTATACAAGAACAAACATAGAATAATTTACGACGCTTTGCACACGGCTAATATATCGCTTTTTACCTTAATTCTGTTTGTCTCCTAACATATTTGTTTTTTTTTTCTTAACAATGATTTTTCTTTTTCGTTCAATCGTACTTCAATTAACTACGCAATTCACAGAATAGGTGCGACGAAAGCGGTTTCAAAAAGGACGAAAGTAACCACACGACATCGTTGAGACTCTATAAAGACAATGGCACCAAAAGCAATGAAAATTTGATATAAGCAGTCGTATATCGTTTCATCGATGTTTCACCGCACCTACGATTATTATTATTTTTTTTTTATTATTATTATTTAAGTTAAATTTAAATGCCTTTTTCCACGTGTCATGGTTAAAAGTATAAAATGCGAGCCATTTAAGAAATCGATGAGTCGAGAGAAGAAAAACAAATACAAGCGAACGCAAAAAAAGAAATAAAAAAAATTGGCTTCTCTTCCTCCCCTGCGCTCTTCGACCGAGAATAAAAATTTAACAATACCGATCTTCGCCGGCTCCAGGAGGGAAGCGGAGATAAATAATGATTCAGCCTCGCGTGACAATTGGCAATACGATAAGTCGATTTGTATAAAAAAAAATTATTTATCAAACAATGAGGGAATAAACGATATACAAAATACGAAACTATCGATGGTCTTCTCATACGTCGATGGATGGATGGGATAATAAGTGCAAGGTATACGAAATAACGTACTTCAAGGCGGGTCTCTCTTTTTTTTTTTACGTGAAAAAATTTCGTACCAAATTTCATTTCTTATATACGTATAGGTGTAAATGGCAGTTTCGGTGTGATATAAGTTATTTATATATTCCTTTTTTTTCGCGTAAAACATTTTCCGATAATGCCCTACGAAAACACTATGGACAGTTGGCATACGTTAGATTCGGGCAATAAGAAGGCGCGAAAGAAAAATAAGCGGATTTAATGACTTTGGTCGAGTGAATTTAGCGAGCGAACAAGTTGAGTAACTTGCTTTCCCTAATTCGATCCTCGCAAATGATTTGTGCATTGGACAATGAGCAAGGAGACATGTTTTTTTTATTCCGGAAAAAAAATTTAGATTTCCCGCGTAAACGTCGATAAATAAACGCGTTTTATAGGACGGATCTAGAGAAACGAGGATTAAAGGATAATAAAAAATAAGAAAAAGGATTTTAGGAAAAAGGATAGAAGAGCCATCTTTCTCTCTCTCGTTTCTAAAAATTCAGCGCCATGTGCGCGCGATATTCGCCGTTCAACACTCGAATTACATAAGTGATAATATATTTATATGTATATATGGCAAAATCGTGTTTTCTCAGTCAGTCGAGAGATTGGCGTGTGCGCGCATTCTTTCCGTACGAACAACAAATATTTCCTCGGTTCGCACACACAGACACACACACACACACACACACACACACACACAGACAAATAGATTCACCCAGAGACAGACAGAGCAGGCGAAAAAAGCCGAGGTGATTTTTGCATAAAAAAGTTAAGTGTATAGGTGTGTGTTTACATTGTTGTGTACCTATATCAGTGTGATACTTAGAAAGAAGCTCGCAAGTCGCGAGATAAAGGAAGCAGCGAGTCGCGGGACAGGTAAAAAGCTCCTTGGCGCAATGGCTCGTTTCCTATTCGAGAGCGAGCGAGGCGAGAGAAAGAGAATGAGTAAATAGCGTGTCGAATAATATTTATGACATGTATGGATGGATGATTAATTTTTTTTTTTTTTCGTGTGTACGAGGTTTTTCTATACAGAATGAGAGGGGGGATGGGAGGGGAGGAATGGCTGGGCTAACGTGTAAAATGCGCTTGAAAAATTGTTAATCCGTAAGCGTAAGATACTCGACGAATATCTTCGCACTAAGAGAAGATAATAATAATAATACACAGCTGTAGAGTTAAAAGCGAGGCCCTCGACGGTCCGAGTCCTGCTCGAAGTCAGTGCTGCGAAGGGCCCCGAAGGTGCTCTCTCTTTCTCTCTCTCTCCTTCCTTTTAGAGCACATATGAATGAAAATCATACTGGAAAGTCGAGGAAGTCAATGATTCGACGACTCTCGTGCTTTACTCTCGTGGAAGGGGAAGAAGGGGGTAAGGGGGGATGGGGTCGAGCAAACGGCGGTGCCGTCGAGGGCCTTGACAGCGTTCTGACTGTTGTCCTGTGTCTCGATGCTGCTCATCTACGTGGTGCGAGCTGGAGAAAGGCTTTTGACTGTTCAAGCGTAGAATTCGCGGTTGTGTTGCGGTGCTCCTGGCTTTGGATAAGCGTTTGCCGCCGGCGATCTTCGTGGCTCGTCGAGCGCGTACGAGCCTTCGTCCTTCTTGCGCATCCTGTATACGATGAACATCACCACGAGGATCGCGCACAACAGTCCAACAACTGCTCCTCCGATCACGGCTGTAAATTTTATCGTTTATTAGTTTTATTTCGTTTTTATACTGTGATTTAACTCTCGATAAGTTGCCGCATTTTTTCTTTCCTTACAGGGTTGCATTGACAGATATTTTTAAGGGGCACTCTTTTACTTCTCGATGTGGAAACGAGAAGTAAAGTGTAAAAAAGTCTGAATTTCACGAGTAATAATAATTTGAAATCGTATACTAATGTAAGTAGCCATTTTAAAGGTAGGAATAAGTGTTTTTAAAATGTTTGTAAATTTGTATATAAGGGGCAAAAAATAAAGAGTAAATAGAAAATAAAAATGAAGGAAATATGTCACAAGTCATGATTTGAGATGGTATATTAATGTAAAATGTAAATTTCTCAAATTTAAGAGTACGCGTGAAAGAGAATTTTTAATAAGACGTTATATTTTGAATTCATGAACAGGTAGAGCGGCACCTTATCGAGAGTCCTATGTATATTATTTTATAATTCGAATTGGATTACATACCGGCTAGTACATTAGGCTGAGCAAAGAAGGAACTCGCTCTGTCTTCGTGTGTCTTGTTCATTATGTAGACAGCTGATGTATCGTCGGATCCCGAGTGTCCTATATCATTGCCTGGAGGTTCAACTGCCTCAACTTCGCTGTCTGGTCGGTTCACAGCATCGATGGTCGTCTAGAAAAGATAATTAATTTTAGTTTGGAATTTCATTTTACTCTGTTAAATATGTATGTCAAATCCGACGAGTGGAAATCGACCGATGAAAAGTTTATTTACCCTTATTTCAGAATCTCACGGGTACCACAAACGTATATTGCTTTTTTAAAAAGTTATTACTATCATATTTTTAAAATCGTTAACGTTTCATTCATTCGATAAACAATGATAAAACCACGTACGAATGACAATTTTATGATTAATTATAAAAAAATCGACGAGAACAATGGTGTTCGCCGTGGAGCAATTAATACCATTTATCGCTTTCACAAACTGGAATTTATTTTATTGTACGTGACACAGAAGAATTATCAATCTTGTGCGTACAATAAATGAATAGAATAGAGGATACGTCTAGAAAAAAGTTTTGACGCAATTCAAAGTAGACTTGACTTCGCGTTATATTTGTAGAAAAAAATTAATTATCCAACACTTACCTGTTTATTTTTGTATATCGTTTCCTCCACATCGACTTTAGGTTCGACTGGTTTGTTAGCAATTGGCTCGATAGTATTGTGATGGTTAAATTCTGAAATAATAAACAATCAGAATTAATAATTAACATAACACCACCAAGAGAACAAAAGACACTGTCTTCTTCTGTTGATGTCTCAACGCGTGTTAAACTTTCGTAAGTCAAGTTATGGTTAATTATATTCCAGGTAATAAGTAAAATAATACATAAATCAATGAACAACACGCCATTACGAAAATTCGGTATTATTGTTGATGAAACTTTGGTAGAAGTAGGAAAGCAAAACAAAATCTTACCAGTACCATCGTCACCGTCCTCGTCGTCTGGGCCAAGACCACTGCCCGAGGCCTCGAGGTCGTCGCGAACTTCACCTCCGCCTCGACCCGAGCCTTCTATCGCCTCTTGGTCGTCAAGATAAATATCATCCCCGTAAGAATTGTAACCTGTGCCTCCCGTCGACTTATCCTTTGCGTTTTGTTCTTTGTTTACGTTCTGAAAAACATCGTTCTTACTTAGTCAAATCTTCATACTTCACTATCTACACCTAACTTATATCTATACATACAGGTATACATTGAAATTGATTTTAACGAGCTTCGCAAGGATTGTAATTATCGTATTTAAATTCGTTTATTTTTTTCGAAACGTCTCGAAGGACGTTGAACACGAGACTAACGTGTGCGCAGTTATAAGAGCAGCCCCTGTTCTCTCAAAAGTCATGCGCAGAGTCGCCGGTTTTCTGGGTCATGTACATATACCCGAGTCAGTGATTGCGCCGAAAGTTAGATGTACTCGACGCAAGAGAGAGAGAGAGAGAGAGAGAGAGAGAGAGAGAGAGACAGAGTCATCCACGTGTCTCGTGTTAGATGAGCTGGTGAATGGAGTCAGTGCGTCTCTTATCCCTTTGTCGATTCAATTTTCTCTCTTTCTCACCTACTTTCGCACTTCTGACCTATTACTGTCTCTCTCTCTCTCTCTCTCTCTCTCTCCCTCTCTCTCTATCTATCTGTATCCTCCAGGATCTGTACATTGCGAAAAGTCAGTAAGTGACAGAACCTTTGAAGTATTAATGGATTTAGGAATAATTCAGAGCTTTGACGCGACGAGACAAGGGATGATCAATAGCGTGTCTTCTGCGAGTGGAAACCTTATCGTTGTAATGCACTGTTATTGCGAACACACCTATAAGATACAAATTCAACAGAATGTTGTGTCTTCGGTTGATATCTCAACGGTGATAAAAGTTTCACCAGAAATTGGCGAACTATTGGCCAGATTATGGTGTAATTTTTATCAGAGAATAAACGAAACAATATATAAATCAATGGACATCATTGTTACTAAGATAATAATTCAACGTCAATTCTGGTAACCTTTTTCATGAAAATTCATGACACTGCTGATTATTCATACATAGACACTCATGCATTTCGGCATAGTGGAATAGACCATAACACACAGGGTGTACATAAACGTATTTGTGTCCATTAAAGACACAGCTGTTCTCGAATTGCAAGTGCAGATGATACATATACATGTGTAAGTAGGATATATGGAATATCCATATATGGTATATAGACCGTGTGCGAGTGTGCAGAAATAACGAATTGATTCTTTTATCTGTTTACCTTGTCGAATCGTATGTTATCACGATAGATCGAGGTGAGGAAGAAAAAGACATAAAAGCTTGTGCGCGTCCCACGGGTCCACCTTCCTACCTTCGAATAATGATCCGAAATCCCAAGAAGGACGAACGGCGGCGCTACTGCTGCGACTGCCGATTGCGGATATCGACGTTTTCTAGCGACATTTTTGCGCCCGCGCAGCAGTTTTCAAGTGTTGTATATATATATATATATATATATATATATTTATAGTTGATTTTAGTAATTAGGAATGTCCCGAATTATCGAAAGAAATTTTTCTTGGGTAAGTCTACTTTGCGAGTCCGAGAGGTGTCGAGATGGATGATGGATGATTGGAAAGGACGAGTGGTTTCGTGAACCGTAGTAGGACGAAACGACGACAGGAGGCGCGAGGAACCAAATCTCGGTGGGTGTACACTCCCTGAGATTGACTAACAGCGCCTCCTGTATTTGGAATCGTCTCTCTGGGTTGGACTGATGTTTATTTTATTTTATAATTTTTCGATAAATATTTTGCGGACACTGTAAGACTAGTTTTTTTTTGCAGATACATAACGCGAAGAAGAAACTGTTTTTTCGTTTGGACATTGATGTTAATTTTTATTTTAGAATTTTTCATAAAATTAAAGTATCCTTTTTTTACACACTGAGAAAGAAGGGAAGTTGAAATAACGACAAGTAAGTTATCAAAGTACTATTTGACGTAGATTTAATGGCAAGACTGTTGACATTAGGAAGGTTATGAGGTCAAATTAAATGAAGCAGCTGTTTGTGTTAGAGGATAAGCAAACACTGATTTAACCATAAAAATTGGTATTGAACGAGCAATTAATTTCAAGTGATTCAATGTCGTGAGAAAATTAATAAAGAAGAAAAATATATTCCTTTGATATGTACTTGATATGCTCTGGTTCTGTTTCAGACAGTTATAAGCAATAGACTTATATTGTTCAGTAATTTCATTTAATTTTAAACTCACACACATTTTCCGTATAGAAAATTCAAACTTACAATTAGATCATATCGTGCATTATATGGTATACATATTAAGCGCATTTTGATACATATATAGGGAATTAGTACACATAACTGGGCAGCAGAAACCCTCTATCTATCGTTAATTTTCAACCCTTTCGGCTTTATCCCTCTCTCAAAACATGTCAATTGAATTTTTTTAGTTCATTTGATTTCCACGACATTGTTTATTTCACAAAGGTCACTTATCTGAACGTCACCAATAACTGTTGATATCAGAACGAGTTGTGATTGGTGTAATTTGTAAAGCGCAGTGTTTCCATTTTGACTAATGAAAACATGTTTTAGATGACAATTGTCACTCACTTCAATATAGCTACAGTTCATTTAACGGCTATTTGGGATCAAAGTGGATTGATTACAAATCTGACGTAAAGCTAACAATACATTTGTTCGTTGGACTTCAGTTCCGTTAAATTAATCGTGAATACGTTCTTTAAACAGCCAAGCTGTTGTTTTCATAATGGCGAATCGATTATGGGGGTATTTGAGTAGACGATGGATTTTCCGCACTGCTGAATTACACTGAGAATATAAATCATTTTTCATTTAGAAAATAGACTTTTAAACGCAGTTTAAATCGATATAGAATTTTTTTTAACGATTATTAAACATGCTATATTCCGAATTAATTATCGCAATATTAATGATTTATTTATTAAAATATAAATGATTAATTAGTTTACTGTTGCGAATAATAACAATTGATGACAGGTAATAATAAATTGTGAAACTGTGCTTTGCGAGTCAAGTACTTCCAAATTTGCAATGTTAATAACGAAATGATTTCATAGATGATGTAATACTTATTTTTAGTATTTATTGCCAAGACAAATTTCTATTCTATCTCTATAATCTTTGTTTTATCTCTTTGTACAAAGGAGAATAAGATATCTATCGGAGCACTCTGGATAATTAATTATTTTTAATTCCTAATATCGATCGAAGTATAAACCCTCTGACGTTACCCGGACACTTTTTCGGAGTCCTTTTTTGTGATGGATTAGCCTGAACGGAAAAATTCGTACAATACATACTCCACTATTTTAAAGGTCTTTCTTTTCAATGGTTGTAAAAAAATTGCAATTTTTCATTGTCCTCGAATGTTTGTATCCACCGGAAACTATTCACAAAGGTGTCCTCGATGTCTGAACTTAACGGAAATTTTTTTATTTTAATCTAGGGATTTTTTTACTTTGAAGTTTAACAGATGTTATTCTCATTTTTCAAAAAGTCGTGGAATCCCAATTTTTTATATTCTTAAAAAAAAATTTAGTTTTGAATGAGATTATTTATAATAAGAATAACAAAGAAATGTAATTAATTCGCAAACGTATATATTTAAAATAGTAAATTTAAATGATGAAAATCACGAATTATTGATCCTTACGGAATCGAATCAACATTATTATTATTACCGTTAATTAGCAACCATTTGACTAACTTAAAAGCAAGTCAATAATACTATATTAAATGATCGCAACGAAAAGAGGAATATTAAGGATATTATTATATTCCATCAGTTTCCATCAGATCGAGAAGAAAGAATAAATACTTAGATTTGTTGTTACAAAAAAAAACCGGTAGAAAGCACGAGTGTAACAACGACAATAACAACAACGATAAAAGGCAGAGATTTTTGTATACAAAGTAATCGATGCTCGTCTATGTACACATATGCTGCTAAAAGCCATTACGTGACTATCAATGGACAGTTTCGAATGCTAAAAGGGATACGCATACTCATATCCTATATTTTATCCCAGAGAGGCTTTATCACTTCGCTATATCATCAAAGAGTGAGAATCGATAGACACACACACACACATAGACATGTATATATATTCACGACCTAATTTTTTCTTCTCGCGAATATAATGCACACAAATATACAGACACTCACATACATAGACTCGTCGGAAAATACCGTCGTTCCAATCGTTCAATTCAACCTTCTCTCAAAGTCTAATTGACTGCACACAAAGGACCCGCTGCTGCAGTAGGCGACGCTTCCGGGATTTCCGTTAGCTCTATACAGACACATACACACACACAGACACGACATTTTCTCGTAAAGAAAATCTCGAAGGGAAAACGCGTTCCTTTGTTATTGCGTGAATAAAGTACACTCTACGGCACGAAAAATTTTCAAATTTAGGGATCCGCCAGACCCGCATGAAGTTGGAAATAAAAAGAAAACTAACCGCTGTCAGGTCTTTTATCCAGGCCAAGAGGAGCTTTTTTTCGAAGGGCGCCTGTCGATGTACGCTATTAAATTGAGATTTGATGGAACCGCAGTGTCGGATGATAAGGAGCGTTTTGCTCCTCGTATGATAACGTTAGAACCCTGCCTTATCAAGAGTCAGCCTCCTTACTCTGCAGTAAGTCCCTTGAATTTTTCTCAAATGTTTTTAACAGTTGATTCAACTGGCGCATACTAAATATTTCGCGCTTAGTGTGAGTAAACATGTGTGTATATATGTGCAGATAAAAGAGGTGTGCGTGCGTATCGTTGGTCGGTACATCAACCCTGTGGAATAACTAAGATGATAAGGAAGTTGTATAAGGGGGTATGGGGTAAATGTCTATATACGTCTATTTTCACAAGCAGACATCAGCTATATACAGTAGTGTCTCCTCTGTCGGGAGCGGGATCCGCGCTAGCCGTGAATCAATACAAGGGCCGGCAACCCCCAGGACGCCGCCCCCGGAGCTTGCGCGCGTCGGTAGATTCAAGCTCCCTCTATTATACGCGTGCGGATATACATATATGTATGAATGGTATGCGTACACCACGTCGTATATCCATCGGTCGCGTGCCGGAAAAATATGCTTTTACGGCTATATCATTGCGCGTTCTTATCTGTCCTAGACGAGTTGAAATTATTCGACTTTGCCGATGCGTCGGATTACGAAACGTTAACCGATAGGCAAATCGATTTTGGCTTCTGTGTATGTGTATTCGTCGGAAACACAGGGGGGATCGTCGAAGAACTGTATATAGGGTATAAGGGGACGTATACGAGGAGAGAGAAAGAGTAAGAGGAGACGAAATGCGAAACGCGAAGCCCTCGATCTCGTATGAGTCGTACACTCGACTACCGAAATGCTCGAGAGGATGAAGGGGGAAAATGTACCTTTTGTCTATTTTTTTTCTCCTTTTGTTTTTACAAACTTTGTTTTGTTTCGCATAAAATCCCGACTCTATTGTTCTATATTGATTGACTATCGTACAATCATTTTTGGAGATAAAAATTCCTTGATCAAAACCGGGAACAGAAATTGGTCAAATTATGATGTATCAGTAAACACGTGTACTGTAAATACATGTACTGCATTATACTCCGAATAAACTGACCATAACCGCAAACATGAGTTGGTCACATAATGGTGTATTTTTTACTACGGTATAATACTTTTACTTTGAGTAAGATAGGGTATTATACCTTGGTAAAGATACACGATAATTTGAACCTGGTGCAAATTTCACTACAAATTGATCATTACCGCAAACAGCTGTTCAAATTATCGCATACTTTTAAGCAAGCTATAATCCTATATTTTACTTCACTCTGAGTAAGATAAAGTATTATACTGCAGATTTTATTTTAATGTTAAAAAAGGGTAAAATATTTTTATCTTGAATTTAGCCTTATATTTTCTATAACTATCGCTAATTCTTTATACTTAGGGAAATAATGATTAAAGTCAATTTAAGTAAAAAAAAGACGCGAAGAACAAATGTTCTACGCTTCTGAAAATAGAATAATCCACGTACGTCTCTCGGCGGGTATCCACCAGCATTAAAAGCCAGAGTTAATGCAATAGCCGCCAGCGAGAAGCGCAACCTCGAGCGCAGCTCTAAAAAAATGAAGGCGTAGGGATAGCTTATATTATATATACATATGTATGTACGAAGGGGAACTATAATCCAAACGCAAAACCGCAGCGCGAAGCGCGATGTATATAATTTTTCCTTTATTTTTTCATCTCCCCTGTATAGAAACTGCTACAAACTGTGAAAATTCCAAAAATAGAGAAGTCACTTTACGAGAATTAAGAATGAAAATTTTTCGGCAATTAGTTAACAGGGCAGAAGGAGAAAATAATTCTAAGGTAACAAGACCGCCTACAGTCGCATTACCGAAGCCTTGATCCTTGCGAAAGAAAGAAAAGCGATCCCCCGAGGGATACACAGCGGGGAGAAAGAGTCCGAATCTGTACCTTTCGACAGCTGCTGCGTTCGTATAGCCCTGTATGCCTCAGTGTAACTATTGAATATTCTGTCGAGAAATGGTCGACGGACTTTTTCGAGTCTCTTTCCCCTATATACGCCGAGTCAACGCCCAAAGAGATGAGAAAGCAAGGACAAAAACTATGAGGAAAATACATCAAGTTTATGTATAAATAAAATACAATATTACACATTACTCAAAAATTTACCATCAGTTGACCAATTTCTGTTCGCGGTTATGGTCAATTTATAGTCAGATTTCAACAAATTATCGTGTATTTTAAAATACAAAATACAGTATACGCCATAATTTGGCCTATTCCTATTCGTAGTCGTGGTTAACTTCTATTGGTAATTATATTAGACTCGCGAATAATGGTGTATTTTTTACAAGGGTATAATACTGTATTATACTCGGAATACATATACGTGTGTATAATCATATACACACACATACACGTAGAGTCGATGATGAGACAACGTGCAGAATAAGACAGAATTCAAGTGCTAACAATTTTTCTGCTAGTTTATACGACAATTCGAATGGCTTATAAAACGTGAGAATATAGGCGAGGCGAGGACTCTCTTTCTCTCGAAAGTTTAACCGCGAAAAACGCCCAGGAGATTTGAATCTGCTGAGCGAAAACTTTGCAATTCGATTCATCCTCATCTTCTTTTCAAGCGGCTTCTCTAATAAGAAAATGGAGTTTCTTCTCCGAAGAGTTGAGATGCCTAGATCTTTTTCCACCGCTTCGGAAAGTAATTACTTATTTATATCTCTAAGATTCATTACAAGTGTATCAGAATATATATTCGCAAAAGCAATGTTGCGTTAAATTAAAAAGTGCAATTTATTAATTTTATAAAATGTGCATTTTCCCTTTTTAAATTTTAAAATTTTATAATTTAATATTCTTGGAAACAAAATATTATATTATTCTCTTCTGATTATTCACTATTTAATAAAGTGTACATTGGAAAACAAATTATTTTTTATCAAATCGATTTTATTCACTTTAATTAAAAAGGCGATATTTTGGTTTTAAACCAAATACATTTGGAAGTAAAATTATTTTCAGTAAAACGTTATTGTATACAAATAAAAATTGCTCGAATACATCGGGTAGTATTTTTAAAATATCAAAATGTATATTTATTCGAATATAATATAAGAATTCGTATTTTTAAACAAATATTTACTGTAATTTAAATGGAAGGAAATAATTTTTTTTAATCATACCAATTTTTTTTTTCGCCGAAGTTTACGGATATTGACCGTAATCTAAAAATTATTTACGAATTAAAACGTAATTTAATTTCATGATCTTATCAACGACATCGAATAAATTAAAATAAAAATGAATACAATAAATTTTGATATAAGGAACAGTTCTAAATATTCGCATTATTTTCCATCCAAAAAACGCATAACAAGTGTGGCGTACTTTGAAGACATTACCACCATATAAAATCAATTTTACAAAATTCAATAATCGCTGTTTGCGCAACGTGACATAATCTATATGTATATCAATGTATAAACTTCAAAAGGGACCATGGTGTATATAAATATGCACAATCGATAACTATTGATTACCCGCTGAAATTAGCTACAGCCGAGTCGCTAATTCGTCGCGCGCAATGTTAATTCGTAACGCACATGTGTCTCCACCGACTGCTGCTTAGATTAGCACAATTGCTATTATTACCATTGCGCCAAGCTTTATACACAAACAGCACACGTGTACATTGTTAAATTTAAAAAAAGGTTTATAGTTTTCGAGAGAAAAAAATATTTTTTTTAGTTGAAAAAACAAATTAGTTGTAGTTTTTGAGTCATTAGTACTCGAGTAAAGATTTCAACTAGAAATTGCCCAACTGTTGGCCACCGTAAATAATTGGCTAAATAATGGTGTAACATTTTTGAAAACACTAACTTAGAATATCTTAGAATTAACCATAGAATACTTACAAATTTTAGATTTTATTATTGTGATTTTCGGAATTTTAAAAGATGGGAAAATGCACATCGGAAATCTTTCTTTTGTGTTTATTTAAAATATTCTCCGTTATTTATTTCAAGTGTGAATTTCAGACAGACATCATGCCTTTGAAAAAAGATTATAAGAAATTGAAAATAAAAAACAGATTTTTTTACAAAGTTTAAAAAAGTAGAATATCTGCTATATCGCCTGAGAAATGTTACTATATGTTGTTACGTAACGTTCAGAGTTGATTTTTAAATTTTGATTTTCTTTTACGTAACCTAACAATTTTTCTCGTACACAGTTACATTTTTTCACTCATGCTGTGATAAGACAGTGTTTTCTACACAATCTTTTCATTGTCAATTTATAGTGATACTTATATCAGGGCCAACTTATGGTATATGTTTACCAGGGTATAATATTGTATCTTACTCTGAATGAAGTAAAATACAGTGTGCACCATAATTTGACCAAATTCGAATCGTGATCGTGATCAATTTATAGTGGTATTAGCATCGCAGTGAAATTGTGGTGTATTTTTACCAGGGTATAATACTATGCACTATACTGATAACAATCTACATAACAATTTTTACGATAAATATCAGAAAATTCGCATAAAATAGAGTATAGTATATCCTACTCTTACTACGTAATACAGTAATACAATTTTTATCAGAAGTAGAACAAAATTTCGTATGTGACTTTTTACAGTCTTCTTGATACCGCCATTGCCGCTCAAGTCTCCTCTGACCATTACCCTTTTCCAAGACTGAAAATGCAGTCTCATGGAGTAATTTGCACTCAAAAATTTTAAGAGTGCATATACACACGTTAGAGAAAATCCAAGTCTTATAGATCGTACCGAGAGAGCAATAAAACCACACGTACACAAGAAGCATCGGAGCCAGTCTAAATCATTGTCGACCGTGGCGCTTGGCCAGGGTGTAATATCCTATATAGGTAAATCCAAGCCCGAAAAAGTCACGAGCTAGTCGTAAAGAGAGAAAGACGACGAGGACGACGACACTATGAAAAGCCGGCCGGTTGCCAAGCAGATGAAAGTGCGCCACTTCCGGATCGGCGTACACCATCCGGTTTGAATGTAAATAGGAAGATACGAAAATCCTCGAATTATTTTATCAAAGCCAAAAAGGGAAGGTACTTAATTAACGCGAGTCCATTCATTTTCCGTGGACGAGACTTTCTTCTTCGCGCTATTAATTCTCGAGGTTTCTCTCTCTATCTCTCTTTTCATCCAGTTTCTTCGTTCTCATTTTATTTATTTTTTCTTTTTTTTTTATTTTTCCCGATGGGATACTTTCTTGCGTTGCAGCTGTTTTTTTACGGCTCCGATGTATATATACGCGCCCTTTACACTGCGAAAAAATTTGCATCGTCTTGGGAGAAGATATAAAACTGACTGATTTATCGCGCGAGAGAAAAGGTTGCGTGATCGATACCCCCCAGTATAAAAGCTGTCGTCAGAACGACAACAAGATGCGTTCGCGAAAGTAAAGTCTTGATTGAGTTTCTCTCTTTTGAAACAGCCTTTATCTCTCTCGATTCAAGTCGTCCGTGAAATTAAGAAGCTGTAGATACATCGTCGTTCAGAGACGATTAAATGATTCAACCAAGAGGATCCAACGAACGAAAACTTTTTTCATTTAGAACACATCACGCGCGAATTAACTTAGAGAGATATATATATACACACTCACACATACGGTAAGTTTCGACGCACCGGCTGCATTGAACTTCGCCGCTCCGTCATGCTGTAATTGCAATGTGTTATAAAAAAAAAATTTTTTTTTTCATTTCTATGCAAACGTACCAAGTTACATTCTCGTCGACAAGAGAAAAAAGGGGGTTAGCCTAACCGAGAGCAATAGTCTCGTTACATCAAAGTCGCCGCAGGTGTAGACGATATGCAAGCTACTACTCCTTTTTCCCTTTGATTATATTCTCCTTTGAGGTCGCGACGCTTCTTTTATCCCTATTTCTCCGCTCCGATAAAGAACTTTGAATGCTTTCACTGCTGCCTCTTTCTCGGCTCATTTCGAGATTTTTTTTCTCATTTTCAGTTCTACCTATTATCGTTTCGTATATGTATATAAATGGAAAGAAAAATCTATTTATGGATGTAAAAAAGAAAAAAAAAATTGGTCATCGTTGCATACATAGGAAGGGAAAGTGAATATACTAAATGGGACAGGAGAGTAACATAGTTACGATGACAAGACCAGTTGGGACTTCTGTATGTCCTAATATATGTCCACAAACCAAAACAAAAGAGTCTTTTTCGTCAGCAAATCTAACCGTTTTATAACTTTTACATTCTGTTTCAGCCCGTCAGTTTGGATTCATTTTCAGATGGCGTCCAGTAATAAGTCCGTGTGTACACCACATTCCAACAAATACGGAAACATATTATTTAAAAGTTGGGGAGTCCAGTTTACCAGGTAAGCATTACTAATTCTTTTTCTCCGTGTAGAGCTTCTCGTCGTAAACAGGCGCTGCGAAAAAAATTCGATTGAAACAACAGAATTTTCTGGTGAATGCCAGCAACAGCATGTTCTGTACAAGCGAGTGGATTCACTTAAGTCAAACAACAGAAATTGAAAAAGTATAGTAAAACAAACTTTTTTTAGGATTTGCTGGAACTATTTCAACCTGTTACTAAGTATTTGATTATTCTCCGATGCATACGTGTAATTTGTAAACAGTTGACTTTCTATATGATTACTTTGTGAAAATTCCGATGCACAGTTTGTAATTTCGATCTAACTGGCATTTGCTGTTAACAACTTAATTGAATCGCAAGCATTTTTACAATTAGAGCTCTGTGCTTGCGAGTATAAATAGCATAAAAATAGCAGATGCCACCATTGGGATTATTCGGAATTAGAGCTTAAAAATACAGTTGCTGTGCACAAAATAAGAATAGAAAATAAATATTCTGAAATGTTGTATACTATGTCTTACTGTACACGTGAAAGCTATGTGTGCACTATTATACTCCCGACCGACGGGTCACCTTCAAACTAACAATGTAGAAACGATCTTCATGTTTTGCACAGTAACTGGCGTTCTGACCGTTCGCATATTCATATTCGTTTCTGTAACTGTTTCTTGCATTACCATTGACAATTTACGTTGAACACAATATACATACGAAATATTTTACACAATGTCACGAATATACTTTTAATTTATATTATTTTATATCATTTAAAAAAAAAAGTGTCATTTCAAAAGCCCGGCTGTGGAAACAATGGACCAACTATTGATCCAATGGAATGTGCTGTTACTTCCAGTTTACAGTTTTTTTCCTATTGATTCAAAACAAAATCTGTCCATTCGACTGTTCGTTTATTCAAGCAATAGGATATGATATTGGCTCCTGTTTACAGGTTTGTGTTTTTTCCTGTTGAGTCAGTTGAATATTTCTTTCAGTGGGCAGCTTTTCTTCAACGTACCTCTCGCGAATCATTGGAGGAATTTCGTATCGGGGTCAACTGCCTATATACGATTTGAAATCTCGAGATAAATCGCGATAACGAACTGCTGAGCTAGTTTTATGCAACACTTTATCTTCAATTAACACGTATATCAGACGAAGGAACGAGAGAGGAAAGCTTCCCTGCGTAGCCTTTAAGAGGAGTTTACCTTAACTTGCACAATCCACACAGACTTGGTGAGTAGAGTTATTACATACACTTGAGAAAATTTATATACACCAGACCGAAGACTGCAGTTTCGAAAGACAAATATTGAACGAGCGATCTTGCGGTTGATTATTCTCGGTAACGCATACAGATCGTTTTCTTTTATCGCGTAAATAACCTCTCATTTTCTCAAAAAGCTGTTCTTTGTCTTCTCTTTCGATTTTTCCCTTCGAATTGTGTCCTTTTTCTCTCTTTCTCAGTTTCTCGCCCTTTGTTCGACTCACGCGTTTCGTTTCATAATAACGCCACGCAGAGTCGTTCCTACGATTTTGAACGTCTATTTATGCTCTTTATCAGTATCCGTCGAGCGGTATTCTATTGTCTCTATTATACTCGTCTCTATAGTGTCGTCGCGCTTGGAACTTCCTGTCCAGTAAAGTAGGCGCGGGATGTTATTGACTTGCTTGTTGTTGCTTTATTTCTTCGGTCTGTAAAGCGAGAAATAGAGAGAGCCTTAGCAGGAATGAATCCACGGTCCAGTACTTGTTCAGTGATGACAACTTTTACACAGTATTATAAGGATTACTGGCCCAGTATATAATCAATAATTAACTAATACGAAAATATCATACTAGAAAATCTACACTTCAACAGTATTTGGAGATGTTTCGGATCGATAATGTAAAATAACTACTGGTAGACTGTATACAGCATATACAGCCAATAATTATGTGTACTGGTAGATTACCTCAAGCCAGTACTGTATCGATGCTGTAACACATGTTCTGGTACAGTTCTTTAGGCCAGCACTTATCGAACATTATTGATCCAACATTGTAATTAGACTAAAATAAATTGCGTATGTTTACTTTAAATTCTCGTAAAACAAAGTTCAAGTTCTGCAAGTTTTTAGGTGTAACTTGAGACTGGCAAACTATTGATTTCCTGCCATTATTCAAATAGAGTACCATTTTACATCAATTTCAAATCAGACATAGCATTATAGGGAGGGTCAGAGTCGTCTTATCAACCAGACATCAAAAGATACACAGAAGTAGTCCGTATGTCTAGTAACAGCAATTCCAACGAAGAAGGCTTCTTGGGCGGACTACGAATACCTTAGTACTTAATGTTTTTTTAAACGATCAAATTAATCGAATAGCCGGTATTATATTAGCATTCCTGAAACGAGTTAATCTTCGAACTATTAGGCGAAAAGCCGAGTCAGTTGGATGTCGGCCAAAAGTATGGAGACTTTGTAAGATGGAATGCCTATATGTATCCAAGCGTAACAGAAGAAAGTAATAAAGTTGGATAAGAAAGAGGCGCTTAAGGATATTTATTCGCATGAAACGTTAGATATAAAAAGACATCGATTATCGCGAACTAAGTATTTCCCGGTTCCAATTTTATTTTTGTTTACATCCAGCAAAATGAAACAAGAATCCAATTCGAAATATTAATTCGCACTATTATAATTATGCGTGTGTCATATTGTCCTCGTCAACGTAGAATTAAAATGTGTATTTGCGAGTATAATAAATCAAAACAAAATTAATATTATCCTCTCGTTTCATCATCCAATGGATCGATACTTTCATTTCGAAAAATGTTCACAAAAAATACAAATTGTCAAAATCTCGCCAGTTTTTAATAAATCACACAAGGTGCAGGCGTCGGTGATTTTCCCTTCATTTTTTATGGTGCGAATAATCGAATCACGTACCCACGACGCCACAGAACACAGTGAGAGAGAGAAACAGCAACAGCAGCAGTAGTGTAGCTGGAAAAGTGACCCGGATTCGCTCCCGCGAAGCTCCACAGAGTAATGTAACGACGATACCCACATGACGTTTCTCCTGTTATTTTGCAAATGCATATACCTTCTCTAACACTCTGGTGCTGTGTATCCACATATGTATACAATATTTCATTTCCTACTGAATATTCCAAAGCGTGAGTTTCTTCTTTTTTTTTTTACTATTATTCCAATTCTAGCTCATTCCACATTCCGATCATAATCTTTTATTTCACTTCGGTCGACTCTGTCATTAAAGAATCTCTTGGCGTTCGCCGATTATTATTATTATCGATAGGTTTCGTTTATTTGCCAGTGGATTTTTCAAATTTCGCGCCATTAACGACGTGTGTGGTTTTCAAGGTGTTTCGATTCTTCTTTTTTTATAGCTTCGGAGGATTAAATAAGTACATAGTGTTGATACTTTCATTACCAGTGAATTGGCAAAGAAAACGTCTTTGAAACGAAGCAGGTACACAGTGGAATTTTAATTAACGCTGCACGTGTGCAGGAAGCTCAAAGAATGTCGGTTTCAGTTCCATTAAGCATAAAGTGAATTGAGGCCCTTGCGTGTATTATATGCCTTGGCAAAGTGAGCACAGTGTTATTAAGCGGCGCTGACCGCTGTGAAGCGCAAATTGAAGATTTCTACGTTTTAATGTATCGTATGACTGTGATAATTAAACTACGAGAAATAGAATTTAGGTAATTATTTACATAATGATATCGTGAACGTGTATACGTTTAATTGAGTTAGAACTATTTATTTACAGGAAATTACGTACTGTCAACACATTGTGACTATAATCATTTTTTATGCATCGGTAAAGCAAGTAATTACGTTAATAAATAAAATCATTGTACAGTAGACAAAGATACATGATAGCTTAATGGCAAAAGGTAAGAGGGTATTATTCCAAAGTGTGATGGATTTACAAATCGATTTTTTGCGCTGTTACTCATATGATTGATGTCCTAATATCGGTTTGGGTGATTCTCACACCTTTTTGACGACTAATTAAAATGCTTTCACGTTGAGGCTATAACTGTTTTGAAAAACTCAGGGTTTTGACTATTTTTTACTGAAATTTTCACACCTGACACAGGTGATTTCTCAAAAATGAACGAGCAAATTTTAACGTGGTCTGAAGTTGTTGATGATATTTGAATTTATAGCTTCATCTGATTTACGGAGCAATAAACGAGTTTTTATTTGTTCTATATCACAAAAATCCTGTCGTTTTATTAATTTTCGATGAAATTCAATAGTAGAGGTTCGATACCGTCGATGCTGTAGATTAATAAACATGTTGAATTTTGCATTTCGGATCACCAGAAATGCCCAATACAATACACCTGCGCCAGCAAAAACCATTTTTTTATACGCTTAAATTTCGTTTTATAAATAATTAAATACAATTGTTTTATTCTTGTTTCAATGATAAGCAATAGTTACCGAGAAAGAAACATTAAATATGTAAGTCTTTTTCATACGTTAATATTGGAATAACCCTTGACGACAGAAAAAATAGAGAATACAATTGATATCGGAAATATAAAATAAATTAAAAGTGTATTGAAAGGACGATTATAATACAGAGCAGATTTTTTTAATAACAATGGACTACAAAGTTCAATTCCGAACAAAAGGCAATACAAATAAAATAAAAAATTCCATAGAGCTACATGATAACATATTTTAACCTGTAGCTATGAAATATTGACAAATGGATATAAATTAAAATTATTAAAAACTTTATCAGCATATAGTTAACAAACAGTTAATATTTTTATAAATAAATAAATACAACAGATTTGATTATTGCATCATTAAAGATTCTTTTTACAAGTACACACTTATTACATACATACTCATACATACATGTAAATTGCGAATTGTCGAACAAATGCAAAAATAATATTCATCGTGTAACACGCAAATGTTGTTACGTACGTACATTTTACATAGTTAATTTATATAATAAATTTCGCGACGTTAGCATAATTTATTATGTAACATGATTATGCTAATTTAGCTCCTGATTTTTCTTCCCGACGTTTGTTCAAATTTGATAGATTCAAAAAGTCTACATCGTCTTAAAAATACTTCACATTTTCATCTCGTAACTCCTCATATATTTTTTTACAATTTAAAACTTTTATCGCGAAATAAAAAGTCGAGCAAATTTATAATCCGATAACAGCTCTGATCAATCATTTATTCCATCAAACCAATGCCAAAACTTCCCTTTTAGATGTTCCAAATTCTCCGACATATGCGCGAGAATAAAACCCGATCAGTCCATCAAACTAATATCAATCCTATACTTGTCGAAGTGCATTAAAAAAAAAAGGAAAACTTAAAACTGTAGAATCTTCAAGAGCTCTTTCAACGCTCCCGACTCATGCTAGAAATCATATTCTCACGAACGTGAATCCGGAAGCGTAAATATATTCTTCTATCCGTTGAAAGATCGATATCACGTCACATAGTCTTGACGTCTTCGACATCGTACGACGTTGCTAAATCTTGTCATTTCTATACGACGACAGAATTCGAATTTCAATGACCCCCCCCCCCCCCGGAGGGAGAAATTGAAAAGGGGAGCTTTATGCAAATTCAACTTGTCGACATATCGCCACCAAGACTGCTTTCCCTTTTCTTCACTGTAGAAGAACTGCTACGCTTTATTAGCCGTTCGACAAAGTTCTATTGAAATCAGATTAATGATTTTGAACATTGCGAAGAGCCGGAAAAACTATAAATATTGGACGGAAAACGAGAAAAAATGTATACTTATTCATTGAACGATTGCAAATACTTTTTCATCTATAACAATTTTGTGGAATTGATGTGTAAAACGGTCATTTTTAGCACCTGCCATCTTGAATTTGAAAATTACACCCATGTAATCGCAAAGTATAAGTGTAATTATGAGCACCTCTTTGAGTACGAAAATTTGAATTGAAAAATCGTATTTTCTTTTAAAGAAAATGGTTTATACCATTGAGGTTAGATTCGCACTTGTTCTAACTTTCATGTGAATTTTGTTCATCAGTTTGTCCTTTTCTTCATGGTTGATTAGCTTACCCTCATTGTTATGACAAATGTTCATGACATGTCAACCATTTTTTTTGTGGTTTAAATTTTTCCATTTTGCGGTTTCCTATTCACTGCCTGTGTGAATAGGAAAACAAAAATTGTGGGACACTCGGTGTACCGAAGTGAATTGAAAGAAAAAGCTCTGCGACTCAGAAGACGATGGTGAGTGCGTGTATATAGTTGCGTACAGGGTGTATATAATAGCTACAAACTGGAGAATTGTCCCGGAACATTTGGAATTCCCGGGTGACGAAGGCAGTATGCGTCGTCGCGAAAATGCACGCTATCGTATATATCTAAGGCAATATAATGTCTGCCACCGATCGAACGAGAACCACGTACCCTCCGATCGGTATTTCAATATCCAGAATCTTCTCTCTCACTCTCTCTCTTCGGCCTCGTTCTATACCACCAGTTTTATATATATATATATAGGTTGTTCCTCTTTCTCTCTAATGAAAGACTGCAAGTGATTGCTATCTACGTCGGCTCTTTATCGTTTTATCCTCTTATCACGCCTCGGTCTTCTTCGTTTTTAAGCTCATCATCTCCGTTCGCCTCGAGCTATGGGGCTTCTCCTTTTTTGCAAAAATCGCTCTTCTCTCACTGCCTTTTCATTAAAATCCCGATACTACTTTCCTCCCTGTACGCCTACACGTATCTTTTTTTTTTAAAGATCGTTATGCACTCGCATCGACAGAAATCTATATTTATTTGCACGTTCATTGGCAGATGTCTTCATTCGTACATAACGACTCGATCAAAACCGGAACTTGGTCGTTTATTCATAGGATACACGACGTAAGAGTCAGAGAGCGAGAGATATTAAGTTTGCGAGGCCTGTTTAAAATTAATGCTAACCTATTTTCGAGAACGCTATATTACGCATTCGCATACTCGAACGAATCGAGAAGAAGGTTGTAAAACTCAATGGAAATCTAAATAAGGAACGTCTTATTTCTGGAAAAGCTCTCGCGATGTATATGTGCATAGTTGAAGTTAATTTCGTAGCTGGGGTATATCACCGAGTCGATACTTCGCAGATTGATATAATAGTGGAGTTGATTTTTTTTATTTTAGTGTATCGATGGTATGTGGAAACTCTTGTTGGAATGCAGCGCAACGGTTTAACAGGGGATCAGTACTGACACGTTGAGTCATCATTATTATAAGCTAGTACTTTGTTCGTGTTCAATCGATATACTGGATAGTTCTCTTTTTCGTATAAAACTTTAAAACGAGTACTGCTTTAATACTTGAAAATGAGTAGTGCTTTAGTACTTTAAAACAGTCCTGGGATAGTACTTTAAGCCCAGTACTGATGGAGTACTTTAAAGTAAGTAAAGTGCTCGAATATTGTACCAAACTAGATTACACTTGCGTTTAAGGGACTAAAACATCTTTAAAACGATGAAGATGAAATTAGAATTCTAAGTATTTTTAGCAATGTCGTCATAATTTACACTTATTCACATATGAGGGAATATAAATAAATTATTTACCCATGACTGAAGAAGTATATAATATCTATTCGATGACTAATTGTGTCGAAAAATGGAAATTTCGCTGTCCGCAAGATTTGAAAGGAAGCAATAAGTGGATTGAGCTCACAATTCATGGGGATATTCTCTGATAAATGTTCTTTCCGTATAAATGAAGGGATTTCATATTGAAAGAACAGAAAAATTATTAAAAATCAAAAACTTTCTTTTCAACCAATTATTGAAAAAAATAATATATTTTAAAATGGCATATTTCTTTTGAATATTCAATTTAAAAATAGTATTACTACTAAATTTGACTTCAATCCATCAATCTATTTTTTTATTAATGATTTCTATTATTAATCCCTTTTTTATGATAGAATAAGCTATCGAATAGACTTTGAGTAGCTAAATATATACCCTAATATTATAACAATGTGATAGAAAGTATTTTAAATTCATATTTTTGAAATCATCGTTTTAAAGGTAACTCGGACCTTTTAAAATATCTATTTTATAAAAAAAAATCCACTTACACCCAAACCATTAAATTACAAAACTATTGTATACAACGCAGTATAGATTTGTATTTAATTTAAACGATAAGATTTATTTATAAACTGTACATGCTTAACACTCTTAGATACTAAATTACTTATAAAGCAGTTCAATGACATGAGACTGATTTCCCATCTTTATTTTTATCTCTGAAATGTCTGTGTGTAAACATGTATCCAATTCTACCAATCTTTATTTTTATTCTTTGAAATATCTATACAATCGTGTATCAAAAGAAAAGTCTTTAAAAGCATCTTGACATTGACGTAAATTATTTAATCGTTACCCAGTTTTAGCTCAGACTCGAATCTAGCACATCAGTATTGGATCAGTCATTACCAGTGTTGCTGGTCCGTTTTTATCATCCCGATATCCAACCAAGGTTTCGCTAGTACTGGTAACCAGTACACTGTTATATTCCCAGTACCGACAACATTTACCAGGAAACTGGAGAAACTTTGGTTCAAATTTCGCTCACCAGTATTGGACCAATGTATTACCACAATTGCTGGTCAATTCTGATCATCCGGATATCGAACTAAGATTTCGCCGGTACTAGTAACCAGTACACTGTTATATTCTCAGTTTCGGCAACATTTACCAAGGAACTACAGAAATTCTGGTTCAAATATAGCTCACCAACATTGGACCAATGCATTACCAAAATTGTTGGTCAATCCTGATATTGAACCAAGGTAACCAGTATACTGTTTGCAAGTAATGATTACCAGTTTACGTAGTCTTGCTAGAGAACTAAAAATACTTTCACTAGCAAAAGTCAGTAAATACAAGGAGCGAAATAGCTCACAGAGTCTGTGCAATATAAATATATATGCAATTCAAGTGATGCAGTCGCCGACGACTGGACAAAGTGCAGAGAGAGCATGTCTGCCGACTCTGTTTTTTCTTACTGTGAATTTAAGAAGCAGTGGCAGTAGCCCCCACGGATTCAAGTGGCGGAAAAAGCCAAGAACTCTTTCTCTCTCGCTCTCCTTATGCGAAATTTTCACGAGCACTTGTGATGTCTCTTCCCATCTCTCTTCTACGCGCTCGATATATGCTAACGAGCAGCTCTCAGCCTCTTTTTTTGCTTTCTTTCCTTTCTTCCGTATCTTTTCTTTGTAAAGCGAGAAGAGTAAACTTCTTTTTCACTAGTCTCTTAAGACAAGTCTCGTGACTCTTTTACATTTCTCTTCGATCATTTCCACTTCCTACTGTCTCTTTGGCTTTCTGATATGTTTATACATGGCTCGTATGTCACGTTCGATCAGATTCCTTTTTTTTATCGTATTGATGGATAATACGAGAGGAAAGGTGAAATTAACAAGAATATTTGATTAATGTATAGTTAATGCACGCTTCAATTTTTAGATTGAAAATCAACTCAATAGGATGAGAATAAGAATGTAAAGTGTAAGAAACGATGTGAAACAACTGCAATTTCGATGTTAACGAGACACTGGAGATAGTGTAGTGTTCAATTAATAAATAATATTATACGAACTTCCTTTTTTTTTATAAAAAATATTACGAGGAAGAAAGAAACATTTAATATATAGCTGCAAGCTTTGTATTATACCAGACCAGCGAACTGGAAAATGTTTCCTCTGCTGAATCACTTTTGTGTTAAATTAGTAAAATGATTACTATGATTATTGCATTATTGTAAATTTCTATGGTTATTAATAAATTCTTAGTCCAGAATTTGCCGTGACAAAATTACTGGTAAAATCTAATGAGTAGTTCAAACAATACGTCCTATGTAAATGTTTTATTTTTATTTCGCTAGATTTTTCGAACGAACCATTATTATGAGTCCCCTGTAAGCTTCGGAGTGAAAAAATTCTGACTCTCGTATTTGAATATTACGCTAAATTCTTAAAAAATTAAAGCACGCCCTAAAATCGTACTTTCAACAAAAAGTGTAATTATATGCAAATATAAACGTGCAAATAAAATATGCACAGGGATAAAACATATTATAACTTTTTTGCATTACAATATTACAAAATCATATCTATATTTCAACCGACAAAGTTTTCAGCAATGGTGTGCTTTAAGAATAATAAAATGTTGATACGAAAAATGAAAATTTCAATCGGAAAATTTAAGCAAGTACATTTTTTATTGCGAAGTGTATTCCATCAGAATAATAAATGCAGCGTTAGTGGTATTCTATCTATACGATTAAAATACACCACAGAAGAGTAAGACAAAAGGTGTCTTCCTGAAAAAATGAAGAAAAAAAAGGAAAAAAAAAATAATAATTTGTATTGTCAGACACGTGCGAGTCGCATGAGTTATGTATACATACACACACATACCTATACTTATATATATACATAAGGTACACGTCCGATCATTAACCGCTGCTCGCAGAGAGTGTACCGCCTGCACCAGAGCAGAAAGGACTGAAAGTAACGCGGCTCGTTTATATAGCTGCAGCAGAGCGACAGGACAGCCGGCACAAAGAGACAGTCAACTGGCGCCTGTCCTTCATGCATTAAACATCCGACGGCAGAGAAAGAAAGAGAGAGACATATATAGCTCCCCTTTTTCAAGTCGGGTGATTTTGTACTTATAATACCCTCGCAACTTTTATCAGACATAAAATACACTGGTGTCTGACAGTTCGTCGCAGTTAACTGTTCTTCATTAGCTTCTGGAGTGCAGTGCGTTGCAGTTCACAAACTGGTAGTTCCTAGAGAGAGACAAGGTTTTTTTCGCTTCGTCTTTCTGAAGTTTGCTGATACTCGTTGTTATCTGGAGTTGACCACAATGTAGGAGTAGTTTCTATTCAATGAGATCGCTTTGAAGTTCACATTATTATTAGTTTGAAGTTAGCTGTGTGTACGTAACGTATCTCTTTTGGAAGGTGTTAATCGACAACTGGTATACACGTGATGATGTAGACTTTGACGAAGATATGCATATAATGTTGTAGTTCGCTGCGAGCCGTTGTTTATTCCGTAGACTTTGAAGTTATGAAAGTTTTCGAATCGATATTCTTATTCTATTTTTAAGAAGTTGCTATAACAAAGTTACGGTTATTACAGTATTTCTGGATCCTGTGGGAAAAGCAGGTATTTCCAGTAAAGCTATATACACCATTAAGATAAAAGTCGTGACCATTAGCTTTTCCGGTTTTGTATACGAAAGGGTCGTACTTCATCGGTATATCGATCGACAAAACAAGATAAACACTCTTCTTAGCTTCTGCGTGAGATCATCATCAGACTTCGTGACTATATTAGTGCTTCCGGATATATAGGCGTACAGGAAAATATATACTCGGTAACACTTCGTCAGTGAACCGATGCACAGAACAAGATACCAGCACACTCGCTCTCGGTAGCTATACCGCGATAACATCGGATTCTTCCTTTGCATTGCTGATGAGAAACTCAACTAATAAACCACTGGATACACTGACCACCGTATCGGCAAACTTCTGAACTAGATATTCCATTGCTTTTCCATTCCAGATGTCATTGGCCAAAGCTGTTCTGACCGATCGATCGTTTATGGCATCAACTTGGCGCTACACATACTAGTTCTGCATTGATATTGTGCAAGAAAGCGTGCTTCGTGGTCTTCGCTCTTGCTTACTTGACGACGGCTACTTTGTCCCAGCTTATCGTTCAACGCCTGCACTCGATACCCAAGCAATTTATTTCCATCGAGGACGAATTCTATTCTCAGTCTTTTGGACTAGATCGATGTTTTCCTATTACTTTTTTACTTTAGCTGGCAACGTAAGCGGAAGAACAAACTGCCACAATAATATCCATATGTATATCTCTGCCGATAAACTAGCTCACTCGGTTTTATCAAAAGCCAATAGAGGACACAGAACCTCGATTGTATTTGGTGATGATAGTGTATTGTACATATGTTGCGACTGTATACCAATGGATAAACAGCTGTGTAACTTGTGTAACGTTAGAGGTTTGATGTCTGCATCGATTTTTACTTGTTGCTTTTCCGTTCGTCGAATAAAATTTCTATCTGATGAATCTCGAAGAGACTTATCAATGTGCAATATTGATCAGAGAAATATCTAAAAGCCGGTCAGGTCTTTACTTAGTTCTGTGTAAAGCTATTGAATAAATAACAATGCGAGACTCGGTACACCACGTAAGCACATATCTATAGGTCAAAACAAACAGTTCTTTGCAATAAAATAAACCTGTTTTTAAGAATCGAATTTTTATAAAGCAAAATTATTCCGAGCTGTTTCAAAAGTGTAGACTATCCTATTTTTGGAAATAAGGGTAGAGAGCTCGGAATGCAGGGTAAAGAGAACTTTTTCCATCGAAAACCGGAAACTTTAGAAAAACTTTCCGAAACGAACGATCCATGAAACTATATTTACAACTCATTACTACTAGCAGGACTTTTCTTAATTTTAATTCAATGTAACAAAATCAAGTTCGCTGTAATTTATGTTAAACTAAATTACATAGAAAAAAAGCGAATGATTTTTAAGTGCACACCAGAATTAAAGCAACCACGATAGAATCAGAGATTGTCAGAATCAGGTTAAGATTTTCATTAAAACTTTTTAACCATTTACTTAAAATATTGCAGATGCGTTTTATAAATTTTACAACGAGACCTTTCAATCCTCGACTTCGAACTCATAATCCCTGCACTGACAGAAAAAGTTCGCTATATTTAAGAAAACTTATTTATCAAAGAATTGCGATTTTGAAAAAGTATTTAAAATGTTTTTCTGTACAACATTATTTACTGTTTATTCGAAACAAAAATTTCATTCAATACATCAAATAATATTTTTAAAATCAAAAAGTAATATGTAAACATTTAGTAAATAAGATTATAAATCTTAAATTTTCTTTTAATTATATAAATATTCAATGGAAGTCGCCAAATTTAATTAAAAGATATTTGTTTATATAAATAAACAAATAAAATTTCAAAATTTTTTCATTCTATATCAACGTTTATTGTGAGTCAATTGCATACAAATAACTATTAAGCAAATTTAAAAAAATAATCCATTATAATTTTAATTAATATTTGAACTAAATATAACAATCAAAATCAAGTATACATATTTTTCTAGGATTCTCCAAATAAATCGTTCTTCAACTTTTTTTTATTCCAATATTTCTTACCAGCGAGTACTCAACGTAATTTGACAACTGGACAATAATTGTTAAAAAAAATAATAATAAAATAAGATAGACCAGCACGAGGAATGCATATAAGAGAAAAAAAGGATATACACAAACAGGCATAACGAACAGCCAGAACGTTATATATATAATGGCAATTTGCATTCAGAAGCGCCCTGACACTGCGGAAAAGAGACGAGGTAGAGGATTAATTCGAATGTCGTTGCGGACATGGACACACGACTCGGTACCTCCCCTCGTATATACATCGTCAGCACCACTATTCGCGGTTGTATTGTAGTGGCTGATTTGCATGTCAAAAAAAAAAAAAAAATCGCCAACTCTTCTTGTCGAGTCCGCCTTCACGTCGATGTATGTTAAGAGCACTTCTCAAATGCATATTTATTGGAGCCTGACAATGTTAACTCGACCTCCATTGGTTTTTAGATAAAGTACGAGATAAGCCTTTGAAAATCCGAAAACGTCATTGGTTTCATAGCGTAGATAAGCCCAAGATTATATATATATGCAGTGTTCTTTGTGAGAAAAGCCACCCCTTCTATCCAAAAAAATTGGAGCGACCTAGAAGACTTCTCGATACGTTTTATTTTGTGTAGATATGGACGAGTAGTTTTTATCTACGTGGAGCTAATAAAAAATATTTTTTTTTAATAATTTTTTTATAGACTTATTGTGTCCTGTATAAATAGTGACGTCGACGTCTAAATTGAAAATTACTCTGGTGGTTTGAACCGGAAAATTCTTTTAATAAACAAAATAGCTGCCGATTTATAATTTTTGGTTGTTTAAACTTATCCGATGGCTGTAGATTTATATTGAAATTTCCAAAGATGAAAAATAATTCTCTAAAATACTTTAGAGAATTATTTTAGTGCAATTTTTCATCTTTCAAATGTCTTCGTCGAGGAAAATCGAATGTTCGAACATTATAAATACAAAATTCTATGATCGAGTCTAAGATATTCTTAGGAATATTTTAGTAAAGTTCGAAATAAACAAACTAAAAAACGAAGAAGAATATAATAACGAATTTTTTAACGAATCTTTCCTCCGTAATCTAAGTCTTTCATAAATATACATTACAATATTAGTAAAAATATTCTACGAATAAAAATATTGTCTTGCAAATTTAGAAAATACATTATATTTATTTAAACTTGATAGATTGTTCTCTCGAAAACTGTGTAAACCTGTGATGTATTTATTGACATGTACCTCCCAGTGTATTTTTAAAATCCAAATTTCTTGATTTATCGTTTGTATAAAAACGTACAAAGAGAAAAATTATTAACCTTACCGCTTTGCTCGTAAAATCAAATGTTTGTTTAATACCAGAGTATTTGTGTTCTCATCGAAGAGCATACCTGTAACAAAAAGAAAATATCACTGTTTACTGTCTCTGTTTACAAACAAATTTATTGAATTTTTAAAGAACAAACATATCGATTTCATAGAGGCGACACAAAAAAATGACTTTCCCAGAGACTTGTGTGTTTACACGTGTGTATAATAGTACCATAAAATTGACGACGCGCGACATGAAAGCTACACTAAGCTATATACGTAAATCCAACGCCTAAAAAATAAAAAAAAGCGATTTTCCTGGCATTTAAAAAATTCATCGAACTAGAAATCTGTAGGTAACCACCTGCAGTGAGAAAAAAAAATAAAATCACAACCTAGGTCGATTTTTCTAAATAAATCCAAACCATTGCATACGGGTCAGGGCCTTAATAGGGTTCATGTATGCACGTAATAAATAGCGCATCGTTTTCCCTTGCACCGAAAGGAAATAAAAACCTGCGGAGAATCAGGTCAGAGTATCAGAAAACATTTTTTTTTTTCGACGCTCGATCGGTCAGTGCACTTGCGCGCGCGCGCGCGCGCGCGTTTTCTCCTCCAGCGATTCAGCTCACTGTGCGAAATTTTATTTGCTCAACGCTAAACGCAGTCTCTCTGGCAATGTGCTTAGCTGAAAAGCGATACCGCAAAGTTAACAATCGTCGCGTGTACCGCAATTGTGTAAGCGGACAGGCAATCATCATCATCATCATCATCATCATCATTGTCATCGACATCAGAGGCGTTTTTCTCGCGTGTGTGTATGTGCGCGACTGGAGAAAAGTTGCGAAAGACAGCTTTGAACGTTACTACAACTCGTGGCTTTTCAATGGACGAGCTCTATATAAGTCAGACTTCCGGCTATATGCTCGCACAGGGACGTGTCAAATGGTCTTCTCGCAGATACGACCTTCAGTACAGTTGGGTTCTACTGCAGTGGAACTGAAATATTGAAGGAGAGAGAGAAAGAAAGACGGCGACAGTCCAATCACGATAATACCCTCGGCTTAGCTGACGTCACGCGGCTCTAATTCGTGCAATTTCCCAATTGTCGATCAAAGTCCAGAGACTCTGTGTGCGTGTACATGCGTATGCGTGTGTCGTGTACAGCTACGATTGCACACGTTTCCCACGCAGACGTGTCTTTTTGCAAAACGCCTGAGATGGAAGCCATCGCTGATAGAAAGAATTATTTTTGCCTCGCTTGAACCTCGAATTATTTCATGATGTTTCATGCAAATGATTATTCGTTAACGTATTAAACCTGGTAAATTTTAACCAGAAAATGGCCAACCGTTGGCCACATTATGGAATAATTTTTACCAGAAAAGTAATACACAAATATTCAGTATGATATAGTCGCTTCTTATGCAAATAAAAAGTGACTAATTACAAATAGCAGTCTGAAAAGTGAGTTTGGGAGTTTAACTGTGCAGTTTTCATCACTGCGTAATGCGCTTCTTAATCTAAAACGTGACGAAGGAGAGAAATGTACTTTTATTAATTTCGAAATGGACATTATTCTAAAATTTTGGAGATTTGAGCAACTAATCATGCAATAAAATAAAAAGCACTACGTTATATTATAATCTTTTTATTAAGTAAACAAAAATTACATGAATTAATAATTGAGGCGCGGCGTAGAAACAGTCAGTTTATTTAAACTAAATAGTACATGTGCATTTGGTTAATATCAAAGTCAAATTGATTAACAAATAGTTAATGCTCTAGTTTCATATGAAACAGCCAAATGAAGAGCAGTTTAATAAGTTTTATATTTACTATTTTTATCAATAGTAAATTTTACTGCAAATTGCTGTACCGTAGAAAAATCGAGATACAAAGTCAATTTACATTAGATTTCTATATGTTGTACGATAAATTTAATCATTTAAATTTTCTAATAGAAATATATTCAATTGAAAATTAAAGAATTTACTTTGAGCCAAGAGCAAGAAGGAGCGCACGTCTAAACACTAAAAAGATCATGCCAAAACTAACTGCTACAAAATACATTTTCTAAATAAGAAACAATGAACCTTTTTATACTATAAGTAACACGCGTACTGCAGATGTCCAAACTGTTCATAAACACAACGCTCGGGCGATGTGTCGCAGCACGTACCGTAGCGAACCCGAGTCGTCCACTATCGTAAAGTAATAAAAGTCGAGAGAAAGAATCTTTCTCTGAAACTTCAGCTTTTATAAATCTACTAAAGATTTGTTTTTGTGATAAATTTTGCTATTCTGAAAAATCTAATTTTTTTAAACGGACACTAAACAAAATATTTCATTTCAAGAAATAATTTCTTTGAATAACCACAGGAGAAATATTTACACTTTGTAAATATTTGTTTAAGCCTATTATTAATAATAGTTGGATTCTAGGGACTGGATATTTTCTTTTAATTTTTTCCACAAAGTCTGGAGAGACAAGTTTACGGAAAACAAAAGATTGTCGCTATCTTAGTCGGACAAGTAAATAAATAATTTAGTTGAAGTATATTTTTTTACATAGTAACCGCAGCATGATTTGACCGATTGCAGACTAACTCAAACAGACGCCCCCTAACGGCAGATGTCTTTTTCGCTCGAAACTAATCAAATAATTAATTTAACGAATGTTAAGTAATTTTTTTCTGCAATTCTAGTAAATTCCCTCGAGTTGAGCGTATACTCTTGTTACAAAAAGAGTAAAGCAACTTCTGCACACGTTTTTTTGTCTCCGCGTAATAACTTAATTTCTGGACAGAGAATCTGAACAAGTTTTGAATGTATAATCGAGCTAGTAAATCTTCTCTGTCGGCGCTGTACTGATGCGTATTGTGGATAATTACTTATTCAAAACCAGCCGCACCCAACGAGGGGTGTGGGTCTGTTTTGTAAACGGTGCGCTTTGTTTTTGTACTTGGATCCCTGGTAGCAAATTTGCTGTAAGTGATGGGCTGTAAAGCCTGTTGGGCTTATCTTGTCGCGACTCACGTCGATAATTGCGCGCCGTAATGGGGAGATTTTTATTCTTTCTTTTTTTAAGGTTGATTAGGAATATGACCCCATAAAAGCTAATTAGAATTTACTACGTTCAAATAACTTTTATTTAAATGGCATAATGTCATAATAATTAAATTGGCAAAAGCCATTTGCCGCAATCAAAATAGCCTTAAGAGGTGTATATACAAGTATAGCTTGTTATACGTCGTAACTGTACATTTCAAACGTTAACGCTAATGTAATCTGTTTGTTTTATTGATATGAAAACATTTACGTGCTGTTTATTCGTAATAAAAAGCAAATTGAAAAAGACGTGCAGCAGTCAAAGCTGTTTCTATAAAGTATAAACATTAATTTTACGCAAATAAAATTATTTTATACTTGTAAATCCTTTTATTACGCATTTAATATGCAATAACAACGAAAGAAAAAAAAAGTTTATTTTATATCCGTATACTTAAAAATTGAAGTATTTCATAATGTCGAATTGACCATAAGTCTCGCGTATCATCGCAACAATTTGTCGTTCTGGTGTCATAAGGATTTTCCCATATTTGTCAAAATAATGTAGCCTACACTGCCAATAAAACTCGACGAATTATGGAAACGTCAAACGGTCTCTATATCGTATAATCGAATGTGTTCAAACTTGTGAATTTTTTTTTAATGTTAGATACTTTATTTAGAATCTATTTACCATCGCTAATTCGACGTATAAATAACGTTACGTTTATAAATTTATTCAACCGAATTGGAACATTCTGAGATTGAAAGCTCTTTAATTAAGTAAAATGCAGCATCCGAATATTCATATTTGTCGACGATTTCCTCTTTTAGCGTCATTTATATACTATATGCATTGATAATACATAAGTTTTTCTTTTATTTCAATGATTCAAGCTTATTTATGATACGGTAATATTTCATTTTCGAATCCATAATACTAGTCTCGTGTTTACGTTTCTAAGCAAAATGAACGTTTTTACCCTTGGATTCTAATCAAGGAAGCTACTCTTACGCGCGTTAATTAATTCTCACGTCAGACTCTAAAAATAATTTCACCTAAATCCCAAAAATCTCTCGGTGTCACGAGCGGAAATTGCAGAGAAAAAGAGAGAGGATCGACAGTTTAGTAAATCAAACCTTTTTCTATCCTCGTTGCGAGTCTCGAGAGTATAAAAAAATAGAACTTCGTATAGCCGGTAAAAACACACATGATGTATACGGGTCATTCTCTGGCAGATTGACAGGTAAAAAAAAAATTTTTATACATATTTTTAAACTGTTGTTTGACTCTGTATCTACAATCGTGAATTTTTTTTAGATTTCTGTTTGTGAAGGGTTTTTAAGTTACAGGAAGTAAAAGTTGTCAGTTCAGGAAATTGTAACTCCGCAGGGTAATTCTGACTAAAAACACAAAAAGAACTTTTGTTGGGTAATAAGTTAAACTTTACAGATAAAATATTTTCAAACTTGTAGATATATGTCATACTAATCTCCTAAAGAATCTGAGTCTTTAATTCAGTTTAGAGAAGGTTCGAACGTTAGTTACAACATTCAAAAAAAATTCATAAAGATGCCTTGTATCAATACAAAAGTATCTCAGAAGATCTCAACTTATGAATCAAGCTCTATTAAGATTATCGAGTCATTTCTCTGGTATCAATATTAAAATTTTGATATCTGAATTGAGAATTTTAACTGAACTAATATTATTACACAGGATTATTGCATTATTACACAGGAGTCCATGTAAATCCATGTAAATATCTATTGAGTCTAGCTCTATTCTTAAAATAAAATCTGGACTAATCTTGAAAAAATAACAATTTATAATACGATAGTTCATACGATAACTTTATTTCTAGCGTTATATTTGTCATAATGATCACCTGGAGCTTAGAGAGTATTTCTTTTGAAAAGTTTGACTAATTTAACAACAAAAGTCCCTTTAGCTTGTTTCTTAAGAAATGCTTCCCTGAGAACATAGAATACCAACTTTTACTTCCTGTAACTTAAAAACCCTACACGAAAAGAAAATCTTAAAAAAATTCATTAATGCAGACACAGTACCAAAGAACAGTTTAAAAATATTAAGGAGAAAAAAGTGTTGTTGACTGGTTAATCTCTCAGAGAATAGCCCGTATATATATACACACACACATGCACAAGCGTGTGAGCGTGTGAGATCAGGGGACGGATATGAAATCGACAGGCGTACGTCGAACGAGTTCTCGCCGCAGCAGTGCATATATTCCCCGGAAACGTAGCGGCACAGGAAACGCGGGCTGACGCTGCGTTATGAATTTCTTCACACTTTCGTGGAATTTCACGCGTGGGATAGTACCTTGATCAGTTTATTAAAAAAACGATATATATATATATATAGGAATAAACAAACGTGAACTTTCATAAATATCCTATTCATATACAGGGTGTCCTATTTTGACTTGAGACAGATGAGCATCTCGTGAGGGAAACCACCAATCCAAAAATTACCCAAGAACATCAATTTTAAGGTCACACAATTGGAATTGATAGATATTCAGCTGTGTAAGTTAACATGGGACACCCTGTATATAGGAAACCTTTTGGGATAAAAGTTTTTTAGCTATTTACACGCAAGATAAGCGGAACAAAACGGGTTGTGGTATAGGAAGAGTATATAGAGATTGAAACAGACGTGGTCTTTATAATCGGCGTGTGCAATCATCTTCGTGAGAATTTGCATCGGGCGTACGTGCAAATGTTTAGATTGACGGTCGAGCGTATAAGCGGATGGAAAATTTTCTTATTCGAACAGTTGGGATTATGAATAACGCACACGCGCTTTGCGGTTATATGTATTTAATAATCATCGTATGGCTTGGAATAAAGTACATTTTTTTACTAAAACGAAACAAAGAGCATTGTCTGCTGTACGCGGGCCTACGATTAAAATTCTTCGAATTAGAAGAAAAGAGAAGTAAATGCGAGACTCCCACGTGAATTGCACAATTCGTGCGTTTAATATTACACAGCTTTATTTTGTATGCGTATGTAGGATAAAAATTATGATGTAAAACAAGTTATTGTAGGAGATTCTGACTAATTATGACATCGTTAATATATATTTAATTTGCGAAATTAATATACGATTGTTTCGTAATGACAATTCTTACCTATTCTGACTATGGACAATTTATGAGTGTTCTTTGATCAAATCTAAAACATTTTTCTTCTTTGTACATATTTTGTGGATACAAAGCTTTTAATTTTATTTCGCTTGAATGAAAAATAGTTTTAAGAAGTTTTAAGTCAACGAAAAATGACTTAAAAAAATTTTTTTTGGAACGGTACGACTTTATCTGATAAACTTTTAAATGCCAGCATTCAAAAGAGTAACCATCAAAATAGTGGAATTTTGTAACGTTAAAGGACTAATGCCACGTTAATGACAGAGTAGTTTAAACTAATACAACGAAAATTCGGTTGCAACAAAATTTCCATTACATTGAAATAAATTACGTGTATTTACTTAGCAGATTTACGTCAAATTCTCTCGTAAAAAGGAATTTAAGTAGTGCAAGTTTTTAGATGCGACTTAAGTACGGTTAACTGTATTGGTTAAGTATAGTCATTCGTTATTTATGTAAAACATAATAAGGGTTGACCGATAGTTGAACAGTGCACAGTATACTGTTTATCAGCAAAATCCAGCGGTAACCCACATATATCCAACAGTAATAATTCGTATTAGGGTATTAATGATGAAAATATATTTTATTTTCCTTGTAAATTACTACACTGAGAGAAAGTGCAGTTGAAATAAGAACAATTATTTGTGATCAGCGAAAATTACACAAACTCTGCTACCAAACCAGCTACGATTTAACGTCAAGATCGGTGTCATTTAGAAAGTTATGAGGTTAAAGTCAATGAAGCTAGCTGCTGCTTTAGAGAATAAAGAAACATTGAAACTGTAAAAACTGACATTGAACAAACAACTAATTTCAAGAGAGTCAATGTCGTGGGAAAACAAATGCATGTTGATACGTACATTTCCTCTTGGCTGGTATTTAAGACATGAACTTGTGAAGAATGTATGTACATGTAAGAAAGACTAGAGTAGCAGTAGCCCTCTAGCGTTAATTTTGAAACGTCTTGAATTCGTCCTTCTTTCAAAACAAGTCAGTCGCATTTTTCACAAAGGACTACTGTTTGTGTAGCAAAACACAATGTGACTTTGAGAGAGCGGTGTTGTCGTATTCATTTCTACAATATTGTTTAGATGACAAAGATCTCTATTTGAACAGGTAATACTAACAGTTCATTTCAGAATGATCTGTGATTGGTGTAATTTAAAAAGCACAGTGTCGCCATTTTGACTCATGAAAACGTGTTAGGACAACTGTCGTTTACTTAAAAATAGCTGCAGTTCATTTATCAAAGATTTGTGATCAGTGTCCTTTGATTGGGCATCTAACTTAAATCTAAAGATGGGTTTGTTCGCTTGACATCAATTCCGTTAAATTAATCCTAGATAAGGTTCTTTTATCGACACTCTTATCAGACTCCAGAATTGATTATGATGTTATTTGAGTCGACGATGGATTTTTTCTCAGTACACGTGGTACCATAAAATATATCCCACCATTACTAAAAATGATTAAATTGGATAACAGAACTTTTCTCTACGTAATAAACCCAATGGCTCAAGTTTAATTTCGAAACTCAATGCACACTCAGATCGATTACCATTGAATCGTAGTAGATTAATCGCGCGTGACTCTCCGTAACTAAATGCTTCACGTCTACGTATAGCTATACACACGATCTTTTCACAAAGACAATAAGCTCAGCTGAAATTCATTATGCGTGCATTATTTTGGTCCCGGATTTCGCGCGCAATTGCCTAATCGTTACACAAGGGAGACCTAATCCAACCATTACGCACTCCCTACATACCCGTAACCAACACTAACGCCGCATTATCCACCTGTTCTATCTACGTTCTCTACAAACATTTTTGCGCTATCTCTGGTTCAACACGTGCTTTATAAATAAACGAAGAAACTTTATCAGACCGAAATTTACTGTTTTATGTAGGAAAATAAAAGTTAGCGAGTAAATATCTGCTCGTCTTTATCGCGGAATGCGCTTCGTAGCCAAAATAAAGTTTCAAGAGGGAGTTGCTGCCCGTAGACGTACGTTTATCCGGTGAAAAAGAGAGCATCGTTGGGGTTACGTAAACGAGAACGAGCTATATAGAAACTTAGACGTTTTCAACCCCCTCGAAGTAATTGCGTGAGTTTGCGGGAGAAAAATTATTAGGCTCCAGTTTAAATCTCACGAGAGTTTGAGGTAATTTTGACAAAAGCTCGATAAAGAAAATGTCTAAGTTGTAGAGAGTCGAAAGGCTTGTATTAGTATATGTACGGGGGTATGTATGCGTATATACAGGTATATGTGTGTGTACACATTACTTTTGCAATTCCAGTGTCGCAGCTCGACTAATTCTCTCCGTAGAGACGCGGACAAATGTTCGGCCCAAGTTTGCAAGCTCTGCTCCCGAGCTTTCCATTAGCCGCGAGTTTTCGAATTTCGCGACCTACTTCTCATCCATTTTTTTCTCTCTTTCCTTCCCAGTTTTTCCTTCCGTGAACACGTAGATATATGAGTAAATCCACAAAGCTCGGTAACTGAAAATCCGAAAATTATTCGAAAGAACACACTGACCGGATAATTTTCTCCTGGTTTTTGGAGTGTCTTCTTCAACCATTTACACATTTGTTTCAACTCGCCACTTGGTTTTTACAACCAGAATTGCAAAATATTCTTTCTCCTATTTTTGGATGGAAAAAAACTATGTTTCAGTGTTGCTAAACTTATTTTTCTAATTATTTGGTTATACTAACGGTTAAGGACCTTCGATTTTTAAAACAGCGTCCAGATTGGATATGCGGAGAAAATGTAATTTGCATTTATTAATAGAAAATATGGTCATCGGAAAATCATAAGGGTTTCCGAAAATGCACATTTTATCAATTTTTTTTTAAACAGTCGTAACTTTTCTCTCGGGCGGAGCTTTGAAGCAATTTTTTTAAAATTGAAAGTATCTACTTTCTTTGCAAATGACTCAGTTTTATGAATGATTTCATTCATTGAGATAAACGCTTATAACTTTTTACTTGATTGGTCCTTTTTAATCATTCTTTTTAAAAATGAAAGCTAAACAGTTTATCTTTCCTTTCTTACATTAGCAGTTACAATTTTCAAAAAAAAAAGAAATTGTTTCTCGGTATGCATATATCAATGCCCAAGGGTAAGAACAAGCTAATTCTTATTTGAACTTGGTTGTTCTTCAAATCTTCTCTGAATTGGCTGGATTTTCTAATTTTTCTTAATCTGGCTGGTTATTGAACTCTATTTCTCAATTGACTGGATATTGAAGTCTTTTTCTGAATTTTCTGGTTTTTAAAATCTTTTTTTGTACTCACTGGTTTTTGAAATCTATTTTGAACTGGCTGGTTCTGGAAATCTTTTTTTGAACTGACTGGTTCTTCCCCTTGGGCGTCTATATATACACAGCCGAATAACGAAACCTAATTATAAAATATATGAAATTAAAGTAGACTTACAAAGCTTCCATCTTCTGCAAATTGTTTTTCGACGATAAAAACCAAGAAATCGAGTGTCAAGCCAAATGAACGTGTAATTGACTCGTTTTTCTCGACAGACATAAATGAACCAGAAAAAAATGTTTTTTATGGATTTACTCATGTACAAAATTATATATTTTGTACAAGAAATTTTTATTAGGGCGTCGAAGCGCTAAACTCGTTATTTAAACTCTAGAGAGAGAATTTTCCATCCGTCAGAAACGTCATTACCGAAGACATGATATTTTTTTCCTTAACAGCCGAGAAAGCTTGCCAAATTACTAGAGCCAGAGAATTTTTCCGGGAAGAGAGAAACTGGTCGAGAGAAAGAGATGGAAGGATTGGCAGAGGACGTGCAAATATTTGTCGAGCCTGTGAGAAGATCTCTCTCTACATGAAGCATTCGAAGGAGAAAAAGAGACATTCCAGTAAATGCATAGCAAAAGACTACTATTCCTTCTTATCTTTTCTCACCGATGCAGCAAAGACCCTTTCCATTCAATTGATAAATAAAATTTTCACCCGCTCCAATGCTCTTATAATAAAAAAAAGATAAATTCCGATTAGATTAGCTCACTTTTGCGTGCGCGCATTTCAATCGAAAATAGTTTCCCTCTGTCTCTTTTCCATTAGCTTCTATCGATGTATGAATAATTCATAAAGTACAGACGTGAACTGCGACTGATTGACCGACCACTAGTGCAGCTGCTGTTATAGAAGATACTCGAAGGTCAGGTGACGTAAGAGAATTTTTACTCACACATAGCTTACTCATCGATGATCATCATTGGATAACAATTATCCAGACTACTATTTGGTATGACATGCATACAACATGTATGCACACATAGAAACAGCACATCCAACGAAAAACAGGATTATTCAACTGTAACATATTGAAGAAAAAGGCGCGGCTTTTCACAAATGCAATATCGGTTGACCTAACTTAATACATACACGAGGACAGACTTGTTTCCGTTCCACCATCACCGCCACAACCACCAACACCTCCACGAAGTCTAACCTGCTTTGCCGCCTCCTCGTTTTTTTCCCCACTTCCGACGATGAATTCGATTTTCTCGTCCGCGAAAGAAGAAACTTTGCGCGAAGCAAAATTGAAGATTATTCCGTGGCCCCAAAGATTTTTATATCTCGTTACGTGAGTGACGAGATAAAAAAAGTTTACGCGCGCAAATTAAGGCCGAGAGCAACGAACGAGCTCAGGTTGTATGTATATCTAGAATGACCAGAGTTTCTCTTCTCTGTCTCCCTCTGTATCTCTTTGCAACGAGCCGGTTTTTCTTTTTCGTCCTGTGGATCATTATATTTTTCCACCAGACTTCGTGTCTGTTTTCCTCCTAATTGGAAAAGTCCCGTAACAAAATAGCTCTCGGTTTTATTCATCTCTCGACTCTAAAATATGTCGATTGCTATTTAAGAACGTCGATTCAATGCCAAGTTCGGTTGAAGCAAATAGTTCAGGCAGAATTCAATTTTGCGAATTATCGATTTATTTATATTTAATTCTACCTGAATACACCACTGATAGAATGATTCATTTGATGTTAATTTGTGGAATTCACAGTTAGCGAACATGACTTTATATGAACCAAATGCTCATATGTATTAATCGTTAAGAAATGGTTCATTAAAACAGATTAAGGTTTATTTCAAGTAATTTTTTTTATTGCATAAACCATTGTACACTAATGTACAACACAATTGGTTGAGCGAATCACCAAGATTCTGGCATAATGCCCATTTAGATTTTATTAAAAACGCTATCCTCTTCTTTTAGCCACGCAGTACGCAGTTGTGATAACTGTACCATTGACCTCCCTAACTCACTTTTCGCACAGCTATGTAACGTTAGTCACTTTTTATTAGCATAAGAAGTGTCTACTTGACACTGAATACTGATAAAAATGACACCATAATTTGATCCTGCTGAAATTTTAACCAGGTTTAGTATGGACATCAATCATGCATTAACTGTTAACGAATAGTTTATATTCATTTGCAATTAACATAATGAAAAATTTGTGGTTTCAAAAAGAACGAGAAGTTTGAGGCAAATCATTATTTCTATGTATAATTCAAGGACGATATCTGAAATTATATCGAAACTTAATTAAACAAAATTATTTTTCCGAGATCAATTTCATGAATTTCATGATTTTTTAAAAAGTTATATTTCACGTTTTATACTCTTTTTATTCGCATGCCATTTTTCATTCTTCTCTGCTGTCTCTCGGCACGTTATCTACGTTAACCCAATATGATGCTCCAATTCGATCGTAAACTCGAGTGAGAGAGAAAAAATCTATTGCAATGAAAGTAAAGTAATTTTTATATCAGAAATTATTCATAGCCATCAACTATCGATATTTCGTGCACTCGAAACTGCTAATAATGAGCTATTGAATTTAAACCGTATAATCTCTCTCCAGCTGTATCGAGTATAAATTAATATTCAACGCTGATGATGTTCCAGCAAATCTAATATTCGTTCAACTACGCAGGCTGAAGATACCACTATATTCTAATCATAAATCTCTATCTCGTCGTGAAACATTGAAGCCGAAAATAAAATGAAATAAAAGAAAAATTAATAATAATCGATTTGGCCTCGCGTGAACCGTCTCTGCATCATCAACATAGGTGTAGACACAAGTGTGTTAATACATAATACAACGTTGTAGCTTGCAGTGGTCTTCTCGTCGATATATAGGCTATAGAGCTGCGCGAAAAGTTATTTATAGGGAAATCAGCGAGCCACTGCAAACCCGATGGGTTTTCACGACGCGCACAAAGGAAAACTGCGCGTGGCTATAGCATCGTCGCGTATACGTATACCGTCCGACTTTTGTCTCTTCTCTTTTTTTTCATATAACAGTCGAATGGAAGTAAACTTCGATGAAACTCTCCTGGCAAGAATTGTCGGTACTGGAATAACAGACCAGTACTGGTAGTGTACTGGTCACCAGGACGGGTTAAACCTTGATTTGATGTTGGAATGACAAAAACTGGCCAGTATTCTTACAACGCACTGGCCCAATTCTTTTTGAATCAGAGTTAAAACTGCAGTGTTTGAATAATGCAAGCGAATTCTGGCGTACCAGTGTTGAGGTAGAATTAGTCCATTCTTTTTAAGCTACTGAAGTTCCATATTACAAGAATTTTCAAGTTTCTACGTGTATTTACGTGTCGGTTTGCAATAGTTGTCAGTTTATTAACTTCTCGTTAAAATGAATTTTAAATTCACGTGGAATGAAGCGCGCAGAGCTCCCAAAAGCGTGAGACTACAATTCAGCAGTGATAAATCTAGTAGTTTAAATTTAGGAATAAAAATTAAGAATAATTAAATATAATTTATATAAGCAGAATACTGATGTGATTTAGCATAATACTGGCATATGTTGGGACAATACCGGCTACAGACCTGACATTAAGTCTCGTTCTCATCACTCCAATATCGATTCAATACTGGGCGCGTACTGGTTTACAGTACCGCTGACAGAATATCGGTGTTGACCCATTACTAAGGTAACATCTTTCAAAGTCTATGACCAACAACACCAACGGTTGTATATGCATATATGGTAATCGCTAACTGTTATATGACGGGTACAATATGCGCGATTGGATTTTATCAGTGTCGAGTAAAAGTTAGATCGACGCGGCGCAGACATCGCCATAAAAGGCGCTCGAGCTCGACCGGCGCAATTCATCCATCGTTATATACATGTGTACAACGCAGGAAGTTGGACGTTGGACAGTTCAGACTTAGGGGATACATGCCATCACGTGTACTCTCTCTTTGAGAAGGCATTTTCTGCATATAGGTAAAATATTCCCAAGAGCCAAAATAACGCTGATCTCTCAACGCATATGTGTCTGCGGTAGGATACGTCTCGCGTTACGGAATATCCGGTGGTCGTGCGGTACGTCCTATAGAAGGATGGAGGCGTGGATGCAGCGAGCGACGGCGTGGTAGGACCGGTTTTCATCCGACTCGTTTCTTCTCTCTCTTCTCTGTAACATCGTGAGATACTGTAGCTTCGAAGAGAGTTGTTGTTCATCGCCTCTCTCTGCATATATACGACAATAGTCAATAATATTTCGTGTATATATCTGTATATACAGGTCACTCGTTGGAACAGCGATTCTAGAGAGATTTCAATCGACAAGTACATAAGAGAAAGGCAAAAAACTTAACACACACGTTGCACGGCCACTACCAATTGCAGTGTGGGTTATAATTAACCTTTCCTGTTTATCCAGTAGTCAGACTGGCCAATAGCGGTCAGTGCAGATACGGCGAATTCTGTGCCCGTGTAAATATACGTTTGCTCCTCCCCTCCCCCCCTCCCCCCCTCGCTACCCCCTTTTCGTCCAACGAAGTCCATGCGACGCGTCGATTAATTAAAGGCACCGACGGCGACGCTCTATGAAGTTGGACGGCGCGCACGCGACATAATTAAATTCATCGGCGCCGGTCATAGAGCACTCTGTCCGTTATCGCACACTCTGTACGTGACCTCGACCAATCAGTACCTTACCCTCTTTACGACCTATCGACGCGAGTGCGCGTGTGCGTTTAGTCTCTTTAGGACAATGTTTTTAAGGAAATTAATTTTATGTTTTGTAGGCCTTTTCTTAAGAGACAGTATGTTTGGACTTTAAGTTTACTTTTTTAAGTTATAAATGCACCTGCACTGGAATAGGTAATTAATAGTTGCAACGACCGATCTAATAACGAATACGTTAATTAGCATATCTTTTTACTGGATACTTTTTACTAGAAACATCACAAACGCTCCGTACATTCTGGTTCTTGTACTTATGTATACGAGCGTGAAAGAAGCAGTCAATTAGAGAACGATGAGATTGATTAGAGTTTATTTTTATGGTAAGATAAGATTCATCGCTGAATGACGGAAGGAACAGATTGATTATCATGTATTCATTTATTGAGCAATATAAGATTCATTGTTATCTTTCAATTTTAAGAATCGAAATTTATGTATATCTCTGATAAGAGTTGTTATTACTGGAAAACCCGTCTAGTAAATTCTTGATTCGATAAAAACTGACCAAAATTCTAGTAATGTACTGTCCCAATAATGGTATGCCAGTTTTGAACTGAACATAAAATTGTACCATAATGAATAATATAAAACAATACTGGTCAAATAAAGTTAGCTGTACTGAACCTGCATCATAAACCTGGAACAACTTTCCTAATATGAATTGCTACTACTGAAGTACGAGATAGTACTGATTCTTTCAGTCAATTAGCGTTTGTTAGTACTATTTACCACCACCAGTAAGCAATATATCAAAACCTTTGTTTTGATATCAAATTGATAAGAACGGCTCCTAACGCTGGTAATGCACTGGTTCAATGCTGGCATGTCAGATTTGAAATTGACTTAAAATTGTATAGTACCTGAATTATGTACGACAATGCTAGGTCAATACAGTTTACCGAGCCGCATCTGAAAGCTTGCACAACTTAAACTCCATTTTACGAAAAGCTGACGTAAATCTGGTAAGTATATACACACACAAAATACACGTAATTTATTTAAATCTGAAGAGGATTGTAGAGCAACAATGTTTCAGGAACATATATCACAGAATTGGTACAGTATTGTCCAGATTTCGTTCTTACCATTCCAACATTGATTGAATACTGGTTCAGCACACATTTTTTGCAGTATTGTGAAAAAGTGATCATTACTGATCTTGCAGTAGACAGTGGATCTATTTTACTCATACGTGCAAAAACTAAATGCCAATTCGAGAGTTAGAGTTCATTCTGTAAATGGCATGATTTTCAGGCATCCCACAACTAGAAGAGGAGATAAACAAGAACGTCGAGATACATATTCGGATATCGAGGGATCGAGATTAGCCGTATACGACCTGCTGTATAAGGAACCATAAGGACACATTAGTGTACGAAGAAATACGATTGAGCTGGAGATATATGAGCTCAAGGAAAGAAGTAGCGGCGCCTGCACTGGGGAGAAAACATCGTAAAACTGCGAGTCTGTAAACAGAAGCTGTATACACACTGGTGAGTGGAAAATCTCTCGTAATTCCTCGATATATATAACTGTATACATATACGCCTTGTCTTTAAAGCTGGCCATTATATTCGAAATCCGTTCGATTCTCATTCTTGAGATCGTATAATACAAGTCGGATCAGCAATACTCGATAAAATAAATAATCTTTATATCCAGTTATTAACCTTCTCGTTTCATCTTCGCAGTCTTTCTCGCAATTTTCGTACAAATTCTTGGACTTCACTCCTTTGCGGGAATTACAATACGAAAAATCAAAACCAGAGTAAGGTATGATTCCGTAAAGATCTAGAAAACGATATTCCAGGAAAATTTTCCCACGAGACTAAAAGCATTTACTGCAAAGTCGTCCCAGAAATTGATGTAGTCTCAACGTCTATTCCATTTCACCACTAAGATGAAAAGTTAAAAGCTCGGCTTAACGGAATACGTAAACAAACTGGTGCACTTTTTTCTCTGTCTTCTCTTCGCGGTCTTGATGATACTCGTACACGAAAGCGTGAGTTTAACGATCCTATTCATGGACAAATAGAATGAAACTCATGTTCTTAAGGCAGGCACATGCATTGGATTAACCTTTTTAACGGATTAGGATGAAAAACCCAAATCTATCTTTGCATTTAAAAATTCGTACCATGCACGAATCTGCAATGGAGTGGAACAATTTTTCTACGATAACCAGCATTGAAAAGCACGCGAGAATACCCGAGTGAATTTCAAGGAAACCTCGACCGTGTTTATTACACCCACAGGAACGGTTTATCCCGATTCGACGGAAAAAAGACGTTAACATTTGTTGTGGTGATAAATTAACGTCAATTATGCAAGTTTCCGGTTACACAATTTTAAACTAATTAAATCGACATTTATGTCTATATTAATTTAACTATTTTATTCCTTTGGCAATGAATCTTGCGCAATGAAAAAGAAATCCACGGCCGTTGGAGGAAACGTATCCTGACACATGGAAAAAAAGTCTCTGTATTCATGAGAGCAAGACAAATATGTATATAGTTTCTTTCACCTACGCGTAAAATCAACACTCGCATTGTACAGGGTGAAAAGGTACGAGATCATAAACCAACGAGAAATTAGCGGTTGACTGAAAAAAAATATATGTCACCGATGAGAAAAACAATATCTCCATTATATATAATATTCCCATATACTTGAGATTCTTAATGAAAAAAAATTTTGCCTTGATTGTATCACGGCAAGTTTGTCGAAGGAAAAAGAAAGAATGTGAGAGTTACGTTGTTTTTAGGGAGACACGCTGTTTAAGTTCGAGTTCGTTTTATTGATTGGCAGGCTTTGGTATAAGGTAAAAGAATTAAAACTTTGTCAAAAGATTCGACAGCGCCTAGTGTGGTAGAAGAGAGCAACTTTTAAGATTCCTTAAGTTTGTTGAGTAACAATATACTTCTTCAAGTAAAGTCTCATCATTCTTTCACTTTCCACCCCCTTCCTTGTTTAATCTTTGAAATTTTAATACCACTTGATATAATGAAGAACAAAAATTTATATTAATAAAATATAAAATTAATTCGCTCATCGATTTTCGACAGTGAATTACCAGTTAATGAATATATAACTATAATATGAACCAAATGCACGTGTATTAATAATTAACGCTTTTTAACTATGAAGATATAATACACTAAGCGGATAAGCCTGGGTTGAATTCCGAAAATGATACGAAACGATTTGTTGGCTACAAAAAAAAGACAACTTACACATCGAGGATTTGCTGTTGATCACTTTCGCGAGTGTTTAATTTTCATAGGCTTTTCATCCACGTAGTCGTCTAATATTTTCAAACAAGGCTTAAAATGTACCTTGGATTCTGTGGTTTGCTTTTCTAAAATAATTGATCTTTTAATTTTTATTTTTCAATCCCAATTACTGTAATTGTTTCATAATAATTGTACAAATAACCCCCTTAATTGCCATTTCTTGCAGCTGTACATTCGTCACTTTATAGTACACTGACAGAAAGATTCATTTAATGAAAAGATGAGGAATTAACAGTTAATGAATGTGACATTAATATGAACCAAATGTACACGTATTAATAGTTAAGAAATGGTTCATTAAGGTTAAAAAACTAACTGTTTCTACGCAGCTTCTTAACAATTCAGAAATAACGGATTAAGGGTTAATTCATGTGATTTTGTATTTATAATTTTTCTTTTATTAATACACAAATCGTTATACTTTTCGTTGATTATGTTAAAACACGATTAGTTGAGAGGATACCAAAGTTTCTAGAATAATATCCATTTAGAATTTGTTAAAAACTCGATTCTCTCCTTCGGCACGTTTTAGGTTAAGACACGCAGTACGTGGTTATGATAAGTGCACCATTATTGACCTCCCTAACTCACTTTTCACACAGTTATGTGACGTTAGTCACTTCGTATTATCATAAGAAGCGACTCTACTTGACACTAAATATTTGTATTACTTTCCTGATAAAAATAACACCATAATTTGGGCAACGGTAGGTCTATGTCTGGTGAAACTTTTACTACTAGGTTCACTAGACATCAATCGCGCATTAATTGTCACCCAATTTTTTGTAATATTAACGAATATTTATTTGTTCTAAATGCCTTGGAAAATTTGTAGCGTAAACAGACAAGGACTTTGCGACTAACGATTTTTTCTATCAATGTGGTACTAGATACAAAAGCAAAACATCATTCTTTCACTTCTGATCCTTGTTCTTGTATAATTTTTGAGTACTAGGAACTGTCGTTGTTGATGTTGTTGTTGTTGTTGTTGTGAAAGAGAGTGAAAAAGGTCGAAGGAGAAGAGAGAAATGACAGGAGGAGAGATAGAGAAGGTGATGGAGGGGCACCACCACAACATTTCCACGGCAATATCTATATTCTATTTCCGTCGACACGGCAATGCCGTTCAATTATAGATTGCGATATTGAGAGGCACGTTTTGCCAATAACTGGCACACCATGTTAGTGAAAAAGTGCAAGAGGAGCCGATCTAGACGGATAGATAGATAAATAGACATATAGATAGATATATAGATAGACAGTTGTATAGATATAGATATAGAACTGTTGGGGGTAGTGTTTAATAGTGTTCTATGCATCACTCCTGCCAAAGCGTTTATACCCTTGTTCGGGTATATATAGGTAAAAGTAGCTTGACTACCTTGTGTCTTACCACATCTAGATAAGACACGAGACTAATCGATACGCCAAAGCCCTTTCACCCTCCTGTCGAGAGAAAGCGGCCCTTTGGTTCGTAGACAGTGTAATTTTCCACGAAAATTGCGTATACCTTCCCTTTAACAATACATTTTAACGAAATTAAAAACGTGTTCTCATTTGCCGCATCAAAGATTACTTACACTATCCTGAACTCAATCGTCATACGGAAACGTTGTGTAATTTAGTTCGACTCTTTGGTAAAGCGTATACGTATACATACACAGATCTCCGATCAACATTTGAATTTGTTCCTGTTTACCGTGGTTTTCCAGCCAACAATTCGTATCAAACGAAATGAACAGTTTATAACGTGTAAACACTACAAAGAGTGTGAGAGAGAAAGCTAAATTGAGTGTTTGAACTCTGTGATTGATTAAGGATGTACTTTCAATTGATCCGTATACACAAATACATCAGTAAATACAAGCTCAATTGCGCAACAAACTTATTTTTGCAATTTATGATTAAAAAAAAAACGTTTTATGCCAAGATGAATCGTCAAATTTTAGTATATAAAAGGACTGTCTCGTATTCTGGAAAGTACGGAGAAGATTGAGTGCTGTTGCTAAAGTAATGACAAAGTTACCGAGTTGTCTAGAAACTGAATTAATGTTGCGCGGATTGTGTGACATAAGGCACGTTTACAGCAAATTGTTCCAAAGCCATTTTATCCACTGGTTATGTAGTTGACACTAAAATGGTTTATATTTTCGTTTGAGAAAAAAAGTACTTCGGAAGAGTTAGCGTTGGAGAAAAAGATTATGTACAGTGTGTACACATGTGTATGGTGGTAGCATCAATTGTGTCCCAACGTAGGGGCCATTCATTACATAAAAATCACAGTTCATTGGCTTAATCGATACACGCATAAACGCTCTCTATACGAGACAACAGGAAATCTCCAATTTCATTAGATTCGAATATACAGCTTTCATTATTGATATGAGCTGTTAATGAAACAATTTGAAAACTGCATCGACTGTGATGCGCAACACATTGATTGATTCGATAAAAACAAATAATTGATAGATACAGTTTGCAGTGACTCGATCCTAAATAAATTCGAATCGATTACTCCACAGTTTAAATGCGATCAGTTCTTACTAATGCTATTAAGGGGGGATTACAGTGTTGTTCCCTCCGCGAACTTTCAATGTCTGCAATACAAATTTAATATTATTACAAAGCCAACCTTTTTTTTCTTAAAAGTGTATTAACGAATATTACCTACAAGAAGTTGATGTTATCATTTGCTGTCGGGGTTACAGCCTGAACAGGTTGATGGATTTTTAAAAAATTCAAAGCTCGAATAATTTCATTTGGGATAGCAAATTGGAATTGTTTAATTTATTTATATTTTTCATGATTCTCAGAATGAAAAAAAAACATTGTTATGTTAATATTTTCAAACAAATTAATTTGTGTATACCAGAATGATATGTATGATACATTTTCATAATGTTCATTACATCAACTTCTGGAAGATTTCATCAACAGATTCATGAATTTTTAAACTCCAAAGATCAAACGTTATTTCTCTATCATTTTGGACATAAATACCTGGCAATAATATCATCAGAAAATAGCGAACTGTATTCAGCAGTTGGTCAAATTAGGATGTAATTAATGTCAGGGTAATTTAATCTTCAATTCTGAGAGTCGTGAAAAACGTAAATAGTAAAAAATCCAATTTAATACTCCAAAATTACATAGAAATGACATCATTCGAACTTGGAATCTTAGTTGTTGAAGCTGTAGCCTACGCCAAAGCCAAAATAAAATAAAATCGTATCTCTACTCAGGATGATAACATCAACTTCTGGTAGGTCTTATTAAATAACATTTTTTAATATACTTTTAAGAAAAAAAGCTTAGCTTTGTAATAACATTAAATTATTTGTTACATTCATTGAAAGTTCTGGGAGTGAATAGGCATAAACCCCACTTAAGCGAAATTGCATCCGTCGTATACAATTCAAAGCAAGAAAAAAAAAGAAGTCGAATATAAAGTGTGTAGTTACAACAGCTTTGGATATTTAATTACAGCTGAGTCCATATATGCATATATCCAATAGACTACACAATGAAGTTTTTTTTCCTCTTCCACATTTATTCAAGAGTATAATATGATGTAGAAGAAAGTCTGCAGAGACGACACTCTTCGATGCACGAAGAATATATAATTAAGCATTTATACCGTCGCAACGTCGTGGAGCCAATCGAATTTACTTAACACAAAGGAAAATCCAGAGTCTCAAAACAAAGGAGGATCATTGCCACACGTGGAAGACGTAGTCGAGACAACGCATCCTCTACACTCTCTCTCTCTCTTTCTCTTTCTTGTTTCACAGCTTCACAGTCGCATTGCAGACTTGATTTCTCTCTCACTCTCACGTCGAAATGGCTATTATAACCAAGCGAACTCTCCTGCTGATCCCGAGCACTTTGTTAAAGGACAAAAGCCAAAAGAATTTAGGGACAATGGCAATTCTCTCGAGGCACACTTCCTCTCCTCAGAGTACACTGTTCCGGACGCGATAACGACGAAATTAATAGCATCTGAGGTACGCGCCTGCTCTTTGGCACAGGTACACGCCTTTATTCCGCATATTTTGCACGTTTACAAAAGAAAAAAGGAGAGAGAGAGTGAGAGAGAGAGAGAGAGAGAGAGAGAGAGAGAGAATTTACTCAACGAAAATCCCGGTATTTTTTCAAGGTTCACGATTGTGCTGACCCACTTACTTACAAAGCTTAAGCAAGCGCGTATAACCGAAGAACTTTAAACCGACGTCTAGCAAGTTTAGGATGCTTTGCATACTCTTTGATGCTCGAATCAATTAATATTCATAACTTTCGACTGTTACATCTCTCCAGTTATGTATGTGTATACATATAAAGCGCGCGTTTGAGAGATTATCCGTGGAGTCTCTCTTCCAAGGAGGTATGCCGAAGAGAATTTCAAAAAAATGTTCAATGTATCCAAGATATAGATCCAGAAAAATACAACAATTGCACACAAAGTATACAGTGCATAGACGTCGAAAGCTTATCTTCATTGGCTAGTCTTGTACGAGCCATTGATATATAGGAAAGTAGAGGCTGTGAAAATATAGGAGTCTCTTTACGGAACCCCCACGTCGCTATAAATCGAGAGAGAGAACGAAGAAAATTGAATCCACACACATGTGATGGCTGCACTCGACCGATTCACTTCCTTCACTCTCCTTCTTCACCAGTTTATGTCTGGTCGTCACATACAGACTCACACACACACACACACACACACACACACACACGACTGAGTATAAACAACATGGATCCTATCTCTATCCGTTCGTCTATTTTTCCTTCGAACTTTCGAGGTCTCTTTCCTCAGAAAATATTTGGGTTAATCGCATCGCACAAACACATCTTGACAATCCGTCACGAAAGCTTAGCAATAATTTCACGATATACCGTGTGTTCAATACTTGATACGGTCAAATAAAATTAGCTATTAAAAAATTCAATATTACTACCATCCACTTTCTATTATTGTTACGACGAACCAAAGCGTATTTGTTAAATGCAGAAATAGGAATAGTTTGGTGGTACACATTCTTGATCGTTGATTAGACAACTGCTCCTCTTTCCTCCGTGGATTATATGACTTAAATTAAAAGAAAACATCATTTTCTTGTTATAGATTTTTCTGGGCCAAGCAGATTGGGACTCCCGATATATACTCCTTTGGCATTATTTTTTTTTTATTTTGATAACTTCCACACCTGCATGTGACTCATGGATATATATACATATTATACATCTACATCGTACGCGTGACTTGACAAGATAACCGCTTACTTTCCTGGTGTATATAAACGATAAAGATATAAATACCAGTGTAGAAGAGAGAGAAACATAAGAAATGTTTAATCGCGACGTTTAACACACCAGTTCGCGTGCACTCGATGCATTTAATTTCCGCATGAAATGTAAACAATGTACTTATACATATATATGTAGACACGCTCTCTCGACCTCGCACTTATCGTACTCGACCTTAACCAATGCAGAAATAAGAAAAGAAAAAATAACAGCTATTCGACCAAACACGATCAGACAAAATATCTCTAATTACTTGAACTCGATTTGTAATGTACAAATTATTACCAACCGGGTGGTTCGTAGATCATAAAAAAACAATCGCGAAGAACAGGGCTTAAATCTTACATCAGGTTATGGATCAGCTACTTATATCCGGTAAGCAGTACTGTAAACCCATACTCGCCCAGTACTTCAGTCCAGTACTCGACCAGTGCTTAAGTCCAGTATTTTAAACAAGTAGTACTTTGATCCAGTACTTTGATATAGTACTGGCAAGTATATATAATAAATAAAATAAACTGCATGATTTATTTGACGATCTGAAACAAACACTTCGTTGTCTGTACTTGACTTGTCACTACTAGATTTATCACAACTGAATTGTAATCTTGCTCTTTTGAGACCTCTATATTTTTTTTATGCATGAATACGTCAGTCTGGAATTCATTTTGCCCAGATGTTACTAAACTAACAGCTACAGTAAACTTTAGTACTTTAATTCTTCTGCAAATCTATCATGCCAGTACTGGACCAGTACAGCATTATTACACTAGTTCGATAATGCATCTTCCAATTTGTTATGTCAGCACTGGACTAGCACAGCATTACAACTCTAACACTTTCATTCGTCTTCTCATCATCCCGATATCGAAGCAAGACTGGACCAGGAACTGGACCGCTGTTCCAGTATCATCAATTCTTACTAAGGTGATTTATATACAAAACGATACATCTCGAGTGTACATGAATTTTCGTCGAAACGACTCTGCGACTTCAGTGAATATGTCCCGTTTACATATTCCGATTTGATCAAGCCATGTTACATAGCTTACTCATATATATATATATATATATATACATATACAGACACACACATACATATGGAAGCATATATTTCCATCGAGAAGGAGAAGCATCAGCATGTGTCAGCGTGTATTTCTTTAAAATTATCATTTCTCGTTTCCAACTCCCAAGTGTGTGGTATACATGCGTATATAAACACATTCAACATAACCACACACATGGGACTCGGAACCTTTCATCTTTCCTTCTCTTTCTCGTCAAACTCAGCGCGTCGGCGAGAACGTTTACGCAACAATTTTTCTTCATCCAATGCGTGGGCGAGGCTGCTGTACAGAGGCGAGCTCGGCAAAGTTCAACCGCGAGTCTCTCTCTTTTTCGCTTAAAAGCCAAGCTTGCTTTATATGCATATATATGTTCGAGTTGAATGAGAGAAAGCCGTGTCGCGGAGCGTTTTAACCGCGAAATCTAATCATCGGACAGACGCTGCTCTTCTGCTGCATAATTCAGGTATTCCGAGTGTGCGCTTGTATGGATATATGTCAGTTTAACTCCTTCTGGGAAATCTAAGCGATCTTTGGAATTTCTGACAGCTGAGAGAGGAGGGTCCCCAACATTTTTGGATCTTTTATATGGAGGTAGACTCTATTTTGTGTGTGTACGTATGGAACTCGCGTTCTCGGGAGTGAAAGGTTGCGCTGCGTTATGTACAGCTGTTACGCCTCGAAAGCGAACGACCCCGATATTATATGTATATGCTTACATAGCTGAGGAAAGCCGATATTTCATTTTTAAAAATGCAGTAACTTCACATGTAATGTAATGGATTATAGAGAATTTCGAGGAATTCATTAGGGAAATTGTGAACAGCAATTTGTCGATTTTACACGTATGTGCAATTCTATGTCTGTGCACTTGTTCAAACTTGTGCTATTCATCAACCGACCAATGCATTTGGCTAGTTTTGGACTACGAAACTCGTACGTTCAGTTGAACGTCTAATTACAGAGTGAAAACTCTTTCATTTTGGAAATGGTCAAAAGTACAATTTGTCCGGAATTGTTACGTGCAACGTATCATTTGTGGATTTGTTTTTTTATGATAGAAACAAATGTATAAGTACTGCTTCACACACAATACTCTTAAGTGACTAGACGATATACACTATTTAATCAACGAACCAAGTACACTTCAAAGCTACTTCGCCAACGTCTATTTGTTACGGTTACAGATACTTTTATCAAATGTACAATCAGTAGAAGTACTTTATCCAGTAAAACGTTGAACAATGATCACGTGATGCAACATGATTAAAACATGATTATTCTTCAGTACACACATATAATATAAGGTCCAGCTGGAAATTGGTCTTTAATTTTCTTTACCATAGAATATTTGCTGTTGGCAATGTAAGTTTCGTACATAACGTTTCATTAAGAACAGGTAATAAACTCGTCGCTGTATACAGAGAGAGAGAGAGAGAGAGAGAGAGAGAGAGAGTCTGGAAGTAAAACTCGCTGATTTCGCGCAGCAGTAGCTCATTTAATGAGGACAAGGGGGAGAAAAAGAGAGAAACACTGCTTTGCTCGATTATTTCCTGCTTTTTAGATAATAACGAGCTTGATTCCTCTGCAGTTTCACGCTTGACTTCGTTCTCGCGCACTTGTCATTCAATTGAGTGTACACTTGCTAGAATTCCAACTTTGATAGAAAAATGCATGATAGACGACTGTTTACAGAGAGTGCGAAGTTCTGAAGCAACTAATTAGCATTCGCGGTGTGGAGAATCGCATGCGAAACTAACCGCTTGGCCAATCATCCGTCCTTGGTCAATTTGGCGTATGCGCACAGTATCACAGCGAATTGCCAATAATCGAAATCACTCAGCACCCTAGTGAAGATGGAACAGCAGCCCTGTTATAGGTCAATACTGATATCCGATCAGTAGAACGGTGAACCAGTACCTGTTCAGTATTCAACAGATACACTGGAGTGATGAGAATGAGGTATACCTTAACCTCAGTACCGGAGAAATACTACGAAATGACATCTCAAGATTAAACAAAGAACAACGGTTAGTTACAACAAATTTTTTTATTTATTTTTTTCCATTATAAGTAATTTTACATTACATAAGTAATCCCAGAGAGGAAATATATTAACAATCTCCAATCCAAATTTCTAATTATTGATATTAACCATTAGTACAGATAAATTGTACGTGAAATCACTACACAGTTTGGACTTTAATGAACGATTTCACCATCAGAATTCAAGCCCATCCTTATCATCCAGATATCGAAGCAAGATTTCACCAATACTGATGACCAGTGAATTTATACACCGACACTATCTTTACTGTTTACCAGCAGTATCTCTTACTTCCAGTAACGAAACTTTCCCAAATCTTCTCTCCCTTCAATGCTTACCTCAGTAATCTACAACCTTTAACAAACAGCCCAATTAAACTTCACCCTTATGCTTGTCATATCTGTTTCATCCAGATAAAAAAAATAAACTGCTACTCGCACCAAAACATGAGTAATTGTATTCCAGGATCATCACAGAATCCTTAAATAATCAGACATCGTTATAGCTTCGCGGACATATAACGTAGACTGACGGAGCGGTAATGCACGCGGCGTGTGGCTATAATCGACCGGTGTCACGCGCGCGCGTTACACACTATAGCTTGAACTGAAGGAAGACAGGAGAAGCTACTGTACGTTATATACGTGTGTGAAGCCAAGTTGACGATGAGAAAATTACGCTGAGTGCTGCCTTTCTCACTATCTCTCGAAGCTTCTTAATAAGGAAGATACATGGATATTACACGACGAGGTAACGGAAACTCTGTGCTACTTGAATTTTCAACGCGGTAAAGCTATATACATGTGTATATATGCATATCAGAGTGATTATATATTTGCCGCGCCGTTGTGTATTACAATACGGAAGTATAGCAAACGATCGATGAAATTGATTATGCCTTCATAAACAGGTGGGGGAGTCTGTGTTTTTTTATCTCTTCGATAATTTATACGAGACGTATAGTTTTCCTTTCGTTATGCGACAAAATGTCTCCCGCAATAATTTGCGCGATGACGTGAGTTTTGATGGAGGCAGTATATAGAGAGAGACAGAGGAGAAGGAGTTGTAAATTTTTTTTAGAAATTTCCTGTGTCTTGTACCGTTTGTTTTCCGAAATTTGTTATTAAAAAGTAGAAATAAAAAACTAAAAGAAAAATTGTTAGAAATGTTGCACACCTTCGAGGGAGTGTTCTAATGCGAACGCACACAAAAAGACACGTAATAAATATTTTTCTCTCGGGAACTATTGCGTATAATTGAATGTATGTATTTTTTGTCTTGAAATTATTTAATTATCTATAAAACGAAATTCAAGTGTGTAAAGAAATTTTATTGAAACAAAAAATTCAAACAAAATATTTCATCGAAAATGAACAAAACAGCGGCTTTTTTGTGATAGAGAAGAAAACATGGTTTTTGTATCGCAAATTAGATGAAATCATTCGTGTTAAAATAAAAAAATCAACATCTTGTTGATCAAAAATTAAAATATTGTTTGATAAAATACGAGTATTACAATTATAAATTAGTGCTGTAATTTAATTTCTAACTTATAACACCAACAAAAATCGAAAAATGAAATAAAAATAGAATAATAAAAAATTCCTAATTTTCTTCCACATAAATAAAATAATTTTCAATTACACTTTTTACGTTTAACTATATTTATACCTCAATAGGATTTACTTTGTAAATTGTTATGGTCATTAAATAAATAAATAAATCGTATCGTGGACTTGACCAGTTGGATAATTTAAATAAATAAATAAATAAATTATGCGGCATATAAATTTTGAATAAATCGACTTTATTCATAAATATCAAGAACGTAGGTTGATTCATAGTTTCCGATCGTAAAATTCTCCATACTCTCTTGATTCTTATTTTTGTTTACGATTTTCAGAAACAAGTGCGTATAAACTAACAGAGCCTTAAATACGTCAATTTGTATACGTCAATCAATGCAGGCAATGAAAATTTATAGTCACTTGACTGAAAAATTAAATGGTCCATTGCATGATCTACACAACTATCCTGCATAGTGTGCAGAATCTGAGAGAGAAAAAAAACCAAAGCGGATGATGTCGAGGAGTTATACAACGCTTTCGCAACGCCTTAATTTGATATCTTGTTTGCGCTTCGATGAGCTCATAGCGTCAAATGAATTTCCCGCGCATAATCTTCCGATCATCTAAGGAAAATAACATCTCTTAACCTGTTCGACTTTTTAAACCACTATAAACTATCTCTCATTCTTCTTCGACGTGTGCACAACCCATCGATGTTCTCATTAAAAAAAATGTATAAAATTGATATATAGCGCCGGTCGCAGTATATCTTCTTGAGAAAACATTAAAAAGGCTGCACTCGAATCAGTACGATTAAGATTTTATCAAAAAAAAATAAAAAAAAAAAAAATGCAGCGCATATATGTAGCGCGATAAAAAAAAATCAGAGATACGCATTTCTTCGGCGAGTGAGTTATAAAACGGGGGATGCATGTGTGTACGCAGGGAAAAGAAAATCTCTTTACAAACGCATTTGTACGCGATGAACCGATAACACGCGAAAAGAACGCGTTAAAAAAAATAACTACAGGATGCTTATCTAAGAAGTGTATACAAAATTTCCAAGAATACGAAGGGTCGGATAGTGCGAAAAAGTATACTGTTTTGAACCTACTCGTAAATAGCTATATACCGGGTGAAACATTCCATATTGACTGATACGGTGCCAACAAATGTTGTCTGTGGAAAAACATCGGTAATCTTATTTTTACAGTTGTCAATGCAGTTGATGTATTATGACTAATTGGACAAACCCCAAATTCGCGATAACTAAACTAAATTTTGAGAAAACTTCATTTAATTTTAGGTAAACGCAGTTATCGAATATCTATTTTGCAGCGTTTCTAATGATATTTCTAGAAAACGTATTTTTTTTATATCCAGACACATATAGAGACCTTCACATGTACACCCGATATACACAAATGCAGTTGACTCCATTTACACCGGAAGCTTAAAAATGTAAGCAAACGAAAAAATCGCGATGGGTTGAAAAATAATAAAAAAAAATATATATATTTGTATGTATATATACATACAACAATCATAATAATGATAAAGGGTACAAGGGGGAAAAAAGAACGAGCAGCCCTTTGTATCTCTCTTGCATATATGTATAAGCCGAGAGACCAAAAGACACAGAGAGAGAGAGCTCTCATTATCGATCGGCTTAAGATAAAAGGATAATAAAGATGAAAAATGTAGGCACAGATAAAAATCGGTGTCACCGATGACGCTTTCTTTCTCTCGCTCTCTATCTCCCACACGTAAACCGTGTATATAATACCAGCGCGCGCAGAAAACTTAAACTCATGGCTTTAACGGTAAGCTAATCCAGAGTCACGATCTTGGCTTAACTTCGTTCCCGTACGAGATATTAAGCGCTTAATTAGACTGACCGAAGAATAAAAAATGGATATTCCTTATGGTGCATACCTGAAACGACTTTAAGATATTAAGATTTTTTTTTATTGAGCTCAAACTTTGAAACTTCAGAGTAATGAGAATTGTATTCTACGCTGAGAAATATTTCACGAGTAAGCGTCAAACTTGTTAAAGTCAATCGGTATTTTTCGTAGTGTATAGTAGTTCTTTCGTCGTTGCAAAATTCTCGGCGAATCTTATTTCAAGATTTTTTTTACCGCCATCCAGTCAGCTGACATTTGACGCTTTTATTATTCATTTCAATTCATCCTTGCGAATAAAAATAAAGAAAAAGAATTCGAAGTACCGATATTTTATAAAACGTTATGAAAAAAAACTAAATTATACGGTCGTTTTTATATATGTCTCGGTATATTCATAGTTATTTATAAATTTTCAACGAATTCCAATCCGATTAGATAATCCGAATTAGGCGATAAGATCAGAGACCAAATTCATTGCCCAATTTGGAAAAGCTAGTTAATGGAAAATAACAGAACCTTCGGTGAAAAAAAAAACTGTTGCTATGTTTAAAAAAAATGTATTTATTAAAAAATTGTGTTTATTTGTATCTAAAATTATTGGCAGTAAAATATTGTATACAAATAAAAATTTGTTTAAATATTTTTAAATTAAAAATGTAACTTTTTAGTGAATAATTCTTTTTATTTCTATATAAAAAGAATTTCATACATTGAATACTATATTATATTGAAATAAACGTAAAAACAGTAATCTAATAATTCACGTTATTCATAAATAACTACTGTATAACTATATACAAAATGTAAATAAATTTAAAAAAAAAACACTTTATTAATTAATTAATAACAAATTTGTAAATCATTAATTAACCACTACACATTCGTCTAACGATTTTCTCAAGATTTTCTAAAGAAATCAAACAAATTATTTTTTCGAGTAAAAGAAAAAAAGGCCTGTCAAAAAGATGAAAGAACGCCGTATCCAACAAATCTACGCACACGAACCCATACAAAAAGCAAACGAATTCGCGGTACAGTCGGGCAAAAAGTATCAATTTCAAAGTAGACGTGCGTCTGGAGAAAGAGAGTCGTATAGTCGAGCGTTAGCTCAAAGTGCAGACGACAACGAGAGTGTAAGTACGTGCCTATACCTACAATACAGCACGTATTCCTATATACATACACATACAGTGTGTCCACGGTGAAACGCTCGATAGGACCAATAAGGTTAGAAAAAAAATTTGATTACGTGTAACCTCAAATGTTATCTCTCGAAATGAGGGTCCAGACCTATGACAACGTTAAGACCCCCTACTGCTAAAAAGTATATACCATTGACATATCTTGAAAAACGTTGCAAAACAGATATTTGATAACTGGTTATCTATGGAAAATACCGATTACAACAAAATTTTAACGAAAAAATTTGCTTGAAATTGCTTAACACTGTGATAATAGATTTTTCGTGATTTTGGTAACACAAATATGGTCCGATTTCCAATATTCAAAATCTGTTAATATGACTGTTTCTTAAGGAAAAGTTTATTACCTATTTATTATGTTAATTGTACGTTACAAAGTTGTGATAAACGATTTCCTTCTCAATGTTGCAGTGTGGGACTCTGTAGGACCTAATTTTTTAACAGAACCTTTAAGAAAATTAATTACTGTTTTACAGTCACCTGTTATTCGACAATTTTCAATCTTATATAATTTATATTTAGTACAATTTACTGATCGAATAAAAAATTGAATAGTATAAACATCGAACCATATTTTGCGTTTATCTAAATTTGATAAATCCTCCATATAATTAACAGATATAAATACACGTGAATTTTATCCGATTTTTCTCACTCAAATTCTACTGTAATCAGTATCTTTCGTACATTTTACCACACCGATTTTACCGCTGTTCCTAAATATCAGTTTCACACCGATCTCAACCATATATTCATACCACATTTTGCGAATCTCAACCCTAATCCAAGTTTTTCTAACCTTCGTGAACGTTTCACCGTGAACACACGGTATACCCACTTACATATATACAGCAACGCCGAGTTCGCTAGAAGAAGGGCATACTATATACACGAGATGGTCGGCCGCGCGCTCAGAAAACCGTAAGAGTAGGAGAAGGCAAACCGAAGCAAGGGGGAGAGCAAAAGAGCGAGAGAGAGAGAGAGAGAGAGAGAGAGTGGCGGCAGCAGCCACCAAGAGAGATTCCACGGCCATTGTAGATTCTCCAGTTCGACATTCCATCCGAATTTTGGGATCGTCGCTGTTACTTGCCCCCCCCCCTCTCTCTCTCTCTCTCTCACTCGCCACCTTTCATCTCTCCGCGCTTGGTCTTCATAAACAATGACGCGTTGCTTCCTTCCTTCCTTCCTTCCGAGCAAAATCTCTTTCACTGTTCTCAGGCTTTTGTTGAGAAGAATAAAAAATCAATAGCTATACATACACTCTCCGAGAGTGTGTGTATCCGAAGAAGCCAACGGGACTTTGAGGTTATAAGACTCCTTCGCTACAAGCTGGAATGCATACGCGATGCACATACATATATACGCACAGCTAAGAAAAACACGAGCTCCATAGACACACACACACACATACATACATACTTATATATATATATATATATATTGTATATGCACGAATGTCACACACGTCTGAGAGCGCGCGCCGAGTGAGAGAGAAAGACACTCGGAATGGCCGCTCTCTCGCGGAGGGGAATTACCAAGTATACATTCGCTCCTGTATATATATATATATATAGAACGGTACATAATACACACAAGCATACCTAACCTGCTTTGATTTCTACGCTCCTTTTGTTCGATTTTGTAAACAAGAACGAAAGGAAGAAGCAGACGAGATAAAATAAAAAGACGAAGAATAATAAAAATAAATAAATAAGAAACTAGGAGTCGAGAGAAAGAAGACCTGGCTCACCTCATTGGCGGCGGTGCACCTCGCGGTCAGAACGGCAAGGGTGGCCAGGATGGCCCAGAAGTATATCCTCGGTTGCATGATGAATGTCACTGGCGCGTCTCGCCTTGTATATAGGCGCAGCTGCAGCACGTCCCAAATAAGGGCCGAATCTCTTCTCTCGAGTACGAGTGAGCTATATACGCTTCTCTCTCTTTCTCTTTCTCGTCTGGCACACTATATTACACTTTGCTGCGCTCACTACTCAGTCGCGAGGTCTGCATGCCAAGGCAGACTCGGACGGATTGTGTATTATATATATCTATATATTTATATTTATATATAAGTGTGTGTTTATGTGTGTGTACAATAAAGAAAACGGCACTGTATACAGTTGTTTACTCTCCAGTATATACCGCGCGGCGGACACTCACACTCGCGAATAAATTTTTTTTTTCTATTTGGGTGTCTAATACGTGTGTGAAGTGTGTTTATCGTGTGCGCGTGGAGTGTGTGTACGTCGTGTAGGTATAAAAAAAGAGCCGAACTGCTGCGTCCGGTGGCTAAGCAGCGCGAGGGTGGATGAACCAAGGGAGTCGTCGCTTCGACTCTCTCTCGGGGCCTTTGGCTCGATCACTGCTGCTGCGGCTGCTGCTGCTGCTACTGCTGCTCCTGCTTTCCCCCCCTCTCGCTCTTTTTCGATGTACTACGAAGCTTATGGGTGTACGACGGACACAGACGTAGAACTGCATGCTGATCGATGGCCCGCTGAGTTGTGCTACGCGTCGCTAGGGGACGCAAGATGATTGTGGGATGATATTTTGAGATATGGTTTTTGGATGGTTTTTAACGAGTTTTCACGAGTTCATTTTGTTGTTGATCTAGGAGTGAGTTGTTTGGATGTGGTTTGTGGATATTTTGGGATTGATTCGGAGACATTATCGCTTGGAGGTAAGGTAGGGGGCTGTCATTGAGGATAGAGCGCGAAAATTCAAATTTAAGGATTGAAGTTTTATTAGTCTTTCGATTTGGTTTCCAGATTATTCAGAAAGCGAGAGTTTTCGCTTATGTCTCTGTTGTACTCGTCGATCTTTTTACGCAGCTCGCGGATGTTTCCTTCCATCCTCTTGATGTCGCTGAGAGTTTTTTCCTTCAATAATTTCAAATAATCGCTGTCCTAAATTTAATTTATAAATATATATATATATTTTTTGTAATGCAATTTACATCTTTTTTGCGAATAGTTACTTTTTTGCAAACATCGTGAATGTCACGAACCTTGCATTTCTTGAACAGCGGATTTTCGTGCAATGCGCGCTGAACATTCTTGCGAATGGAATTTATTTTAAATAATTTCATCGACTGATTTTGAACACTTTTAATTTGCCATTTCCACATTTCTACTAACAAAATATAACCTCCATAAAATTCAATTGCTTTCAAAACAAAAAATAATTTCATACATTGTGGGCTTGTATATCTGTATCCATCGATATCGCGTATAAAACATTGGTACGTGTCGATTCACGCGGATCGAACCCTAATAAAAATTTCACTATGAATTCGATATAACCGACATATTTTTCATCGGAAAGATGTAGCTGCGAAAATCGCATTCAAAAGTAATACTTAGAGTTATTTATCAATTTTATTTATTTGTATATGTAATAATTAATTTCAAATCCAAATTATCATCAAATTATTATCAAAACAAACGTTAATTTCACGTCGAATTCTAAATTCCATTGTTTACAAAACCCTATTTAAATAACAAATTTTATTGTGGTTTATTTTTTATTACAAATAATAAACAATATGAACAATAATTATAAGTTGAATTTAATAAAAGTCATGAAATGAGCTAAAAAATACTACATAAACAAAAAAACAATGTATTTTTATACAATTTTTATTAGTAATTATAAACGTTAATATATAAATCCAATTTACTAAATTCCATCTATTAAACTAATTTTTATTAGAAATAATAAACCAAAAAAAATAATCGTTATTTCATTTAAAAAACTTCGTTTAAAAAAGTCGCTTAATGGATACTACGAGTATTAAATATTTTCAGAGACTCCGTTATATTTTATTAAAATTTAAGAGGAATGGGCCATTCGATACAGCCGTAATAAAAATGTAAAGGAATCTTTCCACTTTTTTTTAGGAGAATATAGGATTTACCTATAAAGCCTTAGAGTGCACTACGTATAGAATATCAAAATTGAAATTCTAAATTAATAAATAGCCATCCCTTTGTACTTCTACGAACTGTAAATATTTTTTCTTTTTTTTTTACGAAAAAGTAAAAATATTTTACGTATACATGCGATACATGCAAATTCAATAAGTTTATTTCCATTGGAAAGTTACGCCTATCGATGAAATAAATTTCATGAACACGATTTAATTTTTGATAAATCTATCGTATCCATAGCATTTATAGGTGAAAAAAATATTATAAAATAAAAAAAAGACTTTTCTTTACAAGTCGAAGAATGAAAAATTTATTTGACAGCTCTTGGTAATGTGCGTAACTTTTCTTAACGTAATCTTAAACGTCGCACTTGTATATATATGTGGGTGTTAAATGAATATGTATCTTTTTTATGTGCACATACATAAAAAGATTTGTAAAGCATACACTTTTGTCACGTTGAGACGTTTATTTAAAACTTTTAACAAAATTTTTTTTTAATGGGCCAGTCAAATATTTGAATAAATTCGTCTAAACACGTGGATATTATTATTATAAGTATTTATTTAAAGTAGCTTAATTGACATTTAGTGAATATGGCTTCAAATTAACTGAAATGTAAGAAATTATAAAGAACTTAATTGTTAAAAAAATATTCAAGGTCATCGATATAAAATGTGAAATAAAAATTTAGTAGAAAATTGGCAGTTTTTACATACATTTTTATGAGAATCTTTCATAAATTGAAGTTAACATCGTTGTAAGAATTACATCATTTTTATTGTAAATAATTTTTAACAAAAAACAAATTTTATAAATAATCTGATTGAAGTATGAAAAAACTACAGAAATTGCGGGAATAAAAACTAATTTTTTTAAATAAATATAAATTCTTAAGCTATTCAAAAATTACTATTTTTTATTTTATTGTCTTAGACTACAAAAAACGTTAATGAGAATATCGAACTCTGGTTGTTTTGAATTTTGCGGCAGTTTCACGTCTATAACGCACCAGGCTCGTAGCTCGATTCGCAACAATTTCGGGGCTATAACGGGAGAAGTTGAAATCAATTAATTTTGTTGAATTTTACATTTTAGTCGAAAAATGTTAAATTTAACTTATTTACTAGTAATACGATTTTTAGTTTAATTAAAGAAATATAAATAAAATTAATATATGCCTGTGAAGGGATTCGTGCTTGATACGGCACTAGCCGATGAAGACACATGTATCTGTAATTATAATTATCATGATTGAAGATTCTAAATAAATGTTGTATTATTTATTATTATTTTCTATTATTGTTTACATATATTTTATTATTACATAATATTTTATTTTATATATATATATATATATATATATATATATGTATATAAAGATATTTTGTACTTGTATGATAATTATAATTAACTAAATCGCAGATACTAAATAAATATTGTATTATCTTTTATTATTTGTTATTATTATTTAATCTTTTTTACTATATTTGAACCTAATTAACATTCCATGTATTTATTAATAGGAGCTACTAAAGGCTGAAATTACTGCTGATATTGAAATGGTAAAAAATTAAGTATTAGTATTCTATTTTTTTTTAAGGTACATTATACAATTTACCATCATAAGCGGTAAAAATAGTGTTTGAAATCGAATCTTTCAAAATTTCCAAATGTTTACAGTAATTGAACATTTGGAATGTTTTGATTGTCTTGGAAAGTATACCAACGTTAATGGTAAAATCTCCATAAACTAGACTACATTATATAAGGTGATAGGCGCATGCGCGCGATATTTCGTAGACGAGTTTCGTTTCATTCGCATTTACAGCGGAATGTACGCGGAAAACAGTGGTATACAACTTTCAGCGAATTGAATATTTTTACATGCATCGACGTATTGGCAGATTATCTGGTATTAATGAATAACTGTATCTATAAAATTCAATTAGTATAATTATCGAATACGTCTTTTAAAATTATTAATAGTATTATTATTATTAAGAACAACAAAGGCGCATCAAAACGATGAGTGGCGACGGTAACCTTTTAGAAAGTGAGGTTATGACGGCTTCAGAGGTACTGATAGAAATTATTACTATTTCCGATAATATGTTATTTTCTGTTAAATTATGATACTAAATTAATTAAATGATTTAACTGTATGATTTAAATGTGTTTTTTACGAAATTAAAAAAATGGTAATTTTCACATATAGTTACATTTGTTTTTTACAGACTGATCCACTTGAAAAATTGGAAAATTCGGATTTCGAATTAATTTTAAAAGATAACTGTAACATCGTTCAAGTGTCATCCGTTGAATCGTTAAATATTGCATGTAAAAAACAAAAAGGTGTAAGTAATTTTTTTTATTAATTATACTCTAAAAATGTGATTCATTGAATGAATAGTTATTAATGTAAATATATTTAGGATTTGAAAGATTTTCTCGAAAGTTGCGGCGAGGGTAAGCTCATACTTCAAGCTTATCAAGAAAATAATGAAAGTTTAAATAGACAATTGCGTTCAAGACTGGTTAGATTGATAATTAGTAGAGAAAGGGATAGAGTACTAAAGACAGTAGGTTCAGATGAGAAATTACAAAAATTTATGTAAGTTTATAAAGTGTTTTTATAAAATAACGTTTAAACATCCTGCGTAAAAATAAGATATATTTTTAATACAAAAAAGACACCAACATTTTATTAAATACCGTTTTCTCGTATACTTATACGAACAAAAATGTTTAGTTTTCAAATAATATTAAATTTTGTTTACATACATCCAAAGTTCAGGAAAAGAATAAGCGCGAACTCCCCATTAATTCATAATGTTAATAATTATTAATATATTTTTATAATTTCAGAATCAGCTCACAATATTTTAAATCTCTTGCTAGACAAGTAGTTAATCTATTTAAGGGGGAAATCGAAAATTCCTATTATACACCTACTACTACAGTCGATCGAAAATCTACTCCACCCAGTGGAAAATTATGGGAACATTTTAATTACGAAAAAAAGAAACTCAGAGATGCAGGACTTTTACAAAGCTCGGCACCTTCCACCGCTCAAAAGTCTATGAGAGATTTAACCACAGTTGAAAAAGGTATGTATAATTTTAAATTAAATTTTTTATTTAACTTATTATAATTATTATTTCCAATTTGATCGTTAAAACCACTGAGAAAATAATTAAAAAATACCAGAGCTCTGAAAAAAACAAGATATGTTTGAACCGGATAATCTCGAAAAACTCGTTACGCTCGTTTAGTTTCTCTTCAAAATTATTAAGTTATGTAATTTAACGATACTAGACTCAATGAAATCAATCACTGATTGAAAAGTATCAAATATCAATTTGTATATTTACAAAAACGATAAATTTTAAACAAACTCTAAATGAAAAAAATCAGCTAATCAGCAACTTTCCCTTTCCTCCCGTCACCATAAACGAACTTTGCGAAACAGACGGCTTCTCTTCTTATTCATGAACACATCAGATCTGCAGTGCCGGCACTACTGCGGAAATATTAAAGTATCTGTGTGACTGCACGGAAATATGAATCACGTGCCATGTTATTGTATACACAGCGCTAATATACGAAAACTACGAGTACAGAGGGCGCCAAAGTATCGCTTACTGCGCAAGTTAGTAGAGTACGTGTCCCGTAACACACATTAGTCAGCTCAAGTCTCGGCTACTACTGCATATATTAAATTCAGAGATGATAGTAAATTTATATTTGGTATTAGTTCAATACTGTGAATAAAGACAGTGAAGAATTTTAATAAAATTCTAAGTCGACTAAAATGTGAGTAATATCGCGTACTGAGCCTCCATTTAGCCGTCAGTTTTATAATGACGAATGGTGCATTCAGGTATTGTTCTGCGCATGTACTTACAGCAAAGCTGGCAGCGGATTGTTGCGTTTAATATATATATATATATCATTTTGTAAAACATTGCAATTGTAGATTATAATTCAGAAAAGTACAAAATTTATGACTTACTAATACCGTGTACTTGTTTACGTTTTATAATTTATTGACGGTCTTACGGAGAGAAATTTACCGTTAATGTCCTCGTCTCGGGGGATATTTCGGATTAAGTAATTTACAATATATGTTTTTTGATATTTAAAATAAGATTTTAATATTTTTTATTCATGATCAAGCAGCCTCGAAACACAATAGTTTTTGCTAATTGCGTTGTCAAACATTAATAACAGACATGATAGTCATTTTCCGTCATAAGTCACCATCGCAAACTTTATTTTCAAGTAATCGTATAACAAATATATAAGTTTTAAAAAATTTTTCTTTAAAATTAAAAATAAATCTCATCTATACGCCCATCCGATTTAACCTTTGATTATAATTAAAAAACTGATTTACATCTGTTTTGAATTGTAGATAATAAAACCAATCTTACATATTTTTTAAAAAAGCCAATGGTAAAAATGAATAAGTGGCGTGCGGCGAAAAAGAGGAATTTAGTGTTGCTCTGTAATTCGTTTAACCCCAGGTATAAAAAGCGAGAGAGAACACAAAATTGGTCAGCAGCCGATAAATCTTGGTTATTCGAGATTGTAAAAAATTACAAACATATCATAGACAAGAAATCGACCTCGAATAGGAAAAAAAATGAAACGTGGCAGTTGATACAAAAAGATTTTATGACAAAATGTGAAACCGAAAGAAATAGTACCAGAATTAAAGAACAATGGTGCAGAATGAAAGCAGTCGCTAAAATGGAAATATCCAGTTACAACGCTAAGGTTAGTTAAGTGTTTTATTTAGAATTTTAAATTGCATAATTGTTGATGCTTTGCGGTGGAAAACTTTTTTTTGAATAGAAATTGTTTTTTATTTTTCATTCAATTTCTTTTACTTGAAAGCTTGAAATTTCGATGGTTATATAGCTGAAAGTGAAGTTAGACGTCGTATACTTTTTTCACTGTTACAATCGTTAACAAAGAATAATCGATTGTTTTTAATTAATGTTTATCTTCTGTTTCATTACCTCAAAAATGAGAATATTTTTTCTAATCTTTGCTAGTGTCTGAGTTAAATGCGTTTGGACATATTTACTAGTTGCAGTCAAAAAAAAAACAATTTAATCTAGATAATTTTAACTTTTTCTGCGTTAAGTGTACATGTAATACTTGACCTTTGTATATTTAGTCTCGAAAGTATTTGCTTTTTAGTTATTTTCCACTCGTTTTTCACCGGGTTTTCGCCAAAATATATCAAAAATTTTCTTTCGGAGTGGTTCTATGCGATTTTATGGATAACTTAAAGAAAAAAATTTTCTTTTAATTATTTTATAAACGAGCATTGTGCTCGTAATTAAAAAAAAAACGTTATTCTAAAATAAGAGAAATTCCTATAGGATATTACTATATTTCTGTTTTTGGAAATGAAGGACTTGTCAAATACGAACAATAAAAAATCGTATTTTCCAACAATTTTATTCACATAGAAAACAAATTATTATAGAAAAAAATTCAGCTTAATTTTTATGACAAAAAAAATGATTTTGGATTATTTTCAGTAACTCTGACTTAATAATATTACAAAGCAAAACTTTTTTTTAATGTATATTAAAAATCGTTATTTAAAAAGTAAAATAATTATTTAATAATTCAAATAATCAAAATACAATAAATTTCTAATTCGACAGTCCAAATGGCTTTTAATCTTTTAAATCCATCAAATGGTTCGTTCACCATTACGGTATACAGTTTTGAGCTTTCTATCGTTAAATATAAATTTTTAAAATAAAAGTTAGAATGATTTAAATGGCTCGATAAATCCTTATCAGTATATCTACAAAGTACTCGTATTCTCGAGTCATTTTTAGACACTGATTAAAGCATCGCGAATACAATTCATCTAAAAATAGAAAATTCTTGAATATGATTTACAACAACAAAGTTTTAAATTACATACTTTTCACAGAAAATTGCACTTATTTCTCCATAGATCAATGAAGTCGGTTTACAAGAAGCGGAAAAGTACAAGCCATCCGAATTGAGCATAAAAATTTGGCAACAGTGTTCGAATCCAAAACTAGCAACAAATGACTGCGATAGCAGCGATGAATCGGAAAACGTTATCGAAATTTCGGAATTGTCGAATCAAAATTTACCTGAAACTGAAGACAAACCCAAAGACAAAATATCTTCTACGCAGCGATTTTCACCAACGAATGAAATCGAAATTTCCGAGACAGAAATTAAAATTGAAAATGATATCGACATCGCTGAAATGCCATCGTTCAATACAATTGAAGATGATATTGAAGAAAATTCCCTTAAGAGACCAGATGACTCTAATGACTCCGATGATTCGTTGTATCACAAAAAGAGAAAATTATCATTGAACAATAATTTGAACGAGACTTCGGAAGCAACAGGTACGTTTATATAAGAGTTAAAATCGATGTCTTGTTGGAAAAAATCGCCGATTAAAAAAAATAAATGGAGTAATAACCTGGTAGAAAAATTAATCAACAATTGAGCATCGGTTGGTCAACGCACATCTGTTTGGTCAACCGTTGATCGAAATTACCGTAATTTTCGTCACGTTACACATGATCGGTTGATTAACGGTTGCTCAAATATAATGTCGAATTAACAGTGTATCGTTTCACTCTATGAAAATTGAAAAAATCCGCGGACTTAGTTTTTGTCCACAAAAAGCGAGATACAAGATTTTTACCCTCGAGTATAATTATCTTTATTTTTCCGTATACGTCGTTGTTTCCCGCAGTATTTCGTCTATTTACTAATATGAAATTAAATGCGGTATAATTAATAACAAACATTCACTTTTGAGCAGCCAAAGCTCTGGATACGTCGACAACCACATTGCCAAATCCACAGCATCAGCGAATTTACGTTCGCGAAAATTTGTTAAAACCGATAAAACCGTTGCAAAACAAAATGTTGCGCATAATACCACCTCCGGTTGAAAATAAAAATAAAGCTCCAACGCTACCAGTCGTTAACGCAACGACCGCAACAGCGACGACTGTACCGTTGCACCTACTTTTGAGCAAAAATTTGCAACCGAAAGTCATAGCTGCTCGAGCAGTGCCTGTGGATTACAAACAGATCGAACAACAGAAAAAAATTGAATTACTCGATTTGCAATTGGATGTTGCCAAGGTTCACAAAGAAACAGCATTGAACGAACTGAAAATTTCGTTGTTGAAGAAACAGATGATGGAAAAGGAAGCTATTGACAGGTATGTCTTTATTATATTGTATTTTTTTTAAGTTTTGATTTAGAAATTAATTTAAATATTTAAATTCTAAGCTCTTCCCGCGTATTGAGAGCTTTTAATGTTGACTTTGAAATTGATTTTAAAGAATATTAAGTAATCAAAATTTGAATAGTAAGCTCTTCCCGCTTTTAAAGTTTCCAATACTATCATTGAAATTTATTCGCATCGACCGCCGAACAATTTTATTAAACCAATTTCAGGTTATAATAACTAATGCAATTTTAAGCTCATGATCCTATTTTTTAATATATTTGAATAATCATTTGCAAAAAAAATTTGTTAAAAAAATATTGTTTTTTACTTTCATCTATCGAAAAAATACAAGAACTTGTTGCATAAAATGTTTAGCTGTCTTAACTGTTACAACCTTTTTGCATTCGAAATCACAATATTTAATATTTTTATCAAGGTTTATAAGTTATAGTAGTAAAATCTAAATATGTTTTTTGTAAAAATTCTAAAAATATTGTTATTTTTAAGATTATTTTTATTGGATAAATTAATTTTAAGGAATATTAAAAATACTGCCTTAGAAAATAATTTTAATAAAAAATGAAAAGTAAGCTCGTTTCATTAGATGCTTCTTAGACTATATTAGAGGCGTTTGACGAGAAAAACTCACTTCAAAAGCTTGCTATTCACAAATCGATAGTTATTTCGTGTTTTTTAAAATTAATTTTCAACACTGACTTTGAAATTAAGTTTTAGAAATATCAAGCAGTTAAAGTCGAGTAGTAAGCTCTTCCCTCGTCGCAAGCTTCAAATTTCGACTTGGAAATTAATTAACATAATAATAATAATGAGCGTCAAAAGCTGTAACACTGCCTTAGAAAATAATTTTAGGAAATACCAAACAATACAGCATTAAAATACAATTTAAAAAAAAATACCGTTCGATCTAAATTCGAATTACAAGCTCTTCCCGCGTCAAAAGTTTCCATTCCATCCAATTCACCACATCATGAAATAAATTCAAAAAATATTCTTTTCCCGCCTCTTCAACATAGCGCGGCATTCGCGCTCTTATCCAGTGCTAACATAACACACATATCACGATTAAACTCTATCTTTCGAGTTTCACATCTACGTAACACCTCGTGTTTTCGGATTCGATAATCTGGGTCTCGACATTTTCTAGATTTGAGAAAAAAAACGACATTCAGAGTTCGTTTCATTTTTCCGCTCAATCACCGGTCGCAACAATGCAGAGAATACCGAGTATCATTTCCAGAAATATGGCTTTCGTCAGGTATTACATTGAAATTTAATTTTGTTCTCACCTTTTTTTTTCATCCACAGCTATTAGCTTCGCGATTCATCTCCCGGCTTTTTATTCTTCAGTCGTTCGATGATTAATTTCCCATTACGTTCCAAAGGCAAAGACACAGCCAAAATAAATAAATCATTGGAGACCCTTCGAAAGCTGAGTTGAGCCTTTTTTTAGCTGAACCAGCATATATACTCTTCTTTGCTGCTTATGTAATGTGTTTTGGTAGACCAGTTTGTTACTCGACATTTCAACAAAGCTATTTATTTTTAGATAATTAGTCACCTCTCGTCCGTCAGCATTGACTGATGTTGTTGTAAATCTTTGTTCGTTTGCAGCCAAGCAAGAATGACTGGTGAACGTGGAAGCGGAGCTGGTAAAGGAGGTGGTGGTGGTGGTTCCATTCGTGAGGCTGGAGGATCGTTTGGAAAAATGGAAGCAGCTCGTGAAGATCAATACTTTTATAATTTGGTAAATTTATTTTGTATCTTGGAATTAGTTCGGTTGTTGGTTTATTACTGTGCGACTAAGAGTTTAACCTTTACATCGTAGCAAAAGGAACAAATTACAAAGTTGCAAGAGGATTTGCATGATGAGATTTCATTCCATGAGGAACAAATCAAACGTCATCAAGAAGCTATCAGTCGCCATAAGAAAAGAATCAACGATATGGATACTAACTGATGAGTTTTGAATTCATCGTGCTTGCACATATACATTCGTTCCTCGCTGTGTGTGAAAGGACAAACTTACTAACTTTTAAGATTACAATTTTGTAGAATATTACAATATGTGCTTTTTTTCAAAGTACCTTCTGTTATTACAATAATTAGAAATAAAATATCCAATTTTCTGTTTAATTGTCGTTAAATTATTCGAACACCTGTTTTAATACAATGTGTCTTTATTGTCTTGAAATAAATTTTCAATTCTAAATGATTTTCTTTTCTTTTTTTGGTAACAATTTGAAAAATTATAAAATGTATACATTTTATTAATATCATAATTCTAGTAAGAACTTAAATTTCTTAGGTATTTAATCTCTTGCAATTTGTCAACGATTGCTTAGAAGTAACATACCAAATTTGTACTTATGTTAAATTTCGCACATTATTGCGTACATTGTAAATTATTAATATACACATGTGCAATGAATGAATACGATTAGCAGCATTTGGCTGTTAAACAATAAACAATCCAGTCGTTTATTAACTTTCGTAACAATAACTTTAAATTATATTCTTTTAAAACTTTTATTACTTTCGCGAATCTCTTCTTTTATTTTTATTCGTACTCGCTTGTCTCACTTCTGTTAATTCTTACTTGTTTTGCATTTTGTGCAGTATAAAAACAGGAGCTTTAACGCTTACGTAAATATACTTTATATTAATATAGACTTTTATAAAACGTACAGCTATTACAAAAACTAGTTTTAAGTTTACCTGAACAAATACTTCAATGCGTATGATCAAATGACATTACATTCAAAGAAAGTAATCGTACGAATCCTGTTAAACTTGAGTATAGAATATAAACTAATAAATGATATGAATAGCAGCCAGAATGAAAATTTTCAAAAACTATTTTTGAAATTTAAATGCTTGACCTGAATGTAAATCTTCAAAAGCTATTTTTGAAGTTTAACTGTTCGAAATGAATGAAAATCTTCGAAAATTATTTTTGAATTTTAAATGGTCAAACAGTATGAGTAGTTTGACTAAACAAAATGTTACTAGTCGAATATAGAAATGACATGATTCGTTATGGAAAGAAAAAATAATACTTGATACAACTATAATTACAGGAGCACACATTATTACTTTCTATGCCTGCTATTCCTTCTGGATCGACATTTAAACGAATAATGACCAATTTTAGTGCAATTGTTACATTTACTGTCTTTAGCAGGACATTGCTGTCGATTATTCAAGTGACTATGTCCACAATAATCACAAGAAAGCACTACTTCCGCAAAGCATTTCCATGCGAAGTGATTCATTTTCTTACATCTAGAGCATTCTTTGGCAAATGCTGGACATTTTTGTTGTACGTGATTTGACCCGCAGTTAGTACAATCAATTATATATTCTTTTAAACAACATTTAGCAAAATGATTGAATCCTTCGCACTTCCAACATTTTTTACCTTTCGCTGGGCAAGCTTTACTCTTGTGATTAGTATCACATTGTAAACAAGTTTTGTTCTTTATTTCATCAAAACCATCTCGCTTTTTCACTTGCCATTTGTTGATTTTTTCTTTGTTTTCCACTGGTTTTTCACATTCTTGCCAAATGAATACTAATTCAGGCAAAGACAATGATTCGTAATCACTGATATTCGATAACGCCGGTATAATGTCGTTGAATTTGTCGAACATTTTTTCTGATTTCAGATCCTGTAGTAATTTTTCCTTCACAACTTTGTCCGTATTGCTTTTCGCAGTTTTTTCAGCTATACCCTGGGAAAAATCATTTTTTCTCTCGTTAGTATATATAATTATTCAGGTTATTGATTTTCTTTTAAGAAAATCTCGAAATAAATAATAATCGAGTTTCTGTAAAAATGTTGTTAAAAATATTTACTCGAATGTAAAGGGGGTCTCATACTCAACTTTTACCGACTGAGTCGATGCAGCGGTACAACGACAGAAAAATGCTTGAATCTTAATAAGTCATCTGAATTACGTAAAATCAAGAGTTAGTTGCCCTCTGTCTTGGCACTATCTATCACTGTACCAAGTTTGAAACGGAAATATTCGAACGTTTTCGAGAAAAGCTTGAATGAAAATCGATAGCCACATTTTGTTACCGAAAATTTCGTTCAGTAATCAAGCTTTTTTCGATCATATATGAATATTTTCGTTTCAAATTCGGAATAGTAATAACTAACTTTTGGTTTTGTGTTATTCAGTGGGCTTATTATTAAATATAGGAATTGGAAAACAAGTTTTTGTAATTCAATATTATATTTACATAAATGGACTTGTTTATTTTCAAATAATTATTTGAATGTAAATTTAGTTTAAAAAGAATCTTAGTTTACAATAAATATTTATTTCAATATTATAAAATTTAATTCGAATGTCATACTTAAAAAAAATGTCACAATTCTATTAAATAATACTGTTTGATGATAACTAATTTAATTAATGTTTATCAGAAATAATTCTACTCACGATCAAATATTTGTTAAAGCCAAACCGTTATATAAATATTTTCTCTAAATAAAAAAAAAAATTTCCCAGTACATATCAATAACATACATATGTATAATGGGTGTTGTATACCTTTAAAGCAATAACGTATTCAGCAACAGTTTCATTGTTGTGCTTTCTTCTACCGCCAAATATGAAATAAACGTCAAATTTGAATAATAACGTGTCGATATCCGTTTCACTCGAGTAGTTGCAAAAATAAAAATTTTTCGCTATCTCGTGTCCAATGCTTCCAATATAGTCGTTTAGTAGACTTCCTTGTTTGTAGGTCGGAACGTATTTCTCGTTTACAAATTTTAAAATACAATCCCTCCAGGCTATCCATTCTTGTCTCGAATGCGATGCCAAAGGCCAAGGAACGGGTACGTGTTTATTTTTGCTTTTCGTGCAACCTGCAAAACAGAATAGAACATTTCCGATTTAAGAATTTAAAACTTTCTTTCTCGTACTCCGACGTACAGACTAAAGCGTAAAATGCTCTGTTTATGACTAGAAATATGTATACAAGTATATTTATTTGTTGTTGTCGAATTTGGTAAACAAATGGGATCGACGAGTGAATTGAATTGAGATGTTTAATTTTGATAGGTTGTATTGTAAAATGCTTTGTACAAGCTGGAAATATTTTTTTATTTTTTTTTATTTATTAATTTTTTCGTTGCTAAATTTGTAAAGCAAATGGGATCATTTGAGGAAATTAATTCTAATAATTAATATTTAACATTGTAGAGAGCACGCTTTGGATTTGACGCGTTAGAGGAAAAACCCACCGATTCAAAAAAATCAACAAACAGTCAATTCATAAAAATACATCCGAAACCAGTCAAATAAAAAAAAATGCTTCTGAAACCAGATAAATAAAAAAACAATTCAACAACCAGTCAATTGAAAAAAATACTTTATAACGAACCAGTTCAAGAATCGATTTCAAGAACCAGCCAACTTTACAAAAAATAAAAGTAGTATAAATAAATATAATTTGATATATTCATATGTTATCGTGCAGACGTATTAGTGTACTGTGCAAATATTAGGTATACGTATTTTTCACATATTTACAAATAAGTTCATTATTTATTCCACTAAGGGGTCGATATATAGTAAAATGCTCTGTACAAGCTCGAAACAAATTTTTTTTATTTATTTATCATATATTACAAAATAATAGCTCAGCAGGAGAATCAAAAACAGTATTTTTGAGCACTGGCCTGCCTCATATAAAAAAAATTAACGAAATAGAAATTTTAAAAAATAAAAAAAGACAATTAAACGAATAATATTATAAATATTTTTATAAAAGCCTACAGTTTTTCTAACTCTTCAGGGAAGCATTTTTCACTAAAAGTACAAAAGGGACTTTTATTATAAAATTAATTAGATCTTACAATAATAATACTTCTAAAGCTATAGATATATATCTTGACAATTTGCAAAATTGTCTAATTCTTCAAATTCAAAGAGAACTTTTGACAATGTTCAGCAACTTGAATCAAATAAAAAGAATTCTTAATAAAACAAAACAAAAATTTAATTAAATAAATTAAAATATATATAAAATATAACACTTTGAATCTATATTATTATAATAATGTATGTACCTATTCATACAGTGCTCACTTGATTACTCGCCCTTTCGGTCCTAGTCTTGAAACCGTTCCCCTATGCACACCAACGCTTACGCACACAGATGCGTCTCTCCCCTGTATTGTATAAATTAAGCACGACACTTATGAACATAAAAAAATTTTTATCCCACGGTATATATATATCTCATCTATGTTATTATTATAAAATAATAAATAAAAAAATTCATGTCACGAGAACAAGTATATTCTCGTCGCATCTATAAATGAATCTGTGCAAAAAAAATAGCAATTCACTTATCGATTTATAGCATCGCAACTAACGAGCGACCCGACTTGCGTTTATTACATTAAATTTTTTTTTTCTTAATTGCAAAAATTGCAAAACGTACGCGATATGTACATATGTAAGAAACTAAGTTTACAATCGCTCCGTCGATCGCGTTTTTGTTCTGTTTTACGCATACATGAACGGAAAAATGTAAAGACAATTTTACAGTCACGCAAATATTATTGTAACGTATGCGCTGCTACGCTGGAAAAAATTGTTTGCTTATTATTAAGAAAATGTATTTATTGATAAATAGCTTTTTTAAATGAAAAATATATTTACTCGGATTAATAAAAAATGTTTAGGTTCTAGCGAATATTAATTTGAAAATAGAATTTTTTTCGGTAAAACATGTAATTAAATTAATTTTTTTTTAATTTAGTTATTTATTTAAATTAAATTCAATTTGTTCTATTTATATTTATTGGGAATTTAAATGTGAATAGCAAATTAGTATAAAATTAAAAAAGTATATATTTATTTATATATGTAACTATTTCCTAAACAATGTATTTAAATCAAAATCTTTTGTTCAAATTCTACGTATATTATAAAATAGAAAATATATTTATTTAAATGAAACGTATAACTGTTAATTAAAGCAATCATTTTTTTAAATTATACAAATATTCATTTCGTAAACTGCAGTAGTAACTTATAATTAAATTTAATAATAAAAACAAATTGTTTCATTTTATTTGACCAGAACTGATGTCAAAGTACACTTTAATATTTTATACTATATAAAATTAAATCCAAAGAAAACCAACACTTTAACCGGGAAAAAACATTCAATATTATTCTATTCTCGTAAAAAAACATTCCTCAAATCTATTAAACGATATATTTTTAAAATAAACAGTATACATTTACGTAAATGTAACCTAAAAACCATTAACTAAATAATTTTTTCCCAATATTCCGCTTTAAAACTTTATTCCATTATAAATAAACATTCAACCGTTATGAAAATAATTTTGCAAGTGTCGTAAGTTGCACAATTCCGTTGACATTTATACATCGTCCATGTGGGAGTCATAACAATAACAACAAATGGAATTTAAAAAAAAGTAATAAAAATCGTCCATAGAATCTTTATACCCAAGATATGTCTTACATTACAAAACAAATATTGCATGCGCACTCACACACACGCATGCACGCATGCACGCACGCACGCACACATACACATATATACAATACATTTTATACATCGAAACTTTAACCTAGGAAGTACAAGGGCTTTTTCCAAAGCGCAGACTATCCCGTCTAAATATAAACAACCTTTAAAGCTGCATTTCGTTATTATCGATTCCATCATCGCGTTGTAGACGAGAATCTTTTTCTTTACATCAATTTACAAACGCTCACACAAAAATACATCTTCATTCAATTACGCAACAAAATACAATATAATAAAAAGTATCAAAAAATCTTGTTTACGAACTAACAATATTAAATGAAAAAAAAAGATACACATTACATAATACAACCGTAAAGCACATCGGAATGAATCCACACACGAGATTTCTAGACCTATCGTAATCTAATCGCTGATCGACGGGCAACAATTTTTTTTTTTTTTTTTTTTTTTTTTTAAGTAAACATCGAATTATCGAATATCGCGTGTTTTGTACACTAGTGTAATTACCCACACAGATACAAGCGTAATTTAAGATACGGTTTATTGTCATATATACAGCGCATTTCTGACGGATTGCGCACAGGTGGGTGGTTAAGGGGGTGTGTTAGGTATTATGCACTAACACACGTCTATACATATAAACGTGTACGCGTATGTAGAAAGCGAACGTTGAACTCGTCGTAGAGAAAGAATATTTCGTTATTTTGCATTGTTCTACGCGCGAAAACAGGTGGGTATGACTAAAAAGGTGTATACACGCACACGCACACACTCACACACATTTATAGAAACAAGACACTTACCCATATTTCAATTTCGCGAATCAACACGTGCGTCGGCCGAATTGTTTCCAAGCGAAGAAAATCTTGTTTTTGTTGATATTTCGTCGATGCTTTCCTTCGCGCGGATTATAACCTGTGGCTCTCTTTTTCTCTGCGCAGCTGTCGCCTATTTGCGTATACACCGGTTTGATCACTCGCGCCTCTGTGCGTTTACGTGAAAAGTAGAGTTTGATTTTTTCATTCGTCCTGTATTAAGAGGAATGTATTTTTCTTCGTCGAAATATCGTGTGACGATGACACGGATTTCGGCATATTTTTTTTTCTCTTTCTCTCACTCGATTCCGCACGCAACGGCACATGCCACGAGCCGAGTTACGATCGCGCACTTTTCTACTCTGTTCACTCTCGCGCGCGCAGTCGTATATAAAATATACCACTGCGACTGTACAACGTTTAGTTGCCGTCCTGTACCGTCGAGCGTTTGTCTTTCTCTCTCTCTCTCTCTCTCTCTCCCTTTCTGGCTAGTGTATGTGTGTGTGTATATATATATATATATATATATATATATATATATATACATACAATATACGGCGAGTCTTTAACGAGAAAAACAAGCGAGAAGCGAAGTGTTGAGACGAGTGAGTGTGTATGTGTGTGTATACGGTGAGTCTTTAACGAGAGAAACAAGTGAAGTGTTGAGACTTGAGAGGAATGTGTATGTGTGTGTGCATGCATAATGTACGGATGTACCGGGTGTCTTATTGGTGCGTGGTCAGCGTGGCGGTGGCGCCGGTAAGGAGAGGGAAAATTAAATGGATAGAATTTCGAAAGGAAAATCTGTTCGCACACTGGAAAAAAATCAGATATCAAGAACCAGCCAACTCAGAAATAGGCTTCAGAGCAGAACCAGCCAATTGTAAAAAAAAATATTTACAAATTTATATTAAATATATTTATAATTATTTTATTTTTTCATTTGACCGTCCAATTGTTTAATTCTTTTTTTGAACTGGCTGGTTTCTAAAGTCTTTTTTTGTAATTAACTGGTCGTTGAATTTTTATTTGTCATTATCTGATTACTGAAGCTTTTTTTTTGTGACTGGTTGTTGTAGCCTATTCCTTTCGACGGGTATTTCCTCCAATTCGTCGATATATACAATATACGTTTATTTGTACATTTCTTTTATATTTCGAGTTAGATTATTCTCCTAAGTCGTCGATCTCCATGTACCACGTATACAATGGGACACCCGGTATATCTAACGTATATTATGAATACCTGCGGTAACGGTAAGGGTAGACGGAAGAAATTGGAGAACTTCTGCTATGGTCCCTGTTCTTGCCGGCGGTATATCAACAAAACAGACCTCCTTTGAATGTATACATATATCGCAATGTGCTATGTGCATTAGTCGAAGTCTATTCGCATATCGCATAATGCACATATAGATATATAACATACCTGTATATATGTAACCGAGACTCAGAGCTCTCTGATGTCGTGAAAAAGTGAAAGGACTACTTATATATACACACACCTTCCCCTCTCTCGTTTTATTTTCAAATTTCACCAAATAAAATGACATTACAGCACGTCGTAGTAGGTGAGTTAAAGTCCATGAATCGCCCGAGATGTATTGAATTTTCTACGAGGAGTTTGCGATAAATCGTTATCGTAGTGTCCTGTACTATTAGGTTATGTTTATCAATCGCAGGCGGTGGAACCGGTTACATTGGCTCTTGCATCTGTAAAGCCTTGTATAATTTACATATAAGGACTACGATTATTTCGCGTATGCCTGGGCCGAATAGAATAACGTGGGTAGGTTTAGTGGCAAAATGGATTTTGTATTTTTTCTTTGCCATGTATGATAACATTTTGATTGACTTCGCAGCAAGAATTAGAATCTCATGGACTTCCGAAAGACACAAATGCTGTTATCAATGTTGCCGGACAAAATATTCTGGACTTTACTCAGAAATGGACCCCTGGATTTAAGCAGAACGTATTGAACAGTAGAGTTAAGACTACGCAGCAGTTAGCCAAAGCTGTGTCATGTTCCGAAGCTAAGACGTTTGTTACTATATCTGGTGTTGCTTATTATCCACCTGATAATCAGCTGTACACGGAGAATGATACCTGCGAAAAGTATGATTTTTTGTCAGGTCGGTTGAATGGTTTTGTATGGCTGGGTTGTGTTCTTGTTTGAATTTTGTATTTGCGAATGTTCGTTTCAGGTTTATGCCACGATTGGGAAGCGGCTGCACGATTGCCTGATAATTCAGCTAGACAAGTTATTATTCGATCAGGGGTTGTTTTGGGAAGAACCGGAGGTATGATTAAGCAAACTTTCCCTCCGTTCTTCTTTGGAGTTGGAGGTCGTCTGGGAAGCGGCAAACAGTGTATGCCTTGGATACATATAATTGATCTTGTTGAATTGTTTATTCATGCCTTGAAATGTGAAAATATGACTGGTGTTTATAACGGCGTTGCACCTGAGGTTGTTATTACATCTTTGTTGACTTTGTAGAGCTATGTAGGCATTATGTACATTGGTATTTGATTAATTTCTAGATCGTAACAAATGCTGAATTCACAAAAGCATTTGCATCAGCTTTGCACAGACCTGCGTTCATACCTCTTCCTGCATTTTTTCTGAATACCTTTTTAAACGAAGAACGTGCAAAGGTAAATATTGCATCGAAATATGACTTGCCATTTAATACAAACATTATTTATAATTCTAGATCATGCTGGAAGGTCAAAAAGTTCATCCTAAGAGGGTTTTAGATTCAGGATTTAAATACAAATTTCCTACTATAAAAGAAGCTTGTCACCAATTTGGAGAGCTATTTTATAAAGGACAATACTAAATGTGTGTTTGTACACGTTACTAGTCATACTGTAAATAAAATTGTTAACAGATAGATCGAACGATATTAAACTATAAGAGAAACAGTATTATGTTTGTAATTGTTTAAATTAAATTCTACGTTAAAAATAAAAGTCGATAAAAATATTTATCTATATTTTAGATTGCTGTATTAATATATTCGGTGTAAAAGGAGAGAAAAATAGCTGATTTCTTTTTTTTTGTTTTATAAAATCTTCTTAAACTAATTCTATTTTATATATGTATGTACAAAATTTATCTTTACAAATGAAATAATATTTTGGAGCTTCAAAATTCCATTCTCATGTCTAAAAAAAAGAGAAATAATGTTAAAATAATTTTTTTTGTTATACAGGGTGCTTGCAGTAATAATTGTTGACTTACCGCTCTTTTTAATTTTCTCTCCTTTTTCAGAATTTTCTACACCTCTCAAAAATTCTTGAAAAGCATGAAAAGGTTTGTTCAAACTAGTTTTTTTGTAATCTTTGATTCTTTTTACATTATCAACTGATTCTCCTTGTTCCGAGATTTCTTTTGCATCGAAAGCATTTACTTCGTCAATGAGTGTCATGATTGTTGGTACATTGTGTGGGTCAAATTGATCGACTATTTTAGGATTTATCGGTATGCTCACTTTTCCAGTTTTTGGATGAACGCAGAAAGGAGATTTAAGCAAGTGATTCATTCCTTTTGTTACATTTATATCCAAACGTGGGTAGGCATATTGGATCATTATTTCTTCAACTAAGTAAGGCCATCTACGCCATTTTTTTGATCCCTAAAATTGTTAACGTCGATAAACATTGATGAACATCAAGGAAAGAATGGAAAATTTCACAATTACCACCTACCGATTGAATCTGTTCTCTAAAATGATTTACGAAAGCTTCCCATCTCTTGGTGCTAGTTGAATGTTTATCGAAAATTGTTTTAACTTCACAACGCATTTCTTCTTCTGCAAGTATTCCTAAAAATTTTATTACCTTTTCTTCCGTACCTAACATATTTTGTTCTTCTACGCACATTTTTACAAAGTAAGGCTCGATAATATTGATCGCTCTCCTATCAATGGTAAATACGAAACAAACAATAAATAAATACTTTTAAACATCAATTGTAAAATAAACACTTACTTGACAGAATAGTGCATTTTTCTGTTTATTTTTACTTTTTTCTTCGTAGATTCTCCTCCAGATATCAATTGTAAATAATGTGCTATAGCTTTCCTACCATTTTGTGTCAAAAATCGAGCTTTTTTATCACAAACCCAACAATGGATACCTCTTCTACCAGAGAATACCCATAAAATGTGTTCAAATCCAAAATCATCTGTGGAAAATAATTTTTTTAATTTTTTTGAACATTGCTTCAATTTTAAACCAAGTTTTCAATATATTACCTCTTAATGCTATATCTAAAATTTTTACTGCCAGTACCATGTACTTCCAGCATTTATTACAAATGTCTGCACCAGAACAACAAGTCCTCACTTCATCGTAATCTGTCATATCGATATCGATTACGATTTCCCTTTGGATAGGCTCAAATTTGATTTCTCTGCCCTTATTCGTTGGTCTAATGAAAATATTTGTATTACAATTTTGTCTCGTTGAATTTTATTATTAATTTTGCAATAAAAATACTTACGCAACATTATAGACTGCTCCAATATCTATCTTATGAGGACACAACCTTTTCATTTCATTTTTTAAATCATTAATTTTATTGTACGATTGAAAGCGAATATATATGTCGTCACGCAGTGTAAATGAAAATTCTCTGCGGGCAAATGTGTTTGCTGAAATAGAAGATTATGTTTATTTAGTTTATACAGAAATAAAATTTGTTATTTAACTTATCGTCATTTTATATTTTCAAATTGATACAATTTTAATCAACAAATGTATAACTACGTATCAAACAAAAAAAACAACATTTATTGAACTATAAATATAATAAAACAAACGTTATCTAATTTAATAACATCATTTTATTTAGTTAATAATTTATTACTTTATACCCAGTATAAAATCAAGTCAAATTCTATATTTAACAAATTACAACAAAAACACTAAATTATTTACTAAAAAACATTTAAATTTACAGCATACTGAGTTACTTTACAATCAAAATCCTATTTCCCTCTACAGGTTACCAAATTTAAAAATATTCTAAAATTTTTAAATAAACAAATATACACATTAACTTATAATAAAATCCAAAAATTTACCTTCTCCATAACTCAACCATCGATAATAATCCACATAAGGAAACAAACGCGAATAATACAGAGGAAGTAAATCCGATAAATTTGATTCATCCATAGCTCGTCGGTTAAAATGTTTTTTTAATAAAATAGAATAAATTCCAAACAATAAAAACTAATCACAATAAATAATCCAACGAGTTTTTGTCAAATGTATCGCAGACTTACGATACTCCGACGAATCCGTAGAAAAGTGGCGGGAAAAATATTGGTTAGGTAAAAAGAGCATCATATACCATGTGTCCACGTTGAAATTCTCTAAAAATTTTGACTACAAAAAATCACTATGTGAAAACAATGGTGGTTTTTATAAAAAAAATTTGGTATTGATCGTTAAAAATGTTTGTAAATTGTATTAAATGCAACAAAAGCGTAAAAAGGACTACATCATTTTATTCAACAAAAAATTTTGAGAATCATTATGTGAAAAATACAAATTATATAAAAGTTAAAAAATTTATTCGTGTTTTTGGAATGATTCTAAATACTTTTTCGTTACATGGATCGTTCGTGGGTTAAAAATTTATTTGTAAAACGGCTACTTTTTGTACCCGCCATCTTGAAGTGCGAATGATTCAAAATAATGTTTTATAAATAAAAATGTTTTGTTCCGTGGATCATTCGTGAGTTTAAAATAAAAAATTCTTTTATTCAATTTACTTATCCGCCATCTTGTCCGATAACTTTTATAACTTTTTCAATACTAATATATAAATATAAAACTATATATATAAATATAAAATATAAAACTGCAAGAAATGTGGTCGTAATACCATTATTATATTATTTTTCAGCGATTTATAAACCAAAAAATGTAATTCAAAATAACGACCATTTGGACACATTGTAAATTGTAATTCGAACACGTTCAAAATCGAGATTTCGATTTTTTCGCTACATATCAATGCAAGATGTCGCTACATCTCCATCTGGGACTGGACACCATTGGACACCCGGTAGGTATATAATGCTACAATACACAAACTATAGTCAAATCAGCTATAGTAGCTTGTTTTCGATGTGTCGCAGTTTTCCCCCAGAGCAAAGGAGCGCCGCCGTCGGGAGAACACACCAAATGGCAATCCGAGCATCAGAGTGCGGTTGGGCGGGTTCTCTCGCGGACGTCTAATCCAAATGTAACATGGCGATATACGAGGACGCAGACGAGCTTTTTTCGTCGAGTCGAACGAAGAGACGCTTTGACTGATCTAATCGACTTTTTCTTTTTCTCCATAAGCTTTATGCTGACTTTAATCGAGGATTTCGTTGTTCCAACCTCGTAGATGCACCATGAGTTTTTCCGTGAAGAAGACCGGCGGGAGGATGTGGCACGAGGCACGGAAACAGGAGAAGAAAATACGTGGGATGCTAGTGGATTATCGACGTCGTGCGGAACGTCGACGGGATTATTACGAGAAAATAGTAAGCTTTTTATATTTATTTGGGTTTTCGTGTGAGTTTATGAAGGGGGATTAGAGGAGGATTATGAGGGTTCAATATTAGTTTTTTAAACTGTGCATATTCAATATTACAAGAATTACCGTGATTATATTAGTTATGAATTAGGCAGTATTATTTACAGGTTTTGTTGTAAATTTTGTACAAGTACCTACTTTGAGAAAATATTTGGAGAATCTTTTGATACTTTTTTTATCTCTCATATAATCAATACATTCATCAAACGATCAGTTAATATCAATTAAGTGAAATAACAGCTTTGCACGACAGTACTAATGAATTGAGGTTATTTTGAATTATATCATTATTATTCTCAACTACTTATGTTGACTCGATTAGATAAAGAAAAGCTTAAATAATGATTGTTTTCAATTTGCGTTCATATAGAAATCGGATCCGACACAGTTTTTACAATTGCATGGAAGGCCATGCAAAATTCATCTAGACCCTGTGATTGCAGCAGCAGGTGACAGTCCTGCAAATATGTAAGTCAAAGATCAATGTCGTTAACTGTACTTTGTATGAATTCCTTACTCAATTGCTTTTCATTTGTTTCAGGATGCCTTGGCAAGGAAATCAAGATAATCTAATTGATCGTTTTGATGTACGAGCTCATCTGGATTGGATTCCAGAGGCTAATAATGCAAATGATATCGACGTTCCATTGACAAGCGAAGATAGACATATTAATTATGAAAGATACAGGATAATTGTACAAAATGAATTTCTTACTGGTCGGTGTAACTACTAAAATTATACATTTACACAAAGGAATTCTCATCTCTAAATTATACCAATTGTTTAATTTTCCAGTTACCGAAGAGAAATTTCTTCATCAGATTCATCTCGAAGAGCAATTTGGTTCTTCAACCAAACCAGATTTCGTAAAAGACAAGAAGAAATCGAGCAATAATGCTGCTATTGGCTACAACTATGAAACAGAAGAACCCATTCCAGAAACACCAAAGTCAACAGACACTGCTGCAGTTGTACCAGAAGAAAAAGAAGACGACGATAGCGACATCGATTTAGATATTTGTGTTGATGTGTCACAAATAGAACCTTCTCAAGCACACGAAATGAACCAGGTAGCACAAAAATATGGACTATTAGGTGCGGATTATTTCAGTTTTTTGACGCAAGATTTCGAAGAAGCTGAAACTTTGAGACAAGCGAGAAAGCAAGAAGAAGAAAAAGCGATGTATTCCGTAAGTTTATGACAAAAAAAAAAGAAATCTTAAAAAAAGAGGCTACAGCTAGAATTAACGAATCTTAATTTAGGGCCGAAGATCAAGAAGAGAAAGGCGAGCATTCAGAGAGAAGAAAATGATTGGTCGAGTAATGAGTCCACCTAGGTAAATTTTACTTTCGAAAATTATCTTAAAATTAAAAAACAAACCAATAAACTTCGAATGGGAATAACAAAAATTCAAAATAAACTAGTCATACGAATTTAAAATTCTTTAGGGGGTTGTCGTACTCCAATTTTGTCAATGAATTACGCAAAACCACGAGTTGTTTACCTCAACCTTAGCAAATCTACTACATTTTTTTATAAATTCAATGTGATAATCAAAGGTTAACTGGTTAATTGTAATTATTCCATATTAAGTATTTCATCGTAGTGGTTCATGGTAGTACATTTTGCCAAATCTTATGAAAAAATTTTACTAGTATTACAATTGCTTAATTACCATTGAATGTAAATGGAATAAAATAATGATAATTGAAGCATTTGTTAAGAAATCGATTGTTAATAAGTTTTTTTTTTAGTTATGCTGCAAGGGAAAGTCCGGAATACAATCCGTACAGAAAATCATCTTCTAAATCTCGATCTCGATCTGCTTCACCTGCAAATGCAGGTCAAATTACGTACATCACTAGCTTTGGTGGCGAAGAAGAAGCTGCTCAGAGCAGTTCCTCTCAAGTTGCAGCGTCAAGTCTGAAAAAAATAAATACTACAAATTTGAAGAGGAAAAAATCCGTTAGTCCAATTGTTTCTGAAAGATCGAATAGGAAAATTGCAAGGTCTAGATCTCGGAGCGTTGCGCGTTCCAAAAGTAAATCCTATGTGAGAAAACGTGATTCCAGGAGGCCTAGTCCACCGTATTCGAGGTAAATAATCTTACGGAATTATTATTTTTAACTATATATATATAATAATAATAATAATCTTAGTAGTAATACTCTTTGATATACTCATTTAGTCCTGAATGTATAGAAATTTGATATTATGAAATATGTAAATTTTTAATAATTTTTCTATGTATCAAAGTGTATTCAAAAGTATTACTATTGATTTTGGATTCAATCTATCTATGGGTGAACTACTGTAAATATTAAAAATTTTAATTTGACGAATATCCAATGCAAATGTGTCTTGTCTCCTTAATTATTAAAAACCATTGAAGAAAGGGAAAACGATTGAAATTTTCCATAGCTTTTAAAAGAAAAATTTAAACTAAAAGAAAATAATATTATTTACAGATCTAAAAGGGATCTATCTCGCGGCAGGAAGTATGGAAGGTCTAGGTCACGCAGTCGATCCCGTTGGTCTCGTTCTTATTCCAGGTCAAGGTCACGTGGTCGAAGTAGGACACGATCGTACACCAGAACTAGGTCACGATCGAGGTCGAGGTCAAGGTCAAGGTCTCGTTCGAAGACGAGATCAAGAACACGATCGCATAGTCGTTCTCGCTCCAGGAGATCGAGATCGCGTACGTCGACAACGTCATCCTCCAGTCGTCGAAGAAGTAAGAGCAGCAGTTATTCGAGGTCACGCTCGAGGTCGAAGTTGAGAAACGATTCAAAGAAACGACGACACTCCAAGTCTAAGTCGAAATCTAAGTCGAAATCGCGTTCCAAATCAAGGGCTAAAACGAAGTCAAGATCCCGTTCTAGGTCAAGGTCAAAGTCGAGATCTAGGGCTGTGCGAAGTAGATCGAGATCAAAATCCAGATCTCGATCTAGATCTCGAGTTACGTCCAGAACGAGGTCCAGAACCAGATCGAGATCGCAATCTAGATCCAGAAGTAGAAGTCGGAATAGATCGAGATCGAGATCATCTAGCTCGAGGAGCAGATCGAATTGTAATCGATCGAAAAGTACGGAGAATAAACCTACCACAGTACCAAGGTAAATTCGGTGAAAATGATATCGGTGTATGGCAAAGCGACCGTCAGTAAAGTTGTTGCTGATACAATTTTGTATAAAAAAAAATCATTTTTTATTGTCGGAAATTCTAAGTATTTCTTATTGTTTGTGTACATGAGAAATGTTTGTATTTTTGATGAGCTGCAACTTTTCCATTTAAGTTTTGCGTGTAGAATACTTGGAATTTAATTTTTTATACAAAAATCAGTTTTCACAATTTTTTGTACGTATCCGATTAATCTAAAATTTTCATAGACAGCATTGTTTTCTTTCTTTTTTTTTTCAAAATAAGTTGTAATTGAGATCAGAATGCTTGTGCTTAAAAATGCTGCATTTGCTTTTATTTGAAGAAAATATTTTGCAATTAATAGATCTACAACTTTTACATTGAAATTAAAGTAAAATTTATAGTTGTTGAAATATAAAAGATCTGATCTGTTATATCGAAAATTCGTTTTTGCAAGGATAAGTAGCTGATTTTTATTGTTTATGTAAATAAGAAAATTTTGTATTTTTTGTGTCTACAACTTTTCCTTTTTATTTTGTTACGCAGAATGCTTTTGAATTTAATTTATCGCTCGAAAATTGTTTTTTAGCGATTTTTCAAAAAATCGACATTCGTTTGTATGTACCTGATCAGGTTGAACTACAATATGTAATGTTGTAAAAACATTTTTTAATATCGCTAGTAATTTCATCGAGATAATCGTGACACAAAAAAATTTGATTATTTAACTCGAGAATCGATTAAAAATGGCACCCATTTTTAATTATAGAAAATATTTGAAAAAATACTTTTTTAGTATTTACAAAATGCCCAACTATGAAAATTTTCAGTTTGATTGATCGAAAAATGATACGAAAGTTGGAAGTAAATAAAAATGTATGAATTTTGTTTCATTGTTAATTATTATAATGATTTTAGATACTATGGTCGCCGTGGGAAGTCGTCAAGTTTAGAAATAGAGCTGTCTGATAATGAGGATAAAAATTTTCAATCTGCACCAAAGACCTCGACATCTTCTAATTCTAACATGTAATTTCTTATTATTAATTATAATTTATATGTATATACATATACATTTTTAATAAATATTTCATTAAAATTATGCTAATTTTCAGGAACAAGCCAAAAGCAGGGTTAAGTACAAATTCTGGTGGCGGACACAAAGTCAGTAAGAACCGTAACGCTTTATTAGTCACTTAATGCACAATGCAAAAAGACCATGTTATTGTACCCTTTAACAATCTTTCATTCGTAAAAAAAGAAACCAAAATGACTTGTTGAATTGAAATTATCACTCAAAAAGTCAGCATGCCAGTTCCATCATTGTCATTTTAAACTCATTCATAGACTGCAATATTTTTAGTTTGAATACAAAAAAAAATCGCTTACTCACGTTAGTTTTTCGTTAGTGCACCTTTTTTTGGGCACATCAGTATACATTTCGTTCAGCTTAAATTTATTGTCAATACGTAAACTATCGGAAAACGATTCAAAATCGTTAAAAATTCGAAATGTTTCTATAAGATATTAATTTTTCAGTCTGTAAAGATTACACCCCAGGAGCGGCTTAAGAAGAAGATGCAGGCCTTATTGAATAGGCAATGTGAGTAAAAAAAAGTATATATATATATATGTGTGTGTGGGTCATTCATTGTGAAAAAAGAGATCCCACTTGTCCGAAAATTAAAGTAACGTAGAAGACTACTAAAAATTAAAAAACAAACTAAAAACTGGCACAAAAAAATGTATTTTGCCCTTTTTTATCTGAAAAGTGTGTTATATTGGATCTTAATGTAGCTCATTTGGTTTGTCACTGAACATTTTTTAAATAAACAAAAACGCAGCCGATTTGCAAACAGATTTTTCACGCTATAGATATTTATCAAAATTCATATAATTAAAATTTTGAAAGTCGCGAAAAAATGGTTAATTATGAGAATTTTCAATTTTGACAGTTTTCGAGAGAAAAACCTGTTATTTTTAAAAATCAATTCTTATATATATATATATATATATATATATCTCGAAAACTACGAACCTGAGCAAAATATTTTAAGAATAACAAAATCTTGGAACTGATTATAGAATTTTTTCAAATTATTTTTTAACGATTTTTTAAATTTTGCAACGTTTAAAAAATTGCACCGAATTAAAAACGAGTTTAAAGAAAAATATTTTGAGTGGTCAACCAACTTGGATTTTAGCAAACTGCACGCGGCAATAAAAAGTACATATTCTTACCTACAAAATTGTACGTGACTCCAATTTTAGGACAACTTGTTGGCTCTTTTCACGAATAATGTCTCATATATGTCATGTATAAATAACCGAAAATATTTTAAACATCATTAAATCTTATTTCACAGACAAAGCTGACAAAAAGGCTGAACAAGCCCGAATCGAAAAAATGGAGCAGCAGAGACAAGATCGAGAGGATGAGATTCGAGAAATGTCCCTGAAACTTCGTAGAAGGTAAAAAAAACAGTCTTTCGAAATTTATTACTAATAGATAAAATAAAACATAACCCTTAATCTCATGAAAATAAATTAATTCTTCAGACAACGTGAAAGAAGGCATCGATACGAAGGTCATAGTTCGGATTCTCACTCGTCGACATCCCGGTCTCCTAGTCCTGATCGAAACTCTCGAAGTACCACACGTAGAGACAGACGTGATCGTGAACACAGGAATAACGAACATGAAAGTACCCGAGATAGGGAAAGAACTCGAGATAAACGAGATGATAAGGAGAGAAGCAGCAGGCAAGATTCCCGAAGACGCCATCGAACTCCACCTCGGCATTCTAGCCCGAGAAACAATCGGTAATTACCCGTTGTTTGTGATGCTGTTTAAATGAAGAGAGATTTATACTTATTCTCTCCAAGTGGACTCAGAATGTTTGTAAAAAAGTGTATTGTCATTACAAAATGTAATGTTATTGCATTTTATAATATTACTACAAATGTAATATTATTACAAACTGCAATATTGCCACAAAGCTAAACTTTTTTTCTCAAAAGTCTATTTGTTTTGGAATAGGTTACTCCATCAACTTGAATAGTTTGATAGTATTTTAAGATTTCGAAACGTAAATTATTAATTATTAGAAAAAAATTAATTAAAATACACTATATTTGATTTTTAAATAATTATTTTTATATATTTAAGCAAATTGAAATATTCGCAAATGAATATTTTCTAGAGCCAAAAGTCAAGAAAATATTATAATCTTTCAAAAGTACTACTTTATAATCAATAGATTTCTTAAATTGTTTGCTATAGTATAGTATAGTATCGTATCTTATTAAAAAATTGATTAATTTATTAATATAATTTGTTAAGAGTCTCAAATGAATAAATTTGATAGCTCAAAATAAAAATTTAATCTTCGAACCTTAAAAATCCATAAAGTTATTCAAACTATAGTCTACGTCAAAACGAAAATTACAAAAAAGTCTTACACCTGTGCAGGATAATATCATAAAATCCTGGTTTTAAATACAATTTTACAAATTTAATCGCATTTTTTTAAAAAAAATTAACTTATTTATACCACAATGATACACATGATAAATTTTCAATTCGATACCACAAAATTACATAGAAATAACATGGTTAGAACTTTGAATCTTAAAAATCTATCAAACTGCAGCTTACGTCAAAGACAAAATTTAAAAAAAATTAAATCTTTACACAGTATGCTAAAATCGTTTTCTAATAATTTTATCAAAGAATGTTTATTAACATACTTTAAAGAAAAAAAGTTGAAAAATTTTTGTTTTACAGACATTTAAAGTTCAAGAAGGGAATAAGCGTAAACCCTCCTTAGCATTTGATTGTACATTGTTGTAATAATTATTCGTTTACATTTGAATTTACAGTGGATTAGTGGATTATTAACTAAGAAAAAACAAGTGTTCAAAAGGCAATCGTGCGAGCACTAATTTATACTTGGGTGCTGTGAATTTTTTTAAATTGTCAATATTGTTTTATGTTAAGTAATTCGATAATTATGACCAATAAATAATTTTAACGTTAGAATATGTGTAAATGTCTAATTTTTCTGTACCTCTCCTCGCGAATGTTTATTAAATCGTCTAAATTATGTAATAATTCAATGCGTGTCTTACTAATCACCTGTGCAGAAATTCTCTGTATCTTATCTAATCGTAGAATACACTGACACATATACATTCCAGATTCCAAAGTACAATTGCTTTGGAAGCAGCAGTGCAAGAAGCAAAATGTCTTCCATAACATTTGGTATTTTGACAGGTAAAATAAATATAATAAATAAAGCATTAAAAGTAAGAAATAGCTCTTTTTTACTTCGAATAACTATATTTCATTTTTCTATAATTTACTAAGTATTTTGTAATGTCTAAATATTTGAGGATCGTTGAGGTTAGATCTGTTATTATTATGATTTCGATTTTTTAGTCAGCGACTCCTGTACTACGAACAACAGTGATGACAGAAGTGGTCCACTATTGGAACGTTTAATTACTGATAAGGAATCTGAATTTGGGAGAAAATCCAATGCTGTTGTAAAATATACTAAAATTGTTCCTGATGAACAGTTTTCTATAATGGTATGTTGTACGTATATTTTGTTATTACAATTTTTTAAATTCTTAATCCGAGTTTTGTCCAAGATGATTGAACTGATGCATTTCTCATAGTTTTGAAATTTCAGAATAATCGTGATCTGTTAAGTTAATGTTTTTACAGTTGAAAATCTTAAAAGAAAAATAAATTTGTTTGAGAAATGTTTGATAAAATTTATTCTGAGAAATTAAAGGACAGTTTTTCATCAAATTCAAATATTTAGTAATTTTGTAATTTTGTAATAAATTTATAAACAATTTTATAGTAATAAACTGCAAATGTCTTAGGAAACTTTGATTAGCTGGTCGGACGATAAGATTATGAATGTTATTTTAACAACCGGAGGTACTGGTTTTTCCAGTCGAGATGTCACACCTGAAGCTACGAAACTAGTTATTCACAAAGAAGCTCCAGGACTCAGTCATGCTATGCTTAACGAAAGCCTCAAAGTTACTCCAATGGGATGTTTATCGAGGTATTGATCAATATATTTGTAAGAAAATATTAACATTTACAAAGAAAAATAATTAACATAAAAAATAAACCACAGAGCAGTCTGTGGTATTCGTAACCAGACGCTGATCATCAATTTACCAGGCTCTCCAAAGGCTGCGAAAGAATGTTTCAACGCTATAGCTTCTGTTATCCCTCATGCAGTCGATTTAATCCTTAACGCAAAGACAAGTGTGAAACAAGTCCATCAGGACATTCAACAGGTTGAACTGCATCATAGCTGTCGTCATAAAGTAGCTGCAATTTCTTTAGACAACGTTGCTGGTCGATTGAGAGAATCACCTTTTCCAATGGTGTCGATGGAAGAGGCACAGAAGATTATGAAGAACAGTATTTTAAAACATGGGACTGTAGATCTAGTGAATATCTGGGATGCTCTTGGAAGAGTTTTAGCGGAAGATATTGTTTCTCCTTGTAATTTACCACCGTTTAGAGCTTCTATCAAGGATGGATATGCTGTTATCGCTGAGGATGGAAAAGGAAATCGTAAAGTCCTTGGAGGTGTGGAAGCTGGTCACGAAGTGAGTTCTGAATGGTTTTTTTAAATAATGTAAGGTTCGTTATAAGAAAAGTAGCGATCTTTTTTAGCCAGGAAGTTTAAAGATTGCACCTGGTTCTTGCGTTAGGATCAATACTGGTGCAGCAGTTCCAGATGGTATGCTTGACATTTGTGTATATCGATAGATTCATTGTCCTATCTTTATTATCCATTGAAATTTCAGAAGCAACAGCTGTCGTTCAAGTTGAAGATACAAGATTGATAGAAAAAACAGTCGATGGAAAAGAAGAGAATGTCATAGAGATTCTAAGTGAACCCAAATTGGGACAGGACATACGGTACATTTTTTGATTATGCAAGAAAGTATTCGTGCTATAAAGAAAATAATTTTTAGACCAATTGGAAGTGACATAAAGAAAGGCACAATGATTTTGAAAAAAGGCATAAAAATTGGATCCGTAGAATTGGGACTATTAGCAGCTTGTGGCCTGTCACAGATTGCCGTAACATACCTCCCGAAAATTGGAGTTCTGTCAACGGGAAATGAGCTTCAAAATGCTGGCGAAGCTGCTAAGTCAGGTCATGTTTACGATAGTAACAAAATCACATTAATCATGATGCTGAAGGAAAATGGCTACAATGCTGTTGATTTGGGCATCGCCAGTGACCAGTAATCAACTCTTTTATCTGAAAAATCTCTTTACTTCACAAATGCAGAATTGATTTCTACACAAAATTTTAATTTCTAGAGAAAAAGTGATGATCGATGCAATTGAAAATGCCTTAAAAACAGTGGACATAATAGTAACCACTGGATCAGTATCCATGGGTGACAGAGATATGCTGAAACCTATTCTGAAAGAAATTTTCAATGCAACCATTCATTTTGGTAATTGAATCATTTAAATAAGTACATAGAATATTAAACTAATAACCAACAATGTCACAGGTCGTGTAAATCTGAAACCTGGCAAACCCACAACATTTGCCACATGCGAATATGACTCGAAGAGAAAATACTTGTTGTGTCTTCCTGGCAATCCAGTTTCAGCGATGGTAACAGCCAATCTGTTTGTTCTTCCATTGTTAAATCACCTTACGTTGAACAATTCCAATCCTGTGGTAGTCAAGGCAAAGGTATCGATAGAACAGACAAAGTTACTTCTCAATCTACGTAATTGTCAAATTGAACACGATTAATATTTTGCAGGTAAGCTCAAAATATATACTTGATCCACGTCCAGAATATGCTCGAGTGATTCTTGTGTGGTCCGATGATGATTATCCAAAGGCGTATAGTACAGGCAATCAAATTAGCAGTAAATTACTCAGTTGTAAGAATGCTAACGCCTTACTGATGCTGCCAAGTAAGAGTGACAAACGGATGGTTTTAGAAGAAGGATCTGTAGTACCAGCTATGTTGCTTGGATTCAGTCAAAACATCAGTGGTTGATCCAATTTTATTTGGTCGCTTTTTTGGACAATAATTGAATGTTTTGAGGGAATAACAAGACCATTAAAAAACGACTTAAAGAACCAGTCAATTCCGAAAAATAAAAAGTAAATTAACGTAAATTTACGTTACAAAATTGTTGAATATATTCATATATTTATCGATATAACAATATATAATATTATTTTATACAGATATGTTCATTCTGAATAGGTCTTCCAAGCCTTTTTTTAATTTGGCCTGTTCCTCCCCCAAGACGTCGATAGATACCATTCATCTCTACGAGATAATTCTATTTTTAGAGAAAATTAAAAAAAAATCTTTTCATCCTACAGCTACAAAATTGTAATGTAGTCGTACTTTAAACCACATGCAAACATGCGTTATGAGACTAACTATAAATTTCATGGTTCGAAAAAATTTTAATAAAATTAACTCTAAGAGATGAAATATACTTATTCTCGAGTGATAATGAACGTATAATTTTGTAAAAACATTTTGCACAATAAAAAAAGAAATTATTTTCAGATCCGACGTTTACGTCTGACCAATTTCGATCAATACTACTTGTGCTCAAAGCACAGCGATAAACCTCTCAATCCAAATTCTTTCAAACACAGCGATGAACTTCGTCAAATATAAAGAAAAAATCCTCTTCCAAAATCCTTATCAACGAAACTCGTAAATATCCGCCAAAGCAATACACGCAACACTCGTTTCCAGGAATTTAACGATAGCTTTACCTATTTATTGCATTTTTGTATTTTTTACTATTTTATTTTTTATTTACAATGGTGAAAACGCCATTTTGCAAAGTGAATTTTTAATTGAACCCTATATTAAGGAAAGGCAGTATAAAATCGACTTATAGTGGAAGAAAAACATATTGGAGCAAGTCTGTGATGAATTTAAGTCTATATGTATATCCATATTTGAGTTGAGAATATTTGATTATAAGTATATGTAGACAAAATTAAAGGACAGCTCTTTCCAAACAATAAAAAAAGGGACCAGAGTAAAATAAAAATTATTTGAATAATTATTAAAAAAATAATAGAAAATTTGAAAAATGTCGAATTCTATTCAATTGACGTGAAAGTACTGTTTAAAACGAAATTCGAATGGAAAATGGATAGTTGAGTTTGTGTAAGATAAAATAATATCAAGCGATTTTGTCCATTTTAATTTCATTTTAATGAGTATATTCCGCAAATGACACTGGTTAATTGATTTTTAATATTTTTTTTGCAATATTGTTATTGACAAGAAATTATTTTTTTTTCTTTTTTTTTTCATATAACCCTGGCTAGTTTGATTATTAGAGGTTTAGTTAAATATTTAAATTCAAATACACTATCCTTAAATAATTTACTTACAATATATACGTATATTTACAGATGTTTATAGGTAACAGCTTAACTTATTAACTAAAAATTTTAAAAACTTTGTTTACAATAATACGATTTATAAACATTTTTTTTAGTTTAACTCAACGGTAACCGATATGGTAGGACTTGAAACGAGCTCAGAAATCTTTCTAAACGCAGTTTTGTTCTACGTTCTCCAAAATGAATACATTTTACGTGTTAATATTCGGTAAATGTGTTTTCCTTCGATGGTTTTTCTCGAATTGCTGAAATGTGACTATTGCTGTTCTTCGTTGTGACACTGAACTATTCAGTAGTACACCCAAAGAGTCTAGCAGACGACAAATTCACGAATCCACCAGATGTTTCTACTATCGATCTGAAAAATAAAATTCTCTACCTTATCAACAACCGATCGCGATAACTACACTTTATCTAGTGCACATCTTCAGCGTGTGATTGTTGACGTTTTTTGCTTGTCGTGTTATCTCGATTCATTGATGACTGTAGGCATACAGGGTCGAACCTGAAAATAAATAAATAAAACTTCTAGAACAAAATTGCCTCTAAATCGCTTAGAAACGCCTTAACGGGTACAGCTTACCGTTGCTTACGGAACGATGCAATACAACACCCAAAGGGTCTAGCGGACGACAAGTTCATCGCTCAAAAAAAAAAAAAGAAAACGAAAATTCCCTTGTCTATCAACAACCGGTCGCAATCCTTCATCCTGCACCTTTTCTACCCTACTCAAGAATACAACAGACCACAGCAGACGACAAATCCATCGCTTGAACTTCCCCCTTACAATTCCTTCCATACCAACGATCGGTCTCGATCCTTCTTCACCCGCCACGCGTATCTCCGACGTGAAACAGCGCACACCGCTGAAACACACCTTACCCGGTACAAGACGATCAGCGCGTGTTTTGAAAAGTTGCGAGTTGCATCGAAAGTCCACAGGCTGACTTTGGGGCGCTGTCGGCCGCGTGCGCTCGGGAAAATGGCCGATGCTGGGCCGTCGGACGGAACAGTGAGCAGCCGAGAGAAAAGGGCAGGGACGTGTCGCGAAGCTGCTCCCTGTGTGTACGCGAGCTCGCGGCGCCGCGGAGCTCTGGTAGTGCATTCCGAGCGGACGAGCTATTCAGACGTGCAATATCTTCCTCGTCGTTGACGCATCCTCGTCGGATCTCGAGTCGCGCGTGTGTCTTTCCAAAGAGTCTGTACAGCAGTAGCTTCCGAATCGACGGCCGCAGTGGAAAAAGAGAAGAACGCGACGGCTCCGCGAGCGCGCGCGCGTGTGTGTCTATGTGTGTGTGCGTGCATCTATCGGTGTGTCTGTGCGCGCGATAGAGCGAGAGAGAGATAGGTGCGCCGCCGCGACGTTCACGCACACACGTACGTATGCATGTACACATGCATATATATATACACACACACACATATTAAAGTACACGCGTCGGTCTCTCTCTCTCACTCACTCGCATCTCCGCCGACGAAATCAAAAACAACGGAGGCCAAGAACCAGCAGAGCAGAAGAAAAGCAAACAAGTGCTGTGGCAGTTCGTCTCTCTCTCTTTTGGTCTGTCAGTGGCGTGCGTGTGTGTGCGTGTGCAGTTGCGGGCTTGCGGGCGAGAGAGGAGCACGTAGTGTTGAAAAAGCCAAGTGAGCGATAAGGAGAACGCGAGTAGGCGAGTAAAACGAGGGAGAGAGACGGCGGAGGCATCAGACAGAGAAAGAGAGTGTGCGCGCGCGACTGTACGAGTGTATAGTGGAAGACTGGCAGTTACTACTAAGCTGTGCATGTGGATGTGTCGCGCGTATATAATACAGAGAGCCTGCAGTGTACACACACGACGACGACTATACAGCAGCAGCAGCAGCAGCAGCAGCAGCGAGCGAGCGAGGTAAACAGCAGCAGCGCATTCCTTCTTTTTTTTTCTTCTTCTCTTGGTTCTCTCTCTTTTTGCTCGCTCGCCGCGAAGAGGTGAAGGGACTGTCTTGCGTGCTCTCCTCCGCCACGTCGACTTCCGAATAATTTCCCTTCCGCGCTCCTCCTCCTCCTCCACCTCCTCCTCCTTGGTTTTTCTAGGTTATAACTCTCTAGCGACTGGCACCGCGATTTCCTCGTGCCACTTGTGTGTGCGAGTACATAGTTCTTTTTTTTTGGAACTATAGAGAGACAGTAGGTACGTAGGCTAGGAAAAGGAAGGAAGGAAGCAACGCCGCGCCGAAGGAAATCGATCGGCGGCTGCTGCTGCTGTTCGTAGAGTTTCCCCCTGTTCCAAGCAGCAGCAGCAGCAGCAGCAGCAGCAGTAGCACAGCAGCCTACTCTCGGCAAAGGGAAACGCACGTACACACTGGCTCAAGGGAGGAGGAGAAGATCTGCCTCCACAAGCCGCTAAGCGTAAGCCCTGCTAATTACGGGGATTCACATTTTTCTCGGAAGGCGGCGGATCCGATTAGGATCATCGCGCGCGCGCGCGCGCGCTGTCTCGTTCGGAGAAAATATTTGTCGAGAACGAAAGACGGATTGAGATGTACACACGATCAAATTGTTTTAAAGCACCATTTTCACAAGCCACGTGCTTGCTCTCTCGACGCGCTTTTATTTTATTTACTCCGGCTTTTTCTATCCATCTTCGCGTGTACGCGGAGGTACGTCTAATAAAATGGTACGTAATGTAATACTGTAAAAAAAAAAAAAAAGTCGGCGAGCGATCGATGCTTGTTTGTTGTAGATTAATTCGATCGGAGCTGTCGAACTATCCGCTCGCGTGTAACGATATTAAAAGCTCTAGGCAGTTAATCAAGGCTCGACTATATATTCACATCGAGAAACGATATCTCTCAATGGAAACGAGGCTACATTGAAAAAGCAATAAACACCCACTGAGCTAATATTTACTCGGAGCAATGAATTTAATAATTTGTCTCTTGCGCTCGCTTTAATTGCCGTATAATAAGGGGGTTCCCCCACTAGTGGTAACCGCTTTGTTTTTGTTTTCGCACGCACGCGCGAATCTAATCCAGCCACTTGTGGCGGTGATTCCTCTATAAGCGCATTGCGCACGATCGAGCGGGGCGGCGCCTAAAATTTTTGTTTTCTTTGTCCCTCTACCAATTTTATTCATACGCGCTGCTACCCACTCCGCTCTATACACACATACGGATATACAAGCGTAGGTTTCTTTAAAATAAAAGCAGCGAGCCCAGAATTACAGTGATTTAGGTCTATTCCTTTTGTATTTCTAATCTCATTCAAATATAGCTCGACGCATTTTTCTGACGTTCGCGTTGTGTTCGAACACGGAGGGGAATGAAGTTTCGACACAGTTACGCGCGCGGCGGTAAGAAGGTCGAGTCTTGCCAGAGATTACGTCGTTTTTAAAAACGAGTCTCTCCGTCTCTTTCCCTTTTTCTTTTTCACCGTGAAAGAATTAATCAGTTCGACGAGTTTAAAAAAAAGGATTTTTTTTTTAATTTTTATACATACACACGTTGAAAAAAGGAAAAAAATAAAAGAACGCGGAGATAAAGCAAGGCTTTTGCGGTTAAATATTTTGGAAAGTTTTTTTCTCGAGTCCTGCAAGAGAATTTTTCGCCGAGAAAGACTCGCGACTGCGCTGCAGAGAAAGCGAGGAGAGTCTGAAAAGAAAGATACTTTTATTACGCTCGAGTATTTGAGCGCAGTGTGAACAACGCGAAATTACAGGCAGTAGCTGCATCGGGAGTAACAGCAACAACAGTACTAGTAGTAGTAGAGTCTCTTTTAAGTAATTGACGAGTTTAAAACAAAGAACCTTTTATTATCCTTTCGTGTTTATAAAAGTATATAGGAAATTTTAATCTCAGCCTTTGCCTGCATTGTTGTACCCGAAGTGCTTTATCGCGGCGTATTCTACAATCGGATTTTTTTTTTTTTTCACTGACTTGTTTTAGGTTGCTGTTCGATTCGTTTATTAACGCGCCTCTTCGAGAAAATAATTCGCTCTTTTATTCCCACCGTTACATCTGTGAATGTGTATGTAAATTATAAGCCTTAGTGAAGTAAAGAAGAGTTTAAGAAAGAAAAACACACAGATTCACTCGTAAAAAACACTACAATTACACACTGAAAATGAAATGAGATAGGAGAAAAAAAAGATTATAAGGTAAAATTATACTTAATGTATATTTAAAAAACTAAGGTTGAAATAAAGATTATTATTATGTTTATAAAAACGGATAAAATAACGCTATCATACACACGCAAGTACCCGGAAAATGAAAATGATGTAGGAGAAAAAAAAATTATAAGGTAAAATTATACTTAAAGTATTTTTAAAAAACTAAGGTTGAAATAATAATTTTTATTGTATACACAAGCCTCAGGAAACAATTTTCTAAGAACAAAAATATACATTTTTTATTACGATTTTCGAAATTTCTATCCCTTCCACGAATCTCTGAAAGATTTTGTTAAATTTAGTTATAGCAAAACTCTGTTATATTTGCAAATGAATCGTCATTTCGTTTATTTAAACATTTTCTGGGTTAAATTACTAGAATTATTTCATGTTCAAATTTACAACTTTTTGCGTATTTACAAATTTTTTTAATATTCAACCAAATTAGTTTTTTGTAAAGCACCCTACGGCAATAAAAAAAACTACACATTCATACCTATAAAATGAAGGTACTTTTATTTACACAGAGGGGGTGGCTTATTCTTTCGCAAAGAATATACCACGTATATAATTCAATTATTTACTTATTTGTTTTTTTATTTATTTATTAACCAGTAAGAAAAATTTGCATAAGTAAATCTCATAGTGGGTAAACGCATATATTTATTTGCGCTCACGCTTGGCGTTCAGTTTTCAAATTGACTCGAACGCGCTGTGTAGCTTATTACACGGCGCGTATATGAATAAGTAGATCGCCGTGTGCTTTTTGGAAAATTGCAGGGAATTTTCGCAATTACATTGATTTTTCAAAGTTTCCGAGGAACCCGATACATCGCGGGATGTAAGAAATTCCTGTGTTTCATTTTACGTAACCGACACAAAAGAGGTGAGCGACCGATTTGCAAATCAGTATTATTCTTAAGTGTTTTATTTGATATATACGTTGAATGTAGAACGACGACGCTCATATTGATCTGACGATTGACTCGCACGACGATTTTTTTTCCTTCCCCCTTTTCCCCGCACGACGGGCAGCTTTGCGTTGAATAGAAAGGAAGAGAGAGAGAGAGAGAGAGAGAGACAGAGAATGTACTTACTTAAAGGACACGTTTTCGTGTATGTTCAAACACGCGCTGCTGGCCAACGAGACTTTGACCGTTATGTAACAAGAATGTTACTCGTACATACGGCTTTCAAGCCCTTAATTAATTGCATTAATCGTTTTTCTATACGTAACTGTGCTAGAGAGTGATTGTGCACGTATATTTATAGATATATGTTCCGTAGAATCGTCTTAGGATTGACGAGACAATTGCGACGTAGACAAATCTCTCGCTTGACTATTCGAGCGCCATCTAGATTCGCGTGCGGATTTTTCTTTTTCATTCGATTTTTTTGTACAGTAATTATGGAATTATTTGACCACTTGTATGTTAATTCGACTAAACGCGTCTCCTACCGAATAGTACGAAACATTATTAACTACGCGATCATTTGTTTTAATCGTAATTATAATTATTAGTTTTTTATTATTCTTATTCCGATACTCTTATGCAGCTAATTATCATATCGAATATACGTGTCCTAAGACTATATGGGTTATCCGGGAAAAAATTGTTTAACGGTTAGCTTGGGTAAAACGAGCATGATAAAGTTGCATAGCAATGTTTCCCTAACTTTTTTACGGTCGTCTATGTAACTTTTTAAGTACCAAGTTCCTTCATTATCTGGAATATGATAGATAAGGACTGATTACTATAATACGTATAGAGTAACGAATCCCTACATTTTTATTGAATTCGATGGTTGAGGACTGATTAGTATCCACAATGAATTCCGAATGACGATTTGAAAATGATTTTCAGCAATTCGGCCAATGAATTTTTATAAAATATTTAGATTTGTCAAATAAATCCGAATTAATTGACTCGTGTAGTATATCTTTTACTCGAGAATTTTAAGAAAAATTTCACCAGAAAGTGGTCAACTGTTGGTCAACCGTATATTCTGCTGTCATTATTTTACCAGTGCTTCTCTTAATTGAATGTTTAACTTTTAACTAGACTTGCAATCATTACTATTTTACTTTATCACAGTTATTATTCTTACGGATTACGAATTGATTACCTATTCTTTAGCAACCATTTGAAGAGAAAGAGTCTTTTCAATCGCAAATGGCATAGCATTGTTAATTTCTTATTCTGTAACTGTTGACTGCAATTTGACGAAATATAATTCAATTTACAGTCCCGTGTGAGCTTTCAAAGAAGAATCTAGTTTCAAAGAGATGTTTAACCGTCTCTAGTATCAAGCCTGTTTTAAACGCGATACACAATAACAATAACGTACACACTAGCTTATCGCACGCAAAATTCGTTTGAGCAGGTGTTCATAATTTTCGGAATCAGTGACGTTAAATCGATAAAACGTCTTCTCCGAGATTTCCTAAAAATACTAGCGATAACAATTATTAATTTGATTTTTTTAAGAGACGGAACGACAGAAAATCATCGGCTAGTCTAGCTCCAACATCTAAAAGGGGTCGAGCCGAAATTAAAAACTGAAAATTATACAAAACGTTTTTATTTTTAGTCTGTAGTACTTCGTGTAGAATTTAGATGTTATTTCAGATGTTATTAAGGATTTGATTTTCGAACTTTGTCTGTCACGTAGTAACTGAATTTTCACCAGACTAGGTTCAGAGTGGTATTGCAATATAATAACGGCATATTACGTTTAATATAATATTATAAATTATGTAAGAAGAATTATTTTAGAGAAATAATTCGTTTATTCCAAAGTGCCACTCTGAAGGAAAATTTGAAGCATACTCCGGTAAAAATTGCTAGACTTCGTGGCACAAAAAACGAGTGGCCGGCTAAAAATATGGATTACTTGCGGCTACAAAGATAGAGAGTAAAAAAGTAGTAAAAGTATGAAAATTCTAGTTACCTATATTTTGCCGTCCTTTTTCAGTTATATAATTAATAAAGTAAAAGAAAAACGAATCAATTGTGACACACATAGAAATGGAAATTTGAATTTCTGTTCACAGATAGATGGCTATAGATGGTCGGTGAATCAGGACGATGCCACTGGTGCAACTCGTGTGAAAAATGGTGGTCAGGTAGTTCGGAATCATTCTCCGGTCGGGCGTAAGAACGCGAGGTTGTGCCTCGCTTGAAGCGATCGTCGTGAAGATGTGAAAAGCCCAGGGGCGGGATGAAGCCGCAGAAGAAGGCAGTAATCGGCCGCAAGGCAAACACCAAAACACCGGTGCTTGCCAAAAAGCGTCGTGCTTCCTTGGAGAAGCCCGTCGCCGCCGCTGCCCTCGCCATCGGCTCAGGTCTTCTGGAACAGCTGACTTCGGTTACCAGTAGCAGCGGTACCAGTAGCAGCAGTAGCAGCCACAACAAAAAGGACAGCAAACGTCCAAAATCCGAACCCTCGTCGAAGAAACAGAAGAAGCAGCCGCAGCCGCAGCAGCAGCAGCAGCAGCAGCCGACTTCTGTATCGCAAGACGACAAGATGGTTGAGAAGAAGACCAGCGACGAGAAGGACGAGGCAAAGGACGATGTCCTTAAGGAGAAGCTCTTGATCTCCGAGAGCAAAATCGACGAGAGGATGGCGATGCTGCCGGTAAAGAAACGACTGAAGGAGGAGCACCGAAAACGCGAGGCGAAACTCCTGAAGCTCGAGTCGACGAAGGATAGTAGTAACCCAAAAATCGCAACTGCCAAAGATAGCAAGGCTAAGCCTAGCGAAGCGCCGCATCCGCCAGCGGACCAGCGTAAAAAGTCCCCGGAAAAGGAGACGACGCGCAAGCCCTCGCCGATCAGGACAAAGAAAGAGTCGAAGATCAAGCAGCCGCCGAAGAAGAATCCGCAGAACAAAAAGGCCGCACTGTTGGTCAGTAACGCGAAGAAGCCGACGAGCCAAGTACATTCGGTGGTCGTCAAGAAGCCCGTCGTCGAGAAGAAAACGAAACTAGTCAATAAGCCCGCGCAGCAGCAGCAGCAGCAGCAGCAGCAACAGCAACAACAACAGCAACAACAACAGCAACAACCGACTCAACAACAGCAGCAGCAGCAGCAACAAACTCACTCTGACGTGGCAGCCGTCCCGGCTGCGGTCGCTCAACCTGCTAACGAAGCTGCGAGCAAGCCGGAGACGAAGAAGCAAGCGGCAGCCAAAAAGAAGTCAGCCTCGATACTTGCCAAAGGTAAGAGTATCATCATGAAGAAGATCGAGGAGAAGGTGCCCAGGCCACCGGCAAAATTAGCTCAGAAAGCTGCCGCGAAACAGCAGGCGAACAGTCTCAAGAGCAAGGATGACAAACCCCCCGCGAAGAGCGTCACGACGACGACGACGACGACGACGACGACGGCTACGACGACCGACGGCAAGACCAGCGTCTGCAAGAAAAAAGCGGCGACGGAGTCCAGTAGTAAGGATGCTGCGTCGACTCCTGACAAGACTTCACACAGCGAAGTTGGAAAGGCCAAGGACGATCAGCAGCAATCGGAGCAGCAGACGCTTCACGCAGCGAACATAAAGAAGGAGATCAAGGAGGAGGAGGCTTCCGCCAAGGAGGAGCCAACGACGAAGAAGGCAGCGGCGGCGGCGAAGTCTAAAACTGCCAAAAAGCCAGCGAAAAAGTCGTCGGCGACTAAACGAGCCAATACCGCCAGCGAGACGGATACGGAAAAGGGTGAGAGCACCTCCGACGAGTCGAAACTCAATCCGTTCCATGCTACCAGTAGGGAGGAGGAAGAGCTGATCAAGGTCAATTTGAAAGTGGAGGCGGTAAACGGTGACAGCGGTGACAGTAGCAGTACCGATTCCGACTCGAGCGACGACGACTACCCTCGGAAGAGTCGTTCGCGAAGCCACCGCAAGAAAGAACGCACACCCTCGGAGGAGCGCGCCATGACCAACCGTATGAAGCTCTTCGGCTTTTGGAGCGGACCAAAGCGGCACCGAGTTGCTTCGCTCAACGCCCTCGCCAAGGTGCACTGCCTCTACGAGAACGAGAACGGCGGCGTTTACCTGGGTGGCTTCTGCAAGCCCAAGCCCGAGAAGGACACCTCGAAGCTTCGCAAATGCAAGGAAGAGAAGGACGAGAAGGACGAGAAGCAGCAGCAGTCGTCTTCGCCACAGCAGCCCTCGACGCCGAAGAAGGAGAAGAAGCAGCCGAGCAGTAGCACCAAGTCCAAACCGGTCAGTGAAGAGCCCTCCAATAAGAGGAAGTTACGCAACGTACCCGGTCTCCGGGGAAAGCACTACGACGTCCTGGACGCCCTGACCTCCTCTGGATCGTCCTCCTCCGACGAGGACCTTGAGCTACGCAAGGAGCGAGAAAAGGAGCGCAAGAAGCGCGAGAAGGACAAAGAGCGACAGGAGAAGGCGCGCGAGAAACGCCTGGAGGCGGAGAACGAGCGCGAGCGCGAACGTGAGCGTAACCACGCCGGAGGTAAGGATGTTGAAGAGACGGTGGTAAAGAAACCCAAGCAGAAGCGTCGGAAAAAGAACGCCGAGGTCATGGATCTGAAGGATATGGTCGTGTGTAAACGTATGGCCAGCCTGAACGCCTCGGCCATCCTGGCGGCATCCTATTCCGACGAGAAGAACCGACTGGGCACAAGCAGCGACTCCTCCTCGAGTAGCGAGTCCGACGTTGAATTCATCAAGCGTCGTCGACAGAGCGACTCTGATATCGATCGTAGGAAGCAACGTCAGACTGGTTCAGATGCTGACGACCTGGTGAAACCCTCGAAGAAGGTCGTCATTGTTAATCAGGATACCGACGTCACGATAACAGGTGGGTGACTCCTCAACTCAACTCAGCATTTCATTATATCTCAAGAGTACGTACAAATGGCTGATATCGATCCGCTCCTCTGTTAAAGGTGTCTACGTCAATCAAACACGGTCCACTCATCACGAGGGATTCTGCAGCATCGCTGGAATGCAGTACAGAATCAGTTCCACCAGTCACACGCAAACTGCTGCAACGGCAGTGGCCACGGAATTGCACGATCAGGTACGCAATTATCTCCCTCCTAATTCACCGACCACCCCACAACGCATATAACGATGTACTTAACAATTACACGCCAAAACCCTAAACTCTCCGTAACGCGGTTAAGCTCGAACCAGCGAAGAGTTTTGCGTGGAAAAAGTTAAAAAAGAAATTTAGATACTACAGCGAAGCTCGACTTCGTTTTTTTTTCTTCCTCAGAAGGAGCAACCGTGCAAGTCTTACACTCCTCTCGGGGCGCTTTCATCGATGCAGCCACCCGGCGCGCAAGGCAACCACTCGAGCATGTCTCCTCGTCGGCACTCGGCTTTCTCAGCGCCACATCAGCATGGTAAGTCAATTTTCTTTTTTCTTTGGTCTTTCTTTCTCCTCTTTTCAGATCGAGGCTTTATGTTTTCGGTCAACTAATTGGGAAAAAGGTTGAGAACTGGGTTGCAACGCTGTGTTATTTTACAGAAAGCTTAAAAACAAGCCTGTTGTCAACCTGACAAAAGCTCTAGCTTGTACGAAAATCATGCTGGCTGTAGTCGCGTCAATGGCGGAACGCAAATTGCTCAATAGAGCGTAATAACGTAATATACGTGTCGTGACAATAAGTCTCGGCATTGAAAGGGAAAATACACGAGGAAGAGAGTCGAAGCAAAAGTGCGGGCTTTTCAAATCTAATGAAGACACATACATACAGAGACAGTACTGAACGGTTGCAGAAGCAGCCGGTGTTTTTAAGAACAAAAACTCGTGCGAACGTACGAGAAGAAAGCCCAGACTCGAGTACAAAACGCCAGCTTTCCTTTTTTTCCCCGCAATTTCAAAGCCCGCAGGGCTGTCCTCTCAAAGAGATCACGCTGCAAAATAACAAAACTCCTAACCGGACAACTACTGTACAAAAGAGAAAGAGAGAGAGAGAGAGAGAAAAAACAACAGTAGCAGATAAAAAGGAAAACTCCGTACGAGACACTTTTCCGCCGACAGAGTTTTTCTCTGCCTACTCTTCGCGGTTTTACATTTTAATACTTGGCGTATGCACGTCACGAGAGAATTTCGATTTGATGCTTACATAGTTCATATACCGTGTGTACATGGCGAAACACTCGATACCGTTAGAAAAAAATTGCTTAACTCATAATTAGAGTTGAGACTGAAACATGATATTAAAGAAATATTGTATAAATAGATTTTCACACATGCATGTAATAACTGTGTAAAAATCGACGTAAAATACTGATTACGGATAAATTTGAATGAGAAAAATCGGATAAAATTCACGTACATTTATCGAAAACTATGATAATTGTGTGACAGATTTTTCATGACTTCGGTATACATTTGACATTGTAATCATAAAAATGGTAGAATAATTTCTTTTATAACGGGTGACTGTAAATAGTAGTTAATTTTTTAATGTAAAGGTTCCATACAAAATTAGACCTTATTAGAGTGCCACAGTAGAAAGAATTTAAAAAAAATCGTTTTGTAATGAACAATTTATAGTAAATATATAATAATCTATAAACATAAAATTTGAATCCTTCAGAAGCAGTAATATTAACTGATTCTGAATGATAGAAATCGGACTACACTTGTGTTACCTAAATGATGAAAAATTATCAGAGTGTTAAAAAGTTTTGTTGTCATCGGAATGAAAGACCTGTTTGCAATGTTTGAAATGAAATTTTAATAATTAAGTAGCCTAATTCATAGGTCTAGACCCTAATTACGAGTCTGACCCGCATTTCAGACAGACGATATATTTGTATTCCTCTGCATTTTTAATAAAATATTTAGTACGAATGGGTTGGAAGAACCTTAATAAACAATAATTAGTTCGAACATTAGCAACGGTTTCGTCCTTAGATAGTCTTTATTTTGCTTGTAATTTTTTTCACCGCAGGTAAAGTGGAAGTAGAACACTGCCGATAAAACAGGTCGGTAATAATTCAGGAGTCGAAAAAGAATCGTCCTCTTAGTTATTTACTCATTCAAGTTTTGCAGAGTAATTTTACACGCGTACGCACGTGCACAGAGATAGTTTGGTTTTCTTCACTCGCTACCTTACCCCAGCTTTATCCGAGTCTGACAGATTGCCAATCTGTCTCTCCTTTTTCAACTCTTCCAATTGCTCAGCAGCACATTGCGACTGTCCGCTGCTATGCGCTTCTCATTTTTTTCTCTCCTTCTCTCTTTCTCTACCTCTTCCTCTTTACTGTTTTCTTTCTCCATCGTCTTTTAGATGTGTCTATACGGGTGATTCTGTGACGGATGCACAGGTCGACATTTTTTCTTTTCCCTCTAAATTATTTTCCACTGTTCATTCGCACTGGATAATATACTATACCTTATGAACTTTTTTTCCAAGTTACAGAGCATTTTTTCGATTCTATGCCTGTTTTCGACAGCCGTGAAATTTGTTTAGGACGATTGAATTGGGGGGGGGGGGGGGGGGGGGGGGGGGGGGGGGGGGGGGGGGGGGGGGGGGGGGGGGGGGGGGGGGGGGGGGGGGGGGGGGGGGGGGGGGGGGGGGGGGGGGGGGGGGGGGGGGGGGGGGGGGGGGGGGGGGGGGGGGGGGGGGGGGGGGCGGGGGGGGGGGGGGGGGGGGGGGGGGGGGGGGGGGGGGGGGGGGGGGGGGGGGGGGGGGGGGGGGGGGGGGGGGGGGGGGGGGGGGGGGGGGGGGGGGGGGGTGGGGGGGGGGGGGGGGGGGGGGGGGGGGGGGGGGGGGGGGGGGGGGGGGGGGGGGGGGGGGGGGGGGGGGGGGGGGGGGGGGGGGGGGGGGGGGGGGGGGGGGGGGGGGGGGGGGGGGGGGGGGGGGGGGGGGGGGGGGGGGGGGGGGGGGGGGAGGGGGGGGGGGGGGGGGGGGGGGGGGGGGGGGGGGGGGGGGGGGGGGGGGGGGGGGGGGGGGGGGGGGGGGGGGGGGGGGGGGGGGGGGGGGGGGGGGGGGGGGGGGGGGGGGGGGGGGGGGGGGGGGGGGGGGGGGGGGGGGGGGGGGGGGGGGGGGGGGGGGGGGGGGGGGGGGGGGGGGGGGGGGGGGGGGGGGGGGGGGGGGGGGGGGGGGGGGGGGGGGGGGGGGGGGGGGGGGGGGGGGGGGTGGGGGGGGGGGGGGGGGGGGGGGGGGGGGGGGGGGGGGGGGGGGGGGGGGGGGGGGGGGGGGGGGGGGGGGGGGGGGGGGGGGGGGGGGGGGGGGGGGGGGGGGGGGGGGGGGGGGGGGGGGGGGGGGGGGGGGGGGGGGGGGGGGGGGGGGGGGGGGGGGGGGGGGGGGGGGGGGGGGGGGGGGGGGGGGGGGGGGGGGGGGGGGGGGGGGGGGGGGGGGGGGGGGGGGGGGGGGGGGGGGGGGGGGGGGGGGGGGGGGGGGGGGGGGGGGGGGGGGGGGGGGGGGGGGGGGGGGGTGGGGGGGGGGGGGGGGGGGGGGGGGGGGGGGGGGGGGGGGGGGGGGGGGGGGGGGGGGGGGGGGGGGGGGGGGGGGGGGGGGGGGGGGGGGGGGGGGGGGGGGGGGGGGGGGGGGGGGGGGGGGGGGGGGGGGGGGGGGGGGGGGGGGGGGGGGGGGGGGGGGGGGGGGGGGGGGGGGGGGGGGGGGGGGGGGGGGGGGGGGGGGGGGGGGGGGGGGGGGGGGGGGGGGGGGGGGGGGGGGGGGGGGGGGGGGGGGGGGGGGGGGGGGGGGGGGGGGGGGGGGGGGGGGGGGGGGGGGGGGGGGGGGGGGGGGGGGGGGGGGGTGGTGGGGGGGGGGGGGGGGGTGGACGGGGTGCGGCGGGGGGGGGGGGAGATGGGTGGGGGGGCGAGGGGTCGAGAGGAGACGCGATGGCGCCCGCTCGGGGGGGTTTCTGGGGGGGGGGGTGCGGACGGCGCCAAGCGGCGCCGCGAGGGAGGCGTCGGGTGGGGGTGGCGGGCGCGCGGTTGGTGGGTAGGCCGGCGGGGGGGGGGGGTGGGGCGCGGGGCTGGTGTGACGGGTGGCGGCCACCCGCGGGCGTGGGTGTGGCGGGGGGCCGGGGGCGGGCGGGGGGGGGTGGGGTGGGGGGGGGACTTGGGCGTGAGTGGTGTGGCCGGGCGGGAGGCGCCCGGGGGCGGGGGGGTCGGGCGGTGCGATGGGTCGGCCTGCCGTGGGGGCGCCGTGGGTGGTGTACGGGACGAGGGCGGGGGGGGCCAGGTGGTGGGCGGGCGGGGGCGGCGGGGGGGTGGGGGGGGGGGGAGGCTTGGCGGGAGGGGCGAGGCCGAAACCGGAGCGGAATGGCTGCGGCGGATGGGGGGGTGAGGGGCTCTGGTCGCGGGTCGGGCGCGGCTGGCCGGCCGGTGTGAGCCGCGTGGGAGCGGCGTAGGGGGGGGCGGGGGGCGACGGGGGTTTAGGCCGGGGGGGTAGTCGCGCGGAGGGGCGGATTGGGACGGGGGGGGGGGGAGGCGGGGGGGTGTGGGGGTCGGGTTCGGTGGCCGGTGTGGGGGGGGGGGCTGGGCTCGGGAGGGCACAATTGGGGGCGGGGGTGGGGCGGGGGTGGGGGGCTTGCGCGCCGTGCGTGGTTTGGTCCGCAGGGCGCTGCGGTGGAGGCGACCAGTGATTTGGCGGCGGCCTGGTGGAGAGGGCCGGGGATTGGCGGGTGGGGGGGCGGGGCGCAGGGGTTTGAGGCGCCCGGAGGGGGCGCTCCCCTGGCGTCGCGGCGGGTGGGGGCCGGGGTTGTGGGCGAGGCCGCGCCGCGGATTGGTCGGTCTGTGGTCGCGGGCATGCGCCTGTGGTGGCGTGAAGGGAGGGTGGGCCTGGGGGGGGGGGGGGGGGGGGGGGGGGGGGGGGGGGGGGGGGGGGGGGGGGGGGGGGGGGGGGGGGGGGGGGGGGGGGGGGGGGGGGGGGGGGGGGGGGGGGGGGGGGGGGGGGGGGGGGGGGGGGGGGGGGGGGGGGGGGGGGGGGGGGGGGGGGGGGGGGGGGGGGGGGGGGGGGGGGGGGGGGGGGGGGGGGGGGGGGGGGGGGGGGGGGGGGGGGGGGGGGGGGGGGGGGGGGGGGGGGGTGGGGGGGGGGGGGGGGGGGGGGGGGGGGGGGGGGGGGGGGGGGGGGGGGGGGGGGGGGGGGGGGGGGGGGGGGGTGGGGGGGGGGGGGGGGGGGGGGGGGGGGGGGGGGGGGGGGGGGGGGGGGGGGGGGGGGGGGGGGGGGGGGGGGGGGGGGGGGGGGGGGGGGGGGGGGGGGGGGGGGGGGGGGGGGGGGGGGGGGGGGGGGGGGGGGGGGGGGGGGGGGGGGGGGGGGGGGGGGGGGGGTGGGGGGGGGGGGGGGGGGGGGGGGGGGGGGGGGGGGGGGGGGGGGGGGGGGGGGGGGGGGGGGGGGGGGGGGGGGGGGGGGGGGGGGGGGGGGGGGGGGGGGGGGGGGGGGGGGGGGGGGGGGGGGGGGGGGGGGGGGGGGGGGGGGGGGGGGGGGGGGGGGGGGGGGGGGGGGGGGGGGGGGGGGGGGGGGGGGGGGGGGGTGGGGGGGGGGGGGGGGGGGGGGGGGGGGGGGGGGGGGGGGGGGGGGGGGGGGGGGGGGGGGGGGGGGGGGGGGGGGGGGGGGGGGGGGGGGGGGGGGGGGGGGGGGGGGGGCGGGGGGGGGGGGGGGGGGGGGGGGGGGGGGGGGGGGGGGGGGGGGGGGGGGGGGGGGGGGGGGGGGGGGGGGGGGGGGGGGGGGGGGGGGGGGGGGGGGGGGGGGGGGGGGGGGGGGGGGGGGGGGGGGGGGGGGGGGGGGGGGGGGGGGGGGGGGGGGGGGGGGGGGGGGGGGGGGGGGGGGGGGGGGGGGGGGGGGGGGGGGGGGGGGGGGGGGGGGGGGGGGGGGGGGGGGGGGGGGGGGGGGGGGGGGGGGGGGGGGGGGGGGGGGGGGGGGGGGGGGGGGGGGGGGGGGGGGGGGGGGGGGGGGGGGGGGGGGGGGGGGGGGGGGGCGGGGGGGGGGGGGGGGGGGGGGGGGGGGGGGGGGGGGGGGGGGGGGGGGGGGGGAAATGTTCATTTTACACGTATAATCGCGAGCTTGACTGTACCTAATATCACTGACATTTATAGAGAGATAGTTTTCATTAGTGGGGGAAATTACTAAAAGTCCTTTCCGAAATAGAAAAAAATTGCTGAAATTATTAACTTAAAAACGGCTAGTGGAAAAAATCTAAAAATATTCATAAAGGTAGATACCGTGGCAACGAACGGTTTAAAACTATATTAAAAAGAAAATAATTTTTCACTGGTCAATCTGTTACAGAATCATCCATATATTTATATATATATATAAGTGTGTCTGTGTATGAGCATCTCTCGGTATCTTACGCTCTCGTTTGTTGGCGACTCTGCGAATGCACTACGCGTGTGAGATCATTTCTACAGTCGTGTACAGGAAGAGGATATGCGTTCAGTACTTTACACGTTTCGGGACCGCCTATGGCGATAAGTCTTGCTTGTACAGAACTGAATTCTAGTGTAAAATTATGTTTTTTTTTCAAGGAATAACATTCGCTCGTTTATTACTGTACTTTGAAAAATGTCTTATCATTTTCGTGTACTGACTTCTTTACGGCCTTTTGTCTGTTTTTTTTATCTTTGATACTTTTACAAGCTGTTGTCTCGTACAATACATCTATTTTGCTATTAAAACATACTGTGTGTCTGTGCGTGTATAAATATCAGCAACGAATCTTAGAAAATCTTGTCAGGACACCTGCAAATTTTCGCGGTGAAACTCGGAGTTTCTGACAAATTTTCACGATGAATTACTGTTTGGAGTCGAGCCAATTTTGTAGCTCCGAAAAATGCGAAAAACCCAAAGGCCCCGAACAAAGTTGAATCACGTTAATTTTGCTTGCTTTATCCACAGCTCAAAAGAGTAACGCTACCACCGAAGTAATTAACTCGGGCTACACTTCGTGTAGTTTGTTCAAAGGGAAAAAAAAACAATTTTATGTAACCTGTATGTGCACTTTTATTTCGCTTCGACGTTTGCCGTTCCTGAAATCATGCAGTTATACCCTAAAAAAAGTGATCATGCTACGTTGTACAATTTTAATTAACATTTCAAGAGAAGCAGGTGTCCATGACATAGCTCTTCGTTAAATTCGACTGTAACGCAAGCGCAATGAATAGCTTTAATTCTTCTCTCGTGAAGTTCCAGTCATTAGCGCGTAGTAAGGGGAAAAATGTTATAACAGAAGCCAATTTTACAGATGGATGAAAATACTGATTGTGAAATTTATACGTATATTCGATAAATAATGATGCGGATCTACACTGTGAACAAATACATTAAAAACCACTCCTCAACACCTGAAACTCGCATTTTCGAATGTACATTATGGGTTCGTGATTTCCGATATAAAATTTCTGCTGTTTTTTAAATCTCACTTCAAATTTAATAACTAATGGGTAGTTAAAAAGTTGTAAAAAATTAATTTGATTTTTTAGTCAAATTACATGTTTAAATTCATATTTTTGTATTGAAAAAGGTATGTACGATGTTTGAAACCTGCATGAAAGTAGTTGTATAATATCTCTTGTACGCCGATGTAATTTCTAAATGCAAGATGGCGGACAGAAAAATAGTCGTTTTGCGCATAAATTTAAATCGTTTCCGCCCAACACGCCATATTTTCGGTATATCGTCTTTGGGCGCTCATATCTAATCTGCATCACGCCGGAAAACTTCAAGCTAGACGTATTTTTAATAAGGCATAAATTAATTTTTCAAAAACAGTCGTAGTTAACGTAATTAGAAACAAAATTATTTAAACATAACATTTTCAGATTGTGTATTAAATTTAAATTTAACACTTCTCGGTTAGCTTAAACTTAAAGCATATCTGTTCCTGGTTTTTTTTTAACTGCAAGACGCTCAAAATGGCGGCTTAGTTGCATATTTTTATAAAAAGTTTCATACATCTTTTATTCGACAACTACGTACTTAAACAGAGTAAGTACTTGTTAGACTTACCTAAATGTTATCAGAACGAGTAGAGTAATATTTTCTTTATCGCAAATTAATAATTTTGAAAAATTCATCCCAATACTCCAAACTATTAATTCTTTCAATATTTCGTTCGTAAATTCATATTTATATAACACAGTTTTCTTTTTAAAAAACAAGTTCAAAACTAGTCCAGGTAGAGCGAACAAGTGTATAAACTCTACAAAATTCGAGGTCAGATTAAAAAAGTACAAGAAACTTAATGTCGGAAATGATGTTTTTGAATTCGCCCCTCCACAGGGAGATAACTCCTTCTAATCTTAAGCCGTTAAATGTGATTCAAAATTGCGACGTTCGATCGTTGAGCGGATCAACCAAAAAATATCCGCCTTCGTCGTTCAACGGAATCGCAAAAGAAGAATTGTACAGCTTTTTTTCTCACACACGTGTTCGAAGTATCCAGTCGGAAGAATAATAATTTAATTGCTATCCGTGCAAAAATGTCACAACCTTGCAATATCTTCATCCACAACAACTTACATACATATCCACATCAATACTCTTTCCACAGTATAGCCCAGCCACATACACGTTAGTACAGCGTCGAGTGTAAGCTCACATTTCGCAAAGTCACGTATAAGACATACATAACCGTGGAAAGAGATGGCGAAGAGAAACTTCAACAAAGTTAAATAAGTCGTTAAATTGTCAAGCACAAGTAGTAACAGCCAGCAGTGATAAGCCTTCCGGTCAATAGCAACTAATACAAATAGATATAGAAATTCTCATCGCGAGCAACATCTCGCCGTCTTTGTCCGTCCTCCGGTAATGCGCCGCACGCGCGCCCATCGTACATATATATCTTCTCTCTCTCTCTCTCTCTCTCTCTCTCTCTCTCTCTCTCTCTCTCTTGCACACTTGTATATACCTATAGAAGTAGGAGTCTCTCCGACGGCAGCAGCAGCAGCAGCGGCGGTTCTCCCCGTCCTTGTCGTTTTCTCTCTCTTTCTCTCTCGGCGCAGAGCGACGTGCGCGCAGTCAGCGGCTGCCTGCCCCCCAACTACGCAGTGAACGTTCGCCCGCCGCATGTGTGTGAGCTGAGAGAGAGAGAGTGCCGAAACTTCATAAATTATATTTTCTTGATATCGCACCGACTCTACTGACCAAATCGCTCGTCTCTATTCGTAACGCGTCGTCGGTTCGTCCTACGTGACCTTGTGAAGTGCGGAGGCGCTTGTTATTGTTGTTGTTTTTGCTGTAGCTGTCGTTGTTGTTCTAAGAAAAAAAAAAGAAGAACAGAGCGCGATTAAGGCTCCATTCCGTAGGTGAGAAACAAAAGACGTGTGGGTATGTGTGTGCAACGTGTCTCGACGACGTTTACCGGTACCGCGAGCTGCGCATTATAACCTCGAAATTGCGCGCGGGTAAAGTACGTATCGCGAGATGTCACTTTTTTTTCTTTTATCGGGTGATAGTATAAGAAAGGAAGTAGAAGATGCAACGCGCGAAAAGTCACGTCCCGTAGACGACGGAGTTTCTCGAAGCTTCGACAAAGTTTTCCGCGAGAATTTCCAATCGGGACGTATCGCGGTAGGCTTGGCGCGCGCAAATGTGTTTTCCACCGCAGCGGACCTTTTCTCTAGTGCGTCTTTCTATACACCTGACTTTCGATCTCACTGAGTCATAACTCGCTAAACAATAAGGTGTATTGCGTAATCGATGCACTCGATTATCGAGACTGTACACACCGGTCGTTTCCTCCTTCGGTTTGAATCGCAAACATTCGGGATTCTCCGACCAGAAAATAAAAAAAAACTGCCCGTTGACACATGCTCGCTCCCTTGCGTATCTTATAACGTCTAAGCAGGGGAACTTGCAGCCGGAAGACGTGTTCTCGCAAACCTTTTCGCATCGGGTCGGACCGGTTCTTTTTTCTTTTTTTTTTTACGTTTTGAGATTATTATAAAGTCCGATCGCTGGTAATCGGATTTAATGTGGAAAGTAAGCGATTTTTTTTAGATTACAAAGGACAATTCGAATGTAAGCGTTGCGATGAAATTTCAAAAGAAACGCCGTTTTTTTTTTCGCGGTTGCCATTGTCGCAGGAAATATTTCAATGTTGTTGTACGCGAATAGAGCTACGTTGAAAGATAAAAACAAAGTCAACTGGAAAAAGAATTTTTTAATTTTTTCGCTCCGGTATTTAATGGACGTTAATTGCATTAAAGAGAATAATTGTATCAATAAAAAAAAAATTCGTTCGAAATTTAGTAATTGACAGTAAACGATTATTCCGAATAGGTATTTGTTTAAATACACTCATTAGTTGTATGCACGAAAATTTGCGATTCTTAATAAACATATATGGAATTTAAAAAGAAACATTTTATATTTTAACAAAGTATTTTCTTTCTTTGCAATTAAAGTTATATTTTTTAGTCATAATATTGTTATCTAATTCAAGTGAATATGTTCTACTGTCAAAAGCGTAATTTTTTAATAAAACAATTATTTTTCCAGTTTTCTGGTAGATAAATGTCACAATTATGTCGCTTGAAAAATGAGATATTCTTTATTACTTTAACAACGGCTGAATCGAGCTTAAAACTATTTTTTAACCGCGTCGAATGCGCGTTTTTTATTCCTCACGAGACGCATTAAATTAAAATAAAAAAAAAAGAGAGAAAAATTTATCATTATCTGGTCAACCGATAGCGAATACATTCATAAAACGAGAAAATACCACGGAAAGAGGTATCAAAAGTATAGTAATTATTGTAGACGTACGTGTATCGGGTCTTCTATTCGTGGACAATTTTCTCACGCTCTTCTAAAGGCAACATTGATCTCTCGGGATCTCGATCCAACGTTGACGGTGTGTATATATATATACAAGCTGAGTCTCGAAGGGAAATCCCATAACCTCTGGCACGAGGCACATTCGTGCGACATAGAGTCGAGGCGCGTGCAATTTCGGTCGTGGATCCATTCGTTGTATGTGTGTGTATATGGGTGACTCTATGACATATTGACCGGTTACAATATTTGTTTTCTTCAAAATAGTTTTAAACTGTTTTTTTTTTGGCACTGTATCTACCTTTGAGAATTTTTTCTTCTCATACCGTTTCGAAGTTGTAGAGACTTAGAGTTGTAATTTTCAGCGCTTTTTTAATAATAATTAATTGCTTGTTTACATAAGTCACGAGAAATTAGTAAATCATTCAAGTATTAAAATCACATTTTTTAAAGGTTCAAAAAATTCATGAATATACCCCTCTATTGATATGAAAACTATTTTATACTAGTCCGGAATTGTGAATCGAGCTCTGTTTCTAATAGTCAAATTATTTAAAATGGTGTCTTAGTAAAAATGACACCATAATTTGGCCTATTTCTGGTGAAATGCTTTTTTATGTTTATTTTTAATAATTTGGATTAGTGTTTTTTGTAAAATTTGTTTAACTTTTGAAATAAAATACTTCCAACTTGTGAATCGAGCTCTGTTATATGAGGATTGGGATGTCTTTCATCGAAAGACATTGATCCTATATGAAAATGCACTAAATACTAGTGTATTTACGGCATTTTCATATCAATATCAGAGAAATTGCTAGATAACTTAATTTCTAGCTGATTCCCAAGTTATACTTTTGTATTGATACAAGGCACGTTAAGAGTCATGATCGAACCTTCTCAAACTAATTCGAAGACTTTGATGACTTTTGAGATTGTTCTGACCTATACCTACAGGTTTATAAGTATTTTATTTGTATAGTTCAACTTATTTTACAACAAAAGTCCGTGTTGTGTTTTCAGTGTGAAATGGTTTTCTGAGAAGTTAGAATTTTTTGAAAATAGACATACATGCCAACTTCGACATCCTGTAACTTCAAGAATATTCGTGAAAAAAAATGTAAACAAATTCATGAAGGTAGTTATTCAGTTTAAAATTATTTTGAAGAAAAAAAATTTGTTCACTAGTCCATCTGTCAGAGAATTAGCCATATGTATGAAGTACCGAGAGACAGAAAGAATCGGCAAACGTTGCAATAAAATTCTCCTTAATTCTTACGGTATTTATTTCTCACTCTGTTCTCGATGGTTACTTAAGGATGTTTTCATTACAGTTGAGATACACAGTGACTTGAACTGGTGTGCCGGCATTCTGACAACGATTGATCGCAACTTCGTTGGAAAAATGTAACACTCGTAAATATATCTTCGTGTGTGTGTGTGGTCATATCGAAGCCGAGAGTGCGTATCGTCGCGTATATTATATCAGAAGAGATGACTGGTCGATACGACGAATCACAGACTGTAAATACACGTGATTAGTCGCTTTGAAAAAAAAACCGGAACAACGACGGTTCCAAAAGGGGAGTTGGGTTTTTCATGAACAAAGGCTAAACGAAAAACCGGCAAAATTCCTTCCTGCGAAGTAAAAGAGTCCGCCATGCTTTTGGCAGGTTAGTAATGTAAATTTGCGATTTAATGTTACTTTTACATGTTCTTGAATATTATACATCGATTTTCTCATACTTGGATTTATTTTTTTCGTCTACCAATCTCTTTGGTTTTTCCCAACTCTCGACTGTAATGAAATATGAATTTTCAGTATAAACAATCTAATAATAGAATCGAAGTAAGAGCTACGCAAATATTACATAAATGAAAAATAAGCTTCAAGAGTCGTAAAACGCGCACTGATGCGTATATTACATATACACGTACAGAGATATGTATCATTCATAAGTATCACGCGTTGTTTACAAAGTATTTTCCGTGGTACACTTCGCTTTGTGCATATGAAATTCTGTTTCCAACCACTTTTTTCGCGGCAGAGATACATCCAATTTGTTTTTTCCCTTTCGGCTTTGTGCACGTCAGAAATACATTTTACCATTATATTTCTCTTCCGCTTTGAAGTAAATAATACTTGTCATTAATCCGGATAACATGTGTCTATCTATAAAATTGTTGGACTTTTATTTTCTTTAAAGGAGTATTCCAATGTGAACGCATGAAAAAGACACATGTTCAATCTTTTTTTCTCTCGGGAACTAGTGCATATAATTGAAAGGATGTTTGTTGCCTTTAAAGTATTACCGTTTCAAAGGTAGTAAATAATAATTTATAAAACGAAATTCTAGTGTGTTAAAAAGAATTTTAAGGGAGTGTCATACCCAAGTTAGTTGCATTTCAGTTTACAATTGCCTACATGTATCAACAACTTGGGTAGCCATAACAGTTGTGATCGTGTTAAAATTTGAATGTATCGCACCTCGCGATTTAGAGAAATCACTTGCGCCAGGTTCAAAGATGTCATCTTAAAATTGTCAAAACTCTTAGTTTTTCAAAACAGTTACGAGACTCAACAACATTGAATCATTTGAATACGTGAAAAAGGTTAAAAAAACTCACCTAAACTGACTTTAGAATATCAGCTATCGAAAAATCGATTTTTCAAACCCATCACATTGGAATATACCTCGTTAATACCACGCTATCTGAAAAACATTCGACATTCAATTATTCTCGAATGACCTACAACGTAAAACTAAAGTTTAAAATGGCCGATGAAAATTTCATTCTCATTACACGTCGCTCACGTGTGGACTCGACAGTCTATGTAATAGAAAAGCCTCTATAAGGATTAAGAGGTCAATTTCTCCATGGGTATATATATATATCGATATTGTTTGTAGAGGTCCTTAATAAAGTAAAAGAGCGCGCTTCGTCATGGGCATTCTCACAAGGTGATTTCATTGCCAGTGTCTTGCACCTCGTATACAAGTGAACATCTATATGTATATAGTATATACACTAAGTGAAAATCAGAGAGCGTAGCGGAGTCCAGTCCATCATGATCTAGCTGTGTGTGCTGAAAAACTAGCTGTGGATAATGCGCGAGACTTTGTGGTTATATGCTTAAAATTTGCTGTATTAATACGAAACCGAGTTTCGATGTGAGAGTAGATGATATACTCTACGGTAAATTCTCTTTAATTTTATCGTTTTTGCTTCAGTTTCTTGGCAGAAATTGATTCCGGGTACAAACTGGCGTTGTGAGAATTTTACGAGGTTATTAGTCAATTTTTTATTAACGAAGTTGTTTTTTAATAAAAAATTGGATCACAATTTTGATACTTACGAACTTGTGAACAAATATCAAACAAGTATGTGAAATTTTGAAAAAATTGTTAATTCTTAAAGTGGAAAAACTGTTCCAATCTTTCTGAACGAATTCAAGTATACTAATCGTATTTTTTGAAAGTACATAGTTTTTAAATAAAAAATTCATGAAACTTTTTACGTAAAATTTGCAATGAAGACGCTGTTTCGAATACAAAGCAGGTATCTTTTAAGTTTAGACATTTATTCCACTGGTTAGAGAGGTTCCAGACGCAGATTCAATTTTGGTTTATTTATTTATTTAATTATCTATCGGAAACCAATATACAAAAAGCATTTATTCTCCAAGGTTTTGCAAAATATAGTAGTATAATTAAGAAAATGTAGTAGTATTCGCGAACGTTGTTTCACATAATTGAATGGATAATTGTATGAGTCCAACCAGTCGAAATTCGCATTACAAAGTATAGACTGAATAGTAATTCTAAATTACATTATTGATCATGTTTCTTTTCATTTAAATGTTTTTTTCTTGAGGTTAATGACTTTTTACGAAAAATGAATTTATTACATTATTAAACTTTTTCCATCGCGATTTAGGTTAAATATGACCCTTCAAAAACGATGTACCAAAAATGTCGCAACAAGACAATTTTTTATTCAGGCTTCCTAAAGTAAACATTTTAAATAAGATAAATTATATTGATTCTACAATTATACCTGCAGCTGTATGAATAGCATCTCTAATTACCTTCGATAATTACTTAGGGTTCTTCACCAAGAGCCGAGATAATTATTGATATCATCTCTTTTCTTGTCCTAACTTTACAGATCTCTAATTGTAAGCTACACTTTGACCATCTTTTTATGCAAACAACCCTTATCGAGTCTTCTTGTAAAGAAGACCTGCTTTTAGGAACCAGTAACGAACTTTCAGAATAGACAGCCTTTCCACAGGAACTGAAGTTGGTATAATTGAAAGAAAATCTTTTGCTATTTACAATTAATTTCTGTATATTGAGCTGTGTTCCTTTAACAATGCCAAAATATCGATTTCACCAAGAGCCTGCGGTGAATTCAGAGCTATATTATTTGATTAAAATCATAAGATGAGTATTGCGATTGAATTTTAATTCACATATTATCATTATAATCATTGAAAATTATGTTGATGATTATCATTGTGTCAAATTGTTTTTTTAAATTATTATTAGTGAAGTCCCACTTAAGATTACGAAGTAGAAAACTCACTGACCGCAAATTTTCAAAACCGGGACTGATTAACAACAAATATTAAATTAATCTCTCGCATTCTTCGCGTCATAAATAATTATTGAAATTATTATTAGTTAAAAAACAGTTTCAGTTTTTTATGTGCATAATATAGTTTCAATATAAATTGTTGGTCTTAGGTAGAATTTTTATTTTATTAATTCCCTTTAACATGAGCCAACTTTTAAATTTTTCTGGTCAATAAATAAATGAATAAATACATAAATATCATCTGTATTATTCGTTCTTTTTTACTTGGCAATACAGGGTGTCGTAATGGAAAGTATAAAGATAAATTAGAAAATTACACATCGTTGTAATCACTGTATTTAAAGTATTTAACCACGCGTACGTGACTCTAATCGACAGTGATTTCTACAAACGCTTTAAAAATTGATTAAAACAAGCAAATCACTGTATATCACAGTATAATAATATTCATTCCATCAAAATACTTCAATTTCCATTAGACCTTACCGTGAAATTGCACAGCGCATTATCGTATCTACAATTCGAAAAAATCTTGGATGAATTTCGAACATACCTTCACACAAATCACACTATACTCGATTCTGTCTTCAGAAATAAGTGGTCGCAAAAACTCCTTCGAATATATTGCTAAATCCCGTAAGCAGCCGTCACTCAGACAAAAATAAGAAAAGGACCATCTCTTACAGACATGCACGTACACATTGACGACGCAATAACGCCGCGCACTTTCTTCACTGTAGTATATGAATATACATTCGCACGAATGTATATTTATGTGTGTGTGTGTGTGTGTGTGTGTGTGTGTGTGTGTGTGTGTAATACGGCCAAAGGGAGAAAGAGAGCGCGACGCGACGAGTCATTTCGACAGGAACAATTCGGTCAGGGACAGAGAGCGAGCTGAGCAGGGATTCTCTCTTCTCCATTTCTCAGTCCAGAAATTTCCGAGATTCGATCATGCGCGCGAATAAGCTCTTCCTTATCGTCCATCTATGCGCGAATTGGAATAGCGTATGCGTGGGTTGCTGGTGGAGAGAGCTGTTGCTGATGTTTGAATGCTTTTCGATATCTAAATTGCGAAATAACGTCCGCTGAGAGAAATCATTGCCACGCATTCGAGACTGAGCATATAGATCTGGAGTTGGTGTATTGTATTCTGAAATTCGATTAAAGCAAGGCATTTTGAATCTGAGATACATATAAGTATGCATGTGCGGTGGTACATTTTGGTTAATTTGGTGGGACGAAGTGCTGTTGTAAATGTAATCCTTGTGATGCACAGTGAAATTAGTGTATAGCAAGGGACGCGATACCGAGTACCAAACGCAAATTGAAGTACATGTATATCGTATAAATTTATACTCAGTTTTTTACCCTGGTTACAACGGTATACGATGTATTGTTTCTGGGTCATCCTGCATACAGCTACTATTCAATGCGAAGCTTGTATAGGCTAAAAATGAATTCTTTAAAGTAAAGCAAAAGTGACATATCTTGTTAGGAATGCCCATTACTGGAATTACGGCTCTGTAGTGGCTGTTTTTACTGTCAAACACTCAGACTGTTTTCCACTACTGGTGAACCCTTGTTTCGATATCGGGGAGATAAGAACAGCTCAGAATTCTGGTAATGTACTGGTTCGATGCTGCTAGATTCGATATCAACTTAAAATGGAGTAGTATTTGAACTATGTTTGTAAATACAGTTTGAGTTGAACGCAAATCTAATAAAGGAATAAAGTGAATTTGAATCTAGCCCAGTATTCTTTACAGTGCAATGAAGAAGTTGTCGTGGCTTAACCAGTTATTATTAATATATTCGCAAGGAATGCTATAAAAAAAATTTCAATCGGATTTTTTTATTCTTCAACGCGATTCTAGATAAATTCGTAGTTTTGTGTCGGAATCACGCTCGCGAAAGGTATGTCGGTGCTATCTCGGAAGCGAATATCTGAATAAAACAGAAAACTATTTCAATTCTTATACTTCGTTCGAATGCATACACAATACGCATATACAGGAATGAAGTATGCAGTCGAGAGGTTATCTCCAGGCGAGATTGGCTTACTCTAATCACATCGTCGAATCGAATTTTTATTGAAACATCAGCCTCATATTACTATATGAGATCCGAACGAAAGCTTCTCTCTTATAAATGCAGTAACGAGGTCAGTTCGTTTGTTATACGTTGAGAAACGTTTGGAATGAAACGACACGTCTCTCTGACCCTCGAAAGGACTAATCCTTGTATACTTTAGATGAGTCGTGCTAGGAGACTTTACTCTCTACGTAATCCAGAAGTAAGTCCAGCTTTTGTTTGTTCTCATTTCAATGTGCCTTCTGTATAATCTACTTGTAAACGTTGGACTGTATATATAATGGTACTTTACGACGCTTTTTGGCATATCGACAGAGAGACACTAATGCTATTGAATATCTCATTATCATTTGAATGTGAAATTTCAAGTGTAAATTTTTTAGTGGACTTGCACCAAACTATGTCATCATGTTTGTGTTGCCTATGGTGATCCTTTCACCAAACTACGTAATCCTTTGGATTGGATTATTGAGAATTGTAATATTTTTTTTAAGTTTGTTTATTATTGAATCTGAACAGATGAATTCGTTATCTGTTGTGAATAACAAAAGCTTCCTATAATTCTGTTGTCCACTCGCTACGTAACTTTTGTTTAAATCACTGATACCAAGTCTTATTCAGTTTTAATATTCGTATTGTACAGATTGACAATGTTGGATGAAAACTAATTCAAATGTATTTTTTATTCTAGTATTACTGTTTTACGTTTCATTCATATTCATTTATCTGAAAATGTAAAGAAGCATTCGATAACGATTTGCTTCGCAAGTCTCATCACCAACATGTGTAATACTTTTTTCAAAATATTCTCTTGTCCTGTTTTTCATGTTTCAAGACAACACATGTGTATACTATAATAAACATTAGAGTCATCAGTTCAGTAATTATTTGTATTCTTCGTCTAAATTACGTTGTTTGACCACTGCATGTAACACCAGGCGACGATGATGAAAATCATCAGTGATTTTTTCAGTCAGACTAAAAAAATATATAGAAAATTTTGTGAAAAATTCACTAATACAGTACAGCAAATGACATTCAAATATTATTCCAACAATTTTTGAATTATTTCTGTATTTTTCGTTAAGTTGTTTGAAAAAAATCTTTATAACAATCCATAGAAATAATTTTTAAAAATTGAACAAATTTTTTTTATTCTGATAATGTATTTTTCAGTGAAGCTTTCTTTTTGGAACAAATACTATTTCATTTAAGTAAATAAATATTGCCTTATTTTTGCTGTAAAATAAAACATTTTTTATACTAAACTTGTTCTCAATAAAACGTTGCTCACTATACTTACAAATAACAATTTGCTGCAAAATAAAAAAAAATTTCTCTGCACTTACTTGCGTATTTTCACGTGTGGTTCGTGGTTGATAACCACTGGCCACATGGAGATATATATATATATACAGGCAGCCAACCTCCGCTCGACCGCTATGTGTATTCGTTTCTCGGCAGCAGCAGCAGCACGTCACGTACACACACCGATTACGTCTGGAATATGCGTAGTAGTGAAGTCGAACTGTTGCCGTTGCTGCTGCTGCTGCTGCTGCTGCAGTAGGCTACGTCATCCTCGTTTTACGATATACACCTATATATATGTCTATATATATATACATGCACCTTATCGCCCTAAAGTGTAAACACGCCTTTCCGCTCGTTCACTTCTCGTTTTTTCATCGCCAGAGAAAGAGAGAGGGTGTTTTAATACTTTTTTCAAGAGATGGATGATTGTCGCTTAAGGCATCCGCGGAGATATATTTCTTCCCTATATAGACCCTCCTGAGTCTCTCGAATATGACCAAGAATTATTCCATGATTTTTTGAAATTTCGAAAGTTCGTGCTTGCGGCTATCGGATTATATATTCCGTTTCTTTTTTCCGTGTCTCTCTCGCCAAACGAATGCGTCAACACGCGCTGTAGGCAAATCGACGGGGATCGCACTTATCTGTTATTTTTTTTTGTCGTGCTTTTTGCTGCTACTGTGCGTACATAACGTGGAGAGTCCTGGTGTGGGAAAAATATTGAAAAATATTTGATACGAAGAATAATGCGAGATCGTGCTTCTGAAATTCGAAGGCATGCACGATTAATCGAGTGTGAATAATAAAGTGATAACGCGGAGAGATAACGAAAGCCCATCGTGACTCTGTTTTGGTGAGATTGACGTCTGTTGAAAAAACACCTTTTCTCGATGAATATATATTGAAATCAGCGAGCGAGAGAATTTTACATCGTTGTGAATTCTTATTTGGGTATATTTTCCATTGACACACCTACCTCTCTCGGTTTCTCTATCTTTGTGTATGAAAATAACAGCTCGTGATTAAAAGGATCGATTGCCTTCTTGGGTTTCGAAATTCTTCTCTGGGTTACGTTCGCGATGACGGAGAAGAAACAAAAAAGGCTGGTTTAGTTTTATCTGCTTCGTATTTGGATACAGCGCGCGTAGGGCGTTAGAAAGAGCCAAGATTATTTTTCATATCGTCTGGTGTTTTGCTGGAGGTACTAAGATAATCTTAAGGTAAAGATTTGTATGACGGACAAGGATTTTTTAATACAATTTTGGAATTATTGTGGTCTTGTGTTGTAATTTAAGACTAATACCAAGTCAATCTTAATTAAATATTATGTTTCTTAAATATTGTCCATGCTTCTCTTGTAGATTTTTTTTTTTAGTAAAATTATAGACCAGTACCAAGTCGATCTTAAACTTAGCATTTTCGAAACAAGACCAAGATTTTTTTAATACAATCTTACAATATCTTCGTTTGATGATCTCTTAATTTTAGATTAGTTTCAAGTCAATCTTAATTGAGTATTACGTTTTCTTGGTTTTATCGTGTTATTCTAAACCAGTACTAAGCCAATCTGAAACTAAACATTTTCAAGATATGACTAAGATTTTTTAATACTTGTTCTGATATACTGAAAAAGAAAGTACAGACAATGAGATGCGACGATGAAAAACAAATGATTGTTTCGGTCTGCCATCGAATCCAAATATCAACAATATGGCGTCACAACACAGTCGGTTCTATTTTATCTTGTAATTAAACTTTACTTTTTGACTAAAACTGACAATCCTTAATCTGCCATCCAGCAAGTAGTAAATCATGCACTGCGAATCCCTCGCTGTTGCTAAGGTTGTTACCGTAGATTAACAGACACTCTTAGAACTAACAATTTCATCTCGTAATGCAGACAATTAGAACTGTGTGATTAGATTAAAATCATAAGTTAACTATTGTGATTGAATTTTAATTCACAATTCTCGTTACAATTATTCAATTTTCAGTTACTAACTACTTTGAATCATTCATTATTTTTTAATAATCAAATACGAATGAACATTTCAATTCAAGACCAAGATTCTGGTTACGCATGACCAAGCCATTTCCAGTTAACAATACTTTTCCTGAATATCGTATTGTCTTCGTATCGTGAATCACTAAGAGCGCGTGCAGATGAATATGCATATGAAACTATATTTCTAGAATTAGAAATTGTTGAAATATTTTTTTTTCTTTTTAGAAAAAAAGTAAAGCTTGTCAAATACCCTATACTCATGTATACATACTCGATATCCGAGTATAGAGAATTTCTCGAGATACAATCGACTTTCGTTGGTTATTAATAGCACAGAGGCGGGGCGCGTTTTTATTTGCGTTTGCGAAGCTTCCGAATAAACGGAAATTTGCACGCACGATCCGGTCTCGCAAACTTGTCTCGTATTAGATTTTAGGGGGAAAAAGAAGAAAATACATAATCCAAACCTCTTGTTCATATCCAGCAGCGAGAAATGTTCAAATTGATTTTGCCCCTTTGGTACAGGGATGAAGCAAAAGAAGCGAGATGAAATAAAAAGGAAAGTTGGTTATAGCGTGAAAATTCGCGACAAAGTCAATATGCATGTACGTGAACGATGCGCCAATTTGATTAGTAATCATGACAACGGCGTCGCATACATATCGGGGTTAAACACTATTCCCGCTTTCAGCAATTTACTGCATCGCATCACGCACATCACCACGCATATCACCGCACACACTTATACGAACATACATGTATATAATATATACATGCGCACATACATGGGAGCACGTTAAGCTCAATCGCGAACTAGAAACAATTATGCCTTAGAAAACAAACACACAACACGAGAGTGAGAGATAGACAGAAGCTGCAAAGGAAACGGTAATCCAGTATTCGATCGATCGATTATTTGGCAATTATATATGTGAACTCGAGCGATTGCGGGATGATTCTGTTTATTTCTCTCCTCTCCTATATCCTCTTTGGCGTGTCGTCGTTGTTCGTAATATATAACACATCCAATGACGCACTTGGCCGCCCCCGCACTCTCACGTGTCTTCTGCGCATTTCCACGCAGTTTTAACGCGTACGTAACGTTGTTCAGCAATGCTCGTTAGACTCTTTTACGTTTCGACCGATGGTTGAGTAAACGGAATGTAAATTACTCGTATGAAAGATTCAATATCTAGTGTAATGAATTATTTCGTTACTGTAAACAATTTGGGTATTTCTAATTAAGGGCGTATCGTATTCAACTTTTAGCGACTGAGTCGACATGCGGATTGTTAAGTCCATTGAAATAAATAAATCCAAAAGCTGGTTGTCCTACCTCTTGTCAGTTGGTAAAAATTGAGCATCACACCCCTTAATATTAAATTAGCGATATCCTAATTTTTAGAAAAAACCAAAATATTTTTAGTATTATGAGTTGTTTTTCGCTTTTTAACCAGATTTAACATTTTCGATGAGCTATTTACAAAGTTTACATTCGTTCTCGAGTGACGCAACACACTCGTTTTTGCTGTTTAGCATTTTTTATATGTGATTGAATATTAATAAGTACATGTATAAGATTTAATAAATTAAATTATAAGAAATAAGGTTCCAACACTGAATGTGTCCTTGCATTACTGGAGAGTATAGTCATTTTTCTTAACTTTTTTTCTCACTGTGTATCCACGCCTGAGGGGAAGAACCAGTCAATTCAATTCAAGAAAGTCTTGAAGAATCCGACAGTTCTCAATGCGCTATAATATATTTTATACTTAATATACGCAATGAACGACATAATATATATGTATATATAAATATTATATTACATACATTATGAAATACACAATAAAATTGCGTTTACACGAACATTTTAAAAAATCGCATAACGCTTGATGATTAAAAAAGGCAGGGTCGACCAATGGTAAAATCAATAAATCAGAATTTGAGCTGTATATTTATTGGATTGTAGTTTTAACTGGCTGGTTCTTCAACATCTTTTTTATCTGACTTATTTTTGGATTAATCGAGCTGTCTAGTTGTCGAAATCTTTTTTTAATAGTCTGCTACATAGTACTTTTTCTTTTAAATTGCGTGTCGTAGTTGAAATCTCTATTTGAATTGACAAGTTCTTCCCATCAGGTGTTGTTGCAATTTTAACTCTGGTTCAAATCTGTCAAGCCAGAATTGAACCAATACATTACCATAATACTGACCTGTTCTTATCATCTCGATTTCGAAACATTAAGGACTCACCAGTACTGATAATCCGTATGTACCATTTGTCATGCAGTATAAAGAACAAGTAATGGCTCGTATTTCCTGTATCGGCAATTCCTACCAGGTATAAAACCAATTCGTTGATAAGCAACTTTGCATGTGGTATGATAAAGGAGCCTCACTTTTCTTATGCACCGTAAAGTTTAGAAGGAGCGATGATTTAACAATGTCTATGAATTATCATTTATTCCAGTATACAGCAGGTGTTGGTAGTGAGGTTATACGGACCGAAAGTAAGTGGGGTGATATTCTCTGAGCTACTGCTGCGCTTTTAACCTTTTAGCGACTTAAAAGTATTATATTATACACATACAGTGTTAAAAATGTTCTTCGCAGTTTTTCTTTTAATACCATCGTCTGTTATAATTCGGATGATTTTCGTTTTCAGAATTCGCTTCGTTGCTGGCTAAGCTGATTTAGTTTTCGCAAAGCGTCAGTAATCTCTGACAAACACTCAAAGAGACAAAAAGCTCCTCGATTGAAAAAGCGATTGCGCGCGTGCGCACTTGGGTTCGAATAGTAGTGCGAAGCGCTTGATAAGAGCTTTAGGTTTTGTTCGAAATTACGCTGCTTCCGACTATATATATGTACCTATTGTATATAGATAATGGCAGGGGACTGAATTTCACGGAAAACAGTACTCGTGTTTCTCGCTTGTCTTGAAAATCGGCCTTGAATTATAAACGCTTATATACACAGGCGCACACACACACACATAATACATACGTATACATATATTGTATATCCGAAGCCCCGTATTCACATGTAAATTAGAAGCTTATTTGAATAACGCTTCGTTCGCGTCAACAAACGAGCTGTTACTGCGTTTAGTCCAGCGATTATAGTTGAACACCGATCGATAATTGTTTTCTTTTAAGATTCAGATCGATTAAGAATCCGTGTGACGCCGGATGAATAGGGTAGTCGAAGCTATAGGAATGTTTTTAATCTGAAAAAAGCGCAAACGGCATTGTTCAAACAGATATATGTATATATTGTATAGAAAGTCGAGAGTGAGAGAAGTCATGTGAACAGAGACGAGTGGTGGTTCGGCTGAATAAAGCAACGTACCGGAAAGACCGAGAGCTTCGGATTCAAAAGCTCAAGCTTTTCCGCGGACATTTTTCTCCATTTTATCACCGAGATCCGCATGTTTCTATGTGTGGATTTGAATCTGTGTAGAGTCTGATTCTACTATTCTCGTTTTCATCCTTGAGGATTTGATTCTTCGGAGCTGTCTCGATCGTGTTCGACACAACTGGAACACCAGATGGTTTATAAAGCTTCACTGACTATATTTTGACTCACAAATTTCACTCTTACACTGATAGATAGATTCATTTAATGAATAGTTGAGAAATTATTTTTTTGTGCTGAAAACTGACTGTTCTTAACTATTCAGACACGTATTCTTTGTTGCATTACAATACAATATAGTTGCACGAATCCCTATGATTCTGAAATAATATCTATTTAGAATGTCATTTTTTCGACCTGTTTTAGGTGACGATACGCAGCTATGTGACGCTAGTCACTTTTTATTAGCTGAAAAGGCGACACAACTTCACACTTGAACATTTATATTACATTTCCAATAAAAATAACACCATAATTGGGTCAACTACTATATACGGTTGGCCAATTTCTGGTGAAAATTTGAATTTATTTTAAAATTTTCCATAGTAAAAATGACATCATAATTTGGCCAACGTCTATACGGTTAGCCAATGCTTGGATGTATTCTAGTGAAATTATTACATTAACTGTCAATGAATATTTCTCTAATACTACCAAAAATTCATTGACATCAAATGTTATTAAGAATTTGTGGTTAACACGAACGAGGACTCCGAGGTCAATAATTCCTTGTATCTATCAGTGTATACGTAATTAAAAACTCTCGCTCGTAAAAATTAAACAGCTATGCGCAACAGGAAGAATCCAAGAAAACAATGAGTGCTCGACGGAATACATTGACCTCTCGAAAATAGCAGACGCATTTTTTCCATCAACAGTCGAGTAGTATCCAGTTCCGCCTCTCTCTCTCTCTCTCTCTCTCTCTCTCTCTTAGTTGCTTTGAAAAAAATCAAGGATATCTCTTTGTCTAGTGGTCCGTTACACTTGCCCCCCCCTTCTCGTGTTTGGGACGCTCGCGATAGGATCGTTCTCGAGCAGCAACTGGAGCGTATTTCTTCTCTTTCTCTTCTTTGCGGACGGGCAAGTTCATTATATACCTGGGCATAGCTCAGAGCGCGAGAAATTTTTAAGCGCGAACTCTCTGGACCGAAACGATATCTCGAAGATAAAGAGCGAAAATTGAATTTTGCAATGATTAGGATTAGAAGGTCTTGCTTGCTGTGATTGACGATTTTATTTAAACGTTTATAGCTAGTGTACCGTTATTGTAGAGATACCGTTTCTGATTTTAATTACGTTTGACACATAGTAAATATTGCTTCAATAATAACTGGAATGGTTTTATTTCAGTCTTGAACAAATATGATCATGGCGCAGATATTGGTTCTTTTAGTAATTTATTATTGTCTCCATTTCGTTTGGTGATACAATTGATCGTAAATAGATTTTAAGTCATATTTAACGTAAAAACAATTAATTGTATCAAGAGTTGCATATATTTAACAGGTTTAACTCTTTTTCGAAGTCCTCTTTTGACGGTTTAATCTCGGAAATAATCTCGGAAAAACACTTATTTTGGACGTTGTGCTTTTCAATGGTGGCATTTAAAAGTTCATCAAATCAGAATATTACAACCATTCATCAAATCAATCAAAGAATATTTAGAGTTGAAAATGAAAGAATTTTTATAAAAGAGTAATTTTTTGTTGCCTTTGAATTTTTTAATTCATTTAATACTGTTTAAAAAGGTGTCCTCGATTTCGGTACATAACGGGAACAATACATTTGGAGACTCGGGAATTTCTAAAATTTACAGATTTAATTCTAGTAAAGTATAGACTTTCATATTAATATACAAAGAATGAAAATGTCTTTGAATAAGTCCGAGAATACTTTGAAATTTATTCGGAAAAATCCGTTACAATTTTTAGATTTTTCACCAAGTCGTGGAATCATATAAAACACATAATTTTTTGTGAAGTGGCTCTTGCGAGTTTAAATTTAAAGTCTTTTATTAAATTATGAGTAAAACTTTTATTTCGAATTTTCAAATTACATTCAGTGGTCTCATGTGCCATACACACCTTTTTAAATAGGAAAAGTCGGATTTAAATTTGTAATTTATCTGGAAAATCAAATTTTTTTTAAGAAAATTATTTATAACTTTATACCCATCAGTCACGAAATTTGAGGTTGGATTCGAAATCTGATGCTTTTGGATATTTTCAGACGTACAGATAACTTGTTCTAATCTTGAGTCGAAAATACGATATAAAATTACGACGTTTTGACGTTGAGAAGTTAAAACAGCCTTTGTGAAAACGAATTCAATTTGACAACTGATATCGATACTAACGAAATAATCATCGTCATCGTTTAAAATACAAAAATGAATTATTTCATCAAGCTATGTATCCTTTGATCTTCAAACATGTTGCGTCAGTACAACCGGGTGTATCATCCACATCAAGTTCAGGCAAATCGTTCAAACGGTTATTGCTTAAAAAAGGTCACGAGCCTGAAATAGACAGTTCTCCAGCCAACTTCATTTAAAATACAAAGGTCCACGACAGAAAAAAGCCGAAAGAGAGGCTGAAGGGAAGAGATTCTACCTCTGGTGGGATCGAAAGCATTTGAAATTGCGAGTGCGAGAAAGAGGCTGCGTATAAATCGAGAAGAAAGGAAAAAAGAAGGAGAGGGCATATGGGGATCGGTTCTGTTATTTGGCAGCTGTGGAGCGCGAGCGTTGGCGCACCTATTTACACCGTTGCACTTTGAGGGGCAGATGCTCTCCTTCGTGTAACTTCCAGCCGGCGCCCGAAACGCGTTCGTCTCTTTTAATTCTACCCGACGTATAACCGAGCTGAATATCATTGTACATCGAGAACGCAAATTTTATTTTTATTTTGAAATATCACGTATCACGTTCAGTTACGGAATTAATTGTTAATGAAGATAGCATTAATGTGTACCATATGTGTGGTACGTATTGATTGTTAACAATGGTTCATTATTAATATTGGATTTAAGTGGACTTATTTTTACTTTTTATGTACAATGCATGACCTGCGAGATTGACTTGTCTGGTAATGCTATCTGGTAACTATTTTATATTGAACATTTGTATTACTTCCCTGGTTCGAATGACACCATAATTTGGACAATTATTAGTGAAATTTTAAAAAAAGTGAAACGAATATTCTTCCTTCTATTCTTTGAAGTACTAATTCAGGGATGTTTTTTTAAATGAATAGAAAAATTATAAAAATACAAAACAGCCCTGGTATTAACCAGAATTAAAATTTAATCAGAAATTGGCCAACTGATGGTCAACCGTATATAGCCGTATCCATCCGTTGGCCAAGTTTTGGTTAAATGTTTACCAGGGAGACTTGATAACAATTCCTTTCAAAAATATTGTTACATTTCATCAACTAAAATTCAGGTACGATCATTCGCTTAGTATCTCACCTCCAATCCCACCAATAATTCGCAATTCAAACGAACGAGGTAATTGGAACAAATAATTCTTTCTATCAGTATAGGACGTATAGAAGCTACCGTGAATGGTCTGTGTATAGTGTATGATTATGTTCGCGCGTGAAACGACTCGCTTTATTAACTTTTTAGTGTCGATGGAAAGGAAGAGGAAAATGAAAAGTCAACAATACCTCTTAGAATCGGTATTTACGTTGTTCAACTCCGTCAACGTCTCCTCGTCTCTCCTCTGCGTTTTTTTCTTCTTAAACTCCGCGTACGCGCTTTACACACAAAGCGCTTATGCGCAGAGGGATAGGCGTCGCGCTCGAAAAGAGGCAAAACGTTAAACGCTCGGAAGAAAAAGGAGTCAGAGCATAATGTGACTCTGGTACAAGCCACAACGAAGTGGTGTTGGAATAACGAGAAGAGAGAATCTTAGGTCTGCGATAATGCGGCAAACGTCTTTTCTTCAATATATATATGTATGTGCTTGAAATGTCGAGAGAAAATTTCTACGACTATCGAGCGGAGAAACGCTTTGTTTTTTTTTTGGTCAATTGAAAACTTCACAATAGTCAATAAGCTAAACGGCCACTGCTCGACGATGCCTTTGTAAAAAGCAGCAGTTTCTATTTTATAGTCTTCTCGAGCGTTCTTCGGGAAAAAAAATTTCGTTTTAATTTACCAGTTCGAGAAGAAAAAGGTACAGATAAGATTAACATATATCGAGCTGGAGTCGGAATCGAAAAAATGTTATACTTCTGTCCGCATTTTTTTTTTGGAGTTACTGTATGTACCGACGAAGAATCAGTTTTTATCTGAGCCCCATTATAAAAGAGCAAAGCTGAAAAGCGGTATCTATCAGCGGAAAAGCGTATACGTTATTCGACGGCGTCTGCTGCTGCTGCTGCTACTGCTACTACGACTGCTTATCGGTCGCTCGCTCAGTTCCATTGCATCCGGTTTCTCCTGTCGGAGATGCATGTGACTGTGTGTGTGTATACGTGAATGTAGCCAAGGAATTCTGTTACTTTGAGCGACTATTTCTTTCGTCTCGAAAGCCTGAAAGACGTTGGTTGAAAAAAATAATATTATATATGTATACAAAGATTTTTACCGCAAATAAGCCACGAAAGTTTCTTTTTCCAAAGAACTGAGCATTGATAACAAGGGATTTTTTTGACTTTGGATGTTTGAATCGAATGACGGCGTTTCTTCTTAAATGAGAAATGTTTAGAAAATGTTTACATTCAGAATTTTTTAATGATTGAACAATGTACTGTATAAAAATTAATAAATAACTTTGCAACAATATTTATTAAAAATACAATATTATACAATTACAATAATGATTAATTATTCTTTTCATATGTTCATTTCATGTCGCATCCCTAATATAGTATTAGCGACAGAACAATTATTACAGGATTGTGTTCGAATAACATAGTTTCACAATACGAGCTGAATCGTATACACAAACTTTTCTAGAACTAAAAGCCCAAAGTGAAACCAAACGCTCAATGTATTTTATAAACATTATTACAAAGAGCAGCAAAAGCTGCGGTTCTATAATGTATACCTAAATAGAGAAGCCATTGCAAGCGCCAACCGTATCAGAGCAAATCACAACAATAGCGGGCAATGGAATAATTACTAGCAACGATTGTAAAGTGGCGGCGAGAGTCCCGAAACAATTAATCACGTTTTGTGGCAATACGGACTGTACGATGTCCAAAGAATCGACCTAATGACGCGATTGATGTAGAATTAACATCATTCTGTTTAGGGAACATATGTAACACTGATGTAAAGGTTTGAAATGCTCAATAACCAAAAAAATCATAGGAGACGAGGTTATACGATTTAAGGAGAAGAGACAAAAGAAGACAATTTTACAGATAGCTAGTGTATGTTTAGAATTAATTTGTCAATTAGTCTTTTGCACTATGTTGCCACTTAAGTCTCTTGAAATGTTGTAATCTGTACGTTCCGCGTTAAACAGTCTTAATTTTCGTTGTCAGATGTGGCTGGAATGCATGAAGGTGATATGTCGTCGGACGACTGGTTTAGGCTTTTTATACGCACAGCTAATCGTAGTGTTAGATTTCGTTTGATGTTGACAATTTGACGTTCTTCACATTTGCAAGTTAAATCTTGTAACTAACTTTTCCGTACTACTTCCAGTTTATGAGAAATTTCCTAAGGAACAGCTTTATTTTTTATCCAGCAAATATTTCGGGTGACGTAAGCGATTTTTTTGTTTTTAATTTTCAAAACTGATTCTCGATCAATTGAACCGATTTCAGTTGTTCACAAAGTTCTACCTCTAACATCCTTACAAAATTATAATTTGTCTGGACTATAACTGCGATTTTCATAAAATGATTTTTGTTTGCCATCAAAGCATTTATCACACGAGATTGGAAATCCTGAAAACAGAAAGCTTTGCACATTGAATTTGCTCGATTTTTAGAACCACTACAATAATACGCCAAATGTGATATCACTCTAAACAAGTATAACACTGATAGAAAGAATCATTTGCTACAAAATCCATGTCCATGTGAGTTGAATATTCGGTAGTATAAAAAAACATTCATTAACAGCTAATACATGATGGCTATCTATAGTAAGTAATTTTAATCTTCAGGGTGGAGTGGTTACTTCTTGATAGTTGATGAGCGTATAGTAATATACAGCGATTAGTGTAGACCTGATAGTTAAAGAGGTTAATCGTACAATTATTGAAATTAAGTTTGGGCAATCAATTATTCAAGAATAATTGATTATCTGATAATAATAAGCTACTGTTTAAAAAACTTCTGTGCGTGGTCTGATCAAATTACATACTACATTGATGTGTCATAAGTATTGATGTATTTAAAAATAAAACTGTACATATTTAGAAAAGAAAAATAATAATCTTGATATTGCATTCCTAGTGGTAATGTAATGTAAATGCTACTTATTGGTTGGTCAAATATTATGAATTTAATCACCGGTTTAATTAACAGTTACGGAACATACCCGCTAATTTCGTCACATTAAGAGTATTCAGTGACTTAACAGTTGCTTAATTTTGAACCTTCAGAAATTAACAATTTTCGTATCGTAATGCGTATTCTAATTGTACATATAATGGAACTGTTCTATTAAATTAATTGTTAATGATAGGGGGAAATAAATTTTCTTTTTAAACGTGTATTTTAGTACTTCGATAACTTAAATTATTTGAGGTTAGATTGTCAAATTATATATTTATATATATCAAGATTATTCAGGCCTTATGTATTTATTATGTATGTATTATGCATCTGTTAAATATGATATGTGTAGGCATATCCGATGTTTCAGAATCAGTTCTCGAATTAAAATGAGATTTATCATTTTAATATTAACAATACATTAATCATTGAATTAGCTATCATTGATACCTTTCATCATCATCATTCAGTTATTTCATTATATTTAACAGTAATAATGATCGTTTTATCGGTGTCCGGTAGTTAAATTTAATTTTGAAATTATTCTATTTTAAGCAATCCTTAAGTAATCTTATATAGAATTACAGGTTATAAGTGGACTTAGAAAAACATCGAGTTGTTGCTTAACAGATTATTTTGGTTGTTGAGGTTTATCAATCTTCAATGCCTGATATCTTAATAGTTAAGATGTGGCATAGGAACAAATGAGCTTCATCAAGTTTTGAATTTGATGAGGCTCACGTTTAATTAGTTACTTTAATTATATTCTTTATATATTTAATTTTGAAGTTGTAGAGATGTTTACCTTTAATTTAAGTCTTTTGGTTGTCCATTTATAATAAATTATTCAACACTCGCTCTTCGTAAGACTCAAAGTGAGTTAATGGACCGATTGAGATAAAAATTAACGTATAAATAATCTAAGATTTTAGAAAAAATAGTCATAAACTTACATTCATACGTTAAAGAATGTATCCAAAAGTATTAATACCAATTGTCATCTCTCAATTGACCTATTAATTCTATGCTCAAATTAAAGGTATACATATCTACATACAACTTCGGTACGAAATACATGGCTAATTACAATTTTTAATTTTAGGTAGTCTCACTAAAGTCGTGTCCCCTTGACACTAGATTTTCCAGACCAGTAACTTTGACTGGCCGTGCAATTCAAATAGCTACACTTAATTAGCTAGTAAATCTTGAAACTTGCAAACTTTGAACGTATACTATTACACTAAAAACCTCTCATAGCAAACTAAACCAAATTTGTAATTCTCGATAGCCTCACACAAAGATATCTTATCTCCTCGACAAACCATACCTTAACTAAAAATACATATACATCTGGTCAATATTAAAGTCCAACCGTATTAACTCTGTTCATTCCCTAACTTTTCAATGACCGAGTCTCTCCAACAGTGTCTTCAAAACGTATTCGGCGCGCGCGTTTACAAAGGACCACCCGCCATTACAAGCTGCGGAAATACCCGGTCGAAAACTGCCAATTTCACTCAGAAGCAGCGCAAAAAAAAGTGCCTATACAGACAAGGTGACGGGTTAATAAATGCCCTCCTTTCTCTCTTCTGCATTATTACGAAAGCGAGCGCACGAAGGACAAAAGGCTATATTACCTAGAGATAGCTTATAAGGCCCGAATCTACACGCGGTGGATTCTCGAAATTTCGTGGACAGCAGGTGCTTTGCCCACACACACGTACAAGTACACGCATATACTCCTATACTCACTGTCTCTCCTCCTTCGCCGACTGACAATGCGCCCATGGCGCTTATTCCACTGCGTCTGCGTCTCGGATGTCTGGCGGCTCCGTGCGCGCGCCTACAATGGCCGCTAAACCAGACTCTCTGGCATTGTCTCTCTTGTATATAGACATACGGATAGGATAAGAAATCTGCTGTCGCTGCGGCTTTGCTGTTATTAGCGAAGGACATTTGGCTGCTTTTTTTTTTATAAATATGTGCATATCGATTTTTGGAAAACGGACCCGTATACATTTTCCGCACAGAGACGCACAAGGTATGAGCTGTTCTCACGCCTTTACGTCGATCCCGATTCTGGGCTCAGATGACGTCAATCACGCGTTGCTAGACTCGCCTTTTTTTGTACTTATAAATTTGTTCGTGCGCGTGGAGATTTATTTATGATGTTGATTTTATAATACACTGTGTGGTGTTTTGTGGGCGCAATTGTAAATGGTCGAGTGCTTTTCGTGTGCTTATTGTTGATTTATTATTTAATCCGAGAATGTCATTGTTTAGGATGGGAAGATGAGGCTTGAAATTTACTGAATTTAGATGTACATTGAAAATAGTATTTTGTAACTTCCAGTTGGTTCATAATTATATGTTAACTTCAGAAAAAATTGCGAATTTTAATTCGGGGCTGTTAAAGGGATAAGCGTTATTTGAACATTGAATGCAACAGAAAACGATTTAAACGTATGATACAGAATTGTGTATATTAAATGAATTCATATGGTCCATCGTTTTTTGATTGTTCTATTTTGTCATCATCAATTTTTATCAAATCACTCTTTATGTGTACTTTCAGAGAAGTATAATGGATTCTCTGATTTAATTTTCTAAAATAGATTTTCTTTTAATAATCTAAGAGCTATATTATTAATTTAATAATGGTGAATTATAGAAAAGTAGATCTGATTATTAAATGAAGAATCGCTTTAGGAAAGTAAACCAGAGAATCCATGACATGGTCTGATGAAAATTAGTCTTGATTCAATGCCCAATTAATCATCCAACTGAGGTTTACTTCCTTAAAATCACTTTAGATATTGGTAAAATAAAAGAAGGTCGAGCAAATATAGCACGTGAAAGTTTGGACGTAAAAAAGATACAGAACTTTTAGTATCTGTGCAAATTCAAAATTTCGCGCTGCAACGAATGAACTAATATGTCATAGATAAATTACTTCACAGTATTATCATCGGATTTTGAGATTTTATTCAATTCACAAATAATCGAATACTTAAAAATTATTGCAATTTTTCACTTATTCTCTCCGACTTTAAGCTCGAGTTTAATGTACATTTTTTCTTATAAAGAATTTAGTAGTGAACATTTTCATTTGTATGCACTTTTTCTCTAAGTCGTATATTTCAGAAGAGATCTGAAAATAAAACGAGTCATTTTTCACTTTTTTCAGTACCCGATGTTTTCCGAAGTTATCGCAGGTTTACGAGCCGGCGGGACGTTACATTCTTATTTCTGATAGTAATTCCGACCATGTTCCACAAAAAATTAGTATTTTCAAAGTACATCCAGACATTGGTCTAATTCTCCTGGCCTAAACATTGCACTGAAAAAAGATTATATGTATAGAAATAAATGAACATTTTAGATTTAAAAAAGTGACTTACGAAATCAAGTTTAGTACCAATTTTTAATAAATAAATTCTCTAAAGTACAGCAAACCTTTTAGAGTACGTACATTTCAGAAGTGGTGAAATTTTGTAACGAATCTATCAGAACGACGTTCGCAACATCAATTTTGTTTTACGTATACGTATATATTAGATCCACCCACACATGCGTCTGGGATCGAGCTCAGTGTCTATGTATGAAGAAACCAGACGACTGCGCAAAAGATATATACAGAGAGGGGCTCACCATACCACCACGCAGGACTTCCCGTGTGCGCCTTTTTTCTCGTTCGCATCCTGTCGCGCAGGCCTCCCTCTGGTCTCCTTTCTCGTTTTATTACACAGTGAGCAAGAATTGCGCTTAAGAGGGAGGTGAAGGGGGGTTAGGTTACGCAGCGACACGTGGAGCCACGCGGGACCTGCAGTACTCCTGACCTTCAGCTCCTCTTTTTACCTACCCCCTTTCTCAACTGTATTGCTCGCCCTACAAAGACGTGGGAAAGGCTTCGCGAAACAATTGTTGTCGGTGAACCGTTGTTTCGCGCGATTTCGAGTACCGCATGGATTTCTACGCTCTAACTCGCACAGCGATTTCGCTAATGATTAGAAAGAAGTCGATGAGCTTTAACTGTGACACTAAGATCTTTTTTTATATGGCTTCGTTGTCGGCTTCGATTCGAACGTGTTTTTTAAACGTACCTTTCTAGTCGTTGGAGAAATGAAAGAGAGAGACTGGGAGATAGAGACAAATAGAGACACAGAGACAGAGAAACAGAAAAAGAATAAAACGAAGAGACAGGGATGAGAAGCACAGACAGACAGAGACAGACAAAGACATACAAATAGAGATCTAAAGACAAAGTCAGGGAGACGGACATGTTCAAATATGTAAAAACCTGTACAGACATGTACATACATTTGCAGACAGATAAAGCCAAATGATATTATTACAGTCAGACACGTGCACACATGTGCGGACATGTGCATGCATATGCATACATATGCAGACAGAGATAGACAGAGACAGATAGATACAGGAAGAGGTAGGGAGAGAGATAGAGAGAGAGAGAGACAGACAGACAGAAAGAAGCTAAGAAAGAGTGATACAGAAAGAGATATATCGAGAAAGACAGATACAGTAGGAGATAGAAAGAGGCAGAATGAGGCAGATAGAGTCAGATATAAACAGAAAGAGACAGAAAGAGACAGAAAGAGTTCTTAAGAGACAAAGAGAAAGACAGAGAGAAAGATATACAGGGAGAGATAGCGAAAGAGGAAAAAGATTCTGGAAAAAGCCCTTGGTATCATTGTTTCTTGGAAAGGCCAATGAAACTGGATAGCGAGGAAATCCCGCAGTCTATTCTCACGGTTAAAGTCTGTTGTTGGGCGTCTATACGTAGTGGAAAACCTATTGCGGGTTTTGCCCTGAAATAAAATTTCGATCAAACTCTTTGAATAAAATATGTATTTTATGGATTTTCAAAATCACCTAGCTCTATATGTTTATATATAGCTATGTATGCATATGTGTACTGACGTTACTTTTTCGTTTTCTGTTACAGGTGAGTACATCACTCGGGGAATATTGGGAGTTCGTAAGTTGAAAATTTGATTTCTCGTTGCAAATGTCTCTTTTTCCCCTTTGCGCGAAGAAAGCATCGAAGAAAAGCTGTAACACGCAGAGAGCATCAGTAGCGATGACGAGTTTTGTGCCCAGCAAAGTCGAAACATCGTCTGGGCTTAACATTAATTCAATAGCTCTCATTCTCCCCTTTTCGCTGTATAGCAGTTCTTGCCGGGCGTATCTGCAATTCAATCATCGTTGGTAATAGTTCCAAATGCTCGAGCGCACTCGGTTTCTGGTTTTGACCCCTCTCCTTCCTTCACTTCATCTGCAGCAGAGAATTCGATTTTTTTTTCATTATTATACAACTGGAGACTCGTGCTACTACTCGAATTAGTTAAAAATTCTATTAGTTTTTATCACACGCACGTCGAGTCAGTGATAACTGATTAAGTAAATTTATTAATAAATGTCTGCAGTATATAGGTTACTGCTGAATAATTTTGCTGCTTATATGTCAAGTGGCCTATAACTTCATGAGCTGCGGACACGCCAGACAGCGAGTGAATTACAAATTATGAATATTCAAGTGCATATAGCAGGCGAGAGATGACGAATTTAAACGATTTTTTGGATGAAAATAATTGCCTTCATCACGTTCGCGTACTCGTGTCGACACATTCGCGACAGATTTTTTTTGAGTTCACGTCTCGATATGTTGAGTATTAGTATTAGCTGTGTCTGTTAAAAAATGTTAACAATCTTTGACGTTGCTTAACCAAATTTATTCTTTTTGGCTAACTGTCTGTATCTTTTTTTAAACCTATTAAAACTACTCTTTTCTTTTATAACACATAATGGATATTGTGATTAAGAACCAGTTAGTTTTAGGTGAAATAATCCTGGCCCCAAAGAGATTCCAGAGTTTATTTCTGAACGGGTTACTTTAAAACTGTCTTGTATACAATAGCTTTATAATTTAATGGTGATGGTAAATGTCAATATGACTTGATTTTATTAGTCTTAACGCAGACAATCAAGTTTGGCACAACATTGATGCAGTACTGTCTTCAAGTACAACTGACATATTAGTGCTGAGCCAGTACTATACAGATACTCTATTCTTATCAGGGAGTTTTTTTAACTAATTCGTTCGTGGTGAAAATTGTTACCCATCTTTTGACACTACTTACACGAATGTATCACTATTTAATGGTTAAAAGTTCTGCTTGATATCTTACTGTTTTAACAACATGCCACTCGCTAGTAAAACTAGCCAAACAAGAAAAAACTTATTAAATCTACTCTTTCTTCAGTAATATATTATTTTACTAACTGATATAGTGTATTGTGCATTTTTTTATAATTGTGAGGTAATTTTGATTGAATACGGAATATATAGCATTTTCTTTTACATAAATAAATCGATGCAAAGTTACATTTTTTTTATTTATTTTTTTTTCATTTATTAAATCAGAGTAAATACAATATTACAAATACAGCCATACAGTAATTATTGTACGAAAAAAGCATGACTTTAGTAGTAACCCAACAGAAGAAATAAATTCCTGATCGTTGGTCTGGTTCGATATATGGTAAAAATTTTACTATAAATTGACCGGTTGATATATATATCGACGCCTTGGGGAAAGCACCAGCCAATTCAGAAAAGGATTTCAAGAAATAGCCAGTTCAGAAAAAGACTTGAAAAACCAAAAACAATTCAAAAAAATAAAAGACGTTTAAATTTAATAGTAATTGTAATATTTCAACGATACGTTTAATATAAATTTCAAAGTCTTATATTTTTTAAGTTGTCTGGCTGTCCAAATTATTTTCTGAATTGATTTGTTCTTTAGTCTGATTCTTCTCCCAAAGCATCGATTGTATACAGTTGACCAAATTCTGGAGACACATTTCACCAGAAATATAACAGAAAATTTAAGATTTAATACTACTGATACATACCATAGACAGAATCCATATTTTTCTCTCTTAGTAACGTGTTTATTAAGTCAAACGTGATTGCACATTTAGGTTGCTGCATTCCTTTCGTATCATTCACCAACATAAATTAATGGCAAATATTTCGGTTCCCATTGGCTGGAAGTTCGAAACTCTTCTTGTTTTCCTGGTTGAACAATTATTGCAACGACTTTATTTTCGAATTACGTAGCCAATCTCGCGGCAGCTGGAAATTCCGTAATGTGCATTAGCACGAATTCGAAAAGATCAAAAAAGCTACGCCAGTAATCAATAAATTACGCGTCTCTTTCGTTCTCTCCTTCATTCTTCGTGTCTATATATATATACATTCTTTCGTTCTCCTCTTCCACTGCATCAGCAGCAGCAATGCTCTCGCTCTATTCACGTCTTCTTTCGTTATATCCGTGCACTTCGCTTCCTAGCAATTTTTCCTCGCATTGCTCTTTTTGCATATCAGCTTTCGCTTCTGCTTCCTTCTTTTTTCTCCCTCTCTCTTTCTCCTCCCTCTCTTCGTCTGATTCGATTTTCGCTTCCGTTTTCCGATGCACACTCTCGACAACTTTCTTTTCGGTATTCGTCCGCCCTTTCTCTGGCTTTAATTTTTTATACGTTCAACTCTCGACTGGCGTCGCATTCATATTCATAGATTTTATTTCTCTCTCCCTCCGCTCCCCATCTCGACTGTTATTGCGATGAAACAACGCTTCTTACAGATGCATATTACACGTCTACTGCACTTTCTATGCATGACTTGTCATTTGAATTATCGCAGTTGCGTAATAAAACGTATAAATATAAATCGGCGCCGTGCAAAGTGACCTCGATATATCGAAGCACGCGGTGAGTTAAAATAAGATAACGTTAGCGAATTCTTTTTTCTTTTTTATGTTCGAGCATCGATCGAAATGATGCTCGGATAAGTTCGCAATTACGACTCATTTCCCTTTCGACTTCAACCCAACGTATCCACGTCGTTAAATCCGATCTCTTTCTCTACATCGAAGAAGAAGTATGGTATCAGGACCTAAGAGGGAGAGAGAGAGAGAGAGAGAGAGAGAGAGAGAGAGAGCAGGCTTGCGTTAAAAAAGGGACGACAAAAAAGATGAGAACCTGGCGGAAACTGAACGTTCGTTGCTGCTATTATTTCCTCCAATCATTTCCGGCCACTCTTGTTGTCGCCGCCACGATACTATTTCGCGTGGAACGTGGGGGAAAGAGGTCGAGGAAAAAGAAATTTCGAAGAGGGAAAAATTCGACTCTCGAACGCCAACGTTATTATTGCTACTTTCCTCTGGCGTATGGCGATTTATATATATACCTAAGAACAAAACCACCTATGGTTATGATATATATGTGCTTTTTTATATATATATAAAAGGATTATACGGGCGACGAAATTACCCTTGTAAAAATTCTTTCCGAACCTCGTTGTTCGGAAGACAGGCTAATGATGGTTTATACACGGAGAGAAATTTATTAGGGAATTTTATTACGATTTCTATATCAAAAATTGCTATAGCGTATGAGAATCAAGACAAACTCGACCTACATTACATTTTTATATGTGGTATAGTAAAATTTAATGATTCGATTTTTACTAGCGCCGATTTTCAAATTTGAATATTATACAATGTCACGTTTTACTATGAATGTATGTTCAATTTTACGAATATGAAAATTTTTGAAAAATTGGTTCTTTGATATTTGATAAATTATAGACTTACTGCCGACTAGTGTTTTTATTTAGCATAATGTACGGATATTGTGTTAAATGTTTACGACGTGTGAACATTGCGCCCTCTAGCGTCGAATACGACCAAAAGACTTCGTTGGTTAGTTAGATGCTTTTTGGCTACAAACCAAGTAAGGCAGACTTTAACTCAGTAATTAACTGTTATACAACATACGTTTAACTGTACAACAGTAATTTACGAATTAGAATTCGGACTTTTGTAAATCACATGTTAAGTGAACATATTTCATAAACTAACAACGAAGTTTCACCTACACAATCGCACAAACATTTAAATACGTTGATTGCAAATATTTTTGTACAGTAATTTGACTTACTGCAGTTTCATTGAATTATACGCTTTCTAGCATCAAATATAACCAAAAGATTTTGTCAGCCAATCTAACGTTCTTTCAACACTAAATTAATTAATACAGTACTTATGCACTACACCGCACCTCAATTTGTAACGTACACGTATATCATCATTTAGTGAACGTCTAGTAATTGTTTCTAAAAATATACTAAATTGCTTTACAAGTCGAGTTTCTTTACGTTCCGATAACTGAAAACAGTCATTTTTCGTGTAGGAAATCAATGAAATCATTATAGATCACGAGTCCGAAAAATGCATTTCTGCAATATTTTAGCGTCGACGAGGCCGCGCATCACTTATTGAACATGATTGAACTAATTATAGATTACTGGATTTCACGAGAGTGAGCAAGAGAACGCCGCGCACTGGACTATAAATACGGCTATTTTACTACGGTGCGAAGATGAAACTGACCCAGTTGAAGGCGTTTACTATCGGATTCCCTAAAATCATTGTTTCTCGAAGCTGTAAATAGCTTCGCTGCGGTTGCGTTTCTCTCGCACTCCGTATACACGTATCGAAAACTAAGTCGATGACAACGAGCGTCATTTCGCGGTACTGCTTTAACAGATATTTATGGAAAACACTTATTATTGTAGTATTATCACTAGCATATCGGTGGAAATTATTGCTACTGAAATTGTATTGTTTTTCAAAAGCTTATTTCCTAACATTTGGAAAATAAAAGATAGTCGATGTAATATTAGACATAACAAAGAAATTGCTGTATTTATTATTTAATCGAATTAACGAGCTGAATTGTGAAATATTTGGATTGTTATCAAACTTTATTTGTTAAAGTAAAAAATTAATTTGATAAAAATCTGCTTTGTGGCTATTTTTGGAAGTGGCCTTTCGAATTTTTGGATCAAAATTGTGTTTGATTGTAGTTATATTAATTTTCTTTTGTCCTGAAAAAAAGTTTGAAATGTGTAACACTAGATTAGTAATTCGTTTTACCAAACGATAAACAAGAAAAAATTAAATTAGAACTAATATAATAAAAGATAAACAGTTGAAATAAGTATACTTAAAATAACTGGTAAATAGAGTAATTAAGAAAAATTATTTAGTGAAAAATTGCTTTTCTGAAAGAAAAACTTGTTTACTATAATTAAAAAGCAGTATTTTGTCTGTAATCAAATTTGCAGTAAATGTAAGTATATTCTAAACAATATTTTTAAATTCCATAAATATTTATCGGGGCTCAAAAAATTTCATACAAATTAGTTAGTGAATATTTAATAAAAAAATTTACTGTCTTTTATTATAAGTAAATATTTTCCTAGTATTATCTAAAGAAATTTATTTCTAGTCTAAAAATTGCTTGATGGAAAATTAAATAAATATTTAGAAAATTTGCATATCGTCCAAATAAATTCATAATAATACGTGTGTATTTAATCTGATTCTGATGAATCAATACCAGTCAATCCAAGAAAACGAACAGATTAATTTTATCCTTTTCTTCTCATACTAAATTTGCATTCAAATAATATCATCCTAGGACTATATCCAAAGAAATGATATTTTCGAATCAAACAAATTTTTTTTTACCCTAACAATTTCTTTTTTTTTTGCTTATTATACCTTACGTATGAAAAATTCACGGGATCATTCCATCGATGCAAACGAGAGCAATTTATTTTTCCTACAATACCAATTTACACAGCTCATTATAGAAAACGCGAATATCTCAGCTGTTAGCTATAATAAATGCCGAAGGAGAGCAGGAGAGACACGATAGCTCGCGAAGTTAGTCTCTCGCAACGACGTCGTTCTCGATTAATTTCTACTTAAAGCTGTATATTCATCATCATCAACAGCAAGCAGTAGTAGGAGTGAACAGCTCGTGTATGGTTTTCGGAAGTGTCCATTATACAGAGCGTTTGATTTATGTAACCGAGTCTGCTCCCCAGGGGACAAGCTTTGCAGTAGCAGCAGCAGCAGTAGCTGCCTCGAGACATCAGGCGCGAGAGAGAAGTTCCTTGATCCATTACCTATTAGCTGGATGAATATATAACACGCACAGGTAATATTGCTGCAATGGTGTGTGCTCATGTATGTGTATAGAAGCCACAGCGATCAGGCTTTAATCTCGAGCCGACTGATCTAGTTAACGACTTGGAGAATTAGGCCAACGAATTCAATGTCTGATTCCTCGAGCCAAGCACCGTAGCGATCTCACTCTCTAGTTTTCATTGATTGACTCTTCTGGTGTGTATTTCAATTTTTAATCAAGCGCACTGTGTAGCTCTTGGATCGTTACCCCGAATATTCTCATCAGACCCGTCGCGTGTGTCTTCTTCATCACCATAAAGCGTCAGACCTCGTTCGGTCCATATTGTCTTCGTATATACCACCCCCTCAGGAGACTGATGCGACGCGTGAGTGTCAAGTGCAAACGTGCACAGTGTCACTTGTGCTGCGTCATAATCGCCGAGTCACTTATCACGAAGAGCATACCACCAATAGCTACTCTCCTTTTTGGTGCTTTACTGCTGATGACGCTTTACCTCTTAAGCCACTTTATAGATAACGGAACTGCGACTCTCGTGTAGATTCGTGTCGAAACTAATGTGCAACAAAACAATTTGGTTTGTTTGGCTATGTACTGTTGACGTTATTTGTGTGTAACAAGCTCCGAAGTACCGACACTGTAGATACTGCAAGCGTTTCCAGTATAAACAGATTCAAATGTAGATGTACACGCAATACTCATTTGGGCGCTGTCGACTGCGCTGCAAAGCTTACATCAACCGGATATGATCGCAATTAGACGTGACGCTTGCATGACTCCATTTTCGCTTATAATTCTTGATTAATTTCTCATTCGATATTTCTTGTAGATGTCATTTCGTTTGTCAAGAATACAGTTTGCCAAAGCGAAAAGAATAATGAGCTACTGTAATCGAATGAAACTTAATACACTCGCGTCGACGCTTATATTACTTGCCTGTGCTTGACATACTTTTTCAGCTTAGCGAATCATGACGATCCCATACAACTTTAGCTAGAAATTTAAGGAGAGACTCCCGTGTTCCGTTGAATTTTTTATTCAGTCAAGATGAGACATTCGAACAACGGGAAATGTTATTCAACATTCTTTGCCAGTTCGTTGGCAAAAACATCAATGGTATACAAAATCGCCTATGGCCAACTCGTAAAACTGCTAAACGACCTAAATTCCATTTAATACAGGCTTATTACTCATCCTAAAACAACGAACAAAAATAATATAATCCTAATGATCAGAATTGCCTTTACTGGCTCTTTAGTGTCAAACAATATATGGTTTTCCATTATTGGTAAACTCTAGTTTCCATATGGTGGGATGATAATAATCAGGCAGTATTAGCCCAATGCTGGCACGTCATATTTCATCTAGACATACAATTGTGTAGTACTTGTATAATGCACCACAATACTGAGTCAGTACAGATCGATGGACTCGAGTTGCATTTGAAAACTTACAGAATTGAAACTCCTGCAGAACTCGATTGACATTGATAAGTGAATATGTATAATTTATATAAATTTCATCAGAATGCGGACTAGCTATCTTGCCACACTACTGGTTTAAGGTACTCAAATATTTTCAAAGTTTTTGTTTAAACTACTACATTCGTGTCACACAGTACACTGGTACTTTATGATTTGGATAGTCCTTGCTAGAAGTACTTTATAGTACTGGCTTAAAGTACTCTACCATTGAATCGGTAAAAACTTCTTTATGAAATCAATTTCAAAATCAGTACCATTTTCTATTGTAATCCGTTCATATGTCAGTCAGTGAACAATAGGCTAGAAATTATTTCGTAGTGTTATACTGCAGCAAATTTGTCATCATTAATCCGGTATTGGAGCGTTAATCTACATCATTACTAGGAAGTAAATAAATCACCGTTCAATCTGCAAAAACTTCAGCTCAATGCGACGAGCTCTCATTGCAACGCTATAGACGCAATCAAGGCAGCAAAACGTCCGCCAAGGAAGTGCGCGGCGCGCTCGGTACTGACGTACCCTCCACGAACACGCGCTCGTCTCATGGCGGCCTTGTAGACGCGCCTCTCTGTGCCTCGTAAACGCGCCCATGCGAATCTTGAGAGCTACTGTACTTATATGGTGTATATATATATACATCCCGTTTTCTTATTCCGTTTGTCGCTATGCGACGAAATTAGGCGATCGACTTGGTTGCGTTTACAATCCAACTGGAATATATATATATACGTATTTTTTTTATCACCTTGGAGAAAAAAGGAACGTTACGAGTATAGATTCCAGTACCAGTTTTCCGGTTAAGCACGGGGCTTCTGTACGCGCGATTGAGAAACTCGCGCGGAGAGATATAGAGAACCGAAGAAACGTAAAGTTATACGTACCCGCTAAAAGTTACAGCGGGTTTGTGTGTGTGTATATATATATATACACACAAGCGAGATTTACTCCCAAGGAAAAATAAGTGAGCGCCGACAGGTAGTGTAAGTAAGTACTCCAGATGCAGTGAATACTTTTCCTCGATCTTTCTCTACACGGCGAGAATTTCGTTCTTTCTCTGATACACACACACATATTATATACTCTTGAAAAGTTAAGATATATTAAAAAAAAAAAAAAAAAAGAAAACTAAGCTATTTATAAAGCGACGGTGCTCCTTCTTTCTCTCACCTCGGCGCGTGTTATATGCAAAAGCTGCGATACGATCTTGCGTTGAATAGCTGCAGAAACAAGTAGTTACAAGCGAGCCGTGGAGTAGACAGGCGTTTGAACATTAACAAGCATATGAGAGCTGTACGTGATGTTGCTGCTGTGTGTTCTTTGAAAGTTTCTTCTGCGTACTATACAACATTATAAATAACTTTGAAAGATGAATCGATCCTAGAAGAACATGGGTACGTATATATATAATGAAACGTCATTCGCGCGCGAACGAGAGAATATTTGTGTGTCTGGACGCTGATATTGAGAAGATTCAATTGAAGAAAATCTATCACTCGATGATATACATCAGCTAATTGCATCCTTTATACGTGTATATATATATATAGACACTCGAAGATATGAAATAGCGAGATTTCTCATTGTATTTCTATTGTTTTTAAACGTTAAATGAATTAGCGATGAAATTTATAGTTTGAATCAAGGTACGGGGGGCAACCCTTGGTAAGAATAACTTTAATTTCATCCTTGGTAGGAATCTCTTTAAGGGTAAAAATCATACTTAACTTTTACCGACTGAGTCGATATGCTTGAAACATAAGTCCACTGAAGATAACACAAAACCAATCCACCATGTTCATATATATTCGTTTCAAACTTGGTACTGTGATAGATATGCCAAGGCAGAGCGCAACTAACTCTTGGTTTTACGTAATTCAGCGGACTCATTAAAATTGAAGCATGTTCCTGTCGGTCTACCGCTCTATTGACTCAGTCGGTAAGAGTTAAGTATGACATCCCCTTAAGAGTTTATTTTTAAAGAATGTTATAAAAATAAAAAAATTAGAAATCTTAATCTTATTGATAGAGTGAAAATAATTCACTGTTGTAAAGTTTAACAAATTAATTTGTTGATATATACAACTACATAATTATATATATACTTTTATCAAAGTTGTATTAATAAAATCGATATGATATGACTATAATTATTTATTCACTATTCGAAAAGATTCTAAGTGACAGAATACTTGACAACTAAAAAGTGTATTTATAGTTGATAATTACTCTTTAGACTTTAAAAAATTTGCATTGTTGATTCAGTGATTTTCGAAATTAAATCACAATTGCAAATTTCAGTATTTAGAACACAGAAATTTTACTCTGTAATTCAAAAATTAATAAAAGTGTAAATGGACTGGCACTGGAAACCAATATACTGTTTGTCAGTATTAGTTCATAAAAAACCCGTACTGGCTTGTTATTCCTGTACTGGCATTTCCACTAGGTTATTTTATTAATTTATACAAGTATAAATAATTTGATAAATCGTAATTAAATTTAAAAAAAGCAACCTTATGAAGAAGTTATATAAAAGTATAAATAATTCTTGGAATTTCGAAGCATTTAAAAAATTATAAATATTTTTTAAAAATTGTTATTTTTAAAATTGAGTAAAGAAATTGCTTTAATCATTCTAAAAAAATCCAGGTGTATTATTTGGCTAATTCTAAGAATCTATTAATGCTGTTGCAGATTTTTTTCTGAAAGTTCGTACTTTTTTATTTTTCGTTTAAAAACTTTTTTTTTGGGCTTTCTGCTGGTAAGAGACGATTCTCAAAAAATTAGTTTATGTCATCGGAAAGGACACGAGTTAAGCCTGTAAATAAGAATTAAACCAAATATAAATTTAGGTCTTAACCTGTTTTCAAACAATGGATATAAAGTTCACCAATTTAATAATCAAAATACATCAAAAGATAAAACGGAAATCTACCATACTTAAGTTTACGAGCTCACTATATTATTTACGACTTCAACAGTTTCATTTTTACAATGTCTCCACAAGCAACTATCTTACCTTTTCGAGTTATTTGTCAAAGTTCAGCATGCTAATCACGTTTCTTTGAATGAAAACTTTTGCCGCGTTGAGTCAATAAAACACGAAACATCAGTTACATTTAGTATCGGACTCTCAGCAGTTCGCGGAAATAAGGAAAAAAGTAGCAGCAACCTGCTCTCGACCCTTCGTTAGAGATAAACACCTGCAAAACGATAATTGGAATCCTTAAGCCGGCCATTCAGTGACGCGGAAGATTTTTTTTCCTCTCACTCGGCTTTCTCTCTTTCCAGCGCGTATATACGGCTATCGAGTTATATCTCTCGATTCTCTCCAGTTTTTTCTCTCTTTCTCGCTCTTTTTCTCTTGGAGCAGCACAGACGTGCGCGCACACGAGTCTATCGGATTTATCGTCTTTCCGTCGAGACCCTCCAACAACCAGGTGGCAAGGAAAGCCTGGGGATGCGTCCAACTTTTCTCATTGTGAGTCTGTCCGGCTTATTTTTCTCTTTCTCTTTCTCTCTCTCGCACTCCTTTCGACGTTCATCTCGACGATTACAGCGTAGGGAAATTATGCAAACAGTAAAAAAATATACCGCAACAGAATAGTTAATCTCGTCAGTCCGATTCGAGGCTGCGAGTATCCGTAAAAGTATAACTCGTACCGCGCCTGCACACAGTATAGGGCAGTTGCCGTTGGAAACTCGAGCGTGATTATTACAGTTACTTTTATCACCACACAGCTGTTTACGATAACACAGCGGCCGGTGTACATCCTTGTTTTTCCTCATCCCTTGCGATTATCACTTACTTCCTTGTAATTAGAGAGTTGAAGAACGTAGTTACCAAAGTCTCGGCGATGATTCCTTTTCTTTTTTTTTGCGAAGGAAATTCACTCTTTGGATTGTTAAGAGTTTATTTTCACTTTTGTCTATGTTTCTATAGAATTGAAATAGTGGAGATTCTTGAAGCTCAATTTCTGTTAAAATACATTTGGTGAATATTATTTAATATTAGCATGGCTGTACCAGCGTGTGGACGAGGTTTCAGTATTAACAACATAGGTTGTTGTTATACTGAATTATTGTAATACTGTGTAGTTGTAAGTAAGGATCTACGTCTTAAACGATGAGATACTTGATCTAACACTCAAGACATTCACGCCTTGGAGGAAGAACCAGCCAGTTCAAATATGCTTCGAAGGATTAACCAGTTGAACAAGTATCCTAAACATTTTAAAAGCACATCCTTAAATAATAATAAAAAATACAATTGTTCAATCAATGTTAATCTTAATTAAAATTGCTTTCACTATTTTCGATTTAGAGAGAGTATATTATTAGGTTTTTCGTCGGTGAAAACTATGCGAAGAAAGCTAATTTAGCAGACGGGTATAAAGACCCTGAAATTTTAATGCCGAAAAACCAGTGAAATAAAGATTATTTTTCCACGAGTCACGATCGTAACATCTCGGTTATGTATTCGGAGATCCGAGATGGATTATGCGACTATGAGAGAATTCAATCGGAAATACTCGAAGCGAAATCACTACGTTTGATGGAGCGATGATAGAGAACAAGTGGTTTTATAAATTTAAAGTGATTCATTACTTCTGACCGACATCAACGCTCGTTTCTTCCTTTTTTTCTCTCCGCTTCTCGCGTACACTTATTATACGCGTTACAGTTATAAGAGTCAAATTGATATCGGTTTTGATTTGCGCATTTTTTCTCGGGGTTGGTTTAATTATTTTCTTAAGCCGTTTGAACTTTGACTAAAATTAAAGGAAGCTGGAGAATCTCTGACGAGACGTAATCAAGTTTACTCGCAATTAAGAAGTCGCTATTAAGGAACTTTCAGCTTCGAATGCGACGAAGTTTTCAGTTCCAAAACAAAGAACGACTTTTAATTTTTAGCCAATAACGAAAGTGATCAAATATACAACAACTGACGTTTTCTTTTTTTTTCTTCTTTGTTTCAGGTGAGTAACGCTCTTTCCCTATTTGGTCGAACCACGTTCACATGTGTGAGTATACGTACAAATATCCTTTTCTGATGGTTTTGAGTCGAACCCATATCTCCCCGACCTAACGAAAGTTTACTCATAAAAGAAAGTGATAACTCGAGCGAATAATTAGTCAGATGTTCTTATTAGATAAACCTGAGGATTTAAATTCCACAGTGAAAAGGATTAGTTTATTACTGCGACATAAAGCGAGAGTTCCCAAGTTATATCCTACAAAGTCGAAATGTGATTAGCATTTAAATGGAGGAATACATAGCTTCTGTTTTGACTGTTTCCGGACTGGAAAAATGGATATAGTATTTTCTTCTTTTTTTTATTAACGCACGTCATAAATTCTGAATGCATCCTGTCACTGTGGACGAAATATGATTTTTACGCATATGACGAGTCAAAAAGCCTGGTAGGACATGCATCAAGAAAAATAGGCTGTTGGTTATTTTTCTAAGCCAACCGTTGTATATAATTTTGCCTATTTGGTTACTTAATGGTTGGTGTAAATTGAATGATGTAAGGATCCGAATTCAGCTATTTTATACAAAGAAAATGATCGTTATTGTTGTGAAAAGGTGACGAGAGGTATCGAAGTAGCTGTTTCGGTAATATAACGTATAATACAAATAGTAAAAAAATAAACATCATTTTAAATCCAGAAGTCTGATTATCATAGCGAATATCGCATTTACCAGAAGCAGAACAAAATAGAGTCAAACAATAGATACATGCAAGGATAATTTTCTGACAGATTGACAGTTAAGATATTTTTTATCTTCTAAATAACTATTTTTGGCATTGCATGTATCTTTATAGATTTTTTTTTCAATTTGGCGTTTTCAACGTTTCTTTTGTATTTTATGCCTATTTTCAATAATTTTCTGTTCTTCGGGTAAACATCTTTCACTGAAAAAAAACAAAACGAAGCTTTTTTTGTAAAAATTGCTAAAGTTTACAATTAAAAGGTTGTATATACAATAGTCCCAATAGATGTAGAAGATATCTGAGTTATAGAATCAAAATTTGAAATGGTCTGATCATTCGAACAGAAAATATTCATAAAGATACCTTTATTGGCTACAAACATATCTATATTAGTCCAAATTATAAATCAAGCTATTTATTGCTAGAAATAAAGATAACAGTCAAATTTGACTATCTAACCTCAAATCATTTACTAAATTGTGTAAGTATTAGAATGCACTTTTAATAATAGTACTCGCAATTTAATATATTAGTCTCATTGTGTCTACAATTCCAAAATTATTAATTTCTGGAGGTTCAAATTTATGCAACCGTATACCCTTTAATTTGATGAAATTAAAGGTTATGTTTGCTAAAGGCTAATTAAACCGACTATGTTCATTCTATTAGGCTAACGGATACGTAATGATTATATCTTACGTTTCTACCGGGGATTGGGAAGATTTTTTAAAATTGATGTTACTGTGTTAGAGATTAGAAATTATTCATTTAAACTAATGTAAGTTAAAAGCAAAATTGAATATCCACTCTTTAAATTACATCAACGAAATACAATTAATCCGAACCTCTTTTAATCTGACGAAATTAGTGGGTATGGTTGGTAACTGCTAGTTTAACCGTTGACTATGTTCGTGCATCTAGCTAATCGATACGTAGAAGTTACCTTAAGTCTTTACCAAGGAAGTTGTCTTCAATTTAATTATGAGTCTCATAAGAATGAATGTCAAACTGAAAATTTCTACTAAGTGTTTCTTACAAATTCAATCAACGACCCTAATTTTTTTATCGATTTCTGAATATTGGATTCAGACTCTATCAGCTAATTTTCTATCTAAGTTTATATTAAATGTCGCTGAATCCACGTCGAAAGGCAAGACACCTAAAACTAAACATTTGAATAAGTTATATTAATTACATCTCTTGTTTCACATCTCTAAGTTCCTTCATTAACCAATTGAAGCTAACAGACTTTATAACTATTTCTGAAAAAATCTTCGTACATTTCATCGAATAAACTATTTCTGATCATTCGATTGGAAATCCATACATTCATGCTTTAACGAATGCACCAAGCGGCATTTATACCAACTTTCAGCTAAATTGGGTCCATTAATTCACTTTGGATCCTGCATAGAATTAGTTTTCAACAACCTACCATAAGTAATACATGAAGGGACTTAGGGATATGAAATAAATGGTGTACGTATCTACTGCTTTTAATTTGGGTAGCCTCACGTAAAGGTGAACCCTTCGATATGCTCGGTAACGACTAGTTAATCCGTGAACTACGTTCATACCGTTTGGCCAACTGATATGTAGCAGCTACCTCGCATTTCCACCAGGGAATCGTCGCGTTAATAAGTATTTGTTACGTTTCGCCAGAAAACGCAATCAATTCCTGCCGTCAATTAATTTCCAAATGTTTTTCGACGTCATTAGTCGAACAACACGTTCGTGTATACCAGTCTGCGAATATATGTATACATGTCGAGTTTGAAAAGTACATTTTCCAGCGCGTGTGTATATGATAGCATGCACGAAATTGACCTATTTACTCGCGATATATGCACATAGAAGGACGACGATGGTTGCAGAGGGGAAAAAAAGCTCAGCGATGAATTAGTTTTGAAATTTACGGTTTCGCTGTGTGCAAACGCGCGTTGAAAATTTTATACCCAACTTTTCCCACTCCGCGGTGTGGCCTGATGCTTTAAATCAGAAAATAATTATAATGCGCGAGTTCGTACTATGCACGAGAATATTTCACATGCATAGAGGATTTGTACGTTTTAAAAAGATGAATTTTACGCGCAATAACGTCGCGCATTCTTGACATATTATTATAAAAACATATATGTCGATGACAAATAGTTGGTTGAAATTGACTGGACTAAGCGACTGTTCAGGTCGATTGAAAAGCGTTTGCGATTGCTTTTAGATTAGTCTTCAATGAGATTGAATTGGTTTTTTTGTCTTTTAATAGGCCTTAGTTACTGGTTACTCGTGTTATTGATAAAGTACACATACTGTGAACCCAAAGCTAATGTGATACTTTACTGAATATTTGGATTCCGCGCTAAACATATTTAATATATATTAACAGTAGTTCTTACTAGAGTATATAACTCTAGTAAGAATTACTGGTCAAATGTTGACGTGTCAGGTTAGAACCAGAGTTAAAGTATGATCTCAAAAGAAAAAGATTAAAATTGAAAAAAGTACAAGCGATGAGGTATTTGATTTAGATCATCAAGTAAATCATAATTTATCTTATGTTTTATGGATACATTTTTATACTTTGAATTCAGAACTGGTTTCAAAATTCAGCCTAGTCTTATCACATCAGTACTGACATATGAATTAGAAAAATATATTATACAAATAACAAAACCAATCATTATTCACATTCATGCTACGATCCACGTGATCCAATCCACAAATTTTCTAGCTACCTTACACTTTCTTTGATTGATTTGATTCGTAAACTGTTTTTCTTCGTCAATTTGCTATATCCTTATAATTTATACATAGAAATCAATTTTTTTAATCAATTCCATTTCTATAATGATTTCTACTTGTAACCAAATTTTACAGGTACATTTGAATTGTTAAAAATTTTGCAAGATTTTGACATTCTGACACTTGCAGAGAACTCCTTATTACAATATCCATGCACACTAGACAGAATAGACATTTTTAAAATATGAAGGGAAACAAATTTTTAAAGTGACAATTTGACAGAGAATCGTTCATTTGCTTAATATACATACTTGGACGTCTCCGATCGTCAGTCAATGGACAAGCCTGACAAACTCTCTTTACGCTGAAGTTTATACTACTTCGGCTTTGAATTGTAGTTAACTGAAACAAAGACTTCATTTTAATAGTTTGTGGCTCACGCGCTCGAAAGCCTTGAATGCGAGAAAGAAAAATCCGAGTTTATGAGTTTGGTATAATAATATAGTTTCCTCATTGTAAAACAGCTCCTTACGATGGAGACACAATCAATCCTTTGTGTAGATGCTCATACTCCTTGCAGCAATTATCAATTTGTTATTTTTTCCACGTAAGCAGCTCCTCAATTAACCCATCCCCTATAACTATATCTACACAGAGCTCAAACAGAAGCATTGTCTCGTCGACTCAGAAATAAATTTCGGAGTATAGCGCCGCACCTGGCCAGAGATTAAAATTTTAATTTCCTCGAGGATGTCTGCGGGTCCCCCAGATGCGACTCAAGGTGCATCGCGTTGCTATACGTATACAAAACACATATACCCTGTGTCCGCGGTTAGAAACAAAAATGTTAGCTGTGTAATTTTATGAAATTGTAGGTGAGGGTCGAGAACTGATCAAACAATCAGATAGTCTACTGACAAATAATATGTTATCGAAATATTGTTATAAATATTTTTCATGAACTTGGTAACTGGATTTTTTATCGATCAAAAAAATTTGAAGTAAAAATTACGGTGCATAATTTGCATCTATTATTATAATCTGCATTTATAAATTGTTTGATACACAATTGAAGGGAACAATCTTTTCACAGCAAAATATCTAGTAGAGTCTAATTTTTTATGGTATCTATAAACACTGCCTTTGGACAGTTACCAATCATGAAAATAATTTTTCTTCAACAATTTTCAAGATTGTATGGGGGTATTGATTGATGTATATCGGTATAAAATTTGAATAGTAAAAGTGGATCATTTTTGTGGTACCTAAATAATGAAAAATCTGCAACATAGTTATCAGTTTATAATAAATATATATTTCTAATTCAATTTTCCCTGTATTTTGCAACGTTTTTAACACTAGATGTACTAGTATTAAAGTATACAAATGTCTACTTGTAAAAATAACAGATTTTCGTTGAATCTCTGATAAAAATTATACCAAAATATACGCATAGCCAATTTCTAGTGAAATTTTTACTCGGGATTTTTGTTTCTATATTTTATTTACAAAAGTCCTAACCTCATTTTGGAAAACAACAAGTTTTGAATTGAAATTCACGACGAGTCAGTTCTGACAGAGATTCTGATTGTTCCCTTAAATTTCAAGAAACCTCCTTCTCATCAAGAGAAAATTTTTTTTCCCCAAACAAAATTTCTCACCATGCCGGTACTATCCGGCGTTTCATCGTGGACACACGGTATAGATGACGACGACGACGACGACGACGACGACGAAATACCAAAGAAAAAAGAAAAAAAAAGAGTCGACTGACGGTCTCGATACACGATAGTGACTCGACTCCAACAGTTCTCCCCTACCAACCTCGAGGCGTTCGTCCTCGTCCCCACTACTGCCACTGGGAGTGGGAAGTAGCAGATTCGCCCGGGAAGTATAGCAGCAGGAGCGAGAGAGAGAGAGAGAGAGAGAGAGAGAGAGAACAGCGACTACTCGGCTTTCGAGTACACAACGTCGCACACAAGTACAGAAAGAGCGAGAGAGAGTGCGAGTGAACGAGAAGGAGGTAGGGAGGGATCGGCGAGTTGTGCGCTTCTGCTGTTCTAGCGTCGAGAGGCGGCAGTCGGATTTCGAGCGGCACGCGCGTCGCATGTTATCTGCTGTGGCAGCCGGTTTTACTGTGTCTCTGTGTGTGGCTATATAGCTTTGATGGATAGAACACACGCTATGGTATAACCTGTAATAAAGCTCGCGCCGTACGTACAGCTACTTATAACCTTTCTTCCTTCTACTCTTCACACAAACATATCTATCTATTATACATATTTATCTGTCTGTCGCAATGTTTTTTTTTCTGGTGGAAAGAAAAAAAAATTTTTTTCTACCGCTAATGCTTTTTTTCTTCGCTTCCGCGCTCGCTATGAGCTTATTTATAGTCGGCGACGATCGCGAAATTTCGTGTCAACATCGCTCTCGGGACTTGGATGCACACCAGTTTTCGCTACTGCTACACACCGCGCGCTGTCAAATTTAGGACTTTATTTTTTCGCGACGCATTTGTTCGTTAACTATATTTCACGCGCCACTGGTCTATTCTTGGAATGGTGCAGGATTCTGTTGTTGTATCTATTTTTTTTTTAAGGAAGAAGCGATTCGGCGATTATTTTGATTAGCGATAAAATCGATTTGGCGAAACGCGCGCGTCTGACGATTTCGGCCAACCGGTGTTATGTTTCGCGGCGCTTTAAACTGTATGGAAATGCGGTAAACTTCCCAGTCATCGTTATAGCCACAGAACTGCCTACTCACTGGCTTCTGTGTATTTTGTAATCTGACGAAATCCGAGGAAATTTCATCGATTCTTCGTGTTGAGCGAAAAATATTCTGACAACACTGGACAGTGTATTGTTTAAGGGGGTATTCCAGTGTAAACGCATGAAAACAGACACATATTTAGTTGTTTTTTTCTCTCTTGGGGACTATTGCTTATAAATGAATGGAAATTTTTTTAATGTTCAAAAATAGAGAGCGAAATTCAAATGTGTAAACAACAATTTTTTATGCTGACGCAGGTGATCAGAAACAGAAACGTCAACATGGTTGATAATTAACGAATTGGCGGTACGTTTGTAGATTAAAATCGATATATTAACAACTCGGAGGTTCTGATGTTAGCCACAAAAGTGCCGAATATGGTGTTAAAATTTGACGTCACCTGCTCCAGGTGCAAAAATATCGTATTAAAATTTTCAAAACAGTTAGAGACTCTCCCTCGAAGCATTTTGATTGTCAAAAAGGTGTGAATCACCCCAACTGACCTTAGGACATCAGTTCTATGGGTAACAGCTACCGAGCGATACAAAAAAATCTATTTTTCAAACCTGTCACATTGGAATACCACCTCAATCGCAATAAGCGTTTCGTTAGAGAAGGAGAGTAAAAGAATCATCGATCTGCATTGTGGCCTTCTTATGACCTCCAAGAACTGTTCGTTCTTTCTCATCTGTGTCTTTTTGTTTTCATCTTCGTTCTGCCTATGAACACCCTTTCGGTATTCCTCTCGGTTACTGCCAGTATTTTACTACAGACTCGTATTTAATTTGGTCTATTTACTCGTTTGGCAATTCATTTGACCGATTGTCGATGGTAGTTTGTCTGTTGAAATTTTTCCAAGCGCTTTTTCAGCTCAGCCTCCTTTGACGTCCTTCGTAGCGACAAACTCGGTCTTTTCCCTTGGGTGGACTCTCTCGGCAGCTTCTTGACTCGCTCAGGCAAGTGCCGCACCGAGTTGTTTGGGAACTCGATTTGCCGAAAGTGCTGCACCTTGATTGATCTGTGATTGATGATATCGCTTCGAGAATGAGTTAAGATTTTTTATTTAACGACTGATGAAATGATTATGATAAGGAGAGATAGAGAAACTTTCTTCTATTTTTCTTTCTTTAGGAATTTCCGACGTCTGGATATTTCCCAATGAAGCGCTTTGTATTTATTGATATTTCACTGGAATGATAACTGTATCGTAGAGTTTGACCGTGGGGATTTTTGCGTTAAAGTGGCTTCAACGACTTTTTATAAATAAAAACGTAGATATACCCTTGTAGAGAGTATCATTTGCCGCAAAGTTCATGCTCGTTTGAACCGCAAAAGTCTCTTGACATTTGATCTATTGAATATTCTTTAGTATTGACAAAATATATGTTGTCAGCTAATGCATGCTTGATACGTATACTAAGTAATGCACATATTCAGGGGGAAGTCGTTGCTTTTTAACAGTTAGGTATACCAATAAAAAGTCTTTTTGCATTGGCTGGTTCTCGAAGACATAATTCTAATTGACTGTGCTTTCAAGATTTAATTCGAAATGGCTAGCTATTCAAGACTTTTTTTGAACTGCCAGGTTCTTCCCCTCAAACTTGCGCGATAACAAAGTTAGGGGGTTAATTATGCAATTAGACAATTATATCAAATTATTCGTACCTGTAAATAATAAACTACTGAAAATAGTCATCAACTGAAGTAACTTCTATCATCTGCTAAAATGAAAGTCGATATCAGAAGGGAAACGTGACATAAGTTGTAAAGATGTACGTTTTTACTTGTTTAAAAATAAAAATTGAAATATATCTATGTAGATGCTCGCTGAAGTCACCTCAAATAAGTGTAAAAGAAGTACAATTATTTTGCAACAAAGTTCACTCGATAAGCGTATCATGTGATTCTTTATTCATCGTTCGTTTAACCAAATTTTAAGCGATTTTATCAGTGTTCGTCAAACAAAAAGAGAAAACGATGGATTTTCAATTATGTCGATCGAGAAATGATGCTTCATTACGTATTAACAAGCAACAAATACGTATCCGCGATTTATTAAATTAAGTGTAGCCAAGCTTAATCATCTCAAATTATACATCGTTTATTCTGACTTATTGATGTATATTGATGAGCGTTTAACATCGCATATAGGATATAAATTCATTCAAAGATATTATCTGGATCGATTAATTCTGATTGTGGTTTTCGAAATAACCGAGAACCATTTTTTTTCATGTAAAATCGCTCGTTTCATGTATAATTGAAACATTCAGCTTTTACAAAATATTCTACCGCGTATTATTTTCGCTGATTCACTTTGAAAAAAGAAACTGAGCAAATTGCGGCAGCAAACTTTCTTTTTCTGCTTATCTGACACACCGGTTTATAAAATATTAAAGGAAAGCAGTTTTTATTTAAATAACTTCGTGATGAAATGCAACGTTTTAATCTAATATATCCAACATTTATGTACCGTATGAAGTATTCAGAAGATTTAATATTCGATCTGAGTGAATTTTTGCATTAGTTATGTATACTCTATAAGTACATACTACTAAGTTATTTAGATAACATTCATTTATTACCAATAGTTACTTGTCTTATGCTTAAGATCTATTCTGAACTTTTAACTGTCCATCTCGCGGTATCAGATTATGTATGGAAAAACAAAAATTAGTTATGGTTATCTATCGGTTAGATGAACTGAACTCGATAAAGTTGGATAGCAATGATTCTCCAACATTTTTACGATCGTTTACCTAACTTTTTAGTTATAAGTCCTTGTATTGTTTTGAACGAGGTGGATAAGGACTGGTTACTATACGCGATCAGTAATCGATTCCCGCGTGACGGATGGAAGTCAGTATACATTTTATAAAACAATTAGATTTGTCGAATAAATTCGAATTAACAGTCGAACTTACAGTTTTTATTTTGGACCGTGAAAATCTGGATATGTAAGCATAAATCCTAATAACTTGTCTTGTCATCATTACAATTTTACTTTGAGTCAAATTTAGTTCACCTTACTAGATATTTGGAATTTTGAATTTTTTTATTAGACAATTTTAACTTCCAAGAGAAAGTTACTTTGTATTATTAAAGAATGGGTATATCAAATAAAATAATAAGAATGTTTTAAGTACAACAGAATCCATTCTGAGCTCAGACAAGGATCGACACGTCTAAAAACTAGAACATACGGATGCATTTTCTAAATAAGAAACAATGAACCTTTTTGTATACCATAAGTGCATGCGTAGTGCAGATGTTTAAGCTGTTAGTACACACAACTCACAAGAGATGTGTCACAGAATATGCACCATAGCAAACTCGAGTCGTACACTATCGTAAAGTAATTAATATAAAAGAAACAAGAAGTCTTTCTCTCAAGCTTGAGCTTTTCTATACGGTCTGATAAGGATTTGTTTTTGCAACATTCGAAGCAATTAATACCTACTTCGTGTTTGTAACTCTCCAAGGATTTCAATTCCAAACCCACAATTAAATTCAATTTCCTCCTTCATCTCACCAGAAGTCAAGAAAAAATATTTCTATTTACTCGATACTTTCCTCAGTCGGTATGCAGCGTCTGCTTTGAAAATCGTCGCGACTCTCTGAATTCGTTATCTCATTCGCGAACAAACACACGTGTCCGCTGCTGACGTAATCCATCCGCGCGCGCGCGCAAGCGGACCTTTTTCTCGACCGAACCATCTATATAATATCCCCACTACGCAAGCTCAACATCGCGCGGAAAAAACACGCGGCAGATGCGTAGTTCGTGCGGAGGCGCACGTTAGTGGCGTAATTAGAAGAGCGACCCTATTAAGCACGATCAGCCTTGGAAAATCGAGCTGCTGATGATGCTGCTGTTATTCCCAGCAGAGGGATCCGCGTCGGCGACTGGAAGTTTGGCTTTGTCATTATACTGAAAATCTCGAAAGCAATTCGTATATCCCTTGTAAATCATATTTACTCGTGGGATAATAGACGCGTATGGGAAAACCGTCTGCGCGATACAGTTTAACATTTTTGCGCGGAATGATTTACGATACCCTGTAGCCGCGTACGCTAAATCATTTAACTGTGTAGACACACAGAGAATGTACGACTCGTTCGTGTTCTTTTTTTTTATTTCTTCGTTAATGAATTTTATACGTTCGTAATAACGACGTTATTTTTGCATCTCAAGAGAATTTATATTGGTCTCTGAGATTTCTGTGAATAGTTAGACGTTTATATCGATTCTGATCGGTGAAATTGAAACAGCGATGTTTTATGCTGGTTTCGTTCTTGACCCATGTTTTTTTGTTTAACTTCAAAACTGTGAAATGTGAAGTTTGCGTTTCATATTCATTATTTAAGTGATATTTTCATGTTCAGTTTGTGATTAGGAGATATTGACTACTAGTTTACATAGAGTGATATTCATTGATTCGCTAATGCAAATGTAGTGAACATGCCGATTCTACTGCGGAATCTCTCATTGTTCATTAATGAGATTAGCAATTTAAATATTACTAGGAAAATCAATGCAATCTTATGGCAGTTTGAAATTGTGAAAATATGTCACCAAACAGAGCAGTTACACGATTTTTATTTTACAGACTGGACTAAGTAATGAAACGCGATACTTCGATTCCCGATAAAAATGTTTCATTGGCTTATTGATACATTAACGTTTCCAGGACACTGTTTCTAAGTCCTCTTTGGGCTGGTTATGCTGAACAGAAAAATGTTATTATTTTCAATGGCCTTAGAATTTTTGTGTGAAATTGAAAAAATGTACTTTTGTACTTAACAAAATATGGCTATAAATTTTCGTTCAAGCTTTTCTCGAAAACAATGACATTTTCTGTTTCTGACAATAGCTAAACAATTTGTACCATCAAACCTATTTCTTACCCTCAAAAAACCTCATAAAATTAAATATATTTTACCGAATACATTTGTACACAATAAAGTCTGGAGTTGTCTGCAAATCAAAACAAGCTTTCGTCAACGTCTTTCACCTAAGTTTCGTCTTTATCATTTGTCACTGCCTTAAAAGCGTCTCTACGATTACTTGTTGGAAGTAGGATGTTTTAGCATTGCTCAGGGGATAAAGTCGTGACTAGTTATGAAGTTGTAGCTGGTGAACTAGTCGCAAGGAGCGAAGGTCTGTTGTTCAGAGTGTAAAAAGAGCACGCGTGTATTATCGGAACGGTGAGAAAGGATTCGAAGAAGCGAGAGTGGAACTTGTTAGGGATCGAATTCAAAGGGCGGAGAATTGAGAGAAATAAAGGGTGGAAATCAAATGCGCGATTAGATTGAGAAGTAACAGGTGGTCCTTCCCCAACAGCAGCAGGTCTCTCGATAAAGCTCTCGGGATGATAAGCCAACGGCAGAGTCGAGTATCCAATTTTCGACGACTTCACGCCACGAAGCTACACACAATCGCGGAGTAATTCATCGATTTCTCGCTCTTTCTCAGCTAAGTGTGTTTCGAATAGACGTAAATGATGTTTGTACTTAAATTCCTGCCAACCCTTTTCTGGCTCATCAGAATTAATTAATCGCTGTTTGTTTTGGGATGGGATTGTTGAAGTTTGTTATTTAAATCATTGAATACTTTGATTATCCCGCTCAAAAGCGCTTTTTCAAGGTGTCGCTGTAATAATTAGACTTGTGTAACTGTGAGCAATTTTTTTATTTTGCGAGTATTGAGGCAAAGGCGATGACTCAATTGGGGATCGGTGAGGTAATCGAAATTTTTGTATGAAAGATGGCGATAAAAAAATTACTTTGAATGCATGAGGGAAATAGATAGTTAAACATAATGTTATAAAAAATTTGAAAATTCTTATTGTATACTAGTAGATTTTTAATGCTTATTTAAATACAATATTTTTATATTAACGACGAGAAATCGTGAAATATAACCAAATATTTTATTTTAACTCCTTTTAACTTAAATGAATATTTATATAATTTAAAAAAATAAATCAAATTTTCATTAGTATCCAGTAAGTGCGTTTTAACTAAAAATAGTTTTAGTTAAAAATAAAAATTTTTTAAAGACAAAATATATTCTTTCGAAAACGCAATTTTCCAATAAATAAATATATCAAATTCATATATTAATAAACGTTATATTTTAAATATATCCAACTTTATTTTTAGTGTAAATAAAAAAATGTTTTTTATCATAACAATTTGTTAATTCGAAAACAACCCAAAAACTTCACAATTCAACTCGTTGATGAATTATTAAATAATAAAAAAAAATTCAAAATACAGTCGATATCCCACTTTTAGAGACGTTAGTTCCATTCAATCAAATAAAACGACTGAAAAGTGTCTCGTGTCGAGACATATTCTCGCATTATTTTTCCAATATGAAATTATCGATGTCAATTTAATTTCCGACTATGGAAAATATACATTTTCCATTGAAACGAGAAGAAAAAAATTCAATGCGAGGTCACATTCGAGTCGATTTCGTGGACTTTGTCCCTTTGACTCGCTTGTAGCAGTTGTCCGATTGATTCCGCACTAGGGATTGAGAAAATCGACTGTTCACTAAAGTTTATCGCTTTTCGCGGTAAAAGGCATCCGATAAACAAAGACCGTTTCCTGCTGCAGCTCTTGCAAAGCGTTCGGCGAATTTTCAAAGTGATTTATTTTTCCAGACCTGTAACGAAGGCTGCTGTAGCTCATAATACTCGTGCTATAGGGATATACTATAAAGAGTCTCGTCTATATACACATGTTTCGTGCGATTAGCTGCTTCGATTTGCGTTTCTCGCTTCGACCGAATGCCAGATGACATCATCGACTGATCCCATTAAGCTACTAGTGAATACAACGAGTGCGTGGCCTATTCTGATTATTTATTTCATATGTTTTTCTCACCGATTCGTGTCTCGATAAGTGATATCTCGTGGAAAATTCAAAACACCTCGTGGATGTGTTTAATTAAACGCGGGAGCTTTGATGGGAAATCAAATGAAATTATTCAGTGCTCATTCGATTAACCGACGTTAATTCAGCGATATGTAAGCATGGTAAATAATGAAAAGAGAAATTTTATACACACATATATATATAGAGTTTCGCGGAGGTAGTGGTATGTTGTCCGACGCAATTCACGCAGTTCGTGAAAGTTTTAATTCGCAGCTTTATCAACAATTCATCGATTCGTTGGCAGACAGACAGCTATCTGATGCACATTTATTATTACACAGCTTATTTATTGCGCTTCGATTATTGACAGCTCGTCGGTTTTTTACGATACTGAAAAATAAATTAGTAAAATTATGCATATGTACCATAGTAGAAATTGGCAGAACTGGAAGAACGGGCCAGTACTGGTCCAACCTTGGTTCGATATAGGATGATAAGAACAGGCCAGAGTTGTAATACTGCATTGGTCCAATGCTGGCGTGCTAGAAGTACAGTTACCCCAGTAAGCTAGTACCGTCCCAGTAATGGACCAGTACTGGAGTGATAAGATCTGGTCTTTAAAGTTTGTACCAGTATTATTTCAAAATAGTACATTTTTCCAAAAGATTTATTTCTAAATCTAAATGACTAGTTTTACTCGGAAGTTACCCAGTAACCAGAAAGAAAATTAATTTTGTGGATTTATTCATGATATAGTTTCGCGTAAATAAATAGTTAACATTTAATACGTCGACAATGAACGAGTTTACATCTGTGGATATTCGAGGATGATAAAAGTCGAAGCGAGAAAAACGTCGTACTTACGCTTCTATGGCCACTACTGCTACTGCAACCACGTGACCTCAAAACTTTGTAAGCTCGTAAATCAAATGCAAGCAATTTCGCGACTATTCAAGTATTAACTGAGCTCGCAATAGGCCAATGAATTCGAGAAGCTCGTGAATATTCTTTAGCTTTTGTTTTATTTGGCAACCATTACCTATGTCTACGTATACGACAGAAATTTGGATTGAAAAATCGTCTATGCGTATATACCATGAGATAATAAATATACTTAAAAGATTGTAATCTATGTAAAGAAAAAGAAACACACACATACTGACACGCAGTTATGTACAATGAAGTTACCACTTGTACATATACATAGACATGTACGTATACACGTAGTGAATGCGCAGCATCAAAATTTATGTCTGACCGCATTTGGCCTGATTCCACTGCTGCTTCTGCAGTTGCCAGGTATATAAGCAACAACAACAACAAGAGCTTTGGTCTATATATGTTTTCGAAATTTGATAAACGCTCTAATAACGTAAAATATGTACACAAGAGTACTTGATGAAAGTTGTACATAACTGAGCAGTATACATTATGGTGAACGCAAAGGATGTGTATATTGTATTATAAAGATATGTATATAGAAACTCTAGACGGACTCATCTCTGAGTAGACGCGATTTCCCGTACGCGGGAAGTTCAGCGAGTTAATTTTCAAAAAGCAAGCTGCCAGAGTCAGAAAAACGAGCATTCGAAGCGAAGGAATAAATTTACCTTTCGGACGAACTCATCCATTCACTCGGTTATTTTGTGTAGACTATAGAGGCGCACTTAGAAAGTCGCATGCATTATATTGCAGGTGTACTTAGTTCTGAACCTCGCGTACGTCAATCCGATACCGCGTAACAAATAAGCGATTCAAAAATTATAAGCGAGTCCTTTTAAGAGAATTATATTTTCACGTTATAATGCTCCAAAGAGAAAGATTCATGTGTGCAAAAGGGAGATTCGTTTTGGCGGAGTAATAACCCTAGTAGACAGTCCTGAATTAGTAAGGATAACTTGTCTGCAATATTATTAAGAGTAGTGGACCAGAAATCAATCAATAGTGAAGTGATCGTATCAAATCTGAACTAATCAAGTGTTTGAAGACAGTACTTTATTGATTCTGTGATATATCCTCTTATTGAATACTTCAGTTTGTACGGACTAAGTAAATATTGTGGCTCCAAATTTTGAGTTACATGTAAATAAACCCTGGTGGAAATCAATTAATTTCCTGAATAAATATATCAGAATTGAAGAGATTTCTATCAGAGAACCACGTGAATTTACTTATCAGATTTACATCAAATTGTGATATTGTTGTGTACATTATTCAGATACAGATTATTATATCTTCTTTTATACCAGAATTGGATCAGTGCCTTATTAGGATTCTGAGTTGTTTTTGTCATCCCGATATGGAAATAAGGGCCTACCAATAGTGGAAAAGTGTAGACTATTTGACAGTGTAAATCCAATAGCAGTCGGTACATCAATTCAGTGGGTTTCACTATTATTCCCTCACTGAACTTTGAATGTCTGTAACGAAAAAATCAATATTATTACAAAGCTGCACTAACCTTTTTCTTCTTAACAGTATATTAAAAAACATTATTTAATAAGACAAACCAGAAGTTGATGTTATATTATTCTGTCCAGAGAAGTAATTTGTTTTTAATTTTGGCTTTGGCGTAATCTACAGCTTGATAGAGATTTAAAATTCAAAGCTGAAATGATGTCATTTCTAACAAGCGTAAACTTTCCGCAATGACAATTCTTACCAAAGCTGAAATACCTGGCTTATTTTTTAAATCATAATTGTACAAGACCTTTAGAAATTTAGAATTTTGTTTTTTTAATTTTCATATCACTGAATATCATTGAAGATAGCAGAACTCATTTCTATCTATATTGAAAATCTCTATGTACAATTCTGAATTTGACGAATCAGATTATATGTCATCCTGATCATTTCGATATTGAAACAAGGATTTAGCAGCAGTTGCATACGTTCTGACCCTAAAGAACTAGTAATGACCCGTATTATCAGCAATATCATTCTATCAGGGTATATTCCATTCATTCGACTTCACGAATTCATTACTACTCGACTACCAGATCCATAATAGTCCAATTCACATTGAGCGGTTAAATTAAAAAGACACCTCCAGCCTTTATTCTTCTTTCAGCCGATCGATATTTTACTCATCATCACAATGAATACCTAATTCACAACTTCGAGATGAAACGTTCCCTTACAGAAACGTACAAATGCCAACGTCTTCAAAACCAGCAAACTGTCTCTTGAAATTTGGCGAAATCAAACTCGCTCAGGTGTACGCCTTCTCCACATAAAGCATCTGACGCAAACGAAGGGCGCAGGCGCAGTGCGCGTGAGAACAAACGTTCGTACAGGGAGAGAGCTCTGCGAGTGTATTTATGCACCAGAGACAAAGGAACATTTTACGTTACACTCTCCCAGACGTATACGTAATTTTTTTCAGTATCCCACAATATATAGCACAGTTTATAATGTGTGGGTTGTAACAACGACAGCAGTGGCGGACACGCGCGCGCTTGATAAAACCTCATCGTGAATTTGATCTCCTACACTTTTGCAACGATTTCTAGCTTTTGTGGGTAGATGCACTTCATTCGATTGGACGACCTCTTACTTGCGAGCGAGTTCGCCTCTCGTACTGCTGGTATTGTTCCGCAAAGCTATATATATGTATATAGGTTTTCTTATTCTTATTTCACGTTTCCTTCCGCGCACTCGAGCGTTTCGGAACTTCCAACTCTACGAGTACGTGTGTACACCAGAGGTTTATCGCGATAAAAATTGCGACTGAAATTTGATCTTGATTGTATATTTTTTAAATCTGCAGTAAAAAATATTTACTACCAACCTCTAATTTATGCTGTCAAAATTAAAAATTTGTATTGTTTATATATTTAATACTGGATTTTTGCACATCTCTAAATCTCTTCGTTGACCACTTACAGTAGGTTGTTGAAAAATTACTCTCCGTAAGATTCAAAGTGAATTAATGGACCGATTGAGCTGAAATTTGGCATAAATGCTCTTTGGTACTTATAGATATTTTCCAGAATTTTTGAAAAAATAGTTATAAAGTCAGTAGTGTTTATACCAATTTTAGTCTCGGTCCAAAGGCATATCATTTTTGGGATCTCAAATCGCGTCAGACATTCGAGTTTAACTACCAGAATAAAACATTTAACCAAAAAAACAACACTACTTTTCAGGTTTGTTATCTTAAATTAACATTTCAAACCCTTTCCGGCTAGCTATGCATCTGGAACCTCTGTAACCGGTGGATTTAATGTCTTACCTTGCGGGATCGATTTTCGCCGCGGTGTGTTCCAAGTTGCGTCTTCATTGCAAATTTGTTATAAAAAGTTTCCTGAAAATCTAGGAGTAATTAGTTCGTAGAATCAGCCATATAACACATCTGAAGTTTTTTCAGAACAATTAGAGAATTGATTGGTTTGGAAAATAGTCATACTCTTTGGGGCTGATTCTACGATCTATCTATTCTTTGGTATATTCTTCATACGTTCGTTGCTTAAGAGAAATAAAATTGAATTATAATTCATAAATATATACATGTTTTTTCTCTGCAAGTCCATGAGATATAAATGGGGTTTTTGTGTCTTATAATACAGTTTTGATGTCACAAGTAAATATAAAGCTAAAGTAAAGTTGAGTATTATTTATAATTAAGAAACTTTTTGGAATGTTTTGAGATAAAATATAAAGTCGAATTATAAATGTCCGAACACTATGAATTTGAATTGCACAAAGCACTTAATCTATATGAAGGAGAGTGATTGTAAATGTTAGTATTATTTCTGGAAATAAAAGTATTCGACCTTTAATAAATTATATTAAAAAAATATATCAATTTAGATCACATTTAATGAAATGCTAATAGTGAAAAATTGAGTAATTCAGATGTGAACCAAGAATAGTGTGCACATTCCACTATTTCAGATTTAGAGAGTACAAAGCATGAATAGTTACTGCGCAGTAATTCTTAAACGTCGCTACATAAATATTTCAGACCATCTTGAAAAAAAATAGCAGTGAAAACTAGTTTTACGGACGAATAAAACATTAAAACTAAAAAAACGATTGTCATAAGGTTCTGAAAACGTTAAAAATATTTTATATTATAACGTAGATTTAATTATATTTAATGTTTAATTGACTGATTGACTTGTTAAAGAGATTTAATTGTTACACATCAGATACACTTCACAGCAAACATATTTACTTCTCGAATTTAATAATTAATTAAAATATGCATTATCATTCTCCATCTCATCGATAAATTTACTCTGTAATTCAAATTTTGATTGGCAAGATCGTTATAATTCCTCATTTAACCAAGTTACAATTCTGGAATATTACTAAAAACCTCCTTTTACTACTTGTCTGTTTGCGACACCCAATGAATTTAATCTTTTTTAAAATATTACATAAATAATAAATAAAAAAATAATTTACCAACGCATTCCGTACATTCGATATATCGCGCTCATCTGCCAAATCAACTTGCGATGCGATTAACTGATAGAATCGTAACAAAGTCGAAAATTTCGTTGAGCGAAAGCTTGGCTGTTTCCTGCTTGCCTTTCTCTCTTTTTCGCACTGGACTCTCGGCAAGCGAGAGGTTACTTTTATACGACATTACAAATTGCATCTACTTATTGTGAACAGCGAACAGAGTCAATTCGTTAAAAGAAAAAAAAGGAAGCGATGCCAGTCGAGATATTCGCCATAGCTGCAAGTGGTAGGAGTAGCGGCAGCAGCGAAGAGGACGAGGATGACAAGGAGGACGAGTCGACGTTTTGAAAGTTCCAACTCCATGAGGAATCGCGCGTATTGGAAAATCCACGGGAAAGCACCCGCTGTAACTGAATTGGTGCAAAGTTTTAAGTGTTGATTTCAGTGCTGGTTCCGACTCTGATAAAAAATTGTTATCCAAAGCCAGATGTGTGTTATACTATTGTGTGTGATAAAAAGTGATGATTCGATGAATAAAACCAGTGCTTCTTTCGTGTGTACAAAAAAAAATATATATATACATTATCGACGTGCCGTAAAGTGAAAAAGCCTTCGTAAAGTAGTTACCCATCTTGTAGTTATATGGTGTATTTGTAAGGAATAAATATATTTTTCGCGCGAGAATTTGAAGATAAAAGTTGAATAATAATAATAATAATGACGAAAAATAACCGGTGCAAGTTCTGCGAGCTACCGGTCGACGGCAAGCATCAACTATGCCAGCTGCAGAGCCTCCTACAGAGCCAACACGCCGGTATACTTGGTGGATTCTACCTCCAACAGCTTAAGGACATGATGCTTGCCGCTTACTTACTCAAAGGTACACATATATATATATACATACATACAGACATTCATGTGCACACGCACAGGACTACTGGTGCAATCTCTCGTAATCCGGTTTCGCGCTCACCTTTTTCGCCTTTTATTCAGCAGGCGGTTCTCGCACCGATTGCTGATGTATATAGATATATGGACCATTCTCTGACAGATTGAATGGTGAAGGATTTTGGCTCTTTTAAATATTTTTAAATTGTTCTTCAGCAGTAGTAGTGTATTTACCTTCGTGGATTTTTTCATAAAGGTTCTTTTAGTTTAGCTTGTTTGCTAAAATATCTAACTTCTCGGGCCAGAATTTCCCACTAAAACTTAAACGGGACTTTTGCTGTAAAATTAGTTAAACTTTAGAATGAAATACTTTTAAAACTCTAGATGTGTATCGTAATAATCTGCAAACTCTCCAAATTCAGTTTTGAGAAGGTTCGATCATGAGTCTCAACATCAAGATGCCTTGCTTCATTATAAAAGTAACTACGAATGCCTGAACTTGTGAATCAAGCTCTATTTCTAACTTTAAATGTGGACCAATCTTGAGAAACTTATATTTTATGATATAATAGCTCGTGCTATAGCTTGATTTCTACCTAGAAATAGAACGAGATTCCAAATGCTGAACTTCGTAGACTCTGTTTCAATGATGCAAAGCATCTTTATAAATTTTTTTATCTTAATATTACTGATTGGACCTTTTCAAAACTGAATTTGAAAGACTTGGGCAAGTTGCGAAAAAAAAACTCATCAATTAGCGAGTTTTGGCATCAACCAAGACAAACACATAAGTGTCTTATAAGAGTATTTAATACAGTCTAAGCCATTACGTTTGAGGCGAACAGATATTTTCATATCAACACCAGCGAAGATTGTCACAACTTTATTTCCATCTGATTCCCAAGGTAAGCCTTGTGAATCAGATGGAAATAAAGTTATGTGACAATCTTCGCTGATACTTAACAACAAAACTCGTGATCGAACATCTTCAAAATTCAATTTGAAGATTTAGATAACTTTAGAGATTATTTATTAAGTAAGTTCTGTGTTTTTAGTGAGAAATGCTTCGCTGAGAGGTTACAATTTTTTAGGAATAAAATGCCAGAATTGGTAAACTGACAAATGCAACGTCCTGTATCTTAAAGAAGCTCCATGAAAAAAATCATTGAGGTAGAAACATCATAAAGAATATTTAAAAGAAAAAAAAGGTTTGACCAGTCAACCTGTCAGAGAATGACCCATATACATCACTCTCTGTACAGCATTGCCTCGCCCTATCTCGGCTCTTTTATGATCCCGAAGAGAAGTGTGTATACAATAGTTGCTGGACTTTCCCAGTAAAGAGAGAAAAAAAATAATACGTGCACGTATAGTGTAACTCTGGATACGACAGGTTTCGTAATAAATTCCAAAGCACTTAATCGATAAGAGTCGGGGCAGTTGATTAGTCGGGCTATATAGAGGACAAGCGCGTTGATGATACTCGCCGTCGTCGCAGTGCAGATTTGGTGGATTAACAGGATTATTATTAGGGATTTACTCTCGCAACGTGAATCCGCTTGAAATCCTCTTGCGATCTTGCTTGTGGCTTCTCTCTTTCTCTTTCTCTCTCTCTCTTTCGTTCTCACCCATGTTTATTTCGTCGCCCACGGATTATATCGTACGCAGCTTTATTCTCGCAATCTTTTTACACGTATTATTTCGAGACGAAAGTAAGTGTAGGTATACGCTGAGAGAGAAAAAAAAGTAATTTTTCCCACCAAAATGTTCTGGTATTTATTGGACAGCGTAAGAACGGTGGGATGTATGTCACAATAATGATTTTTGTATTGTGGCATAATATGGAGTAATTTTTGTTAAACGTTGCAATTTATAATTTTTACGATGAGATAAATTTAAAAATATTAAAAACAGAAATGGTCTGGATTAAGTCAATTTAGTAAGTTATATGTGTGTGTATTGAACACTGATAGAAAAAGGATCCAGAGTGACATTTAATGCAAATGAATATTCGTTTGTATTAAATAAATATTCAGTGCTGGAAGATGCACGTTGCTGTCTATAGTAAGTAACACAAATCTTCAGTGTGAAGTAGTCGCTTCTTTCTTATGCCAATAAAAAGTGACTAACGTCAATAGCGACGTGAAAAGTGAGTTAAGGAGGATACTTGTGCATTTCTGAATGGGCCTTATCCTTAATTTTACCGTGATATAAAAAACTATATAAACGATTTGTATATTAATAAAAGAAAAATGATAAATTTGATATTACGATTAACCCTTACTATAACTAATTAAAATTGTTAATTTTAGCTAGTCTCACCGCTTAAAGGTGTCTTGCTTCATTAATATTTAATGAGGCATCGTAAGAAAAACTCATTTTTAACCTTAATGAATCATTTCTGAACTATTAATACACATGCATTTGGTTTATATTAAAGTCACATATTCATTAACCGTGAATGCCGTAACTTTAAATGAATTTTTCTATCAGTATGAATATGGTTCTTTTGAAGTATATACGCCATTAATTATCAGCTTACCTAAATACGGATAATTTGTTTATATCTTATAAATCTGTATGGCTATTTATTTATGCAGTCGATATGTACAGATATATCGCTGGAATAATTACGCAAACGAACATGGACATTATATGGATATTGATTAACGCAATCGATGGAATTTCGCATTAAAATGAAAGTAGCCGAATTCTCTTATATACTAACTATTGGTAAATTATTGCAATTGCGAGAGACGGTAAAAAGAAGGTAACCATCCAGTGGTAATTCTGTGCATATAGAAAATAAACTATGAGAATGGTGGACGGACTCGGGTCTTATAATCTACATATGACATTCGTAATAATCGCTTTTTTTATTATTGTTACAGAGGTATAGCTATATTTGCTAAGCAGTGTAGTCAACTTTGTATTTCACATAGCATTATTTACTGTACGAATAGACTTGTGTTCGTTATCAAATTGTTATAAGCCAGATATAAAAACGAAGAAATTTTTTTTCTACAATCTATTTATACCATAATGATACATATTATAAATGATCAATATGATAACCCAACATGACATAGAAATAACATGATTTATTCATAATATATTTTTAGCATCGTAATTTTTTGTTATTCTCCTAATGAAGCATTTCTTAGCTATGAATACATATGTTTTTGTTTCCTACTAAAAACACTTTCATTAAATGTCAATTCACTGTCATTACAATAAATGAATCTTTCTATCACACTAGATCATACCTTATCGATAATACACTTTCGTAGTATTTCGCGTAAAACGAGCCAGTGTTGTAATACTGTCCGCCAATGCTGGCTGCTGGATGCTAGCCTGATGTTAGCACAATACTGGTACAATGTAGGCACAATGTAGGCACAATACTAGCATAGTACTAGTTTTCAAGTATGGTCCGATCTTATCACTCCAGTACATTGGTCAATTTCTACTAGTGTCCTAACTCCTCTCCTTTTTTTTCGTTCCTGTATCGCGTTTCCTCATTCTCCCACTAGTCACAGTACTGCCACCATTCAAACTTCTCAAGTTCCCATGATCAAGCCAGAATATCGAATGAAAATATAGAAAATTGCGACAGAATAAAAAAACAACAACAACGGGATCCGGTTGTCGTGAGACATATACTGTTCGAGAGGTAAACAAAAAAAATGGGAGAAAGGAAACGACCTCTCGCCTGTATACGACAAATTCCGCGTAATTTCAGATCCATAATTACCGCTCTTCGTCAATTAGGCTCGCACGCGCGGTGACACTTCATAGTGATTTAGTACCAAGGCACGTTGATTGGACGCAGTTCTGGATATCACCCGAGTACGCGCGAGCATTGCGAGCTTTTATTCTTTCGAGGAAGGCCTCGAGGACAGCGCTTTCCATTTCAAATGAATTAGCTGCTTGTTCCAAGTTCTCTTTTTCTTTCGTGATGTACTAGACGTAATGTCAAGCGCGAGCACTTTTTTTAGTTTTTTTTTTCTTCTGGATTTTACGTCTTTTCGAGGGAGACTATAAAATTCAACGTTACGCACTCGAAAACATAGGCTGCGCACGCTTGAAATTTGATTTCACACCATAATCTGCAAAATAGTTTTTATTTTATGCGTATTCGCTGAGGCAGTCGTACTTATCTCGGGAGTAAATTAGAAAATTCATTTTCTACGGTAATACGTTGAGTTATGCTTGTTTTTTATGGGAACTTTTTTTATCCTAGGGGTTCTCTTTTTAAGTAATATGGTGGCCTATATAAATTGAAAAATGAAGATTTGCTACATTTATAGATCGGAATTTTACCGTTTAATGGAATTTTTCGAAAACCTCTTTCGACCGGTATATTAAAAAATAAATTTTTTTTATCAGCCAGTATTGTATTAGATTAAAATCATCCACCGATACAGGGTAAATACGAAAATTCTTAGGCAAAGAAAAAATTACTTCGAAAAAAAACATGTTATTTTTATTCCTGATTTTGATTGAACGGTAAATATTAATTTGATGTACTTTTAAATACTAGTATTAAAAAGTGCTTACAAAAAAATAATGGTACGTGTACAGCGCGATTTTTCTAACATCATTCATGCACGAAATAACCTGTCAACTAACAGGACTTCGAAAAAGTGGCCTGGTACCGTATTAAAGAATAAATAAAATGAATATATTAAAAATATAATAAATAAAAATTAATAAACCGGGCTTCATTGATCTTATTAATTTTCAATGTATCCTGGATTAAACTATACCTATACAGTAGTTCAATGCTCAGCTCGGAAGTTGCAAAGAAGTGTATATAAAGAAAAGAAGGTTTCTACTTCGTAATAGGAAGTAAAAAATATTTCTGAAAAGTTCTTCGTTTAAGCAACGTTCTACGTTTAGCCATTACTTCATTTCGAATATGAATGAATCTGGGAAACTCTTCTGGGGGACTCACGCACACACACAAACGTGGTACATAAGGTAGGAAGTTCGAGCAAGTGTTATTAGAGCGTGCAATAAGCTGCGCAGAAAGTCAACTAACTCCACGACGACAAACGAGTATCCGCTTCGATCGCGCGGAGGTGCGCAAAGAGAATAAAAAAAATTAAAGCGGAACGGTAAACAAGCTGTATAGGAAGTTCAGCTACGGCTGCGACAGTTGTTACCATCAATGCTACTTCAAGATTGCTGAACCTCCTGGTGCATATAGGTATATGTGGGTAATTCTCTAACAGATTGTATAGTAAACCATTTTTTTAGTATTTTTAAACTATTTTTTGGCAAACTGTAACTACAGGATGTCAAAGTTGTCATTTTATGCCATTAACAAAAAATTGTAACTTCTTCAGGGAAGCATTTCCAGCTAAAAACACAAAATAGACTTTTGTTGGAGATACATATCATAATAATTTCGAAAGTCATCAAAGTCCTGATAATCAATTTTGAGGAGGTTTAATTTCCCTGATATCGATATGAAAATGTTTACTTCATATGCAATTACTTTGTATCAATACAAAAGTATGTACGAAGGTATCAACTCGTGAATCAGCGAGAAATTAAGTTATCTAGCAATTTCCCTGATGATGATATTAAAATGACTATTTACCTTATAAAGATGGCTTAAACTGGATTAAAAAATCTTATAAGATGATTATATGTTCGTCCAGGTTGATGTTGAACTAAATTAATCAATTCATACACCGTTTCATTACAGTAACACCACACAGTAACACAGTCTTTCGTTGGAAGTCATCCAAGTTTTCAAATTCAGTCTTGAGAATGTTCGATCATGAGTCAACATCAAGATGCCTTGTACCGATACAAAAGGTCTTAACTTGAGAATTAGCTTCAAAGAAGATTATAAGATACTAAAAAGTTTGTCCAGATTGACGCTGTACGAAACTAATCAATCACTATACTTTTTCATAACAGTACCACCAAACTCACTCGTTGAAAGTCATTAAATTTACTGTTAAAGAAGTTATCGAACTTCTTTGGAATCAATATAAAAAATTCATAAAGACGCCTTGCAATATAATAAAAGTGTCTACTATCTTAACTAAGGTCTTATCTTGGAAAACAAGTTGTATTTCTACCTAGAAATAAATATTGTTTCAGTTGTCGTATCATAAAATACGAGTTTTTCAAAATTGGTTCTGAGATTTTTTCAGTTAGAAATAAAGCTTTTATTTTATTATATTTTATTTGTAAAGCTTAATTACTTTACAACCCAATTCCCTTTGTGATTTAGTGATAAATGCCTCCCTGAGGAGTTAAGGCTTTTTGGAAACAGGCATGAACGACAATTAACATCCTGTACCAAACAGTGTCGAACAACAGTTTAAAGATATTTAAAGTAAAAAAAGAATTCTTTTCACCGGTCAATTTGTCAGAGAATGACCCATATATAAAAGTGGATCGTTATGTAAGGGCAATTGTTTTTTTCTGCTGCGTTGTTCCTTTCTTTCTCTCAAGGATCTTGACACTGAGCAAATATTTCTCATCGTTATAGTCGGACCGGATATTTGTGGCTCAGGTGCGTTGAACTTCTCTAATCCGAGGTCAAGCGCGAAGTTCTTTTTTATCTTCGACCGATCGATTGTGTGCAGAGAAAAGGCGCTGTCGCTCTTGTCTCTTACGTGACATTGATTATCTCTCTTGAGGACAGACAATTCCATCTATTCTCTTCAAAGATTTGTTTATACGTCTGTTTCTCTTCTCCGTTAGGTAATATAGGTTGAATTTCGTTCGATGAGTCTCTTATATAGACGAGTCTCTAGATTTTATATACCATACACCTGTGCAAGTCCAATAATTCGATAATCTTATGCTAACTGCGTCGAAAGCTGTATCGATTCGACGATGCGGAGATTTCGTCTGCGTTATTCTTGGCAATAGACGAAATGAGATTTGTTTTTTTTCTGTTTTTATATATTGGTTTATGCTGAAAAAAAGTTTACTATTTTTAAGGAAAGGTATTTTATTATATTTATTAAAAATTGCTTTTTTTAAAGAATTATAAGTAATTACTGAAATTAAAAAACAACGTTTTGTTAATAATTTTTTAAACAAATTTATTTATTCAAAAATTGAGTTTCGAAAGAATAAATATCTTCTTAATCTAAAAGACAATTTTCTTTCGTCTTTGGAAATTATTTATTTGAATCTAGTTTAAAAAAAAAATACTATAAATAAAATTTCATATACGAATATACCGAATTAGTATAATTTAAAACAATATTTAAACTAAATTAACATTCAAATAAATAATAAAAACTATAATAATTATGTAAAACTCAGAAATACCACTGATACCTTCTAGAGGTTATATCTCATAATATTTAATAAATAACATTATTTAAAAAATAAATATATATATATTTCCCAGTACCGTACAAAGCATTGAATAAAAATTTGTCTTTTAATTCCAACAATTCATTTCCTCACTATAGCTACTGCTGATTTCATTAGACTGATCCTCTTTTAATCCTTTTACAGTCATAACGTCGTCATAGCGAAATCGATATCCGAATCAAATTCATCCTATACAAATTGAACGTTGTCTCGTGCGTTATTAAAATACAGTATTTACTACAGCGAAACATTAAACTCTCACGTAGTCAATATACTTGTTGACCCGAAACAATATGATCGTCGATTCGCACTATTATATTTGCATAACAAAAAGACACTATGCCCACACTCGAGAGAGATACAGGATGTTTGCGTCTTTTCAAAAGAGAATTTTTTTTATCGAGACTCTACAGGCAATTACGAGATTCGCATTAATCATCGATGACGATCTCATTTGCATATACAAATAATACATCGCAGATGCGCTGCAAGTATTCAGCTGCAAACGAAATTATAGATTGGCGTACCGATGAAAAGAATTATTTCAACCAATGTCACTGTCTCAATTATGTCATTGCATATATTTCACTTTAAATGCAGTCGTACGAATATGAATCAACGGTAAAGAAATTAATCACTTATTGAGAGTGCTCTCTCTCTCTCTCTGAAAGCTGTGCTTTAATTTCAGCCCGACAAATGTGTCGGAATTTTTTTTTTATTTAATGTTCGTAACGGATGATGAATTGATGCTTTTATTTACACGATAAGCTGTTAATAACAATTTGTTTTATTTGGAATAAAAAATGTAAGATGAAACTTAAGAAGTTAAAAAATTTTAATTTTTTTGTTGCGACAAAAAAAATGAATTATTTTTTTCTTCAAACAATGCAGTTATGAAAGAAGTATTAAAGAATAGATAGATCTTAGAAATAGTTTGGAATTTTGAATATTTTATCTGAATATGTTTAAAAAAAGCTTGGTTAATTACAACTATTATTCAATTTTACTTTAGACATCGAATCTGTATTATATAGCATTTATATCATGGATTGCGGGCGAAAAAAATTATAAAAAAACCAATTTATATTTATGAATTGTAATTAAATTTTTTTTTAATAACCAACTTACTTAGTAAATATCAAAGAACAAATAGTTATTAGAATTAATCAAAGATGATATTTGAATTTTTGATAATTATCATTTATATTATTGATTTGGAAAATCGTAAAAAATAAGTCCAATCGTTCTGAAAAAATTTAGTTGATTCTAAAGCCTAGGCAATCTAACAATTTTTCTTAAATAACGTAGTTTTTTAATAAAAAAAGTTATTAAACTTTTTATAAAAAAATCTAGATAAAGACGCTATTTTTAACTAACCGCAGAGAAAATCAATTCTACAAGTAGAGATATATTTTAAATTCGGTCATTTATTTTACCAGTAACAGAGGTTCCAGATGTATAGCTAACTGGAAAGTGTTTGAAACTTTCGAAAAAAGTTTTTCTTTCGATTAACCAATTTTTTATAATAGTTAATAACTTTCTTAAAAATATGTCTGACTCGAATTTTTCCATCGCGATTTGGACTGAAACGGGATTAAGAAGACAAGACAGCTTTAAGTGAAGCTAATTAAAATTAAAAATTTTAATTAGTTATATTAATCGCATTATTTATACATTAAATACTGAAGTCGTATGTCTGTATACCTTTGTTTCACGTCTCTAAGTGTCGTCGTTGAATTATAGTACAAAACTCAGTCTCCGTAAGATTCCAACTGAATGAATGGCCTAATTGAGCTGAAAATTGGCATAAATACTCTTTGATACATTTTTTAAAGCACTTATACAAGAACTTTTTATTTAAACAAAAAGAAAAATTATTTAAATTCAAAACTGACTTTATAACAATATTTTTTTAAATCTAACATATTTTCCACTCATTACTACAATCATACAAATATTATATTTTAATTTTTTATAAACAATTTACTATTGTTCCAATAGCGTTGAACATTTACGTACGATCGCTCGTAACAATTTATACTAAAAAAAAATATTTTTTTCATCGCGTTCATCAAGCACATGTATCATCACAGGTCTTAATATTCTTCTTATCGAAATGTCGATTCACGTTTGAGTCTCAAAAAAAAAAAAAAAAAAATTCGCATCAGACATAGCGCTGTAAAGACTGATTGATATACTAAAGTGTTAAGAAATCGATTCGAGAGTTGATTCTTAAAGAGCGTCGCGACGATGGCGCCTCGTATGTAAATTTCAACACGGACATACAGTGTCGCTTCGAATTAAAATCATTTCGGCGAGTCTCTCTTCTCGCTTGGTTCGCGATCAAACATGCGAATCACGGAACTACGTCTCGCTCTCGCGAATATGAAACCAACGGCATCGTATTAGCCTTTTAAATCGCGCGGTTATATAGAGAACAGGTCGCGCGCCACTTATATCTCGATCCGCGTAAATTTCGTTAAAGACTCGACTCTCTCAGATTCGAATATTTGTTCGTTCAATTTACGTATGTGATTGATAGAGATACTTTGATAGATTGATCGATCAAAAAAAAATCCTTTTTTTTTCCTTTATTTTAGGAGGGAAATATATGCAAATACTTGAGAAATTTTTTATTAATAATGTGGATGAATAATTACTTATCTCGTGGTTACTGTTCGTTGAAATTACTAGCGCAGAAAAGTACTGTATTGAGATCAATGGTTTTAAGTGAACAAATTGGAATCATTTTCTAATTTAGTTATTATTCTAAAATGGTGTAGGAATAATAATAAAAAATTATATTATTAGAAATATGACTTCGTTGGACTATCGGAATTGTCTTAAGAATATTGAATTCAATACGATTTTAATATTTTTTTTGAATTTTTTATTTTAGAAAGAAATTCAGTTGTTGTCAAAATGTAAAAGTTAGTGGTATTAGGTGCCGAAAAATACGAATATACGTGTATGATAAGCCGCAATAAAAGATAGAAACAGAGCTCGACATAGTAAAGATAGTTTTGTAGTCAATAAAAGGTATCTTTATTAATTTTTTTATATTATTTAGAACAGTAAAACGTTTTCAAATTTTGATTTTAAGACTGAGATGGTTTATAAATTTATTACGATTTATATATTCGACGTTGAAAGAAATTTGTTCGAAAAGTTTAGTAAATTGAACAAAAAATCTTCCTCTTCTGTTTTTAGTGAAAGATGGTTCCCCGAGGAGCTACAAATTATTGTAAATAAGCATAAACTTTTAAAAATACTGAAATTACCAGCTTTAATTCTCTGTAACTTCAAAGTGACTTAAGAAAAAATCTAGAAAACTTCTCCTGAACGTAGCTGTTGCGTCAAAGAACAGTTATATATTTTAATAACTTTCCCACAAGTTTCCATGAATTTTATTTGATATTTTTGGACACTTTTCTGTAAGTTCAAATTTATAACTTCTCACAGGGGAGCATTTGTCACCAAAGAGATACTGTAGCTTTAGTAGAATGAATTTTGCAATTCTCGTATCATAAGATTAACATTTTAACAGAATTTGAATAATTATAAGAAACGATGACACGATTATTGTTAGTATTCATTATTCTTGTGTCATAAGATGAATTATCCAATAGTACAAGCTAAGCAAGAATTATAAGAATAACTAATTGAATTTTTGAACTATTCATTATTTGCATATTATCTTATGCTTCGACTCGTGCAATTGAAGTACATTCTAATGATTTTTTTATAAGTTCGCTACAATAATGACATACACTAGTTAGTGATCAATTCGATTTCTTGTATGTTATTACATTTTGTGAATAAAGATACAATTTTACAAATAATAATAATGATTCAGTAAACAGTTACGAATTTTTCAATTACCTTATTCGACCAAAAAAAAGTCGAGTTTCGGTACTTTACCTTCCAGAATATTGCTCCAAAAATTTAAATAAAATTCCTGAAAAAAACACGTGGGTATGCTACTAATAAAAGATTCACCAAATGCGAAGTAAAAGAAGATGACCTGACGAATTGACAGAGAATCCATAAGGAGTATTAAATTTTTCAATTGAGCACATTCCACCAACAGTTTCGAGTTTTGGCACTCTAACTTCCGGAAAATTGCTCAACAAATTCATATAAAATTCCTGTGAAATGCACGTGGGCATGTTACAAAAAAGGTTAACCAAATTCGAAGTAAAAGAAACTTTTGACCTGGTGATTTGACAGGAAATCCCTAAAGAGTTAAGAATTTTTTTATTCAGCCTATTCTACCAAAAATGTCGCTTTTCGACACTCTAATATCCAGAAAATTGCTTCAAAAATTTAAATGAAATTCCTGTAAAAACACGAAGGTATGTTACTAAAATATTCAGCAAGTACGAAGTAAAAGAAGATGATGGACTGACGATTTGACAGTGAATCCCTAAGGAGTTATGAATTTTTCAATTCAGCCTATTCCACCAAAAGTTTGTTACGGAATATTGTTCGACAAGTCCAAATAAAATTCCTGTAAAAACACGTGGGTATGAGACCAAAAGATTAACCAAATACGAAGTAAAGGAAATGGTGAAACTGTCGTCCACGTATACACATTTGTCCTTTCGTCAGAAAGTTTACTACTCTTTGATCGTACAATTTCAATATATACGTACTCCTCGTTTACTGTGTACGTAGAAATATCGCGTTTTAACCTCAGGCACATATTCCTTTCTATCAGTAGCCCGCGGTAGAGTGCGTATCGATAAAATCTTTGAGTAACTCCCTACACATAGGTGAAGGCACATATATATACATATATATATATATGGCTGGTTAGAGCAGCTGCATCGCGGCTTAGTTCGCCGCTCGCGCCCGACAAAGTGCGTCGTTAGCGCGAGATGCGCTTAAACTGCACATTTGCAAACCGGCTCGCTCGCACTTTGCGCTTAATCTCGCCCGGAGAGATTCGCCGGCGACGGTTTGCTCGTTACTACATGTCCCCCCCTCTCTCACTCCTTTCTCGTCCTCTATACCTTTTTTTCTGTCTCTGTCTTTCTCATTCGCGTCTTCGAGCCGCAGCCAGTTTAATTTCGACTTGTTTCTGCGCTTGATTGCTTCTTTCGCCGAAAGAGCTTTCGCCTCGAGATATATTTATTGCCCGTTCGTTCGCGAAAGCTTGTCCAAGTCGTTAAATCAGCGAGATGTTTCTTTATCGGTTGGCTGTTATACATTCCGCAGTTTCAAATCGCTCAGTAATTTGCTCTCGTGTATCCGCGAATCTCTATTGTACACCTTCCCCGGTCTAACGCAAATATAGCTTTTGAGGTTTACGCTCGTATCGTAAACAAGACTAGTGCTTGGGATTCGTATTTGATTTTGGAGTACCGCGTTGTATCAAACACAACAATCGCGTTTAAATCCCACGCCCCGCAAGGTTTTCGACACAGAGAGAGAGAGAGAGAGAGAGAAACTTGTAGGACTGGAGCAACGGTTCAGTACTGGGCTTGTACTGATATTAAGTCAGTAATGTATGCCAGTACTAGAGAGATAAGAACCGTGTATACTTTAAAAGCAGTACTGGCCAAGTACTCGCACAGTACTTTAAACCAGTATTGGTAACGTGTAGTATTTTAAATCAGCAGTTTGTACCCGTACTGGTCAAGTACTCTAAATTAGTACTTTATTGTTAGTACTGCGCCTGAATTGTTCCAGTACTGGGCCAACCTAATGCCAATATTGTAACAGTATCATCCCGATATCGAATCAAGCTTAGATCAGTACTGGCTCGTGGTTTAAGTACCGGCAATGTTTAACAGAAGAAAAAGAGAGAGACAAAGAGAGAGAAGGAAAGAGAAAAATAAACAGAATTCTCTTATATGCATTACAGTGTCTCTGTAATAAATCAATCGTAATCACCGAAATAAGAACTGAGCAAAAAACAAAAGGGTTCCGAAGAGAAAAAGAACTCGTAAAGCGCGTCGCGCGACGACGAAGGACGGCGACGAAAAGAGCAAACACGCCACGTATACTTACACACACACACACACACACACACACAATCATCTATATATGCTTGATGGTCGGTCGTAGTGGGGATGGAGCAACGAAAAAAAGCAAAGAGAAAAAGCTCTCGCTTGACCCCGATACGAAAACGAAGTGAAGAAACACGAGACTCGTTGTCGCGTGCAGTATATATACATCGCAGTCCTCGGCAACAAAGGCCGTTATATGTGTAGGCAGTGCTGAGAGTCGTGTGCGAACGATCAACGCACCTTATTACCGCAAAACTCTCCCTAACGAGAACCGCCGCCGTAAACAGCGGGCTCGTAAAAGCTACGACGAGGACTAGGAGGAAGTTGAAGTTGAAGAAGGGTTGCGATTCAATTTCTCTGGACTTTGACGTCGGGGCCGAAAGAATATTGGATATCGATTCCGATATATACCACTTTTCTCTCTCTCTCTCTCTCTCTCTCTCTCTCTCCACACGGTAACGCGTATTTTCCACGCGCTCAGTGTACGTATACGTGCAGTTCACCTATGGCTGACCTGATTTCGCGTACGTGTATACACGACTCGTCCTTCGTTGCAGCTATATACGCGAGCAAGAGAGTGAGACTGCACAAGCCGAGCCCACCTCTCTTATGAAGCGATTATGAATACGGGATTCGCGGCGCATGATGCGCCCCCTAGCGCCAAGGATTTATTACACTCTTTAAAATAATTTTAACCAGCTGCTGTTGGTACATTTATGCGTGTAACTGCTGCTATGATACTTCCTTCTCCTATTATTCAATTAGACAGTCTCCGCGGATCGTTAATTGAAGCAATGAAAGGTCAGGTACACTTCAGTAGCAGGAGATGCTTCTCCTCAAGGTGTAATTATTACTTCGAGTACTGGTAGCCACAGCTATCAAGAGAAACTCAAGATGACGCTTCCAACCAGTGTCTATCTTTTCTCTCTCTAACTCTCGCTAATTGATTATTCGAAAACAAGAGCAAGTGTGCTGCTGCTGCTGTTGCTGCTATGGGTCAAGGACGCCCCAAGAGAGAGCATACTGTCGCGTCTCTCGAGACTAATTGCTTTATATATTAGAAAATCCATCAGAACATAATTTCGACGCTTCCGAGGTAGAGAGTGCATTTATGATTTCCTGAAGATCATTTCGAGATTAACCTCTCAACGTCCAAACGTTGCAATTTTGAATCACATTTTCGACTCAAGATTAGAACAAGTTATCCCTATCAGTAAATATTCAAACCCGTGATTTCCGTGGTAAAATTTCTTATTCTTTTTTAAAACTGACCTCAAATTTAATGTCTAATGGGTGACACAAGTTCCCGATCGATTTTAAATAAAAAGCTATATCTAACGGCGAACAAACAGTAACTTAACGAAGTTCTTTTACTGGAAAAGTTTTGAATTGACACAGAATTTTCATCAATAAAATGTAAATGATGAGAGCAATTCAAACAGTATATGAGATGTTTTTCGGAAGCTCGACGATTTAGGAAATTACTACACTATCTTTTTAATAATTCCAAATACATTTTACGTGGACGTCATATTGTAACACCAGCAAACACAAATGAAAATAGGAAATTTACTAAAAAGTAATATTTTTTGTAACACGATCGTTTATAACTTTTAACTATACCCATCAGTCACTAAATTTGAGATCAAATTCAAAAAGTACAAGAAATTTTCCGTCAAAAATCGTGGAATTGAATCTTGAGCGGAAAATATGATCCTAAATTACCCTGATACTTCTGGACTTAAAAAAAAGAAAATATTAATTATTCTAAAAATACGTCCAGAAAAAGATATGATATATCCGTTGTCTAGATTCATTGTTTGCTGCGGACGAGATCAGAGGGAACAGTTTAATGGACCACAAGCTCCTTTTTCTCCTATTCCCTCATGGCTGCGATATTTGATTATATTTTTATCGATATAAAACTCGCGGTAAGTTTAGCCACCAGCAATATAGTGGAGGCTCGTAAGATTAAAAAAAGTTTCCGAACCCGAAGAAGCCTTGAACAAGTTAAATTGCGAAATTTTATAATAACTAATTGATATTAATAGTTCCAAACTTTCTTTTCCACAAATCTGTGTAATACACGAACGATTACATCGTTAAAAGTTTACATCGAAAAATTTACATGAAATCCACGTATTATTCAAATTCCAAAACACTTTTCAATCTACATATCTTACGTACGCTCCATTTGATAATTACCGTAATATTCGTTTCTGTTGAATATTCTAGTTTCTTTGGCATTTTTTTTCTCTCTCTCTTTCTCTCTGTTTCGGACCTTCGATTCTATAGCCACGTATGAGCGTATTTCTACTACTTCCATTTTTATCTGGGCACACTCACGTGCGATAAGTCCAACGGCTATATATTAAGAATTCATATATATATTACTCTATGCAGTCTCGCTATCAGCGATAACAAAAACGAAAAAAGAAATATATATGTACACAAGCAAAGAGAGAGAGAGAGAGAGAGAGAGAGAGAGAAATAGAGAGAGAGACTGGATATTTTTAATATCTCAATTCTCGTTTACATCCCTATAGAGTGGGGTAACCCGCGTAACGTATGCATTAAGGATTAAAAATAAAAACGAAAAATTATATCCTCCAATGCTTTTCGCCTCGTTCTTTATTTTTTTTACGACTCAAGCCATTATGCTAATTTCTCCATTTCACTCTCGCGCACAGAACGAGCTTTCGTGATGTCATTCTTCCTCGTCTGAAGTGACGACACCGGGAGAGGAACGTGACGCAAGTGTATGTATCCGAGAAAATGCAACGAGAGCGTAGCAGCTCTTCGCCGAGAAGAAAAACAAAACGACATCGAAAGAGAGATTTAAGAGAAGATGAAGTTACTTTGGGAAGTTGATTGAAAAAACAATTGATGGAATATTGTTTTGGGTTCAGATTTAAATGATTGTATTTGCAGTTTGTCAATGACACTGAAAGAAAGTTTGTCGTTGTAGTTGAGATTATTTATTTGTTGAAGAATATTGCTTTTTTGTTAAAGAGGAAAGTGGTTATTTTGAATTAGGAAACGATGTTTTGGCTCTGAAGTAGATATTTTTAATATTTTTGTAATATTTTGTACTGAGTCGTTTTAGTTTTGAAAAATATCATTTTCAATCTAAAATTATTATCAATGAAATGTTATTTTCTCATTACTAATTAAAAGTTTGATAGATTGCATAAATACATTTTTTTGGAAAAAAAGAACTGTTAATGGTAAATAATAATTTTTTAAATTCTCGAATATTTACTGTAATGACAATTAATTTATTAAATAAATTTACATTCAAATTAATTAAACGGCTAGATTGAATAAAAAAAATAATATTCGAAGAAATCATATTTTTAATGAAACAAGTTTTCTAACAATTTTGTTTCGGTGTATTATTTTTCCTCTGGGAAACATAAGATTCCCAAGATTAAACTCTATTTTTACAATATTAATTTTATATAAACATATCAATCTTTTGAATAAAATAAATTTTTTTTTCTAACAATTAGAATGCTACTCTATTTATTCGTTTAAAACCAGACTATTCCAGACAGTGACATTTGATTGTATAATAGAAAGAGAAACGAAACATCTATATATACACACATCGAATGTTTCAAAGCTCCTTTGTCAAACGGTTTAGTCTCGCACGAGCGACCAACGCACAGAGACGTGTATAATTTATTCCTTTATATTATACTAGTTTCATACGAACGAGAATGATTTTTTGTTTTTTTTTTCAAGATAATGATTTACAATAACCTTTCGACCTTACAATAATTCAACGATTGTCTAATATAAACGTAAAATTCTTTTTGTTTCAGGTGAGTAAAGTATCGAGCGCGTAAAATTCACTGACGTTGTATATCGTAAGTAGACACTCTAAACACAGCTCTGAGCCAACTGGTACTCTTACCCACGCGTCACAAATGCTTTCCAGCGAAGAAAAATTAATAATTGTGTTGTGCGAATGCGTAGTTTCTAAAATCGCCATGCAAGAAAAAAGCCTCCCCGGTTTGACCTGAAAATTACCAAGGAATTTCAATCCTCTATCTATCTCTCTCACGTACTTTCTTAAAAATTAATCAAGCAATTAATACGAAGATCGTTAAGGAGATTTAACACTTATTTTCTCGTGGAACTTTGAATGTCTGTAATAAAAAATCTAGGTGCAATTAAGACGGTGAAAATTTCTGAAATAACTTCTGTTTGAGGTGTTAAATTGAGAAAGAATGGTTGATGGAAAGTATAAGTTTTAAAACTTAGATTGTTGGCATTGAGTAAGGTCTTTATTTAAAAAAAGTTCTTTTTAGATTTTGACTAGGGCATTTAGAAATATTTATTGGAAATGTTTTATAGTATTGCTTGAAAATAAATATATTTGACTGAGGATGTAGTGCGAGTTGAACAACTGTAGCAATTTTTATTGCATCGATAATTCAGATCCTGCGAGATTCGGATCTCTGGTCATTTCCCTTGCTTTAGAAATATTTTTTTTATAAAATACAAGTGCTAGTTTCTTTTGTTAGTTATTATATATAATGTTATTACAAGTTTGAACTTTTTTAAAAGTATATTAAAAAATATTATTTTAAAAGACTTACCAGAAATTGATGTTATCATTCTGTGAAGAGCCATGATTTTTCCAAATTTGGTTTTGAGGCTACAGCTAGAATAACTTGATGGAATTTTAAAATTCAAAGCTACAAATGTGGTTAAGTTATAAATAATTTACTTTAGATCAAAATAAGATTTGAAGAAGCAACCAGTTCTAAATGAAACTCAACAACCAGACACTTGAATTGACAATCCTAGATCCAGCCAACTCAGACTGCGAACCAACAAAGATTAGTTCTTTAAGACGTTTTAGAAAAATCTACTTCTTAAAGACATTTTTGAGCTGGTTGGTTCTTTAATCAATTTTGGTACTGGTTGGAACAATTTGGTTTTTCAATCAATTTGTGAACTGACTGGTTCTTCAATTAATTTTTAACACAGCTTGTTCTTCCTTTAAGGTATCGATTTGAAATTTAAATTTTAAAAACGTGTACCCTACGGCAAATCCAAAATAAAAAAACCATCTCTTACACAAGATGATAACATCAAATTCTGGTAATTATTACCAAATTAAGTTTTTTTAACATCCATTGAAGAAAATTGAGTCTTATAATAATATTAAACGGTTTCTAACAGACATACCACATTGAGGGATAAAATAACTGTCTAAACTCCACTTAAATAAATAATAAATCGCGTAAAATCTTCCACTAACAACGAAATGCGGTAAAAGAAGAAAAGGAGGAGCTCTAGAAACGCGAAAGAGCAAAGAGACTTCGGCTCTGGGAATCTCTGTCTTTCTCTGTTTTTCTCTCTCCGTTCTCTTTTGCAGCTACTCGACGGTTTTTAATTGGTCGGCGTGCAGATAGATTACTGGGACACTGGCGGAGGAAATTCGCAAGCAAGCGCGAAAGGTAATCTCTCACGTAGGCCCGCGCCGCCACTCGGCAAGCATTTCACCAGAGAAAGTAGCAAACCGGCACGAGCTCATACCGTACACAATCTGTTCTCGACGACGTTTCGAGGTTCTCTCTCTCACTGCTGAAATTTTTATTTCAAATTCGAAAATTCATAACGTTCTCTATACATCCACTGTCTCCGTAAGCATAATCGACATTTTATGCTAATAGTTCGTACATACATACAGACGACGCTTTATTTCGGTCTCTCGTGTGTTTTCTTTTTTTGCTAAACGTTTTTTACATCGCCTTCGTTTTGTCGCTGATCAGTTTAGAAAGTCGATGCACACACACACACATGTACGCGCACCTGCGATAAGCGAGAAATTCAGAAAGCTTGCGCTCGACTGCTTTTCCGCTTTTATCTGCATCCGCGAAAGTTTGGTCCGATACACTTGTGTATGTGTATGAGTATATTTGAAAGAAAAATAAAAATAAATAAAGACGTAGAAGAAAATTGAACGTTTAACGCGATTCATTGTTTACTCTCGTGGGGATGGGATCTCAGAAGATCATGTCTGTGGATAAGTCGAACCTCTCTCTTTATATCTTTCGATGAACTGCGACTACAGGTGTGTAATTACACAAGACACTTGTTTATAGCGTATATGTAATTTTCGCGTCTCGGTATGTTGCACAATGTCAATGATGCTGTCCCTCGCGGATAAAAAGCTAAATAATCTCCCATTATAGAAACTAGTCATCGCAAGAGAATCTTACTTTTACTGCCCGATGTCATATCGAATCCTTGTTACTTCTGAAAAGACGAGAAAAAAAAGAGTAACAAAAAAAATTGTAAGAAAAATGATGTTCAGGCGCCAACAGATTATCGAGTCTACCGCGTAAACTAAAAATACCGATTCTATTCCGAGTTAGAGGAGTAGAGTCGGAAGGTCAAGGCGTACGCGCTTAGAGAAACGGAGTCAAATGTATCGCATAGAATTCTAGACACGTATACTATTGCGCATATTTTTCTGATAACGTATAAGGTCTTTGTGCCACACAGCTAAGGGTGTGGAAATATTTCACTCTAGAGACTTTCTCTGGTGTAAGGTGTATGTATGATACAAGAAGGCAATTGCAATAATCCCGGTATTGCCATTACTGGAAGTATGGGCCACTACAGGTTCTCTACTGTAAAATTGTGTATAAAGTTTGTCACTTCTGGTAAAGCCTTGTTTTGGTATCTAAGGTCGAGACAGAATGCTGGAAATGCACTGGTCTAATGTTGGAATGTCAGATGTGGAATGAACAGACTATTGTGCAGTATTTGAATAGTGTGGGATGATATTAGGCCAGAACAAGACGCATCGAATACTTGTTAATTGTATGATTTTACGAGTACTGACGGAAATCTGATGAGTCATTTATTTAAATCTTATTAACACGTTGGAGTAGAAATATGGACACAGTATTAGCTTGACGAACTCAACTAGTTACTCATATATTTTATCAAATTAATACAGTATATTCTTTAAGTACTTGATCAATATAAATGCTTATATTATGACATGTATTTACAATTATAGTATTAATCGAATACTGGGTCAGCTTTTTTACATCAGATAATAGTTATCATTGCTGAACTTGTAGTGAGCCATTGATCCATTTTTCCTAAGGTGTATTTATTATCCATATTATGATTGTCAAATAATATGAAGCGCAAAATTTAAGATTAGCATTTTAAACAACATAGCATCGTTTCAATACTACAATGATACAGAGTTTATCAGAATCAGGATATTAGTGTCTCGTCATCAAGTACTTGACTACCTCAGATTTTATAGAATGTCCCATACATACGACTCCATTACCGATTGAAAATAGGGCCAGTATTTAGAGTCCTTGACCAGTATAGGTTTTCCACTACATCCCGCACTTTTTACTTCAGTATTGACCAAATACTGAGCAAGTTCATCATACCAAGAAAAACTATCATTTCTGAAACTACACGTCACTATCTTGTCGTCAACTATTTAACCAGGACAGATGTTATATTATATCTCGTACTTGTCACTCCAACATATATCAAATCAAGTGGTCTAGAACTCTGGACAATTCTGTGGTAAAGTTGTCATTACCGATCCAGTATTACATCATTCATCCATTCTCATCACAAGGAAAGATCAATCAGAAACCGTGAAAAAAACTCCGATTCTAGAGCAACCCATCGTTGTGGAGCTTGCGATAAAAGTTCTGTGACAACGTGTAATCAGAAAATATATAAAAATCTAACCTATTCATAAAACGCCTTCATAAACGCTTCGTTTTATTACAAGCTTTTCATATAAGCCACCACGAGTCGCATTCCGTTAATTCCGACGTTCGCTCGACATATCGCGCACATGTTTACTTGTTCTCGACGCGCTTGCATAACGCTTAAATGATTATACGCGCGCTTTGGAGAAAAGTTGGACTAGGCTGTTCTGCTCAATTAGTACGCGCGAGAACTGTCTGCGAAATATACGGCTGCTTCCCCGGTTACTAAATCTCTTTCCACCTCTCTCACTCTCCCCTTTATTCGCGCGCATTTGCCGCACGTTTACAGCAGACGACAAAGCTCCAAGGGTTGGAAGAAAAAAAAACTGAATTTGCATGAACTGCAGGTCTCTGGATTTCTTTTTATAAGTGGAATGATGTAGAACTTGCACTCCTAAAGAGGAATCTTTAAATGTAATTATACCATTAATTTACATATTCATTTTTCGTTTACATTTGTCATCGAATGCTATTTAACGGTTTTAGTAAGAGTTTATGAATGAATGAGTAGCTGATTGCGCGGTAACATCAATATTGACGACGAATGCATAATTAATATTGGTTGATTCAAAGATTCATTTCTCATGAGTAACGGAGAAGATGATTGGAACGAAAATTAACGCGTGAAAACACGAAGATACAAGTTTTATCAAGACAGCTTGATAATAAAAAATAACGTTCACTGGGTATGCGAAAAGAAAACACGAAGTCGCGATAAATGAACGTGACATAAGAAGTGGTCCAGATGTTCGGGATGCTGAAAATTATTTATGTCGAATGATTGAGTGCAGGGGGATAATTATTATATTTATTTGAATCTAAATTTAGTTATGAATTACAGAAAATATTTGTAAAATATTTAAAAATATTATTTAATGTATTCAAGCAAATTGTTATTTGCATACACTAAAGCCACAGTGAAAAAAAATATTTTCCTATTTCAATGAAGCAATTTCTCAATGAATAAATTGTAGAAAATATATTACATTAATGCTAACTACTAAAATAAATAATATGTAAAATCTTCTTACAATAAATTATACGAGTAAATTTAAAAATCCTGAAGAATTTCTGAGAATGAGGACTGTAATACTAGAAACATTTTTTTACATAAAACGTATTTGGATTGCGAGTGAAGAGAGCTGTTTCTTACTAGTAATTAATTTAAAGATTAATTTTTATTAACTGTTTTAAATTACAAAAGCTACGAAACTTTGTCTAATTAGTCAAGTACTCCATCACGGAGTAATGTAATTTATAAAGTTAACATACTTTTCCCGTAGTAACATTAAATTTCATATTTACAATATTTATAACAAAGTATCCATATATAAGAACGACTTCTGGTAAAATCGAAATGAATTATTTATTTCTTCATTTTAAATTCGTACATATTAATATGACTAAATTTGAAGAGAAGTATAATTAAACTTAGCGATTTAAATGATTATTATTTATCCGTACATTTATAGCCTAATTAATAGGTTCGAAATTTTCCTTGAAAAGCAAAGTATCCGTTCGATGTTGACTAGATAGTTTATAACTGAAAGTTTGCAGCAAAATTCATACAGCTTTGAAAATATACGAGCTAGCGAGTGAGCTAATTCAAGACCTGCGTTTCTCTCTTGGCTTTGCGTGCCTTGTGCTGCCCTGGAATTTCAAGCTTGTTACATTGTTTCGAAAGTTTTATCTGTATATATGTATATATTACATAGCGCTTTTACCATCAAACGATTATAGAAAAAGAACCACATAAATAAAGAAATTGTCATACGCAAAATTTTCATTCGATCATATGGTATATGGATTGATCCAATACGTTATGTGATCAACTAGACGTCTTCGAGGAAGAACCAGCAGGTTAAACAGTGCAACTGGATGGTTCTTCAAATCTATTACGAGCTAACTGGTTCTGCAAATCTATTTTGAACTGACTAGCACTTCAAGTCCTTTTTTTGTACTGGTTGGTTCTTGGAATCTAGTTGGAAGTGGGTGGTTCTTCTAGTCTATTTTTTAACTGGTTGGTTCTTCTTAACTGATTGAAATCTAGTTTGAATTGGCTGATTCTTCAAGTCTGACTCAATTGATTGGTTCTTCTAAGTCGTTGACATAAACTATTCAATACTATGAAATAGCAGTTTTCGTTGAATAGTTAAAGACGTTGTCAAATGCAAAAAATGTTTATTTAGCCAGTAACAAGCTGAAAATATATTCAATAACCAAAAAGAATCTTCAAAAAAGACCTACTAGTAGAAAGGATGAGCGTTTGGGTAGTGTCTAAAATCACACGATTGAAAATTAGTATAAACGATTGGTTGTAAAATTATTTGTTTTTTTCAAAAGCTCTTAACTTAATCTCACATATTTTGCAAATAGACTTCGTTATTTAGTGATACATTAAATGGTTAGACAATTTAACAACGAAGTTTAATAGTTAAAATGCGAAAAGAAAGGCATCCATTAAAAAAAAAATAATGTAAAAAGACTATAATCGAGTAAAAAGTTACAAGCGTTTAAGCAAATAAAATGCCAAAATGTCGCACGAGTACGATTTTGTAAAATTAAATCATTTGCAAGTAAGTACAAGAAAAGATCTTCAATTTTAAAATAAAAATTACTATGCCCCACCCGAGAGAAAAGTTACGATAGCTTAAAAGAAAAAATTAGACAAAATGTATAATTTTCCGATGAATACGTTTTCTAAATAACTTTTTATCCGCGCACCAAATCTGGACGATTTTTTACTTTAAATCGAAGCTCTCTAATTTGTACTTTGAAATCCAATTTCATTTAAAGCCAGTAAACTCAAGGACACATTTGAAAAATAGTTTATTTATTCCAAAAATACGAAAAATGAGACACCACGTTAAATTTTTCAGTTTTTAGGTATACACCGAGTAGATTCCTGCATTTCGTGAATTCAGCCGTATACGTTTGAACGTTGCAATGCGACGCAATGAGAGCACAGAAGCGTAGGAATGATGCGAGAGAATCGTTGCTCTATACGAGCGAAGAATAATACAGTGCGCGAGACTAGCGTGAGTAACCTTAATCGGCTGGACTGTTCCGCGAAAAGCAACAATTCATCCCGTGCACACTCGATCGTATACATTGTATATATACTCGGTGCAGCCGTAGCTTTTCTCTCCTATGAACTTCTAACGCTGCACCAACGACCAATTGATATTCATGGCGCAGCATTAAAACCTTATTAGACTTACGCGTGAGCTCCATATCTCTCTCTCTCTCTCTTTCTGCGTAACTGGGATGTGAGCACTTTACTTGACTAGATAATTAACGAAATTCTCTTATACCATATTTAACCTTAATTATTGTCGCTAAAAACCTGTCTGGGTAATCCAGAGAATTACGCTTTATCGCTTTACATCGTTAAAAGCGCTGGATGTTTTCCCTTGATATTACCGTATTAGCCTTCGTAATTGAATATTTCCGTACTATGTGTAAGAATGTATCTATAAAAGCCTAATAACGAATCAATAATAGTAGCGTGTATTACAGTATGTATAATGCTAGTCGGTACTTACCACAGGATTAATTAGGTACTTAGACTGTGGGAACAGCTTGTTACATTGTAATGTATACTGGTAAAGTACTTATAAATACCAAAAATTCATTTTCTCTATGACTACCAATTATAGTAACTGATACTATGAGCGTTAACAGATTAAAATTAGAGTTATTGAGGCTTAGAGTCCTCGGTTTACACATTTCTGTATCATATCCAAATTGTAATAGGGCTAGTAAGTTTGTTACTTTGTAATGTCCACTAGCATTATAGTAAACAGATAGTATGGACATTATCAGATTAAAATGATGTTATCGAAGTTATTGAAACTTGGTGACACCTTGTAAAGACCAATATTGCTTCTTTGTCAAAGTTTGTCACTACTAATAAATCCTTATTTCGATATGGGGATGATAAATGTGCACCTGGACTGCCGTATTGCATTAGATCATTACTGGTGTGTCAGATTGAAAGGAGACATAAAGTGAGTGTAGTACCCGAATGAACCTTGGAAAATTTGCACCATTTAAACTTCATTTTATGAGAATTTGACGTTAAACCTGACAAGTTAAATCATGTAATTTAATTAAATCTGATTAGAATTTTGGATCAAGTAATTAACTAATATAGATTTTATAGTTTGTCCCGTGTTCATATTACACCAGTCTTCATCAAATACTGGTTCAATGTTCTTTACATAACTGGGAAAAATTGTTATTACTAATCAACATTTTAAAATCGGTACTGGTTTCAAGTGCTTAACCAATGTAGATTTTTTAGTTTCTTGATGTCATTTTATATTACTCCAGTATTCCTCTGGTTAAAATTGCACCGCAATCTGGCCAACTGCTATGCAAGATTAGCCAATTTCTGATGAATTTTAGATCAGGATGGATGAATACTGAGCTAATACTCTGAACAAGTACTCTATCAACTCAAACTGACTTCAAATACTTGATCAGTACAAATTCTCAAGCATTACCCATTGTTATCAGTCACTCCAGTATTGATCAAATACTGGTCCATTATAACATACAATCCTACGGAATAGTTGTCATTACTAATCCAGTATTGGATCCTTGATCCAATTTAACGAGGAACTTTTCAACAAGCATTCAATATTGGTCCAGTACATTGTTATACAGTCCCAGAAATCAATATTGAACAAGTGCATATATTCGCTGACAGTAAAGAACCATCGGTGGCGACCCATATCATCAGTAACGTCAATCACTGTGCTATAGGGTTACGGAATAACAACGTATGCCTTCTTTCACCCTTGCGAATCGGATTACAAAGCATCCCTTTGTATTCGCATTTTTTTTTACGAATTTTCGTTTAAATCGATACGTAACAGGCAGCGTAACTCGGGCAAATCGCATTGGGCTCGTAAACGTTGCCGCAGAGAGATATACATTGACATCGGCTGCGGCAGCCGGGAAATATGCCGTTACACTAGGCCGAAGAGACGCGTCGAGAGAGCAGTGTCGAAACTCTCGACGGTTTTATCGGCGAATACGTATTTACGCTTGCGGAATTTTCAGCGAGAGTGCGATGCCATTTGATATATATACGTAAAAACGAACGAACATTCAACGTGTAGGCTACGTACATGAGTGTGTGTGTGTGTCTGTATGTGCGTAGTATACACGATCTTTCAAGTGTTCAACGCGCCGCAAGCGTTAAATCAGCGACAATATAAATTTTTTAAAAGCCAACCTTCGCGAGAGATATATTTCATCTCTAATTAGAGAAGCGTTGCAAGCAACGAGTGATAAATCGTTTTCCCAGAAAAATGCCCGGTTAACTCGGCGCGAAGTGTTCAGTATATACTGCCGTGCCGCGAGCTGGATGTTTAAGGAGAAAGTTAGCGCATCTTATTTTCCGTGGTAGTTTTAGAAATTACATACTTTGAAACAGACAGTCGTCGATATTGCTGTGTAGGTATGTATATACATGTGTAAAGGCGCGTAAATGCTCGCTACAGGTGTTATTGTAACGCTCTTCCACATCATCCTCGTTACACGCTCTACATAGTAATGATTTTCAATTTTTTTTCCTCTTGTATAAATCCTTTTACATGATAAAGACGTTCTGTGGATTTGAATTGTCAGAAATCTTTGAACAGCACTCGGATTAGTTATGTCAGGGTTTGTAACGTATTTTTCAAGTGACAATTCAATCTTGTAGTAGGTATGAAAAGGGTAATAGGTAATTTGGCTATGAAACATGTTTTATTACCAGTAAAAATGTCTCGTAAATGGCGACGCACTAATTAGTTTATTAGAGTGAGGAGGACACTCTGAAAAGTTATTTTGTTACTTAGATTAGAGTGAAAATGACTCAATAAGAGGGGATTTTTATGCATCTCTAGACTAGAAACTGAGTTTATCCAAGATAAACTGGTTAGTGCTAATGATTATCTGTCAAATTATGTCTTCGATAATACCTTTCAGAAAACTTGGAACACTTTTGTTAGAAATTTAAACCGCTCAATATGATTTTTCTGAAGTTTTTGGATCATTTCTCTGTAACGCAGACGTGTTGATAGAATTAAAAATTTATTTATCGGTGAAAACGCTCTCTAAGATTTGAAGTGAAAAATTACACTAAATTTCACTCAAGCCTTAGAGTGATATTCAACTGGTGTCACGATTAGTTAAAAAAACGACATATATTGATAAAAATCATTCTGAACCTCACAGATAAAAAGTTCTCACTCCTAGTAATTCACTATAATTGTACCACAAAACAACGATTCTCTATATCACAATATTAAATTTCGAATTTCAGTATTCACTCGATCATCGAGTGATCCAAGCACCGGATAATTTGAAGCGTGTACCCTTTCAAAAGCCGAATAAACTCAAAGTGCGTTCACCTCGCCAGATTTTTTGGGAAGTGGGGGTAAGTAAGTGCGTGACGTCACAAGCCGAGACCAGGAAGCTTCATTTCTTCTTCTCTCTTCTGACCTTTTCTTCCACGGCGCGTTGCTCTTTATTCCTTGTCGCCGTCCTCCTCATCTCCTTCTTCGTCGGCGCGCCTCTCTCAGTCTCTTCTGGCAGTCAAGTGGAGACGTAATGGTTCCGAAATGACAATTAATCTCTGCTGATTGTTATGCCTCGGGACTATCTACATTATGCTTTAATTAAAAATTCATTTGGCTGTGTTTTATAAAGACTGGTATCGCTCTTTTTCTGACACAGGACAAAGAGAAAGAGAATACTTTCGGTATTTATACACAATATATTCGCATAAAATACATGCATACGTGAACTTTTCGCTTGACGTCATTCGCACGAGTACAGAGCCTCATTACTCGCACGGAACACAGTCGAGCGAATCGTTTACGTGTCTTTATAAAAGTATATAATACGCAAGTCGAAGCTCTTGGAAGCAACTCCGCAAACGCGAATATATTATAGCGTGATTCACTAGCTCCTACAATGAAAATAAATATACGTCGGAATTAGAGAGCTTTTAACGCGACTGCAAAAAGCTCCTTCGTGAACTGCATGCAGTTTAACGTGTGTATTTTTTTTCGTCGATCGATCGCGTCCTCGAGGCAACTACTGCAGTTCGACGAGTCCCTTTGGTACGTATAATAGAGCGACGCGTTTCTCGATTGTTATGTACTCGATCGCTCATTTTCCACGAGGTGGACGCTCGCGGTGGGATTTGTGAAAGGCATATTTCTTTTTATATTCTCACTCGGTACTTTTTCTCCTTGTTCTCTCTTATATACTATCTTCGACTCCAGCCAGCGGCGCGTCTTAAAGGCCGTAACGGGATTTCGCTGCCGATTGTCAGTTCCAGCCGCTCGAGAGAAGAAGGAAACCAAGGAGTGCTACTATGAGCTCTCGAGAAGTGGGATATCTCGAGCATTATAAAATGCACGCGATTATTGCTTTAATGACTCCCCGGTAATAAAAGTTACGCGCGCGCGCGCGAGAGTAATAAACGAAAATTTTCATTGTTTATACCGCGGAATATGCCGCTGTAATCGTTATAACACACACACACACATACCAAAGAGGAAAGGAGGCTTTTATATCAAGGATTATTCGCGATAAAACGTGTTTTTTTTGGATGCAAGCTTTTCATTAAGCTTTCAAAATCTCATTAGTTTCCCGGGGGCGCGTATTCTCATAGTAATGAAAATTTCCTCCTAAACGCTGACGTTGAATTGACGCCGAGCGTTGATAGCTTTTCGTTTGATAATACTTGGAAAAAAAAAAAAAAAAAAAAAAAAAAAAACCGTTGAAAGATTATTATCGATTTCAGTATAATCCCCTCTCTTTTTTACTTATCCCTACCTATGGGTACTCGTGACCATTCTCGAGGAAATGATTTTACGATCGCAAAAGTATAGCCATTTTCTCGTTACTTACGACATGACTTTTTTCGCGCTCGCGAGAAAGAGAGACCGACGACGAACGATTTTCCATACTGTAATTTCGTAGTGGCATATTTACCCACTTGTAATGTGTACCTCATAAAAGTATCGCGTTACATTCACTTCTCGCATTTTACATAATAGCTGCACACGCCAGTTTCATTTGTGGAATATTATCATTTATCTTGTACCTTTTTGTTTTTTCTCCTCTCCTAAAGGGGGTTTATTTTGTTATAACATTTTTGTGGAGATAACCGAGAAGAATACTTATGACATCGCGATTACGAATGTAGACACTAATTGTCGTTGATTTGGCTCAACACCAAGAGCTATGTGCATTGCAGTTACCGAGAAAAGAATCCATTTAGGAAAACGATTATATTTTTGGCATGAGTTACCGAACTAAATTATCGAGTTGCAAACTCATCGCTTATTGATTATAGTGCTAGGGCTTCAAGAACCAAGAACCGAGATTATTCTTGATATAGCCTTGTCTTGTCTTGTAATTCAAGACCGATACCAAGACGATGTTTTCATGACAAGACTGAGATTTCTGTAATACAATATTAAATTGCAATATTCTTGGTCTTGTTATACGTCTCTTAATTTAACTGTATTCAAAAGTGTTACTTGCAATGCAAGACCGAGTCTTTTCAATAGAATCTTCCTTCAGTATATATCAGTATGTATCAATCGACCAAATTATGGTGTAATTTTCTACAGGGAATTGCAATCTTCTTAATATTCTTCGTCGTGACGTTGAACTGTTAACTTAACCGTATTCAAAAGTGTTTCTTCAGGGATACATTTTATTTAAATACAATACAAGACCAAGACAAGATTTCCAGTTAACGATACTGTTCAATACCAAGGTAATGTTTTTACAAGATCAAGATTTTTTTAAATAATATCAGTATATATCAGACAGCCAAATTATGTTGTCATTTTTACCAGGAATTTGCAATTTTCTTGGTCATCAAATTATGCGAACGAGTCGAGTTTTTTTCTTAAAGAACACCTGCTTTCAGAAAAAAGCTTTTCCGCAGGAACAGGAGTTTTGGCATATATAGGAATTCATCCACAATGAATTTCTATATATTGAGTTGTGATCCTTCCACCATGACAAAATATCAATTTCTCTAAAAGCCTGTAGTTTCCTTGGTCTTGTCTTGACATAAATCTGTTAACTTTGTTTTTACAGACCTCTTTAACTAGACTTAGACCATCTATTTATGTGAGCAAGTCGAGTCTTCTTTTAAACAACATCCACTTTTAGTAACTCAGTAACAAACCATGTACACGATAATTTTCTATATTTCCTTCCACAATGACCAAATATCAATTTCTACAAAAGCCTGTGATGAATCCAGAGCTACGTTATTCGATTAAAATCATAAGTTAATTATTGGGATTGGATTTTAATTCACACAATGTCACTACAATTATTCAACATATTAAATTATATTGGTGATTCAATGTAATTGCATGATTTTTTAATTATTACACGGAATTAAAATTTCAATATCCTAGACCAAGGTAATACATTTTTCACGAGCATCGTATTACATTAAATTTCGATCCTTCAGAAATTGTTCGATCAGCGAAACCTTCCAGACTCGAAAGAAATATCATTCTATGTTACTATTTCCGACTTAACATCGATCGATACTTAAGGTCAAGGTCTAGTAACTATTGATAGTTTCCGCGAGAGAGAAAAAGCACGTTATTTGTAACTGACAATTAGATTCGTCGATCTAAAAAAAATGCTCTTTCGGTGGTACCAAGAGATAAAGAATAAATTGAATTTATTCTATCGTAGTAATAAATCTGTAGAAAATACTGCAGCGACTTCATTTCGGTCACGCTCGATTCATCGGCCGTAAATAAGGAGCTCGGCAACATCTCTCTCAGCTAATGACACGACCCATCGCGCCCCGTTTGAATCGAAAAATCGAAATTGAAAATGAGGTTTCTCGCCTCGAGCTCTTTACGCAATAATTTCACAGGTAAATGAAAATCATCCATCCGAGCAAAAGGCTGTTATTGCTTTTGGTCTTGTAAAAAAATGAACTTTGATGAACTCGAAGCTGCTGTATATCCGCGTCGGCGTTTCACTTTTCGGCGACTACAGGTTCAAATAGGAGAAAGCCAATGGAGGAGGCTCTGATGATGCCAAGACAATAGCCACGACGTTAAACGAGGCCTATTTGAAAAAAAAAATCAAAATTGCTATGCTGTTGTTAATAATAGTCTTCGCGACTAGTATTATAAAAAAAAATTTGTTGTTGTTCTTGGTTATATATTCGATATACTATTCTGATACGAAGCGGATTTTAACGAAGCCTCTTAAAAATAGCTCTGGCGTCCGCATGATTGATCGAACGTGTAACAGCGATAGGATAATGTTGGAGGAAAATCCAACAGTATATCTGTCAACCCTCCGTTAGAAGAATCGCGTTTGAATATTCATTTATAGTTCTTCCTTATTTTTTTATTTTAGCTCCTTATTTTTAATTCGACTATCGGTCGCCACACACCGATCTCGATAATATTTCAAGATTTGATCGTTAAGTCCTAGACGCTTTACGCATCGTGTTCTTATTTATCGCACACCCTAATTCAGCTTTAATTAAAACTGTGTCTCGGCGATAAGGCGAACTTATCTTTTCCGATAATGCCTTCGTTCCAATGCAGCGAGGCTCGAGCTACGAAAAAGAAAAATTTAAAAAATTCGAGAACTGCGATAATGCTTTTATTTATACATTTATGGAAAAAAAAAGGTTTTATCTCGCGGCGTAGCTCGAATTTGCAGCGCGTACAGTTATCTCTCGCGAAGACGCGAATTATTAGCTCGACTATATCGACGCTTCTATGGAAAAGAAACTAAAGCGTTATGAATATTGAAGTTGAACAAATTTTGTTTGTTAAAAAATGATCGTCATTTGTTGGTAATAATGGTATATTGCAAAATGCAAAGGTTCAAACTTAATTAACAATAATTTTGAATCGAAAAAATCGTGGGCAATGGACTTTTCGTCATACTCGTATTCAACTAGTCATTTGAGTAAATTTCATCAAATTTTTACAGACTTTTTTCTGACAATTTACATCGATTCAATAATTTTTATGATTCAATTATTCTAATTTTGTTATAATTATTATGAAGAAATTTTTGTGTTACGAGTGGCAGTTAATTTTATTCTACGGTTTGGTATCTTGATTAATATTCATTGCTTTGAAAGGACGATCCGAGTCATAAAAATTTGTGGAACGGTCTGTTAATTTTTTCTATTCAAACATGCTAGTATTCGTAGAAAAGGTCCTTAAATTAATGAACTTTTCTTCCACTTGAAGTCAATTATCGTGATAGCTTTGGATATAGTCTTCAGTTGCTTTTTCTTTGTTTTTTTCATTCGTTAATTTAACCAAAAAAATTAGTCTTGTGTTCTTAGGTTACTACAAGTTGTATTTATTAGTTTGTAATTCGCACCCATTTGCCATATTGTAAATAAATTCGTAGAAAAGCTAAAAAGCCCTCTAGCGTGAATTTTGGAACAATTTTTAACTTCGTCCTTGTATCAAAACAAGTCCATCGCAATTTCGATAAAAGAACTATCCTCTGGGCGACACGTCGCAGTGACTTTGAAAGACCAGTGTTGTTATTTTGATTTCTATATTATTGTTTACATGGCAAAGGTCACTTTTTGAACGTAGCCTCAGACCAGTCAATACTAACAGTTGATTTCGGAACGATTTGTGATTGGTGTAATTTCAAAAGCGCAGTATTGTCATTTTAACTCAGAAAAAGGTGTTTTACAGGACAACTGTTATTCATCCGAGCATAGCCACAGTTGATTTAACAGTATTTGTGATCACTGTCCCTTGATAACAAATCTCACGTAAAACCAATGATGGGTTTGCACGTTTGACATCGGTTTCGTTAAATTAATTGTAAAACATTTAGTATAAATCAAACGAACCCTCGGATTGAACAACTTTAATTAACAACGCTTAATTTGAACATTGGTAGGGATCTCTTCAAGCCATCGAAATTAAGGACATAATTAAAACGTAAGAGAAAAAAAAACTATAGTCATAATGGTCAAGATACTATTATTGCTAATTTTCAACCAAAGCGTTTTTTATCAAGGTTGTTCTAACCAAGGATTACCTCCCACGTTTAAATCATATCCAACATTTTATTAAAAACACACAGAAGTACAAATACACAAATTAATTGTAGTTACGTTCACTTAAGGACAGTATTATCAAACTAGCAACTTGGCTGTTAAATTGATTACGGGGTTATTTGAGTCGACGACAGATTTTTCCCAGTGTAACCACATCAGTAGCATCAGCAGTAGTAGACATGCTATAACGAGGCAAATGAAATTAGCCGTTAGCTCGTAATTGTAATCGAATTTGGAGGAGGCTGAGTAAGAGAGAGAGAGAGAGAGAGTTTCATGGTAATAACCAAGGGTTTACTGTTGCAGGATATTATCAGCCGGCTGGTCCGCTGATACAGCATCCGCCGACGTTGCCGCCGGTTAAAGGACCACCACCTGAACCGACACCTACACCTCCGCAAAACTCCGAGGGCTCGGACGACCTCGTAGCGACGTCCACCACCTCCGGCGGCACAAGTAGTACAGGTTTGTATTTTGCGAACGCTTGCTTGTTCTAGTAGGTTCTGTTCCGTAAAGTTTGCAATAAAGTTTTAAATCGACGCTCTCTAGCGCTCGTTAATTCAATCTAAACGTGTAATTTTTAGATCGTTTTTCTGTACACTAGATAAAGCATGTAATCAACGATAACGACAATAATTCATTCCTTAAATTCACGTTGTTACGTGGTAGAAAAGTTTTGAGATGGAAAAAAATTCGTTATTGTCCGTAACAGGTGAATTTCAGTCCAGACATACTTTCATTTCCTTTAACGATATTTTGCATTACATAAATCTCGATTGCACACGAATCAGTAGCGATAGCATTTTTTTTTTCATCGATAAATATAGTGTTCACGAAAATCGCAACAAGCTTCGGATTCGTATAACGACGATATTCATGTGGGTTTTTATTGAGATTTCTCGCGTTTGTTGTGTAAATTATCGCGATGAATCGATTTATTACTGGCAACTATCGAAATTCGAAATCGAATTGGATGATTTAATTTAATATTCCGCTCTGGGGTAAAAGATGGAAAAATTTCATTTTCGTTAAAATGCTTAATGGTGTTGTTATATTGATTAGTTCTGTATTATCATTGAATTATTATAATGTTTGTATTTATTTACGTTGATTCATTAAGCAACCTTGTTAATGTAGAATATAATTTTAGCGATTATTGGGAATGGATTACGTCAACGTTAATTTCAATCAAAATTGAAATTTGTAATTTATGTGTATATGGATGTGAAAGAACAGATTGGCTAATGTTTTAAATAATTTATTAAAATCTACTTAAATTGATCAATTATTAAATAAAAATTAAAAGTCATTGAAAGTTTAATCTTTCGAATCTTGGAGAAAAAACTCATAAATATAAACATATTTGTGGTAAAATGAAACACCACAAAGAATTTACATACGTAAATACTGAAATATCATTATCAGTCATATTATGTGATGTTAAAGAAATTTACATCGGTGAAAAAGTAACTATTACAGTCTCAAGGTGTTCGTGAATCTTGTTACGTATATTAAAAAAATACGTAGAACTTGATGTTTTTTATGATTTAATGATAACATTCAATGAATTTGGTGTAATAGATCTGATGTCCATATTATAGAACCGTAAATCGGGTTTGGATAGATAAATGAATTGTTAAGTCTCGTCAAAATTTAAAGTCTGGAAAATGTATTCTTTCAGTTAAAATCATTTTCATAATAGATTTAGACATCATACCTGATGAACAATTTTCTTTTAGCTATCATGTTGAATCTCTCAGAATAAAATTAACTTCATTAATTACTTCGGTAAAAGATTTAAGCATCATATTTGATGAACATCTGTCCTTTAACGACTATGCAAATTTCTCAGAATAAAATTAACTTCATTAATTAATTCTGTAAAAGATTTAAGCATCGTATTTGATAAGCAACTGTCCTTGTCTTTCTCGGAATAAAATTTTGTAAAATACAATTGTTTTATGTAATAATCTATTACTGGCGAGTGGCCAATTGTTCATCAAAACCGATGCCTAAAGTAATTTTATGTAAACTAAAATCGTGTCTGTACCAATCTGTTACATATGCGATATATCAAAGCATATGAGAAACCATTAATCAACACTACATTCCAATCCATTAGAGCCACACCAGAATAACGATTCATTTAGGTGACGTTGTATTCCAACTAAGTCATTTACGTTATCCAGAAAAAAGAATGTTCAACCGGTATCAATGTGGCAGAGAATCACTTATACCAGGAAGGGCATTGCAATCGCCAGCGATAACCCAAAGTTTACAAAATAGAGTCCCCCTTTGGAGAGATGAATTTAATCGAGTGGACACATTGATAAAGGAGTTTCTCGTGTTACAGGTGGAGGTTTCTATCGCGCCTACTGCCCGCAGTATTACGCGACGCCACCGCAGTACCAAGAGCTCTGTTATCCGCCCTCATATTCGCACTCGCACCCACACCCACCGCCTTACTACCACAAGTATGCGCCTCCCTATCAGAGGTAAGGATTAATTATTGATGATTTTGGCGAGATGTGGATATCGATTTATGTTCGAATGAGCGGCCAGTTGACTAACTTTGGTGGTTTTGGTTTCATTACAGGCAGTACTACAGGTACCAGGAGGCAGGGGCGGGCGGTGGTCCAGGCGGCTCCGGCGCAGGTCCCGGGGTCGTCGAGTACCAGCCGCCGCCCGGCGAGTACTTACCACCGTATTACGGTGCGTATCCGCCGCCCCCGCCACCGCCTCCGCCACCGCCAAATCCCGCGTATCTGCACTCTCAGGGACGACCTTTTGTAGACCGTAAGTCAATTTATTTTTTGCCTTTTATCGATTTTATAGTGAAACGAGAGACATCCGAAAGATTTTGTCGGCTTATCTCGAGAATAAACTGATCTCGTGTCGAAAGTTAAAATGTCATACTATTGCTTGATTATGTTAATTTTTTTTTAATATTGAAATTGTATTTTTATGGGATTTAAAGTATAATTGAGAATTGACAGGGTGACGATAACGTATTGATCGTTTGCATTTTAAACATTTCATTTTCTATTAATTATATTCTACCAATACGACAACTTATCGAGAGTTCACAGTAGTATTTATTTCACTTAAGGGAGATTTACAGTTATTCACTTCTTGGATGATGAATTTTTAAGATTCGAAGTTCAAAGGATGTCGTTTTGAGCTGTTGAATTGTATTTTATTATTTATAATCTATTGGAATTTTAATTCTGAATGATTCTCAGAATGTAAATAGCTTTAAATCTTAAATATCCATCTAAATAATTGATACTATTAGATTCAAGTAATACATTCCGCCCACACAAAAATGCATTGTATGTCTTGTTCGTAGATGCCTTCCAAAGCTGTCCGTGCCCTATGCAGTCGTGTCCAAAAAACGCGGATACTGGGCCCCTTATTGGTAATGGTAAGGGAGCGCCAGTAGTTTCGGGGCCCGGTCTGTCATTGCCACCCAGCGCCTTGGTGGGGCCGCCCTCACCAGCGCGGGGTCTAGCCGGGCTAGCACCCCCGCACGGTGCCAACGCCTGGGACACGGATCGCGTCCAACTTAACCCGGTTCACCGTGGTAACGCAGCTGCAGCCGCCAATCATCAGCAGCAGCAGCATCAGCAGCAATCTACGAAGCAACAACAGCAGCTGCAAAAAGCCTCGACAAGTTCGGCTTCTGCAGCAGCAGCAGCAACCGGTTCGGACAAAGACAAGTGCGAGGTCAAGCTCGAACAGAGCGTCTCGCCGGCCAGCGATGGGGCGTCTTCGGACAAGTCGCCCTCGAGCGCTTCGGCCTCGATGCATCATCATCATCACCTGCATCATCACCATCATCACCATCACCATAGTCTCAAGCTCGAGAACAACAACGTTAAGTGCGAGTCGAGGAATTGCCTCGCCATAGAGGACGGTGCAGTTGCCACTAGTTCAGCGGAGGCTGCTAACGTTCCCCTTGGCAGCGGCCAGCCGAGGGTCAAGTGCGAAGTACTCAAGTGCGAGCAGTGCCTGAAAGAGGCAGCAACCGCCACGAGTCAGCTGGCCATTTGTGAAATGGATAAGGACTCGGGCATTCTGGAGGATGACGCCGGTAGCGGCAAGCTCGAGATCGATACGGAGGTGAAGAAAGAGCTTAATGCACTGGTGAGTGGATGTTCTTTTCATGCTTTCTCATTTTCATTTGACGCTACTCATGCTCATCCTCCGTCCCCCCTCTGCCCCATTCAGAACGTCTTCTTTTCTAACCAGGCTGACGCCGACTGGAAGAAGCCAGACTACGAGCCCACTGCACCAGAGCCTCTGGTCGAGGACGACGAGGTGGAAGAAGACGAGCATGAAGAGGTGAACGACGACGTGGAGAAACCCGTCTCCGAGCACCAACAAAGCAAGTGTCAAAAGCTGACCGGTAGGAAGCTCTCGCTCGACAGTCTCTCCGACATCGCTAAACTTAAGAAGATCAACAAGCGGACAATGTCCGTTGGTTCACCGAGGGAACTTGGTGCAACCCCTCCAGTCAGCAGCGCTCCGGTTCAGGAAATCGAAACCGATGATAATGCCGTTTCGGAATCGTCGAATCTCCCCTCGCCTTCGTCTCCTTCTGCGATCACAACGACAACGTTGAAGAAGAAGCCGACGAAGAAGGAACAGCAGAACCAAAAGCGCAAATCCGAAGCTGTCAACTCGACGGATACGCCACCGAAGAAGTTGAAGAGTGGAAAAACGATAGCCAGCGAAACCTCGATAATGGAGACAATCGACAACGTTATCCAGCAAAGCGTGCAGATGACAGCGAAGCCAGTCAAGACCAAGAAAGCTAAGAACAACGCGGCGACCAACGGCAAGGTCGAGAAGAAGAACAAGAAAAGCAGCGTTAATCTTCTGTCGACCATAAAGCGTGCATCAAAAAAGCTCGATATCGTCAAAGCCGTCGTCAGCGAGAAGCTCGGTCTCATCAAGAACGAAATTAAGAACAGCCAGCAGAAGATCAATAGCAAGGTCGACGCCAAGCTCAAGTTCAAGTCCAAAGTACAGAGCGTCAAATCGAAAAACATCAAAGTCAAAGCCAAAATCCTGCAGGTCAAATCGAAGGTTCTAGAGACGAAGAACAATAACAAGTTGGTAACAACAGAGGTCAAAAACAATAAACTTCTCGAGGCAACGAAGAACAACAACAATAAACTGGTGGAACTAAAGAACAACAAGATCATCGCAGCCAAGAACGAGAACAAAATCTTGGAAGCTAAGAACAACAAATTTCTCGAGTTCAAATGCAACAAGTTTGTCGAAGTGAAAAACAGTAAAAACAAGAGTCTGGACGTGAAGGAGGTCAAAGAAGCGGTAGAAACTAAAGATTTAAATGACGCAAAGGAAGCGAAATCCAACGTCGTCGCGGTTACCTCCACGTCTGGCGTCAACTCAAAGGATGTCAAACTGGGCAAACTGAATAATTGCGCAAAAAAGGGTAAAACCCCATTTGATGCAATACCCGAACTCAAGAAGTGTAAGAAGAAGGGCAAAGGAGCAAAAAAGTGCGCCAGCAGGAGGGATAGTTTTTGCAAAATTGAGGAGCAGATCAGAGAGCCACCAGGCAAGTGTTTGCCTCTAATCAGAAAACCGTTTCTCAAGCCTAAGTGGAGCAACGGATGGAGTTGGGAGGGTGAAGCGTTCGAGGCCAAAGTTTACTTGACAGTTAGTTGACTATCTCACACGAATTGTTATGCTTTAACTTTTATAAACATAACTCATCTAACTTTGTTTTGTTTTTCTTTTTCTTTTTAATTTAGAACGAGGAGTCAGCTATTCGTCGATGTTACGTCAGTATGAGGCACGAGAGCGGGGACGTTCTTCGACCTTTGGATTGCGTATTGTTGAAAAGCGGGCTGAGAAAGGCCGATTTACCTTTCGTGGCGAAAATCGCTGCGCTTTGGGAAAATCCAGACGATGGTGAGTAGTAATTTGCATTGATTATTAAACGTAATTAGCTAAATGATCGTGGAACTGCCTATGTCAATCTCAGCAGCTTAATTAATCATGGATTATTGACGTAACTAATAATAAATTCTGATTTCAAATTAATTAGGTGAAATGATGTTCTCGCTACTGTGGTACTACAGACCGGAGCATACCGAACAGGGTCGTACGGAGTATGACACCGATGACGAGGTATTTGCCTCCCGGCATCGAGATGCCAATAGCGTGGCTTGTATCGAGGACAAATGCTACATTCTCACCTTTAATGAATATTGCCGGTGAGCTAAAACTTTCCTCGTATCGATTGAATCGATGGAATTAATTATTTTCTCTCCTTTTCAATGTCATAATTTTCAAATTACTCTTTTTTTTTAGGTACCGGAAGAATATTCGAAGGATGGAGGAGGGTCTGGATTGTCCAAGCCTCATAGTACCTCCAGGTGATCAGCTGTACGCACGCGAAGCTCGACAGCCTCCTATCCCCGTACCCCAGGACATGGTCCTTTTTTGTCGACGGGTCTACGACTATCGTGGTAAAAAGCTGGTCAAGAATCCCGGATGACTCGATTAGCTCTAGGAGTAAAAAACAAAAAACAAACAAAAAAATACAGCAACACCGAAGAGCTGCTCAAGGGCGCTGGGATCGAAGATTCAAGAGAATAGTGTGTGTTTTTTGTCCTCGAGCGACGAATAAATCAATTAAGCGAATAATTACTGTGTATGATATCTGTAATGATGTAAATCGAGCGTGTCGCTGAACTAGAAAAAAAGGCGTGGAAGTTGAGCGCGTCATCGGTGGATTTGACAATTTTATAGGCGAAAAATGAAAAAAAAGATGAGATAAGAAAATAATGATATTTTTTGCGAGATAGTCTTTACACGCATTAAGAGAGAAATGGCGATAGGAAGTGGAGTAGGAGATGAAGGGTGAATATTTTTCAACTAGCGATTTAGAGTAGAAATGTCAGAATTCGCGACGAAGATTTAACAAAAAAAAAGAAGAAGCCAGGGGCATTGACCATTTTAGCGAAGAGAAATATCTTATTGTATACACGTGCAGGGATACTGTGGGAGGAATCAACGTTTGCGATGTGAAAATGCATTTTTCAAACTCTGGAAGAGCAATTCACTGTAACGCTTTCGATTTTTTATGCTTCTTTTTTAAATACTCCATTTTTCGTCTTTTTAATCTTTATTTTCAAAGAAGAGAGAACCAAACGAATCGAAGGATTGATATGATTTTTTTACGAATTATTTGCTTTTTATATACTTCTTTTTCAATTGTATTCTTGATTTTAAATAATCAATCGTGAGCGTGTGATATATGATGATTCAAACTGTCGAGTATTGAGTGTATACTCGTGCATTGTACATGTAGTGGTACAGTCCGTTATAGTACGCTAATGAAAGTTCGGGATATAAAATTATTTACTAATTGAATTAAAAATAATAAATACTAAGTATTTAAAAGTCATTAGTAAATGTAAAATGTTGCTTTTAATTGATTTTAATCAATGATGATTCTTTGTAGAAACGATTTTTTCGTTGTTTTTTTTTCTTCTTGAAAATGGTATTCTAATGAGAAAAAAATAGGTTTTTGGTAAATCTAGTTGTTTAAATGAATTCGCGTAATTTTTGATTCTTATATGATAAGATACTATACCGACATAATGAGTTTTTATGTTGCACATTTTTAATCGCGATGATTCTCTCTTCTGAAGGCCTCTGAAATCTTGAGATACCTACATAGGCGATTTCATAATGCGTGAACATTACGAATTATTGCGGTTGTAAATGTTTTGCTAAATAATATTTAACAATGAATAAATCAATGATTAGTACTGAAAATGGCTAGTATGTTACGTGGCGCTGTAGATCGAACCGATGATTACAAAGAATGCGACGAATTTATTTCATTTCTTTTTGTTTCATCTGCAGCACGAATAATTGTTACAATTATATATATATATAAACACGATTGCAAAACGCATAATTATTTGAAATATTAGATGAATATTTTAAATACTAGAGAGCGAGAGAGAGCGAGAGAGAGAGTGAGGGCGGATTATAACGAACTATTTCTATTATTATACGGTTATTATAATACTTTGTACTAGTTATTATTCCATTGAAATTCCAAGCGATGAAGGACGTCGTTGATTTTGAATATTTACAATATAATAGCTAAAGCTGCGTGGCGGGTGTTTTGTTAGATATCATATTATTTAAAATTAATATATTTCTTTTTATTATTAATATTAATATTATTCTATTGTATTATTTAATATCTAATATATTGGATCAACTTTTATTAAGTTATTATTTTCGAAGTGCGAAAGAGAGAGAGAGAGAATGTGAGAAAGTAAAGTTAAGGGGCGAGTGAAAACTTTGAAAAGTCGTAGCGAATTAAATGATGCTAAACAGATGAAAAAAAAACAAATAATAATAATAATGAAAATATTACGTTTTTTTTTAAACTTACATGTAATACATCTTTTGAATAACCCACCACGATCAAGACCAAGTAGTTTTCTTAGCCCAATTTCCTTTTTTTTATACAAAATTCGTATACAAAGACTTTCTCCCTTTTTTTCGAACGTATGCGAGCAAAGTTTTCTACTTCTCAATGTATGACACGAAATGACAAAAGTATGAATTGAATTTTCTCATACTCGTTTCTGCAACCGGTTAAGATGGGAACAGTGCACAATTAGAATGAGAAAAAAAAATTAAAAAAAAAGAAGCATATCCTCCATTCGTCTTTTTGCGTATGGTCCACGAGATTCTCACAATTTAAGGCGAACGGATTATATTGTATCCAGAATCGCGTTCTGTTTGTCGAAGTTTAATGGGAAGGCTGATACGTAAGGAAAGTTCGTTGGCATTAATCAAAAAGAAATAAATAAAAAAAACAAGTTAAAGATATTAAGAAAAAGTGTTGTGCAAATTGATTTTGACGAAAAGGAGTGAATTAAAGGTGCAGTTGCTGTAAACGATTTTACATTATTCGGGTAACAAAAAAAAGATACGCGTCCAACGGTTCTTCGCAGCGAGAAAAATTATATTTCTCATCGTGTAATAAACAATAGGCTGCCGATGAATTGTTAAAAATTCATCAATCGATTCGAACGAAAAATAATACAAAAAATGAATAATTGGAAAACGATGCCTTCTAGATAATGCGAAATTTAACCGACGAGACGATCTTTCGAGCCCTTGAAAATGCGCATGAAAAATAAATAAAAACGTGTAATCTTTATGTGTATTCGATGCTAGTGTGTATATACAATTACATATGAATTATTATTTATACAATTAACATTTATCGCTAACGCGAAAACCTCATAGACATTGTTTAATCTTGGGCATTTAAAAAACACATGTACGCTAAACTTTCATTTGTAAATTACGTAGACTTGCTGAAACGAGTCGTTGACACAGTGGACTGACAATACGTTATTTCAGCCTCGTAATTCTTATTATTTCCCCCCCCCCCCCTCAACTTCAGTTATACTACTCTCGATTCAAATAATTGATATATATATAATATATATATATATGATTATACACGAATCCATGAATAAATGTAAATATTATATGTGTGGTTAAATTAAAATAAAAAAAAAATTGTTTTAATAATTTCACTTTCTTTTCCTTCGTCGAAAGATACATCGCCGAGATTGTTAAACCTGTAATCGTCGAGAAAAGCTCGTTTATGTCGGTGAGATTAGAGAGAAAGAAAAATTAAAAAAAAAAATAATAATAACAATAAACAAATAAATAAACACAATAGATACGAAACGTTTTCGATATTTTTGCCTGTGATGTGAAATGCGATGTGTAACCGTGCACTTATCCAAGCAACCCACGACGTTTCGTCCTTTTGTACACGAATCAGTCGGCTTGAACATTTTTCAAAACGTCGCGTAATCTCATTGATCATTGAAACTTGCGAGAAGAGACTCTGTAAAATAGCATTTATAAACGTGTAAAAAAAAGTACCATTCGTGCGACGAACCGTTGGACCTATGATTAAAAAAAAACACAGCTGGCGAGCATACAAATACAATAAAGTTAATGAAAAAAAAATAAAAAAATAAAAAAGATTCAGAATTATTTCTACACGAGAATTTATGACATAAGGGTATATATAGAAAAAAAAATGATATACGAATACATATGAATATATTATATATATTTAGATAAACTAGACTAACAAAATATATAAATATTATATAATTATATATATATATATATATATATATATATATATATATACATATATGTATATATATGTGTGGGAGGAAATGGAAGATGAGAGTTTTTTGAAATATTCTCGACGTGTTCTTGTTTTTTTTTCATCGCTTTCATCTTATATTTTTTAGAGCAATCGGGGCAAAGTTTTGAACTCGGAGCAATAAAAGTGATAAACAATTATTCCCTTTGCGACAAGTGAAAATGGGAAATTCGATTAAAGAAAATGCATTAAAAAAAAGTGCCACAATCGTTCCTAGCAATCTTTTCCCGAATCCTCTTCGCAAGTTGTAAATCCTTTCTCATCCGTAAGAGTTAAAAAAATAGATAATCAAAATTCCGGATAAAATTTTGAATGATCGAAGTATATATATATCGTGTGTTCGTAAGCAAAACAGGCGATATAGTAATTTCTTGTATTTAAAAAATAAATAAATAAATCAATTAACGAAACTCAATTATACTTTCAATATTTTTAATCAAATATAACTGAATATACAAATGACAATAAAGCATAATTGCTTGCCGATCGCCGCTTCAAATTCATAATGATAATATACTTTGAATTCGAATTTTGCTATGACCCACTTAGACTAACCTACGATTGCATCGGACGATGTTATTGAAATCTAATGAAATCCAATGATATGACTACAAAAATTTTTCATTCTCCATGAAACTTTCGTATATATTACAAGTATAAAAAATATAGATATATATAGGCGAAAACGTACGATAGACAGTACACGATATAACTAATTATGAAATTTTCAAAAATTCAATTGAAAATCTAACGAAGTATAAAATTGTAAATAGCATAGCCATATAAATAGTGTATCGGTGAAGCTGTAAATACACGAGTTTATTTTGGAATTATTACAAATTTTTATCCGGAATTTCGATCAAGCGAGAGTGTAAATGTCGATAGTATTTTTTTTTTACGAATGTGTGAGGATAAATGCACAGTGTAAAATCAGTACCATTAATCATTCGTCGATACGAATTTACGATCAAAACTCATATTTTAAAATAATTACGAATAAGTATAGAAAGCACTTTCGTTTTCGAATTTCACACTCTCCAATCCAATATATACGTGGTATATATTTTTTAAAAATTAATAAAACTCACACACGTGCGTTGGTATATCGAGAAACTTTGCCACCACAGCAAGAGTGTTTGATGGTACTTTTTAATGTCAATACAGTGGTGGGATGAGGTGAAAAAAAAAATTTTTTTTTTCAAGGAATACTTCTTTTCCTCAAGAGCTTGTGTCTCTCGTACGTAGTTCTTTATACATATGTGTGCGCTTCGTAGAGAAAAAAAGAGTTGGTTCTTTCCTTGTGAAAAAATCAGGAAAGAACTAACGTATAGTCAACAAACAAATAAAAAAAAGCTGCAACCTGTCGTTATGTTCGTAAGGAAAAAAAAATTGTATCTCGACAAAACTATTTCTGGATATTCGTGATTTTAGGCTCTGATTAAGAATAAGAAAGTGATGTGCGGCGGACAACTTGCGCTTTTCTCCGTGGTGTAAAATAAAGAAAAATAAAGAAATTAAAAAAAAAATGAATTGAATTGAACAGGTGCGAGCGCAGTGACAACGAGGAAGACGACGATGACGTCGAGACGATACGGAGAAAATAAAAGTTAAGCAAAAACAAAAAATATACTTGTATCATTGTAAAAAGCTGCGACGGAGACCGAAATGTTCAATAAATTATTTGATCGAGCTCGGTGGAAAGGTAACTTGTTTTTTTTTGTATCCGAAATCCTTTCGTTTATGCATCACTGCAAATAATTTTAGTTCAAATAATATTTATTTGTTTTTTTTGTTTATTTAAACATTTTAATTTATAATTTTGTTAAACGTGCAAATTATTATTGAATCTTTATATACTGAAATAATTGATTCGGCTCCAAATAATTATTTGTTTGGATAATAATAGGGAAATTTTTTTCTTGAATTTAATGATAATATTTATGAGAATGTATGTTTAGTTACAGTACATAATTCAGAAGATTTTTGCTCCTATTTGATTTATTTATTCAAACACCATCTTTCGACTATAGTAAATAACCTTTTATTGAAAATTATTTTACTTTTAGATATATATTTATTTTACTTTTTAAAAAATATTATTTTAATATAAAATATTTTACCATAAAAAAAATGTTATTCTCTTTAACATCCGAATTAAATTTATTTTTCAATGAATTTTCATGAATACATTGCAAGTCGCATCGGAAAACAAGCGTATCCGCTTTGCAAGAATTTCCAATGCGTCTGTACATACGTATACATTCTTTCCTGTCTAAAAATTACATTTATCGACAAAAAAAAATAAATAAAAATCGAACACACGACCAAGAAATAAGTCGATGGTCGCGAAACAATACAAAAGGAGGACGAGGTGCGCTTACACATACAAGTCTCCCAAGGCAAAAATGCAAATGCACGAAAAATTCAAGGAGAATAAATACGCCAAGCTGAAAATAGTCGGGAATTCGACATTTGTTTCTGTGTGAACTACAAGCTCGATGACACGCGTCTCGATAAGTAAATCCATCCTGGAGTGGCTCTTCTATTGAGAGAGCGCGAGAGAAAAAAAAGAGGTACAATACCGAAGAATTTCTACGGTCACTCCTCGTGGCTTTGGAAAAAAAGAGAAGAAAAGCTTTCTCTCTCTCTCTAATCCCAGGGCAAAGTAAAGGAAGAAGAGCATCAGAGAAGAGGTAATCCGAAAGTCGGCAACGGCATCACGACGATCGCCGTGACGCGGCTCTCGACGCACAGATTAAATTAATTCGATTAATAGATGCCTAGAGCATCACGCGCATCGCTGCCCTCAATATGTAAGGCGCCTTTGTCCGTGGAAAATATTTCCGAGGCGTTGTGTACTCTTTATCTCGACCGCGATGTGTTTGCCACTTGATTTCCTGTGTGATTTTCAGTTTCGAACGATTCGCGAATGGAAATTTCTTTTTCTTTGCTATAATTTTTACTTTTGAATGATTCATGAATGAACAATTTTTACTATTAGTTTGAGTGTAGTAAAATTTGAGTATGTTTAGGTCTGGAATTTCTTATGAATGAAAAATTTTACTATTAGTTTGTGTGTAGTAAGGCTTGAGTAGTTTAGTCACTAGCGATTCATGAATGGAAAAATTTAATATAGGTTTGTGTGTAGTAAAATTTGAGTAATTTTCAGTCTCAAACTTCTTCTTAATGTAAAATTTTACTATTAGTTTGTGTGTAGTAAAGTTAGAACGAATGATTTGTAATTTTTAGACTCGAATGATTCATGAATGAAAAATTTTACTGTTATTTTATGTGTAGTAAAATTTGAGTAGTTTTCTGCCTCTAACCATTCATCAATGGTTAATTTTTTGTTATTCTGACTACTAGTTAATTTATAGTAAAATTTAAGTTATTGCTATTTATTTTCATTCGCGAACGATTGATGAATAGAAAATTTTTTTATAACAACCTTTGAACAAAAAATAATTTGAAATAAACAGAAGATGCTTCTTTTAAATCTTGTCGTACGTATTTTTTTAATTTGGCTTAGTTAGTTTCATTCATACAGAACCATCAGTAATAGTTACTGATAAAATATACTTTATTTGTTTATACAGGGTGTCCCGTTTTAAAGAAGCCACTCGGAACTTTTCGTCAGTTACTGTTGAGTAAAAAAACACGTTCGAAAAAAAGTTGTTCAGGACGATGGGGCCATCATTCTATCAAAATATGTATGATCTTGAGATCGATTTGCATACATTAGAAAAAACTACTTCGATATTTTATCGATCTTATCGCAACGTGAAGATGGCGGTGATTGATTAGTACCAAACATTTTTTGTTACAAAATCAAAAAAATAAGTAAAATAAAAACAGTTTTTAATGCCTTTTCAGATATTTACCTTGAATTATGGACTACTAAATATCATTTTGAACGTCGTTGTAATTTAAAAAATCTCTTTGACCTTCAAATTACTTCGAAATTCAATCTCAAGGTCGAAATTATTTTAATAGGATGATGTCTACAACGTTCTGAACAGTCATTGTCTGAATTTTTTTTTGCGTAACGTCAAAAGTCGAAAATTACTGGGTAGTTTCTTGAAAATGGAACCCCCAGTATACTGAAAAAAAAATTATTTGTTCAAACAATACTTTTTTGAAAGAAAAAAATGGGTATTTATAATAAAAAAGGTTAGATTGTTATGTTTTATTTATTAAATATTACTTACGACGATATTTTTATAAGAAAATGCGATTTTTTTCGAATCTTAATCAGTACACAAGAAAAGTACAGAATCCAATGAATATTAATTTACATAAGATGTAAATATTCCCGAGGTACTATCGAACAAATCATATTTTGCAACCAAACAATTAATTGTTTAATTTTAACGAATTAATGCTAGCTATAAATAAAAATCTGTAAATTCTACATAACATTTTCAGTTTAACATAGTTTCGAATAATTTACACCACGTGAAATCGTGAGATTTTTTTTATTTATTCTAAGAATAAAAAGTAACCATGTAATAATTTTTTAATTATTTAATTCCCATTCAGATTTTTCGTGAACCTTTTTTTTCTCTCGAGACTACAGGCGTCGACGAATCACAAAAAGAAAATAACTAAAAAGCGAGCGCTCGCGTGTATACGAGTGAACCTCAACGTTCGTTGGCAGAAGGCGTTTCTAGATCTGGATTAAGATACCAGTGGCCTTTAATTTTTGATCAGTTAATTTAGATATTTTATTTGCCTAGTCAACGTATATTAAAAAATCGATTCTATCGATGTATCAATGCAGTGTAATATAATATTTAAAAAGAATTTAAAAAGGACATTTCGTTACTATGTCTATCGATCTGAAATAAAATTTGGATTAAGATACCAAAGCCCTTTGATCCTTTTTCAAGTCCTCTTTTGACGAGTTATCCTGAATAGATAGGATCTCGAAAAAGAAATCCGTTCAGAACATATTTCACTATTTTGAAAGTCGCCATTTTCTACGGCGGTATTTAAAAGATCGCGAAAGCGATAGATACCGATCGATGACGATTCTCCGAATATTGAAAAAAAATTGTTGTAGAATCTCTTGAAAATTTTTTCTACGATTATTGGTGTTTATTTTCGGTGTAAATGCTTTGTTTTCGCGTCGGCGAACATTTTCCTTGATTAAAAAATCCCAAGGATAAACAATTTTTTCTATCCTTATTATTGTAAATATAAAAATTGTTAGTTAATGAAGAATTACAAATATGTTATAATTTGGCTATAGAAAATATATTTTAACTATATAGTTATAATATTCATTAGATCGTTAATAATGCACTCAAATAAAACTTTTTTTTCCAAAAAACGATTTCATTGCACAATTCTACAAGAAAATAATTATTTGAATCTGAAAATTATCTTTATTAAATGTAAATATTATTTATTTCCTAATAAATTTTAATAATAATCTAAAATAAAAATTATTATATAGAATAAAAAACAATTTTTTTATTTCCAAACAATGTTTCCTTCTTTAAAAAAATCGATTTCTTAACAAAATTATTTTCATCTGCACCAGGTTTTATTAATTATTTTTTCCCCATACTTGCATTAAATTGCAAATAATACATATTTTACGCTACATTTTTTAATCTACTTAATCTCTTGCAATCAATATTAAAAAAAAAAACGATTCCATCGAACTATCAACACCATCGATATATCAGAACATAAATAAAAAGCAGATTCACATTTCGTTACTATGTCTCTCGATCGCAAACAAACGTCTATAAATAGAATCATGCGCTCGAATCAAGATCTGCCTTGTCACTTACGTCTATACATAAATAATCTCTCAGCACTTATCTACTAGAAATTCAGGAAAGGATATACATAAATTAATCGCCTCCGTCCAGATCTAGGCCGTACAATTCGTATTATGCACGCAGACGCGTATTCTATCCAGCATATTCGTCTCGTGAGTTTTATTGCAAAATTGCGAGTCATACATTATAAAAAAAGAAAAAAAAACATACTTCTTCTTAAGTTAAGGAGCGCAGTGAGCTCTCCCTCTTCGTTTATCTCTATCTCTCGAAGTACAGCAGCTCTTCTCCTTGTTTCTTTTTATTTTTTTTTTATCTCAAAGCAGTCACGCGAAGTCGCGACATGCTAAGCTGGCCTTTCTCTGGAGGCAACGTAAAAAGAAGAAAAAAAAGGTATCGATAAACGGACGTCTCTTTCGTTCTCCTTTCCTATTTCGCTTTTTGAGAGAGGAAGGACCGGTCGAAAAATCGCGAATGGAATGCCGGACCCTTGAATAAATCCCGTGCGCTCTCGGGGGTCTCTTATGGTATATACATATATATATATACGTAATACGCGCTTGATGTGTTATATATATACAGGGTGGGTTATTTTACGGGAACCATTGAAATTACTTCAATTGGTAAGACAGATAGAGAAATTTGTTTTCCATTAAAATTGTAATTGTTATTAATTTTCTTTATATTTCTCTTTTGGTTGCTCTACGTATTGTCCTCTTCACTACATCCAGGATGTGTTGATTGTCGTAAAACATACTTTTTTATGCATTTAATTTTTTTTACGTCGAACGATCAAACAATATACAACAAATGCTAAGGTAAGTATGGGATAATATGTATTATAGAATAACCAGTAGAATCAAATAACGAATATACAAAAAAAAATATTTTTTTTTTTTAATGTCATCTCTCCCGTAAAATTTTCCGCTCTGCTCGCATCCGGTATCAGAAGTCCATTTGGGTGGGTCTCGTAAAACGCCCCTCCCTGTATATACAGGGTGTGCCATTTTAACTTAGACAGATGAATAACTAACCAATCCAGAATTGACCCAAGGAGATCATGGTCAAGGTAAAATTGAAGGTCATTATTCGATGATCCCAACAATTTACGTCTTGGGACACTCCTGGATAAGCGTGTTCCATGAGGAGAGTTTCAATGGGACACCCTGTATATACATACGTGTTATATACATATATATCGCGATTTCACCTTCGTCATTCTTGTTCTCCATGTGTGAATGAATAGATTGCTCGTGTGTAGGTGTGTATGTGTATATAATGTATATACATATATAAATGGTTTGGAAAAGAAATTAAGAAAATCACCCTACTGCGAAATTTCGACAATGGCATGCGCGCCAACAATGTGCCATCCTCTCTTGGGAGTTCGTCTTTTACATTTTTTTTTATTGGCGCGTCAGCATAATCTGCCGAAATGCGCACGCGAGGAAACGCGAGACAGGGATTTTGTAAGCGTGAGAACAAAAAGAGCGTCTACGAGGTGATCGAGATGCTGTTGTGTTGACGGAGTGTAGTCTGTATGTATAGATAGACTACTCAGATTATCGGATTGTGGACGAGGGCAATTTGATGGAGAATTAGATTGTCGGGTGGTGACGTGTGTTTTTTGAAAATTATTAAAAAATATATGTATATATAGATGGGTACATATTGAAACATTTCATTATAATTAAATTAAATTTTTCAATGAAAGTTGTGAAGTTTATTTTGGAGCAATTGTTTAATATTGGGAATCTTAAGGGTTTTAAGGTAAAAGTATTATTTTTCTACGACAAGTCCAACAAATTTTATTTTATTGTAATAATTTGTACCGATTGAAAAGGATAAATGTTACGAAGAAACAATTGAAAAAAGTTTTTTTTTGTTTTATAATTAAGAGAAAGTTTAAATATATTTATTTATAAATAATTATTTGTAATTAAATAATAATTTTCTTCAATATATTTAATTATTATTTTAAATCTGAAACATTTTTTAAAATTCTATAAATATTAGAATATTTAAACAAATATTCTTTGTAATTTAAATTATTATTTAAACAGTTAAATTAATGCATTTAAAATATGGCTGTGGATAAGGCTAAAGCTTGAGCAAACGATCTTATTTCTATGTCATTTACATGTATTACTGTTTATATTTGCAATGAGTACAAGTATGAATTATTATTATATATTTACAGCTTAAAGCTACATATGACTCAATTTAAATTAAAGTTTTTTGGCAGATATACTTAAAATTCAGGTTTGTTAGCACAAAATTATTATTTATTGACTTCATTTTTTAAACATAATTATAAAAATTTAATGTGTCGTTTACTCACTACTCGACGTTCATATTTAGGTGCCGTTGCACCATGCACTCAAACCATTTCCACCAGGCTGTATTTCAAATTGTTCTTTACAGTAATACTGTAGAGTGAGCGGATTATTTTCCTATAATAAAATTTCATTTTAATTATTTGACACACTTACACGAGATATATGAGCAATTAAACAGTAGTATATGTGGTATATATTGCGAAAAATTGTTATATTTAAGAAAATTTATTCATTAAAAAAAACTTTGAAAAGAAGAAAATACATATATTTAATGAAAAATAATATTTTCGTTTCAAAAAATATTTATTTTAATGTAACCTTATTTATTATGTAAATTAATTTTTTTAAATCACAACAAAAATACCTCTACAAATAAACATTTAAATAAAAAATATCGACAATGGAAGAAAATACTAATCTAAACTCTCTATAAATTGCCGATTTCATTGGACACATATAAACATAAACATCTAGGAAAAAATATCTATTAAAGTAGATCTATTACGTAGACTCATAGAAATTAGTGTCAAATACACGTTACTGTACATCAGACTTGAGCTGCAACTTATCGAGAGTCTACTGTCTTACTTGTAAAAATTAATTGACCTAGAATTATGATTGTTTTAAAGTGATTTTATCTTTTAACGTATTATTTACACTCACTTCAAATGATTTTAAGAGACTACTAAGAAAATAAATCGAGATTCTATCTTATTTAAAGTGTAAACGCTTCTTAAAGTGGCAAGACACCTTTAAGTGAGGCTACCTAAAATAAAAATTTTAATTAATTCTATTTATTGGATTCAATATATATTTAATACTGACGTTGTAGACAGCTGTAACTTCAATTTGAGCTTTATCTCGTGTCTTTAAGTCTCTTCGATAGCCACTTATAATAGATTCTTGAAAACTCACTCTACATAAGGTTGAACTTGAATCGATGGACTAATTGGTCTGAAAAGTGGCGTTAATACTATCTGTGTTTTGTTTATATTAATTTTTTTATTCATTCAAACAAAAATCCTTACAATTTTGAACAACGATACCATTAATTCACTTCAAATCGACCAAAATTATATTATCTTTTAGAAACTAATCTAATTAATTTTAACAATGAAACAGTATATTTTCTACAGCGAAATATAATCTACTCTGTACGTAAGATATAATTGTAATCAATATGAAACTCGCCAATGAACTTAGATGTTTCTTTCTTAGATGTTTGGTATTTTGTTATGAATAGAAAAATTAACAACGGTAAGAACGAACCAGAATTGTACTACTGTGCTGGTATACAATACCGTCTCAATGCTGGCGTGCCAGATTTGAACCAGAGATAAATCGGTGTAACTCTTGAATACTGTACGCCAGTACTGGCCCAATGCTGGTACAAGACTGGTGCAATGCAGCTATAATGTATGTACTGGCTATAATGACACGGTACTGGTGCACTACTGGCACAATACTGTTTTTTAAGTATGGCTCGATCTTATCACTCCAGTACTGGTACAATACTGGCTTACAGTACTGTTAACCAGAGATCAGTACTGGCCCAATACTGGTCAATTCCTACTAGGGTCCTCATTTAAAGGTGTCATGCCCTCTCTAAATAAAGAAGCCGAAAAAATATTTTCCCAAACTTTCGCACACACACACACACACACACACACACACACACACCCATGAAAATTTCGCGGAATTACTGATAAACTTAACGAAGTAGTCTTAAACAAGTTCGATATGCTTCGGAAATAACAAGCATAAACCGCAAAGTATACATATTGTATATATCTATATACACACAGCTCGCATGTATTGTGCTGTTCTTTATGCATCAGAATGACCTTAACAAGATCGCGTGCTCGCTCGTTAGGTCCCCGATTCTTCGCTAATTGGTTTCGCGTTTGATTAACGCCACGGCCTCGCGAGCAAGTAATTACGTAACTTATCGCTCCCTTTCTCCATTCTTTATATATCCCGTGGCTTTTATACACATATAAAGTCAGAGCAGTTACCGATGTAATACGCCAGTTTGTCTGTTAATTGCGAGCTAAGTGTGGCTATTATATATAAGTAATCGTTGCTTCTTTTTCTTCTAATATTAAATTAACGCTTGTGTACATATTTATGAACCTTTTGGACTCATTGATTGATTCGTTAGATCAAGATCAATGGAGGAATCCGGATCTCTTGGTTATGTATAATTATTACTTCAACGATTATTATTCAATGTTCAAGTTACATAATAGTACATTTGTTTTGAGGTAATATGTAAATATTTATGTAGTACAGGATTCCTTTTTTTTTTGTTTTTTTTTTAATTTAATAAATATGTATTGGGAGCAAAAAACTGTCACGCGAGTTACTGATTTCTGAACCCCGTTTTTGATTGACTAATTGATTGGTTAAAAATTTGATGAGTTTTGAAATTGTCAGGGAAGGAGAAAATATTAATTTGAAAGTTGTACGTTACTTAACGTATCTTAATGGAAATTGGCTTGAATACATGAAAAAATTTGTTATTGAAATTTAAAAAAATGTCCATTTATTTAAATGTAATATGTTACTATTTAGTTAATAATTTGTTGAAGTATAGATTTTCTTTTTAAATACTAAAAATGTTCATTGGAAGACGACAAAAATTTTATATGAACAACGAATTAGCATATTTGAACTAAATTTATATTCAAATAAATGTAATTAATAAATTCGTGTAAATATTGTATTTACACGAGTCATTGTTTGGAAAAATAAAAAAATCTTTTATTATTTAAATTTATCCAGGTAAATATACGTTAAAATACACACATAAAAAGATCATTTATCAGTGTGGACTAAAAAGATAATTGTTTCATTATTTTTGTTTTCTTACTAAAAAGAAGTGAATAATATTGAAGAGCTTAATCGGATTGAGTTTGTGTTATTCAGTTTTCAAACCAAACGCTGAATTAGTTACTATTCGTCAACCATCAAATTGTCGACTTCTTTCATTTAGCAGTTAATGTATATATATACGAGACCCTCTCGCGCACGAAACAATTTCCAAACCCCTTCGGGTTTTCATTTCATACCGGAATGTCGCATCAGAGTCGAGTATAACGAAGCGTCGAAAGATTCGATTTTGATTCAGGAATCTTTTAATAAACTTTTTACCCTCTCGTTCGTCGACTTTGTTTCCCCGGGCTCTTCGCTTCTTTCTTCTTATTTTCAAGAACAAGGGGTGAACGCGGAATTAGAATATTATTGCCAAGTTGATACGGGACAGAACTTTTTATGTTCAAATTATATACGTATATACATCTATATATATTTAAGAGTCGCCCTTGCATATGTATACGGGTAATTCCCTGACAGATTGACTGGTCAACACATTTTGTTTCCTTCAAAATTTTTTAAACTGTTCTTTGGAATTGTGTGTCTTTTAATTAATTTTTCAGATTTTTTTCACGAAGATGCCTTGTATCAATACAAAAGTATCTCAGAAGGTCTTTACTTGGGAATCAGATGTATATGGATATGAAGATGTCTATTAACTTCAAACGTGACCATTTGAACTGCACTAAATATAATTATAAGTTTGTCCAGGTTGACACCGAACCAATTACAACACTATTTCATAAAAATAACATCAAATCTTTCGTTGAAAGTCATCAAAGTCTATAAATTCAGTTTTGAAATGGGCCAATCATTGGTATCGACGTTAAGACTCTTGATCGTATCATCTCAAAACTGCATCGGAATACTTAGAAGATCATTATCACTGATATCTACAGCTTTAAAAGTATTTTATTTGAAAAACTTTATCTAATTTACAGCAAATACCGATTTGTGTTTTTATCGCGAAAAGCTTTCCCGGGGAGTACAAATTTCTTTTAAAACAGACATTAAATGCAAAAATTTAATTGTTCGTATCTTCGAAATAACTTGTAAAAAAAATCGAAAAAAATTCACGAATCTAAATACATTATTGCCAAAGAACAATTAAAGATTATTTATAACTAAAAAAAATAGTCCACCGGTCAATCTGACAGAGAAAGGCCCATATATATTATATAAAGAAGCGGCGCTTGATGAAAAGTTATTAGACTTTTCAGACATTGCAAAGGACCACGATTACTTTGCGAAAGTCATCGTTATATATCGAATTACGAGGAGTAAAATACACGACGATTATATGTGAAGTCAAATATTTCGATTCATTAGCGGATGTCAAGGGATATGCGCCTGTCTACTATTGTAAAGATAAAGACACATCAATGAATTATTTCGATGTAACGGACGTCTGACGTTATGCTGAATTAATAATTAAATACGCAAGTACAGCTTAGGTCGAAGGTAATATTTTTGGTCTTTGTTGAAATTCTGTAGGGGAGAGACTCTTGCCCGTATGTTCAGTCTTGTATGTAATCCGGGGTATAAGCTTTTAACGTAATTATATGGAAAATATTAATTTTTTTCTGCTTCGTAAATAGAATGTACTATAACCTTGTTGTCGTAAGGAAATGTGAGTGGATTATGTATAATAAAAAAGTTTGCTCATTAATTCCATTTCTAGTTCAGTTTTCTCGTTCAAGCCAAAACAAATAACGTACACTGAAAAAATGTATCTATTGTTGAGAAAATGTGTTTATTAAAAAATTGCTATAACGTGTACTTGGATTAAAAAAAAGAATTGTCAGGAGCTAAGGCTATTTTCAGAGAAACGCTGTAGACGATCTGGATGCTGCTCATTATTGTGTATTAAAAATAAACGAATTTTTAACACACATCATAATCAAACAAAAACAAAAATCAAACGAAAAGGGAGTTATATAAATTCATTGATTTGTGGATTGTTTACAATTCTGTTGTGTGATATGAATTTAGTAACACGTTTAAAATAAACTTTTAAGAAAAAAAACTTGCAATATCGAAATTTCATATTATTACAAAGTTCAGTTAGCCAATAAGTGTAAACCCCCTTTTGAACTCTTTGAGTAAATATTGCAAATGGATATCAACCAAATGAGAAGAAAATTATTAATTTGGAAATTGGAAATCGATAACCATAAATAAACGCTCAATCCACTGGCAAATGAATTAAATTCTGACAATCGTATTTCAATAAAATAAACCAATAACTTAATAACCATTTACGTATTGCACAATTCGAATTATATAATACCGGAACCCAAACAAACAAATAACGTACAAAACATAAATTCTCAAAATATTTCATCTCGTCGTTGCGAAGTTAAATAGAATTGATTTCTATAATATAACGTATTATATATATATATATATATATATATATATATTATATTTCTGCGTCAAAGGAAATCATTGAACTTTTGAACATCCAGAACCAGCTGAAAGAGTCTCTCCTCCAATGCTTATTTACCGCGAAGAATATAAAAAACGCAAACGTATCTGAATTCGATTAAGATTCAATTTAAAATCACTTCTCTCTCTTTTTCACTCTGGCGTTGATATGCAGATCGTCGCCCAACCGTTTGCATATATATATATATATATATATATATATACGTGTGTGTGTGTGTGTGTGTGCAATAAAGCCTTTTGTTACAGAGAAAAACCAGAGAGAATGAAGATAGAGAGACCACTGCACGTTACCTTTTTTTCTCCCCTAATGTGAATATATAGCTATACAGTATACATGTATATGGGTCATTCTCCGATAGATTGACTGATTAGATATTTTTTTCATTCTAAATATTTTTAAACTACTTTTTAGTACTATATCTACCTTCATGAATTTATTTAGAATTTTTCGTGCATGTTCTTTAAGTGACAGGATGTCAAAAAAGGCATGGTATGCTAATTTTTGACAAATGTTTTCTCTTAAGAAATGCATTGCTCACTAACAATAAAGAACAAGACTTTTATTTGAAAATTAGTTACAGATACAGTTTTGAGAAGGAACGATCAATACTCGACATCAAAAGATTCATAAAGATGCGTTGTATCAATACAAAAGTGTCTATATGTAGGTCTGGAATTGTGAATTAAATTCTATTTGTAGATAGAAATAAAATTATCTTGAAATATTGAATATTAATATTAAAATGTCCATTCACCTGTACATAATTACTTCAACTGCACTAAATACACTTTTCACGCTTTTATAAGATTGTCCAGGTTGTCGACGGACCAAAGTAATCAATCTCTGTACTAGTTTACATTAATATTACCAAACAAGATTTTTCTTTATTGTTATCCAAGGTTACACTTTTAGTTCAAAAAAGGTTCGAACATCTTGGAAATGAATTTAACATCGCAAGCTCAATTTCTGAATTTCCTGTCCCGATTTCCAGTCGTAAGCAGAGCTTTGTTAAGAAGTTCAGTTTCTGAATATTGGTCCTCAATTCCAGTTACAAATAGAGCTTGATTCACAAGTCCAGATTCTAACGATTGGTCTATATTTCTAGTTACAAATAGAGCTTGATTCATAAGTTGATCTCTTGAAGTGATTAACTAGTAATTACAAATTTTGGGTAATTATATCTTTTGTACGAATCTTTTGATATTATGACTCATGAGCAAACCTTCTCCAAATTGAATTTGAAAACTTTGACGACATAGAAAATAATTCTGATATATGTAGATATAGCTACCACTTTGAAATTACTTTATTTCTAAAGTTTAACTAATTTTTCAATAAAAGTATCTTTTGTGTTTTTAGCGAATAATGCTTCCCTGAGCAGTAACAATATTTGGCAAATTCCAACTTTGACATCCTAGAACTTAAAGAGCCTTACTGAAAACATTTTATTAAAATCCATCATGGTAGATACTGTACTAAAAAGAACAGTTTAAAAATATTTAGAAGAAAAAAAAATCAGCAGTCAATCTGTTAGAGAATGTCCCGTATGTATACCTATACGGTATATACGCCACGTGGAAAAAGGACAAAACGTCACATGGTCCTCTTGGTCGGGTTGTCTTCTCCTCTTACACAATATTCCACGTGTGTGCGTCGCTCAAGTTTTATGCGCTTCTCTTCCTACCCGATGCACCACTATACGGTCCTTCAAGTGGCGCGTAAAAAAAAATTTAACGCTCTTCATCATCTCTCGTCGCTCGAGCGGATCACCTTTCTTAATTTCTCGCTTTATCGACTGCCTTATATATTTGGATTTTTTTTTGCGCCGAAAAATCCACGCTATCGCTTTATCTCTCGTGTACGTGGATGCATAAGAAGGGAAAAATCTCGAGAGTTTGATCTTGACGTTTCAATCGCTGGTTATGTTTTGAAATAAAATATTTTTTAATTTTTCAGATAAGAAGATTCTCGTATTTTATTGTAGTTATAAAGTATTTCGAGGATATTGAATAACTGAAGAAATTTAGAAACGAAGTCGTGTAGACGCAAACGTGTGCAACAACAGCTTTAAGCAACAGCTGCAAAGCTGAAGAAATTGTCTAAATCGTTGCGTAGAGTAAATCGTCAGTCGTCCTTGAATACACCTGTATATATGGACGAGTAACAATAATACTGGTATAATACTGGAAAAGTACTGGTTTGTAGTAATCCAGTACTAATCCAGTACTAGACTGGTACTGGTTTTAAAATATGGTCTATTATTACTCCAGAACTAGTCCAATACTAGTAGAAAATAAAGTATATTTAATCGAAGTGGAAAAGACACCTCTAAGTGAGACTACTTAAAATTAAACATTTAAATTAGTTATAACAATTGAATTATTTATATATTTAACAATGAAATAGTAGATAAGCTCCTTCGCTGATCACTTATAGCAGATTGTTGAATATTCACTCTCCGCTGATTCGAAGTGAATCCGTGGATCGTTTGAGCTGAAAATTGTCATGAATACTCTCTGATATTTGCTCAAAAGCCTGAATGTAGAGATTTCTAATCCAACGATCAGAATAAATTTTACGAATGTTTAATCATTTTTCTATTCGTTAGAAAAATACCAAACAGCTCAGAAATCTGTTACAATGTTCTAAAATTCCTAGAACATAGAAGCCTAAGAAAATTAATATTAAAAATAAAAATATTAACCAAAACGGAAATCAATCGAAATCATGCAATTAGATGTACCACCTGTGAAAAGAGTATTTTACACAGTATATAAAATTAAATGCAACTTTACAATTCTACATCAACAATAACTTTTTTATTTACTTTTTATCGTAACGTAAATTTGGTACGAAAATAAAGTATCGTCGAGTAATACACGCTGATACCCAATAAGTATAGAAGATCCGACGTTAAATAAATAAAGTACAAAAGAAAAATCTTATCTACCTCAGATGTGCGTCGTTTGGGATAATATTGCTCGTGTCACCATGAGTAGAGAGAGCTATTAAGTTTTTCGAGGTTATGCGGTTAAGGGCCGAAATATATATATTTTTTTGCGGCCATTCGCGAAGAATACATTTCGAGCGAACTGCCTCCGACGTGCCAGTTTCAATAGCCGATAAATCACTGGGACTCTATTATGCGCGTTAACTTTGTTATTAAAATTCAAATTATTTCGAACGTTATATGGCTAAGTGCTTTCGAATTTCGCGCCAACTATACTGCTTACATATATATATATATATATATATATATATCTCTATCTATCTATATATATATTTTTTTTTTGCATCGATTAAAGCTACTGTATAAAAATGACTTTTTTTTTATTCGCACAGAAAATATCTTGCAACGTGAAATTTAAAATATTGCTGTACAAGACTGTATTCTCTCGGCGTTATTTTCGCCCTGTTTACCTCGCGTAACTTAAAAAGGTTATAAAAGGAGAATGAAGAAGAAAGTTAGCGCGATTCTGTCTCATTTTAACAATTTTACGAGAACCTGAAAAAAAAAGAAAATTAACCATTGACCTTTGGAAAAAAGTCGACTAACCATTGAGATAGCGAAATTCGATTTAATTATTTTCGTAAGTTACGATTTCGAATTCTATGATTTCAAAAACGTTGGAAAACATCGAAAATTCAATACCAACTTGAAACGCAATGTGTGCAGAAGAAAAATTAATTTTCTTCGTGTTCTTGTCAAGAAAGAATTACGAACCAACTTTAGTTGATTAAAATCGGATTTATAGTTCCCGAGATAAAACGATGTGTGTATATATATATATCGAGTTTTATACAGCTTCCCCTTTTGTTTTTATACATTTCACCAGATGTGAAATATATTATTTTCTATTTTCCTACTCCTCATTTCTTTGCGAGTGCTTATATAATAAGTGTAGTAATAAAAAAAGGTCCGCAGCGTATGACTATATCGTAAACAATTTATATGTCCAAAACGTGACGATTCAGATTTGTTGACAATTAATACATTACATTTCTCTTTGTCTTTAATATCGAAGAAAATTTATTTTAATGTCTTAATTAACTCACGTATATACGTCCAACGAAATAATTTTATTGAATTTATCAACGCAATTGATGTGAAAATTGACACGCCCACTTTTTGTTATATTCTTTAATGCATGGATGTAGAGATTTTTGTCGAACGACTAGAGCAATTATTTAAAAACCAATGACTGACATTATATTTATTTTTTTTAAAATCTTGGTCCATTTCACCGGAAATCCTTAAATTCGTCAAATTAGTGCCTTAATTCACTTTGAATCTTATGGAGGCCGAGTTTTCTACTAAAAATTTATTTACAAACTAATTCTAATTTTTAATTTAAGCTAGCCGCACTTAAAAGTACTTCGTCCCTTTAACATCGCCCTCAAAAAAAAAAAAAAAAAATTATACACATACATACTTCCTCTTTGAAAAAGTGAAAAAAGAAGGAATGATTAGAAAAGCGCAAAACATCGCGAGTCAATTAAGTGAGCTTTTACAGTCGACTCCCCGACGAAAAAGCTCTGCAACTGGACTTTTCGCCGAACCAACGGTGCAAAAAGGACACGCGTTACGTAGACACACATAAAAGCAAAGGGGAAATTCGCGTACCACAGATAAAGCGAAAGATCACCAGCAGGAAAAGTGCAGAGAGAGAGAGAGAGAGAGAGAGAGAGTGAAACGTCGAGAGTCTACCCGCGTTGTTTTATATATATACACGTATAGGAAAAAACACCCTCGTAATTACAGTGTGTTCGTCCAGCGTTCCCAAGAAAGTATAGCTATTTTTCCAAGAATTTCTCTCCTGAGTCTTATCCCAGTAATTATATATTCTGTTTTTATCTGAAAATCCAGACTTTTCCCGATTTCGATATAACTATATTTATACATTCATTGGCCAGATGCACATTTTTTCTGGTTCATAATACTTTTAAACTTTTGTTTGGCACTGAAAATCTACCTTCGAGAATTTTTTTACCAGTTATTTGGAAATTACGAAGAATCAAAGTTGGCATTTTATGCCAGTTTTCAAAAAATTCTAACTTCTCAGGGAAGCATTTCTCAATAAAAAGATAAGATGGATTTTCGTTATAAATTAGCTGAACTTTACGAATAAAATACTTTCGAAGCTGTAGATACACGTCATAATGGACATCAAATTCTTCAGATTTCGCTTTGAGAAGGAACGATCATGAGTATCGACATAAAAACATTCATGAAGATGCTTTGTTTCAAAGCAAAAATATTCGCGAATATCGTGACTTGTGAATCAACCTCTGTTTAAAACTGGAAATCTGTAATTAAGTTCAGAGACTAAACATGTGAATCAACCTCTGATTGAAACTGGAAGTCCGGATTTATCTTCAGAAACTGAAACAAAAAATACAAAATAGACTTTTCATAAAAATAAGTTAAATTTTACAAATAAAATACTTTGATGACTTGTTATGACTTATATCTAAAGGTTTGAAATTCAGCTTTGAGAAGTTTCGATTATGAGTTTCATATGTAACGATTTAAAAATGTAAAAAAATTCACGATGAATTAGTGAGAAATCCTTCATTGAGACTATAAAATTTTTTAAAAATTGACATAATAAAATCTTAAAAAATTACAATACAATACAATGCCAAACTAAAATTTAAGATTTTGAAGCAGAACAAACTTTTGTCTGATCAATCTGTCAGAGAATGACCCATATATATACATATATATATCACATGTGTACCTATATTTATATCTATATAAATATATGTACACGTGTGTATAAAACGATTACACCGCGAGCATCAGCAATAGCAGGCCTCGTTGAGTACATAAAACGCTCGGTTATAATTCACTCGTATACACATACGATTCCATGAATTAAACCTCGACTCCGGTGTTTTGACAAGTTCGTCAAGTCCGAAAAAAAACCATTGGCCACTTTTTAATATAATGTCCGTATGTAATATATATATATATATATATATATATATATATATATATCTATATTTATACGTATCTCTGTCAGAGGCGACTGATTTTTTTTCCGAGAGAAGATAATAATTACACGTTTCTAAGCTATAAGGAGATACTCGTTTTTATATGTGTGTTTAGGACCTCATCCCAATGCTCTCGTTTATACACGAAGCAAAATATTGATTTTCGAGGTTTTCGATCGCTCGCGGGCGCGCGCGCGTAGCGTGGAGTGATATTCCCGATGAAAAGGTGAAACAGGTTTCGCGCGGCACATTACAAACCTGAACGAAAGAGGAGACAGACAACAATAGTGTCGAGAGACAACTGCCCAACGAAGACGACGGCGACGTCGAAATCAACGAATGCGATTATATACACATATATATATATATAATATCACTCACTAGCAACGAAGTTAAACTTTTTAAATCAAACAGGAAGAAAATAAAAAGATTTATATCCGTCTTTGAATACTAAATATAAATTGTTCATCTATTGTTTATAATTTTATTCATATATTGAACTACGCAATATTTTTGGGACTTTTAATTTTAAGTTCGTGTGTAAGTTACTTCTATAGGATTTACTTTGTAAATTTTTTTTTTAAATTGTGATTTGATAAGAAAAATGTATTTACGTGAATTAAAAATAATGTTTTGCCTTTTATTATTTAACATCGCGCTATATTTATGCAGTCGTTTGCGGTGTTAATCAACGACGGAGCCGTATGATGTTATTTTGACTTTCATTTTTGTTTGACAATAAAACGTTATATACTGCGTACGAATGAAATTTTGTTATTATTATTACTACTACAATTATTGTTTATATTATTGTTATTTTGATTATTTTTGATTATTATTACCAGAAAAGCAATGTCGTTAAAAAAACTTAATATTACAATTACACAGTCTCTTTAATTTTATAAGTAGATTACAATTATTCCTTTAACTAAATGTTCTCGCATTTAATTTTTTATTATTCGTGTATTAAAAATAAAGTACTTCGAAATAAAATCTTAATAGGTTTGGAAATTCGTTAAATAGACAAATGGATTTAAAGTAATTGTTTTTATTACTTATGTATGTCTATTACTTTTTACAGTTTTAAGGACGCAATAATTACAGGTAAATTACAGATTAGTTGGTAAAAGATTGTCTTATATTAAAAGGATAATTTCGCGATATACGTTTCGTTCCGTTAATTATTTTTAGTAATCGGTTTTGATTTTTTTTAGTGTTTAATAATTAAACTTTTCTATATGAGGTTAGCAAAATGATATAATTTTGTAATAATATTATAATGAAGACGAAATTTAACTAAAATTATTTTCGGTAAAACGTACTAGAGATTTATGCGAAACAAAATTTTCACGAATAAATTAAATAATTTTTTGAAAATCAAAAACTACATTTATATAAGTATAATATGTAATTACTATTTAGAAATAATAGTTTAGATAATAAATAGCGAATTGGTGTAATTAAACAATTATATCCTGTAATTTAAATAAACATTGAAACTACAATTATTTTAATTATTTTAAAACGTTACTTACTGTATACAAATAAAAATTAGAAAAACAAGTACATTTATTTCAATGCAAAACAGATGAGAAAATAAAAAAAAAATTATAATTGTCGATAAATTGTATACGAATCCCGAATTAGTATATTCACTGTAATTTAAATGGATAGATTCAAATGAATATAATGATTAAACTTAAGAAATGCCTTTTCAAGACTAACCCATAGAAATCTTTTCTTTTATGTTCTAACAAGTATTTTTGTCACTGTTCACCTGTATTTGCATTACATATGTTATATATATATATATAATAGCGCACAAGACCGAGAGCGCAGGTATACCTATAGTCAGAAAGACAGCAGCGAGTGGAGGGGAGTAACGGAGGGGGTGAAGCGCTCCGTAGAGGAAGGGATGCGCCGCCGCCGCCGCCGCCGCCGCAGCCGCTGCTGCCGTTGCTGGTGCTGCTGCTTCTCCCGCCACCAGTGCCGCTGTGTAGAACGCGCCAGCCACAGCACAGACTCGATTTTAGTTAGCGGCTAGCCGCCAGCGAAGAGACAGCGTCTCTTACGTCTCTCGGGTCTCATACTCTCGAGCCGGTCTCTCGCGATACATAGATTAAATCGACTTTGCATTAGAAACGCTGATAACCGATCTGACCTTTGTATTCCTTGTGACATGTGAGTGCTGTTTTAACGATTTTTTTCGAGGGACATCTCTCCCTCTCGGCATGAAGTTCCAGTGCTGAAATCGCGTGCACGGACACACAGTGTATAGTGTTTTCCCGAACAGAGTGAAATTTCGAGTTAGAATCAAGAGGATTAGGAGAGAAAAGAGTCGTACGAGCGAAATCGAAACAGACGCACGATGAGTCCGCTGCTGTTGCTGCTGCTGCTGCCGACTCTCAGAGCCGAGGCTGCTTCAGCCGAGGCCAGCAGCGAAATTTTCACGAAAATGTTTTCCGGACAACTCGACCCGGCAGATCCTTGTTACGACGAGGATCGGCCTCGGCGCTGCATCCCAGACTTCGTGAACGCCGCGTTCGAGCGACCGGTTCAAGCCTCCTCCACCTGTGGTATTAGCGAGCCCACTCGATACTGCGACGGTCTTGACCAGTCGTCTTGCCACCTGTGCGATGACAGTGTTCCGAGACGACGTTTCCCTTCCTCTTACCTGACCGACCTCAACAATCCAACCAACGTCACCTGCTGGAGGAGCGAACCCCTGGTCTCACCGTCCAGTCTCTCCGCTCCGCCGGATAACGTCACCCTTACATTGTCCCTTGGCAAGAAGTACGAACTGACCTACGTCAGTCTCCAGTTCTGCCCAAAGGCTGCGAAACCGGACTCCATCGCTATCTACAAGTCCATGGACTATGGCAAGACCTGGCAACCCTTCCAGTTCTATTCGTCGCTTTGCCGCAAGGTCTACGGCCGACCCAACCGCGCAACCATCACCAAGGCCAATGAACAGGAGGCCAGGTGTACCGACAGCCACCGTTACACTGGTGGCGATGCTCTAGGACCTGTTTCTCGTATCGCCTTCAGTACTCTGGAAGGTCGGCCTTCGGCACCAGATTTCGATACGTCGCCGGTACTCCAGGACTGGGTCACCGCAACTGACATACGCGTCATCTTCAACAGGCTCCACATGCCTAATCAAGATACCAGCGGCTCCTCTCACGAGGAAGTCCTTACCCTCGAGGAAATCGCCAAACGCGAACGCGACGATGCCAAGCTTAAGGGTCAAAAGGGCATCAATAGTCTGTTGTTCTCTGAACCAGGCACGGCTTTACCGTCGGTTCATCAGGTTCTTGCTCCTCAAGAGCTTCAGAGTAACGACGCGCTCGAACTACAAGAGATGAGCTTCGTCTCGGTACCGTCGGTTGCAACCACCACTAGTAGCAGCGCTGGTTCTCAACAACAGACCAGTATGGCTCATCACTATGCCGTCTCGGATTTCGCCGTCGGAGGCAGATGCAAGTGCAACGGACATGCAGCCAAGTGCAGCCCGGACAAGGATGGACAACTTGCCTGCGAGTGTCGACACAACACCTTCGGACGCGATTGCGAAAAGTGCAAACCCTTCTACTTCGACAGGCCCTGGGCTAGGGCTACCGCTCGCGACGCCAACGAGTGCAAAGGTATGTTTTACACATGTATTACTATTTACTTATATCACTAATTTACCCAAAAACTAATCCTAACATTAACCAAACTTCGTCTATACGTGTCTAATGGGATTTTCGCATTATTATTCGTTTGCCACAGGGTTTTGAACTAATTAACAGATTAATTATTACACAGTAGCATGTTAATGGCTGTGTGGCGTAAAAATTGGTTGACCTTTTAACAAAAAAAAGTGCACTTGCAAGAGTGGACAAGATCAAAGACCAGATGTTGAACCATGCGAATTAATTTAGTGTACACTTGACGTACAAAAAATTAATCATCTAGATCAAGACGTCTTCTGTCGGTGATCGATAAATCGCATTGAATTATTTTCAATTCAGGTTTACCAGACCAGTCTCATTTTGACTGGTCGTGCCTTTCAATTAAAAGTTCTCGGTTGCGCGTAAAATTCGTAAATAAAAAAGTAAGTGTAAACCCTTAACACTAGATTTACCAGATCATTCTGATTTCGACTGGTCATACATCTCAATTAAAAAAACCCGGTTCCAAATAACGTTTGTTTTCTAAACTACTCAAATGGCGAAAAATCACAGAGATGAAGTTCAATCTCGAACGAAAATTATTTTTCTTTCTCTACCCCCTGGGAGCGTAAATAAATTTCATCGAGATGAAGACGTACACCGCGTGCGGAATCGATGCAGGAAAAAAAAAAGAAAAAATGAAGCGCAAGTTCGTCGTTAATTCGATGCGACCGACTGTGCGCTCGTTTAGCGCAATGAGTTATGTATACGACATTTCTCGTCTCTCTTTCTGTGGAGTTGTGCAGCGAGAGGAAGACTTCACGCTGAGCTTTGGCCTTCTCCTTTCGCACCTCGAGATGGAGAGTCAACTTTTATTATTCGATTTATTATTAGCATTGAGATTGATCATTCCGCTAGTTCTTGACCTAGGGATTCCCCCTTTTTATCAAAGGACTTTTCTATATCTATATGCATTACAGCCTACCGTAATATTTTATTTCTCTTGAAATGAGACTTAATAACGCAGTATAATTTCAATCCGCGATCTCTCGTTAAACGCGTTTGAACGAGCAATTTTTCTCTGTCTCTCTCTCTCTCTCTTGCGCGCGAATTAAAGAGTAAGAATATCATTTCGAATATTGCTTTATGGAATTCAAAACTCCTCCCGTGGATTAGCTCACTTTACATAAACTTTTCGCTCCGATGTAATTATATATGCCGAAATTATGCGAAATTAACGGATGGATCTCGTCTATCTCTCTCAACGGCGGCCTTCTCGAATTCTTAACGGTGTTTCTTCTTTTTTTTCGCCCCTCAGAGTCAGTCTCGCTCGTTCTGAACTTCATTTTCTTTTGTCGCGACGTCTGCCGTGTTGAGTATTATTTTTTTTTGGTTTCGCACTTTTATGCGACTGTCCGTGAAATTTCGTAAAAGAACAGTTTAGCACACAAGAGAGACCGACGAGGAGGAAAAAAAAGGAAAACGACCTTTCGAAGGAAATTAACGCTTCGAAAGTCGTAAATATCTATGTGTACGTGTATAGAACCCTCGGATCTATGAATAGTGATCCCAATATTGGAAGCCGAAAGGAAATTCCCTAGTGCATTCGACCAGGCGTTTCGGCTTAATTAATAAGTGCTTCAATCCGCTAAGAATAAAACTCAATTAGACATCGCTTCGTGAAACGACAGTAAAAATAAGATAACAAAAATGGAAAAGAAGATATTGACTTGACTTACTGTGAGAAAAAAAATTTGTTTTATGATAAATGTCTGATTTCTTTTTATTAATTTGTAAATTAATTTTTAAATTAGTATAGTATGCTTTTAAATAAACAAACTAAACTAAATTTACATTTAAATGAATAATACAATTGCAATTGTAGCGAATGTTTCACTAATTCGTTATTTATGTGAATTTTTGGAGAATTTCTGAGAAAAATTAAATGTACTTTAGGATTTTCAATTTTGTTATTTAACGCGTTTAAATATCTGTTTATTCGTATACAGTATATTTACAGAAAATAATTTTAGTTTAAAATAAATAAATGAATTTCTCTTAATTCTTCGTTACATAACATTTTATGGAATGTAATTTTTTATACAGAAAATAACGTTTTACTGAAAAAAATATATTTTAGAACAAAAAGTGTGTTCTTCTTTGAAAAAAGCACTGTTTTAAAAAAATACATTTTTTTCAAACTACAATACTGTGTGAAAAGTGTTTTTATCACTTATACGACTACAACGTAAATAAAATATAGACATATTATTACTTACAAAGAATCAGCTTTAAAAGTCCCTCTCGAGATATATTCAGCAATTTGCGTTAATTACCAGTGAAACATTCGAAATGTATTGGAATTATACACTATTTATTATTATTTCGTAATTGTTTATACTACTGTTTTTTTTATTAAAAACACAAGTAAATAAATAATTTTTTATATACCAAAAAAGTTACTTTCTAATATAAAACACGCACAATAACGCAATCGAGTGTGTCTTTATTTAAAAATTATTTTCAACTCCAAAATGTAATTTTCCGATGAACAAATTTTCCTAAATACGACAAACTTAAATAATATATTCAATATATTAAAAAAAAAATAAAAAATAATATTTTAATAAACAAATTTCTCTTTAAAATATTCAACTTCTTCATTTCCCGATTACGCGATCCCATGCGTCTTTATTACACGTACATCACAATCCACACACACGCACAAACGCACATCTCACCTGAGCTTCTCCATAATCCGTTAATAAGCATTTAATATCCATCAATATTCCAGCCGACACATCTCGCTAGAAGTGTCCGTTTAGAATTAAAAAAAAAATTCAAATGCAGTAGATATAATCCTCAACGACGTCGGCGGTGGCAAACAAGCCCAGAAGATATCCCCTAAATATTTTCACGATCGTTTCTTTATCTCCGAGATGGGATACATAAATCCTAATTACGGCGATTATGCAATTAAGGAATGAGCTGCCGCTGGCGCTGCTACTTTTTAGGTCCTCCGATGCGGGCTTCTCTCTGTCTCTGTCTCTCTTTAATGTATACGACGCGCGAGATAGGCGCGAAGAATGCGAGCCAGCTGCCGTTGCATCGGACAATGTTTTCACGGTTCTTTAAGCGTCGAGCTTCTGGAAACGCACGTAGGTGTAAGTAATGCGAGGTTTCTTTCGATAATCTTTTGGTTTATCGCTTTTCGAATTGTGTATACGTCTTTTTTTTTATTCTATTTACGTTGGGTGTACAACTCAATGCTACTTCGAGATAAGGTGAGAATGGCAATTAATAGGATTATCTTCGATTGTTTGCAGTTTTTTTTATTGTAATTTGTTGCGAGTTGTTGTGTATGTATTACGTGGTATTTGAGTGTGTGTGTAGGTCGTTGTATCGAAGACAATGTGAAGTTATTTAAAAAATTGATTTTTGGAATGGAGAGAATTTTTATTTCATTTGTATTGTGATATTTTGGGATTGAAATATATTTACGCGTGTATGGATTCGTTTTCTAAATTTTCGTGGTTTTTTTTTGGTCGATTTTTTTAAATGTATTATCAGTGAGTTTCTCTCGATTGTGATTCGAAAGTCGAAGAGACAGAATTATATTTTTGTTTTTTTTATTCAGAGTCTGTAAAATACGCGAATAAAATGCGACTCTTTCGATGCGATAATGATCTGTCTTATCTGTGTGAATAATGTAAATACGCAAAGGTTAAAAAATTACCCGTTGAAAAAAATATAATATGTTTACAATAAATATTTTGAGAAAGTGTATTTACCAAATAACTTGGGTTCTGGAAATGTTGAAAGTCAAATTATTTACAGTAAAATGTGTTTGCGTACATAATCTTTTGAAAATTGAATACTTCGTTTATGTAAATAATTTTTTTAATTGGAAAATTTTACTTAAAATTCTATTTATTTAAAAATAAAAAAAAATTCGCTTAATAAAAATTGCAATTTATACGTAACTATTTAGTTGAATAATTGTTTTAAGAATAAATAACGAAACGGTATATTTAAACAATTACGTACTCTAATTTAAATTAATATTTAGAATCCAATTATATTTTCAGTAAAACATCACTTACTGTAATAAAAAGAGTCTATCCAAACCCGTCCCCTTATTTCGGATCATGGAAAAAAAATCGACGGTAAACAAAAACGATTTGTCGCACAGACGATTTGTCACGTGTTTCGAATTAATTTTAGATATTCTTCTCAGAATTTTTGTTTAGACTTCGTGCCAGATCAGCGATGCGTATTATATCAAACGTCACACACAGACACACGCACACACAAACACGTATCGTCGATTATGAGTCACGTGTTATATTTATAAATTTCAATCAATTTACAACTATCCCATTCTTTTCGCTCATAATTTTCAAATATACACATTCTTATAGAATTACGCCTTTGGCAAGAGACAATTTTCGATACTATCCCGGAGCCGCAAAACAATATTCTCTCAAAGTGTCGTTTAGTCACGAACAAAAGGCCGAAAATCCGGGTAGAGCAACTATATTAATGTTCGCACCGAAAAGGGGCTGTACAGAGAGACCGAACTGCGTTGGGTATACGATTTCGACGGGGCAAACCCAATTTCCTCTCTCTCTCTCTCGTGGCTGTGGCGCAAAACAAGCGTTAACGAGACGAAAGATACAGCGAGACAACGGTTCACGCGAAACTCGCGCGCATCGGCTTAGTCTCTACATCATGGACTGGATTAATGCGCTTATTTTGTGTATATTATGTGCGCGCGTGTGTTTTATACGAATGTTTATATGTGTGAGTGTATTTTATATCTGTGTGCGTGTCTGTGCGTGTGTACGTATTTTATATGTATGTGTGTAAGCGATAGAATTGCAATAGGGTATAGGATGATTTGTGCGGCCGTTTCTAGTGCTTTTTGTGATTAGTTGCGCTTGTTATTCTTTGCCGGTGTGTATATATAGGTATGTATGTATTAATATGTGTGTGTGTATGTGCGGTAGGTGAACTCCGAAGCAAACTTGGATGAACTTCCGACGCAATATTGTAACTTTGTGCAAACATAATTTCGAGAATAATTAATGGAAACGTTATTGTTGTCGGTACAATTTGGATTGTAGAGACCTGTGTATGTGTATGTATATAATCTGAAATATTGAAAATTGCAGATTTAATTCATATATTCAATAATAGTATATATGAGAGTAACTAGGAAAGTAGAAAATATCTTATATTATACAGTTGGTAAAATGAATTTTGTAAATTTTTAAAATTGTTCAGTTTCGAATAGTACGAGAGGGATTTTTAAGAAAATTTGTTGAAAATGTATGAATGTATGAAAATACATTTTTTTTTCTTCTAAATTAATCGATTTATAGTTAGTAATAGTAACGTATAAACGGTTACAATATTTTTTATTATTAGTTTATACGTGATATGTAATAATAAAAAAAAATTTCAAATCGTTATACCGTCAGACGATGCTATATAACTTTGAATGCTATGAGAAAAAACTTAATTGCGAATCATTAGAGCTTTGAATCTTAAAAATCCTTTAAGTTGTTCAAGCTATATCTTACGCCAAAGCCAAAATTTATAAAAGAAGTTTAACTCTGCAATAATATTAAACTTATCTTACATACATTTAATGAAATTCCAGAAAAAAAACTAATTCAATTTTCTCTTTCCATTTCAAATTTAACGACAATAACACATTCTCCGTAAAAAGCTTCACTTTGAACTTCACAGTGAACTGTTGGCCAACTTTGAGTCAATTTCTAATGAATCGTTGGTCAACTTGTAGAGAACGGTTGGCCAATTTGTAGTCAATCGTTGGTCAGTTTCTAGTAAACGGTTAGTTAAATTCTGGTATAACTTTTACCAATTATTGCTTCATGTATTGAACCTAAACCAGTGGTTGTACACAGTAAATACCTAAAACAAACACTCAACTCCCCAAAAAAGAAATAGTTAATATATACACAAATATAATAAAAGAGAGCAATAAAATTATTCCCCAATTCGACAAGCGCAACAGGGAGAGCACACACGCAGACACACGAAAGTGGCCAGACTATGACTCGCGAATAATGATATAAAATATGGCATCAATCTCGTATCGATCAGTCGCGCAGCCGGCGCGTATAATTTTGATGGGTGGAACGGGCGGCCTCTGTCTCTCTCTCTCTCTCTCTCTCTCGTTTGCATAATCAACAATCTCGTCGTCCACGATTCATTTGCATTGGCCTGTCAAGAGACAGCGCGCTCCACGAGAGTGAGAGTGGCTCAACTGTAAGGACCGTTCAGGGGGAAATTGATACCATAGATTGTGTGTAGTTTCATTCTTCCTTGTATATCTATACACGTACGGGTTACTCTCTGACAGACTGACTAGTCAACAATGTTTTTTTTGCTACTAAATGTTCTTTGACGCACGAAGTCCAGAAGTGGAAATTTGGACCCAATTTTGAGAGTTGATCGCTAGCTAGATGTACAAGTTGATTCGCGAGATGAGACCTTCTTGGATATTTTTGTGATGACACAAAGCACCTTCATCTTCATGAATTATTTTTTACGTTAATACTAATGATGGGACTGAATTTGAAGACTTGGATGACTTTTAATGAAAGACTTTGTTGTTATTGTTGTGAAATACTGTCGTGATTCATAGTTTAGTTCAGTGTTAACTTGGACAACCTTGTAAGTGTCAAAGACAATACTGTGTTTTTATTTAGTGCAGAAGAAACAGCTAGATAACTTCATTTCTAGCTGGAAATAGAGCTTAGTTAATAGTTTTGTAATTCCACATGTAATCGTAATAAATTTTGTTATGTTGATACCAATGATGGAACCTTCTCATAACTGAATTTTAAAACTTGGACTACATATATCTCCAGCTTTGAAAATATTTTATCTGTAATTTTTTGAAAATAGACTTTTGAAAATAGTAAAATGCCAAATTCGGTTACCAGATCAATATTATCTTCGCATAAATATTTTTTAAATCCAAAAGTTTTTAAAATAAACTAAATTATTCTTTCTTCTTATATAATTATATAATTAAGGTATCTCCACGATAATCGTTTGATATTATTTCAAACAATCAAACCAACACAATAATTAATTCCAAGACACAGATGGTTTATAAACGTATTGTACCTTATATATACAACCTTGAAACTATCGCATCTAAAAACAGTTAAAAATGTTAAAACATTTAAACAAAACTACAAAAAAATTCACAAAGACACAAAATGTAAATACCAAGAGGCAAATAACAGTTTAAAAACATTCAGAATATATAAAAAAAAATTTTTCACCGATCGATCCGCCATAGAACTACCCATACAATATATACATGTACAGAGAAAGACAAAGCGCAGATACGTGGATCGGGTGTGCTATAATTAGCGGTTAATTGATATTCGACGCTACAGCGACACCTGTACACTCCTCTCTCTCTCTCTCTCTCTCTCTCTTTCTCTCTATATATATATACTTACACACGTGTATTATATTATACACTCGAATATATGTATACGAGAGGCTTTGATCTTTTCGACACGCTATTGCATTATAATGCGAGTATAGCGGTCGATCGTGTCTCGCGAGGAATAAACGAGGTGTCGATGTTATAATACGCGCTGCCAACTTTTTCCATTACGAAAAGGAGAGAGAGAGAGAGAGAGAAAACCTTATCGCGACACCGCAGGGATCCCTTGATTATTCTTCTCACTTCTGTATACATACTTGAATTATTATTTCTTTTTTTTCGCTGCCTATGTACATTTGAATTTCCCGCGGAATATCCATGATTATTTAGCAGTTTTTTTGACGGCTGATTCAACGGATATCGCTGACAATTTTCAGATGCGATATAGCGTGTGAAATTAAACTTTATTCGCGTTTTTGTTTTTTCAAACGGGAAATAAATTGACAAGGCGCGCGCGCGTGCGCTTCGTTTTATTATTCGCTGACGGCCTTTGATGTGTTCCGCCAGTCATTCGAAAGTTATACTTTTGATCGGTGAAAGAACAAAAATGGAAAAAAAATAGTGAATTATTGGCGAATTTATAATGGAGAAACGGAACTTTTGCTTATAAAATAACTAATAATGTGTGTTTAATAATATATGTATATATGTATGTATATCTGTATTTGTATATACGTATATGTTCAAACGAGTAAACATAAACTCGAGAGGTTGTCTGACGTTACCGCCGATGCTGAGTAAATACATTATAATTCAAAATTATAAACTCCGGGGCGTGTTAATTCCATTAAAGCTCATCTTATCGTTTAATTGAATTGCATCTCTGCTCATTACTGTCAAGTAAATTGTGCATAAGAAAATTCAATTTAACAATGACGGTCAGTTTATCGTTTTACCTCTATATTTCTTCTGTGTCGAAAAATATATCACCTATATTGTTAATTAAATTGTCGCTTAAGGTAAGGCTTGTATATGTATTATTTTTAAACCTAACTATATTGTATTATTATTAAATCAGAGTAAATGCAATTATTACAAATTCAGTAGTAATACAGTAATTATTGGATAGAAAAAACATTATACGCTGTAATTGAATGTTTATACACTGAAGCAAATTTATTAGAATAAAATAAAATATTCTGCGCTTGGAACTAATTAATACATTTATTTGTTTAAATATTACAATACGTTATTGATGTGAAATTTTTTTATTAACGATAAATAATTTAAAAAACATTTCTATATTGAACCAATTTATTTTCTAAATAATTACACATTCCATTCAAGTATCGGCACTTATTGATTTTAAAATTATTATTCAATGTGTATTCATTCGAATATTCATTTCCACACAATAAGCACACATTTCACCAAAAATAATTTTTCTTTCGCGTAAACATTATAATTTTCCAAAAAAAACAACAATTTTATTAATTCATAAATATTCCCAAAAACATCCAGAAAGTAGTCCACAAAGTCAGTCTTCATTTCCCGATTACGTGAACAAAAATTTTTTTTTTCATCAGTTTCTAGATATCACACTACACTGGACTAAATCGGTATAGACACACGTTAAGCTACTCGTATTTTCTTTCTCGCATAGAATGCGAAGAATGTGCCTCGCGCGAGAGTGTCGTATAACTGAACTATACCTAAAAAGAAAAAAAAAATTGCGCGAGTCACGCATTTCATTGAAGCCTACATCCCCCTCTCAGTTGACAACTAATCAAAACTTTCGAATCCGAAACAATGCGATCCTCTCGAAAGGAAGAAACAAATAAACAAGCCTGCACAAGACGTAATTACACCCCCGCAAACGAGAGACAGAGACAGAAAGTACGAAATTCATTACGTAACCGTTGACTCTGTTTCTCTCTCTCTCTCTCTCTCTCTCTTATTCATAGAAGTCTGAGCACATAGTCGGTGCTTAATCCCTCGATTACGTTCTCACTTTTAGCAGCGTTCCCACTCGAGAGTTCCGCGTCTCTCTTTCTTCGTCGAGTGCAGGTCTTTTGGCGCTCGCGAAACGAAAACCGCGTGCGATTTGCTCTCGCGACTGCTCTCTGGAGAGGGTTGTCCCTTACTTCCTTCTCCAATTAAGCTATGGTCGCTATGGTGATGTGACGATATTCTCTTTCTCGCTCCTTCGTCGACGATCGACGATGCTTAGGGGGCTTTTCGAAAACGAAAGATCGCTGCTACTACTGCTGTTGTTGATGCTGTAGTGCGCGCGAGAGGAATACGTGGAAACAGAAATACGCAAGGGAGTTTCTGTACGATTATTTGAATCGATGTTCCTTTTTTTTATTGGGGAATTTTGTACTTTCTTTTTTGTGGGGAGGTTTATTCGTGGGCTGGAGAGAGATTGCGTGAGAAAGAGTTTTTAGTTTATTTACAACAAGATTACAAGAGATTGAACAAATGGATAGGTGATGAAATGTTTCATTAAGATGATGGGTACGATTTGTTATTTTAAGTTTTATGTTTAAATTGTTATGAAAATATTTAAGCAATATTTAACCAGATATTGAATCAATGTTAGAACAGTGTTGATGATTAGGACATTGGCTGTCAGTAAAAGGATCAAGACTGTCATGTTGTTCCAGAACTGGCAATTAGAGATTGAAGATTTTGGCTGATGATCCTCAGATCCTGATCTTTTGATCCGATTCGTTCTACTCATCCCGATATTGTACGAAAGTTAGTCCAGTATTGATAACCAGTGTAAAGAAAAAGAGCACTAGTGTCCTGTTGTTCTAGAACTAAAATTGAATAATGATCCTTGGACCTGATTGTTCGATATAAATCCTTTATAATGAAATAGTCATATAATAATAATAACAAAGTATAGTAAAATAAAAGAAAGTTGGCACAATATTAGCATAATACTGGTAGGATATTGGCACAGTACTGCTGACAGGATATCCGTATTGGCCCAGTACTGAGCCGTTGGTCCATCATACCTAGGGTTATAAGACATTGGTTAAGAAGAGTTGCCGATTGTTATATTATGTTAATTATCATTCTTTGGTGGAATTTGATCATTCTTTTAAATTTTAGCTTTAGTATAAGCTACAGTTTGAAGAGCTTAATGGATTTGAAGAGTCACGCTTAAATGATGTCGTTCTCGACTATCGAATTGTATTTTATTAATTAAACTTATTTTGCAAATTAAATTAGATTTAACAACGATACTATAAACTGTAATGTTTCCAATTTCTTCTGCTTTTTAGTTACTGCGTGAGAAATAAAAAATAACCAACGATGTTTTATTATTGACTAACGATCACAGGTGTATATATTTGCGTGAGAATAATAGGATAATTTAGCATTTAATTTTTGTTATTGACGCTTAATAGTGAAGTAGTAGTTGCTCTCCTCACTCTCGCTCTGGAGTTTCAAAGAGATTACGAACAAAGCATATAGCATCAACTTTGAGGTCAGCTCGGTGTCAACTGAATTTCTTACGTAACGGAATTAAAAAGCCCGCGCGTAAAAGAACTTTATTTAGGGCATTTATAACCGTTGCATAAAGAGCCTCTAGATGAGACTAAAAAGCTTTCAGGTCAAACGCCTTTTTCACACCCTTTTTTCGGTCGCTGACCTACACATCATAAATTGAATATACGCAAACGTTGGCTTTACTGTTAAAATTTCGAGAATTGAATGCAATCGTCCTTTGTTTAGGTTATATCTACACTAATCGGAATAGAGCATCGGAATACTGGGCCAGTACTGAAGCGATAATAACGGGTACTACTTGAAAACCAGTATTGTGACAGTATTAGTGTATAGTGTTTAACTTCGGTACAGCTTTAACTCTGATTCTTATGCTATCATTGGATAAATACACAGTATTATGACTCTGACCTGTTCTTATCATCCCATTAATGAAACAAGGTCAGAATGGTTCTAATTACTAGCATACTGTCTGACAGTAATAAACCAGTACTGGATTGTTGTTCCAGAACTCGTTAACAGAAATTGAAGATCTTGGATTGATCATTCATTTTGGCCCAGTAAAGAATCCAGTTTTAGCCGTGGTTTCAGTACTTAGAAATTGATAATTCCAAATTTAGATGATGCTTCCTGGACATGATCCTTCGCTCTGGCTCGTATTTATCATCGATATATTGAACCAAAAGTTGGAACAGTATTTTCAATCAGTATCCGTTCTTCCAGTAGCAGCAATTCTTACCAGAGTAATTCAAAGTAATTTTTAAGCGATAAAAACCAAGTTAACCTTAAAGACTACGCTTTCGCGGCTACTGATTCAATCTTTAAGGCTGAGAAAATTCCGACGCTCGCGATAACACACGGGGAGTGCAAGATGATATCGCTGCCGGTAGCGTCTCTCTTTTCCCTCTCTAATCCCCACGAAAATGAAATCCACTTGCGGAAAAGAGCGACTCTATACGCAGCACAGCTCCCATAAGAGGCGGGGCTATATGAATTAAATTACATTTTAATTTCGCGTCCGTTTCCCTTTTTATATATATATATATATATCTATATATGTATATCTATATATTATACGTACACAGACGTACATTCTCGTATGCTGAGAAAATTTACATTTTAAATTGGATGTACTGGTATGCCAGCGGCGGAAAAACGTCGCGATCCTGCGTCTGATGAGATAAATTTCCTCTTCGATTCGCAACTCTCTGTAAGCAGTACACACACGTGCAAACTTGCATTCCGAGAAAATTTTTCTTGTTTGCCATGTATACTTTGTACGAAGCGGCGAATCCAGAATGGTCTTAATATATCAAAGCTTTTAAACGAATAACTGCAAAGAGCTTTTCACGAGAAGTAAAAAAAAAAAAGAAAAAAAAGTCGATCGAGCGAATTTTCTGCGCAACTATACGAAGGAGTAACGAGAGTATTTTCGTGTCCCTGGAAAAACACGTTAATTCATTCTGTCGAAGCGTTTAAAACTCTGCCAAGAGATTTAAGAAGGTTTTTTAAGAAAAGAGCCCTTTCTAACCAATCGGTTATCCGGATGTCGGATGTAGAAGAAGGAAAAGAAAATATTGTCTTGAAGGGGTCGGGGAGGAAGAGATTTATATCCGATGGGGAAAAATTTTTCTTAAGTACCGATAAAGTAATACGCGAGCTTTTTATGCACTTTGCGTCTTGATTAGTTCTCATGATTCATTCTTATGTATACATATATATCTATATCGGGAACCGTACCGTAGTAAAAGTTCCTTTAATAAATCCGAACATGGGGTAAATTAGTTGCGAAAAGAAAAATTTTAACACGAAGGTAGGAGTCTTTTCTAGTTGGGATGGAGTAATGGACCAGTACTGGGCCAGAATTGTTTCTAATGTTGATTCCTGAACCAGTACTGGCGTCATAAGAACCAGTTTTATTTTATACCAATATAGTCTGCCAGTATTGAGGAAATATTGTGCGAATATTATAAAATTCGTACGCAATAAATTGTGGGATGGCCCATAAGAATAGAAATAATATGTAATTAAGATGGATTATGTAATACAAAAATTTATATATTGTAACAGCAGAAACTAATCTTACTTAAATTCTGAGAAGACATGTATATTACTGTAAAATTCATAACTGTATCAATGTGTGTGTATATATATAACTCAAATGTAAGCAAATAAATCTTCTTGTATGGTTTTAAAGCTAAAATAAGAAAAAAATTGTGTGATTTATTTGACAATCCGAATGAAACACTTCATGTTCTTAACTTCAGACTACTAGATTTATCACTACTGAATCGCAATCTTGCTCTTTAGACAGCTTACTTTCATTCTGATTCGAATTAGGTGCATCGGTCCTGGCCAGTACAGTATTACAACTCAGATTTGTTCTTATCGTGTCAATATCAAAACAAGGCTAGACCAATACAGCCATGACCAGTACAGATTGTTAAAGTACTGATCATCAAAAATTGAGAATTCCAAAAAAACTTGGATGATGATCCCTGGACCTGATTCTGCGATGTGGATCATTTTTATAATCTCGATATCCAGTCAAGGTTGGATCAGTACATACAACAAGTATACTGCCAGTATATTAGCCTGTAGTTCCCATTCTATCAATCATAGATAGAAAATTCCAAATTTGGATGATAATACCTGGATTTGATCATTCGTTTCGCCCCCCACTTATCATCCCAAAGTCGATCCTAGTTTGGACCAGTTATTATAGTCACCAATACACTATCTGCCACTAAAGAACCAGTACAGACCCTTTGTTCCAGTTCTGTCAATCAGAGATTAAAGATTCCAAAACATCCCTTATCATCTCCATATCGAATCAAATTTGGACCAGTACTACTGACCAATACACTGTCTCACCATACACTGGTAATCCTCACCAGGACCAATATAACAATTCTCGACGAAATTCCGCCTGGGAGAAACGAGTTCCACGAGGCGAGAAAAATATTTATACAAGTCAACGGCAGCAACGCGGCAGCGGATACACGCATTTCGAAAGTTTTGCAGCCCGCTGCGCGTTAAATCAGGACGAAGGCCGACGCAAGAAGAGGCTCTCTTCGCACACGAGATAAAGGAGGAGGTCGGCGTCGGCGACTGCGAAAAAGAATGCGAAGCCAGAGGAGCGAAAGAGGAAGAGGGAAGAATAAAAAAAGGATGTATATATATATACACACATACATATAAAGGAGCAGAGGAGTACGAGGAGGTAGTTTAACGCTGGTGCTTCTGAGAGCACGCGCGCGGCGACCGACTCGTGTCCGAGCAGCTTCGGTTACACTTGTAAAAGGGTGTCCCCTCCTATACTCTCGGTTTGTTGCGGACCGACTTTTTATGCTCGCCGCAGAAGAGCTGTGCAGTCGATATGGGCTTTGAGGGACTCTCTCGACGCTATAAACTTTTTAGGCTCGCGAGTGCGAACCGACTGCTTTTTCTCCCAGATTCCTTAAGTAGAGCAGACGCTCTTTCGATTCGCTCTTCCTACGTGTATATATATATGTATATACATCTCGTCGATGCACGAACAACACTTCTATAGGCGGAGGCTAAGCAATAGGGGAAAAAATGGAATCGATCTGTGACGAAATTTTAACTCGGGATATGAATGCATTATCGCGTAAAAAACTGTTCGTTGAATGTTGGCTATTAGTCTGTAAAATTTAAACGTTTGCGAGTCAAAAAGTGAATTGTTTGACATTTTTATGACAATGTGAAGAAATAGTTTCACAATAATAGCGATGTTCAACTGTATGAAGCACGAAATTAAAATGATTTATTAAAAATATATTAAAATTCTTATTTAAGTAAATATTTACTAGTAAGATTAATTGTTACTGTTTCCAAGTAAAAATACGGGACAACGGAAATGATGATCTTTCGGTGAAATTTTTCAATTTTAGAACGATTAGACTATTTTTTATTTTTTTTTATTTTATTTATTTATTCGATTCATCTACTAAATGGCCAGGAAAATTTACATAAATAATCCTACAACCAAAATTTTTAAACTAAGGATTTAACAAAAAACAGATATCTTTTTTAAATTCCAGTGACTAACGCCATTTATTATATAGTTTTTTACTCGTATATTAATCCATTCCTTTAATTTTATTTTTATTGCGAGGCTGATATTTTTTTATCAACAATTTTAATGAAAAATATTTTTTATTTACAACATGCAAAATTACAAAGAAATATATTTTTGTCAAAGGAGAAATTATGAGTGCCTGAATTGCGAAAAAAAGTAATTAAATTTATTGTTACACATGAAAATGACAAACACAAACGCATAGTCAGCGGTTTAGTTAAATATTTGTAACAAAATGCTATTTTACATTCTCTAATTAATTTACTTACTGTATAATATAGTACATGTACGTAGTACACGTATAGTACGCGTATATAACATGTAATTTTACGTACATATTTATGTATGTAATTATGATTTTGCAATTAAAAAAGGTTATTAAATAAATTTTCTTAATTATTATATTATATTATTATATTATATATACAAACAAATTTTGTGACGCGAAATATGATTTACAAACAGTATCTTACACCCGATTATAATTTACTTGTTATTGAAGGAAGGAAATTCAACAATATATTTACCAGAGTAAAATACCTGTTATACCTAACATTTGTTATCTATACTGACGCTATGACTTTTGTGAATATAAAAAGTATCAACAAACTCATTTTTAACTGTCGTACATATCAATTAAAAAATTCTGTTACACACGTAGCGTTTGTTTATGACTTTAGTAAATAAGTAAATAAACTATTTGTATATAATAAGTAAATAATCCAGCGTTCAATTTCAAATTCTTCGCAGCGCGTTTTAGCTAAAAATCCATTATACATCGGTTGATTCGCGAGGTATTCGTCCCTGTGGCGACGAAAAAAAAAACTAAGCGATAACCAAAAGTACGCCGAGAAGAGAGAAGAATCGCCAGGAGATCTCGATAAATTAGTTGAAAAGTCGTGCGAACGAGACAGGTCTATACCAGTTAAGGCTGTGAAACGATCGACAGCCGCGAGCGAACGAGTCTACCTTAATACACGAGGGAGAAGACTCGGTCTCGAGATATCGGTGTCAGGCATCTCTCCCGCTGCTTCCTTTGATTTGCGAAAATTACCCAAGCCCCTCTATCTCTGATTCGGACCCTCGATAAAAATAAAGAGATACGAGTGTCAATCCGATGACGCGTGAAATTACGAGCACATCGAGGTAATAATAATCCAGTCTTCAAAATATACGTATATGCGTAACGTATATATATATTATTATATACACACAGTGTCCAGAGTTAAAAAAAAATACCGGACTCTAACGAAATTACCAAAGGCGTTAAACGACTCTCGCTTACAGGAAATTATCGGTCTGAACGAACAGGTGTAATTGAAATATTTCTCCCGCTCGGCGCGTTGAGAGAAAAAAAAACGAAAGAGCGTAGAACTGGTACACGAGCGTACGAAAAAAATGAAGTAAAAAAGATAGTGACACAAGTATGCGCACGCGCGCCGTTAAACGAGTCCTCTGGAAGACTTTGAGTTGTTGATTCTGCATGGATGTAGTTTTGGAGGACGATCATTTGATTTGGAGATTGTTTGAAGGAGTGTAATTCCTGGTTCAATCTTGGTTGGATAGAGGGATGATATGAAGGATCAGTTTCAAGGATTATCGGCCAAGAGGTTTTGGAATTTTAAATGACCGATTGACGGTAGTGGAACGAAGGGCCAGTACTGGTTAAACTGTGTACTGGTTGCTAGTATCGATCCAACTTCGATTCGATATCGAGATGATAAGAAAGGGGTAAGATTGAAGGACTAGTTGCTGGGATTATCATTTAATATCCTTAGGAACTTTGAATACCTCAAAGTACCCGGACAACGGGTTAGTATTGGTTATTGACTGGTGGACAGTATACTGGTTACCAGTACTGGCCCAATGTTGGCGAGTCTACTTTTTAATCGGGGTTAAAATGTATGATATATAACAATAGTCAGATAACAAATGAACAAACTAAAAAGTGAAATAAAAAATAAAGGTGGCACAATATTGACTGACTCAGTACTGTCAGAAAACTAACATAGAAAAATAACAATATTGTCACAGATATCGTGGCAGGATATCAGTACTGGCTGACAATACTGTTGATAGTCCATTCTTATCGCTCCAGTACTAGCTCAAAGCTACACCAGTACTGGCATATACAATTTCAGTACTTGCCCAGTACTGAACAATCGTCTCCATTCCTAGTAGGAAATGTGAAGAGAAAAAAAAACTAGGGATAGAAAATTTTTGTAAAAGCATAGCCGAGGCGGCACGTCGTCTCTCGGCAAAGTAAAGAGGAATAGCGCGGCGGCTATTAGCGTCTGACCGAGGAGAGACACGAGAGCGCAGACCGCGTGGCAACTTCACTCTCTTCGCCGAATTTATTTATAAGTGACTGCTTTGCAGTTGGCTGTGATGTATATACGTCGAGAGAGAGAGAGAGAGAGAGAGAGAAGCGTCTTTTACCGCTGCTGATGCTATATACGTGTGTTATGCCGACCTCCCGTCGATGCTAGACGCAAAGGTTTTATCTGTCCACTCGATTTATCTCTTTCTGCTCGGCAGAGATTCTTCTTTACTCTCTCTTTTTCTATATGTACTCCTTCGCTGCTTGACGACTCTGTGAACGCTGTGCGTGTGCAGCTCCTTTGCCCGCGCATAACGAGGGTAGAGGAAAAGCGAAAAATTCAATAACTTCTTGAATATTAATTCATATCCAAGGTTTTTAATTAGAAAATCAGCTGATGCATCAATTTCGTTGTTCGTTATTGAAATGTTTTTATGCTTTGTTTGAGGGCGTTTTTTATGCCGGAAATCTCGGTGGTATGTTAGATTGTAAAAAAAATATTTTTGGTGTTTCAATAAATATATGTAGAATTTAAAAAATAATTTTTTCAGTAGTTCACTCCGTTAATTTTATTAACTGTCAGAGAAACATAGCTAAATTTTTTTTATGAGCATATTTAAAATCGCTATTTAATAAGACGTACCAGAAGTTAATTTCATCGTTCTGTGTAGAAAAACGATTTTGTTTTGCTTCGACGTAAGCTACAGCTTGAACAGTTTGACGGATCTTTAAGATTAAAAGCTTAAACGATGTCATTTTGGGCTGTCCAGTCGTATATTATGAATTTTTTACTGTTTATATTTTTAACGAGTCTCAGGATGCAAGTCTAAGAATTAGCAAATATTATATTGGATAATACTGACAAAAATATTTTTTAGAGCAATTTTTATAAATAACAAAGTGTCTCTATTTCGAATTTTAATTACAAATAAATACAATATTGATCGTGGAATCATTTTTATAATAAAAATGATAACGTATTTTGTTTGTTAATTTTTATTTCAAGAGTCAAAGAATGAAAAAAACGTCATTGCTTCTGTTTTAATAAATTCTTTGCACCATAAGGTCGCGTATGACAAATCTGCAATTACTTAATTGCCAAAATCACAAAGCTAGTTAAACAACGTAAATTTTTTCTTACAATCCTTAAACAAACATATTATTTCAAAATTACCACACAATAAATAAAAAATAAATAAATAAAAAGCAGCCTGCAATCTCATTCTGCGAATCACATTGTAACATTTACACACTAAAAACACCGCGCATAGTCCCAAAAAAATAAATAGGATGTATATATATATATTTTTTTAAACGAAGAACCTGTTGAAAGAACAAAGGATGTACACGTTTCGTGTTTGTGATACAGGGTGTAAGCTGAAATTTATACCCACTTTCATTCCAGCGATAAACACGATTTTTTTATCCGAATCTGATATATGTCCTCGTACAACGTTTCATCATATCAATCCAATCTAATTTTAATCTTTCTTCCTTTCTACCGATGTATACCTATACCACACACACACACCGCATCTCTCTTTTTTCCATATCTTTCCGATTTCTCTCTTTGCAACTGCATCTTCTCTCTCTCTCTCTCATTCAGCACACAAGCGGTTTTACGATTATGGCGAACCTTCTTGCGCACAGACACACGTACAGAGAGCAGAGAGCCCGAGCTTTACGGCTCTTCCGCGAGCCGAGATTCTATTATGCGATTCGCGAGCTTGTTTTCAATCGCGAAAGAGTACGAGAGAGAAAGACCGAGAGAACAATAAAATTGCCTTTCTTTTCGGCTCTACACGTGCTCTCTCCTCTTTATATTCATTCTCTAGGCAAATAAACCGCGCGCTGCCTTTTACACGCAGACCACGACACGAGCTATGCGTTTAATTCCGCGGTCGCGCCGCCGCCGTTATGTAAGCCGTGCACTTTTTTTCTCTCCCTCTCTCTCTCTCTCTCTCTCACTCTCTCACTCTCTTGTTCTCTTTTCGTGTAAAAATAGCGGCGGGAGGCACTTAATGTCGCCGCGCTTCGATTCGGATGGCTTTTTTTTTTCTCTATTCTGGTCTGTACACTCGGTTTTACGAGTGGGAGATTTGTGTCCGCGCCTCCGTTGATCTACGCGGTGCTTTTGTTTTTTTAGCAGTGATTAACTTATCCTTCGTCCGTGGAATAATGTATTCTCGTATACGTTAGATTTATATGCGACTCCTTTGTGAGCGAGGAATATGGAGCTTTGATTATTGGATAGGTGTATGATATATACGAGCGAATACGCGTGTAATTTAGTAATATTTTGATTGATTATTTTGACGTTTAATTTATTGATCGTTTTTTGTATTATTATTTTATTTTTTATTAATTTTTTATTTGCGTATAAAAGTACACAAGTAAAAATGTATACAATACATTGCAAAAAAAGCAACCGAGCAGAGGAAAATAGTACTGTGTGCTGCGCTGGTCTGGCTGTTAAAAAGTAAAAAAATGAAAAGACAAGAAAACTTGGAAAATAATTAATGCTACAGGTGAAATATGTGGTTTAGATGTTAACCACTATTCTATAGTTTTATAAACTATATGTTGACAAAGGTTTATTTTTTTAAATTTAAGTAAATGGAAATTTTTTATTATGCAATTATATAGTTTTCGTTTATTATTAATGTATGTTACTGGAATTAAAGAATAATATTTTGAAATTAACAAATGTTTTTATTGATTTATATTTTTTTTAACTAGTACAAGGCTTACACTGAAACTTAAATTAAAAATTTATAGCTATAGTCCTTTAACATCTGTCTGCAAGTCCACCACTTAAATAAAATTCGTCAAAATCAACTGTTATTGAACAAATAAGCTTAAAAAATCGATTTAACCTTTTTTTGTGTCTCGTTGAAAAATACAATCATCGCTTTTATCTTATCAGAAAAATTGAATCCACTCGGTAAACTCTAATGAAAAATATTCTGATCTCCAGATACCGAGTTTGTTTCCAGTATCACATGGATTTGCTCGTATACATATATGCACTTATTAGTTTGCACTTTTTTTCGGTTTGATCGGATTAAATTTGCCTTCGAACGCGAGGCTAAAGTAGTTACAGAGATTGTAACTCTTTTTTTTTCTCTCTTTCTTCGATCGCTCGACTCTGTAATTACACTCGCAAGCAACTAATGATCGCGATTTTTTTTCTCTGTTGCAGGTACGCAGATACAAACTAAATTACGTCGTCACTGCGTGTAAGTAAAACTTTTGCATGCGTAAGCGTATGTAACGTTGTGTACAGGATGATTATTAAAAAATTCCCACTGCATACGTATACTGTGTGTCCGCGATGAAACGACCGGTATGAGTTTTGGCTGTGGAAATGGTATGGAACAGGTAAATAGAAACAGGTATTTAGTAATTTTGTTGTAGTATATAGGAAATGCTGGTTACGAAAAAATTTGAATGGGATGAATCGGGTGAAATTTACATGTTTTTATTAAACAGTCTGGTAATTGTATTGTATTTGGATTCACATTTTGAAGGGTGAAAATCTCATCGTTTTCGTCTTACCGGAATTGGTATTTCAGTAAGACAAAAATATAGTAAGTATTATTCGATTTCTATTAATCGAATCATTTTGTGGGAAATAAAAGTGTATATTTAGAGTATTTTATTTTGGGTGACATATTAGTGATGCACGTGACTATTTACTTGAACTTTTACCTTCTCTCCGCGCGTTAGCAACCCTCAGTAGAATTAAAGCAGATTTTATGAAATTTCAACAATTTTTTTAGTTACGAAATTTTGCTGAGAGAAATGTCTTTATTTGCATGTTTCTATGCCATGCAGACAGTGGGACACCGGGTATATACCGGGTAAACAGTAAGACACCCGTTACATACCAAATAATTTTCTAATATATCCAAAATTATTCGCTGTATTAAATTACTTCATTTCTCCTTCGGTATATAGTGAACAATTTATCCTGACAAATTTCGCTAACCACAAAATCATTTAATTTTCCATTTCTCTGTACTTCTCCGACAGTTGGACACCCGGCACATAGGGAAAAATCGATCCTTACAAATTTCCCTAACGATAAAATCATTTAATTTCGCATTTCCCTATACCTCTCAGACATCGAGACACCCGGTATATCAATACACATCGAATTCAAGTGGTTAAATAATTACTGAAGCGTCCGCAGTCGAGGGTATTAATTGTGGCTCTCGCGACTCGAAAATTATCAGACATGCACATACACACGCTCACAGTCGATTAAAATTGTACATCGCGCATCGCCGGAGCGAGTAACCATTCGAACGTAAGCACGCGTACGCGCGCGCGCGCGCGCTAATCAACCGCTGAGGTGAAAAAAAAACCAAGCCTCGGTGAAACGGCTATTAAATAATCAAGGAAACTATATATACATATATAGCGAAAAGGGCGCAGACGTCTCGTTAATTTCGGATTCATTCGCGGAATCGCGCAGGCAGGCGTCCCCGTAAATTAGCGTGCGAGCACTCCCCTGTCGTAACTGCCCATCTCAGAGTCTCATTCAGTTCTAAAAGCTGCACAACTGCAAGCTCGCATCTTCGTCGTCGTCGTCGTGTGCGGAGAATAAAGTCGCGCGAAAAGGAAACAGAGTCGCGCCAAAGAGCGAGAAAAACGTTAACGACGACCTCAACGCGTTTTGCGTATTTATAACTCGATTCCGTCGATTATCGTTTCGCTTCGACGAACACGTGTGTCTATATAAGCGCGATTTAATTAAATTCGACTGTGCGCCTCGAATAATTCGGCGTTAATTTCGGTATAAGAATTCAGCGCGCGATGCATCGACGAGCGGTCGACGAAAAAAAAAAAATAAATAAATGAAAGGAATAGTAGAAGAAAAAAAATACGGGAGACGAGAGCGTGAGAACTGCGAAGAGACGCAAAATCGTCGCGAGGCATTAATGGAGCTGAGCGCGAGGAGTCAGCGCATTTAAACGAGCCAAGCTATTCACGCTACGGCGGTGCGTAATATGTGGAGGCTGTTCTATATTCGTGCGACGTCTCCGATCCGCCCGCGAAACAGGTCCAAGAGGAGAGGGAAAATTAGTCAAAGAGACGAGCTTTTATTGTACATATTTTTCAGTTGGGAAAATGAAATATCATTCGGTGGTATAGAGTCTATAGACGGGGAGAAAATTATGAAAATTTTTACACAGCTTTGCTTTGAAGTGTTCTGGATTTTAAATTACACGGTGTGTATACGAAAGAGTTAATTAAGACTGGGGAATTGTGGAAAAACTTTTGTGGATTTATTCTTTCTTTTTTTTTTAGTTTTTTTAGGTGGGATTGATATGCATGTGTGGGTTGATTCAATTTTCTTTAGGTGTCTCTTGGGTAGGAGAGGATGAGAAAAATGTTATTTGAGTTTTTAAATGTTTGGGAAAAAACAGCGAGGTATGCTTAATTAAACATTTTTGGTCGAGACGGAAAGAAAAATTGCTAAGATTGACTATTTGTAATTGAAAATAGGAAACATTATTATTGAGATTTGCTAATATTATATCATAATTTTTTCTTGAGAATACTATGGTATTTGATTGAAAAATTAAAGGCTTTTTATTTGCCAAATACTTCTATAATAATTAAACAAAATAAATATTTAAACAAAATGTTGTATGTCAATAAATATTTGTTAATAATAACTTATTCTACGAAATGTTTCGACTACCAATAAAAATTTACAGAATTAAAAAAAACAGAAATTTACATACAAAAATAATATAAACTACCCTTTACATTAAAAAAAATGTATATCTAGATTTTCCAAAAATTATTCCACGAATTCAAGCAAACCTTTATTTATCTACAATAAACAGGGTTTCAAATTGACTAAAAAATCAAAATATTGTTTTTTCAATGGAATTCAACATTATTCGTTATCGAAAAAAGTGATTTTTCAACAAAATCCATCATCTCAAATCTAAGCATCTCAAAGCAACTGCTTTTTCGGTATACAATTGATAATATACGGTTGATCGGAGTAAAGCTCAAGAGTCCAAACATCAGAGACAAAGTGCGAGAGAGTCGTCCCTTTCACGTAACGTTCAGGCATCGGATCTTGTATATACCGGCGTATTTCATTCTTAAAAGAGGGAAGTAGCTTTAGGAGTCGAATTTCAGCCCTATTCATCCCGAGTAAATTTACAGACTCTCCTTGGCAATAGTGCTGCTACACACTCAACGTCATAGCTCTTTCTAGTTCTATTTCGATGATCGAGGGTGTGCCGACGAAAATTTTCCATCTCTTATTCTACCGCTAAAGGAACACAGTAATGAACTTTGACGTAATGAGGTGCGTTTACATCGCTCGCCTTACTGATAAAAGCTGAATAATTCGTATACAGCGATGCATCGTTTTCACCTACCATTGGAGAATTCGTATATATCACAATTTAGTTTACCGTCCGAAAGAGCTACTGATCCTAGTATATCGACGATAAAGTACTGTATTTAAGGATAGAGTTATTCAAGCCAGTACTATAACAGTGATAGACTATCTTGAGCCAGTACAAAGAGTACATCTGGAAATTACTATTCCAATGGTTGAGTGGGGTGACAAGAACTGGCTATACTCATAACTACAAGACAGTACTGTACAGGTTATTTAATACAAGAACTTCTCCCTAGTAATGTAAAAATATTGGTCCAGTATTTAATCAATACTGGAGTACTAAGAATGACTCATACTAGCAAACCTTAACAGATCAAGTACTCGAAGACAGTACTATATCAATTGTGTAATATGTGTACTGGCAAAGTACTACTTAAATTGAACTTACTAAATCAGAGCCGTTCTTATCATACCAATCGAAACAAGGGTCCATCGCGCAGTCCTTTGTGCAATAAATTGTAACCGCGTGAAAAATCCGGAACCACGGATAATCAGTTGCAGATGTCTTGACTATAGTAAAACACTCAACGTGATAGCTCTTTCCAGTTCTATTTCGCGATGATCGAGGGTCTGCCAACGAAATTTTCCGCCGCTTACTCTGTTGCCAAAGGGACACACAGTAATGAACTTTGATGTAATTAGACGCGTTTACATCGCACGCGTTACTGATAAAAGCCAAATAATTCGTATACAGCGATGCATCGTTTTCACCTACCCTTGGAAAGCTCATATATATATATATATATATATATATATATAGTCGAAGAGAATCGGCAACAATTCGCTTTACCGTCCGAAAGAGCTACAGAGCCGGCTTTTAGAGGCGCATTCCACTCGAGTTCATCCAATAAATTCGGCGTTACAGCCGAGATAATGGCTCTGCTCTCGTCGCAGCATCCCTTCCCATCCCCCGATAATCGTGAATTCGTCGTTGTTGCGACTATTTCCACGAAAATTTCGACTCGGACTCGGTTTTTCTTCTATTCCTTTTTTTTTGTTCCCTTGTACTGGCTTGATGTTCGACACGTGCATTGCGGTATATATCGATTGGATGTGTGTGAGTGCGTACGTGTAAACGCGGTGACAATTAATTTTCCTTGCCTCACGTTCGCAGCTGCCGCTGTACTGCTGATGCAAAAAGAAGCCTGTACATACGCTGTGTATACAACCATTTTAATCGACGACATGGGCTACCTGAAGTTTATACGTACAACGTGTGTATATGAGTGATCCTTTGATAGATTGAATGGTTAAAAATTTTTTTTTCTTTTTAATAATATTAAACTGTTCTTTGGTGCCGTAGCAACATTTATGATTCATTTTTTAGATTTTTTTCTTAAATTGTTTCGAAGCTATGGAGAGTCAACGTTACATCGGATTTTCTACTGATTTTTAATTATCAGCAGCTCCTCAATCAAGCATTTTTTATTAAAAGCGGGACTAGGGATTTTTGTGTGTTATTAGGTAAACTTCGCAAATAAAATACTTCCAAAGTCATATATATATATATAAAACAAAGAGTTTAACTAATTTTTGAGCTCAATTCATCCATCGGTTGACTTTGAATCCTACGTTGAGTGAATTTTCAATTTTCTATTGCAACTAGTCACCGAAGAGACTTATGGAAGAGTTATTCAAATTGAAAGTAAAACTATCTTCCCGAATTAAAATAAGTGTAGATTATAACTCCATCGTTAGTAATATTTTTAATTTAGAATTTAGTAATTTCAAAGCTGTCTTGCCCCCTTAAGAAATTTGGTCCATCCTGGACTAGCTTATAAGAGTTTCATTTTTTTATTATAAATATTAGATAAATTGCGGTATAACTTAATTTCTACCTAGAAATAGAGCTTGATTTCCAATGGCTGTTCTTCATAGACACTTTGTTCAAAGGCATTCGTCAAAGGCATCTTCATGAATTTTTTCACGTTGAGACTCGCGATCGAACCTCCTCAAAACTGAATTTCAAGACTTTGATAACTCACGAGATTGTCCTGGTCTATATCTACAGGTTTGAAAGTACCTTATTTGTAAAATTTAAAAAGCCTCTTTTGTGTGTTTAGCGAGCAATGCATCCCTGAGAACTTACAATATTTTGAAAACTGGCATAAAATGCCATCTTTGATATACCGAAACCTTATCTTTTTTTTATAAACTCACGAAGGTAAATATACTGCTGAAGAAGAAGAATTAAAGAATCTTTTAAAGAAAAAAAAATGGTTTGTCTGTTTAATCTGTCGGAGAATGACTCATATATATGTATGTATATGTAGATCGGGAAGAAGTTTAAAGAATTTAAAGACATGCGTTAGCCACCGCTTAGACCCGATCATTACAGAGCGCCTCTAATTATTTCTCTCAGTGGATTCCTGCCAGACACGATGTCTAGAACTGCGAGAGAAAGAACGAGGGGTATATAGGTGCAGCTCGTCGAGGCTATTGCCGCCTGTCGTTTGAAACGGCTGCGCGAGAGCTGCATTTCCTCTTCATCTCCTCTCGCAGTATATATCTCGTTTGTGGGCATATGAGCGTGTCTGTATTGCGGCTCCGCGTATTTCATGCGGTGCACGTACTCGCCAAGGGCTCTGTCCTTTTTCAAACACACCTCTTTATTTACCACGGCCATTGATGAATGTTTATCATCCTCTCTTGCTTTTACTGCCTTCTCCTCCTCTTCATCCTCCTCCACCTCCTCGACAATGCTTCGTTTCCTACTTCCCTCTTGCTCTCGCTCTCGACCACTATATATAGGTGCGTGTATATATATATACATATATGCGTGTACGGGTGTGCGCGTTAGGTTTTACGAGTCTTGAATTTTATACGTTCCGTATAGGAGGATCGATCGAATGAAAATGGAAACAGAAAAATTAACGTCGGAACGTAACGAGACCTTTAATCTTCGATGGATTCGCAGCTTCCGCATACAATGTCCATTGAATCGATTGTTTCCAATCAATGTATCACTCGGTCTTTATCGATGTTGCTGTATCCTAGTAAGAGTTAATCAACGGTCGGATACTGGATCAGTAATGGAAATTTATTTACACATCACCTGAGCCGCAGTATTCAAATGAGGCTGGAATGATACGACGAAACTGTACTGCATAAACGATAGAGTACTTCGAGCGAGTACTGTACGGATTCTGTAATACGTAGAATGGTACAGTGTCAATATTTCTTTATGTAAAAATGGATCAACAGCCCATTACTACATGAGTAATAACAACATCTCCCTAGTAATTTAAGAGTACTGGCCCAGTATTTGATCAATACTGGAGTAGTAAGAATGGCTCATACAAGATATATTTTTACTAATAAATCGAAATTTCAATAAAAAAAAACTATAAAACATGCATTAAAACTACTCACAACCAATGCGTTCCAACATTCCTATTTCAAACATTTATGAAATATTCCGCTTCGTTAAAATGTAAACAACAGAGATCCCAAGATTCCATTCTTTCAATCTGCTCATTATTAATATTTACTTCAGACTAATTCGATCAGCCATAAAATTTCTTTTCGGCAATTCGCATCTTCATTACAGTACCCGAACGATAACGCGAGGATTTTCGCTTAAGCAAACCGATTGAATGAATTCTTTAAGTTAACAGTGCACTGGCGAATCTGCGCCAGGTGGGACGCGTACAAGCCATTGTCCCGTTCTGATTGAGCGCTCAATCAACGCGATCGTCGGCTAAGATATTATTGACTGCAAGAAGGATAGGAAGCAAGGAAGAAGATGACGGTAATAAGATTGCATTGAACGAACGAAGATGCGCTCGCAACATGTGTCAAGAAATCAGATCTGGCAATTTTGAAAATTCGCCTCTGACGAAGCCTCTTTTATGTTTTTTCTTCTTCGTCGTCTCGTCGAATCGTTAATTTAATTTTTTCTTCGTTTCCGAAGTTCAACTCTCAGAGCGAAGGACTACGCGATAGTTTTCTCTGGAAATGACAGGAGCAATTTGTTCTATAGGAGTATAGCTTTAAGTAAACAGTTTAAGCACTGATGCGATGACGGGAAGTTTCTTTAAGAGTCATCGGATTTTGAAAAATAAATTAGCTTCAACTTACGCGAAGTAGGCTCCCACAAGGTAACTGGATAGGGTGTCACGTCATATAGAATTACGTATTCTCTATGAAAACAGTAGCTAGTGACAGTTTACACCGACACTTGACCTCAATTTTGGACGATTTATTTTCAAAGAAAAAATACCACTTGAAATTTTACGCTTTAGATTGATTTTCAATAGTCTTATTTGGAGTAGATCGGTAAACCGAAATGTATTACCGACACATTGTATTTGAGTACAGAGACAAATAATGATTACTTATTATTTATAAATTACCGGTACTTTCTAATCCGCGTAAGATGGTCTTTCATTAAAATTAAAATTGGTTTTAGTTCTTTAAATGGTCAATTTCATTTTTCGCATTGTGTCATTATTAATTGTGCAAAATCAAATTACGTTTCTTTGTATTGCATAACTCGATGATTGAATGGACGAAGCTCAATAGATTGAAGAATCAGACAATCCAGAATTTGATTGAACATAAATTGCACAAATATGAAAAAGCAGCTAAAATCGGATTGTTACGTGTTCGACTGAATTCTGAATAATCTGGTTCTTAAAGCAAATTTTGAAACGCTTGGTTTCTGATTCAAATCCTGAATTATCTGGTGCGTAAAACAAATTCTGAAATGCCTGGTTCTTGAAGCAAATTACGAATTACGTGTTTTTTTAGACGTTTTTATTGGCTCGTTGTTGAAGGTTTTTTTCAATAGTTTAATTATCGTATACAGTCTAATTCGTGCATGCATATGAAAAATGACTCAAAATATTACAAAATTGTAAAAAGACCTGCTATTCAGATATCGAGACAACAAACCGAACTAATATGAGAGTCTTATCATTTTATAGAATCATACCGAACCAATAATTCATCTCAACTATACATTGCGTAATTAATGTTCAAACATACATTACACCTATAGACATACCAATCTGAAAAAAATAAACTCAAAGAGCGAATGATCACCTATACAAGTACTCGAACGCGATCTTTTACGAAATTATATATAACGAACAGCTGCGGATTCAGAAAAAGAAGAACTCGATACGCGTGGTGAAATGGACAGGTCGAGAGGTTGAAAATAAATGGGAAAGATAACGGTTACTTTAATAAGTAATTCCGATAATTGATTACTCGTACTTTGCGGTTTTCCTCGATAACCTTATTTGTTCCAAATGTCCTAACCATCACGCGCTTGAACGTCCCGCTTTAAAATAATACTCGTCCAAAAAACACACTCACATAACTCCAAGAGGTAAATTCCAAAAGTTTTTTCAACATCGACGTAAGTCCACAGGATATATTTCCGTGTGTCGTAACAACAACAGTGACTAATTCTTCAAAAGGTGTAACAGCGTCTTGGAACATCTTGTTTATTTTAACAATTCATCTATCCTTACAGCAACGAAGACCCTCTCGCCACTGCAATCACACACGTGCACACCGATATAAGTACTTACTCAAGCAGTTTTTCTCGGTATATACGCGGCAAGAGAGACACCATCGTCGTAAAAGCTTACGGGAGTTCGAACACGTTACACGTACGGTGTAAACCAAAACGGTCTCTCTCACTCCAAAAACAACGCGCACACGAATGCAAAGATCGGTACCGCGTGCGCATGAATAATTTGTGAGATATAGCTATGGGCAAGAGAGAGACAGAAGCGGACGTATATTAGCATAAGTCAGCAGAGAGAGTTTTCCGGACCAGTTTGGTCTGATTCCCTCTTCTACAATATAGGGAGATTATATCCGGCTCCCGTGTGCGCGAGATAAAAGTTCGCCTGCATTTTCGTACATTTTATTAGCCGACGTATATGTGCTCGGAGTTTCTCTCGAACTTTCTAACGTGGACTATCGTATGTGCTTTCCTTATGCGAATCGTCTGGTGCTAAACACGCGTGTGTGTGTGGTTTTTTTGGTTCAAGATTTTTAGAGCAACGTATTATGGAAAACGATTTCCCAGCCATCCAAGCGAACGAATTCATTTGACCGAATATATCGCGCGTTTCGTTTATGTATGTATGTATGGTACAGGTAGGAATCGTATCGATACAGACTTGAATTTTTATTTAAAATTTTTTTTACACTCGTTCGAGCACGCGCTGAAAATTTCCATCAAATATTTGAACCTTTCGTAAAAAAAACGTACTCATCCACATGTCGGGAGATATACGAAGAGCCAACCAGAATCAACAACCCATCAGCTGATGGGTTGTGTATTCTGGTTGGCGAATCATTGTGAAAAAAATCGAGGTTCTTTTTATAAAGTTTTGTGAGTTGTAATTAGGGTCTGATCTGTGACAATGTTTAGATCCTCTGGTGATGAATAAAAATACATGTTAAATTTGGGAATTAAATGTTTGATAAGTACGAAAAACATCAGACCACATTAACCCTATATCCTAAACAATCAATGATCAACAGTATAATTGTCAGAGTATTCATACATTCAAATGTGTTCTGTTACCAATACTTTCCATAGTTTACACCACAATCACTGAATGTCTATTTTGCATACCTATTTTAACGACATTACTTACCTCAGCAAGTTTCCATAGGTCTCAACCCTCATTACCAGTCATACCCTTACAGAAAGAGCCTCCAAATTTTTCCGTAATAATTTTCCGCAGCCAAAATGTTTTCTATCACCCTACTGGTTGTATCAAGGGTTCCACCTTGGACAAGCGGTATGTATACTTTGTTATATTTGTCTCTCTTTCTCCGTGTGCACTCGACGGCCAGAATCAACACACCACACGCATATTGAAGGGGACACTCTTTGGTCTGGTGATTTTTTGTTTCCACGACTATGTTTTCTGTGTGTGTCGGCTGAACTGTCGGTGCTGCACTTAAGAAAATTAATGAGAACGTGATTCCGCACCTGAACACGCGAGTATGACTGTCTATATAGGCGCATAGAACGAACGTCAAGATAAACACGCGTCTTCCTCTCTTCTGGACACACCGCGCCGAAACTTTAGTTTCTTCTCTCTTTTATATATATATAGGTGCATATATATAGGTATACGCGAGACATGCGTTTATTTTCTCTCTATGTCTCGTGGACCACACGCGAATACTCTCTCGTGTAGCTTTTCTTTGCTCATCGTGGTCGTCGAGACCTTTTAATGGGATATTGTATACGCGACTACAGAGATAACATTAAAGCTTATATATAAGCTTCTATTGGGCTATCGCATTCCAACCGAATGATACGCACCGGTCTTCTTTTGGAATTTTTATCTCCGCGTTGTGTGCGCATATGCAAACAAATCGAGAGTTTTCGTATAACGGCTACGAGACAAATCGCCTATAACACGTCGCTCTTCTTTGGAATCCATAAGAAGCCAACTCTGACAAAGAGAATCAAAAAGCATCCGCTGATGCTTTTGTTGCGGAGATGGCAGTGTATATAATATGTATATGGGTCATTCTCTGACAGATTGGCAGGTAAAATAAATTGGTATGTTCTTTTGCATATTTTTAAACTGTTATTTGGTATCGTATCTATGGTTGTGAATTTAAGTTGTAGAATGTCGAGGTTGGCATTTTACGCCTGTGTTCGACAGATTGTAATTTCTTAGGGACGCATTTCTCACTCGCAACACAAAAAGGACTTTAAATGGAAAATTAGTTAGACTTGACGGATAAATTATTTTCAATGCTGTAGATCTGTGTCATAATGGGCTTCTAAGTGATCAAAGACTTCAAATTCAGTTTTCAAAAGGTTTCTAGTGGGCAGTACAGCTATTTGATTCTTTTCTATTGATACAAGGCATCTACATGAATTTTTTGACGTTGATACCAATGACCCAACTTTCTCAAAACTGAATTCGAAGACTTGGATGATATTAAACGAAAGACCTTGCTGTTAATGTTATGAAAAAGTGTAGTGATTCATTAGTTTGGTTCAGCCCCAACCTGACTCTAATAATCTCGTAAGTGTCTCATAGTAGTCACAATTTTTGGAAAATAGTGACTTCGTGAACAAAATGTAAGAAAAATTCAAGAGTATAACCTGCAGTGCCAAATAATAGTTCAAAAATATTTCGTCCGATTAATCTGTTAGAGAATTGCTCGTATATGATGGTATATATATATCCATGGCAAGACTTTGGCTTTTGTGCGCAACGGAGTGTAGAGAGATGGGAAGGAGAGAAGAAGCAGAGCATGCACGCACGTTAATGTCCGCGCGCAAGAGAGAGAAAGAGAGAAGTAGGGTCATGTCGAGTGGGCGTCGTCAAGACAAGGTGCGTGCGGGGTAGAGAGGGATGGACCACCCGTGTATACGTCTTATCGAAGCCTATCTCTCCCCTACTATTGTCTCTCTCTCTCTCTCGATTTTTTTTAGTTTTTCTTCTATATAAAACTCGCCCGCCGCCTGTCTCGAGTTAGATGCGACTTCTTGACTGTTCCCCTCCATCCACATTCTCTCTGTCTTGCTCTCTCTTTTTAAGATTTATTGATGGGCTTAGAATATTTAAGGGCGGCGTATTATTGCGGATGATGTATTATGGGAATTTTTGGAAAGTAACTCCGATGTTGACGTTGAATTTCATATTTTTGGAGTCTGTATCGATGAAGAATACGATGAAATGTAAATGTGCAACTTTAGTGTTGCAAGGGTTCTGTATTGATGAAGAGGTTAATGTTTAGTTTCGAATATTCTTGGCTAAAACAATACAGTGGATGAACAATTCAATAATGGGCCAGTAATAACGATTTTCCCGCTGTATTGTATTCAATCAATCCTGACGAGATAAGACTCGATACTAGAAAATCTGTATTATTCAAGCACTTACAGACAGTATTGTATCGGTTCTGTCATGTGTATACTGATAGAGTATCTCCTCAAGAGAATACTATACCAATGTAGCAGCCCCAAAATGGTAATTAGGTTCAAAATAATGATCAGTTACTTGAGTATTTGCTTGAAGTTGAAGTTATGTAAGTTTGTGGTGCAACTTCATTCCAACAAATTGTATTGACTCAGTATTATCGTGCATTGTTCAGGTACTGTACAATCTCAAATTTGCCATTTCGTATTAGATCAATGCACCATGACATTTCCAGCCCATTCTCATCATTCCAATATCGAATCAAAAGTATATCAATAATTTAACAGTCAATAATCCTTAGTAGTGACCTCAGTGGCAATTCCAAGGTTATTTCCAATCTTTTTAACGTCAAATCATTCCCAACCCCAGGTTTGCCAATAATTTCAAACAAAACCACATTTGACAGTACACGACGCGAACGCTAATAAAAATCGATACTTCGTACAGATCTTTCACAACGAATTATTCATTTCTCCACTATTAATTCGCATTCGACTGATAAAATTTAAAGAAATATTCAATAACAATCGTTCCAATCGATCCTCTTTTTTCTATCAATCTATAATACTTCTTTATCGCTACAATGTCCTCCACTTTCACGTCCGCTTTGATATCGCTCGAATTGAATTACCAAACGCGAGGTGTCTCTCAACGACGACACACTCCTTCATATATATATACGTAAAAGGTACACACACACGTATATACCTGTACGTACAATATCCTCGAAAATGTTTCGCACCACACGCTGTGAGCGACTCTTCTGTTTATCTAACGCCAAAGACATGTATATAGCCTATGCCTATAGAGTCGCGTTCGCGCACCTATACTCTACAGCCAGCTTACTATACACGAGAGAAAAAGCTGAAAGACACATGCAGTTAGGTCGCGCGCGTTTGTTCGCTCAATGGAGCAGAGCCAGTCATTCAAGAGAGTGTGTAGGTAAGAAGAGAGCGAGAGAGGGGTCTCCCCCTCTTGCGGCTTGTAGCTCTTCTCGTTCAGCGAGTCTCCTATGGAACAGCCGGTATATCCACGTTCACATATACATATATATGTCTACACACACTCACCTGGTGTAGACACGAACGCTTTTATACACGACGGCGCGTGTATGACCGGAGCCGAGTTCACATACAAAACTCACTCTACCCAACCGATGCGGCTTGAGTAAAACGATCGTCCGGCAGTTTACTGGCTGCAGAATCCCTCTCCCTCTCTCTCGTGCGCTCTCTCTCTCTCTCTCTCTCTCTCTCTCTCTCTCACACAGTCGACTTTTCGAAGAGCTGCCGCGATTTAATTAAAAGTAAAAAGAGAGAGAGAGAGAAAAAATTATGGGATATCGTTGTTCGTTAATTTATATACCGCATCTCGGCTTTATTTATCTCGACGATACGTGCATTATTTTCCAAGCGGAAAACCACTGGATTAATCGTATTCATCTCGATCCCTATATATACACATTCGTTTATTGCAACGTTTCACGCTCGGCTTGGTGAAACGTATATTTATAGCGCAAATTACATCGATGTAATACAATTAATTATTTATACATCTACCAGCAAGGATTAAAATCATGTAAAAGCCGCGCTTAATTGCAAACAAGCTCGCTCGCGAATCTAAAATCGATAGCGGTGAAAAAATATACAAGCGCAATTGCGGGGGTGAAAAAAAAAATTGCTACGGGCGCTTTTGAAGCCCCGAGCTTTTTGTGTTTTTCGAATCGTCCAGCGCGCGGGCTTTCAAACTTTTAGTAACACTCGCTTCGCTCAAAGGGGTTGAAGAGAGAGAGAGAGAGGGAGAGGTTAAAGGGCCATTTTATTACTCGTCCCGTATTATACAGGGTAAAAGCTAGAGAGACTAAAACGCGATGTCGATGATCGAGCGTTGGTGGTGTAACATATTTTTATACAGTTTTTTTTTCTTTGGTCCTCGTCACAAGTTAAACAGTGAGTCGAAAGTTATATACGTATAAACCTTTTTCACGCGTTTCTTTTTATCCCCGACACGGCGCACTTGTTATAGTTGTCCCGGCGGCCACTTCCGGACTTTGTTTTCATTCGGAAAACCTGCGCGAGAAAGTCTGGAGGACGTATTTACGACGCCCGAGATAATGAGGAGTCGCAGGCGTGTTCGCCCGCGGAAACTTTCCCGCTGTGTCTTATTCATCCTACCCCCTTTTTTTTCGTTGTTCCTTTTCCAGTACTCTCCATTTTGCAGAGCAGACCTCGAATTGTCCCACTCTTCTGAGCGGGAGAGTATCTCCGGACTTTCCAAGGGCTGTTACATTGTTGTTTATGTTGGTTGTTAAAACTTTCTAGATGTATATACGTGTATAAAGACATTGTCTCGGAGTTGAATTTGAAAATCAAATTTCCCACGCCACTGGAGAGGTTGATCTCGGTAAAACTAACCGGCGAATATGGAGAGAGAGAAAGAGAGCGACTATCGATCATTCGAGCGACAACTAGTGGAGTGTACACGGTGGATGGTGTATGTACTTGGGGAAATCGAGGAAAATATTTGCGGAGGGTCTTCGTCGAGGGAGGAAAGAATAAGAGCTGGTTGCGTCTCAATATCGATAATGGACATAGAAGTAGAGTCGTCGCATCGGTAAATCATCGAATACTCTATGGAGGGTATGTATGTGTGTATTGGGATGGAAATGGTTGAATAGACGTTTGCGTATTTTGTCGAGGAGACAACTTGATTTGACGTTAAGGAGAATAGAAATACTCTTGTAAGAATTGCGATTATCTTCGTATGGGTCACTACTGGCTATTGACTGTCAGATTATTGCTATACCCTAGTTTCAATCTTAGAATTCTGATGGCGCACTGATCTGATACGAGAATGTCAGATTTGAGATTCTGCTGAACCTGAGCAATATACGATAATACTGAGTCAATAAAGTTTGTTGACTCAAGTTGCAACAGAGAGTTTGAACAACTTCCACATCATTTAACGAGATTTTAACGGTAATCTGATAAGCAAATACACGCGCTCATCTGAATCTAATTAGAATTTTGGCGCAGCAACATGGATACAGTACTCTCTTGAGATACTCTACCAGTATACATATGAGAGTCGATACAATACTGTCCGCAAGTGCTTGAATTATACAGATTTTCTAGTATCAAGTCATTGCAGTCACTGCAGTATTGATTGAACACTGGAAAAGTTGTAATTACTGATCACCAGTATTGTTCCATATTTTCATTACATACGAGGATAACCCTATTCCTGTTACAGCTTTATTACCATCGCAAATTCGAGCATACCGAACGTCCCATACGTAAACGGAATGTATTATTGTAAATCCATCTTCAACCTCTTGACCAGCACACTTCAGTATCACGCCATTATTGATGGAGTTCTGGGCTAATATTCATTATAGCACTACGAAACAATGTATTACAAAATTGGTACAGTGTTCTCTTCAAATAAGTACTTGATTTATTAACGAACGCAGTTTTTTTACTCCAGAATTGAACGAATCCTCCACTAGCATTCTTCTCCGTATTAGGGATAAGCAGCTATATTATCGAGTATTGAGCCGATGATCCATTCTTATTGTTGCTCCACGTTGTCAATCCTCTATGTTGCTGTTCAAAATTTTTCACTCTATTCTTCCTGCATACGCACGTACACATGCATTCGAACCAAAGATACTGAAACAATAATATTCTCGTTGCGACTCTGCACTGCAGGCAACAATTAAAAGTCCCTGAGCGATCCAGGGGATTCCCAGAGGGAAAGAGCGAGAGAGAGAGAGAGAGAGAGAGAGAGAGGATGAGCTATTAAGACGACAAGCAAACAGCGGAAGCAGCTACTGTAGCAATTTATGAAGTGTCAAGAAAGAGGCGGAGGCGACAATAGCCTCCCTGCGGCGACACCGGCCGCTGGTCAAATCTCACTTCTCTCTCTCTCTCTCTCTCTCTCCACCCCTCTTTCCTTTTTCTCTGGAAGCAGCCACGAGAGAGATAGAAAACCAACCGTTTACGATTTGTCCCGCCAGACCAGCGTGCACTGACACCAGTCAAATATAATATTCATAATGGACACATCGTCTCACAAAGATACTCCTCCCTCTTTTTTCTCGTCGGCTTCGTCCCGGATTCTTTAGGAGGGGGTAGAAAGCCATACTCATTGTACGCATCTTCTCACTCAGGGGGTCGAGTTTACGTTTTGCGATCATCCGATTTTTTTTTTTTTTTTTTTAGACACTGCAGCTGTCAATACATTGATGTTGAAATTTCGTCGGACTAAAAAGCAAATATTTGGACAATCGTCAAGAGTTTCCGCGAAAATTTCAAGCATCGCGTTATTCCGTCACGTTGAGCGTATGTGTGTAGTGCACGTTGTTCAGAAAAGAGAAAATCTATATAGTTGTACACTCGACTGGCCGAGGAAAGAAACGTTCACTCTTCCCTCGGTTCTATGAATGAACATTGTTCGCTCGAGCGAGTAAGCTCTCTCTGCGCATCGGCTCTTCCCATATAATCTGTTTATGCATATACATATGTTTAACGACGATGAGCCAAGCTTGTTTATTTATTTTCTCTTTTTTCGAATGCCGAACTTTCAAGCTTCGCTCGTCGAACTTTTCCAGGAGCCACATTATGAACCTAAAAGTTTGGATGTTAGCGCTACTCCCCTTGTGCATAGGTATATTATTATGAAGTAAAATTTGAAATATCCAAAGTATAGTCTTCTCTCATTCTCGGCTGTTAGGAAGAAAAGGATAACAACACGGAGCTTATTTTCGTCCGACGTTGTTTTCCCCAAACGCTGACTTATTTAACAAGTTCGCCTTACAATTTGGCGTCGCGACGACGCGCCTCAGCAAAGTTTTCTTTCTGAGAAAGTGCGTGTAAGAGAGAGAGAGAGAGAGAGAGACGATTAACAAAGCCTGCAGCTGGAAATATGGTATTTCAGACGACGATTTACAAGGGCTTGGTATGCTTTGATTCATCGTTTCCAGCCGCCAATCGAAGAGCAATAATATTTGGATCAGTATGTGCCGTGGACGTATATGGGTAGGAGACGAGAAGAACGCGATGAAAGAAAACAAATATTTAAGTGCAGCGAAGAAGTATTTCTTTTATACTTGGAAATTTCGCTGTCGTTTTGTATACCTGTATTTATAGCTGCAAGGAGAGTTTGCATAAGTGTATATGAGTAAATCCACAAAGTCCAGGAAATAACGTAGTATTGAGTTATTAAAAAGAGTGCAGTCAAAAAAGGCTGTTTGAGTGGGAAGTTATTGGTATTTGATAAAAAGACTTGTTAGATGTTATTTGAATGATCGTCAATTTTCAACCAGTAAGTCTTTTTTGATGATTGAATGGTTTTCTACTCTTTTTCTGAATAAATGGAGCTGTCGTATGAGCTATCATGTCATAAAATATGATAGTTCATATGATAGCTATATTATCATAAAATATGAGTTTCTTTTAAGACTAGTCCAGTTTACCAGTTAAATAAAACTTGATTATTCGCAAGTTGAGACATTTTATAATGACGCAAGCCATCTGCATGAATTCTTTGGTGTTCATACCTGATAAAACTCACGATCAAACCGTCTGAGAACTGAAATTGAAGTCTTTGATCATTTGGAAGATTATCATAATAATCTTCTAAGTGATGACACACATCTACAGCTTTGAAAATAATTTTTTTGTAAAGTTCAACTAATTTAACATCAAAAGTCTCTATCGTGGTTTCAGTAAAAATTAAATGCCAACGTTGATTTCCTGTAACTTCATTAAAAGATCTGAGAGAATCCATGAAAACAGCTAAAGTGTCAAATTACACTTCAAAATTATTTTAATTTATGTCGATAGTTAATGACATTCGCAAACAAAACTGATTTTTCATAATATTACCAAAAATACTTTTAATGAATTACTCAGTGTAGTGTTAACATAAATTACTGATCTAAAAAGTAAACTTCATAAGTTTTAATTGGCAAAAAGAATCGTTAAAAAAAACTTCGTCGTCGAAACGTCAAACGAAAACTGGTATAACTTTCCGAATAAGCAAAACCTGTTTAACAATAACGTATTTTCTACTTCACCAATCGGGACAATTTTTTTTTAAATTCAACTTCTTTTAATACACTCGTCAACTATATACATCGGATTAGCGAACTAATCCTTCAGTCGATGAAAATTAGCGGATTCAAAAATCTTAAAACATCGTTTGAATCTTATTTTACGTTTTTAACCATAAAACCCGAGTGTCAAGCTTCAACGGATGTGTAAATGGCTGTTTTTACTCGGAAGCCACCCAGGAACTAATAACTCGAGAATAATTTTTCGATTTACAACTACCGAATTGTTTCCTGCATTTCGAGAATTTATTCATACACAATATACTCCCTTAATCAACATCACAAACACTTCTTTTCCAATTTATCCAATCGAACGTATATTTTCTATGAAAACTGAATTGTTGCAATTAAAAGTTCCCACATTATATACCAAATACGAAACCAACTATGCCGAGTCGAAAAAAACTCGTATTACATTTTACGTCGGAGGAATTTTTTTTAACGAACAATTAACATTTCTAATGAACGATCGTTCTGTTTTATACACTGCGTAATAAACCGATGAATATTAAAAAATAATTTTCCAATGCGGTGTGAGAAACATTTTCGAACAGAGTAAAGTTCGGTTATACGACGTCGTAAATTTGTCGCTGAAATAGAATTTTTAAGAATACAAGCATCAACAATGCACCGAACGCGTAAAAGGACGTCGAAATAAACTAGGTACAGCGTCGGAATTTTTCTTTTCTTTTGTTGTAATTCAACGAACGAAACAGCAATGTATTCCCTCCTACGAAGAAGCGGCGACTCGTGTCCTGCACCACCGTCGATAAAGATTAAAGTCCTTCGATTAAAAGACATACATATACGAAAGCGGGTTGGAAAGGAGAGCGAAGATACGTACGCGTACGCGCTTCGGGAATAAAATATCGAAACGATGCTGGTTCCCGCTGCAGCCGAGCGTGAAAGCTGGAGGCGCGAAGAGAAAGAAGATTACGCCTCGCGTCTCATCCTGTACCATATTACACATATCGAGGCGATGATCTACGAGATGCCGGTCTCATCGCCCTCCGGCTATATACACTCTTGCGAAAGACGCGTGGAAATTCGGTGCGAGCTCGATGCAGACCGGATCTACGCTCCTGTGTTTATTTTTTTATTATTTTTTTTGTTCGTTTTATTTTTCTGAAATATTTATGACTCGTAATGAGGGTAATCGCTTTCTTTGTGCGCGAGGACTTTTTACTGTTTTCTCTATTTGCCTTGAACGGTATGCGGTGTGTATATATATCGCTCTCATTATACTTATCTCGAATAATAATGGATCAACGACCTGTTACTGGATCGGTAATTACATCTTTCCCGAAGTACTGGTACAGTAATTAATTAATACTGGAATGCCGAGGGATGGGCCGTATTGGCAAATCTGTATTGGTTCAGTATTTCGTTATAGTACTGTGCCAATTATGCTTTGGTAGAGGTACTGGTAGTGTGTCAATGTCGCGCAGTTTCCAAATTCTAGACATAAGCTGGTAAAAGTGGATTAACGGCCTAATACTGGATAATAACTTTTCCACAGTACTGCGGAGAATAGTGGCTCAGAATTCAATCAATACTCGGTCATATTTCAAAACGTAAAATGGTCAAGTACTTCGAGTCGGCAGTTTAACGACACAAAGTGTACCTCAAGCCAGTACAAAAAGTACTTCCAGCCAGAACCCAGAGTACTTCTAAAAATTATCGTGCCTATGATTAAGTACTTTCTAGCCAGTACTACCTCAATGACAGAGTAATTCGAGCCAGTACAAAGAGTACATCTTACTGATGAAGAATTTGAAGCCAGTACTGAACCGGTTTTGTAGTAAAAATCTAATCGATAATAGTAGTAACTTTCCAAAACAATAAGTATTTTCAATAATAGCGATTCTCACCATCTGTAAAATGTAATAGGTATGCGCCTATTACACAGTAAAACCAAAGAATCGAACATCGAAATTTAAAGTACTCGAGAACGTGCGAGTTGTACGAAAGGAAAAAAAAACAAATTTCAGAACAAAGACGTCCGCTATCGTTCTATCAACAAACTTCTCTTTTTTAAGTATACGTGCCCGGGATTTCTCATACAACGTCCCTTTAAAAAGCTCAACCTCTCGATGCCACTGTTTGCACTCTCTCTCTCTCTCTCTCCTCTTCTTCCAGTACTTACACATAATATAGGTATATACATATATATCTCAGGTTTGCACACTCAGGACCGTATCTTCTCGCGCGAGATTTCGCCTCCGCAGCAGTACGACACCCGAAGGGAAATCAAAGTGCGCCCGGAAACTTTGTTTCTGAAATCGGAAAATAAAGCAGAAGAAACTAGCCGCTCTCGCGCGCGAAATATATTATACGGGAAGGCAGCCAAGAAAGTTTCGGTACACCTTGAAAATATCCGCGTCATCCAGCGGAATTGTTTGTTGGCTAAAATCTTTGATTTTTGGGACACGTGTTGGAACACGATGTCGCGTACAGTAGATTTTGCTTTTATTATAAACTACTTATATACCTTTGGATTTTCTCTCTCCGAGCTTTAATTCCCTCTGCTGCATATATATGCATATATATTATAATGTAGACATCGATGCATCCGAGGCCATAAAACGTTTTAATAAGGCTAACAGCGCATCACGAAATAATATCTTCCAACAGACTGTATATATATATCCGCACTCGTTTTGTATCATTTTTTCGCGCTCGACGAGACTCTCGTGCAAGTATTAAGCAAATGAAGCTGAATTACACACCGGACGCGTGTGTATATAGATGCGGCTATATAATACGCGTTTTCGCATTATCGAGGCCGCAAATTCGAGTCGCTTTTCCTCTTATCCACGTCGGCCGCTGGCCACTTCCAGCCCCGAGTGCTGTAATTAAATTAACGGCGGTGGCGGTGGTGAACGCGGAATTTAATGTCTCTCGCGCGTGACGCGCAAACTCGTCGCTCGCGGGACACGACTTCTCTCTTATTCGCGTTATACTCTTTTCTCTCTCTCTCTCTCTCTCTCTCTCTCTCTCCCTCTGCTTCCTATGCTCGCATTTCCTCGTTTCCTCTCTTTTCTTTTAGCGCCTCTGAGGCTTTATTTTTTCTAGTGCGTCTGCGGCTCGAGAACGCGTTTTTTTTTTATTTTTAGTTCGTCAAACGTGTTGAGATTTTAATGTTCCTATGCGATGTATGCGCGAAATCCTGAAAACATTCGTTTTTCATCGTTGTCTGAATCGACGACAGTCGACGCGCTGTTGAATATAAATATCGAAACTATTCAAATCCGAGAGATGACGAGGAATTATACGGTGTATATATAGAGAGACTGGTGGTGAGTATATTGTAGAGCAGTTTTTTGGAAGATATAATAAACGCAAAAGCGACACACGAGAGGGCAGAGATCTCGAGAAAGCCTGTTTGCGCTAATTGTGGACTGAAAAAGTCGGAATTACACGCGCGCGGCCCGTTAATGAAAATTTGAGCGAGTTTTGCCGAAATAACAGGGAATTATTTCAATCTGTCGCGATGCAATCAGTTCTGTAATTAACTTTTATTCAAGCTTACTTCATACCTCAGTATGAATTGCTGGTACTGGAATAACGGACCATGCCAGTAATTCCTTTATTGTCAAACAGTGGAACTGGCTGATATTAGCCAATAGTAGCCCTTTATTCATGATTAACAATTATTTATAATTATCAGTAGATTTTGTTATCCCGATATCCAATCAAAGTTGGGATAATATAAGATCTGGACGGATCAAAGGATCAGGTCCAAGGATCATCGACCAAGATCTTTCAATTTCTGATTGCCAGTACTGGAACTATGAGCCAGTATTGGTCCTCTACTGGCAGGCAATGTACCGGTTGCCAGTATGGTTCCAATCTTGGTACGATATCAGGATCATAAAAACGGACGTTGTAATATGATATTATCCCAATGCCGTGAAGTGTTTGATTCAGATCATCATAATAAATCGTATAATTTATTTTACGTTTTACACATAAAATTTTATAATGTTATGATAATATAAAAATAAAAACTATTTGTTATTAAAAAAAATTGATTGTGCAATAAAGGAACAATGTTGACACAGTATTGGTTTCAAGTACTGTGCTAGTACTTGATCAGTACTGGCTTTAAAGTCCGTCCCGTTCTTTTCCATCCAGCACTGGTTTAAAGCTATGCCAGTACAGAATATAAATACTGGCCCAGTACATGCTATACAACTCTGTAAAAATAATAAACGTAAATAAAAAAAAACGTTTTTTTTCTGTTCCAGGTACGTCGACGTCCTTGAAAGCTGAGCGATTCCCCACGCGAGTCCAAAGCGCGTGCATTGTAATTTATAAAATTGATCTTCACAATACAAACCAACAAATATAAAAAAAAAAAAAAAAATACCAAGTAGAGAAATCACCGATACGTATATACTTACTCGAAATCGATGTTGTTGACACCGACTTCTACACGCGAAATGTTGAGTTCAAATTAATTAACTTGTCGGCTATGTGTGCGTCTGTGTGTGTCCGAAAAAAGAGAGTATATTAGCAAAGAGAAACGTACCGAGAGTTCCGTGCTCGTAAAGAAAGGGACGGGGACAGAAAGAATCGCCAAGAGCCACAAATAAACGAGCGAAAGAAGAATAAAAAAAAAATACGAACGTAACGGAAGAGACAACCTCAATTAACGTAGCGCATCGGTGCTTTTTGAAGGCCAAGGAGCGCGAGCGCGCTTTCCCGAGGCCGGAACACGAATCGCACAGGAGAGATAGGAGAGACGCCCGAAGGCGAGTTAAGGGAACCTCGACCAGAAAGACCGAGAGAGAAAGAGAGAGAGGGATATGTCAGCCGGGGGCATCGTACGTTTGTCTGTGGGCGACCCCATCTCTCTCTAACTCTCTGCGTGATGTATGTATATATGGTATACCTATATATATAGAGAGAATGATCCCCGAACTCTCGAGTCTATCTCACTAGTGTATATACATAGCAGTTTCGACTGTCTGGCGTAGTTTTATCCCGTTTGCATTGTTATGTAGAGAACTGGAAGCTCACGCCCGAGTGCTGGCTTGATAATTATTTATTTATTTCGAAGGAACATTTTGATAGGGGGTGTTTTAGATTTTTGCAACAAGTTGTGGAGGTTTCTACTATTTATATGAAGTAAGTTTACACTTATATATTATAAGACTTACCAGTAAGTCGATGTTATCATTCTGTGCAGTGATTTGATTTTTTTTTAATTTTGGCTTTGGTGTGGACAGATAGATTGAACAGTTTGAAACAATTATTGAGTAATTTGAATTATAATAACAATAAAAAATAATTTATTAAAACTTACCAGTAAGTTGATGTTAATGTCTTGAGCAGAGAAGTGAGTCTTTTAAGTATTGGCTTTGGCGTAGGTTACAGATTGATCAGGATTTTTATGATTCAAAGCTCAAATGATGTCGTTTTTGACAATCGAATTTTATTTTATTAACCTATTGCTTACTATTATTAGCGAATCTCAGAATGAAAAAAGCTTCGTTCTGTCATTGTTTTTTTTCAAACAAATTAAATTATCTTTACTATATATCATTTTACATTTTTACTTGAATATTTAAGTATCGATTAAAGAGTATTTAATATAATTTAAAATAATTTCAATAAGAAAAGTAATCTCATTTCTATCAAATTGTATTTTATTAATTTATTAATTTCTTACTATTTATATTTTTAATGAATTTCAGAATAAATAAAACGTCATTTGAGTATTGAATCTTAAAAATCCATGCAATTCATTCAACGGGATAAAATTATTCATATTTATCTTTCTCTTGTCTTCATTATCTCTCGTAATGTAATACGGGCATATATATAGAGGATTTCATTGAGAAAAAGCCACCCCTATGTCCAAAAATTGGAGCAAAGTAGAAACTCTTTGATTCGTATTTTTGTAGTGATTTTTATTGCTATAATATTCGTTGCGAATGAACAAATAAAAATTAACCGATTTTTTAACCGTTTTTTGATTCCATTAATTTTATAAAAATTTTCAAATAACAATAAAATCTTTTTATAAATCTCACAGACTATATAAATTTTATATATTTGAAAATTTCGCGAATAATTGAAATTTCGAAATTCGTAATCAAACAAATCTGCAAAAATCGGAAGGCACTCAAATATTCTATTTTATTTAAAAAGGAATAGCAATTTAAAACAAAAATTTCTCCTTGTGCTTTTAGTGAAAGTTGCTTCCTCGATGATCAACAGATCATAGAAAATCGGCCTAAAATTACTAAAATTGCTGAACTTTGACTCTCCGTAAAAAAACAATTTTAAATTGTTTATAAAAAAAAAATGTATTACCGGTCAATCTGTTATTGATTCACCCGTATATATTATATTATACATACACACATATATATATGTACGATTCTGTCTCCTTTAACGTTCCTCCCAGTTCCCGGCGTGTCAGCCGCACACTTTGGCCTCGAGGCGATGCTAGATTAGTCGATGATTCTTATTGTTGTTCCCCTGGAACTCGCGATCACTAATCCTTTACGGACTACGGTGCCATAGTGCACACACACATACACACATATATATACACGTGTGTCTGTAGCCGTCTTTTGTTAAAGCGGGTCGACGTAAAGGACGGAAAAAAATTTTTCGGAATCGAGAGCCATTGTGCAGCCGAAGTTTTGAGAGAAGCATTTTCACGCAAGGCTAGAGGCTGTCTTGTACCTAAGGGGGGAATTCTGACATATTTCCTTTTCTACCTTTCGATTAGGAGGTTATTTCGATGGATCTTGGGAAGCCGATGATGATAGATCGGTAAATAAGTCCGATGGATGAATTGAGGGGAATATGGAATTGTGATATATTATATATATATATGAATCATAAATGTTTCTTTCATCATTAAACGGTTTTATATGAAGCCAACCGTTTTAATACGCGTTTAATAAAGGGATGTGCGATCGTGTACAAATGTATACAATTTATACTCTTCAATTTTGAGTTTTGCTAAAGGTCAATGGTCAACGACTCCATAACTAGAGAGTTAAGTCTATAATCTATAAGTTAGAGGAATTCAGTCTAACCTGAAATAACAGAGTTACTATTGAACTAATCTTTTTGCGAAATTCCATTACTAATACATATTATCTACGTAGACGTTAATTCGGGAAGAACTCGGTAAATATCCGATAAGAAAAAAACGGAAGCTCGTTTATATATCGGTTATTCTCTGCCAAACTGACCAGTCAAAAGATTTTTTTCTTCAATATTCTCTACATCCCTAATGATATACATAGATATATATAGATTTTTATAGCAAGTTTTTAGCGAATTTTTAGCGAGTTTTTATCCGATATTTATTTTGATTTTTCATACATATATGTAAAAAAATACTTAGGTTTGATATTTCGACAATGTATGATTCTGATACTAACGATACTGAGAGCTCATACTTAAGAGTAGGCCTCGTCTGGTTATACAGCAGCTATTACGTCATTGAAACCTTACAATGATATAATATTCAAATCATAATCTAACCTGTAGAGTGAAAAATCACTCTAAATATTCTCCTGGAAAATTCCGTCTCTTTATAACAGAATATGGCCAGTTTCTCGTGATATGATCACCAGATCCTCCATCAGAGTTCGTCATTCACACGACTCTAAAATTTTTAATAGCGTATACAGGAGCTACAAATTTTTCGATAACACTATAGTGATTAAGGTAAAAGTAGGCAGCGCGTGCCGATATGTTGCAACGATTTCATTCCATTAGCACCTCTGATTGGCTGTTTGCTTTTGCGCGTGTACATTATGCCATATCAATTTCTCTGTAGCCTCGATGTACGACTTTCTGAATCATATACCTGAATTTCACGTTTGCACGTGTTTCCCCGACACTAACACACGCATATATTTATATTCCAAGTATCTCAAAGACATAAATTTGAAAAAATATCTACGTCTAGTTACATAAAATGTAATAATGAAATCCGCCCTCGATAGTGTACATACGCGTGTTCCATTATAGAAATTGCGATCACATGCTTCTAAGACTACAATAAAACTAGCCCCGAAACTAATCAATGTTTTGGACAGTTGCAGTTCTATAGTAGCAGCAGCTCTGTATGAGAGAGAGAGAGAGAGAAAGAGAGGGGGGGGGGATGACAAATCCAGATTTCATTTCCATTGATCTGTTACTCAAAGCCGCTTCGAACTTTCACTTCCATCGTGTCTTATGTACGCTACACGCCAATGACCATTAGATATATCGAATGAGAGACTGAGCTTTTGTCGGGGGCGTACAAAGCACGCGTATATATCTGTGTATGTATACCCGATCTATTATAATAGACTATACACACACGAGTCTTTTTTACACCTCGGACAAACGCGCTCGGCGTAATAACTGTATCAAGTCTAATCCAGACGTTAGCGCTAATGGCGAGTAATTCTCTTACAGAAGTCTCGAGACAATGAACAAGCCGTGCACAGCACTGCGTTTTCCGGTCTTTAGATGCGCCAAGATCCGATAGACCTCGAAAAAAAAGACACGCGAGCGGCACGCCTTCGATTTCTTCCGCTTCGCCGACAAGCGACGTCTTTCGATTTCTGTTGCGACGTGCGTTAAGGGAGAGAAAATACGTCTAGACGAGATGCTTGCGATTTACGTTGGTTGTGAATTTATCCGATGATATACACATTTTTCAAGTGGAAATTTTGTTTTATGGAGATCACAATATCGCAAATCACACCTCAACACTAATTATGCACTAATAGTAACCGCTGGCTCAATTTTGTTTTGTGGAGTGTTTTGATGTAAGCTGAGATTTTAATTTTTAACTGAAGTTATTTTTATTGCGTTGTAGTGTGTATTTAATGTTGAAATTTGTAAGTCTTTTCGTTGGCCGAATCACACTTAACGGACTGATTGAGCTGATAATTGGTGTGAATACTCTTTGGTAGATACTGAATTTTTGTATGAATAGAAAATTATTGATAGTCTAGAAGTACTTTTTTAAAAAATTTTGACACATCTCATCGTGTGAAATGTATTTCTGTTCATTCGATTGGAAATCCCTAGAATATTCATACCAATTTTGAATTCAATTGGTCCATTAATTCACTTTAAATCTTGCGGAGAGTGAGTATTCAGTGACCTACTATGAGTGGTCAACGAAGGGACCTATAGATGTCAAACACAGCTCAAGTTAGAGGTATACGTAGATACTACAACTTCAGTAATCAATATGTAAAGAATGTAATGAACATAACTAATTAAAAATGTTTATTTTAGAGTGACGTCAAATTCAGAATGAACACTAACTTTCGGAGTTAAAGAAATTTCACTGTAGCAATGAAAAATTTCGTTGTATTGGAATTGGATTCGCTCTAAAATTTGATGGGTTCGTTTAAAATTCAAAAGTCGAATGATAAGTATTGTCTTAAATTCGATAGCCCAAAATTACATATAAATAACATCAATTCCAATATTTAAAAAAATCCCTGAACAGGATGAGAACATCAATTTCTAGTAGGTCCTATTCGACAATATTTTTTAATATACTTTTCAGAAAAAAATGGTTTTCAGTTAGAGAATCAGTTTAAACCACACTTTAAATTACTCCATCAATAATATTTTTCTGAAGCGTCTGTTACCATCTCAAACTCCAGAACAGTATATATTATTCAGACCCGTTGACCATCTATACATTTTACATTTTTTTCGATGTTTCTTCATTCTTCATCTTCTGTCCTAAGCTTCAGAGTGACACATCACTGTAAAAACTCAACCATAGATTGAACAACCAATCGCAATTTATTCTTTATATTCCAAATCATCTGATAGCCATAGACATATACATACATATCTATAGGTATAGTCAACCGCTCGATGCTGATTTTAAAACAGAGTCTACTCTCTCTCTCTCTCTCTCTCTCTCTCTCTTTTGGGTGGGTAAAATCGGGTTTCATAGGAAATGGAATAAAAAATAATTGACGCGAGCGGAGATAAAAATGCGTCTTGGCGCGTTTCAGAGAGAAAGAAGCTGCGAGGAAAGACATAGAAGAAGAAGAGGCAAGATAAAAGACCGCGGAAAATCCAATCGGGTCTGGTTTATCCAGCATCCATCCGAGGGCTTTCTCTTGTCTCTCTTTCTCTTTGCTCTCGAGCTAGCTTTATCCCCGTCACTTTCGCGAGAGCTCGATCACTTCCGCTTCAGCAGGAGAAAGAATTTTCCAGCTTACCGTATATAAGCACAGGCTGCTCTCTGCTCTTTTCATTCCTTTTTTTCACTCTCTCTCTCTCTCTCTCTCTCTTTCTTTTTAACCGGATGCTTCGTGAATTTTTCCGTACACAACCCTCCTTCGGGACTTATAACTACATGTATATACACATATTTTATGCATACTTATATGCATGTATGTGTATACCACGAGTGTTTTCTTAAAATCGATTATCGGAGATGTTGCAGCGTCGTTGGCTTCTGATTTTAATAAACACGTCGCTTCGATCTGTTTAAGTATGTGTATATATATGGGTGTATATATATGGGTGATTCTATGGTAGACTGACTGGTGAAGTTTTTGTTGTTAATGTTTTTAAATTATTTGTTTGGCACTGTTTAGCTTCGTGAACTTTTTTATGGCGGTTCTTTAAGTTATGGTCTACGAAGGTCTTCGCTTGTGCTCTCCAATCGCGATAACATTAAAGCATCCAAGATTATGGTCTTGAAGTATTACTTATACGGAGTCTCGTCTGGGTTTACTGTTAGTTGTAACGAAAATTAATTTTTTTTTTAACTTTCAAGATATATAATTTATTTTCTTGTAAATATTTTTAAACTGTTCTTTGATATTGTATCTATCTTTAGCTAGAAATAAAGAATTGATTCACAAGTTAATACCTTTGGAGACACTTATTTAACGATGAAAGGAATTTTTTTATGTTAATACCATCGATCCAACCATTTCAAAACTGAATTTGAAGTCACGGGTGACTTTAAAGGAAAGATTTCCAGATAGATTTAGTTGATTCACAGGTTGAGACTTTGACACTTTTATAATGATGAAAAGGCATCTTCATACATTTTTTTATGTTGCAATCATAGATCCAACCTTTTCAAAACTGAAGACTTGGATAACGATAAATTAAAGACTTTCAGTTAGAATTAGTTGATTCACACGTCGATACCTTCGTAGACACTTTTATAATGATGAAAGGCATCTTCCTATCAAGTCATAAAATATGATAGCTGATATGATAGCTTTTGTTTCTCGATATTACTCCAGTTTTCACCAGATAAGAGATAATTCAAGGTATCTTCGTGAATTTTTGTATTTTTGTATTCATTATCGAACCTTCTTAAAACAGAATTTGAAGACTTCGATCCATTATATTATTCGTAAAATTTAAGTAATTTTCCAACAAAAGTCTCTATCATGTTTTTACTGAGAAATACTTCCCTACGAAGTTACAATTGTAAATACCAACTTTGGCATCCTGTAACTGAAAGAGCCTTCGTGAAAAAAATCTAAAAAAAAAATCATGACAGTATCAAAAATACAGTACCAGAGAACAGTTTAATTATTATTTAGAAGTAAAAAAAATTTTCGACCGTTCAATCTGTCAGAGAACGACCCATCTATATACTTACATCTATGAATACAGCCATCGATTTTCTGCGCTCTATAAGAATAATGCGCTAAGCAGAGGCATATGTTTGCAGCTTATATATAATAAATCCATTAGAAACCCAAGCGGTAGCATAGTTGACTATATATGTATACAATATATACTGATACACATACACACATACACACACACACACACATATATATATATATACTTATATATAAAAAGGTGCGAAACATCGTCATCTGGCATACACAGACAGCTTATATACATACACATCGAAATTAGAATCAGAATCGACAGAGCGGCATGGACCAAAGGGCACGCACGCGCTCAATAGCTCTCGCAGCCGCTTAACGGCTTATACGGAGAGTAACATTCCTCTCTCTCTCTCTCTCTCTCTCTCTCATTTCGGAAAGTATATAGCTGTGTATAAGCGCTAGCTCGTAAGGAAGCAATTCCAGGGCGCGAACGTGTGCAAGTCTGGATTATGGTTAATAGGTTCGAGAAAGCGCGAAATGGATTCGGTCGACTCTACTGCTGCTGCTGCTGCTGCTGCTGCTGCTGCTGCTGCTGCTTTTTAATCCCCCTCGGGAGAGGACGCGGAGAAACAAAAAGCTGAAGCGCGTGATTAAAGGAAAACAGATTTTTTACCTCGCCTCTGGCTTCCCGATGTACATTTGATATACCTGTATATTTTATGTGTGTATATATACCGTGTGTCCAGGTTGAAAGGCTGGTGTGACGGGTATAGGGTTTGAAAAAAGGGTTAGGCAGTGGAAAATTATTTTGAATGAATTGGAGGTTCTTTTCGGAAATTTTGGTGTTCGCGATGAGGGTCCAGATCTGCGACAATATTTAGACATCCCTGTATCGATGAAAATTTGTAATGAGGATCGAAATTTAATAACTGTGCTGTTGTTAATATTGATTACTGGAAAATTTGAACGTAATTTACGTATATTTGTTAAAGACTCTGTTATAATTTTATTGTAGATTTTGGATGTTTAGGATACTGCAAATATTATGGTAAATTTTTATATGAATAGCGCATTTACATCAGTAGCTACTAAGTTTCAGAAGATAGTGTTTCCAAAAATAGTTTAAGTAATATTTTTAGTAATAATTGGTCACTTAATCCAATATCAGGAGATATTTAACCATATCCTGAAAAAAATTTATTTTATTTAATTATCAGAATGTTCAAAAAATTTTCCTCATTCAAATTCATGGATTGTAACCCTATTTTACTACTTTTTTTTAACGTTCCTCCGATACAACAGGTTGTCTGATTACTTTTCCATAATGACTTTCCGCAGCTAAATTTTTCTAACCACACTGGTCGTGTCGACGATTTCACCGTGGACACTATAATATATATGCATATTACAGCTCATTCTCTGCCACATTAACCAGTAAAAAAAAAGTTTTTCTTTCAAAAATGTTTAAACAGATATTAGGCACTTCATCGACCTCCACGCAGGTCCTTTACGCTACACGAAGTCAAAATTGGCATTTCATGGCTATTTTAAAAATATTCAAACTCCTCAGTGAAGCATATCTCTCTAAAATGAAAAAATTCTCAGCCAAGCATTTCTCATCCTGAAAAAATTCATAAAGAAACCTTGTCTCATTACAGAAGTCTATTTCTAGCTAGAAACAAAGTTACCCAGCAATTTCCCCGATATTCATATATGAAAACGTCTATACGTTGAAGCAACGAGTGCAAGAGGAAGGAGATTTCGATTTAGCGGAGAACTTGATTAAACATTCTGGCCGCTGCTTCCGGCTACTCTGGCTTCATTTTTTTCGTCTTCCGCTGATGGAAAGCGCACACGGCTAACTCTCTTTCCGATCGATATTTTCTACATTTCTCTCTCTATATATATGATATATATATCTCTCTATATATTAATGTATATATATACGTGCGTAGAAACGACAAGCGGAATTTTATTTGAGAAAAAAAAAATTTCGTCTTGAAAATCGCAAGAGCGCACGGGCGCGTGCACGCAATAAGCCGCAATTTTCCAGGCGAGCGCTTCCGCTTCTACATCAGCGTTTGCGAATATATATGTATTCGTACGAGGGGCTAGCACGCGTGGGGAGATTAAGCCTGTTATTCCTGCAGGACAACACAATGAGGCTTCTGGGGATCTCGCGACGAGGGTTAACGCCGAACTTCACCTATTCTGTACCCCCGTATATGTGTGCGTGTGTATGTGTGTGTATGTGGATACGTAAATGTGTGTGTGTATGAGTGTGTATGTGGATACGTATATATATATATATATAGAATAGTTGATGCTACCGCTGTTGCGCATGACGTATAACGTTTATACAGAGATTACACACGCGAGTACAGACGGGAGAGTTTTCTTTATAGCTGTACGGAGCAAATAATGTTACTTCTTTTCCTGCTGGATCAGAAGCGATTATTGAAAGCTTGTTACTACTGCCCGCCACTTTTTTCATTCTCCCGTTCCATCTTCATGCTTTAACCGACTGATCGATTTTTTTTTGTCTTGTCAATCTGTACTTTCTACGTCGATTGAAAAACAAAGCTATTATAGTCTCTAGGAATAGGCGTGAGTAATTTAAAAAAAAAAAATAATAATAGAATGAATTTTTCATACAAGGCAAGATCCGACATAATAGGCTCGTCGGCGGTATGATAACGATTTTTTTTTCTCGTTTGATCTCGCGAGGTAATTCCTCTCTTCGCTCTATTCTTATACTTTCTTTGATTTTATATATATGTATATACAGTATTGTTTGTTGCTGAGCTGGAATTATTTACTTGAACCGCATCGATTGGACTCTAGCGTCCACATCGGCTATACAAACATTCGCCGAAGGCATTGTACACCATATATTATGGTCAAATGCGCAAGAAAACTCATAGTACCGAGAAAAAGAGATAATACAGCTACGTGTGTTTATATAATATATATGAATGTATAAATCGTTATATCGTACGGTGAGGTAAACTCGACTTATATCAAAAACTTTGATTTGTCGAGGTATTTTTAAATTTTATTCTACTGGTTGATTAAATTTCGCTGTTTTACGGCATCGAGTGGTATTTTAAAGGTAAAAAATTACTCAACGGTTGATCAACTCATATTAGTTTTGATTAAAATAACCGCTATTTCCGTCAGACATTACAGACGATCGGTTGATTAAATTTAATAACTTTTGCAATTAAAGAATTTAAAACCGATATTGTTTTATAGTCTTACATTTTAAGTTTAAACAAGGTAATCGTTAAGCTAAAATATATCTCAAACTAAAAAACATCGTAACTATTAAAATCATAAAACCGTCTCAATACGTTATTTTCTAATTTTGTGGCAAAGCAAACTGTATGATGATTTAACCAATTAGACACCTCTTAGCGATAGTAAATTTTTTCCGTTTCTAACTAATTAGGACTTTTACTGTAACGCAGTAATTATCGTCTTCGATTATTGGTCCATATATTAGAAAAAAACTTGTTTGTACTATGTGTAACAAAACACTATATTATATTGTATTTCGTGGGTAAACTTAGGGTCAAAAAATATAAAACACAAAATAATAAAAAAAAAATTGTTTTCCTCAAAGTGATAAGCCACAGAATATTAAACAACTATTTGTCCTAAAGTAGATAATGTATTATTAGGTAGAATGGACGGGGAATATAACGAAAAAATTCATCAAGCACTAGAAATGAAACTATCATACTATTTAAAATGAAAAAAGGCTGTAGACCATAAAATCAGTTATAGTGTGGCTATAAAGTCTTTTAACAGCTTGTCAAATGAGCCGAACAGTCTAATTTGAAATTTGAATTGGCCTGGTAGTGTGGCCAGTACAACTTGTTGAACAGGAGTCATATCACGATGTCATTAACTACCATTAGGTCTTTATACCTTGGTTGATGTTTTAAAAGGTTACATTGAATTTCTGTATCTTTGTACTGGTCCATTTTTATCTCTGTATATAGAAGTATGATGATGAGGTATTGTTTCCTGAATAGTTGAGATGACTGTGTGACATCCAGTATTTGTGGTTTTCAATTATTGGTTGACCTTCAATATTTGAACAATATTGTGGTCAATACTGCTGGACTCATTTTTTACGAGAATTTCACAATAATCGATACTCAAATACAGATGAATCTAATCAGAATTTAAGGGCAGCATCGTTGTCGCAGACTGAATTGAAATAGTTCCATAATTGGTTGACCTACAATATTTGGACACTATTCTAGTTATTACAGCCTAATTAGCATCTGAAAACTTGGATAAATCAGAACTCTATATGTTGAGAATCATTCGAAAATCTGATAAGCAATTAAATACACACGGTTCATTAGAATCTAATCAGAATTTTAGATCAACAACATTGTGTGAGCTATGAAATATTCAGTTTTTCGATTACACACTTTGCTAGATTACGTACCAACCGATGTACATAGCGCTTACTCACGCGTAAATGTTTTTCTCGTTGAATTAATAAATAAATCTTTTTCTCCAGACATACATATATATATACATATACATATATTTACATGAACCAATTTCCTCATGCAGTCAGTCATATTCTCCGAAAGCGCGACGCGTGTGAATATAATATATGAAAGGCAGAAACGACGCGCGTGTCCGATATAATGTGTCTTTTAATTTCTAGGCGTAATTCAGACTCTCTTGGTGAATGGCTCTTGGCTGTCGGCCATTCGACACATCTAAGTCCCGTTGCGCTTCGCGAGGCACGCGCCGTTTCATTCACTCGCAAATGTGCGAGCTGCGAAATTATGGGAATTCAGGGCTTCCATTCTGGTACGCTCATGTACGCTAGTCTACGAGATGGGTATAATCTTTTCCGGCTTTTTTTATGATTTATTGAACAACTTAGGACTTACCCTCTTATTGAAGATTCAATTGAAGTTTATTTCGATTAATCTCCTCTAATGGCTGCTATATATACATGTGGTATATGAACACTTATAAAAACAGTCCGTCAAAATAACACGACAAATTGTGATCAAAGTACATCGCACAAGATCAGTTGCCAAATCGACTATGATCTGATGAAAATTTAATGACAAGATCGATGTTATTTCGAAGGTTCTGAGGTGAAATTAAATTATGCTGCTGTGGTTTTAGAGAATAAAGCAAGCATTGGTAGAGCTAACGGTAATTTCAAGCGATTTATCGATGTGAGAAAACAAATATAATGAAGAAAAATATATCTTTCTTGAATCGCAATACTTGGTTTTCCTCCCCTTGTGTTTCTTAGTGCTACTCTACTATGTATTAATGAGGAATTTACACATATTCGCCATATTAAAATTACAAACTTATAATTAGATCCTATTAGATATTGTATAATGTACGTATTAAATGCATATATATATACATACCATTCACTTCGCTCGCTTTGAAAATGTGAACTTGTTCATTTTCTTACGTGACAATATCATAGCCCTCTAGCGTCGGTTTAGGAACGATTTGACTTCATCCTTCTCTCAAAACAAGTCAGTTGCAATTTTGGCAAAAGAACTGTTGTCTGCTCGGCACGTCGTCAGCGCGGTGTTGTTGTTTTGATTTCCCAACATTGTTTACAAAGCAAAGGTCATTTATTTGAATTCGGTCTCAATCCAGTCAATACTAACAGTTCATTTCAGAATGAATTGTTTTTGGTGTTATTTGAAAATCCCAGTCTTGTCGTTTTGATTCATGAAAACGCGTTTTCAATGACAACCGTCGCTCATTTGAACATAGTTACAGTACACGAAACAGCAATGTCTTTTGAATACAAATCGGACGTAAAACTAAAATGGGTTTGACATGAGTTCCGTTAAATCAATTGTAGCTACGTTCATTTAACGACGGTGTCATTAAAACAACAGCTTAAGGTTGTCACAATACTAATATCGCATAATATCGACACGGTATGTGTACTGGCAATACGGATTTGAAGCAAGGTACCAGTACTCGGCCAATACTGTGTTTCAAATCTGGCCCGTTCTTATTACCCCAGTACTGATTTGAACGTCTGGTCCATACTTATAACTCCAATACTGGTTTATTGCTGATCCAGTAGTGGCTTACAGTATTAATGAAATGACATCAGTACTGACTCAAAACTACTCAGTATTGCAGACAGAATATCAGAAAAGACCCAGAAATAATCCCAATATTACTGACCAAGTATCAGAACTCAATACTGAGCCGTTGCTCTATTCCTTTATGAGGTTACTTAAGTCAACGATAGATTTTCTCTGTACATGTATACACACATATCCACAATACAATTGAATACACAATTTGTAAATGTTCGCTTAATTTACTATCCAAGTGTGACGAAGATGAGTGTAAACAATTCTCGCTGCAGTGACTAAAGAGAGAAAAAAGAAAGAGAGAGAGAGAGAGAGAAAGAGAGAAAGAGAGAAAGAGAGAAAAAATACTGAACAAACAACAACGTGTAGTAGTGACCATAAAAAATTCAATTACGGAAAGGCTATGGAAGCCACGTATGAAATAAGCAAAAGAACGACGAGAGTGACGGGTATAATGAGTCTCCCGGGCTTGACACTTCTCTCTTTTCTCTCCAGTCATAAGCTCGTAAAAAATTCAGCTAACAGTCCAAAGCCAGCGGGTCGCGCCCCGTTAATGGCAGACGGAGTAATTTTCGAATGATTTTTCGACGACGAGCTCTTTCTGTGACTCGCACGCGCGCTAAAAGCTAATGCTGCGGACCTCTTTCTCTTTGACCCTATCCCTCTGTATACATATATACTTACTAAGCCATAGCCGATTTTCCTCCAATGCAAGAGGTACGTGTCTTTTCTTGAATAAATGAAAGCTGAATAAAAAGAGTCCGCGCGCACTGCAGCTCTCAAAGGTTTAACGTTAAAATCTTATTATACTGGACGGCGACGACGACAGGGACGCAATAGTCAAGCGAGATTTACGGTGCGTGACTTTTCTCTTTCTCTGGCTTTTGTTGAATTTTTCTTTTTCTTTTTTTTTTACTTTTCGTTGGCGATGATTTTAAATCTTTGCTTAGACAAGAAAATCCGTCGTAAGCCAGAGATTTGTATACAATGTTTTTTCGCACCTACGACGAATGAATTTCGCGCTCCGAAGGTGGAAATTTAATCGACCAAAATGATCTCTTAGATAATCGTTTAGCAACCGTACAGCAGCGGTTGATCAAAAATGAAATTTGTATTTATTACAACTACTTTTTTAGACCGATAAAATTTACATTCGTTGTATAAATGAATGATGATTAAAATAAATTAATATTGCCGGTACTGGAACAACGGGCCAGTTTTGGTCCAATGCTGGAGTGCCAGTGTTCAGCATCTGTAATGGTTGAATACTGTGCGCTAATACTGGCAGAATACTGGCACAGTACTGGTTTGCAATTCCCGATCTTATCACTGCAGTACTGGGTCCATACTGAGCCAGTAGTGGCTTACAGTGCTGTTGAGATCTGTCCTAGGCCAATCGTCAATTCCTACCAGTGAAACGTTGACTTGTTGTGCCTATTTCGTAAATTTTATTTTATTTTATAAATAAAAATGCTAACCTAGTTTTTGTTTTGTTTATGGATTCTAAAACACGTTCGAATTTATACCGACGTAGAAATAAAACTAAAAAAGTTATTCAGAATGTGCATTAAGCGACTGAAAGTGAAATTATGAGTGATATTTATGATAATGAATTGTCTGTTGACTGGGATTCTAATATTTTAAAAAATTCCGAGTTAATGGTGACTGATAATGGGAAAATAAAAGATTCAGATAATATAATGAGCGAAAAGACAAAGATAGCTAAGTGGATTATAAACATATAAAAGCTCCTCGTGTTTCGGTTGATAAACTTGTTAAAATAGTAAAGAAGAAGCTTCTACTTAATATCCCAACTTCGACTTTATGTAAAACTGCAAATTAAACCTACTTTAAATTTTTTTATATATTTGTTCGTTTTAAATTCTTATTCCTATTTTTAATAATATTTCCCAAAAACTATAAAGTACAATACTTACGTGAAATTTAAAAACATCCGTAGCTATTACTGAATGATTTACTTAACCAAAGCTCATTGTTAATTCATGCAATAATTGCAATTGCTAACCAAATAATCAGCTATAAAACGTCGTTTTAAAAATTGTTAAATTTGAGCAACCGATCGCGTGTAATATGACGAAAATAACGGTTGGCCAACCGATGCTGAATTGTTGATTAATTTTTCAATCGTTGAACGTAATACTTTTCGATTGGAACTTTTTCTTTTTAATTTTCTTTTGTAGGATGTAATATATAACGCTGGTTAATTTTTCGAGCACACGTGTGTACGTACCTTCGAATGCTAATGCGTTTCGCTTAAATGTTAGAAAATTCAAATTAATGTACGCGTTATAAATTATACGCTTTACGAACGCGGTTTGTATAATATGCTCGACTCGACTCGCGGCAGCACTATTAAATTAGGAAAATATCGTGCATAGATGTCAGGGATGTTTGCTCATTTATGCGCCATCAACAGTGTGAAATTTCTCGCTAAAGTATATACGTGTGTGTACGTATATGTTATAGAGCGAGAAAGCTTAAAGGGGAATGTTAGATTTATCGATATATGTTTGCTTTGCAAATTCGCGCTTTGATCGCAGCATCTCGTCATTCGCTCTCTTGTATGGATTTTTCCCCTATTTCTATTCCCAGTACATAAATCGCGGGATTAAAAATATATTTCAATTTATTTACATGTGTGTGTGTGTGTGTGTGTGCGTATTTTTCTTCGTACAAATCTATTCTATTCCGTGCGTTGCGTAAGTCAAATAAAACGATTGTAACGTTAAGTTCAGTGAATTTTTCGCGATTTTACTTTTACATCGAGGAAGAAGAAAAAAAAATAGATTTAAACCAAAATGAACGCTTTGATTTAACAAATATTCTTTAGTGAAATTTTGTGTACTTATTGTATGCTAATCAAATTTTGGTAGAATAATAGAAATATACAGGTATTTATTGAAAAATCATTTTTTTTAATTCTATAAGTATTTATTGTGAGTAAAAAAAATTTAAGTGTTCTTGAGCTAATATTGACTGTAATTTAAATTGATATTTAAAAGAATATTTACTGTTATTTTCACAGATTAATTAACTTTTAAATAAGATATTTATTGCTATTTAAATTTAAATAAATAATAACAATTAAATTAAACCAGATTTACAGTTTCAAATAAATATATTTCTATGACTATCCAAGGAAATTAATTTCTTTTTACTTCCAAACAATTTATTTTCAATATATATTCTCGCTCTACCGAATAATCTTCTCGAATTCTCGCAAAGTTTATTTGAAAAAAAGTTTACCGCCTCTATAAAAAATTTGATCGCGTGTATAAAACATTTTGCTCGAACCATTTAAATTTTTTTTTTTTTTTTAATGAAAACTGTATCAAAGGCGTAAAAGAATGTAGTCATCGCCAAAAAAACCGACCACGAAATAGATTTCAATTAAACGATCTTTTGTTTGGTCCTTTCGATTCTGATCTTGTATTCTGACTTCGGGTGATAATTAAAAAAAACATTGCCAACTGAAATATACCGTAGGCGTAGTGTAAAAGATATTACCTCGAGATTTACGATAAGCAGAGTAAAAAATCTCGTTTTCAAATAATAATCGCGATAAATTGATTCTGAGTAGATTCTGCGGCTTTAGTAGGTATTCTATGAATCTGAAATATTGAAAATTCATTATTTGTAGATGTCAGAATGGCGCAGTTACGAAAGTAATGACTATTCTCGGTTTGAATAAGCGAAAACATTTCGCTAAATGAAAAGTGCATAATCACAGCTGAGAATAGATAAAATATACATTTTTTCGGTTCAATTGTTGAATATTACTTCGCCTGTAAACAAACAATTATTTGTAGTTTAATCAATAAAATCGACGTGCTTATTTATATTTATTCACTAATTATTTATCATACCAGTATCAGGTATATAATACTGGAAACAAGTCATTTAAAGGAAAATTCTTTATTAACGGTGTGAATATTATGAATATTTTCATTCGAAGAAAATGAATTATTAACACAATATATCGAATTGATTAAAAAAGCGCAATTATTTAAATGTAACTATTATGTACGATATTTTTTAATTGTATAAATATTTCATAAAAAATAACGAATTACTATATTTAAACAAATATTTCCTTATAACCATTTGAAGCAATCATCATCGCGAATCGAACAAATGCTTTTATCTCCAGTGCATAAATCAAAATATCTCTCATAAAAACTATAAACGTAAATATCTCTCGAAAAATTTCACTCCAGGGAAAGTATATATGCTAGTACTTAAACGTAAAATATTTATACACATACAAAGTAAACGTATACAACTTAACATAAAACTGTCATCTAGTTGCATGAGTTTCTAAAAAGATTTAAATTAAAAAAAAAGAAAGAAAAAAAAACAATTCATCGTAAGGCCGGGTGTATAAATTCATCACATTTGTGGTCGGATTAACCGTCCGACAACGACGACGACTGACAGAGGAAGCGATCTTTCGCGCTAAGTCACGCGCGCCCGGCATTTCCTCTCAACGCGAAATTCACCGCGCTATTCTCGGATGCACGCGGCGTCGATATGCCCCAACTCTCTCTCTTCTCTCTCTCTCTCTCTCTCTCTCTCTCTCTCTCTCTCTCTTTTTCTCTGTGTGTAAGCAATATACCGGAATAGCGAGGGATTATTTGCAAAGTGGGCAGCTTCACTTGGAAATAAACCGACTCGTCGATCACGCAAAATATTTTCCTTTCGAATAGCGTTTCGCTATGCTATATCGACGACTTGGAAGAAAAACTAGAGAATTCAAGAAAACAATTCAATAACCAGTCAATTAAAAAAATGCTTCCAAAATCTGCCAATTCTATGTATAATTGATCGCTCCAGATAATTCATAAAAAGGCTTCAACAACCAGTCAACTCGGGAGAAGGCTTCGGAAATCAACTAATTAAAAAAATAATTCAACAACCAGTTAATTCAGGAAAATTCTTCAACAACCAGTCAATTCTATAATAAAAACGTATACATGTATATTCTTAAATGTATTTAATATAAATTTATACATCTTTCATTTTTTCAATTGGCTGGTTTTTCCACCAAAGCGTCGTTGTATCGGTATAATAGATTTATATAAATATGTTGATGGTTCTCTTGTGTCGGGAAGTAACGGTGATGGTTACACACAACGAAAAAGCACTTGATTATGCATTCAGGAATCCTAAGGATCTCGAAAAAGGCGCAATCGATAAAAGGGGTGGTGGAAGAACTCAGAGACGCGCAATATCAAATCGTGAGATCAAGGCATGCAATGGAAAATCACTACCGGACGCAACGGACAACGACGGACGAGTCTCGAGATGGATAAAAACCGATAGACCGCAGTGACATACACGGATGTATTCTGCTGGTGATGTTGAGAGTAGAGAGCTATGGACTACTAGGAATGAAATAAAAGGGACAAAAAAAAGAAAGAGAAATGCTGAAAGATCGAAGGATAACGTCGGTTTTACCGACAAAGTTATGGACTGTGACAATTTCTGGAGATATTGATAGTTTTTGGACATCTACTCGCTGAACTTTGAATGTTTCAAAGGAAAATGGTCATTTTAGTACAAACCTGAATTTTTAAGGGGGTAGGACACTGTTAAGTGAGGTCACGTTAAATGAAAAATTTTAATTAGGCATATTAATTTCGTTGTTTGTGTATTTGATACCGAGGTTATTGATACGTGTTCACGTCTCTAAATCCTCTTGTTGGTCACTTAACGGGGTAAGACACTTTTGAAATGCAAATTACTAAATTCTAAATTAAAAATATTGTTAACGATGCAGTTAATAATCTACACTTATTTTAATTAGAGAAGACAGTTTTACCTTCAAGTTGAAAGGTCTAGCTCTCCTATAAGTCCCTACGATAGCTAGTTACAATAAAAAGTAGAAAATTCACTCAGCATAGTATTCAAAGTCAACCGATCGATGGATTGAGCTCAAAATTGGTAGTTAAACTCTTTCATGTAGTCCTTTCAATATGACTGTAAGGATTTAAAATTAAATGGGCAGAAAAATTATTAAAAATAAAAAAATGGGTTGTTAACTAATTATTCAACGGTATAATTGATACATTTTAGAATGTAAAATTTTGTCTAATTATTCAATTAAAAATCCCTACATTCGTACTGAAAGGCGTGTATGAAAGAATATTACTACCAAGTTTGAGCTCAATTCATCGGTTGACTTTGAACTACTTTCTGTTGTAACTAGCTATCGAAGAAACTTACAGTAGAGCAAGACTTTTCAAATTGAAGGTAAACCTGTCTTCTATTAGTAGAATACTTTGTACAACTTCATTCAAATGTTCAATTCGAATCTTTGATTCCACACAGTATTCAAAAAAGAAAAATACTAACCGAAAATCCTAAAAAAAATTTCGATAGTTCTCTGTGACTATTACTTTATAAAACACTCGACATTAACAAAAAATAAAAACACGAAAATTCTATCACATAATAAAAAAAATCAAAGTTCAAGTACAACAAGATACAAACTTATACATCAAAAAGTCCCTAGAGATTCAAGAAAATTGTTTCCGATTCGGTATAACGTAATCGAACGATCGCAGAGACACCTTTGACAGAGATAGAGCTACCGGCGTTTATCTCGAGACGGAGTGGATTATTTTCCAATTGTTCCATCGCGAAATAAAAAAAGACACATATAAATACACACAACGACAGAGTAAATGATTGATATGTGTCCAGAGAATTTCATGTGTTTATTCAATATGCAGTAGAACGCGTTCTTCGACCGCATGACACATTGTCATGGCCAGACGTTTACTTCGTCTTATATTACATGGACAGAGCTTGCCGACTCGAAAATCACATTCCGAGGTACAAAAAAGCTTGGTATAGCGAAAAAAAGTGAATCTGAAAAGAGAGACCGAAAAGAAGTCTTGAATAATTGCTGCTGGCGAATCATAAATTATTCAGTCCATAGTACGCGTAGGAACTGCGGGGTATGTAACGTATACAGAGTCGATTTTATTATTAAAATTTCGGGAGTCTCTACGTAAAAATCGTTCATTTTTCACTGTACAAATCGTGTTCGCGAAGAGAAATGGCGCAAGAAAAGGTTTTTGTGTTCGAATTTTCGAAAATGATCACGTTGGCTCGGTGACTGAGAATATCGAATAAATACAACGTTGTATAACGAAAATTCTTGTTTACTTCTTACTTTAATTTCTCTTCGCGTTTAACGTATAGAAACTCGACGAAATTTTCAATTCACTGTGTGCACTTTCTATATTTAAAATAGTGAAAAATTTATCGGTCTTGAAAATAGAAAATGTTGATTTTTATTATTAAGTTATTGGGCAATAACGATAATTTTGAAATGTTATGAATATTTATTGTTTAATGAAGGATCGGCTTGTAAATATTGGGATACTAATTAATTATGCTAAATTGATTTTTAAACGTGTTATTCTTATTAAAATTAATTATTTATTATAAAATTATTTTTGAATTTAAAATACATTTATAGAAAATACAAAATCGAATATGCGTCTTTAAATACGAATACAGAACAACTTTCTTAGAATTAAATTAAATTATTAGAATATTTGTATAAAATACTTTCATCGGTAACAGTTCAAATATTGCTAGTATTTTCTATGTAAAAGACACGTATTTATTTTGTACTGAATTATTTTCGTGTATTCAATTAGTTAATATTCACTACTTGTCCTGGTAGAGAATTTGTCAAAATGGACTGTCAGTCAACTGATCACTATTTTTTTGAAATTTGTATTTCTTACCATTTTATTTATTAAAATACACCAATCAAATGGGCATGTACAATATAAATTTTTAGTATAAAAAAGACACTAATTTTTTGTATAAATTCTTTCGTTTTTAATTTCTATTCATATTCATAACGTTTGACAATGAATTTAAAAAAGATTCCGTAGATATTTCTGAATTAATAAATGAACTGACTATTAATATTGATTAAAACGACAATCCTAGTCGCTAATAAAATAATAAATTACAAAATTGACTATTTTTTCAAAAACCATTAAATTTGATCATCAGTTTCATCAACATCGGCTGCTTAACTTACCTCAGGTCAGTCAACAGTAAATACGAGATTCACCCAATAAATAAGTGAATTGAAACTGAATTTCCCATAAAAATGTATTATCATTAGCATCAGTGTATGTGACACATTATGAATTTTGAAAAATCAGGTATAAACGCGAGACGAGTAAATAAATATATTATGCCTATACCATCGAGAGTTATAGCAACGCCTGGACTAACAAAACACATTTTCCGCTCGTCGGTTTCACCGGACTTTTCCCGTGTGACACACACATGCTTTGCGCCTACGTATGGGTATGTACATAGAGGGCAGTGTCCATCATTGGAAAATGGGTCCCCGGGCCTCCATAAATCCCGAGTAGCAGCATTTATCGTTAAAATCGTCCGAGGAAGAGAGAAAGTGTATATAACGCGTCGACTACACATGCTGTCGACGCGTCATAAACGCTGCTGTAAATAATGGCCTAATAAACCGCTAATTGTATACGGCTGCGTACCGCCTGTATATTTGTATCCATCGTTTTCCGCTTATTCACATTTCCGTATACGTCTATTCGCCAGATCCGAGTCTTGTTTTCTCACCCCTACTCGCTTATACGCCTTTTACGGTTTATCCCCGCCTATACATATATTATGTACATATGGATCATTCTCTGGCAGATTGATCGGTCAAAACGAATGTTCTACTTCGAAATAATTTTAAACTGTTATTTGGCAATGTATCTACTTTAAGAATTTAAAAAGAAAATTTTTTTAATTAAAGGATTCAAAGTTACGTTTATATTCGCTATATAATATAAGGGAACTTAGCTGAACTTTACAAATAAAATACTTTTAAAGATGTAGATATATTTTATAATAATCTCTTAAGTGATCAGCTGTCAGATTTTATAACATGAAATAAATATGCCTTTCACCATTATAAAAGTGTCTACGAAGGTATCAACGTGTGAATTAACTAAATCTAACTGAAAGCCTTTTATTTTATATTATCTAAGCCTTTGAATTGAGTTTTGAGAAGCTTCGATCATTGATATCAACGTCAATAAATTTGTGAAGATGTCTTGTGTCATTACAAATGTCTGAACTTGGGAATCTATTAATATGATTTAAAGCTTGATTCCTATGTTCAGACATTTAAAATGACACAAGACTTTTAACGACAATACAAGTTTCTCTCAAGATTGCTCCAGATTTCTAGTTAGATACCCAAGTTGGTCTCAACCTTCGAACAATGATGCAAGATATCTTTATGATTTATTTGATATTGATACCAATGATTGAACAATTTCAAAAGTGAATTTTAATACTACGATGACTTTAAATTATAGACTTAGCTGTTATTATTCTGAAATAGTGTAGTGATTGAACGCAGTTTGGTTCAGCATCAACCTCGATAGACATTGATACCCATGATCGCATCCTTTCAATTCTGGATTCGAAGACATGAACGACTTTGGAGATTATTAAGATATACACCTGCAATTATTAACGAATATTTTTAAGTTTAAAAAATTAACCACCTATACCTAAATAAAATCTAAAAAAATTCATGAATTTACGTACAGTGCCAAATAACGGTTTAAAAACATTTAGAAGCAAAAAATCAATCTGTCAGAGACCAACCCATGTAGATAAACCCTCTAGCTTTCGTGAAATGATTGAAAGCTCGAGGGTGATTCTGCACGACTCGTACGGAATACATAGATTCATGCTTGGCGCCTGAATTTCTGATGCTCGTGCATATCTGAATGTTATTTTCTCAACGCGGAAAAACACATATACGACACGTCGTAAATCAAAATCTATACCAGCCAATAATCGGACCGGGGAAACCTTAGCAGTAAACAGCGCTAATTGCCCTGTAGTACTGGCTGCTGGTGGCCCAGGTATATTAACCGTCAGGGGAATCCCCCCGCTTTCTATACATCGTACGTTTTTTTCTTTTCTCTCGTTCTCTTATGGAACTCCTAATGCCCCCTTCTCAGCCAGGTATACATACACGCGTCGAGACCTCCTCTTATTGTTTCCGAGGAGGAGTCGAGTGGACGTCGCATACAAAGCCGGGAATTGTGCCAGCGATGGGCTTTTTTCTTGAACCACCCTCCCCCTTTCTTCCTCCCGATTGTTGTAAGGGGCGCGAGCGACGTGTCTTTTTTCCCTTCTTTTAACGGTTGTTAATCGATGAGACGAGAGGCGATTCATGTACTTCGCGTATTGGAAAATATAGCTGCGCGAAAGAGTTTAACGTTCGGAGTGCAGTGTCATCGTGGCTAACACGTGTTCGGTAATAAAGACGAGATAATTAACACGTCGCTTTAGGAGCTGTGTTGTATGGTTTTACGACGAGTGGTTTTATATGTGCATGCGTGTACTATTCAAAATCGGTTGATATCGAGGCTATTCGAGGGAAAATGTTTGGATTGTAATTTATCGTTTGTTATTGTAAATTGTTGGTTCTATTATCGGACTCTGCACTGGTAGAGAAAATGATCAATATAATTAAGTATCGGTTGATTAACTCACGTCAGTTTAGTCAATTCTTGATTAAAATGACCGTTAAATTGTCGTGTTGATCAAATTTCGTAATTTTTAAAATAGTGAATTTTATATGCGCAGTTAATTAATCTGAGGATTTTTTTAATTTAATGTACTTTATGATTTTTTACAAACAATAAGGTACTCGACTAATTATAGGTCATACTATCAAACTTTAAGAATTAGAATAAGGGTTAAAGTCGAACAAGTTTATAAATTATTTAATTTAGTTTGTAATTTGCATTTTTACATTCACAATTTATATTGTAAATGTAAATTTTATAGGTTTAAAAAATTAAATTTCATTTACAAAAGTGTCAGTTTTTCAAAAATCAATTTTTTCGCTTCTTATTGTTTATACTTTTTCAGACAAAACCAATAATATTACAAGATTATCTTAAAAAGTCTGGGTCTTGTCTTAAAAATGTTAAGTTTAAGATTCTCTTGGTCTTGTATTGTAATTCATGACCAAGAGAATATCGAGAATAATCTAGGGTCTTGTCGAAGCCCTTCGCATTGCTGTTACCCGTCATAAAAATAATTCTCCTTCGGCCATTTTCTAGATCTCAAACTCTTTATTGCTACATATCTTACGATATACTTAACATTTCTATGATTTACGTATCAGATCAAAATTCAAATGGTACGATTCAATTACCATAAGTGTTCAATAAATATCTATGCAAATTAAATCAAATACGTCTCGTTGAAATTTTGATACATCCATTATAAAATGTCAAATCGGTAACACATGTCATCAGACCTTCAATTTGGTCCAACCATACCAGTCACAAAAAATATCGCGTGTACACAAGACAAAAAACCGACGTCTTCAAGACTGACCTTTGATTGAACAATTCACTCGCTAAAAGTAATTTCGCGCTTACAATACGCAGCGTTTGCTGAGTACGATCCGGTGCTATTTACCACGTGCAAATAATCGACGCATCGCATTCGTCGACTCAAATGAAATGAAAAAAGAAAAAGAACTCAACATCTGCTCGCATCCAACACACCCAAAATGTCAAAGCCATACAATTCGCCAAAAAACAATGCGCATTACGTATACATCACCTGGCGTATATAGACATATATATCGAATAATTTGTAACGACACACGGTATGAGGTTGAAACTCGCACGCGCGTGCTCGCGTCACGTGCGAGACGAGTGATTTATTTGATGCTAACGAAGACGAAGCGCTTCTCGATTGATCGAAATTAGGCTGTCGGATTGTCGTTGATCGATTATACCCGATGCTAATGAACGGCATTCGAGTCCAGGCTGTTCACCTATATACGAGTGTGTAATATTTTTTTTTCATCTCTTCCATCTCGACTCAGAGGCTCTCTGGTGAGCTGTAAAAAAAGGAAACTTTCTCTCTTTCTCTCTCTCTCTCTCTCTCTGTGGAGCATAACTAGACACTGGGGTTGTACACTGCACTATCGAGTGCAATTTGCCGAATTCACGACGGATTTTCAGTAGTCGGAATTCTCCAGCTCGTGAAAACTCGACAGTCACGTAACCTTTCGGAGCAATCGCTATATATTTTATATATACTGGGTCTGTTGGAATCTTTGGCGTCTTCTTTATTTTTTTTCCTTTGGCACGTCTGTCTCTCTTACTGATTCTTTTTTTATCACTTTTACTGCGCGATAAAGTCACTGGAAACTCTTTTGATTTAGAAAATCTTTTGTTGGTGGCTTACAGTGTAGAGATGTTGAATTTTATTTTTGATCTTTGTATTTAATGCAGTATTTGGTACGACTCACGTGTGGGACGAGATAATGCTTGGCTAGAACAACCTTAACGTTAAATTTTCAATTTTAAACTTGCTTAAGAGATGAACTTCAGAAAGTGTGTATGATGTTAACATACATGATAATAGACAGGAGGATTTTAACGAGATTGGAAACAAATTAAATAAGTATTTTAACAAAAATAGTTAGATGATACTCGGATTGTCGTGTTTATACTCGTATTAAAGTTAGTATATACTGACCATTAATCCCAGTCTGAACTAACATGTGACTAGAGATTTTTTCTCTCTTAAGTTTTGTGGGAAGACCATTGATAATCGATTAATTGACATTAAGAAAAATAGTTTGTGATTTGTTAATTTTATATTTCTATAATTTTTTAAACAAAGGCTTATAGAGGTTGATAATGTTCAAACATCAATGAATCTGTGGGGGATTCTCTGTGATATTCAAATTTTTTTCCTCGTTTTCAAAATGTTTTAATAACATTCTCACAAGTTTGCTAGAATTTCATTAGAATTTTTTGAAACATTTTTATGTATGTTAAAAAGTATCAAAATTCAAAAGTCTAAATTAAAAAATTCATGGCTCCTCAGAGCAGTTTTACCACTATTTTAAGAATGATATACTTTGAAAGTTATAAATACAAGTTTAAAAGATTTTGTTATTAATGGGTCTTAAAAGTGTTAGACGGCAATATTTACTTTCGAATCGCGGACCAGTTCGCGGACAAAGTTGAGCTACAAGAATATAATTGGGTTAATTACTATAAATCATTACAGCAGTGTAATTAAAGTAATTGGTGAAATTATAGCAAATAAAGCAATTAGATAAAAAAAAGTATTGAAGTGTATTTGTTATATTTGTTAAGCCTAGAGAAGTGTCCAGAACGATGGTCAGAAGCGTTCGAAACTGATCAAAGTAATTTTTAATAATAATTAATGATATTAATTCTTGAAAATATGTAGCTGGCTAGAAAATAGCGTGTTCAACCACTTTGATCATAAAAATACGATTAATTGTATCAAGAGTATCAAGAGATGAATATTTATCATCTTCTGATACAAGTTATGTATTCACATCGGCTATTCTTATAAATTCTTAAGAATTTAAAACATATCATATAAAGATTTAAAAAGCACAAGAAATTTTCCATCGTAAATCGCCGTTCTTCCCTAGCAAAAATACATCATAATTTAGTCAACTATTATGTATGATTATAGCCAATTTATGGTGTATTTTTTAACAGGATTTAATTTAAGATGGCTGGTACTGAAAAACGGGTTTTCGAGTATTCGTTTGAATGGGGTAAAGACACAATTGATCGCAGCGAAATTTTTATGGTTTATAGAAATATATTTTAGCATTATATGCAAATATCCAAAATTCTGTCATTGTGAAGTATTCAACCAAGTGTGCGTGTAGCTGCTGAACGGCGGGTGGGATGTAGGTCGTAATTTCAACCCGAAACCACAATCCAAAGAGATTTATAATTTTTATAAAAAGTGTGAAATTCAACGATTACCCAATATTTGAAAACTTGGTTAAACATTACTTTCATTGGAATGTTTTTGGAAGATAAACTTACAAAAATTATAAATCTCTGTTCTCGTAAGTTAAATACATTCTTTAAGTTAAATATCAAAAAGTCTATTATTAAATTCATATGTAAAACGGCCATTTTTGCAGTCCCTATCTTGAATTTTGAAATTACATAGATGTAATCTCAAAGTGTATCTCATCAGCGTTCAGCCACCATACAACCTTAATCTACACGAAAATTTGGATTTAAAAATGTAATTCAACAATAAAATCATTCGTAGCTTTAACACGGCCAATTAATCACTAAATTGGAGATCAGATTTAAAAAGTACAAGAAATTTTCCGTCGTAAATCGCGAATTTGAATTTTTACGTAGATATAACTAATCTCGAGTCGAAAACGTGCTTCTAAACGTTTGGACACCAAAAAAATTTTTATTTTTCAAACATTAAAAATTCGAATCACAATCTCCTCGACAAACTTATCATTACTGGAATATCATCTCTACGACGTACCGAAAAATTATTCCACCGCAGCCATGGGATTCTAGGCTATAAATATTCCTCCATCTCTATGCTTGCTAAATTTTTCACACTCGCACACACACATACACACAAACATACAAAGCAATGAATAAATTCCCGAGTGAAAACGATAATTAAGTGAGCAGCCAGTGGCGTTGAAAAATCCAACTTTTTATCGCGCGACTTTCCTCGTGGAAAACCAAAGGCAGAAAGAGTGAGATAGCAAGGTTCGGTGGATGAGAAAAGGAAAAAGGAAGTAGTCGCGCGCGACGGCTGCAATAATGGCTCTGAAAGAGAGAAAGCATGGCAGGCGAAATTTCCTGGATTTTCCCGACTCGCTTAAGTACACCCTCGGGACAAATCCGCACTCTCAACGGGGCGTTTTCCCTCTCTCTCGCGCCGATTTGAACGAGTCGTTACAGTGCTACTACACCCCTTGACTAATTTTCTTCTCTGCGGCTGTTTCTTACGCCGGGTCTTAATCCGTAACGCGTATATATCTATAAAAGTGCCTGTAAAAGGATCCCGAAAAATTTCTCGATTTCTATAAGAGGGGTTGCGCCACTTTTTCGCCGCTCGCTTTTATAGCCAAGGGATACAGGGTAATTTCGCCGACACTTGCGGCGCCGTCGTTCTTACTTCTACGCATTCCAAGCTTATTATATATCTGTATACATGTACGTGTGTGTGTGTGTGTGTGTGTGTGTATATATACATATCGGGTTATTGCGCGCGCCGCCGGGCTTTACAGGTTCGAGAAGTATAAATTGCGGAATCACCTCTGCTTTATAATTCATAAGCTCCTGTGTTATATCCTCCGGGATACTATCCGTATATACGCGGATTCCTTGGGAAGGATATATATTTGAATTTTAGTCCTTGGGTTATTTATATTCGGGAATTCGAATGATCGTTATATACCTCGTTTCGATAAGTTTATAATATCGGCAACCGGTTATTTGTGAAACAAGCGCGCATCGACGTTCTCTAGCGAAAAAAAATATATCTCGATCAACGAGAGAAGAAAAGCTCGTTTCGACGTTACGAAAAAATAAATAAATACCCTACTAGGAATTGACCAATGGCCCAGTATTAGACCAGTACTGGAGTGATAAGATCGGGCCATACTTGATAACCAGTCCTGTGCCAGTATCGGGACCAGTATTGGCGTACAGTATTCAACCATTACAAGGTCTTAATGCTAACTCAGATCTGGCACGCCAGCATTGTTCCAGTACAGTATTACAATTCTCGCCCATTCTTATCAACCCGATAGCGAACCAATACTGGCCCGTTGTTCTAGTACCGGCAATTCCTACTAGGGTAAACGAGAGAAATCGCACGTTGGAAGAGAAAATTTCGAGTTTATAAATCGCGAAACGAAGCGAGTAGCATCTGAACGGCAGTTACACCTGTGCGTATCGCACTGCTGGTTCGCCCACGCACTCGAGTCGCTCAAACCAGATCCGCAGCAGAGGTTGCTGCTGCTTTATCACGAGTCATTTCTCCGAATAAACAAAAAAAGTGTTTTAAACGGATTATTTCATACCGTACCTGTATACATAATAAACCGATTTGGAATGTTAATTATTCAAAAGGTGCTATCGCTAAACCGCTCTGCTTTCGCGAGGAATATCTCAATTGAATTTGAAAATAAGAGACCCGAGCGATTTGTCAGACGTCGTAGACGCGAAATGAGTCTCTTCTTTTTCTGCAGCGTCTGCTGCAACTTAATTCAAGAGAGTTCACGGGAACGGAAACACGCCGATTCACAAATCGCTTTGGCATTGTTCGTTCTAACGAAGCCGATCAATCCTGTCCTACAGAAAGTACTTTTACTCTGGCTATATCCAACGGGTTCTCTCTTTCATTACACTACGTTTCTCCCAAACGACCATCGACCGCGAGAGAGAGAGAGAGAGAGAGAGAGAGAGAGAATCCGAAGCTTCGCGCGCACTTACGCTTCATCGCTTCCTCGATAATTTTCTCTCGCTCTATCTCTTATAATCGTAGACCGAAGAACAAGTGTCCTTGATTATTTGGATCTTTTCGAAACAAATCGAGAGGAATTATGTTCCGGAATATAGATATAAGAAGTATTGCACGTGAAATGAAAGCAAATGGTCAAGTTGGGACAATATGAAATTGATTGCAATATGATAACAATGGGAATTCCAGAAGGAACAATTTTAAATCCGTTATTTTTCATTTTATATCACTGTCGAACGGTTTACCAGATATTGTGGTGAAATAAACGTTGGTTAACCGAATAATAACAGTTTGTCAAATGATGGTGTAATATCTATGTTTGCGATTTATTAAACAAAATGTTTCAACATATGAACTTCGCCAGAAGTTGGCTAACCGTTGGTCACTGTAAAAAGGACAGGATATTTCATTTTTATGTACGAAACTGTACAGTTAGCTAGAAATTACTGTTTTTGTTCACTTGGACCATAAAGCGAATGCGTGTGATAAATAGTTACATTCCACGTATGAACTATTATTGTAATTCTTGCAGTTCTTCCATCTCGTATTAAATTTTCAAAAAGAACTGCAAGTATTACAAGAGTATCTCACACCGCAACTAAATTTTTTTATTTTAGCTCATTCAAACCCAAAAATTCATCAATCTGGTGAGCAAGGTTGTCACAATCCCCACTTGACCCTTAACCAGATTCGTCAATTAAATCTTTAAGTCATCAGTTCCAAACCAGCGACCTGTATTCTCATCCGCTGAATTGCACGTAATTCGAAAATAAATAAAAAAATTAATAAATAAAAATTAATTTAAAAAATACAGAGGATAACGTGGAAAAAAGAGCGAGAACACCCACGATCGTCGAAGAGGTCAGTCCGTTTGATCTTCCTATATATACATATATATAAACATATATATATAAGGAAGGAAGGATCGTCTCTTATAAGTGTACGTGTATACGTGTGTACGTGGGCGGACGTGTACGTAAGCGTCGCGCATCGATCATACACGCGTGCATCTTGCCAATTAACGACACTACTCCGCGACACACAAGCTATAAGCCCCTTATGCGCCCCGGGAATATACTCTCTCGCTCTCTTCGCGGGAATAGTATTTCAAGGTTCTTTGACGAAACTATACGCGCGACCTTACATACACAGACGCGCATACACCTCTTTTACGCGTGTAATGCATCGCTTTGCACACGCCGAAGCTCGAAGAATATTTCCGCGCGACTATTTCGAGGAAAATGCATACACGCGCGAGTGCTCGCTGCGATATCCCTGCCATTAGTTTCATTAGCTTGTACTAAGAAGAATGTTTTTACATTTCTGTTTCAGGTTAATATGTATATATATATACAGTCGAGCTAAGTTGACAGAAGCTACTTCTAATTTCGACACGCGTACATGACGTGCGTCTGAGAAAGTCCAACTGCGCGAGGTGTCCAATGAATCTCTTGGATGTATATATAGCTGCAAGCGCAAGTATAACCGTAAACGAAAGCTTTCAGCTATGTTTTGGGCTGTACCGATAAAGATATCGACGAGTTCGAATGAGAAATTAATGTAGAGCTCGTTCAATCCTATTTCTAGCTGTGTTATGCTTCGGTGAGAATTAATGGTACTGGAAGTACTACTAGTCGGTTGTTATTGTTGGTGAACACTTGGTTTAATGATTTTTTTTATTTTAGTTATTCACTTATTTAACCGTAGCGTCAATGCAGTTTTTATAAATACACAGCACTTTACCTTAATCGTAACTTATCAGAGAAGAAACGCTTCTGTATAATACAAAATTGAAAACAAGATTTAAATCTAATGATGCATACAATTTAAAGTACCTTTACTTGTATCGTAGCAAAGTGATTACTCAGGCAAGCGAGATTGTCTTTAAATTGCTTGTATATTTTAGTTGTTGCAGTTCTTTATATCATTCACCAATGTCTAACTTACATCGTTCTTGGTGTCGTGAATGTTACGGTCGAGGCATTTCTACTACTTCTTTAATAAGCTACCTTATAGTAATTGTTCAGTCTTACAGGAGATGTTAAATCTACTGTGCATATCACCTTGTACTCTGGAAACATCTCTTTATGTTGTAAGGCTGAGTCGCATTTACAACTTGATGTAAAGATGATGTCATTAACTACTACCGTATGATATGATGTATTCGTTGTTTTCAGTAATTGGTTGACCTCTAATATTTTAACACTATTCTGACTTTTACAGCTTAGTGAACCTAAGTTGCATCTGAAAACTTATTAATTATGGTTTTAGATCAACATCTCTTTAATGTACTGGATTGAAATACTCTGCTATTGCAAAATCGATACAATACTGTCTTTAAATACTTGATCACGTAGAGATTTTCTAGTATCCCAGACTTATCACTTCAGTACAACGTAAAAGTTATTATTCAAGATGACTTACGGAGCCGATGATCTACTGATATTACCGTAACTAGAATTTTGGTGTAGCATCATTTGTACCGTGCTGTCTTCAACCGTTCTCACTTGTAATATTGGAATGCTGGAACAACAATATTTGCTCACAACTGATTTGAAGTATTCTACCAATACATATATTATAGAATCGATAAAGGATAATCTCTATATGTCTTCTGTCTCTACACTGTCTCAGTCACTGGCAAAGTTGTGATTACTAATCCAGTATTAATCAATATCTAAATTCGTCCTGAGATTACCAGAATCTTAGAATTGCAATATTGACCCATCACTGGTTTTAAAACAGCATTAGTGAATCCCGATTTTGAACAAAAGTTGAAGCAGTACCGGTCCGTTGTTCTAGATCCAGCAATTCTAACCAGAATACCAGTACACTTATCACAGAATCGTTGAAAGGATTGTCTCCATATATTCGACCAGTACACATTTTCTACTATACTCCATTCGATCGAATACTATTAGCTTAGTCACTGTAAAAGTTGCGATTACCAATCCGGTACTGAACCATAACTCCATTCTTACCAGGCTAACACAACTACAGCTTTGTTATCGTCGCAAATTCGAATTTATCGAACATCCCCTGCATTAAGCAGAATATGTTATTGTAAATCTGTGGCATTAGAGGGAGTGAAAATCCTCGAGAGAAGCCATCGCGCTTGAAAGGCTAAACAGCTGGTAATTCGTGGTGGCAAACGGTAAACAAAAGCTGCCGCGGGGATCACTCAATTAATCACAGCTGTAGCTGCGCGCAAATATCGTAAATCCCGCTCGCATTAGCGCCCAACTCTCTGTTTGCAGAAAATACGGCGAGTCGCGCGGAGGGAAAAGGAACGGGGGGAGGGAAGGAAGTCGCAAGAGCGCGAAATGATTTACTGGACGTTTACTCGCTGACTTTGGCCCTCATTAAAATGCCGCGGCGCGTGTGGTTATCTTTTTTTCCACCTCTTCCACCTTATCTCTCCCCGCGATGTATTTCAATGTTAACGAATCATCGATGAGCGTTTTACTTTTTTTATTTTCGTTTCCTCGCGATGCACTTGCCGCGCGCTCATACGTATCTTCGCTCTGGGAAGCTTCGCGGTGAATAATTTACAAGCTGCATTAGTTGGCTCGTTTATTGCGGATGATACTGCGCACATCTCGCTGTGCATTTATTTGTTTGTCCAGCCTGATTTGCTCTCACGAGTGCGAATCATTTTTTAACATGATTTTACGGCAGTGAACGCGTTTGATCTCGTTAATTAGTGACGGAAATACAACCAAATGTAAAATGCCAAAGGATAGTGGTAATTACAGGAATTTTTTGTGTGTATATTTTCTTCTAATTTTGAACGACAGGTATCGCAAACAGTAGTAATCCCTCGTAGGAATCGCCAGTACTGGACAACCAGTATACTTGCTGTCAGTACGGATTCAACCTTCTTCGATATCGGGATATTAAAAACGGGCCAGAGTTGTAATACTGTACTGGAGCGTCATTCGAACTTCTTCAATTCCACCTTACGTAGTTGTTAGTTTGCTAACATCTAATCAATGAATCAAGAGGAGTCTCTTGAATTTAGTACTTGAAAGGACGTGTCATTTCGATCTTTAGACGACTAGAAAGAATTTGATGATTCTTTAAGAAATAATATTTTATTACATTACTGCTGGCCCAATGCTGGCGTGCCACATTTGGACCAAAGTTAAAACTGTGTAACGGTTACAATATTGATAAAGCTCTGGTTTTTAAGTATGGCCAGATCATATAACTCCAGCACTGGCCCAGTCATTGGTAAAGTCCTACTCCCTAGTATATAATCCTGAAGAAGAACGTAATGCGTTGTTATGAAATTGTATTCTCTCGATGATTCCCATTTGAAAAGATTGAATTGTAGACTTTGAAAGGACATTTACCGTTGATTGGTTCGTAAAAATTCTCAAGATATATCGTCTGCAATTAAAGGATAACAATTCCATCTCGTACTTGTTCCTTTTCTTTTACTTTTCTTTTATTATTATTCGTTTCATCTTCTCGCATGTCTTCAGAAACAATATATTCCGTTGCGATAGGCTTCGCTGCATAATTTACGATTACACGTTCTATTTGCACCGAGCAAATGGCACAAACTTAAAAAAAATCGCATAACGCATTCCTCAATCTGATTTCTGCAAATAGAATCTTACAGCGAAGATGTATTAGCAAGGTAAATAATTAGGTCTTTAATGATTCGAAACTGCTCGCTCGTAAAATTCACTGATTTACATCAGAATTGAAACTGGTTTACATACCGCGAGGCTTATTCCCCAACAAATCATTTATCAACTTGTTTCTCTCTCCTCGTATACCATCACAATCGCCAACGTATGCATATACGTATATCTAAAAAAAAAAAGTTATTCAGGATTAATCTAGTTCGTTATAGGTATGGATCGAAACATCCGTATGAACATTATCTTTCAATTCCGCTCTTTCTTTCGGCGATAATGTATAAATTTCTGTTTTTCTCCAAATTCACGCCTAATTGCTCCGATTTTCTCGGAACGAACCGCGATTATTTACGACGGAAGCCTCCGGAATGAATTTCACTTCTTCAAGGGAGAGTGAAAAAAAGGACACGAGGATAAATGCTAAAGAGGGAGAGAGATTAAAAGACGGCTCGGAGGGTCAGGGCCGCTATAGCAAGCAAGGATTCATAAATCATTGGACGCGAGAGATCGACGCGCCTCTGCACCGCAAGCAGCCTATCTGGAAAATCAGGATTTTGTATCTCATCGCCTGTGTCTATGGATATACTTTTCGCCTCTCTGATTTACGTCTCGTTTCCTCGCATTATAACTAACTGCTACCGACTCGATTACTCGATTATATCAATAATTCCAAAACTTTGTTTGGTACTTTTTGATTTTTACACTGTATTTGTTTATTTATTTATTTTGTATGGAGCAGGTATGGTGGAAAGGAGAAATCAACGAAAATTGATTGTGAGAATTTTCGATGAATTGTAACACTGGTGTAGATAAATAATAAAACAGAATTCATTAATACACTTTTGCCGTGAATAGACAGTGATGATTATACGATGGAAAAAAAGTTTGCATAATAATCTTTTTTTATCTACTTTATCGATTCTGATTTAAAAGCTTTTGCGAAATGAATTATACGAAGTTCTTGGTAGTAATAAAATTGTATATTGTAATAAGTTTGCAGTATATTAAGTGGACGAATATTAATTAAAATATAAACTTACTTTTATTTAACATTCAAAAGTGAATAATTTGTTTTATACATAAAATTGTAGTTAAAATAATCGTACCCTTCAATAGAGCCGAGCTATTTGAAATTTTCAAAATTTTGGAAATAATTGTTTTGTTCTAGTTTTGTTCGAATAAAAAAAAATACAAATCTTCAGTCACATTAAATTTTCATAAATAAATATAGTATGTCAAAATATTAAAAGACTTATTTTTATGTACATTAAATTTCCTGTTCAGCAAAACAATGCTTAAGTTTCTAATATTTCACATATTTTAAATAAATAATTTTCCAGACATACACGTTATCCATCACAAAATTAAATTTATTACCGGTAGGCTTTAAAATCCCCATCATTTTCTCCCTCGGTTCATTTTATCTCTACCCGTATCTCCCCGAAGCTTCAGACCGAGTTCTTTTCCGAAATTATGCATAAGTCGCCGAATCTTATACAGTTTTCCCTTTTGCTAAAAAAAAAAAATCTCTAGCCAATTTCAGATTCCAAGCCATTTAACCATAGGCGCGAATCCAGTGTCTCGCACATACACACACGTATACATGTACAGTCTACAATACGATTTGACTTCTTTAGACGGAAAGATATAAGAATCCTTGAAATTCACCTCTCGGTCTTTTCCTTGTTATTTTTTATCGTCTCTTTAGCCAATGCAAATATGCTTTCCTTTCAAATGTGTGCAGAGAAAAACTTGGCGCGCGCGCGGATAAAACAAAACGCTCGGCCGCGCGCGTTGTCATGTAAAGTCCGGGGATTTACATCGAAAAGCTCAAAAAGCAAAATAAATCAGGCTCCGTGCGGTTGAAGAAAAAGACCGGACGTGTAACCCTTTTTGTACTTACCGCGCGCTATTCTCAAGTTTTATATATATGTCTATGTTTGTATACGTGAGCGTATGTATAATATATATATGGGTCATTCTGCGACAAATTGACCGGATAAAAATGTTTTCTTCATTGAAATATTATGTTATTTAAGTTACAGGGAGTCGAAGTTTTAAAAAAATTGGAATTTTATGCCAATTTAAAAAAAAATTAACTTCACAAGGAAGCATTTCACTCACTAAATACGCAAAAGAGACTTTTCTTGTAAAATAAGTTCAATTTTGTAGGTGATTAACTAGAAATCTGGACTAATCATGAAAAACTTATATTATATGACATGACAGCTTATTATGATACCTTCATTTCTTCCTAGAAATAAAGTTTGTTTCACAACTTCTAATCTTCATAGACACTTTTTCACTCATCCAAGGTATCTTCATGAATTTTGTCATGTTCAGAATCATGATCGAACCTTCTCAAAACTGAACCTAAAGTCTTTGATGACTTTGTTGACCATTATGACATATTTACAGATTTAAAAGTATTTTATTTCTAAAATTTAACTTATTTTACAATAAAAGGTCTCTTTTATGTTTTCAATGAGAAACGCTTCCTTGAGAAGTGTTTAAAAATTAGCATAAAATGCCAACTTCGACTTCCGGTAACTTAATGAACCTTCACGAAAGAGATCATAGAAACAGTGTCAAACAACAGTTTAAAAATGTTTGTCCTGTTCAATCTGTCAGAGAACGATCCATATATATGTGTGTGGTGTAGAAACGCGCACCTTTGAATAACAAGTCGCGGTGTCCCGTCGGCGCGCGCTCGACGACGACGTGATTTTAATTCCGACAATCCCTTAAGCCTGTAACGAGATTTCACGCTTTCGGATTTCACAGAAATGTATATATATATATATAAATATGGTATATGTATAGGTGTGTATAGATTTACTAGATTCTTCGGCGAGATTTTACGCGTGTGGAGTTTGCGTTGCGCCGCAGGTGGAAATACGGCTTTTGATAGATTGGACAGGAGCAGACTGCGTTGCTATCTCTGGTTGACTGATTAAATGTTGTATATAGCGACTTTTTGGTAGATCGCCCGATGAAATTCGCCTCGTTCCGCTCTATACGTAAACTGCGGTTTTATCGCCTCGTTTATACCTTTCGGTATAATTATTCACGGTGGTAGGCGTATTTGTGTATTTGCGTGGGTGTACATGAGTAAATCCAGAAAATATAGGTACCACTTGAAGATCGGAACATTTTTCCTGGTTCCTCGCTGTCTTCGGAGTAAAACGAGCTATTTGCGCGTATTCGACACTTGTGTGTGTCGATTTTACGTATTTTTGGAACGAATAAGGAACTGTTTTTTAAACGTGTTCTCGAGTACTGGGTTTAACTGAATTTTTGTTTCGAAGTAGGAAAAAAAAATAATTTGCGTTTGAAATTGGAAAATATAGTATATCCAATACAGTCACTTATAACTTTTCTCTCGGATGGGGTTTCGAAGAGGTTTTTTTTTAAATTGAAGATTTTTTTTCCGAATGACTCGATTTTATGAAATTGTGCAAACTTCTACAGGACTGTTTTATTTTTTGGATTTTAATTTACATTTTATTTACTTGAAAACTTATAACTTTTTACTCGATTGGTATTTTCTTACCATTCTTTTTTCAAATAAAAGCTGATTACTTTATCTTTATTTTTAGGCATTAATTATTGAATTTTGTTCTTTAGTTGTCGAAAAATTTTTAAATTAAAAAAAAAACACTTTTTCTCCATATCCGAATATTATATAGAAAGACAAATAACGAAATCTAATTACAAAATAATTCGCAAAGGTATTTTAGAAACATCGATTTCTTAAATTCTAGACATTATTTTAATGCTCATAAATTTTGAATGCCTATAAATAATTTTTTAATATTTCTTCCTGGTACGTGAAGGTTTTTCCGGTTTCTGTTTAAATAAATAATTTCTATTTTCATCTTATTGCGTAATTAACTATGTATACTACTTAGATTGATTAATATATATATGTATATATATCATTAATTACACAATATTAATTTAATTTTCAACAAGAATTTTTGTTTTAAATGAAACCGTAATTAATACATTTTTCATTTTACTCACACCTCCTTATCGAATTAACGCTTCATTCGAAAAAAATTGACAAAATCCGCGGACTCAAGTCTTTTGTAATATTTTTGCGTTTTCAGCCGTAACAAGCTCATTTCACTAAAAAAGACCAGTCTGGAGCCAAGAAAAAATAAGCCGATCTATAATTTTGCGATTTTCTGTGTATTTTGTGGATTTGCTCATGTATATATCAATTAGAACATATTGTAGCGTTAGCGTCAATGTCACGGAACACATGTCTTTTTCCGCTGGTGTCTCGTCAAATTAGTACATTTAAAACGAGTGCAAAATAAAATGGACATTGATATTTTTTTAAAAAGCGCATTCCAATAATAATAATCGCCACTTCGACGCGCGCGCGCTCGGATATAATATTAAAAGAAAAAAAAATTCTCAACGCATATTCATGAACATTCCATTCAAAACGGGCCATCGAAGGTTTTATCACATTATAAATAGAGATTGATGCGTTCGATACGACGACGCGCGCGCGAAATTTGAAAACGAGCATAATTCCCGCCACAAATTTAAATGAATTCTGTATACATATATATATATACATATATTATACACGTAATCTATACATATATAATTTTTACGTCAAACCAAACGTTATTTCGGTTGTATTAATAATAAAGTGATAAGAAGGCACGACGCGAAACTTTAGTATAAATTATAATTAAACTTATAACGGGCGCACGAAGTATATCTCACGGAGAATTGCGCTTAAAAAGCAATCTGTAGAGAGAAATCTTTATTTTTTATACACACGGGAATGTGATTTTCACCGACACTCCATAGCGGCTTGATTTTATCGCAAAAGTTCTTTTTTTTTCATTTTATCTTCGTAACGAGATTATACTTCGTCGAGAGGAATGAAATGTTGTCTCGACGTTTAATTGTGTATATATGTGCTTATGAACTTTCTTGAGCAATGCGTTTATTACGAAATATAGCTTAAAATAAAAAGAAAGAAAAAAATTCATATTACGCAATCTTTAATAAAGTCACGACATTCGGCTTTCATTTTATTCATAGGCGCATATATACGAGTAAAATATATTCCTTCGAGCATTTCGTCTTTATTAACTCGACGAGCCTTGGTACACGTACACGCAGACAAGGTATCAAGACGCTAATTTGTCCGAGATTTCTCGTAATTAGCGCGGATGAAGGGTCGAAGGGGAGGGAGAGATCTTTTTCGCGCTCCATCTCTTTCACTCTCCGTTTCCTTATGTCAAGCTTCCGTGTTTCTACAGAGACGACTCCCGACGGCTCGATTCGTTTCAATTAAATATTCCAAGGGCGTGTATAAGTACGATGTACCCGCGGAGGAGTCTCTTTGAAATTAAAAGCTGTTCGTTATACGCCTCGGTAGAGATTTTTCATTCATAGTTATGTTATGTGTCGTAACGATCTGTTCTGTTAATCTTTTTCTATGTGTCTGTGTGTACGTGTACGCGCGCGCGCGTGTGTAGCGATGTGCAAATTACATTTTTACGCGAATTTAATTAATTCAACGAGTTTTTTCTGGTTTACCCTCGAGACGAGACACCTGTCCGTTCGTGAGCGCTAAACGATCTTCTTAGCTCTTATTTTACGCTTCTCAACGGTTATGATGTATATCTACGTATATATATATACGTATGTATATAAATTGAATAAAGACAGTTTGAATGATCGAATTTGAGGTGAGTTGTGGTCAGGGTATTATGTCAAGGCAGATATTTTTACGATTATATGCTTTGCTCTAAAAAAAATTATATATCCTCTTTGAGATATATTAACATGTGGTTAGACGTGACAGTTGTAACTTTGGATTGTAACTTTCTTACTGTTAAATGTTTTATTTTTTTTTGTGAAGTTTAAATGTCTGTAACGACACATTTTTTTATTTATTAATTGCTTAAGGGGAGAAGGCAACTTTGAAATGAAAATGACTAAATTAGATTTTTAATTGTAAAAATCCTTAGAATTACGTTTTTGTCATTATTATAAATTAATAAAATAAGTTTTACCCTGAAAGTCCTAATTTAAAAAAAAAACTTGTCATTGCACAAGTTTAAAAAAAAATTAAGGTTTGCAATAATATTAAAATTATGTTACAAACATTCAAAATTCCTTCTACAATCAAGAAAACTTCTGTAAAAAAATAAAATTCATGACAAAATTTAAAATCTGTTGAACAATAAGTTTTTTTCAAAATTAAAAGAAATTAAGAGAAGACACATTATTTCAATGTATGAAAAAAAATGTAATTTCATTTTCGATATTTCATATAATTAGCAACTAAAAGTATAAATTAATACAATTCGATACATAATTTATCGAAAAATTTTAAAGAGCAAAACGCTCAAAGTTTTCTTATCCCCTTAGCGGAATTTTATAATTCATTGGTAATCCTTTGATTTCAACTTCGATAAGAATATTTGATATTTTCACTGAGGGTCGTTGAGCTGAAATAATTTTTGTAGATATTCACTCGTTTCGAGACTGTTGAATGAATATTCACGTATTACGTGATCAAAATGTTTTTCATCGTTATCAACATAATGTTTAACCTGTATCTAAAGAGACAGTAAAGTTATAATACCCATAAATCATTTCGCACGTTATATCTTGTTTATAGTGCGCCATGTATTTTTAGTATTTTATATAGCAGTAATCGTAATTCTTAAAATAGTTTCGATCTCTACTCCCCACATTTGCAGTATTTTTAAGCTACAGGTATTAAAATTACCGATACTTCTTACCGATTTGGGTATTGTGAAGAAAATTTTTTTTTTTAATAAAAAAAGAATAGTTTGAAAAAAAATAGTTTAGTGTAAATATTAATGATTAAATTACAGACAATACATGTTTAAATTGAATTTTTATTGTGGTAAGCATTTGTTGAATATATTATGTCTTATATCACCGAGAAAAAATGTGTAGAGAATTAAAACAAAATTATTTACTATAAATGTCAGTTGCACATTTACATAAATGCACTTTCTGTATTCAATTAAATTTTATTTGTACACAGTGAGTAACCTTTTCAAATAAATCGTATTTACAGCTGAAATACATTGTTGTTTTTTAATGCAAGCAAATATTTTTTGCTTTGCATAAAGATATTTTTAATACATAAATATTCTTAAATACAATAAATTCTTTTTCAAATTATTATTTGACGATACTTTATACTTTATTTATTTGTATCAATTTAATAGTTTTTATTTACATAATTTGTCTACTGTGATCTATAAATTTAAAATAGTAAATTAGCCTTAAGAGTGAATTTTATGTTTTTTTCTGAATTAATTACGAAATTTTATTACAATAAAAATATTAATAAATTGACATCATCTACGAAGATTTTTTTTTACGTTTATCGGTAAAGTAAATAATTAGTAAATAAAATTTTATTTAGTATTTATTAAAACAATTTGTTATAAATAAATAAAAAAATATATTTTCTTAAACATAGTAAACTTTTTTTCAGCGACAGTACGATGTACCCCTTATTTCATTTATTTCTTAAGGGGGCAAGACACCTATAAAATGAAAATACTAAATTTAAAATTTAAAGTATTTATAACTTATTCTAATAATAGAAGACAAAATAGAATTTTGTGTACAATTTCAAAATGAAGTTATTTAACTCAATAAGCTCAACGGGATCTTGTAGTATAAGAAATTACCTATGAAAATAGGCGATTAAAAAAAATTCAATTTTATTTGCTGTTTAAAGGTGTCAATACCTCGTTAAGGGGGTAAGTAATTTTTGACCGAGGTTACATTAAATTCAAAATTATAATTAGTTATATTAATTAAATTGTTTATAAATTTAATACTAAAGTTACAGATATGTATAACTGTAATTTAAGCTTTGTTTCATATTTCTAAGTACCATTGTTGACCGCTTATCGCACGTTTTCAAAACACACTCTCCCTAAGGATTGAAAGTAAATTAACCGACGGATAGAGCTGAAAATTAACATAAATACTCTTCACAAAATTCTTCAACCCACGAATACAAGAATTTCTAATCTAACCAGCAGAAAATATTTTACACCTTGAAATACCAAGATTAAAAAAAAACATATTCTCCACTTCATAAACAAAGGCCTTTTCAGAAAACTCGATTTCTGAAATGCTAATAAATATTTTTTTTGAAGTCTCCTTTTGTAATTTAAAATTTCTCCATTGTCTATTCAATTAAATAATGTTTGTGTACAAAATACTACGTAACTAACAATATATACGCTCATCAATCCAGACTAATGACGTTAACCCAATTTTCGTAAAAAAATTCACTTTCCAATTCTTAACAATTTTTCTATTCGCTAAAAAACGAAAAAATTCCCATCTTCCACAAGAAATTTCGACGAACCTCGTCAGAAATCCCGGAATCCCCAGGAAAGCTTAAAAAAAATTCAGTGCTTCTTAAAAAAAAAGGAGCGACGTCCGTCGTTCGCGCTGTATTTTACACCTGTTCCGCGAGGGCATAACGCAGATAGACGAAGAACGAGAAAAATCTTGGCTAAAAGCAGCGGTTAACACAACGGCGATTCTATAAATTGCACGAGGTGATCTCGCCGTGTAAATCAGCGTCCGCGACGTCAAACGCGCGCGGATGTACGAAAAAAGTAACGAGAACTATATACATAAGGCGAGAAAGTCAAGATGAAAAAAAATAACAGGAAGAAGAAAGAAAGAAAACGAGGGAAGAGACGGAGCGATTTTATCGGGGAAACAGTGTGCGCCGTGTCAGTATGCCTTACATGGCTGCGCTGCGGCGGCCGTCAATTAAGTACCTGTCCGGCGGCGCGTCGCCTTTGAAATTCGACTCTACTCGCTTATGCATGTATGGTTATATATATATATGTATGTATACCTATACCTGTGAAGCTAAGATCCTTAGTAGGTGGCTATGGACCGTTTGGCATCGTGTGAGCTACGCGAAAGATACAGGAGTAACGTCGTTTGCTCGATAAGCGTTTCGGCTTGTCGGCATGGACTATTTGTGGATTTTGGATTTCGTTTTTCGAGATTCCTTCTTTCTTTCTTGGAGAAAAATTTTCTGTGTGGTTTTTACTGTGCCATCTTGGGTATATACATACCTGTTGCGTGGGTCTGTAGGTACATTTAGGTGATTCTCTGACAGATTGACGAGTGAAAAGAAATAATTTTTAACTGTTCTTTCGACTTGTGTCTACCTTCATGAATTTTTTTTAGATTTTTTTTTTACAAGATGCGGCCCAGTGAAAGCGGGTATTTTCAGCGATTTTTTTTTTTATGTCGGTTTTTGATAGTTTGTACAGGATTTCTCATCGGAAATTCGTACAATTTGGCGAAGTTTTTAAATAACTCACTTTCAAGTTTGGGTATGCGGGAGTTTCGATGAATTTTGCAAGATATCTGGGTCTTGAATTGATACTTTGAAAGGTTTGTTACTTCGAATCGATACAAAAAACAAAATTACGAAAATGACTCGGTTTACTGCCGAAAATAATCGTTAGTGTGAAAATAAAATTTGGACGATATTGTTATTATAGAAAGCGGAGTTTTACTGAAAATAACTTTCAATATCGTTTTTTTAATTCAAGCAGTTTTTTTTAATTTACTATTTTTTCTTCCATTTTCTTTATTATTCTTAATAGTGAAAAGTTGACTTATTTAGAAGTGAAAATAATTTCTCTTATAAGAATAGAGAATTTCCAGCTACTTCAGATTTAGAGAGTATCTTATTTATATACAAATTAAATGAAAGTTCCTGATTAAATTACTTCGAAAAAAAAGATTTTTGATTTCAAAAGTGATTTCTTTGGAATGTCGTTGGAAACTATTGACTTCGATCTAATCGGTATGTCTATTTAAATGAAAATTTAGTTTCCCCAAAATTCTTTGTTTTTTCAACAACCCTCAACTCGACTTCAAATAAAAAATATCAAAATTACAGTAAAACCATAACATTTCAAAATTCATTCATATCAAATGTCTCGAAAAATTCGCATTTCAACCGAATCTAAAACTTTCGGGCAAATGATTCTTTCTATCAGTGTGCCTATATATACACACAGGTGCGTCTACACGATACGAAACAAAGCGCGCAAGCGATAGACGCGGGCTATTCAAATGTCGCTTATCGCCAGGCAATTTATAGCTTCGATTCAACGTATTTTCAGAAGAGAACCTATATATGTATATACATATATACATAAATATTTTTTGCATAAATCCAAGCACTAGAGATATGGGCTGATGAAGTGCTTGTCCTGTATATATATATACGTAATACGGCCCCCTCGATACAAGTATAATCTTTATTGGCTGTTGTAGGAAGTTTGGATTTTCCCGAAAAAAGGGACTCGTGTTTTGCATGCGTTCGTATCAGAATTTCATCGCGACAAACTCAGCCAGTGACAAAAGCGTAAAAAGCGCACACACATACATTGACCGAGTTTTCTTTGGCTTCCGCGACGGATAAAGCGAACAGATAAACTTGTCGTGTTTACGCTCGAGGAGAAAGCCAGAAGTACGAGCTCGTAAGCCCCTCGTAATTTCTTTTTTTTTTTTACATCGCTGATTTTGTTCGTTAATGTTGGGATGATACGATGGGTGGATCTGTGATGGATTGAGTGGTTTAAACATTTTTTTTGCTTTTTTTTTCGTTTGAGTTATTTTAAACGGGGTGTGGACCATAGTCTGCGCGCTTTTTGGAGGATGAAATTGTTCAAATGCTAACGAATTTATTTGACTGGAAAAAACGGTTTTAGATAGAAAACATTTATTTCAATCCGATTATTGTATTTGGTGCGAGTGAAAAGTTTTTATTCGGACAATATTTTAGATTAAAATGAATGAATAATAATAGTTAATATATATTGGAAATTAATAATTGCTCTTTGTATTTATTTGAATTTTAATACTTTATTAAAAGTAGTCCTATTGACTTGAATTAAACATTAGGTTTATTTAAAAGTAAATTTAGTTCAAATATTAATTTAAATCACAATAAATATTTATCGAATTTTCAAAAATTATTTACTAAACAGGTAAACATTACATTTAAATAAATAAATTTTGAATGAAAAAAAAAATCTGTGTTTATATACATTAAGTAACAAACGTTTAAAGCAACTAAAAAAAATATAAATTCAAATTAAAATCACATTCATCAACTATTGATTCATCGACTTCCCAGTTCTATCAGTTCGTACAGACACTTATAATATAAAGTACATAGCATATATAGTAAAAATATGGAACGCGCGGTCGAGTTGCCGTAGAGAATAACATAGGACACAGAGTATAGAAGACAAGATAGCGGAAGATGCTGAGATAATTCAACGCGTGTCTAACGAATGTACTCTCTCGATGTATTACGCCTATATATATCCACATATATATACGCATATATAGGTACATTACATGCAACCTCGGCGATGAGATTACACGCAGTGGTACTACTATACCGGGAGCTAATTGCACCTTTATCGAGGCCATCCGATGTGTTTCACCTATGGTATACGTGATATTCTGAAAATGACGCCACTCCTTTTGCTTCATTTGCCACGCGGAGAGAGATAGATGGGAAATGCGGTTTGGCGCCGGCGAGAAAAAGCTGTATATATACATGAAGGCACCTGCATCAGTACTGCCATAAACACGTGCGCGCGACTCGAGAGAAAATCGGATAATTTACTTCGATAGAGTCGCGAACTTTTTTCTGCGCGTTGACTTGGCGAAGGATTATAACTAAAAATAGGGCACTTGGAATATGTGTAAATGTATACGAGTAAATCCACACAAAATACAGGGAACCAATCAGGTACCTGGAAATTATCGAAAAATTATTCACGATTTTTCTAGGATCTCAGTGAAATGAGCTATTTGTTCATCAGTTTGAGATTGTCGTTGGATTTTTATGCCGGAAATCGTAACCGATTTAGCCGATTTTCATCAATAGCGATGGATTGGATGTCGTTATAACATTGTGCAATTAATTATATAGATATGAATAAATAACACTATGAAAAATTAGTTTCCGTTAATAAGCATATATATGTAAATAACAATTATTTATATCTAAATAGCAGCTATAAATTTCTTGAACTACCAAAAAAAATCGTTAAAAAATATTTAAAATCGCTTGTCATTGGATATTTCTAAAATAAAAGTTTTTTAATTATCATCGGAACAAAATTTTTAGTTAAACACCGCACTCAAGGTCGTATTTAAAAAATAGTCCCAAAAATGCGAAAATCACCAAATGCCAAATTAAAACAAATATATAAATATCTTATTTTTCATGCAAGTCACCCAGCAACCAGCTAAAAAATGGTCCGATCGATTCCTTCCTGTAATTTCTGGATTTTCTCATATATATAGACACGTGGGTGGTACTCGTCTAGCTAATCCTCCAATGTTCAAGGCAATTACGAATCAGATATATATACATACTTATATTCCAATAATAATATAAATCAGAGGATCAGCTTATAACATCATCATCATCGAGCATTGCTACATTTCGCGGTTATACGCGTTGTAAATACCAAAGAAGAATGTCTATTACCGCATCGTCTCAGAAACTATGCGCACGTGTACATTATATATCGCGAGTATATAAGCGCTTCGACTTGAAAGAGAAAGAAAATAAATAAAAAAAAAAAAGAGATGCGTTTTACAGCAGGTGTGTTTCGAAAGGTTGGCGCGGAAAAAGAAAATCTCTCGTTAATTTGCATACAAACAACGTATTTAAAATTCATACTTTGTCCCGCTTTTAACCTCTAGGCTATGAAGCTGGTATCAACTTCACTTGAAATATACGTATATATAACCTGAGGTGTCTCCCGTCGGCTATAGAGGAATATTCCTAGCAACGAAGTTCTGACAAGCTATGGTCAAAGGGCTGTCTGGCGCAGAGGCATATCGGAAGTCTCCAGTAGTAGTAGTAGTAGTATTAGTAGTAGTAGTAGTGGCAAGCAACAACTAAGAAAAAGACAATGCATAAGTCGAGTGGTGTAACGTCGAGGCTACTACTGCAGCAGACGTACGCTCACACGCATAACTCGATAAATTAACCCAGGCTTCGTGTATAGTATACGCGATCGAGTTAGACAGAGAGAGAGAGAGACTCGAGCGCATAAGTGCTACTCCTGCATACTTTTCAAGCTCGGGAAGATGCGTGACGAGTAATTCGTTTAAGTCCCAGAGTGCCTGCGCACAATCACGTACATCATCGTGTCTTTTCCATCTACTCTACAACAGAGAGATACTTCTTTCTCTCTCTGACCTCCTAACCTTTTGGTAGTAGTAGTAGTAGTTGTAGTAGTAGTAGTATACTATGATGCATCCACCCCTTTGATGACAATGGGCAATTACCCATGGGTACCGGAGAGCAGCCCGTGAAATAGATAGATGGATAGATAAATCCTCTCGGCCTCTGCGCTTTGCAGCTCTAATGGACGCGCGTACAGCCGACAATGCCAGCCGTTCTATACCATTATATTCTGAGACGGAGAATGGAAAACTCTTCTCTAGGGGTTGATATGTATGTATGTACATGTTATATATGCGTGGTGTAATAAGTTATGGATATATTGTATATATGACTGAAAGACTGGACCAATCTTGAGATATCTTTGATAGAAACTTGAGTCACAACATGTTGAGATGTTTATGGATAGTTTTGTATTGATACAAGACGAATTCGTGGATTTTTTATGTTGATACCCATGATTGAACCATTTTTAAATTGAATTTGAAGACGTGGATGACTTTAAACAAAAGACTTTGGTGTTATTGTCGTGAAATCGTGTATTGATCGGTTAGATTAGTGCAGCGTCAATATGGACAGACTAATGGACGCGTACAACCGACAATACCAGTCACTCTAGACAAAGCATGGAAAACTCTTCTCCTGCGGTTGATTTATATTTATATGGCATCATCAGTTGTATTGTATGTTAAGAAAATCTGGATCAATCTTGAAAAACTTATATGATAGACGCTTCATTCATAACATATTGAGACCTTCATAAATAGATTTGGATTGATAAAAGACATCTTCATAAATTTTGTGACGTTAATACCTGTGATTGAACCTTTCCAAATCTGAATTTGAAGACGTGAATGATTTTTAACAGAAGACTTTGGTGTTATTGTTGAGAAATACTATAGTGGATTGATTAGTTTAGTTCAGCGTCGACCTGGAGAGACGTTGATACCATTGATTGAACCATTTCCACGGTGAATTTGAAGGCTTAGATGACTTTAGATATTATTGAAGTTTATATCTACAGATTAAATAATATTTTAGAAAGAAGTAGAGATAGTGTCAAAAACAGTTTAAAATATTAATATTAAAAACAAAATGTGTACCGATCGATCTGTCAAAGAAGAACCCATACATACAAACTCATACATACACTTGATCTTAAGAATATACAAAACATCATCTTGTATCAAGGGATGAATATTTATAATCTTATGATACAAGTTATGTACTCATGTCAGCTACTTTTATAACACATAAACATAAAAACGAACTACCATTAATTAATTCTCGAACTTAAAAAAAAACTCCATCAAATAGTTCCATTTCTATCCACACCTAAAATTCAGTTGAAATCCTCAGTAAATAACGTTTTGCAATACTCTTTCATAGAAAAGGTACCAAACCCAATCTCACAATAACAAGTAACAAAAAAAGAAGAAAGAAACACCCACACGATATCCAATGCCTCTCGCAGTCGTCATTGCGATATTCCCGAAGCTGTCAGCGGGCGAAATTGCTTCGATCCAAGACCCAAAAAAGACTGAAAAAAAAATTATCACGCATACGTTACAAGGCGAAATTTCATTAAACGCAGTAGGCGCTAAAGACTCGCGCGTGCGCTATTAATCAAATCGGCGCGCGAAACAAGCCAAAGACAAGCGCGCGCGCTCTGGGAACTTTCGCGAGTATCAATTAATTACGAAAAATTTGCACGTCGAGCCCAGAGAGAGAGAGAGAGAGAGCAAGCATCAAGAACATTCATTAATAATCGCGCGGCTGCTGTTGCTGCCAATTTCGCGGCCTTAAAAATTATGGTAGAAGATGCAGCCCCGGGCGATTTTCGCCAGGCGCTGCGATCACCGTAATTAGAGATGAATCGCGGCCTCGCGCGCGATGTTTATAATCGACGCGAGGAGCACAGCGGGATCATTTCCTCCGGGTAAAGAATGCGCGCGTGTGTGTGTATGTGTATAGGAAACTACCGGTTTCTCTTCGTTCGCGGCGATGCTTTATTTGCTTTCCGTATTTCTTTTCGTCTATAGATGTGCGTGTATGCGCGCGCGCGCGCGTGTGTGTGTGTAATTTTTATTTCTCGGCGTTTGGTCGAGTTGTTACATGGGAGGAATCCATTAAAGTTTTTAATCGTTTAATTTATGTAATCGCGCCCCTTTTTAAGCGCGAGCTATACGATAATTACTTATTTATGCGAGTCGAGGAGCCGATGATCGACTTCGCTCTTCGATGAATTCCCAAAAGGGCACTTGCAAATTGAGCTGTAGTCCAAAATCGTGAGTTATGTCGAGTTCATGCTAATTTCGATGTGCCGGAGTCCAAAGTGAAATTATCACCGAAAATTTCTGGTGTGTCTATATGCGCGTGTGTGTGTGTATGTGTGTGTATAGGTACCGGTTTGGATATACTTTACGGAGCCATCATCCCTTGATACTATATATTACGTTTTTGTTTGGAGGTGACGAGAGTCTATATAGTTAGGATATATCGTAAACGATAAGGGTAATCGAACTCTTAAGTGCTTGGCACTTAAAAGGAGATTGAAAAATGCTCGATTTCACGACGCTATAATTTTATTTTATTTTATTTAGCTATTTGTTTATCGTTGCGGACGTGTGGAAAATTGGCATAAATATATACTCGTGAGTGGACGGATTTGACGATGCGAAGAACTTAGATTTTTAAAAAATAAACAAATTTTTGCTTTCGTGTATTAAAGAATATGCCAAATAGTGTTTGTGCATTTTTTCTGTTCACTAAGTATGTTAAACGTGGGAAGTGATCTTTCAGCACTTCTTACATTTTTTTATAAGAAAATTTACAGACATAAAATTCAAAAAATACTAACATGAACTCTCTGTATCTTGTAAACCCTCAATGAAAAAACTCCTAAAGTTAGATACAGTGCCAAAGAAAATTATTTTGAAAAAAAAAAATTTCCAACCTGTCAATCAGTCAGAGAATCGCCCATATATCCACGTATAGTTAGAAATTTACAAATAGTATTGAATACTTACAAGTAAATTTAGGTAAATTCTTATATAATCAAATTGATATGAATACGGAGTTAGAACAATCGGCTTCTATAATAAAGTACATTCATAGTTACAGTTATTGAATAGATATATATAATTTGATGTTATATAAGAAAATTCAATAAATTTGTTACGTGAACATTCGATACAATACAAAATCAGTATATTATTTATACACAATAGGCTTTAACATTTATTGCACAGTTTGTCATATAAATTCTATTGTCTTATCGCATAAACTGAAGTTTATTTCAATTTATATATCAAGAACTCGATTTTCTCCCAATGCATTATCGAGTAGATTCGTATTCCTATTCGATTCCCTAATGACGTTGAGGCGATAAAGCAAACCTTAAAATAACGTATAAATTGAATTTTAATTAAATTAATTGTCTTATTAGTAGATAATTATATCTTCTATTTAAGATATGTACGACGCTAATGGACCAATTAAGCTAAAACGAAAGATTAATATTTTTAATGTGAATATTTTATGAATTTACGACCTCAATGTGGGATTTGAAATTCAATGTAAAATAACGAATTTGTTAATACATTTAAAATCGAATAAATATTTTCACTTTAGAAACAGTGAAATCGTAAACTTGAAATCGTCTAATCGAAATTTCTCCCTTTGATGTCGAGTATAAAATTGAATACTAAATTGGTGAAATTTATATGTCCACTTTTGGGTATATTTAGCGAATGTTCATTTATTCGTTAATTACAGTACGCAGCGTTTATTTGGTATAACAAGTAGTAAAAACAGCCATTTTTTCTATTACTCTAATGTAATAATAAATATATTTGTATAATAATATATAAAATTAATGTATAATACATATAAAATATAAAATTCACTGATTGAAAAATTAATTTCAATTTTAGAGGTAAAATACAGACTTTTACGATGGTAATTAAATTCAGTAAATTATTGATTCATCAATGCGAATTGTTACACTTTTAAATACAATATATTACGTATAGTTAAAACGTATCGCATTTAATTGATCGAAAGTAGCTTATACGCATTAAAATATAGTTGATATCGAGTGGCTAATAAAGTCGTATTATTATTATTACAATTTGATAATAAAAATATTATCACAATTTCGAAAACTGAATTATTGCCACTTTGTGAATAAATCATCAGGCAATACAACACTTTAAAATAGTTTAAATTTGATCAAAAACTTTTTTAAAGGAGTTCTTTGTTGCGTTTAAATGTTTCAATATGACGGTCAATTTGACTAAATTAACTTTTAAATTTAACAGATTTTATTCTCGGAAAATATAGACTTTTGTAAAAATATATAAAATCGAAAATGTCTTAGAACTAGTCAAGAAGTACTATCAAATTTTTTCAAGATGATTTGTGGTGATAATCTTTTATTTTTCAAATATTGTGGAATCCAGATTTCGAAAATGACATTTGAAAAATTTGAAAAAATTTATTCGTATTTTATAATGAATCCCAAGATATTTTATTTACAAATAAGAATTTTCTTCTTTCAAAAAACCAATTATTATTATATACATAAAAAATATCAGTCTAAGTGAATTAGAAACAGAAATAATAATTTTTTTTAATAAATTTGCTGCTTCGTCAATTATATAATAAGCGTAAAACAAATGATTTACGCGAATCGAGGTGAACGAGCCTCTAAACCTAAAGAATAACTCAGAAAAAGTAAAATATATATGCAAGAAAGCTAACGCTGCATTTTTCCAGGCTCGTTTTGTCGCGTCTCTTTTTGATCGTTTCGAGACTCGCGAGCTGTAGAAAACGCAGAGAAGCTATGCCTCAGAAGTGTGTACCGCGAGTACTCGTGAATAGGGCGGTAACCTCGATGCGCTCGGTATACAAGCGAAAAAGGGAGAAAGCACGAAAAAGATGAGAGACAAAAGGGAAGAATCAGCCTTTTCCTGCATTTTCTTTCAATTACGAGCCTCTCGGCCTCCGAGAGTTACAGCACGATTCCGAGTCGAGTACTTAGGCTGCCACTCGTTTTTTTTCTTCATCTTCGTTCTGTGCTCTTCTTCTCGTTCTGTCGAGTAATTCTACTCGTTTTTTCTTCTCGCTCTCGGCGAAAACGATAGCCGCTCGTGAGCTTGGAGAATATGAAAGGGAGAAAAAAAATTACGCCTTTGCGCTTCGGTCGGAAAGATTCTTCTTCTGGACCACTGGTGCTTTAGGAGTTAAATCGTTGCTTATTCTACGTATGCGACTGTACGTTGATGTATAATTGTATAGATTAAAAATTTTTTAATTTCTTTTTCGGAGAGTCGTTTATTTGGTATTTTATGATGAGTTTTAATAACATTTTTTTTTTGTTAAATTTGAAATTACTACAAAAAGTGTATATTTCACACGAATAATGTTGACCATTTCTAATATCAGTAAAATTAATGTAACATCAGCTTATGAAAGTATCACTAGTGAATATATCCCAACATTTCTAAAAAAAATCAATATCAGTCATGTTACCAAATTTCTGCAATCCTCTGATTCCCTAAAAAATATTAAAAAGTATCAAATTTCATCAAATTCAAAATGTAACAATCTTTATTGTCATCGTATATAAACAAACATGTAAGAAAATTGCTCTTAGCTCACACGTGCAATTCTGTTATTGTTTCAGTGTGCAATTGCAACCAACACGCGAGGAAGTGCAGGTTTAACATGGACCTGTACAAGCTGTCGGGCCGCGTGAGCGGGGGCGTCTGCCTGCAGTGTAGGCACTTCACCGCCGGCAGGCACTGCCACTACTGCATGGAGGGATACTACAGGGATCCGACCCGGCCCATCACTCACCGCAAGGCATGCAAACGTGAGTACTTCTCTCTCTACTGCTACCATCTCTGATTCTCCATCTCTATCTCTTCTCTTGCTCCTTTTGTCTCTCTTCCTATGTGTATCCACAGCTATATATGTGTGTGTGTCTGCGCGGGAGAGAAACCTTTATTAAAGTTGCTTCTTGCCACTGTTGGAACGAGTGGGTAAATACAATTGTTAAATATTAAAATGCCTATTTACCTCGTAAGTAACGATTTTAATTACACTAAATAAAGGTACAGTAGTTGAGGTGCTTTTTCACACTTTTGACTACGAACTTGTCCAGGTTGACGTTGAACTGTAACAACATAATAACAACACAATTTTTCATTTAAACTCATCCAAATGTTCAAATTCAGTTTTGCAAAGGTTCAATCGTTGAACGTCAGAAAGTTCATCATCGATACTTTTATATTGACACAAGACATCTTTATTTGAATTTTTTACGTTAAGACTTATGGTTCAACCTTGTTTTGAGAAAAACTAAATCTTGCTACCACCTCCATTTCTCCGTCTCTATCTTTTCTCTTGCTCCTTTTGTTTTTCTGCCTGTGTGTATGTGCGTGGAAGAGAAGCCTTCATTAAAGTTGCTTCATGCCGCCGACGAAACGAGTGGGTATGTATAATTGTTAAATATTGGCCATTATATTTCCTCCTCTTCTTAACCGTTCCCTCGCTAATTCGATGAATATACCCGATGCAATTTCATCGCAGTTATTGCGCGGATACCGGTGAAAAAGGAATCTTTGGATGGAAAATTGCCATTTGTAAATTAACGCCGAAATTGTTTTTAGGTTAGCTCCAAAAATATGATTCATGCGGTTGTTCGAGACCGTGGGGAAACATCGATTTTATGGATTTAATCTTTGAATAATTTAATTTGTAGCAGGAAATATTGTATATTAAAATTGGCAACCACTTTGCTGGTACTAGGTTGTACGGAGAATAATTAAATCAATTAGTGTGTCTCCGAAAGCCATTTATAGTTCTGAAATATTCGTGAATATTTAGAACTCGATTCGCGTAGTATCTGTAGCTTTTTCAAAGTTTGCCTCGGCAAATTCATATCTAATACGACGAAATAATTGTTCGAATTATCATAATTACATAAATTATAGAAAAGCATGACATTAGTAAAAGTTCATACTTTCGGAGCAATGGTACTTAATCATACTGAATAAGGAAATAGTTTAATAATTGTAATACGATGTTAGTAGTGAAAGAAATAAACGCGTTAAAGCAAAAAAGTAATTTTCTCTTGATATACACATCATAACTGGACCAACTCCTACACTCAAAGTAATGACACATTTACATTTGAAAGTTCTGAGGTCAAATTACACGAAACAGCTGTTGTTTTTACCAGCTGTTCATTTGCATTTAAGACGCGAACTTGTTTATTTTCTCATACAGTAATATGGTAAAGAATTCATGCTCATTCAAGAACGACTCAGGGGATAGCAGCCCTCTAGCGTCAGTTTGTTTCTTTACACGGCAAAGGTCAGTTATTCGAGCGTAGTCGCAGCCCACTCAATACCAACAGTTCATCTTAGAACAATTTGTGATTAGTGTATCATTTTGATCCCAGTTTTATCAACTCACGAAAACATGTTTCAGTCTGCAACTGTCAGTCGCTTTAACACAGCAACGTTCTACATTTTACACCTGATCATTTAAATTAATTGTAGCTACATTCATCATCTCATTGTATAGTCAATCTATGGTGTATTCTTTCGATTCATCAGTGCTCATCTATGAGCCCGCGTAAACCCATCAACATGTCATAATTTATGAATCCACATTCATTGTATTTTTAAAAGTAACTGTATCACACAACACAATTAAACAATGATAATTGCATGATAATTCTTTCCGCCACTGCATAATGCAGATCGACGAGTCGCATACGTGTACGTGTTCGTTGAACACATGACACTCTCAACGACGCGAGTGCTCTGCTGGGAATAGTACAGTCGGAACCATATACTGACAGACAGCTTTAACACCATCTCGCACACACACAAATATATATAGAGCTATGCATGGAGGAGTATTCGCGCGACATTGTGTATACGGGGGGAGCGAGGTTGAAATTGCAAGGACCGCCAAAGGACGTAGGCGTCGAGCTCACGTCTTAATTTCCATCTCTCGGGCTCAACTCGACAGCGCGACGACGACTCATCGCTGTAGGGGCTTTAAAGTAACTGCGGGGGCGCTAGTTTCTCTCTCTCTCTCTCTCTCTCTCTCGCTCACTCCATAAGCGTGAAAGGGGAGAGTCGCTTTTTAGAGCTGAGTTTGCATTGTTTGCTTTTATGACTCCTCGGGGACACGCGAATCTTCAAAGCATCTCATTCCGCAGCTCCTTATGCGCGGCCCATTCAATTACTCGATCATATAGCACTTGGACTATATGAGCTGGGTTATTTCTGCAATAACGAAACATTGCCAATGAGATGCTGGCGTGTAACCTAGTTATATATATATATATCTATATCTGTGCGAATGAATCTTGTATACCGGTGCGTAATTCATGAGACGTATATATTAAAGCGCTGATTTCAACGCAAGTTTCAAACTTTGAACTAGATTTTATATTTCTAGATGTGTGTGTGTGCGTATATACAAATTTAACGAGATTTATCTCGATGACTAATTTGTATAGACCTGTGAATCCACAAATGGCAGGTAATATTTCGGTAACTGGAAATCGAAAAATCATTTTTTACGATGTTTAACTAAAATTTTATTTCAAAGACCATCGATTTAAAATCCAAGATCTGGTGTAATTTGGAAGTGATTTTTTATAAGCTTGTATGACTTTTTTTACATTTCGGATGTTAATCTACATTTTACCCGACTGGTATTTTTTGACCAATCTTTTTTAAGCGAAAGCTGAACAGTTCACCTTTTTTTAATGTATTAACAAATTGGATTTTGTTAAGTAGTTGCCTAAACATTCGTTGTCAAACAGAAAAACGAATTGGATAGTCAACCAAATAATGAAATCTAATTGTGGAATACATACAATTAAATTACAATTTTATAGGCCTTTCTAGTACAAAGAAAAAAATCTTTTTTCAATTTCTTAAAAATCGCGAGATTTCAGACTTTCCCAGCTTCTATTTAAATTGAATAATTTCAATCCACATTATATTGCGTAAGCTAACTGCATATGCGCTTATCAAAGAAAACTGATCTTTCATAATAGTGATAAGTCCGTGATGTATAGCTAATTATGTAATGTGAACATAAATTACTGATCTGAAAATAGACTCCAAAAGCTTGAATTTAGAAATAGAACCATTAAAAAATACCTTTTGATCGAAAAGCTGTAAGTATTTGAACAAAACCCAGAAAAATCGGTAATTTCCTGTTATATTTTTGTCACTGCATAAACAATAAATACTTATCTACGTATTAAATCGAGACAATTTTCTTTTTAAATTGAAGCACATTTAGCATACTTTTCATCGATCTAACGCTTCACTCGATGAAAATAGGTAAAATCGGCGAGATCAAAAATCGGTTGCACTTTTTCCACAATTTCCAAATACCAATCAATTTCCTCTATACTTCGTGGATTCATTCATATATACATACACACGTTGGAATCGGATTAAAGTGAAACCCGTTACGATAATAAGCAGCGCAAAAGCAGCGCGAAAAAAAAAGAAAAAGCAATGCCAAGGTGGAAATTCTTTCGCGTTATCGATCTATATCGACCGTTCCTTGCATCCTCGTATGAGCTCTCTCACACCTTATATTTATATGTATACATGTATACATATATACATATACCGGAGACTAGAGTCCGGTATAATAATCGCGCTGATCTTCCATTTGCCGTAGTGGCTCTTGCTTATCTTCGAGGTGCATCGCGACTCCGAGAATTTCGCTTTGGAAAACAATGCTGCAGCCGACCGCGCCTTAGCGGCTGCTCATAAATTTTTAACGCCTCGAAATTTCATTCAGACGACGCAATTATAGCCGATAATGCCACATGCTCGCAAGGAATTTTCAAAATCCATTGTTTTTTTTTGTTTTTGTCTTACACTCCGGGAACGTATAATATCCAGTGGTTTATTGAGTCGTAAATTGACGAGAACGAATGAATTTCCGGCCACGATAAGTAAACAACAGCTAAAGATTCAATACTGTTTAGATGGTTTTTTTGCCTTTGCTTTTGTATTTCAGCGAGAGATATTTAGCTTCGTTAAATCATTCTGGAAACGCGTTTTACAAAAATGTTTAACAAATTCATTTTTAGTCCCACCTATGCGCTTTTGTTTCGTGATGAAAAGCGTAGTTTGTAAGTATTTACAAAATACCTATGTTTTTTTTTATTTTCGAGTGAAATATTACAACTTACTTATAACGATTGCTTTGTTCAACTGACGGAATAAAAACTCAATCGAATATAAAACAACAAATTCGAATGTCTTAATAATCTTAACCGAATAATCTACTTGTCTCAACGATCGATAGCTTATTTTCCTTGAACTTTTATGAAGTTTTAATTTAGTTTCCATGCACAATAACGAGTAACGAGATCTAGTATTTCTCACTTAAATTTATACGAGGAAACTTTTCCAGAAGTATAAAAGCTTTCTCGCGCGTTTGAAAAAACAAAAAATTCGATTTCACTCGTCTCCCTATATCTACAGTACCTCTACAACGAAACTATAATATATACTGCAGTGAAATGCCAAAGCTATACGCTATCGATAACAAAACCGATGCCGACCATATATATATATATATATATATATATGTATTTGTGTATATTGTATATACAGGGTGTCCCATTTTAAAGTAACCATCCAGAAATTTTCGACGAAAGATTGTTCAGAGCTTTCTTCCTATTGAAATGGTTAGTGACCTTGAGATTAATAAATAATTCGCAGAATTAATTGTTCAAGGTTGGACGTTCCAGATAACCACTTTTCGCCTTGACGTAACCTTCTAAATATCGCTTTGGCCCTTAAAAGCCATTAAAAACCAATTTCAAGGTCAACACCTTAATAGGAAGATGATCTTCTAAATGTCGTTTCGGCCATCAAAACTGTTTTAACAGGAAAATATCCCGCATCGACGTGATCAACTATTGTTTGATCAAACTGTTGAAAATTTCTGGGTGGGTTCTTCAAAATGAGACACCCTGTATATATTTATAACGTATTGCACTTCGATGGACCAGCAAGAGCAGTGGCTTGCGCAGAGACGCACATCAGCTATAATATATAGTTTCGAATTTCAAAGCGCGGCGCGCGCCTGCGGCTACGCGGAGTCGCCAACTCTGGGCATCCCCCTCTTATCTGTTATACATGCGGCATATAGGCTCGTACGACCGAATCCCAACGCATATACACCAGGTCAAAGCAAACACTTTGAATAACGCAACGAGTAGTTGCCGGAAAGGTGGCAGGATCGACCGGCTGAATAATAATGGGTCATGATTTTTCACACTGTGATGTATGTGGTATTGGTCTCTTTCTTTTTCTTAAACATTGTATATATGATAATGGTTACTTACTCGTTAGGTAAATTGAACTCGATAATGTTGATAAACTTTTATTAATAAGACCTTATCGTGTTTGGAATATGATAGATAAGGACTGATTGCTGTAGGCTATCAGTAGTGAATTACGTTTAAAATGAATTTCAGCCATTTAGACTGCGAAAGGGAAGTAAGCGTAATTATACTGATGAAAAAATGTAGAGAAGAATTTTGTAAAAGTAATTTCTTTTATTTTGGTCCCTGAAAATCTATCAGGATTTATTGGATGTTAAATGTTGCTATCATTACTATTTTACCTTGTTTGAGACGACCAGTATAATTCGAAAAATGAAGGTTTCTTTTTAATCTTTTAATCTTTGGAATCTTGAATTTTAATTTTCGGGAAAAGGGCTCAAATTTAAATCTTACCATATGTAGTAATTGCCGACAAGTCTGTAAAAAATAAAGGTCAGGACTACGATTTTTTGCGGATAAAAATTTAATTTACTCATTAACTGAAATTAGCTTTTCATCTTATTCATACCCAGCCAGCCATTTAATTTTCATCCAATTTCTACCATCAAATTTTCATTTTAAACAGTATACTTCTGTAAAATTAAATCAATTACAATCAAGTGTAATTTTATAACAACTTCTGCATATGAGTATTTAAAGATCACAAGTCACTAATATCCCCTAAAGGATGTGTAAATATAAAAAATATATAAATATAAAAAATATCTATTTTTTTCTTATAATTATTAAAAAGACATTTGTTCTCCAGTTTATCATTACAAAAATAGTTACATATTTGTTAACATCTCTAAATTTTTTCCGTACGTTCTTCCAGTCAATGGATTTGCATCGACTGCAAGTGCTTGCTTCTTTTCCACTGTAGCTTACCGGTATATACGTAAACAGAAAATATAAAATAGATACAGATGGACCAGTGCACTGAACAAACACCAAGCCAATATAGAGCTCGGGATTATCAAGAGTTTCGACCCTAACGCTGGTCCCTCTTCAAAGCTACGAAGGATTCAACGAATTAATTATTACGAGCGTGGACTACTGTTTAGATTTCTGTTTGTGAGACGTTAATTGCGCGGATCATTCGTATAAGGGGACCTGGACTTTTCTGGGATTCCGAGTTACCGCCTGTCGTCCCTTATATATAGTAATTCGTTTGTTCGTTCCCTTTTGAGCCTCGGGATAATTACACTCTCCGTCGGGACGTTATGTACCAGTGCAAACACATCACGTGAACTTTTTATTTCTTCTCTTTGAAGCTACGCGAATCCAACGCTGAAAATTTGATATAATAAACCAATTGACCTGAATTTATCCTCGATGACTTGGATAATTTGCATTGCTAGCTGTGTCGTGAGTTTGCGTAGATAAAAAGTCGAAAATCGAATGTATAAGCATAGCATACATAAACTAGGCGAGCGTTCATTGCCATTCGCGAGTTCATTCGCAGGCTCCGAGGCATATCGCGCGTATAAACGCATATACACGGCAGCACCAGCAGCAGCCCATGTGCATATATAATTTGCTGCTGCTGTTGCTTGCCTGGCAGGCAACTGCGAGAATATTGCCTGCTACAAAGCTTTTGCGCGCTAGTTCGCGTTTTAGCATATTCATTACGTTCCACTTAGTCAAGGCTTAAAGCTCAAAGCCTGGCTTCTCGGCGTCAAGTGATTTCGCTGTGTCTTTTCTCTTTCGTTATACCTTTATATTTATTTTGTTTCGCTTCTTTTCGTTGGAGCCGATGTCGTACAGTGCCCAACATTGTCTAGTGTGGCTGTTGTTGATATTTGTTTCTGGGGGTGTATCCTCGATTCCAAATGTACTGTAATGCGTGTACCAGTCGAATGATATGCGTGTACCAACGTGACACAATGAATTGTTCACTCTGTATTCGAGTGATTAGCCAAATATCTAATGTTATTTTTTAAATGAAATGTTTTAGATTATTTATCCGATCAGGGATTTAGGGTCTTTTGTTTTCAATTTCAATTTGAATAATTGTTTGCTCTAAGGTTGGAGTGAATAATTTTCGTAAATTTACAACCGTAGTCCAACCAAAACTATGAATAACATTCCGGAGTTTTCTATACTTAAAAAAACTATTATTAAATAAATAATTTCACCGAGAATCCCCTAATTTGCCACTAAATATTAGAGTGAAAAATTGACTCTTATAAAACAACATTCCGTCAAAAAATTGGAACACGTACTATAAGTGTTTGATTAAATTTTCATTTAATCCTACGTTATTTATCGATCGATTTAATCATTAGATACTTGTAAACGGGCAAGCGAACAATTTACTATATAATATATCGCAGGATTATAAAAAAAAATATCTCGCTATTACGCACATATCAATTGCATACAGATGTACATTTGGAACTTCGATGAATATACGTACTAACCATATACCTCCACGGAAATTGTAAATCGCAATTACTAATTATCAGCGCATTACATAAGGAGCAGCTCGTAAAACTTGAAACATTTCAATATCTCTCGCATTCTATCTCTTTCCGTCTCTCAAGGAAAGAGAGAGAGAGAGAGAGAGAGAGAGAGAGAGTAAAAAAAAATTAATTAATCTCCCTCATATTTCGCGCACGCGTTAAAAGTCCGGCTGCTAATTAACTGAAATTGCTAAATTTAAAATTGAAGTCGGCCCGGGAGCACTTAATTGAAAGTCCGAAATTTTTTTTCGCCGTGCGTGCGTGCCTCCGCGATCAATCCTGTGCAGCTGGAGTAGCCATGGCTTTCACATATACTTACCTGTACGTAGTCTCTTTAGTACGCGGCTCTTGCACTTTAATGCCAGCCGAGCAATTAGCCGTTGGATGAGCTGCTCTTTAGCCTAATAATCGGAGAGACTCGTTTTTCCAATTTCCTGCTACTGCTACTCTGAGCATCGAGGCTTAATATACCTCGAGGCTGCAGGCAAAGCGAACAAATAGAATCTCGTACAAGCCATGAGAAGACTGGAGATAAAAGAGGCGGAGACGCAGATAACGTTGCTCGAGGTGTTTCTAGTTTCAGCCTGTGTAACGCTCCGTTACTATATAGATGCTCTTGGAATTTAAGAATTTTGCTATATAATGGAATTGAATACAAAAAAAGGAGTAACGCGCTACACCTGCTGAAATGGAAATAAAGCTGATTGCTTTCCTAAGTCGTATAATATAGGTTTATAAATAGGCGAATTTCACGTTGACGATTCATTTTTTTTTTGTTGACGAAGGCATTTAAATTTCACGAAAATTATTGAGAATATTTACGACGTGTGCTAAAACACATTGAAATTTTTCGCTATTAAGTTAATGTACTGTACCGATTTAATGTGGATAGTTCTGGCGTGATATTAAACTATAAATTGCGAAACAAGGTTCTCGAACATTTAAATTGAACTAAGGACAAAAAAAGGACGTGAGATGTCGAGAAAATAAAATATTTTCTAGTAATTAACACAGATTGACTATTTATGTTATTTAGCGTTAAATTCCTGGTACATCGCAATTTATGAAATATACTTGATCGTAATTCAACGGCGAGTGTCAAGCGCGGTCTCTGCGTATATCAATTTCATTTAAATATAATATAACATGGATTGTTATTTTTGACGTTAAGGAAAATACAAAATTAATAAGTTTAAAAGGTTTAACAAAACCTTTTTCTCTTTCTAACTTCAAAACTGTATGGTATAATAGATATGACAACGCCGCATAATTATGAACGTAAACAATCGGTTTTACTCTTTAATGTGTATTTTATATAAATAATTTATAATTTAATAGAATAATAATATTAGTGTAATAGAAAGAATAATTATTGAAGACTTGTATTGAGATTTTCTATTATTTAAAAGAGTTACTTTGAAATTCCTGCCTTTTTATTACCTCAATTATCTTATTTATAAAATTTAGGTCGATAACATACGTATCTTATTGACAACATTTTTCACTCTTAATTGGATTTCGAGTCTTTTTTTCGTTCTAAATTAGAATCACTGTTCATTCCAGGGTTAGAGTGAATACTGAAATCTCAAAAATTAACTCCAATAGAAGATTTTTAGAAAAATAATAAAATATCGGGGTGCTTTGTCAACCTGAGATTTAAAGTAATTTTTTACTCGAAATTTGAATAACTGCTCACTCCAAGGTTCCTTTTTTTGTGGTTCAAATTATATATACACTTTTAAGATTTAAATATTCCACATAAAAAATGTCACTCGTACATTCCACTCTAACTCTAAAAATCATTCAATCAGTAGAATTAAAATTGGAAATTTAATAATTCACTCGAGTTTAGAGTGGAATCGATCATTCTAAAATGCTCAGAGTGTGGGAATAAGGAATAGTATAACACAACATCGTCAATAATATGAGGAAAAGAAAAATGAAAAAAAAGTTGATTTACGTCTGTGGGAAATTTTTCATTCAAGAATCCATTATAACGTCGAATAAAATCACTTCTCAGTTATAATTCACGATGGAGATGTGAACCGCGCAGAAAATAGATTGAAAGACAGATAGACAGACAGACAGACAGACAAGCAACGCCGCAGCGGTCGAGTTTGCATTGCCAGGATCTTATTAATCGGATTAGGCCAATTACCACGAAGAATAGGTCGACTGCCAGCAGAAAAGTACATACTCAAGCATCAGTCGGCACGAGAACTCGCACGAGCAAAAGCTTCAGAGCCAATTAGAAACTGCTAAGGAGCTTAAAATCGTAGCCGTGGAAAAGCGCGCGATACCAATGTATATACATATATAATTGTATATGTTATAACGAACATGGAAAAACACGATTCTCCGTCTTTGTACGCGTTGAATTTCTGAGATTCCGTTTATATTATAATATTAGTATTCGACGGCGGCTTCGCAGCGACGTTTGATAAACACATAGATATACGGACTGGGAATTAAATTGAATATAGTTTCAATACTCAGAGATAATGAAGGTCATTGATCACATTTGTAGTTGTTATCGTTACCGATCTTAACCGATTATTTCGTGATATCCAGGGAGAAAGACACCTTTAAGCGAGGCTATCCAAAATTAAAAATTTTAATTAGTTTTATTAATAACATTATTTCTGTACTTAATATTAAAACTGTAGTCCCTTCGTTGTTGAAATTTCACGGAATTAAAATTGAAGTAAATACACTTCGGTACATTTTTTAAATTAAAAATATAGGGATTTCAAATGGAATGAGCCGTCAAAATTTGGCGTAACGAGATGTACCAAGATTTATGAAAAAAAATAGTTAAAAGGTCCCTGCCTGTTTTTAATAATTTCTATATTGATTTAAAAAAAAATTCCTCATTCAAGCTTTAAAAAAAGTATCAAAGTCTGCTTATTCCAATTTTCAAAAAATTCACTTTGGAATATTCCGAAGAACTTCGAAACACTGCGCGTATCAAACACATAAATAACAAATTCAAATTTGTAATTTTATCTACCCTCGCTTAAAAGTGTCTTGCCCCCTTCGACTGTATTGAAAAAAAAAGAAAAAATATTTATCGAGAGAAAAAAATTTGAAAAATCTCGTGCCTGCGCTCCGTCAAAGCGAGCCAAGCCGGCGAAAGCACGCGACGATGGAGGGCAAAGAATAAAAAAAGAAAAAGAAAATAAAATAAAGACAAGCGAAATCTCTTTGCGGACGAGACGCGCGAACAGCGTGAATAATGCAACGAATGCAATTGCAAGTTGGGCCTTTGCAAGGATAGACACGGTGGCGCGCAATCTCTCGTGCCACTGACCCGACCTATCGATTTAGACGAGGCTCCGAGAACCTACAAGTCGATGTTATTCTATCGCTCTCTGCGCTCTGGATGCTTAGAGAGAGAGAGAGAGAGAGAGAGAGAGTGAGAGAGAGAGAAAGAGAAGGAATTAACATTGTCGCGTGTCGAAGATATTTACGATTGATGATGACACGATTTGCCGTTATATATATATTCAATTTTTGTTGTGATACTCTGAGATTTAAAATGAGTTTTCATTTTGGAGTTTAGAGTTGATTTTCACTCTGGATATAGAGTGCGTATTCACTCCGATGTTCCAAAAGAAAATTTGATTTTGAATAACATTTTTCATTGTTATAATGATTATTCTTATTATTATTAAATATTTATTACGATTTTCGATTTTTAATCGTTTTTCGTAAAGTTAATAGTCGAGGTTGATAAAACTACATTGAAACGACAACAAAAAGACCAGTCAATCTATCCCGTCACGACCCATATATAAATATATAATTCCAAAAGCACATGCAAAGCGAATCCAAGATTAGAACCCTCACACGCGTCTGATTTGCAGAAATCGAAACTCTCCGTTATAAAACTCGATCGTTAACGGCGGGTAAAAGCCAGGCGCCCTTTACTCTTCTCTTTGATATACAAAAGTCATAAATATTTATATACGTCGGTTTAGCCCATGTGTCGCGCTCCTGCGCTATATAGACCGTCTCGCGGAAACATGGAAATTTTCATTTCCATCGCGTCGACTTTTTCGGTAAAAACCGCGAGTCGACGAAAGAATCTAAGGATTTATGATAGGAAAGCTTTTTCTTCACCGTCGCACCGAATAAACAAATGCGATAAGCAGCCGACGCTCTTTCTTGGCAACGCCTAATTGTGCGCATAATTTAGGGGCCACAGACCGCGTGCTTACTCGTTCAGTATATATATATATATATATATATATATATACCGTGTGACCACTGTGAAACTCTGGATACGACTTGTACGGAAAATCACTATGAAAAATTGTAGGCGTTTAAGAACATTTTATGACTCTTAATGACTCTAGTAGGAATTCATCATTGGCCAAGTACGGATATCCGGCCAACAGTACTGTAAAGCCAGTACTAACCCAGGATCGAACCAGTACTTAAGTGATAAGATCGGGCCATACTTGAAATCAAAAACTGTGCCAGCAGTCGGCCAGTATTGTTCCAGTATTGTGCCAGCATTTGGTTAGTATTGGGTCAGTATTGGGCCAGTATAGTTTTACAACTCTTGCCCGTTCTGATCATCCCGATACCGAACCAACACTGGTCTTTTACTTGCAACCAGTATTTGCCCGCTGTTTCAGTACCGATAATTCCTACTACGGTACTGGCAGAAAAATTAATATTATTGTAATATAATTAATGAAAAAAAATTGTAACTTTATATTTGATCAACGGAAAATACCGATTATAACAAAGTTTTCATGAGACAAATCGGAAGAAATTTACCTAAAATGTTTGAACCTTCTGATAATTGTGTTTTTCATGATTTAGATAACACAAATATGGTCCGATTTTTCTCATTCAAATTTAGCTATAATCAATATTTTTCATAGATTTTAACGCACTTATTAAATATTTTACAATGATTTTAATAATATACTAGTACATTGCTAAAGGATTTGATTGTTTCCTTCGGTCTCGATCCACCTTACGAGTTACAACATGTTATTAAAAATCCCCAACGATCATTCACAGCGAGAATTTTACTCTAACCGAACTAGTCGTATCGAGTGTTTCACCGTGGACACACGGTATATGGAGAGAGAGAAAACCGGCACTTTAAGAAAAGCGATACATTCATTCGTCTCGACTTACGTGTGCTGTTTCTCTACCCTGTGTTTAACTTTGTTTCTCATTCTTTCTTTCTTACCCTCTAGTTGTTGCTGCTCCTGCTTCTTCGTCTTCGTAAACTTTATTTCGAACAGTCGTTAAAAAGCTTGAAGTGTACTTAGCGCCGAAAATTGAGCGATTTGAGGGCCGCTGTTATTAGACTCAACTCGCTTTTATTCTTTCTCTCTTTTGTTGATGGTTAAAAATTACGAGCTGTTTCCGGCGTTTAATTAAAAGTCCTTCTTCAAGCTCCGAGCGGTATGTGTACGAAATACTGGATTGGAAATAATGAAGCTCATCGGCTTGCGAATATGTGTGTGTGTGTGTGTGTACATATGAGCGAATCCCGCAATATACGCAGGAAACAAATCGAAAAATTATTAAAACATTAACCATTTTTCTGAATGTCGAAATAAAATAATAATAATAATAAGAATAATAATATTAATAAATAACAAATTAAATATTAAAACCAGCTATTAACATTGTGCGAATAGTTTGTTTATAACTTTTTTTGCTTATTCGTTCATAAAAACGGAGTTTCAAGCTGAAATTGTTATTTTACTGAGAAAATAACCAAGAAAAAAGTCCGGTCGGTGTTTGATCGTGGCGAATAATTTTTTTATTTACAGGTATCGAGTAGTTTACTGTATTTTGTGGATTTACTCATATATGTACCAGTCGCGCATCGAAAGTGTCAAGTACACCAAAGCCTACCCCCTTTATTTGAGTATATATCTATATCTATATGTCAGTGGATATATATAGTGGGTATAATATATATATATATATATATATATATATATACGGCTATCTCGTTTCAGCCTATTACACACCTTTTACGTATTTATTACAAGGGGAGTCCTTTTCGAGAGCCGGTCTGCATCCCTACCCTTCGATGGACCAGGGTATTCATCGCCACGTGCTCTCGGCGTACAACCCACTCAAACTGGCTATTCAACGCTCGCTTTCAATAGGCACCTTACGTTTTTCGTTAAAATAAAAAAATGACGTAGTCAAAAGTAACAGATAAATTTTTCATTATTATTATTATTTTTTTAAAGCGAAATTCCAAGAAATTTAATCGTCCAGATTATGGGCCACCTAATTTTTTAACGAGTCGACGTCGACTTTACTGAAGATACTCTGAAATTTAGAATGAGTTTTCATTCTGGATTTTAGAATAAATTGAAGTTTAGATTGCATTTTTACTCTGGAGTTTAGAGTCGATATTCACCGGGGGGTGAGATTTTTAACTCTGGAAATCTTTCATTCTCTATTTTAGAGTGAATTTCAGTTTAGATTGAATTTTCATTCTGAGGTTTAGTGTGCCGACTCTAAGATTTATAATTTCAAAAAAAAACGTCAATTTCGATAAAACATTTCATCATTACGATCACTCATCGTTATATATTACTATTTTTCATCGCGTAATTCGAAGAAAGTTAATCGTCGAGATTGCGGGTCACCCAATTATTAAACAGTTCGTCCCCGTCGTCGTTGTCGTCGTCTCGAATGTAGATACGTTTTCCTGATGCAGCTCAGCGGGATTTCGCGCTCTGACGAACGACTGCAAAAGCGTCTGTAACGCAACGACCTTTCGGGGTTTCGGATTTCAATTAGCGAGATGATGTACGAGACGCTTCCGCTCCGTCGACGGCGCCATAAACATTCGAGCTCCACGAGATCTGTGAGAAAAAAATTTCCGAGTACAGGTTTGCTGCTAAGCTACCACTACTACTGGCCCCGCCGACGGACATTGTAAATCCTTACTCCGAACGATCTATCGAGGGCGTCGCATTTTAGACTGTATAATAAAATATGTACATATATATATATATATACAGGCCCACAACGACTTTCAGCGATAAATATTTTCACACAAGCCGCGCTACTGCTTCTGCGCGAATGTTTTGTCTCGTCTATATAGCTGTCCAATCTATTCGAGAGAAATCCGTGTACGAGGAAAATTTAACGGATGGATCTACGAGACGCTGTCCAGATGCTACTTTCAGACCTATTATTCACGCGATTTTGCACTTTTAAACGGGTCTGCGCGCCTTTACTGTACTTTACAAACTCAGACTTATGCGCACACGTGTCGGCTATGTATAAACGTTTCGGAAATGGATTAAATTTAGCGATACGATATATGTATATATGTAATGGTATAAACCATTATATATATACACATGTATATATAATGGATGAGAAAACCCTCTGGTTAAATTACTACGTCGCGAATTATACTTGCGATAATTTTAGGACTAAAGCAGTTTTCGATTGGATTATGTTTTCTCGGTGTTGTACAAGAGTCGAAAAGTTACTTTTAACGTGGATTTACATTTATTTCCTCTCGGAGCTTTGAACGTTTATGAGTAATAATTATTATCAATTATTTTACAAAGTGAAATAATTTATATTTTATTTATATTCTTAATGAGTATTGGAATGTAAAGATTTTGTGATTTTTTTATTCAATGGAATTACATTTTTTTGACGAATAATGACTTATCGAATACGTCTCTGTTTGTTTAAATCATTACTAAACTGAATTATTTCATTTAAGTGGTGAAATTACAAAAAAAAAACAGGTGTACTAATTTTTATATTACCTAATTCAATTAGTATGAAAAAAAAATCGTATACTATTTTTTTTTCTTTTTGAGACTCATTAAACACAAAAATAGTAACAAATTAATAAAATAAAATTCGATTCACTGTATCAGATTACTTTACATTTCGAAATTATCTTAATCCTCTTATTAACAAACGACAGATAAAAATTGATCTTTAACCATTCTATAAACGAAGCTTAAATAATAATAATATATGTATATATCACTTTAAAAAATTAAAAATTTGTACGATGAAGCTATATAATAAATTGAATAATCTAAAAATTGAATTCACTACTTAAATAACCATCAAAAACAAAATTAAAAACCGGTTTAAGAGATTCCATTTAATAGATTAAGAAAATGTTTTATATAACCTTGTAATATATGCATATTTTACAAAGTAAAAGTGTAAAATTGAAAATTTATCATTTGGTATAAATAATGCAATTCCTTTGAATAAAAAACAAAACGATCCTTTATCTTATTCTGAAATTCATTGAGAATATAAATAGCAATAAATCGATAATTTTATTTTTAACTAGAAAGTTTCGTAGTGAAATCTTCTCGAAATTCGATTTTAAAACACTTAGAAATGTTTTGTGTCGATAAAAATTTATTAGAATCATTTTAATCATAATATGAGATAATTTGCCTCGTAACTTGATTTCTAGGTAGAAACAGAGCTCAACTAAGTTGCAACTCGTATAGATAGTTTTATAGTCCACACAGGTATCTTCGTGAATTTGGTTATGCTGTTTCGAACGACCAAACCTTTTCCAAATTTAATTTTAAGACTTAAATTCAGATAAAATCCTCGTTAAACAACGTTTTTTAATAAACTTTCATAAAAAAAGTACAAACCCAAACAAAACCCATTTTCAATATCCGATATCCCAAAAACACACCGAAATAGAATCAATTAAATTAATTGTTATAAATATTTGAAATTTCGATTTTAGTAATTTGCATTTGATAGGTGTCTTGCCCGCTTAAATGTCTTGTAAATTTATCATTACTCATACGTACAGCCTTGAAAGTATTTTATTAAAAAAATTTAGCACTTCCTCTTACATTTTCAACAAGAGATCCGTCTCTAAGAATAAAACATAAAATACGAAAAAAAAATTCCAGCATAGAATAATGATAAACCAGCCGTTACCATTGATACGTATATAAATTGCATCTAATCAATTAGAAATATATTTCGAAGCGACGATTATACGTAAAAAGTTAATCGGTTGAAAATCAAGAGCGCTAAAGAGGCATAGCAGCGATAAATTCGAGAGATTTGTAAATAAACCAGTGCGGCGAGTCGGTCTCTGATTATAAATGTAGGATCAGGTTCGACCGAGTGAAACAAATGGCTTTCTTTGATGTAATCCGCGCTCTAATCCTTGCGTGCACGATTGCTATTGAATTATCACTGATTCGCCTGTATTATCGAACAATTAAGTGTCCGCTTAACAGTTTTGTTTGTGTAAATAAAGCAGCGAATGTTCTTTGATCTTAGAACGAAGGACGACTTTTGTAATGAATTATTCGAACGGGAAAGGATTTGAAAAAAAGAGCCCGAAACTCGACGATTTTAATATATCAAGTATATAGAATGTGTGGAATAATTTATTGTGCAATCAAACGCGATTTTAATAGAGAAACCAGTGTATTTTTACAAAGGAATAAACCGATTTAAAGGTATCGGTATTTGGACTGAAAAATTGAAAAAATTGTCTAAAGTGAAAAATTTGTAGGTCGATAAAAGCACTTGTTGTCGTACAAACGTTTTGAGTGCTCCTTTTAGTATCAGTTGAATTTTTTATTGATTTTAAATTTCTTTTTATGAGCTTAACTGTATCGAAGTTAAATACGTTTATGATATCGTGCGAATAACCCAAATCTCATTTCTATTAATCTTATGTTTTAAAGGGTCAAAGCCTGATTCAATTGCTACATAAATTACATAAAAAGCATTAATTTAGGTAACTGTAACTTTTGATTTAAAAAAAAATCAATAATATGAGTATAATTATATAATTGAGTAATAATTGAAGACCAGTACCAAGATAATCTTGAACTCAACATTTTGAAGGTCAGACCTAGATTTGTTAATTCGGTCAGGTAATATTCCTGGTTTTAACTTGTAATTCAAGATCTGTATCAAAACAATTACATTTTCTAACACAGCTTTGCAATAGTCTTGGTCTCGAATTGTAATTCAAAATCAATTCAAGACAGTGTTAAACTGAACCTTTCCAAGGTCCTAACTGAATACCACCAGTACTGGCTGACGCTACTACTGATAGGATATCAGTACAGTACTGATGCACAATGTCGACACAGTACTATCTTTAAAGTCTGTCCTATTCTTATTACCCCAGAATTACTTACAGGATGCCAATATTAGTTCATTAATACCAAACCGTCACTCCCTTCCTACTAGGGTCGTTCCAGGCGACCTATTGTCTCAAAATCGTAAATCCCTAATATAAACACGTCGAGCGCTCGAAGCAATAGATCGAACTTATCAAATGCAAGTTCCATCCTATTTTAAAACATCAATCAAAATTAATATCCCGTACCTCCAAAAAAATCATATATCCGACTATCTATCTCCCCAATAAATTACCCACCCCCCTTCCCTCCTCCTCTTTCCATTTATAACGACGTAGCCAAGCCATCGCAGTTGCATACGCCTCGCGTAATGTACATATAACTCGCGGCAAGTACATCTTTAACGCGTTTTACAGGCGCCGCCGGTGATAAAAGAGGCGACTCTTATTTATCGGTTGGAGGCTCCGGGGCGCGAGTCGCGAGACGACGCTGCGAATCAATTTGGCCTTATCAATTTCCAATATTTCAGAAATTAATAGCCACAGCCCACTTATGTAGCTGCGCAGCTGATAAGGAAGAAAAAAAAATCTCGATGGGCGCGTGCCGCCCATAATTCACTCCTTCCTTCCATCTAACTGTATATATACATATGTGTGTGTGTGTATGTGTGTGTGTTAACATATAATTGCGATAATGCTATATCGAGTAGTTGTTGAATTTCACACTGTCTAATAAGACTGGAGAACAAATATATATGTTTATATATTCATCGTACTTTACTATAAAGTTAAAAAAAAATTTTTATAACAGAGCAATATCAAGTTTACATATCGAGGACACTTTTCTTACCAAAATCGAGAGTATAAAAAAAATATCATCTTTAAAATCTTTTTTTTAATGGTCTAGTTTTTCGCAAAATGCCCTAATATTATTAATATTCATAGCTACAAAATACGTATTAAAGAGTGTGTCTTCTACATAATTTCATTTTTTGGTCAAGTGGGGTGAAGCTTATTTTTAACAATAAAATCGAATATTTTTTTCATCTAAAAATAATAATAAAAAAACGTTTCAATCTGGCATAGAATCACCCATTAAGGACTGCACTAACTGCATTGTTATAAATATTTAAATTGTAAAATGTAGTAATTTGCATTTCAAAGGTGTCTTGCGCCCTGAAATACAGCCAGATATCGGAATAATAGAAGGAAATAGAGGTGGAGTCGGACACGTATTATACGTGTCGCAATTATCCTACATTCGTAGACGTTCATAGAGTTGAACTATCGACCGTTAGCCGCGTACTGCGTGAGGAATGGTGCGGAACGTAGAAAGAAAAGAGTCGAGCGGATGCTTAACGACGCGCTCGCGGCTAGAGTCTCGTGAAAAATGAGGCAATTAGCGATAGAGATAGGCTGCCGCCGCCAATGGGAAGCTTCTGAGGGAGTCATTAAGAAAGAGAAGCTTCGGAGACGCGAAAAGAAAAAAAAAGAAAATGAACGTATTAATCGGCGATTCGCGCATTTAATTATACACGAGAAACGACTTACTATTCTCGCGTCTCAATTAACAGCGGATCGAACTTGCTTCAATATATATTGTTATTAATGTGTTTTTTTGTTTCAATATGATTTCTTGTATTTGTTCTCGGTGAGTTTAACAATGATCTATTCGATGCTCTTTTGATAATTGACTACACTTTTGCCCAGTACTGGTTTCCGGCAAACAGTACTGTATCTAACCATGGTTGGACCAGTACTGGCAACTAGTATACTGGCTGTCAGTAAAAGGCCAGTATTCGCCGGTTATTACGGTACTGGCATTTTCTACTAAACTTGGATCAACTTTCGATAGTCAATGAAAATCTTGTTACTCCAATAAGCATAAAATACGCTGATAACGTCAACGTGTAACTCTCTGTATCTCGGAATCGATTTGACAAAATCATTCATGAAAGTAAATACAGTACCAAAGAACAATTAATTTTTGACCGGTCAATCTGTCAGAGAACAGACCATATATAAAGAGTGTAAAAAAAAGAAATATCATTAATAGTGGAATGACAAAAGGAAGATGAGAAAGGAGGGCGCATTTAAACGACGCAAACAATGAAAGCTCTTAAGAGCGTTTAAAAGCAAGTGCATTTCTCGAGCGCGTTTAATTTATCGCAGCCTGCGGCTCCAGTCGGCACGTGTGCGGTCCACCGAGTCGTTTTGTTTTCTCTTTTCTTCCTTTGGACGACTCCGCAGTAGACGGACCGCTAACTTCACCACCGACACGAAGATTCCTTGCTCCACCGCGTACATACACACGCAAGCTTGAAAGCTGCTGATGATGTCTGTTCTTCTTCTGCTTCCGTTTATTCAACCTCTGGCTTTCAAGCGTTAGCCTTGTTTGGTCGAGCTTTCGACTCGAGAAAAGGAAAAAATTTCATCAAAGTTAGTAGGAGAAGGTTTGTAGCGCGTTAGAGCGATTGAATTAAAGGATTGTTTAAGTATTGTAATTGCGTACTGCGAGATGTGTATATCTTTGAAGTGGGATGAACTGATTGGTGTGGAGAATACTTCGATAGGGTCTATTGATGTGTAAATGGAAATTGTGTATATGTAGATTGTTTATTTTAGTTGATGAACGTGTATGTATAATGCTGGATAGGAATGTAGTATTATTTGGTTAACTTGTGTAAAGATGTTTCTACATAGAAGACACCAATTCCAAAATGTTTTCGAGAACCAGTTAGTTCAAATATTCAGAGCAAATCAAGTTGATTTCATGAACTTATTACTCTTTTTTCACTAAATGTTTAAAATCAAATATGTAATGTAGCGGATGAAATTTTGTGTAAATATGTACTAAATTATCGGTTATCACAACTTGTACCGGGAAGGAATCGAGGTATCTATAGATGTTATGGATGTTGGCTAGTTCCTCAAATAAATTTCGAATTAAGTAGTTCTTGTAGTAAATTCTGAATTGGTTGGTTTGTTAATCAAATTTTTAATTTAGTTGTACTTGAAGAAAATTGAGAATGGTTGGGCTCTTCAAACAAATATGCAATTAAGTGGTTTTTGCACCATAATCTGTATTACCTGGTTTTTAATCAAATTTTGAAAAAATGTGGTTCTGTTAGTAAATTCTAAAACGGTCGGTGGTTTAAAAAAATTGTATTGATTGATTTTCGCAGGGAATTCTAAATTGGCTGGCTCTTCAAATAAATTCTGAATTAGTTAAGTTTTGACGAGTTTTCTGTATGGTTGGTTCTTCAATACATTTCTAAATTGGCCGGTTCTTAACATAAATTCTGAATTGGTTGACCTTGAATACTTTTCTGAATTGGGTAGTTCTTAAAGACTTTTTGGATTACTTCGTTCTTCAAAACTTTTCTGTGTTGCGTTGCTCTTGAAGACTGTTTGAAATGGACTGGATCTCGAAAACTTTTCTGAATCTTCTTTCACTCAGCCATTGCTGTATGGTCAAGAACATTGTATGTTTTTTTTGTTAGAACATCATTCGCTAAATTAAAAGCCTTCACGGGAAATGAGATGTATTATCATTATTATTTTAGAATTTTCAAAACAATTTTTAAGCTAATTATTTCCTCACTTTAGAAAGAGTCATTTCTTCGAGTGTAAAAAAAGTTATCATCACAATTGTTGAAACATTTAACGAATTTCTCATACTAACTTTTTAAATATAATACTTAACTTACCCAACTATTTTACGCAACTAAACTCTTCCCTAAGGCACACACATTTCCTTCAACCACCATATTCGCAGTAGTGCTACGGTAATAGCGACGACTTGCTACAGAAAAGGAAAGAGTAAAAGGGAAAATATACGAGCTCTGCAACATCACCCAATTCCTCCTACACCGTCTCCTACCACTGTAAACAGTCGCGTCTCTGCGCGTCTTCGCTTTATTTCCTCCGCATTCTTGCGTTTGCTATGGATTAATTTTACCTCCTACTTACCTATATATACATACTGAGAAAGAAGACTGTGGAAATAACGACAAATTGTGATCAGCTATTCTATTTCTATGTCATTCTGAAGGTTATCAGGGTAAATTAATCGTTTTAAAGAATAAAATCATAAAAATTTGTATTGAAGAAAAAAAACGTAGCTCAAACTATATACTTGTATCTTTGTAAATTGGTTTAATTTATTAAACTCAAATTGTTCATTTTCTTTCATAGTAATAACGTGAAGGATTCGTGGACACGTGAGAAAGAGTTAGATTGCATTAGCCCTTTAGCGACAATTTTGGAACTACTTGTTTTCGTCCCTCTTTCAAGACAAATCAGTCACAATTTGGATAAAAGAACAATCTTCTTCTTGGACGTTGCAGTGACTTTAAGGCGATGTTGTTGTTTTGATTTCTACGATATTGTTTGCATAGCAAAGGTCACTTATTCAAATATAATCTGAGTCCAGACAATATTAAAAGATCATTTCTTAACACATAAAAATATGTTCTAGACTACAAGCGTCACTCACTTGAACATAGCTACTCTTCATTTAACAGCGATTTGGATTTATTTAAAGTTTGATTGCAAATCTGACGAAAAAATGGGTTTCTTCATTTAACATCGGTTAAATTAATTGCAGCTTTGTTCTTTTAACCACAGTATTATCAAAACACTGAATTTTGGCTCATGAAAACACGTTTTCAAAGCCACCCTTCACTCACTTCAACATAGCTACAGTTCATTTAACAGCGATTTGTAATCACATGCGGTGGTTTGGTTACAAATCCAACGCAAAACTAACAATGGATTCGTTCATTTGGCATGAGTTTCGTTAAATTAATTATAGATACAAGATTTTGGCTGTAGAATTGATTATGAAGGTATTTGAGTCGACAGTGAATATATTACCTAAGTAAAATTGATGAATAACGCTCCAAGGTTAATTTCTTTTGTTCGAAAACAAGCTTCTTTATATTCTCACTCTCGGATAAGATAAGCTCGATCCGTTCAACAGCGATTCTCGCTGAAAAGCTATTATGCGCACAAAGAAGCTGGTTACTGGTTAAAACAATACTGTCGGCGCCTCCGGAGAAGAGGGTATATAAGAGAGACGAGAGAGAAAGAAGAAAAAAAAGTTGGCTTTAATTAAATTCGCGCTTCGGGTAAGAAAAGCGCGGAGATACAACTCGATTGCGAAGAGAATTTTTCAACGTTCTTAAAACGTTTCAGTCGTAGATAGATTTTTTAACTCATTCTCGACAGCTGTTCTCTAGTTATATTTATTTCTCTGGAATTTTCGCGGCTAAACAAGTCGAGGAAAATACGAGACGACGCCGTGCGTCGTATATACATGTATACAGTTCACAATTCAGCAATAAAAAACGGAACTTTTCGGTTGGCTCGACACAAATCGAATTCGACGCCGGTAAACTTCCTTCGGCGCGACGCCCCGTCTACTTCGTATATACGCCGGGATCTATGTATTTTTCGAAGCTGCTCGTGGTCGATTGTATGTACGTGTAGGATATATTATGGAGAAGAAGAAACCTTAGAGGAAAAAGAAACGCACTGCATACCTTTTAAGACACTGGAAAAAATTGGATGGTTTCCAAAAAATGATTTCTTTGGGTAGTCCTAGGACAATATTTAGTTGAATCTACTCATAATATTTATTCGAATGTAAATTTAGTTTAAATATGAATTTAGATTGCAGTAAATGCTTGTTTAACACTAGTTTTAGCGAAACTGTAATTCTGACTGGTCGTGGATTTCAATTAAAAGTTTTTGTTAAATGTAATATTAGTTTACTAATTTATTACTATTTACTTTATTAAACAAACCAAATTATTTATACTTTGATGATATAAACTATTCAATTCGATTACCCAAAATGTCACAGAAATATCATCATTTGAGCTTTGAATCTTGAAACATCCGTGAATCTGTAGCCAACACCAAAGCCTAATTTAAGGAAAAACAATATCTTTACACAGGATGATAACATGAACTTCTGATAGGTTTTATTAAACAATTTTTTAAACATATTTTTAAGAAAAAAATATTCAAATAGTTTTCTTACAGACGTTCAAAGTTCAGGGAGGAAGTAAGTGTGAACCACCTTTAAATATAGCAAACTTCTTTTCCACTGTGGCAACAGCTTTAAGAGACATTTATTTTCCAAACGTTGGAACACGTATCTTCCATTATTGCAGAAAATGCTGATTGTACAATCGCGAAATTCTATGAAGATTCTACAGCTGCAATAGCTGCTAACACAGGATACATAAACTGAACTTGACTCCATTATTGCAAACTGTTGTATCATATCGGCTAGACAGCGAACACAACAACCTTCGCTTAAGCCTTAGAACAAATAAACATATATACATATATATGTATAGGTATATATATAGATCTCTTGTAGAGAATACGTCGAGCCTATTTACGCAAGCCGATGTATAGTAGTAGCAGTAGCGGCAGCTTGACGTTACTGGCTACAGGTGGTGTGTAGCTGTATACGCGACATCCCGAAGCAAACCTGTTTGTACGTCTGAGCTGGACCGTATGTGCATATATATATATGTCGAAGGAGTATCTTATCTTGAAGAGTCATCCACCGGCCAAAGAGAAATTATTCTTCATATCACCTATACTTGCGCGCACATTAGGCTGTTTGTACGAGAAATATGGGTCGTTGCGCTCGTGCGCGATTTCAATAATAATTTCTCTTCTGTACGGTATATCCCTCATAAGACTTAATTCAATGGATCGATCGAGTAAATACTGTAATAATAGAAGCGCTGTAGATGTACAAGTTCGTTAGAGTCGTGGTGACAAAGGATCGCGTGCCGAAGCTGATAACAAGCCCCACGTATATGGGTAATTCTCTGACAGATTGACTGGTCAAAAATTGGGTATTTTTTTAAAAATTGCTAAATTGATTTGGTCACTGCATTTACTTTCGATATTTTTCAGTTACAGGGTGGCAAGGTTGGCATTTTCTGCCTAGTTTCGAAATATTGTATCGACTCAGGGATGCAGTACTAACTAAAGACGCAAAAGGGAGATTAGTTGTAATATTAGTTAGATTAATATTACCACCAATAGCTAAAATAAAAAAAAAATGTTCTCACCAGTCAATCCGTCAGAGAATGAGCCATATACACATGTCCACAGTAGAGAAGTGCAATAGCGAACGCGGGAAGAAAAAAATTAATTACAAAGCTAGAAAGGTAAACGACGCTCGGGACGTATAGAGATAGACATTGAAACGCGAAGAGAAAGAGAAAATAGAAAAAAAAACCTACCTATAGTGTAGTGACTGCGCATCGAGTCCTGCAAGGCAATCAAGCCAGTGTGTACACGAAGGGAAACAATTTGCTGACGGAGCGTGCAGTCTTGCGGCACGCGACGACATGCGGGGGTGGTTCTCTCTCTATATATATATGTACACTTTGGTCTTGTCTGGATCCTGGACTGTATACAGGTATATACCTATATACACACGTATGGGAGGAGGTGAGCTCGACGACACTCCGGAATATTCGCGCGTTCGGGTTATGAATACGAATTTTCTTATCCTCTCTCTCTCACTCTCTCTCTCTCTCTCTCTCTCTCTCTCTGTCTGCCTCACGTATGCCTCTGTGTGCGTACGTGTCTCATAAAGCAGATCGACGGAATAAAAGAAGGTGGCGCCCAAGGAGACGGGGACAGATTAGCAAGGCGTAAAAAATGCGGCTGTACAAGCAGATGAGAGATTTTTTTTGGTGATTGATGATCGCCGACCGTGTATTTTATCTAGATTCAGTCTACATTTTTCTTCATTTGCACAGATATAAATAACTCCGGTGCGCATCGACGCTGATAAACTCCTCGTCTCTGTATATTAATTAATTTTTGCGGGTATTACACCGAGACGTCCGGTGTTTTTATTTATTTATTTGTCATTATGAAAAAAAAAATACTGGAAATATCCAATGGAAAATGTCATTTAATAAATTATTTTTTCCCATATGGATCTTGATGTAAGGCTTTTTTTTTCAAATTTTCGTTCGAATGAGCTGAATTGAAAAATTCTTGTGATGCAAGAATGATGAATAGTTCTAGTATTCGTGTCAGCTATTCTTGCAATACTTGCAGTTCGTTTTGAAAAATCCATCTCGAGATATAAGAATTGCTAGAATCACAAGAATAGTTCGTATAAGGAATGTAACTATTTATCACACGTATTCGTTTTATGGTTCAAGTAAAGAAACTGTACATTTCAATTATTTATTACAAATTTCATTATTTATTAACTAATTAAGGTCGGTGTCTTTCTCGGAACATAAATTATTACGCATAAATTAATTAAGTTCAGAAACTTTAGTATTGTTATTATGTGTACATTTAGTTATTTATTACTCACGGTATAATATATTGCATTACGTTATAAATTGAATTCGATACAAAATTACTTAAAAATTAAATTTACAAACTAAAACTTAAAATTATCATTTTAATATTGACAGATCTTTTAGCGAAATATAAATTTCGCTTAATGCGAGAGTTGCAAGTAAAATTTTTTTAAATATATTATATTATATTCACGCGATTGTATCAAATTTTTTAAAATTCAATTCTGTAACTAGCTTCATAATTTTCTACTAATAGTTTTGTAAATTTTAGAAGAGCAAGGAATGGTAAGCTTCAATAATCTGTTTTCTAAAGTTTTTAAAGGGTATAAGCAGCTTTTGTAGTCAGACACTTATGTGCTTTTTTTTTGTCAAACCGACTTATATAATTCATTGTAATAATTAATTCAATTAAATTCTTTTGGAAAAACTTTGTAGGTCTGTACATGAATATTCTATACAAAAATAAATTTTGATATTTTAAATATTAATTTAATAGTTTGGATCTCTTTATGAATGTTGAAATTTACACTATTCTAGCAAAAATAAAGAAAAAGTATTATTTTAACTCCAAGAAATCTACAGAAAAATGCTAATAAATTCATCAGTAGATCTTGCGAATATTCTTTAATCATTTCTAAAATATCAAAGAAAACAAACGTTTGTTGAATTAAAAATAATCGTTTTTTAATAAAGAAAATATTTACTTGAATTAAAAAAATCAAATTATGACGTCCCAAATGCGTAGTTGTGAGTAAAATTAACGCTCATAAAACGATCTCAAAGTGAATTTATTTAAATTAAAATTAGTAAAGTATTAAAATAACTTGGTAAGTACATTTTTCTTAAATTCTCAACTGAAATGAAAATTCATATTTAAACTAAATTTACATTCTAGAAAATCCAATAATTATATTATATTCAACTATCAAACATTTTCCTAGGAACTATCCAGGGAATCGAACAAATTTTAAAAAATCGTCCACACGTATATGTATATACGTATATACATGTATATACATGTACGTATGCATAAACGGCATAGCATCAAAGGGTAACAGGTTTTATCTCGAGCGAGAGATGAGCTCGGAACGATATTTCGATATAAATAGAGCGCGCGCGCGCGCGGTCTGAGGACGTCGGATAGAAGTAACAGATATCTCTCGTACAGCCGTTTAGATTCGCATCGATGACGTATAGTTAGACACCTCGCTGGAAATCGTAGTAATAATGAAGAATTCAACGAAGCGAGAAATTGAAGAAAAAAAAAGAAAAAAATGATTCCATATCGACGTTTCCGTCAATCAAGCAAACGGCATCCTCTTCACGTCTGCGAACTGTATATAGATACGGAGAAATAAACAGACAGAGGGAAGCGAAATACAGAAAAGAAGACGTCCGACGACAGGGGCGCACTGAGCATAGGCTATATAACCAACCCAACCGCGAGTTGACGTCGTGACGGGAATCCGTGAACGGCGCGTGTTTCGAATCGAAGTTACGCTCCGCGTATATTCGACTTTCTTTTCTCTCTCCCTGTACCACCGACATTTTCGCGAGTTAACAGACGCCAAGATAAATTTTCCATCCACGGCGAAAGAAAGGACTTTATATGTATGTGTATATGTATATATATATATATATGTATAGAGAGAGAGAGAGAGAGAGAGAGAGTTGTGTATCTATTCATCATCTTCAACTTTCGCAATTTTGGTGTCGCGTATGTGTGCGTTATATACGCGATGAAATCCTATATAATCAATCTTTATTTCGTAAAAGTCTTCGCGGATTTCGATTCACTGTAGCTAGTGCCTGAATTTGCAATTTCAGGCTCTTTTTAGTCGCGGAACGCGAAAGCTGTTCGAGGCCGTCGAATAACGCGTCCATTTGTCAAAAGCGTCAGAATCTTTATGCGGAATATACGCGGAACGTGTGCCGATAAACTCGCTTCGCTTTGGCAATACGTAGCGACTTGTGTACGCTTTTTTTAGAGTGAAAATTATTAAGTATATAAGAGTGAATTTTTCACTCAGGAGTGAAGATTCAGTTTGATATTTGCTAATATATTGAAAAGAGTGAAAATTCCCTCCTATTTTCACTGTGATAGCGAAGGGAGCACTTAACTTCATTCTAAAATTTGCAATAATATTCTTGTGACATTTTTAAGTCACTCCAACCTTGGAGTAACCAATTAGTAAGATTGCACTCTAAGCTCTCAAGTGAAAAATCACTCTTAATATTATACTGAAAAATCCTGATTATTAAATATCATCTTGATTCTGAAAATCCCTGTATTAAAGTTAACACTGGAAATTTCATCATTCACTCCAACTTAAAGCGAACATTTCACTCTAAAATTTTCAGACTTTATTATCACGTCTTTCTACTATCTCAATTATTGTTTTTAGTTACTCTATCTCGAAAGTAAAAAATCACTCTCAGATTTAGAGTGAAAAAAAAGTTCACTCGGATAACGAGTATTATAATTTCACTCATGTCTATAAAAGATGTTCCACCAAAATTTAGACGTTCTCTAAGCTTCAGAGTGAAAATTCTCACTCTTAAAATTCACTGAATAAATCTAAAAATCTCTCCATAATTGTTTACCTCCTTAATTTCACCATCCACTGAATGGATCGCTTAAAAGTTTCACGAGTATATATAAATACACTATACAATATACACTACTCGCCACGATGACACTCAACGAGAAAATAGTCGCTTTGATTCACAAGCGACAATACACAAGCGAGAAAAAGAGAGAAAATTCTCTCGACACACAAACAATACGTATGTGTACATACGCACACTGACTGTTTTCATTGTAGAACCTCGAGCGCTCATTTGAAGCTTGGAATTTCCAAACGAACAATCCTCCGTGTTGTTTAAAATCCCGAGATTCTTTTAATTTTCTCTTCGAAATTCAATATTCATCACGGATTCGGACGAAAGAAAAACTCAACGATTCAGAGACGAGCTTTTTCCCAGAGGCATTTTCGCCGCTGCGTAAAAAAGTAAAAAAAAACGACGGCATCGCAGCGCAAAAGGATGAAAGAAGAAGAAGAAAAAGAAATCGAACCGTTGAAAAGCAGAGGTAAAGAGAAACGTCACGGGGTTAGAGAGTGAGATGCTTGTACGCCTGCAAAAGATAGACGTCGAAGAAAAGTGTATACACAAAGTATAAGCGGAAAAAAAAGTCTGGGATAATGAATCGTCGCGGGAAATACCATAATTTTCCAAAGTGCAGCGTACATTTTCCCGCAATAATCAGATCCGAAGCTGATTCTTCGGATAGACGAGGAAGGGAGAGAGAGAACATCAGAGTCGACAAGCACGACGACGACGACGACAACGACGGCGACTCGGAAGGCAAATGTCATCGTGACACGATGCGCCGATTGGTTTATTCGATAAGCAATAATCGATAGCCATTACGCGCCGCGTCGGAACCCGACACACGAGGGGGTTTATATGCCGCATACCTTGGATTGTATATGTATGTGTGTGTGTAGCTATGTATATGTACCGTGTGACCACGGCGAAACGACAGGTATGGTTGGCACAAATGTTGGCTGCGGTTTTTTTTATTTTGTTAGTTGTATCAATAAGACTTACTATTCTGGTAAGAACTTCGCCAGAAGTTGGCCAGCGAATAGCCAATCGTATTTATATCGTGAAATTTTTTTTTGTTAAATTCAACATTTTTTTAATAATATTCTTATAACTGTCTTATGAAATACTTAAGGATACACTGATAACAAAAATTTTTCATTCTAAAAAAACTAATTTTTTTCAATACCTTCCCATTTGAAGATAAATTTAACACAAATATCAATTTAAATTGGAAGAAAAATTTTTTTTCACAACTTTGTACTATGTAACTCTAGAAGGGCCTAATATTGTTATGGTGCCTCGACTAACGCATTACTGTAGCCGGTAAAAAAGAAATTCTGCTTTAACTATTTTGAAGATTGCGATCTTTTTACGATTTCTAAGATTTTTACGATTAAAATTTTTAAAGAAAATTCATCACCACATTTTTACTGATTCTTACTTTACATCTCAACCCTCGTAACGAGTTATACAATTTTCGAAAAAAAGCCTTCGTCAAAATTTTTCAAACTATCCTCGTCCTATCGAACATTTCACCGTCGACACTCGGTATATATACAGACGTATACTGAATACCACATGCGTATATATATATAGCAAAGATTTCCCGATCCCGACGAGCACCGACAGGTCATTGGAGGAAGTTCCCAATTGTCGGATATTACTTCCGTCCGAAAGCCGATAAGGGCGCGCGACTTTATCATATTTCATCAATTTTCGGCTGGTGCATCCCGTTTCTTATATTTTTTTTCTTCACCACGCCATGTTGTATACGTGCTTGGAATTCGTTCGCCTTCTTTCAATCAACGACAATTTTTTTCTCTTCTTTATATATATAGAAGGGAAAAGTGACTATATATATATAGTCGAGCTTCTAGTTTATCGGTCTCCCTTGCGCGCATATTCGCTCGACGAACTCGTGGCATTTCAAAGTCGAACTCTACTCGATTAATTCTATCGCTTTTGATAGAGCCGATTTCCTGGTACGAGAGGCCATCTCGAATCGCGCAATGAAATTGAAAAATTTTTACGTTCGACAACATCGAATCGTCGCGCGTCTTTTCGCAACCCCGAACATTTTTTTTAATCATATTCCGATCGTTTTACTCGAGAGCGCAGACTATCTCTTTGGGGCAATATTTTGTCGGGTGGGAAATAAAAAATCATGAGGCTGTGGACTGGTTGATTCGTAGGAAATTGAAAACTCTTTGGGTGGATTTCATATTTTTCGCCGTTTTCATCCCCACAACGAACGATAAATTACCTCTCCGCAATAGCTGCTGCACTGATTTATCGGTTTGCTAACAATATTTCGTATTGTTCTTTTTATCGGAACGTATGAACTCGACGGAAATCCATTTGATCGTTGCCAACTCTCTAACCAAAGCGAACTATTTCCGTGAGGAGGGAGGGGGTAACAGCCGATTCTCTTTTTTTGCCGTTTCGAGGTTAGGAGTGAAAGTTTGATTAAGATGGGAGTTAAAGTTTACCCGTATTTTTTAAGAATAGAGACCATTTTCTTTTGCAGGTTCAAAGTAGAAGATGCATTACGTAAAAAGGGGGTGGGAAAGGTGATTTTGTTTTCACGATTTCAGGTTAAGAACAGAATTTTGATCAAACACGCGAATAACAGTTTACAGATACAGTTTTAAAGAACCAAAATTATAATAATTTCGTTGAGCTGTGATTCGTTGAAATTTATGTCCGTATGTAAAGAAATAAAATTAAATAAAATTTGTAGGTTAAAAATCCAAGAGATACATAACCTAAAAATCCAGTACAATTCCATGTAAGATACAGATAAGTTAAAATTTATAAGTCGGCAATATAATGTGCCTATTATTTAACCGATAAGGTTTTACTTTTAATAAACCATCGTATCGTTAATCTTTGTTTATCACAGCGTATGTTAATTCGAAAATTGAATGGCAATTCTTACAGAATATTTTGATAAGTAAATTGTACACAAAGCCGTTCAGCTCGAAGCTCGTCGAGGACGAAGTATACGCTTGTTGAAAACTCGTTTTAATCAGTTTACGTGTACGATCCAGTTAAAGTATATGCTGATCGTATGACATTCGAATTATTTTATAATGCTATAATAATAATTTCATTCGTTTCGCATCGTAGGTGCCGAAGATGGAATGGCAAGCCCTACAAGTTTTTTTATATCCGTTTAAAGCAGCTTATATACTTGAGAGGAAATTATTTCGATTGCCATACACACACTCGCATATAGGTATATATGGTATACTTGATTCAATGGTGAAATTTCCAATATGAATCTCTAGTAGTGGAATTTTTAGTTATAGTGTTGTTTTATGAGTGGGCAATTTTCGCAGTGAAATTTAGAGGAATTTTTTACTGTACACGTTAGAGAAAAGCTTATATTTAGAACTGATTTTTATTGTCATTTGTAAACATACCTTTAAAAATGTGTTGTTATTATTCTTATCACACAAAGTCAACTAACTAGTTTATTAAAGTAAAAAATATTTTCGCTGTCAAAATAGATTGTTATAGTTTATTTCTTTGAAAATTGCTTTTTTTATAAGAAGAAAATCTTTTCTGTAATGAAAGATCAATATTTTGGCTTTAAAAAATATTTATTTGACTTTAAAATTATTTTCAATAATTATTTCACGTATAAAACTAAAAAAATTTCTATACTTTTACTGTACAAAACTAAATAGTCTTTTACAATCATAATTCAATACTATTTTGTCTTCGAAAAAATATCTATGTGATACAATTATTTGCATCTATTCGAACGTAAATTTAGATTCAATATTTATTTAAATTACAATAAATCTACTAATTCGTCATTTTTCATACGAATTTTTTTTTCGCTTAAATAAACAGTATAAAAAACAAACGATCGCCTACATATTTTTTCACTCCATCGGCGATTTCTCAGAGTGAAAATTCACTCCCACACCTTAACTTCCACTCCAAAATTGTAATCTCACCTACAATCATCAATCAACTAATAACACCGCGCGACGAAACAGAATTATCTCCCTATCCTAAATCACAGTAGAAACAAAAAAAAACCTTTCGAATTCGTACAAACCAGAGGATTAAGATAATATACCACATCAAGAGTAATAACTATCCAGACCGTAATAAATTCGACTTACTCACATCGGCAAGTGCCGGCAACGCGTTTATTTCCAAAGTGTGTATACACGAATTTGCGAAGTCGCTCTCTGAGCCGATTATCGGCTAGGGTCAAATTAGCCTTTAAGAGGCTTCGTCGCATAGCTCCTCACCTTTTGATCTGACTATCTTCCACGTCGCCTATCTCACTTTTACTCTTGACTGAAAATTTTTTCTTCACGCCAATTTTCTCGAACGAGTTAAGACGCTTCGCCTCGAGGAAATTGATATTGCCTTTTATTTTCCCGCCGTCGTTTCGTTTTTCTTTCGCCAAACCAGAAAATGCAGAGTATCCGATTTTTCTTTTTTTCTTTTTTTTCTCATCCTCGCTCTCGAGGGAGATAATACGGACGGCCTGAAATTTTTTCTCTTTGTCAACATCACGCGAGAAGAGATTCTTTAAATTTCGTTCTCTCCGGCCGCTTATCCGCGGAGTGAATAAGCGAATCGTGCAACATTATGCACTTGTCTCGCGTTGCTGAAAAGCCGCTTGTACGAGTCGTCCACCCACGCTTGGCTCGTATTATCGACTCTTCGCCGTAGTCCCGTACGATGACATGCCGCTGACTCGCGTATCGCGTGTGCTTTGGTTCGATATAAAATATTGTTCGCGATACCGTAATTTGCTGAGCGTCTATGTGTCTGTGTATGTGTGTAAGTATACTCTTTCACCAGGTCGAGTGGGATATTGTGAGAAAAATCGAATTTTTTGAAGATATTGTTTGTAGCCGATGGATTGATTTGAAATTTTCCGTTTTATTGGGAAATATACGGCTTTTGGGTATAGGACAGAAGGTTTGATGTATTTGAGGAAATTAATTTATCGCTTGATACTCTCGTAGAAAAATTAATCAACAATTGAGCAGCGGTTGGTCAACCGTTGAGCAAAATAACCGTTACATTCACATTTTATAGCTTGTTATTTGGTTAGCATTGTTGTAAAATTATAAAATTACATTGGATTCTATAATATGTATAATATTGTATTTAATAATTGCGCTTTTATTATTTTTTAAGTTTAAATTTTTTGAACATAACAAATATTTTATACGTAAAAAAGATGTACAAATATTTTTTTTAAGTATTCTGACAAATGATTTCGTGTATTTTGAATTTAATTTACAAACTGAAAGGACAATTTACGTCGAAATCCATATACAATAATTAGAATTATCCACTGTATATTGATAAAAAAAATCAACAACCTTTTCTTAGTTTACTAACAATAAATAATTAATTAAATAATTAGTTTGATATCGAGTTTCCTTATGAATAATTGAATTTTTCTTTACGTGTGATCTACTTAAAGGCAAAGGGGGTGTTGTGTAATTATAGGTCCAAAACTGCCCCTTTCTTTTATGGTTCTATTTCTTGTGCTGTTATTTCCAACAATTTTTAAGCAAAGTGAATGGTTTAATGATTTATTTTATATAAAATAGAAAGGATGAATTTATTAACTGCGAGACTTTCTCTTATGAGCCAAGTACTTTGTCATAGAACACAACGATCTCGTATAGTTTTTATATGATAATAAAGCTTTATATTTAACATTTATCATAAATAATAAAATAATGCTACGAAAACTGTCGCTGATAAATCACTGTTTAGAAAGGAGAATAAAACAGCTTTATTATCAATTAAAATCGCAATTTTCCCACTCAAATAATACGTAACAAGAATTTGAAATATTTTTAACGAAACGTTGTTACAATTTATATTTATTCTAATATTCAGAGTCTAATTAATTACATTAGATTGAAAAGGAATTCATGGGAATATTCTTTGATACTTTCGGTATGAATAGAATATTTTTTTTTATTCATTTTGTAATGTCGAATTTCTTCTGATTATTTAACTTGAAATCTGTAATATAGCGATATTCGATTTTGATCCATTCGTTGGTGTTTTTTAAATTTCGATTAAGGCACAGTGAATTTTATATTGTTTATTTTAATAAATTAAATGTCTCCTGATATTGTAATAAGCGTAAATTCTAACATAATTATTAATTAATTAATTTCGGAAAAGTCATTTTAAAGGTGTCTTCTCTCCTTAAGGGGGTGAGATACTTTTACGGGACACTGCTTACGAATTCAAATTTTAATTAGTTACTTTAATTGCATTTTTTTAATATTTAATACTATGAAGTTAAAATCAATAACTGAGTGTTCAACCAACTAATAAAAGAATAGATCAATTATTCGTTGAAAATTCAATTTCCGTAAGATAGAAAATTGATTAAGTTGAAAATTGACATAAATACCCTTGGATAGACCCTTTAAAGCATGAATTTAGGGTTTTCAATGGAAAGAGTAACAAAATTCTTACACAACGAAATGTTTCTAGAATTTTGGAAAAATATCTGTAAGGTCAGTTTCTAATTTTTATTAATTTTTCTATTAGATTAAAAACACAATCCCTATATATATATATGTTTTAAAGAATGTACCAAAGAGTTTTGATATTGATCCATTGATGCACTCTGAATCTCCCTACTAATTAAAATTCTTAATTTTAGGTGTCTTGCCCCCTATTGGGGAGTTTACGCATATTTCCTCCCAGAACTTTCTGTATAAAGCTAAACTTTTTAAAGACCCACCAGAAGTTATCATAATTTGCAGAGATTAGATTTTTTTAAAAAGTTGATTCTCTACACTTGATGACTGATTAAAATTTCTCCAGAAATTGACCAACCGTATATGACAAAGTGTCATTTTTACCACTGCTATTAGGTATCTAAAAATCCCTACTTATCTAACTCCCCAAATAGAATGAAAATTAAATTCCCTTAGTCGATAACTTAGAACTATATCAAACACCCCCCTAATTAGGGGAAGTGAGTTTGAGTTATAATTATAAATCAAACTCTGTCCAATAAAAAAAGAACGCAGCTCATCATAAAATGTTGTTAAATCTTATTTGACATTACGACGTAAGAATCTATTGTTTACAGTCTGATACCTAGATCGTCTCGAACAGGGGAACTATTCGGGCTTCGACGGGGATCAGCTGTATCAAGCAGCGCAACGAGTACGGGGTTACATTTTTTTACAATAGCAGCTCCGATCCCCCGAGGGAAATCAGCCTGATAATCCGATTAATAAATTGGATCCCCCACCTTCTCCCCTACGTAGGTTGGCGTAACATACTCTGGCCGTTGTTACCGATTTAATTGGCATTCTCGTCGCGGTCGGTATATTTTCGGCAATTTTTCACTCAACACACGCACACATACATGCGAAGCTACGGCACTCGATCCATTTTCTATTTGTAGAATCAATCGAGCTGATCGGAAGCAGTGCCCAAAGCTCCGACTTTTCTGTCAGATTATTTTATTTTTATTCTATTTTCCTTTTGACTTCTGTATGATCTGTTTAACGATTTTCAAATATCGAGATTTACTAAAAAAAATTTTTTCGACTGTGTAATTGCGGATATTCACATCTGTCTGTAAGAGAAATGTATATTAAAAATGTGTGTTTTTGACTAGAAATGATCTTATTTAATTTATGGCTTCATGTTATTTCTATGTGATTTTGGTATACAGAATAAAAAAATACGATTTAGTTTGTTTAATAAAAAAAAATAACATTATTTATCTCTTCATTTTGCGGTTCATTAAAAATGTAAATCGTAATAAATTAATAGAATACAATTAACCAAAAAATTAGGATATTATATTGTTTATAAGAATTAATTCCATAGTTAATCATTGTGATTATTATGTTTATTTTTACGTACAAATTTTCCATTAATGCATGAAATTCATAATAGGCACTTTGTTGTTTATAAAACCCCCTTTAAAACATGATTTTATCTTTATTTTAGAATAATTTTAATAAACATCACCAACCTGTAATGTTTTGACTCATAATAAATATTTATAGATTTAAAAAAAATTATTTAATATATTCAATCAAAATCTTATTTGTATGCAGTGAGTGATGTTTTACTGGAAATAATTTTACTTTCAAATACATATTTTTTAAGGCCAAAATATTGTTTTTTCATTTAAATATAGCAAACTCTTTATCCAGTGAATACGAAACTCACAATACAGCCCACGAATAACAAAATATATATATAAAATAATTTAAAATCAACTCTCTCTTCCACTCGTCCTCCTATTTTTTCAATCTGAAACTCATTAACAATGTAAACAGTATAATAAACTAATAAATTACAAATAGCGTATTTTAACAAACTTTGAAAAAGTACAACTTTGAAATAATGTCCCAGTTTGTCTTACAGACCGAAGTAACAAGTGCAAGCCCCCTGAAACAAATCTCCACTCGTTACCATCCTACCCCCCTATAAAAAAAATAAAAAATCAAATCTCCCTCTCTCCCGTTCTCGTAAATCAATTTTGGCAAAAAAATTCAAACAGAGTACACGTACACGACTTACACCTGATATTTTATTTCGCCTCTTCGTTCGCAACTCCCTCGAGTAGACGCGCGGCTTGTCGGCCCAACATTTTAGTGTCTCTTATATAGCGGCGGCGGACCCTCTTCGGTTCACGACGCACACCTGAGAGTGCGCGAGCATAAAATTTTCCCCGCGCGACGAATTTACGAGCGGATTGCCGTCCAGACGCCGCTTCCCATTCTCCTTTATCTCAACGCAGACAAACGCTTGCAAAGGGCAAATGCTCTCTCTCTCTCTCTCTCTCTCTCTCTCTCTCTCTCTCACTCTCACTCTATACGTTCATTTCGATCCTATACGCAATTGTGCAGCTCGATTCCTTTATCCTCGCGGCAACGCACTTTTTCCCCCCTTCGACTCGCGTCCGAATTGTAATGCCTGTTTTATATACGCGTTTTCGGCGCGTATGACGTTCCTTTAGCGCTTGGCATAATTTAAGATTAGCATCTCAGGCTTACAAGCTTATTCGAAGAAGAGAGAGCTTCGACGCTTTGATTGCTCGTTTTTCATCATAGCGGCTTCGATAATAGCCGGGGCTGAGCCGTCGACGCTGTAATTGGGAATTTTTTGCATTAAAATTTTATCGTTTTTACTTTTTTTTTGTTTTCGGTTTCCAGCCTTGTCGACTGGGTAAATGCATTTTTATTATGTCTTTCTGGTTCGGTCGAGATTTTTATGCACTTATAACGTCCGCACTTGACCGCGTTGTCAAACGGAAAGGAGAGTGTAAACATTGAAATATGTTATTCGTCTGTCAATTAGGCTTTTTAATCGTTGGGGTTATAGGACTTTTCTGTTACCGCCCAAAAAGTTTGGCTGCCGTTTGCTGCGGTTCGACTTTCTATACGGTCAAGGTTGCTTTCTTGAATATTGGAGAATTTGAGTTGTCAAATATTATTTTTAAAAATACAACGGATTGTTTTGGTATTTAAATAATTTGAAATAATACGCAGGTTTCAAGATATATTTAACATTTTTTCACATTGGACAAGCTGTTAATCAACTAGGTGTTTAAAATAGTTCATTGTACAGGGACAACAATATTGTAAAATTTAAATAAAAATTGTTTTATTTCTTACTTGACTCTAGTTTAAATATTAATTTACTGACAATAATCATATAATAGAATTTAAGCAAATTATTCAGCGAATAGTTGCATGTAATATTTATATAAATGTCACGTTCGATTCACAAATAATTATTCAAATACATAAAAAAAAATTATATTTATATTTAAGATTCAAATCAATATTTTTAAAACCAAAATATTATCTTCTAATTGTTATATTACAAAACGTTATTTTTAATTAGACTTACCAGAAGTTTATATTGTGATATTTAAAAAATGATGTTTTTGAAAATTTTGATTTATATAAAATTGAAAGCTCAAATGATGAATTTTTAATAAATTTTCTGATAATTGTTTTGAACGAAACAGTAATTCTAGGTTGTACAGAATTTATCGACTAAACAATGAAAATTTATACAACGATAAATTTAAAAATATTACATTTTTTGTTTTGTAAAATAATTATTTAACGCATTCCAACAAAAAAATATAGAAAATAATTTCACGTCCAAATAAATATTTTTTATAGCCAAAATATCGTATTTGATCCATCAATAAAAAACAATTTACTAACATTCAAAATAAAGAAACGATATACATCCACATTATAAAACAGAACCATAAATATTAATTCGCGTTTTCATTCCAAGGCTCATTTAACTTTCAACGAGATTTTCTAAATTGTAGGTTTTCGCTTATTTTACGATAATCCACAAAACGCAGCTGGCGCGTTTCGTTGCGAAAGATAAAAGATACAAAAAATATCTTTCTTCAGCGTGTCGTATTTATACGCTACTTTAAAAAAATAAACTGCGCTGTATAAATGCGAAATGCAAAATAAAAATTATAATCGTAAACGACTATAAACGGTAAGATAAAAATTTTATGGATACATTAAAAAAAAATTAACTATAGACCGAAAAAATATATATACGTATATATTCTTCGTCACACATGTCGTCGCGCTCCAGAAGTTACGCAAGTACATCAGTGGATGCGCCGCGTATATAATATATTCTCGAATAATAACACAGTAACAATTACATAAACACGAACGCGTAATATTATAAATCACGCGATCGATTATACGACACACAAAACAAAATTGAACAACGAAAAGTCGACGAGAGTTGAAAAATAGAAATATTCAAGAAAATATCTATCAATCGAACAAATACCATGCCAATTACATTAATTAAAAGCAATTATATTAATACGATAATATTAACTTTAATAGATTTTTATTAAAATTACAAGAAGCTGTACAGAGAAAAAAGATTTAGTAGAACGTAAACACGCGCGCGTAATATCATAAATCACGCGATTGATCAAGAAAAAAAAGTTCATCCTCAATTTTTTAAATTCGCGCGACATGTGGCAATGGATAATTACTCTCCAGATGCCTAAAGCCAGCGTGACTCGATGTTAGTTTAAGGACAGCTTAACAAAGCATAGCTATGCTCATAAACAGGAAAAAAGCATAAAAGAGTCTCGCGCAATAACCACAACTTTCGCGTACCGAAGACAATTTCCCGGCGCGCGGGGAGATTTTACAGCCTAACGCGTAGAAAGGGTCTTGAAGGCTCGCACTCTCTCTCTCTCTCTCTCTCTCTCTCTCTCTCTCTCTCTCTCCCTGGCTACTAATGAAATTTAACGATAAAATGATTACCGGCGTAAATAATTGCTCCTTTATAATACCGTTGCGCTCGCGCAGAGAGACGGCAAATAAACCCCTCGTCTTTAGAGTCGCGAGCGCCGTTATTCATTGGCGATTGTGCAATTACACGTGTGCGATGGCTATACAAATGATTCCGGTGCGATATGTACATAGACCCGCGCTAGCGAGAGAGAGTACGGTTCCTCTATCTTTGTAGACGATCTCGTTCCCATTGATACACACTGAGAGCGGTGTCAAGTTTCTTTTTTTTTTTCATATAAAATTCATGTGGCTTTTACTCCTTTTCCTTTTATTGGGATCTGTCTCTTTCTGCGGTGCGCGTACACTTGGTTATTTCGAATGTAACCTACATCGGGCTTGAATTTACGGACGAACTGTGAGTTGTTTACTTTTATTTTTGTATATTCGCTTAGACGCGTTTGTGTGCAAATGCGCGAGCGCGAACTTTGATAAATCGTAAAAATTCTGAAGATTGTGTATACCGGGTGTCCTGTATGAAACGGTTGGTATATAGAAGTGGAATGGTTGGATAGAGATTTTAGGTATATTGGAGGGTTTTTTATGGAATTGTAGGAATAGGAGTGAGGGAATTTGATTGTATAGTATTTTTAAAATCATTGGAAAATCAATTTTTATGAAAGGATAGGTTACGATATCTGGTTATGGGAAAGTAATGTTGTTAACGTCGTTGGGAAATGAAAATTCGATAAATGCGTTATAATCTATGGAAAAGAATCATTTGAATGAGAAAAATCGAGTGAAATTCGAAAGATTTTGTATACCGAGTGTACATTATGAAATGGTCGATATGACTTTGTCGGTTGCATAGAGATTGAATATGTTGGAGGTTTTTTTTTATGAAATTGTAGAGATAGGAGTGAGGAAATTTGATTTTGTAGTATTTTTAAAATCATTGACAAATTCGTTTCGGATTCCTTTACATTACATACAATTACTAATCATACCATAATTTGAATAGTAATTTCGGACAGAATTAATTCATGAATAAATAATTATAAAAAATAATTATTGCACGTTTTAATTTTTAATCTATTTTGCAATATTTATAATGATCTTCTTTTCATAGTGCTTTTTCGCAACCGATTTTTTTTCTAACCGTATTGGTCGTATCGAGCGGTTCACCGTGGACACTCCGTATATATATATATAATATACATACGAATGGCTGGAACGTGTAACAGTCCATTACTGTGCAGATTCTCAAGTTAGATTCGACGACGATAGCAGAGTGGGAGAGGAAATGCTACATTACTTACAAGACCGCGATATTACATTTGGACTGTAATTTTCCTTCCGGTCGATATATCGAGGCTAGTCTGAAATTTCACCGAAGGCGCGCGCATATAATACAACAATTTGCTTGTGTATATTATTGTGCTTTCCGTATATTATCTTCTCTCTAAATATGAAATAGCGAAAAATTGACTATTATTGAGACTGGAAGTCGTGTATTCACTTCGGACTTGATTCATTTTTCTTTATTAAGTATATAGTTATTTTTTAATATAAATTGTAGTTTTATAAATATAGCAATTTACGATATAACGTATAATTAATTATCGAATGTGCGTTTTAGAATCGATTATTAAGGGGTATATAGTTCTGCTATTTTACCGATCCCTATGTCGGTAACACGGAAACTATACTTAAATGATAAGCTATGAACTCTTAATTTGTTATATCACTTATATCCAAAATTGGTTTGATGCTAGGGTAAATAAATTGATTGATGGAAAGGAGAATATATTTACTTTTAAATAATACTTCCAAATATTATCATTACATTGTACTTTTTTAAATTGAAAAACACAATTCAATTAACACACAATGTAATGATAATATTTATTTAATTTTCATTTAAAAAAAAATATACCCACCGACACACACAAACTCATTTAGTACCTCACCAGAATCACACTTTCATTGAATTTCACTAGATTTCTGCAATAACAAATTCAAATACTTCTCCAAATTCCAAAACCAATATCACACTCAGTATCAACCATCCCAAGACGTACTATATAAAACGTCTATCAAAAAAAAAAAGTTCCTCTTGCACACAGTCAGCTACATTTCACCGACAATCTCCCAAGTGGAAAAATCCACGTAGAGTCAGGCGCGCGTAAGCACCGGTATTCGAGCGCCTAAGAGGTGCTAAAAGAAAAAAAAAGGCCACGAGAGTCATCGAACGGATACACGGACGAAGCTTCCGGCGTTTTTTTTCGCTCAGGGCTATAGAGCTTCGCAAAAGGGCCCACTAGTACACGAAGCAAAGAGAAAAAGTCGACGTACATTATACGTGCTTGAATTTTTTTTTTCCGACTCTTTCACGCGTACAAGACGCGACGCTGAAAAAGCCGCGCGAAATCGCACTAATTATCCATGCATATATGTACGTACGAGCTTTGAGCTCATAGCGCGCTTGAAAAAAAGGAACAGTTGTATATGTGTGTACGGGTGTGGAATACGACTCCGGTACGTATGGAGATGAGCGAAAATTTTGGAAAAAATATTTCGAAATGGAAGAGGATTTTGGCATATGTATATTTATTTTTCTTTTGAATAGTTTTTAGCTGTTCTTTGGTTATTTATCTACTTTTAGGAGTTTTTTTTTAATTTTTCACGCGAAGGTTCTGTAAGTTACGGGAAGTCAAAGTTCGTATTTTCAAGAAGTTCGAACTTCTCAAGGGAAGCATCTCTCACTGAAAGTACAAAAGAGACTTTTGATGGAAAAAATTAGCTACAATTTTTTTTAATATGTTTAATATTTTTATTTTTAATGTTTAATGAATACGTTTATACACATATACATACATATACATATATACGCACATGTATATATATATATATAAAGACCAGGAGGAGGAGGAGAAAGGAAAGATATTCAGATCGAGATATGAAATCAATAATTGCTACACATAAGTTAGGCTTTTTTTTACTCTCTCTTTCTCTTTCTCTCTCTTTCTCTTCCCGCGTGCAGTTTGTGTAACGCTAAAGCATATTTTTCGGACTGTACGGTCTGTAATGTTACATCGAAGTTGTAATGATAAAATCATAATTACGTACCGTGTGCCGGAGAGACAAAGGGGGAAAAAATATATCGATTGCACATACGCGATTTCTTCCGTGTACGTGTTCGTTAAATAAAGTAGAGACTTTATCATCGCGAGTCTGCGCGTCGATTCTCTAAGCCTAATAATAAGCTCGAGATGGAAGAGACTTGGAAAAGCGAGTGGTCATCCTCGTAATTTTTTTTTTTCGAGAGTCTCGTTGACGCGAGTGATCCAGAAGAATATCGCGTTTTCTGCTCCTTCTTTTCAACAAATTTTCCAGAGCTCTTTCTCGGTAAATCTGCTTTAAAGCTTCTACTCGACGTTAAACATTTTTCTAGGGTTTCCTCGTTGGTATCTCGCGCGGCAACTCTCGTAAAACTTTGAAAGGCCAAACTAGCTCTCGTGAGATTATATGTATATATACACACATACACGCATACGTATTGTATATATTTATAAAACTTCTTTTGGTATATATATTTATATATATGTATACCTTGGAATTAGCTTAAAACTTAGCCTGCATACATAAGATAATTATAATACGTCGCAAGAAAGCGAGGGTTATTATTTAATTACGGATTTGACGTTTCGAAGATAAGATATTATTTTATTTAATTGCTTTTGGTAAAGATTTAGTTTTCATCGACTGAGTTGAATAGTCCTCGCTGGAAAAATTTTAATTTTACGCTGAAAAAAAATTGGTATGTTTGAGAAAGGGTATTTTTAGTTGAATAGAAGAAAACAAAAAAAATACATTTTGGCTTTTTAAATATATTCATTTGGAGGTAGACATCTGTCGATACGGCGGTAGAACCACATAAAAGTGCTTGAATTTCAAATCTATGTCCACTGATTTACGCAAAACCAAGAGTCAGTTGCCCTCCGCCTGGACACTATCTATTGCTAAGCCGAGTTTTAATCGAAAATATTCATATGTATTCGAAGAAAGCTCGAACGAAAATTGGTAGCCCCAACATTTCGTTACTGAAAAATTCGTTCAAGATTTTCTCGAAAGCATGTGAATATTTTACCGTCCAATTCTTGGTTTTGTATAATTCATTTTTTGTCGTTCGACTGCTGTATCGACACCCTGTTTCACGAATTAACAGAAAATAACGATAAATACACGCTGAAAACACAAAAAAGAAAATCTGAAACTAATAAAATTCCCTAAAGCGACATTTTACTAGATTGAAAGTTTAATTTTCCTTCGACGCCGCGGGAAATGCAACGATACAAATGAAGAATTTAGATACTGTCGCGTTAGGCAAAATTGAAAAAAAAGCTTGTCACGAATACCAACGAGGATTTATTTCACAAGTGTTACCAGTGTTTTTCATCTTCCGCATCGACAGGTACTCGTGATTTACGACGATCATCGGATTATTATTTGTAAAATGCGTCACTTACGACTGTTTGCATTTGACTATTTTACCGTAATTCAAGAAATTGAGAAATTGAGAAATTAATTAATTGCAATATAGTAAAAATTGTTAATTCTAATTAGTTAGTGAAACAGTCTATTTTCGTCACATTGTAGACAATCGATTGAATTTTATAATTGTACTTTAATAATCTGTAATCTACGAACTTTTCAAAATTTTGTGAGTATTGTAGGATTATTTAGGTAAAATCGATTATATTATCAAAATTTAAGAATTATTTTAAAACGTAATTGCAAACGAACTAAGTTTATAAACAAATTAATTTATTATATCATAAAAGCAAATTTTTTGAGTGTTAAAAATGAATCGTAATAAATAATTCAATCTTCAGATCATTGACTAAACCAATTGAAAATATTCATTGTAAACAAATAAAAAAAATTATAATCAATACAAGTATATTTCTCTAAATGTAATGCAGTACAATTAGTAAATCATTTTTTCATACGAGTTATAGAAAATTTGGTTTTTAAACAATAAATAAAAACGTTTTCGTTGATTAATTCTCTGTCAAGAATTTATTCCATCAATTTCCTTTAAATCTCACGGAAACTAAGTATTTTATTATAAGTAATGATCAAAAGTTCTTCACGACGTGTCTACAACTTCAGCATCAAGCATAACGAATTAAAATTTTGAATTATAACACGAAAGCTACTTCGTCGAGAGAATACAATTTCTTACAAAATTTTGCATACGTCATCTATCTTCTGACAAGTAAGCACCGGTACAAGTCTGATATCTGAGGAAATATTCGAAAGATAAACTTCGCGAAGTTTCTGCCATGTCGTGTCAATACCATCGAAGCGCCAGAGCAGTGAGATAAAGAGCTGTTTGAAAAGTTTCCTTTCTTTTTTCTCGCACTTACGGGGTTGCATCGAAAGGTTCTTATTGAAAGAAAAAAATCCATGTTAACGCTGGCAATGTATCTCACGGGCCGAGTTCGTAAGAATGATGATAATAAAAAAAAAGAAAAATGGAAAAGTGAAGAAGTCAGTCCGAGACTACTCGCTCCGCCTCCAAGAGATGCGTAGGTTGTGAAACACGCGAGAAAGAGAGAGAGAGAGAGAGAGAGAGATAAAGATAATCCAGGCGGGATTTCCTCTGCGCGAATATTCGTCTTCACTGTCTATATGCTTGTTTGCGTGGGAGTTTTGCCGATTTCTTTAGTGTATATCGGAGAAAAAAAGTTTCGCCTATACAATGTGCGCATACGAGGTATCCGTAAAGAAAAAGAAATTCTCGTTCGAGAATGAGTGAGGAGAATGTTTTTTTTATTTTGTTGAGAAAATGATTTTACGCGAGTAATTTGTAAAATTAGCGAAAGTAATGTACATTAAAACTTCAGTATAAAGATTAAATAAAGTTTTAAGTGTTCGTAGATGAATTGTTGGTAATGTTTTTAAATTAGAGACTAAATTAAAAAAAATTTGTTTGAACCTGAACTATTTATCTGAACTGTTTAGTAAATAATGCGTTTAAATCTATACATATATTTATTGGTAGTCATTTTCGTAGGACTATTCAAAGAAATTATTTTCTCAAACAAATTATTTGTTGTCTAACAATCCTGTTTTTGGTGTATATAAATACATATTTTACACTGTATAATAAAAAAAATTCTCTATATTATTTTTGACGTCTTTTGTTTTATCAATAATTAATGAATAATAAATTGAGCAGTTACAAGTAAAGTGTCTTCAATAAAAAGCCAACCTCATTTGTTTCAAATGTAAAATAAAAACATGACTTGCTACGTAAACAATTTGTCAATAAAAAGTTAAAATTTATTTTTGGCACTTTACGAATGACACTATTAAACTTTTATAGTTTCAAAACTCTTCAACATCACCGATCTCAATGTCTTTATCAGTTATGTTCTCCAGATTTTCTTGTTCTATATATACACTTTTATTATACTTATTTTCGCGAGCTCATCAATGAATATCTTACAAAGAGGTTTAAAATTTTCGTAACATGTTCTCTCGTCTATAAAAGATTTTACTCTTTTATCTGCGAATCCTCGTAAACGACAGTCAGAAAAAAAATATATATACGTATATACATATATACATATTTTAGTATACACGAAAGGTTAAACGAGTAACGCAACAAAAGATGCTTGAAATTTTACTAACCCGCTTTAGTGGAAAAAAATTTTTACTTGATTATCCTCAAACGCTCGTGAATCACAATATCTCGTTGAAGCAAGTTTATTCACGAATTTCCAAAGAACATTATTATGAACACAACCCACCACCAGTCAGTTCAAGTATATATAAGAGAAAGTATCGAGTCGTCAATTCGGAAGGCTTTCCCACGTGTAATACACCATAGGTCGTGTATACATATATACATTAAAACGTACTCGAGTAAAGACGAAATTCGTATTCCGACACCACGAGGAGTGCGTTCTTACTCTGCATATAGGTATATGGGTAATTCTCTGACAGATCGACTAGTCGACAACATTTTTTTCTTCCAAATATTTTTAAACTGCTCTTTGGTGGTGTATGTAGCTTCGTGAATTTTTTTCAATTTTTTACGCTATTTTTTACAGTAAGATCTACAATTTTTTGATAATAGGAATACAGTGCGAGCTTTGACATCACATAAGCATAAGACTCTTAATGAAAAAAATCTTAAAATATTCACGAATATAGATACAGTGCCAAAGAGCGATTTCAACATATTTAGAAGATAAACAAATGTTTGATCCGTCAATTTGTCAGAGAATGGCCCATATACATATGTATATATGCAACGCTCGACGTTCGCGCTATCCTCTCGAGAGCAGAGAGATATATTCCGTTATAGCATCAACCACGCGCCACAATGACGGATTCGAATTCGAAGAGCTGTTCCCGAGGCCGGTCTCGTTATTGTACCACTGGGATTCACCGACAAAGCAGTCGAGGAGGATTTATCGAGAGCCGGCAATTATGCCTTGATATTGATTCATATACGCCTTGCGCAATCAGAAAGACAGTGAGAGAACAGCTCTTCAGAAATCCTTTTATTTATACACGACTATAGGAATTTTTGACTCGAAAATATTCGAAGACGCGAATGAAAAATGCCGTGAACCGGCTGACCTCCATTGAAAGGCGTTTTAAGAGCTCTCGATATAAGACTCGGGGGAAAAGTGATTGATGAAAGCAAGTATTGTCGCAGTGTACATGTTAAATACGAGGAATTATCGTCTTCGTATTGATTTTTTTTATTTAATTTTACACGACGAGTAAGTCGAAGCTTTCCTTTTATAGTTACGTATATATATATTATAATATATGTATACGAGTAAATCCAGAATATACGGGAAAGAATACTCGACAATTGAAAATTGAAAAATTATGCGAAAGGACTATCTTTTATCTGCTTTCTGGGAGTCTTTAGAATTTGTTGTTTTTCGAATTTTCGCTTTTTTGGAAAAAATAAACTGATTGCTAAAATGATGATTCTCAATACAATTTTATTTAAGTGTGCAATAAACGTTCTGATCGAATGATTTCCGAAAACACATTTGTGGACCATTAGTTTTTTAAATAAAAGATAAAGTATTTTTCTTTTTATACATTAAATATTTAATTTTTCAGTTTCTTTCTATTTAAATAATTTTTGTTAACCTATTAAAACGTTAGTAACTATATATACGCTTATCAACCGAAATTCATTTCACAATATTCATAAGTAAATACAGAGAAGTCTCTAATCCAGAAATGGCCCAAGAAGATCAAGATCAAGTCCAAATTGAAAGGTCACGATTCGATCTCGCCCTGTCAAGCCAACAATTTTACTCTTGGGTCATTTATGTATCGGTGGGTTCCTTGGCGAGATTTAAAATGGGACACCCTGTTTGTACAGTTAATGGCAAAATGTAAAGTTAACGTAAATTACTGATCTGAAAAGTCGACTCAAAAATCGTTGATTCGCATAAAAAATCACCGCTTCTGATCGAAAAGCTACAAGTATTTGAATTAGAACTCAAAAAGCGTGACATGTTTGTACTTTGTTTTTATTTCAATCTGCTGTTCCAATCTGGACAATTGTTTTATTTCGAAGCTTTTATAAAAAAGACTTGCCAGCCTTGCACATCACTCACGTCACTCGATGAAAATTGCTCAACCAAACGTCTAAATATCTCTCGTATTCCTCAAAAGACACCCAAACATTTAAAAAATAATATCACCAACAATTTTTTTAACTTCCACCAAGCAATTGTTCTTTTCTCTATTTCGTGGATTTACTCATATATATATACGTATACGGATAAAAAGACATTCCCCATTGTCATCTTTCAAGTCAAGCCTATAATTTTCAATCGGCGTTCTACATCAATAAATGAAATATCAGAATTCGCCTCTATTATACAAGTGCAGCGACGATACGTCGGTCGCGAGTGAGGGATATTTCAAAGTGTCAATTAAACGCTATCCCCATAAGTGTAGAGTTAAGAGCGTTTTATATAAGACGTCGTATTCATAGTCGTATCTCGTTTTGGCCCCGTGAATCGTTAGAATCGAATGAATCAGAGTCGTAAATCTGACAATCGCATCGCCGTATAAAACAATCAAAGCAAAACTCACATTACGTAAGAGTCGAAAATCCATCACAGAAAGACAGAGAACAAACAAAGGAAGACATACCTAAAGCAAGCAAAAAAAGAAATAAAAATAAAAATAACAGCCGCAAGGAAAACACGCGTGATTTGCATTTCGGTGAGATAATCTCTCTCGCACCGTGGATTTCGATCTCTTTCGACGAGATTGCGATACACAATCTGAGCGTAAGAGGAACGAAAACTCTTGCTCTCCCGTACACCCACGGAAATGAAATCTACTGTCTACGTGTATGTATAGCGTGTGGTCACACGTGCGTAACTGTAAATGTAAGTGTATATGTGCATATATGTATATGTATATAGACACAATGCGATGATGATGGTATTATTGTTTTTCGATTCTGCTTTTCGCCTCGACCGTGAGACAGGATAGCGAGTGCGCATTGCGTTAGTCCATTCGAGCTTATCGCGCGTTGCTTCCTTTAAATAAGGCCGAATTGAACGTTCGAATGGTGTTTGTGTACATATTATATATATATATATATAAATGTATGCGGACTGAGAGAAAAGATGTGTTTGGATAGTTTTAAGAAAATATTTATTTCAATGAAAAAGATGGTTGTTGATCTGTTTTATTCACGAATATTTAGTTGTAAATGTAGATTATATTGTGTGCGTGTAAAAAGAGAATATTGTTAAATGAAGAAAAATGATTTGGAATTTTAATACACTTTGGCATGATACTATAGGATGACAGAATATTTATAAACTTCAAAAGAAATAATTTTATTTATTTAAAATGAAATCAAATATATATATATTTATATATTAATTTCTTATAAAGGATTGTTTAAGCAATTAATAATATTATTATTTCACCAGTTAATATTTGTTTAAATATATTTGATATTAAAAAAATTACTTAAATAAATAAATATTTTTTAAAACCAAAGTATTGTTCTATAGTAGATTTTGTCTGCTTTGATAAAAACAACTTTTTAATCAATAAATTTTAAATACGTCATCAATGAAAGAACTGAATATAAAAATTGTATTTTCCATTGTTTTAGCCTGTGAATGCCATCCAATTGGAGCCTATGGAAGAACATGTAATCAGAGTACGGGTCAGTGTCCTTGTAAAGACGGCGTTACCGGAATCACTTGTAACCGATGCGCGAGAGGATATCAGCAGAGTAGATCACACATCGCTCCTTGCATTCGTAAGTATACATGAATAAATCCTTAAAAAATTTTTTACAATTAATTTTTAACCGACCTTTCGCCTAAATAATTTTTGTTTAATCACCAAGGACTTTTTGTTGCGTATGATTTTTATTCCGTATGAAAGATTTTTATTTTATAGTAATTAAGAAAATTAACTTAAATACGTATTTATTAACCAAAATTTTTGCTAAAACATTTCCTAATGGAATTAACGATGTTTTGATTAATATCTCTACTGCACAACATTTTTAAAACTCTTTTTTTTTTAAATTCAATAAATATTTTAATCGACAATTTGGATTTGGCGTTTTGTAAATGAAATTCAAACATGTTTCTAAATTTATTAACAAATAAAGAATGTTTTTAAACACACTATCGAAACACAAAATTTTGTTTTCTTACAAACATTGTAATTTCAATACACTAAAAATAAACTAATGAAAAAAAAGAAAAAAAAATCAAACGCACAGGAAACTGTGCTCATTTATTTATCCAGAGTAAATTCGATTACATTACATAAATAAATCCCGCAGAGGCAAAATAATTCCTGTTGGCAGATCCGGATTATTATTAAAACTAAGTGTATTTTTTTAAATTACAATTTTGTAAACAATAACGCTTCTGTTGTATTATAAATTAATTAACAATTAAAATAAATTAACGTAAGCTCGAAATAATCATAAACCTTGTACTGAGGACGAAGAGGCACTGATTATAAAAAAAACAGTCTATTAAAATTGTATGAATAAGGATTACACAGATTTGCATAATATTCTCATTTCGAACTCATTATAGATAACACTTTTACGATTATTAATTATAGTCGTTATTTTTATCCGACCTTTGCAAGCTACAGCAAACACTTTAACTATAATGTATTTCGTACTGTATACCGCACGCATAAAGGTATCGTAACGATAAGTGTCATAATACTTTATTTCTATAGTTTGCGCTCGAAAAAATGTTTAATTAAAGTCCAAAAAAGCAAGCCATTGTTTGGAGATAAAGCGTTTCTGCCGAAACGAGCTTTCAAATAAATTGATTTTCACTGGGAATAATGAGAAATTCTCCTTTCATAGACGCTTTTTTTTCTTTTTTCTTTTATTTTTCGATTGCGAATCGAACTATTTAAGAAATTTACCGAATTCGATGTATATAGAACGATACGTTCACGTTCCGATAGTCAAATCGAAAGCGCGAAAATGAAATTAATTAAAGCGAAAATAATAAAATCCTAGGGAAATGTTTACTTCGATGTAAGTATTATATTTATGTGAATGTAAATTTCGCTTTAATGTACTAAATCGTTATTTATATGAAATGTTTTGAGTCTCGATTAATATTTATTGATTTTTAAAAGTAAATTTCAGTTTTGCAACAAAAATAATTTTACTACCAAACAAAAACTTTTCTGATTGATACAAAAAATTCTCATTCCATTTAAGCAAATAAGATTTTTTATACTAAAAATATATTTAAATATACTAATAATTCAAATACAGAATATAAAAGTAATTTTCCGTTGAATAATACAAATACATATTAAATAATTAATATATTAATTAATCAAAACACCCTTTTTTATATCCAAAAAATTATTTTAATGTAAAGCCCAAACATCAATTTCAAATTCAAAGAAATATTTTCGTCGTTCACCAAAACCATTCAATCAACAAACAAATGTTCTGAAACATCTTTCCCAGCGATCAAATCAAAAGTAACCTCTGCAAACTATTCGACAAATAGGTCGAATTCTCGTTCAGCCACATTACATAGATATAAAGCCAAAAGAGCGACGTTTAATTAAAAGCGCGCATGATAAAAGCTAGCTATTTAACGATCGTGTAAATGAGCGAGCGATAATAATCTAATGGTCAGTTTTCTCAACCAAAGCGCTACTTAGCGTTAAGTGGCAATATAAGTCCAAAAACGTCGGCAACTGCTGGTGTTGCAACCGTATCTACGGCTTTCTCTGTCTGAAGCTGTCTCTCGTGCCACCGGATTATCGTTTCGCTCCTTCTCTTTCAAGAAAGAGCAGACGAGAGAAGAGAAGAGATAAATAAATTAAAAGCTTGCCCGCCTCCTTTAGACTCCAGCAGCAGAACTGCCACACCTTTCGGCTCCTTGAGAGGCTGGAGGAGACGTTATATGGAAGGTCCCGAAAGAAAAATCGGTCCAGACCCTGAGACACGCACAGTTACCGCCTTCGCCAATTAGCAGAAATTTGCGCTCTCGCACGCGGATCCTCACTACTACCTGTTCTTGTTCTCCATTAAATCAACGTGATTTTTTCTTCCGCTTTGCGCTCGTTTTAGCTGATCTTTTCGTTTTATCTTCTACAGGAATTCCAAGAGTCGTGCAGACCCAAGGCATCGCTGGTGAGGACAGTGGCGAACCCGATGAGAATGAGGATGAAGACAGATACGACACTCGAACTGGTAAGTTTCTAATATATATTTATATATATTTATATATTTAGGTATTGCGTGTCCAGGTTGAAACTCACGATAGAACCAGGGTGGTTAGAGAAAATTGATGATTTTTTCTGAAATTTCATGTACTAAAGATACAATCAATTGTTGTCCCTGGTAATAATTGGTACCAACAGCTTGACCTTGATTAGCCAAACAAATTCATTCTGGTCAACTGTCTGAGTCAAATTACTACTAGATTTCTAACATGTTTTTACCAACGAAATGCCAGTCGCTGCTGAAACTAATAAATTTCGAGAAAACGTGCTAAGACTACTTTCTTCTTAAAAAATATACGTTATTTTAATCATTTATTCGGTGCAGTTGTGTAATTTTGATAAGTATAAAGCTACGATACGTAAATTTGCAGACATAACGTTACTTTTGTAAACATAAAATATATTTATTTATTTATTGATCAGAAAAAATTTACAAAGTGAATCCTATAGAGATGAAAACATTTACTTATACACAGGCTGGCACATACGAACTTACACACTAACTTATAACTATTCACAACGTAACCTGTTTTTATTCTATTGTTATATTTATATAAATGCACTAATTAACTTTCAAAAAATTATATAATTCTAAAAATAATTTGACTTTCAAATAAATATTTTTCCGACGAGTAATTTTTTAAAATAAATCCTCAACTACAGCATACATTTTCTGTCAGTCAGTCTAACATTAACATAAATACGTACCATCTAGACAGTTTCTCGAAAAGGGACGACGTTATTCGCTGAAACGCCGGAGGTACGGTAAAACTTAGTCACTTTTTTCCATACATCCTTCCCGGAGTACACCGATAAATTCCGCAATAAGAATCCAAGAATTCTCCATCTCATAATAAGAAACTCGCTTAAACTCACAACTAAGACATTTTACTCTTAACCTATAATAATTTAATACAAAAAAAAAACATCCACCCAAGAATGTACAAAAAACAATTTCTCTCGCAAAAAAGTACCAACCATCGATTGCCCACCGAAACAAAACAAAAAAAAATTCCACTTAAAGAACCTTGAATATACAAACACGCGAGTGTCGGACAAATTACAACCGGAAATCCGCGGTTGCTTAGCTGCAAGCGAAAAAAAAAGTAATTCTTCCTTCCCCACATGTACACATCTCCGGAAATCCCTCGGTTAAAAGCAAACAAAGGAGGACCCAAGTCAAAAGGGCGTTGCGAAAAAAAAGGGGCAGCCGCGCGTCGATCTCTCTAAATTTGCGAATTCCGTGCAGGAAAATCCTGTCAAGTCGGTCCGCGCAAGTTCACTCCGGGAGCATTTTAAACGGCGCGATATTAATTTAGCCCAAAGAGACGGATGGGGTGTGCCGCGCCGACGCCGTCGACGTGAAGAGCCGAAGGGGCGAAAACGAAACAGCGTCTGCTGCGGCAAACTCTCCCCTAATGGCTTAATTAAAACTACCCCTCATAGACGTATATATATATATATATATATATATATATATATATATATATATGTATAAGTGTATATTTGTATATGCAGAGGGAGAAACTGATTGTGCACCTGATTCCTGTAAGCTCTCTGTATCTCGTGGGTTTTTTCCTCCTGTACTACTGTGTTTATGGGAGGAATTATGAGATAAGGTCTCTTGAACGTGTTTATTATACACTGATAAGAAAGTGCTTTTGGATTTATTAATAGGATATTATTTTTATATATGTTTTTAATATTTGTTTTTTTTTATTTTTTTATATGTGTTGGATTAAACAAATTGTTACTGAGAATTATGTAGTAGTGGAAAACAAATGTTTGGTATATATATATATGTTAGAGTAAAATTGAATATCAATTCAGTTCCATTATTCATTAATTACAGTAAGTTTTTGTTTAAATAGACATCGTTATTCGGACGAAATTTTTTTACTTCAAGCAAGTATAGATAAAATTTCTAAATAAATATTAATTTGGAGTCGAATAATTTCATAAGAATAACGAATTAGTTATATTATTATTCATAATAATATTTTGCAGAATAAAATATAATATGTAACTATTGAGTACATAATTATTTTAAATATGAAATTTCTATACATATTAATTAACTGTAAATATTTGTTTAAATCTATATCAACGTGTTGTTCATATTTTAACAATCATTTACTGTAATTTAGAAAATTATTCTGAAAGTAAGTGCACAGTTGAGTACGTAATTATTTTAAATGTGCGAAATTTACTTTATATCTAAATTTTCATTCAAATAAATGTAACAATCACAAATTTTTTTGCATATTCTAAAAATTATTGTCTCCAGTATAGTCTCTACATTAATATCACAGAGTAAAGTCTAAATCTCGTTTTATAAATTAAACAGTGTCTATTCGACGGAATTAAAAAATAACCTTAGTATATATATACATTTGTATTCAATAATACATTTACTTATAAATCAGTGAGAAAAATTTACACAGGTTAAACCCATAAGTTGAAAATCACGATTACTTGTTCATTGGCTGGTACGGAAATTAAATTTCTGAACTTGCATTACTATATATACATATATATATAGTTACTTAAATTAAAACAGTTCTTTCAATCAGTGAAGGCAACTCGTCGACGTAAAAGACTTTTGGAGTAACAGTACGTGCATAGTGTCTACGAAGAAGAAGGTGCGGGTGAAATCGTTGGTCGGTAGTAGATTTCGCGTATATAGCTCTCAGCGTGTATAGAACTCTCGTATAAGTCAAGTAGGAGAAAGTCTGGCAGGCGATTGATCGAACTTTTTGTTCGACCAGATTACAAGAGTTATATTCCGAAGTGACCTCTGCTCCCTGTGGTGATTAATATAATTTTGGCTACTTTCATGTATTCAACCTCTTTTTGCCCTGGAACGGATGAGATTAGAAAGCTCAATTCCATATTCGTTTTATAGCCATAAGTATACCGACGTCAAGTTCCGCGCGATCATCAAATAAAGATAGCGAGTCGCACTGCAACGGACAGTAAGAAATCTATTTCGATTAAAATGAATCTTCTGATCTAAGATTCCATTCGTTTAGCTGGAACTTCATTTTTCGCGATGATTTGATATTTATACTGACATGTGGAATGATAATATTGTAGTATTTGACGGTAATGGAATAACGGACCAGTACTGATCATTTACTGGCTACCAGTACTTGTTCAATTTTGGCTTGATATCGGGATGATACAAACGGGCCAGAATTGTAATACTGTACGTCAACAATGGCCCAATGCTGGTACAAGACTGGTCTAATACTGGGCAGTATTCGCTTACAGTAGTTTTGTTGGAAAATCTGTCAAAAATATGTCTTATAATGATCTTGTATTGATGTACGAGTTCATTAGGGTCATAGGTGACAAAGGCTCGCGTGTCAAAGCTGATAATAAACCCCACATATATGGATACTTCTCCAACAAATTGACTGGTCAAATATTTGGTATTCGTTGAAATATTGGTAAATTGATCTTTGGCCACTGTATCTACTTTAGATTTTTGTTCAGTAAGTGTCTTTAAGTTGCTTTTGGTGAGAAATGCTTCGTTGAGGAGCTAAATTTTTTTGAATATAGTCATAAAATGCTAATTTTCACATCCTGTAACTTAAAGACCTTGAATGAAATTTTTTTTAAATGCATAAAGATCGATGTGTCAAAGAAAAGATTAAATTTATTTAGAAAAAAAAAATATTTTTTACTGGTTAATCTGTCGGATAATGACTCGTGCATATATGTAATATATCGAAAAAGAATCTAATACAATCATTCATATTATTCCAGATGTAAAGTATTTTAGTGACTATTTGAACCACAGGAGTATATAAAACTACAACTTTAACTACAAATTTAGCTTCTGCTTTTTCTTATATACACTGTCGAATCAATTGATTTATAATTAAAGGAGAAACTAAGATTTTTAGTTAATAATAAGCTACTTTAAATCGATTTTATTAAATCAATTTTTCATTATATCTATAACTTATTTAGGTCATTTACACAAAACTGGATCAACCAATTTAATAGAAATATAAATATAAAATTCCTTTTAATCCTTATAATTCAATCGAAATTCAAATATCTTATAACACAATTTCTATCAAAGTTTGTTTTTTAAGTCCTCTACAAATTATAAAATATCTTAAAATTCTTCAAATAACATTCTTAAATCATGATCCGGTGCAATTTCAAAAATATAAATAATTTTGCTCAGATTCATAGCTTTAAAGTGAAAAATCTCTTATTTTTAAAAATAAATTCTATGTATATATATATATATATATATATATATATATATATATATATACATTGGCGCGTGTAGTATTGTATATATATAAGCGTGAGATGCATGTGCAGTGTGCATTAGTCGGTCGAGACCCATTCTCTCTGTCGCGACGAAGGCGATGACGGTTTTACACGCTTCGTTTGAACGATGAGCTTTGCCGGGTCTGTATATCTGCTAGAAATTCGACGAGCGCAATGCTCATCCTTAATATATGCGCACTGCGTGAAAATACTTTGATAACGGCTTTTGATGCTTGGAGTTTTAAGGGTGTGTAATGCACCGGCACACCTTGAGTCAGGTATGTGTTTTGATCGTCTTTGACTTCTGCGTATGTTAATATGTTAATATGACAGATGCATTATTGCTTGACCGCATTTGGATTGTATAGCGAATTGCTTGAGTGTATATACGTATATATGCGTGTCATTCTCTGACAGATTTACCGGTCAAAAATGTTGAAACTTTTGCTTGGCACCGTAAATACCTTCGTTGATTTTTGAGATTTTTTATGAAGGTTGGGCTATTATAAATGTGCCTGTGAAAGTCTTATTTTGGAAATGAAGTTGTATTTGTAGTGAGAAATGAAGTTATTATATATAAATCGTATACATGTATGAGTTTGATGATGATAACATGAGAACATTGGTCGTTCCCTTCTGTGTCTTTTAGTCAGTACTACATCCCTGAGTAGATACAATCTTTCGAAACGAGGCATAAAATGACAACTTTGTCATCCTGCAACTTAAAGACACTTACTGAACAAAAATCTAAAGTAGATGCAGTGGCCAAAGATCAATTTACCAATATTTCAAAGAATACCAAATATTTGACCAGTCAATTTGTTAGAGAAGTATCCATATATGTGGGGCTTCTTATCAGCTTTGACACGCGATCCTTTGTCACCATGACCCTAATGAACTCGTACATCTATAGAAGATCATTATGACATATTTTTGACAGATTTTCCAACAAAACTCCCTTTTGTGCTATTAGTAACAAATGCATCCCTTAATAGTACCAATTTTTTAATCCTAAGCTTAAAATGCCGCACCTTTCACATTCTGTTTTCATTAATTTTTTTAGGTTACTACCTATTGTCGAAGCTTACCAAAACTGACCCAGAAGATCCGAATGACTTTCAATGAAAAATTCTGGTTATATTGTTGTGATTGATTAGTTTGGTTTTTCATAAACCTGGACTAATTTACAAGAGTCTTATCAATTCACGACCATAATCACTCTACCAAAAAACTGTTAAAAAATATTTAGAAGAATAAAAATCTTTTCACTTTTTTAATCACAATAACTAACACACGCATATACACGTATATATTATACAGTGTGTACACATACGTATAGACAGACGTAGAAGTACCACTGCTAGGAATTATACGCCAACTCCTCGGCTCCTGATACAACGAGCGAATCTGCTCTTGCGCAAAGCGACAAGCGTTTCGCGAGGAAACGGGAAGTCGCGCGCATCGTCGAATACAACCATATATACCCAGAGGCTCGTCGATTGTCTATCGAGCTTCAAACGCGGCTATATACACTTTCTCGCGCTATAACTGTTCACCTGCTATGTCTTCTTGATTTTATCGCTTAGTCATTGTAATACATCAATTTTTTTTTTATTTTTTTTTTTTTTTGGCCATCGTGAGAAAATCACAATGACGTCACGCGTTCCATTATTTGAAAATCGCGAATTTCCATTGTCGGAATAAGTGGAATTAATTGACTTATTTCGATAATAGATAAAGTATGTAATATCAATATTTGTTGTCAAAATGAATACAACATTGTCCTTCGATTGAATTTAAACGGCTTTGGAGAGATTATTTTTGAAAAAATGTAGATTATAATAACGGACTGGAGAATTATTAAAATAATTAGTAATAATAATAATTTTTTCCCCTTTGTTTTATGTTATCAGAATGCGATCTTGAGATAATAAAAAAAATAATTTATTTGCAAGATTTGTCGCTTATACGCAATAAGAAGGATTTAACGGCGAATGAATTAAGTAAATATATATTTATATGTATATATGTATATTTAGAGCCGTTGCTTATGAAATTTTATTGTACGCGTATAAAATAATAATGAAATTGTGTATTTAATCTGATACTGAGAAAATTTAATGCCGGAGGAAGATATTAATTTTTGCATTTTTCTCTTTGGTAAATCGTTCGACGTATCGTTTCCTAATACGAAAAACGTATCGAACCCAATTTATGTTTCGATTCATAAACAATTTTTAAAACATAGTAAATAATACAGATTATTCACTATTTATTAAATTCCTCTTCATTTTTACTATATTCTTCGTATATTTTTATAGAAAGCGATAATTATGCGATAATTAAGCGATTATTTTAATTAATTTACTAAATATTTTCATCGTCTTTTCTTTTCTTAGAATTAGAAAAAGAAGGTCGCCATTTTGTGAATTATTTTATAGCTAATAATACTTTGACATAAACAAATACGTAAATGTACATAAATATCCTTTTAGTTTCTTAATTATTAGCTGGTAACTCGATATAATATGGAATACTTAAAAATTTGACCATTTGAAATTGTACACTTTAATTTTTTAACAAAACAAAGTTTTTGTCTTGAGTATCAATGAGTCACATGAGGCTAAATTTTGCAAAAAAAATGATATAAAAAAGAAAACTTGAGAATGTTACAGCATTATTTTTTTCAAATTTGATACAAAATTAATTTTTTGTTTGCTTTGATAATCATCAGACCAACGACTAATTTATAAAAAAAAAAATAAAAAATCCTCGCGCAAGCTGGTAATTTTGATAAACGTCTAATTAACGAATTATATCTTATGAATTTACAATTTTTATTCGTCACAGAATAAAAAAAAACATTATTTTTTAATAAATTAAATTATTTATACCTTAATAATACCAATACCATCAACAAATCACTGAAACAAGAAATTTTTTTACTAAATTTCCATTACAAGAAAAGGAATTTTTTTACACTTTTCATCAAAGTAAATCAACCTAATCCAGTAATAACATAACAAAAATTGCTTCCAAAATACATACAATAATAACAGTCCCACGCTTAAGAAGCAATTCCGATTCGAAATAAGATTTAGCACAATCTACAATACACGCGATACGCATAAAGAACGGCATATCCTACAGTATTTGTATAAAAGAGCGTTTTATTAAATAATAAATAATCAATACATTGTAAAATTAAATGTTTTTTTTCCCTCCACTCTATATACTCCATAACGAAAAAGTTGTCTAGTGAATATTTCACTATTTCAAAGTTATAGAGTAACCTGGCAGTAACATATATGTATATTGCAAATCGAGAACAATAAAACGTTTGCTATATGTATATACACGTAAGGACGAGAAAATTCCCCTCGTAAAACGCATTGTTGATACCAGAAATTTCTAGGGCGTTTCGATCATCGTAAAACCGAGAGAAACTTGCGGCATTTCGAGCGAGTAAACACGACGAACTCGCATTGCGGAGAGACGAGTTTCTTTTATAGCGAAAGAATAATACTGTCCAGTACATGGCGAAAAAAAAGAGAAGAGGCGAACTTCTCCGAGTGACGTAAACTACGTGGATTAGAGTAACTTCGGTCAACTCCAGCGGAAGTGGTATTTTTGTCAAACTCCCTGACATAGAGAGACTAAATGTACACACGTGAACTATCTACGAAGGACTAACTTTGCTTTATCCATTTAGTGCGCGTCACGATAGGTTTATATATATATATATATAATAATTGCATAAATACATTTGTAAATGATTTATAAACAAATTGAGGTAAACATTTATGACGGCTATTATCTCGATTTAAAAGATTAGGGGGGTGTCATACTTAACTTTTACCGACTGATTATCCGAGTCATCTATTTTATTAATCCAGATGTGAAACAAAAATTATTCATATAATTTTGAGAAAAGCTTGAACGAAAATTTCGTTAACGAAATGTTGTGACTACCACCCTTCAAGTGAACCACTCATATTTGACAAGAAAGAAAAACTGAAAACATTGTAAAAGATATGAAATTAAAATAGGATTACAAAGCTTCTATTTGCAAAGAAAAAAATGACATTCAAACAGTCTTTTCGTACGCAGAGTTATGAGTATTTTAAAAAAGAATTTTTAATAATCGCGTAATTTTAGACATTATTAAAATGCTCATATCTTTTCAACCAATGTATCTTTTTTGATACTTTTTTCAGCTTCTTTCTAGTTAAATAATTTATATTCAGACATACAAACGTCAGTAACACTATACACGCTTATCATCCAAAAGTGATATTCATTTCATAATACATAGTCAATTTCAAAATGTAAAGTTAAAGTAAATGACTGATCTGAAAAGTTATTTCACTTCATTCACGGATTCGGGAGTCTTAACACCAACCGTCTAAATAATATCTCACTTCACCCCGATGTCACCCAATGTTCTCGCGAATAATTTTCCAATACCCCGGTACTGAATTATTTGCTTCATTTTCTAAATTAACCTGGACTCTCTACACACAACGAACCAGTACACAGAGAAACGTTTCTTCACATCGATTTTACCAGGAAGAAAATCCGATGCATCTCCTATACATACATATACCTATATATATACCAATACATACAAAGGCTACTGCATCAGCGGTAGCAGCATCAGCAGCTGCTCCTCGATCTTTCGTTGCCACCTCCGCAGCCTCGTACTCTCGTGCTCATCTCGTTACAGCGCTGCAGGCCCTCGAAAAAAAATACTTAACGTATACCTGTAACATGCACTCACGCGAGCCCGTCTACTACTGCAGCTTCTCTCTCTCTCTCTCTCGTGCATATATCCTTATGAGCACCTCGGGCTACGCGCGCGCTTATTATATACATACTCTTGTATAAACTGGTAGAGCCGCTGAAAAATCCTTTTATTAATTCAGTAATGAATTTTTCACTGCTGTACGTGTACACGTGTCTATATAGATATATATATATATATATAGTGGAAAGAGCTTCTATACGGTATATATAAGAAACGAGAATTCTTGAGTTAACAGTACTAGAACGTGTTTTTTTTTTGCGTGTTTGTGTATGCGAATATTCCTTTCTGTAGACTTTTGAAAAACTACCTGGGATGTGGAAATGTGGAATTGTATTACGTTTTGATGTGCTTATATACTGTATAGGCGTGTGTGTATATATGGTTCGTGTAGAAAATGTGCTTCGTTACACTGTGCCTGTGTGTGTAAAATTTACGTAAGTCACTATATACTAGATGAGAGAGACCTATATAGCTTACATCTCGTTTTCATCTGAATTTTTCATTAACTTTGCGTAATTTGTTAGCGTATACACCGCGAAATTATGAACGATACACGTTTATTTAATGTATCGGGAATCGATTGAAACTATGTAACGCGTTTAGAGATTTTTCTCTCCTGTCTCTGTGTGTGTGTGTGTGTGTGTGTGTTACAGAGAATATCTTTGGTAGCGGTGGTGTAAAAGATTCTTGTTACGGAATTTATCGATGTTTATTTATCGCAAAGCCAAATTTATTGATATAGATATAAATTGTAACGAATTCGATGGATTTTCATCTGTACGTAATTTTAAATGTGATAGGATCTCGTTTAACTAGTTCAGAAAATAATAGAAAACGATTTATGGGACAGTGAAAAAGTCTCTTGGTAACTGTAACTTTTTATACTTTCGAGTATATACGTGTAATACACGATCTTTCGGCTATAAAGTAATTCATGTAGTGCTTCTGGATTTTGTTGCTTCGATCGTTTTTATCAGATTACGCTTTGAGTTTTCCTTTAGAATGGCTGTGGTATGGATTGACCCAATTACATTAGTTTGTTAGTTGTGTATTAATTTAATAACAGTATGTAAATTAAAAGAAGAACTAGTTGAGAAAATGTGAACCAATAGTCTGGTGACACAGAAATTTTGAAATTTTGAAAACCCATCACTTGTTTTTTTTTGTTTTTTCAATTTATTTTATTCATAATCGAATCTACCAACAGCATTCATTAGCAGCGACTACATTTATTTCCAATTAATTGAACATATACATTTGTATTTCCTTTAAGAATCTGATAACTGATTTGCAAGTTCGGACACTTTAGATTTATCTGTTCAAAAAGTATTGATTTTCTTCTGACGTCTGCATAGTTAGAACAATCGATTACTGTTATCGGAATATTGGCGTATTCCAAGTTGGTATCCAATTTGAGTTCTTCACAAACTGTACATGATCTTTAACACAGATAGCAACTGCTCCGCTGGCTACTAAACTGTTCGCTCTGATCTTGTAATACAGTTTATAATTTTTTAAACTCGTGAAGTTGAGATCTTAGAAGTTAGTTGCTTGTACACATGCAATTTTTGTATGTTGATCATTAATTAAATTAGTTTAGTTAAGTACTCGAAATGGCTTTTTAAATCATTAATATTCCATTGTTTTCGGGTTGGGCAGTTTTAGATCACTTTTCGGCAGGTTGCAGTAGGCAACACCTGTTGGTGATATTAGAAGTGGATTATTAGTGGAAGGTATATTTATACAATTTTGGAATTTGAAATTTGGCAAACTGTACTGTTGGATGTTATTATGATATTGGAAAATTTGATGTCACAGCAGGATTGCGTCAGTACATTACCACAATTCTGGTCAGTTCTACATATCATCCAATGATGATAAATATAGTAATGAGGATTCTTATCAGGGAGAATATACATTATACATAATATCAAAATCCAGAGATAATATGTTGTATATATGTATTGCACGAGTACTCGAATTCTAAAAATTTACTGTTATCTAAATTAAGCCATCCTTTCTCTGTGGTCAATACATCGTTTGGTATATCGTTTAGGATTAAACTCTCTTTCGACTCTTACAATTCTTGAGCGTATTAAGGGGATTTACACCTATGCCGTCCTCTGAACTTTGAATGTTTGTAACAAAAAAATTTAATATTATTACAAAGCACAACTATTCCATTATAAGTACGATCGAATGGATTCATTCCAATTTACATTTTTATGGAGTCACGTATAGTGTTTTGTCGTTACTGTTTTTCCAAATTTATTAAATAGTTGTATGATAAACTATCGTGTCTAAACTGTCTTATCAAGTAACATCTTTTAATAGACTTTAAAGAAAAAAATATTATCTATGTAACAACTGTATGAGATTTGTGGTATTAGACACTTAAAGTTCAGTGAGAGACGTAAAGTGTAAACGGAAGTTAAAGTTTGTAAAATTTTCTTCGAGCATTCGAATCAATCGGTTACAACCGCGAATCGAAAATAGAACACCTACAACGGTATTAACTTATACATATACAAGAGGAATATATACATACAGTCAACGCGAACAGGTCGCGAAAATAAGTCAAAGGAGTTTCGCATCTCGCGCGCCATGCGGTAAGTATACAATACACGTTATCTCGTCTGACTGCGTGTGTGCGGCCTAAGGCATTAAACTAAAGCACGCACACGTCTGTGCCATTAATATGCATAGCAGACAAACTCATCCCGCGCTACTACTTATACCATACCTCCTGCAACTCTAGACATCACATAATCCACACACCAACTATCTCTCTCTCTCTCCCTCTCCTCTTCCTCCTTCTCTCATTTTCTTTCTGTCTCTCTTCCCTTCCTCTTTCTCTCATTTTCTCCTCTGTCTCTCTATCGCTCTTCTCTTTCACTCTCTCTCTCGTATTCCCTCTGACACTCTGTATCACTCTTTTCTCTCTGTCTCTTTCATTCTCTCAGTGTCTCTCTCATTATCTCTTTGTCTTTCTCAGTCGCGCTCTCTCTCTCTCTCTCTCTACCCCTCCGATTTTCTCTTTACCTCTCTCATTCACTCTCTAATTCTCTCACTTATTCTCTGGTTGTCTCTCTGGTTCTCTCTATTTCAGTCTTTTTTCTAAAACTATCTGCGATTATCTACGATAATATCTATGCATTTCTTATTATGGTGTGAAACAACAATGATGTAAATGACAAGAATAATATTTTTGTAAATACTTACAAATAAAACAATATCTATCTATCTTTCTAATTTTCTTTCTTTCTCTCTCACTCTCTCTCTCTCTCTCTCTCTCTCTAACTCAGTCTCGCTCTAGTACGCATAGGAACACGCATTACCTCGATATTTTCTCGTATCACGGTCTCACGCGCGAAATAGCCTCTGCAGCTGCGTCAAGTAGAGGAAAAAACGAACCATAGAGAGACAGAGAGAGAGATGGAAATTAAGGCGAGAGAAGATGCAGCGAGACAGATAATAAAGAGAGAAAGGGCAGACGAAGAGCGCAAAAAATACACAGTACGCGCAGCTGCCCGCGAAAAAGGGAAGAAGCCTCCTCGCGATATGTGCAATGCTGTCTGTGTACGTATATATATGTGTGTGTGTACTGCTGCCGTGTCACGGATCGCATCTATATGTTAATGCGCGCGGCTGACTTTCGCGTATTATACACATATACATACATTCACACACACAAACACCTATATATATACATACACCCACGATGCGGCTCTCCCTCACTACTGCTTCACGCGCTGATAGCCCCGTTCAATGTGTTACTTAGCTGCGCTGCTGCTGCGTGATTAATTGTCCCTTTTATACGCTCATTAATTTCGTTGTTTTTTTTTCTCTATCCATCTCTCTCCGTCTCTCTCTCTCTCTCTTCGGTTCTGCTTAGCATAGACGATGTGCATCCCCGCTGCTTCTATATCGCCTCCGAGGATCTTCGCAGTAGATACAGACCGGCTTTGGTCGGACTCCTGCGGACGTATTATTTTTTAGTTTCTTTTTTCTTTTTTTTTTATTCGAAATTATTTCAACAAACGACGACGTGATATAACCGCGAGGCAGTCTCGAATAATCGCTGAATGAGAAAGACTTCAAAGGGGGGCTAACGCGAACTCGAGAGAGGGAAACACAGCAAAGGAGAGTCGAAATAATGAGATTATATTCTCGAGCTCTCTTTATCGTCGTACTCTGTGTGTTGTATCTGTGCGAGCGAAAATATTTAAAAAAAAAAAATAGGGGTTGCGATTATTACGTTATAACGTGTCTATATACATATATACACTCTTCGATAAGTACTCAATCGGCGTAAGGAAATTGAAATGATAATTATAGCAAGTCGAGATTTTTCCCAGACATAGCGGTAACATCTGCATTTTCCTTGTCAAAACGTCACGTCTACACTGACATTAAGTTTAATTAAAACTCGCCTACTGCTGCTGCTGCTGCTGATGATGTTACTTGTAGTTGGGGCTAAAAAGCGAAACGAGTTTTCCCGTAGAGAACTGCGGCAAACAAATTCCTCTTCGAGTCTTCGATTTTCCCTTCGAGTGTGTTAAACACAGTGTGTCTGCGCTCATTCAGTTCGACTAATGTACATTTCGTTTCGGAAAATACGCTCTCTTTCTCATTGATTTTATATACACACGTATACCTATATGTGTATGTATATTCGTATATGTATGAGTGTTTGTATATGTGTACGTGTATGTGCTGATTATACGGGACAGTGAAGTGATGGGATGTTTTAATTCTTATATAATATAATTGTACACCTTCTTTGTAGAGATTTGCGAAATTCGTTTTCGTTTGAAAACCAAACTGAAAGTATTTTTATTATTTAGAAACTGTAATTAAATTGTCGGGTTATTTCTATTTATAAAAATATAGATTAATTAAAGTAATTTAAAAAATTAAAAATGTATTATTATAATATAAAAACACTTCTCAAAATTGTAAAGTATTACTTTTTTTAATGTATTTTAAATTATAATACGACTTAAATTCATTAAGATAAAGTACAAACAAAATTATATTCTTTCACTAAAAGCGCCTAACCCATCAGATTTATAATTTACTTAAAAGTTCGTGCATGAGTTAAATGATGCAACTGATGGAAAACAGTTTATTTTCGTATTTAACTTTAAGTTTACATTTTTAGTCACACTCACGCACAATATTATTTTTTTTCATTATTTGTTAATTATATTTTCAATCCGAAACATTTTCTTTTTTTCAAAGAAGTCGTTTTTTAACAAATGAATTTTCTTCAACATAGCAATGTTTTTCAGTGTAAATTCCGAAAATAATACAATTTCGGTCACAGTAAAACTTCCAAGTAACTGTAGCATTTTATACTTCAAGTACACATAAAAAAATCGATACATTGTTTATAGGCTTTTTTCAAATTTCGAATACGTATTTTCATATATTGTATCGTTTGTACAAACTGTCGAATATTTTATGATTTGCACGTTTACAAATGTCTCAAATTTTCCTGTAAAATTTTCAAATTATAATAATCAATTTACGAAGTATAAATGTTAAATGAATATTTTACAATATCAGCTTGACAAAAATTACGGTAAATAACCCAAATTACCTGAGCAAGATAAGTCAATTATTATTGGGAAATTATTATAAATTTTCTCGATTATAAAATCCAGTGATCTGAGACACAGAAGATTTTGATCTTATTATTCAAGTTTTATTTTTAATTTACCAAAATATAAAGTCCCTTACGTCTACGTATTATATTCGTCTGTTTTCAGTGACATTTTGTTTGTATGCCCACGTGGCTTTCTGTTTCATGCGATGAGCGCGAGAGGTACACTTTATTACATATGCCGCGACTAAAGTGTTTACTCCTGCGAGTAATATTAGCAAAACTAGTTCGTAGTACATCCATAAATATATATATATATATATATATATATATATTACACCTATACTATCCCACCGAAATTAAAAATGCGTCTAGACCTAGAAACATATATATGTATGTGAATCCACAAAATACAGGTAATAACTCGGTACTTTGAAATTGAAAAATTCACTATTTTTCTCGTTTCAGAGTGTCTTTTGAATAAAATTCGTTTGAGCTTCTCAGTCGTTTTTTAAGGCCGAAAAAATTGCAAACGATTTTTGAGAATTTTCAGTCAGGGGAGTGACAGATGTATAAGACTGGAGAGCATATTAAAAAGAAGCTTGGATTTAACAAAAAATTAGTCAAGCACCAAGAGATGATATTTTATGAATCATATCTTTAGAGTCGACTTTTAAAATCAGCATTTTTGGTTCATATATATATAGCTGATGACATGATATTTTAATAAAAATGATGTAACTAGAAAGATATTGAAAAAATCTTTAATTACCAAAAAAGACCTACTGGTTGATAAGTTATGAACGTTTGAACCGTAACCACGCAAAGATGACTTTTTAAATTTTTTTTTTGTAAATTAAAAATTATTAATATAAGGTAACTTTACATTGTATAATTAACTATATATAGACTTATGAATATAATAAAAAATCAAATTTCGAAATTAGATTGAAAACAAAATTAATTAAGAATTTAACTAACGAAATGCAATAGTTAATAAACGAAAATAAAAGTAAATTATTAATCTATCATATAAAAAAAGAATGACCAAGAAAGACTAATAAAGTAAAAAGTTATAATCATTTAAGTAACAAAAATGAAAACTAACATCGAAGATTCAATTTTCCAAAAATCCCCTCAGAGTCAAATGAAAGGTTAGACAAAATGCATAATTGTTCGAATATTATACAATAATTTTATATTTTTAAACGCAATTAACTAACTAGCACACCTATAAGTAGTTTATTATTTTCCAAAAATACGTAAAATCGAAAAACATTTTTTTCTTTAATTTTACACCGAGTGTGAAGCTCAAACTAGCTTTCCCCAGTTATTTCCTATATTTTCTAGATTTACTCCTATGCACATTGAATAAATAAAATAAATAAAATAAATAAAATAAAATATCCTACACCAGAAGTAAAATTTTACTTTAAAAGCATACCGCGGATACGTTATATATCAATAATTTTTTCAGCAAATCGCGCAACGGAGACGGAGTAATTTTTTCAAAGTCTGTGCTTGGCAATTTGTTTATCTTTCCAATCTCCGAAAGTCCCATATACTTTTAAGACTCCATAACACGAGCGCGGATAGAACAGGATATGTCGTAAGTTACATAACTTGTATATTCAAATTTTAGCACTTTTGGCTAGCTGCTATCTCGCTATGCAATGCCAGTAGTGCAAGCTTATCGCACTTGGCCTCGGCGCGAAAGGGTAATTTTCATTCGTGAAAATTTCGAGCTATATAGTAGGATATAGGCTGCGGTAATGCGCCTGTAATAATTTACACTGGTGCACGTACGCGATTCGCAGCCCAAAGAAGAGATGGAGTCGCGTATATATAAGGATTCGCCGCAATATTTCCTTTGAGGTCGCAAACAATCACGAAGGGGGAAGTTACTCTCGGCCGGCGGCGGTCCAACGGAATCTCTTCTGTCTTCGCCTTACGGTAGCTTTATATATTGTATGTGTAAGTGTATATGGGTGATTCTGTGGTGGATAATTTCGCGAGGTTCCAAAGTATTTTATTTCTAATGCGTTTTGTTAATTTTACAACAAAAGTCTCCTTCGTGCTTTCAGTGAGAAATGCTTCCATGAGGAGTTGGAATTTTTTGGAAATTCGCATAAAATGCCAACTTTGGCTTGCTGTAACGCAAGGGGACAAGAGAGCTTTGAAATGCAAATTAATGAATTGAAAATTTTGAATGTTCGTACTTCTTTCACTGTAATATTTAATCAACAATATCTTCAAAAACTTTTTTATCTTATTTCGAACGACTAATATTCAGACTTCGGTCGTTTATCAATTAAACCTAACTTATGTATCCTCGCCTCTCAGTAGCTTCGTATCGGCCTGTAGAAAAAAATGTTCAAAAATTCACGAAGCTAACCCTTGAAAATGAATTATTGAGAAAAAAATATATTTTTAACCTGTCGATCTGTCGGAGAATCATCCCTATATATATATATAGATAAAAAAGCACAAACAGGACTGTATAGAAAGCAGCGGCATATATATACGTGACGTCGTCGAGACGTGCTTACTCTTGAGCGCGGGAAATCGATTTGTTTTCGTGTACGTACACGTACATCTATATACACTATACACTTTTAAAAGCAGGTCTGCGTCGATGCTACTTTTCCTTGGATGCGCCTCACGCGGCTTTATTGCATTTTCGATTGTACACCGTGTGCGGCGCAACTCTATGATTTATGCAACTTGCGTTGGCTCTTACCGTCTTTGCCATTATATATATATATATATATACACTATACATGTATATATGCATATAAATGGGCGAGATGATTGTTTTACTTAGATGGGGGAAAGTGGAAATCTCAACAGGTGAATATACGATAGTTGAAGAGAGAAATAGAGTGAGACGGAGATGACAAAGAGATGACAAAGAGAATAACATAGAAAAGGGGGAAAAGAGAGAAATAGATAGAAAGAGAGAGAGAGAGAGATATGAGAAAGAGAGATACGGAGAGAGTATGATGGAGTATGAGAAAGCAAGAGACAAAGAGGGAATGAGAGAGATGAGAGAGATGAGAGCGATGAGAGAGAATGTGATTTAATATTTCTAATACACTACACATTATACATGTATGTATGCATATAAATGAGCGAGATGATTGTTTTACTTAAATAAAGGAAAGTGGAAATCTCAACAGGTGAATATACGATCGTCCTTGTATTATTCGAAAATTTACGCATAATTGCACCGAGTTAGGCCATAAGAGTAAAGTCCGCAATCCTCGAAGGAATTTCGGTATTTCAACAAACTATTCGGAAATTACAATCGACCGTACAACCTTGAGCAAAGCACACATCAATGGGGTTAACCCTTTTGGCATTGCTCGCCTGCAGTATCCGAACCCTTCGATTTTCCAAATTTTCGACTCTCATCAAACAAACAAGCTGCGTAAATCGTCTCCGACCCTTTAAAGCTTCCAATTCAAACTTTTTCGCTGATCATCTCATGCTCATTGTTCTTCTGACTTAACCGTCCCTGGATGGCTAATAATGTCTTTGTGTGTTAGAGAAACTTGTCTGTGTAATGTGTATGTATGTATATATATATGTATATATGATGGTAAATGGGAATTGAAAAAAGGGATGCGTTGGAGCAGCTAAATCCCTGCGAAATTGAATGGATTTGGAAAGCATTATGGTTAAGGTATTTTCATGTCTCATCGTGTAGGGTGCGTTTGTAGATTATACGATTTTATTGCCAAGTCCAAATAAATCGGTGTCTTACGCTTTCGAATTTTTAGTTAGTATATTTTTGCGCTGAAAGATAGTCGTAAAGAACGACAAGGCTTGATAATGCCTGCTTCGGAGCTTTTGTATAGGCAAATTTTATTTTCTGCGTCAAGGCGGTTTAAAATACGTTTCGGTCGCTTTAGAATCTCGGAATAGAAGAGAAAATATTAATGGTCTCTTGGAAATTGCATGTATATACGGGTGTTTGAAGCTGTTGTTGGATGTTTGAAAATTTTATTCGATGCATTACCCGCGCATTTTGATTTTTCGAAGTGCGAAGTCTAGTTGATTTTCAAATTTAGGTACTCGCATTTAACGTTTTAATGTGAGTAAATAATTTATACTGAGTGAAAGAGTATATTATTTTCTACTTAGAACAGATAAATATTTATTTATCAAGTGTGCAATCTTGTAAATCGGTAATCGGATTGTAAAAGGAAATCGAAATGTGTAGTAATATTTAGTTAGTAGTTTAATAGCATAAACTGTATGTTACTATTACAAACATTCAGTTGATTTCCATATATTAATAAAGTGGTTAAAGACAGTGAAACAGAGAGAAAGAGATTGAGTAACTAATAAGATTATTCAATTTTGATAAACGTTAATGTACTGAAATGCTTTTGAGATTGGCATAATAAATAGCTGAATACCATAAAGGGATCATGAAAAAAAAAATTTCAAAGCTATTGCAATATTCGTGTATAATTAAAATGAATAGTTATTATCAAAATAAAATAAATTACTGAAGTAACAACGACAATAACGGATATGTAAAATTTACAATAATTTTTTACGTTTAAGAATCAATTCAAGTTATTTATTATATACATAATAATAATGTAATTTTTCATTCGTATAATATCCGTAAGACTACACTTTCTAAAATAGTAAATTTTCAGTACATATTGAAATTTTTTTCCTACTCTTTACAGTATGGAAAAGTTGACTAATCTAGAAGTGAAAATAACGCGATTCGTTTCCTATTTCATTTGAAATAATGAGTACATTTGTAATACTACTCCAAATTCTTGTAACGAAAAGAAAAATAACGTAATGGACCAGATTTCCTCCATATAATATCAAATACGAACATTTAACAAATACACAATGGTCAATCTCTAAAATAATCACACACACATACATATATATATATATATAACCGATAGATATAAACAATTTACATGTATATATATATATATATATATATATATATATATATAAATAATTTCTCAGTTAAATCGAAAACTCTGTACGACATTTCCTCGTGTCATACAAAGTCTCGGTACTTTAGTCGCGAAACCGCATCTATAGAAAACATGAACAACGTGTGGTAAACATATATGTATACAAGAACCAGGACCAAAGGACAACAATGGTAATCAAGACCAGCGGCGTTTTATGAATGGTCGGTAACAAGCGTCGCGCATCGAAAAAAATAATGCGTAAACAAGCTTTAAAAAAAAATAAAAAAAAGATGTACGACACTTCAACGTGAACGATCACACGGCCACGCCTTAGCGAGCGTTTGGTTCCGCCTAGTGGTCCGTTAAAATCCCATTATTCACTTACCTTCTTTCGTACACTCAGTTCCGAGCTTATATGCATCAGCATCTCCGTGACGTTACTTTTTCCGCGCTTCTGACCGCACAAGTACACACACGCGTAAATCTCTGAATTTATGATAAGTGTGCGATATATATATATGGATGATTCTGTGACAGTTTGATAGGTCAGATTGTTTTTTTTTTTAATAATTAATTTTAAACTGTTGGTGTATATTTTTTAGATTTTTTTTCTCAACTTGATGTTATTAATAATAATATAGTAATTTTTTGAAAATCTAAAAGTGTATTTATTTAATTATTAAGTTAATAATTTGTTAAAATTCTGTTTACTGAATTGTAATATGTAATTATTATGTAAATAATATTTTTAAATTCAGTAAATATTTTTTGAGATTCAAAAAAATGTATGAGTAACGGATTAGGATGTTTAAAGAAATTTTTGAAATTAATTTATATTCAAATAAATATAATTATTTTAAGAAATCATTGTTTGCAATCAAGCAAATTCGTTGTGCTATTGAATTTCTTTCACTGATATCAACTTCGGAATCGAATTCTATTTCTATACTATCTGATATTATATTAAGATACCGATTTGACGCAAAAAAGAAATAGCTATCATTAATAGAAAAATAACTCTAATACAATAAATATATTCGCAAATCTAAATGTAATTCTAAATTTGGAATTACAAAAAAAGTGCAAACGGTGCCGAAAATTATCTATTGCCCTCGACCTTAAAAGTATCAAATCATTACTAAACAGTAAAAAAAAAACAAATAAAAAAAACGATAAACACAGCTCCAAAGAACAGTTTAAAATTACATAACCTGAACAAAATGTTGAATCATCCATGTTAAAAACTCTTAACGTTTCACATCCCAATGGAAATATTAGGATGTATAATATCTATTAATATACGAGTATATACGTACAGAACGGATTCCATGGAAAACCACAGGACGATGAGATTGCGTTTATCCTGGTTTCGAGGATCCCTTAGGCCAATATTACAAGCGCGCGCGAGCGCGGGAACGCAGACAATGCTCGCAAATTAAACGGCGATTTAAGCAATTAACGTCGCAAATCGGCTGCCGCTGCTTATTAGTACCTTAAAGTGCGGGACGCTTTGTCTTATTATTCGAGCGTGAAATCTATAATTCGAGCGAGGAGGCATCGAACTATAACCCCACCCTGGCAAGCCGCAAGCTCGCTTTTCCTCTCTCTTCCGTTTTAGCGCGCGGTGTAGGGTGGCGCCCTCTGTAATTTACGCGACCGGCTAAAAGCTCTTCGCTACAGGGGCGCCTCCTACGGCTCTTTTTTCTTTTGCCATAGCTTCTGCATCGAATTAAACTTGCGAGTACTTAACGTAAATCTAAACTCCAAATATTCACTCTTAAGTGTGTGTGTGTATATAGGAGCAAATCTATTTTCATTCGCCACTTTGTTGTGGCTGGGAGAATATAGAAAATTTACTTGATATACAGAGTGAGTTTTTGGTCGTCTCTTTGGGCATTTGGTTCGCTTTGCTCATGCTGTGTGTGTAAAAAGTCCGATGAATATGAGATAAGTGCTTTGTGTGTTTTTTTGTGTGTATAGAAAAAGTTCGGTTCTTTTGTTCTTTTGCGTTGGCTTTGAAAAGAATTATTTTCATAATTTTTCAAGCGCAGATTACTTTTTATCGGAGCAAACAATTCAAGTATTTTCTCTCGAAATGTGGTATACAAAATTCACTGTGTATTAACGAAATGAAAATCAGATTAATTTTGTAATGAGATGGAATTAGTCGGGCTAAATCGTGATTATTCGTTAATTAATAAACTTTAATTGCAACAATCGAAATTTCATTATTATTACGTAGTTCGTATAATTAATTCTGCAACAACTTTCCAGAATCAAAATGTATTCTCAATCATTAAGCAATTCTCGTAAGTTTTAGAATAAATTATTGTTATAGCTGACTGTGAGTTGTTTCGCTGTAAGAAAAATTTATTTACAATTTATTCGAATGGAAATACTTGTATTGCTTCTAAAGAGTTTTATTTCGAATCTAAATTTAAGTTAAATATATTGTTAAGTGGACGTTTAGTAAAATGAATAATGATAGGTTTATTTAATAGGTTTCTAGAAATTGTTTATTAATTAAAAATCAAATGGAATGGTAATACTGTTAATGTTTAACTTATTCTTTATAGAAAAGTAACGATATTAAATAATTTCTTAGGGAAAAAAAGACAAAAAATGTTTCCATTTAACATAGAACGTAATCAACTTCGTTGAAATCAAATTAAATCTTTATTATGTATGTATATTATGCTTAGATTACGTTCGGCTTATTATAGGAAATTACAATTGTCTGTAGGAAAAAATAAACATTAATATCTTCCACTTAAAAAGAGTTCGGGATTAATATGTTTAAAAACAGACTAAATACAGAATATTATTATGCTATTAAATAAATTTTCAGATATTAAGTACTAATTGGAGTACTTTTATTACTAGAAGTAAATTTTCTTATCATTTTCAAACAGCGACTGTTCACTCTAGCTTCAGAATTCTGACAATTAAACAAGCAGTGTTCAGATTAAAAAATTTCATGTAAAGAAAAGTGCGTTCCTCATTATTACCTTAAATTAAAAAAAAATACACAATCAAGTACCTAAAGAGCATCATAACGAAGCTCTTACGATATCGTCCAAGTGGCTTTTCATATACACTGAAAGTACAAAAGATCAAAATGAAAGTAGATCTCGTCATATATATTCAATATGGCTTTAAAGAAAAATAACAGTTCAAATAAGAGATATGAGAGAAAATGAGAGAGAATGAGAGAGAATGAGAGAGGAAGAGAGAGAAAGAGAGAGAGAGAGAGTATGAAAATGAGAGATATGAGAGATGAGATTGTGAACAGAAAATGAGTATCAGAGAATGAGAGAGAATGAGAGAGAATAAAGGAGAAAAGAGAGAAAGAGAGATACCGAAAGATGCAGAGAGAGAAAGAGAAAGAATGAGAGAGAATGAGAGAGACCGTTAGAGATAGAGTCGACTGAGCCACAAGTCGATGATACTTATGTACCAAGAGGCGGGCAACTATTCTATAATTCTATACCTCCTTCGCAAGTATAAGAGGGTGAGTTAGCGCGCGCGCGCGTTTCGAAACTGTAGTTAATAGATTCTCAGGGCTAAAGTATCTAAATTATTCAAGGTGCTTTTACTTTGGTCGCGCGGGACCGGCTCACGCTCCCACACGCGTTGACTCAAAGACGAAAATTGACGAGCTGAAAGCGCAGAGACTTGGCTTTCGCTTTATAAGCAGAAAAAAACATTGTACTAACCAAGATGTGTATATACGTATATACGTATATGGTAAAAGCATCATCGCGTATACACGAGAGAGAAAGGAGGAAAAAAATATTTCGACGCGATGCGCGCTTGTGTTTTCGCAATCTCGAACCGCGTGTCAGTTACGCGAGAGCTTCCCCGCCGCTATCAAAGCACGCGTTCTCTCCCGGCTTATCCCACGATTATAATAACAGCTGCGATTCGCCGATAAGTGCGATAATAACGAGAGCGAGCTTTGCCACATGTTTGCCTGTATACATTGCGTTGAAGACCGGTCTGAGAGGGACTTGATAAATTATACGTATACGTATATATGGCTACTATCCTGATCTTTCTGTCGAAACATTGTTTGCGTTTTATCGGTTGGCGATCATATTATGTGCATACGCGTATGCGTCACACGTTTTTATCCATTACACTACTAGTGTAAGTTTTTTTCTTTTCGCTATTTGTATAATCTCTCGATATTCATTCAACTTACACTGAATACTTATCTATACATTCAAATAAAGCAGAATAAGTATTTGTTTAAATATTCATTTAAATTGGAGTAAATATTTGTCTAAACGATAATGTAAATTACAGTAATCCTTGGTTTCGATATTAATGTAATTTATATTAAATATTTGTTTATATATGAATAGAAATTACAAAAATTAATTAATACATTCAAGGAATATTTAATTCGCATACAGTAAGTAACATGTCAGTGAAAATTAATTCGCAATTTTCTACTTAAAGAAAAGCTATTTGTTTACAACAAATAAATCTTCTTAATCATAGCAAACCTTTTTTCAGTGTAGTTAAGCTTAAAAAAAAAAGAGTAAACAGGAAACGTAACTTGTAAAAATAGCCGGTAAGTTACGTTCGCGAAAGTAGAAAGAGGAAAGACAGAGAGAAAATGAGACATATAGCGATGAGTTTCTTGGCAAGGATGCACACTCACTGTATACGTGCTCGATTTGTCGTGAGCAAAGTCGGAAGTGAGACGGGAGTAATATCGCTAATGCAAAACCCTCAGCGCAATCTGCTTTCGATTCGGGACAAAAGTTGAAATCTTGGGAAGGGAAGTTTCAAACTCTCGTACAGAGTGTATATCCGCACTCTTCTTCCTACACGATAGTATACATTTGAATATGACGACGAGCATTTCTGTAAAATGCTTCTCTTTACTTTTTCTTCGACATCTGCTTTCTATATGTATCTGAACCATTACATATATATATACATGGGGAATATATGTAAATTTATCTAAAAACACTTGAGATATATTTTAGCTATAATGTCGATAATCAAATATGCATCAGAGTCAGCTGGATCCATTAATATCCTTAGAATGAAAAATGCTTACTGTATAAAAATAAAGATTTGCTAATATATTAATATTTTATCTGGTCTGGTCTGTTGAAAATCAAGTAGTGCTTTTATGTAAATAGATTCGTTAAATATTTACAACTTAAATTAATAATTTACAAAATTTGTACTAATTTATAGATACTAAAAATAATTGATTCTTCAACCTACAAACATTTTATTCCAAATTTCTAATCCAAAAAATTGAACTCAACTCATTGCACATATTAGTACGCAATAATAAAGTAATTTTTTCACTGTAATATCGCTAAAATTACATCCTTTAAAATATTAAATTTTCAGTACATCTTAAAATTATTTTCTCGCTCTATTCAACGACGAACACTAATTCCAAACTTAAATATCACCTTTACAACGCAATTCTCAATTCCCACAACGAGCAAACAAAAAAAATTTTTCAGAGACACTTAAAACCTCCTAAGAAAAAAAAAGCTCTCGTAATGAACCATGTTCCAGAGCTTGAAAAATCACAGCGCGAAAGCACGCGCAACCCTTAGCGACGTAATAAAAAATGAAAAGAACAGCAGCTCCATCACCCGGTCGTTTCATTCTTTCAAGCCGACCAACGTCTCCATCCCAAAGACTATATATGCTCGACACAACGTTAACTTTCTCACTTTTTCTTCGACTCTGACGTCCGCGAAAATTGTTGAAAGGCAGGAATGCACTTTCTCTCTCCCCTTCTCGTGCAACGGCCTCCCTTTTCTTACTGCTCGTATATATACTTTAACTCGACTTCCCTTAGTCGTTGTAGAACCAGCAGCAGCAGCAGCAGCAGCATTTCCTTGGAGCAAAGCCAGGAAACTATTCCGAAAGTGCCGCTGCCACCCTGCTCGCGAGCTCTACTGCCGAGTGGTGGATTCCGCGCGTGAAATTTACCGGCTTCGTTGCCGCGTAACATTCTCCAATTATGTTACGTAATGACGATGAAACTCTATATACTGCCACCCTGTGTATAGCCAGAAAAATCTTAAAGTCGAGTCTCGCGAGTAAATCCCGAATGAACGAACGATGTGGAACCGGAAGAGGGAGAGAAAACGATAATATTCCTTTTTATATCCTTGTAAACTTGAAGGAGAAATGGCTAAATTGCTTGTGGTGATGGAAAGAATTTTTTTTTATTGAAGGCACTGAATATTTCCTAAAATTATGAATGTTAGTTGTTTTGGTTGAAATTTCAATTGTTCGTCGGTGTTGACCAAATTATGGTGTAATTTTTACAAGAACATTAGAATAGGAGAAAATTTTATGATCAAAATACAAGTCCCTGTGAATCTTAAACTTATAAACGCCGTTAAGTTATTTATTAAAAAAATATGAGATAACATTGCGTCATGAATTGGCCATAACCATGTATTTTTTACAAAGACATAACAATTGGAGATAATTTTAGAATCAAAGTCTCTGTGAATCATGCCCCAAGGCTGCAAAATTATTCATTAAAACGAGTATGTGTTAAAATTTCATCATAAATTGATGATAATTGTGCATAAAATTTGGTCAAATTATGGGTTATTTTTAAAAACGCCCTTCACGGTGCATTGTCTGCGGGTACTCTTTGTAAAAACTTTTTGTAAAATAATAGAAAAGACCGGATTTTTTAAAATTTAAAATATTTAACAATTTTCAAATAAATATCTTTAAACTTTTAATAGATTATTTTAACAAATTACTGTTCAAACAAAATCTGCATAAAAATAAATGCATTCCTATGACAATCTAAAAAAATAATTTTTTGGAAAAAAACACATTTCGTATGAATAATAAGCATTCTCTCCTATATTTAAGTAACAATCAATTAAAAACAACCTAAAATACATTTAAACTGCTTTTAATAAAAATTACTTACGAACATCGGTCAAGAAAATACGAGCCATGTAATTTAAACATTATTACTCCGAATTAATTGCCAAACGAATTGCCCTTTAGAGATCCAAAAGATTCGTTTTAATATGTAAAAAAAAAATTAAAAAAAAAACAAAAAGAATTCATATCTCTCATTGAAAAATCTAATCGCGTGCGATCTTCGAGCTCATTAGTCGATTCCGCGAAAACCAGAGTACAAGCAGTTTCGAGTTTAGCTTACGCAGCAGCAATAAAACAATCAAGCTCCACCGAGGCATGAAAATTTAATTAGCCAAAGTATGCTCTGAGAAACTACTGCATTGACACGCAAATTTGAGAGAAAAGAGTACGGAGAGTTAAAGCCGCCTACGCGTGATTTATGCCGTTCCACCAGCGCGGCAACATTATTTCTCGGCAATTTCACCGCGGACATTGAAAAAAAAACGCTGCGCGTGTAAGAAGCACACCGTTAAACCCGAAGAAAAATGTTGGCCTAATAGCCGACGGACTTACGCGCTATATATATATATATATATATATATATATACACGTGTCTATATATTTATTTCCGAAAGTACACACTATACGTGTACAGCAAAGTTAATTACCCGCCGCCTAGACTAATTTAAATCAAGACTAATTGATCCCCGTTTGCCCGTTCAGCGAGCGGCTATATACTGTCTCGAACGTTACAACCCCTCCGACCACCCCCTTTTCAATCTTTAGCTACTCCGTCGACCGCATCTTCCGAAAATTTGCCTCCGCTCTTTCCCACGCAATCCACCGGTAGCTTCGACTTTGGATTACCAAACTTTCCTGCTCAAAGTTAGATTATATGCCGGGAGAAGAGCTGCGGAACGCACTATCTCGCGAGAATCGATATCGCTTACGTTTACGTGTATGCCATGTGTCTTTGGTAAAATCATCGATTTGCGGGTTAGTATGATTGGAACGAAATTTTGTTCTATGATTTTTAAATAAAAAAAAGGATCAATAATTGCTGCTGGTGTGTCTGGATTAAAATTACTTATAACAAAAGTTTTTTTTTATAATTTTGTAAAGATAAACAATTTATAATAAATAGGAATAAATTATAGACCAATATTTTTTCCTAGGTAAGCTTTCCTTAATATAAATAGATTTTGGATGTAGAAAATTACTGATGAACATTTAGGGACATAAGTATTCAGTAATTACAGGATACAGTTTTCAATTGTGGTACCATTTAAATTTACGGACATTTTCTTCTTTAAAGTACTGATTTTTAGTTATTCATGGAACATACCGATTTTACCATGTAAAAATAAAATATATTAACGCACTACTTAAAATAGTGATTTATCTTTGTATTGATTGTATTAAATTAGAAAAAATTAATTATTTTACTTAAAAACAAAAATTAAGACAGTTATTTCTTATAGAGTTTAAAAATCGTGAAAATACACTGCCGAAAATAATACAATTTCACATTTCTAAGCAAGAAATACGGGAAACTTACACTTTATAGATTTTCATTCTTAAAATATATTCTATTTTTAAAATACGTCCAGAGTTTTCATTAATGAAGTAATGTTTTAACCTTTTCTCTATAAGAAGCTGTTACAGAAATTCAAATTCTTATAAAAAATATTATTTAATCAACATCCAATTCAACGTCTAAAATTCTGGTTTCCCCTCATTACACATAAATATACATTCGGTCGTATACGTATAATTTAATTCCAATTTTAATTTTTCCTCGCTTAAAGTGTTAAAAACATCGATTTGTTCGAGAATTCCCTCATTAATACAGCTCCAATTTTTTCTCTCTCCTTCTCTCGTTTACTTTCCAGCATCGGATTTCGGTTTCCGATTTTCATTATTCTCACACGCGCGTGCACACGCGTTATTGGAAAATTTAATTACAAACTCGGCGTTCTTCCGCATGACGGATACGCGAAATAATTTCACCTGTGCATAAATATGCTTACCTGCATAATATCGTACAACTGAAAAAAAATGCACAACAGCTGACCGTAAGTAAGAGAAAAGAGAAAATATAGCTCGGCATAGGAGAGAAAATCAAATCTCTCCCAGGAGAGAGGCGCGGAATTCTATTTTCCGTCCATTGTTTTGAAATTTTTTTCCCCCCCTCGACTCGCTGAAAAACGACTAACCGCGTGTCCCCTGCGGAAACGCTTCTACCGCACCCACGTTACCATTAGTCGGAGTACTTAAGGCGTCTCTTATAAGGCGCGTTTATACGCTCAACGGACTAACGTGCGTATATGCGTATGTAAAAAAAAACAAATATTAAATAAATGAAAAAGAAAACCGAACAAAACAGAGATGATGTTGTATACTGTATTATGATGGTCTATGGTCGTAGATTTATGCTTCTTTAAAATAATTTTACGCCCGCTTTTTCGGGCTAGCTTCTAATTACGTCGGGCTTTTACGACCCGCTTGCCCACGAATAAAGAGGTTTCGAATGAGGAATTTCGATTCTGACAGATTCTTATTTTATCATCGATGAGCGTTGCTATTTGTACGATGCGGGGCGATAAAAAATTTTACGAGCTTTAAATTAACGTCTACGTATGTATGGGTGCGTGTGTGTGTTTGAATGCTCTTGACAAGAGAAACAAAGTAAACGTGTATAAATGGTGCACAAGTGATTTCTATATATACATATGTTTTGTATACAGCAGAATACTAATTGTTAGAATAAAAATAAAATCGTGTGTCTTCAAAATTTGTTTACTTGAATATGTAATCGTTTTATTTATTTGAAAGTTTGCTTTAAATAGTAATTAAAATTTTCATAATTTTTTCAATAAACTAACAAAATACATTTTTCGACCACCAATAAATATTTATAAATTTAAAAAAAAATTAAATAGATTTGCATAAATTCATCTTGGATCTTTAAAAAACTATTTAAATAATTGAAACACATAGTAACACAGTATTAAAAATAATATTACTCACAAATAAATACTTGCTATTTAATTCAAGAAAAAAATATTTTCTTGTTTAAAGAAACCAATTTGTTAGTAAATAAATTCAATTAAAGATTGCAATTTGTTTTCCAATCTATTTATATTACATAATTTGTTGAAATCCCGTCTACCCTCCCAGTTCGAATCATGATCGTATATTATTGTTAGCCTACCCTTATATTATTTATATACCTATATACATATCATTACAAATCAGTCTACCTCACGCATATATTTAAATATGCATACACAAACACAACACACCTACAATTAAGACGTCGCGTCGTCTCACGGGCTATACGTGGGTGCTCAAGTGCTTCTGAAAAAATTCTTTCGACCGCCTGCAGATCCTTAATCAGAGTACAGCAGTATTCAGAATTTTCGTTGCACGAAACGACCTCGCGTGTATAATTACGATGATAACTATACGAGGGGAGTCTGTATATTAAGGATTCGCGTCGAGTTTTTTGGGCCCACCCGCGCCTAAACATTGAGAAGACCAGTTTCGCATAAAGGGTTCAAGGTTGGTCACATGTTTTTTGGATCAGGTATATGTGTAGAAAGTGATATTTCACTGTAATTTACATTAATATTTAAACAAATAATTGTTATTATTTAAATCAATATTTAAACAATTATTTACTGTAATTTACAATAATATTTCAACCAATGTTTACTGTCATTAAAATCATTGTTTAAACAAGTATATACTAAAATTCAAATACGGACAATAATTTACATTTTATTTACTTAAACCATTATCACTTTTTATTCGATTGGTCTTTTCTTACCATTCTTTTTTTAAATAAAAGTCGAATAGTTTACCCCTCATTCCACGTATTGTTCCAACTATTGTTCTAATTAAAACTAAAAATTCCTTTCGATGTAATTACAAAATGTAATTGTAATATATATGGAATTACATCATTCATTATCAAAAAAAAATATTTAAAAATAACTCGCGAATAATTTTTCGATTTTCAGGTACTCAGTTGTTTCCTGTATTTAATACATTTACTAAAAATTATTTGCTACTTTTGCATTTCTTCCGCAATCCAGAATTTTTTTTAATTGATCAGCAAAACCAAACATACTTTATTACACTTATACCTATAATAACCCATTATGCATATACGTAATATCAATTAACGATACAAATTCCGTAATATGGCATTTTTAAAACGTCAATTATACTCCAAATGGAGAACATTAATTTTGTGTCGATATGAGATCGATTATATGGCAATATGATTATGGCGATATGTATACACAATTTTATTTTAACTGCGCCCAACGGTTTCAGTATATTTCTATATATTCATATTTATACATGAGTCATTCTCTGACAAGTTAACTAGTCGACAAATATTTTTTAACTATTCTTTGTCACTGAATCAACCTTCGTGTATTTTTTAAATTTTTTCTGACGAAGGTCCTCGAAGTTAAGGGCTGTCAAAGTTTTCCATTTTGTGACTGGTTTGAAAAAATTGTAAATCCTAACATATGCATTTCTCACTAAAAACACAAAACAGACTTGTTTTGTTAAAAATTCTTCAAATTCTCGCCAACTTCGACATCCCGTAACTTATAGAATCTTCGCGTAAAAAATCTAAAAAAATTCACGAAGCTACATACATCACCAAAGAACACTTTAAAACTATTTAAATGAACAAAAAAAAACATTTTTTGACCGGTCGATCCGTAGGAGAATAATTCATACATTTATGCAATTATCATTGAACAGGGAAAACGACAGCTAGTCTCGCGTGGGAATATTAACGTTTATGATGACGTTCCGAGGGTTTGCCTGATGTGCACCGTCGATTGCACATAGAATTTATAATTGCTGTACGCGCTTCACTTTAATATCGCATTATCATTCTGCACACCGGCTTTTAAATTCATTTCTCGCTCTTTCCTTTCTTGTCAATTCAAAAATCTCACTTGCGCACAAGCCCGCATACGCGCGTTTCATTGAATTTCCAACGCGCGACTGTAAAATATTAATTCGCACCGTAAAAAAACATTTTATACTCGAAATATACGAAAATTTCTCCCATACCTACACACACACACATACAAATATATATATATATATATATATATATATATATATATATATGTATATATATATATGTGTGTGTGTGTGTATAATACATATACGTGTTTTCGCATTAGCCGAGAGCCTTTTATTATTATATACATATGTACGCCGCTCGGCTTTTATACTTTTAATGCGTTTTAAAACAGCGACTGGGCGATAAAAAAAATAACACGTGTGGCGGCGCTTAAAAATTTGCTCATTTGTTAGAAATACGTCTGCCGCGAGCGAGCTTTTACGAGGCGACCGTAAAAGAAATCACGTCTTTATTTCCGAAGGACCGGAGGAAAAAAAAGAAGAATTAATAAATAAATAAATAAATAAATAAAAAAGTTGTAAATATTTCAACGAACGTTACAGTATATATTGCCGCTCGAAGGAGTTAATAAAAACTTGTGTCACTAAATTTCTGGCGAAATCGTATTAATTTGGTCGGATAGAAGGAGGAGGTAATATAAGTACCCAAGAGGGGAGTACGAAGTAGATTAACAGCCCCTTTTCCGTTGAAGCTACTAAGTTTGGTTACGCTGGCGCCCTTTTGTCTTATTTATTTCTTAAGAAAAACGATAAATTTCTCGGTGAATACATTTTTTATGTACTACCGCGCTATTTTCGTTGGTAGTTACTCGAAAGCTCGAGGTAAACAATGATTCGACGAAAATTTTTCGATTATGGAAATCGACTACTGTCAAACACGCGTTCAAGAATGGAAAGTGATTTATACGTTCGTGTGGGTTTTATCATTTCGAAGTATACATGTAGTGAAATTTAAGACGCTATAAAAAAAAATAAAAAATTGCTGTAGTGAAAAATTGTTAGTGTTCTGTATTGGGTGTGAAGAATATTTTTGTTCGATTTTTAAATGGAATAACTGGCGTACCGTTGGTAAAGAAAACGTTGGAAATCAAACTGTAACTTGACTGAGACAGTTGGCCAGAACGAATAAGTTTTGTCAAGCAATGACAAACAGTTGATACCAATTATTACCAGGAATCCCCGGTAAAACAATTAATCAACTATTGAACATCGGTTGATCAACTCACATCAGTTTAGTCATCCGTCGATAAAAAAACCGCTACTTTCGTCATATTATACACGATCAATTGATGAAATTAAGTAATTTTTAAAATAATACGCTTTTCAGCTTATTATTTGGTTAACGAATGCAATTATTTTCTTTACCAACAATAATCTTCAGTTAATTAATCGATATTCATAATCAAAACAAAGACAAGGTTAGTACGTTAATCTGGTTAGAAAATAAAATAAAATTTACACAGCAAGTCTTACCCTTTAATTTGCATTAAGTCTTATTAATTTAAATAATCAATGTAGATCTTATCGGTGCAACAAATTAATTGTCGTAAATATAAATTTCAGTTTCGAAAAAAATGATCAACGGTTGACTAAGAAATCATTTCGGTTGATTAATTTTCTACCTGTGTCAGGGATTAGATTGGAGTGAAAAGGAATAGTGAAAAATCACTCTTACAGAGCAAACTTTACTCTAAAAAGTAAGCTAGCTCCACACGAATGTTAAGCATCGATACACGCACACGCATACACACACATACATATATATACACACAATTGCTTTTCAATAAGTGTACAGTGTGGATGAAATTAAGGATATTTATGACTCGCGTAGCAGTTTAACGCGCGTTTCATAAACACACTGCGCCTCGTATGTTGGCACATGAGAAACGGCAATATTATGCGTGAAAGTTGACGTTCATTCGCGCTGGCGAGCTCGAGTACGATCATAAAACATGACATAATAATAAAATTATGAATTTTCTGCTGCAACGCGCAAACCTATATATATAGACACGCATATACACGTGTGGATTCGCGCTATACGCGAGACTTAATTAAACAGCGCGAATTTCAAATGCAAGAGAGAGAGACAAATAACGATCGAAATGCAAATCGTCCTATGCAGCAGCAAAAGCAGCAGCTCTCCGGATCCCTTTTCTGCGATTTATCGCAAGAGAGAGAGAGTCTTGACTATCTTTTCTCCGTTGGATTCTCTCTTATACATATATTTCTCTGACCCCGTCTTAAAGCCGGCGACGTGTCTCTCCAGGTCTTTTATTTGCAGTGTATAACCGGCGACGCAGGCGGGACACCTTCTTTCGAGATTTCAAGATCTCCGGCGCCTCGAATCTGTCTTTCCCCCTTTTTTTTATTTTTTTATTTTTTTTTATTTTAGAATCTCTTTCTCTTATACGGCATCTTATCAAGCAGCATCTTTTGCATTCTTCGGGAGGACTCCGTTGAATGCGATAATCCTAGGTTTGAATAATTTTTCATCTTTATAGCCGTTCGAGTGCAGATCTTTCTCTGTAGCTTCTTCGAATGTGGAGTCGCGTGTAGGATGGTATAAGAGTTTGCAGCTTGGACACTGGGCAGTCGCTGTGGAATTTATGATCGATGTCCGACGCGTGAAAAACGACGGTTTCTTGATTCGATTCTCGCGAGCACTCGCCTTGCTGCATTTTATTGGCGCTGTTTCCGACACTTTTTTTGTGGTTTATGTTGTACCAGTCGTGTAATAAAATCGACGCTTTCTTTTTTTTTTTTAATTAATTCACCTTTTATGATGCATTTGCGTATTGAGAATGTAGAAGCAAAAGTTGGTAAGGATGGAAATTTGAAGCTTCGTTAAATCGTTCGTGGAACGTGTTTGGAGGCTTTAGAAGTTTAATTAAAGATTAAGCTAGGAAGTTACAAGGTTAGTTTTGATTTGAAAATTTTTTTATGATTTTTTGTTACTTTCGGATTATGGGAGAGTTGTTAGATGGTAGTTTGGATGATTATGTGTCTTTTTAAAAGGTTGGATTATACGTTTTTTGATTTTTTTTTAAACTGAGACAAGTAGAGCAATAGCGGTTTGAATTGTTTCAAAAGAAACTTTACTTAACTATTACTATTTTTTTTGCAAATCTCCACTTGTTCGTTTTCCGAACTTTCATTGTCTGTTATGAAATTATTACAAAGCAAAACTACTTTTCTTAAAAATATATTGAAAAACGTTATTTCCTAAGATCTACCAGAAGTTCGTGTCATCGTCCTGTGTTTTAAAAATTGTGATTTAAGAATTCTATCCACTAGCTAAAGAATTATTAAAAATGAAATTAAAAATTGGTTCAAGACAATCTGGTGATTCTTTTACGAAGGTTTCCTACACCATAATTTGACCATCAATTAGCTAATCTTTCTTCAAGCTTTTGCCATGGTATACTACAACGATTGGCCAAATTACCAGAGTTCATCACACCACAATTCGACAAACAATTGGCCGGTTTCTGATGAAACTTTTCCAGGTTTACAATGCACAATAATCGCGCATTAACCATTAATAAATATTCCTAATTACAAATATTCATTCGTCAAATATACGAGGACTTGGAGTCAAATGATTCGTTTTATTAGAGTACGTAACCTATATCGATGTAAGCTCAGCAGCGAAATAAAGCGATCCAGGTATACACCTCACCTCCCTATGATGCGAAAGATAATAAAAGCAGAAATAAAAAAAAGGTAAAAAGAGCATACAGTCGTCGAAGCGGAGGGAAAAATAAAATAATGAGAGTAAGAGACTGCGTTTCTCTCGCGGAACGTTTAAATCTCTTTCCACGCTGCTCGGGGGCTTAATCCCTCGAGGATATAGCCTTGATATAGCTACTAGATAAAGAGAGTCGGAGAATAAGGGCTATATACGCTTCAAGTGAATCTCCAAGTTTACCAGACGAGAAGTAATAATAGCGGCATCGAGTACCTCTATCCGATCCCTCTCCCACGCACACACACATATACGACAAGTTCTATATTTACTTTTCGCCACAATTTTTTCCAATTGAATTTTTTTTTGTTCCACCTTCTTCCGTAAAAAAACTGCACATATACATGTATACTGTTTGCCATAGAAAGTAATAGAACCTACGCTGTAAGGTCAAAGAGGCACATCGTGATTTGTTGATTTTTCGCTCTATACCGCTACTATTCGTTATTTGAAACAGTTGTGGGAAATCGATAAATCACGAAGAGAGTCCGAATGTTAAACGAATCCTCCCTGTTCCCGCGCGCGTCGATAATAGAATCCGCGAACTGATACATATAACTTATACATATATATGTATAATGTATATGTGTATATATATATATACATAACGAGCAGTGTTTTCACGTATATCCATCTCTCTTTCTGGACGCGCATGCCGCTGGCTAAACGAATTATGCGTAATTTGAATTTCGTTCGAAATTCAATCGATGATGCGAACTACCCCATCCCTAACAGCATTGCAATAACTGCGGCCTGGAATATGTGCGGTTGCGCGGCTGGAATGGGAAATGCAAAAATAACGAAATATCAAAAATTACCGAATACCATTGTGTGTACGAAACTTTTTTATTTTCGTTTGTATATTATAGAGCCAGAACAGAACAGCATTGATGGAATATTAGGCTGATTTGGGTTTTCGTTTTGGAATTTCGACTGAATCTTGATTACTATCGCTGGGAATATTGGTAATTTCTCGCGTATCGTTCAGTAATTTGTTTTTTTTTTAATCTTAGCCAAGTTGGATAATTATCGGGTATGATCACCAGCAAGTGAATTCCGAACGAGGTAAAAGTTTCGAGACTGATGTAATGAAATGCTTATTAGAGTGTTAGTAATGAAACATTTAATAACGCGAATAAAATGATATTTATATCGGAAATTACATTTTTAATGAACGCTTGATTCTTTACGTAAGTCCGTGTATGATTAAATATTTTATTGCTAGTATTGCGGAATTCATCTCGTTGGTACGAGTGTTTTTTTGTTGTCTGTGCTTGACAGGGACAATGTAAGATTTGTTACTCTTTTCCAATTTTTCCAGAGTATCCAATCCGTACCGGACTGATAGAAACTGATGATATTAGAAGTCCTATTCTGGCCAAGTGCTTGAAAACAATATTGTACCGGTTATGTAATATGGGTACTGACAAAGTACTTTAATGCTGTTCTAAAATTACAGGTCCAAAAATTCTACTTCGATTGAAGTAATTGACGTAGATTCACTTATCAGCTTTACGTCAAATACTCGTTGAATGGAGTTTAACTTAAGTCCAGCAAACTGTATTAGCCTAGAATCATCGTACATTATTTAGTTCTTGCAGATATTTCAATACGTTTTAAATCTGATGGGTCAGTATACTACTACAATTCTGAATCATTGTTATCTTCCCCATATTGAAGCAAGTGTTCACCAATTGTGGTAAACAGTACACTGTTTGATAGCAAAGAACAAACAGTAATATGTACTTCGAGAGAATGGCAACTCAGACACAATTAGAGTTTAGAAAATTTATGGAAATTTGTATTAAGGTATCTCAACGTTCGTGTCAATAAATCTGATTGTGATCTGAAAACGTTCATACTTTCTGATGTCACTGTGTATTGCTGTATTCAACGCCTGGGGGGAGGTGAACCAGACAGTTCAACAAAGACTTGAATAACCAAACAACTAAAATTGAGTCTTGAAAAAACAGACAATTCAAATGATGTCTTGAAGAAACAGACAATCCAAAAAAAGTTTTGATGAAGCAGACAGTCCAGAATTCGCTTGAAGTAGCAACAAAACTTATTTGAAGAGCCAGACAGTTCAAACTGAAGTTGAAGAACCAGACGATTAAAAATATAATTAAGAAAAGACAACTCAAAATATAAAAAGGCGTATAATCCACATAAATAACAGTCTTTACACAAACTAAAAAATGTAAATGCTGCGTTAAAAATAATAATGAGCACATTACGAACATCGACTGACATAAAAATCTTAAAACTGCTACAAAATCCCACACCACCCAAATCTGAAGAGCGCGTGAAGAATCAGACTCGGAACATGTTCAACAACACCTGTACAGTAAATTGACCATACCAACATAGACTGTCGATGTCGTACAAGGCGATTGAGCTTTTGAATAGGCATTCGTGCGAGATGTATCATTGATTCGCAATCAAGAGAGGTGAAATCGAAGGTCAAAGAAGCCCAAGAGAGAGATGGTACAACCGCCTAATCCATTTAATTCGCAGCTAACGAGGATGTCCTTTGTCCCGATTAACCTGAACCCGTGTCAACTCATCTAGCATCAGTTGCTACTGCTGTTCCGTCAAAACTACTCGACCGTGAATTCCTACCTACTGAACCCAGCACATGGATTCGTTGCTCGTGCTCACGCTATATACACACCTGTATATATATATTAGCCAGTGGGATGATGCCGTCGAACGTCTGACGCTCCGCTTAGCTCTCGACCGAAATCGTCAGAGATTACCGGTCGAGATCCACCGCTGTGTTATATGCACACATCGACACACACATAGACCTATAGCTATATGTCGATCCGGACTAGTCTACCTCTAATTCCTCTGCTATCGTTCAGGTCTTATCTGTACAAGCTTCTCGCCTGTGGCTTCTAGATTAACGGACGTTAATATTTGTGTTCCCGGCTTTTGACGATTTGATCACTTTGCATATAGGATTTTTTATAACTATGCTTCAATGCTGAGAGTTGGCTGAATTTTGTGAAAATTGAAAATTAATTCAGCCGATGGAACGAACGGAGATTGAACGTTGAGGCGAAGAAATATTAGTCATTTGTGAGAGCAATCTCCTTCGTAGTTCACTTTTGCCTGTTTGAGATAAGGACGGTTGATCAGCGTCTCTGATTTTTTTATTCTTTTTTATTGTAAAAATAAGGGAAGTAGCATTTAGGTATGTATTGTATATGTATATATAATCTTTAAAAATCGATGATGCTCTCGTGTCTCGTAAGCTGATAGACAATTTAGTAAATTGGAAGACAAGTGTGTTTATGGGGGTTTACACTTATATTCTTCGTGAACTTTGAGTATCTATCAAAGCTAACAATTTTTTTAAATATATATAAAAGCATTATTTAATAAAATCTCCCAAACGGTCATGTTGTCATCCAATATCAAAATTATATTGAGTACCACAACCATTTTTTCAAAATATTTCGTTTAAAATCATCTAAGTCCTCAAATTTATTTTTAAAAAGGTTCCATCATTATTACGAACAACAACGAATTAAAAGAAAAAAAATTATAAAAATAGTCTACGAATATCTCAACTTGTGTTTTACATTATATAACAATATAATAATATAAGAATAATTAAAATCTTCTTATAAACAATAATACAAAGATATTTATAAGAAATTGTTAATTTCTTATTAAACATAACTTCACTTCTTCACCTCATTGGAGCACGAAAATTCCACAAACCATCTCAGAGATAAACTCCCTGAAGATCCTTAACTTGGAATAATAGCGGAAGGAAGAGAGAAACTAGTCTCGACGAGCGAGTAGATAACAAAGTACAAATCACTCTGTACACGTACACGTGTACGTTTATATATATACATATATACATACATATATATGTATATATATGAGAGAGTGAGAAATTGAATGCAACCGCTTAACCGCGTGAGCTGAAACGAGTTTTCGCGGGATTACACACACTACCGATAATTATGAATCGTTGGTCGCCACATCACCCACCAAAGTACATACATACTATATACTTAAATAAAACACATATACCATACGTATATCAATTCATTCAATCTATTAGTTTGTATAGAACAGTTGAAAATTGCTACAGTCGCAGTGAGTAAAAGAGAAAAAGCGCTGCTGCTATACTTGTTCAAAAGAAATATATATATATATATATATACTTTACATACGTATTCGACATCTACGTGTAGCTGTAATTATTAATCGAACACTGCGGTATACGAGCAAATCCATAGAATATTGTACGGAACTTGGTAATCGAAAAATTATTCGCGAGGATCGGATTTTTTTTTGATGATGAAAAGAAGATATTTTGAATTTAGACTTAGAAAGAAAAAGAATTTTAGTCGATTTTTTAGAATCGTCGAGATTTTGAAGAAACATTTGGTTATTGGAAAACTAAACTAAACTAACGCTTTGATTCGCCGAAAAAATCACCTCTTGTTCGAAAAGTTTCAAGGATTTGACCTAAAATCCGAAAAATTCGTTTGTATTTTACTTACTCAATCTCTAAAATTATTTATTTTTTAACCAAGCTTTTTTAATATACTTCCGATCCTCGCGCATCTCTCACTTCGCACACCGAAAATCATGAAAAAAAATCCCGAGTCTGAAAAGTCTTGATAAATCGTTTTTCAATAAAACCGTAATTTTCAAGTTCAACCAAACGTCTAAATATCTAAACTCCAAGTACAGACTTTTGTTTCCTGTATTTTGTGGATTTATCCATATACGCACACACACGCGCGTACATTCTGAGTAATAGCGCTTACGGTTGATTTAAGATTTATCATCCACGAAGGGCGCGCTTTGCTATATACGCGCCGACTACTCACTCCACTCAATCATCCCGGGGTTATGCATTACCTGCTGACTGCGTAATTCCACTGCTCTCCCTATATCTCAAGGAATCGCTCAGCCAGTTTCGGAAACCCAAACCGTTTCTGCATATATTCAACACACACACACATATACATACTTACATACATAGAAACTTACATACGCACATACACAACCACACACACGTATGCACTTACATGCAGACGCATACACACTTATATATACACACACACATATGTATATACGTGAGTATTTGGAAATAAAACATGGTATATATACGTATCGACAGGATATACACACGAATCGCGAGTGATAAACTCCATAACGGATTGATAGCAGCTGGTCCATTATCTCTCTAACAGACAGAGAGAGAGAGTATTCGGCTTCGGTCGAGCGACTGCTCAATTAATTCTCCTGACCGTCGATGCAGGAGTCTATATATGTATATCTGTGTATGTGTAATTGTGTGTGTATATATATAAATGTGTGTGTGTTATATATATATGCAGTTTATAGTGTATAGCTCGTCTGTTCGATCAAACGGACCGTATCGCTTGGCAGACGCTATTCGTCCCGATGTGAATCCAGAGATTCGGAAATTCACATATATATATATCTATACACTTACACATTCATAGAATCGAAGAAATTTTCTATACACAAATTCGAAACACGGGTTTGGCCTCGGAACAACAGTCCAGTGGGTTCGTTCTTTCCTTTTTCGCAGTTTGACGTATTAACGACCCTCTCGATGTATACGTGTGCGTGTGTCGAGTGGCTGTTTGATACATCCGAGCTTCTCTCCGCGATACCGCGGGAACAATGGATGGGAACGAAAGGGGAGAACGAAATTTATACTTTACATTCGCTATTCGCTCAATCTCTCGAATATCCGTTTTCGACTCGGTGTATATGCGTAAAAAACTCGATAACGACTGGAAATAAACATTACATCGTGTAAATCTGTTACAGAGACCTGCGCCAAGTGTCGAGCCAGTACCCGAAGGCTCAGCATGAAAAAGTACTGCAAACGAGATTACGGTGAGTAATACTGTCTATCATTAAATTTGATATATTATAAAAAAATTTTTATATCTATGTATATGGATGATTCTGTGACAGATTGAGGGTAGAAGAAAGTTGATTTTCTTCTGGATAATTTTAAACTGTTCATTGGCATCGTATCTACGTTTTTTTTTTGTTAATGTTCTTTAAGTTACAGGATGACTATTTTTAAAAAAATTCGTTTCTCACTAAACTGTAAATAGGACTTTTGTTGAAAAATTAATTAAACTTTACAGATAAAATACTTTTAAGATTGCGGGTATGTCATAATAATTTTATAAGTTATTAAACTCACGAAATACGATTTCGAGAAGGTTCGATCGATGATGCGTCTCAACAGCAAAAAATTCATGAAGATGCCTTGGATCAATAGAAAAGTATCTAGATGTGAGTGAAAATAAAAATAAAATTATTTACAAATTTTTCTGATGTTATAATTAAAATGTTTATTTATTTTATATTATTTTGGACTCTTATAATTTGCACAGGTTGAGGTTTATCGAGTCATTGTCACCATTTCATGCCTACTTTCAAAAAATTCTAACTCCTCAAGCAAGCATTTCCAGCACTAAAAACACAAAAGTGACTTTTGTTGTAAAATAGTTAATCTTAACTCACCAAATAAAATCTAAAACAATTCACGAAGGAAGCCACGATATCGAAGAACAGTAGTTTAAAATTATTTATGAGCAAACAAAATTTTTTTTTACCATTACAAGTGTCAGAGAATCACCCATATACATTTATATAATACATACCAAAGCAATAAATATAGAAAGGTATGCTTTTGAGTTCTAATGAAGAAATGCTTGTTCTTTTTGCGTTGTGCAGCACTGCAAGCTCGAGTGATTGACAGATACGACGGCCCGAACGCGGCTTCGGGCAATTCGGACAGTTCCTGGGTCAGATTCTCTCTTAAGATCGTGACGATCTTTAAGAAGAGCAAGGACTTGAGGATCTCCAGGGGCACGACTCCTCTATATGTGCACGCGACCGACCTCGCGTGCAGGTGTCCGAAGATCAAACCGAATCAGTAAGTTTTTATTTATTTCTTTTTATGTGTATTTATGTTTATGTGCATGTTTTTGTACATATGAATGTATGTGTATGTGTGAATGTATGTGTGTGTGTCTCTGGGCTTAATTCTGTAAATGATACCGAACGACTTATTTGTCAAAGAAAAAGACAAGTTAATCTGAGTAACTGTAAGTGTATTGTATCTCAAGTACACGTGTTAAGGAGTTAATGGATTTTCACGAGACTATACTTAAAATTGACTTAGCATCGTATGGACTGAATGATTTTTTTATTTATTATTTTTTTATTTAAGTAACAAATTTATAAACATTTCTCAGACATAAGATTAAAGCTACTATCATCAAAATCTGAATAACGTTTTTCGTGTTGTTGTAAATTGTTCATTTGTTGCATTTCTATCTCTTGCATGAATAATTCTTTCAATGATTACCTTTTTCAATGAATATTGTTTTCATTATTAGTTTAATAATAACAATTAAATATAATTCTAACGATACATGTGTAATAAGCGTATAAAATAATTAGAAGAAAAAGTAGTTTTGGAAAATATTCAATTGTAATCTGGTGAAAATTGGTTAATAATTTAAAATCAAATATTATTATTACATAATCAATGTGCTACATTACATAAGTACTTTAAGAATAAACTGTTACCAAGTATCACTTTCAATTATTAATCCGGACTGGATCTCATAAGGGAGGGTTTACACTTTTTGCCAGAACTTGTGAAGTCCAATATTATGAGTGCTTTACACTTATTTCTACCCTGAACTTTATATTATCATATAGTACAGAGGTATTTTTTTTTTAATTTTGATGTTGACGCAGTTTATAGTTTGATGATTTTTTTAAATTCATAGCTCAAATGATAATATTTCTATGACATTTGGGCTTTCAAATGGTGTTTTATTAATTTATTACTATTTACAGTTTTTACGCAAAGTCAGAATGACAAAAGCTTCATTTTATGTTTTTTTTTTAAATAAATTAAATTAATTTGTTAAAAACTTCACCAGAAATCGGCCAGCCGTTGGTTAACCATATATATAACAGCTATAATTTTTACCAAGGATATTTAAGCCATAATAATACATCCGGTAATTTTCATTTCAATACCCCCGAGTTATATAGACATAACACCAAGTCGTTTCAACTGTATTCCAAAGCCAAAATTAACAGAAATCCTATTTTTACACAGAAACATAAAATCAACTTTTCGTAGGTCTTATTAAATGACATTTTATAATATGCTTTTAAGAAAAAAAAATTAAGACAATCTTTTCCATACTTTCAAATATCCCATAATACCATATAGGTATACATGTAAAACAAAAGTTTCTACAATATGAACTAGTCTACATCTGTACCCTAAAGTTAATTGACTTTTAAATAAGTTAAACATCGGCTAAGGAATATTCGTACAATAATTAAAGATTGTAATAACATAAAATAATCGACTTTCCTTTCAAGAAATCATAGCCGGAAATTGAGAATTTGATAAAAAGGTAATGCGATTGTTTATGACCAGATATCCGCTTGATTAACATCACAATTTAGAACCTTTTAAATTATAGTCATACTTTCATGATAAATTTACGTTATCAGTCATATATATTTCGATATCATTTCATTATTCAATTATTTTTATATTAATAATTGTATTTACTGTTCAGTTTAATAAAAATAATTATTTTCTCCGTTGAACCAATGAATTTGAAAAATTTTAAACTTATTAGTCGAAGTTAATTCACTATTACAAATTATTATTGTGTAACAAGAAAATAGTTACGTAAACAAGAAATGGTGTATTGAATTAAAATTATTCATCGACTACACGATGCCGATTCTAGAATAAAATTAGACAATGCGAACTTTCTAAGATATCATTCAGCGTTATCTAATGTAATTATTGATAAAAAATAATCATTGAAAGAATTATTTATGCAAGAGATATAAGTGCATCAAATGCACAATTTACAACAGCGCGACAAATGTTAATCAAATTTCGGTGATAGTAGTTTTAGTTTTATTAATTATAGAGACTTTGTAATGTATTTTGTAAAAATTGTAATAAGCAAAAAATATACACGTACATATAGGCATACAATATCAAATTCCATGCCATCGAAAGCAGGTAAAATTTGATTTCAAAACTTTTTTTAGGTCATACCTGATCCTGGGCACAGCGAGCGACAGCGCGGCCAAGAAAGGTCTGACGGTTACGGAAAAGTCAATCGTAATCGAATGGCGCGACGAGTATAGCCGCAGAATGCGTCGTTTCGAAAGAAGAGCGAGATCCTGTCATTGAACAGCTGCCGAGGACTTCACGAGCAGCCAACTTTTCACGCGCATCCCGTATTAAGCCGAGCGACTCGTCTTTTACTTTTACTATACGAGACAACAAATAAAAATTAATTTTAAAACACACTCACTCACTCACCAACACACACAAACACACATACGTACGAGAAGAACAAACGTAAGCCATTATTATAGACAAAAAAAATAATAAGTACCATTCGTCGTTTAACCTGAGATTCCTATATTTTTTTCAAAAAAGCAAAAAAGAGAAAAGATCTTTTCTTTCCCGCAAAAAAAAAATTATTGAGAACTAACCGAGATCAGACGCGAATTCTATTTAGCGTGTAATAACGCGAGAGCACAATAAGGGCGTCTAGAATGCATGAATGTCCTAATTTAATTTTTTTTTTCACCCTCGTCTAGCGCGAATCTGCGTGTAGGTAAATGCATCGAGAGGACTTTTGCATAAACGCTGGAACAGGAATAGACGAATGAATAAATGTAATAACTCTGGAATTAGCCAGTTCTCAATGCCCCATATTACTGGCTTCGACATACGGTTTATCGATTTTTTTTTAACTTCTATATTTATACATACATATATACATGTAATGATTGGCTATTCCCGTTCCTCGTTCGGTGCGACGGCCTTAACGAAAGATTTTGAGAAAGGAGAAGAGACAAAACAATTATTAGCGAAACTATCCATTAACTATTAATAATATAGTAATATTATATTATTATTATTTTTTTTAATATTATTACATTGTATTAATTATTATGCGTTGAAGTATAATTTATTTAACGAATGAGAAAAAAAAAACTAAAGGCAAAGGTATATATTCCAAACTGATCCATCGCGAATATATTCGAGTCTTCAATAGAGAGCGTTTTTTTTCTACGATTTTTGTACACGATCATATATATATATATATATATATATATATATATATATATAATATAAAAAACACACACAGACAAAACGTTCTTTGCTTTACATTCTTTCTTTTCCTTCGTACTCCCACACACACATACACATTTATACATATGTATGCCAAGCAAATGCATTGTCGCAAAAAGTATTCCCGATGGAAGTTTTATTATTATAATTTTTTTTTCTCCAAACGAACTCTCTCGCAATGGCTATATTTATTTATTATATAATATGTAAAAGTCGATGCTCGACAGTCGACTGCGCGCTTGACTTTATAATATACATGTAAACAAGATATTCGACTATATGCGTCCGTTAATATGTAGATTTTCTTGTACATTTTTTATATAAGTACATAATTAATTGTCTATAACGATTAAGGTAACCACAATAAAAAAAACCTATCAGCGTTCGAGCCTGAGAAATACGTTCTAAGCGATGACACATATCGATTTTTTCAACGGAAAACATAAAAAAAAGACTTTCAAATTGCCAAACTGCCGCGTACAATAAAAAGTATATAGAACTATGAAAAAGAAACTTTTTACACTGTAGCAATATCTAAAGATCGCATAGGGACGTTTCTCAGGACGACGTATATACATTTCGTTTTTACATACGCATATATAATTACGAAAGAGAGGAAAATAATTATACGTAAACATGGAACGAAGGAGCAAAGAGGCTCGAAGTGCCAATTTCCACGAAAGGCCATAATAATCCACGTACTTATAAGAGAAGTTAATCAAATTTATAAAATCCGCTTGACGAAACACTTTTTTTCTTGAAAATTAAAATAACAATAAAAAACAGAGAGACACTTCGATCAACGCTATATAGAAAGTTTCGATGGAAAAAAACACGACTTCGTAGGGCCGAGAGAAGATTGCTGACTATATATTAAAATATAATACGAGAAGTCTCGTATGTACAGAATGTGTATTTTTAGGAAAATAAAAATCACCTTTGATATAAGATGTGAAATCTTATCGAATAAACCAATAAACACTTACTATTGTAATTTGCATTTGTTCCACCTGTATTTGCGCATTCGTAACGAAAAAAAGCAAACGCAGTGCTTCGTAATACTCACTGTATACAATTAGGAGCGAGAAAGAAAAATTAATAAAAAAAAAAAAAAATTAAGAAATCTTTTTACAAAAATCCACGCCTTGATTGGTTCGCTATACTCCGGTAGAATTGATTGCCTATATAAAATACGAGGCAAGTAAAAAAAAGGTAATATGATAATTAATAACAAAACGTAATCACAGCGAAATGTAGAGTTGCGAATTGAACGAATAGTTTATAAGCTCTGTCTGATTCGTCGGAACAATACCGCGAGTGTTATAACGTCTTCAAGTGAAAAAGTATGCTAAAATTTATTTATTAAAAAATTAATTTTTTTTAAGAAAAAAATGCTGTTGGTTTTGATTGGAAAATAATATTTTGCCTTTGAAATATATTGAAGTGTATTTTTTTAAGTATAATCCGTAGCTAACAATATTTTAAAATGAAATAAATAGTTGGTATATTTAAATAAACATCTACTGTAATTTAAATTAATATAAACAATAAATAAAAATTTACGTTCTATTAATTTTTTTTTCTAAAAATTTTTTTTTGGGACATGCTTGAAGCTCAAAGTGACTTTATCCATTTTAAACCCGACGAGACGATATCAGTAAAAGCAAAGAGAAGCAAAGAAAAAAGTAACGAGACGGAGAGACAACATTTTTCACAAAAATGCCCGCTAAAGTATCCTTGAATTAAACTTGTAGAGTGTATACGCGAGTGACGACTCGATGAATGTGCTATATTTATACCTCCGGACTTTATGCTAGTTACAATAGAGATAATACATAAATACGATATGATTACAAATATATCATCTATAATTATACGAAAAAGATAAAAAAAAATAAATGAATAAATAATAACAAAAAAAAAAGTTAATCGAACGCTGCTGCATATTATCGATATACGACTATGACTAGCTCTCGTTTTAAATTATTATCCTAAGTGTCACGTCGTGTATTGTGGTGTAATAAATGTGATTAGGTAGTTATCATGCGAAATAAATATGCAATGCGTCGCAAGTAAAAAATTTCAATATTGCGTACTATCTTTTATTTATACCTTCATTTATATTGATTCCTCATGCCTTTGAATTGTACTATTTTTCGACTAAATTCCATTGTAAATTTCTTAATTTATTTATTAATATATTATATAATAATTTTTGTATTTACTTTTTTTTGTTTTTTTTTATCTTTAATAAAAGTTGAAAACCGTCAAGTTTGGAATTTGTCAATGACTAGAAAATTAGAAATTTTAACTTTGATTGAAAATAACTGGACTATTAGTAAGCAAATTATAATAATTTGTCCTTTAAATTACAGAAGAAAACGCAGTCTCTGTAAGATTTAAAGTGACCTAATGGACTCATTGAGCTGAAAATCGGCATAAATATTCTTTGATGCATTCTTTAATGCATAAATGATAGAATTTTCAATAGAATGATCAGAAACAATGTTACACGATGAAATGTATCAATATTTTTGAAATGAAAGATATAAAGTCAGTTCGTAATTTTTAATAAGTTTTCTATTTGTTAAAAAATTATATGTAATTATAATTTGTGGTTAATTTATTAAATAGTTGTTCTTTCTTTTTAAATTCTTTAATGATATTTTTTTATTTTATTTCTATTTGCTTTCATTATAATTAAACTTCAATTTAAAGATACATATTTATATGTCAATTCCTAATAACAGGATAAAGATAATTTAGAATGGAAAATTTTGAATCGGTCTATATTTTATTCATTTATTACCATTATATTTTATTTTTAATGAATTTCTCAATGACAAAAAGCATAATTTTATTATATTTGTTTTATTCAAACAAATAAAATTCAATTAATTTCAAAAATAAAAAAAATGTTTACATAAATGTCAATGTTATAGAAATGTAAGCGATCTCATTCATAAAAAATAAGTTCAGCAATTTACAAATATTAACGCTGAACCATTCATGTGGCGCCACTTCTCGTACAAGCTTACAGCCTGTTCTCTCAAACCAAATAGTCGGTAAATCAAATTACACTTGAAAGATACATGTCGTGCTCTACCTTATCAACTTATCACAGTTACAGCCACGATTATCGGAAAAAGAGGACACAAAAAAGGCAAGCAGCGTAAACATCCAAAATGGCTTCGGCATTAGAGAGCCTCGAAACTCAACTCGAGTTATTTATCGAAAATGTAAGACAAATACGTATAATAGTCAGTGATTTTCAACCTCAGGGTCAGAACGTTTTGAATCAGAAAATGTAAGTATAGTTACAAATTCGATTTACACATTCATAGGTTAACCTGTCGGCTATCAATTTTTTCACATACTCACCGAATCGGGTTAATGACTTATCTGTGATTCTATTTGTTTATTGTGTAAATGCACATTTTACGTAACCGATTTGTCATTTTCTCTTCTATTGTAGACAAGGACTCGTAACCGGACTTCAAGAAATCGATAAATTGAAGACACAAGTTCAAGACGTACACGTCCCATTGGAAGTATTTGAGTTAGTATCCATATTTTTGATTAATTATTGTTGTGCTCAATAGTTTGTCTAAAAGTGACGAAATGACTTGACACGTTTCGAGGTTATGAGCGAATATTCATGATTTTGGAATAATTTTAAAAGTACGTTTAATTGTTTTTTTTTTTTCAGTTATATCGATCAAGGTAGAAATCCTCAATTGTACACCGAAAGACTGTATCGATAAAGCATTGACGAAGAACGAACAGGTCAAGGGGAAAATTGATGCGTACAGAAAATTCAAAGCAAATATGCTTGTGGAATTGAATAGAGTGTTCCCGAATGAACTAGCCAAGTATCGAGCTATTCGAGGCGATGAATAATGTAATATGGAGTTACTTTTTTTTTCTCTAATTTAATGTATTGATTAGTCACGTAAACAACAGTTTATTAATCTGAGGATTTATTATGTTTTTTAAAATTTTTTTGAAACTATGTCAAGATATTTAAGATTAATTTTAATAGATTATCATTAACCTTTCTAGTAGAATTTCCACTAGCTTATGTATATTTATACAAACTTTCCAGAAATAATAATTTGAAAATTCATATTATCTTAAGGAGTCGCCAAAACTTGGTAGAATGTCTTGGACTGGCTTGAAAGATACGAATGTACGTTGTTTTCTTTTAATGAAAATAGAATGTATTGTATTTTTGTTTAAAAAGCTGTCCTACACATTCTGCCTTATGGTACATTTATTTCCATTCATTATTTTTATAACTTTACCAATTAAACCTTTAATTTATCGAGATTAATTAGACTTTGAAATATTTATCACCAGTAGAGATATTGATTTTTGTAAATGAATTTATGATTTTATTTCCAATACAGATAGTTAGTAATATACGGGGAAATGGTACAACATTTATTTTGAAATCCATACTAAGTTAAAATTTTATCATCTGCATTGTAATTTATTCAAGACAATCGATTCCAAGGAATTTTCGAAGGTAATGCAATCTATCAATATTTTCATGTTGTAATAAATTAATGTTTCGTACAAAGTTTTTAAAGCGTATTTAACATAGTGACTACACGGTTGTTCTGAAAATTTTTGTATTAATCATCTAAAATTTTACTTTCCTGTATTGATCTTATGATAAGAGCCTGCACGTATTCTTATTTGTCTTCTTGCCTCATGGATTTTCGAAGATTAATTTATTACAGAAAGAAAGTTTGACTTTCCTTGAGCGACAAATTCAATATTCCATTTGGTTCATTGATTTGTTCAACGATTCAAAACTGCATAGCGACAACTGTACAAATAAATTTAGGTACTCAAAGCAAATATTTTTACATTTTTAGCTAAGCACCTTATTGACTAGGAAACAAGTTTGTCCTGATGAAGGAAAGTATAAACTTAGAAAAATAATCCAATACACTATAAGCCGATCAAAGCTTGTAGATAAAAGTAATCTACAAATAACGATCTAACAGTTTATTACATGGATAATCTCAGAATAAATATTCCTTCAAGACTCATCGTGTAAGAAAAAAAAATCTTTTGAAATATCACAAACGTATGGAACAACAACTTAGAAAACCGGCAAATTTCAGATGAAAAATACCGATCTAATCGAATCGAAGAACAGAAAGCAGCCAAAATCTGTAAACAAGTTAAAGGACTTAGTACTCGTTCGAACATGTACTTATGTGCTTTGCACGAATAGCATAAAATAAAAAATAACAAATAAAAAAGAAAATAAAAAATTCGGGATTCCGATGCTAATGAGCAGAGGCGTCGAGTCCCCACCAACAACAACACGGACCCGTTTTCCCCCGCCCAGGTATTTTGCTGCGGCGGCGGCGACGGCGGCTTGGGATGAAGGCGCGTACAATAAAATCGGTTTGCGGAAGGCGGCTCCGCAGTCCTCGTTGTCTCGCAGCCGCGATGATAGCTCTACTCTTCGTTGTCCTTCTGCTAAGGTTTTTCTCCGGCTCTGCCGAAGAGGAAACCCTCAGGTAATAATATTCGTCACGTACTTAATTATTAATTTTTTTTTTTTTTATGGATACGAGTTACTCGTGTGGATAACACAGCTCTGTATAATTTCAATATCTTCGATTGGATCGTAAGACGTTTTGAAAAGGATTTTCAAGTCTTAGAACCAGTTTGCGCATTTCAATTTCGATTTAACTGTACTTTATTGGCTGAAATAAAAAGGATTCTTTTCGGCATCAAGTATTTTAATGACCAGAAGTTATTACTTTTGATAGTGTCGTTGACCGCGAAAGTACAATGATTTTCATTTTAATGTAACCATCCGCAAATGATCTTTTATCTCGAAGCATATATTTAACAGATGGATACTCGTCGACTCCTAATTCCAAGTTGAAGTGCGCTTGTAACGAACTGATATGTATACCGGGTGTCCCACTGTTTGCGTTGCATAGAAAAGCGCGAAATGAAAAATGTTATTGACATTTATTAAATTTTTATTTTTTTCTAATACTCTTAAACTTCATATCCTTTGTTTCCCCATAATAATATTATTGCGAAATAAACATTGTATAAATAAGCATGATTCTGCATCAAATGTTTATTTCAATCATATTCGAAACGGTAGAAATCGGATTAAATGTACAATTTTCACGATTTAACTTAACAAATTCGTAAAATGATCGTCGATTCTGTTTTAATACTCACTTGAGAGGGACTAAATTTGATTTTAACGTTTGTTTGCAAATTTTAAGTATTATTCAATCAATATTACTGTATATTCTTATTATAATTCCGATTGGTATATCGAAAATAACAAAATTTTAATCATACCATTTTCACCTTACTGAAAGTACATTTAGTTAAATTTTGAATATCACAACTAAATATAATCAGATTCAAACTGTTATTTTATGTTGAATAAATGAGTATTAATAAAACTGAGTTACTATTTTATAATGTAATTTGGTATTTAGTCTGTTAAATAAATATTTTTTGCTACACAAGGGATGTGAAATTAGAGGGTCGTTTTTAGAGGGAGTTTTCCTATATCATGCAAATAGTGGGATACCCGGTATATACTGGGTAATTTTATGAAATATCAACAATGTTTCTATTCTGGGTTTTAAGGGTTAAACCTTCTCATCTCGTAGTTTCCGGTACCAAGGAAATAGTAGGACACCCGGTATATAACATCCTTCGCAAAGAAAGTTTCCCACAACTAATAACTATTCTCGACTTCACTTTTCATTTTCGTCTCAACGCAAATAACCTGATAATTTTCTAAATCTAAAATCGTATAATAAACACATTGTGGAGTTACATTGTCTGGAACACATCCACACATTGTTCAATATCAATTTAAATAATACACATTGGTGAAAGCCGAAGCAGTTTGACGATCGGGCAAAGTGGAGCGTGTAATATGCCGCAGCGACAATGATCGTATCTCTGATCAATGCAACGGAAAGTTTCGACTCGGACGATGAAATTTCATTTTCCAGTACATTATTTAATTGAAATCTTAACGAAGCGTAACATTTTACTGCAGCTCACCATGGCATTACCACTGCGATGGAGGTCTTTGCAAAAAAGCTGAAATAACGGAAAACGTGACGAATCCACTATCTCTGAGCGTTTGCCAATTGTTCTGTGGGGAATCAGGAGCTGTTTGGCCAAGACCTACGGGTCACATGTCCCTTGGTAATTTCGTCGCTAGACTCGATCCTGACAGCATCAATCTCAGTGATATCGATCTACGTAGTCCCGTTGGAAATCTTCTCCAGAAGAATATTAATGAATTGAAAAGAAATGTTAAAAGCCTTGCTGGTTCAAAGGCTGTGAAAAAGGGATATGGTCTGATCATCAACGTGGTCTCTCAATTCGATTTCACGTTGACCAAGCTTACGTTGAGTACTTCTGAAGATTATACTATTGCCATTCGACAACAGGACGATGATAAGGTATTTCTGATCTGCTATGTTTTTGCTTTCTCAAAGAGAAAGCTTTGGGATGGATAATTGTTTAAGTTTTCGTTTAAGGACTCTTGGAACAAGTGTTTAAAGCTCACGCTTTGTGCGTTTTGTTTTTTTATCGTAATATGGAAGAGATGTAAATTTTTGGTTTCGCTGAAGTATTTTATTTTTTATGACGAATTTTAAATATTTATGAAAGTAGCCTTTGCGTATATTAAATTATTTATTGGAGCTATTTAAATTCGAGGTAAACATTTTTTAAAGTATGCAAGTGTCATAAGTTTAATGCAGATTTCTATTCGTGTACATCGGTTAAATTTTAATTTATTTATTAAAAAATTGTCCTTTTGAAAGACATTTATTTGGAATAAAAAAAAACAATATTTTGGCTTTAAGAATATTTAATGGAATCTAACATTATTATATCTCCTTAAGGGGGCACCATACCGACTGAGTCGATAAGGACGTTGAACGATAAATTGTATCTATACTACAATAAATTTGAAACGAAATTAATCATAAGTTTTTGAGAAAAGTTTGATCGAAAATTGATAACATCGTTTTTTTAAACGTGACACTTTTCATTGCAGTTACTGGCTGACATAAGCGGTCGAAGCTATTTTGGACTCCGAAATGCGCTGGAAACTTTATCGCAACTGATCGTTTACGACGACTTGCACGGAGACGTAAAAATCGCCAGAGACGTTTATATCGAAGATGGACCAGCTTTCCCATATCGTGGAATTCTTCTCGATACTGCCCGAAATTTTATGGATAAAGCTTCGATACTTCGAACTATCGAAGCAATGTCAATGTCCAAATTGAACACGTTCCATTGGCATATAACCGATTCCCACAGTTTTCCTTACGCTAGTCGTACCTGGCCAAAATTCTCCAAATATGGAGCTTACACGCCTGATAAAATCTACACCGAAGATGATATCAAAGAAATCGTTCAATATGGACTCGAAAGGGGTGTCAGAGTTTTGCCGGAATTCGATGCGCCAGCTCACGTTGGTGAAGGATGGCAATGGGTGAGACTACTATTTGCATTGATAAATGATTTATTTGTGGGATAACTATTTCTTTAATTTACAAATTCTTTAATATCTTTGTATATTTGAACGGTTTTGGGTGCTGGAGAAGCAATTTAAAAAAAATTACTTTTTTTATTTTATTTTTCGATTGAGTTTTTATGAAAGCTATTATAAAGAATGTCCTTTAAACATAGTGAGAAAATTTTAATTTATCACTTTTTTTCATTCATATTGTAATAGAATTAAAATATTTATAGTTCAGTGATTGTGAGAATTTTATTTTTTAAAGGAGAAAATATTTACTTGAATTAAAAAACAAATTTTTAGCTTTCAAAAATACTTTTTTGAAAATAAATTTATTTATAGTAATACGTTGTATACGGAATATAATTGAATGAACATTTCTGTTCTTCAAAAAATTGATTTGTACTAATTCATGAACAATTGCCAATTAAATTTTCTGTTATACAGGTCGGACACAATACAACGGTCTGTTTCAAATCCGAGCCATGGCAGCGTTACTGCGTCGAACCTCCTTGTGGACAATTAAACCCAACGAGTGAAAAAGTTTACGAAATTCTCGAAGGAATATACACTGATATGATACACGATTTTAAACCCGACTTATTCCACATGGGTGGCGACGAAGTCAATATCAACTGTTGGAATTCATCCGACATAATCAAGGACTGGATGACCAAAAAAAGCTGGAACTTATCCGAATCAAGCTTCTATGATCTTTGGGATTATTTCCAATCGAAAGCTTACGAAAAATTGACTGAAGCTAACAATGGAAAGGAAATCGACGCTATTTTATGGACAAGCGGATTGACCAATGCCGAAAATTTGAAACATCTTGATCCTAAGAAGTATATTATCCAAATTTGGACTACCGGTGCTGACCAAACAATTGGCAGATTAATCAAAAACAATTTCAGAGTTATATTCTCAAATTACGATGCCTTATATCTTGATTGCGGGTAAGAATTCAAGTAAATTTAACTGGTTTTATGCAAAATAAAATTAAAAAATAACGCAATACTAATGATACCTGCAATTTAAAGTATCCTTACACCAAATTGTCTTCATATTTCATATGGATATATTCATGCTTACATTCTTACGTCTAGTAATATTTATTCATTAAAATTCACATTCGCATCAATATGTAAAAAATAATAACTATTCACATAACGTTTTATTAAATATTTCTTACCTTACAGTTTCGGTGCCTGGGTTGGCGAAGGTAACAACTGGTGTACCCCATACAAAGGATGGCAGAAAATTTATGACAATTCTCCGATGAAAATTCTGAAAAGCCAAGGATTATCCGATGAATACAAACATTTAGTTCTAGGTAAAGTACCATTTTTTACTTACCACAAAGCTTATCTGACTCCATATTCTTTATTCATAGGAGGTGAAGCAGCTTTATGGTCAGAGCAAGTAGATAGCGCATCTGTGGATTCTCGATTGTGGCCTCGCTCAGCAGCTATGGCCGAACGTTTGTGGTCCGATCCAAACTCATCGTGGATTCATGCCGAGCAGCGAATGTTGAGACATCGTGAAAGACTTGTACAAAGAGGAATTTTAGCCGATTCCTTAGAACCTGAATGGTGTTTGCAAAATCAAGGCCATTGTTACTTGTAAATTGTCCGTCATTTTTTATATCTGTGATCGCTAATAGAGATATATACGTATTGATTTTCTTTGGAATAATACAATGCATTCGAAAGCTGAAATTATTGAAAAAAAGAGACAGAAAAAGCTAGTATGGCTGTGAATACAACAGAGTGTATTTTCTTTGTATGCGAAGATCATTTTTGTAACCGTATCGTATATGGATTTTCACTATACACGTATTTTAACAATGCAGTCTTTGTACCATTTGTATTTCTGACATGTTAAGGAAAGTTTTCATTAAATAATCAAAAAAAAAAAAATGTTAACGACGTTAGTTTACATTTATTTCCTCGTTAAATGTATTATTGTAATTAATGGTCCGAAATAACGACGCAGCTTTATTTTCGAATTTTCATAAACTTTTATTAATTGCATTAACACATTTAAATTCGATGTAAAACAATTATTAGCACCAGCTAAATTGTATATAACGTATATTGTTCGATATATATGGAACGATGGCTAATGTGGAGTTCAGAGTTATCTAAGTAGATTTACGCCAGTCGATAATATCGATTAAATAATAAATAAGAAAAGAATGTATTACTGTGATTGAAAATTCGAAACTCGAGAAAATGATTTATTTTGTATTCGAAAATGAGCTCCACACTGAGACTCAACGTTCTCATACAGTAGACTTAAATTGTAATCAATTTCATAGTGTAAACTCTTCGCAGTTCAAAAATATTAGTCTTATATAATTGTAAATATCGTATTGCATATTAACTACGTCTTATCACAACAAATCAATAATATTTCCAAGTCAAATTATTTATACATACAGTCGACTTACGTTTAAAGTAGATATATAAAAATCTATAAAAATACCTTCTAATTGTATAACTTTTTTAAAAACGAGCCTGACCAAAATACGCATTTCTTGAACAAGTAGTCTGAATTGAAGAAATGCATTGTAATATATAGTAACCACAATTACAATTAGAATTATTCAGAGTATCGAACAAAGTACAAAAAAAATTTGTTGTTTGTTTCCAATCGATTAATATAGTATTGCGGATAAACTTATTTGCAACTAGGAGATTTAATTTTTAAAAATTAAAGCAATGACAAACATAAAATTTCAATAACGCAACGTTCACATTTGTAATATTAATTTTTCTTGATTTTTTTTTCTGTTATTGTTAAAACCATTTTTTAGGTCATTAAATATGCTTTCTATATTACATAATTGGGTCAGTCTTATACCATTGTGCGGCACTTGTTTGTGTATCTAAATGCAAATCTGTGCGAAAATGTTATAAGAGTGAAATTATTTCGAATCCAAACTTATTTACATGTATTTATTTGTACCCTTTATATGCGTTTGTTACCAATATTCGAACTAAATTGACAGTTTAAAAAATGCGTTCTGTCATCGATTTCAAATTTATTTTCGGTCCAGAGATAAGCGAGGTTTCCGAAATATGTGACTAAATCTACGACTTTTTCGAGGAGATTCCACAGTTGTACGAGTTCGATTGCTTCGTTTAACTTTTTTCCCTGTTAATAAACTTTGACTCAAGCTGTCGTTAAACACTTCTTCGGGTGTTGAGCCAGTCTTGATTTCGTCTTCGGAGAAAGGCGCAGGGTGAATCTGCATCTCACCAGGGTACGATGATTTTAAGTGAGGTTTGCATTTTGAATTTCTCATTTGCAGAATGGATAATCTGTTTAAATCCACCGATGAAATACTGTTTCTTGATCTTTGCATATCGGTGAGATAAGTTGTGTCAAAAACTTCACCTTCTTCGTCTTCAGTTCTAAATGCATTGCCCATAATTTGGAAACCCCTGACGCTTTGCATTTTATGAAAGGATGTATTTTCTATCGACTGCAAAGCATTAGCTGATTTTTCAGTTTTCATTATTGATTCTTCGAAATTCTCTTGGTCGTGCTTAGATTTTGGACGTTGACTTTCAACATTTTCTGCTTTACTTTTTATTTCTTTTAATTTCAGCACTACGTCTTCTTTCTTTTGCTTTTCTATTATTAACTTTTCTCCTACGTCCCAGAGTTGCGTTGACAATTCACTTATGTGTTTTTTATATTTCTTTAATTCTTCCGAATGATTGAAACATTGATTTTCAAATTTCGATTGCAAAGCCTCTAGTTTCGACATCGCTAAAGATTCTTGTTCTTGTTTCATTGTGCACATTTGATTATTGTAAACTGATTTCATTTTTTCTTTCATTTTTTCAAGTTTCGATTCGTACTTTTCATGTATTTCTTTCATGTACTTTCGGAATTGCAATGATTGAGTTATATCCTCTTCTTTGGTGGTTTTTTTGTCTGTGGATATTTCTTCTTCTTTGACTTCTGAAGTCGTTGGCTTTTGAGAAGATAGTATATATTTAGTACATTTTTCTTCGATTAAATCTGTCAAATATGAATAATTTTCTATTCTTCTTTTGATGGTGATAATTTTCTTTGCCATATAAGTTTGGTGTTGCAATTTTAATTGTTCTTGATTGATTAAGTCAAAAGCTGATAATTGGCTCGTAAACCAATCTTGAAGATTTTCATAATTGTTCGATATCAAGTCGTTGCTATTGTTCAACAATGTAACAAATTGTACAGATTTAACCAAATTCATGGACAAAGTCTGCGAGTTCTTCAAATCAACATCTTTTAATTTTTTTTCAATAATAACTCTCTTTTCCAGCAATTCTTTGCATTCAGGAAGAGCTTTTGCTCCATCAATAAGGTTTTTCGATGAATCTAAAACTAGATCCCAATTTTTGTTTAAATATATTAATACTTTATGAATTTTAAATGTATGAAATGTTGATTCGCACAAAGAAGTCCATAAAGATTGCAAATATGTCATGTTCGATTTATAAAACGATAGACGTCTATTGCATTCCTCTTCCGTCTGAGTATTTGCGCATTTCAATTCAATATTTTTAATTATTGTCTCCTTATCAACATTGGAATCAATTGGTCTTTTGTAAGATAACAAAGTATCGAATACTTCAAGCAAGTCATTCTTCTCTTCGTCCATTTCAACGGCTTCTATCTTAAGAAAACGATTCAAGATTTGTACAAAGTCCAATAACTGACTGTGCCAGTTTCCTTGCGAAAGAATTTTACAAAACTTTACTAGCACACTAGTATTATTAATGAAATTAATGTTTTTGTTTCCTTCATACACTGCCAATGATTTGGATTTATCCGATGCTTCGCTATTTTCTGAGAAATTAGTAGAAGTGTAATATGAATCTTTACACATGAATAGATCTTCATTTTTATTCTTGTATGATGCAAGCATTATGTTATTTTTTAATTTTTTTATTCCTTTCATCCTGTTAGATCGGCTTACAAATTCCACGATAAGAGAATCGTTTCTGTTACTTAAATTGTTTTTAAATATATCAGCAAACGATAATTTAATTTCTTTACCAATCATTAACTTTGAAAGAATACACTGTTCTTTACTGACATTCAATGGCTCCAGAGACATAATGTTATCACTGTCATTGATTACTACCTTTTCAGCTTCTTTTTCTCTCAGTTCACACTTTTCACATTTGGTCTCAACTACAGGTTTTACTTTGAGACTTAAAGAAGATAAAATATTGTATTGGCTCTTTACCTTAACGTACTCTTCCATTACCGCATTGAGTATTGAATTTAAGCTCGTGAATTTGGTCTGCATAACTGTAAGATCTTTTTTAGCATCCAGTAACTGAATTTCAATGACAGAACTTAATGCTTCACTTTTATTGAAAGATATTTCCGATACTATTCTGTCGTCTACTTCAAAACTTTGACTACTCAAATGCATTGATTTTTCTGTAAAATAAGTTCGCAACTCTTCATATTTCATTTTTAATTCTAGCATCTCCTCTTCTTTCTTCTCTATTTGAAGTAGCATTTCTTCGATAATTTGGTCGTTGTGCAGATTCTTTTCTTCTGATGTACGGCATTTTCCTTTATACAATGTTATTTCGTTGATTAAATCACTTTTATCATCTTGTAGCTTACAGTTATCGTTTTGTAATTCAGCCACGTATTTTTCCAAACTCTGTAATTCATTTTTATAAGACTGTTCAATTGACTTTATATCTTTATCTTCTTTAGCCAAATCGTTATTTTTAGATATTGTTGTATTGGCTCGTAACTGTTTCAACTCCGATACTGTATCTTGCAATTTATTTTGTAGCTCGTTAATCTGTTTTCTTTGAGCTTTGATATCTTCTATGAGTTCAGATTTCTCATAACGTAGAGTTTCGATATCAGCTCTTAGATGTCTTATGTGTTTAGTTTGTTCATACATCTTCTTTTCGCTATGCACAGATCTAACAACAGGAGAATTCAAAAATTCTTCCAAAATACGTTTCGATCTTGTTTTCAATGCCTTGAAATCAGTTTTTTCCGACAGAGAAAATGTTTTGCAAAGATCCTCCGCTGTTAAATCCTTTCCCAACGCATAAATAGTCTCCAAAATAGATTTAACTTTAATCTGTAAATCATAGCTTAAATTAACACATAAGAACTTATGAAATACAGGCTCCAATGATAATCTGGACAGAACCAACAATCCTATACATAATTCATCCGTCAGATCATTTTTACACGCAAAATTTGGATATTCATCCTGAAGAAACTCAAATATAATATCTCTTTTACAATCCCCATACTCTTTAGAGTTCCATGCTTTTAATCTACTAATAAACTTGTAATAAATACTGCCGTCCTTCAATTCTTCTATATTGCAAATGTAGTCATTGGAGTTCTCGTGCAAACAATTGACCCATTGGACGATGAGAGCCTCCCAAGAATCCATGGTGTACTTCGTAGATTTTCTTATCCAAATAAAAAAAAAATTCTCACTCCAGTGTCATTATCGAAGATCTTGAAAAGCTGCAAAAATTGTTTAAGCATTATAAAACACGTAAAATACTGAAGAAAACAAAAAATCATTAATTTATAGAAAAAAGTCAATACCAATATATGAAGAAATCCGGAATGTTTACATCAGTAAAACAAACATAAAACATAACCTCCAAACTGACACTTGTAGCGCAAAGATGGCTGCCGGCGTTGCTAAGAAGCCAACGGATTCGGACGCAACGGCAAAATTCAAAATTCGTTCTTTTCTGACATGGAGTACTTCGTTGTCTAAATCGGCAAATCAAACGAACTGTTCGATTTTCTTTATTTCCAACTGTCCGAAATAGGAATATAAATGACGATTTTTAATCTGATAATTCCAGGTGGTGTTAATAACTTAACGGACATTTAATTCCGGAAAATTGATAAACAAAAGATTTTTCATCCAACAAAAATCACTACAGCTTCGAAGCTATTACGTTGAATTATTGTCGGTCGAAACGAAAGGACGACAGTTCCGTAATTGAAAAAATAGTAGCACAGCTAATATTTTGGCACTTCGATATTTTCGAAAAAATTTGCACGTTGCGAATTGGTCGTTCGAAGAACACTACATTCGACACTTTGCATTTTTCACCTTGAATCTTCTGATAAAGCGCGTGGTTGTCTGTATTCCGAATTATTGAGTTACTAGTCAATAGTAACGATAATAATCCAAAAATCGTATATATTTTCCGATAAATAATCCACTCATTCAGGGAATAACTGTAGACATCGAGTCGAAAGTGGGATGGCTTGATGGCACACACACACAGGACACACATATATAAAGTTCATTGTACATCTCAGTTGCCTATGGAGCCATCTGTCGGCAGCGATAACGCCCTAAAAAATCACAGTTTCAAATCAAAGCTCTAAACTGCTGTACCGGTAAGTTCTTTTTTTACGCGAATTATTGGTAAATTTAATAGAAACTGTTTTATATGATAATAAAATGGTTAAGTGTGATGGATGTAGGTACAATTAATAATGTTTACTTATACATCTGAAAAACAAATTAACAATTTAACAATTTAAATTTTGAAGTTAATTATATATCAAATATATATTACGTACAATTGGGTAAAAAACACCCCCTTTTTTATGAAAATTGGAGTTTCTGTTCAATATGTCATTTTATAGGTATGAATGTGTAGTTTTTAGTACCGTAGGGTGTTTTATAGGAATCCGAGTCAACTGATCATTTTAAAATAGAAAAAAAAATGTTTTCTACTGATTTTTGATTGCTTTAATTTAGTATATATATAATCATATTTTAGAATTAGGTAAAGAATACTTTTCAAACGTTTTGGTGAAATTTCTTATTTTTCAAATATTCGTAGAAAATACAAAATTCGAGATTCATATAATAAAAAATCGACGTTATTAAGTATGAAATTTAATAAAACCACTATAAATATTTGAATAACAAAGTAAACTTAATCGATAAGGTAGAGTGTGATACGATTATCTTCATTGTTATTAGTTTAAAAAATTAAAAAGCAAATACTTCGATAAACAAATGTAAGTGCTCTGCTATGCATAAAATTAAAATCGCCTCAATAAATCGTTACTATAATATTATTTAATATTTTAGAGTTAAATATTACGTTCATTATAATCTGTATGTCTATACATAAATTGAATAGAGTTTTTTTATTTATCAGATAGTGTGCATTTCACCAGCAAATCCACGCGTGCACACACATACACACGCACCCGTGCATACATGCACGAACACACACGTGTACACGCACACGTATAATATATATATATATATATATACTGGTTTAAATTTCACATCAATATCCCTCAGTGAGTTACCGACAAAGGCATATTTAAGCGTAAGACATGACACGAGATTCCTTCCAGGAATTATTTTTCCGGTACTTTAGTCAAAAAAAAAAATACATTTGGAAACGTCAGTAAAAAATGTAACACACCCTTAATTACCATCGGTCGATGTACTTCTATCCACGTACAAGGGTGTCGATCAGGTATGACTTATAGTATACGTAATATACCTATGTATATTATTAATCAAGGACTATACATAAGTATATATATATATATATATATATATATATATATACGTATTTTCGAATTTCATTCTCGAAATTTTGAAATAAAAACAGATTTAACTTGAACTGGCATAAATACGTCGGATACCTCTTTTAAGAAAGTTATTTTTAGTTGGAATTTAATGGCCGTACAGACCTTTCTCGACACACTTGAATTCTCCCTATAGATACATTTTTTTTTATATCCGGGAATATATCCGAAAATGCAACACATGGGGAAAGTTCGAATAGACGTCGGTGATTCGCGCTAACTAATAGGAAACAAGACTTTCAACGCTTTTAGGGGATAAAAATAAAAGATTTTTGGTAAGGGATGGGATAGCTGTGTTTTTAGCGTATCTACCTATATATATACATGTATATGTGTGTGTGTGTATATATAAACACACACTGAAAATATATAGCTATCATTATTTATATTTACCTAAGGACATTAATTAACTGCAGCCCGTTAGATTGCAGGTAGAGAGAACTTGAGCGCGAAATTCAAGAATTTGGTCTTACGTTCGGGCTGTAAATACAAGCCCGTGATGCAAGAGATAAATTCCTTTAGTCGAATTTTTCAAACCGCAACTAGGAAGTGTGCAAAATTGCTATGGAAATATTTCGTCAACTATATTTGTGTTTTCATGTGTAATGCTAAAAATTACTGTAAACTGTGTAACAATAATATTTCATTATATATATATATATATATATTGTATTGGTATACTGTATATAGTTTGAAATATTATTTACACGTAATAAGGAAATGTGCATTTGTTTCAACGAAATAATAATTTGCAGGAAATGAATCATCTCTTTAGGAAATTGAATATATCATTAATTGTAGTTAATGTGTATGAGCATAAGTGTGTATCTTCCTTATTCGTAAAGGATTAAAAATACAAAGAAATATTATTTTTAAACAATGAAGAATTTCTATGAAATTGTTTCACTGCTACGTATATAACTGGAACGATGATACAGTTTTCGTAAATATTGTGTTAAGAAGAGTTTTTTTTTATATTTGTGTGCTAAATTTGAAATATTTCTGTAATGAGTGTGTAAATTTGAAAAATTAAGAGAAATGTTCTAAAAAATATTCTATAAAATAAAATAGCTTTAATGTACAACAATCGCAAACATTTTCTTACAAATTTTAATTCGATTTGTGTAAAAAGTTTGAATATTTGAAATATATCGTTAAATATCATTGTAATAATTGGGTAAAATTAAAAAATTTCAATAAACGTTCTGCAACATATTATTATTAAATAACTAACGGTAATGCAGTGTTCGTAAATATTTTATTAAAAAAATTCTATTGATTGAATCTTGAGTAAAAAATTTGGATATTTAAAATATTTCTTTATATATATACATATGCACAAATTACGACAGCCTTAATACGAAATATTTTATATGTAATGCAGTAACACATAATGTTACAACGTGTAATGTCGAAAAATAACTATAACCATTGCATGTAATATCTCATAAAATATATATAACTCTAATACTGCATACGCAAGATACTTGGTTCGAAACTTTGTTAAACCTCATTCTAAAAAGTAGCCGTTACAAAGAATATTCCATCGAACGTTCTATTTTAAATTTCAAAATCACAGACACGATTTCTCTAATATTTAACATTTTATCTGAAATATTTCCCTCTAGAAACGTAGGTTTCCATCTGAAAATCATCCCTAAAAGAAAAAATGTCCATACACAGTCTATTTGAAGGATCGATATAAAATTCCACACCGCAACCCTGAAATCGTATCATAATCAATGCTCTTATACATATATCGACAGAGAAATTGAATCGGAACCATCGATAGATATACATGACACGTACATCCTGATTCCCGTAATTATGCTTCATTGCACCAGCAAAACACATATACCAATACATGCCTATGTATATATATATATATATATATATATATATATATTATATATATATATATATTTCTATATGTATACATATGCTATAATTATGAAAGTAACATAGTTATGAGCTTGCTTTAACCGTTGAATTAGTGTATTACATATTGTTGTAATTGTAGTTAATTGTTAAAAATTCTTGTCAAATTTACTAAAGTCATGTGTGTAAAATTACAGTAATTTGTTTATAAAATAATACAAAATGAATCTTTGTTGGGATTTTTTAAAAATCATTCTCGCAATACAACATTGAAATTGTATAATAGTAGTACTTTAACAATACTAGAAATGTGTTTATTTATTTATTTATTCATTCAAAAGAAATAAATTTCATTTCGTTGCTTTGGTTGTGGATAAAAATAAATTTTAAAACCAAATTAAAACTAGTTATACATTATGCAATTGAAGCATTTCTTCACCTATGTGTAATTAACTGTTGTTTAACAAAAAATGTGTAACTTAATTTTCATTAAAGTATACCGAATAGTTATATAAATAAATATATATGTATAAAGTAATAACAGTTAATTTACAAAAAGTTAAAATATTACATGAAATATTTCATTTAATAAAATTCATTTATTTATTGAATTCTTCAGTCTATAAACTGTGTGTGCTTTGTAATGCGAATTACGATTGGTTGGATTAATGCAATTAAACATTAAATTATGTGGAACAACATTGGATAATACAAATGATACTTCTTTTGTTTATATCTCATTTTATATATTAGGCTGGTTCAAACAAATTAATTATAAATAAATAAGTACTATATTTTATATGTACAATAGAATGTTCACTTTTATAGTTAAAATTTACTGTTATTAACTAAGTGTTTACTTAAAAACAATAATAATTACAGAACCTGTTACGATGTATATTACAAGAGTAATCCTATATGGAAAAATGGGAAACAAGTTCCCTGTACATAGTTTTATTAAATGTTTTTTTTTAATATTTTTTCAACTATACCGAAACATTAAACAATCTATACAACGCTGTATGTTTAATGTAATGTATTATAAAAAAATATTGATTTATTTAAAAAAGTATTTAATTTTAATTACATAAATATATACGAATTCGTTATTAATACGAAAATTTGTTTGCTACCAATAAATATTAAAAGTTAAATGTCAAACATTTAAAAAGTTATTTACTAAATTTTCGCATATTACTTCTTGAATTTCAAAAAATGATTCCACCTGTACTGGCAAATTCGTATTTGTATACAGAAAGTTGCTACTGACAATAGTTTACTTTCTACTCTCAAATAAACATTTTTTAAAACCAAAGTATTGATTTCTCATTCAAGTAAATATTTGCTACTCTCCGAAAAACAATTTTTTAATAAATACATTTTCTTAAATACAGCAAATTTTTTTTTCAGCATGCGTGTTTACACACACACACACACACACACACACACAATATACCTATACACCTAGACCTACATACCTATATACACTTTGCAAAAGTCCCTTACGCGCTCCCGCGCCGTGTTCGGAAATACGTTTATATGTACGTGTGTGTGCACTCTGTATGTATGCGTTTGTGTGTACGTATAAATACGTGTGTGTGTGTGCGTATGTGAGTGTAACTGCGAAAACGTTAGAACAGTATAACGTACGCGCGACTCTTGGCACGTTTCCCAGTATGTGTACGTACGCGAGTGAGTTTGCACACGCTAACAAACTTTTTCAGCTATTCACTGACTCCGTGCTCTCTCTCTCTCTCTCTCTCTCTCTCTCTCTCATTCTCTCATTCTCTCGCACCCGAAGTTGCAGAGCGAACGCGTTCGACCATTGCGGCGAGTTAAAAGACAGGCCCTTTTGTTGATTTAGTTAAGCTAATAAGCAAAAGGCGATTTGGATGAGATTTGTATATGTGTAGTGGTGCATATGCAAGTATACACATGTATACATGTATATAAGTCGTTATCGCGACAACTTTATTATACACGGCTTATAACCATTGTAAATTGCGAACTAAATGACTTTCTTAATAGAGCGCGATCTCTCAGTGTCTTGGCGTTGATTCAGTCATCGACCCAGTTCTCAGAGAGATTTCTCGCTAATATATCACAGCGGCGTGATGTATTTCATTCGTGGAAAAATTTTATAGGCTAAAAAATAATTCGGTGATTTATTATCGATTTTTTGACCCATCGGTGAGACTCTCGTGGGCGAAATGCTTTCATTCCACGCGGACGTTGAGAGGAAAAACAAAATGTTGGTGAATGAGGAAGAAGAATGTTTTGGGTATTTAAGGATGTTTATTTATTTGGATGTTACATTTGTTTCGTTGGGGTGAATAGTTTTTTTTTCGGAAATAGAAAGGTATACATTTAAAATGTAAATTTGGCTTGAACGAATAGAACAACTTTTTGAAAATTAATCAAAAAATTTATTTGTTTGGACGTGATCTGTAATTATTTTGTAATTTTGTAATTATTTAGTGGGAATCATGAAGTGTCTTATGAATAAGGAATCAGTATATATTGAAACAAATATTTTGAATAAATTTATTTTGACTATGTAAAGCTATCATTTTTGGGAATACTGGAAATTTTATTTTGAACTCTGGCTTATTTAATGTTTTGATAATGTCGAACAAAATATTTAAAAAAAAAATTTAACCAAGATTTATTCTGTGTAATTTTGCAGTTATTTAACAAAACTAAGAAAATAATAATAATAATAATACATATTGTTTCACATAATTTCACGTTGAATTGTAGAAATTAAAGACAAACTCACTCTGTACACTGAAGAATTAAATAAATAAATATAAATAAATAAAAAAAAGTTTAATAAAGATTTTCTTTATTTACATACGTTAACCAATAAATTACTACGAAATGAATGGAATTTTATCAGATAATTAAATGAAATATTTCTTGTAATGTTTTAACTTTTTGTAATTTTGGAATATACATGTTGTTTTTTCCACATATGTGAAGAAATGCTTCAATTGCATAATGTATAACTAGTTTTAATTTGGTTTAAAATTTTTTTGATACATATACAAAGCAACAAAATGAAAGTTATCTCAATTTCTAGTATTGTTAAAGAACTATTATTGTTAATAATAGTATGTTAATAATATGTTAATTAATATGACATTAATTAATTATAACATCTAAAACAAACTGAAATCTACATTAACTTTCATAATAATTCATGTAGTTCAAATTACATTACACTAAGTTTTGTATTTAGTTTAGTGCGACTAGAATTTGAATATTAACAACAATAATCTGAAAATTTGCGGTAAAGCACCCCTTTCGGATTGTCACATTGAAGAAAAATAATTTTAATTTAAAATAAATATCTTTAATTTTCAAAATAATCATTTTTAACAAATTAATTTTCTTAAATACAGCTAATCTTTTCTCCACCGTATATATACATATATAAAGGCGCTTGTATGTATGTATATATTTTTGTCAAATATAAATAAAAGTGAAATATTTCGACACAAAACTTTCATCCTATGAAGTATTTATCTGGACTTGACTTCCTTACACATCTCATATCTTTAAAGTCATGGAAGCAGCAAATTGAATTTCCGAATTCAACTCTCTTGGAAGTCGAGCAATCCAGAGAACACTGGAACTCGCGCTCTCTCTCTCTCTCTCTCTCTCTTTATATATATTTCTATATATATATATACATATATATGTATTACAACTTGGCGCCATGTGTTTTTATAGTCTCGCATCTATTTACGTACATACATATAATACAAGTACAAAGCGAAAAGCGGAGAAGGAATTTTTAAAGCCCCACTACTCCCTGGCATTTGATTCTTTGAAAGCGTTAAATAATGCATTTACTGAAAAAGAAAAAAATATTGTTGCGAAAATTCGTTTGATTCGAAAAAATGATTTCTTTGGAAAGATATAGGGAAATATTTATGTGAAATTTCAATGTATTTATTCGAATGGAAATTTAGTTTAAATCTTAATGAAAAATATAGTAAATGTTTGTATGGAATAAAAACGTATTATTCAGTAAACGGATGCATGTGTTATTTAAATAATTTTTAAAAATGTTTCATTTATTTAAATTAATTTTCATTTTCATACGCTTACCGTAACATTGTACGGAAAATATAATTTGACTTTTAAATAAATATTTTATTAATGTAACATATGGTTTTTTTAGTTCGCGCGAAAGAAAAGTCTGTTAATATTTAAAATTATATTTTATATATATATGTTTTTTTTTCGAAAAGTGTCGTAGTAATAAAAAAATCTTAGAATCGTTGAATAGAATATTTACAATTTTTTTCGAATTTTTAATTCCGCGAATATTTGAAATACTCAAAATGGTACAGAATTGTCTCAAAAAATTTTCAGAATATTCTTTAAGTGATTCTAAGATATTTTTGATTTCCGGGAATTTTTGTAAAAATCAACAGCTATTGAGAAAAAAAAATGTTTCAAAGCTACCATTTGAACGTTTAATAAAAAAAAGTTTCAAGGTCAACCCACCAGAGCTATTTTAAGTTTAGATATCGAAGATTCTTTCAGGTAAAATTTGAGTATTTAAAAAAATTCGTTAAAAAAAAAATTTTTTTTCTGTCTTTTAGATGTTTACGGGTTAACCAACTTCGTTTTTTGCAAAAGTCGATAAATCAACGACGGGTTTTCTACGTTACGCCAATTTTTGAGCTTAGGACGTGGCTTAAAAAATAAAAAAAAAATATTAATAAGCACTAATACAGAACTCAAACCTTTTGTTGGGTCTTAGAAAAATTCGAGCGAGAAAAGAGAGAAACGGTTAAATACACCGATTCGAATTATTCGAACGTTACGATCGAGCCTTCTTTCTCTCTTTTTCAGAAATGAAAAAAAAAATATTAAGAAACACTAATGCAGTACTCAAACTTTTCTGTGTGTCTTCTAGAACAGAGATCCGAGAATTTACTATATAAAAATTCTCCAAATGAATTGAAAAATTGCTTCCAATAAACATCTTTTCCGCATCAAAATCGAAAGAAAACATTTTTATCCCCCTGTATCTACACATTTTCAATGTAATCAATAACCCCAAATAAATACAACAATAACGCAAAATCCAACCGTATCAAACTAATATTTTCTTATCCTAATAATCATTATTTTTCCACTACATAATATATATATATATATGTATATCTATCTATATATACCAGTATAGATATATAAACAGCACAGGAAAGGAAAGCAATCCTTGCGTATATACGCCAACATCAGAGCAGCTTCAGCAGCAGGAGAGAACTAGCACTCCTTCATCCCAACATTCGTCCCTCTCCACGCTCTCGCTCACTCTCTCTCTCTCTCTCTCTCTCTCTCTCTCTTTCTCTACCGCCACTACCGCCTCTGTCTCTTTAGCCGCGCGCGCGCCTCCGCACTACTCTCTCTCTCTCTCTCTCTCTCTCTAGGTAAAAGCCGTAAAACCGAACGTCGACGGAAATGACCGAAGAGTCGAAGTGGCGTAGCCGTACCCCTCGTCGAGCCCCACCGCGCATAACCAGTCGTGCTCCGAACGCCGCATTGTGAGCAACTGCCAAAGAAAACGTCCTTTTCTCTCGCGTGTATAATACGTGCGTGTGTGATAATATAATCCTCGTCGTTCTATCTCTCTTTTTCTACAATTCGCCAATCGTCTTTGTAAAATCCCAAGAAACAACGACGAATCGACCGATCAATTCGTTAACAAACAAACAAATAAACAAACAAACAAAACGGAAAAAATGTGTGAAAACATAGGTTCGCTCGAATCTGCGGAATATTGAATCGGCTTACACTTTTCCGGCAAGAGAGAGAGAGAGAGAGAGAGAGAGAGAGATAATCGAGGCGACTGAAATTTACTTGTGTGTCGACGAAATGAAAAGACGACGCAGTGCATGTTGAGAGTTAGAGAGGAATCCCCCGGCTGTAAATGTTTCTCGCGTTGTGTGAAAGGGACATATATATATATACAAGCGAAATTTCACGTCAACTTGACTTAGTGCGTGCATTTACTGACAAAAATCCCACGACGCTTCGATAGTTTTACCCTTACACCCGTTCTATACCTACGTATACGCGTACATATACACACACATATACATATATATATATGTATACACACGTATACAGCTGTCTATAGATATATATATATATATATATATATATATATATATACGGAAGAAAAGGTATATTACGCGAATATCGTAGACGTATGTGCGAGTAGATTTTGAAAGGGTCATGAGATATCGAATAAAGCAGTCTCGGTGCACGATTGTAAACAAAGGAAAACAGTTATCGGTAGAAGCGCGCACGTGTAAAAAGTGTTGGCCGCCTCGATATGTTGCCTCGATCAATTTGCGATTAAAGTAAATTCTCGGATCTCTGTGCTAGAAGACACAAAGAAAGGTTTGAGTACTATATTAGTGTTTATTAATATATTTTTTCATTTTTGAGAAAGAGAGAAAGAAGATTCGATCGTAACGTTCGATTAATTTGAATCGGTGCATTTAACCGTTTCTCTCTTTTCTTGCTCGAATTTTTCTAAGACCCAACAAACAAAAGGTTTGAGTTCTGTATTAGTGTTTATTATTATTTTTTTTGTTAATTTTCTAATTTTTGAAAAAGCGAGATAGAGAGAGAGAAGATTCGATTGTAACGTTCGATTAATTTGAATCGGTGTATCTAACCGTTTCTCTCTTTTCTCGCTTGAATTCTTTTTAGATTTAATGTATTATTTATACATACACGTATATAAATGTTTGTACATACACACAGTCGATATTTGAAGCTAACCTCTGTACACAACATCAATGCGCGAGATGAAAGTGTACTTGTTGCATAGAATCGAGAAAGAGAAACATATGCCAATGTACATTTTCTCCCCAATAATTGGCCATTCGACGAAAGTATATTATACAGTCGACTGTGTGTATAAGAAACATATATAGCGCTCGATCGGGCCGTGTATGTGTGTGTGTGTGTATTATTGTATATATTTCGCACACAAGTACAACCTACATTCTCTTTGTGTCTCATTGCGTTAGATCTGAAAAAACACATAATAGCTGGAAACGGGTAAAAATCCCAGAGAGAAAAGTGTTCGGGATAAACAACGATGGGTAGTAACGAAGGAAGTAGGTCCTTGGAGGCCTCGATGTCGAACAAACACCGATACAAGAGTAGTCTGCATCATAATGAAGAGCAAAGCCGCTCGGCAACTAGTGCGATAAACTGGACAATGTGTGTGCTGTGCATGACCAGTTTAGTTGTCTCCGGATTCCTTGCCTATAGGGAACTACGACTGGAGGAGCGCATCACTGTACTGGAAAATTTGTGCCACGTTCAAGGCCCGTATCAGCAACAGAATCCCTCCGACGTTGTCATAGAGAGGCTCAAGCGAGAATTGCAACAGCAGATAGACGACGTACACAAGAAATTGTCTTCAGGACCTGAGGGACCGGCAGGTATCTTCAGGCTTAAGAGGGATGCTACAGATTGCAATTGTCCACCAGGTCAGTTTTATTTTTTGACACTTGTGTGAATTCTTCATCTGTGTTTCTCTTTGAATTATTCATTCGGTTATAGCGTTAGAATGACATGTCTTGAAAGACAAGTACACCGGAATTTGGCCATACATACATAGATGTTGGCCAATTTGTGATGTATCCATAATTTAACCAACTTCTATTTACAGTTATGGCCAAATAATGGTTGATTTTTCATATAAGACAATTGTGATGTATTATGGATACACCATAAATTGGAGAATTTCTGTGTACAATTACTTTAATATTATTTTTCATTAATACGCTAATGTATATTGGATTTTAAAGATTTTTCATTTGATATAACTGTAGTGTGTATTAAGGATGATACACCATAAATTGGCTAACTTTTATATACAGTTTGTATAATGGATAAATCATGAATTAGTCAACTTCTATGGACAATTATGGTCAATTCATGGTGTATCTATAATAAACCATAATTTGGTCAGCTTTTATGTACAGCTATGACCAAATTATGGCGTACCTCTTAAGAGGCTGGAAGACAAGTTTATAATTATAGCTTCGAGGGAAATTGTAAATATGTTCGAAGGACGTTTTCGACGGTCTAATTCTCCATTATCAAAGCTCGTTACCTATCAAAGTTCGTTTAATTACGAACGAATTGTATTATGAGTATGCGGGGATGACCCTGGGTAGAGAGGAGAAGTTAGAATTTGCACCTTCTAGTTTCAAACAAGTGGAGAGAGGACGGAGATAATTTTAAAACAGAAAATTAAACCCTCCGAGCATATTTATAATTTACATAAGACTCTTCTGTTCAAATTAATAGAATTATTACTTGTCATTGGTGTATTACGAGTAAATTCGTTGAAATTATTACAATTCTCTCTCTTCTTGTAAGCTTGAAATTGAGATAGTTGTGTAGCGTTCAGTGCAACGCGCCGGTAGCGCGAGAAAAAAGAACAAGCAATAAATGGGGAAAGCAACAGACGCCATAAATCTCGTTTCAAGTCTCTCTCTCTCTCTCTCTCTCTCTCTCTCTCTCTCTCTCTCTCTCTCTCTCTCTTTCTCTCTCTCTTTCGCTCTGGGCTTATTTTTCTCTGCACACATATGTTGTACTATAAGTTACATATATACGCTTAGACAAACGCAATCAGGATTTCTCTCTCGAGTTCCGCTCTGTCCTTGCTTCAAAGTGACATTTTTTCTCTTCTTCCATATATGCACAAGTCCTTTCTTCATCTGATAAGTTGTAGCCTCGACCGACGCTCTCAATCTCATGCAGCTGCTCTAAATGTTGGTTGAAAAATTTTCCTGAATATATAATACAAGCGGAGTGCATGGACTTATACTGCATAGACATTGTTTAAGTGCAACCGAAACATTGCTCTTCTCCAAAAGTTTTCCACAGATGTATGTGCAAATATATATAGATATACACGATGAGTCGCTAGCAAGTTCAACTTCACTACATGGTGTATATAGCCGACTGCAGAGGGGAGAGGAACATCACCACAGAACCGTAACGAATTGAATTTCGCATTTTCCAATTCGGCGTTACTGTCGTCGCCACCAGTCAGTTTGAAAGTTCGGACGTGTTCTCTCTATATGATTTGTGCATCAGTGGAATGCGCACAGCGATTCGCAACTTTCCTCCAACTATTCCTTGGTTGCACACCCTATAGGTCACGCTATGATTCAGCTTACACGCGAGAACAAATCCCAAGATTTTTTTCCGCCAAGGCGAGATAGCGAGAGAAAAAAGATTCTTCACGATCGCATTTCGACAGGCGAAATTGTTTATCGCATAAAAAGATCTGAAATAAACGTGGCTGAAACCGATTGAATTTAAATAAAGTTGCGCAATCATTTGATCTTGGAAATGAAATACCGCACCAGTCAATAGAGCTTCAGGGGGGGTGGCTCTATTTGCAGAAAGGTGCACAAAGACCCATCGACATCGCGCCGAGGTGCACACGCACTTGGTTTGGCGTCGCACACAATCGATCAAGTACGTGTATATGTGGCCCGAGTACTTGGTTGAAACTCGCTTTCGCACGCTCGTGATTTCGATTCGCGTCAAACCAATTGTTAAGTGTACGCGATAGAATTTGCATTACTCGATGAAAGCGAGAGAAAGAGAAATCGCTCTTGGGCTCGCTTTATTCACACACGCACGTATACTGGTCCCTTCGTGAAATTCGCAATAACTTACATCGCTTGTTTGGTGGTGAGAATCTCCGAGATTTACAACCAAAGAGAAAAGCTTTTCGTTTAGAAAACCAGTATAGGCAATTTATTGAGAGTGCAGACTCGTATCAGAATTTATTAATAGTTACGTGGATTTATTATCTCTTTAAGATGTCACTGCGCATGAAAGCTTGGGTTATTTGATTGTCCAGTTGTTAAATATTGTTTGTGAAAACCTGGTGATGTCGAGAATCTTTTTGGTGATCAAAAAAAAAAAAAAAAAATTCGAACAGCAATTTAGAGATTTGAGGTTAGGTTCGTTAACTTTCACCGTATGTCACTAACCGAAGAGCTGTTGACATCTTGACTCTCGAGCTCTAACTCGAGCTCATAACTTACCGAATAGTACTGATCAAAATGCACTTGTTAATGGTTAACGAGCTCTTTTAAAATGTTAACATTTGAGAACAACTTCATTGCTATTGAATTTGGCGGCTGAAATTCATATCTCCTTGTTTGATATGAGCTTACTTGTACCTTGTATTATATTTTGACTTCTAAGTAACAACGACATTATCTCTTTTACGAGAGAATTTTTACGGACAATTTCACCAGTAAGTAAATAAATATACTAGAAAGTTTGAACTCGTTATTTTTGAGAACAATATCAGTAAAACGATATTAATGGTGACTATAATTTTTTGTAACCCTTGATGAATCCTTCTGCTCTGTAAAAAAAAAGAAGTATCCAACAGCAATATATAAGGATCAGCTATACGACGAATATAGGAGCAAAAGTTTTTCTTAGAGCCTTATGTCGCTTGGCCAATATCGTGCTCGCCACACGAGCAGACCCTAATAACGCAAGCCGATAGTCGCGAGCAAGCAAAAAAGCTTAATATCCTCGGGAGCAGAACTTTTCACTACTGGAGCTCGAAGAAAACACGCTTACGGTATCCGCACGTATTTTCTTGGTGGTAAGCGTCGTTACAACTAGTCTAACCAACCTGATACACGATTACGGCTTGTGAACTATATCTATATCTATAATACAGAAGCAAGAGCTCGAAGAACTTTTGGAACAAACTTGCACGCGCCAGCTGTTCGCAACAAGTCATTAGAAAACAGTAATTTAATAGTCACAAGCATTACACTACTGCGCGCAGATGAATATAGCAGTTTACACATTGTTTCTTACCTATTCTGAAGGATAGTCTGGATATTAGTTAGACCTGCTCGTTTGTATCGATTATAACACATTGTCTTCTTGGGAATTCATTGGTTGAAAAAACCTGTTCCATTATATATCGATGAATATCGAGGGATGATTTACTTATGGGACATTTTAATTGACGTGTAGCTGGACGTGGTAGAGCTTCACAAATTGTTAATGAATTAAAATTCGAAACCTTTACAATAAATTACGAGGATGGATATAGCTGGTTAAGAGAAGAAGCTTTTGTTTTTAATTGTGAATTGAATATGCTATTCGTATATGCTTAGACCTTTCATTTCCTACCCTAGATGTAAAGAATCAAAGTTAAATTCGCACACGGGTTACGAGATATTTATAATTTTACGATATTATTGCTTTGATCAATATAAACGAGCTTAACAAACTTAGATGTTCCTTGTAATGTGGTGATTTGATAAAGTATTACGTCGCAGAGTGAAATATCGATCATTCTTAATCGCGCAAATTAATCATCAGATTCGAAAAAGAATCGATTTAAAAAAAGCTTTGAATATCTGCAATCCAATAAAAACTGTCAGATTATCCTTAAGGGAGCCTGAGTTTAAAACGAATTATTGGTTACAGAAAAAGACACCTAAATCTAGAGTACTGTTTTTGTTCATCAAGTACATTTGTAATACACGATTGTGATATTTTAAAGTAATTCATACAGTGCATTTGGCCCGCAGTGTAGTTTATTCACGTGATGATCTAGTAATTAAAGTTGAATACACTTAATGTATATAGTATACACTCTAATTAAATATATTCTCGTGAAAATCAGGAACTTTCAAGAATGAACGATTGTTATGCCCTTACTTTAGAATGCAAAGATAATGCATCACATTTATACTCAAAACATCACAGCTGGAAACAATAGAAAAGGATTTATTGGTCACACACAAAAGACAACTTAATCTAGAGACACGTTAAAATGCGAGAACGAAACACTTGCAGAAGCACTAAACAGCTTACTATCACATTCAAAGATCATGTATTATATACACGTGTACAGAAAATACAAAAAGTTACGGTTACCTGCGGATCAAAAGTTGTCTTTTTTCTGTGACAAACAAGTCGATCAAACTCCAAGTTTGATCCCTTGAACACGAGGAATAACTTATCTCACGACAAGAACGATGACTCGACGTTGATCAATACAGAAAATCATCGACAGGAAAAGAGAGAGAGCGAGAGGGAGAGGAAGAGAGTAGGTAGGTTATAGGTAGGTGGTTTAGTATAATAGGTTTGGCATATCTCGCGCCCGCGCGAGTACCAACATTAAGCACAACTCAGCATGGACTGTAGCAAAAAGCGATGCTCGGTGTGAGAAGAGGAGGAGCAGTTGCTATACACACCGTCTACGTATCCAAGACACGTCCGCGGAGGCAGCAGGACCGAGCCTTCGTCTCGCGTGTATATTTATACGCCAATTAATATTCTAGCAATGGGGAGCGTTGGCGAATATACAGTTGCCTCTCGCGCATCTCGAGTTTCAGGATGCTCAAGAGCACTTTCATTTTTCGCCCAGGTTATAAGGACGGCATCGTCGTAGTCGCCCAGCTGTCGGAATGTAATAACAACAGAATTTAAAAAAAATTGCGCTACGCGCAGCGATATTCCGTTTTTTTCGGAATAAGTAAAATGCATATACGCGCTCTTTGCGCTCCTGGCCTGCATAAATGTGCAAAGAGAAACGGGTTTCTTCTCCGCGTGCTCCTCCTCTTTTCTTTTCTCTCCCTCTCTCCGTTATCGTAAATAATGTTCTGGTACGTTTGAATTTAAAGCGTAATCACGAATTCAAAAGTGGTAGGAAAATAGTCGCAAAAGCAGCAGCGCCGTGTCGTGAAATTATAGTTAGCGAGTCGAATCCAGGGCTTTATAAGTTTGAGATGTATATGCGCAGTAACAGTATAATAGCAAAGGGTCCTTAAACAAAGCTTTAACTACTCTGCTGTTCTCCTTACTTTTTCATTTTATACTTTCGTTGCAAACTAATTGCACTTAAGTACCTACTTAACAACCAGAGATATTTCGCCTAGACTTATCGAAAAATCTCCAGGAACTGTATAGGATCAATTATTTATTTCACAAGTGTACCACGTATACATGTGAACTGATGTAAAAGCAAACTTTTCTATTCAAGATTTTGGTACTGCTTTTTCGCGAAGCTCAATCCCTGGTAAGCATTGTCGTTATTGGAAGTTACGGGTCACTACTGGTTCTGTATACTGTACCAAAATAGCATATACGATTAAATGGATTACTTTTCTAAAATTGTCGTACAGGTTTTCAAACGATGTATAAAAAATTTTAAAAAAGAGTATGTAAGTACTTCTAGGGATTAAAAGAAGAGTCCATTAATTAAACTTAGTCTGGTGAATATCAAACACTTATGGATAATATGAAAGTCCAGAAACTGGTTTTTTCTCTGTGACCAACAAATCCTCAATCCCTTATTGGTAAACCTTTATTTCAATATCGGGATGGAAGAGAAACTCCGAATTATGCTAATGTACTGGCACAAATCTGTTATCAGACTTGACATGGATATAAAATTATAGTACACAACAATACAGTGTGTCGCATCTGAAAACTTGCACATCTTCAACTCCATTTCACGATAATTTGACGTTAATTTGTTAAGTAAATTCTCATAATCTATTTAAATGAATTTAGTTTGAATTTTGGAGCAGCAACCCACCAGGTATCGATTGACAACTGGGCCAGTATTATTTACTGTAGACCGGAGAAGTTATAACCGGAAAAGACCGGATAAATATACATAATTTATTTAAATCTAGGTAGAATTTAGGAGCAGCAACACAACTGGCACAGTACTCATGTGAATTACTTCCTTATGTCTTCAGTATCAATTGACAACTAAGCCAATATTATTTATCGCAGACCGGAAAATATCAATGCTGATCAGCTAATCCATTCTTGCCAAGAATAAATTATCAACAAGATGAATACACAACAACTTTATTGGATATACAAATCGCATTTAACAAAGTAAAGCGTGAGATGCAGTAGAGACCACTGGCAATAAATAATCCAGTTCTCAACGGCTAAATCACATTGATTCGTCTGATTTAAAAGAAATATTCAGCTGCAATTAACAAGCATACAATGACACAAAATATCCAGGCCAATCTCATAAAAGCGAAAGAAAAGCGCACAAGCCACTTGGCTGTATAGAGCAGCAGTCTCGGAATAATTCGTAAGTGTTTCATGCTCGTGCATCTCATTAACTTGCTCTGTTGTCACTTTAATTGTGTACCGTATATATATACAGCAGCTGCCTATATACGATCGCGGCTGCTGCGCGCGTTTGCTCCAAACATTCTACGTCCGGGAGTCGCATAGCAGTAGAATGACGTCAGGCTATACACGCCAAACAAGTCAACGTGAGACGACGCACAGTAGCCGTACACCCAATGTATACTCGTAATTATATAATTGAATTAACGAGTGTACCGAAATTCTCGAACGATGATACCGACCCACTAGTGTCATCCTACATAAAGTGTATGTGTATAGAACACGTATAGGTGCGTATACGCATACGCATGCGTTATGTATAGGTTCTATGATTATTAATAGTGCAGTATTCTGAAGTATGATGATCATGACGACGATGATGATGATAGCGTAGAATATATATTCGGCAAATTCCTATCTCTAATCGGAAGCAACGCATTAGTGCGTATAGGGGGGCAGTTGAAACGTATAAGTGAGGCTGATGCTTTGTCCGAGTCTTCGTTGTGCGTGTGTCAGACTTTGGTGTACGTGAGCTCTTGTGTGAATGAAATCGCAGTCATGTACAAAGCAACGCAACAAAAATTGTACATCCTCTATCGTTGACCAGAGAAAGAGAGAGAGAGAGAGAGAGAGAGTGACATTTCGAGGCAGCAGAGCCTGATACGGTGCGTAACAAGCGTTCATTATCGCTAGATTATCACACAAGGGAGCGACTCAACGTGACGGCCTAATGGACGTCTCTCTGGCGCACAAATGCTCCTTCGTCGTCGTTCTGCTTGTATCCATTGACAGCGTCTACGGACTAATGATGCTCCTCATTCAGCGCCAATCGCACACCGGTCACCATGTCTGTACCTCTCTCTCTCTCTTTTGCTATACTTATTTCATCAAAGGCACGATCACACCACGCATACTCATGTGTATACGCATCTATATCCGTAGCTATATATGTGCGTATACGTGTGTGCGTAGTCACGTGTGTGCAGACTTCCTCTTTCCGGCTCCCCTTCCTCTGTCTGTAATGTATAATGTAACAAGATTCAACTACTCTCGATCGGTCCGTACGATATTTTTGTCTTTGATCGTTTTTTCTTCATCTAAGCCTCGTGATTTTTTTGACAGTACAATGACGCCGGTGGTGAGACTCGCTGCTGCTGTTGCTGCTACGCGTGCAAGGGTACATCTAGACACACTACCGCAGTATGATATATGTCTATTGTATTGAATGAATAATGAACTGTCGTTGTCTCTCATTGATGCGAGCGTTGCGCTGGCGCATTCTTTCTTCTTACACGCACACAGACACACCACCATTATAGCCCCACTCCCTATAACGTATATACCGGTTAGATCCATGTGCATTTGTGAGAGAGAGAGAGAGAGAGAAAGACATATTCTGTCCCGAAGCATCACTTGAATTCAGCTATTTTATTGATGTGGGAGCCACACAGACTGGCCAATGATTGGTATAAATAGCGTTATAAATATTGCGCTTATTGTCAACGTTTTTCCTTCTTTCACGCGTCTCCCTTTCTTTCTTTTTCAACCTAGCGCTATGTGGCAGCGTCGGTTTTTCCTTTCTTTCGCAAAGAAAGGCGCGTTCCTCTTGTTTTTTTGCCCACGAGTGCGAAAATGTCTCGCGAACCGAAGAAAGCGACGCTCTCGTGGAAACATAAAAAGTTCAATTGGATAATAAGTATACAAGGAGATGGATGTCTGTGTATAGGTATGTCTACGTGTGTGGGTAAAACGACGCAGAAGTCGTTCCTGTACAGTCCTGGACGCGCGAGTTTGTCTCGAGTGCGTCTATATAGCATATAGGAGAGGAAACGAGCGTACAGAGAGACAGAGAAAGAGAGAGAGAGAGAGAGAGAGAGAGAGAGAGAGAGAGAGTCGAGGAGAACCAAGCAATTAGCCCTTTGATGGGTGAGAGTCGAGTGAAAGCGGAAGCAGCGCTTACGGCGAACGTTCTTACGTACTTCGTGTGCGCACGCGGGGCGCGGACAAACTCGCGAGCAAATGCGCCTGTTTTGCGCGCATAAAAGAGCCGCGCGCAAGTCTTTGAATGAATGACCTCCTAGCAGTAGCAGCGGCAGCAGCTTATTTGAACAAGCCGAGTGTGGGTGTACAGGCTAATGGTAGCCACTTTTCTGCGCGAGCGCAGTGCGTGCGCGCTCGTAAAAGGGAAGCGAGTGAGAGATCGAAACGGATAAAGATGTCTTTCATGCAATTTTCCAACCCTCTAGTATTCTGTATACGTATGTGTATATGTGTGTACATGTAGTGCAGAGCACCGGTAGAGAAACGGAAAGAGCGACGACACAAGAGGCAATTTCTCTATCACGAAGAGATCCTCTCGAGAGAAAGATATAGTGTATGACACGTGAGAGATGGCGAGGATATTGCAATTATAATTCCTTATCCGTTCGTTGGAATGCGCTATTACCTTGGTAAGAATGAACAAATGACCAGATACTGGATTGGTCATGACAACTTCTACGCAGCTCTTTAATGTACACCGTCAAGTATTCAGTCAATATTGGAGTGATAAGAAGAATGGGACATAATAGAAAATCTCTGTACTGGTCAAGTGGTTTGTTTTTGGAATTGTATGTTGATCGTTCGATTCAGATATAGGTATTAATGGTTTCTCGATATAGCGATTGATATTTGTCCACATTTATTGTCTGTTAACTGCAGTAGTCATCTCTAAATCAAACAGAATCGTATATGAAAATAAATGGTAGTTAAGTAATTTGGAATACACTGTTGAATTTTTCACTTGAAATGTTAGTTATCTACTTTCTAAATATTTTCGTCAACGGATTGCAAACATAATATATCAAAGTCAATACCAAATCTTTTGTTCAATTCCAACGTGGTCTGTTTGATAATGTTTGACACTTCTAATAATTTGACTCCTAATACTTCTTCTAAAATACTGCTTTTCCTGTGGTACTATACTTTCAATGGACTCTCATTTACTTCTATATTTTGATGTACTAGGGTAATAATAATTAATTTTATTAGTAAAATGAATTATTAAAAAAAATAGCTTTGAATAAACTTGTCTGTATTAGGTTAATAAGATCGCTGAAAACACTGTGGGACACGCTCAAGATTTGTGTATAATACGCTAAGAGTTTGTGTACACGCGGTTGGATACTCGTGCGAGCATACTCTTAATGTGTACGTTAACGCCTTTTAAGCTGGAATGTTCGAATTCTGAATACACACCTGGACTAACCTATGCATATATGGGCTCTGAATCCTTTACAAATTGAAAACAGCACTTTACCGATTTTTTTAAATATCATGTACTACAAAAGTAAGGAGAACTTTCAATCAATGAACAAAAGCTTTAGTGCTGATATCAGGAATAATAACATTTTCGTAGTTACACTTTAAAACAAGGATTGATCGAGCATAATCGAAGACAATTTTGTACCGATTTTGTTAACTGTCAGATCATGATTATTATGTGAAAAGGAAACATCGTATCGAAGCATCTACATTTCTTATGAATTTATCGGAAAATTCTTATTTCAAGAAATATATCCTTTGACTTTTGAAAAAAAATAACCTGAAGTCAAAGTAATGAAAAAACGATACTTCATACTCCCTTGCAAAAATATTACATCAAGTTATTGCACTTCATAAAGGACATATCAAGTGAAATTTTCTGATTTAAATTCATCGATTCTATTCAAACGTCATTTGACATGTTCTTTCGCTTCGAGAGAACCTTTTCCCAATGTAATACATGCGCAACATTACGACTGAAATACTAATTAAATTTAAATAAATTACACTTATGAGCTTTACGTCACAAATTATCGTAAAATGAAGTTGACGATACGCGTGTACTCGATTGCGCGAAACAGCATTGGTCCAGGATTTTCGTACATTATTCAGATACTACAGAATATTTAACATTCCCATGAAAACTGACGTACCAGCATTACCACAATTCCAACCCGTTCTTATCATCGCGATATCGAAACAAAGGTTCACCAATAACGACAACCAGTAAACTGTCCGACAATAAAGAACCAGTAGTGGCTGCTATATCCAGCAATAGGAATTCTTAGCAAGGTAATCAGCGCAGCTGCGTTTCGTCTCGTTGTGTACGTTTACTGCGTGTACAACAGTGTTGTTCAGAGAACATTTGCGTTGGCGAAAGATTGCGGTGGAAAATAGAGAGAAGGGCACATACAGCTATTAACGAATGAACTGTACAAAGAGAGACGAGCGAGCGTTGTGTCCGAATTTCTCTGTTGTATTGCGAGAACACGAGTCCAGCAGCAAAGTAAATCTCGATGGGTGGCCAGTGGCCCGCAATTTCCCTGGGGAGATACACGGCCGCTGCCGCCGCAGGGCGACACTGGCGAATATTGTGTGGCGCGCGGAACGACGACGAGCCCTCCATGGCACGCCATTGATTTTTTTCAGCTCTCGCTCGCTCACTCTGTTTTACTCGCTCTTTCGCTCTAGTATCAACTTTCTCTCTCTCTCTCTCTCTCTCTCTCTCTCTCTCTCTTGCTCTTCTTTGAGCTCTTTCTCTCTTGACGGTACTGCTGTATCCCCTGATATACGTGGCATGTGCTATCCTGAAACTCTGCGCGGAGCTGCTTCGCTGGATCTTGGACGGATTTCAGAAATTGGGCAACTTTAGTGGATTTGGATGCAGCGAGACAAGAATTCGTTAACTGTTAAATATACATAGTTTCGTGCGTGAAATGTTACTATTACAAAGTTTCCTCTTTGAAGATGGAGAACTAGAGGATGGAATGGATTGGATTTCTTTGTCAGAATAAAAAATGTATATACCGATATTTTGATGTGTCGATTACAAATATTTCTATTCTACATTATTCTATTCTACGGGAAGTAAAAAAGAATTTCGTAGTAAAATTGAAAATTCAAGGGAAGGCAAAATGCATCAGCGACGTAGAATTAATATATTTTTTGTATTATTTATCACTAAAATTTCGACTAAAGAGCAGTGAGTAAGGTGAACTTCAGTGGATTAAATACAAGCCAATATGCACACATTCACGAGAGACATTTTCTAAAATCGACTGATACGTAATTCTCAAATTAAGAGACTTAAACTTTTCTCTTTGACGAAGCAGCATTTATTCATTCTTAATATCGGATTATTAAATTCTGAGCGAAATACCTTGATTACTAAATAGTCTGCAAGGGGTGAATTTACTATTCTATTCGTAAGATTGCAGGTACACGTTAATAATTAATAAATAAATATTGACACTTAGGTATTTCACGGAATTACCTAAAAATACGTGAATACTTCTACACTGCGGACCAATACAGTATTCAATCATTACTGAAGTCACAAGAATAATTTATTTATTAAAAAATTGCGTTTTTTTTAAAGAAGAAAATATTTTCTTGAATGAAAAAAATAATCTGCTTGAAGGTGTAAAATAATTTATTTAATATGAAAAAGTGAATACGAAACTATTTAGTAATAACATTTTTTCATTTATTAAGCCAAAATAAATAATATCATTACAACTGCAATAATCCAGTAATTACACCAATGATCTAACAGAGGAAATAAATTACTGGTTGTACGTCTAGCTGTATATAAAAAAATCTAGCATCAAATTTAGAATCAAAACCCAGAAATAAATTCCTGTTGGTTTGAATAAAATAATAATAAAGAAATAAAAAAATCTGTAATTATTCAATAAATTTTTACTACCATTACATACCAGTAAATATTATCTTAGAAATATCCAAAGAAATAATTTGTTGTAAATCTAACAAATAACTTTTTTCAAAATTCTATCTACATTTAAATAATTTAAGTGTATTTACTTATCAAATTGACACGTCAAATCATCGTAAAATGGAATTAAAGATGTATAAGCTGTGATATCTCTTTGACAAACCGTACTAGTTAGTATCATCGTACGTTATTCAGGTATTACACAATTGTATCCATTACCACAATTTAGGTCCATTATTATCACCCCAACATCGAAACAAGGCTTTTCCAATTGTAACAAAGCGTAATCCCAGTAACAGCAATTCTTATAGGGTACGTCCGTATACACTTCTATATATATCGATATATACACAAGTTTCAACTCTTTATTAATTAATAATTAATTCTAGCTACGTATTTCTGACGGCTTGTGCTCGTTCTTTGCTTTCTTTTCTTTATTTCTATTAATACATGTGCATTTTCGCTTAAAGGCACATCATGACAAGTAACAGCAGAACTAAGTATACTCTTGTCGATATATCGATTCTCTTTCGAGCCCATCTCGACCGAGTTATGTTACTTCGGCCGTCATATTCCAGGAGATGCGCATTAGAGGTGCGGTTACCGCAAATGTTTACAAACCTCTGCTTGTCTCGGCAAGCAGCTTTCATATACGAAAAGTAACTGTCTTCTATATCAAGTATTTCAACTGTATAAGAGCAAGAAAAAGCTTTGGAAATCAATCGATAGAAAATGTCATAAAACCCCTTCGTTAAAACTCGATAACAAGTGGTATAATGCAAGATTAGAATCCAAATTTTTTTTTTAATTTTCTTTGACTAATTTTAAGACGTTTTCGTTCTTTGTATAGTTTTATAAAACATCCGAGTATAAAATCTTGTCAGAAATATTTTTTCCTCTCAGTTCACCTTTTCATCAAGTTTTGGGTATAGAATATAATTCTAAGGGAATTAAATGTTACTTTGAAACAACGAATCTGAGCGGAAAATTGCCTTTTTCTTTATTTTATTATTAAACAGTGATTCTAGATTTGGTGAACTTTTAAATGCCATCATTAAAGACTTCGAAGTAGTGGAATATGAGCTGCATGAATTTATCGTTTCTGTTCAGGATAACTTGTCAAAAGAGGATTTAAAAATGTATTCTGATAACGTCAGACGGTTAGTAAAAAATATTTCAATAGTGTATAAATTTAAAAACGCAAAAAGAAAAATGATCAATACGTGATGAATCACCATTAATCGTTCAATGATCAATATTTTATCTTACATTTATTTAAAGTAAGTTCCAACTCTTTCGAACGAACTAATCAATCGTATTTAATGCTCGCAAAGTGAACTTAACTTATTTGGTCTAAAGTGTGAATTCAATGTATTTCAATTAAATGTTAAACCATGTTTTTCTATTCAATTTGGCAAATGAAATCGTCTATTTATGGGCTACTCCGTTACTAGAGTTAATAGCATTAAAGATTTTGGTGTTGTATTAGATAATAAATTATCCTTTCACGAACACATCGATTACTTTAGAATCAAAACTAGAAAAACATTATTTTTATCAAGAGATTCACAAAATATTTTTGCAAAGCTAATGTTCTATCATTTGGACATCTCATCGCAGACACCAGATTAATGCTATTGAATTTGTTCAACAAAATGGATATTACTGACCATAATTACTCGTACAATTATTCCGTATAAATTCGACCTGGTGAAGAGTCATTGATTGTAATAAAGACTTATTAAAGAGATTCAATTGTTATCCTCTCGGACGTTTACTTCGTACCAAAAATATTTACTTTTCTAATTCAGATACGCATTACCACACTCCATCTCTTCGATTAAGGTTACTCCTTAATTCAAATTTTAATTGGCTACATCTTTACAATTCCCTCACTTAACCATGCTGTTGAACCCCGTATATCGTATACTCATAGTTTAGAAGAGCGCCACTCTAGTTTAATCTAGGAAATAGAATGTAAACGAATAAATATAAACCGCGTTCTATTCAATCCGGGAAACCCAAACTTGTTTGTTAATATTACTTCATAGGCATTTCGTAAACATGCGATAGAGGTGAAAAAGGCTCATTAACGAGTCTTAGAGCAATGTAAGTTCGATCATATGCTTGAGGTGAATGGAGTTTGTATTCACCTATTTGAAAATTTGTTACAATAGGTTTTTACGCCAGCTGTCAGAGGGAATAAATATATAAAAGCAACGAGTTTGTTGTTTTATAATTTTTGTAAGTGAGTTATATTCGAGCGGTTGAACAAAGAAGTAGCCTTAGCTCTGACTTTAATGTTCTATCAACATCACATTTTCAAAAAATCTTTGTTAGAAATATAACTATTATAATTAGGAAAAATCACTTTCCGTGAGGTTCAAAATGAATTAATGGACCAATTGAGATCAAAATTGGCACGAACACTCTATAATGCAAACTTGAATGCACTGATTTTTTTAATGATAATTTTTAATTTTGGCACACTTCATCATGTAAAATTTTGCCTGTTCATTCCAATGAGACTACATTTATGCTTTACAGAATGTACCAAAGAGTATTTATGCCAATTTTCAGCTCCATTAGTCGGTTAATTCATTTTGAATCAAACGGGGAGCAATTTTTCAACAATCTACTATAACAGGTGAATGATGGGACTTATAAATTAAAGATACAACTATCTACAACTTCAGTATTAAATATATAAAAAATATTAATATAGCAAATTCAAATTTACCCTCTTAAGTTCGTATCCATAGTATTATTTTTTGCTTTCATTAAGTTAGCAACGTAATACCAATTCCACACATGTACTTCAGACAAAACCTTTTAAAATATTTCTAAAAATCTAACTTTCACCACTTATTTTTTGCAATACCTAATGAATTTAATCACCTTCGCATCATGAGGTTTACCTCGTTGGAAATAACAATACCTAACTATTTGTAAACAAACTAAGCTTGTTTTCTAAACCAAAATCGACTGCAAAAATGACTCGTCTCGCAAAAATATATAAATAACACCCCCTTACGATAAAGAAGTACAAGGGAGGAAAGTAGAAATAGGTAAAATACAAAATAAAAGGAATAAATTACCTGTAACAAATTGGATTCATTTGAGAAATTCCTCTCTCGTAAGGAAGAACGTTGAGAATTCGCTTTCCTGATCGAGTACGTTCGCGCCTGGTGCAGTTGGGAAATTTTACAACGAAATGCGTGCATACCGATGTTTCTACAGCGTCTCCGCCTCCCTGATAGTCGCGCAAAATTAAATCAGCGATACATATATATATATATATATATATATAAGAGACGGGAAGGTTGCACCCGCGCTACACGTTCAAGCGCATACTCTGAGAGTCAACGAAACGACTGAACAGAGATTCTAGGAATGCAGCTCTCGAGCGACGACGTGCTTTCTGATACCACGCGAGAACCTGCGAGAAATAAACGAGGGAAATGAAAATCTCGGCAAATTGATAGTTTTATCGATCGAGCATCGAGTGCGACGTTTAATGAATCTCTCTCGAGTGTGTTCTCATAATTTACGATTTAACTTGACCGCATTTTCGTATACGAACTGACAGGTGACAGGATATTTCGGTCGTTAATTTTTTTTTTTTTTTTGGTAAGGATAGTTTTGGTATTTAATGGGATGTATTGAGGGATGTGACGAAGATTGTGGTGTGTGGTTGATAGATGATCAATGACCTGTTTAATGGCCTTTTTTTGATTTTGGATGATTTCGAACAAATGGTTTTTGATACATTGGGAGGGGTTGAAGATTTTTATTTTCTATGGTATGTTAAAATATGATGTTATTTCATTAAAAGACATACCAGGAGTTTGGGTTATCATCCAGTGCAGAACATTAAGATCTAAATTTTGGCTTTAGTATAAGATACAGCCTTGTTTGGTTTGTAATAATGTTCCATTTTTTACATTCAAAGATCAGGGAGGGAATAATCGTAAATCACCCATAAGTATAGTAAAAAATATTTTATTTATTAGCTAAGTAATAAATCAGAATAATTAAAGTACATGATCAAGATTCAGATTATTAAATATATTGTATAAATTGAATAAATAATTCCAGTTTAGTACTTCATATAGTAGATTTTTTATTATCCCTCCAATTAGCGAATAATCACTTTTTCCATCAGTTAATTACCGTTTTTAAAGAGTACACTTAAACGGTGAATAATTTGCACTTTATGAAAAAGCGAATACTCGCACTATTTTATTTTTACAAAGTTAGTGTTAATAATTTTTTTTGTGTCACTTTTTCGAGAATAAAACAATTGATAGATTAAAGTGGATATTATCGATTTGTAGAAAAACGAATGCAATTCATTCGTAGACTTCTTTTATTATATTGCAGTTCGAGGAAATCTTAACGACTATACGATTGTGTCTATCAAGTCGAGTTATTTCTAATTCAACATACTTGAAATAGCTACTGTAGAAATAATTTAACACAGAAATTAAAATAATTAAGCAACTGGTGTTCGTTAAAGTTAATACTAAAGTTAGAACTGTTGAATTATTAAATATTAGTCCCTCTCTATGGTATTTCAGCGAGCAACTTTTTCTTCTTCAAAAAAACTCTAATGAAAGTTACTTTAAAGCTCTGTTAAAAAATTCAACACTGGTTATAACCGTACATAGGAGTTGGTCAAATTATGGTGTGTTTTTTTAATCCGGTTTAAAGTGGTGTAACTGCGTTTTTTTATTAACAACGATTGTGCAACATCATTTGTTATGCTATTGGATACCTGTATTTGCTAAACTACGCTATATTACTACCTAGTAATATTGTAATTGAAAAGAGAAGGTTCGCTACTTTTAAATAAATTTATGTATTCAAAATAAAATATTTTCAACAATAAATCCCCGATAAAATTTTCACCAGAAGTTGGCCAACCATTCGCCAAATTATGGTGTAATTTTGACCAAGGATTGATTACTATATACAAATAAAAAAGTACTCGGATATATTAAATAATGTTTAAAAAGCGGAAAAGTGCTCTGATCTGAATTTAGCCAACTACTGGCCAATTTCTGGTGAAACTTATACCAGGGAATAAAATAAATATATTATTAAATAATTTTTTTAAATTTCATAAATGTTTATTGAAAGTCGATAAATTTAGTGTATTTAAACTATTTACAATCAATGATTATCGAAATAATTTTTTGGAATTTTTTCTTGTATGCTAACAATTTTTTCAGTGTCAACATCATTCGTGCGTTAAAAAAAAAACAGACCATGGAAATTTATCGGAAACGAATAAACGAATAATCCATTCCTCTCCCCCATATTTCATGATTCCTCGCATTTCGCAAATCGAAACGTGTGAAAAGAAACTAACGCTTTCGGGCGAAATTTTTGTGCAAATTTACATAAAAGTACATAAAGATTAAAAATAAAAGTGTATAAAAGTGAAGTATTCATAATGTAGAAACTTTTATAGCAGAAAATCGCTCCCCCGCGAATATTCGTCGTAATCTTACAAAATGCTTTGTATAGCATCCGCTTGTTTGGTATATCTCAACGCAGCTGAGGTTATTTTCTTCTGGAGGGTAACCGTACATACATCACTTTATCCAGAGAAGAACTAACTTGTCGCATGTGGCTTGCGTGTATAATCGAGCGTATACGCGATGTCTAGCTAGGTCACGTCATGCTCTGACGAGCAACTTCCCGAAATAGCAGAGAGCTTTTTTTCCAAGCCCAAAGCGGTCATTACTGTACGTATAAACGTCGCTAAATTACAAGACTCCATATTTCTCGCAGATTTTATGTAGCCGATGTTACGATATAATATGTCGACATACGTGCACACATACGCGATTCTGAGAATCTTACATAGGAACGTTCGTTTGACTCTCTTCGCGATCGTTGTCTTTGTAATCAGTGATTTCAAGAGAATGAATCCTTTGAAATTACTGGAATAACAATTCGATAGCCCAAATATTCTGGACAGCTTGATGACATCAACTTCTGGTAGATGTTGTTAAATAACTATTTTTAATATAATATTACGTTACTTTGTTACATACTGACGGAAGATTTATTTAATGTCAAGTGGTCAACTGTTCATGAATATGGCTTTAAAGTAAAACAAATGCACGTGTATTAATATCCCAGAAATGGTTCATTAAGGTTAAAGCTGACTGAAAGATGTAATGCGCAAATCGTTATATACACGTAGTTTTTTATATTACTGTACAATCAGTTACACGAATTCCTAAGATTTTAAAATAATGTCCATTTAGAATTTATTAAAAACAATCACCTCTTGGTGATGATAACTATAATTAACCACCCTATCTTACTTTTCACCTAGCTACATGATGTTAGTCACTTTTTATTAGCATAAGTAGTGATTCCCTGATATTTCAATTTAATTCTTTGATAAAAATGACACCATAATTTGATCAACCATTGGTCGATTTTTCGTAAAAGATTTATCAGGGCTATCGAAGACAGTAATTGCGCATTGATTGTTAGAAGAATATTCATTTGCATTACATATCATGGAAAATGCGTGGTTCAAACGAACGAGAGAAGATTGAGGCATACAATGTTTCCCATCAGCAGACATTCAAAATTAAGGGATGGTATGAGTGTAAACCTCCTTTTAAGGACGTAAAAAATAAAGTCAAAAACGATTCCATTTGACCAAGTAATAAATGAGAATAATTTGAGAACGTGGTAAAAGACCAGAGAAATACACGTACAGCTCTATGAATCTTGCACACAAACGTACATTTGACTCTTTTCGCGATGGTTGTCTGTATACCCAGTGATTTAAAGAGAACGAATCCTTCGTTGAAGCTCCTACTCTTAGTCGACTTTGCAGCCCTGGTAGTGCCAGTGTGATTAAATTTAACAGGATTGACGACTTTGCCTTTGGTGTTAAGTTGTAATTAGGTTCACTTCTGCAGTTTCTAATAAAGGAATCAAATGTAGCCGAAGCTGTTGTACACTCTGGTTAATCGCTGAAAGTAGGCCAATTGGTAGACTCATCGTTAGATGCGCGAGAAACGTTAATTAATCTCTCTTTCGTTGTCTCTCTGTTAGAAAAAAACACACACCGAAGAAAACACGAACGAGTAATTTATGCATTAGACTCTCTTCGCTATATAACAAAAAAGAAACAAATTACATTTCCGTCTCATAATCAGGGGGACTTGTAGCAGTATAACCGTATAAGAATCAAGAGCAACACCAGCTGAAGCACAATTGCACGAAATAATGATTTCCGGCTCGCGCGTTTACTCTACAAGCATATAGGGGGAGACGAAACGGCAACTGCAGCAACAGCGACGTGTTCAGGATGAAACGCGCGGGGAAAAGTAGCCCGATCGCTTGGCTTGCTCGCTCTTCCATTAAGAGATTAAAGTGTTTAAGCTCGATTGCTGCACTGCTGGTAGCCGTAAAACGCGCTCGCACTTTTCTACCTTATGAAGAGTGTGGATACTGCCTGTTACGGGACTGTATCGTTTACCAAACGCGCGTCAAAGTCACTTAGATCAGTTTAAATATAGCTGGCAATTTTCGATTTTGTATATAGCAAATGTAGGGTTTCTCTCTTATGAACGTTCAGTAATCACTAGGTTACTGGAAATTCTTTTTACGTATTTATGGACTACATTTGATAAGACTCTACACTGAAGAAAACAAATTTGTTTGATTAGAAAGAAAGTAGTTCTTTGAATAGTCAGTGGAAAATTATTTACTTGAATCTAATTGCTACAATTTATTTTAATGGGAAGTTAATATAAATATTAATTTAAATTGAAGGGAATATTTGTTTAAATATACCAATTAATCATTGAAATGAATTAGACAAATTTTGTAGTAAATAGTTACATTTTACCAGAAGTTGACCAACAGTAGAGTCATTTTTACCAGCATCAATTCAAATAAATGCACTTTCTGTTATTCTAAAAATTATTTAGTATATTCAAGTATATTTTTATTTGTATTCAATAAGTAATTCTTGGTAAAAATTACAACAATATTTATTGGCCAATTTCTGGTGAAATATTTACCAGTGGATTCTCGAAAATATAAATTTTCTTTAATACAACAAAACATTTTCCGACTAATGCGTAAAGAACACACTTCTTAAACTAATAGCATATTATATTTCTATGAATTGTGCCTCTTTTATTTCCGTTTTAACGTAGTTATCTCGAAAAATTAGACGAAGATCCAAAAGATTTTTACATCAAAAGGCTAAGGCTCTATTGTAATGACGAAAATGAAAATTTAATAAAAGAGGCCTCTCTATTCGGGAAATTACATTTTGGGTGCGTGACGTGTCAATTTAGTAAAGAGGCTGGAGCGCAGTATATAGCAAAAGCTCCGGCGCAGGTGCCACTCGTCTATTTCATTATTCACTTTTAGAGAAGCAAAAATGTAGGTTAATTACCTTTTCGACAGCGAGACAGTCTAACCTAGAGGTACGGACATTAAAGAATATTTTTTTTACCAAAAATTACATTCATGATAATATACGAATTGAATCAAAATACAGATATGTCAGTCACATTATATGTAACGAAAGGTATTCAATTTCAACATTCAGATATATTCAGAAATGAGGTATCGAAAATTTTGAAAGAAAACAAAAATAGTAATAATAATCATACACGAATATTTATTCTGACCTCGTCTGTGCGAGAGAGAAGTTGACAGCAAGCCTCGAATTTAACGTAGATTGGGGTTAGTTTAAAAATACATAAATAATTCTGACATTTACCCGTATATATACGCTATGTAACAGACGCATAGCCCCAGTTGTCATAGAGTCATGGATAAGAGGTCACATTCATTAATAATCATTTTTATTCTCTCTTGAATGTAATGTAAATCCATGTGAAAATTTTCAGAATATATAGCCTTATCGCAACCAAAAATGATTTACAATAATCAACCTGCTAATATAATCATAATAAATCTTTTATACGAGTAATTAATCAATGATTATTATTATATTTCCACCAAAGATTAATTACACCTCTCGTGTTTATTACGAGTTCATAACTTCATACTTTTACATTCGTTACGTTACATCGTGGAAATGTAATATTTTTTTCTCTGATCCTCGTCAAATATTTAATTCGTAACTTAAAAAAAAATTATGAACGAGTTGCTTCCACATTAAACGAAAGCGTACGTACACATATAAAGATTTTTTTCTACTTTCTTCCGCGATTCCAATTACCTTTTCCTCTTATTTTCATTTGGTCGATTGCTTTGATAAAACAGCCAAATTAAACACGCAATTTATTTTATTTGTAAAACGTAATTTATTTACAACGAGTCTCGTGCGTATTTGGGTTTATATTAGTTTTCGTACGATTGAACACGAACATCGAGTAAAAATACAGAGATAGAGAGAGGGAGAAAGATGTTTACATCCAGGACTGTGTGTGCATATCCGATTACCATTCTACTCTTATACAATAATCCAAATTATAAATCAAACTTGTCGTATTTTAAATAATTTTCAAAAAATAATGATCAATCAATCGCACGGTTCCTCATTAGTTGCCACTCAGCCGCACCTCTATATGACTGAAATGTTTGTTCGAATTAGTACGACATCGGAGACCGAGAGGAAAATCAGATTTATTCGTGATGACAAAGCTATATGTATTCGGGTATTGACTGCAACAAAAGTCAACAAGCTAACAGAGGGAAAAGCAAGTTGACGCTGTATGGAGAATCGATATAACGAATAATCGTTAGGTAGAAGTTGCGTTAGGTACCAGAGCAATAACCCTGTAGTCTTTTGCTTATCTATCAATTAATTGCAATCAGTCAGCCATTTATATTTATGCTGCAAACAGTTCGTTAGTGATTTACTCGAGCGTTTATAATCGGTCTTATATGTCGCCGGAGAGATGCTGGTCAAATAGATGTAGATTCTAAAGTTCCAGCTGACCAGGGGCGTACATGTCTGCCTAATCAAGTATATATTAAGGTCTTTCAGAATGGAATTCATTATGCGGACATAGATCAACGAGACTCACGACAGCGAATGCACTATAACACCAACTTCTATGCATGTTCGATGGCATGGAGAGTTGCATCAGGTTACATTACTACGGTCGTTTTCCATTGTGCGTCCCAGCCTTATTGCATAATGCGATGTGCATCGTTGCTGCATTACGAGCATGACCAGTATATGCATATATATTCTTTTTAGCTCGTACAGAGTCGATAAATCATTGTGTGTTACCCTTCCTCAAAAGACCAGATGAATAATGTCTTGGATATTTTCGCTGTCATTGCTTACTTTTTCCACGATATATATGTATAACGCATTGACAATGGACTGCGAAAAATAATAAACGTTTATATATCGTTCTAATATTGTAATGCATTGTAACGCTTGAATGGCATCATAGCAAACAAAGGAAAGGATGTAAAATGAAAAAATATAAAAATTTTACTGCATATCCATTGCTTCATAAAGAATGAAATTTATCAGACGTCGAGAGTTTTCGGAAAGAGTATATAAAATAGTACGTAAAATAGTGTATAAAATAAAAAAAGGTGCATAAAATGAATTGAAACTCTGAGAGTAGGATTCGTTTCTGACAAGTAAGGCAGTTTATTTTTAAATCCGCTCAGAGATGTTGACGTCTTCAATATCGAGTTAAAAAATCTACTTAAAAGTGTACTTTGCAATATCAGAGATGTACATTGAGAAAAAAGGGCAATTGAAGTGCATCGGCAACAGTGTATCTACTGCTAAATCAACTATGATGTAGTAGCAAGATCAATGTCAATTTTAAGGTTAAACAAGCATTGAATTAACTATGAAAATTGGTATTGAACTAACAGTTAATGTGAGAACTAAGACAAACAATGATGAAATATATATTTCTTGTAATGTTTACTTACTTCCCGTTGTGTTTTTAGGCGATTATGTTTAAGGATAACTATTAATTTGGAATTTACACACGTTGAAAATTCAAACTTATAAATAGAACCTATTTTATTATATTAAACACTTAATGGTACAGATATTTTGGCTTTGTTTGCATTTATGACATGAACTTGGTTATATTTTTATAAAGGAATATCTTGAAGAATTCGTACACATGCAATAAAGACTGGGGTAACAGTAGCCCGCTAGCATCACTTATGGAAGTCATAATTTGGCTAAAGATCCATTGTGTACAGTATTGTTCAGATGACAAAGGTCACGAATTTGAATGTAGCCTCAGTCCAGTCAATTCTGACAGTTAATTTCAGAACGATTTGTGATTGGTGTCATTTGAAAAGCTCAGAGTTGTCATTATGACGTATGAAAACATGTTTTAGACAACAACTGTTATTCATTTGAACATAGTTACAGTTCATTTAATAGCGATTTGCGATCACTGTCGTTTGATTACAAATCTGACATAAAACTAATGATGGGTTTGTTCGTTTGACATCCGTTTAATTAATTATAGATTCGCTCATTTAACGACAGTATTATCAAAACAGGTTGGTTGTTGAATTGATCATAGGGGTATTTGAGTCGAGGATGGATTTTTCTCAATGTACACTTCATCTATTATTGAACAAGCTAACATTATCAGTCGGTAAATTTTGTAATGTATCAACGCACAAAGTCAATACTCGTTATTCAAAGAATGAAGTAAACTATACTATTCTTTTGGTGCAAGATTCACCCTTTGATTCTGAGATTTTTATGAAAAATGACGAGCTAGTGCATTTTGGTATCCCCATAAAGTACGAACCAACCTCAGCTTTTCGCTCCATTATATTCTTGCTGAGCTCGACTTTTACAAGTTCAAGAACTTTGTCTCATCGTATCAGGCTGCAAGTCCTGATGGCCCGTCATAGTTCAGTTTAATGCGTCTGACGACTCGTCTTCTGTCGGGTCTGTTACCTTTAACGCAAGTTTATCGTTTCCTGGCACCACAAGTCAAGTTAAACTCGTATTTTTTTTACTTTTCCTCCGTATATCATTCTCGTAGACTTGAATACGATAACCTGTTGTACAAATGTGACCTTTTCTTCCATGACAATCTCTTTGTTGAACAGGAGTTATATCAGAAACAGCCGTTTGAACCTTGATTGTGTACTTTATCCTTGAAAGCACGTTAAAATTCATTACGTTTCATAGTTTCGAAGCTTAAAAAAAGCTGTCGAGGTAGCACGTCGTCTCGGTGGTACATTCTATCTCTTCTGATGATAAAAAAAAATTCCGCATCGACGCTTTTTTCACCTCGACGTTTCATCAAACGGCAAGTAACGTATCTCCCATCTCTATGTTTGCTCTCAGCTTACTCAGTATTTTCCAAGTAAGCAAAACCGCGCAGAAACTATGTATTCGTAATGAACAAGTCTTGTTTGCTTTAATTTCGATTAAGTTGGCGATAGAAACATATATTTATTCCTTCGGAACTTGTTGAAGCTGTAAAAGTTCAAGAAAACTCATAAGTACAGAAATCGCGTTAAACGTCGATAAGGACGGCTTAGCGGCAATAAAAATGTGGAAGAAGTTGAGCAGAACAAGGATAGGACGAACGACGAAATACGTAGAAGCATAAGAAGAAGAAGAAGAAGAAGGGAAAAGGGAGAGAGAGAGAAAAAGGTGATTATACGTCGACATAAAAACGAGACGCCTTATAAGGCCATTTATATAACAGTAATTCTTTTCCTAATACTATATTCTACTCATAACCAAGGACTCCAGACGATGTTGGACGAAAGTCCCTTAGCGCGCACGTATAACCGTTAAATCCGCGTGTCCGTGACAATCCGAATAAAGAAGATGCTTGGTAGACTGTGTAATTCGATTCTACCTGACGTTATCCAGCACCACCAGAAGCGCCGATCACTTTTGTCCTCTGAACTTACGGCTGTGAAAAGAGACACACTGGAAAGCGGGGATTCAGCATACTCTCTTACTCTCTTGCTATCGCAAGTCCAGCCAAAGAAATTAGCGGAGTGAAATAAAGGGAGGGTTCGACGCACGGTATGGTCGAGCTTCTTATCGGACTCTGCGCTTGTGAATGCGCTGCCGCCAAATCCCCTTCACGATATTAAAGAAACTACGAGCTTAAAGAAGCTTCCAATTCGAATTTAATCTCACCGAGCTTATACCTTCGCCCTCTAGGGCGTTATCGCTATATAAGGCTTTGAAAAAAAAGAGAAGATATTAATTAAGCTGCACCTACCCATGTATATATGGATATTTCTTTTTATGTACTTTTTTGCGATACTTTTCTATCAATGTAGAGGTATGCGCTTCTTCTTTTACGAAAAAAAGAAAACTTTGTAATTGGAAAATTAGAAGTTTCGTTCAATCGACCGTAATACGCGAGTTCAGAGATTTGATATTCGAATCAATGATTTTACAAAAGCTCTGCAAGCTCTCTGAATGTATGTGTACAGCGTTTGATGTTGGGAATTTAGTTTTAATTAAAATTAAAATTAATATTCTTAATATTGACTTCGTTCCGTTTCTTTGTAAAAGGCTGCATATAAACAAAGATCGTTAAACAATTTTTCTTTCGTTTTTCTTTTGTAACGAATTTAAGTTATACAGTATCCATAATAGGAATGGATCAGCGATCCAATTATGGAGTCACAATAAGAGTGGGTCGTATTTGAAGAACAGTAGTGAATGATAAAAGATCATTTCCTTTGACTTTGAATGAAAAAGAAAAAACAATTGATCAGACTTCACATACCAGATGAGGAAAATATTGAAGGAGTATATTGAAGCTACCACACTCCTTATGAATTTAATGGATATTGTTTATTTTAAAAACTATCCAAGATTAAGGACTTATATAATATAATATATATTATTATAGTAGATAAATCACGAAAATTTTCCCATAGTATACTGAGAAGTATTTAACTAGACATTCATCAACCGTTGACCAAATTATGGTGTATTTTTTGACTAGGGAACTGTCCCAACCTTTAACCAAGACTGGAATGCTAAGAACGATTATTTATTTTCAAATATCAATCTATTATACTTTTAAAGAGTCTCGGAAAGAATGCAATTCAAATGTTTGTATCTCAGCTGTCCATTTGATAAATGTTTATTTCAACATCCCAAAATGACATAGAACTAACAGATAAGATAAACTTTGAATTTAAAAAAACATAAGCTTTTTTAATACCTTTTTAAGAAAAAATTATCAGCTTTATAACAAAATTACAAACATTCAAAGTTCAGAAAGGGAATAAATAAGTGTAAACCTCCGAGAATTGTAGCAGTCGGCAAACGTTCGGTAGTTTTCTTCAATCTGCGCAAAAAAAGAAATTCATCAATATACTTTTCAGCCGAACGCGCGCGTACCATATACCCCATTTTTATCGCCATTGATAAAAAAAAACGTATTGGGTATTCTGCACATGCCAAAATAGAGTACAACTAATTGAAGCATTCAAAACAGCGCTCGCGCAACTACGTTCTCGTACAGGACGTGACTTCCAATAGCTATACATGCCATACGCTATTTAGCCCCCTGGCTATACACTATGAATTCCTAACTATTCGCAGTGCATTTTTAATTCCTCTTACGTTCGTAATCCTAGATATTCACTAATCGATCTCATTAAAAGTAATCGATTTAGCTAAACTTTAACTAACCCCTGATGAACACAAGAACTCGATAACATATTATTTGAGACTTATAGGTATACGTTCGCTTTTATGCTCATAACATCGCGTTTCGCAAATCATGCTATCCCTCAATCGTGTGTGTTTTTTTTCCTGACCAACCGATGAATATTTCATTACGACCGACGCGACAGGGTCGATAATTGGTTTTATTTTAACGCGCACGTGTAGCCGAAATTCAGTGATTAGCTATCGCGTCGACAGTCGGTAATGATAAATCAATTTTACACTGTATGGACTTGGACATATATGCAAAAAAAAAAAGAAATGAAGATAGAATTTTCATTAAAATCCAATGTGGATTTGAATAAAGCTGAATCGATAACAATTGCGAATTAAGGGAATTCAATGTTTAAGTGTACATGTATTCATATTTATTTATGCATTTCTCAGAGTATAAAATATTACGCTGCATTATATATTAACCAGTAGAGGAGAACAGACCTTCAGTACGAGAGTATTTAAAATGAAATAAATAAATTTGGTTAAAGATAAAATGTTCAATGATGCAATATTGATCACCAGGTTTGCGATGATTAATATCTGTATTAATTAATAAAGTAGTTCTTTATTAACATTTAAAGATACTAATAAAATGCTTTGTCGGCTGATTATTGAAGATCTAATTTGAACTGGATGGTTAGTTAAGCCTTTTTTGAACTGGTTGGTACTTCAGATCAGGCGTCGGTACACTAATAAGAAGTGACTAACGTACACGTCCGCAAAAAGGGAGTTAGGATGCTTAATTGGACAATTACTATTCTATAATTAGAGAAATATTCATGCCTGTAAAAGATAAGATATTGCAAATTGTCATCAATTAAAAAAACTACCTATCGATCAAATTTTACACCGCGTCAAAAGAGAAATATGACATAAATTGTAAAGATGTACCTTGATATAAACTACTGTACATATTTATAAAGAGAATTCAATATAATGTGTATGTTGATACAAGTCAAGCAACATAAAGTTTTCAGTTTAATGAACCACTGCTTAACTATAAATCCATATATAATATGTATTTGGTTACTGTTAAAACCACATTCATTAATTGTTAATTGGCTAGCTTTACAATTTAAATGAATCTTTCCAACAGAGTATGGAAGAAGATCGAATATATACCATTCTGAATGTATCTATTCTCACGAGCTCAGTTATTTATCAAATCACAATAATGAAGTACCTAGTCGTATTTATAGTGTAACCAACATGATCATTCAATTTTAGATGACAATCAAAAATAATTCCTAAATATTTCCTTACGAACACGTACAAGGCATTATGAATGAAGCTTTAATGGATGCACTAATGCGAATGTCCGCTCCGAAGAAACGTTCGCTCTCTCGTCAGCTCCCTTCTCTTGCGTATCGACTTCTCCACTTCTGACAAGCTGCTACCATTCGTCCGAGCGAATTTACGATCGATAAGTTCCGCTTCTCGCTGGCGTACCAACATACAGTCGGACGCACGCGCGCACACACCGACATTTTTATAGGAGCGATAACAAGCTGGATATAACAGCTGCGTGACAGCGCGTTGAGCGCCTCAAGAACACAGGATTGACATCTGATTTTCGAAAATCACGAGATAACACGAGATGAAATGTAGAAAGGTACGGAACGGAAGAAGGAAAGAGGTCAATTCATTTATCAACACGTTGAGATAGGAGGGTTGTCATCGTATTATACGATACACTTGTTTCAATGGGACTATACAACAGAATAGACTGAACGGTATCCTGCTGTGTCGAGTTCAGAGTTCGGAATTAGATTCGGACTATAGATTTAGATAATTTCGTCAGCATATCTATGTATATATACACACTAGCTCGCTAATTTGGTTGTCGACCTAGGGAGAATCAGAAGAGAATCTAATTAAATTTGTCGACGATAAATTTTCAAGGCTAGTTCAAGGAGCAAAGTAGAATTGGATCAATTATTTGTCCCATGTTTTAAACAAACTTAGGAGAATTTAGATTTTTTTGTTTGGATTGTGAGATTGTCTTTTATTTTTTGGATTTTATGTATACATAAATAGCTAACTTTATCACTAAGGTTTCGAGATTTTCAGAGGAATCGTAACTTGAAAGACTGCTAATTTATACAAAAATATGCATCGGTTCACCAATATCTGGTGAAATTGTCACCAGAGATGTTTTACTGAAAATAATTTTACATACTAAATCTAAAATATTGCCTTTCAATTCGGGTAAACATTTTCCTAAATATACAGTGAATCTTTTGTCAGTGCATCAGTGTATCAATGATTGTCAGGAATAAGAATTACAGTCTTCAAAGCAATTTATAGTTGCCAAGTACCTTGTAAATTGATACCAGAAGTTGTCTCGAACAATTCTATTGTCGTTAAATAATCATATTATCGACGTAAGATGAAAAAAGAATAACAATAAAATGACTTAGTAAAGCTTCTCCGAATCAAAAGGAAATAATCTTGATTAATGTGAAAAGGAAAAATCGTATTTTCAGAAGTATCATTTTACTTCATTAATCTTATGAAAATAGATGCTTCCACGATAAATAATGAAAAATGATACTGCATTTCCCCATAAAAATACAGTATTTCAAGTGTATACATTAAATGTGTAAATTCCGGATTTAAATTAATTCATTACGTTCAAAAGACATATTTTCTTGGGCTTCAACAGGATCATATGTTTTCAGTGTACAGATTACACCTTATGTTATTAAATACACCTCCACTTTCTAAAACAGGTATACATAAATCCACAACAAGAACATAATAATATCACCAGTTATTAAAGTATCGATGATAATCAATCGCAGTACACAAGGTACCAGCTTGCAAAACAAGATTTTTCATCTTTTTTTTTTTAGAAAGACATATAAAAAGAAAAAGAGAGAAGGAGAGAAGAGCCCGTATCGCAGTGCAAACTTCCGATGTTAGTGTGTACTCATGGGGTGGCGCGGATGTCTGCGTGCGTTTTTCACGCCGTGCAGAAAAGCCGACGTAGACTTCCTCGCTCTTGAAGTTGCCCGGAGCTAGCGTTTCCGCGGCTGGATGATTGATAGCGCATTGGCTCGCCACCGCGCCACGTCGTACTTAAATTATTTGCCACGTTTGATAAATTACCGGCTGCCCGTATTTTACTACACGCGTTACATATTTCAACTTTTTCGCGTAAAGTGCTTAAATCCTTCTCTCTTCCACGAGTAAATATTTGCCCCGCGACTGCGCCAGTTTATTGTTTTCATCCGATTCCAGTGCCCACCACGCACAGTCGACGCATCCTCTGTCTTAACTGTGCTTCAGTACAGCTGGACCAAATTTTGACTAAAGAAAAAATTGTAGATTATTTGTTTATTAATGATTATTCATAGTAGGTTGTTGAAAATACACTGTTCGTCAGATTCACAGTGAATTACTGGACCAATTGAGCTGAAAACTGCCATAAAGATCTCTTTGATACATTCTCGAAAGCAAGAATGTAGGGATTTTCAATGTAATGAACAGGACAGATTTCACATGATTAAGTGTATCAAGATTATTGAAAAAAATCTCTGCAATCATGCTCTAAAGAATGTATCAAAGAGTAATCATGCTAATTTCCAGTTCAATTGGTCCATTAATTCACTGCGAATCTTATGGAGAATGAACTTTCATCAATCTATAAGTGGTTGACGTAGGGACACAAAGTTTGAATTAAAGGTATGCTGCAATAGTAGTTAAATAGACGAATACAAATGTTGCTCAGGGTTTATGTAATGCAAAATTTATAACACAATATAAAAACCAGTAATACTTGTAATTAAAAGTGCGCATTTACTCGCGTCTTTGTGATTACTAAGTCAAGCGAGATGAATGTTTTGGCTGCTGTAATTCCTCATCATTCACCAATATCTAACTAATCTCGATTTTACTGTTGCGAACGTTTGGATAAAGTTATTTATATTTCTTTTATACGCTTTCTTTTTGTAAATGTCTTTCAGTCTTGCAGGACATGTTATAAATCCACTGCGCGAGCACCCTGCAATGTGGAAACATTTGTCTGTGTTGTAAAGCTGAATTACATTTACAGCTTGATGTAAAGACGATGTCATTAGCTACTATTGGGCCTTTAAACTTTGGTTGATGTTTTAAAGGGTATATTGAATTTGTATACGTTTCTCCTGGTTCTGTGGACGTATAATCAAGCTTTATTGTTTCCTAGATAATTAAGACCATCTTATGACAACCTGCATTTGTTGTTCCAGTAATTAGTTGACTTGATGCATCATGTATTCATGTGGATTTAATTTTTATAACGTTTTCTAGCTTCTGTCATTCTGACAATTTGTGCAAAGACTGTGTCGTAGGTTTATATTTTTCTGTATTACTACGTTACCTTATTCCTGGTTCTGTGTTATTTCATTTGGGATAATCAGAATATACGTATTTTGGAGTAAGACGTTAAAGACTTTAGCTGATATTAGTAGTTTCTAGTAATATTTCCCAGCCAAATCTTGATTCACGTGGACTACCGACGATGAATGTGTAAATAATGTCCTTTTAAAAAAGTTGGGACCCTAACGATGTTATTTCTAACATTAAAAATTGTTCACATGATTCAGGTAATAAAAACACGAGATCCAATCTTTAGCATTCAAATTTTACTGTAACCGTTATTATTCACTGATTATTTTTACTAAAGTTAGCCAACATTTATCTCACCAGCTTATCGTGTGTTTCACCACGAACACGCGATATATTTTTTTACCATCCCTCGCAGCATTACCGATGTCATACTCGAGATAGTACTGCAGGGTGTCACGAATGCATTGCCATTAAAATAGCGCGGAAAGGAGTTACAAGCTCTTTTTATTTACAACGAAAAGAAAAGGGCCTCGTCTCGTGCGTTTACGACTGTCATTATCACGGGCCGGTTCCGTCAAGCCAATGTATATTATTCAAACCTGGCAAAGTCTTATCCATTGTGTATATGTACATATAGAGGTACAGTAGGTACTTGAAGCGCGTCTCCCTGTGGCCTCTTATTGCGGACCCGTAAAAAAAAATCACAAGAGTCGTCGGCTCGTTGCGCAACTTGTCACACGCGCGTTCGCAGCAGCCAGGACTAAGTGGATTGTGACACGCCACGTAGGTATGCGCACTTTTCCCTCGAGAGCTACGTGCACACTGCACATACGGAGGAGTAAAGCTGCTGCTCCCACTGTCGTCGCTTCGAGAGAAGCGCGTGTATGTACAGGCGAAAGTGGGCGCGCGTCTGCCTTTACGGACGGGAAAATATCAGTGGAAGTAGCGAGAGAGAGATAGACAGAGAAAAAAAAGAGTTAATGCACTTTTGGGGGGAGGCACGTCGGATAGACGTTCAATTGTGTGTAGGAGCTCGTGCTTTTTAGATTTGTGCCCGCACCTGCGCGTGTGGCTTCTAAATCATAGAGAAAAAGTTAATCGAGTGCGCACGTCCTCTGACGTCTCGAACTTTTAATTGAATGAGAAAAGATCGAAAATCGTAGTGATAGAGTTGCTTCCCGAAAGACTGATGAAGATACCATCGTTTAATGGTGAAATAAACGAGAAATGATGGTTAAAAAAAGGTTGCAACGAATAATTGTTGAATCTGTTGGAATTTCCGGTTGGAAGTTAATTATACGTTGAGAAAAATTTGTTGTGTTTATGCTTATGTATAAATATATACAGTATTCCCACAGCAACAAAATACTTTATTTTATTTTTAAACATCTTTCGTTCGAAATGAAACTTTTTGACTCATTTAATAAACGCGTAAAACGTTTCTTCGCATCTCGAGTTATCATTTTCACATAAGCGTTAAATAAATGTTTGATCCCGTAAGTACGGAAATTCTTGATTTTATTTTTCACGCGTCTTTCGCTCGAAATTAAACTTTTTGACTCATTTAATAAATGCATAAAACATTTTTTCCCCATCTCGAGATACGATTTTTCAACATAAAAGTTTTCCATGGAAATTTATTCTTGTTCAATGATACATTAAAGGGACATGAAACGGATAAAAATAAAAAAAAAAAGCTATTTTATGTACTCTTACTGAAAATTCATACCACTACAAACACGAAATTGCTCTCGCGAACTGGGGATATAGTATCCATAAATCATCTCTGAGCATAATATTATAACTTCAACGGTTCTTTAGCTAAGGTAAATATTATTGTTAACGCTAAATGTAGTATAAAGGAAACATTGATCTCGTAGTATCTCTCAATGTTTATTTAACAGACAAGGAATAAGATGGAAACTTGTATATAATTTATTTTAACTCGATATACAAATCCCAATAAAATTGTCAAGTGATCTCTTTCGAATTTAATATCAACTTCACTTCGATGTCTATTTAAATTTCTAGAAGGAATTATCTGGAATAATATTACTTTATATCGTGCCAATAATCAATAAAAAGCGCGAAGGAACTTTATAATACTTGAAATAAACGAAAAAGTACGCGATTAAAAACAAAATTCGACAAACACCATAGAGAGAATTCTATTTATAGATAATACTTTAACAACGAAACTTTCACGCATTAGTGTTAATTTAAAAGAAATAAATATGACAAAACTACAAGCGATATAAACAATAGTTATATAAATAAATCTTTAAATAAATAACGTCAAAGCAACTGCATAATCCAGTAAAAAAGCTTTCTGTATATTCAGCTGTGTAAGCTTCCAAAAGAGGTTTCAGCAAACGTATAAATAAAAAAGAATAAAATATTCAAAGAGAGAGTTAGAGTACACATGTAGCAATAGCATACGCAAGCATTCGGATGTTACCACGAAGTTCTTTCCAGAAGTGGATAATCCGAAAGACTGGTTAGATGGGGAAGTCTTTAGTTTTATCGGCATTTCTATTCAAGAGGAGAATATAATTTTGATATTCATATAACACACCGGTCCAACGAGGAGGATATCAAATGGCGAGATATCTCACACAATCTCTCGTTAACAGAGAATTTATGACTTTATAAAATTTGGATTGTTGAACTTTCACGAAGTGCAATCGAGCCTCGGGAATCCTCGAGTAGAGAGATGGAAACCGTTGGCCTTGCTCAGAACTGCCGTCGTTTCTGGTACAGCGATATGATCATGTACAACTCAACGCATGTCTGTTGGTACACAGCTGAAGATATGCGTGTATATGTATATGGATTATTCTCTGACAGATAGATCGATCAAATAAGTTTCTTTGCTTCGAAATATTTTCAAACTGTTCTTTGCCACTGTATGTACCTTCGTGAATTTTTTTGATTCTTTTTTGCGAAGGCTCTTTAAGTTACAGTATGTCAAAGTTGGGAAAAATGCTAGCTTGTCAGGGAAGCATTTCTCGCTGAAAACACAAAAGAAACTTTTCTTGTAAAGTAAGTTAAATTTTACAAATAAAATACTTTCAAATCTGTACATATAGGTCATAACGATTTCATAAGTCATGAATGTCTTGAAATTCAGCTTCGATCACGAGTCTCAACATTAATATGCCTTCGATGAATACAAAAGTGCCTATGAAGATCAGAAGTTAGAAATCAATCTCAATTTCTAAGCTTTTAATTTAATTTAATTACTAGTCATTTTCAAAAACTATGAACTCAAAAGCTAAATATCTTAAAATTGATCATAGAATACTCATTCATTTACTGCCTAATTTTTCGCGAATACTTGAAATATATAGAATTTCACCGGAACGTCGAACCTTGAAAAAAAAATTGAAAATATTATTTATCTGGTTCTCAACAATATTTTTGTTCTTCTGAAATTTTAATACAAGTCTACAGCTACTAAAAAACCGATACAGTTAAAAAAAAAACAAATTTTTACCATTAAAATGTTTTCCGGGTCAAACCACTAAGTGTAGTTCGAGGACACAAAGAATCAGATTGGTTGACAATTAAAAAATAGCATCTGTTAACCGTATTCCAACCCATGAAAATAGACACAGTACCAAATAGCAGTGTACAAATATTTAGAAGAAAAAAAGAATTTTTCACCGGTCAACCTGTCAGAGAATCATCCATATATATCCATACAGGTAACGATCACCCGAAATTCCTCGTTCCATCCAGAGGCACTTGTAGTAATCAAACGACGCGTTAAAAAAAATGTTAATTTACTCTGGTAATTCCTTTTCGGAATAGTCAATATAGGTATACCTAACATGCCAAGCTTGCAGATGTAATAAGACTCCTGTTAACGTAATCGTCGATGTTGTTCTTAGAAGTTGACACAACCTTCTTTAACTACTTTTATACTGCTTTATTAACAATTGTTATTCGACTCGTGAATATGTTATAGCCTCCATAAACAATCCGGAGAAGTGCGTATAAGCTAAAGTCTACGGTAATAAAATAGAAAAATTTAAAAAAAAAGCCTCGACGATCCGTTACGTTGGAATTGCGCTAAGGCAAGATTAGTATTCATTTTGAATCATAGCACATTTAATATTCGTAGTAAGCGTCGAATAGGGCCAGCGGGCAATATGTATTATGCCGAACGGTTGCATTATATTATCACCGCGCAAACAAACCAGATGCGCAAAATTGTGCGTTTACCTAGTATTAATATTCATCAAGCTATGTGTGTTATTTTAAGAAATCGTCGGTGAAAAAATACAGCGCCTAAAGCGAATTTCTCCGATGCATAATATCACCGTTTCATTTCGACGAAGCGCGTGGAATTAGGCGAGAATTCGCAGATATTGAATTCGCGTGTGCGTAATAATTAAAAAAAAAATATTCGTTGCTAATTTATGATTATCACTTGTATCTCTTCTAATTGTACATTTGGCGCAGGTAATGTATTGTTAAAGCATTAACTGCATTGATGTGCTTATTATTTATTTTTGAAGGTGAGATTTAAGGATTATTGAGAAATGTCTATGTATACTGCAAACGAAGAAAGGAAAAGGTTTAAATTTCTTTTATTATAGAATATTGCGAGATTTGGAACGAAATCAAAGGACCTTTTGAGGTTTTATAATTTATACTCGATTTTTCATTAATTTGGTTTTAGTGGTAAATTAAGTTACTTTAAATACACTGAAAAAAATTTGTTATATTCTAAAAATTAAATTGTTAACAAAAAATATTTTTTTCGTATTATATATTTATTAATACCCATTATTTACTAGTTTGTTAAAAGTAATGATTTGTATGAGTTTCCATATATTTTTGATGTAATAAACATTTATTTGGACGTAAAATATGTTTTTAAAACTTCGAACACGATTTGTGGTTACAAACAAATGTTTGTTAAAATTCTAGTTTACTCGTTGGAATAGAAAATATTTTATTGGAAGTTTATTTTGCTGTTATGGCAGAGATTTTTAAAGTGTAAATTATTTTTTCATTATGTTACATATTCTTTTTTTATGATATAATATGATTTGTAAATAATTTATTTATCAGAATACATGACAACAAATATTGTATTGTAATCAAATGAAATGTAATTCACTTTTAATTAACAATTTATTAAAATATGCGTTTATAATGGCATCGGTATAAATTACACTATAATTTGGCTAACAGTTGGCCAATTTTTAGGATATTTTACTGAAATTAATTTTTATTCGTAAAAATAAATTTTTGTAATTTTATATTTAAACAGCTAATTTGTACAATGATACGAAAAAATTTTAGTTTAAATGTACGTACAATGAATATTTATAAAATTAAAAACATTGTTTAATAAAAATAAACAAATTTGTATGAAGTAAGCAATCCCTAAGGTCTAAAAACTTTTCTTTCACAAAAGAAATTTTTGAATAAACAAATTTTCATAAACATAACAAACTTTTTTCAGTGTGAATAAGACATTTTTTTCGCGAATGAAATATTTTACACCTTTATGTTATGACATATTATCTTAAATAAAAAATAATTTTTTTCGTAAGCAAACGCGAATTTCTTTTCCAGTGTATAATCATTCGCTTCTTAAAGTTCTTTGATGATCGCGTAAATATCTTAACTGACGTCCCAATTAAAAAAAAGCTAATTAAGGTATTTGACGCAACGAAAGTTATAATAATATTATTACAAAAGTTCCTTATTCAGCACAGCAAAGCTACAAACACGACTAAGAACAATAGTAATTATTACGAATGAAAGTCAAGATAACGCGGTGAAAAGATTGTAAAAGCAATCACAATGACGCATATAAAATGCTGTGTAAAAAGCTCCTTGAAAGAATTAAAAGCGAAAGAGAGAGGAAGAGAAAAGAAACATCGAGAGCACAGCAAGTTAGACAAAATAAAGGGGGAGATAAAGAGTGCAACAAAGGCGCAAGCGCCAATAAAAGTTCTATGGGAAGAAAATTGGAAAGGCACAAATGAAAGTAAGAATTAAGTGCAACGGATACGCTAGCTGCAGCGTTTCATTGTGTACAGCCCAGTCAACTCTATTCCAAAGTCCAAAGCAGAAAGTTCCTGTTATATGCACTCAGCAATCGCATTAACTGTGGTTGCGCTAACCGTTTTTTTTATTAAAAAAAAAAATGAAAAAAATAAAAATTACGAATTTAAAAAAAATGGAAATTCGGCATTGACTAGCCTAGTTATGTAGCTTTACATGGGAAATAGTAAATGGAGTTTTTAAATTAATGCAAAAGTTACTTAAATTAGAAAAAAAGTTATTTATATAAAAGAAAAAAGGAAATTCCACCGCATTCGCCGACCATCAAAGAAGAATCGTCAAAGCGGTCAAGGGTCTTCGGAAACGAGTAAAACGTTCGAAAAAGAAATCGGTTATGCTCCTTCGACTCGCAGTTTCCCTTTGGAGTTGCGCATCTTCTGCGACAGGGTGTATCCGTTTCTCTCTTTCTCTTCCATGTGCGACAGTCTCTCTACTGTCATCTCGTCGTAGGAATTACGTGATCGGAAAGCGAGCGCATGTACGCAGAGCTCGTGAAATGTACTAATACACGTGCTCCACGTTCTCCTTTCAGGCGTATATGTGTATTACATATATAGATATATGTACGTGTGTGTATAGTTCCATATATATATATATGGAACATACCTATGGAAGAGTAAGAGAGCGCATCTATCGTACACACTTCGTATTCCTCTCGGCCGTCGACTTACGACTAGACTACTGTAGAAGGTACAGGGCTTTGCATGTGCATTGACTCGCCTGGTGAATGCGAAACTCAAACTTCATATAGCTGCAGTATTTCAGTGTGTCTTGAACGCGTTTTGTTTTTTTTTTTCGTTCTTTTTTCCGCTTGTCTATTTCGAGCTGCACGAACCGCACTTGTAACGTCGCGCAATTGTACTCTTTCGGTATGCGAGGTGCTTTGAACAAAATTAATTTTGACGTTCGCTTATGCATTGGTGTAGTTCAATTCTTTTTGCTATGCGTTTTCAAAGAGGATTTAACAAATCGTCTTTATGGATGTGAATGCGTTTTATGTTTACCGCGCAATATCGGATTTTGTATATACCGGGTATGTACCATTGTTGGCGTGAACTAATAAAATACACAATGAAAAAATTAATAAGCTAAAGGTTGTCGGAGTTTATTACAATTTTCATGCTTCTTAGGAAGGTTAATTAATTTATGGAAAAATTGTTGGATTTTGAACTGAGGAATACGCTTATAGATTCGATCTTTTGTGAAATATTAATTTAAATAAAGTTTGATTAGTAGGAAACGGATGAAATGTTTCGCACATTTATTGAAGAACTGATTCAGCAGATCATTAAAAACAACAAATACAGGATATCATACGGTGATCATACGGTGATCAATTATCTATGAAGTATTGAAGATTTTTTATTCACTACTAGTAGACCAAAAATAGGACTAACTATCATTAAATATAAGAAACTACGTATGTGTACACATGGTAAGTGTTCATTACACAATACCAGGACACAGAACTTATCGCCTCATTTAGCAAAAGATATAGAGTCAGGTCGGATTTCGAACTAACGAATATGATAGGCACAAATGATTGTAAAATTAATAGTTTATAAATATGCTTCTATCTTATGAGTAACATTAATTTAAATAAAGTTTGAATAGTAGAGAAATCGGAGTATATTCACAATATGGTACTTTAGGTACTCGTAGGATTTACCAATGCGAATTCCAATTAGTAAAAAATTATTCATTTTGCCATTCAAATGTTCAGTTCTGCTTTTTTCTCGTAGATTAGCTTATCCTTGTCAGAATTAATAACATTTCAACAACTGTCCACACAATTCTGTAATAAATTTTCCTAAGTTAAGCGACAAGTGGGACACCCGGTATAATTTTAACATCATTCTACCAAAACTCATTTTGCACATTTTTACTGTACGTTAATTATGTTTTATCACGTGCATTCAAATTTCGTCCAATATTTACGATAAAAAACGTCATGAAATTCACCAAGAAAATACAGTATAAAAGCAATATTTCCGACTATACAAAGGACACACTACTTCTAACAACTATTATATTCCACCTTTGAAAATGGTAAATAATAAAACGCATCGGCATATTTAATATCAATAGAGCAATACATTCATTGTCGCGCGCAGATATATATCACTTTGAAAGAAGTCACATCGCAAAGAATTGGCTGCAATTTTTTTTTTTAATCGTGGAATATATATCCTGCGTGTCTAATACGTCGTTCTCGGTATAAACGCTTGTATATAAACTTTGAAATAGGAAATGCAATATATCGTTGCTTGCGTAACCCACGACGCGAAACGAAGAGCGAGAGAGAAAGAGACAGACAGAGGAGAAAAAAGAAAAGACTCTCTCACCCACATAATTCCACTGCACTCGACAGGCGACAAGGGGTCGCGAGGGATTAGCCGAGCTATAGCGGCCCGGCTTCGGATGTGTATCTTCTGTCTAGCAGTGGGAATTTTCGTGAGCTAAAGAATACCTGCCAGGAAATGTTTTCGGGAAAGAAGAAAAAGCTTAATTCCAGCGCAAAAAAAGTTCGTGGTAAACTTGGCTTTGTTCCGTTGGGGCCTAGGAAATCGACAAAAGGAATGCGTCGAGGTTTTTCTTTTCTTACGCACACACACACACACACACACACACACGACACACCTCAGAATTTGAAAAAAAAAAACGAAAAATATCTCCATCCATATACCGTCGCTTTATATGGGCAGCAAACTCAAGGAGTTTTTATGAGGAACGAGCGTCGTCAGTTACGGTGTTTTCTCTCTTTTTTTCATTCTTAGACGCGACGTCCTTGTTTACAGCTGTGCATCCGGAATTAATTTTTTTTTCTTTTTTATTATTATACGAAGTCAACGATGCTGAGGCGGTAACAGCGGCACGACTCCGAGCCTAGTGTGTGTTTATTGTTTGACCACGCGCATTAATCTACGTGCAAAAGCTTTCACGAGAGGAATTCGCTTTTACGTTTCGTATTTCACAGTGTTACATGCTATGGAATAGCCTGAGTCACATCGATGCTTAGCCATTAGTTTTGTTTTCTTTGCTGGGAAAACTGTTTTTCTCTAGTTATTTTTTTATTTATGCTTAGATTGTCAAAACATGTCTTCGTGCGCACGACTGTATCGAGTTGAATTGGATTTTGGCTGGATAAGATCCAGAACATTGTCTATAGGAATTTTTTTTTCCAAATTATGGCGAATAAACTCGTACTAGCTCGTGGATGAAGATTACGATGGGAATTACTTTTCCAATATTTTCTTAGGGTTATGCGTTCGCTGCTACCTTTCCCAAATTCTATGTATAAATTTTGTGTCCATCCTGGAATTTCGAAAAAAAAAATAATAATTTAGTTTTGCTAGTAGAGAAACGTTGAGCGTTGGCTAGCCAAAAAAGAGGTGGATTTTTTTTAATAAAAATATGTAGCTTTATGTGGGAACTAGTAAATTGAGTTTGTAATTTAATGTACTCTAAACACAAAAAGAAAAAAATTCAAAATAAAAAAAATAATAGTTCCACTGTAGCAATAGGATTTTTTAATAAATTGCGAAGTGAGTTCAAATTTCGAGAAATAAACCACAACGTTAGATTAAAAAACATTTACTAAAATTGAACGCAACTGGTCAATAATTGTGATAGATAGGAATGTGTAGTGTTTTCAAAAAATGTTCATTTTCAGTATGAGCTACGACTCGAGCGGCAGAATTTGTTATATATTATATTTTCTCATTATGAGATAAAATGTATATATAACTCCTCCGATTAAAATACGTTGCTTGTTTTTTTTGTATCAGCCTATATCTAGCTGTAGTATTTATTAAGAACCTGTAATTGAGAATTGATTTTATATTTTGTTCTATTTAAAAAAATATATTTTTCGTAAATATAATATATTATAGCATTTATCCACCAGATCATTGACAACAAATTCAGGATGTCATAGGTTGATCTCAATTGTCTATAAAACATTGAAGAGTTTGTATACACTTCACTGAACACAAAATTAACTAAATACCACTAAACATAAGAACCTACATATGTGTACACATGGTAAGCGTTTATTACACAATAACAGGTCACACAAACCTTACCACAAATGTGTATATGTAGCGATAATCCCAAATCAAATGGAACTATTCATATCTATTCATATCACTAATACAGAAAAATATAAACTCATCGCGACAGTGTTTACACAAGCAGCAGAAGAACATTTTATAAAAATTAAATCAAAAAGAAAAGACTTGTTCTGCCAGGTCATCCAATTATTGGAAACAACGGATACAGGGTGTCATAGGGTAATCTCAATTATATATGAAACAATGAAACTTTATTATACGTCTATAGAGGAAAACATAAACCAATACCAACGTACACAAATTCAATATACCTTTAAAACACCAACCAAAGTATAAAGACACAGTAGTAGTTGATGACATCGTCTTTACATCCAGCTGTAAATGTTATTCAGCCTTACAACACAGAGAGATGTTTCCGCATTACAGGATTACATGAACAGTGGGTTTAACATGTCTTGCAAGACTAAGCAATTACGAAAAGGAAACTTACAAAAGAAGTAGGAATACCTCTACATGTTTACAATAGCAACAGCGAAGCTAATTAAATATTAGTAAATGATATGAAAAACTGCAACAAACAACAAAAACATACGTCCAATTTCATGACAATACCTTGATCACCTCAGTGATCACGTAACTAAGGGTAATAAGATACTCATAGGGTATCAATAGTTTTAAGTTTTGAATGACATGGAGCCACATTCGTAACAATAGCATCTACTCTGGTTTAATAATAAGTAATAAGTGTCGAAGGAAATTGCGAAAATTTCTGTACCAAGTTTATTCTCATCTTTTTTTGACCTTTGAGAAATACTTATTTAGCAGTTGATTACACAGAGCCCATTAGGCGAAAATCGAAAAGTTGAATTGCGAGAATAAGCGCTATAAAAGAAAATTAAGTTTATTCTCGGCAATTCGTTCAACGAACTGCACAGACGCAGGTCTAGTACTAATAAAGCCAAGTCGTTAGACGACCGGCGCTCGATACGCGCCACACCAGGTGGGTAATAAAAACCGCATAATACCAAAACTCTACAGCTTTTTCTCTCCCGTAATAACGTTATTATTATTCTCACAGAGCAATTTCTTCTCTCTCCTTGCCATATTTACCTTCTCTCGAACAATCCAGCTTGTATATCTCTCGGTTGCTGAAATCGATATTATACTTACTTAGTGTTCGAGTATAATATAAAGCACTTGTTGCATTTTCGAATATCGAAGTACAAAGCCTACGAACGATCACTACCGGTCTAAGCTTCTCTCCCTATTTCACCCTTTTCCGTGTATAGTTTAGCGAAATGACAGACGTATAAAAAAAAAAAAAAAAAAAAATAGACTTCCCATAGTTACAAAGCTCTTGTTACACACTCACTCGAATGTCGCTCGAGCAAAGCACGTACGAACTTCTGGAATCATAGAGATTCGCGCACTCGCAGATAAGAGCTCAGGAACGCAGAGAGCACGTAGGCAATTACCGCAAGTGGATGATTCGCACCCGCCCGCATCGCTACATCACGCACTTTCCCCTTCGGACTTGGAATGTATATATGTGCAAATCCGCAGTCTACTCGAAATCAGGATGGTCTACGGGAAGTTGAATAATTTTTCTCGAGGGTGCAATGGCTGTTTTTTTTTATTGCAGATTTTACGAAGTGCAGTATCGAGACGATTTTATAGTCTATGCATGTGTAATCTGTATAGCATTGACGTTTGGAATACATGCAGTTACGTCCTGTATCGATTTGTAAACGAATGTCGATCTAATTCGTCGTAGACGATAAAATTAGTTATATTAAAAAAAAAAAAATTATTTGTAACAACAAATTATTCAAGTGTATTTGTAGAAGCGATTGCAAGAAAGTGTTTAAATTTCTCTCCGAGTGAGACGTTTTCACGTCAATTCGATAAAAGTTGTAATAAGCAGAATAAAAAGTCTTTATGGAAAAAAAGATAATTTATGATAATGAACAGTTATAGTTGAAAATTGGAAAGTTATAAATATCACGTTGAAAAATGCTCGTAAATTTCCATACGAAAGGACTTTTTTATGGTCTTACTTTACAATTGAAGCTTTAGAACGCGCTGTTATGTCATTAAAAACCATACATATACATTATCACACGCGAGATATATATTTGTACGACTCGTATACCAAATGTTTCGCGTTCCATTATTGCTGCAGTGCTACGGAGACGTCGAAGCAATATATTTTACTATTTTCTATAGAAGATTATTGATTTACGCGTTATGTACGTGATGCAGTATACGACTGCGTGAGTCAAAAGCTAAGAAGAAGATGAAGAAGAAGAAGAAGAAGAAAAATAAAGTTTTCTCTGTGCGAGTCGAGTGGTTTAATAAGGTTTCCAACACGTAAAGAGGTGTGCGTAGGCTGAATCAATTACGCGCCTCTGCTTGCTCTGCTATAGACGTTTTATAACCGAAGCTTCTTATAGGCTTTTTCTAATAGAACTTTAATTACCTGTAGTAATCGATGTTATTGCTGCCCATTAAACGTCTGTGTAATGATCGTATTTCATTTTTATTTTTATTTTCGTTGCTAATGTAATATATATATATATATATATTACATTTATATATATAAACATATAAGTGATTTGATTGGTCCAAACAATTTTTTTTTTCTTCTAAATAATTTTAAACTGTTCTTTAGTAGTGTATCTATCTTGTTGAATTTTTTCAGATTTTTTTCTTAAGCCATTTTCAAGTCATACGTCTAGTTCTGTAATTTGAGGCTTATCAGGGAACACCTTTCACTAAAAGTACAGGAGGAAGGGTTGATGTAAATTTCGATAAACCTTTCAAATAAAATGTTAAACTGTTGGGGTTGAATATATATATATATATATATATATATATATATATATAAGTCAGAATAAATTTAGAAGTTATCTAAGGCTTAAAATGAAATTTTGAAAAGGTTCGATGATTCGAAACAGCATTAAAACTTCATGATGATGCATTTATTCACTATAAAACTGCCTATATTAGTCGCAACTTGTGAATTGAGCTTTGTTTCTAGCTAAATGAAGCTATCAGTTAAATTATCTTACAGTGTGATTAAAAAATAACTATTTTACATGTGTATTCGTGACTTTACCTGTACGTATTAACACCACTAAAAAATGTATAAAAAAATTCTTTACATAACTGGGAAAGTAGCTATTATATAGTATGAAGGTATTTTCAAATCTGATAATCTTCCTTGAACATTGAAATCACCAAAAACATCAAAATTATATATATAATTCATGCTTTTAAATCAATTCACTAGGTGAAATAAATAAATTATACTAGTTATAGGTGAAGATAGAGCGACTAACATAATTTTTCAAAATTCGATTTTAAGATTTGGATTGTTTAAAAATTTATTTTAAAAATTTAGCGTATTACAGAAAATCCCTGTTAGATACAAGAAAAAAGCTCGCAGATGAATTACACTAACTGAATTGACTAAAAAGCATAAAATT